>OV816026.1:168014833-172814833 GCA_929113105.1 Agrypnus murinus | reverse complement strand
GTGCTTTTTTTCACCTGCTTTAATTACTTTGAGGGTTGAATGAGAGTGCATCGCATGGTCGCAATTAGGCATGTGTATCACGTGACTAAAATCACGTGACTTTTTAGCTTGGAGTACAAGCAAAACCCAAACATAACCTCTATAACCGGTAACATTTACAGTTGTTGTGCCTGCTTGCGTGTTTTTGTGTTAGATTTTGTGAAACAATTAGTATTTTGATATCAAAATGGCAACTCATTATTCTGAGTATTATTCAACATTAGACGAAGAACATTCACGTCGTCATCGAGAAAAGATTTCGGCCGTGAAAGTCGATCCATTCATGATAGACCTAAATGAATGTAGTGTTGCCTTTGAGGATTACCCAAAAGTGTTGTACCCTGATATTTTTAATTATTTGGTGCATGAAATAAGTGCATACACTTATGAACAAATGATGGCGTATAAAGGTTTAGAGGCTTATAAACAAGCAGCCTGTGGTTGGGTGAAAAAAGTTTACACCAAAAAACTTGACACAAAAGTTGTGATTTTAGGACAAGTAAGTGAATATTTGAGAATTTTATTTGCATAAAATGTATTTTGCTTGAGTATCTTCTGAGTAATTTATATGGTTTTTAGGTTTTGCATTCTCAGCGGCTCAATGAAAAGCCTTTGTCCTGTTGGGTAATAGTTGAAGAGGACGGTAGAATTATAAGCTGTCACTGTAACTGTGTTGCTGGACTGGGAGAAAGATGTACACATGTTAGTGCAGTTCTGTTTTTCCTTGATATACAGGTTCGCAAGTTAACTGCAGCGGACACAGTATCGATAACGGATGTCAAAGCATATTGGAAGCGTCCTTCTAAAATTGCAGAACCACAAAAAATTAAAAATATAAATTTTGCTACACCATGCACAATAGTAGAAGAAACATTTGGTGGAACCTTGTATCGAAGGGAATCGGAAATGTCGCCTTCTGTGCCTTCCTTAAGCAGGGATGAGATACTTCAGACATTAATTAAATTAAAATCTACTCCACGGGGATGTGTGCTGCATTTAACCACAAAGCCATTTGCTACTGAAATTGCAGAAAATATAAAAAATCAGGGAACGGTTTCTTTAAGTAAGCTGCACGCTATTGAATATGAAACAGAACCGTTAGAGAATTTACAAAAAATTGGTATGTACGTATGTGTATACATTTTTCTAGAATTTATATACATATATATGGTTTTTTACAGGAGCTGCTTTAAATTTATCTGTTCCTATTGAACATTGTAAAAAAATAGAGGCTATTACCCAGGATCAGGCCAAATGCAAGGAATGGTTCTACTATCGAGCAGGACGAATTACAGCTTCAAAATTTAAAGCTATATGTCAAACCAACATCAATAAGCCATCCATGTCATTAGTAAGAGCCATTTGCTATCCTGCTACATATAGCTTTCAGACACGTGCAATGAAGTATGGATGTGAACATGAAAAACTTGCATTTGATATGTACAATAAGGATATGATGACATCTCATACAAATTTTGGAGGAAACACTTGGATTATGTTTAAATCCAAATTATCCATATTTTGGTGCATCACCGGATGGATTAATTGATTGGGATTGTTGTGATATAGGTTGTATTGAAATAAAATGCCCGTATTGTGCTAAAGATATTGGTGTATCAGAGTTGACTGTGTTAAAAAGGGTAGGAGTGCAAGAAGTAAATGGAATAAGGAAGCTTTCTGAAAAACACACTTATTATTATCAAATGCAGATGCAGCTTGCTATTACTGGTCTTGCATATTGCGATTTTATCGTATGGAGTGACAAAAATTATTATAAAGAACGGATTTTGCCTAATGAAGATTTTTGGGAAAAGGAGAGCTACTGAATTTTATAAAACTGTTATTTTACCTGAACTGCTGGGAATAGTAGATTACATACCGAGGCGGGAAGTGTTTCATTCCTGTCGAGAGCTAAGATAGCTCACCGAGGGCCCAGGCCCGAGGTGAGCTAATGCTCGAGACAGGAGGAAACGTCCCGCCGAGGTTTGTATACTATTTTATTCGGAATCATCATATTTTTTAACAAATAATAATTATTTACAACTGATAACTGAAGTGACAAACTTGACCTAATAATGCACCCGCCCTCTACCGAGCAAACTACGAACTTACAACAGGTCGGGAATGATCACATTCCTGACCAAGAGAGGGATAACAGGTAGGGAATGATTACATTCCTGACCAAGAGAGGGAATTAAAAGTAAGTTAGGAATGGTTAATTTCCCACCCTCTGAGGCGGTTAGGAATGCACATATTACCATATGATTCCGAATAAAATATTTTACAAAAATGACGGTAAAAGAAACAGAAAATTGTATCACACAGCAATAACTGGAGTGTTATGTGGAGTGTGATTTTTTAAATGTTTTATCAATTCTTTTTCATTTTGTTTTTAAAAAACTGTATTGAATTGTTTTTTTTGCCTGGCACCACATCACATGGAATTTTGGTACGTAAATTAAAGTATGTACAGCTAAGTACGAATAAATATTGGACAAGTCCAGAGAGTAATTTTTGATTTTTTAACGTGTAAAACTTTATTGTAGACTTTATTTTATATTTTCCTATATAGGTAACTACATAACATTCTTAAGATTTTTTAATATTTTTAGTAAAACAACATTTATACTATGTAATACTGGCTGTCCTAGATTTATTTGAAATCAGCTGTACATAATCTATCATTACATTTACTTTGCCCTCTTTGAGGGAAAAGAGTAGTTTTAGAAAACCAAGATGGTAGACTGTGATGTGGTCATAGAGAAAGCAAAAGAATTCCCAGGATAACTTGATTAATTCTAAGTAAATGGAATGCTTCAGCTATAAAGCTCGAACCAGGATCTTTTCACGAATGGTGTTGACAATAATTGTACAAGTGTTAATGTTACATTGAAAACTTAAACTAATGCTCTAAATGAGTTTAAATTAGTTTTCCAATACTGGAATTTTGATGAAGTTCTTGGGTGTTACAGTTAATCTTTAAAGTAAATAAAATCTTTTTTGGTACCAATCCTTTTCCTTTTCTTAATTTCATGATGATCATGATCCTGATAAGAACCAGTAAAATATGAAATTCCCAACTAATTAAAAACTTCAGCATGGAATCACGAAGGAATGAACTTCCTGACAAAGAAAGAAAATGTTATATTTAAGATTATTAATAATACATCACTTTTAGATAACAAGTGCTGAAAAGAAGGGTGATCATTCATTAGATTGCCACAAAATTAATAATAATTTAAAAACACATCAACAAAATTAAAATAACCAAGAACCCTACCCTATCCCAGTACTTGAAAAACGTAAAAACTTATTACAAGAATAGAAATACATTAACTTAAGTAATCATGAGATAATGTTCTTGGTATTGTAATCTGAAAAACTTCCCAAACACTAAAAATTTACACTTATTTAGAATTTTAGAGAAATGCATTAAGTTAATTTCAGTTTTAACTAATACTAAATTGGTTTTATCTACATATACTAGAATTTCAACATTTGAATTTATATAAAATTATAGTGGGACTATTGGAGGACACAAATTAATTAGAGCACAACAGACTACAACTATTTTATCTAAAAAAGCATATTCATTATCTTTCTTTTTAAGTATAACTAATGGTAACTTATTATTTAAAATGGTGTATTTTTGTTGTAATAATCCAATTACACGTTCCACATGAATCCGTACATTTGCCAGTTTACGGGTGTCTTCAACATCTCTTGCTGATAACTGGTATCTTCCTTTCTTAAATACTGGTTTTATTACCTCAGCAAAACATAGTTTGACTGAATCATCTATGGTAAAACCTCGATCTGATAACACAACATCACCAGGCAATAAATGATTCAAGAAACCACAATCTTCAGTGATAAACCGATCACTTGCCCTTCCACCGTATGCATTAGAAATAAAGCAAATTTGTCCCTGAACTGTAATACCTATAAGAAATTTTACTGTTTGGTGGTGTTTGTAATTGTACCATGTTTTGGCGACAGCTTCTAAATTTGAGGACTTCTCAACAAACACCTCAAAACAATCTATGATAACTGTCGCAGAGGAAAAATTTTCTTTAAAACAATTGGGTATATTTGTTCGTAAGGCATCACGATCCGGCCAAGTAATGAAATTCTGCAATAACAACAAAATTAATTTTTAATAATAACTGTTTCAATAATTTCTTATACCTTCAACCTGTGAAATAAAATTTCCACTACATTTGAAAATATTCTAGAAGCTGTTGTGTAATGGCAACCAAATCTATAACCTAAATCAGTAAATAGTAAATTTAACCTTAATTTCATTAACGTAAGTACTAGTTGCTGAAATTTAGGTAACACTGAAGAATGTGTCACAGTAATATATGGTTCAACAAGTTCGTATACACATTCCAAATACTGATAAGACACTAGCCCTGTATAAAATAATGTTTTACTGTCACTATTTTTGAAATAATCTTCATTAAACTGAAAATTCTTTAGTTTTTCGCGGAGAGAATATATTTCTTCATTGCATTTTCGTAGTGCCCAATCCAAATCTCCTTTTCTATTCATGTCTTCTGGATCTTCAACTGTTTTGTCTTCCAGTATCGAAGGAATGGATTCAATTTTTTGTTGATTTAATGGTAGTTCACATTTTAAAGCTGTTGCACAATTTTGCTACAAATATCTTTACGCAAAATTAATACAAGATCACAACTTTTGTGAAGCAGGCTCGATTCTGGAATTCAGGGTAAACTCTGAAAAGGATTTATTTCGACTATATTCGATGCCACAATCCCATGAAGACACGCTAGGTTAATCTAACCTCTAACATAACCCCCCTAGCTAACCTATAATCTAACGTCTTACCTAGTCGGAACCACTACCGACGACTGCTAGCATTGAATATATTCGAAATAAACAAAATTTTAGTTTACCTTGATTCCGGAATCAAGCTGTGAAGCATTATGTATCTACATAATATTTGTCCCTTAAAGCTCTCAATCTTTAATATCGCTCCTTCAAAATACTCGTTTTTACACACTTACTATGTAAATAAATATTACCTCTTTCCTACGTTGAATGCGATGATACCGATTCTGGGAAGAACGAGAAGGCTGCTGAATAGATTTATATCCCATCTCTTGTGAGGGAATCCAATCTGGATCATCTCTATGATTTGCCTTTGCAGGTTTCCCTAAACAATTATAAAAAATTTGGATAAGCACCAAGTAAGGATCTAACATTCATTAATTGATGATTATTGTGGCTATATATAGTAAATAAAATATTGCCAGATGTTACTTAATTTTATAATTTACTTACCTGTAATAAAATGTTTAGAACAAATTCGCCCATATTTTAATTTCGTTTCAGTTACGTCTTCCCTTTTTAAAACACGAATCCATTTGTCACGTCTTTCTTTTAAAAGAGGGCATTCTTTACCTTTATTATTATATATAGAAGGAATTCTATAAAAATGTACATCTACATCCCTTAATGTTCTGTTACCACAGTTAACTACCATGCAAGACGGCATTGTTGTTTTAAAGTTTAATAAAAACAACCAACTTACAAGCAAACTAAACTTATTATAACCTAAAAAGTTTATTTTGTTTGTACTCCAAGCTGGATGACCTTGAAGTTGTGACGTCAGGTGCACAAGCCTAATTCTTAGTGAAGAAGGAATTCGTTTTATTCCTGAGCCCTTTACTCAAAAATTCCCCACTGATTTACCCCTCTTGTTAACCTCAATCAACTAATAACTAAAAAATAGATTGATAATAAAGCAACAGACAAACAAGAGGAGCAGTAGGAATGAATAAAAAAAAAATAGAAATGAAAAGAACTGTAATTAACAAAATCGAAAAAGTGTACAAAAATCCAAAGATTACTATCACTTAAATGACAAATCCCTTGCAAATTAAATGGATGTGGGTTATAAACTTGTGTGAAGAAACTCAACTCCAAGAAACTCATTATAAATAATTATTAAACTAAAAAACGGTTTGACGAAATGATTTCTGGTTACTATTTCTCCTACAGATAATTACCCTTTTCTCTAATAATGTAGATCATTGCAATTCTAGAACTGATTGTTTCACATGCTATAGATAATGTACATTTCAGCGTAGGTGCACGTGATTATACAGTAGAATTATCGCCTTCACGCCAATTTATATCATCAATCGACACAAAACTGCCTATTGTAATTGTAAACTACATTGTCTGTTTTAACTAACTACATTATGACAAATGATAATATTGTAACAATCGCACAACATCAAAGATCCCCATGTCTGAACTTGCTTTGTAGAAACAGAAGCCCTCTTCTATATATGCTTTTCTGTAATGCAACTTTGCTAAGTTGTTGTTTGTTCTGCTAAAATGTTCACAAGATTGTGATTTTATACAAATCCAATTTAGAAATTAATTATTAGATTATTACTATTATTAAAATTATTAAATACGAAAAATATTTTAGAACAAATGCCTCAACTTAATTGTTTTAAGGGGCAATGAATAGAAACTAATCAAATCGTTAATTCGTTCTAATAAATCGTTCTACAAAAGAGAAAATAACATAGTTAGGGTTAACTGACTATGCGCTATGCGTTAACTTATTATTGCGCACAGTCATTTTGATTTTGTGAAAATAATGGACAAGTCGACTTACTACCTAGATTAAATACACAACTAAAAGCAGAATTATAATTCTATTCAATTCATTTGTTTGTAATACATATAAGACAATATAAATTGTGTAACTACCGCCCATTTGAATTTTCGCTGAAAATGTTTAAAGTGATGCCATGAGAGCGCTGTGGAAATAGTATAAATGAGAGAAAAAATATCAAAATTACAGGAATAGGTACGTAAATGTTTACGTAAAAGTGGAAGTCGATAGTAAATAAAATACTAAAGTTAAATATTCTGTTTGGTTTTTAATATTAAACTTAGAATGTTTACACACAGGGTGTCCTGAGTTAGAACGCATTAATTTTAAGGGGTGATAGAAGACATCAAAAGAAACAAAAAAGTCTTAATAATTTTTTTTCTATGTTAATAGGCTTTCGAGTAATTTAGAAAAAACCATCGCCATATCTGGCAACCTTGCTTAAGTATAATCGCAGCTGGGTCTTGACCTTGTTTTAAAAAATCAAACAAACACTGATGATGACAGTCGTCGTTTAAAAATAATAAATATCCAGATGAGATTAGTCGGGGTCTAGTTCTATGAAAATTGTAATCCGAACTGTTTCCGTAAACAAAATTTGTAGGTTGTAAGTTAATTAAAAACACGCTGATTCATAACAAACCAACTGTAAAAATAAAACAATAACTGACCTACATTTTATATTTATTAATTTCCTGAATATTTTCAAAATGTCTTGACGTATTTGTTTTTTTTTTATTAAAGAATACTATCTTATGTAAAAAAATTTGATTAAGGCACCTAATTACCATAAAATTAAAGATTTTTTTAATGTAGCCAAAACAAAGTGTCAACAAAATCCCTTAGCCTAATTACCTAATTTAAATTAGATAAATCTTCTCTTTAAAAGATATTCTCTTATAAAATCATTAAAAACTGTTATTAAATAAACAGCAAGTTGCGAATTGCGTTATTAACAAATTATTATTTCAAAGTTCAACGAACTACAAACGCAGTATTTTCTCAAGGGTACGTATTATTTACAATTTTATTATTTTAACATAGCTGTGATCAGGCATTGACCCAAATATTCTTAAATTGTATATAAGCAAGACGTGCTTTATTTTCAATGTCAAGATGTCCAGATCAGCGTTTTGTGCGGATGTCTACAGACTTGATTACAAACTTTGCAGGGTTGTCACGTTTCTAAATTGAGTAAAATTACGAAACGGTATACGATACGATAAAATGTCATTAAGGTTTGTTGTGATAGATGAGATGGATCTGCCAACAAAACCCCATACTTAAAGTACTACTATTAACGCGGCAAAATGATTTTAAAGTTTCCAACTTTCTTATTTTTTTTCTGCAAAAGTGGTACGTTCTAGAGCAAAGTTGTATAAGACATTTTTGTTCCTTTTGGTGTCTTCTATCACCCTTTAAAATTAATGCGTTCTATCTCCGGGCACACTGTATAGTACTTTTAATGTGACTTATTTGATATAATATGAATAAATCCCATAAATATTAAGTAAATATTTATCTGGCAGAAATCTGCTTAACTAAATAGAAATAAAACAAAAACGTAATTTTTCTTCGTTTTATTGTCGGGAGAAAACCTTCAAAAATACAGAAAAAAAATTTTGTTCGACATAATAAGTGATGTAATATTATGAAATATTATTAATAACACAGAAAGTTATATCTATAAGGTTTAAAACATTCAATAAAAATTAATACAGAACAATAAAAAACACCACCGATTCATTAAATATACTATTTTATTTAATTATGCAACACCCAAACGTTTATTAGCAAACAAACACCATACACTTTCAACGGATTGCCAACGTCGATTGCCGCAACCAACTGAAACTTTTTTTACATAGGTAACCAAAACCAACATTGCCACTTAGGAGCCTCAAGTTTAAAGATATAATTATATTTTCACTATAAAGTTTTAGAGAATTAGAAGAAATTTTAAGTTAAACATTGATGAGCTATGTAATATTTATATAATCTATAATATATATTCTAAATTGGATATACTTTTTGAAAATGTACGTTAAATATTTATAACATGCCAAGATTTAAATGTGAATCGATTCTTCAAACCGAAACATCAGCGAATATTTCTAATTATGCTAAATTTTATGTTAAGTTTTATTTGTATATGAAATGTTTATCAACAATACCTATACTTTTGAATATTAATTTCCTAAAATCAATGAAACATCTAATGCATATTTTAGATTTTTACATATTTGTCAAAATAGGTATGATATATATTCAAATATTAATTATTGATGTAAAATAAAGAATTAATAAATATTTTTTATATTAAAAAACATTTAATTCCGAGATATTCAACTAAAACGAATATTCAATATTATATCCATGGCCTTTTTCTAGAATTTGGAATTTGGAATAGGTAGATTTTATTTTGTTATCTCATTGTTTTCAGCTTTTCTATCTATTTTTATTTTTATTTCTCTATAATGTTTCCACAAAAAGGTTATATATCCTGTTTTAATTTAATCATCTATTTTATATCAGTTACAAGTAGCCAAATATGGAATTTTAATGACATCTTGTTTCTCTAGATATCCGGAACTATCACATTTTCTGCGGTTTGAATTGTAACGATAAAAAGATGATTTCTAGAAAATATGAAACTGTATATCTTCTGAATAATTTATTATTATTCAAAAGAATTTCCCAAAACTATTTTTAATGAATAATCAATTATATTGAAAATTTGTATATAAAATATTTTATTTCTATTACGTAGAATGAGAAAAAAAATTGCAGCACGCAACATCCTGTATAGTAATTGGTGGCTGATAAGTTAAAATATTTTAGCAAAAATTACTTATAACTAATTTTAGATAATTATAATTTTAAAAATACTTAGGTATGTATAGATCAATATTATTGTAAAATATTTTATTTTTGATTGATACTGTTCAATGTGCTGTTGTCGTTTTATCAATTAAAATTCAGAAAATTACGTATTGAATTATTGTTACTAAAATTATGGCTTGCTAATCAATGCTATTATTGTTATTTTTTCCACGCGTTTATTGCATCGACATCCTATTGTAATGCATTGTGCTTTTCATTCAAAACTGATTATTATTATTAATCAATTTATTTTGTTCATTTTCAATAAAATTAACTATTTCACCATATCATTCAATTAAAATCGATACCTATAGATGGTATTAACAATAAAAATTATCACAAATAAATTGAATCAGTTTTCATTAAAATTAATTACCTTAAATTATACTTATATTTTATATTTTATCGAATTTAATTTATTATAAGCGCACAGGAAATATCGGGTACCTGCAGTAATAAATGTGTAATAAACGTAAACATAATTTATCTTCCTTAATAACTGATTGTGAGAAACAAAAACAAAAATAAATAAATACATAAGTTACAAAAACAACAAGAACTTATGAATATGAATAACAAAATTCATCACACCATTATAATAATAATCTTGATACAGTAATTTACAGTAAGTTTACAAGCGTGTAATTAATCAAAAAGTTTAAATAACTGCTTAACTACACATAAATAAGCAAAGACATCAAGTTAAACAATTTTGATCGTAACAAATTTACTTAAAATTTAAATTTGACCATTTAAACCCATAGAAAATTCTTCTTGATAGTCATCTTGGTAATTAATCAGGAGAAGTTGTTGGACAAGATAAACATCACGACATCTTTCAAATGAATTTATGTATTTCAGATTTTTTCCTACTGAAAATTCTATTTTTAATATTTTTTGCGACACTCATGATTAAGTTGTAACATGGTTTAGTAACAGATTCTTTGGTGTTACAAAATTTGTCAGCGAAACATTTACTATAAGAAAAATATACAAATAGTCGTGAACATAATAATTTAATAAATTAGAATACATAAATAAATAAGAAAAAAATATTTTATACCTATAGTATCTTTCATCTTATCCTTGGAGTTTCAGGAAGTAATAATTCAAAGGTGTTGTAAAAAATCATTAAAAATCATGTTTTTCCTTGGATCTGCTAAAATAAATTAATTTGATGCGAATAAATTTTGTAATTTAACATCGTTTATCTAATATCAAATGTACAATTATTTTATAGAAGTGTACTTCCTTGAATGAGCGTTGATTGATATTGATTGATATTGAACTTGTTTCAGATTGTAACAACTTCTATTTATAAGTAAAAAGCAGTAGTAATTTTCTAGACTATGCCATGGCTTGCATAACATTTCGAAACTAGAGAATTAATCTCAATTAAAGTATATCAGGTAAATTATACTTTATTAAATGGATGGAAGTGTTTTTTGGGCGCCACTGGATTTAAAGTAATTAATAAAGAAGTCAGAATGATACCATAATAACATATACAATGCAGACCCTCTGGGACCGAGAACTAATAGTCCAGAAGATACATACATTCTTATTTCAAGTAAGGTAAAAGACGCAAAAGAGAAGAAAAATATTTGTACTAGAAGAAATTCGGTGGCCATCCTAAATCGAAAAAGGAATAATCAATCGTAAATAATTCATTATGTAGAAATATTAGTTTCTATTAATACAGTAAAAGCTTACTGTTAGAATCTAAACAATTCATCGACGAATCATCAACATCTTCTTTTTGAATGCCAATTATTATTCTATATGCAACCATTAAGTTAGTAACGATCAAACAACAAAATCAGAGGGCATGCAAACAACATGTTCTTCTGCATTTTTCATTTGAACATCTTTTACAGTAAATGTGATTGGATTACGTAGTTTTGTTTGTTTTTGTTCCTGCTGTATCTTACATATGATGTGAGACATTGACATGAGACCATTTTTATGATAGAAGATAAAATACCACTTAGAATTGAGGTAGTATAGATATTTGTGCTGTGAAGGATCTATAAATCTTACCATTTCTTATGCTTCTTGATACCAAACATTTAGTGGAAGATTGGAATACCACTGTTCCTGCTACGCAGTCGGAAATTTAACTATCTCCCGGGAATCTCGATCCCTCGTGGTATTACTTTTTTCGAATTTCCACTATGTATTACTATTCTACGAATTTATTAAAGAGTTAACCAGCCTCGGTGGATTAGTGGTTTGCATGTTTGCTTCATAATCCAAGGGTCGCAGGTTCGATCCCCGGCCGAGCTGGTCATTTTTCATAGCGGAGAAAAATTAAAAACATGCTTTCTGTTCGGATAAGAAGCAAAACTGTAGGTCCCGTGTCAACGCGATGTTTGGCACGATAAAAATCCCTACTGGGGGTGGAATTCCCCCAGATTCCGCTAAATTCTGATAGGGTCGGCCAAATGATCATAATAATCGGTGCCATGAGGTACGAAGAATGCTCCGCCATCCTGATTCCTCGCCCAAAAAAAAAAATAAATAAATTATTATAGAATTTTTATAATTTCCTCTTTAAGAGTCCTCTTATTTGTTTCTTCAAACATATTTTGAAGAAACAAATACAAAGAACATAATGAATAAGTGATTTCAAAGAAATAGTCTCTGGTCAGCATCATTTTCATAAAATTTTAAGAAATCACCTATTCGCATAACTTAAGGCACCAAAATCATACATTTTCTCATTAGCAAACTTTGACTTAATGACTCTTCTAAGAAATGTGTGCAATTTGAAATTAACTTCTAAATGCATAGGTATTAACTGAGAAACAGGAAAGCCAGGACAGTCCAGGGAAACTGAAGGACTGCAAACTGTAAGGTCGCAGGTTCACGGAAAGGGGGTGCGTTCCTTCTTTGATACTTACCTTAAAAAACATAAAAATCGGTAAACACTAGGTAGGTAAATAGCGGAAACCATCATATGATACAGATTGCTAGGAACTGTGAGAATGCAGCAGACATTGCAGGAATTTATAAAGAATTACGAATAATTTTCAAAAAATTGAAAAGGTTTTGGGCCTAGTCCCCTATTGGCCGTTTTTTTTAAGGTTACGATTATGGATGCCAATAAAACGTCTCAATGAGTAGTAGGAATTGAAAGCGATTAATAAATAATTGATTGAAAAAATCCTTACATCAAAAAAATGTTTTTTATGTCTTTTTATAGTACTTTGTTGTTACTGTAACTCGGCTTTACCTATGCATATCTATTTGTTTCATATTAGCACAATTGAGAACTCCTAGTTAGTACATTGAGGAAATTGTGGTTAGGAGACTTTTATTTTAAAGGGAATGGGATATCTTAGCTACGCCAAACTATTTTTGAGATATTAGAAAGAATTTATAAAACTTTATGCAAAAATGGACGCTTTTAGTGATTAAAAACGAAAATGCCCTTGACAAATTGGATGTTTTGGTTTAAAAAAGTCAAACAAAACACTATATTCAATTCAGAATATACAAACAAGGTATAAAAAAGTGTCTCAATTAGATAGCATTCCTTAATCCTACACTTATAAGTAGAAGTACACATATTCTTGGTTCACCATAGCGTGTGATGAGTGTAGTTAACAAATACCGGAAATAACAGATAAAATATCACATAAATAGTTACCTAGCAGCTCAGCTTCATTGGCACCAAATTCAAAACCACATCCGGGATGTGATTATAAACCTAGTTGGCTTCCAGTTTAGTCGATATATGACAGTAACCTACGAATCATTTTGAGAAAATACGTTTTGATAGGTTTCGACCTCTGGTATCCGAACAGAATACAGTAGAGAAACCCTTTCTTCCTCCCTTCCCCAAATATTAATGCTGCCGCATAATATCAATTGTCAAGCGTCCGCAAAGTTGTGCGAAAATTATTGACAAAGCGGTAATATCGAGGGGTCTCTCACTCCCAAAAATTATGTACACCTATTGCCGCTTTACGGCAATAACTGTCTTTATTCCCGTATTCTCACTTGTTATTCCCGTATTGCCGTTTTTATTCCTTTATTTTCGTCTGTATTGCTGTATTCCCGTCTCTATTTCCGTATTGCCGTATTTATTTCTGTATTGCTGCATTAATTTCCCTATTGCCGTGGGGTATATTTGAACGAAAAGTGTTTTATGGTTATTGGTTTTATTGATAATTTTGCAAAATGTCGTAGTTCTACTAAGAAAAATGTAAACAAAACTCCTCGCAAATAAAAAATGATCTGTAAAAAATAGTTTTTTATTCAATCATAATATATGTACATTACATTTTTAAGTGGTGTTAAAGTAACTGAATACGTGAAAAGAAGAACTTTAAAAACTATGTCATCGGATAGATCCACTCTAAGAAACACAAAAAAGACATTGAAATAAATAACAAAAATTTATTTGAAAAGTGAGAATCCCAATGCACGGCAGTAAATAAAATTCAAAAAGAACTTAAAAAACCGATAAGTTTTAATTAAAAATAGAAACTCCTTCAATTTCTTTTCATGTCTTTGTATAACCTGTTAATTGAGACCCCATTCGAACGACTGATTTTGAATGGGTAAATTCCAGTAAAATTTACAGGACCATAAAATATAAATTCCGAATCTACTTTCTGAATGTCGTCTTCCTCCGGCTGTATGAAGTTTTCCAAATCTTCTTTCAAGAATTTTTCTTTATCAATATGCAAAATTCGTCCAATGTACCATCGGGTGTCGTAAAAGATTGCATAATATTTTTCTAATTTTAGCTTTATCTTCCATTTTGTTTCTTGCATGTTTCCTTCCTCTAAGTCTGATTTTTCTGATTAAGAAAATTCTGATTCTAATGCAAGTGAAATAATTTCAAGGGATTCGCTTGATTTCGCTGTAAGTAAACAATCGGTCTCGAGCGTATAGAAATGCATCGATTACAAATAAATAATGAAAAACTCGCAAAACTAAAATACCTGACAAATCTACATCATAAAACCTTTAACTTGGAATTGCGTAGCTCGGCCCAGTAGAACTCTCAAACAAAGCGTCACAAAAATAAGCCTTGTGTTTTAAATAGGTATAAAGTATTTTAAATTTATGGTATAAAAATCTAAAGAAAATATAATATCAATGCGGTCTAGTACGTTTGTCTATACATCAGAACAATTCAAATGTTAAACACTCATGATGGAAGGCTACACTGCACGGGCTGCAACTATTTCTAGCATTTGTAATTAATTTACGGTAGCACTTTTAAATACTGCCCGAGTTTAAATAAAGAAATGACGAGAATAAAATCTAGAGATCTTGTATAACAAATTTCTTGAACACGTTTATTAGTATTTCTGTTTGAAATCGACAGTCAAATATTTCATTACTGTACGTTTTTATGCAAGTTGAAACTGTTATTTCAAACCAAAATTGTTTAGTTA
Organism: Agrypnus murinus; assembly: GCA_929113105.1. Classification (NCBI taxonomy): domain Eukaryota; kingdom Metazoa; phylum Arthropoda; class Insecta; order Coleoptera; family Elateridae; genus Agrypnus; species Agrypnus murinus. The sequence goes on along the minus strand of OV816026.1, from coordinate 172,799,839 downwards.
CAAGAATTATTAATAAATAAATAGTATGTTTATAACATAAATTTAATGAATTTTGTTGCAAATAATATTTTATAGATTCGTTTATTGCAGTTTTCATAGTTATTTACGTAGTGAACTAAACTAAAAATTAAATATTGTTGTTTTAAATTTTCTATAACTTCACAGTTTCAGAGAATAATTATTCTTATTCTCTTATCATTAATGTGGTAATCTTAGTACTATTTTATCTACTTTAATTGATATTTGTTTACTATTTTAAGATTTTTATATTTTTATAAGTATTACAAACACTGAAATATAAAATTACAACTGCTAGAAACAGCTACAGCTCATATACGCTGGCAGATCTGGTTAAGGTTTTCTGCAGTTTTCCTTAGATGTAACACAAATGTGGGATTTGCGCTGTTCCATCTATAAGTTGGCTGCAGCCGCACATTGGGCCTACATAATAATAATAATCGCCCCCTCCCTCCCGCACAAGCTTATAGCTTCTGGGGCCTTGGTTTAGGTTATGGGTTGTAGTAATTATTATTATATTATATATATCGGCGACTTCAACCCCTAGATGCTAGTGATGGGAATGGTTGGTCTGTTAAGCGTAATTCCAAAAGTTTACACGCTGGGAACTAATAAGAGGGCGCTGTAAGTGGATGCCTTTTCTCGAGCGTCTCGAAATAATTTTTTTTAATTTTTGGATTTAAAAATATAAAAATTAAAAAATATAAAAATACTAATCCACACATCGAAAGCTTCAATATAAAATAAAAATCACGTAAATCGGCCCAGTAGAACGAACTGGAACAAAAAACAGCCTTGTGTTTTAAATCGACTGCAGTCCTTACAGTCTAGCCACATCCTTCCATCATTGAGTGTTTAATATTCGTATTGTTCTGATGTATGGACAAACCCTTGCATGCCTCCATAGATCTCCTATACGAGTTCTACAAGAACGATTTGCTAATTGTTTTTTATAAGCTTTGACACGAAAATAATAATAAGAGAAAGATTAATTATTATTTTTATGAAAGGAAATCCTTTAATCAATTATCCTTCTAACCGTCATATATTGACGGGGTAAGAGTCAAATCACGATTCTTAGAAACGGCGAATGATTTTCAATGTTCAAACAAAAAATAATTAGTTGCCGTCATTATTTTTCCACGCACACTACAACATATACCCGCTTCTTCAGAAAACCACCTAGATTTTTAAACGCGTTTGAGATAAAATGCGTAATGGAAATTAAGAAGAATGGAGCGTGTTATTTCTATTGTCAAGTTTATTTTTGAGTATTGCCGCGTATTCCCCATTTATTGCCGCGTATTCCCGTTTATTTCTGTTTATTGCCACTTATTCCTTTGTATTCCCGTTTATTTCTGTTTATTTCTCATTTTGCCGAGTATTGCTCATTATTTCCTACTCATAGCAATTTATTCCCGAGAAACTGTACACCTATTGCTGAGAGTGAGAGACCCCTCGGGTAATATACAACAAACAATATTTTTGGACATTTCCAAGTTAATCTGTTCTCGTATGGACCGACAGGATCTAATAATTCACGGTCCAACAATATAGAAACTCGAAAAAGCGAAACTTGGGCATTTGATACATTTTACTAATTAAAAATTTAATTAATAAATCAAACTACAACAAAAACTGTTGACAAAACAAAAATTGAAATAATTTTATAGAAGTCTTTCCCTCGGGATTTACTAAATACAATGCATATTAAATTCAATTGTTAAATTACTATTAAGAGGTATTAAGTAGTTATATAATTAATACAAGAAAACATGAATTTAAAAAAATAATTAGATTAAACCTACAGGTTGAATTTTAATTGCAAGAGCAAACAAATCCGTATAATATGCTAAATGTAAATTAATGTTTGGCTAATGGTAAATTAATGGAACGAAAAGGGTTTGAACAGCCTTGTACTGTATTACAAGAAATACAGAGGCAAATATTGAATCTTTTATGAAGTCGCTTTTAAATCCTGTCAGTGGGTAGGTTGCGCCGTGGCTGAAAACTGCTGAAATGAAATATTAACATTTTCTACGCGAAAGTTTAGTTCAGTTATTTAGAGTTTTGTTTTGGGACTTCGCTATGAACAATAAATGTCAATTTTTCCTTGGCGTTGTATTAAAGGAGAGTTGGTGATTTATTTTTATCCAGTAATTTTTTATAAAGGTCATTGTCAGTCAAAACCAAAAAAGAAAAAATAATCGAGATGAAGTTTTATGATCCTCTTAGCTTGAAAGTCATAAGTCATAACATGCCTGTTAACACATTTATAGTTCTAACAAAGTACTTAATCTGATGAATTAAAGCTTTGGTTTTCAAAATTTAATACATTTTTCTTGAGTATGTGATATTCTTAAAATGTTAAGGTAATAAATTATGAAAAACTCTAAATTAATACTGAATTTGAAAAAGCAAAGTAAACCCAGCTGAAGCTTTTCTTGAAAAAAACAAATAAAACGAAAGTTCGCAAAATTAAAACCAAATATTTTATAACTGTACTCCGGAAATTCCGTAGGCTGACTTTGTATACATTATAAAAATATTTACTTTGTACGTCTAATTTTAAACATTTTTTCATTGATAAAATAAAGTAGCCTACACGCGCAAAAATGCGAAAACCACTCATTGAAAAGAAAAACTGTTAATATTAGCAAATCTTATTTCGCACGCATAAACAACGTTCAAGAATGTGTATCCTTAAATCTGCAGCAGTTTGCTTACTTTTCTCAAGATTGTGTGAAGTTCATGTGGTTAATTAATAACAGGGAATTTTTTTTCTGGAAACCAACATAAAACGCTTATGTATAATACCAATGTTATTCGTACTTATTTCAATAATCAAAATAACTATGCTTTTTCTTTTAAAAAACATATCGTGTGGAGCAACAATAACATAATTGTAATTATTGCAACGAACAGATATTAGAAACGCATTTAGCAGAATGAAATGCTATAAACACTGCAATCTTTATTTGTTCTTCTAATAAAATGACACAATGTCCCATCAGTGAGGTGCCAAACAGTGTAACAGTTACGTTAACTTCAATTTACTGTCATGGCTTAAGCTAGTCCACTTTTGATAGCGGTGCATAGCCAAATTGATGAAGAGTTGGCTGATTCAAATATAACTATGATTGTTGTTAGGCGCCAGCTTGTTTGGTTTTATTAATTTAAATAAGCCCTATGAATTATAGATACATCTCCTCAATATGAGAATTCTATACATCTCTAATATTTGAATTTGACTTTAAAAAGGCAAATCGTCGAAGCCAATTAAGTTATAAGTAAATATAATTTTAATAATATTAAATGTTTATAATAATAATAATATCAATTTTTTTAAGAACTGTGTTCGATAATAGTTTAGTAATCGTCAAATTTCATTTTATCATTCAGGGGAGTCTTTAGTCCAGGTTTGCATAAAGTGAAAAAAGAAGTTTCAAAATTTAAACAATCCGTAGCTAACAGGCAGTTAGGAAGTTATTACTTATACTTTTTTGTTTAATTTTTTCGTCTTCAAATTCTCTCAAAATAAAAATAACGGCTTTTAATCTTTTAATTCACAGGTAAATAAAGGAAGTTCCAAACGCAATTTTAACGGTAAAATGATTCATCATGATAAAATCATTCATTTGTTCAACTTGTTTCAAAAGAAACATGCAAAAACGGAAATTTAGGATTAGCAGCAAATGCAAAGGATTTTAGTATACAATAAACCCTTCTGTTTTTTTTCTACTTTTACTTCGTGGAACTACATAATACTGTTTGTACTTACTAAAATTATAGTATAACGTTTTTTTCTCGGCACTATTATTTGTCATCGAACGCATATAAGTAAATTTCCTAATACAGAAATAATTATTTGGTTTCAGATTTTGATAGCTTATGCGTCTATAGATCTTCGCTTAGTTGTTTGGGTTTTATCGTTTGTAATTAGTGTTAACATTGTCGTGTTGTTTGTTGTAACTATTCGTATTGTAGTATTACATAACGCACATAGTACACATTATACATAAGTATGGCGGATATTGTTAAAAACAGAATGGGTTGTGTACTAAAGGTTGGTGAAAAACAGATTTTGTCAAATTTGATAAAATATCGTCTTACTGAGATCCGCCAGTTATTATCAGTAATTCAAGTTTCTAAAGAAACAGGTATTAGCGAAAAAACTTTGTTCTCAGTACGTTAAGAAAGTATTTCACCTGATGGAATAAAATATCCAAGAAAAAGAGCGAAGAAAAAATACTTCGAATCGCATTGCATTATCTTTCCAAATCCATCATAAAAAATTAGGGTTTCCATTTAAAAAAATGTTCGTTATCGCCATAACTCGGAAACAAAAGACGATCTACAAATAACGATTACACTAAAATATGTCTCCTTTAAGATAAAAATCGACGTGTTCGAGGATTTTTCTCAACAATACTTAATAAAAGATTTATTTCGATAGTTCCAGACTTTATATGAACAGCAACTTTTGAAACTTTGTTTTACTACCGCTGTCAGAAGAAGTGACTACCTGCAATATAACTTGCTCGAACAATAGGGATTATAAAGGTTTATGCAGTTACAACTACAATATTTGGAAAGTGTTTTTAAAAGTTGCTTGCAAGATGTTTGGCAACCCCGTTGTCCATAAGACTACACACACTGTAGTCTCAACGTGAGACGATCAATAGATGGAAAATATCAGTAGTATGTTCGGAAAGAAAAGTGAACATACCCTAAAAAGTGTCTCCACCAAACACACGAACCATCCTATAAAGATAATGCTGTGGAAACTATAGAAAAATATGGCAAAATATAATTATAGCAAAGATAGAAACGGCAAAAGAAAAGTGTTGCCCTCCTCAAGACATTCTTCAACCACCCTAAAAAATCGCGCATTACATCACAAGAAAAGTTTTCTGTAAAATATTAAGACGTAACATCAGAGAAAAGGTTCACAAGATTAAAAGAAAGTATGACAAGTGGGGTAGATTAAGAATAGCCTAAATTAGCATGACTTTAGTTAATGTACAGCCCCTATGACCACAATTAGCCAGATTTATCACTATCTGTATGAACATCAAATAGAAATCAAAATTTCTGACTAAGACATAAAATAAAATGATTAATTCTTGCATTATGAAAATACAAGATGGAGATCAAATTCGACTTTGTTTATCGCTGTTTTAAAAGGAAGAATTGCTTTACCAAGTTTACCATAGGTATCGTAGTATCGTACAAAGCACAGTCCGCCGCTTCACCACTCGTATTTTTAGATTCCTGTATACTTAAAATTATATACATACACATAGTATGCAGGGGATTTGGAAACCAAATATAGGAAAAACATGTGCTTTAAAAAAGAAAATGACGACAAATAATTACATTTAATCTTTTTTTTAGTACAAGTCATTTATATCAGTACTACCTGCTTTTAAAATAGGTGTGATGCATGCAAAACTTCATAGCTGATGTAGTCGGAGCGGGGTAATAATACCCCAAGTTGCTGCCGCCTTAGGTGTGAGGTTTGATTCCAGCTGGCAGATAACTGCTTTTCTTTTTTACTTTACAAAAACTAATTTTAAAATTCTCTCTTTGAAGATATTGATTATTTTTTTATTTGATTACGGACACCAATATCAAGGTCACACTGCACCATTAAATCGATTCTGGAGCAGAAAAATCTTTTCCCGAGTTGAGGCTCGATCTCGCGTCGGCGAAAATCCAAATGAGACATATGATACAGTACTCTATTTGGTATGTATAGTATTCATAAAGATAAATTAACAGTTTCTATAAAGATATATAAGAAAATACTCGTTTAGGGGAAAAGTAGAAAACTTAATTCATAATTTCGTTTTTTCACTAGCATCTTTCCTGATGTCGGACATTTAATACCCATATGGACATCGAAGCAGCGTTACTTTTTGTGAAATCATTATTTGAATTCTCGTAGTAGGCAGTTGCTATTAAATAAAAATGAATGGAACCAGAATATCTTTGATGGCACTGAAATCGTAAAAACGATAGATCAAATTATCATATCATCGTTTCAATCGATGTTTACATGCACCCACGAACTTATTCTAATAAAAATGATAAAGTGAGTACAAACTTGAATTGACCAATGCACACATTCCATGCCCAGCAGGCATGACAACATTAATAGCATATGCGACCATTAATAATATCCTAGCGTTACTATTTCCTACTATCAATATATGGTAGTATGGTAGATCATTAACAACTTTCGGCTACCACTTCATTTATAAGAAAAAATGTGCACTGGTGAATCTTTAAGTAACAACAATCTTAAAAAATCATCCTAAAAGTACATCTTGTAAAACAACATAGTTAAGAACAAATAGAACTTTTTATCCTTGCAGTGAAAAACCTAATGAGTGAATTCTTATGTAAAAAGGGCGCGTTCTGCTATAAAATATAGTATATAGATTAAGGTTCAGAGAAACAGGTAACCAAATCGGAAAGTAAATAAAAATTTATAACCTAGTTAGCATTTTATTGTTGCTCTAGGGCTTAATGTTTTCTTTTTAACGTCATTATTTAAATTGTTTGTCAATTTATGGCACCTACTAATAAACAATACACAGATAAATTTAATGGATTAGCTACGATTGTTATTATCATTATTACTGCATTGAACAGCGTGATTAAGGTAACTAATAAATAAGTCTTAATGTAGTATTAATTTTATAAAACTTCAATGATGTAAACTATTTAGGAAGGTACTCAAACACTGATAATCAAAACAATCTACCCATAATTGTTATTTACGGTACAAGTGGATAAAGTAGGCTTTTATCCATGAGGGAGAAGTTTAGCACACAAGGCGAATTTCTTTGAGTTGTTAAAAGTTCTTTATTCACGTGTATCATACCAACACCTCATTATGTAAGTTCAAATATTAAATTTGATATGTATAATTTAGTCTTACAGTTTTTAAAATTAATAAATTTAACATTTAGGTTGATGACTGTCTCATTGTATTGCACTGTATAAAAAATGTTAATTGTACTTAACATTCCAAACCACTGAAGTAACTATATACTTGTGCGTGATATAGGGCGGTTATTTTTAACAACAACCACAGAAAGATGTTTACATGGTTGTCGAGACCGACTGCTTAACGTGTCCATCTGATAGCACAGCGAGTATTAAATGAAATTGATTTATCTATCTTTTAAAGGGAGATTTAAAAGCTAACACTTGCGTCTTGTGTTTTCCTTTTAAAAAAAGAAGTTGATATCTTGATAAATATCAAGATACCCGGAAGAAGCAATTAAAAATCTACTTAATACCAAAAATGTAGGTAGATTTGCAATCAATAGCTGCAAAAAGGTAGTGAGGCACGCTCATCAATTATTATGTACTTAGGAATGCATACCAATCACGAGGAATACGTTAACTTAATTAGTTCAGGTCAACTTGTATTTTTATGGACTATATGGTCGAGCATTTCCGACCTTCACAGAAGCTGTCAATATTTTCATGAATCATTTGAAGTGCACAAAACAGCGATTTTTATAAAATAGCGTATCTTAGAAAATTTTTTGTGGCTTTTGGCTATTTTAATCAATACCTATGTCCGATAGAAAAATTCCTAAAAATAAACTTTTTATTTCCCAAAAAAAGCTTCCTTCCAACTTAAATAATAATAATCAAAGATAACATCTTCAATTGAATGAAAGTAGATAAAGATTTTATGATATCGAGATGATAGTTACAATTGTGAAAAGTCACTATAACCCTCAATAAGCGGATAACGTAAATAAATTCTAAGCGTTGCCGATATTTTTCTTTGATGTAGGAGTAGTTTGCCCCCCCCCCCCACTTTATATAATCGCTAATGCTTTCCTGACCTACCTTACCACATAAAAAGCCTAAGAAAAAGGAATAAGAAACAATTTTGAGAAAACCAACAAATGGTGTATACCAGGTGACAATCATTCTAGGGGCAACTTTATATCTCTTTCAGTAATGAACCGATGTATATGAAATTTGGTAGAGATGTTTCAAATTTGGTATAGTTTGGAATTTGCTGTCAAATATAATCAGAATGACTCACTGTTGGTTTCTCACAAAATTTCAAAAACTATATTTTTTGTATCTTGGCTATCTCATTTGTCAGATTGCCAAGTTAGTTTTTCACAAAATCTTTTCTATGCACTTTATAACCTAATAACCATGTATAAATTAGATGATGACCAATGCACTTAATGATTCCCTCGAAAGGGAAGTAAAAAAATTAAAAAGACCAGTACAAAATTGAACATGAACAAGAGATAATAATAAACAAAAACCCGAAACATTCGCATCATATTCAGAAGTCATTTTCCAATCGAATGAAGAATGATTGGAACTTGTTCAGCAAATCAACACTAGTCATGCCCAAAGAAGTGGTGAAAGTAATAAAAGAAGATTCATATTACCTTTGATAATGACAGCTTGGCTGCCGAAGCCAAGTTATATTGTAATAAATATTGTGAAACTTTTTATTATTATTTATTTATTTTATAATAAAAAAGACTTTAGCCCAAACAAAGCTCCAGGATTTGACATGATTGCTGACAAACAACTTATTGAGCAAATCTACAGTAGGTGGTTGATAATACCCTATTTAATTTTCGTTTATTAAATAAAGTTGATTGGTCTCAAGTAGTTGAAAATAAAGTACCAGACATATAATGTACGGCAAACATGTCCGTTTTCTTTTTTGTTTAAACACAAAAATACACAGTAAGTTAAGTAAGATTAATTAGGGGAAGTTTTTTTTGCTACATTAACAAGGAATACAGACCAAGAGGTTAATTCAATAACACTTATTAAACAAAATTACTTACAGTACTTTAGTTATCCAAATTTATCCAAAGCAACACTAATACTTAATTATTGCCTCTTGCTTAAACACGACAAAAAAAACTTCACACTTTAACGTTGCCACTGGAAGTTATTGTTAAACACTGAACTTTCTTCATTAAATAAATCTTCGAACTCCACAATCATTTCCACTTTTTAAATTATTAAAGTTCTTTTTTTATTACTAGATAGATAATCCTATACGTAACGAATTCATGGATACTTCAGAATTCGAAGGGGTAGCTTGTACCACTAATTTGTTGCCTACTTATCACATCGACATTAAATTAACCAAGATAATAATGGAAGTCTCCCATTGGGAAGTCTCCAGACTGAAACGCTTATTTTCCACTTGAAGGTTTACACCGTAAACAACTATAGAATCAGGTTACTAAACTACCGGAACACAAGACTGCAATCTCGATAAACTCTTCTTTCTGAATTTATACTGAACGGGCAACGGGACATTCCATTCTTGCGAAAAGCTACGCGGCTTAGGCGCGCTATTAGGGCGAACGTCCGCAACGAAACGTGTGCTTCTCCATGCAAGAAAATAATTACTCCCAAGTCAACGATGTTCATATCTTTTAAAATTTACAGAAGGGCGATTATATTCCAGAAGGTTCTATCCAACTCTAAGTTAGGCTGACATCAGTATAACCAATAACAAAATTGAACTAAATTCCCTCTCATATTTGACAGATGCAGATAGGTCGTGAAAAAAACGGAGTTCAGAATGAAACTCAATCCTTAGTGTAAGGATGTAATAATAGTTGCGCACCTTTCTCTGAATATGCATAAATTCTAGTCTCTCTGAACGTTAATTACTTTACCTATCTAGGTAAAACGCCGCATCTAATTCTGTGTTGATTGATTCTGTATTTGTCAAATGGTTTTTAGAAACGTTCTGTTCCCACTGATTACGGCTTTAATCTCCACCATCGCTACTGATACAAGTTCTACAAGTGTGAAAATAAATCCAAGATAAAATTTTTTCAGTTTTGGGATTCATGGTGCTATACGCCTCCTTAAGAATTAATATTCTACGTAAACCTAAAATGTCTCATTAACGCCCTTAAAAAACCTAAATTGCATTTTTTAAATACCGCCATTTTCTTATGTCTTTACACATTTTATAGAAGAAAATAAACATTTTTCGAGATTTGATATTAATGGGTTATTTTCCAACTAGGCGGCAAACTATTCTGCTACTTACGACTTATTTTTACCGTACACGGTATGTCCGACCAATTCACATAACTTTTTAATTACAAAACTATTATTTATTTTAACAGATTTTGCTATAATACTCTAGTGATTGAGGTAATAATGCTGTTCATTTTTAAAATTAAAATATTTTGCTATTTTGGATATAGAGAGCTGACTTTTGATGAAATCATTCGATAGATCTTAACGAATTGTGTTCCTTTTAAAAATACCATTGGGAAATTTTATAATAACCAAAAGAAGGCTGCACTCATTTTTAAGTTTTAAACATTGTTATCTCTGATGCAACAGATGGCTATAGAAAAACTTTAAATAAGCGCCATATCTAAATTACCATTCTTTAAATTGATGTTCGCATGGATCGACAAAAGCAGTAAGGCGTCGACAATTTTTTTTCTTTCGTAAATTCCTTTATTATGGCCAGAAAAAGAAGAGCGTGTTATAGTCTATAAACATTAAATTCCTCCAAGTCATTAGATTTTATTCCATTAACCGTGTAAACAGTAGCAATAATCCTTCCAGCATTAAAATTCCATTCGCTAACGATTTTCTATTTTGCGCCACTATGATTATAAATCTTTGACGTTTTCATGTAGTAGGTGTTAAAGTGAATATATATTTAAATTCGGCATATTACATTAACTATCGCTATTTGAACTTGACCTCGACATATTTTAAACTTTACGCATTTACGTCATACTTCCTTGAGCCTATTACCTAGCAAGCTCATGGGCTAAAAAAAGGGTGCCGAACTATTTTATCGACGCAAGTTATATTGGTACATGTATACTACAAACTGAAAATAGTTGTTATATTTATTATACAGAGTAGTGATAAAGTTTCCCCACAAACTTAGTTATTTAATTTTTTTGAAGAGTCTTAAACTGGTCAATTTTATTTTTTTTTAATTTCATAACATAAAGTTCAAAAAATACTAATTTTATTTTCAATGAAATAATCTGGAAATTTAAAACTAACTAAAGGACATAAAAGCATTACTATCTGATAACAAAAAGTAATTTTCTATTTAAGGTTAGTTTATTGCAGAAAAGGAAGGACTACTAAAAGAAACAGGTTAGATAAGGAAACAAACAATATCTTTATTTCCAGTTGCTTAATTTAAAGCTAAACAAAAAAAATTCATAGACTAAGGCCCCCCAAACCAGAAATTAGCCTCCTCAAAATAGATTCGAACCAGAAATTGTTCGAGTTGAAGAACGAACAGGCTGTATAACTACGTACATTTGCCTTTAAAAGTTACCTAGAAATTTACCTATTTATTTACTTCTAATAAATGATGAACGAACAAACTGAGCTTAGTAATTCTCCTTTATTCTAGAGTTTAGTTTTTGTAGGTATTGTATATCTAGTTACCCAATGTCTATTTTTATCCTTAGTAACGTGTTTGTTTATCAATCTTATCTGCCTTTGATAATGACATTTAATGTCGAAACAATATTGTCAGGTTAAGAATCTAATAAAACTTGTGAAACTTTAATTAATCTTTGTATTTATATTATATTTCATTATATATAATAATTTAAATAAATAACTCATCTGAATTGTAGATAATATAAAATAATCTAAAGGTAATTAAATAATGTTTATAAAAACTGGTGTTTTTGGTTATATTTTTGATTTATATATTAATTTTATACAGGGTGATTCATAAATAACTGATATAGGTCAAAAACGAATATTTTTTCAGAAAATGAATTTTAAAGTTTAATGAATTTTGGATCCAAAAGATCCAAGGTCAGACTGGATCCAAAATTCATGAATTTGTATCCTTCAGTATCTATCCTTCATTAATTCTATACAGGGTGGTTCAGAAATAAAGGTAATTCTTTAAATGGTAGGTAGAGGGGAGGCAGTAGAGCTAATTTACCTTTATCCAAAAGGATCCAAGGTCAGGACCGGATCCAAAATTCAATAAAACCTTAAAATTAATTTTCTGAAAAACTTCGTTTTTGACCTATACGTCTCAAGGTAAATTAGCTCTACTGCCTCCTCTCTACCTACCATTTAAAGGATATCAGTTATTTATGAATCACCCTGTATATAAAAAATACAACTAAATCAGTAGATAGATCAAAATTAACCAAATTTAAATAATCAACCAAAATCTATTACAATGCTGATTCAAAACACTTTTTTTGTTATATTTTCTTTTTAATTTATATATAAAAAATGAATAAATAAGTCTTAGATCAAGCAAAATAATCAAAACATAGTTAAAGCAAAATATACTGCAATTTTATAAAGTCAAAATTTGTTTTAAGATAATTTTTATTTTAATTTTACTTATACATTAATAAATAAATCGTATCTGAATCTGTAGATAAACCAAAATAATCACAAGATAATAATTGACCAAACTATAATAACTATACAATGCTTATAAAAACACGTTTCTCATATCATATTTAATATAATTTGTATGTTGTATCTTTTAAAATTGATCGATTTTATTATTATGCATATTGTTTATAAATGTGTATTTGATGATTGATGATACATTATTTTATTTGACCAATTGTCATGTTGAGTAATTGTCCTATTTGGCCTATTATTCCAATTGATCAACTGTCTTTTGCATCAATTTACCTATTTGATTATTGGCCCTATATGATAGTTTGTTATGCCATTATTTCCTTCTTTTAGTGCTTTTTCTTACCTGTCGGTATTAGCGGTCTCTACTTTCTGTAATACACCACCTTTAAGGCCCAAATTCACCTAATTTAGATATACCCGGGTACATTTAAAAATTCTAGAAAAAAATCACATAAGTGCGTTGTATTTATATTCTTAAGGGTGCGTTATCGCCGTCAGTGTTAATAATAGGAAGCTTCAGAAACTATAAACACCTAAAGATGGCGCTACAGTCTGCAAAAGAGAATTAATTTCTTTAAAACTAAAATTTGAAAATGTAAATAGAAACATTATTTGATCGCATCGCAGTTCTCTGCTCACAGTGTTGCCAGACATGCGTGAACTTTCTAAATATTTAAGTTTAACTGAAATTTTTTTAAATGCCAAGGAATAATATAAGGTAGTTGAAATTAAAAAGGGGAATATAAAACTGCTAAATATCTTTAAAAATATTAGTAGTTCTTGCTGGTTTTAAGAAATTAATCTAACTAATTAAGAGTGAAATAGTTTATTCAAAAATTAACCGTCACATGCTCTTAAGTAAAGAAAAACAACATTTACTTCGGAAATTTATTAAATAATAGTTAAAAGATTAGGAAAGTTAAGTTACTTTTAAATGTCCCGCGAATATTACCACCCAACGCTTCCTGGTGCAGAAAGCATTCAACTAAAAATGACTGATTTTCGTACTGCCATATTTAAATTTCCGCACCGTATACATCTATTTTATTTCAATCGATACTAAATAAGTAAGCAAAAACATTTATCCATTGTCATAGATTTTGCTATTAAACAGTGTTATAATGACTGTATTATGTTTAGTTTGGTTATTTTTTAGAAAACGTTAAGTCTACAAGACTAGCGATGTTCGACTACGATTATAAAATTTATTTTAGATATAAACTCCTTACAAACTATGATCCACACTACCTTAACAATTTAGCAATCGACATCAAACGTTATTTTCTTAAAAAACGATTATTAAAAGAAAACGTGAGCTATATTTTGACGCTAAACCCGGGTAAAGTAAAGTTTATTTCTTTGTTAAGTACAATAATACAATAATAGTTTATAATATGGCAAAGTTACAATGCCGAGAATAATTTAATTAAACAAAACTATAATAAATTTTAAATGTAATTATAACAAATAAATAAACAAAATAGACCATTAAGTTAGTGACTGTCTATGGGATTTAAAACAATATTTTATTTAATGAACAACATTTTAAAATTAAATTTAACATTATAATTAATATAATAGTAAAAGAATGAATTAGACTACTTATGAATAATTTATTAAATAGTTGACATTACGAAAATTAGAATAAGTATTTTCACAATGCAAAATAATTACAAAAATAATAAATACAATAAATACTGGAGATGTATTCGAACTATAATAACCAATCTAATGCTACTTTAATAGGATAATAGCTATATTATAGTATATAAAGTCAAAAATTTTATTTATTTTTTTAAATTAATTTAATAAATTTATTTAGAAGAAATTAGAAATTCATTCTAAACCAATTCTCAATAGGTAACTGCGGACACAGTTTTTAAAGGATATAGTGATCGGCAGGATTTAACTTCAGAGGACAAATAGTTATAAAATCTAGGTGCTAGATAATTGTGTGATCTCTGTCCAATGGATTTAGTAGAAAAAGGAGTTTTAGAAGAGTGCTGTTTAAATCGTGTGTTATAACTATGGTCAATTTGAGTCAAAGTTTATTTTTATATGTATGAAGAACTACTACCAAAAAATATAATTGACGCGGGTGAAACAATTTGGATTCTTTATAAAGATTAATAGATGAATAAGTCAGGTCTTTGTTAAGAATAATCCTTAAAAATCTTTTCTGAATAGTTTCAATTTTATCGTTAATATTTTAAATTTAAACCAGTCTCTTATAAGCCTTAAGTCGCTCTACGCAGTTGTCCTCACATCTCCTCAAGAATGGCCCTAGTAAGAAATGGCAGTATTGCCAGCATAACTAATAATTGACCCTCTAGTGCTCACTTTTCGGTAGTTCGCCTTTTATGGAAAAGCATTCGTTTCTTCATAATCACCTATACGTTTAGACTAAACAAACCTTATTTTATAATTGTTTTAAGGTTTATTTAATACATTATGTTGTTGCGTCTTTGTTGTTGTTTCACTTGACATTAATATGCAAAATAAGTTAGGATCCCTGTTTTGCCCCACATTTCCCTACGTTGTACAATGTTACAGTTTCTAGTAGAACGATAGAATACAAAAGATCGCTCTGTCCAGTCCCAGGAGCACGTTACCAGCGTAGCGGCGACCAATAACTCATAAATAAAGATGATTACATATGTCTGCCGTTCGATCTATCGCCCGAAAATTGCAATTACACCAATACCACCATTGAGGAAACCTGATGGAAGTTGGGCTCAATCCAATGTCGAAAAAGCTAATACTCTTGGAGAGCATCTCGAGCAAGTCTTCACTCCCTTACAATCTAACAATATTAATTTTGACTTAGAAGTCGAAGAATATCTCACCTCCCCTGGACTCTCTTTACTCTTGAGACCAACAAAAGCAAGCTGTGCAGACAAATTAACCTAACCAACTCATTTAAAGCTTCTGGCTACGACCTCATAACAGGTAATATTGTAAAGCATCTTCCTTAGAAAGCTGCGGTGCTCATCACTACAATGTATAATCGTATGCTCACCCTTGTGGGGAATCGAATGTGTGCATCAGCCATCTTAGACATACAACAAGCTTTTGACAAAGTTTGGCACTCTGGATTGCTTTATAATATCAATAAAAAGCTTCCTCATCCAATTTCCTTCCTCCTTAAATCCTACATAACCCAAAGATTCTTCCAAGTCCAATTCCAGGGCGCATTGTCAAATTATCATCCTATCAGCTCTGGTGTTCCGCAAGGTAGTGTCCTCGGTCCTTTCCTTTCTCTCCTATATACTGAAGACATACCAACAACAGACAATACCCTTATTGCTACCTTTGCTGAGGATACAGCAATTCTGGGCATCTGAAAACATTCAGCTTCACTTAAACCTTCTACAAAGTTGGCTTGATTGCTGCAGGATTAAAGTAAATAACGCAAAATCCTCTCAAATTTACCTTTACCTTTACTTTAGTAAACCGTCAAACACAAAAATTATCCAGTCCTACCAATTGAAAACCATTCGTGCTATAGCCAACGCCCCCTGGTATGTGAGCAATCAAACCCTCTACTTCGACCTCCAAATTCCCTTCCTTACTGAAGTCATCAGGAATTTGGCTACCAAAATCAAAGCACGCTCCTTTGAACATCGTAGTCAACTCATTGCTGATCTCTACTGCCAACAGCCTGAAGCTAGAAGAAGACTAACCAGACTCTGGCCTGAAGACTTCATTGAGTAAATCTTGGTGACCCGTCGCTGGATGGTGCCCTACTCATGTCAATACCTACTCTGTCATATTATTTACTTATTACTCACTACTGGGTAGATTGTAAATTAGCAATTGGAAATAAAAAAAATACGTCTGCCGTAATATAGGAAAATCTAGTAACTTAGTACTATGTTATGAAATATTATGGATACTTAAAATAAGCCCAAAAGATTTGTATGGGCTTATTTTAAATATCCATAATATTTCATAACATAGTAAACTAGACTTACTAGATTTTCCTATATTACGGCAGACATGCACACGTATTTATGTACTTAAATGTACTTTTAATAAAAGTACAGTAACGAATAATCATGGTATTACTTAATGCGATTATATGATATTTATGTACTTTACAAACTGGTCAAAACAACGAAGCAGGCAGTGTCGTCTTTCAAATCATTAAAAAAAAGAATAGGAAAATGCTCAGAGCATTGTTTTTAAATTTTTAATTTTCATTGTTGCTTTGAGAAAATAAGGGTACCTGTTTCGATTCCGGTACGACACAGAATATCGGTTCTTGCGATTGTTGAGGTTCCGATTCTGATTCGCTTGAAGTTCCTGCTCCTAACTAGTCGGCCCTCTTTTAAATAAAAGAATATGCTTCAGGTCGGCCCTCAATATTAAGAGGTTTGCTACGTGTCTGTTTGAAAACAATGCTCAGAGACTCCATGGCCTATATAAATAAAATGTAATAAATGCTTTTACTTCTATTAATAAAGGGTGAAAGATATGGCTTTTAATTGGTAAGAATAAAATAGATAGATAACATAGATATATAGTAAAAGCATTTACTACATTTTATTCATATAACCCAATGTCTCTGGAAGGACTTGTGTATGCAAAACTAATATGCAAGTGAAGTTCATGTACTTTTCTTCGACTCTAGAACTTGTTCGTTGTTAAATTCTACATGTAACAGTATAGTAATTGCATGTGAAAATGGCGCTAAGTTAGTAGTCTGATGAGAATAGTGTAAAACTATTAGGAATGTATTAAAATCCCGATGCTTATGAAATGTTAGAAGCATTAGGTATATAAATTAACAATCCCGTGGTACGGTAGTGCAGCAGACATCAAACGATTTTTTCGACATTCTAAGATGGTTCCTAATATATTCTGAAATCTGCTTTAATGCAGAACATTTGATACTTCCAAACATTGCCTTTGTCTAATCCATGGTCTTAACTACATTAGTTTTTATTTTGTAGTGAAAATGCATTAAATAACAGATTACATAGAATGGCGGTACCGTTATCTAGAATTTCCGAGATCTCTATAATATTTTGAATTTCAACTAGGTACAACACTGCAACTCGTCATTATTTTGTGTATTTATTATACAGATACTATATTTTCACAGGTAATTAATTTTATTCATAGCCACTATGAAATAAATGGGATACATTAAAGTTATTTGTTAATTTATTACATTGCGTTCAGTTTTAAAAGGAGAATTATCAACATAATTCAACTGTTTACTTAATTTTGTTCATATGAAGTTTTGTTCGTTATTCAAAAGTTTTCTTGATTGATATTTTGTTAGATCCGGGTTTGTAGCAGAAGTAAAAGAAAATAAAAAGAAATTGTTTATTTTGTGTTGTTTTTTATACGTTTTGACATATAAAGTCCAACACTGTCAATTGTAAGGTTAAAAAGAATTTTGGTTCGCATGAAGATTTGATCTCACGTTAAAAATAATGAACACCTTGTAAAGGTGAGAAAACCCAACTATTTCTCAAGATGATTAATTGAATGTTAAGATGTCTTAAGTCTTGAAAGGTAGTTGGGCTATATACGTCTTCCAGGGAGAGTTCAAAAACAAAAAGAGGTTGATAATAAATTTATAAACGAAGAGTACAAGTATATGGATTATTAGTCCAGTCAGTACAGACAAAATGGGTTGTAGCAATTATTATTATTATTATAAAGAAAATGCACTTGCCTTACAAAATCTGAAGTAAAAACGATTTTGATATATGTTGTTTAAGCCTGGACCTTGATGAAAAATTCAAGTTTTCGACCATGAGTAGGGGAGGCGCAAGCCCCCATCATGGATGAAAGATGCAAACATATTTTTTTAAATAATTACTCAACGGCTGATGCCAAAAAACCAACGTCAAACTTTGAGCAGATACAATTCCCAACATTTTTTATATAAACAGTTTTTTTAAAGTCTGATATTTAACGAGTTACAGAAGATGAAAGATTTGGTAATCTATATTTGCGGTCATTCTATTTTTTTCCTTTTTGAAGTTCTGGATCAGTTGATGTTGATCTTTTGATTATAGCTTCGTCTAACTCATTGTCGGTGCTCCTGAGAATCTGGTCTTCCATTGATAACATTTTCCCATCTTCTTGCTCGCTCTTGATGCGAACCTCTGGTGCATTTTCGCATGATCGACATCATTTGGTATTTGGAATCATTCTTTGTGGTACAGCGTCTAATCATCTATATGCCAAGCATTTTAATGCATTTCATGCGAGTAGAGAGTCAACTGAGCGCTAGTGTGGTGGTGCTTTGGTGGAACTAGCGTCATGCTAGCAACATAGCCTGTGCAAAGGATAGAGTTTATAGAAAGCTCCCTGATGAAACGTTCGCCAGTTAACTTGAAACAGAAAGATTTCTTTACTCTACATTATTCTGAATACACAAAAGATACACCGCGCGATGGACGTCACTGAAAACTCTATAAAATTCAGATTACTCAATACTTACTATAAAGCTCATAAAAACGATACTTACTCTACTTTCGAATGCTCTGGCTGAGAACATCTTGATTACAAATTACAACTTAGGCGTAGGTCTGATTTCCACAACTTACTAATTATAAAGAGTAATAAGGGTGTTATAGACATAATAAAACAAAAGTTGGGCTCCATTTGATTGCAAGTCACTAGTTGTAACTTCAGCATTTGCAACCAAAAAGAAATGCTGAATATATTGATAGAATTCGATAACTAATCATTATTAGTTGAATTATTGTTAGGCAGGATTGTTTATTGCATTAACTATTGCAAGTAAATGGTCCCACCTCATCACAGTATGGTTTGATTAAAATGTTAATTTATTTGTAAATAAAATATTTGTCTCGAAAGACAATACTAATAGTTTTGAAAGTAATAATTTTTAAAAATATATACCCTGATAAGAATTCTCATTAACGGAACACAATGTACATAAATTTACAAGAAGTAATCATTAACATAAAAAAAGTACAAATAATTTTTGTATAAAACTTACTCTAATCAAACAAGTTATCCGTCAGTTCTTGATACATTGTTCAAATGTTGTAATTCTTTGGACTTTCAAAGGGAAACGCTCACATAACGATGCGCTGGTTTCACTTAATCACAAAATACAAAACACTTCACATGATCATAGCTGTAAAAAGATAGAACTTTGAATTGTGGTAAAAATGCTGCAACAACGAACTGAACGTTCTTAATGGATATCACGAAAATTATTTTCGTATTGATTCGACACTAATCCGCAATACTAAAACTGTTAAACTGCAATAATTCCAGTAATTCATTTAATAGTTGCAAGATTTATTCTTTAACCAAATGTCGTAATTAAAAGGTTGTATCATTTCGACGTAATAATTTTTGTAGAGCTAACACAAACTCTGCTAATCCACTATATTACTATTAAAACAAAACCCCCCCAAAGGTAAAGATTATTAGCGTTAAAATTTCAAATGCTATAACCTAGCTTTTTAAATTTGTAACTAATATAACACTCTAAATTAAACATAAGTTCGTTAACCAAGACGACAATCTTTAAAATTCAATTCAAGATTGAATTTTCCTCACAACTTTTTAAAATCCGTTAAACTAAATTATTTGTGTTAATTTATTAACACCGAAAATTCACACGGTAAATTGAAGCAAATAAGCTTCCGGTACTATACGATACTACACAAAACGGTATTAACACGAGTAATTAGTACTTATCAAACTGTAACTTTGTTCCATACATAAAACTTATAATTTTAGGAGCGCGAACTAACATATAAAATTTCACCGGGGGCTTCTCCGAGGAGAAAGCCCCTGTGCTCAACTATCTAAGTGAAGCTTCAATGCTAGACTGTATGAGGCTCTATTGGAGGCTGCTTCGGGGATGAAGAATTTTTATATGCTTTGCAAATAAACTTAAGGGGGAAATTTTAAACTAGCCTATTGCGAAATAGCCTGACTTTTATAAACCAATCAAATCGAACGCACCAAACCTTCTAGACTTTTCGATCAAACGTCACGGTAATTCCCGCATCTGAAATCTGCCTTGTAAAGAGTAAATCGATATTTATGCACGTGGTCTTCAGACAATTTTGTTCCAGAAGGAATTTTTATTTGACTACACTCTAAAAAATATATTCAACCCAACATTAAAATAGCACGTATAGGAAGTAATAAACTTAACTAAATCCTTTTGTTAGAAGGGCAGCAACACTTTTGAATGTTTATCAATTCATTTTTATATGGAGACTTTTTTTCGAAACACATTTGTAGTCATGAGAACGCTTTAAAATAAGTTTTGGCATATGCAAAGACGTCATTTACTGTAATAAGAAGTCTACATTTTATTCTGGAAGTAATTTTATCTGTAATTTTATTCTAGAGGGAATGTCATTTGTATGAAAACATTCCACAGGGGGTGACCCCTGATATTTAAGAAAACACCATTTGAATTGAACTGAAGCTGCAGATTTTAACCCAAGGGAAAATACATTGTACAATGCAGGACCGTGCCAGGGTTTTTTTATTATTATTAATGCATACAAAATTACATTATTATAAATGGGGAGTTTTAACACGTTAGAACATTCTTTATCTCATCAGAACATGTGCTAGAAGTTGTCGACTTTAGCTAGTGTAGCATATAATAAAGTAGTAATTTATCCCGTCGCGTCGGTTAACTTCATAAAATATTTCTATTCATAAAATTCGCACGTGTTATCGTTTTATGCCATAGTTTGGTCAAAAACGGTCAAATCAACTTTATTTCGTACAAGCTAAAACAAACAAGAATTCAATCGTGTTATAATACACGTATATAATAAAATGTTGTCTTCTATAGCCTTAGTTATGGAAAAAATATTGACTGTCTCTCGATATTTAGAGTTTCTGCGCTTTGAGTTAATTCTATCAATTCTTTATTCAAACAATGGATATGATCTAACTATTTGGTTTCAACAAGCTATAACCCCTCTCCATTCTGGCACAGAAGCCCAGCAATCTCTTGATGTAATGTTGCCCGATAGATAAGGCAATGAGGACTGGTTGAATGGCCAGCGCGATCACCTGACATAACACCGCTAGATCTCTTTCTATGAGGACATTTTTAAAATCAAGACGATTTGAAGCACTCCATTCTTGTACAAATGGCAAGCACTAGGCCGGAAATTATACAGCGTGCATTACACACGTGCCGGTCAATGCCAACTGGTTAATGGGAAACAATTTAAACATATTCGATAGGTTTTACTATTAGGGATATTCTAATTACTATTTTTATGTTCTTTAGTTGTTACAAGATTATTTTCATTAAAAATAAATTTGTATTTCTTTTTATACCGTCGCTTCTTAAACAATTATATCAAAATCTAGGAAAAGTTTGCCATTAAAAATTTTTTTTATTTCGTCTTTTTAAAAAATAAAATTACCCTTTTAAAATTTTTCGAAAAAGGTAAATTAAATAACAACTTTATGATTTTTGTGCTGAAGTTTATCACTACTTTGTATTGATTGAGTAGTCAAGAAAACTATTCAGCACATCCTTCAAAATTAGTTGCTCATTTTAAAATGTTAAATAATTCTTGACAAGGAAGGATCTATTTAAAGAAGAGAAACGACCTTAATATAAACAAACAATAATAAAACAATTACATTATTTTTATCAGTGTTGGTCTAGTAAATTTTGGCCACCCGTTTACTGATAAAATTGGCCCCTTGTGACCCATCGATTTATATTTTATAAAGACACTCTATTATTATTAATCATTAATCAACAAATAATTTAAAATTGAATTCACCAATGGCAATAAAAATTGATAATTTTTGCGGGTCACATCATTTTCTAAAATTATCTATTATACATTACCTAGAATAAATAGGTTTAAATGCGTAATCAATCTTAATACAATGTTGCATTTTATTAGTGAGATGTGATTTAAGAAATTCATAAACGTCAGGATTGTAAAAACAAAGATGTCATTTCCGTAGAATGAATCTTCTTTTAATGTTATTTATTATTAGAATTTCTGTTTTCGTTTCAAGATTTTAATGTTTGATGAGATCTCTGATTAGATATTGTGCAACGGCTTGGTAAACTAATTTTCTTTATTTAATTATGCAAATTAATAGTAGTAATAATAATAAAATAAACAACACGTGGGCGCGATATAAATCTTGATTGCCATCATATAACAGATAAAACAATAATTATGCCATATTAACTTTTAACTCTTATTTAATTAACAGACCTAGTGCAATTTATAAGGTATTAAATACACGAGACACTAAATTAAGAATTTTATTGGCAATTTCTTGAATTAAAAGGGGTAATACGTTTTGGTGTCTGTATAGACCGCTACTGATGTAATTATAAGAAGAGCCCTTGTTCATGGAGATCGAGCCGGTTATTTTTATTTTACATATTTTTATCTTAATTATAATAATAATTAGAACAAACACTCCAGTTAGTTAAACTAGTTAAACTGTAAATATATAAGAGAAAGGTTGAAATATATTTACTTAAAAATTAGTCGATTTTGCTCTTGAATTTACGTATGGTGAGTATATAGTATATAAAATGGTATAATTATAAAATGCTTTAAGTGGGACGCGATTATATTTTGTATTTTCTAATGTATAAAAGTACCGACTGATAACAGTCAGATAGTTTATTGTTTACAATTTATTAATTTTTAGCATCTAGTGAATCGAGATTAGAGAAGTTGCTTGTACTACTAACTTTCTAACAAAGGAAAAGGATAGAAGAGTACCAATTATACGTGGGAACGTGGGAATATCCAATTAAAGATTTAGTAGCTGATATCGTAGCACCTGTAGGTAACTTTTGCGTTGTCGCTATTTGAGTTGCCGTTTTGACAGCTAACCTTTAAGAGTCATTCTGAATAGATAAGTGATGTTTTGGTGTATATTGCATTGTAACTTCTTAAAAATCCACATAACTTATAACATTACCTCATTGATTGTGTCGGAAAAGGCTTTTGCCGAAATATTTTGTAATCTTGTGATTTATTGATCCCTTTTGGTTTCTTTTAGAATCTTTGAGGACTTTAGACCAATAATCTCTTGGTGGCTATGAACCACATTTACATACTCCACGAGGATTGTACAAAGATTGTACTTCCAAGGCTCAAGTTGCTTTTATGTGTTATTTTATGCAGAATTTATTGATTAATTCGTCGACTTATGCTACAAATCCGAAATCCACCTCCGCAAAGTTGACACCGCCACTTTGACAAAATCAAAACATTTTTTAGCTGTTGATTATGAGCTAATTTTGAGCCAAAAGTAAAAATGTTGAGCTCCGATATTATAACCGTAAATTATATGTTTTAAGTGTAGGTGTTATCTTGAAGTCAGCTCAGAACCCCCACTATACAAATTTCCATCAAAATTGAAATTTTACAACGTAAGGATTATGAGCTAATTATAAGCTAATTTTGAGCCAAAATTAGAAATTTTGAGCTCAAATATTATAGCCAGAAATTAGATCTTTAAAGGGGGGATGACTGTCTCTGTGACTATCTTGACGTCAACTCAGCACCACCACCATACCAATTTCAATCCAATTTCAAATTTAACTGCATAATAATCATGAGCTAATTATTAGTTAATTTTGAGCCAAAAGTAAAAATTTTGAGCTGCAATATTAGAATCGGAAATTACATTATTATAAATGGGGGTGCTATCTCGATGTCAACTCAGCACCCTCATCCTACAAATTGTAATCAAAATTCAAACTTAACTACATGAAAATTATGAGTCAATTATGAGCTTTAATGACAGACTTTACACATTTACTCAAATTCAACCTTCTTCTTTATCGAAATACAAAATACAGTATTTGAAAAAATAGATAATTTGATATTTAAAAACGGTAAAATCATCAGAATAATTACGAATTCTCAAAGACACAACTATGCAAATACCATACAACGCTTTATCCAACACATCTATATTTTACATAAAAACATTTATTGAAGATTTAACACATTAGAAATAGTAACACTAAAATTAGAACGTCGGTAAAACTAGAAAGCACAACGACAGAACTGAATGCAACATGTACCACAATTATCGACTATTTAAGTGCCCAAAATTTAATTTTTTTCTGCAATAATTTTTTTAATGTAAGGTTCTGCTAGCATTAACGTAAGTTAGCAGAACCACATAGAAATGTAAAAATTTGCAATATTCTGGACCACGATAATAGCAATATTTAAATGACCAACATTTTATTTTTCTCCTGCAATAATTTTTTTTAATATAAAGTTCTGCTGGCTTTACCATAAAGTTATAGTCACACGACGTGCTCGAAAATGAACTCATTCCCTTGTCAATAAAACGTCAGCAAAGCGGCCGATTTCAGGCTGGTAAGAGAACAGTGGGTACATTACGTCACTAGGACGGAAGACTAGCGATTTGCAGCGAGTGATCTTGTGGTTCGAGAGCAAAGTATCCATTCTTAAACAAGAACAAAAACCCCGTACAATTTCCGTATATTGCAATATTATCTCGTACTCTTTAACAATCTCTTTAGCCCTCGGCTTTGCTTCGGGATAAAAATCCACTTGTCGGAAATTGTATATTATCGGAATATACTATTATTCTCACGCGTGCTCAGTTTACGCATGAGGGCACAGGCCGAGTGTCGTATTCTGCGTACAGGTGCGAATATAACCTATTGTGCTCGCTGCACAAACATGAAAATAGTATTTTCCCAAGATATGCAGGAAAAGTGGTAGTTTTCTAGTACAACATGTACGAAAGGTACCACTTTCCTTGCACCTATTGGGATGAACATAGTGTGCAACCTGAGAGGCAAAGTGATTATAATAAAATCTCGTTTATTATTTGTAGTAATAATTAAATATTTTTAATAGAATATTATTACATAAAATATACATTGTTTCCTTAACAACTAAATTCAAAAATAAAATTCGCATGCCGTATATTTATAAAGTTAAATCGATGTCGCCACTTGCTCTGGTCTGATAAAGGAGAGAGGAATTTCGAATATCAAAAAGGCGACTAGATAGGATTTCTCAAAAATGGCCACAAGTTAAAATTACGGTTTACAGAAGTTCTCATCCCAGAAGGCTCAGGGTGATCCTCAATCGCCCACTCCAGTATGTGATCAAGGGCAGCAGACGTCACTATACCTAGAATAGTAAGATCAATTAAGAGAAAACACCAGTGTAGATTTTTACACTTACATCTTCAGAAATCCTCGTGCTGTAAAGAGATAAAGACTGATATATAGCCTTGGCCCTGCAAGGATCAGAGCTGTGCATGTAATGCAGTTTATTTGTATTAGTTTAAGTGTTGGTTTATTGGTTATTGATATCACATAATTGTTGATTAATCAGTATTACCATTGTAAACGTTTTGGATCCAAACGTGTTATTATTTATGGACAGTTGCCTCGAAGGTTACCTGAAAACCAAGCCTTTGATTTATATGTTTTAGTTGATATTATTGAAGTTTTACTTACCTACCTCCACATTTTGAAAAACTGGTGGTCGCGTTTAATAAGTTCAATGACGCCTGCCACCCCTTCGGGTACCTACTCATACTTTTTGAATTTAAAGGCTCAAATGTAGGCAACTTAACACACGTCCATATTTGCTGTTGTATTCCCATTCTTTTGTTATAATTTGTTGTGTTATAAAGATTTGTTTTTACCTTGTTATTCCTAAATTTACTTATATTTAATTAAATGCATGAACTATTTTCTCGATTTCCTTTGAAACCCACGACCCCCACTGATATTTAAGCTAGCAGACAAGTGAAACCTCAAAGATAACGTTACACGATTGACAACTCGTGTGATGACACATTAAGTCCCACTCGTTGCCAATCACTTTTCCTCCCTAGTTGCACAATGTACTATTTCCATGCTTATGCAGCGTGCGAAATGGGTTTGTTCACACTTGTGTGCACAATACGTGGACTAAAAAGATTGTTAAAGAATACGAGATATTATTGCAACGTACGTGAAATGTACGGGATTTTTGTTCTTGTATACAAATGGACACCTTGGCATCGAGCCACTACATCACTCGTTGCAAATCGCCAGTTTTCCGCCCTAGTAGCGTAATGTGCCCACTGTTCTCTTACAAGCTTGAAATCGACCTAGCTAACTTTTATTGACTAGGGAATATGTCTGCTATTTTGCTAACTTTACGGTAAAACTAACAGAATCTTATATGTATTAAAAAAATATATATTGCAGTAGAAAAATCAAATATTATCCTGGTCCAGAAAATTGCAATTAAATATTTTACGATTCTTCGTGGTTCTGCTAACTTTACGGTAAAGGTAGCAGAACCTTATATTAAAAAATATATATTGCTTATATAAAAATAAAATGTTGGACATTTAAATAACCGATAATTATTGCTATTATCCTGATGCATATAATTGCAATTTTTTACATTTTTATGTGGTTTTGCTAACTTGCTAACTTTGCTAACGGTATTATTATTTTACCTTATATTAAAAAATAGTTATTTATGTATTAAGGGCATAATGAAGCTTTTATGGCCAGAAGCTTTATTTCTAAGAAAAGGCTGTAGGGCCATAAAAGCAAGTTATGCCCGCTATACATACACTATTTTATGCACAGATTAAGTTTTAATGTCAAATCTATTATTGTGTAAAAATATAATTAAATGAGTACGTAGGTACATCAAGCCGCTGTGCGTATACTTATGTGCTTATACGTTACTTATTTATACGTGCGTTACTACGTTACTATAGTTACTATTCCAAAATATTTTATTTCAGCTTATTTTCATTGGTGAGAAGTTTACAAATTATATTAAGAACCAATCAAGTTCTACAAAAAAACTTCTGACATTTAATTGACATTTCGTTTAATAGTTTAATTATAATGCATCTGTGCATAAATATTATTATGGTATATGTTAGATTCAGTTCTGCCGTAAATGCTTTCTAGCTTTACCTACGTTCTAATTTTACTGTTCTATTTCTAAGCTGCTAAATCTTCAATAAATTATGTTTTTATGTAAAATATAGATGTGTTAAATAAAGCGTTGTATGGTACACGTGAGGTAAGGATAATATTTTTTATGTCCGATTGCATTATAAAGTACTGTATTGTAAAGTACTGTAGTTATTGTATTGTTTTGCGGCAGTGAACTGGCTTATTATTGTACTCGTAAAATAAAGTGGTAGTAGTCAAATAAAGTATGACAACTGTATATTACATGTCAAATTTTCTTCTGTCAAAAATAGATGTCAAATTTATAAACAGATTTTTTTTATAATTAGCCAATTTTAGGAATCGAACATAAAGCTTTGTATGCAACTCTTACATAATCGGACCTTATAGACTCGCCCTTTTTATAGGCCTTGCTCGCTTCGCTTGCTCGGCCATAAACTGGACTTGTCTATAATGTCCTACATTATGTACTTGTTACATAAATAACTATTTTGTTGTTGTATGATTTATTACTATTTACAATCTGTATAACTACAATAAGTAAAAATAAGGTAAGTATGATGACAGGACATGATTATTGACATGTGAGGGGCCTTCCATTGAGTGCCTTTCTTGGGTAACTTTGTTATAAACACGTTGGTATGATTAAACTAGGTCAAGAACATTAAAATCTATATGGTAAGTCTAGAGGTTTGAACCTTTTGAGTCTGTTAGTATGTTCACTATTGTCTAGTAGATTCACTGCGTAGTCGTTTGGGTGATATGACAATCTATTTAAGTAATTGACACTGACTGCACTTCTTTATTTCGTCTTTTATTGAGTTCACTTTTAGATCACTTAATATGTCCGAATTTCTATCAAAAAAAGGCGCGTCACTTATTAAACGTAAAATTTTACTTTGGAATCTCTCGATTATTTGGATTGTTGAGTTAGCTGCGGAACCCCACAATTGTAGGCCGTATGTCCAAATAGGTTTGAACGCCACCTTGTAGACCAATAGTTTATTTGAAAGACTTAACTTGGAGTTACGTCCTAGCATCCAGTAGTGTTTTCTGAGCTTAAGACCCAGCTGCTTATGTTTTTTCCAAACATGACTTCTCCACGTTAGCCCTTTGTCTAAATGCATTCCTAGGTACTTGATTTCTTGCACCTGTGTGAGAAGGATAATATACACCTAGAAAAATTAACCCACTGGAGCCTGGAGAACAACCCGCGTGGATCATGGGTTTTTCGTAACTACTATTTGCATTACCGAGCTTAAAATTGCAAATTGATTAATTTCACTATTTTCTCCAAGTATACATAAGTATGTGGCGTGTTTTCCTATAAGGCGTGCTATTGAATAGTTTCAAATCTGTGTCTTTGAGAATTCGTAATTGTTCTATTGATTTTACCGATTTTTAAATACCAAATTATCTATTTTTTCAAATACTGTATTCTGTATTTCCATAAAGAAGGTGAATTCTAATTTAAGGGTTGAATTGAAGTAAATATATTAAGTCTGTAATTGAAGCTCATACCTCTCATGTAGTTACATTCGAATTTTGACTACAATTTGTATGATGGGGTGGTGAGTTTGTCGAGATAGGACACTCCCATTTAAAATATATAATTTCCGGTTCTATTGCAGCTCAAAATTTTTACTTTTGGCTCAAAAGTAGCTCATAATTATCATGTAGTTAAATTTCGATTGAAATTGGTATGGTTGGGGTGCTGGGTTGACGTCAAGAAAGCACATCACCACCCCCTTGAAAGATCTAATTTCTGACTTTAATAATCGAACTCAAGATTCTTACTCTTGGCTTAAAATTATCTTATAGTTAGCTCATAATTCTCACATAGTAAAATTTGAATTTTGATTGAAATTTGTATGGTGGGAGTGCTGAGCTGACGTCAAGATAGCACTCCCACTTAAAATATATAATTTACCACTATAATATCGGAGCTCAAAATTATTACTTTTGGCTCAGAATTAGCTCATAATCTACAGCTAAAAATGTTTTGTTCTTGTCAAAGTGGAAGTGCAGAGGTCCGAAATCCCTCAAGGCCATCTTCTAACTTGGTATTGATTGTACTTTGATATTTGCATTTTTGTAATTTGTTTGTTTATTGTCTTTTTCGGGTTTGATTGCTTCTTTTGTAACCCTTAAGAAAATAATCTTACTATTTGGGATTTGCTTTTGAAATCCTTTTATGGCCAGTGTTACTAAGTATTCTGTTTTAAATATTCAATTCGTGCCCCCGAGATTTGGTAGACTTGGGTCTCGATTTAGAAACCGGTAATTGCGAGTTACTTGTCAGAAAAGTCCTGTGTATCTCTTTTGTTTAAGCTTAAATTAATAATAATAAAATTGATAATTCATTCAGTGTAATAATAATTACACATCACAGGGGAACATCATGCGACCAAGGGAAGACTGTTCAAGAAGATGACACAGTGGTTTCCTGACCTTCTCCGAAGCAAAAGGCGTCCAAAGAAAAAAATGGAAAGAATACGTGATGAAAGATCTGAAAAGAATTGGCATTAATAACTGGAGTAGAGCAGTGAATAATAGAAGCGAATAGAAAAAATAGTGACTAGTGCTAAAACACACCAGCAATTATAAAAGAAGTTGTAATATTAATAATTATTAGATTTAAAAAGAAAAACATAATAATAAAATAAAATAAATATAAACATAAATCAGAAGGTCTTAAATTCTATCATAAAGGCACTAGGAAGTGATTCACCTTACTTAAATGAATTTACATACATCCCTTATGGGATGGGCCCTAATCCGACTGAATTGCTGTGCCCTAGAAGAATAATGATCTTTAGAACAAGCAAAATATTTAATTACTCGTGTTATTAGGTAGTCGTTATTGCAACATAATAAAAAGGTGATTTAGTGTTCAGCCGACACTTTTTTAGATGGTATTTCTCCAGTATGGTATTATTACATAATAATATTATATAATAATTGCTACTACCGTATGTTTATTTTAGTAGCCGTGAATGTGTTTTAAACTTTATAGGTACTATTGGCGTTAGATTCAAGTTATATTAAAGTCGAGTCTTGGTACCTATTATAAAGGCCAACTCGAGAGAACCTCGACTAGTTCGATGGAAGCTGACAGAACAGACTGCGGTTAATAGTTGTTTATCGATTTCCCAATTATCGGCCCTTTGCTAACAAGATTTAGTCAAAATTTAAAGCTTATTAAAAAATTGATACAACATAAAATTCCATCGGATTGCTTTCGCAAAGAGTTTATACTAATTTAGAAGGAAATTGTACCACAAGGCAGAAGAGTAAATCTTACAATGCAGCTAAAGAACGAACTCCAGGTTGAAATAGTAAATTTTCAGATTTTAATGCTAATTGATAGAGATATCTGCTAAATAAATTTACATACAGTTCTTTCTTTTTATATAGTTTATAGAGTCATAATCTTGAATGAAGTCTATAGAGATGTGGTGGAATACGCTGTTATACTCTCGAAATGTTTCCCAATAACCAACAGTATATGTCCTCTTCCGATTTTTACGCACCGGTCATCTATTATGGAAGTTTTCGCACTGTAGCTGATTTGGCATGGAAGATTTTTCTTCTCTACTTCAGTATCTTTAGTCGACCTGTGTATATTTAATATATTTAACGGCATAATTAAGTTAATACCGCGTTTGTTTGTAATGGATTTTTTCCTCGATTGATTGAACAGAACAGAATGTGAATTCCTCTATATCCATGTTACAAACTATCTTTACATGCAGTATTTGGGATTACTAGCATCCCAATACCGTATCTTCTAATTTATCGTATTAAATTTTGTTTCGCGTTGCGGATATTTCGGTATTTTATTAGTTGTGTTAGTCGTTCAGTTGATGTTTTTGTTCAGTCTTTCTCGTTGATGGCTAACCGTCCCAATTCTCTTTATTTTGTTCATCTCCAATCCAATGTTAATATAATTCAATCATTTTTCTAGTTCTCTACGACCTAACTTTCAGTTTCTTCTTCTGCTTTACTGTATTTAATCTATAATTCCTTTTATAATTATATTTTCCTTTTGATCTCCCATTTTAAATATTCAATATTTATATTCTGCTTTGTAACTTGATCCTTGATTTTTTTCCTGTTTAAGATCATTAATTTCG
Organism: Agrypnus murinus; assembly: GCA_929113105.1. Taxonomy (NCBI): domain Eukaryota; kingdom Metazoa; phylum Arthropoda; class Insecta; order Coleoptera; family Elateridae; genus Agrypnus; species Agrypnus murinus. The sequence goes on along the minus strand of OV816026.1, from coordinate 172,768,288 downwards.
CTGCATCGTTTTTTAGCAGTTAGTTTTTTAGTGATTTTTTTAGTAAATATTTCCGAATCTTCGTCATATCTTCTTGACTGTTCACTAATAAAATCCTATAAACATATTATTTTCAAACATTAGTTTCCAAGAAGATTAAAAGTCTAGATATTCTAAATTTAAAAAATATACAATAAAGGCACTTAATGGATAGACCTGAAACAATAAAAGCGCATCAAGAACATTGCTCTAAATAATTGCAAATAGAAAACTCAAAGAATCCTTCACGTACATAACGGAACAGATTTATACTGCCAGGTCTTTCACTCGATATTGCCAGGATAAGATTATGCAAAATACGAGGGTAGGCTGAAAAGTGAAGCACAGTCGCCGGTAACGCTCGAACAGGAAGAGATATTCGAATGAAACAAAAAAGGAATGAAATGACATTTTATTGGCTATAAATTTGTATTTTTACTTTTCTATATAGATATCATTTACAGCTATACATTTCTCCCAACGGTGAACCAGTTTTTTCATTCAGTCAATGAAGAATTCCGGCAGTCTTTTTTAATTCTTTTATGCATTGCGTAGATCAGCAATATCTTTTGGCGATCATTTAAGATAATAAATTACAGCTTCATTTCGTCATTATGCATTTTCAGAAATTTGCCTGACTGACTGTTTCAATTCATGCGTTTACTGTATCTGGTAATTGGTAATCATTAATAACCTAACTTTTGAAAATAACATTTTTAGATACAGCGAAATTAGGTAAATTTTGTTTTGTCTTAAACTTCATATACCTCTTCGTCACAGGCACCTATATAGTATGTGACCTTTTATTAAGCTGTCAGACAATGTTGCCATTCGTAGCGACTTTTGCAACTCCCTAACAGCGTCTACTGCAGATTGAGCCTAAAATAACGTCATTTTTATATCCACGTAAAGAGTTTTCATATGGATGCAAAAAGAACAAAGGTCGCTAATTTGGACTCAATCTACAGCAGGCGTCACTATGAAGTCTACTTGCAAATGTCGCTACGAATGGCAGCACTGCTTTAGGAGACAAACTTTCAAGCGCCTCTCCACTTGAGTAGACTAATAGAGAGGCGAAATTTTGATCTTGAATATTTCGTGGACTCTGGATCTAAGGTTCGTATATATATGCATAATGTACATGACAATCTTAATTTAGCTGGCCAAGATCTCTCTATCTATTAGCATATCAAGAAATTACAAAAATCCTTGAAAGCTCAGAGCCTCAGAGCGCTTGTTATCCTACCGGCTGTGTAGCTAACTTTCTAATTGAAGTGTAAACGTCCCGCATGAAGATTATTTAGTAAAACTTGCATTTCTATTCATACACGAAGTACGTAAAAGCTAGATTTGATACCTTAAGTACCTAAGTTTTAGTTTTAAGTACTACATAGTAATTCCAAGTTTCCGGAAAGATATCGTGGAAATGATGTGCTAAAGAAAAAATATATCCCGGAAAAATAATTTGGCATAAAATGTACAATGTTAAAAATATCGCGGAAAAATATATCAAAGGAAGAATTTGGTTACCTATTTTCTGGAATTGTTCGAGTGTTAGTGATAAATGAATTAAACGGACATTAAAGCCGTATTGAGCACCAGTTACTGCCTCTATTAAATTAGGACATATGTCGTTATTAAGTACATTACGAACCGATTGGAAAATTTCGGCCCTTCAGATCTGATTTTTTTAACTTTTTCTGTATTTGTCTTATAAGGCACTTACCGTTGTTACCACCACATTTTTCCCTAATATATTTTCCGCGATACTTTTAACCTAATATATTTTTCCACGATATTTTCTCCTTAATATAATTTTTCTGGGATATTTTTAACATAAATTTTTTTTTCGAGATTTTTTCCTATATAGAACCTAACAAGCACATACGTGACTAAGTACTTTACTACTATTACTTTATATAAAATAATTTTAACCTTTTTATTATTACTAGTCATATTTACTGCACGTTTATTTGAAGATTTTCATTTAGATCATGTTATTGTTCCTATTATGATTGATTATTTTAACACCTGTTATTTAGATTACAAATTAGCAAGTATTATTTTTTAGCTATGACTAACAGGCTCCATACATAACCATCAATTTTAATAAACAATAACAATAGGCTATATCTTTTTAGTATTATTATTTAATTTCATTAATTTGCATAATTTACAATGACATTTATTAAAGCAAAATAGATATTATTAAACGAAAATAGATATTATGCATACATAACATCACTGATTAAAAGCTTTTCTGGGAAATCCTGAAAAATCCATATAATTTTTCTAAGGGAACAAACACCTGCTTAAATACATAAACCTACGATATAAAAATACCCCTCTATGTAATAATGTAAATGTAAAATAAAAAGAAATCAGATAGCCAATGAAAATAATCACGAAAATAATCCGGTTTGATGATCCGTACGAGTTCTTCTTCGTTAATTTGAGAGCGGTGTTAAAATATTGGAAGATTGGGTGTGAAGATAATCAATCCGCGTATCGAATTGCGGAGTATAATGATTCGGGTTGAGCCGTTATAATAAGTACAGGGTTTTAGCCTTGCCATCTTTTGTAATGAAGGCATTAATGCATTTTGCACGCCCGCAGTGTGAATTATCGTTTGGTCATTATAATGCTTTGTTTTTATTTTTTCTTTTTTGTTCACCTCGTATCCTTTTGCATCCCTAATGGGGAGTACAGTACATACATAATGCATGGTGTTACAGAGAAAAATGCATGAGGCGATTTTAGTCTGAGAAACTAGTCTAGACTTTACAGGTTGATTGTTCAAGCATTCTTTTATTTACAAAAAATGAAAAACCTACTACTATTTAAGCTATTAGTACTAACTGAGAAATCAGTAGGGAGCCTGGGTTTAGTTGTGGCCTTTTAACATTATTCAGAAAATCTCTAATACCTATTTCTATATTAGCTTTATTTCTCCGAATATCTCGGTTCGAACTGCGTCAAAATCTACTTCCATAAATAATCTAATAAATCTTTCGATTACATCGCCGCATCTCTGATACGAAAAGCCCAAATCGAAAAATGTATTGTTTATAACATTCTGGCCCACCTACGAGGATGAATTGATAAATCTCCGGCCTAACCCATATGGGATACAAATTTTTGCAATGTTTTTACGGCATTTTATTTTTTCATAATTTATCAGTATGGCTGTGAAATAACAAAAATTTCTGTCAAACAATAATTGTTTGGCAAGTTGTCAAAGTCGATAAAGTTTTGTGTGGTGTTAAAATGGAAAAAGCTGAAATTCTTGCTGTTATTAAATATTTTCACATTAAGGGTTTATCCCCAAAAGAAATCAAAGCTGAGCTAGACGGGACATTAGGCGAATCTTCTCCTTCCTATAGCACAGTTAAAACCTGGGTTGCGGACTTTAAACGGGGTCGCAAAAGCACAGATGACGCACCGCGTTCAGGAAGACCGAAAACTGCCACCACAACGGAAATTGTCGAAAAAGTCCATAGAGTTGTGTTGAATGATCGGCGATTGAAGTTGGCTGAAATAGCAGATACCCTGGGCATTTCAACGGAACGAACATATCATATCCTAACCGAAATTTTGGGAATGAGAAAGTTATCGGCACGTTGGGTGCCGCGGCTGCTCACAGTGGAACAAAAGCTGACTCGCAAAACAGTTTCAAGTGAGTGTTTAGACTTGTTTAATCGAAATTCAGTGGACTTTCTGCGACGGTTTGTAACAATGGATGAGACGTGGATTCATCACTACACACCCGAAACAAAGCAGCAATCAAAACAGTGGACTGCCAAAGGAGAACCTGCTCCGAAGAAAGCCAAAACAGTTCCGTCAGCCGGAAAAGTTTTGGCTTCAGTCTTTTGGGACGCCAAGGGAGTACTTTTCGTTGATTATCTTCAAAAAGGTAAAACAATCAACGGAGTATACTATGCTACCTTACTGGATGAATTAAAAAAAAATATTGAAGAAAAACGACCTGGATTAGCAAAGAAAAAAATTCTGTTTCACCAGGACAATGCACCTTGTCACAAGTCGGCAATTGCCATGGCAAAAATCAATGAATTGCAATTTGAATTGTTACCCCATGCCCCTTATTCACCAGACTTAGCCCCATCGGATTTTTATTTATTTCCAAACCTAAAAAAATTTCACGCTGGAAAGAAATACGAGTCCGATGAAGAAGTGATTGCTGCCACAAACGCCTATTTTGACGAGTTAGAAGAAAAGGCTTATAGGGACGGTATAAGAGCACTTGAACAAAGGTGGACCAAGTGCATTGAACTCGATGGGGACTACGTAGAAAAATAAAATTTTTGTTAACCTGATATTCTTTTGTTTTATTGCCTAGGCCGGAGACTTTTCAATTTATCCTCGTATGTGGAAGGAAGTAAAGAATGAATTATATTTTTAAAAGTCATTGACTGTAGATTATTTAATAAAATGTAGAAAAAGAGCTTGGCTACTTATCGTACCCACGTTTTCACCGTAGCAACGTCGTATGCTAATGTAAACTGCGAAGCATAACTACATACATACAGCATAAGAATAGCATAATCATTAGGAATTAGGAGTAGTTTATCCCTCTCGGTTTGCAATATGTATTGATTTATCACATTATCATCGAAAGTGTTACCATTAACTGTATAAGAATTATTTGAATATTCCCATTGCTAACCTGCTATGATAAGATTTTAACCTAGGAGAGAGACACGCGGTTGTCGATTAGTAGTCGATCACACAGTTCCTTGCATGCCTAAAACTCGAACCTTTTTCCGTAAGTCTTTGCACAGAACTATGACCAGAACTACCCTACTAGACAATCGATGATCGTGTACCTCCGGTTTGTTACCATCTTATTATATTGTTATGTTTTACCTGTTTATTGCATTAGCAATGCGAATATTCTAAATCATTCATTAATATCAACTCTTTTGCAGTGAATTTAAATTAAATTATAATTTGTAAATACTGCAAAGCAAAAGGGTTGATTTTGGATACTATTAGCATTCATTACATTCATTATAAAAATATCAATATCGAAGTTGTATAATTTCCTGCAAATGAAAAAATTTTAAAAAAGGAAAAGAAAAAAGTTCCCGTATTACTTAACGTTCAAGGGGGGAGGTACATTTTCTTTCTTTTCATATAACCTATTAATATCAGGGACCCACTTTAAAAGAAAAACAACGCCGCAAAAGAGGCCACAGTACGAAAGGTTCCATTTTATAGGTTCTAGACTAGAAACGGTGAAGAAGCAGGTCTAGATGAAGCACAGTTTTAGTTATAATTTGGAAATAACGATTTTTAGTTTTTTTTGGCAATTTCTTAAGAACCATAGGACGTTAAACCAATAACTGAACCATAAGACGAATGAATCATATATTACAATATGTTCTTTAAGGTTACCTAATTTGGACACATCTGGGGTTAAATGGTACTATAAATTTATTTAACACTGAAGTTAACAAAATAAGATTCCAACCCACGCCAGTGGCTTCAGGATGGCTTAGAACAAGAAACGCCATAAACTGTTTAGAAAGAATAAAAGTGACGGATATTTTCACCACTATGCCAGTCGGATTGCTACATTATTGTTTAGAAAATTGCACTTGATTTTTGAGTTGCAAGTAAAGTCTGGAATTCTTGGCAAAACTGTAATATGCGATCATCTTCATTTAAAGAATGTACCAATCTTGGTCGATCACGTTTTAATTCAACTTTGCAAATCATTTTCTGCACAAATTACCTAAAAACTCCAAATTCTCGTGAAACTGGTCCTTGTGAGCTTGACTTTAGCGTATGGACGCTAGGGAGCAGCGCTATACCTCGTTGAACTCCTATGATCGAACTCTACGGGGTCATCACAAGATATAGCAATTTCTACATCCCATGTTGGGTCTATAGGAACATGTTAAGCCTATGGACCCATGTTGTTTCTATGGACACATGTTAAAATTATGGGTACATGTTAAGTCTACCGCCCATGTAAAGTCTATAGACACATGTTTTACACTAGATGGAGATACGGTAATGAAGCACTGCATTTGATTGGTTGAGAAAGCAATGGACGCTAATTTGTTGTTTTTAATAGTGTTATTGAGACTTCATTTCCTTTAGTTTTATTTCTGATTCCATTGTTTTTTACGTCATTTGGTCAGGTTAGGTTAGCTTAGGTTAGGTTAGCTTCGTTTCTTTTTTCTTTCTGTATAACACATTTATTAGGCCACTTTAGCCTTATTCGACATTATATAATCGTATTTATTTCATAGTAGCGTTTGATAATCTTCCTTATTCCTATTATCTATTACAGACTAATATATTTAGGTGTTATCTAGATAAATAAAAATATGAATATAGTGTTGAATTGAAATGGCTAGCTTTAATAAAAATGTAACAGCTCAAATAGTTTTTCCTTCTCCCAATAGACTAACTCAGGTTTAAAATTTGATAGAGCATGAGATAAACAAACTATAAAAATCTTTTTTCATTCTTGCACCTGGAAGGAAAGAAACTTACAATCATTGCACTTGGAATTCTGCAGCTGGACAAACAGCAATCTTAAATTCTGTATATGAAGAAAATAAACGTATGCTTGCATAAACACCAACACAAATAAACACATAGATAAATTGAAACACAGATATTTTATTTTTTATTAACAATAGATAAAATATTTGTCAAAAAAGAAAAATAAAACCATTGTTTAAATTAAAAAAAATTAGAAATAGGAAGAAAATCTTCCTTGAGCTTGCTCAATTTTTTTTGTTATGATTGCCACCTGACATGGGGGTTGCAACCGATCTTTGTTTGAACAAACTGACATCAAATAAATTTATCAGATAAGATAAACATTTACAAGTACTAAATCAATTTATCTAACGAAAATTAATTGTTCTTGTGAATAAACAAGTTGAAATTGCCTAAATGTTACGACCTTGTTATTTAAAAAAAAGCTTTTCAAAGAAGAAAAAAGAAATTCTGAATTTGAATAAAAATGTCTTTTATGTTTTTGTTCTAAAGTGAACCAAATCCTTTTAATTTTGATTTACCTTGTATATAAACGTCAACGAATCCATTCAAATCTTTTACAATTGGTACTACAGCATTGATCCAAACAGCTGACTTCAAAAATTCAGTCAATTATCCAAATCAATAATGGAAACAAAAAAATCTTCTTGATTTAATTTAAATATTCTCCACAATTCCATATAATTGTTGAAGAACAAAAATAAATCTTCTTTAAATTTATGTCTCAGGTAACAATTCAATAACATTAACACTTTGTTAAAATTTGATGTTTGACTTCCAACGCAAATATAATATGGTTTACAATAACCTTACTTTTATTTCAGAAAATTCTTATACGAGCCGACGTGGATCTTTTAAATACGTTTTGTCGACTGAAATTGTTAATTTTTCGAAGCCTTTTTATGTGTTTCCTCCAAAACAATTGAAGAAACCGCGAAATTTCACAAACAACGGCACATCACAAATGTCATGACGTCACTAACAGAAAACATGTGTTCAAAAATACCACTAAACTAAATTCAAAAAAGATAGAAATGTAGCTGGCAAAATAACGATTAAAACAACATCAGACACTCAACATTAACTGAGAAAATTACCAAAACTACCAACGGTCAAAAAAATCTCATTAAAGCTTAATTACAAAAAAACTCATTAATTCCAGCTATACCTGTACAAGAAATGATTACATGGCTACCCAAGGTAACTCATACATATGCAGTTTACATAGAAAGATATTTACAATAAAAGAAAAACTTAAAAATCCGTTTATACGTTTTTAAAAATCAAACGATGCTTTGCAAGATTCCATATAAATAACAACATAAATGAAATCCAACTATATTCAAACTTGTCCAGCATACAGTCCTCCAAGTGCCTGTATCCAAACAATCGTGCAAAGTATCAAAATAAAACCAACATTTGAAAAATTCAATAGATATCTACAAAGCTGATACCTTCATCTTTATGAACTCAAAGCTCTAAATTCAAGACTCCGTAAGCAAAATGTAACATTATAAATATGATATAACTTATTTAATATAACTATTTCCAGTGAAATATGTACCCGAAACTGATTACTTTCATGGGAGAAACAGAATTCTGGTTTACGTTGGACACTCGTAAAGCTCAAATCTAACAAGAAGATAAAATCTTCCAGAAAAATGGAAAAACCATCCTAACATGTGACTTGGGTTGCATAAAACATGTATTACTATAAAACAACCTAAATAACGCAGGTCTACAAAAAAATTTTTTTGAAATGTTTTAATTTCAACAACTAATTTTATACAATTTTTTTTTATTATTGTTTTATATTATTGTAAAGTTCTTTCTAAAAATAATAACACAAGTGCTGTTTAAATCGTCTATTCACAAACAAATATTTATTTCTATACACTAATGAATACACTATAAATTAACGCTATGATTATAAACCATTAAAACTATTATTTACAGACTATGAATTTCTAATACAACATTTATATTCACTATTTATTTTGTAATACACAGTTAATGACTTGCAGTTGACTGCCTCTCTTTTATCCACCATCCGCTTTTATATCTTCATATAAACGCACCAGAAATCGCTGGAACCTTCTATGTATTCTTAGAAAATGCTAGAATAAACCACGTCTAATTTACATGCTTGTGCGATACGTCATTTTCTCGAAGGCGGCAGAACACACCACCTGTCGCTCGAAAAGAGGTTCGTTCCTTTTCTCTCCCGTTACACTGCCCCCCTCTTCAAGTCTGTTCTGTCGCAGAACAGGTTTTATGCTCTGATTCCTGTAGAACGGGTCATGACGATATCGACAGTCTTCACCTCGACTACACGTTCCATTACGGTAGAAATAACAGTCTACACTCTTCGTTGGCCTTAATGCGGGCTGTGGGTCAAAACTGCAGACGAAGATCTTGACGTCCGTACCTCTAAAGACAACTTCCAGCATGTTTCTAACGATTCTCCAATCCAGCTGGTCCCGCCCACAGCCGAGTTTGGGAACTGCCAATTTGTTAATTCCCCTGGTAAGCAACTCGATTCTCAAATTCCATAGTGCCCTCCACAAGTCGGCGTAACTCGGCTTCTGGTAGCAAAACTGCTTGGTTACCAAGTAGTAAATGGATCGGTCATGATCAGGCAAGCGTAAGGATTTACCAACAGAGGGATTTTGTTCTCGAAGTTCATTCAGCCGTCCAAATTTATTTCTAAACACTACTGCGATCCCCCTGGACATACGGAGATCCGCGGAGACACAGTGGGCAATGGAATAATCACCAGGGACCCGGAAGAGATCTTGTTGCATCTCAGTCGTGACTCCGAATCGCGCTTTTCTAGTTCCAGAGAACGCAGCCATAAATTCTCTAAAGGTTGGCTGATCATCTTCAGGCCTTACGATTTTGATAGCCACCTCGGCCTCATCTTTCCGATCCGGGACTACGTCATTATTTCCCTCATAGTGCGCCAGACGATTGGAGTGTACCACCTTTGGTTTTCCCCTTGGCAATTTCTGGATGCGATAAATCAAGTCATTTATTCGTTTCTTCACCTGGTATGGACCCTCCCAATTTCGCTGTAACTTTGGAGAATAGCCACGACGCCTTTGCGGGTTGTATAACCAGACAAGCTCTCCAGGTTGAAACCCTCCTTCTTGGGCTCTCACATCGTACGTAGCCTTCATCCGGTCACTCGCGATTCGACTATTATTTCGGGTTCGGTCGTGAATATCCTCCAACTTCTTCTTTAAGTTGATGACATAATCATTCCCAGCTACCTCCTGCTCTATAGGTGGAGACCCAAATTCCAGATCACACGGTAACCGTAACTCGCGTCCAAACATTACAGACGCTGGTGACTGACCGGTTGTTTCGTGGACCGATGCACGATAAGCCATCAGGAACAGATGCAGGTATTGGTCCCAGTCTCGTTGATGATCGGAGACGACCTTGGCCAAATATTTGCCCATTGTCCGATTCATGCGTTCTACCATTCCATCGGACTGCGGATGTAACGGTGTGGTCCGAGTCTTGCGAATGCCCAACAATCGACAGACTTCTCCAAAGAGTACAGACTCGAAATTGCGGCCTTGATCCGAATGCAGCTCCATGGGCACTCCGAAACGACTGAAGAACTCTTTGACTAGTACGTCAGCAACAGTCGCAGCTTCCTGGTTTGGTAGGGCATATGCTTCTGGCCATTTGGTAAAATAGTCCATTGCCACTAAGATGTATTTATTCCCATCGTCGGTTTCGGGAAATGGTCCGGCAATGTCTATAGCTATTCTCTCCAGAGGACTACCCACATTGTACTGCCTCATAGGTGCTCTTCGCTTCCCCAAGGGTCCGTTGCCAGTGGCACATAATTCACATTTCCGGCACCACTCCTTCACGTCTTCTTTACAATTGACCCAATAAAAACGCTCCCTAACTTTCTCCAAAGTCTTTTTCACACCGAAGTGTCCTCCTGAGGCACCGTCATGGAGATGTCGCAATACTGTAGCCACTCGGCTTCTTGGAACCACGAACTGAGACCTAATGGTGGTGCCATCTTCACTCTCCAGTACTCGCTTCAGGAGATCGTCTTCCACCTTCAAGGACTCCCATTGGGCCCAATATGCTTTGAGCGTTCTGTTGAAAGGGCTGACGGCCTCCCAGGCAGGCCTTTCTCCCACGCGCTTCCATTCCAGTACCATTTTTAATTCGGGATCAGCCTCCTGCTGTCGTTGCAATTCTTCCGGCAACCAATTGTCGTTGACGATGGTAGTCCTTAATACTTGGCAAACCCTCTCTTCCAAACGAGAGCAATGACGGCAATCCGTTGGACAGGGTCTTCTTGAAAGAGCATCGGCATTTCGATGACTAGTGCCCGCTCGATGTTCGGTGTCAAAGTCGTATCCTTGTAATCGTTCGATCCACCTTGCGACCTGGCCTTCAGGATTACGGAATTGTAGAAGCCATTTCAACGCTGCATGGTCCGTCCTCAATAAAAACTTCCGTCCGTACAAGTATTTGTAAAAGTGCTCAACGGACTTCACGACGGCCAATAGTTCTTTTCTGGTCACACAATAATTCTTTTCGGCTTTAGACAAAACCTTACTAAAATAGCCGATGACCTTTTCTTGTCCATCCTGTATCTGAGAAAGTACACCCCCAATGGCCAGATTACTTGCATCTGTGTCAAGTATGAATTTCCCTTCTGTCCGTGGATAGCTCAATATTGGTGCGGTTGTCAGGGCACGCTTCAGCTGTTGGAAAGCTGTTTCACACTCTCCGCTCCAAACATACTCGCGCCCATCTTCAGTTAACCTTGTCAGAGGTTTCGCTATATTGGCAAACCCAGGAACGAAACGCCTGTAGTAGGTACATAACCCAAGAAAACTACGAACTTGGTGTTTATCTTTCGGTGTTGGCCACTCTTGAACTGCACGAATCTTATCGGGGTCGGCTGCCACTCCATTTTGTGATACGACGTACCCGAGATATTTCACTTCCTTTCTGAATATGTGGCACTTTTTCGGACTCAGTTTCAGATTGGCTCCACGTAGTCTTCGGAACACTTCCTCTAGATTTTTCAAATGTTCGTTGAATGATTTTCCGACTACAATCACATCATCTAGGTATACCAGGCAGGTCTTCCACGACAACCCTCTCAGGATGGTCTCCATTAGACGCTCAAAGGTGGCCGGAGCGTTACATAGACCGAAAGGCATAACTGTAAACTGCCATAGTCCGGAACCAATAGTGAACGCGGTCTTCTCCCGGTCTTCAGGTTCCATTTCAACTTGCCAGTAACCGCTCTTCAAGTCCAAAGTCGAAAACCATCGTGAACCAGACAGGGTATCTAACGTGTCGTCGATGCGTGGTAAGGGATAGCTGTCTTTCTTGGTCACGTCATTAAGCTGCCGATAGTCCACACAAAATCTCGTTGACCCGTCCTTCTTACTGACCAGGACCACCGGTGATGCCCATGGACTGCTGGATGGCTCGATGACCCCTTGTTCTTCCATATCAGTAATAATCTTTTCGGCTTCTGCTCGCCTTGCTAGAGGTAGACGCCTCGGCTGCTGACGGACAGGCATAGAGTTGCCTGTATTGATTTTATGTTTTACTATATTTGTTCGTCCCTTCTGGCTATCGTCAAGAGCGAACATATCTTGGTATCGGTGAACCAAACCCTGTACCTCTTTCACTTCCGTTCTGTTAAGGTCTTCGCACGAACTAGTAACCATACCCACTAATTTTCCACCATGGTCTTTGGGCACTGGTTTTGGAACATCAGCCATACACCTGGCTACTCGGAATACTGGCACACACTGTCCCACAAGGGTACTCTTCTTCAATGTCACCGGATCCACATTAACGTTCATAATTCTCACCGGTACTCTCTTTCCAACCTTGATCAGCGCTTTTCCCACCAGTATGCCACTATGGATCTTCTTATCACAAACAGGCTCCATCATTCGCACACACCCTACCCGAAGATCTCCATCCAAACCCGCCTCGACAACCATCTCACTTTGACCCGGCAATATCACATCTTCAGTCAACAAAACCCTTACAACCGGATCTTCTCGTGGGTGCAAAGGAAGTTCTTCGTTACCGACCTTCAAAACACCCTCTTTCAAATCCAACGTAAAACCAAATTTTCTCAGGAGGTCCATTCCCAAGATGAAGTCATCAGTGATATCGGCTACCAGCACCTCATGATCACATTCTTCACTTCCAATGCCAATCTTCATCTTCACCACTCCGCGTGTTGGTATCACTTCACCTGTTGCTGTACGGAGTTGAGTAGTTGTCGGTAACAATTTAATACTTGATTGTAGAACATCAGGGCGTACGATGGATTTTGTCGCCCCCGTATCAATAAGTAGTGGAACGGTTCGGTTAGCAATCTTTCCATCTACAAACAAACCGCCATTACTATTCTTTGATGTTACGGCATGGATCGTGATCTCCGGGGCATCTTCACTCGCAGTCAACGTTCGCCCCCTCTTGCCAACCCTTTTTAACTTTTCCGACGGTTGTACTTTTCTTATTTTGGGACAACGGCGTTCTACATGTCCTTGTTCGCCGCAGTTCCAACAACGAGGCCCTCGAACTTCTTGATGATTCTTCTTACGGCTTTCTTCCTTCCGAAGAACTCTCAGTACTAACTTCTCTAGGTGATCTTTAGAACCTTCTTCTTCCTCCACAACGGCCCGAACACGCCCGTGACCTCGGGACGCTTGTTTTGCAGCTTCAAATTCTAAAGCGTGAGCAAGCGCATCATCAGTTGTTCTTGGTCGTGCTAGCCTCAATGATTGTTGTGTTTCTCCGTCTCTTAACCCATCAATGAAGGTCTGCACAGCCAGTTGTCCCAGAAATGAATCGGGTGCCGTAGGGTACGCCAATCGGACAAGCCGCGCAACATCGGCTTCAAACTCCTGCAGGCTTTCTCCATTCTTCTGGATACGATTCTTCACTTGCGCGTGATACACTTGTTGAAGATGCGCGTCTCCATATCTCATTTCCAATCTAGACACTAACAATTGGTAATCATTTTCCTGTCCTGCTGGGATTGTTTGCAGGACGTTCAACGCGTCTCCACCTACGAGCAAATAGAAACAGGAGAGAACATTGCATTATATTCCACGCGACGGAACTGCTAGAAAAAGTGGTTTATAAGAGTGAGTGAGAGAGGGTACGAGTGAGTGAGAGAGGGTACCGGCACCCGATGAATATCGATCGATTGTATACGTCAACAACCCCGACCTGACACGGACAATATCGAACGTCGTACGTCAACAACCCCGACCTGCTCAACGTGGTTTATATAATGGCCGACTTCCGTCGCGTCGGTTCCTTACCCCCGACCATTGAAATGTTCTCTCCTGTTTCTATTTGCTCGTAGGTCTCCACGCAAAGCCACAGTTAAAGAAACGGCCTTTTCCTTGCCTGTCCATCCGTTGGCCCCAGCGGCCGCCTCAAATTGTTTGTAGTAGGTGGACCAAGGTATCTTTCCATCGAACGTGGGTGGTTTTACTTTTATCCCTACGGCAGGAACCTTTTCTTCTTTAAATTGTTTCTTTACTTCATTAAACGGCCACTCAGAAGTTGAGGGAAACCGTAGTTGCCTCATTCTATCTTCCAGCATTTCGATCATATCGTCTTTCTTAGTTGTTGGTGGTAATTGCATTTGGGCTATTTTCTCTTCTACCATCTTTATTACCCTATCTTGTTCCGCCAATCTACCTTCCAATAGTCCTAACGCACTGGCATTCTCCAAAAATTCTTCGAAAACTTTATCTTCCAACGCTTTGACATTTTCCAACAATTCTCCTTTCATCATTTTAACATTTTCTTCCAGTGCTTTAGTATTTTCAAGTAATTCTTGTTTTAAAATTCTAGAATTCTCTTCGGACTTTTCCAGTAGTTCTTCTTTTAGCATTCTAACATTTTCTTCGGACTTTCTAGAATTTTCTTCGGCTTTTCTAGAACTTTCTTCCATTTTACTTAACAACAAACTAGTATCAATTGCGGGTCCAGGTATTTCGAAGAGGAAACTTTCAGGATCTTCTTGCTGTTCTATAAGCCATTCTTTTAGCCGATTTATTAACACGTTTTTAAGGCCAGTTGTTTCCAAATCTCGTTCTTCCAGTTCATGTTTCAAGTCTATTACTTTCAGATCTTTCAACAATTTCATCGCCATCTTAATTGTTTGTTGAAATTATTTTTAACACTAAAAATTTAATCTCACAGCACTTTATTTAATTATTACGCGATTTTATTTATTTTAAAACCTCACACCTGTAACACCACTGTAAAGTTCTTTCTAAAAATAATAACACAAGTGCTGTTTAAATCGTCTATTCACAAACAAATATTTATTTCTATACACTAATGAATACACTATAAATTAACGCTATGATTATAAACCATTAAAACTATTATTTACAGACTATGAATTTCTAATACAACATTTATATTCACTATTTATTTTGTAATACACAGTTAATGACTTGCAGTTGACTGCCTCTCTTTTATCCACCATCCGCTTTTATATCTTCATATAAACGCACCAGAAATCGCTGGAACCTTCTATGTATTCTTAGAAAATGCTAGAATAAACCACGTCTAATTTACATGCTTGTGCGATACGTCATTTTCTCGAAGGCGGCAGAACACACCACCTGTCGCTCGAAAAGAGGTTCGTTCCTTTTCTCTCCCGTTACATTATTTATTATTTTATACAATACAAATTGGCACGGCGGCGAATTTCCCGCGCCGACTTGTCCTATACCGTTTGTTTGCTTCTTTAATGAGGGTCCTTTATCACCCTTTTTTGTTTGTTTCTTTTTTATTATTCATTACTTTTTGATAACTTTCTACAGTTACTAATGACAGTACGTTCACTTATTAATTGATCTACAATGCCGAGTATCGGCTTTTATTTAAATTATGTTGATAATATTATTTACAATAACTAACAATACTCGATATAGCACGATTCTATAAATAATTCGGAAAAACTTTGGTTTCTATCCCTTAAATTTATAGAAAGAAGAACTCGTGTATATGTGGAAAGAACCGCTTTGCGAGCTTTCAATAGAGCCCTTAACGACATTGACGAGTTCACTACATTGAAGTTTCGTTTTCATTTAAATAGCATTGGAAAATCTTTATTATTGTAAATGAATGTAATAAAGGACGTTTCTGGAAATTTTTGACTGTCCTTACTTCCTACTTTCAAAAGTTGGCAACCCTAGTTGTGATAAACCACAGTCCTTACAATCCATTATTAGTGTCATTTTGTACCTTTATCTTACGCCTTCAAGTATTTTTCTAAGGGATTTGTGATTTTTTAAATATACATTTATTGAGTTGGCTACTTAATTCGACTTGTGGTGTAAATACCCTCTAGAGTATTATTTACCATTTGAGGAATAAAATATATAGCGGAAATGTTAATTATATTTAACAATTTATCTTTAGCAGAACAGGTTCACGTCAGAGGTGTCGTGACATGGAGACATAAGTTGTACCGTTTTAACATATACAGACTATCATAAAACAATATTATAAGTCAAGCAAAAATCAAAATTAACACAAAGGTTAAAACCTAGAGTTTAGTAGAGGCTGGTATTTTAGGACGACTTTTTCAATTCTAAAGTTCACTTTTTGCTTTTCGAGAATGCTTTTACTTTTATAGGATTGATTTTTAGATGTTGAATAAGTATATATTGCGATTGAGAATATTAGTAAATCTATGTCCTTTATATGCAATGCAAATACAAATAATATAGACATTTACGAAAAATGAACCAGGTTGATCAGTCTGCCACTTCTGTTATTGATCTAATTGTTATTGATACCTGTAACACCTTATCATAAATAATAAGGTAATAAATAATAAGCTACACCATGCCACAGCTAACATTAGATTCGAGCAAGGGAACAACACTCACTCATTTATAAGGTAGTGGGAATCTGGGCGCCACTGGATTCAATGTGAATAGTCTAAACAATAATTACTAATACTCACTCCTCAATAGAATACAAAAACACTAATTGTAATTTAAGATTCTTAATCTGCTAGATATTGCTACGTTTCCCGAAAATGTACTTTGGTTAAGTATTACATCCACGTTTAACTATAGGTAGTTCCCCTCTACTTGTGATAACTGAACACGCACAACACAAGTATAGGAACGAAACGCCAACGCTCTGCAACAGAGTAAGGCACTCAAAGAAGAAGTATTACATATATTTAGGTATATATTTGCAAATTTCCTAACGTATACCCATTTACATTTTTCTACGATCTATATACCTTATTTTTTTTCTAAACCATAACTGCAAACATCTTGGTATTTCATAACTGCAGAAACATCGTTTTATTGCAAGTTTGTTGGTTTTCACTAAAGCAAATAAATTATTATTCACTAAATCTCGTTTTTCTTCTTAAATTTGGTCGCTAAAGAAACCATTACCTTCAGAATAAAATTATTGTTAGAGTATGTCAATAGGTTCAACAGATATTCATAGCAAATGTGACGTTTAAACTTGCATAGTTGGAAATAATAATTGATCTCTTCACAAATTAATAAGAGGAGGGACAATATTCGGTAAAGTTACCAAATAGATATTAATTATTTAAAAAAACAATCCATCAGCAGTTTACCTATATTTGTGCACGTGGTAGCGGTATTTCTGAATAAAACGCTGCACTTCGTAACCAAATGGAAGCTTTTGTTTGTCTTGCAATATACATATTAGGCAGCTGTGCACACCAGTGTCTAATTTGTAGGGACTTTCTCTGGGAATCTGATTACGGTACAGGAATCGGTTATGTGCTCTTGTGTGATTATTTTCACCTTAAGGAATAATGTAACGGACATAATATTTGATGGGCCGGCGGTGGACGAGTGGTGTCAGTGCATCACTCGTGTTCCAAGGGTCATGGATTCGAATCCCACTTGGGGCGGAGGGATTTTTTTAATTGGAAAATTCCGCCACCTCAACTATGGATGTGTGTATTCGTGTTGCATGTTAGATGGGGGGGGGACAGATGACCTTAGATCTTGGTGCCCCCGTAGTGTAGGCGTGAAATAAAAAAAAATATATTTGATATCAGTTGAAAATCTATTTATGACTTTTTAATTCGTTAATGAAATGCAATTTGGCCATATACTTACTACCATTTTATTTTATAACATGACTAAACACTGGAGTGGTAATTATTATTTAATGTTTATAACAGTCCAAATACTAAATAAATCAATAGTTTTAATTAGACCACGGAAACTACTCTATAGCTATATGTCAAAGTTAACCACCCTTAATGGAAGTATTTACTTCCTTTTATTTATTTTTTTAGAGATTTTAAATTTCATAATACGGTTCTGTTTATAATTAAAATGCAAAATCACATTACGATTTGTAGTTATAAATGTTCGAGTCGATTACACTTGTACTACCAATTAAAATGTAGTGAACCTTAGCAGCTTCTCGCTGAAATTAATTAATCTAAGCATAGTCCTTTAGCGCCTCATTTATTTGAATTTCCATACTTGGAAATTAATTTGTAACGCGTACAGAGTTACATATTAATTAAATATTAATAATATAAATGGACTACTTAATCTTTCTTACTTATTATGTACAGACAAGACAGTTATATAACGTTTTATTATTCTACTTTAAACAACTAGGGGATTTATAGGATTAAGTTCATGACATGCAAATTGATAGAAGTAAAATAATTTTTAATGAATATATATTACGCATTATATAATTGTAACACAATTATTTTTAAATATAAAGACACAAATCTCCATTTTATTCATTAGAAGATCAAATCCAAACCTAATTTAAAATTAAAATATATATATTTTTTTAATTAACGTTTATTATGCCTATTGTTCAAAGGGCTTAATGTTATAAGGTAGCAGGTATAGTTAGCGTCGGATTACCCAATAGGCCCGAGAGGTCCGGGCCTAGCGCGGCAACTTTTTTAGGGCTGCAAACTTTGGAGCGATCGCTCCTTTGATTTAGGCGTTTAAATAAAAAATTGCATGAGATTCATCGAAATTTTATAATTATTGGAAAGTGTTAATATTCATACTTCACAAAGGGCTAAACTAACCAAATAAATTCCAACACATGTTAAATAAGTGCACACCTGTATAGACGTCAAGGTTGTTAATAGAACCGAAGAACATATCGAGATTATTTCATTGCTTTTTACCGGAACTGCTAGCCCCATTGGGTCATGCAGTAAAATAATCACGTTTTACTGTGAAAGTGCAAAATATTTTTAACATTTTATTCGTTTGCTAATTTTTGTTCAGTTATCTCAGTTGTACGTAATTTTACTTTCGCTGGATTAGTGACTTCTGGAGATTTTTATTTTTAACGATGGGTAAGTTTTGGGTAACTTTTGCATACATTATACTTACTTACGTGTGTAGTCAATCCATAAAATTAAAGATTAATTTCATATTTTATGTACATAAAATATCGAACTAGTATATTACATCCTGGAATATTAAAACGAATTTGTGTAAATTTAACAAGGGTGAAATAATTCTTGAAACTATTTTATAGTAGTATTCTTTGCAAGAATTGAACCCACATTCTTACTTACTAACCTTTACTCATTGTCCTTGAATATTAAAATGAATTCGTGGACATTTAAAAAGAGACAAATAATTCTTGGAACTATTTTGCAATAGTATTCTGAAAGAATTTAACACGTATTTTTACTTAATAACGTCCATTCATTGTCCTCGAATATTAAAATGTATTCGTGAAGATTTAAAAGGGGGAAATAATTATTGGAACTATTTTATAGTAGTATTCTTTGATATAATTGAAAGATGCAGCAGCCCCCCCCCTAGAAAAAATAAAAGAGAATAAAACTCTCTTAAAATTGATGCGTATGCGTTGTGGGGCGGTATGCGAATCAGTACGCATTTTTTAGTGACTAATACAAACAGTTTTGCAATAGTTTTCAGTTTTATGTTGTAAGAAATCGTCGTGTTTCACTTTTCCCTTTCACTTGCCCTTCTTCGAAATTAATATCACTTGCCCTACTTTACTTCAGATCCCGAGTACGCCTTTTGCTTCAGCCCCACGAGTTTGTGCTAATCTAACCTGTTGCAATTTAAATCTTAAACTTAAATATTTTATGATTTTTTTCTACTTTTTTGATTATTACAGTACCGCTGTAGTAAAAACGTTGTGGGCAATTCGTGCTCGAAATAACTTTGGCGGTGTCGAATGAGTTTTTGACTCGGCTAAGCTTCGTCAAAAGACTTTCATTCTCGTGAAGAGTATTATGTATCATCAAAATTATATCCTAAACACTTGCCAAAGTTTAAAAAGCTTACTCAGACAGCAGGTTAAGTCATTAAGTGTTAAGTTATATCAGAAATGATTTCTTTAAAATGTCTGTAAAATACCGGAATACTGTTCGTTTGGTAAAGAAGCTGGCTGAGTACGTACCCGTGCTGGCTTCATACTAAGGGATGCTTTAACAAGTATAACTGTTTGAGATCAGTTGTAAAAATATTAGATGAATTGTAATTTCTATATGCGTATATTGTAGTGAACTATACCTTTGGAAAAAACAAGTATTCCTACAGTCGGGAATTAAAACGGAATACCTTTTTTTGTTTATGTGTTTGGGCAGGAATCTTAAGTTCTACTATTCGCTCATAATGTGAGAATTCCAGTTACAGTAGTGATTTTTAACGGCCAAACATCGCATTGGCACGTGACCTACGATATTCTTCTTTATCCGAGAAGATAATAATATATACTTTATTTCTCTCTGCTGTGAAAGATTACCTACGACTCATGGAATACGGGGTCGACATACTAACCACTAATTCAGTAAAATCATTCATATAAATCTTTTGAAGAATTTTCGAATTTCTGAAATATTAACAAAGCGCTACAAAGGAATTAAAAAAATGAAATAAGTTGCAACAAGCATTTAAATGTCGTCATAGAAATACATTGGCTATCGTCGCTGCGAGACAATTTGTAGTGTTGCTCGATTTGCTATTAGAAATAGAGCGAAAAAACTCATAAGGAAATATAATTAGATGCAGAGGTGTCTATTAATAATGCTAATAGCCTAAACATAGAATATTTTAAAACAAATACTATGAAAATAGTAAACACACCCCCGTTTAAATGATTTATGATGGTATAAAACAAAAATATTCTATTGTCTAGACAAATCCTACGTAAGAAGAATGCAAATAATTTCTAATAACTTTTATAGTAGTGTTGGTACAAAACCAGTGGTGGCGGTAAGGAGTTTGGGTTCTCCCTATACTTACTCCTTCCGCAAAAAATCTGATACTATATGTATATGATAATAAAAAAAGGATATCATAACATGAACTGATTTTGAATAAATTGTTTGGAATAAATTGGAGAAAAATGTTTTGAAAGCTTTAAAATTAGGTTCATACTGTTTATATTTTTTCTATAGATGCAAAAGAGCCGCAGGGCTTGTATCAGGCAGCTTTTGCTTTTCTAAAGACGCTTGTCACGGAAGAGGACTATAAATCAATAAAATAAAATCCAAACAAAAACATACCTAAATGATAAAAACTTTATTAACAAATTAATAACTCGATGAATAGAAACTTGTAATATCTACACGTGTCTCGATCTTTTAATGTTTATGAATGTTGTGTGGAATATGGTCCTGGACTCGACGTCTCGCGGAGTATGCGGATCCTTATATCTGTACCAAAACTGTACGCCACTGTACAAAACCCACCGTGTAAAATAGTTTTTAAATGTAAATAGGTTAGAAGTTCCATAAATAGTATTTAATAGATATTAGAGCTTTTAATTTCTTTTTTAAGTATAGGCCATTGAGTTACGGATCAAAGTTCATACATATTACGATTCTTTTCTTGGGTCTTCCTATACTTCTCTTTTCTTTGAGTCTTTATTTCGTTAATTCTTTCGGACTCTTCTGTTCTGTTTTTATTCCATGTGGAATGTTTCCTTCGTCTTATCTTGATATTTTCTTATATTTGTACTATTATTTATAACACTTATTTGCAGTTAATTCCTAATGTCTTCGTTGCTTATTCTATCTAAACTTTTATAACCTTCTACTGATGTGAGAAATGTGCCTGTTGCTTGTATTTTAATTTTGCCTTCTGCTATTAATATCCAGCATTCAGAACCATCTGATAGGGTAGTAGTAGTAGTAGTAGTAATTATGGGGAGACCTAAGCCTAGCAAGTAGGCCTCTATGGGCCCTTTTTGCCAACCCCCGCTCGTCCCCTTAATCACCTTCACTGCCTTCGTCTTCTTCTACCTCATCTCCCTCCGTGAACCTCCTGGATTCTCTAATGAACCTCAGGATGTCTGTCCACGCCAGGGAGTGTAACTCCTCCTTTTCGAGCGTAACTGCCCCAAAGGTTTTAAATCTTAACCGCTCATATGTTACACATTCCCCCAGATAGTGGTAGGATGTTTCTTCCTCCCTTCCGCATCTTGGGCATATGGGATTCTGTTCTACTCCTATCAAGGATAGGTGTCTCCTCAATTTACAGTGTCCTGTCAGAATCCCTACCAATAGGTTTAGGACCCTTCGGCTTTTTCCCAGTAGCCAGGTAGACTTTTGTAAGTTGAACCCCGCTATATGGTACTTTACCTGGCGACAGCCTCTGCTCCTCTCCCATCTTTTCTTAGATGTCTCGTAGGCCCATTCACATAGACTTGTTGAGACATGTTTCCTTGTTATACCTAGGAAGGGTTCCGGTCCGAAGCATGTTTCCATGGCTCCGCGTTTGGCTAGCTCATCAGCCCTCTCGTTGCCTCGAATTCCTGCATGACCAGGGACCCAAACCAGTTCGACTTCTTTATGTCTTGCCAGCTCCTCTAAGGCATCGCCACACTCCTGAACAAGTGGTGATCTTGTTCTGGGCGAGCATATTGCCTTCAGTGCCGCTTGACTGTCAGAGCAGATGTATATTTTCTGTTCTGTTGACCTTTTTATTTCCTCCTTGGTTGCTACCGTTAGGATAGCAAAAACTTCTGCTTGAAACACCGTGGCATACTTCCCTAAGCTTATGCTTTCTTGTATGCCTCGATTTTCTACATAGACTCCTGCTCCGGAGCATTGTTCTTTAGTCATCCTTGAGCCATCCGTGTAACACACTAAGGCTCCTGGTTGAAACTTAAGCTCTTCTTGCCCCCACTCGTCTTTAGAGGGGATTGTAAGAGCATATCCTCTATCCATCCTTAACCTGTCCTCTGCCTC
This sequence comes from Agrypnus murinus, assembly GCA_929113105.1. Classification (NCBI taxonomy): domain Eukaryota; kingdom Metazoa; phylum Arthropoda; class Insecta; order Coleoptera; family Elateridae; genus Agrypnus; species Agrypnus murinus. Next base: position 172,745,454 of record OV816026.1, on the reverse strand, counting down.
GGTTGCTTTACAACTAGACAAGGGTAACTCCTTCGTCACTATTTCAGCTACCCTAGCGTGGCCCGTGCATACTCCTTGGCCTATCCACAACCCTGCGTCTCGCATTCGCAAATGGGCTGCCATGGCCTCTTTCTTTATCCAGGTATCAAGACTAGGAAGTCCTAATAACCCTTCAAGTGCTGCTGTTGGGGTTGTTCTCATTGCCCCAGTAATGCCTATACATGCCAACCTCTGGATTTTAGCCAGCCTGGTCGAGATGGTAGTCCGTTCTACACTAGGCCACCATACCACTGAGCCATATTGGACTCTAGGTCTGATCACCATTACGTAGAGCCAGTACAGAATTCGAGGACTCATCCCCCAATTCCTACCTACCGCCCGGCGCAGCTGCCAGAAGGTTGCTATCGACTTGGTGACCACCTTGTCGACATGCTTCGTCCAACTTAACTTGCTATCGAGAGTCACCCCTAGGTACTTAACCTCCTGCACTAGTGTTAGAGGTCTTCCGTACATAATGGGTGCTCTGAATTCTTCCAAGTTTCTCCTCCTGGTGAAGAGAATCATCTCTGTCTTCCGTGGGTTGACTGAGAGGCCGTCCTCTTCACACCACCTTTCTATAATTCTACAGGCTACTTGCATTCTATTGCAGACGACGCCCAAAAACCTCCCAGTTACTAGTACCAGGCCGTCATCTGCATATGCTTGGGCGTAGAAGCCCTCTTCTGTTAGCCTCCCTAGTAGTCTGTCCATTATGAGGCACCATAAATGAGGTGATAGGCAGCTACCTTGTGGGCAACCTCCCCTCACCCCTGCTTCAACTGAACAGTCCCCCAAAGCGGCTGTTACCGTCCTCTCTTCTAGCCCCGATCTAACCCACCTGACCACGGAAGGGTGTGTCCCCCTGGCCTGCAGGGCTTGGTCGATAGTAGCCAACTTAGCCTTATCAAAAGCGCCTTCGATATCGAATAAAACTGCCAGGGCTACATCTTTATAATGAAGAGCCCTCTCAACCTTATACACGATTGCGTGGAGTGCTGTTTCAGTGGATCTTCCACGTCTGTATGCGTGCTGATGTTTGTGGAATGGGTTCTCCACCATCACCCTCTCCACAAGATACCTATCCACAATCCTTTCCAAGATTTTTAAAAGGAAGGACGTTAGGCTTATGGGCCTGAAGGATTTTGCAGCTGTGTAGTCTTTCTTACCCGGTTTGGGTATGAAAACCACTCTAGCTGTCCTCCATTGTTGCGGTATATACCCCATTGCCACACTAGCCCTATAGATCCTCATCATTCTACTAATAAGGATCTCCAGGCCCCTTTGTAGCAATGCCGGGAAAATTCCGTCTGGCCCAGCTGATTTAAAAGGTTTAAACTCGTTCACTGCCCACATGATTGCACCCTTCGTTATCACCCCCTCGGCAAACAGCCAGTTCTCGTTAGGAGCTCCTTGTTGTTCTGCCGTGGGTGTGTTTTGGGTGGTGCCATCGCCTGGGAAGTGCGTTTCCAGGAGGTAACGCAATGTATCTTCCCTGGAAGTGGTCCATGTGCCATCTGCCTTTTTTAAGACTCCTATCGTTTGCCTTGTTTCGCTACTTAAGATTTTCATTAATCTGGCTGATTCTGATATAGAGCTAAGCTCTCCACAGTATTTTTTCCAGCTGACTCTCTTTCTTCTTCGTAGTTCCTTTTTGAAAACTCTTCTTGCCGTTCTGAAATTATCCCATGAGGTTTGTGTCTTATCCCTAAGGGCTTGGTTGAGGGCTCGTCTGGATTGCTTACGTAGACCGGCTAAATCGCCATTCCACCATGCAACCCTGCGAACCTTTACCACCCTGGCTGGACACGCCTCCTCATATGCCGAGACTATCAGAGTTGCAAGTTTATCTACTTCCCCGCTTAGTTCCTCTTTGGTAGCAATTCTTTCCTCCCGTTGTCCCCCTTGGCTTGCGAGAGCAGTACAATAGTGCTCCCAGTCTGTAGCCTTGGGGTCTCTGGTGAGGGTTTCTGGTGGGTTGTCCCGCTTTATCTCTAGTCTGATCATCCTGTGATCAGATGTCGAGACTTCTGAGGTCACCCTCCAGTTTTCCAAGTCTACCAATAAACCTCTGGAAGCCACTGTAATATCAATTACCTCCTTCCGGTTTATATTGATAAAGGTGGGCTCCACTCCTTTATTCATTACCTCTAGGTCTGTTGATACCAGGTACTCCAGCAGGGATTCGCCTCTGACATTAATGTCAGTGCTACCCCACACTGTATGATGAGCGTTGGTATCACATCCGATTATTACCGGTAGACCCCTTTCTTGTGCAAACGAAATTAACCGTTCAAATTCCTCTGTTGGTACGCGTTCCTCATAAGGGAAATATGCGCTACCTAACACTACCTTATTATTAACTCCACTCACCTGATATTCTAGCAGCCCAGCCGTGAGGTCCTTGGTACCCAGCTGTGATAGTGACACCACATTTAGGTCCTTGGACACCAACATGCAGGTCCTTGGTCTTTCTTCTACCTCCTTTCCCACCAGGATATTGTGGTTGGGTCCTCCTAGTCCCCTTACTTTGTTTCTGTAAATATAAGGTTCTTGAATTAATACTATTTCTCCTGTGCCTTCCAGGGTGCTTATCAGCTCAGCTGTAGCTCCTCGGCTGTGCTGGAGATTTACCTGACTTACCCGCAGTAGAGCCATTGTGGGGAATCAATGTGCGGGTGGTGGCCGGCTAGTCTTTCTTGGCCTGCTTTGACTCACCGGCCTCTGGGGGTGCTTGGCGGACTGCTCCACTCCAAGAAGGCACTCTGCGTACTGCAAGAGTAACCAGCTCGTAGTAGAGTTGCCACCCAGCCCCTTCCAGTGACCTCACGGAGTCGCCACTGACCATAAAAGTCAAGAACCATCCGCCTGGTCCTCCTGAGGTTTGGACATGCCTCCATTGCTCCACACCTAATGTGCGGTTCTGCAGCGGGAGCAGTTGTCGCAGCCTAGCGAGGTCGACTTCTGGACTTCTCAACCAGAACCCTATCCTTTCTGGCCATGGTGCTTCTGATGCTCTGGTTGGAGCAAAAGTCACGCCCTCCAAAACTAGGGGATTCCAGCAATCTAAAAGCCATCTCATGGATGCCTCATCTTGCGCTGTGACCAGGAACCAACCAGGTTCTACCAACCCTGAATTTCGGTATCGGAGCTCTGGGCCTCGTTCCCCCCCTTCGGGTCCGGCCATGGCCCTTAACATCTCCGTTACTATACTGGATCGTATGGTCTCTGCCTCTGCTGGAGTTACGGTTCCTCCTTGTCTGTCTGATGTTACGACAACTTGGTTTTCCCTTCTTACTGGTGCGGGCTCCGTAGCTTGCTGGGTGGCTTTATGTCTCAGCATAGGTGAGACTCCGGCCTTCCCTGCCTGCTTCGTTACTCCTTTTGACCGCTTTTTCTGGGCCTCAGGCGGTGTCTTGTCAGCTCTAGGCCTTTTCACATTTTTGGTCGCTGTCTGGGTGCCTGAGGGACCAGGTTGTCCCTCTGTAACCCTGACCTCTCCCATAGAATGCGTCAGAAGTTTAATGGGCTTTTGTTTGGCTGCCGCCATCTCCCTTCTTGCTTCTGGGCCTCTTAACTTATATGTTGGCTTCTTTGTAGGCCTTGAATCTTTGGGCGGTTTGTCCTGGTGACTCCCGGAGGAGTCATCTGAGCTTGCCGCCACTTGATCCTTGGCCTTTTCAGTCGAGGGTTGGGCTGTTGGATATGCCTGGGATGTTTGGCCCTGGCTCTCCCGCAGTTCCCTCTTTGCCACTCTTTCTGCTCTCCTCTTAAGGGTTCTTACCTTTCTCTTTTGCTCCTTTCGCTTCTCTTTGCGAAGGGCCTCTTTTGCTGCCTTGTCCATGGAAGGAACCGCAGTTCCCTCCTCAGACTTGCCGCTAAGTGACCCAAGGAGTTCTTCCTCTCTAGCCAAGCTATCGGCTTCTTCTTCCTTAATGGGGGAAAGGCTTCCTTCCCCCCTAGAGCTAGGGTGCTCCTCTTCATTGGACACGTCTATCATCATTATTTCTATTAAATCTTGATCCATCTTTGAAAGTTTATTTAAGGGGTGTGTTGTTTGTTTCTGTATGTTTTGTATTGTGTTTGTGTGAGTGTTTCGTGGGTGTTGGTTTTGGATGAGAGGTCCCCCAGCATCCCCTTCCCACCGGAAAATCATGGTAGGGCTTATCCCAGTTGGGAGGTCTGGGCCGCCGCTGACGAAGCCCCCCGGAAACACGCAGCCGGGCCCTAATCCAGGCACCACCTGGCACTGCTCCGTGTCCCGGGACTTTTCGACGGTTGATAGGGCAGCCCCCTACGTTGGTTAGGCAAGGGTGGGCCCCTGTACTACCCGTCGGCCCGGTGTGTCACCCCGGTTTCTAAGCCAGCTACCACTGCCAGTTCAACCCTACTCTGGGCCCCCGCCTTGATTACCATGGTACGGTAGAATGTGAGGTTCTCTCTCTACCGTGTCTGTGTCGTGTTTGTGCGTGTTTTCGGTGTTCGTGTTAGTGTGTGTGAACAAGTGCAAGCCTGTTCTTTTATAACCTTCTACTGATGTGAGAAATGTGCCTGTTGCTTGTATTTTAATTTTGCCTTCTGCTATTAATATCCAGCATTCAGAACCATCTGATAGGGTAAGTACCGCCTTTATTTTGTAGTTCTAATTCTGCCTCTTTGCGTGCTTTTCTATTCATTGTTCGTTATGTCACATCTTTTTCATTAAACTTCATTACATTCTAAATAATGAAACTCTGTTTTCTGTTCTTTACTTATGTAAGTTCTACCGGTTCCCACTGGCGAAAGCGATTTTGCTCTCTACATCTACTAATTCTCCAGGCTAGTATCTAGGGGTTATTTAAATGCTCACTCGTCGGGGTCTATCTTCACTAGGGAGACTCTCCCCGTCTCTCAGCATGCGGAATTTTCACTTTTTTTATCGAATCCACCCGAAGTATTGGCTGAGATTGAAGATTTGCCCACCCTGATGTACCAATTGTAAGCACTAAGCGGTTACCTCCTGGCGGTGGAGCTATTTCTTAAGGTATTGTCCGAGATAGGCTTGTTCGGCTCTACTGTATTGGTATGAAGGTCAAATAAACTCCTAGCAGGGGTCGTTTTCTCTACATTCGTCCTCACCAAGGGGCTCCAGTTAAACCAGTTATGTCAAGAGTAGCAGATGCACCGTTTTGTATATTCTGATCAACTATCTGGTAACACGGTCTCCCATGGGTCAGCATCAAGGGGGCACTTGACATGAATAGACTTGGCTAGTTGGCTAGACCCGCCCACAGTGTGGTGCGAATCCTCCACCATTCAGTAAAGCAGTTTAAAAATAATTATGGACTAACAGTCGTATTTGATAAAAATTTTATTGGTCTTGGTTTATTGGGTTTTTTGGGCTGTATTATAAGACATCAAGTCTATTGGATCAAAAGTTCCGTTGGAAAGAGGCCCGTTGGACGAAAATTCTTTTTGGGCCAACCGTCCTTTGGATTTGGACAAAAGTCCTGATGCGTCAACTCAACTAGATTTAAAAGTCTTAAGGTTCTGGAATTTTTTGCGACTATAAAAGGTTTCACATATTTCAAGATTAAAAGTTTCATAGTCCAGAGAAACGTAGTTTCAAAGCTTTGGACTGACTTTTATACAGTTTAGATCTAAGTCTTGAAGTGTCTTAGAGTTCTGAATTTTTCAAATTGTATAGTTAATTTCAGGGATATTAGGTATTGTATAATTTTAATTCCTTACAGAAATCTTAACGAAAATATTTTATCCTTTTCTTAAATATATTTTTGCATGATCGCATAGTTATTCAAGAATCAGTTCAGAACTGGCACATTGGGTAAAGCACAATTACTTTTATTGCGCAATATTTCATTTTTTGTAGGTAAAAAGATCTATTTTATTAGTGCTAACGAGTTCTAATTAGTAGCTCAGACCTATGTTAAAACTATTTCAGAGGATAAGGGGCTCATGTTTTAAAGAAATATGTACAGATGTACACACTGAAATATCGTGACACACAAGTTCACCTGAGCCCTCCTTAGAACTTTTGGATGACTCCCAGAAAAGAATTGGCTTTGAGAAAAGGCTTGATGTCCTTAGTATAACATTTATAATCTGAGATATCTATCGCTACTGATAAGTCGAGTTCAATACTTGACTTGAAAAGTATGCTTCCAGTGTACAATGAGCTTGAGCTACTACTACCACCTTTTTTAGTTAAAGGTAATGAAGTCATTGGTTAATGACGTGAAGATAGATAGTCTTGCTGTTTTAGATTTCTAAAAGGCTTGTAAGCTGGTTGTTGTACTCTAAAAAGGCCCGAAGCGTTGCGTTGGTGTACCTACAATAAAATAATTTAATAATTACACGTGCACATTTTTTCCAAAAGAACGTACCAAGTTTAGTTAAAGAAAAAAAAATGTTGCAGATGTATTTTGCGCACAATAAGTAAAATAATTAATTTCAATAGTATAAATATTTATCTTGATGAACTATTCTATTAATATCTAATCCAATCTAATCTTCTGTGCATGTAACAATTAAATTAATTACGCATCTAATAATTAGAAAGCAACCTGCATTATGTAAACTATTTGAAGAATTGTTTCCATTGTCTAGAAGCCTCTTCAGTTTACTTTAAGGAAATAAAATTCACCTGTTGCACCTGAAATATGCCGAGGGCTAATGAAATGTGGAGGAAATTAAAAATATACGAGAAAGGGTATCAGATTACAGGCAGTAGAAAGTTAAGCTTAAGCAAATCCAGAAATTAAGCAAATTAATAAGAAATATATAGAAGAATGAAGTAAAGTACAAGACTTGGGACGATATCAACAATAACAACTTTGGAAGCTATCATTCTTTGTGAAAGCATTTTTATTCAATAGTTTCGATATTCTCAAAAGAATCTTAAAATCAGTGAATTTAAAAACACATTCCATCACCTATCAAGCGTACAGTCGCTATTATTATTACAATATAAATGGCACGGCATCAGAACCTTTATCTGAAATCTGACTTTCAATCCCGGTAATATGATGTACATTACACCTAATACCGTTATAAAGGCCATCTGTTCTATGGCGGTTCAGTAATGCAAGGTAGTGGCTAACTGATACCTAAAAATATCAAATTCTGAAATTTTAGAATTTGGTTTATGGTTCTGAAACTATGAAACATATCTGCAACTTAGAAAGCACATGAAAGTACATGAATTTTGCAACTGTGATGCCTGAGTACTTTAAGTTGATGAAACGTAGAACTTTTTAAAAGCTTCGAAACTTTACCTTTATAAATCTAATCTCTAAATTATAAAGATTCTTCTAACTTTAAAGTTTCAAAGCGGAATCTTCAAGACTCTCTGTGTCTCTGAAACTTTGAAACTTCAAAACCTGAAGTTTCAAACTACCTCTTTAAAAACACTCTCTAACTATAGGAGACCTGCTTCCTTACTATTTCTTCTATTCCTACTATTTTTGCTATTCGCACTGTTCCTGCTATTCTACTGTTCCTCCTTTTATTTCTCTATTTTTGCTCCTTTGCTTTTGCTGTTATTTTTACTCCTGTTATTCTTACCATTCCTACTATTCAATACTATTCCTGATATTTCTACTACCGCTGCTATTCCTATTATTGCTACTATTCCAACAATTGTGTTCTTCTACGATTCCCATTTTGAGCTACTGAGATTCTAATAAATTATGTAAACATTCTGAGCAAATAGGCAGAGTCTCAGCTTTTGTTACCCTTTCCAAGACTCCTGCTTGCAATCTACCGCACTCTAAAGCTCCTTCCTAACTATATTAACTGTACAATACCTACTTTAGTACTATTTCTTCTACTCCTCCCACTATTGCTGTTATTTCTATTATTCCTGCTATCCTTATAATTTCTGCTAGTTCTATTGTTCCTCTATTCCTATTAATCATACTCTTCTTACCATGTATACAGTTCATTCTATTCCTGATATTTTTGTATTATTCCTACTATGCATGCTATTCCTGCTACATCTACTATTACAGCTACGCCTATTATTGCTAATATTTGTACTGTCACTAGTATTCGTATTATTTCTACTACTCCTAGTATTACTATTCAGAACTACTGAAATTCTGATAAACTATGAAACTGAAAAACAAAATTCTCTAACATTCAAACTCTTCTATGCAGCTCTCGTTATACTTTCCAAACCTCTTGCTTGCAATCTACCGCACTCTACACATCTTTCCTAACTGTATGAACTGAAGGAGACCTACTTTCCCGCTATTTCTTCTACTTCTTCCACTATCCCGTTATTACCATTATTCCTGCTATTCCTACAATTTCTGATATTTATATTGTTCCTCTATTCCTACTAACCATAGTATTCTTACCAAGTCTACAGTTCATACTATTCCTGATATTTCTATTATTCCTAAATATTCCTACTATGCATGCTATTCGTAATATCCCTATTATTACAGTTATGCCTATTATTGCTACTATTTCTGCTATCACAAGTATTCCTATTATTTATATTACTAACTAGTAGTATTTCTATCCTGAACTACTGAAATTCTGATAAAATATGAAACTGAAAAACAAAATTTTCTAACACCCAAACTCTTTCAGTTCTGTGGGAATTTTACATCTTTGTTACCTAAAAGTTTGACTTGACATAAACCAATGAAAACTTTTCTAATAAAAACGATTTTTTAGGCTCTAAAAACCTTACTAACACAATCGAGATCATAATAAGTAAAGTTCTAAAACCTGAAAATCTGGAATCTTATACTTTTGGTTCACCTCAATCCATGAAATTTTTAATTTCTACAACTGAAACTAGAAATATAGTAATAGTGAGGCATTCAGTTCTTCGTGCATGAAATTTAGAAATCATGAAAGACTGCTGAAGCCTTTAAATCATAGATCCCTGTGAAATCTGTATCTCCGTGAATCCTGTGAATCTCCGGAATTTTGATTTGTGGACTGCGAATGATTATGATCTGACTCAAAGACTGTTTTAATCAAATGTTTTAATGAGATTTCTGTTTAAAACTGAAACTATGAGAAATTCCAATTGCTTATCTTGAATGTGTTGGTGAGTTTCTGAATTCCAGAATCTCTTCTGAATAATCGGAATCGTGAGAATCTTTGCAGGATTCAAAGCCTGGTCGTTTAAACTGCGAAAATATTGAAACTACGAAAAATATAAGCTCGATTGCTTAAGATTTTAGAGCTCTTGAACAGCAACTGTTAAAGTCTTAAATTTCTTCTGAAACTGAAGATCTAAAACTTTGAGTCTTGGAATCTTTGATCTTACAATTACTGATCTCAACTGACAACTGTTGGAACCAATAATAAGACATCACTCATACTTGTACTAAGTACTAAATAAACTCATTTTATTTAATGTTTGTTTTTTAATTTAACTGTTTATTTTAATAATGTAAACTATTGGGGTTAAACTCTTTCAATAGAATACTACTATGAAATAGTTCCAAGAATTACTTCTCCCTTTTTAAATTTTCACGAATTCATTTTAATATTCGAGGACAACGAATGAAGGTTAGTAAGTAAAAATCTGGGTTAAATTCTTTCAATAGAATACTACTATAAAATTTTTCCAAGAATTATTTCACCCTTTTTAAATTTCCACGAATCACTTTTAATATGCCAGGACAATGTATGTTCAATTCTTTCAATAGAATACTACTATGAAATAGTTACACCTTTTAATAGAAAAACAAATTTTTTCAGAAGTTATTGTTTCCCCTTTTTAAATTTCCACAAATTCTTTGAATACTAAAAAATAGTTAAACCTTTTAATAGAAAAAGAAATTGTTCCAAGAATTCACGAATTTATCTTAGTGTTCGAGGATAATGAATGAAGGTTAGTAAGTAAAAATGTCAGTTCGATTTTTTTTACTCCTATAAAATACTTCCAAGAATTATTTCACCGTTTTGAAATTTCCACAAATTAATTTTAATATGCCAGGACAAAGTAGATTAAATTATTTCAGTACAATGCTACTGCTCGAGGATAGGCCTACCCAGGATCTCAACTAGAGGGTGGGCAAAGTGATACATGACGATTTCTTACAAAATAAAACTCAAAACTATTGCAAAACTGTTTTTATTAGTCACTAAAAAATGTGTACTAATTCGCATCCCGCCCTGCCACACAACGCATCAATTTGAAGAGGACTTTATCATTTCTTTTCTTTTAAGGGGCTGCCCCCTTGCCCCTCGCTGGGTGCGCGCTTGATTAGTTATATTATTTTTGTATGGATTTTTTCGAAAATTTCAGTCCATCATGTCCATCAATAGAACTATTTCTTCAAAATGGACATACACAGCGCTATAACTGTCTTATAAGGGTGTAATAAACATGTAAGTTCCATTAATTTTCATTTTAGAAGTAAATAATTAAAAACCAGCTTACGTATTTACATGTTTCCCGTTATTTACATTATAGGTATTTACAACGACAAACGGACGCCAACTAACAATTATTCTTGTTTCCGACGACCTTAAATTTATGCTGAAAACTTTCATCAATCGCTGTCCCATGCGATACAATCGGAATTTATTAGTGACGTCTTTTTCAGATTTACAGAAAACCTTTATAATAAAGCAACAACTAGGGAAAAATTTAAAATCGAACTGGATTTCTCTGGCAGGTTTATGTAAATCCCAAGTTCATTATACATTACCAAGTATACGAATAATACACTCACTTGAATCAGTGGTCGTGTCTAGTTTGTTGCCACATTATTTATAATCAATAGCTGTTGATCAGCGTTGATTAGCGACCACACAGACGACGGGCCACGGGCGAGAACCCACTCCGAATATAAATTGATCTAATTTATACTTTACTAACATTTAAAATGAAACGGCTTTGTTTCAGGAAGTGTTAACGCGTCGCGGTTTTTTCTCTTAATTTTTTTTGTATAGTTTTCTATTTTAATGATTTCTTTTTCGTGTCGTTACAGAGCGTTGCAAGCAACGGAGTTATTGGATCTATCGATGAAACTCCTGAAGAATGTGCGGCATGCTTAAAGGGGTCCTGTAGAAGTATTTCGGGTTTATATACTAAACCAGATTTACCTACAGGTTATTCACTAGTTGCACAGATTCCGCAAGGCGCCTGCAGAATAATCGTACAGCAGCTGAAACACACTAGGAACACCATTGGTATAGTATATTTATTAGTAGTATTTACATATTGTTAAGTAAGTCGTATGTTAGTAGACGACACTTTACGATAATCCACGACAAATTATAAACCATACGCTCTTCTCTTATAAAAGTGAAAATTCAGACTTCGACAGTAATTTTAATAAATTAAAATCAGCAATTATTGTATATAAGTATTAAACAATATAGGGGAGAAAGCTTTTTGACACAAATTTTCTGTTAGTATTCATAATATTAAGGCGGTGTATAAAAATCCTACGATAGGTATCATAATAGTTAGACCCCGGAGGCTCCAGCTCGTCTGGGATGTATACAAGGGATAATCATTACGTATTGGCAACTGAGACTTATATAATTGAATAAAATATAAGAAGATAAATTTAAAAAACGAATAATATGCAAAAATGTATCGCAACAATTTCTTCTGACAAAGTTACCGACTCTAACGTCTTACTTACTCTTACAATTAGTCAAGATGCATATTAAAATAACTGTAGTTAGGATCTTTTTATTAAACTGTTCGAAATCAATTCATTTTGAAACTGATTCGAACTCGTTGATACTAAAGAAAATAAAGCTGCATTAACTGTTCTAATTTATTTACAATTAGATACCTTAATATCAAAACTTCCGAGAATTAAAATTATCAACTATATTTGAATAAAAAATTTAAATTACTTCATTATGCAAGTATTTTGTGTTTTTTAGATTCTTATAAGCCAATAAAAAAAATCGGTTGCCAATACACAGCGAACATCTTAGCTGTGACACAAATGTGGGATTTGTAGTGTTCCATCTGCAAGTCAGCTGCAGCCGCACGTTGACACACAAGCTTATAGCTTCCGGGGCCTGGTTTCAAGTTATGGGTTGTAGCAATTATTATTATTATTATCTGCTCCTAACCCTGGTAATAGTTACGTTGGTTATTTATGTACGAGGGGCGTTATGACGATAATAATGCCCGGGGATGACGATGTTCCAGTCCGCGGTCATGGTGACTATCGCCTCGACTGTAGCCGTGTTTTCTGCTATATTGTAATTCTGTATTCTGTTATTCTGTAATGTTGTGAGCGATGGATTCAAAGTGATACGGCGTGTTTGAAAAGACGTTATCGAAAAACGTTACGACGAAAATATGTATCAAAACCGTAAAAAACAACCTGTTTTGCAATTGCCAACTATACGAGGATTGTCTGAAAAGTTTCCGACTTTAACGTGAAGATGGCAGCACTCGTCAATAAAAGCTAGGGAATGAGTTGTGCATCTTTTGACAGGTCCTCACCAAAATTTCAGCCATTTTAGACGCGCAGTTGTTATTTGACAATCGTTTGAGTGAGTCGATGTGAGTGTTTTTGTGAAAATGGAAAAAATCGATTATCGAGCTGTCATTAAATATTTGTTTTTGAAAGGCAATACGCCTACGCAAATCAAAGATGAGTTGGACTCTGTGTATGGCGACTCTGCGCCATCATTTACCACAGAGAAATTTTGGGCAGCTGAATTTAAACGTGGCTGTACCAGCTTGGGAGACGATGAACGTTCGGGACGTCCAAAAACTGCAACCACTGACGATAACATCGCTAAAGTTCACCAAATGGTGCTAAACGACCGTCAAATTAAAGTGAGAGAGATAGCAGAGGCTATGAATACGTCCAAAGAACGTGTTTGTCACATATTGAATCAAGATTTAGGCATGAGAAAGCTGTCCGCGCGTTGGGTGCCGCGTTTGCTCACGTTAGACCAAAAACGTGTTCGAATGAACATTTCCAACGCTCTGTTGGCTTAGGCGCAATAATCAGAGTTTTGGCGCCGATTAATTACGGTAGATGAAACTTTGATACACCATTATACGCCCGAAACACAAATACAGTCAAAATAGTGGACTGCGAAGGGGGAATCGGCTCCAAAAAAAAGCAAAAACTGTTATGTCGGCTGGGAAAGTGATGGCGACTGTTTTTTGGGATAGTCATGGAGTTATCTTAATCGATTATCTTCAAACAGGAAAAACCATTACAGGAGCATACTACGCATCATTACTTGACAAGCTGAAGGCAGAAATTGCGGAAAAACGGCCACATTTGCAGAAAAAGAAAATCCTGTCTCACAAAGACAATGCGCCGTCTCACACCTCCGCGGTTGCCATGGCGAAAATCCACGAATTACGGTTTGAACTGTTTGACCATCCTCCTTACTCACCAGATCTAGCTCCAAGCGACTTCTTTTTGTTCCCTCGTCTAAAAATTGCGCTCGGAGGACAGAGATTTTCGTCAAATGAGGAGGCAATCACCTTCGTGAACAATTATTTTGCAGAGAAAAACGCCGAGTACTATTTGGACGGTTTAAAGAGATGGGAGCATCGCTGGGAGAAGTGTGTAGACTTACAAGGAGACTATGTAGAAAAATAAAAATAAATCTAAAGAAAAAATGTCTTGTATCTTTGTTAGGTCGAAAACTTTTCAGACCACCCTTGTAATGTCAACGTTTTAGTTGTAATTTCCAATGTCAAAACGGTGTTCTTTTTCTTTTTTTTAACATACTGAAAAATAATCTGTTTTTCACTTTTGTAAGCAACCGGTTTACCGAGTTGCTGAAAAAATGAAAAAACTGAAAAAGCTTTTTTAAGTTGTAGATTTAATTAATTAGACAAGTTAATTTCAGAAAATTAATAACTAAAAAAAAAGTACTTATTCAGTTGTCTCAGAAAAATGAAAGTACACAGCACGTGCAAAATGAATTGTTTTTTCACATGTATTTTCAACCTCTACGGCTAGTGAAAAGAATACTTTTTGCAACTTACAGCGAAAATGTACGAGATAAGCCATAGATTTTCGGTCCGGCAGGTTTCTACAGGTGCCAACATCTTCAAACTCGGTTGCGTCATAATTGAACATGTAAGAGACCTACACTATATATATTAGGGCTAGAAGCGTAATAGATTTTAGTAGCCACTCAAGCATCGTGACGAGTGCATGAAAATGTCGCAGCTAACGATAACTGGCCAACACATTTTTGCTGACTTTTATATGAGACTTGTTCTTTACTAATTTGGGTGTGCTGAATCCGAAAATCATATTGGTTTTTGCGTATCACAAAATTTAATTCTATATCATTTTATACTCTTTGAAGAATTGCAAATGCGGCCACAGCACCTAAATTTTCGGGAAACCTATTAAGATGGCTATGAAGGAAATGAAGCTTTATGCTCATGTTACAACCTAGGCGGTGAACTTTTTCAAGCATTGATTGCACTAGCTCTTTATAATTGGATGTTTTTTTGTTTCCAAGAAAATTGTTCGCGACCATCTTGAATGAAGTCCAGGCTTCTTTTTCTGCTTCGTTCATAGAGTTGATGAAATTTGGATCTCTCATTAAAGTTCTAATTTGAGGTCCATCAAATACCCCAGCTTTGATTTTTTCGTACCTTAGTCGTAGAAACTTTTCACATATGTACTGGAAACAGTCACTTTGCAAATCTAGTGCTTTAAAATATTGCTTCATAAGACCCAGTTTGATGTGAAGAGGTGGAAAAATTACTTTTTCTCTGTCGACTAAAGGTTGACTTATAATATTCTTCTCTCCAACAACTAAGGATGTTGTAGGAGGCCAATGTTTCTGAATCCAGTGTTGGTTTCTATCTCGACTATCCCAGATTCACAAAAAGCAAGGAAATTTTGTATATCCTCTTTGAAAACCAAGTAAAAAGTTTACCATTTTGAGATCCACACAGATGACCCAGTTATGGTCTGTATATTTTAGTAAATCTATCACCTTATCAATGTCGTCATATGTTTCCTTTAATTGAACGGAATATCTAATAGGAATTGAACCGAAAACATTCCCGTTGTGTAGTAGAACACACTTGAGGCTTCTGCTGGAACTGTCGATAAACAAACGCCACTCACTTGGGTCATATTGTACAACGCCCATTTAAGTTAGCAAATCTGGCACATTGTTACAATAAACAAATTCACACTCTTGTTTAAAATATTGCACAAGATCACTTTCCCTTTTTATTTAATCTTGAAGCTAGCAGTTCCGATGATTCCTTTGATAGGCCCAAATCCCTTACTAAATCATTTACTTCTGCTTGAGTAAAGCGTTGTGGTCCATAATTAGAAACTATATCTTCATTGGCAGAATCTACATCTGAATTATCTTGCTCTTCAATAACATCTGACATGTATTCAGCATCCGAGTGCTCAAGTGAAGGAAGCTCTTTATAAATTGGCACAGGTATTTCATCGGAATGAGATACTGGTCGAATCGCGGATTCAATATTCGGATATACAATTTTATTCTTATTCTTGGTATTATAACCGGAGGTGTGAGTGAAACAAAGGTAACAATCATCTACGTGGTTTTTCGGTTCACGCTATATCATTGGAACGCTAAAAGCTAATTTCTGACGTTTTCCTTTGCTACACTGCCGCAGATTTTCCACACATGATTTACACACTTTATGTGGAGCCCATGACTTGTCTTGATCAGTAAGTTTTACATCAAAATAAGAGAACACATTTTCTTAACGAAAACACTAATATTTGTCCTTTGACTGGGAACGGTGAAGCTGCCACAAATGTAGCAGAAAGAATCGGCACTATTTACACATCTTCGAGTAGTAGACATGATGTAGTTTCTTCACTAACAACTAACATGTAACTAGCAGTTTCTTATCACCCTTGCTTACTTTTAAATAGTTCTAAGTGATCAATACTTTCTAATAAAATCTCATTAAACCCTAATATGTTGACGATGAGGACTAGCTTAGTAGACTTGATTACTTTACAATTGTTTATTACTTAATTATCTAATTAAGTACTTAAATATTATGAGGTACAAAAGTATATTATGCTATTGACTAAATGTATTTGAAATGTCTAAGAATTCAGTAAACAATTAAGAATTTGCTGCATTTAGTTAACAATTTTCAATAATTCTGGATTTGGCAAACAAGAAACGCCGTAGAGAAAAAAACCTGACGTGATAGGGAAAAACGGGATTTATATTTGGCATTAGCGTACCAATTTTAGTTAAAATCAAGTGTCAGATCAAAGTCAGCAGAAAATTTTTTTTTTGTTGACCCAGTGATAATTGAGTCATTAAATTTTTAATAAAAGAAGGGCCACATGCCTAATGAAATCAAACAACGTTTAGGCGGAGTTTATGGTGATTTATCTCCTTCATATTCCACTGTAAAAAAGTGGTCAAAATGTTTCCGTTTGGGGCAAGAATCTCTTGAAGATCATGAGCGCACCGGTCGGCCAATTGAAGCGGTAACGCCTAAAAAAGTTGCAATTATTGAAGAAATGGTACTAAAGATCGCCGTTTGAAATTTAAGGAGTTAGCAGTGATGCTTGACATTTCGGAAACAAGTGTTCGCCGAATTCTTCATGACCGTTTGGATATGATTAAATTAGTGCAAGATGGGTATTCTTTCTGCTGTTCAACGTCAACGTCATGAACCTCGTCCCAAAAAGGCGAAAGTCGTTCAATCGACAAAGAAAGCTATGGCAACAATATTCTGGGATTGTGACGGTATTTTACTGGTTGATTTTAAAGAACGCAACACAAATGTTAACAGTACATATTATGTGTCTTTATTGCATAAATTGAGAAACAATATTCGTGAAAAACGTCGAGAAAAATTGACAAGAGGTGTTCGATTATTACACGACAATGCACCCGTTCATACTGCCGCAATCTCACAAGCTACCATTCGCGAATGCGGCTTTGAAGCATTGGATCATCCACCGTACAGTCCAGATATGGCTCCTAGTGACTATTATTTATTTTCTAATTTAAAGAAAGACCTTAGGGGACGTCGTTCAACGACGTGAACATTTTGAAGGAAAAACTTCAGATTATTTGTACAAGGCTATTGAATTATTAATTCCACGTTGTAATAAGTGTATTGACATTAGGGGAGATTATATTGAAAAATAAAAATTATTATATTTTACCAAGTTTATTTTTTCTACATCAGGCCGAGAATTTATAGCGCTTACATCGTATGTAACTTCAAATCGATGTTTTTGATTTATTCTACAGAAAACAATCTTGTTCAATGGTATTTAAAAAAATGTAAAGAAAAACTGTGAAGAAAAACGATTGACAATGTCAATTCGCCAAACTGCGATTGCTGAATAATGGGATGAAACGTTTTTTGGTTTCGATATTGCGTGCAGAGTCTGCTTTATTTCGTTATATATTGGTGCAAATAGACACATATTGGTGATGGATCATGCCGTAGATTATTGGATACGGTACAGAAACTTAATGATTAATGATAAGTATATAACAACAACGTGCAATGGGATCTGATGTTTGAAGCCATCAAAATGCACCTATTGGATTTCCTGATGGTATTAAAAATATGAAATTGTATTGGAAATACAAGCGGTTGTTCTTATGAAGGAATCATTCAAGAAATCAAAAATAAATTGGCCACACTTTAAAATAATATAGATCGTTATCCTGGATTGTCGTTAGGATCATTGATTGTGTAATTTTAGATGAAGATAGCGTAGAATATCCTCTAAGCGCCGTTTTCTCATGGTATTTGAGAACAAACGAAAATTGGAATCAGATTACATTAGTTAATATATTCTCTTTGAGGGCAGCCTACGGTATGTTGACAAAAACAGAATCCACACTACTGTGTCTCAGAAAGATTCAAACTATGATTGCCTTTTTGGTCAGCGTATAAATATATTTGGTCGACAATGGGCGAACAAAGATCTTGCAGGAAAAAGGAACAAACTGTTCCAAAGGAGAATTAATAGTGTTCTTCTAAAACTCT
This sequence comes from Agrypnus murinus, assembly GCA_929113105.1. Taxonomy (NCBI): domain Eukaryota; kingdom Metazoa; phylum Arthropoda; class Insecta; order Coleoptera; family Elateridae; genus Agrypnus; species Agrypnus murinus. The sequence continues at coordinate 172,727,450 of OV816026.1, read as the reverse complement.
GTTATGGTCGAAAATTACTTAACAATTGATAGATTCCACGCCGATTCGACCAAAGTAGGCGCGGTACTTTCATAGATTTTTTTTATATTTTGTTCACGTAATACCCTTCCCAAGCCTTATATAAAGCTCAAATATTACTGCCCATAAATACACCGTTCGCGAGATACAGAGGTTTATTTTTTCAGTTTTAAACGTACATGCCTATATTCAAATGCTATTTACTCGGCTTTCGTATTAGCTAGGAAGGTCGGTTTCTTTGCATTTGAAAGATAATGAAATGGGATATCTACGGTAATTTCCGTTCGTTTTTCCAATTTATAACATAGTATATTATCTGAGTTTTTAACAAATTTTGACTTTTCTCAAAATCGGTTCCAAAAATTACAACTATTGTATGCAATGTTCTTATAATTGTGTTAGGATTTCAATTTGGTATCTTTATGAAATCATAAGTTATGAATTTTCTGCTATAGTCGTGCGAATAAAATGTTCTGAAACGACATGCACTTGTATTAAGAACAGCGGATGTGACTCTCAAAATGTTCCATTAATTTTCTCCAAAAAAAGCACAACTATTGTATGTTGCACTATGATATGTGCTTATCATTGTAATAAAATTTCAACTTGGTATCTCAATAGAATCGGAAGTTGCGGAAGTTGCAAATTCGCGCCTGATATAATATATACCTACAATAGGTTTGCATGCAACTGCGTCCCGTGGACGGATAATTCTTGTTGTTCCATTAATTTTTTTCAAAAAAATTAAAACTATTGTATGCAATATTCTTATAATTGTGTTAAAATTTCAATTTGGTATGTCTATGGAATCAGAAGTTATGAACTTTCTCCTATAGTCGTGCGAACAAAATGTTCTGAAACGACATGCACTTGTATTATGAACAGCGAATGTAACTCTCAAAATGTTCCATTAACTCTCTTTAAAAAGATCACAACTATTGCATGATATGTCCTTATCATTGTAATAAAATTTCAACTTGGTATCTCAATAGATTCGGAAGTTGAGACATTTTTTTCTGTAGTCGTGCGTATACACTTTACACACTGCAACAAGAATTATCCGTCCACGGGACGCCGTTGCAAGCAAACCTATTGTAGGTATATATTACATCAGGCGCCGATTAACGGCTGGGGAGAATGGGGGAAATTTCCGCCCAAAATTTATAAATAAATCTACGTAGGATAGAGTCAAACAATTATTTTTCCATAAATCCCCCCCCCTCCAAATAATTCTCTGCATCCGCCCCTGATTATATGATAATACAACAAATTATAATTATTACCACTTTTCCTTTAACAAATCAAACTCGAAACAATCATTTGAAAATGAATAAGAATCTCGATACCAACAGGAAGCTTAGAATGGAACTTTAGAGTTCCAGGAAGCCTTCTGATGCTGATAAAAGCTGGTTCAACAATCCTTCATGTGCTTCAAATTCAATTATAATTTTCAGCAAAACATATCTTTTTTTAATATTAAGTTTATCAACATTTGGTTGATCTTTCGTATCGCAAAAGTTGTAGCAAAAACTTATGATTTTCAAATGATTGTTTCGAATTTGATTTGTTAAAACAAAAGTGGTAATAATTACTATAATTCGTTGTGTATTATCATACAATATATACCTACAATAGGTTTGCTCGTAATTGCGTCCCGTGGACGGAAAATTCTTGTTGCAGTATGTAAAGTGTATACGCACGACTACAGAAAAAAATGTCTCAACTTCCGATTCTATTTAGATACCAAGTTGAAATTCTATTACAATGATAAGAACATATCACGCAGTGGTTGTGATTTTTTTGAAGAAAATTAATGGAACATTTTGAGAGTTACATTCGCTGTTCATAATACAAGTGCATGTCGTTTCAGAACATTTTGTTCGCACGACTATAGAAGAAAATTCATAACTTCTGATTCCATAGACATACCTGTACATAATTGTAGTTTTTTTTTGAAAAAACTTAATGGAACCGATTTTGAGAAAAGTCAAAATTTGTTAAAAACTCAGTTAATATACTATGTTACAAATATTGGGAAAACGAACAAAAATTACTGTAGATAGTCCATTTCATTCTCTTTCAAATGAACCCGACCTTCCTAACTAATACGAAAGCCGAGTGAATAGCATTTGAATATAGGCATGTACGTTTAAAACTGAAAAAATAAACCTCTGTATCTCGCGAACGGTGTATTTATGGGCAGTAATATTTGAGCTTTATATAAGGCTTGGAAAGGGTATTACGTGAACAAAATATAAAAAAATCTATGAGGGTACCGCGCCAACTTTGGTCGAATCGGCGTGGAATGTATCAATTGGAGGAAGAACAAATTTTTAACTGATAGTTTTTTGAGTCCATGCTGAAACAGACAACCTAATATGCGTTTTATCTGCCTAGAGAAAGAACGTTTTTTTTTTAAATTTCAGATCACCTTTTTTCATTTTCGATGGTATCCTGGTATTTTCTTTTCTATCCGTTTCCTTATTACTTTCAATTTTAGGTCACTATAGCTGCCAAACTCAGAATTCTGGATGGTAAATGATCCAATTCTCTCACTCATTGTCACAGATCCGCGTTCTCGGCCGTTTATACTTTGGTGTACTCATAGGAGGGTTTAATGTTCATACTTTTAATTCTTCTAATACCTTCAGGCCGATGGATCTCCTCATATGCGGTGAGACGATCCTCCGTCTAGATGCAATCAATAAATAAATTTAAAACAAATCAAGACTCGTTTATCGTGAGGACGCTCAGTGTCAACTACGGTTAGTGCAGTAACAAAAGTACATATGTCGCGAATACAAAATGGAAAAATGCGGATTTTATGATATATCTATTATTGCATGGCTAACTGTTTTTTATCATGCGGGTGCTCAGTGGCAACTACGTTTGTCACAGTACAGGAAGTGCATATGACGCGAATACAAATCGATAAATGAATATAATTTTATAATATATCTAATTCTATCTTCAGCTGTAACACAAATGCGGGATTTGTGTCAGTACCATCTGATAAGTCGGCCGCAGCCGCACGTTGGGGCTGTGTAATGGTAATAAACGCCCCTTCCTCCTGCACAAGCTATCCATTACCAGGTAATGGGTAGTAGCAATTATTATTATTCTGAGGACACTCAGTAGCAACTACGCCTACGATTGCCGCAGTAACAGAAGTGCATATGACGCCAAGACAAAATGACAAATGAATATTGTTTTATGACATATCTATTCTATTGCACCCGGCTAATAACACTCTTTTACATGCTGGCGCTCAGTTGCAACTACATTTGTCACAGTAACATAAGTGCATATGACGCGAATATAAATCGATAAATGAATATCATTTTATAATATATCTAATTATCTATTCTATGGTACTTGTCTAATAACACTTTTTTACCATGCAGGAGCTCAGTGGCAATTACGTTTTCCGCAGTAAGAGAAGTGTATAAGACACAAAGACAAACCGACAAATGAATATGATTTTATGATATATCTTTCCAAAGTCAAAAAACAAAAAAATGATATCTATTCTATGGTATTTCGCTAATAACATTTCTTTTATCATGACGATGCTTAACGGCAACTACGGTTACTGTAGTAACGTGTGACACGAAGACAAAATGACAAATGAATATGATTTTATGATATATCTTTCCAAAGTCAAAAAACAAAAAAATGATATCTATTCTATGGTATTTCGCTAATAACATTTCTTTTATCATGACGATGCTTAATGGCAACTACGGTTACTGTAGTAACGTATGACACGAAGACAAAATGACAAATGAATATTATTTTATGATATATCTATTCTATGGTGCTTGGCTAATAACATTCTTTTATCATGCGGGTGCTCAGTGGAAACTACGTTTGTGGTAGTAACAGAAGTGCATACATATGACGCGAAGAGAAACTGACAAATCAATATGATTTTATGATATATCTATTCTATGGTATTTAACTGAACTGTTCTAGCTAAAAAATGTTACAGTCAATGCATACATATATCACTAAAACCTAAAGTATGAAACATTCACATTTAGCGTTCCCTTAAGGACCGAGTGTACCCATAGAAATTGAGGTACAAAAGGTACAAAAATTCTAAGAAAAATCACAGTGGGTTTTATTTAGATCGTGAAGGATAAAAAGCACAACTGTCTACTATGTACAATAAATAGATTTTCACCTCTAGAACTAGATGGTGGCAGCATAAGTCAATGACAACTAAAATTTGTCCATGAGCACTAGTAGTTTAATATTTTGAAACAATGTGTGTAAAAATCAGTATTTATCTCTGTCATTTTGTCTCGTCTCTAATTAAATTTGAAAACCCCCAGAATCTATTTAATTTTATTTTATTAATTGAAGAACAAAAAGAATGTTAAACCGCAATGCATTCGATGTCAGGAACATGGTCACACTAAAACACACTGCACTTAGTCGTATGCATGTGTCTACTACGTGTAAAAAAACCTCAGATACACTCACTAAAAGTATGTTCTATGTGGCAACAACTAACTAGTATAAATGTTTCACAGTATACAAGGACCCACAAAAAGGTAGAATACAATTGTACAACGCCATCTATATTTATTGACGCGTCCCAATTAAAAGATTGAGTTAAGTGACATTGAGAAATGTAAACATATTACGTATATTGTTAATAACATAATCAGCAAATCTTTAAAGTACACTCATGGATAAGAATATTGCATGTTTTGTTGTTTTTTTTCTATTTAACAATTAGTAGTTTTTAAAGTTAAGTTTCGTATTTCGAAGAACCCTGCGTAAATTTGTATTGTCTATACTTAACAATAAAAACTACATAAACGTTATAGAAAAATTTAAAAAAAAACACTTAGACAAACATGCAATATTTTTGCTCGTGAGTATATTTAATACATTTTGAACTGCAAAAGTCGCAACTTATGAACTTACAATAGAGAAGTGAGAAGATACTCTGCTAATTATTATTAACATTGTATTTTGTTAAAAAAATTTGTATTATTTATTTGTGCATATTTAGCCTAAAAATTAATAAAAAAATTATATCTATTTTTGAGTTTTTAAGGTTTTTAATATTTACTTTTAAGTAAAGGATGATCCTAGTCCGTGAACCTTGCTAGAGTTCACTGGACTAAACTTTACAGAAGGGTGGTTTATAATTTTGTCATGGACTGTATCATAAAACATTCTGTATGTGTATGTTTACATATATTTTTATAAACGACTCCCCTCATTTAACCTTTACCAGTTAGCTCTTCGTATAATGAACGGCGAAATGTGTTTAGAACTCGGTGCCAAACTGCAGCCTACTAAATGGAAATGGCAATAAATTCATTATAACTTATGTTTTTACAATCATTTCGCTCGTTTAGATAGCTTTCAAACGACTGGCTGGCGCTATTACTAAAATTCTGACGTTATTGGTTTAGCGTTGCGGAATGCGAATGGATCGTACATCATTAATGGCGATTGGAAATTCAGCCCTAGCAGAATGGTCGAAGGTGCAGGGACGAGATTTCTTTATAGGAAACAAGACGGATCTACTGTGGAAACAATTACTTCTTCAGGACCACTTGCCAACCCAATTGATATCATGGTCAGTTTAATTTTAAATTGTAATCTATTTTATTTTTGTGTGATTTCATCGAAGGTGTAACTTTTATGTCCAAAAATGACGAAAACTTTTACTTATAAAATAATACTTATTAGGCGATCTTACATTTAGTGCGTGTCATATTTTCTTGGGTATGATCTTAAGTATTCAGCCTTATTCACTTATTTGCAAACAATGACTAATTGAATTAACCCCGTATCAAAAACGTTGTCAGAAATGTCATGTGCTGGACATCAAAAGCATCCGTCTTAAGTAATCCATTATAACTGTTCCTTCATATTTACAGATTGTTAACCAACAAACAAATCTTGGAATTAAATACGGATACGCCATATCTGAAACAACATCAGTAGAACAAATAGCCCCGCCATTCTTAAAACGACCAGCTCATAATAACCCTACAGGTTTGGAACCAAGAAGATTAGATCCCCCTATTAATTCTGTTACCCAAAGGGACGAAGCTCGACCAACTCACACCTATCGAAAACGAGTAAGACGGCGGTTTGCTTGGAAAATTTCCGGAGTCTCAGTCTGTTCGAAATCTTGTGGAGGAGGTTTGTATATTAACACTAATAAATGTCATTGTTTTATTATTTGACACTTTTTTTTTTCTAATAGGATTACAAACAACAATTTATTCCTGCGTTCGTGAACACTCCCAAGCGGCGGTTCCTGAAAAACGATGCAGTCATCTGGAACGTCCTTTGCCTCAGCAAATACGCTGTAATACTCAACCTTGTTCTGCATATTGGGGAGGTGTTTGGGGACCTTGTAGCGGCTCGTGTGGACAGGGGGTACAGCATTTTATGTTGCGTTGTCAACAAGATATGCCTTCAGGACAGACGGTTATGGTTAACGATGGCATATGCCCACATTCTAAGCCGATCGCATCTAGTAGACCTTGCAGGCTACCACCTTGTGAGAATGAAGCTGATAATGAGTTGCACCAGAATCCGGATACTGATAATATGGTTGAGATTCAAGAGTGGAAAGTGGGCCCTTGGTCACAGGTATGCATTTATTTAGTTTTTCGTGCGTTATATTTTCATTGTGTAAATTCAAACTTTCTTGTCGTGTTTGTAGAACTATTGTATTGGGTCTTAGTTAACTTTAATAGTTTGGCACTTGATTAGACATACTTTCCTTGGATACCAATACTTTTTAAAAAATCTACGTACAACTTAAATCATATCAAGAAAGATAAATTACTTTCTCTCTTGTAATGCTGATGATGACGATAAAGATTGGTATTTCTTTCTTTATCATACAATCCTTCTTTGTTTTCTAGCCTTCACAGCCGTTTTCATATGAGGTTTACTCCAAACAGTAGGGCATTTATTCATTTGTCTTTTAAATCTCTTTATTCTTTTCCAACATGTTCTTTGTTTTCTCAATAATAAAATACCCCTCTCTCCATCTTTTTCAACAATTTAATAATCCAGATCTGAGGTGCAGATGGTATATCCACACTATGTCTAATTATGGTGGCACACCCTTTATCATAGAATCGGAGTAGGTTACACAAGTACAAAGATTCTTTCACAATACCAGATTTAGTAAGGATACGTTTACTAGATTTTTTTTTATATTGTAATGAACGAGATTAACCCCTTATACACCGCCTGACTGGCGCGGGATGATGACACATCTACCGCTAAACGAAACACAACGCACCGGGCTAATCTAGAGTATTTTAGCAATCTTATATGGGATATATAAAGCACCACCACGTAAGAGGAGGAAGTTATTAGTTCAGTGAATTGAATATGCGCATTATGAATTAGTAGGATATAAATGTTAAAAATAAATGTTGTAATTAAATAAATAATCTCTAAATAATCTAGTTTAAGTTCGATAACAGTTTCTAATTGTGTTTGTAATTAGTGTTAGTGTAAATATTTTCCGTTTTTATAGACGATTAAAAAAGCATCTTTAGTATTACTTAAAAAGGACGTTACAATATACTTCTAAAACCTTTTGGCGGCACGTACATTAACTACGAGGTCAGAGTAATTCGTAGTGGTACACAAACTCTGACACATGGTCGAAGTAGGTTGTAGCGGCAACACATATGTAGACTGTGCTACCGGCTGGGAGTAGGCTGTAGCCGCAATTGAGACTCCTACACGGTGCTGAGTCTCTAGAACGATCACAAAGTTCCAAAATTAGGAGTAGATTGTGTGGTAGGTAGTGTAGACTTTTTACGAGGCCGATAGGAAAAGAACAACGGTACATAGACGACACATACTAAGCTGATGTAGAGCCGTGACAGGACACAGACTGTTGCACAAGGTCGGGGTAGGTAGAGATCGTACTGACACAAACTCTTACATGGGTTTGGAGTTCATTTGGGCAGATTTTAGCGGAACTTCATTGTCATGAAATCCGCGTTTCTTTGTAATGCCGATACAATTAATCTTCCATGCAGAGTCTGGTTAATATTATGAATAGGTTGTGCTGCCGGACACACATTATGTTACAGGCTAGCTGTTGATTGTAGCGTACACAGGCTTCGCCACTGAATAAGAGGGGACGACTCTGACACGGGATCGGAGTTCGTTATAGAAGCGCACAGGCCGATAGGAGTAGAGTCGACTCTACCACGGAAAATAAGTAGGTCATAGCGACATATCCTCTGGTATGGGGTAGGATTAGGTAGTGATGACATATGAAATATTGTGCCACGTGGTAGGGTTAGAGGTAACTTTCTATTTGAATTATTCTGGTTCTTGAAACCTTTCACTTTTTTAGTACATCAATTTTAACACAATTATTAATTTCGTTTTTCTCTGTACCCAGTGAGCCCAAAAGCACGGAAATTTCTAGTGCACCTTATATTTAAACATTTATTTTTGGAGATAAATAATTTGGGCAGATTTTTAAGATTTATCCGCAACGTTAGCATTAATTCATTGACCTCGTATATCAAAAATCAACCTAACGCTTTCTTTTTTTGTATTCGATGCTTTGCAAACATCCTCTTACTACAAACGTTGCAGCAGCGGCGGTTCGTTCGCTACTGTTCTGTCCTGGAAAACGTATTTTAGGACATACGGGTGCCGATGGCTTCCTGACTTTCGTCCTTGCAATGCACTGTTATTATTTTGTGGTTTTTTTGTCTTTTCTTTTTTAAAATTGAAAAAGCATCAGAAGTGTCAGATTTTGTTGGTTTTTCTGACCTACCCGTTTTCTATTTGTCGGAACGCCTGGGGATCATTAGCAAAAAGATAAGAGGAGGTCAAAATGGACCACAAAGGTTGACCTGTGGGCTGAGGGTCAACAGTTTTATGAGAGAAAAAAATGGTTTTTGGTTTTTTGGGTAAGTCGGGAGACTAGATATTTCGGAAAGGGGAGGGCAAGTTGGTTGCGGAGGTGAGTTAATGGGTGGGCGAGCCGGGAGTGGGTGGGGGGTAATTTAGAGTGTTTGTTAAGTAAGGCGCAAAATAAACTAATGCTACCGCTAGCTCCATGCAGTAATAAATTCTTTTAACTTTTTATATTTCTAAAAGTAAGCATTTTATCAAAACATTTCTCTTACACTGGTTTTTGGATTTTGAAGAACAATGACATAGTAACGGAGAAAAACGTAAAATAATGAATAGTGTAACGTAAAAAAAAATCCGCTAGCCAACTCTTACATCCCTAAAGACATGCAGAGGCAGATAAGCGGCCACTTGTCGCCACTTCCTTGTAGTTGTTGTTTTCTACTATTTTCTTTATCTGTTTAAATCTTGTGTACTTTATTACATATTTTTTTTCTTATTCTATTTTAGTGTTCTGTATCTTGCGGAACTGGACAACATACAAGAACAGTTTCCTGTCCAAGCGGCCGATGTCCACCGGAAAATAGACCAGAGCATGCAGAATACTGCGACAGTGGCCGCTGCGTAGTTCTCGGACAACAAGTTTCTCCCTGGCTACTATCTGAATGGTCTCAATGCTCTGAAGAATGCGGAACTGGCACTCAAACACGTTTAGCTGTGTGTGGAAAATCATCTTGTGATACGTTTTCTAAACCAGAAACTGCCAGAGCATGTTCAAGCGACCGTTATTGTGTCGGACAATGGTTTGTTGGTCCGTGGGGTGGTTGTTCTGATGCATGTAACGCTTCCTCCAAACAGAGTCGCGAAGTAATGTGTATTGTAAAAGTACGAGGTCAGTCGCGAATAACTAACGAGATGACTTGTTCCATACAAGAAAAACCACCTACGGAAAGATTGTGCCAGGGAAGTTGCCCACCTAAATGGTTAGTTGGTGAATGGAGTGTTTGTGAAGGAAATTGCCCAGCTGGTACTCAGAGGCGTGAAGTGAGATGTTCAGATGCGCAGGGTATGCCGTCTAATGCGTGTGAGGAAAAGGAAAGGCCAATAATTAAACGACCGTGCGCTTGTGAAAAACGGGAAGACCAAATGAATAAGTTAGCGCATGATGAACCACAAGATCGTAAGTTGATAAGCTTTATTATTCTGAAATGAGTTTTCCTACACGAATGATATCTATAATCAAATAATGTAGGTGTGGATTTGGATATTTTTAAGTCAAAAATATTTTAAATGTTTCATACTAATTATCCAAAGCTCGTAGGAAAAACATTTTCATAAAAAACGAGGCAAAGCAAAATTGAAAAAATGGTACACATGTAGAATATTACTAGCTCTTGTTTTAGAGATATTTCTTTTATTAAAGCTATTTTAATTTTATTTTCAGATAACTGTGTGGATAAATTTTCACATTGTCACCTAGCTGTCCAAGCTCGACTATGTCAGTATGCTTACTACATCAGCAATTGTTGCATGTCTTGCAGAAAATCACTACAAGATTTACAGTAATGAGGACGTACAATTAACGAAAATTGCGTTTAAATTTAATGAAAGAGACGTTGTGTTTCAATGTCTTTTGTAATAAAAATTAATTTTCCGATATGTATAGGGAAAATATGAGGAAACCGACTGAAACTAGAGCTAAAGAAATACATCTTTTTTGAACTTTTGATAATATATAAGTACCTACACTTATGAGTTGCATGAATATTTTGTACATCACTTGTAGAATACTCTCATTGTTAGTTGTCTGTGATTGTTTAATATTTAATTTTAACGTTAGATTCATAAACCATAAAGTTCGAGAAAGGACTGGCCTGGTGTAATTATTACTTTTTTATATTTAATTAATTTTTTGATTTATTTAACAAAAAACTACTTTTAAATTTATACTTTTGTAATACTGTAATACAACCAGGCCATTTCTGAATTAAGTGCCAGGATACTTATTTTGTTACTACTTTTATTTAAATAATATAATTAATTTTGCTTGCTGAGCACTGCCAAAATAATTATTGTAAATTAGTTACATTTTTAAAAACTGGTTTTAGTCAAATCATGTACAATTTTATTAATTACAGTGTGACTGAGTTTTAATTATCTGCAAACTAAAAAATTATTAAAAATAAGATAAAAAAAATTTAGTAATATTAGCAACTTTGCGCTGAAAAATAGCGCATGACTGCGCACTTGCCAAATCACTTAAAATATAATTTTAACATTATAATTCTTAGCAATAAACTTCTTAGGAGTAATAATATACAAACAGAAATTCGCATTGAGAATTTATTTAGTATTCATAACAATGTGATTACTTAAAATCAGTTAATAATTATATCAAACATTTAGAGCCAAGTTTTAGCCATAGTCTTGAAATGTTTTAAGAGTAATTGAGAACTTTTTTAATGCTCCGTGTAAGAAAATATGCAACATTCTTAATGTGAATTTCATTATACATAATTACATTATTTTCTAATTTTTAAATATAACACCTGTTAAGTTTTAAGAAAAAGAAGAGTATTATTATCATTTATTTACGCTTTTACGTATTTATTAGTAAAAATTATACGAAAATAGTTTGTCTAATTCCTTACCTACATAAACCACATGAGTAGCTTAAAATAAAAGTGGTACAATTGCAGTTTTTCAGAAACATTGAAGATGGGCTGAGTATTTATGGTGATATTGAAAGGTTACAAGACTGATCCAAGAGACTACACTAAAAAAGGCTTGAATGCCACAAATAACCAGTGGCAGCTTGTAGACTAGAAACACGGTTGGGCAAACTGATAAAAACTAGAATGTTGGATATAAATAAAATACAATAGTGGCTTACTCATAACTAGGTATAGGATTTGTATGCACTTAAAAATGCTGAAATAAGCATGCACTTATGCACTATAAAAACGTGAAATATGCACTTAAATATGCACTTAAAAATCATGAAATATGCGTTTATTAGATATTTTCAATAAATATATGCACTTTCATTATTAAAAAAACACCTGTTTAGCGTTATTTACATTTTATTTACAGAAATTATTTTAATTAGACATCCTATGCAATAATTTAATTAATTATATTTTCTAAACATAGAGCGTTACAGTTCACAATGAAGTACATTTTTAAATTTTCAAAAGTAAACATATGCCTATTATCCCTAAATATTGTTTTATATTTTGAGAAACTCGGTTCCACATTGCAAGACGTAATTGGGGCATACTTAAAATTGTTTAATTCTACAAGCGAATAATGTTTTAGCTCGTCTAAAATGTCTTGGCCAGATAATGCATTGTTTATGCTTTTAATTAAGTGAAAACCAGGATTTTTTTCTATAACGGATTTAAATTTTTATTTTATAGTCAAACCCTTTGGCCCTTTTACTTTATTCAAAGAAACACCTAACAATTTTACATGCTCAAGAGATTCATCTAATGAATTTCCCTGACTTTCTAATTTCTGAATTACTTTAGCTAAACGCACAAAATTTGTCAAAACAAACAATAATTCTGCCCTCACCTCCTTAGTATTAAAAGCATCCTGTGCGCTTTGTATGCATAGTGTATCGTGTTTATTAAGTTTATTTACAAATGCTTTAATAATATCAAAATAAGTTGCATAATATTCTGCTGCAGAAAGCCAAGTACCCCACCTTGTTATTACAGGCTCAGGTGGGAAAGGCACTTCTTGAGCAGTTTCTCAAAATATTTGTATGCGATATGGAGCTTTATAAACAATTTTTTTACATCTGAAATTATAGAGTTTACGTTAGGATATATTTCCCGCACTTTTTCCGCAACTCTATGCATTGTATGGGCAAGACAAGTTAAGTGGATCATTTTTTCCTACAGAACTTGTAAGCCTGCTCCAGCCTTGATCATGTACGGTGCCGCGTCGGTGACGAACAGGAGTACTTTATTGTACTGTATGCCGTCAGGCCACAAAATAGCCATCGAATCATTAAGCAATTTTTCCACAGAACAATGATTGGTGCTTTTGAAAACGTCCATTGCTAATAGATAGGATTTGGGATTGTTCTCCGAATTTAAAACGCCAATTATAACGTTAGCCACGTATCTGAAAACAAAAATTTGACTTTTATTTTATCGAACTACATAATTAGTCGGTTACAAACAATTAGCGCAAAACAGTTATTTAAAAAAAATTATATTTTAATCAAGCAAAAATATTGTTGTGATTAAATATGTAACTAACAAAATAGAAAATAAAACATCGGTAAATTGCTCTGCTGTCTTTAATTAGTTAAATTTTACTAACATAACGAAGGAAATGAAGTTTCTACGCACCTTCCAGTAGTGTCAGTAGATTCGTCAATGGAAACCCATATGTAGTTATTTGCTACATGTTTTCTAATTGATTTTATGGTCTCTTCGTATAAACGAGGTAAATAATTTTTCCCGAGTGTTGACTCGTCGGATATATTGGCATTTTTGAAATTTCTTCCAGAAAATTACGAAATGCTGAGTGATTAATTTTACTTAACGGGATATCTGCAGCCACTAATGCACTACATAGTTTTTTATTAAATTCGATCGATTTGCTGGACTCACCGCGCGAATTATTAAGTTACCCCGGTAACAATGTCTGTTTTTCTGATTTCAGGGCAACACACTTTTGATGTCGAACCGTGTTCAGATGTTGTGTAACTTGAAAGCGTTTCGTTGCAGTCACTTTATCGTCGCACACTGTACAATACAACACCTTATCGTCAGTTGTAAGAACACTGAATTCCTTAACATAATGTAACGTCCTTTTTAAAATAATAACAAAAGTGCCGTTTAAATCGTCTATTAATAAGAAATATTTATTTACAAACACTAATGAATACACTATAAATTAACGCTATGATTATAAATCATTAAAACTATTATTTACAGACTATGAATTTCTAATACATCATTTATCTTCACATTTACTATTTATTTCATGATACACAGTTCATGACTCGCTGTTGACTGCTCTCTTTTATCCGCGAAGTCGATTTTATACCCTCATATAATCGTACCAGAAGCCGCTGGAACCTACTATGTATTTCTGGAAGGCGCTAGATAAACCGCGTCTGATTTACATGCTTGGTGCGATGCGTCATTCTCTCGAATGCTGTAGAATATTCCATTTGTTGTGTGAAGAAGAGGTTCTTTCTTTTTCTCTCTTGTTACACTGCCCCCCTCTTCAAGTCTGTTCTGTCCCAGGACAGGTTTTATGCTCTGGTTCCTGTAGAACGGGTCATGACGATATCGACAGTCTTCACCTCGACTACACGTTCCATTACGGTAGAAGTAACAGTCTACACTCTTCGTTGGCCTTAATGCGGGCTGTGGGTCAAAACTGCAGACGAAGATCTTGACGTCCGTACCTCTAAAGACAACTTCCAGCATGTTTCTAACGATTCTCCAATCCAGCTGGTCCCGCCCACAGCCGAGTTTGGGAACTGCCAATTTGTTAATTCCCCTGGTAAGCAACTCGATCCTCAAATTCCATAATGCCCTCCACAAGTCGGCGTAACTCGGTTTATGGTAGTAAAACTGCTTGGTTACCAAGTAGTAAATGGATCGGTCATGATCAGGCAAGCGTAAGGATTTACCAACAGAGGGATTTTGTTCTCCAAGTTCATTCAGCCGTCCAAATTTATTTCTAAACACTACTGCGATCCCCCTGGACATACGGAGATCCTCGGAGACACAGTGGGCAATGGAATAATCACCAGGGACCCGGAAGAGATCTTGTTGCATCTCAGTCGTGACTCCGAATCGCGCTTTTCTAGTTCCAGAAAACGCAGCCATAAATTCTCTGAAGGTTGGCTGATCATCTCCAGGCCTTACGGTATTGATAGCCACCTCAGCCTCATCTTCCCGATCCGGGACTGCGTCATTATTTCCCTCATAGTGCGCCAGACGATTGGAGTGTACCACCGTTGGTTTCCCTCTTGGCAATTTTTGGATGCGATAAATCAAGTCATTTATTCGTTTCTTCACCTGGTATAGGCCCTCCCAATTTCGCTGTAACTTTGGAGAATAGCCACGACGTCTTTGCGGGTTGTATAACCAAACAAGTTCTCCAGGTTGAAACCCTCCTTCTTGGGCTCTCACATCGTACGTAGCCTTCATCCGGTCACTCGCGATTCGACTATTGTTTCGGGTTCGGTCGTGAATATCCTCCAACTTCTTCTTTAAGTTGATGACATAATCATTCCCGGCTACCTCCTGCTCTATAGGTGGAGACCCAAATTCCAGATCACACGGTAACCGTAACTCGCGTCCAAACATCACAGACGCTGGTGACTGTCCGGTTGTTTCGTGGACCGATGCAGATAAGCCATCAGGAACAGATGCAGGTATTGGTCCCAGTCTCGTTGATGATCGGAGACGACCTTGGCCAAATATTTGCCCATTGTCCGATTCATGCGTTCTACCATTCCATCGGACTGCGGATGTAACGGTGTGGTCCGAGTCTTGCGAATGCCCAACAATCGACAGACTTCTCCAAATAGTACAGACTCAAAGTTGCGGCCTTGATCCGAATGCAGCTCCATGGGCACTCCGAAGCGACTGAAAAACTCTTTGACTAGTACGTCAGCAACAGTCGCAGCTTCCTGGTTTGGTAGGGCATATGCTTCTGGCCATTTGGTAAAGTAGTCCATTGCCACTAAAAATATATTTATTCCCATCGTCGGTTTCGGGAAATGGTCCGGCAATATCTATAGCTATTCTTTCCAGAGGACTACCCACATTGTACTGCCTCATAGGTGCTCTTCGTTTCCCCAAGGGTCCGTTACCAGTGGCACATAGTTCACATTTCCGGCACCACTCCTTCACGTCTTCTTTACAGTTGACCCAATAAAAACGCTCCCTAACTTTCTCCAAAGTCTTTTTCACACCGAAGTGTCCTCCTGAGGCACCGTCATGGAGATGTCGCAACACTGTAGCCACTCGGCTTCTTGGAACCGCGAACTGAGACCTAATGGTGGTGCCATCTTCACTCTCCAGTACTCGCTTCAGGAGATCGTCTTCCACCTTCAAGGACTCCCATTGGGCCCAATATGCTTTGAGCGTTCTGTTGAAAGGGCTGACGGCCTCCCAGGCAGGCCTTTCTCCCGCGCGCTTCCATTCCAGTACCATCTTTAGTTCGGGATCAGCCTTCTGCTGTCGTTGCAATTCTTCCGGCAACCAATTGTCGTTGACGGTGGTAGTTCTTAATACTTGGCAAACCCTCTCTTCCAAACGAGAGCAATGACGGCAATCCGTTGGACAGGGTCTTCTTGAAAGACCATCGGCATTTCGATGACTAGTGCTCGCTCGATGTTCTGTGTCAAAATTGTATCCTTGTAATCGCTCGATCCACCTTGCGACCTGGCCTTCAGGATTACGGAATTGTAGAAGCCATTTCAACGCTGCATGGTCCGTCCTCAATAAAAACTTCCGTCCGTACAAGTATTTGTAGAAGTGCTCAACGGACTTCACGACGGCCAATAGTTTTTTTCTGGTCACACAGTAATTCCTTTCGGCTTTCGACAAAACCTTACTAAAATAGCCGATGACCTTTTCTTGTCCATCCTGTATCTGAGAAAGTACACCCCCAATGGCCAGATTACTTGCATCTGTGTCAAGTATGAATTTCCCTTCTGTCCGTGGATAGCTCAATATTGGTGCTGTTGTCAGGGCACGCTTCAACTGTTGGAAAGCTGTTTCACACTCTCCGCTCCAAACATACTCGCGCCCATCTTCAGTTAACCTTGTCAGAGGTTTCGCTATATTGGCAAACCCAGGAACGAAACGCCTGTAGTAGGTACATAACCCAAGAAAACTACGAACTTGGTGTTTATCTTTCGGTGTTGGCTCTTGAACTGCACGAATCTTATCGGGATCGACTGCCACTCCATTTTGTGATACGACGTGCCCGAGATATTTCACTTCCTTTCTGAATATGTGGCACTTTTTCGGACTCAGTTTCAGATTGGCTCCACGTAGTCTTCGGAACACTTCCTCTAGATTTTTCAAATGTTCGTTGAATGATTTTCCGACTACACTCACATCATCTAGGTATACCAGGCAGGTCTTCCACGACAGCCCTCTCAGGATGGTCTCCATTAGACGCTCAAAGGTGGCCGGAGCGTTACATAGACCGAAAGGCATAACTGTAAACTGCCATAGTCCGGAATCAATAGTGAACGCGGTCTTCTCTCGGTCTTCAGGTTCCATTTCAACTTGCCAATAACCACTCTTCAAGTCCAAAGTCGAAAACCATCGTGAACCAGACAGGGTATCTAACGTGTCGTCGATGCGTGGTAAGGGATAGCTGTCTTTCTTGGTCACGTTATTGAGCTGCCTATAGTCCACACAAAATCTCGTTGACCCGTCCTTCTTACTGACCAGGACCACCGGTGATGCCCATGGACTGCTGGATGGCTCGATGACCCATTGTTCTTCCATATCGGTAATAATCTTTTCGGCTTCTGCTCGCCTTGCTAGAGGTAGACGCCTCGGCTGCTGACGGACAGGCATAGAGTTGCCTGTATTGATTTTATGTTTTACTATATTTGTTCGTCCCTTCTGGCTATCGTCAAGAGCGAAGATATCTTGGTATCGATGAACCAAACCCTGTACCTCTTTCACTTCCGTTCTGTTAAGGTCTTCGCACGAACTAGTAACCATATCCACTAATTTTCCACCATGGTCTTTGGGCGCTGGTTTTGGAATATCAGCCATACACCTGGCTACTCGGAATACTGGCACACACTATCCCACAAGGGTACTCTTCTTCAATGTCACCGGATCCACATTAACGTTCATAAGCCTCACCGGTTCTGTCTTTCCAACCTTGATCAGCGCTTTTCCCACCAGTACGCCACTATGGATCTTCTTATCACAAACAGGCTCCATCATTCGCACACATCCTACCAGAAGATCTCCATCCAAACCTGCCTCGACAACCATCTCGCTTTGACCCGGCAATATCACATCTTCTTTCAGCAAAACCCTTACGACAGGATCTTCTCGTGGGTGCAACGGAAGTTCTTCATTACCAACCTTCAAAACACCCTCCTTCAAGTCCAATGTAAAACCAAATTTTCTCAGGAGGTCCATTCCCAAGATGAATTCGTCAATGATGTCGGCTACCAGCACCTCATGATCACGTTCTTCACTTCCAATGCCAATCCTCATCTTCACCACTCCGCGTGTTGGTATCACTTCACCTGTTCCTGTACGGAGTTGAGTAGTTGTCGGTAACAACTTAATTCTTCTTCGTAGAACGTCAGGGCGTATAATCGATTTTGTCGCCCCCGTATCAATGAGTAGGGGGACAGTTCGATTAGCAATCTTCCCATCTACGAACAAACTGCTGGTATTGTTCTTCGATGCTACGGCATGGATGGTGATCTCCGGGGCATCTCCACTCAAGGTCAACGTTCGCCCCCTTTCGTCGACCCCCTTTAGTTTTCCGACTGCTGAACTTGTTTTGGTTTAGGGCAACGACGTCGTATGTGCCCTTGTTCGCCGCAATTCCAACAACGGGGCCCTCGAACTTCTTGATGATTCTTCCTTCGGCTTTCTTCCTTCCGAAGAACTCTCAATACTAACTCCTCTAGGTGATCGTTAGAACCTTCTTCTTCTTCGACAACGGCCCGAACACGCCCGTGACCTCGGGACGCTTGTTTTGCAGCTTCAAATTCTAAGGCATGAGCAAGCGCATCATCAGTTGTTCTTGGTCGTGCCAATCTCAATGATTGTTGTGTTTCCCCGTCTCTTAACCCATCAATGAAGGTCTGCACAGCGAGTTGTCCCAGAAATGAATCGGGTGCCGTAGGGTACGCCAATCGGACAAGCCGCGCAACATCGGCTTCAAACTCCTGAAGGCTTTCTCCATTCTTCTGGACACGATTCTTTACTTGCACGTGATAAACCTGTTGTAGATGCGCGTCTCCATATCTCATCTCCAATCTAGAAACTAACAACTGGTAATCATTTTCCTGTCCTGCTGGGATTGTTTGCAGGACGTTCAACGCGTCTCCACGCAAAGCCACAGTTAAAGAAACGGCCTTTTCCTTGCGTGTCCATCCGTTGGCCCTAGCGGCCGCCTGAAATTGTTTGTAGTAGGTGGACCAAGGTATCTTTCCATCGAACGTGGGTGGTTTTACTTTTATCCCTACGGTAGGAACCTTCTCTTCTTTAAATTGTTTCTTGCCTTCATTAAACGGCCACTCAGACGTTGAGGGAAACCGTAGTTGATTCATTCTATCTTCCAACATTTCGTCGTCTTTCTTAGCTGTTGGTGGTAATTGCATTTGGGCTATTTTCTCTTCTACCATCTTTATTACCCTATCTTGTTCCGCCAATCTACCTTCCAACAGTCCTAATGCACTGGCATTCTCAAAAAATTCTTCGAAAACTTTATCTTCCAACGCTTTGACATTTTCCAGCAATTCTCCTTTAAGCCTTCTAGAACTTTCTTCAGACTTTTCTAATAATTCTTCTTTAAGCGTTCTAGAGTTTTCCAGTAAATCTTCTTTAAGCATTTTAACATTTTCTTCCAGTGCTTTAGTATTTTCAAGTAATTCTTCTTTAAGCATTTTAGAATTTTCATGTAAATCTTCTTTAAGCATTTTAACATTTTCAAAAACTTTTTGTTCCAGCACTTTAGTATTTTCCATTAGCTTTCTAGCATTCTCTTCGGACTTTCTAGCATTCTCTTCGGCTTTTCTAGAACTTTCTTCCATTTTACTTAACAACAAATTAGTATCAATTGCGGGTCCAGGTATCTCGAAGCGGTAATTTTCAGGATCTTCCTTCTGTTCTAAAAGCCATTCTCTTAGCCGATTTATCAAAACTTCTTTCTTTCCATTACTATCCAAGTCCCTCTCGTCCAATTCCCGTTTTAAATCTATCACTAAGAGATCTTTTAACAATTTCATCACCATTTTAAATGTTTGTTGAAATTATTTTTGACACTAAAAATTTATTCTCATAGCACTTTATTTAATTATTACGCGATTTTATTTATTTTAAAACTCCATATGTGTATTCTGACAACACTGTAACGTTCTTTTTAAAATAATAATAAAAGTGCCGTTTAAATCGTCTATTAATAAGAAATATTTATTTACAAACACTAATGAATACACTATAAATTAACGCTATGATTATAAACCATTAAAACTATTATTTACAGACTATGAATTTCTAATACAACATTTATCTTCACATTTACTATTTATTTCATGATACACAGTTAATAACTCGCTGTTGACTGCTCTCTTTTATCCGCGAAGTCGATTTTATACACTCATATAATCGTACCAAAAGCCGCTGGAACCTACTATGTATTTCTGGAAGGCGCTAGATAAACCGCGTCTGATTTACATGCTTGGTGCGATGCGTCATTCTCTCGAATGCTGTAGAATATTCCATTTGTTGTGTGAAGAAGAGGTTCTTTCTTTTTCTCTCTTGTTACAATAACTTCGAAGTGTAACAGACACAGACCATTTTTCTTTACCCATCTTTACACTCTAAAATTTCAAACTGAAATGCAGTTTGCAATTTCTGAACTGTCTTAATTGAAAGATTACAAGATTAGTAAACAAAAGCACAGGCAATTTTTTCTATGAACAGGAAGTTGTCAAAGGGTCTTTGGAATTTCCTAATACCTATTTGTGACAATACCGCAGGATGTAAGTATTTAAATTTTAGTTGAAACTTTTTCTTAGAAAATATTAACAAGTACACAGATGGTTAAGGCAGTAAAATATTTTATTTCATACTGTGTCACATTTGTCAGTTTTACGTCAAACTTTTCAGTCCGGCAAATGCGATTTTACGGTCTAGTACGACTGTAAAAATGTTTATTCACAATCGATACATAATGTGTTCATTATTGACGTTTAAAAAGTTAGAAAGTAGTTTATTATGCACCATAGTCAATAATAAGTTCTCTTGGTTAGTAATGAGTTCTCTTGGTTAGTAATATCCATTACTTACCTTTTGCTCGTTCTAAATATTCTCAACAGATGGCAGAAGTTTTCGTATCTATCTTTACTTTTAGCAGGTAACAAACAGCCAGTCACTGTTTTAGCAACTTCTCGCAATTCCGGTGGTGTGCAACTTACATCAGTTTCACTATCAGACATTTTAAATCGTGTAAATTGCAATTAGGAGCAATGTAATTAAATATGGTTTAGTAGTGACACGAATTTACTTTGACAATTGTTGCAGCAATTGTCATTTTATCGCCACCTGAATAAAGACGCTGGTGTTGTGTTCTACATATATCAAGTATAAGGTATCAATTAAAGAACATAATTATGTACGATTGTGAATGAAATAGTATACATACCTCGGCGGGAAGACATTACGCGTCGAGCAATTGCCTCCCTTGGCGCTTCGCGCCTCGGGCAGCAACATTGCTCTCCGCGTAATGTTCTACTTCCCGCCTCGGTAAGTAATCTACTATTACAGTCTAGTATGACTGTAAAAAATTTTACCGGACGCAAATACAATCAATCAACTGAACAATGTTTTAGTACGTAATCAGTTACCATGGATACTCGTTCTTCATATATGTCCATATTTTGCATTCGGAAATTTATTTAATATAATTTTTTTTAAATTAAACCAAAACTCCATTAATTGCATTATGAAATAAAACGCATTACGTCATATGTCCTGGAAATGGTCTTACAGTCTCGTTTTGATGTTCCGGACTCGGCTCCTTCGTCGCCTAGTCCGTAACATCTTACTCGACTGTAAAATTCCATTTCCAGGACTTATAACGTAAATTACTATTAAAGCCTAGTATTTAACAATAAGCTTAAATTATGGGTTTCCCCTAGATTCAACTAAGCCGCCCTTGTTTGGTTGTCTAAAATGCTAAAATTATTTAAAAAATATTAGAAATTTCATAATTAAAGCATGTAAAACGCCCAAAAAGTGGTAAAATATATACACTCGTTCAAAAATGCTAAAATATGCATGCATTTATAAAAAACACCTAAATATGCATTTATATGCACTTTCAAATTGACATATCACGCTGGGTCTGAAGCAGCTTCAAATGACGAGAATTTGCACCAAGAATTTTCTTGCAAATTTCGTATCGGTGTATTGAAACAAGCTGAAATCCAAGATTTCAGCGTTTTTCCCCGAGCCGCTTTGAGAAAATTCAATTTTAAGGTCGAGAATTACTAAAAAATCAATTGCGAAATTTCAGATGTAGTTTTTACTCATTTTAATGGGCTTTTCTGTACGAAAATTGCAGGTTTTGTATGATAATGTCTATTTTTCAAGAATTCAACCAATTTAAGACACCAACTTAACCACCAATTTAAGTATAATATGTATGTATATTTATTTATTTATTTAATCATTATTTTCATGGAAATATGCATTTTTTACGAAAAATTAAATGAAATATAACTTTATAGTGATGTGTAAATGAAAATAAAACGCCCAAACTAATTTTTAATTTTACAAAATTACGAAACAGTGAAAAATTGAAGGATTACATAAAATGTAGAAAACTCTCTATTCATTACATATGTCTAGCATTATATCCCTGTTTGCATATTCGGGATGCTCCTTTGGGACTTTGTAATTGTTCCAGATTTTTCGAAATCAGCATGTACAGATTCTGTAGCTTGTTTACTATAGAACCCAAGACTTTGTTGTCTTTTTTTACAAAAATCGTGGACATGAAAGAATCTGCATGGACCTTAAGAGTGATAGAAATCCCTAAGTCTATATAGCTTTCTCTGAATTTCTTTAAGTCATCTTCGTAACTTGGTTTCAGCTCAGCAGAAAAACATGAATTAACCACAGTATTGAAGTCTGAAAAGCATCGAACATACTTTAAGCATCCCATGGAACATGACCTGCGTAAAGGATCCACCTTTTCTAAAAGTGATTTGCACGCATTTCCTGTGGATGCAAGACCTCCATGAACGAAATGTTGCATTACGTTGTATTCTTCAGCCCAATCAAAAGCATCTCTTTCAAACTCCTTGCGCATATAGTTATAGAGCGTATTGACAACACCCAACATTAAATGCAATTCAAGTGGTGGAATTAATTATATACGTACTATTTGTGTATCATTCTTAGCACGTGCTTTCTTACTACCGCTTTCTCGCCAGGAATTATAATTTATTGAACTCTCAATGGTTCTGTATTCTCCGCAAATATCTAAGTGATCTTTGTGTGCAGAACACTATGTACAAGGGAAACAATTGGACTGTAAATTGCTGAACATACTTGTTTTTCTTCAAAAACACGTTTCATTATATGTGTTATCCGATGGACTTGATCAATCGTTGAATGTTTTTGTCTAAAGCCGAATTGGAAATCAGGAATTAGGTTATTGCTGTCTATTAGATGTTTTAATCTCTTGAATAGCAGCTTTTTAAATAGCTTTGAAACTATTGGCAGTAAGGAAATGGACCTATAGGACTTAACATCGTTTGGTGGATTTTCTGATTTTGGCAACATAATTACCAAGGTCCGTAGATGCAAAGCAAGCTTTGAAATATAGGTCATCTCATACACTTCCACTATGCAGTAGCGCGAAAATGGCGGAACATGTTAATTAACATGAAAATAGGAATAATCGACAACTCGACTTGTTTTCAGTTCGATACTAAGCGTTAATTCAACGTTTTAGAACGTCATGCGCCTCATATGACGATCGTGTCGGCTTCTATAGCAGCCGTATTGCAACTTTTACTGAGCGCGAAAGTGGCGGCATTGCGATGACCTATATTTCAAAGCTTGCTTTGCATTTACGGACCTTGCATAATTACTTCTGTCACTCTCCACCTAGTGGGGACATGTTTAAGTCTGAATGCTGGATTGAAAAGGTATGTGAGCATAACTATGCCTTTTCTAGGCAGCTGTTTCAGGATTTCGTTGGTGATGAGGTCAAATCCTGGTGCTTTTTTCGGATTCAAATTTGTTTTAATCTTGTCGGCGACTTCTTTTGGAGTAACAGGAGTGATATTTTCTGATTTTTGGTTATCGTTGTTAACTAAAATATTATTCACTTGCGTTTGGTTAGGCGTGAAAATGTCGGATAGATATTCTGCAAATAAATCAGCCTTTGTTTATTGTCTCTAAGCCCATGGACCTACATTTATATCTTTTTTGACAAGTGGAATATAAGTTATAGGTCTCTTGATTTTTATGGTTGCTTTCCATAGTGAATAAGTAGTTTCTTTTTCTGCTGATAGGTTTTTCAAGTAAGAGCTTGTAGATTCAAGAATTTGAATTTCTCTTCTTAATCTTTGTGTTTATTGTTTAAGTTAGCCTTATCAGCAGGGTTTCTCGTCTGTTGTCATATTTTTGTTTCTCTTCTCTTTTCTTAGACTAGTTTCCTAATCTTGACCAGATAATTTACACCTTTGGTTATATGGGTAATTCCTTCCGTGTTGTGAAAAACAGCTGACTGCACAAATCTAGTGAAATTATTTTATACCCTCTTATTTTGATAACAGACTGCTTTGCCATATGTATCTTTGAGATGAGACAAATATCCATGTGTTGAGTGTTAAGGAAGACTTCTAAGTTATGTTTTTTGTTTAGTACGCCATTGGCATTCCATGTGGCTATTCGTAGATCTTTTTTACCCATAAGTTTATTTTTTCTTAAGTATAGCACTAGTACTCCTCGGTTCTAACTTGTCAAGTTTTTCATTGATTCGCTCAAGTGTCTCATGTTTTACATAAGTTGTATTATGGATGGTTGAGATGAAGATGAAGTAGGTGCAGATTCTGCTGATCTATTTTGAGTAGCCCGAGCAAATGAGACCTCAGACTTAGCTTTATTGGAAGCGAGTAATCTCGGTTGAGAGTTTGGTGTCCTTGCCATAATGGCGTTTTCGCTTTTTTTTTCTGGAGCTCCTTGGCTATGACACAACCCCGGTAGTTAACAGGGTGAGCTTCTAAGCAGTTAACACATTTTGCAGGAATATTATTCTGTTTGGTACATTTAACTGTGAGATGGTTTCCTGCATATTTCACTAAGTGGGGGCGCGGTTGTAAAATCTCTGCGTGTCCATATCTTTGACATTTTTTATACTGTGGAATATGTTTGCTATTCCTTACTACTTCAATTTTAACCTTCATGTGGTTGATATATTGAATATCATAAATCTTTTTGATATCTTCAGAGCTAACAAATATCAATATATACAATGGTAAACGAGTGTGCTTTTCTTTAGTGTTGGCACTATTTTTCTTGAGTTTTTGCACTACCTGTCTAATCTTAAATATTTTCATAAAAATTATTCTTTCGCTGAAGATGAAGGATGTAAGTTCCTTGCCATCACTTTAATAGGCCTAGTAGTTTTGTTCTCGTAAGTGTGCCATTCAAAATTAGTGCTATTCATTAGTGCTGTCTATCTTCAGTGTTATTACTGGTGTGGTAAATGGTGATAGAAATGAAAATAATTTCATTACACGATACTTGCGCAAGTTAAGAGAATCTTGAAACAATAGGGTCGTTTCAAAATTTTGAAACTTAACGTTTTTATATTATATATAATTAGTAATAACTCGACGTATTTTTTCAAAATTTTTAGTGCAGCTGATAGCGAGATATTCAATTTACAATTTTAAATTTTTCTGTCCTTTTCTAGTACAACAACGTCATAGTGCTGTATTAAAACCTATGTATCTTGAATAGTATGATGACGTCAGCGGTGCAGAAAAGGACGGAAAATATTTAAACTTTAAATTCGTATTATTAAGTTATCGTAATGCATTTATCGATTTTATGTGAACCTGTGCATTAGATAACAGTTATACTAATAAAATATTCAAGTTATGTCAAAATTTAAATTCCATGCAACGATCCTATTTTTAGGTGTAGAAAAATCAGTGGCTTGCTAGATACAAGCAAAGAACTAATACCTCAGCATTTTTTCTTTTTTTGGCAATTACTGTTAATCTATTCATTCTATAAGTTCGAAATTTGATATAGGTTTATAGGAACAAGTGCTGCTTTAAGACTTTTCAATATTTTATAAGAGATATTTTAGTTTCAAAACACGAACTTTTCTACGAAGAGAAATTTCATCTTATAGTAAATTTCTCACTTTTCTCCAACTTTTTGATACACTATGTATATAGAATAGCGTCATCGGCACCCCGAAAGGTGGGTTGGAGGACCAACTCCCGTTCATAGGTATGGCCTCCTGTTCACAACACCAGATATTTCGGGTACGGTCGGTACACGAAAGCTTTGAATGAAGATTCAAAATTTTATTTTACATTTTAAGGTTTGTCAACATTTATTAGAAACATTTTTCATTTGTCTCCAACTTTTTGGGGACACGTAGTATGTATGTATGTATTTGCATATTATCTGATTCTTCCGCAATTCAGATTGCAAAATAAATTAGAAAATCGAATGATGAAACAAACTGCATATATTATGTACTTGCAAATTTATTATTTTAAACGGTGTCTCCTAACCACACATTGTATTTGACTAATGCTAATACGTATATCAGTAACGATGTTATCTTTTTCATGGTATAAAACCATCTATGCAGACGCATAACCCGCCTCCCTATTTACTAATAATGTTTGCGGCTTGCTTAATGTATAAGACATATACAATTATACAAAAATATCTACTTTGGCTTATACATAAGTCAAGTCCTGTATGTATTTACATAGAAGCAAACTACACTTCGGAATCCCATAGTCTTTAATGTTAAATTCCATTGGAAGAGAGATGAGATTTATCTTCTAGAGTTGGTGGGATAGACTAATAACTACCAAAAGGGTGTGATGGTATATTAATTGTCTTGATTGTCAATTGATTTATCTTGTTCAATTATTCAATTCCGTAAAAAATAAATAGAGTATTCCTTGTTAATGATTGACAGACCATGTACATGTTTATGGTAGGATGTTATTGACTATTGTTAATAAATATATATATTGCATAATGGTAAGTTTCTATTTTTAGTTGTATTTTGAATTGAATGTAACGAGGTCTGATATGACAACCTTATTATCATTCGGAAAAAGTATTTTACAAATTATCCATTTAATGTTATGTTTTGTAGATACTGTTAATTTAAAGTGCAATAACATAGTGATTTAATGATAACATATCTGCATAAAAGGGGAATTCCAAACAACAACCATATAAATAAAATGATATGTAATTTAAAATACAGTTGTATGTTACTTCACTTTCATCTTAATTGCATCTCAGTTAATAAATAATGAACGGTGATTCTTTAAAATCAATACTTGCTCAAATATCTAAGTGGTCATTTAACACGTTCATTCATCAATGCGTTGCTGTTATTTTTATTTATGTAATTTGGATACCTGAAAGCTACTCAAATTTATTCTCATGGCATGTTATTCTATCTACTTTAGGAGTAAGTCTATATTTAATAACAGTTTATCTTTTTATATTTTCTTATCTTGTAACGTTTTTAGATTTTACCATTCATGATTGAAGCTCTTCTTTTATTTTCTAACGACAACGTTTTGAGTAAAGAACTCTCAAGAAAGCAGAAGTATTGGGCACACGGAATTTTAACTTTTCTTGGTGCTTTCTTTATTATAACAGGAATTGTTTTGGAGTATATACGTAAGGATAGTC
This sequence comes from Agrypnus murinus, assembly GCA_929113105.1. Classification (NCBI taxonomy): domain Eukaryota; kingdom Metazoa; phylum Arthropoda; class Insecta; order Coleoptera; family Elateridae; genus Agrypnus; species Agrypnus murinus. The sequence continues at coordinate 172,699,863 of OV816026.1, read as the reverse complement.
GGAATGCTGCCCACTTTAAATCAGGTCATGCAATAGCTGGTAATTGTAAACTGATTTCAAAGTTAATATTATCATACTAATAATTTCTACGGTGTTTTTAGGACTTATATCCATGATTTTCATAATTTTCGCCTTGGTTTGTGGATTTATGGCATTCTCAACATCAACATTTTCAAAATGGATACCTCCAGTGTGGCTTAAACTCATTCATAATGTATTAGGACAATTGGGTTATATTTCAGCAATAGTTTGTTTATGTCTGGGATACTATATAGGCTGGTTTATACGACATACTTCCGAAGCCTCAACCAAGAGCTACAGCAACATTTGTGACAGTATTAATTACAATATATTCTTTATTCTTTGCTTGGAAATCAGTGTATAATCAAATAAAGTCTATTACAGAATAGTTATGGGTGATTATTCAAAACGGCGATTAATTAACAAGATGAATCAAAAATGTTTTAATTTTTTAACTGTATTTAAACATTTTGAAACGTACCTACTGTAAAGCAGCCATGAATTAAACAAAATGGTTATTTTGTGCCAAGTGAGCGAAATTGAAGTTTTTTTGCGAATAAGAATGTAATAACCTATTTAACAAGCCTGCGGGAGTCAAATAATAAGTCATTGGAACGTTCTGAAACATTTCGCACTCAATTGACAAACAATTTTTTTCTGCAGTTGTATTATCATATAAAAAATAAACAGCCTGAAAATAGCTATTTGTACCAAGAACAAAAAATGCATATTTATAAATGACATGGAGTTGACGATATCCCGATTTGTGGAGGGCGTTCCTTAAATTTTAAGGAAAACCCTCTATAAATCGTGATTTATTGTAGTTTGCGTCGTTTTACTTAGCCAGGTCAGTCAGACTACTATATTTGCCTTTTTATTTTTAACGACAAGAAATAGTAACCCGATCAAATCCATTCAGGCTTATTGAGAACAACGAAGTAACTCAATATTTACACTTTCAAAATGTTCTTGTAAACCTTCAGGTAATTCTGCTATTGTAGTACAGTGATCTGCATAACGAAGATTGTTTACTGTTAGTTCATTGATGCTAATACCCTTTTTTGTTGTATAATGCTTATTTAAAGATCATTTTAGAATTGAATTGAGGCGCAAAGTACAACAGTGGCCTAATTGACAAAACTGTTTCATGTTTTATACATTACTACTGAGATTCAGCATTTTGCCAAAATATGGCATATAATTGTTTTCTCTGAACTAAAGTTTTGGTCACATTTTTTGGGCAATAATGGCAAAAACATGGAGAAAAATGTTAGTAGTTAGGCCACTGTTGTACTGTGCGTCTCAATTTAGATAGATAAAATAGTACAGAGACACTTTGTTGAATCTCAACATCTTCTGCAGTTCCTTCATTTGTTCGTACTTCTGTTCGCTGTTTCTGATATAAATTAGATATAAATTAAAGTCACTACATCTACTCACCTAGGCCGCGCTGTTCGATCAGAGTACCACAAAACACCGCCATATTGGGGCAGAGAAGGGTGGTTTTTAATAATGGACAAATTAAAACCACGTTTTACGTATTTGACATACTAGAGGTTTGGTCTATTAGAATAAGAAAAACCTTTCAAAGTAAACGTGGATTTGATTAAATGCAATCAGATACAAATAATGAAAGATTTCGTGCTTTTTTTGTCAAAATCAGGGACAACCTTTGTGTAACAGATACGTTGCAGTAACCGCTTTGGAACTTGTCCAGCTACTTTTCGGTTACGTTTAGGCTACCTAGCGGGAACGTGGCGGCATAGTAATTGCTACTTTCGTGGAACTTTTTTTCTCTTTGACACATCGTGTTGCGTGTTTGCTCTCTTTTACTCTTGAAACTTAGCATATATTCAATCATATATTATATCATTTTCTATAATAATGCTGCGATCGTGTCACAAAATGGATTACTATTTTATTTGTAATAGGGTAAATTCAGGTAATTCCGTTATACTAAGCATTCTTTGTTCCTGTCTGTTTAAATTCAATATTTTTATATTATTAGTATAATGTTCTTGTAGGAGAGGAATGTCTAGGGAATAATTTACTATTACAATAATGGAAATAACTTCTTACTTTTCCGAGATATTAAACAAAAAAAATGGTTACTGAAGTTATGTAACTCCGCGATATTCAAGTAACTCCGTGATACTATCGAAATTACCCCTTGATACTATTGAAATTACTCCTTGATAGTCTACAAAATGGTAGTATAATGAGAAAACTTTATCTAACATAGTATAATCACAGAATTCTGCTAGTTATAATTAATAATAATCATTTTGAACACTTGTATTCGACTACCATAATTATTTTGATTAATAAAATAAATTCTTAAACCATAATAACTATAATGACACAGTCAGAGTTTCATTTGCTGTTTATTTTATCACTTTTCAATCAGAATCACTATTGTCTGGTTCCTCACATACGTCACACATAAAATAAACTTGTCCAATACCTTTTGGCACTTAATATGGTACCAAACACGGCAAAATTGGCACTGAATCCACTATCACGGAGTTACCTGATATCACGGAGATACCTCAATTTACCCTACGTACTTAATAATACAAAGAGCGATGAAATGTTTGATTATTTTGTCATTTCAGTATACCAAAATTATAAACCATTGCATTTTCTGTTAGAAGTGATGATGATAGATCGAGAAATAACAACAATCTTTAAATATATTTTTTAATAAAATATGACAAAAATACTTATTCATGTAATGATCTTCATTCATAAAATAACCACAATCAGTCATTACATACATATTCCATCAAGAAGGCATTGAATGCTAAGGGTATTGCCATGACAACCAGGATAAACAAGAAGTAATAAAATATTTCTTCAATTTACACGTATTTTATTGACTCCAGGTAAATATATAAATCTAAATAATATATCTTCTGGTAAAACCCCTCCAGACCGTTATAACTCCATTACAGATATTTTGATAAGAGTAGAACTGACACAGCGAGAGGTTTTTTCCAAAACAGAAACATTCAGTGCATCCTTCTTCATTGTTACTTTGAAGATTTTAACTGCCTTCTCTATATAGATTACAAGCTGGACCTGTTACAAGCTTTTTGCAAAGGCACTCTGCAGATATTTGATCGCAAATCTCTTCTATGGTACCTCTTAGATCACATTCGCAGATTTCACAATAAGGGAAAGCAAAATATCCAGCTTGACAAGTATCACATTTTCTCCCAACAATGTTTTTCTTGCAAGTGCAATGTCCATCTAATAAATTACATTGTAAGTCTTTAGTTACACCAAGAGGATTGCAATTACAGTCTTCACATCCAATAATAGGATCATAACCGTAGGTATAAGGAACACACTGATCCCATCTTTCTCCAGTGACATGCGTTGGACAAATACAGCGTCCAGTTGATGTTTCACAGAGAGCTGTAGATGGGCAACGTTGATACACATGATAGAAACCATATTTATATTATTCCTATTTGGCACTCATTATTATTTTTATTAAGGGTTATACAGCGCTATTAAATTAAATTGCAATATGTGCAACTTCCCTATGTTGCACTTGAAAATAATCGAGTCAAAACATTATGCACGCATAGACAACCAATTATACATCACGCTCTTTTATACGCTTTACTATATTGCATGGTAAATAAATAGCACTGTATAGTAAAACATCTATTAGCAACCATAACAAATTGCAAATTGACAATGACCTCCAACATTTTACAAATAACTATGGAGATGGAGTAGTTTATGAAAAATCACTTTAAAGTGATTCTCCTGGGTAGCAAAAACGTAAGTTTAGTTACTTTCAATACTACTGTAAGGTTCTATTACTTTAAAGGGTTAAGCAATGGTTTCAGACAGGTGGCAGGAACTTTCAGTACTACTTTAAAGTTTTAAAACTCTAAAGTAGCTTCGGGCAAGTTACTACTACTACAATCGTAATACCACTTTGAAGTAGCAACGACTTAAAGGTAATTATTATACTAAGTAGCAATACCGTTCCACACTGTGGTATACCAACAACAGTTTGTCAAGTTTTGTGGTGAGATTGGCGTACTTTTTACTGTCTGCTGGTATGTACAATCTTTCCATTATAACGTTAGAATAAAGGAAATACAGTCGCTAGAGGAGTTGCGCGACGCATTCAACCTTAATTTTAAAAAATTGGAGTAGTCAGAGATTATTAACCAAAGAATGAACACACCGGTCATTTTGGTTCTATAAATTACGCTTGCGATTCAAAGTAAAACACGCAAATGCGTTTGCTAATATCTGAATAATTTGTCCGGATCGCAAACCTGACTTAGATCGAATTCTTTTTTAAAGTAAAAATTAGATACAATATTTCTCACTGTTATAGCAGTATTTTGAAGAAAATAGATTGAACATAAAATATCTGAAAAATTAAGTTGATATTGTGGCCACAGCTACTTTTATATTTGTACGGCTAAGTTATAACGTTGAAATTCACAACCCATTGATTGTTTGATGGTCACTGTTTAAAACCAAGCTTCTCCGTTAGTTTGGTTGTCACTGGTTTTCCCTTTTCTCGCTTGATCGTAAATTCGCGCCAGCGCTGTCAAGCGCATTCTCAATGATGCCGTGGATATAACAAAATGGTGGGCTTTTGCATTAGATGTTGACTGGGAGATGAAATAGAAAATTGGTTTTGATATAATTCGCTTTAGCGGAGAAAATCTCGCATTCAACAAAATGATCATTTGATTGTTTATATGTGATCAATTGTCAATTAGACGGATTAGATTCTAGTGTTAACCATTTAGGTAAACCTTTTTTATTTTCCACAATGTGCTAAAATCTCTAAAATGTTCTTCTATTTTAGGTAATATTTCCCTATCAGTGGCCCTGAAGGAATAGTGTAATAAAAGACCTTTCAGTTTATCGAAAGATAAAATTCTTTGCAAATATTTAAAATTAATACCACATATATATAGATTTATTTTTAGGTCTTTTTTTGGGTTTTGTTGCTCGTTGTCTTTTTTCTATTCCTGCCCCTTTGACTTTGGATTGGGTTTAATTTGAAGGTCTTTCCTTTTGGGCTCGTACCTGCATACATATGTACAGAGTTGTATGTAAAAAGAATATACCGGTATCGAATGGTGGGATGTTTGTTTGAAACTGTATGTATATGTATATTGTGTTATTTTATCTATGTGTCTATATATATTTATTAGGGTGGTTCTTAATTGGGTCATGTTTGAATTACGGTTTTGCCGGATGCCCATTTGATTCTAAAAAATAACTGAAAATCTTAAGACCAATACGAACTTCCTATCTCTATTCTAATCATTCGCTGTAACGAAGAGAAGTTTCCCATTTAAAATGCACGCTTTTTTTCACTTCTTATGTATATATTTGTCCACTGGGACAAATTGTTGAGAAAAAATTTGAAAATTGATTTTTTTGGAATTAACAGGGTTCGATACTACTTCTATGCACAAAAAAATTATATGGCGCATTCGATTTTTTCCAACGATTTACAAATAAATTCAAAATAGTGCATCGTTCAATTAGGGTTGAAGTGATGTAGAATGTCCCATATAATTTTTTTTCACACCTAAACGTAGCATCGATACTCGTTAATTCTATGAAATCAATTTTCAAATTTTTTGTAAAAATTTGTCCCAATGGTCAAATATATGCATGCAGTGTCAATATAAGAATTGAAAAAACCCATGTATTTTAAATGGAAAACTTCTCGTCGTTACAGCGAATGATTAGAATAGAGATAGGAAGTTCGTATTGGTCTTAAGATTTTCAGTTCTTTTTTTGGAATCAAATGGGCACCCGGTAAAACCGAAATTCCAACATGACCCAAATAAGAACCACCCTAATATTTATAAAACGTTTATACAATTTATTTATACATGCATGTTAGTTTTAAGTGGTAGTTAAAGCGAGATCTCGAGTAGTGAAATTGTCATAGGGTAGTTTTTAAGATTTACAACCACTGTGATACAAAGCACAATTCTGTTAATTTTGCTAGACATTAAAATTCTTAATCAGCATAATTACCGTTTACAATTTGCGAGAAATAATAAAGCCCTACTTAGAAAGTTTACATTTCACTACATGGTTGTGTTTTATTTATTACTATTTATTTATTGTGTGGTTTTAATATTTGCTTTCCAGCTTATAACCTGTATTTGTGTATATGCTCCGTACGACCAAAATTGTGGAAGTTGTCTATATGTTAGTAAAAGATCTATTTCTTCGTTTATCTAAGAAGTTTGAAGCTTTAGTAATAAGAATTGTCTTAAAACGAAGTGCGCTTGTTTTTTTTTAATCTTGTATATCTTGTATTACCCCGCCCCTCTCCGACTTATTGAGGTTAGCCGGCCAAAACTAAAGCAGTGTTATTTAGGTCAAGCTGATACTTCCAGCACAGCTATATTTTGGTAGATTAGGTATTTATATATGTAAAAGTAGCCTTTGTGATTCTGTAGGCTATTAAGTATTTTCCATGGATAAGCACAATGGTTTAAAAGTTCAAAAGTTTTTGGAATTTCAAGAAGATAAAAGCCACTTATTTGGCGACTGCTATGGATAAATGAAAAGCCTAACTATTAAGTATTTTTTACTTAAGTGTAAACTGTGAAGTAGCAAGAACTACAAGATATTGTAGTGATTGTCAAAAGTTCTAAGAAGAGAAAATTGTTGAAATATGTACTCACCCAAAAAAAAACAAAATTTTAAGGAAAACAATTATAATTTGGCAACGCTGTACCTATTGAAGAAAACTTTTTAAGGTTGGTTAGAATGTTAGCAGAAGTCTTAATTTCCGGTAAAACATACAGGGCGATCTATTTGGAAAACCTAGTAAACAAGATTTGGAAACATTTTAGTTGTGTTTTGATGATACTGCCTGCAAAGGGTATTCTTAACCTTCAAATAGATAAATAAACTGTTACTTATTTATTATGAGTATGAACTTTCATTCAATGCTGAATTCAAAATCAGAGCTGAATTCAGAAAAATTCAGAAAATAATTCATCAATTGGTAACGTCACAACGGATTAAAAAATAATCTATGGTTGAATAAAAAAACTGGTAGGGGAATCAATTTCAGGTAAACTATATAGGGGGTCCTATTTAATAAAAGCGTAGTTTTGTTTGTCCCGATTTTGTGATTCACTCTTTGTTGTTATAAATATTTTTAAAGTATGCATCTTTGGCAATCAAGAAACTTTTGTAGTGAAAGTCTTTCTCGGCATTTAGTAGTTTAAGAGATATCGAATAATTGCACTTTAAATGGATACCCTGTATATAGTATTAAAATTTTAGCGTTTTTCGACAAAGACAATCATTGAAAACTGATGTTGTTACAAACTCTTAGTTCTACCTGTATGTATTTACATACAATGAGCGAAGTACGCTACGAAATCGGAGAAATAATATTGAATTTTGTAATTAGAGGAGAAAGGGAATTGCCTTCTTGGATTGGTGGGGTAGACTAGTAACATTACCAAAAGGGTATAAGAGTAGTAATAGATTTATGTTCAATTACTCAATCTTCCTGAACTGGAATATTTCTAAAGACCTATTTTAATAATAATTGTAGTTTAACTTTTATTAAATGGGGTCATGTATTATCATCCTTATTATCATTCGGAAAGAGTATTTTCTAAATTACGCATTTACTGTTTTTTTGTAGATACTGTTAATTTAAAGTGCAATAACATTATGATTTAATGATAAAATACCGACATAAAAGGGGAATTCCAAACATCAACCATATAAATAAAAAGGCTAATTTAAAATACTTATGTATATGTACTTCACTTTCAACTTAGTTGCATCTCAAACAGTTAACAATAATGGGTGGTGATTCTTTAAAAACAGTACTTGCACAAATATCTAAGTGGTTATTTAACACCTTCATTCATCAATGTGCTGCTGTTATTTTTATTTATGTAATTTGGATATCTATTGAAAACTACTTCAATCCATTCTCATGGCATGTTATTCTATGTACTTTAGGAGTAAGTCTATTTATTAACATTTTATCTTTTTATAATCTCTTATCCTGTAACATTTTTAGATTATACCATTCATGATTGAAGCTCTCCTTTTATTTTCAAACGACAACGTTTGGAGTAAAGAACTCTCAAGAAAGCAGAAGTACTGGGCACATGGAATTTTAACATTTCTTGGTGCTTTCTTTATTATTACAGGAAGTGCTATTGAGTATAAACATAAGCATAACTGGGATGCTCCCCACTTTGAATCAGGCCATGCAATAGCTGGTAATTGCAAACTGATTTCAAAGTGAATATTATCATACTAATAATTTTTACGGTGTTTTTAGGACTTATTTCTATGATTTTCATAATTCTTGCCTTGGCTTGTGGCTTTATGGCATTCTCAACATCAACATTTTCGAAATGGATACCTCCAGTATGGCTTAAACTCATTCATAATGTATTAGGACAATTGGGTTATATTTCAGCAATAGTTTCCTTACTTCTGGAAATCTATATAGGCTGGTTTTCACGACAAACTTCCGAAACCTCAAGAACTACAGCAACAATTGTGACAGTATTAATTACAATATATTCTTTATTCTGTGCTTGGAAATCAGTGTATAATCAAATAAAATCAATTTTAGGGTAGTTATGGATGATTATTCAAAAGCGAATTTAAACATTTTGAAACTGACTGTAAAAGAGCCATAAATTAAACAAAGTGGATATCTTTGCGACAAGTGCGCAAAATTAAGGATGCGTAAGGATGTAACTTTTGTGATTCAAATAAGTCATTGAATGCGTTAAAACATTTCGCGCTCGCTCAATTTACAAATAATTTGTTTTTTTTCTACAACTGTATTGAAAAGGCATAATCGAAAACCGCAAAAACTGCAGCAGAGACTGCACTTGGTGGACGAGGCCTCAGCAGAGCCGAGGCAAGCAAACAGGCGATGCCATAAAATGCACTTTTTTGCCGAAATGCTTATTAAATTTTTCCGGTGGCCTTACTAATTCTAACATAATTAAGAGTAAATATAAATTTTTAAGTGCAACACATATGTTATAAACAAGTGTCATAAATGACAGTAAAATAAATCAGAGAGCTGCGTAGTTATGATTTTCTAGATTTTTCATATGCAATGCAAACCTTTTTTGGACTAGTACAAAAAATGTTTGCTGGCGAGAAAGTAATAGCTCCAAAAAAAGTGACGTTTCTCGTCCGAAAATATGTACGTAAGATTTTTCGCAGAAGTGGACGCAAATAGTACCTGTAGTATTATTATTTTATAAGGAGCTAAAGTGAAGCTTTTCCTGCTGATGTTGTTAGTTTGCCGAACGTTAGTAAGTGAACAAGCCACTTAAGCTCCGCATAAAATATGTTATTTTTTCTTTAAACGTAAAGTATGAATTAAAATGTTATTTTTTTTTCAAAGTGTGATGTTCATTGGCGTTTGAAGAACAATAAAATTTGGCAAAATGCGTTTCTTTGTTTTGGTATAACTTGGCCCTGACTCACTATCAACGGCATGTAAAGTACTTTATTTTCACTTTCTATATAAACGATACTTTATGGTAACCAAGTGAATGAGTACTTACAGCTACAGCGCTGTAAAACTTTACGGGCTCCTAAAAGAGACCAGTAAAGTTTTACAATGCTCATCAGCCAAAACCTAATGGAAAGTAATTTAGAGTTTACTGTCTCCAGCCTTACTTTTTTATATTTTAGGAAAGTAATTTGTTAATCACAACCTTATGACAATGTCTAGCTATACATCGTCCTACCGCCTTTGATTACAAAATGTCTATACAAAATATACAATAAATTAATAAAAAAACGCCGGTGAAGATGGAAATAAAACTTGGTACGTGTCATGTTTTGCAACTAATTTTTACTGGGATCACTGGATTATGGATGCTCACTCCTTCGTCGCTTACCCCACAAGCTTTCCAGATCGCCCATAAAGATTAATTTCTAATGTCATTGAAAATTGCTTTCTTGCAAAAAAAGTTTTATTCAATATGAATTTTGCGAGAGTTGGGTTGGAAGTAAACAAAAAGTTTATAGAACATATTTTACACAGAATTTAAGAAAAATATATTAAGCCATATAAGTTTTTCTCCCCCGAGTGGCGATTTACGAGAGAAATTAAGAATACCGTCATCAGATCAAGTTTAAGGGTAGTTTTTGAGGCAAAGAGGGATGATTCATCCACCGGATATATGTGAACTGGGAACTCTTCAGATTTGTATTTGTATCCCTAATAAAAGTCGTTAATTAAAACTTTATAAATTAGTTCCTCTAACAATAATCCTAATTTGTATTAAATATGTTTTTGTCGAGTTTGATATCTAACACAATTATCTAATTTAAATTTTGCAACAAGTTGAAAGTTTTCTTAACAATATGTATGGTTCCGTAGTGTAGCGGTTATCACGTCTGCTTTACACGCAGAAGGTCCCCGGTTCGATCCCGGGCGGAACCATGTTTTTTTTAAATTAAAATAAAATTTGTTTATAGGAAGATACTCATACATGTACAATATAATAGTATATTAAAGAACAAGTTTTATAAGGGTTGATTTGGCGCACGAATCCCAAGTTAGAAAACGAGCCGCAGGCGAGTTTTTCTATGGGATGAGTACGCCAATGCCCTTATAAAACGAGTATTTTATGCTATTTTTTCTAATTTGCGCCCCCTTTTTTCTTATTTTAATACAAAAAAAAATATTTTGGTCGTCTAGAGAATTTTGTGTTGGTAACAGTTGGTAACACTCGGCGCCCACTTGAGTTTTTGAATCATTTGTCATCATCCGTCACTTCAAATAAATTAGTTATTACTTTTGTTACTTTATTAGTGTTACAAATAAATAAAATATGAGCGAAGACAACTTAATTTGCACTCCGCCCGAAATTCGCGAAATTGCCGAAGCAACAACGCAAAATTTGTTGCCTGACAAATCAGAAGCGGCATACAAACAACAATTTGCCAAATTTGAAGACTGGCGAAAAGAAAATAATATTCAAACTGTCTCAGAAAATGTTGTGTTGGCATACTTTGAGTCCCAGCTGCAAAAATACAAACCTTCCACTTGATCAATTTCTTGACATTTTTGAACTTGGATGCTTCATATTGCTTGAAACGGCTACAATATTGGGTGTCATCGGCACTTGTTCCTTTTACATAGCAGAATTTGGCTTTCGAGTAGCTACTAGAAAAGAAAATAAAGAAGCAAAGATGATTAAATCGATGATACGTGTCTTGTTTATAGTACCATAAAATTACAAACATGAATTGGACTGATTTGTCCTAGCAGATTTGATGTAGGTACGAGACTTGTTTATGTTACTAATTAGGAATATCCAAAACCTAACCTTCTTTCCAAGTAAAAATAGACCATAACTTCAAGTGAAATTTCATGTAAGTAACAATCAACAAACAGCGAACCAATTCAACGATATTAATTAAAAATTTATCGGAGGTTGACAATTTTGACAGATACTTGCAGTTTGAAGTTGTCACATTCCACGCATTACCCATCCAACCCTTAAAAACTAAATAACCCTATAATTCATTAAAGTACAGTGTACTTTTATAGATAGCCATAAACGACTCCTACTGATAGACGTTAATAAACGTATTACAAACGCAAATTAGAAAAAATTACATTATTAAGCTCTAACATTTCTATAATTATTATTTTATTATTCTATTATTATTAATTTAGCGCGAATTTAGTGACTTCTTTTATTTAAATTAAATCAAAATTAAGGTAATAACGAAAAAAACTATTAGGCGAGAATTGGCATAGATGTTTCCAAATAGTACGTACGTACGTGAAATTGATTCATACTAACTTTACGCTTCATAGAAAAAAACAACGAACAAATGTAAAGTTAGCATGAATCAATTTGAGTGCAAATACAGTAATATAACGGGTGATTATAAACCCTCGACATCTCAGTTGCTGTGAAATTTCAAAACGTATGTGTTTTATTATTCCACGACAATATTTTCTTGAACGTCAAATAAATGATATTAATTGTCAATAATGTCAGTATAGCGTGCTAGCATACGATATAAAGTTCCTACGTTCTATTTTTCACAGCAACCGAGATGTCGACAGTTTATAATCACTCTATAGTTATCTACATTACAAGCTGCGAAAGTCTACCTTTAAGTGCAAGGTGTTTTTGAATGGCCGAGGCGAAGTTTAAGCGTAGCCGAGGTTAGTTAAGAACACCGAGCACCTGAAAGGGCTTTCGCAGCGTTTAATATATTAAACTTTTCATTCTTTCCTTGACATTTATATTAACCATCGTAAACAAATAAATAAAATGATGTTTCAGTGATTATAATAAAATAACTATTGTATTGTTACCAGGGTAATGTTGACAACAAGCCACCTTATAATATTATATTTAAAAAAAATTGGCAGTTTTACTTCGTTGCCCAGGGCTCGAAAGTTTTGCATTCCTAACAACCATTCCGCATGTTTTACTTTCGCTTTCAGTTGCCTTGGCAAGATAGAAAGTTAACACTTTCGTAAAGGGGAGAATGCAAACTAATAATAGTCATGCACAAGAATATTCTTAGTTTAACATTAAAATGATAATGGAAAATAAAAACGATCATATAATATACACATGAAATTTTGAAGTATTAAATTTATATTAAGTTTGTGTCAGGATGTCGCTACTATTTGAAATAGAGGGGCTCTAGATTGCATAATGATATAGGACAGCAATGCTAATATGATGCTATTTTATTTTTTTATTTCAGTGTAAACGCATAGGATAAAATAAAAAAAATTGCATCACATTAGCCCTGCTGTCCTAGATCATTATGAAACCAATAGTACAGTTATATAACAAAATGACGTCGATATGCTATAGGTGATCATGTATGCAACCAATGAAACACAAGATTTAGCTGTAACATAACTTTCAAATCTTACAATTTGACAATTACCTTACCGAAGAGAGACGTTCGTCTCTATATATAGCCGATTCGATACGATCTAAGTATGTTATAAAAATTTAAATTCCCGCCCTTGTAACCCCGCCTTTAAAAGTATGCGCGAGCACAACTTTAAGAGAGAATTTGTCTTCAGTGTAGTTTTTTAAATTTTTAAATAGGTAAATGTTAACAATCTTCTTTTAATAAATGGTTATTTCAATTATTTTAATCTATTAATAAACAAAAGTTCTTCTACGATTTTCTACGATCTTCTACGATCTTCTACAATCTTCTACGATATGCATTCTACGATTTTCTAGATCTTCGACGATCTTTTACGAACTTCTACAATCTTCTACGATCTTCTACGAACTTCTACAATCTTCTACGATCTGCTACAAACTTCTACGATCTTGTACGACCTTTTACTATCTGTTATGATCTTAAACGATCTTGTACGATGTTCTACGATCTTCGACTATCTTCTGCAATCTTTTACTAAGTTCTACGATCTTCTACGAACGTCTACGATCTTCTATGATTTTCTTCTATCAAACAGAGGCAGCTGCAGACCGCTATTTCAAAGACAACAAATTATGACAATTATTAATTTATTTACTTTCGAAACGACTTTATTTGCGTACAACAACAAAAGTATTTTTCAGAAGGGTTTCAACCATCATACTTACAGTATAAGGACAGATCACCTACGGGCTTATAGTGCTAAAAGCTCAACATACTATAGATCTTTCTTGTTTAATTCAGTTAAAATATACAATACAGTGCCTTTAGCAATTAAAGACAGAGACAATCATAAAAAATTCAAAATGTCACTAAACTTTCATTGCTTTATTGAATTGAAATTTAATTGAAAATTGTTTTTATACTCTTGAAAAATTCTACACTGCATAATTTTACTAAAATTAAATATTGCTAGTAATTTCTATGTTTGTCTAAGCCAATAGTCTAAGAGCTAGCGAACACGACCGCTTCACATCTCCGTAATGTATAAAATCTCTTTTATTAACTGTATTCATAGTATATGAGTAGGAATGCCCTTGTCTGGCAGGGCAACCCCTCTGATCTATGGAGAAAGAGATCAAATAGTGTGGTAAAAGAATGTCACATTTGAAACACATATGTAATGGTTTTTTCTAATTTTTATTTGAATCAAAATACTGAAGAAATACGATAGTAAAGTTGCCAGACAAATATTCCTCTGACTAATTAGTACCAGATCAGTACTAATTAATTAATTACATATTAAAAGATTTTCTACGATCATCTACGACTTTCTATATCTTTTACAATCTTCTACTATCATCTGCGATCTTCAACTATCTTCTACGATCGTCTACAAACTTCTACGACGTTCTACTATCTTTTACGATCTTCTACGATCTTCAACGCTCTTCTACACCTTCTACGATGTTCTACGTTCTTCTACGAACTTCTACTAGCTTCTACGATTATCTACAATCTTCTACGATTGTCTACGATCTTCTACATTTTTCTGCGTTCTTATATGCATTTCTACAATTTCTTACGGTCTTCTACATACTCTACTATCTTCTACGATCTTCGACGTTCTTCTACGATCTTCTAGGAACTAATACTATCTTCTACGATCTTATACGATCTTCTACGTTTTTCCACGATCTTGTGTGTCCAGATTTTGTGTAAAGCAAACTCATACTTCATTGTGTTACAGACTGTTACTACTTACTCTGTATAAAAGTAAACACTGCCAATACCCTTCCCGAGAGTGTTTATAAAACTGAAAATTTAGAAGACGAAATTCTGAGATTGCGAAACTCAACATCTCTAGATTTAGATCTGTAGATTTTTAAATGTTTGAAACTCTAATGTCTGAAACCAAAATTGAGGCTGTGTTACAGCATTATGAAAGCGGTTCAACTGAACTAATTTTCCTTATTCTCGTTATTTATGCTAACCCGAGAAATTCTGTCTTTTGGTGATGGGTGTCTGTTGCTTTTAATTTAACTGTTATAACTATCGATTCGTTTTTATAACTGCTAGAATCTTTACGTTTTTTCACAAATATTTTTTACCTTTACAGGACGTTTGAAGTTGTAACCGTTCTTATCAGTTGGCTATTACTATCTATTTGTCTATAGCTTTTATATTCGAATTCGAATTATCAATTTGCCTAACTACTTACAATTTCCTACATGGTATTGTATTTTCATTACACCTATATAACAATAGTCTGTTTCACAATAAATTAAATCAATATAATTAATATCAACACATTACTCATAGTAGGTACTGATAATTAAAGGTATTTCGAGATAAGCAAACTAGGTTACTTTATTATCTGTTCACTAGATAACTTAGAATCATCATCTCCTATTTTTTTAGTTAAAAAATTGATTGAAACGCTATTAATATTTTACAAAGTACGTGTTTTCCAATTACAAATAATGCAAAGTGCAATAACATATGTTGTGAATTAGTGATAGGAATAAATTAGGTAAACAAGGATTACTGCACATCAATAAACTAGACAGTTTAAAAATACGTTTTCAAAACAAAGGGTATCTTACTTAAATAGTTAATAATGTTCGGTACATCTTTGGATACAGTCTTTCAATTGTCCGGGTGGATATTTAATACGTTTTTCCATCAGTGTATTGCAGTTATTTTTATTTATGCAATTTGGGTGCCCATCGAAAGCTATTCGAATCAACTCTCATGGCATGTTATTCTTTCAACTTTAGGAGTAAGTCTGCTTATCATTCTTTATCTTTCTATTTGTTTATTTTGTAACATTTTTAGATCTTACCATTCATGATCGAAGCCTTAATCTTGTTTTCAAACAGCAATGTTTGGAGTCAAGAAATCTTAAAAAGAAAAAAAAATTGGATACATGCAATTTTAATGTTTCTTGGGTCCTTCTTTACAATAACAGGGATTTCTGTAGAAATGGCACGTAAAGCTAGCAGCGGTGTTCCTCATTTCCAATCAGCACATGCAATAGTTGGTAAATTAAGAAACTACTCATATGAAAAGATATAGTTTTAACGATTACATTTTTTAGGACTGATTGCAATGATTTTTATCATTTTTGCCCTGGTGTGTGGTCCTATGGCATTTTCAACATCAATATTGTCCAGATGGATATCTCCAGTATGGCTCAAACTTACCCATAACATTATAGGTCAATTAGCTTATATTTTAGCAGTAGTTTGTTTAATTTTAGGATACTATACGGATTGGTTTTCGAGGCACACTTCAAAAGTATCCAGAGATACTGCAACTGTAGTAACAGTTTTAATCATGTTGTGGTCTTTGTTTTGGTCTTGCAGATCAGTGTACAATCTAATAAAGTCTATTATAAAAAAGGTTTGAGCCTTTAAAAGTAAGAGACATCAAGTGAAAAGCTAATAGCTGAAAAGTTGTATGTAAAGCTGATTTTATACTTTGTAATAAGAATTTATTATTTGCTGTAAATATGTTTATAACTTATTATTCAACACGAGAAAATATTAAAAATATGTTTTTGTTTTCTCAGTGTCTTAAAACAGTTTAAACTTATCCTTCTTTAACTTATCCTCCATTCAACGAAAATGTAGATAGTTGATTACAGATTGTTAATACTGAGTTAATCACACATGAACTGAAAGAAAAATGGCACAATGTTTGCAAAATCATGAATATAAGGTATTATTAGACAACACATATGACCCTTTATTCATTATTATCCTGTATTCTACGTTCTGTTCAAGTTAAAGATGCAGCAATTTGAAAGCTGGTTGAACTATCGATAGCATTAAATTGAACAAAGTACCTATAGAGCCTGAAATAAATAACAAAAAAATATACGACCTAAGATCTATACTGAATATGTTACAAAGTTACAAGTTACCGTACAGGGTTATTCATTATATTTTGGCCACCCTTTTATTTTTGTTATTATTGGAAATAAAAAAAAAGTTTCCTATAAAAGTTGTATTGTTGATGACATTTAAAAAAAATATCAACAATAAAAATAATAATTGCATGTATAGGTCACGTGATATGGAATATATGTACATACATACATTTTTTAAATGTATGCATCTTATATATTATTGTATTTTCAAATATCCCCTTTTCCCCATCTATGATCATAGGCGCCTGCAGAAACTTATCTAGGAGTAAAGCATAGAATGAACGGCATGATAGGGGGGGACAAACCTAGAATAAACAGCATGCTAGGAGAGGCAAGCCTAGAAAGGGCGGCATATTATTCGCTATGTGCGTCGGCTTGGAGAGGATGGGATAATCGCCCGAAGCGCGCTAGGTGGAGCAATAGAGCAATAATGACGGACGCTTTCAGTAAACTTTGCAAATGTAATGGGTGGGAATACTTGTTGCGTAGTGAATTCCAAAAATAATGGTCCAAATATCAAGTGCAAGTTTGTATCATTTTTTACCATTTATTGAATTTTCAAATGTGCCTATATGGACATAACCCCAAAAAGTCGAATAATAACATGAAAATATGTATATTAAATACAATTTACTTACATTCTTATTCTTCTCAATCGCATAAAAATAAATACTGTACAGGTTCATGTAAAAAGTAAACAAAAAAATAGTCTTTATATTTGATTTATTTCACACTTTCGATATCCGTCCATAAACGCCAATGTTGTGGTTTCCGTCCTTATTTCTGAGTCTACGACCAGAGGTCGCCACGAGTCGCCATGCACATAGCGAATAAAAAATTTTCACTTGTAATTACACGAGTGCTTCGAAATTATCGATTTGTAATACGAACGCTGATTAGCAACCACGAGTGTCATTTTTTGACGTTTTAATTTCCCGACGTGCAACGGAGGGAAATTTGTCAAAAAATGACGCGAGTGTTGCGTTTTAATCAACTTGAGTATTACAACAGATAATTTCAGAAGCACGAGCATGTAATTCGGTAAGATTATTTCATGATACAGTTGTTTATTTAAGCATCTACTTATTAACATAAAGATTAGTATTTGACATGAAAGTAAAAAATGGGACACATGTGACAGTAGTTTTCAGCGTTGTCACGAAGATAAAAACAGTGTAAAAGGACAATAAAAAATTTCGAATTATCGCTGTAATCCAAAAAATAAAGCCTTGCGATTGGTCAAAAACGAAGTAGAATGAAATAATCAATAAAATTCAAATTCAAAATCAAAGGTTCAACTTCCAGGGGGGGTAAGTGCCCCTCCTTGCCTACCCTTCCGAGCGCGTGTGTCTATCATTAATACTTTTTGACATATTCGACTTTAAAAATGCAAAAAAAATCTTATATGGACACGTTTGTAATTTTATTTTTAAATGTCACGATATTTTTGTCGTTACCATCGATACGTTTGTAATTACTATTATTTATTGGGTATTGTGTCATATATAATATAACAAGTGGTCTAATTTTTTCCGACAAAATTTGTCATTTCAGATATGAGTAGTTTTCGCAACGAAAACTACACGAGTCGACGCAGGAGACGAGTGTAATTTTCCAAAAGCAAAAGCTACGAATGTCTTAAATGATAAATTTTGCAAGAAAAAATTAGACCACGAGTTGTATTCGGCTTGACAATCCATCGAGCAAATTTTTATTTAGCGTGTGTAGTTAATATTAATTTAATTAAATTTGACATTTCATTTTGACATAAATTTCTTCACTAAGAAAAAACCACTAGTGGTTTTTTCACTATAAAACTAATTTCATTGGTCCCAATTTGGAAAATTCTGTAATTTGATTGGTTAAAAATTATCGAGTTGGATTGTCACAGTAAATTTAAATCAAAAACATACATTTTTTAAAATAGTCTAATTATTTAGAAAATAAATGATTTTTCACGAAAGAGACATCTAAAAATCGTGCATTTATTTTATAAATTACACATAATTTACTTACCGTTCTGTTTTTGGCAGAACTGAACGGTAAGTAATTACTTACCGACGCGTTTTTGCTTAGTAACCAGTAAACATAACCTACTGTTCTAAAACCAAGTATGGTAAACAATCCGAAATAGCATGGTCGCACAAAAAATAAATTATCTTAAATCTATTTTTTCACCATCTTCGGAATACTTCATAAGTTAATATCTTTATATTCATAATGGTCGTACAAAAAATAGTATAGCATCTCAAACAGTAAGGAGTTTACCGATCTCCTCCACTATTGTCCTCAAACATTGTCGTCGATTGGTAAACTGTCCTTACTGTTCTAGATACTTAATATACTATTGCAAATTCAAATATGTCAAAGTATTCATAACAGATTTATACAACATAAATATATATTTAGAATCAGAGAAAAACGGACTATTTGTAAATGCAATAATATACAGGGTGTTTCATTAAAAAATATAATATATGTATTTATGTACATTCTGTATCACATGACCTGTACATGCATCTGTTTTTTGGCATTTAAGAAAAATATAGATAGAAAAGAGGTAGAACTATATTGTAAGTATACAGGTGACGTGTTGAGCATCTAGAGAGATTTGTGGACAGGGACAAGAATTTGTGAACCAATGAAAATTGGTCGAAAGTGCAGGATGCGAAGTCGCACTAATTTGAAATTATTCAATAGGAAATAAAATAGAATGGGAATAATTAATGCCATATAAAGCAACAAAATGTGTATTTGTGTTAATTTAATTGGCCACCTGTTTTCCGCGGATATTAAAAACTAACTATTTATATCAAACTTTTTACTTTATTATAAATATAAAAAATGGTTAAATAATAGGAATAAATGTGCTAGTAGTGGAAAGATAATAACCATGGTTGACAAATGTCTCTCAACTTTGATATATAATAATTACCAGGCCCAACCACCAGTTGCTTAGTGCATTATTTCATGTTGTCGAATGTTTAGTTATAAGAATTATACCTAATACAATTTTATACCTATATATTCGACTACACCAAATTGTGCACTTAACTACTCATTAAGCAAACTGATGGTTGGGCCTGATAATTACTGTTTATGGAGCTTGTGTTCACTATTGAACAAAACGAAGTCGAGTTAACATCAACATTTGTCCATAAAAAACCATTTAGGCACTTATTACGTAAATAACTAGCGTGTCAAGGAAGGTAAAGGTCACAGAGCTAAGTTGCATATGCTTGCATTAATAATATAAAAAAACATGGGCTAGAGGGAAAGGAAGATTTGAAGTTTCAGAGAATTTGTACATTCTGGAGAATCTCTTATGGTTCTAAATAAAATAAATCCAAGTATTATAGTGATCACAATACAACAGCATGTACTAAGATATACAACTGCCAGGTGTACATTTCTACGAACAAATCCAGTTCCGCAGAGAAAATAGTATTACTAGTGCAACAATTTAGTAGGTCCATTCCAAGAGTCGCTTCTCTATTATAACTTTTTAGAAACAGTAAAACAGTATTTTGGTTTTTAATTATAAGCCTCTATTTATACTTAGTGTGGTAGCTATAATACAAGGTCATCGAAAAAGAACTGATATATTTTAAAATTCTATACATGGAGAACACACTGTCGCTTATATACACTTGTGTACTGTTTCTTACAGCATTTGTAGTTTTCGCACATTTTAATCGTTCTTCTTTTTTTGGATGGTGTAGTTGTCCCTCGTAGGTTATTCCTGACATTGTTTTCATGGTCTTTTCTGATTCAGAAATTGGAGGGTATCAGTCCTCAGTTCCACCATTTTGTATTATATGTGGATGGTTCTGCTTGTTCATTTATTTTTGTCCAATCTGCAATATTTTTACTTTTGATATATTACCCTATTTTTCTATCGGCATTTTGTTTTTCCTTGGTGTAACTGCTTGGTTTTGCTTAGAATCTGTCTTTATGAATAGTACACTTTTAGCCCTTGTTTTGATCTCTTTTCTACCTTTTCATTTAAACTGTTAATGGTAGATATTTGTCAGCGTAAATAGATAAAGCATTATACAAGGTGGCGCAAAATTAATCATCCAATTTTGTTTTTGAATAACATTTTTACTAAATAAAAAAAATGATTTTGAATGATGGAAATCTTTATTTGGAACTTTACAATTTTTTCTGTTAAATGGAAAAGATGATATCCGTCAAGTGGCTGCCGCCAGTGTTAATACACATTTCTGCCCGTTTTATCGCATTTTCCATGACTTTCCGGTGATAACTGTTCGCTTTCCTGTTGAATATTCTCCTTAAGGGCTGCGATTGTCTGAGGCTTGTTGGCATAAACCCGCGACTTCAAGTAGCCCCAAAGAAAGAAGTCTGGGACGGTCAAATCGGGCGATCTTGCTGGCCATGCCAAATCGCCAAAACCGGAGATTACGCGACCAGGAAACGCTTCCCTCACAATATCCATTGTGGCCTGTGCTGTGTGTGCGGTTGCAGCGTCTTGTTGAAACCACATGTTCACTAAGCCCCACTCATCCAATTCCGGTAGTAAGAAGTCGTTTATCATGGCCCTGTAGCGTTCGCCAGTAGCAGTGACCGTATTGCCGATGACGTCCTCAAAAAAATACGGCCCAATCACTCCTCCCGCGTGAACGCCGCACCACACAGTGGCTTTGAGTGGATGTAATGACTGTTCGTGCATCACACGCGGATTTTCAGTGCCCCAGAAACGAAGATTTTTCTTATTGACGTAACCGCTTAAGTGAAAATGCGCCTCGTCGCTCATGATGATTTTCGACTCCAAATCGTCCTCTTCGTTTATATCATATCATCTTTTCCACTTAACAGAAAAAATTGTAAAGGTCCAAATAAAGATTTCCATCACTCAAAATCATTTTTTTTATTTAGTAAAAAAGTTATTCAAAAACAAAATTGGATGATTAATTTCGCGCCACCTATACTTCAGAATTATTTTTTAAATTTTCAATATGATGTATGTGTATGTTTCTTCTTTTGCTAGTTATTTTCCAATATCATATACTTAGTTTTTGCCTCATCTATTTCCAAACCATACCCTTTCGCTGTACTTTCTAGATTAATATAAATACTTCTTATAGCTGGCTTAACTTTATGCTTATTATATTAATATGTAATCAGAATATGCAACTATTAGAGTTATATTTTTGCTGATATTGTAACGAAGTAAAAAATAGAAGAAAAAAACTCATAACAAAATTAAATCAGTTCATTATTCTAAAAATCTATTATTCCAAAAAGATGTTACAACAATTATTACAAAACTCATTTCTAAATTATTTGACCCAGTAATAAAGATAAATAAATTTGTTTCAAGTATGACGTGAAGCTACTCTGCAATTTGTAAGTGTGTCATAATACTAGCACAGCATTATTGCTCACAAAAGTAAGTAATGCTGACTCTAGCATTATGACACTGCCCTGGTTAATAGGGACATTTGGCCATCCTTGATTGCAAGAAGAAATAGTAGTAGGGATTAAGAGCTAAGATGGGAAGTGAGAATCAAAAGATATAGTTAGTTGTATTGTGAACACAAAAGAAGAAAAAAGTCTTTACTATTGTAATAACCAAAGTAATGGCCCTAAAAATTGTGATTAGTGGGTAAGCATAAATTATGTTAATTATATTTAGAATTAGTCATAGTTATAAGTTAGGTAAAGTTAAGGAATAATTGCTTCAGAATTACGTTTAGTTAATGGAAAATTTGAAATTGACCTAGTTTCTTACTCAGCAATACCATGGCGAATATTTAGAGGAACTACAATAGAATTCCTGTGTGAAGATGCACAATTGGAAAAAGCAAATATGACATTAATAATAATGCAAGAAACAAAGACGAATGAGATAAACACAATTAAACCGAACGTCAGTGAGAACCTAACAAATGAACAAAAAGAACAACTTGAAAAATTGGTGGAAGAATACAAAGATGTCTTCGCAGAAAATGCAAAAGAAATGGGTAAAACTAATCTGGCTGAACACACTATAGATGTACAGGGAGCTTCGCCCATAAGGAATAAACCTTATAGGGTATCTCAAAGAGAGAGGGAAATAATTGATTCCCAAATTCAGGAAATGCTGGAAAACGGTGTAATACGACCTAGCCACTCCCCCTGGGCCAGTCCAGTTGTATTAGTGAAAAAGAAAGACAACCAGATCAGGTTCTGCGTAGACTATCGTAAACTAAACGCCTAACATCGATGATGTAATGACGTATTTGGGAAACTCGAAGTTCTTCTCAAGTTTGGATCTGTATAGTGGTTACTGGCAGGTTAACGTCGCTGAGGAATCGAAAGAGTTCACTGGGTTCATAGCTCCGGGACATGGTGTGTACGAGTTCAATGTTCTTCCTTTCGGATTGTGCAATACCCCTTGTACATTTTAACACCTTGCAGATACAGTCTTTGAAGAAATGAAGTGGTCTGAAGTCATGATTTATATCGACGACAGATTAGTTTTCTCAGACACATTTCAAGAACATCTGATTCGACTAAGAAAGGTATTCGATAGACTACGAGCTGCAGGACTCACACTGAAGGTGAGAGGATGAACCAGAAATAAAAATCCTTGGGCATAAGGTATCAGCCAATGGCATAAGTCCCGATGAAGATAAGCTAGTAGCAATCAATAACTTTCCAATTCCAAAAACGGTGAAACAACTGCAGAGTTTCCTCGGATTGTGCAACTATTATCGAAAATTTATAAAAGATTTCTCCAAGTCCGTTACATGAAGCCACGAAAAAGGACACAGGATTTGTTTGGCATGAAAATCAACAAAACATTTGACAGCAACAAGCATTTGAAAAATTAAAACATAAATTGGTAAGTGCACCCATTTTGGCTCATTTTAACCCCAATATAGGATCAGAACTGAGAACAGATGCATCCACAGAAGGATTAGGCGTGGTATTATTGCAGGAAACATCAGACCAGCAAATGCATCCTGTAGCATATGCTAGTCGCAGCTTAACAAAGGTAGAACGAAATTATACAATTTCAGAGCTAGAAGCTCTGGCAGCCATTTGGGGATTACACTACTTACGACACTTAGTGTATGGACGACCAGTAAAAATAGTCACGGACCATCATGCACTGTGTTGGCTGAAAACATTGAAAGAAGCTAGTAGCAGATTAGCTCGTTGGTCAATCAAACTCAGTGAGTATCAGTACACCATAATTCACAAGAGTGGAACCGCGCATCGAGATGCGGATTGTCTTTCAAGAAATCCAGCTACAAAGGGAACATCGCATGATGAAGAAACTGCACAAGACATACCAACATATCTATTGACGGAATTAGACATTGGCAAGATGCAAGACAAAGATAAAGAACTAAAACTCCTGAAAGAAGCTATATTAATAATAATAATAATAATAATAATAACTACTACAACCCATAACCTAATCCAAGACCCCAGAAGCTATAAGCTTGTGCGGGAGGGAGGGGGCGATTATTATTATGTAGGCCCAAATGTGCGGCTGCAGCCGACTTACAGATGGAACAGCGCAAATCCCACATTTGTGCCACAGCTAAGGAAAACTGCAGAAAACCTTAACCAGATCTGCCGGCGCCGGGAGTCGATCGCGGGCCGCTTGGGTGAAAGTCCGGCACGCCAGACATTACACTACCAAGGCTGTTTTTAATTAAATTAAATTAAATCCTCAGAATCCAGACGTCAGTATAGGATTAACACGCCGAGCAAAAAACTTCCAAATAATCAACGGGGTCCTTTATAAGAACAACCCATCAGTTGAAGAACGGGATAATCTGTTAGTAGTGCCCAAAAGCCACATACATGAAATACTATATACACATCACAGTGAACCTCTTGCAGGTCACTTAGGCATTACTAAAACCTTATATAGAATAAAAAACAGGTTTTATTGGGATGGACTTCAAAAAGATGTCGAGAAATTTGTGAAGACTGTCAAGCAAGAAAGGGACTCAACAACATGAAACCTAGTGGATTACTACAGCCAATACCAGTGGGTACTCCATTCGAACGAATAGGTATCGACCTACTAGGTCCAATCCACAAAAGTCGCAGTAATAAAACCTTCATAGTTGTGGCAACAGATTATGCAACCAGTTGGGCAGAGACCAAAGCCCTTCCAAATGGAAAAGCAGAACATGTGGCACGATTCTTGCTGGAAAATATCTTTACGAGACATTTGTCACCAAAATACATCTTAAGTGACCGCGGGAAAACTTTTCAGTGACAGATGGTGGAGGAATTACTGCACATTGTATGAGAAAGCCAGTTACTTCATTACAAAATCAGTGTTGGCAATTCAAATCTTCATTTGAAGCATCATCACCTCACATTCTGGATGGACTGTTCATGAATTTTCATAATTACCGCACATTTAACATGTTCAATGTGCATTGGGATTTGGCATAGACATATTGGCACCTGAAGACAAGAAATAATGGATTTTTGTGGAAATCGTTGCGTTGTATTTGCAACGTGTTATACAAATATATACTTTGGTAGACGACATCAGCTTTTATGTCTAACTTCAGTTAAAGGCATGCATTATTCAATTCTGAATTTGTGATGGACAAAAACAAAAAACTTATTCAACTTACCTGCTGCACATTATGGGAAGCCAAAGTCAGTTTACGACTGCTTACCACCCGCAAACAAACGGTTTGACGGAACGATTCAACAAGACGCTCGTTGATATGCTTTCAAAGTATACAAACACTCAACAAACAGACTGGGACGAGCACCTTCCCTACGTAACGTTTGCATTTAATACAGCACGACAAGATACCACAAATACATCACCTTTTATGCTGGTCTATGGTCATGAACCAATTTTTCCAACAGAGGCTATGCTAACAAGCAATGTTTCAAATGACAACATAATAACAATCAGAGAACGAGCATTAGCTGTTAGAAGTTTCGCAGCACTAAATGTGCATGAAAAACAACAAGGTTTGAAAGAAAGATATGACAGCAGTCAACTACAAAGTGAAAATGGGACCATCGTCAAAGTCAAAAGTAGATATAATTCATGTTAGTCGCATACTGCGATATGAGGACCCATGGACACCAGAGATAGAGCCAGCTTACAACTCAGACGAAGATTAAACATAACACCATAGGAAAGATCACTCCACAAAAACCAATAGTAATTATAGAAGTATGAATTAGAATTAATGGTTTAATTAATTTTATAGGACATTTAACCATAAAGGGGATGTAGTTATAATAAAGATAATAGTTATAATGAATAGAGTAGGATGACATTGCATAGATAGGATATAGATAGAATATACAGCAAAAAATTAAATAAAATTTTTATTGAAAATGCAATTGGGGGGTAACTGCACAAGGGAAGAAAACAAGTTTGTTTTAGGACTCTCTTCCAAAATTCATTACATCCATATTACCTCAAGAAGGCATTGCATGCTAAGTGATTGCCATGACAACAGTAATCAACAACAAGAATATAAATAAATATCTCATAGAAGTAAACATGTCTTTTATTGTCTTCTACAAGAGATAACATATAAGTAGTGTTCAAGACCACACACAAGCAACCCGTATTCCAACATTGGTCATCAAAACACTACATTGGTGACCCCGTAAGAAGAACTTAGATGATCAACACCATATCTTCAATATTCCATTGCTCTGGTTTTCTGTCTCTGCCGACAAACGCAACCTGCAACCTGGAGTTCCTTGAATTGGTTATTTGATTATCTCACGCAAGCAGTCGACTTTCAGAAGTTTATAAATATCCTTTTTTATCATTTAAATAAGATAAGTAAACTATATTATATTGGTTACGTTTCAATATGGCGCAGTTAAAAGCAAATTTAGTTAAATTTCCTATTTTTGACAGTTCACATATACACATGTCAATAATCTTAATCGATAGATACTTTGACTTCCTACATATTGAGAACGAGATTCAAAGATATAATGTCCTAATTCATAACTTGCCATATAACATTTTACAACTACATTCGAATCTTATCAGGTTTATTGATAACAATAAACTTTCATTCGAACCATACACCACGTTCATCAACGAACTATTAAAATACTACTTGGGTTCTTCTTTAGATAAACCTACTTCATACAGCCCAAAATCAAATACTATCTCTTCTCCCAAAGAGATTACAGATTTCTGGTTACAGCAAAATGATTCACCTGAATTTTTTGGTCTAGTTAACCTATTTAAAAACGAAATCATTTATCCTTGTAATTTCATAAACACAAACTGTAATCAAATATCGCACGATCCGTCACAAATTCAGGATTCTAAACCCAAATTGAGTGACGATACTCAAAACGTCATTTATCAATGCTATGACTTTTTAGATGTGTCAGCATCCACTGATACTTTCTGTGTTGAAAAACCTGACCATTCAATTATTGAAAAGCACGTTTCGCAGGTTAATACTTCCATTACAGAAATTATCACAAATGATTTAATTCCAAAAGTACATTTATCTTACAACCAAACAGAATCATAATCTCCTACAAACATTAAAAAAACATCAAAGTCAGTTAGGATACCGCTAAAATTAAATCCTAACCAGTGTGTTTTAAATCAGAAATTGCAAGAGCTTCCGAAGGCCGACGGTTTGGGGATATCAACCGCCGCATCTTCTACGAAGACTCCCTTGGATCCAGTAAGACATTCCTGGAATCTACAAACTACAACACCTCCAGTTCCTGATGGAAATCACATCAATAATGTTCCTCAAGAACCAAAAGCTACGACACCCGTAGTAACAGCTCCTGAAAAATGTCTTCAGCAATTCTCGGACACAACGATGCCGACATCTCTCGTTTCGCCATTGGAACGATGCCATAGGAAGAGATTGTTCTTGGATATAACAGGATTAATATCTTTTTTTCTTTATTTAATTTTGATGTTTAGTTTGTTTTCTCGGATAACCATCAATGAACTTCGCAACAACCTTAACCTCAACCAACAAAATTTTGTTATGTCAAAACGCGAAATTTTATGCAAAGGTCACGCGATTAAACAGCCTTTTTACCTCGTAATTAGAACAATGCGAACATTCGACTTTTTGCTAACCGAAAAAATTACAACAGTGCAACTGCTATTGACCGAACTCAAATTATCTTATCATAATAGCAAAATCTATTTCGCTAATAAACTTTGGCATTATGTGTAGTTTCCTGTGAATGTGTAACTTTCCATTTATACATCATAAACACAAGTGCAAAAATAACAGTAGTGACTTATAAATTTCCACGTGAGCCTAGTCAACTCGACATTACATGAAATCCTGCATTGATAACATTCAACTAGTCAATCCTGAATAGCATTTGGACCTCCCAAATATATGTGCTACTGGATTAAGCTTCAAGTGTTCATTCTCCTCAAATAACAGGATACAAGAAGATTCAATCTTACTCTCCAACAGGCAATTTCACCTAGTACTTCCTACAATCTTAGGACAATGGTATGAATTCTGCCTCTGTTTTCTGAGATACAACCCCACTTCTTCCATTCCTACGGATAAAATGAATATAACTACGTTTAACCACAAACGTACTACTTAGGCTAACGCTTTTAGATTACATTAGCATAGTTATTTTTAATCTTGGAAGTTACAACAAATAAATCGTAACGCAAGCATCAATTGTTCACGAAGCACTTATTATGTTGTTCCTTGGTTTTGTCCACGTTCCTAAATTTTATTTCTTTCTTTCTAGTAAGAATTACAGAACGTCCTAACAAGTGATTCCTGTAACATCAAGTTTATTTTAATTAGGTTAAGTTTGCGACATCACCTTGCAATAAGCAACACATGTCTGGCCCTAAGCAATTGATGCCCCTTAGCTATCAGCAGCGAAGGCCTTTCAATTCTTTGATTATTAGCACCTAATATTTAGCATAAGTTTTATTGTAGTAGCATGTAAGGAACCATTAAAAAGATGCAAACGACCTCAATTTTTTTGTAGCTAGTATACATTAAACTTGCCAATACATACAAGTACGACATTAATGTATGCTATTTTTTTGTTGAGGAATGCATTAAATACCCTTTTGAGTCATTTCTTTTGGTACATGTTCAGCCTTTTTTAACACGGGGTGTAATGTAATGATATTCATCATAAAATCAGTCATTACATCCATATTACCTCAAGAAGGCATTGCATGCTAAGTGATTGCCATGACAACAGTAATCAACAACAAGACTATAAATAAATATCTCATAGAAGTAAACATGTCTTTCATTGTCTTCTACAAGAGATAACATATAAGTAGTGTTCAAGACCACACACAAGCAACCTGTATTACTACATTAATCTTCTAAACACTACAACACCTCTAGGATAGGACCTTGGACTGTATCAGGTGTTGGTTATATACTGGATCAATTAAAGATAAAAAAGGTAATTATAATTTATGTTTATTATGTATTGAAATGAGCAAAAAGGAGTAATGTCAAAGACAAAATAAGAATAATATGAATAATAGAGAGATTCATTGATGAATGGGGACCCCATGACATCACTGCATTGCAAGTTATCCAACAGCACTTTGTATTTCAAAGGGCCCAAAAAATTTACATCTTACAAAAAATGCAAACGGCTGTGGAAACAATTTGTAATTCACTGATAGTCAGAAAAAATATAAGATGAATTAATGAATATATACAGGCAAGCACAAATGCAAGTATGTCCACTGAGTAATATGTGAGACAATATGTAAAAAGATGAATAAAATGATGTTCACTGAGTAATATGTGAGACAATGAGCAATTAGATGAATGAATATAATTTGAAATATACTTTGGGCATAGGTGTCAAATTCTGGGATAGAGGATTCAAATGAGATAAGTGAGAAATGATACAAATTTAGATAAATGATTGATGAGAGCAAATGAAGAGTGAATAGAGTCTATGTTACGAAGCTTGGCTTGCTTCGTTCTTACTTGCCTCCACCATGCTTGTCTTTTTATCTTCCCTTCTATTACCCTTCATGATGTTACCAAGTCATGTAGCATTAAATAAATACACTCACCCTTTATTTAATCTATTTTATTCATTTCTTAACTTTACCCAACTTATAACTATGACTAATTCTAAATATAATTAACATAATTTATGCTTACCCACTAATCACAATTTTTAGGGCCATTACTTTGGTTATTACAATAGTAAAGACTTTTTTCTTCTTTTGTGTTCACAATACAACTAACTATATCTTTTGATTCTCACTTCCCATCTTAGCTCTTAATCCCTACTACTATTTCTTCTTGCAATCAAGGATGGCCAAATGTCCCTATTAACCAGGGCAGTGTCATAATGCTAGAGTCAGCATTACTTACTTTTGTGAGCAATAATGCTGTGCTAGTATTATGACACACTTACAAATTGCAGAGTAGCTTCACGTCATACTTGAAACAAATTTATTTATCTTTATTACTGGGTCAAATAATTTAGAAATGAGTTTTGTAATAATTGTTGTAACATCTTTTTGGAATAATAGATTTTTAGAATAATGAACTGATTTAATTTTGTTATGAGTTTTTTTCTTCTATTTTTTACTTCCTTACAATATCACCCTCAATCATAATCTTCTCGCAATAACTTATAATACTATGTATGTTAAACAGAAATAGAACTCAATTTGTTATTGATATTTCGTCTGTCATCCCCGAGCATAATATTGGACTCGGTAATTGAGTTTTATGACATTTTCGAACCTACAGGTAACTTATTAAGTATTTTAAGATTGTAATAAGTTGCGTTAATTGAAGCCCTAATATAACCCTTATATTAATAACAAGAGATCTAGAAGATCAACAACATTTATTGGATTTACTGTTAAATTAACAAACAAGAATACAATGTAATGAAAGCACGATTACAATATAATCAATTACAAATTCTAAAACTTCAGAATTATCAGTTGCTGGAACCTAGTAAAGTGAGAAGATAATTTTCAATAACAGCCAAAGCTAAAAAGAAAAAACTTATTATTTACGCTTATTAAAATAGTTATTTTCTACAAACCTAAAGTGCTGTTATAATCAACTGCTAAATTGTAAGCACTATCATTACAGTGATTCGTCAAAGTAACATCTGCTCCACGTAGTAATAGCTCATTGCAACAATGGGGATGATTACCACTTGCAGCGTACATAAGTGCTGTATTTCCTAAATATTTTATTAAATGAATTAATCAAATTTAAATTATAAAAATGATATTATTTTTTTACCTACATCATCTGTATGATTAACATTAGCTCCTTCATTTAACAACAATCGAACCACGTCATGATGGCCGCCATTTGCTGCTAACAGTAATGGCGTCTCACCTTCCGGCCCTAATCTATCGATTTCGGCGCCAAACGAAATTAACAATTGCACAGTAGCAATTTGTCCATACGCAGCAGCCCAGTGTAGAGCCGTTAATCCCTCATTGTCGCAAATATCTACAGATTCTTCATTTTTTATATCATTTTCTGTAATCTCACCTTGTCCTGCACGAGTATGAAAATTAATATCTGTCTCTTGGGGTACCGGTGTTTCTGCTTGAGTGTTCCCTCGTTGCAAATTAGTTAAAACAGTTCCTAGTGCTTGTTTATATGGTTGAAATGCGCTTTTCCGGTTTCCATCCTGCCATGCACCGGGTGACCACTTTTTGGGACCGCTGCTTAAATCAGACGGTGCATCTCCGGTGTTGTTAGATATATTGGCGGAAACTAAAGGTTTTATGTCTTCCTCAGATTCGTGTGTATCCATGTTCAGTTAACTTACATCTTTTTTTCTTTAATTATAGAAACACAATCTTCATTTAGTTCTCCAATAGTTGTAAAATAAAAATGAATTTTATCATTTTTTTCTAACTCACTCGCACATGCTTGAAGTGCTATAGGTTATCTTATTTTTATAGACAGCCATGATGTGTCAATCTTGCAACCTCCGTGAAAATAACAAATCCCAACATGTAGTTTATTATAATAATGATGCACGTTTTTTATAATAAAAATATTTAGAAATTCCTTGAATAATCGTTTTCGAAATAACATATTTATTTTTTAATAAGCCACAAGAATCTGTAGTTCATTCATTGGAATTTGTACTTAATGCTTAGAGACTCAAAATTAACACTAAACTTAAAAAACTTACTAAATGTAAAGTATACCTGTAACCTGTAACATACTTGGTTTAAGTCATTTCGGCTCTATTCAATTTTTGGAAATGGTAAAGATATTGTCAATTAAAAGAAAGTGGCCTCGAATTCTTCATAAATTCCACCATAAATTTCCCGCACTTACCAAGTCACAACAAGGACAACTAACTGTTTTCTTTGTTGGGAATTTCACGAACAAGTCATTATCATAGAAAATAATGTTAAATTACCTAAAAGGTCATTAAGCTTATGATACTCAATTTCCATGTCGATTTTCAAGTCCAAAGAGCAGCTTGAAATTTATTTTTCTTAGTCAGTGGCTTTATCAACTCAGTACTAATCTAATAACACCTCTAAGTATTTCTAATAATTCAGAATTAGATGAGGAGGTGTCCCGATTCTCCGTTTTGAGCGAACTAAAGAATAGCCACTACTAACTTCTGCCTTCTATAACTTCAGACAGACGAGTTTGCGACATAATTTCATGTATTGCTTTACTTGTAATAATAACAGATAAAGCAGAAGTGGTAGAGATATAATCCAGATTTACTAAGGGTGACATAACTATCTGAGCTTTAAACACACTCTTGAGATCAACGAAGATATCATAAATACCAAAGAAGTAATAAGACCTACGCCGCCATACAGTTGTGATACAAACTATGAATAAAGCGAAAGAAAAAAAATCAATGCATGGGAGAAAAAGATTCTACATAACGTATACTGAGGAAAAAAGCGGAAAGAATTTCTACTGCCAATGTACAATTAGCCAGGTGGTTAGAGTAAGTGGTTTTGAATCTTGCACTTGTACCCGTCCTCGAGATTTTTTCGTGAATTATATATAAACTTGTTTACTTTAGTTTTTTTAGCGTTTAGATAGCATTACATTTTTGATAGTTTTTAGCCCTACGTTTTTCGATTTTATATTTTTTAAAGTTAGCAGCGGAGCCCGATTGGTTATTATCACATAGCAAGTGGCCTATTAAAATAAAGTTTGTATAGTCTCCCCACATGTGGTGCACTATTGTAGACATCCTATGACCTAAGAAATTCAAAAAGATCAATCACCCTTAGAGAAAACACAGTCCTCACCTGTGATATGTACCAAGTCTAAAATCATTACCCAAGACAGCCATTCTTTTCAACCTCTCTCCATTTCTCGTACCCACCAAGGACTTTTAGAATTTCAAGTCTTACTTTGCGATATACCATTAAACTGCGCGTTAGCTAAGGAGATCAAAACACCACTTTCCATACGTCCATTACCACACTAGAGTTCCTTAAATGCGCCACATACTGGGTCAATATCGCGGTACAAACCCCTTGAATACATTGAAGCAGTTAAAGGCCACATGTAGAGTATTGTGGTGATTTCCTACATTTCTTATAATCTAGAAGGTAGTAAACATAGCAAGTGTTGCTACTACAACTATAGTTAAAACAGAATTATTAAACAGATCAAAGTAAAAACATGATCTTTTATTTGTTTTGAAGATATAATCAATTAAATGATTCATAATCTTCCAAGAAGATATTACGACAAGCTTCCAAAAGGACACAATCGTTATAACTGGTGACCCCGACGTAATTTGAAACGCAACTGGTCCCGGTATAAAAAAGGACTGAATTATACTTTAAGGTTATCGTAAAGAAGGATTTGTTTGGAAGAAGGGGTTGTTTTGGATGGTGTTTTTAAACTCTTTAACTCATGGGCAGCCTAATAGTTAGTATATCATATGTGAAGACTGCCAGATTTTTTGGCAGGTGGGATGGAAAGATGTATATTATCTTGGGTGGTGTTTTTAAACTTAAGGAGTCATTATAGTATATTACATGTGAGGATTTTGCTAACTTTCTTTACTGGTTGACTTGCGCGGCTGTAATCAGATCGGGTTCCTTATTTTAAAAATTAATATAAAGTTAAAATCGAAACGCATGGAACTAAAACATTAAAAATTACGAGCGTCTAAATGAAGGGTTGAGCCAATGCCATCTAGATTTAGATGGCAATGGTTGAGCCCGCCAATCAGATTGCAGAACATTAGCAACCGATAAGAGTACGAGTGATAGTCCGCTAAGATTTAAATCCGTGTGGGCGAGATTTCAGTGTTGAATATTGAGAAACTGTTTACCCACTTCACGCATTTATACTAATTTATTTCACTTTGAACCTACAACATTGATATAGTACAAATTTGTATAGTTATAAGCGTTTTTTTCGTCCTTTTTAGTATGACTATAATGTAAACGCAAAGCTTTCATACAAGAACTCTGGGACGATAGCATTTTGGTATACATCATAAGGTTGTGGGGTATTTATTTGATGTGTATTAGGGTGATTCTTATTTGGGTCATGTTGGAATTTTGGTTTTGCCGGGTGACCATTTGATTCTAAAAAAAAAAACTGAAAATTTTAAGACCAATACTATCTTTCTATCTCTATTCTAATCATTCGCTGTAACGAGAAGTTTCCCCATTTAAAATGCACGCTTTTTTCAATTCTTATGTATATATTCGATTACTGGAACAAATTGTTGAGAAAAAAATTTGAAAATTGATTTTTTGGATTTAACAGTGTTTGATGCTACTTTTAGGTATAAAAAAATTATATGGGGCATTCGATTTTTTCCAACAATTTACAAATAAGTTCAAAATAATGCACCGTTCAGTTAGTGCTATTAAAGTGATATAGAATGGCACATATAATTTTTTTTGCCTAAAAGTAGTACCGATGCCCGTTAATACCATAAAATCGATTTTCATTTTTTTTTTCAACAATTTGTCCCAGTGGTAAAAAATATACATAAGAATTGAAAAAAGCGTGCATTTTAAATGGGAAACTTCTCCTCGTTACAGCGAAAGATTAGAATAGTGATAGGAAGTTCGTATTGGTCTTAAGATTTTCAGTTTTTTTTAATCAAATGGACACCTGGCAAAACCTAAATTCGAACATGGCCCAAATAAGAACCACCCTAATGTGTATAGATGACGGGTTAAAAAAGCTGCATTTCGAATTGTATAAAATTATAAACAAATTGATATGAAGTTGTGTTTTTTCACTCAACTGGAATTTTAAACTGCCAAAGCCGTTATTTGAAAAAACAGCAAACGTTATAGGAGAAATATTATGTATAGGATAACATTAATTTAAAAACAACGCGTTTCAATGCAATCGCGATTTAAGGACAACTGACGCTCTGTTACGTCTTGGGTTCATAAACAAGACCATTATTTTACCGTAGATTTTGTGTTTCTATTACACCCAAAAAGAAAGGGGAGAGAAAACGTTATACATTTATTACTGTTGTCGGTTTAGAATACAAAAGATTAGAAAAATCACATCATCGAGTAAACTGTTTTTAATAAAAAAATATTCGACAACGAAATCGCGCTTTATAAGGTACCAAACACGCATTTAAATTTAACACTTGTATCTTATTAATGATTACTGATTTTCTACAATCTGATTGGAGGGCTCAACTCTACATTTAGACGCTCGTTTAAAAATTAATTTTATCTGACGCAAGCAGGAAGTGTCCGAAGAATCCTGCGTGAACACCTCGACTACTTTCTTGTTAGTAAAATTCACATAAACAGTTTACTTTATTTTACCGTGAACGCTAGCTTGGTTACCATTACTGTATGACATCAGTGGTAGTTAACAGTTTAAATCAAACTTTGAACTTGAACTCGATCATAACATAGCATAGATAAGTAATGACTGAAGATGACCAATTTTTTATTTTCATAATAAATCATGGAGGCTTTAATCAAGTTAAATAATCAAACAGCTGGAAGAGATAAAATTGCAAGATTGGTACAATATTTAAGCAAGCTTTTATGGTATCGTCTTCAGCAACAACACAAGAACGGAGTACAAACTTTTAAAAGTCTAGAATATCAATTAAGTACCTTTAGAAAATGTAACTATCCATAATTTACTTTGACAATTATGTATATATAATTAGAAATTTTAGTACTACGCCTTGGACGATGTGTCGATTCTTTATACGCCACGTTAGCCCTAATCCGCTATCCAGATTCGACAGTTCGATTAACCATAACATTAAGTAAAATCAGCAATGCCTTGTTTTTGTTGGCCGATCATATATTATGGTTTGGAAGAGCCGATATATGGAATGTAGATACTGATAGATGGAGTCGCATTTCTAATAAGTATTGGTTATATTCGATTACGATGAATTTGATCAGAGATTTTTATGAGATAATACAAATATTAAAATCAGAAAAAAGTAGAATACTACCGAAAGAAGGTTGTAGGAATTTTAATGATATGTGTAAGGTGGGAGGCCGGGCATTAATGTGCATACAAGAAACTCCTAGTGTTATGGTTGATACAATCAAAAATTGTTGCGATTTTTTTATTCCATTAACTGCTTTAGGGCATGTTAAGCTCTCTCCTGATACTATTGGATTATTGGGTGTTATTTCTTCTATGGCAGGATTAATTGCTCTTATTCAACCTCTTGCCAAG
This sequence comes from Agrypnus murinus, assembly GCA_929113105.1. Classification (NCBI taxonomy): domain Eukaryota; kingdom Metazoa; phylum Arthropoda; class Insecta; order Coleoptera; family Elateridae; genus Agrypnus; species Agrypnus murinus. Next base: position 172,663,332 of record OV816026.1, on the reverse strand, counting down.
CTTACGCCTGCTTAAAACTTGAACTGTGAACATAAAAATATTATGTAGGTAATTAAAATATATTAAGTAGATACAGATAGGCTATGGTGGTTTTACAAATTTTTGATAATAATAACAGAGGTTGTTATATACTTTTTATATATAAGCTGTGGTTGTTGATTATTAAAGATTCTATTCCTATGAAAGTGTTTTATTATTAAATAAAAACACTTCTTGTGAAGTGAAAAAAATTCTTATAAAAACCTTAAAGAGATGCGCTCTTTGTGGTTAATTATTTTTGCAGCTGTTGCTTTATTACATTAACATTTTGCATCTGTAGAATGTGTTCAATCTGTGTTTTGTTAAGTGTAACGGCACAGTTAAAATGAAATCTGAATTTGTAGATTGCTTTATGTTAATTGGTACAGCTCTTTCCTTGAGTCCTAATCAAAGGTTGCCGGAAATGGGTAGACCATCAGTGTATACATCGAGTGAACCAACTAGTGTTAATGTGTCTTTAACAATAGAAGAAATAAACTTCTCAAACTTACAAACAATGGTTAGTATAAATCAACTATAGATACTTGCAGTATAGATGAAATTATAATTTATAATACAGATAAATTGTGCATGTGCTTTAAATATCTGTGTATAGAAGGTGCCATTTTAATCCTTTTCTAATAAGTTTTCCTTGAGAATGCATATTTCTAGTTAAAAGAGGCTATATTTGATAGGGCAGCATTTTATCTTGGAAAGGAAGTTAAAGGTAAACTGTGTTAGGGAAATAGGGATACAAATTTCTGTGTGTATTAAATCTTTACCATACTTAAATCACATATGATCCAATAGGCATTTTTATTTAGTAGCCTATGATAAAACAATTTCAATGCATTATGCTGCGTAAAGAAAGTAAGTGTTCTACAAAGTATGTTATCCAGTATTTTGAAACTTGAAAATAAAGGAAAACGGTGAACAACAATACAGGGTGTTTTGAAAAAGATGCCTTTCCCGTTAAAGAGCAATAGAGAAACATGTGTAGAGTAACATCTTACTAACAATTTCCTGAAATGCCCCTTTGAAATAACAACCCCCCTTATAAAAATAATAGGCACGCCACTGCAAATAGTAGATAAATCTGTATGAAATGAAAATTGTGTCTACTAATACATACTTTTAAATGTCGTGGACAAATAAGCCATAAACTAACCCAAGCAGGTAGCAGGATAAATATTTATAAATTCTTCGGAAGATTGTAATCAACACCAAATTGCAGTACGTGCTTTTAAAACGTTTTTAACTATAAATAATAACACTCATTTTGAACATCTGTAATAACTGTTACTTACTCAGATCTTTGAGATTTGTAACTGCAGTATGCAGTTTGTCGTCAACTTTCTTTGTGTTAGGTGTTGGTAAACTTGAGTTTCGATTAATACACGTTTTTTAGAATTAATAACTTGCATTAGGTAGTGTTAAGTGTTTGTTTTAGTGATATGTAAGATAATTAGCCAGGTAAATCAAAAGCCGATAATCCAATCTTTAATGTTTAATATAAGAATGTATCAATACATGGACCGAATCCGACCAGTGTTAACTAATAACTAAAACTTCCCTTTCTTTTAATAATCGTCTTGCCGTTACATGGCAGACGTTCAGCATCATTAAGCATTTACGACCCTTAAAAGTTATGTATAAAATCAGAATGTTTCAGACCAAACATTAGTAAGCGTGAATTAAAAATAACCAATGGTAGAAATATAAAGGGCGTATTCATTCTCGTATCCCTACAGATAAGTAGTTTATTTAAGTGTATTTAGTTACTGTTTAAATTATGGCAGAACCAAACACGCCTGTTGAATGAACGGAACTTTTCAAAAAGTACACTTATACCGCGAGTGCAATTTTGCCAATGGCTATTGGAACGCAAACAGGAAAATCCCCAGTTTGCACAAAATGTTTTACTCGTAAACGGTAAGTAAGTAAGTACTCATTTTGTTAAAATGACATTCGTAAAATGAAAAACAGGCAATGTTTCCATCACAATTAGGTCAACGAACGTATGTTACATTTTATTTACCGACCTTAATAAGTGATCAAGTCATCAAGGTAGTGAGTCACTCGGCAACCACTGCTGAAATTCAATTCTGTTGTTTCTGTAAATTGATACGTACGTAGCGGAGGTCAGTTACTATTGTTTGCTTTATCAGTAATTCAGGGTCAACAGCTTACAAACAATCCATAGTCGACTCGTGACTTGTAAAAAATACGGAAAAATCCGGGTTTTTTTTATTTTTTATTTTTATTTTATGAGTTTTGGGGTCTCAATATGGTCACCTTTCACCCCCTTAAAGCATTGCATATTTTTCCGGAACACTCTGTATACCATATTGTTATTGGACTTAAGACGTGTAGTCGGTGTAGTTAAAGTGAAAAAATAGTTTTAAAGAAATTCAACATCTGTGTGTATTGTGTCAAAGAGTGATTAAGATCTGAAGCAGTTCTAGAACATTTACGCTTAAAGGGAGTGAAGCAGGAAGGGTACATAGCCTCTCTCAAGACAAGTTCACCTAAAAGGGTACATACCGGGGGTCTATAACATGTAGATTTGAAAACGAAGCGCTGTTGAGGGCACATCAGGCCTATAACTGGTAGATCGGGGTAGCGAAACCATTAGAAAACCAAGTCCTGCCACAATTGAGGTTGGATTCGACCGGGTAGTGGTCCCCAATCTAAAAGAGTTGGAGAAAAGTCCGAAGCTGGACGAGGTACCATCTTCTAGGAGAAGGTGCCGATGGATGAGCACGTTCATTGCTCCGGCGCTAACCAGGAGAGCTAGTAGAGGATGGATAGTAACCTTGCTTCAACCAGTGAGCATTGCGGAGGTAATGTGCGTTAATTGAGCGTGTCTTATTCGTGTCTTAGAGATAAGACGGGATGGAACACCCGAACGTTCATACAAATAATCATATCAAACAACACAAGTCACAAATACGGCCTATTTTATATCCATAGATGATAGGATAATCGTATGCTGTCAGAGTGGTTGACTCCATTCTTTAGTACAGGTTGTGAATGAATGTGCCAAAGAGCGTCCAATATTAAAGTAAGGAGTTGGAATAAAGGCACGAACTCAAAAAAAAGGCTCCAAAATATGTAAATGATCAAGAAGTTGTGCAAAGCCTGAATTAAGGAAAGTTTACAAGAAAACATATGTTATAAAATTTTGATCATTGATGATGAAACATATATGACCGTAGATCCTTTTAAGCTACCTGGATAGAAGTTTGTATATGCAGCAGATCCTAAGGAAGTATCGTATATGAACATAAATTTCATAATACTTCCGAAAAACTGTTTGATATGAAACATCTCTACAGATAGTCTCAGCGGAAAACCTTATGTTGAGTTGTGTTTAAAGAAAATGTTAATTCCTTTGATACTTAAATACTATACTTACCATGAGACTCTGTTCTTATTAAATTTGGCAACGTACTATTACTCAAGAATTGTTAGCGAATTCTTGATGAGTAACAAAGATATTAATATATCCAAGAAGAAATAAAATCCATATAATATTCCCCAGACAAGGAGCATTGAAAAACTTTGAGCAAACAAATATTCCAAACGAGCCAAAAAACCACAATGATCTTTTAAGCTTATTTAGAAGAAGATAACAGAAGATTATTTTACATTATTGTTACCATCAAGTTGGGAAAAGTAATAATGGATCATGCCTACAAGGCTACAAAGTGCTTCGTGAAATTGAATGCAAGAAACTTCAGAGAGCCATATGTGACATTACAAATTTTCCAGACAAGGTTAAACTCCAAAGAAAGATAGTTTGTTACATGATTTGATTTTTGTTATTTTAAATTAGAAAAGAGTAGCCTTTAATTTAGAAGCCTTTGAGATATACAAACACAAACTCAGGGTACCTTTAATGAATGAACAACTTGAGCTCAGTAATTCTCCGTTACTGGAAGTATTAGATGTTTAATTATGATTTTTATTATTAATTTTTATTATTATTATTATTATTTTATCTAGTTACCTATTTTGTATCTACCTTAGCGACGTGTTTGTTTATAATTATATTACCTTTGATAATGACAGCATAGCTGTCGAAACAATATTGTCAGGTATATTTTAATAAAACTGTGAAACTTTTAATAATCTTTATTTATTTCATGATTATGGAGTTCCACAAAATAAGGCTGGAAACAATAAACAAGTTTATTTATTTCATAGAAAAGAGTAGTTTTTAATAGATAGGTGTCAATGTAACGCTTGTAAAGGATGCTTAATAAGTAGAGGAACTGGTTTCATTTATTGCTAAATTAATAATGAAACAACAATAAAGAAAAAAATAAGTTCCATGTTGCAACAATTGACCAACAGTTTGGTTTGTCTATTTGATACAGTAAAAAAACTACATTAAATATTTTGGTATTACAGCTCATGTACATAAACTAATAAGTGAGAATGTATATAAGCTTAATAATGAATTAACAATCATAGAAGAGTCGTTAATAATAATATCAAAAATAACTAATCAATTTAATAACAATAATAGGTATTTAACAATTAGTTAGCTTTATTCCCATACAAATGAGTTCATAAGAAATTAACAGAACTTTTCAATATTTTAGTAACAATTTCACATACTTTTGGTAGACTGAATTCTTTTTCTCAATTGAATATCATTTTGAACCAAATTAGGCACCACGCGAGAACCATAACTGTAACTTCATTCCCTCAAGTTTAGATTGATGCTTGAGCCATACACTTTTCTTTAAGTTTAATTTTGTTTCAATGTTCTTTTTTTTTCTTTTTAAACTACACTTTGCTATTTCTAAGATTTGATATTAGGTACATTAAATAATATCCAGCCTTGCTATGATGATATAAAAAGTGCATGTTCATTGTCACATGAAAGGTTGCTTTCTATTAGGATACTGATGGTGGCAATGTATAAAATCCTACCTACTTGAATTCTTGACTTATCATGTAATCAGTTTCAATTATGCAGAGAAAAGCATACCATTGCATCCATGTTGTCAATTTTATAAAAAAAGTGTTTAAAAACTATTTTGTCTGTCTGTTCAGGTAGGTGAAAAAATTACTACCACTACTAGTAATTTTTGCTTAATTATCCGAAATCGAAGGAAAGTTCTTCAAAAAGAGTAATATCGTAAAGAATTTTCACTAAAGGTAACTCATCCTTTTTTCAGTTTATAAAAATTATTAATGGTGGAATTAGCAATTTCACAACAATAAATTAACAACTCTTTCTCATAACAATTAATTCTCATTGCAGTGCCTGCAATGGTATGTATAGGAGCTGCGGATGGGATGTTTCTTACAGGTTCCTACATTGCATAGCATTTTCAGGCAATTCTTCTACTCTGACACGCTCAGACTATTTTTGCTGTATATGCAACTAACATATATATATACGAGTAACACAAGTTTTTAGAAAGAGTTCAAGAAAAAAAATACAAAAAGAAATACCAGGGAGTCAACTTCATCATTATTACTATGAAGATAGACATTCTTATTCTCTTCAAAAAGCTTATTACATTATAAGATGATTATTACAACAAGCTTATTACATTAAACATAATTGATAATTTACGATTGTCCTAAATGGCATCTCGTTTTATTTGGACGCCTCGCTTTTCACGCTGATTGATATTTACATCTATTTCTCTAGTTTTTTTAAATACTTTGCACACAACTGTACCTCAGTTTGGACCTTCCAACCATTATTGTAAACATTAAAATTCAGTAATGCTCAAAGATCTTTGATGGAAGTGGAAAAATTAAAATAAATTTACCAAAATAGAATAGCTCAAGAATTTTTTTTTGCACAGCTTTTATGTAGAATAAGTAACTTTACCACTAGTAATTTTACCATTTAAATCTTGTGCATCGATTTAGTTTTTTTAAACAAACACCTTTTAAGAAATTTTAAATTATTGATATCATTCATTAATTGAAGACACTGTGATTTTTGCAGCGAAACAAATGCTTCCCAAAAAGAATTGAAAATTTGAAGCCCTTTTACAGACTTAGCAGAATACATAGAAAAGCATTTGGGCTATCTCTAGGAAGCTGCAAAATTTCTTTAACCCAATTGCATATCATTTTAAAGACATATTCAAAAAAATCTGATAATTTTTTAATGAGAGGTGTCTGGAAGGAGTATATTAAACAAGGGTATATGTACTGGTTCAATATGCTAAGTAATTTGAGTTTATCAAATTTTCAAGTTTTTGAGAGTAACTCATTAGTACATACTAATCTTATCACAAATTAAGACATCTTAAAGATTTACATTGAGATATTTTATTCTTTTCTCAATATTAATTGATTTGACATCAAATTTAAGATTTTTTTAAATTAAATCTACAATACTACTATTGCGAGACTTGAGATGCATTGACTTGTAAAGCAAGGTCGTTAAATAAGTTATTTCTGTCTTTCTAACAAATTTGATCCACTCTCCTCATTTTTGTTAATTTTAGAACAATAGTATCTCGTTTTTCTCTAAAAACCTTCAAACTAGGTGGAGTTTCAATGTAAGAATTAATATCTTTTTCATATTCTTGAGTGTCTAATGAACAACTTTATGTACATTTGCAATCTTTTAAATTTCCGAAGTCCAAAGTTTTTCCCATAAATCTGTGTGAATCATCACCTCAGCTTGGGGTGACTTGTGTCATGCTTTATAAGAATCCAATGAATAAATGCTCACAGAGGGTGTGAAATATTGTCACCAGCCACCCTATATTTATATTGATTTTTCTCAAACACAATGAGGCCAACATCACTATTTTGCCTAGACCTATCTACATACAGTCAACTATGGGCCATCATCGTTCATTTTAAGTATCCAACCAGGATATATAGATATATTATAAATTACTATTTTGTAATTGATAAATTAAACAATAATTGTAATATTTTATTTTTCTCAAGTTAGTCAACTTCGTTCCTTTTCTATTTTGTATTTCTCACTCCAACCAGTGAAGAAGGATCAAGATTCAACTCATTGCTAGGAAATTGTGTCGGTATCATGTCTTTATCAATTTCACTTTTTAAAATCCGAAATTATTTTTTTTTATTGGTTTTATTTCATTTAACCAGTTTTCTAGGCTGTTTTCCTTTAGGGACCATTAGATGTTTAAAGCCTAATGTAGAGTCTATGCTTGTAGACAACACTGATTGCCAAGTTTGCTAAAGGTTCAGAGAACTCACGTTGTAATACATGACTTGTGATAAGGCAATAAACAAATAAACGTAATATTTATCTTCACCTGTCTTTAAACCTCCCTACTAAGATGAGAGTAAAGGTTATCTTCCAATAAGTGATAAGATATCTTCAAAGACCATTTCATGGAACTAGCTGCTCATTGTACGATTATGTCATTTTCTGTTTATTTTTGTCTATGACAATGAATAGCATTTCGTATTGTAGTAGGTTTCTTTTGATATCTTTCATAAATTTAGTTTTTATCTTTTTAGGAAATTGAAGTGATATTTCTTTTACATCAACGATGGGTCGATCCAAGACTTGGAGCCAACATAAGGACTCAAAGAAAGGCAGTCGCTGGTCAAATCTGGCGTCCGAAAATCACTCTTACCAAAGGTATCATTGGAAGTGGTATAAATAATGAAGATACTCAATTCTGGAGAGGCTTTGGGGATGAAGGAAACATACTATTAAGCGAGAAGGTGTTCATTAAAACATTTTGCACTAGAAACTTAAGAAGATTTCCTTTTGATACTCAGATTTGCGAATTGAAATTTGGAAGCTGTAAGTAAGCTGAAAAGTCATTTATAAAACTACATTGAATTATAGGTTTCCTTTTTTTGACATTCAATATATCATTTTTCTTCCAGATCGATTCCCTATAGATGAAGTCGAGTTAGTATGGCATTCAAATCCAGCTGAATTTCTTACTGGCGTTAACTTGAATGAATTTAAGTTAGTTAATGTAACTACTTACCATGAATTGGAAATACGCCAAAGTGGCAATTTTAGTGTGTTAGTCCTACAAGTGGTTATAGAACGTTACTATTTACATTATGTAATATGTACAATGATTCCATGCTCTATGTTAGTTTTGTTAAGTTATGTATCTTTTTGGATTGACACGAAAAGTATTAATATGCGAATGGGATTATCATCCTGTGTTACTTTGTTTTTGATTTATTTATATAAAGAAGCAACTTGTCTAAGCAATTCAGGGCCATTTTTAAAATCATTAGATTACTTTATTATTTTATGTTTAGTTTTCTCTTGTTTTTCGTTATTTGAAAATTGTGTTATAAATTTTATTGTTTGTAATCTAGATGTAAGTTGCTTAGGAGAAGTAGAAGATAAGCGTGCAGAAGAAATATATGACAAAATCCAGTCTTGGATTGAAAGAGGTGTTAAAGTAATTTTTCCATTGTTGTATTTTTGTTGTTTACTGGCTTTTGCTTATTGTACGTCATAGAAAAAGTAGATAATTTGAATAATGTAGAAAATATATAAAAAGTCCAATCAATTATTTAGATATATTTTGAGGAATGCCCCATTAGCTCAAGGAATGAATTTGTTATTTGGTGATAATCAAATGATATTGCTAATTATTAATGCGTTAAAGAATAGCTAAATAATATTTTATATAAAAATGTGACTGACTTCAATTTGAAATCAATAACAACTGTTATAAAGACAGCTTTTGTCGTTTTTTTCTTGACCCTTTTCTGACGAGCTCCAATTCCAAGTAGTGTTCAATGTACCCTCAACAGTTGCTACCACTTTTTTTTTGATTCTCAGTGTTAGTGATTTAAGCTCTAACCACGTTAAATTTGCATTGCAATTGCATCTGTTTTGTATAAAACACATTCTCTATAAATCGTGGAATGTTTTTTGTTCTAGTTTATAGATTGAACGTTATCCTTTATTTGTCTGGGACCTTCCTTAGTAGAGTGTCCTGCAATTAACACATATAAAGTTTTTTCGACAGTAATCTTTACTGTGACTAAATCTTTGGCAGCGCATACACTAGAGAATCTCACAGATGACCGGCTCAAATGGCATGGCTCAAAAAGCATGTGTTCAATAGTAGAAGTAAATCAATGTTGTAAAGGTCTTTGTTATTGTCATTAAGTTTAATAGCTATAAAGTAGATCGGTAGGGATTTAATATGTGCCGCTCTTTGACTAACATTTCAGATGTTTGTTACCTTATTACTTTTATGTTTTAGAGTTGACTTTATAGCTTTAGATCGGTTGTTGGGTGTATACATATTCTTGAAGAATGCGAAAGCTTCTTTTTTGTTTTGGTGTGTGTGTATTTTCTGTATTTTATTATGATAGTATATATGAGGCTTTCTAGTGGGTATATTTGGTCATTGTATAGAATTTTCATCTCCCACTGTATGAATTCTTCCGGTACATTTACACTGATTGTATTGGGAACACTTCCAAATTGTCTTTTCACCCATCACTTTTTCCTTTTTTATGGATAAATCTATTGTACACTAACATATTGGCACCTTTTTGACTGTTTACGTAAGTTATGACCATCTTTACGACTAATAAGCTGGAATAAGCATCATCAGTGACTAATGTTCAAGAATGTTGCGAGAAAACTTTCTAAACATAATATTAGTAACCAATTAGGTAAGGTGTCCATTAAGTAATGGGAATATTTAGGATGCATATACCTAATTACACAAATGTTATTACCTCTCATTAGTAATGGTAATTCCACGATGAAGTCAACGAAGACCAAAAATTTTGAAATTTTATTTTAAATATAAACAAATAGTTGCATGTTCCTACGTGACATTTTTTCGCACGACCAAAGTGCCCGCGACCTTTTTTCGTCGGCGCCCTTTTTTCGTCGACGTCCTTTTGATGCGCGACCAAATGGGCGCGATATTTTTCGCGGACACCAGAATTGTTACCAGCTGGTATCTTTAGTTATCTCGTTAGGAGTGAAGCAGCGGGTTTTGACTCCATCCATTTTTCTTGAAGCCCACTATATTGGTTGCTGGTTATTATTGATTCTCCAAGCTAAAAGTTTTTTACCCCCAACCCCCTTTTCTGCAGCGACGTCATTATAGCTTTTTAAAATAGCAACCTCTACTTTTTCTTGCAAATTCTGGTTCTCCTAGAGATTCATCTGCATACTACTGCATGTATTTTTTGATATTTAATTATTGTTTAACAAAATGATGATCATTTAAAGTTTACAAAACTGACAATAAGAAATAAAATGAATAAAATCATGGTTACCTTTTATTCTCAAGAACAAAATCGTTTTGAATTTAACACAACTGTTACAGAAAGTAATCGATTCTGGATTTCTTTATTTTTGTCAATTAATCCTGTGTAGTTAATAGAAAATGGTTTGCTATTTAACAGAAAAGCAACGAATTGAAATTTTGATTATGAGGGGATGTGGGTATAAACAACGTATACAGAAAGAAGTCTGCAATTTTTCTAATATGACGTATCTTGATCAAGGTCCTATTACGCAGTCCACTGTAAGTAAAATTGAAAAAAGTTTTCCATAAATATTATTAAATATTTTATTAAAAGTGAAAGAAAATCCTAACGTCACCACAAGAGCACTAACTACTAATATAATAATGTCAGTCAGTCTTCTATTGTCAAGTACAAGAACAAACACAAATATCACCTATACAAGGTGATTAGAAACCCACACTCAATATCTCGAAACATTGAATGTTTATTTTATAGAAGCAACTTTAACTTCAGAAAAATATTTGGGGCTGCTGAAGGACTTGTTCCATTCTTAGTCATATTTTATTCCGATCATGAGGAACTTGACATTCTTTATAATACTTTATGGTACCAGCAAAATAGAGCACCTCCTCATTATAGAGTCACTCTGTATTTAAATATTCCCGAACATGTTCGGGAATATTTAAATACAGACTTTCCAGATTGATGGATTGGGAGGCATGGGGCAATTGAGTGACCAGCACTATTACATGACCTTGTACCTCTAGTTTTTTTTGCTGTGAGGTTACCTAAAGAGTAAGGTGTATTTTAACTGACTGAAGTTCTATGAATACCTTAAAGCAAAGAATTAGAAATGGAATCAGAGCGATTACGCCAGAGATGCTCTTCAGAATGTTAGAAATGAGTTCATCTAATTGATTGGCTTTATGTCATGAAGTTCATGGAGATTCCAATTTGAAATTTATTAATTTAATAATTTTAATTTTCTTTTTAATTTTTGTTATGTTTGTTGAGTTTCAATATTATTTTATTTGATATTGTAAATCAGAAAAATGGCTTAACAATTTTAAATTGTTGCTTTTAAACTTAACAATTACTATAAATGTTTATAGACTTATAAAATATCACATCAAATCATGAACTCTCTTACTGCCATATGAAGATTTTCAGGAGAACCAGCATTTACAAGAAAACGCTCTGAGCAAGAAAAATAGTACAATTAAATAAGCAAATGTATTTTATTCCATTTTGCTATGCATACAGTGCTATTAAATTAAAATGCAATATGTGCAATATACTCTATATTGCATTTGAAAATAACCATGTAAAAGCATTATGTATATATAGGCAACCAATTACACCTACAGCACAATATTTTATACGATTTATAATTGCATAGTAAATAAACATCGTAACAATATAATCTTGAATGTGATGCGTTGATTACGTACAATAGCTATTTATGTAACAAGTACTTAACCCTTAATTTGACGTTGTATTCTATAAGATACATTAACTTAATATGCCTACAATAATTCAGAATTTCAAGTTTTACTTGATATATTTATGTATTATATCAAATTAACATTATTTCTTAAGAAATCATGCAAAACCCTGCCATTTACTGACAAAAGAGATATTTTATATCTCAAACGATAAAGTGACTCTGTGTTGTAGCTGGAGGAATCATGCACAGTAAGTTGTTGGATGTCTTATTTATTAAATTCATTATTCTTGTTTCAAAATAAATGCATCAATATTGTTCATAAGGAATGCCTCTTTGATATTATCTATAAAATCATGCACTAAAACAATGTTATATTTTTGAAAAAAGCACTTTTTTACAATGTATCTTATAATCTACATTGCCAAATATCCACAAATAAATACTGTTCTGTTTTCATATGTTAAAGTCCACTTTACAATGCTGTACGACAATGAAGATTTATTTTTTGATACTTTCGGTGTTCAAGTTTGCAGTAGGTATTAGCTGGTACTGATTTTTTTCACTTTCAAACGCAAATATGCATAATACGATAACTCGAAAGGATAGAATCATCACTGTATTTCCACCACAAACTTCAGATGTGGATGAATCAAGTAATGATTATATGGAAGAATTTTTACAAGGTGTTACTTTTGAAAAAAATCATACTTCAGAAGAATCATATTTATGAAAATCTGACACGGAAAAATGTTTTGCAAAGTATTAGTTTTGAGACATCAGATGCACCATCTCTATCTAAATCAGTTAGTAAAGAATTAGAAGATATTGTAGAAAGTAGATGATACATCAAGTATACAATAATTATTTCTCAAAACTCCAGTAAAAGTTCGTTAGCTAGAGAAGAAATTGGAGATGATAGAAAGCAGAGTAATAAAGTAAATCAAACAGGAACCAAAGAAGAAGATATAACAAAAGAAGACTGAAGAAAAGGTCGTAAGTGACAAACGAAAATAACAAAGAACATGTAAATACAACAAAAGATAAAAATATAGAACCTATAAGGAAAACAAAAAACTAGGCTTATAAATGTTCAATGCGAATGGACAAAATATTACTAAAAACACACGGATGATACCTATTTATAAATATTAGTTACACTAATTTTTCATTTTTCGCATTTTTTTGATTTATATTTTGATTTATACTATTTAGTTAAACAATAATTTAGTTTAAATTAGTTTTGCAGTAGAAATAAATATATACTATTATCTAAAGTATTTGTTTTTTGTAACTGGTGAAACCGGTGATGTATCTGATAGGATACAAAACAGAAGCAACTAGCGTGTTCAATAGTTTGGTAAAGTATCCTCTAGGATACAATTCATAAAACCCAGGATTTTCACAAGATCTGTTTTTTCTGCTAGAATATGTTAATTTAGATCATAAACAGTACAAAAAGTCATAAAATATATTCATTTATGATTTGAAAGACACTTTGCCAAATTAAGGGATAATGTAGGATTTTATAGACAAGCCCAGTTTATGGCTGAGCAAGCGAAGCGAGCAAGGCTTATAAAAAGGGCGAGTCTATAAGGTCCGATTATATAAAAGTTGCATACAAAGCTTTATGTTCGATTCCCAAAATTGGGTAATTATCAAAAGAAAATCAGTTTATAAATTTGACATTTATTCTTGACAAAAGAAAATTTGACATGTAATATACAGTTGTCATACTTTATTTTACTACTATAGGAATACTTTATTTTACTACTATATACTTTATTTTACTACTACCACTTTATTTTACGAGTACAATAATAAGCCAGTTCACTGCCTCAAAACAATACAATAAATAGTACTTTATAATGCAATCGGACATAAAATAAATTATTCAACTTTAAAAAAGTTTTTAATTTATAATTTTAAAATTTCATGTGTTTTACAACTTAATACAATTTTTATTATTACACAACATTTTATAATTTTAAAAAATAATTATATAATAGAAAAAACAGTAATTTCAAATAAATTTAAGAAATTAAGAAATGAATAAAGCTTATGCAACCTTTCGAACATTAGGTCTTACGTTGTGTAGAGATGGCGTCATATTTCATGAAAAAATTATTTCTGAAAAGAGACAAATCTGCGCATATCGAACCGTTTGAAAAACTGTAGCGGGAAAACACTGCTATCTGCTGATTCTGTGTAAATCCCGTTTTACTTCTGTTTTGCGTTTGAAAATGACGTTGACTTGTGTCGTCATGAAACTGACCTTCAATGATTTGCCGGTGCATCGTTGTGCATTGCCGTTCGTAATAAAGACGAGTAAGAAGCGTTCTGTAGTGTATTACGACAAGGTTATTTGATTTGTGATTAATAGTTATTATACATTTCATAATTTCTAATAATTCATGATGAAACACAAGCAAGGGTATTTTCTAATTATTGTGATTTGTTTAAAATTCGTGTGTACCGTTAGTAAAGGTATTTCTGGTTTTGTTTGTGAACGTAATTCGTAAAATAAAAAAACTTTTAATATTCTTTTAGCAGTGATAACAAATGAAATAGAAAATGAATTTTCCCAAGGTGGTTCGGAGGTATTAGAAAGAGAGGATAATATACCAATAAACTTCGATGATTTAAGTAAGTACATATGATATTAATAAAAACATACACTATTTGGAAGATCCATTTTAAAAAGTAAAACTGTAAAAACATCATGCATCCATCCCCTTTATAAAATGCTTTTAAGGTGAGTTAATATAATCTACTGCGACACTATTGCCCACAAAGGTACTATAAATGCCAAAAATAGAATTAGAGGAAATAGTTATTTATTATTATTATTTTATAGTCTACGCCGCCCGTATAATAAAATCTATGGTAACTAGATTAGATTATAAAAAAGAGTCGTTCATAATATGTAAACTTATGTTAAATATAACAATTATACATTGGAAATTTATTAAATGTATGTATTGCTCAAGTTAATGTACTGCTTACGTAAAACACGGTTCTCCGAAATCTCTTTGTGTGATAAATAAATAAACTATTAATATTATTTTATTAGAAGTTTCCTTATATTTTGCAATAATAATTACTTTTTAAGATGGGGTCAGCCGGCAGATGACACTACTATCATCATATAAGTTATCTATAACATTAAATTTAATAATGTACTTATACTTATTTTTGTTTATTTTCCAGATAAAAAACTAAACGAGGCTAGTTCTGGTGCTAATTGGAATGGTAATAAAAGTTTTTGTTATTAACTGGCCTTATTTTTAAATAACATACCAATAACCCGCGGTGATCCTAGCAATATTTCGAGTTCAATAAAGTCGTGGTTACACCATCTCTTATTATATATAGCCCCAGGGTGGCCAGCGAACTTGGAAAACTTGAAAACAGGGAATTTGCACAATCGGGAAAAAACGGGGAAAGAACCTTGAATTAGTGATCAAGTAGAGAATTTTTTCAGGGAAAAATTAAAAAATGTTTGAAAAAATAAATTAATTTTAATAGTACTTTCAAAAATAATTAATATTTTACGTTATCATTTTTTTTTCTATTTGTGTGGTCAAAAGAGATTTAGTTGAACACTGCAAACAGTAACATTTTATGTTTTAAAGTTGATATCACTATTAAACAGCTGTTCAAATGTCAAACTTATTTACTTTAATTTACTTAATTGTGCCAAGTTTTTCCCAAACAAATAGAAAAAATAAAGGATAAAGTATTCGTTTCATAAGTTGATATAATTGTGGAAAAGATGTTCGTATAAATAAGTCCAAGTAAAGGACAATGGAAAAAATAATATAAGTATTCGTTTCATAAAGACGTTTTTATATTTGCGTGTCCTAATGGGTTCATTAGGACACGCATTTTGCGTGTCCTAATGAAATTTTTTAGAATACTGGAAACAGTAACATTATATTTTTTAAAGTTGATATCTCTGTTAGACAGCTGTTCTTAGAATGTCAAACTTATGTTATTTACGCAGTGAACTCTTATAACTGGAATGCAACGCTTGCAAAACTAGTACTGCAGGCTACATAAATTCGCCGAATAATAAATAGTCCTAAGGGCGTAACAGTTTTTACTTTAATCTTTTTTTTATTTCACACCTACACTACGGGGGAACCAACTGCTAAGATCATCTCTCCTCCATCTAACATGCAACACGAATACACAAACCCATAGTTGAGGTGGCGGAATCTTCCAATTAGAAAAATCCCGCCGCCCCAAGTGAGATTCGAACCCATGACCCTTGGAACACGAGTGATGCACTGACACCACTCGTCCACCGCCGGCCCCTTTTACTTTATTATTAACGAAATTGTAAATTTTGATACTTGACATCCTATGGCATGCATTGTGTTGTGTATGTGCAATAGCTCACGATAAACTTAACGTAATAAAATTCAATTGTATAAAATTATATATCTTTACCTTATAAGTTATAATATCCAAAAGATCCAATGAATAATTATTTTTGTTAATAAAAATCTGTCTTTGCTGAAAATACTATTGCATTTATACCTCATTAATTTCTTTAACAAACAAGGTATTTATTCTATGAAATGAAATAATTATTCTTATTTCATCCAAGTTTTTAATTCATTAAGTAGCAATTATTTATGTCACAAATATATTGGTATACATTCTACTTTGAATTTGTAATAATTTTCAACAGTACGTATAATACATCTGGCAAATTTGAACGAGGTCCTGCTGCTTAGTTAGCGGGCTTTGTGTGTATGAGATAAGAATGGGAATTTCTACGTCGCGCGGACTACCCAAAGTTAAGGGAGGTTATGTAAAAAACAATTGCATAATTTCTAGTGTTGCCAACTGTTATACTACTTACCAAAATATCCCTAACAAATTTTATTTAAAACTAAGTAATTTTTTTAATTATTTAATAATGAACTAACGCAAATAGAAAAAATAGTATAAAGTATTCGTTTCATAAGACGTTTTAGCGCACTTGTCCTCTGTAGAAAACTCCCCGCAATGCGGGTCGTTTTTTCGGACGCGTGCGCTAAAAACGTGTCTTATGAAACTAATACTTTAATATACTATTTACCGTCTATAACGCGTCTAAACTTGAACGCGTGCGCTAAAAACGTATATTATGAAACTATACTATTTTTTATTTGCGTGTCCAAATGAAAAATGAAGAAATTGATTTGAATACCGGAAACAGTAACATTTTATATTTTAAAGTAGCACAAAAAAATTTAATGATAATATAGATTTTTAATAGTGGAATCCGATAGTGATTTTTCTTCCTGATTTCCTTTATGATCATGCAAATAAATCATAAGGTTGCATAACAAGAATTCTGAGAAAAATCGAGCTGAACTTTTAAATGTTTATTAGTTATGACGTCATCACAAAAAAAATTAAATGATAATATAGATTTTTAGTAGTGGAATCCGAGAGTGATTTCTCTTCCCTTTATGATCATGCAAATAAATCATAAGGTTGCATAACAAGAATTCTGATACAAATCGAGCTGAACTTTTAAATGTTTATTAGTTATGACGTCATCACAAAAAAAATTAAATTACAATATAGATTTTTAGTAGTGGAATCCGATAGTGATTTCTCTTTCCTTTATGATCATGCAAATAAATCATAAGGTTGCATAACAAAAATTCTGAGAAAAATCGATCTGAACATTTAATGTTATTATGATATCAATATATCAGATCGATTGGATTGACATTCGCGTTGGCTCAACTCTTATAAGTAATATAGAGTGACTCTAGTATTTTTCTGTGTTTGAAACTTTTATCCTTTTAATAATTAGACAACTGTAGAACCAATACCTACTACCTGAAATTAAATTTGTAATAAGAGCAAGATCTCAAGCCGGAAATTTTGAGCATTATTGTAATGTAGGGGCCTGGCCACAACGGCCAATCGCTATTTTGGCTGTTGTGGTCATAACCTTATGTCTTGGCGTCGCTGGCGACGATGACCACCCAACGGACCACCTAGAGTGTGTGACCACAACGACCAAAATGACCACAACGGCCAACTGTGGAGCGTGACCACAACAGCCAAAATGACCACAACGGCGAACTAGGGTTTGTGACCAGAACGGCCAATTCTTTTCATTCTGTTATTTTGGTTTCATCAAAGTTCATTTCTCTCTTTTAACTTACACTGTATTTCAATAAGGTACGTCCAGAATTTAACAGCGGGCCTGATGTCAATGTAGCACCGATTTAACGTTACTTACATACATTGAAAAATGCTGAAAATTTGGTACGGGTACTTCTCAATACACTCTAACTATTTACAGATTCATGATACTTTAGTTTACAGGGTAGTTAATCTAACATCAAAAGAAGTTTTTTTCTATAACTTGTTTACCGCAATATTTCCATTTTGGGGACGTTTAAATAAGCACGAAATAGAACTATAAAACAATATTGACGTTTTATTTATAGATTTTCATTGCATTGAATTTGAAATACGTAATTAGCTGTTTTTATCAGTTTTAAAATTAAACTAAATGTAAATCTTTCCCTAAAAAGTAAACACGATATCTATGAATCTGTCCAGTACTTAATAAAACCGATCTAGGGAACAGCATGCGACACAACCCCAGAAACAAACCGCAATAATCCAAAACAGTATTGCTCTATACGTATCCGAGAGAAAATACAAAAAAAACGAGCTCTCAGAAAAAAATGGCAGTTACTCGCGCACCGAGCGATAAAACGTAGTTCTATTGGGCCGACAAGGAGTTTAAGAAATTATTAGATGAGCAGAAAAATCAATATTTCCAGAACTATTTCCACTCCTTAACAGCAACTAAAGCAACTGACTGCATTATGGAAGGCCACAAAAATCAATCAACCGCAGTCACAAAACCCTCTGATTAGAATGCAATACTTGGCGATTGGGCTAAAGACAAAGTCAAAATGCAGATACATTTGGTGAACATGTGGCGAACGTGTTTACGCCTCTTATCATTCAAGAAGAAAACTTCATACGGGACTTTCTTCAAGCGCGAAGTAATTAAGGTTATCAAAACTGAAATAAATCGGAAGAAGTCCACAAGCTTCGTCCTAATAACTGGAAAACTCCTAAAGGAACTTTCATATGAGGGATTTCGCATGTTAACAATAATCTATAATGCGATATTAAGGACGGGATACTTCTCTAGCCAATAGAAGGTGGCCCAAAATCGGGGAAACCCATCCAGTCAATGGTTTTTAAAAAATTGTTCCTCAAGTGACGATCAGCGAATGCCCAACTACCAGCTTGGATTTCGTCGACAATACGCTACAATCGAACAAATACACATAGTTGCATCAAAAATTAGGTTTGACCTGGAGACCAAATCGATTTTGTTCAGCGGCATTCATCGACATAAGCCAAGCTTTTAACAGGTGGCATGTATGTAGATATACAAGCTCAAGCGATGTTTACCATATTTAGCTTCTTTCAAATCCTCACGTCATACCTCACCGAAAGATACTTTTTCTTAAAATATCAAGATTCCACCTCAGCTATTCTATCCATAACATGTGGTGTCGCGTGACTAGTCCGATTGTATACCTAAATTTCACCGCGGACTTACCAACAACCAATATATATTTAATTAATATACACTGGCTTGCAAAAAAATCGCATACACTTTAAAAATCAAGTAACCGAGTTTTTATGTAGTTTTTACTATGTAAACGTGACCTTTCTGACTTTTGACATTACATTTTTGACGGATAAATGTGTCATTAGGAAAATAAAACAAAATAATTTTAACTGATTGACACTGACAATTTAAAAATTAAGACCGACTTAATACAATCAAAAATAGGTGTACGCGAATTTTTTGCAAGCCAGTGTACAATATATTATTTAGACATTTTGGGAATTTAGACTAATGCTAAAAGCGTTCTAGCGGATCCAAAAGATTGAAACGTTTAAGCCTGTGTGGCTTTGGGCAGTCAGTATGTCGACTGCTAAGTTGTTTGGGTGGGTTCTGATACGATCTTGATATCTGCTACTATGCTATTTGATGGTTTCTTAAATAGAATTATATTGAGGTGACTTTGGATTACGTGGTTCGGCGCAAACCTAGAGACTTTGGGTATAAAACTCAAACTCTTGGACTGACGGCGCTGCAATGTTTGACTCGTTTGTTGCTCTCCATAATTGAATACCATAGCACAACATGGGCTCGATTGCTACTTGTATACATCACTAATTTATTTTCAAGAGATAATTCAGAGTTTTGTCAAATTAGTCAGTATTTCCTGAGGATTAAACCTAGTTGTAGTCTTTTATATCAAATATGTTTTGACCATGCAAGACGTCTGTCTAGATGGATCCCTAGATATTTGACCTAATCTTTTTGGAGCAGTGAGTTTACGTTAAGGTGAACTAGAGGACAAATAAGTTTTTTAGTAGTGTAAAATTCTTTTTAAGATAATAACCAAAAATGCTGTTGAATCATCTATTAATAAAGAGAAAACATTCATACTCAACACACACTAATTCAATCTTAACTAATTTACAAAACACAATTATAAACTATTAACTATTATTTATATTTAATCACAATATTTATTTCGTAGTATTTACACACACATATTCATATTCTACTCAGATATTTATCTATTACCACTTGCGACTACTAACACGTCTAATTGCTCGCGGTTGACTGATTGATTCCTTTCCGTGTAAGCCGGCGTTTATATACCGCATAATCTTCTAGAACATGCACTAGATTCTTCTAGAAGGTCCATTGTTTGCCGCGCCCTCGATGACGCACGCGGATGAGACACACGCAGGTGCCGGCGAACCACACCGGCAGACGTTGATGAGTCACGCATTCTCGAACATTCGACGGCGGCATTCAGAGGGCTGATTGCGTTCATTACAGTAGTAAAAGTGATCTGTGTTGATTTTTGTATATTTGTTTTAATGCGTCATGTTCCATGATCTTTCAAAAAGGTTTTGTAAGTTTCTGAAAGCTATATCTGTATTAGTATGGGAAACCAGTATTGCTATGTAGTCCGCGAAGGTTCGTGTTTCTAGGTGAAAATTAGGTATAAAATCGGACCAGTCACGCGACACCAGATTTTATGGGTAGAAGAGCTGAAGCGGTCTTGCTATTTCACGAAAAAGTATCTTTCAGTGAGGTATGACGTGAGAATTTGAAAGAAGGTAAACGGTAAGTAAACGGCTTGAGCTTGTAGAGTAGACCTACAAACATACTACACCCTGTCAAAGGCTTGGCTTATGAATGCCGTTGAACAAAATCTTTTGATCTCCAGGTCAAACTTGATTTTTGATGCAACTATGTGTACTTGTTTGATTCTAGCCTATCAATCAATCAATCAATATTTATATACGTTGATTCTCTATATTCTTTCTTACTTTCTTGGCGTGACTATTTCGCTTATGCAACACTTTATACACATTTGTGTTTAGATTGTGGAAATTTTACACTAAACTAATTTTAGAAAAAGGTTTTGTTTTCAGAGCCTTACTCCATGTGATATTTTCAATGCTACAGAATGGCTGGGACGTTATTTTTTGCTTTTTTTATTTACGTTTTTAATGGTTTCTAAAATATTCTAAAGTCATTTTTAGATGTTTCCTAAAGCTTTTTGATACTGTATAAACAAAACTTTATACCCGCGTAGCAGGTATTATAACCTAGTTGTCGACGAAATCCAAATTGTTAGTTGGGTATTCGCCGATTTTCGCTTGACGAACAATTTTTTAAAAACCATTGACAGAATGGGTAACAAACTAATGGGTCTGTATGAGGCCACATCTGATGGCGGTTTCCCCAGTTTTGGGACCATTGCTATTTGGACCACCTTCCATTGGCCAGAAAAGTATCCCGTCCTTAATATCGCATTATAGATCACAGTTATCATACAAAATCCCTCGTATTAAAGTTTCTTTAGAAGTTTTCCAGTTATTAGGTCGAAACCTGGGGACTTCTTCGGATTTATTTCAGTTTCGATAACCTTAGTTACTTCGCGCTTGAAGGAAGTTCCGTATGAAGTTTTCTTCTTCAATGGTAAGAGGCGTAAATACGATCTTTGTGGCGTTCCATAATCCAGCCAGTTGCTTTAGTTGCTGTTAGGGAGTGGAAATAGTTCTGGAAATCTTGATTTCTCTGCTCATTTAACAATTTCTTAAACTGTTTGACGGCCCTATTAAACTACGTTTTATCACCCGGTGCGCGAGTAAGTAATCTGTCATTTTTTTCTAAAAGCTCGTTTTTCTTGTATTTTCTCGGATACGTATTATGGAGCAATACTGTTTTGGATTATTGCGGGTTGTTTTTGGGGTTACGTTCCATGCCGCTCCCTAGACTCATTTTATTAAGTACTGGACAGAATCGTAGATCATGTTTTGTTTACTTTTTAGGGGAAGATTTACATTTAGTTTAATTTTAAAACTGATAAAGACAGCAAATTACGGAGTTCAATTCAATGCAATAAACGTCCCCAAAATGGAAATATTGCGGTAAACAAGTTATAAAAAAACTTTTGATGTTAAATCAACTACGCTGTAAACTAAAGTATCATGAATCTGTAAGTCGTTAGAGTGTATTGAGAAGTATCTGTACCAAATTTTCAGCATTTATCTTTTAATCTGCCTGAGATACTTACCGAGAAAATAAGAAAGAAAAATTTCTTCAACTTCAATGGGGCTGCAGTTGTATAGAGGTGCATTTTTCAATATAGAAGGTAATTAACGTTAAATCGGTGCTAATTTGACATCAGACCCCGCCGTTAAATTCTAGACGTACCTTATTGAAATACAGTATAAGTTAAAAGAGAGAAATGAACTTTAATGAAACCAAAATAACAGAACCAAAAAATTGGCCGTTGTAGTCATTTTGGCCATTGTGGTCACACACCCTAGTTGGTCGTTGTGCTCAGTTTGGCTGTTGTGGTCATCGTTGCCAGCGACGGCAATACATAAGCGTCGGTGGCCGTTGTGGTCAAAATGGCGGATGGGGTGGAATTTTTAGTTGGCCGTTGTGGTCATGGTGGCCGTTATGGTCAAGTGTCGAGTTGGGCGATATGGTCAAATTGGCCGTTATGGTCACGGCCGTTGTGGCCTAGACCCGTAATGTAAGTATAAACATTTTGACATTTTAAAGTTTTATTGTTGTGTTTTTGTTCCGGTTAAAAATCTTCGTTTCATGTGAATCAATTTAAAGAGTATTGTTATAATATCGGACTGCTAATCTGGATGCAGTGAAAAAAATAAGAGTGATATTTATCCATAATAATGATGGCAATATGAACGGTCGTAAGGGCAGTGTTATTGGCAATGAAGGCAGTGAGTCGGAAATGCCGGCAGTGAATCGGCAATGAGGGTAATTCTCGCGGCAGTTGCGACATTGTTGGGGCAATGAAGGAAATGTAGCGACAGCGAGGGTAGCGATATAGACAGCAGTGTGGCAATGATAACAAAACATCTGGATCATTGCACAAACACAGCAGTGGTGTACAGATTTTTGGAGGGTGAAACATCCCTAGTCCAAAACACACTTATTAACGTCATTTGCAATGTTTTTTATTAGATGCAAACAACATAAGTAGCACACGGTTCATATCTTTCAGGGTTTTACCATTTTGTAAACTGAAATAGCACATGTTGAAATACTTGCTCAGCGTGGTACTATTCCAACAATGTATTTATATAAATTCGTGGGCACGACTTTATTGAACTAAAAATATTTCTGAATTATTGCTAAGTTAACTTAACGACCACTAACAAATATTAGTTAATTTAAAAATTTATAAATGGGAATACAAATAATTATTATAGCTATAAATATTTACTAATATATTATGTAATATCGATTTTGTAATTTCTAGATCAAACTTTTAACTTTCCATCCATCCCAGAAGATGTATATAAGGATATCACCAATAGTAAGTATATAAGTATAGTAGCTAAGTTTGCTCTACCAAGCTTTACTTTGTGAAATGCCGTAATTATGAAATAAATAATAATAGTGTTATAGAAACGTTTAGAAAAATAATTTACAAAACAAGATACAGTTTTTTGGTAGTAACTATTAATAATATTGAAACACGAAAGAGAAGCCTGCTGTGACGAACCTTTTAAAAAACTAAAACGGTAACAGAGTCTAGGAATATTGTAGAAAGCTTCAGCGAGGCTGATGTCCTTGGGTTTACCAAAAGGATGAAATGCTTAAAGGATGTCGCTAGCTTTAAAGCTTAGTAAAAACTTGACTGAAGAAAACTACTCATAAACTCATCAGGCAGACTCGGCAAAAACTAGTACTAAGCATCGCAATAATAAACATCTGAGAAATTAATTACCTCCAAAGGTTTCCTCAATTATTAAAAAAATTTATAAAACTAAATTTATTTTAGATTGTGTCATTATAGATTGTATCAGTTTTGTAATAAACATAAAGAGTAGGTACTGCCTGTTTCACTTGACAATTACAAGAAAGCGCTACTCTTTTTTTAATACATGTATTTATAATTACACCTTGATTAATATGAGAGGTACAGAATTTTAAACAAAACACACCTAGACAATTGTTTTGTCCTTCCATGGAACTTATCATTAGGGGAGGTTTTGTTTGAAGCCTGCATCTCTCATCTTGTGGCCTCTATATACACGGTGACCCATTAAGAAATAGTCAGACTTTGCCAGTGGTTAGATAATCATTAAATAGAGAAATTCCTATATATCCTATATATCTCGTACTTCAGTACTTTGTACTATACTGAAAAAGGCATCGAAGTTCAGCCCAATGTTTTCAATAGTAAGAATGTACATGACACATATTTTGAAGTTCAAGGAAATAAATAATCTGTTTACTTATTAAAATGTGTGTAGTAGCAGATAATAAAAGATAAATCAGTAATAAATACTCAAGTATCGTTTTGTTATTTCAATGAACGCAAATACAGCTGTGAACCTCCTTTGTGATATCTGAGATGTTTCAAATCTTTCAGTTATAATTTCTTAGAATTTAAAGTTTAGTCTTTACTCCTTTATTATCTACAATCCATACGAATTTGTTAAACCACAAAAAAAGAACAAAAACATTTTTCCAGTTATTACAATCATTATTAATTAATAATCCTACTATATTAAAACGCCAATTGATCTCGGGAACGAAAGATCAAATTTACGCGGCGACCTAGATATAAGCTAGGGGCAACGAGAGAAGCAAAATAACACCAAAATTATGGTTCCTACTTTTATCGTTTCTGAGATACAGAATTATTTTAATATTAGAGGCTTTTGTATGGTTTTTGTCTGATTGGGATGATCGTCAAAAAAACTATTTTTCCCCTCCCGCCCAGCCCTTTTTCAGAGTTGGGAATTTTTTTAAATTAACTGCGTTAATCTGGCATCTCAAACATGGTGAATCGAAAATGATTTTTTAATCATATTTTAATCAATATTTTATAATTAAATTATCGCGCGTCGTAGGCGCTCGGACCCCCGATTTTTAGATAATATTTATTAACACAAAGAACATACCTACATACTGCTATGTATTCATAAAAATTGTGACTAATAATTGGTCATAGCTACATTATAATAAGCTAACCAAACAACCCGACATATTATGTTTTTAAACATTCAGTCAAGGTTAGGATCTAACAAATTGCAAACTCCTTACACTGCAGTTTTTAGTAAAACAGTGACAGTATTTATTTTTTTATACTATATAGTTATTTTCTTTGTAAACAAATTACCATATCCATCAGGGTCATTCAATTAAAACATAAAAAAGAATATAAAGGAACTTTTACTGTTGTATTTTGAATTTCAATAAGAAATAACAATACCTATTGATGGATAGATTAAATAATCACTTATAATACCATTAGTAGTCAAAGTTATGTCGACTATTTTTGTGGTGGTTTCACGAATGTCTATCATGCTTGCATTTAAATACCACGAGTGCGCAGCACGAGTGGTATTCGCAAGCATGATAGACATGAGTGTTAAGCACCACAAAAATAGTCTACTTAACTTTGACTACTTATGGTATTCGAGAGACTATTCAACGAACACGCTTTAAAAAATCAAATTGTTTTTCATAAATGTAGCAATGTTACATTTAATAATTGTATGTTCAATACTCAAAAATAAATGTTGTTAAATATTTGTGTTTTATTAAAATTGTCGATTGTTATCACTAGTGAGAATTGTCGATACAATTCATTTTCATTGGATTAAAAATATCAAATGCTGCATTTTAATTGGTCAATTTTTAATAAATGACATGTGAGTTGAATAGTCTCAACATATTTTTACTTAATTAACTATTTATTAACAAATAACAAATTAAAGTATAATGATAATTAAATGAGACATTATCAGAATGTCATTTCTGCCCGCGTTCCCTACTAGAAGGAGGGGGGCCCCTTCAGGGTGTGGGACTTTGTTTTGACTACACTATTCCTAGAAAGTTTTAAGTTGTTTCAACAACATCCAAAATGGAATGTGTATATCTATATTATTAGGTGTATCCTTGGTGTGCTCATTCAACAGATGTCCGTTTTGTACTGATTTCTAAATTAACACTGACAAAGATTTAACACTGACCTGCATCTATCGTACGTATTTTTCTAAAAACGTCATGCAAGATTTTCGATATTTCAAGTTCATTTATAGGGCTGTTCAAAAAGAACGTTCGCTGAAAATGAGAGAGGGGGGTGTACTTAAAACGAACGTCAGGGGCGAGGGGGTTAAAATAATGCGAACTTTTGTTTTGTTCTCGGCTCATTTGGAAATTTTAAACAAAAATATAAACAAAAAATGTATTAAATTGCTGGATTTCCATTTACTCATCATTGGGGACTGGGGTATGAATCGCGAACGTTCGAGGTGGGGCGGGGTTTAAGGTTTACGAACGAAAAATTACCAATTTTTGCGAACATTCTTTTTGAATGGCTCCTATTAAAAAATGTTACTAAGGTTTTATGTTTCTACTGACCTAAGAAGCTTATCCTCAAAGTCTGATCATTGCCCATTAAATCACTGTGTATAACTAAATCGCTATATACATTATACCTAATACATTCATTTTACCTGTTGGTATTAATGTAAATTCACGATTTACTTAAATATAGAAACCACAGGATGAGAGGTGCAGGATTTCAAACAAAGCCTGTTACTAATGAGTCCAAGGGAAGGACGAAACAACTTTCTAGGGATGTTTAGTTTGAAATTCTGTACCTCTCATATTCAACTTGGCTTAACCATATATGTATTAAAAATAAACGAAAACTAGCAATAAAACTACTTTATGAATTTGGTTTAAAACCACAATAATTATTATTCACTAAATGCTAGTAGTTTCCAATGACTAATGCACTTAGTTATCTTACAAACAACTTTTGTCTAATCTCACAGACAACAATAATATTAATGAATGACTGCATTGAATATGACTATAAACACTTATTCAGACTAAACATGTGAGCTCAGATGCCACACTTGTGTAGGATGCTGGGAAAAAGCACTTTCAATAAAATGTTTTAAAAGATTTTTAAAAGCAGCCAAATTTAAAAATTGAAATTTGTATAGTAATGACGATGGTGTTAATCTACTTCATACATTTTATAAGGTAACCAGTTGCATATTTGCACGTGACTCTCCCATGTTAAGCATCACACCTTTGCGAGGGCATCATGGTCAGTAGATTGACCAAACCTGCAAAAAGGGTATTTTTATGATAAGGACTTTAAAATGATATCCATACCAGGACTCTCCATCAATTTTTTCAATATACGATCTGCACAAAAAAATGGACTTAATCTGGAGGACATACGAGATAAGCACCATACATTTTCTGCCCGGCAGGCTTCTACAGGTGCCAACATGTTCAAACTCGGTTGCGTCATAGTTGAACATGTAAGCGGCTTACACTATATATATATATATATATATATATATATATATATATATATATATATATATATATATATATATATATATATATATATATATATATATATATATATATATATATATATATATATATATATATATATATATATATATATTGCGATGAATTGGCATAAACAGAATAATTTTGATTTCTTTTGCCCCACGTTGGGACAAACCAAATTTATATGCGGTGACTTCGCATAAACAGAATAAGTTTTGATTTTCTCCCACCTCGGCTAGCAAAAATAAAATATATATAATGAATTTGGCTAATTAAAAATAAAATATTGTTTTTATATTCAAAAATACATTCAAATAATGAATAATTGCTGTTAGCTTGTAAATAGTTGATTTATAAATAAATTAAATTAAAAAAAAAAAACTGTGTACTTTGGAAATGCTTCTCAACTTCCCTCTTTTATAAATTCTTATATGATTCAAAAAAATACCTTTTAATAGATTTAATAATGCAATGGTTATATAAAATTAATGTTACGTTAGTTCTTGACTAACTCAAGTTTACGTAAGAGAGTTGGGCGCCAGTTAAATAACTTAAATTAACAGAATTAAATTTAATAAAGACTCATCTCAGGGTGAATGTGGATTGCTGTGGTATTAAAAAAAATTATACAAATTGAAATTTAAAAACACCTTTAAAATTGAAATCTTAATTAATTTTTAACTATTACTAAATTGTTCATATCACTTTACTACACTTTAGAAACGATAGTCTTTTCTTCAGCAAATGCCAATACAAAAAAGGAAATAACTTCCTACCTTTTTTTTTATATATTTCTTCTTTCCCTTTACTATAGATGTCCTCTTTCCCAAACCATTGGCAGAGTAGATCACTTTATGTTGACCCAGGGCTGGTTTCCAATTCAGGGTTGACTTTCTTCCTTTTGCATGGATTTTCCATATAATATCATCCACACACTTGATTTTGGAACTCACTTTTGTTTATTAACTGCGGGTATATATCCCTTTTTCGAAGAACTTGTATTTGCTTTTTGTTTTTAATTAAATAAAACACCGATTGAAGGTTTTAATCGAAGATTTATTATCTTGCTTATTTAGCAAGTAAATTAGCTTTAAAAGGTGGTTCTTTATACACTTTTACAATTTACAACCTTTTTAATACTTTCGCCGTATTCCATACATCAACCAACTTAACTATTTATTTACAATATTATCAGCCACGACTTTACTGGATTTACTATAATATCTTTACTCTTTCGTCGTTTAACAGTAAGTGATTATTTACATATTTACTATATTTCTTACACGACTTTACTGCGTCGCTTTCTATCAGGAACTCCCTAAAATTATGATTTTCTAAGCTTAAATACTATTTCCTATTTACATAATTATATTACACAATCTGACGTCACCTTACGAACTAATACAAACTGTACACTCATATAATACATAATAGCAGATTAATATTCTTTATAAAAGTGACACATCTATTACACATTATTACACAACATTTGCAATAACAATGAACTATTTACATGAACAAAAAACCTTAAAAGAATCACATAACCCGTCGATATACACATTTGAAATTATCATAACTGAATTACATCATAACAATAACTTGCGCACAACTGGATGTTACGTATACTTAAGTAATCGGTGAGTAAGCTGTTTGATAATAAATAGAAACATGTATTATTTAACCTTATTAAAAAGTATACACATTGATTTCAAAATCAATGACACTCCATTAAATAACTTAAATTTATTTTTACCAGGAAAAGTTGATAAAAATATTTCAAAAGTGTTAGTTTTCAACGAAGATTTTAGAATTTTCCAAAATTTTCCAAAATTTCCAAAATTTTGACACTAAAATCCACAGCAATATATATATATATATATATATATATACATATATATACATATATATACATATATATACATATATATACATATATATATATATATATATATATATATATATATATATATATATATATATATATATATATATATATATATATATATATATATATATATATATATATATATATATATATATATATATATATATATATATATATATATATATATATATATATATATATATATATATATATATATATATATATATATATATATATATATATATATATATATATATATATATATATATATATATATATATATATATATATATATATATATATATATATATATATATATATATATATATATATATATATATATATATATATATATATATATATATATATATATATATATATATATATATATATATATATATATATATATATATATATATATATATATATATATATATATATATATATGTATGTCGATTGTTAAGTTCCGAGACTTTTTTTTATGTGTATCGACAAGTTCCAGGACTTTTGTTGAGTTCCGGGACGGTCTCGGAACTTTTTTATGTAATTTGATGAGTTCCGAGACGGTCTTGGAAGTTGTTTATGTCAAATGATGAGTTCCAGGACAGCAAGTTTTTATAAATGATTTTGATAATAAAGTGATAAAAATTTAGTTTTAACAGAGATTAAGCAACAAGATTATGTGTTTAACATAATTAATAATAATAAGTAAATGTTTATGAAATTTTGGTTATAAATGACCTTACAAATATACCTTTGTACATTTTCAGAACATTTTATATATGGTACCAAAAGTTATTCAACTGTTATACATTCCATTAAATGTGGTTTTAATACTTTTAATAAGGAATAACTTGATGTTGTGTATTACCAAAAAATAAAGATATAGAAATTTTTCTCTATTTTTTCGGTATCTATTTAACTTCGAAAATTCTAATAAAAAGTGCGTATATTTAATTAATACAGATTATGATTATTATTGAATTATCAATGAATTATTCATCCAATTAATAATTAGGTAATGTTTCATAAAATTTTTTTTGATAAGTTTGAAAATGGTAAATTTGATGCTTTCATAGTATATACCCTGTAAAATAAGCAATAATTACGTTATACAACTAAACCAACATTAAATTCCTAATCTTTTTTCACGGTCCAGATTGCAATTGTATATGAATAAAAACACATTTAATGTAATGTGTAACAATTGAATTCTTGAATTCAATGAATTTCTGTTAGCATAAGTATATAAAATGTCCTGGAAATCTATACGTTTAATAGCAAAACGAAAATTAGAAGGTGCTTCATAATTTTGTTTCACTGTCGAGATTGTAAGTGTATTATACTATGATATGAAACTAAAAAATGAAAATTGTAATAATAATGATTAAAATTCAGTTGTAAATATAATAAATAACAATTAGTAAGTAATACAAAGAAAGATTACGAGTCTGATACGTTAACAGTTACACTTTCTTTTTATGATTATTTTATCATATTTATTACGGAAGCCATTAAAACCAACATGCTTTTTAAGTATTTTTCTAAACAGTTTTTGATTTTTTCTTCATGTTTGGATGTAAAATAAATTCTTCTTTCGGTTAATACCGAAATTTTTATTTACATTTGCAAGTGTACAAATTTAGAAGGAGAGTGATAAAACTCCATTGGATTTTCTGTATTATCGCTTACAAAAACACAGCGTATAACTAAAACCAAAACGGCTTGATATTATTAGAAAATTCAAGATTTATTAGATTGTTTACATATGGTATATAAACTAGGTGTATATATATAGTAGAGTCAATTTTTGCAAAAAACATGCCTAAGTTCTTATTTTTTACTATCTAAAGATAGAGACTTGAAATCTTTTCTAATGCCTTTAGTAGTGGACTAATATAAAATGTAATATGTTTAAAATGGGGGCACGCACCTCGGGGGTTGAAATCCCTATTGTACACTCCCAATTTACTCCACACTCACCAACTCGGGAAGTTTTCCATCAACTTGAGCAAAATTCATGTTGGGAAGGTTTTAGGGGTTTCTGATTATGAATTCAATGAGAAAATTGAGAAATACAAAATGGCGGACCCAAGATGGCGATCTTTGAGACTAAAAATGCGATTTACGCCGTTTCTATTGATTTTAGAGAAAGATGCAAAAACGCAGAAAGTGTTTAGAATGTTATTCTGCATAGGAATACATAATTCCGATTACCTTATTATGTAACCCCTTCACTCTCCCCTACTGAGAAGCCCACTAGGGGAGAGTAAAGGGGGTTACATAATAAGGTAATCAAAATAGTGTATTTCTATGCAAGATCACATTCTAGACACTTTTTGACTCTCCGAATTTTTCTCTAAAATCAATAGAAACGGCGTAAATCGCATTTCCAATCTCAAAGACCGCCATTTTGTATTTCTTAATTCTCTCATTGGATTCATAATCAGGAACCCCAAAAACCCGCCCAACATGAATTTCGCTCAAGTTGATGGAAAACTTCCCGAGTTATTACATTGGGAGTGTAAAATGTGGGTTTCAACCCCCCGAGGGAGCGTGCCCTCATCTTAAACATATTACATTTTATATTGGTCCAGTACTGAAGGCATTACAAAAGATTTCATGTCTCTATCTTTAGATAGTAAAAAATAAGAGCTTAATACAAAAATTGACTCTACTACGAGGGCAGAGCAAAGGGGTTACATAATAAGTTAACCAAGATAGTGTATTCCTTTGCAAAATCACATTTTAAGCACTTTTTGACTCTTTGAACTTTTCTCTAAAATAAATAGAAATCGCATTCTCAATTTCAAAGACCGTTATTTTAGGACCGCCATTTTGAATTTTTCAATTTTCTTATTGGATTCATAATCAGTGACCCCAAGAACCCTCCCAACATAAATTTTGCTCAATTTGGTTGCGTTATTAGATTAGGGGTACAAAATGGGGGTTTCAACCCCCCGAGGAGGCGGGCCCCCATTTTAAACATATAACATTTTATATTGGTCCAGTACTGAAGGCATTACAAAAAATTTCCAGTCTCTATCTTTAGATAGTAAAAAATAAGAACTTAATGCAGAAATTGAAATAAAAAGTAAGAAAGATCATGGGACTAAACAACCTCCATACTTAAATTGAAAACTGCTGTATTATTGAAATTTTTATTAATTACTGAAAAGTACAATGCATAAATGATGATAAAAACTAGTTGTATACATATTTTAACAAAGATCCAATATGTTACACAACTAAATCAAAATTAGAAGGTGAAACTTCATAAGTTCATTCCGCTATCTAGCTTCAAGTGTATTGTATATGAATAAAAACACATTTAATGGAATGTGTAACAGTTGAATAACTGTTGATACCATATATAAAATGTTCTGGAAATGTACGTTAATACAACATTACAATTAAATCAACATTAGAGGATTCCTAGTTTATTTCACTGTCCAGATTGCAATTGTATATTTGTAAATATATGAATAAAATCTCTTCCTATAGTAAAGAACAGCAGAAGAAGTGGTCGACAAGTATTGCCCTCTGTTTTTGACTATATAAAATCAAAAATTAAAAAATAGCAACTATGAGAAATGAGAAATACTGGTTTGCAAACAAACTTTCGGTTGATACTAAAATCATTTACAGCCTCCGGCAAGTTTTATGATCTTACGAGGGTTGCGCAAAAATTGTTAGTTATAAAAAGACCGTTGCATCTTTTAACAAAAAATCTTTATTGTTTTTCAAAATAATCTCCATTCAGACTAATACACTTGTGCATTCTTTGACACCACTTTTTAAAACATACGGAAATTCATTTTCTGAAAGGTCCTCAAAAATTCTTTGAAATTCTGTAACTGCTGCATCTGCGTTGGAAAATCTTTTACCTCGCATCATTTTTTTAACAGTCGGAAACAAAAAAAAGTCGCACGGCGCCAGATCTGGGCTATACGGAGGATGAGTTACCCATTGAACTCCAGTATCCGTCAAAAAATCCAATATTCTGGCAGCAGTGTGGGAGGATGCGTTGTCATGATGGACTAACATGTTACGCAAACCGGTCCTTTGGCGACCTGTCTGTAATTTTGCAACATAAATTTACACCAGTCTACTCGAGCCTGTTTTTGACTTTCTGAGAGCAAATGCGGTATCCAACGGCTTGCTAGCTTTCTTACCCAAGATGTTTATGCAAAATGGTATTCACCGCCGAGGATCCAATCTTCACTTCCTCCTGAATCTCCCTATAACTAATATTTCGATTGAATTGAATCAAGATTGCCACTCAATCAACATTTTCTGAACAGGCAGCTTCCGCAGGTCTTCCAGGCCTTGCTTCGTCTTCTAGCAGCTCTCGCCCTCGTCGAAATTCGCGGAACCAATGACTAACAGCGGATAATGAAGGGGCAGCATCGCCAAAAGCTGCTATCAAATTTTCATGGCTTTGCTGGTATCCTAACTGTCTTTTATAGTCGTAGAAAATCATAGCTCTAAAGGCAGTTCGCGGAATGCTCATCTTAACTGAATTAAAAATGCACAACTACTTATCTTACAAAATTAACTACGTTTCACAAGGAAATTGGAACGTTTGACAATTGTTTATGGACAATTGTGGGTAACGAATGTCAACTACTGCGACATTCAATTGTTTCTAGCCAATTGAGCTTCCATGGCCTGCTACTAACTATTAACAGAGCATCCTTCGTATTGTAAAAGTATAAGAGTAAGAAAAAGGTTTCCAGGTAAAGGAGGGTTTATTATATCGATAAATGGAAGATTTTTAACATTTTTGCTGTACTTATTACAAACAATTCGTTTAGACGCATTTTGTAGCATTTTAATTAAATAAATAACAATTAGTATAATTTATTTATGCATTATGTAGAATCGGTTCACGCACAATACAGTTTTACGTGCATTTTTCAAACCTTAATATTATCTACCGTAAATAGTTATTTTACAGTGAAGATATTCCAGTACTGTAAAGAAACGAATTAGGAATCGAATGATGCCCTTGGTTACGCCTTTTTTAATTGAGTTACTATTGTTTCTGTTGTATACCAGACCAAATTTACAATAAGATGGATGCTACGCAGACATTTTGCATTTATAACAGTTTACGGGAGATATACCTATTGTAAAATTCTTTGGCAATTAAAGTTTTTAAAGCAAGCATTCTTGCAATGATTGCTGTGCACAAGAATCACTCCGGTTGGATAATTCTTCGTTAGTTTTCCCAGCTACAATCAAAGTCAATCCGTAACCAAGGGCATAATTCGAACCTTAATCATTTTATTTACAGTACTCCGCAATATCTTTATTGTAAAATAATTACGTACCTACATGTACATACATATATTTTACCTGAACTTTTAAAGTTTTGTTACTTTATAGAACGAATGATCTTTTCGGTAACCTTTCATGGTTTATATTAATTAATTTCTTACATATACTTAAAGTTTTATAGTAGTACAAGCACTAAAAAAATAGCATACGAGAATATTTGACTAAAGAAACGTTTAAGTTTTGGGTTTTGCGACTTTGCAATATAAATTTGACACGTGTTCACCATATGTTTGTTTAAAATCACGATGAGCCTGACGTAAAACCATTTTCATATAGTCTGGTTGCGATAGCATTTTTTTGGCAATTTTTTCGGTTGCCATAGCAATTTTTTAGCAATTCTTTTAAAGATCAAAACTTCAAGTTGTGCTTTAATTAGCTTCGTATAAGGATATCACCAATGCGCCTCTGGATAAGCCTTATTGGTCAAAATCATTGGTTCAATCATTCCTGTCTTACAAATTGTATAATACATATAAGGGGTGGAAAAGTACCAATAAGCAAGTTAATTAATATCGTAATTTCAATACAAATTAGAGCTTGTGCATCGATGATCCTTACTTGATTACTTAATGTTGTTTATTATCTTCGAACTCTTTTAATTATTATTACAATTGTTATTGTTATTGTAGTGTTATTATATTTTTTATTATTGGATATTTTTGCTACACAAAATCTAACGGTAAAACCTTACCGTTATTATTTGTACAAACTTAACTATGAAAAAAGCAGATGAAAAAAAGGAATAAGACCAATAATAATTGTAATAAAAATGATTTAAATTCAAGTTCTAAAAATAATATACAACAATTAGTAAGTAATACAATTAAAAAAAGGGTGAACTCCGAACCCGCAATTTCTGATTACGAGTCTGAAATGTTAACCACTCCACTAATTCCTTTTAATTACAAGCTATACAACAATCAATTAAGCTTATAATCAATTAACAAGCTTTTTAAAAAACTTTTCTGATTGTTACATGTGTTTTTGGCAATAAATGAATTTTTTTCTTTAATACCGAAATTTCTACTTACATTTGGAGAATGATAAAACTCCATTGGATGTCCTGTATTATCGCTTACAAAAAATACACTGTACAACTAAAATCAAAACGGCTTGGTATAGTTGGTATTAGAAAATGCAAGAATTTTTAGAGATCATTGTTTACATATGGCATATAAGCTAAGTGTATATAGGTGTTAATACCTACCTATTGAAATTAAAATGTAAAAATAAGAAAAGTCCTGGAACTCATGGATATATATCAAAAACCAAAACGGCTTGATACAATTCAAAAATTCAAGAATTTTTAGAAAGCACCGTTTACATATGGCATATAAACTAAATGTATATAGCTGTTAACGCCTATGTAATTAAGTTTAAATGTAAAAATAAGAAAAGTCCTGTAACTCATCGATATATAACAAAAACCAAAACGGCTTGGTATTATTAGAAAATTCAAGGTTTTTTTAGAAAGCATTGTTTACATATGAAATATAAACTACATAATTATATATATGTAGGTGTTAATACCTATGTCATGAATTTGAAATGTAAAAATAAGAAAAATCGTGGAACTCATCGTTACATAACAAAAACCAAAACGGCTTGGTATTATTAGAAAATTCAAGGTTTTTTTAGAAAGCATTGTTTACATATGACATATAAACTACATAATTATAATATATAGGTGTGAATACCTATGTAATGAATTTGAAATGTAAAAATAAGAAAAGTCTTAGAACTCATCGATACATAACAAAAACCAAAACGGCTTGGTATTATTAGAAAATTCAAGGTTTTTTTAGAAAGCATTGTGTACATATGACATATAAACTACAAAATTATATTTAGGTGTGAATACCTATGTAATGAATTTGAAATGTTAAAATAAGAAATGTCCTGAAACTCATCGTTACATAACAAAAACCAAAACGGCTTGGTATTATTAGAAAATTCAAGGTTTTTTTAGAAAGCATTGTTTACATATGACATATAAACTACATAATTATATATATGTAGGTGTTAATACCTATGTAATGAATTTGAAATATAAAAATAAGAAAGGTCCTGGAACTCATCGATATATAACAAAAACCCAAACGGCTTGGTATTATTAGAAAATTCAAGGTTTTTTTAGAAAGCATTGTGTACATATGACATATAAACTACATAATTATAATATATAGGTGTGAATACCTATGTAATGAATTTGAAATGTAAAAAAAAGAAAGGTCCTGGAACTCATCGATATATAACAAAAACCAGAACGGCTTGGTATTATTAGAAAATTCAATGTTTTTTTAGAAAGCATTGTTTACATATGACATATAAACTACATAATTATATATATGTATGTGTTAATACCTATGTAATGAATTTGTAATGTAAAAATAAAAAAGGTCCTGGAACTCATCGATATATAACAAAAACCAAAACGGCTTGGTATTATTAGAAAATTCAAGGTTTTTTTAGAAAGCATTGTTTACATATGACATATAAACTACAAAATTATATTTAGGTGTGAATACCTATGTAATGAATTTGAAATGTAAAAATAAGAAATGTCCTGAAACTCATCGATATATAACAAAAACCAAAACGGCTTGGTATTATTAGAAAATTCAAGATTTTTAAAAAGAATTGTTTAAATATGTAATTAAACTAGGTGTATATAAATGTTATATCTATGTAATGGAGTTCAAATGCAAAAATAAGAAGAGTCCCGGAACTCATCGATATATCCCTAAAATCAAAACGGCTTTGTATTTTTAAAAAATTTAAAGAGTTCCGAAAAGCTTACATTATATATGGTTTAATAAACCTGGTGTACATAAGAATTTTTTGGTGTCCCGGAACTCGTCGATCGACATACATATATATATATATATATATATATATATATATATATATATATATATATATATATATATATACACAGGGTCTTCATTAAGTTTGGAACCGGCTTAATATCTTCAAAACTATTAACTGGATTAAATTGAAATTTGGGGTGTGCATTTTATAAATTAATATCTATTGTGCCTAATTTTTTCACCTGCTTTGCATCGTTACTTTACGAGATACACAGCCAACTTGATTTTTTTTAAATAGCAATGGGGGTCAAATTTGACATCATTTGAAAGCTTATTTTTTTCTGAGTACCATTATGTAATACACGTGTTGTATCATTTTGACAAAAATCGCCAAAACAATTAAAATCAACGAAACATGTTTTATCCACAAAATTTAAATTTATTACTTAAAATTTACTTTTACTTAAAATTACTTAAATATTTACTGTCAATGTGTAACTTTTGACATTTCTATGAATTTTGTAAGATCACTAGATATTTTAATTTTTAATTTATTCAACACTTGATTTTGTGGATAAAACATGTTTCGTTGATTTTAATTTTTTTGGCGATTTTTGTCAAAATGATACAACACGTGTATTACATAATGGTACTCAGAAAAAAATAAGCTTTCAAATGATGTCAAATTTGACCCTCATTGCTATTTAAAAAAAATCAAGTTGGCTGTGTATCTCGTAAAGTAACGATGCAAAGTAGGTGAAAAAATTAGGTACAATAGATATTAATTTATAAAATGCACACCCCAAATTTCAATTTAATCCAGTTAATAGTTTTGAAGATATTAAGCCGGTTCCAAACTTAATGAAGACTCTGTATATATATATATATATATATATATATATATATATATATATATATATATATATATATATATATATATATATATATATATATATATATATATATATATATATATATATATATATATATATATATATATATATATATATATATATATATATATATATATATATATATATATATATATATATATATATATATATATATTACGACTAGAAGCGTAATAGATCTTAGTAGCCACTCAAGCATCGTGATGAGTGCATGAAAATGTCGCAGCTAACGAAAATTGAGTACCGCGCGGTCATTAAATTTTTAGTAAAAGAAGGGCACACGCCTAATCAAATCAAACAACGTTTAAACGGCGTTTATGGTGATCTATCTCCTTCATATTCCACTGTAAAAAAGAAGTTAAAATGTTTCCGTTTGGGGCAAGAATCTCTTGAAGATGATGAGCGTACCGGTCGGCTAATTGAAGCGGTAACGTTTCAAAAAGTTGCAATCATTGAAGAAATGGTATTAGAAGATCGCCGTTTGAAAATTAATGAGTTAGCAGTGATGTCTGACATTTCGGAAACAGTGTTCGCCGAATCCTTTATGACAATTTGGGTATGAATCAAATTAGTGCAAGATGGGTACCGCGTCTTCTTTCTGCTGTTCAACGTCAACGTCGCGTCGAATGTGCGCGCTCGTTTTTAAAATTGTGTGGCGACGACCCAAAGCCGACTTTGGAGTCCATTGTCACTGGAGATGAAACAATGGTTCTGTATTATGATCCTCTATCCAAGAGCGAATCAATGGAATAGCGGCGACCCGATGAACCTCGTCCCAAAAAGGTGAAAGTCGTTCTATCGACAAAGAAAGTTATGGCAACAATATTCTGGGATTGTGACGGCATTTTACTGACTGATTTTAAAAAACGCAATACAAACTGTTAACAGTACATATTATGCGTCTTTATTGCATAAATTGAGAAACAATATTCGTGAAAAAGGTGGTGGTAATTGTGTATTAAACAGGACTAACTTTTTCTTGGCATATTCCGCTTGAGATATTTGCTTCCAGAAAAACAGTCTAGGTAGTGCACTAACGAGATTTTTAGAATATTGTAAGAATTCGTGTTAACACAAATTTGCACATCTTTCACAAATACCGTTTAAAGCATTCTTTAGTTACTGCTAGTAGTAGATTCCTTTTTACACACTTATGCATATTGGTTTGAGATTGAAATGTGTTGTGTCCATCTTTATTAATGTTTGACCTTAAATAGTAACAGGACATTGCTACATGCAAGGAATTTAAAATAAAGTATTATTTGTTATCGAAAAATGACATCTCAGATAAGATAATTACAAATAACTTACAAAAAAGGTGTATAAGAGTCACTATCTAATAGTAGTATTCTTTAATTAACCTTAACACCCACAGGTAAAGGCTTAAACTCACTATAAACAAAAGTCTAATAATCACAAATGACACTTTCCAGCTAAACTTGCTGGCACTGCAGCTCACTGTACCCTGAGAACCCTATAAATCCTTTAACTATTTCGGTGTTCGATTATTACACGACACTGTACCCGTTCATACTGCCGCAATTTCACAAGCTGCCATTCGCGAATGCGGCTTTGAAGCATTGGATCATCCACTGTACAGTTCGGATATGGATCTATACTGGGTTTACCCAACAGATATAGTAATGAAAAACCAGAGACATTCAGATGCAACTTGAAACTTGAATATCCATTGATTGAAATAAATGGGGCGGTACTCGATAGAAGTCTCATTTACACATACAAACACAAACGGCAAACGCCAGCTTGTTACGCATGCGTTTACGTCAGTTGTTTTGAAAGTTCCGTCAGTTTTTCCAACTGTGTTACATATTAGGTACATTACAAGTCTTTATTAAGACTCGCACCATTCAATACACGAACGGTTGTCAATAAGTAAGTTAGAATTATATGAAAAGTTAATAATAATAATGAGTTGGTTAATTTGTAGAATTTTCCTTACTGCAAAATTATTAAAAATGGATGATGAAAACGTCAACAATATTCAGTTGTCACCACCAAAAAAAACGCCAAAAAAGCACTTTTCTGTAGAGGTGAAACAAATAATTATGAACACTTTTAAAGTGTGTGAAGAGCAGCATCCTCAATGGAAAAAACACGAAAAAGAGGAAAATGTTGCTAGATTGATAGGTCATGTTTTAATTTACCTTCCAATCCCACTGCTTATTTACTATAATTTTATGAATTGGTCTGGCCAGTGTTTACAACATACTTCGTGAGCACAAGCAACATCCTGATTATTTTGCTGCTCCTAAGGCATGTCATAGACCAAGAGCTATTTTGGACAATGTTTCCGAAGAAGACAAAAATGGCAAAAAAAGTGTGGGCTGACATGTCCATGGCATGGGCTGATTTTTAAGAGGGTTATCGACTGACTTGAGAAATCCATCGGGGAAAGGAAAGCGGCTCATCACCCTTCATATAGGATCTGATGACGGTTTTGTAGATAATGGATTACTGTTATTGAAATCCAAGAAAACAAATGACTACCATGAAGAAATGATCGCAGATACATTTGAACAATGGTTTAAAAATATTTTGCCCAGTCTTGAAGAAGGTTGCGTTATCGTCTTGGATAACGCAAGTTATCACACAAGAAAAATTGAAAAAATTCCGTCTAGCAACACAAAGAAAGCTGACATACATAACTGGCTGCAGAAAAAACTATCCCCTACGAAGACAGTATGGTGAGAGCTGAATTGTTATCTTAAGTAAAAAAGAATGCACCTAAACACAGTGCTAACGTAATCGACGAATTAACACAGGAAAGCAACAGAACTGTTCTGAGATTGCCACCTTACCATGCGACGTATATATAGTATGTTTGTATATAATTTCTTTGTTTTATTGTAAAAACTATTTATTATATATTATAATATATGTAAACACATAGCACTCGCGAACTTTTCATGGCTTTTTTATTAAATTAATAAAATGCAATTTTTTAAAATGTATGATTATTATTTATACTAGTATAAATTTCTCTAAGTGACATCATTTATAACGAATTAACAATTCATATACAAAAATGTTCTATTGTAAATTTAACTTTCACATAAAACCAATCAGAACAATCTGTGCTGCCTTGATTTTTTTTTAACTATATCTGTTCAGTGTCCGGAGTATAGTGACTATTATTTATTTTCCAATTTAAAGAAAGACCTTAGGGGACGTCGTTTTAAGGTCGAGAACGAGTTGCAAGCAGCTGTAATTGAAAATTTTGAAGGAAAAACTTCATATTATTTTTACAAGAGCATTGAGTTATTAATTCCACGTTGTAATAAGTGTATTGACATTAGGGGAGACTATATTGAAAAATAAAAATTATTATATTTTACCAAGTTTATTTTTTCTATATCAGGCCGAGAATTTATGGTGCTTACCTCGTATATTAGGGGATAATTACTACTCGCTGATACATCTTTAGTCAATTCTTATTCTAAAATGGCAGAGCAGTCATTTAAAAAAAAATTAAATGGAAATGGTTGTCAAGTGTCCTTGAAAACTTTTAAAATTATCAATTAAAAAACAAATGAATTTCTACTGTACTTCTCTGAGTTGTTGGATGAATTTATAATTTTACAACCTTGGATCTGTTGTCAAAAATATCTACCAAACTACATGTTTAATTAAAATTAACAAAAAGGAAAACAAAATTGGATACAATTATTTTTATCCTTTTATTATACAGCTTTATATAAATTTAACAAAATGACACATTACCATCAATAAATTTAGTTGATCCAAGACAAATCTTATTAGACATTATCTTAAATCTTAATTAATTAATTAAATCTTAAAACAGCAGAATTGTATAAATTTATTTTTTCTGCAAAATTTCTTTTGGATCATTAAATCAATTTTAAAAATATATTGTTTTATTTATAATTAAAAAAATGTATATTTTAGTAATTGATAATATTAATATTACTGTTGCAGAATTGGGACATATCTTGTTACTGGTACATTTGCCACACTTATTTAAAATTTTGGTGTGGGCTTAACCAACTCCAGCCCCCAACCATTCATTGATAAATGATTCCATCTGATGAGAATGGAAAAATTTTATTACAAAATTTATTAGTTACCATAATATTTTTCATTAAAACTTTGCAATCATATTTATAGTTTTAAAATGAGGTATCACTCGATCTCCCTTCCATTTAGACTAAAAATGTTTCAGAAAGTATATTTATCGCCTATTATATGTTTTCAAAATCTGGAGCAAAAATTTATTAAAGTAGCAGTACTGATCAAGCCCAGTGTTGCTTGCTTTACCTGTATTATCTTTGTACAAGCTGCAGTTACAGTAATGCAATCATGACAGTTTTGTAAAAATTGCAGCAACAAAAGAATTTATCCTGTGGAGCTCCTGAACTTTGCAAATTGCCTGTATAGTCTGGATGACTTTTAACAAGATTTATGAGTATTAAAGACAAAAACCTTTATTGTGTATTTTTATTACTATTTCTTTTCTGTGTTAACTGAAAATGGTATTACATACTTTTCATTTCAACCAAATGTTATAATTACACATATTTATGAACATATTTAAACAGTAACATCGTGTTTGTATTTTACAGATAAAAAACAATTGGACTATGATCCCTCTTGGAATAATGGTACGTATTTTCTTATGAACTAACCAATAGATATGGCAGATATTAATATTGTATACAGGGTGATCCACAAAATAATTGAGGATGGTTTGAATTTACCACCACATTAAATTATTGTAACGTTGGCAGCACGAATATTTTTCAGAAATTTCTATCCTTTTATATTATAGTAGCGTCTTAAAAATATTATATTCAAATTCAAATCCCAAATTCAAATTCATTAGAAACCCAAAATACAAATAATACAAAAAACATATAGAATACTTAGAAAAAAGTAAAGCTAAAAAAATATAACATAAGATACATATATGTATCTGAATGTATACAGTATAAAAACAGTTTATGTGAACATTTAAACACATCTAGATCACATACAACAGTAGCAGTAGTATATTATCAAGTATTATTATTATTTAATTAGAACATAAATTAATAAATGACGCTATAAAAACCCACAATTAA
The DNA here is from genome assembly GCA_929113105.1 of Agrypnus murinus. Classification (NCBI taxonomy): domain Eukaryota; kingdom Metazoa; phylum Arthropoda; class Insecta; order Coleoptera; family Elateridae; genus Agrypnus; species Agrypnus murinus. The sequence goes on along the minus strand of OV816026.1, from coordinate 172,619,634 downwards.
AAATGAGATGTGTGTAATTCACAAGCAGAACCCTAGGACATGTTTGGTTCTCTTCAGCTAAGGGTAGCTGCTTGGGAATGACACACACCCATTCTTGACTTATATATATATTGCCGCAATTAACATTAATATTAAGAGAAAACACTTACGACATCTATAGAGTAATTCTTTAATGCAGCATATTGCTCTATAGATGTCGTGAGTGTTTTCTCTTGATATTAATGTTAATAATTGTGGCAATAGTGTGGGGAAGTCCGATAGCTCCTAAACGGTAACAGCTAGAAAAATCGTTCAAATACGGATGTAAACAGTGGATAGAGGCGCATCTAGAGAAATTATTTTCAAATATACAGGGTGTTGCAGAAAAGTGTGGCACACTTAAGGTAATTTTTTTAAATAGAATCCCTAAATATTTTTCCATATTTAACACCTCTCTTGGCAGGTTTATTCAAATCTAAAATCTTAGCGCCATCTAATGACCGGTTTAGAAGTTATAAATTTTTTTTCAAAAAAATTGAGTTTTACATTATCACACTTAACAGTTTACCGCTTTCACGGCCGCAACTGTGAAGACGAATTGAAGTAGGGATTTGGTTGCAGGGGCTTGTGGGTGCTCTTCTTTAAAAGAAAATGGATCCACCATGTACAGGGTGTTCAAAATTAATTTTTAAATTTAGAGAACTTGAAAGCTAAAATTCACAACTTTTTCAAATGGAACACCCTGTATATTTTGTACCTTTGTGATGCAGAATTAAATAACGAACATTTTTTGTATGTACCTATAGCTATCTGTAACCACTTTTGATTTATTGAGAAAAAACTGCAAGAAGTATACAATTAAAAAATTATTTATGTAAAAAATGAAGGTTTTTCAAATAAAACAAAAGAAAAAACTGTAACAAATGCTCCATATGTTGCCCATTTGCGTGGACACACATTTCGATGCGCCTTTGGAACGATCTTTGTACTATTATCTTTGTATCTTTATTAACATTGCAGGCGTGATACTTCTAAAAGCATGTATTATTCTATCCTTCATATTTTGGATTGTGGTTGGTGTCTGTATAAAATTTCTTTTACATATCCCCATAAAAAGAAATCCATTTTTGTAAGATCAGGAGATCTCGTAGGGCATTTAGTGGGTCCATTCCTTCCAATCCATTGATGTGGGTAGATATTATTTAGGTGGTCTCTTACTGCATGTAAATAATGCGGTGGAGCACCGTCTTGCTGAAGCCACATCCCATTTCGGATCCTTTGAGGACGGTTCACCAATAATTGTGGCAGATAGTTCTCCAAAAAATGAAGATAAATAGCTCCAGTTAATGTACCATCAAAAAAATGTGGCCCTATTACATGTTCTCCAATAATTCCCCCCCAAACGTTTATGGACCATATGTGCATTTTACCTATGGCACAATTACAAAACTGTAAACGTTTTAGAAAATCGTCATCAGTTAATTCCTGGTACATTTGAATGTGATATGCATGAAACTTATTTTTCTATAAGATTTGACCAACAGAATGTCTACTTATTCCTACAGATGAATTCACTTCTCTCTGACTAACATGGGGATTCTCAATCGTTGCCAGGACAACAGATAACTCATTTTCTTCGTTTACAACATTGTTAATTCATTCACTTTTTCATACTGTACATTGCCGGTCCTCACAAATCTATCGAGCAGGTTTTGAAAGCTGTGAACTTTAGGAGCCTCCATTCAGGATACCGTTGGTGGTGAATTCTGCGGGCAAGCAAACAATTTCTTTCCGACTCGCCCAAAACAAAAGTCATGTCTACAAGTTCTTCATTACTAAAATTCATTTTGAAAAACTAAAACACCTACTAGAACTAAACACTGATGTTCGATAACTGCGAGAAATGTACATTTTGCATACGTGCACAACAATTGCTAGATGCTTTAATGTTTTGTCGAACAAAAACAACCAACACACTTGACAACTAAATAAATAATTGTTTTTAATTGTGTAATTCTTGCAGTTTTTTCTCAATAAATCAAAAGTGGTTACAGATAGCTATAGGGACGTACATACAAAAAATGTTCATTATTTAATTCTGCATCACAAAGGTACAAAATATACAGGGTGCTCCATTTGAAGAAGTTGTGAATTTTAGCTTTGAAGTTCTCTAAATTTAAAAATTAAACTGTTTACATCCGTATTGGAGCGATTTTTCTAGCTGTTACCGTTTAGGAGCTATCGGACTTCCCCACACTATTGCCCCACCCGGTATATAAGCCAAGTGTGTGTTATTCACATCATTATGATACAATAATCTTTAGATGTCAATTTTCTATAAAATTTTTTCGCTCTGGACTTAGTCATAATTTGTTTCGTTGGGTGCTTAGTTTTCTTGTATGATTTTATAGAATTGTTTTTTTTTAATGAATTAAACAGTAGATTTTGATGTTTTATGTTTTTTTGCCTAATCTCTGACAGAAGTGCTTGGATCGGTTGCTAACGACTTTAGTACCTTTTTTTCCAAATCTTTATCCAAAAACACGGACTTATCTCCACTTCCTAATATTATTTTGACACTACCCATCTTCCTGTATCTTTTCAATACCCTTTGCACTGCCCTGATTAATGTTCTGAACTTACTAGCTATTCTTTTCAAAGTAAGATCATTATTTTTCCTTATTTACGTACAAAATATAATCGCGTATTTGTTCTTATTTCGACAACATTTTTATGAACAACAAGTAAAATCAATTGTTTCTGTTAGTTGACAGTTTGGTGATATAAGCCATCTATATCATTTTGTCTTAATTATAATTGTGACCGACACAGCTCTATTACATTAAGTGACAATTTATCTCGGGACAAGCTTTATACTATAGAAAGAATAAGGAAATAAAATATATAGATTGTGTTACATTGTATTGTATAATTTCTAATTTTGGTCTATTTTATTTTTGCAGATTTTTTGGAAAGTATACGAAGTAAGTATATTCTTTATGTATATACATGAGTTACATCCTTAAAATCTGTTTGTGTATTTTTAGATCAACCTTCTATTACTTTGCCTCCCTACAATGGACTGTATGAGGATTTTGCAAGTTAGTACTTATTCCTACAACGTTAGCCTAATCTGTAAACTGGGTAACTTCAAAAAAATAGATACTACATACTTTAAAGCAAATACTTTAGTATTATTAATACCGTAAACTCCATCATATTTATACTTTACCATATGAAAATAGGAGACTATAGGCCCTTTATTTTCAAATAGTAGTGACAACGATTGATCTCGTCGCTGGAACAAAAATATGTTGGTAACATTGACAGTTACCAGATTTGACATTTCGTTTTACACTAAATCTTAGGTTTAATAATCATCATGCACAAGAATATTCGCAATTTAACATGAATTTGATAACGGACATTCATGTTATGTAAAAACGATCATATTAATGTAATATACAACTACGAAATTGTAATTTTTAAACAAATTTTTATTAAAATGACGAAACAATATGCATGTGGTGACTTTTTCTTTATTAAAGTTTGTACCTGGTTTGCTCCACGATGTCGCTACTATTTGGAATAGAGGGGCTATATAGGAGACATTTTTGAAGCGCCATCTTCGCAGATGGGTGTGCAACTAATAAATGTTTTTCAGTGAAAAACCTACATCTAATTAAAAAATAACATTATTATTTAAATTAAACTATTAAATCTTATAATCCTTCATTATAATGACTATTTTTTAATTACTTTCAAAATATTTTAGAATGTCAGGTTTAGTTGCACACCAAAAATTCAAAATTACTTTCTGGTATTAATAATATTAAAGTATTTGTTTAAAGCTGCCTAAAATAGTTTTTTTTTACACATAACAGCTATTCTATAAAATTTGTTTAGATGGAGTTCCACAGTTTACAGATTAGGCTGATGATATCTTAAGCTAAGATCACACACGGCTACTTTTGCAGCACAATTTTAGAGTTGCGACGGTAAAAGTTGCACGTGGTGTTCACACCACATATCCTAAAAGTAGCGCGCAGCATGCAAGTTTTTCTACTGCAACTACCCTTTAAAACTGCAAGCCTAATAAAATGCTGCAATCATGTTCACACACAACACGCTTTCCCAGCTTGCAGCCAACAGCTGCAGCATAGGTGCAGTATTTTATTATTATATTTTATGATTCTTTGGTGTTTCGTCCTGTGCACGTTGGTTTTAACAAGTTTGAATTAATAATAAAGATTCATTTGTGTGCAATGTGGGTGTAATTATAATGATTTTCAGTAGTTTCAGTAAGAAAGATACTTTTGGCAAAAAAAAGTATAATACGAAGAATTTGTCTATTGAATGCTTGATATAGCTCGCAAAGTAACAACGTTGTATTGCGACATACAAGCGGGAAATTTAAATGCTTTATATAGCTACATGCAGCACCACTGGCTGCTCGTAATTTACATCTCGAAAACAAAATCATTTGTATTAAATAAAAAGATACGTAATTCGGAAATTTTCTACTGCTACTTTTTAAATGAATCTGAATAAATAGTGTTTATACACATATACATATACATATTTGTAAAGATAACCTCAAAACTTGAGTCAACGTCATTTAGTACATTAATCTGTTTTCATAAGAACAACAAACGAAATACTGGTGCCAATTTAAGGCAACGTTGTCACTTTTTCATTACTCTAGAAGCTATAATTTATTTATATTCTAGAGAGATTTCTTTATTTTTTAGTGTTTACATAGTAATATTATTTTATTTTTACTAATAAAAAGTAAACTTGAATGAAATTTCTGGTTAGAATAATTGTTTTGGAGTTATAAACCTGGAGCTATAAATATTGCGTAAATGGGATGGCGTTTTTAAAAACAACTTTTTAGAATGACAGCGATAGATTTCAAGTATTTAGTGGAAAAGGTGACAGCTTTAATAAAAAAACAAAACACACTGTCCACATCAGAACTGGATTGATACTGCAGATGCAGCCGCTGCAAAAGTTGCAACCAAACAAATCATTTCTGCAGCCATCGCAACTCTTAAAAGTTCTTTTTGAACTGTGCGCAGCAAACAAATACTGCATGCAACCGACTTGCAGGCGCTATTATTAAGGTTGCAGGAGTGTTCACACTAGGATTCACTTGTGCTGCGCTGTTTTCTATGCAGCAAAAGTAGCCGTGTGTGATCTTAGCTTTAAATAGTACTTACTACTTTATATTTATATTTTTGTTACATCAACTTTTCTTAGTACACTACTTAATACTATTCTGATATTTTAGAGCAGGCCGAAGAAGAGAATGAAAGCAATAGAATAGTGTGTAAGTATTAAAAAATATACTTAATTTCAAATGTAAACTGTCTAGCAGTGGCAGAGCTTGTTCAAAAACTGGATATAGTATCTAAGAGTATGTAGTAGAGTCAATAGTATTCAAATAGGGATGGGTGCTGGACCATGTTTCAAAATCTTAAGTTAACATTTGACCAACAATATTACTTGTGTTAATCAAATTTATTTACAGTTTCTAGCCGCTTCCAGTGGTATCCAATATTTATAATACTTGGGATAGTAATCTTTGTCATAAAACTATGTCTTTTGCTGGCATATAGAAGAAGACGAGTTATTATTTTAACACGAGCAACTATTTACAGTCCTACTACTACTACTTTACCACCATCTCAAACACATCTTCCATCGCAAACTGAAGAGTTATCTCAAACTGATAACCCTCCGTCATATGACGATGTTGTAAATGTGCCTCAAAATGTCCCGCTTGTTCAAAAATAAAATAGTTATCACAGTTTAGATTTAAAAATAAATATATTTGTTCTTTTTTTTTATAATGCAGTGTGATCCAAAAGTAAGTATCTATTACAAGTTAAGAGTCTTAATTACGGAATTTCTATTTAACCTGTAGCACAGTGTGACTATAAATGATTGAAAAAATCATAGTGGATTGGTAATGCTTGGATAATTATTGAGAATTGTTATTTATTAGTTATTTTTTGATTAGGTTTTCTTTTGTAGCTTATTTAACACTATATTTTAGTAATGCAAATTATAATCGTTTTATATTTATACATTAAATAATACAAAAATACTTTTTATGTCAATAAAAGTTAAAATGATTGCTTTGTTTTGGTTTTGATTTGAAATTTGAAAATTAATTACCACAGTAAAATTAAAAAAATGCTTGCCAGCCTTTTAAAAAAAGAACAATAATTTACAGTCACGTGGTATATATTGTTACTGGTTTTTATATTTGATACTGATGTCCAAGTGTAGAATATTTATGTAATTTGAATCTTTTGATCTATTATAGTTTTTATATTAATATACTGAATTTTAACTATTAAATAAAATGTTGAGTAATATGTGTAAATGTAACTTAATTTCAACGGCGTCAGTGCAATACCACACATACTACAAAAGCCAATATGAGGTATTGCATTCTGTAATTTTAAGTTTTTTGATTGCTTTATTTGGTGTGCTAATATTCTAGGACGTACGTCCTTATGTAAGGTGTACATAACAGTCAAAATCTATATTGGCCAAAAATATTAGTTATGAGGTATTGCATTGAAGCCATTGTATATTTTTAAAATTTTGACATTAACAATAATAATGACAAATATTGTTACATCAGAATAGTTATACCTAAACCACTCAACAGAGCAATGCCGCTATACTTTGTTCAGCCAAAAGAATGTGATCAACAATGAATGCAACAACCAGCTTTACATGCTACAAATTAATAAAAGTGCATTTTTCTCTCTTACCCCTTATCTCCTTTTACCAAATGATTATAATAATTATTTTAATCTGTTATAAAAAGTAATGCTTGTGGTGTATACAAGATTTTATTTTTTACAAGAATATGTACGAATAGAAAATCAGTTCTGATTGATTTTGGACATAACGATTGCAAAGTTAACGCTGAGCAGGCGTTATAAATGATAATGCCCTGATTATTATGGACTACTTGTTTCTAGTTTGTATCACAGGTATAAACAACAAATAATATGCAAGTGAAAAATAATAAACCTTATACATATAATAGGAGCCAGCAGTAGACGAGTGGTATGAGAGTACTACTAGTATTCCAAAGGTCGTGGGTTCAAATCCCACGGGTCAGCAGAATTTTTCTAAATTGGGAAATTTAGCTGCCTCAACTATGGCTGTGTGTGCTTGTGTTGCCTGTTAGATGACTTTAGCTGTTGCTTCCCCACATAAACAAATAAACCTTAGTAAAAAAATTAGAAAATCAGATGATTTCGTTAGGCAACCTTTTTCACACCTGACACCACTGATCTAAGCTCTCAAAACTGTTAAGTATGCGTTTGCTTGCGATACAGGTTTTTAAATTGAAGATTCTATTAAAATATGGGATGCTTTTGTAAAGAGTGGCTTAACTATTTCTTTTGGCTGAACAAAGCTTAGTAAGATTGGTGTGGCAAAAAAACTTGCACACAGAAACACTCCTTTTTGATTATACTATAGTTATCAAAAGATTTCTTATTTTTAGAATATTTTTCTAATAGTTGTCTCTATGTGATATGTTTCAATAATTAGATTGCCACAGTTTAGTCGTATCTGTGCAGATTGTATAAGTATTAAATAAGAATGAATAGCGAATACTAAGATAGGAATCTTTTTTCAATAAATCTTTACTTTTTGATTGATTCTTTTTTTGTAAATTGTTTGTTAAACACTTCTCTGTTGAACAGTGGCGGGTTCTATATATCCTTTTGGATGTTTTGTTAGCAAATGTATCCATGTAAGTGGCTGTGAAGCAACCAGTTAATATGCTTTCCGACTGGTAACAGAACATCCTACAGGGCATGTACAAACCACCACTGCTGTTGAAGTATTATAAAGGAATTTAACAGCATTCAAGGAAATATTAATTGCTGATATTCCTTACCTTAAAATATGAGGTAAATGCAAAATGAAGAAAAATGAGGCTCCTTCAGGTTGCTATGATATATTATTGTTAATAAGCATCGCATTCGTGCAACAATAAAATTTTATCGTGATAAGTGTTGTACTAGTATACACTTTACAACACTTGATCATAGATTTATTTAAATTTAAAGACCACTATCACTTATGTTCAATAGTAGCAAGGCAAACTGAAAAGTTATACAAAAACAAACACCACTTACCTTTGTGATGAAAAGAAAATTTGCTCCAGCTATGATTTTAAAATCCAAAGACAAGTTCAGGAAAATTGCATGAGAAAATTTCAGGCGGGTCGCTCTTTGACAAAATAATAAAATATTGTTCAACTTATACCTGTGAAATTCTGTTAATGGACACAAAACAAGAAAAATACACAAATAAATCTCCTTTTTAACATTTAAAAATATTATTTTATTAATAAAAAAAAATGAAAAACTGAAAGTTTAGAAAAGAGAAACGAAAACAAAAGAAATTCTTACTATCTAACATGGATTCAATTAACTATTGGTGCCAATTGGATTTAACAAAATAAGAATCAAGAGACAGTCTAACTCTTTGTCTTAATTCATTTTTATTTTATCATCCCACGATCTTAAATTATAATTGAAGAAAGAAACCAAACAAAAATTAAAGTTAAAGTTTGACAATAAATTTTTAAATTCAAAAATTTTGCGCCACTCTTGGATTTTTAAAACGCACTATATTATTTGCCAATTTTCTGTAATAGTAAATTTACCTGCTTATTTGTTGCGTTGGTGAACACGCATTTCCATATAATTGTTCTTGTGGATCTTCTTTTGTAATTTATTACAACTATTAAATATTGAACAATTTACCTTCAATACGTGAGTACATAAATCAATTGTCTATTTCCCAAAAATTCTTATTACATCCAGTTTTAATTTCCTTCCATCCAGAAATAAAATTACAATACGTTTTCCAAAAAATTTTCTTATAAATAAATAGTCCAAAAACCAAATTCACACTTCACTTTACTTTTTATTTAAATCACTTTAATTGTTCAATGTTATTTTCATTATTAAACACTTAAAAAAAAATAAATTTGGATGACATTTGTCATAACCTCACTTTTTTGACATTTCATTAATTGTTTCTGTAAATTGATACGTACGTAGCGGAGGTCAGTTATTAATTTAGTAGTGCAGATGTGAGATCATTGTTTGCCTTATCATTAATTCAGGGTCAAAATCTTACAAACAATTCATAGTCGACTCGTGACTTGTAAAAAATACGGAAAAATCCGAAATTTTTTTTTAATGTTTAATTTTTATTTTATGAGTTTTGGGTCTCTATATGGTCAACTTTCACCCCCTTAAAGCATTGCATATTTATCCGGAACACCCTGTATGGTTGAAAAATTAAATTAAATGTTTAAACAAATTACATAATCGGAAAGAAGATAATTTTCCCTATATTTTGGTATATAGCATGTCTAACAAAAAGCAAAGTTATCTCCAAGATTCAATGGCAACCATCTTGAATTTCCTGACGAACATGGTTTTTACAACATTTTTAACAACTAGATTTTACTATTTTAATAGATCAAGTTCAAATGATACAAATTGATGAAAATTTGATGAATCGTTAAACCAGCATGGGATTTACTTGAAATTCTACAACAAAAACTGTGAGTATTGTGGTGATTGCTTGCATACACCTTTCCATCTATGCCTTTTATAATTTCCAGGTGAAACTACACCTACAATGGCTTCAATTATGAAAAACCAAGTCCAACGATATGCAAATCGTAACTTGTCAAAATAATCTTTCAGTTTTAAGTGAAAAATCCGTTTAAGATTTACTTTTTATTATTATCAAGTGATGTAGAGTGTATCCTTTTACTTATTAAGTAACAAACTAATTTATTTAATTAATATTTGGTCAAGTTGAATCCAAACCCCTAAATATATAGGCAACCTAAATGACATATTCAATTATGAGTGCTGGAATCACAGCAAGGTGTACGAACTTTATTAATGTTGATCTTATAAAATTACATTTTTATATCATCTAGCAATGATTACTTATCTAAACAATTAGTCTAGCAAAAGGATTTGCTTGACTGAAAGTTTTACTATATGCAATTTTAAATGTGCACGAAAGACAAGGAATGTTCTGTTGAGCACAATCAAAGCTGGTGTAAGTTAAATTTAGTAAAGCTATTGTTAGTTGGCTAGTTTTTGCACCAATGTCTTCAATTAAAAGTTAAATCCAGGGGTCCATTTCATAAAAATGAATTTTCGTAGCCTTTTTGATAATTTAATTTTTGCAGTTTGTGCATTATAATTCACCTTGTATGATTATTTCATAATCCCCTTATATCAGAACATTATAAAAACTTCTGGTACTTGAGCGCATTCAGAGTTTGAGTTTGATTTTACTAAACTTGTATTTTTGTAGTCAGAACAATTAATTTTTGTTTGGTAAAATATATGAGATTTTGTCTCGTACTTAGCAATTTGCTCTACCAAACACTTGCGCTCTTGGCCTGTGCTCAGCATATATAGTCTGGCACTGTAATAAGCTGTTTCCAGTTCAGAAGGCAATTTAAAATGAGTTTGTATTGTAACATTATTAAAATTATTGTAAATTAAGTACAAGTAAAATAGTAAAATGCTTAAAAACATTTGTTATGTAGAAGTAATATTTGTTGATTGTGAGATTTTACTAAAGAAATTTTAATTTGATTGTATTATAACCTATAAGTGGTTGCGGACGCTACTGAAACATCAAGTTTAGCTTGCCACAAACAAATCGAGTTTCTGTATATGTGTTCCTGTGTCAGTGTAGCTAACTTGATTTATTAGTGACTTTCGAGGACATTAGAGTCACTACATCTAGTCAGCCAGGCCATGCTGGTAGTTCAGAGTACTGCAAACAACGCCCCCTCCCCCCAAATAATGCTGCAATAGAAATTCTTTTGGTATGCCAAAATTAGTATTCCAAAGTAATGCTTAATGACATGTGATAATTACATACTCCATTGTATATCTATGGCATGTTAAAATTAATACGCAAAAAATACATCCGTTTCATATCTTCGTCATTACCATGAAATTCACATGCTTTTAGAACAATGATAGATGTCACTGTTATTTGTTGTGATTAATGTTAATTCAGCATTTGTATTTAAGCCCAAATAAAATGTGACTTATTTATAATCAGTCTTAGCACATAATACGAAGATAGCAGTATTATTGATTGTGAATTTCACATACTTCCTTATTACTGTCTAGTAACAATAGGCTATAAAATATACGATTAAATATACATTATATTATTTTATTGAAACTTTGTTTAGAAATTCTTGTACTGCAATTTGCACAGTATTCTAATAACCTGATTTGAATAAATCCACCTGTAAATTGCTTCAGAATTCTAAAAATCATTTCATTATGGCAATCCCATATTGAAAATCTCCGAAGCCTGGCTGACTACATGAAGTGACTCTAGGAGACATTAGAGTTCCTGCTTTATAATACAGGATAAGAGTCTGGCCAAGTCTTTGTATTGGGGGATCAGTCTCACACACAACTAATCACTATGAATACACAAATTCGATTCGCTCTTAAATAAACATATTTAAATTACTGAATTTTATAAAAAAAAATTAAAAAGAAAAAATAACTATACAAGCGGTGTTAGCTTATTTTTTTGTTCTTATAAAGTGCTTAACATTCTTTTGAGAATGCTAACCCTAGACTAGACTAGGAGATATGTCAAAATTTAAATCTTTAAAATCTTTAATATTTAACTTTTAGTTTAGGATTTATTAGTCTTTGATTATAAATCTTAAAATTGTTTTGATGTTTTTTTTTCTCTAAAAAATATTGAGCTGATTTACATTGAGCTACAATGAAAATTAAGTACATAATTAATTTCCAAAGTATACTGCACCGAGTGTTCAGCCTAATATGTAACCACCACAGGCTCGTAGTCAAGGGGGGCTTGTGAGGCTGAAGCCCCCCCCCCCGAAGCATATATATGACTTAAATGTAGATCGAATTAATTTCATTTCCGCGCGCTCGTAAGAATCATTTATCCTGACTTTCTCCTATTAACAGCTTCTAATAAACAATGTAGCAGAAGTGTGGGTAGATCTGGACAATCAAATTGATAAGCCATCAATCAAAAGAAAACAATGTTAGATCGACATGTGTCCCATATGACCTACAAACAAAATATAATTCAGTATTGCTATGGCCGCCAAATAAATTGTATCTTACAGTAGGTTTTGTTCCAGCCAACTATCTTGTGCCCACTTCTATCAAACTTCATAGGAGGTTATCACATAAAAAACGTATGTAGCGTAACTTAATTTATTAGCTGAAGTTTTGGTCATGATATGTATTTTATAACTACAACAGTATTTATCTGATTGCGTTCATAAATTAAGTACTATTAATCAAAATATAGCATCTAAGTAATCGGGTAGTCCCAGATGCAAGTCAGTTGGTTACCCTCTGACATTTTTCAGAGCTCTAAATTTAACAAAAAGAAAGTAGTTTCTGGGAATTAGGTATACCTTACGTATTTGATTAAAATACATTTCTATATTTGGCCTCCTACTAATGTGACTAAAAAGCATTCACAAAAAACACAAAGAAAGGAGATTTTAACATCTCTTCCCTATATGAATGATTTTAAAGAGAAAAGTAAAGCCATGACCTGTAAATAACTAAAAACAAAACCAAATAGTCAGTCTTTCCCATGAATATTGTGATCAAGAAACTATAAATGCATCATTTGCAAGGAAACATTTGAAGAAGACTGAATCTCATGCACAGTTCGGTAGAGTGTTCTTGTCTTTCTCTTCCAGGATATATAATAGCTACCTATTTTTGCAGATCTAGTCATAAGCGTGGTGGCGTACTTATATTTATTAAAGATAATATAAAGTTTTCAGTTATAGATAAGCACTTTCAGTTATGTAAGGAATTAGAATTTGAATGTTGCGTGCTGCGTTTAGATGAGTATAACTTAACAATAATTTGCGTTTATAGAACTCCTAAGAGTAACTTACAACATTTCTATTGAGAGATTACAAACGCTCGACATCTCAGTTACTGTGAAATTTCATAACGTATGTGTTTTATTATTCCACGACAATACTTTTTGAACGCCAAATAAATTATATTAAGTGTCAATAATATCAGTATAGCGTGCTAGCATACTATATAAAGTTCCTACGTTCTATTTTTTCACAGCAACCGAGATGTCGACAGTTTATAATCTCTCTATAGAAAAACTTGAATCTATTTTGCAATATCATAGTAGTTGTCGTCAACTGGTTATTTGTGGTGATTTTAATGTAGATCTTCTTCAAGATTCGGCGAACAAACGAGATTTTTTAGATCTTTTACTTTCATTCAACATGACCCCCACAATTTACACTGCTACGAGGGTCACTTCTACTTCCAAGTCGTGCATTGACAATTTTTTGTTACCGGTTGATATGGTGGATGGTATGCGAACCCTTAACACCAACATATATTTTTCAGATCACAATGTTCAATTTTCAACAATTCCATTTTCTAAAAGTTCTAACAAAACAGTATTCAAATTAGTTAGGAAGTATAACTCCGTAAATAATAAGAAACTTTTAAATTTAATACAAAATATCAATTGGGAAAGTTTATACACTAATGTTAAAATCGAACAAAAAAAAAATATGTTCTATAAGATGCTTTCAGATGCGTTTAATAGTGCTTATCCTTTCATTCGATCTTCGTCAAAAAAACACAAAAGTTGGATAACTAATGGTATCAGAAAATCCTCAAAAACAAAGAGAGAGTTACACGAAATTCTAAAATTTTTCCCTGATGATGTATTACAAACATATTACTTAAAATACAGTTTCATTCTAAAAAATGTTTGCAAAAAAGCCAAAAAAATGCATGTAAATTCTATAATTTCGCACTCAAACAACATTATTAAATCAACTTGGCAAGTGATTAATCAAGAAATTAATAAATCTCCACCTGTACATAGCAATATAACATATTAATAATATAAAAATAATTAATAATAAAAAAATACAATGTCTAATATTAATAACAATAGAGCTATTGAAAAACTCCGTTTATTAAAAATCAACAATAATAATTCTATGTTCTTTTCTCCAACCACTTCGCAAGAAGTTTTACAAGTAATTAGTCAATTAAAAAATACAACCGCTGTTGGTGTCGACGGTATTCCTGTTCAAACCATTAAACTATGTGCCACAAGTATATCTGTAGTACTATCTTATTTAATTAATTGCTGTTTCGACTCTGGCTATTTCCCTGAACAGTTTAAAGTATCAAAAATTATTCCACTTCACAAGAAAAACGACAAGAAAGATGTACAAAATTATAGACCGATATCCATATTGCCTGCATTATCAAAGATTTTTGAAACGATAATAAAAATTAGAGTAACTGACTTTTTCCAAACAAGTAATTTTTTTTGCGAAAATCAGCATGGATTTATGCACGGAAGATCTACATCTACTGCATTACATAGTATTTTAAGCAACGTGCTTCACTGTTTAAACAGTAATAAATTTATAGTTAGTCTAAATTGCGATTTGTCGAAGGCCTTCGATTTAGTAGATCATAACATTTTATTAGAAAAATTAGAATACCACGGAATACTTGGCATTCCTCTATCTCTTCTCAAATCATATTTAACAGGACGTCAACAAAAAGTTGAAATTAGCCATTTGAGTCGCGGTGGTCAATTGGTAAGATACTGCTCATCATTAACTGATGTCCGTTACGGAGTGCCTCAAGGATCAATATTAGGACCCCTGCTGTTTGTTATTTACGTAAATGATCTTCCGTTTAGCACAAACGCTGCTGTAACCATGTACGCAGACGACACCAGTATAAATGTTGATGGTAGTAGCGTTGGGGATCTCGCGGGTAACATAGCTGGGGTACTCCGTAATGTACAAGACTGGTTCAATGCTAGCCATCTACTGATCAACATCGACAAAACTTGTTTAATGACATATTTAAACGACGGAGATAGTGAGTACTTATCGTATCTCCTGAATTTAAATAATATAAAGCTTAGTACAGTTGAGGAGAGTAAATTTGTGGGTGTACTTGTTGATCGGAAATTTCATTGGAAAAAACACGTCGAAGAAATTACATTAAAACTTCAGAAAGCTCTATTCTGCTTCAGATGATTGAAAACTATTTGTGAATTTGCTACTCTACGTACAGTTTATTTTGCTTACTTTGAATCTACTATTAGATATGGGATAGTGTTTTGGGGAAATTCAATATTCTTAACTAACATTTTAAAACTACAGAAAAAAGCCCTTAGAATAATTTTTAATCTATCAGAGACAGCTGCAGACCGGTATTTCAAAGACAACATATTATGACAATTATTAATTTATTTATTTTCGAAACGGCTTTATTCGTGTACAACAACATTAGTACTTTTCAAAACGGTTTCAACCTTCATACTTACAATATAAGGGCCGATCCCCTACGGGCTCGTAGTGCTAAAAGTTCAATATACTATAGATCTTTTTTGTTTAATTCGGTGAAAATATACAATAAACTGCCTTCAGCAATTAAAGATATAGACAATATTAAAAAATTCAAAATATCACTGAAACGTTATTTAATTGAAAATTGTTTTTATACTCTTGAAGAATTCTATACTGCATAATCTCAATAAAACTAAATTTTGCTAGTAATTTCTATGATCGTCTAAGCCAAGCACCAACGATAATTACATTTGAATACTGTGTTTGTTGTTAATTATCTTTGTTATATTTTATGTTATATTCATATTTATTTTTATTTGTATATGTAAATTGTTAGTTTTAATGTGCACGTTTTGCCATATTTACATTTTATTATATATACCTATATTTTTATTATTTACATGACTTATTAAATTATTGTTTTTGTATTATAATTCTACGCCTCTGGCAATGAATAAAGTATCTATCTATCTATCTATCTATCTATAAATGTAAAGGTTGTGCTCACGAAGTCTGCATTAACATTGATCTATCAAATAATTATTACTATTGTATCATTTGCAAGGATAAAATCGCTTAATAAGTACGTCCGGGACTACCCGCTATCTTTTCCATTGTTCAAAATCAAGGGGTAAAATTACCGTATTATTTCCCAAGTAGCACAAAATATTGGTGCAATATTGGCTAGAAATTGCGGCAATAAGAGTACAATGTTCCTAACAAATATTGACCCAATATAGAAATGTGAACATTCTGCTTTATTGGTACGATATTTATTTTAAATATTCCTTAATAATATTCTACTCTATTGGTCCAATATGGGTTTTAAACATTGCTCAATAATAGTATCCTGTATTGGTATAATGTTGATTTTAAATATTTCTCAATTATAATCTGCATTATTGGTGCAATGTCGATTTTAAATATTGCTCAATAATATTCTACTTTATTGGTCCAATATGGTCTTTAGACATTGCTCAATAATAGTATGCTATGTTGGCGAAATGTTGATTGTAAATATTGCTTTATTCGCGCTGATTGGGCGTATCCCAATCACTTCCTCATGGAAGGAACGTGGGGGTATGTTAACACGGGTACCCCACGTAAAACAATCTTGGATCTATGTATTAGAAAACAAGAGAAATAAAGGTAATATAAATAAAAAACGAGGAGTTAATTGCATCATATTTATTATTAATACATAAAAAAATAAAATTGAAAACTACATACATAAATACAAAAGTTTATGCGAAAGAATCAAACGTTTAATTTTTAAAAATACATAGATAATAAAAGAAACGACGGAAACTTATTTAAATGAAATTATAAACAAAATAAAATATCTAACCTGAAAGAACATGAATCTTACAATAATCTAGAACTTATAATAAGAAAAAACGTCTAACAAAAGTAAAGATGGCTATTCACACCAAAACTGGTTGACTGGTCCGTTCCTGTAATAAAAGATAAACAGCATGAGAAACGTCTCAATAAGTAGGGTATTGACCGATGCAGTAACTACCCTTTTATGACTGTCCGTAAACTTACATACAATACATGCCTACAATAATAATGGTGTTACACAAAATAACGGCATTGGTCCTGGCCTCCTGGTTCAACACTGACAAATGTTCGCAGCAGCCAATGTTCAATCATCACAGAAAATGAATAAATTCAATTAAATAATTACTTATCATCACACACATGTTAACACTTTCACGAATTTATTTATTAAACAAAATAATGAAGTCGTACACACAGACACTCATTTATGTTGAACTTGTTGCGTTGCATCCTAAAACATACTGTGAATTCTCGTGGCTTGACCTGTGAACATCCACCCGGAACGGACATCTTTTAACACTCATACAAAATTTTCTACCTAGTAACGCAATAAAAAGAAAAAATAACTAAAACTAACTCTAAAATCTTTTTAAAGTTTTTGACCTCTCTTCTCTAAGCAATCGTTTTAGTTGTTCTTTGTTTAAAATTTCATGATTCCTTATAATCATTATTGCAATTTTCAATTGACATAAATTTTCAATAACATTCAAGTCGGGACTTTGAAGTTTCAATAACTTTTGGACATTTACGAACTAACCAGGCTTTGATTTTTTCGACTTTGTGTTTGGGGTTATTGTCCTCGATATAGTTTAAATCGTTTACTGAGAAAACTAGACTTAAATAAATATGAAAAAATGTTATAAATATAAATAGATATAAAATAATATTGTTAGAGTATTTACTATAAATATGTATGCGATGTTGTATTTAAATAATCGTTTAATATTGCTATACGATATTTAAAAGAAAAATGCTACAGTTATTCTGCCAGTAATGTGCCAATATTGGTTTAATAGTTTAAAAATAAATGCTATAAAACAATATTGTTAAAATATTTATTGTAAACATTTATGGGATATTGCATTTAAATGACCCTGCAATATTGGTTTTTTGTAGTGAAGCACCATATTGCATTTAAATATTCCGCCAATATTATTACAATATTGTTAAAACATATTCTCAAAAACCAATATTGGTTAAATCTTGCTAATATTGCCCCAATTATGCAATATAGGTTCAATATTGCCCCAATCATTTGCCAATATTTTGTGCTACTTCTGTTACTACTTAAATTAAGAAATGTTTCTCTTTTTTGTCCTAAAATGTTTGAAGCAGTTCCAAAGTAAATTTTAAGTATGAAAATAAACATGGAAATTCGTTATTTTTGATATTTTATTTAAATGTCTAGGGCTACCTGAAGTTTTTACCCCCTAATCTTTTTTCAAAATATAGATGAAAGTCTTACTTTAAGTCATATGAAATATATAAATTATTTTATGTTGGATAGAAATTATCGACCATACTTATTATATTAGAGAAAGTAAATATATTAATTGGGATGATCGGTCTGTAGATTGAATTAAAAACTCATTTGTTCATAAACCCCATATTTCGTTACTTATTTATAACTTCATCAGGACTAGTGCATAGATAATAAATATACTTAGAGTAGTGCTACAAAATGTATTGTGATAAAAATTATTTGTTTAATGTAAAATATTTTAATAAAAACAACTTTTTTTATTAAAATATTTTACATTAAACAAAATAATTTTTATCACAATACATCTTGTAGCACTACTCCTGATGAAGTTATAAATAAATAACGAAATATTGAGTTTTATGCACAAAAAAATTATTTTATATATGTATTTAGTACTGACCAACTTCATATTTTCTTCACAAAATATTGATATAATACCCCCTCCTCTCCCATGCACATTATAATTTTTTACTTCTTTTTTTGAGATGAACAATATTTTAAAATTGGTTCCTCCCTCCCCCGAAAGAAAATCCTAGCTATGGGTTTGCATTAGGATTTTGACCATTTCAGAACGTTAATTCTTAACCTTAACCATACTGTATACATTATAAACGACAAACAAAAATGATTTAGCACTTTACCGGCATCTGTGGAGGATTAAGTACACACGAAGTGCACCTTTGATAAGTGAAAGCGCACTTTCCTTTAATTTAAGTTGAAACCACCGCTAATAAGAATGATGTGAAAGATCATTAAGGTTATTTGGGTTAGATTTAATTTTGTAAATAAAGGATATACCTTAATAACGTTATAAAAATTTGAAGATATAAGGTCAAAAGTAAGACAACCAAACCAAACTAGAAATGTCGTAGAACGATGTGACACGAATAATTTAATAAAAACGTAATTCCTGTGACAGCTGTCAAACTGTGAAATTTTTTATGTATTTAATTGCAAAATGCTTAATTACCATAAAAATACGTTAAGTGAGTAGCAGTTTTTCAATGCTAAATTGCCTATTAAATATTGTTACATTTTTCCAACATCTTTACACATTTCCTACAACCATCATTTCATAGTGCTGTGAGGTTAAAAAACCAAGTGAATGCGATTAATAACCTGCTGCCCTACTTGTAAGATGTACTGTTTACAAATAGACTACAGCAAATGAGAAGAAGATGTCCAGTAATAATAATGCTGGAGGAGCTGCAGCTCCTGAAGGAGCTAATCCTGAGAATAATTACATTAACGGTGGACCAATTATAAACACTAACCGTTTTCGAAATAACAACAATCAGAATCCTTTATTTAACGTAAGAGATCGACTGTTTCATACATTATTTTTTAGAGGAGCTTTAGCTTATGCTCGAACAGTTCCTAAACCAGTACGTAGATTTATAGAATTTATGATCTTAATCAAAGCCATTGGAGCTTTTTTTGTATTAGTTTATATTCATATGGCATTTACTAAGTCGCCAGTAACATGTCTCGATAATATAAAGAATACATGGCCCCGTGATGGTATTTTGAGGGTGGAAATCTTGCGGAATGCTGGCCAGGACTATAATATAGAGCAAAGTTATGCCAAAGAACAAAAATTAAAACATGAGAAAGTTGAAGACTTTAGTAGTATGTTAGGTTTTGTAGTTCGAGATGGTTTTATTAATATTGAACCATCATCAGTAGAAGAAAGTAGTAAAGAAACTGAACCTTTAAATAATGAAAATTATAGTAATCAGTCTGATATGACTATGAATAAATTAAATATTTTTAATTTCCTACCAAGTTCAACAGAAAATTCTTCAGAAAGCGTAACGGTCACAACAACCAGATGGAATGGCGATGTCACACATGAAAACTTACGATTAACCATAGAAAGCAGTAGTAGTGAAGAAATTAAATATACAAATCAAACGCTTAATGTTGTTGATAGTTTTATTGTTGCTAGTGAATCAGTAGATAAAATTAGAAGGAAAAAAGGTGAAACCATTCAAAATGAAAAACTTCATAAAAGTGGTGGGTTGTTTTTTAAAATTGAATAAACAGTAGACAAATGATAAAAACAAATTATTTTCTAGCGTGGCCAGATGATGAGTACATTGTCGAGTATTCTTTAGAATATGGTTTTTTAAGGCTTAGCCCTTCGATAAGAGCACGCTTGGGTGTTCCAGTACAAATTGTCACTTTGGATCCAGGGAAAGATGCATGTTTTGGTGATGCGTTCAGTCGAGTTATTCTGGAAGAGTTTCTTGGATTCGATGATTTGTTAATGGCATCTATAAAGACTCTTGCTGAAAAAGAGGATAATAAAGGATATTTAAGGTGATTTATATGACTGTCCTTAAAGTTTTAATTATGAATGTTTAATTTTTAGGAATGTTGTAACTGGTGAACATTATCGTTTTGTCAGTATGTGGATGGCGAGAAGCTCTTACTTTGCTGCATTTTTCATCATGATTGTTTTTGTAAGCATATCCTTTTTAATAAGCAATTAATTTAGTTTTAAGATATACTCGGCTTATTTGCACAAATCGTTATGGTATTTGTGAAGTATGTAAAATCAAGAGATGATGTATAATTTTAGTAAGGATTTGGTAGGTTTGTCAAATATTCAGATTTCTTTGGGAGACTAATTTTAAAGCTCTCGTCTCCAGATCAATAACGATAAACAGAGCAGAAATGAATAAATGAACTTTGGCTTGTAACCAATATGTATAGCTTAGTACAATGATTTTGTGATGAACTCTTTGAATTTTTAGTTGGTTACTTTAAAAACGTTTTTGCTTGATGCACTTGATTCAAAGATTTTCATACGATTTATTTACTTTCTTACTAATCTTACGTTAATAGAAGTTGGAAAGATAAATTGTAATGGGCACATGTAGCACTTTTATATCTTGCCTTTTTACCATAAATCGATTGTGACTTGACTCTTACGTATATAGCAAATACACGATTATGGCCAAAGCGAGCGGCTCTTTATAAGCTGTGCTGTTCGGCCTGGCATCACCACTGTACACTTTCCTTGCTTCAGTCACAGTTGGTTATGGCTAAGTACGTAAAAGTGATTTTACGATTAGTATATTCTAAGACTATTTTAAATCTGTTAAAGCTTTGTAAGTATGAATCTAAGAAAATTTAAAACTTGGAAACTTTAAAGTTCTAAACCTGAAGATTAAGCTTTGAAATGTAAAACTTTAATTTTTTCTAAAATTGTATCTTCAGAAACGTCAAATGCAATATTAAAATCGTGCATGGGAAACTTTTCAAATTCTAAGATTTTTTTGAAATCATGTTAGCTTTTCTTAGGATTTGAAATTCTGAGATTTTTGTTAAGTTCTTTTGATTTTGGAAGTCTGAAGATGGGAGATTTTGAAAAACAAAAGTTTAGCCACTCTTTAAGTATTTTAAATTTAGCATTCGAGTAAATGTAGCATGAAAAGGACATTTACTACGGACTGGCTTAATGATTGTTTCGACCCTTGGTGAGGTAAAGTCAAATAAAAGCAATTTGAAAAAATGAAATTAGTAGGAACCCCCTTTTTAAGGCGACTAGCTTCCGAAACATTGCATCATAAATAGGAACCAAGTGTGACAAAAGCTCAATTATTATCTCTAAGAAAAATCCATATTAAAAATTTGAACGAAGTGAAAATTAAATTCAAAACCTAGAGATTCTGAAATCTGAAACCTCAAAATAATATTAGACATGGTAATTCAACATCTTTCAATTGTAAAACTCCGAACATTTAGATATTAAAACGCAGAATTTTGCATTTTGAGTGTGTCAATCTTTGCAAATTTGTAACTATGAAAGTTGTAAAGATTTTTAAATTTTAATTTCATTAGTATTTGTAATTTTGAAGGCCTGGAACTGTAATATTAAAAACTATCAATCCATAGACCTTAAGATGTCTGTACATTAAAATTTTGATAATTTAAAACACTAAATGTTAATTATGGTGTTTGATATTGAGTTAAACATTCCATGTAAAAGAGAGCTCGAACGATCTTTGTGCAGTGGGATGTGCTTTTTTAAACACGCCCCAGAATTCGAAATAAAAATCAAAAGGATTTTTTTATATATGGAAGAGATAAATGGGTGAGATGGTTAGCTTTTCAAATTTCTTATGCAAAAACCTTGAAGGAACCATCTAAGTCCTTCATCTTCTTTGAAAGAACAAAGACAACTTATTTTTGAATGTTTCAAGGCTGGCTGGGGAATAGTTTCTGAGATATAATTGTTTGAAGATGTGGTACTTTTTGCAAATTATTCCCGTATGACACCATCTTGAATAGGCCTAATATTTATGGGACAAAGATAGCCATACATTAGGCAACAAATAACGTTTCTGAACCAGTTTCTCAATCAGAATGAACCAGGTTTACACAAGATGTGTTTTTAAATTTCTACAATCCTGAGAAATGACTGACAAAATAGTAACACTATTTTTATTTACATTAATGTTTTTACACAATTTTATGCTTATCAAATATTTACAGTAGCTATATAACAATTAGTATGATTATGATTATAGAAGATTTCCTATGTACACATTAGCATATTTTTTGAACAAATTAAAACATTTATTTTGCTAAAGTTTTATTTGTTACCTTTGTTGCATGTTCCTGTAACACTTGACGTATTTATATCGACATGTTGTTTTACATATCACAAGAATAAGAAATGTTAAAATAAGAATTTTGGAATTAGAAATTAAAGCAAAACACTAAGTGTTCTATTTTGTTGGATAGCCTTAAAACTCTTGAAAATAGGAAAACTATTCAAGCCGGCAAAGTCCTAGGGTTTCTAACTTATGTACCTTAAATGAAATTTACAAACTTGGAAGGAACATTATGAAGAGAAACTCAGAACAGACGAGGATGAACAGGAGATACCTCCAGAAGAAAGCAACATAGAGGGTAGAGAAGAGGGAGAAATAGATGAAAAGATAACAACGAATGAGTTGGAGGAAGCATTGAAAAGAGTTAGATTAAGAAAAGCATGTGGAAGTGATGATATAAACTCCAGAACTGATTAAATGTATTGGAGAATAGGGTAAGGAGTGGATATTGGAAATGTACAGAGAAGCTTGGAGAACAAACAAAATACCAAAGAATTGGAAAGACAATTTAATTATTTTGATACATAAATAAGGAGAGGATACGGAATGTGAGAATTATAGAGCGATCTTTTTAGCTTCAGTGGTTTTTAAAGTTTATACGAGCATAATTGTGGTAAGAATAAAAAAAATGATAGAAAGCGAATTATAAGACGAACAGGCAGCATACTGAAACGAAAGACAAACATCGGACAATATATTCATATTAAGAAATCTATTCGAAAGAAAAAATGAAAGAGGTGAAGAATTATATTATTTTGATTGATCTCAGAGCAGCCTTCGACACAGTAAAACGAAGTAAAATATGGGAAATAATTGAGGAATTACAAACAACAGACAAAATCATTAAAGTAGTAAAAAGTGTGTACAGGAAGATAAGAGGAAGGGTGCTATTAAATGGAGAACGATCCGAAAGTTTTGAAATGGGGAAAGGGATAAAACAAGGAGACAGTCTAAGCCCACTTATATTTATATTCATAATGGACAAAATAATGAAAGCACAAGACACCGGACAGGACACCTTCAGACAACAATATGATATAGAAATCTAACACCTTTAAAAATAAATGCACTCCTGTATATGGACGATATAGTTCTAGTTGCAGACTTTCACAGAAAATTACAGGAACTAATAGATATTTGGACAGAAGAACAGCTTTTTAAATTTAGGGCCATAGGTTCTCTATAATAAAGAACTAATGGTCACCATACCAATAACTTAACCTATAATCTAATCTTTAACCAAACTTATAATCTAACGTAAATAAAGGCTAGTTGTCCTAACCTTGTTTCTTGATGATCTGATCTGGTAGATAGGTTATTCGTAAACAGAGAATATCAAAGTTTAATAAAAAAAAATAGCATTAATTTTTAATTTAATTTCATAAGCATCAATCTACCAGTAAATTCTTATTGTAAAGATTTACCATCTCTGGCCTAATCTGTCCTATTTCTATCCTAATCTGTCTTCACTTCTAAACTAATCTCACTGCTATCCTAACAACCATTACATTATTCTTTAACTTTATCTAATTCCTAGCTTAACTTATCCTCTGAGATAACCTAATTTCTAATAATAATAATAGTTTATTTTCTTACCGTTCATGAACCTACAATAGGTCATTTACCTACAATAGGAAATTTCTTAAATAAATACATAATTAAAAAAGTCTCTAATTTAATCTCAAACATTAAATACACCAGTAGCACATATATATTATATAAATATTTGTTTCGACATCCGCCTAAATATTTAGCTACTTAATATATTTTTTTAAATATTTCTTTAATATTATTTTAATACTATTTATATATAATATTTATATTTATCTTCGACATAACAATAATAAAATATTTGTTTACACACAAATGACATAATATTTATATAATATGTATATCAATATATTTCTAAATATTTCATTTTCAATATTTTATAAATATTTTTTTAATCTTCTACGTATTTAAAAACATATAATATTATACAGTACAATATTTTTAATACAAACCTACAAATGCAAGGCTAATTCGTATTAACAAGGAATTCGGATTACTGGATGTACGAATAAAAACATTGCATTGTACTTTACTATAAAGAACTTGACTTATGTAATTTATTAATATTATTACAAAACTTATTTCTAATTTAAAAAAATCTGTAATTTTTCTTGTTTTAAGCTTTTTCTTTTTATAGTGTGTGCTCGCATTTCTTGATCTTATTTTCAGTGTTTTTCTATTTTCTGTAGCTTGTCAACAGACGGGACATGTTCTATAATATTTGTTTTATGTTCTATGTTATTTTAAAGCAATCGTTAAAACACTATCCCATACATTACCCAAATTACATCATTTAATTGCTGAATAATTTCCACTTTTTCCGATAGTTTTAATAATGTATGTTTATGTTTTGGCATTTTTTTAGGTGAGATGTGTAATAACAAAATTGAAAGAAAAAGGTTTTAAGATGCATGATGTGGTTACTTAAACAATTGCGTCAAAACTGCAATGTCTAAATATTTAGGGCGCTTTTGTGGTATCAGTTATTATATTTATAGCTTATTTTTTACATCTGTAGCCTTCTGGGTTTTTGTTACTCTTTATATTAATAAAATAAAAGTGTTTGTTAATGTTCGTAGAATTTATCTACACCCGTCGGGTCGCAACAGTATCAGCCAAGAAATCACTCAGCAACTGACTTATAATATTCACCTTCCAAGAACGCCATATATTCAATTTTAATATGTGCTACATAGAACTTTCTTGTTTGGATTAAAGAAATTTGGCTGAATTAAAGAGGATTTCAGATTATAGCTCGTAAATGTTGTTGTTCGGATTACTGGATGTTTGGAATACAGTGTATACGGATTAAGGAGTTTCTACTGTATTTATATTTTTTGAATGTTAAAGAAATATTGAGCGTCTCTGAATGTATCCAACGCCTCCATATGTTGAAATGTGATTTTTAGGAAATTACTTGTGGACGTTTTGGTCATCAATTTTGTTTAATCTTTCTTTAATCTTTACGTTAAATATGTGATAGCTGACATAACCTAAAAGTAACTTTTATCATTTTGTTTGTTAATATACAGAGGCTTTTTAAACTTGTTAGACAAAATGATAAGGTTATTTTTATGGTAGGGTCACTGAAGGTATTAATGCCATGCAGGTTATAATGTCATCCCAGTAAGTAATTCTTGTATATTTGAAATATTGTCGGTGACAAAATCTTGCAAGTGACCATTATTACGGAGGTAGCTTTATGTACGTGCAGGTAATGTCTAAACTAGATAAAAATAGCATAACATATTATGAAATTAGTATGTCATTAAAATACACTCATTAATGCATTTAATAGTGAAAATGGTTTTAAAATAATGTTATTATATTATTATTTAGGAGTTTAAAAGTAATACGTCGTTTGCAGGTAATAATACCACTTTTCAATATTGTTTATGTTTATGTTATATATTTGTTTGCATATTTTTACTCATGTAGATAATTATTTACATTTATCATTTATTTTCTTTAATGAAATATTATACAGTGGAAACTTTATAAAACACAACACATTGTTCTGAAGCTGGATCCGACACAATACATTTATATCTTTTCTTGCTAAATTTGAGTTTTTCTAAATATAAATATAAATTTGTGTTCATACTTATATGTTTATTTTACCTTAAATACAAGAAATATAAGTTTTATTTGAAAATAATTCAAGCTGGTGTTATTACCTTCATTAAACATAAAACGAGAAATTTGCAGTTGCTTTAGTTTTCGATTTGTATTTTAAAAATATTAAGTCTGGAAATTCTGACAAGTGGAATAGCTAAGCATTGCTTTAAGGAATATCTCGGCAAAAAATCAGAACATTGGATTTTGTCTTTAACAATCGGAAGCTGATTAGCTGAATAGGTGGCATTATTACCTTCAGTTACCCTATATCATAAAGTAATAATTGCTACTGTATTAGAAAGTACACTGTCTGTCTGTCTATCTGGAGTACCCATATCTCTGGAATGCCTTGATATTCCAAATACGGTTTTCAGAAAATAGCTTGTAGGCTTTTTCGTAGGATCAAGTGTGTTTCAAATTTTTTTTATATACTTATAACCCAACAGCCCATGGCATTCAGGTCTCCATTACAAAACACCTTCGCAATTATCGGTAAATTTGAAAGTTCTTTCAACTTTTTTAAATTGTAGTTTAAATTGCCCTGTAAATGAAAATAGTGGTCGCTCTGTAAAAAAATTATTGTAAATGGGTCGGTGACTTGATTTTGTACGATGCTTCAAAAAATGCTCATGTGGGAAGTAAGTGTTCCCGCATTTGTAAATAACTATTAATGTTAACTTTGACATAGCAAATGAGGCTTAAAAGTTTGATATATAAATGCCTATTATCAGTTCCACATGTAAAGTGGGAATATGAACGACTGGTATGTTCAAACGAAGTTAAGTAGAACTGTTGTTGTTTCATTATTGACACCAACATCATAAAATCTTATGAGACCAATCCCAAAGCCAAAAAATTTTTTTGAATCTGGGCTCAAACCCATGTCGGTTCAGGATGGTTTTGCTTAGTTAACGTGACTATAGTTAAGAGTAGAGTGATGGGCATCTTTACCACTAAACTAGCTAAACCAATATATTGCTTGTACATATATTGTTCAATTTAAGAAAGCCCTGTTAAAGTAGAAAAAGATTCTATAAATAGTTGACTTTGTGAAATACGTAACTATAGGATAAAAAATATTATTACTAACTTATTATTCCCATTATCAAATAAAAACATAATTAGAGGTCATTTAGATGGTTAATTATATTGTTAACAAGTTGTTTGCAGTTACAACTTGTTAATTGCATTTTAACTTGATTATCGTATAACTTACATAAACACCTTTAAATATCTTGAAATAGATGTCAGTTGACCTATTTAGAGCATGCTTTCCATAGAAGTTATTAAAGTGATTACGATGAAATTCAATAAAGTACAAACCAATACAAACAATCAAAGTATACAGTTTAGGGATGCAACAAGGTCTTTAAAGGTTTGACTTTTAATGGAATCTTCAAATATTTATTTTCTTGATATAATAATATATAGATTTGAGTTAAATTTGTTCTGGATTTAATTATAAGTAAAAGCAGGGCCTAATATGCGGGGACCCCTGGGCCAAAAATTATATTTGGGACCTTGAGAGGAGAGTCATCAAACAGCTCTCTTTTGTCCTTCCCCTTGCTTCCTCCCAACCCTTGCTGGTAAATTTGAAAATAATGTTCATAACATTTTTAATTAATGATTTCAAAGTGCAGCCAGCCACATTGTTATATGAAATATTTTATTACTCTATTATTTTTTTATTGCCAAATAACAAATTCCTTGTTTGAGCTAGGGGCGAACCTTGTAAGTGGGGTCCCTGGGCTAAAGCTCAGTTGGTTCGAGGTCCACCCTTCCCACAAAAAATCCAGCTGCATGATGTCAAGTGATATAGGACCATATCTTCTAATTAATCTTCCAGGAATCTGTTTATTTATACAGATTTTAACCAATATCGTAGATTGAGCAGTTCATTCATCTTGTTGCTAATAAGCGTTTCTCCTTATTTTGGGGTTAATGTTATTTAACATACAATTAGACGGTGCAAATGTTTCTAACAAGGGTAAATGCGAGTTAAACGCCATAAATTCTCGGTCCGGCAAGCTTCTACAGGTGCTAACATGTTCAAACTTGGTTGCGTCATAGTTGAACATGTAAGAAGCCTACATTATATACAGGGTGTTCAAATTGAAGTCGGCACTATTGCCAACTTTGTTACTACTAAAGATACGATGTTGGTTAATACCAAAGTAGTAGCGTTTTTTCTTTCGATTACAATGGTAAAATTTTAAAAACAATTGAACTTCGCGTTTTCGAGATTAAAGAAAACAACATTTTTTTTAAAATGGTATACCCTGTATATTTTTGCACATTTTAAACGATAATTTAATTTTAAGCAAAATTTATTAATACATAAATACCCTAAACTTACAAATAAACGAACTACAAGCATTTAAATGTACCAGTTCAAGTTGAAATTAATATCATGTAGCCAATGAATGGCCGGTTATTGGAAAGTAAAAGAATAGTAGATTATTCTACAAGTAAAGTTGTTTTCTAGCTCGTGAAAATGTAATTCACTCGCTAAACGCTCGTGAATCAAACATTCCACTTGGTAGAAAACGACCGACGAGTAAAGAAAAGTGGTTTTGTTAAAGAAAAGTTTGTTTAAAATTAAATTATCGTTTAAAATACGCAAAAATATACAGGGTATTCCATTTAAAAAAATTTTGTTTTTTTTAATATCTTGAAAACGCGAAGTTCAATTGTTTTTAAAATTTTACCATCGTAATCGGGAGAAAAAACGCTACTACTTCGGTAATTTAACCAAGGTCGTATCTGTAGTACTAACAAAGTTGGCAATAGTTCCGACTTCAATTTGAACACCCTGTATATTACGGCTAGAAGCGTTATAGTCTTTAGTAGCCACTCAAGCATCGTGACGAGTGCATGAAAATGTCGCAGCTAACGAAAATTGAGTACCGCGCGGTCATTAAATTTTTAATAAAAGAAGGGCACACGCCTAATCAAATCAAACAACGTTTAGACGGCGTTTATGGTGATTTATCTCCTTCATATTCCACTGTAAAAAAGTGGTCAAAATGTTTCCGTTTGGGGCAAGAATCTTTTGAAGATGATGAGCGGTCGGCCAATTGCAGCGGTAACGTCTCAAAAAGTTGCAATCATTGAAGAAATGGTATTAGAAGATCGCCGTTTGAAAGTTAAGGAGTTAGCAGTGATGGCTGACATTTCGGAAACAAGTGTTCGCCGAATTCTTCATGACCATTTGGGTATGAATAAAATTAGTGCAAAATGGGTACCACGTCTTCTTTCTGCTGTTCAACGTCAACGTCGCGTCGAATGTGCGCGCCCGTTTTTAAACTTGCGTGGAGACGACCCAAAGCCGATTTTGGAGTCTATTGTCACTGGAGATGAAACAATGGTTCTGTATTATAATCCTCTATCCAAAAGGGAAGCGATGGAATGGCGGCAACCCGATGAACCTCGTCCTAAAAAGGCGAAAGTCGTTCTATCGTCAAAGAAAGTTATTACTGATTGATTTTAAAGAACGCAATACAACTGTTAACAGTACATATAATGCGTCTTTATTGCATAAATTGAGAAACAATATTCGTGAAAAACGTCGAGGAAAATTGACAAGAGGTGTTCGATTATTACACGACAATGCACCTGTTCATACTGCTGCAATTTCAAAGCTGCCATTCGCAAATACGGCTTTGAAGCATTGGATCATCCACCTTACAGTCCGGATGTGGCTCCTAGTGTCTATTATTTATTTTCCAATTTAAAGAAAGACCTTAGGGGACGTCGTTTTAAGGACGGGAACGAGTTGCAAGCATCTGTAGTTGAACATTTTGAAAGAAAAACTTCAGATTATTTTTACAAGGGTATGAATTATTAATTCCACATTGTAATAAGTGTATTGACATTAGGGGAGATTATATTGAAAAATAAAAATTATATTATACCAAGTTTATTTTTTCTATATCAGGCTGACTTTTCGTCACACATTGACTTTTTTATAACATTGGCTTTTTTCCTCAAACCTAAAGTATGTACTATTATCTGTAGCTCAATATCTGTGTTGAGAAAAAATATTTAACCATTTGCAGAAAATTGGCTACATCAGTGAAGAAATTTTTTTTAATGAAAGGTTTTATCTTCAAGAAATTTTTTCCAATTCATAAACAAAAACCTAATCTTTTGCCTTCATCTTTATATTCAAGCGTATAATGGGTCAGTTTGGGTTATAGGGTAAAATTTAGTTTTTCTTATAAAATTTTTTAACAAACTTATTGTTACGATAAAACAGCAAAAATTAAGTAATAAGATTATTTGATTTTTTACTTTTAATAAGGAGATGGGCTTAACTTTTCTTTTGGCTAACATGTCTTCTTTTCAATCTGTTCAGCTCTTTGTCTATGCTGACAACAGACATAATCGCAAGGGCATAATAATAGGGGTTTTTAAACATCGAAAAACTACTGTTTCAAGGGTGCACTAGTTTCTATATTTATATGTATTAATGGATAGATAGTGAGAATTATATTAGTGCAGAAGTACAAAGAAAAATCTCATTAACAAACCGTGCTTGTTGTTATTATTATTAGTTTATTAAGTTCAACAGGTTTTTCCCATTTACAGAGCTATAAAAAAGACAGTTAATGTTATTATACGAGGGGTCATTTTTATATTCCCAGAATAGGTATTTTCTAATTTAATTGAAAAGTTTATACAAATTTTTTAAAATCAGCAATACTGATTGAACTGTCAAATTTACGGATTAGTTTTCTGTTGATTTTCGAAGAAGATTACGAACATTAAAACATTAAAATGAACAAAATCAAATTTCTTACAAAACAAGGAAAGAACCATAAAGTATAGTTGACGAGATGAAAGCGGTGTATGGAGATTCATGTCCTTCAAAATCTATTATGGCATATGAATTGTCGAAACTGTTTAGATACGGTCAAGAATCACTAGAAGATGCAAACAGTTCTACAAATGCTTTCGGAGTGCCAACTTCAGCACTGAGTTCAGTTTTGTGATCAATTTTTAGATTTATGTAAAGAAGAACCTGACACTATAATTAACGGCAGACCACACTTGGTTCTATTATTATAATCCAGAGTCTAAACAAGAGTGCATGTAATGGCATGTTAAGGATTTCAGTTCTCCCAAGAAGTTTAGAGTAACTTCTTCAGCAGAAAAAATAATGGTCATCATTTTTTGGGGATGTGAGGGATATTATTAATAGATTATTTAAAAAGGGGTCATACAATGAATAGACCATACTATGCTAGCTCGTTGAATTGTCTATTAAACAGAACAAGCTGAAAAAACTAAGCATGGGGATACTCCTGTTGCATGACGACACAACTGTGCATGAGGCAAAAACAGTTAAGACTGCCATGAGCGATTACGGAGTGGAAAAACTGGACCATCCATCTCATAGTTCCAATTAGCCCTTTTAAATTAATTTTTATTCTTGAATCTGAAAAAGGACCTTTTAGAGGACGTCAATTTAAAGACAACAATGAACTTATGGCAGCAGTTGACACGCCTTTTGAAGCAATACTAAAAAAAATATTTTTATGAAGGTTTACAGTTGTACTAATACTTACATTCTAAAGCAATCTGGTTATATTGAAAAATAAATTTTTCTTAGTTCTATGATTGTTTTCATATCCATTCCGGAAATATAAAAATGACCCGTTGTACAATACACTTAAAAACTTATTAAATTATACAAAGCTGTAAATTTATAATAGATGCCAAAAGTGCTTTGTTGCAGTAAGTAAACAAAAATTTAAAAATGAGATAAATTAGTAAAGAATTATACAATATAAAATTGGTAATTAAACATATTACAAACATTTAAGCGGCGTAATAAATCAAGCCGTATATAAACTTTATTTATATTATAGCTCATCGAGTTTCTAAATCTATAATATCAAATTTATGTGATAAATCATGGTTTGAACCATGCACAGGATAGATACCTTACTTTCGAAAGACAAGGTATTTTACGAACCAACTTTAATTTTTTAGTGTATATTGAATCCCAAATTAAAGCTGAAATTAAAGTGCTGGTAATTTTTCTTAGTAGAATAAAACTAAAAACATGCTTTCTTCTTAAATAAGGAAGTAGAATCACAAGCCTCGAGTTAATGTGGTTTGGCAGATAAAAATCCCTACTGGGTGGGGGGAGGGAATTCCTCATATACTGGTTGGAAACGCCTGACATAGGAATATAAAAGCGTTCCGTTAATATTCCTCTTCTTTATTGCATCGTTTCACTATTTTTATGAATGCTTTTATATTTCTATACCAAGCCCATGCGTTTCCAACTGGTATACGTTTCAACTAGTATGTAGTATATCTATTTGCAATACCAAATTTTGTACATTTCATGACTCTGTTTTGCTGCTGCATTTTAACCAAAAACACATTAAATTTCATTTAAATTAAAAAAGCCTAAAAAGCAGTTGGGAGTTAAATGTAGTATGGCAGGAACGTTTAAGGTCTGAGGAGTCCAAAGGTACCAAATTTAGCAGAAGGAGCCATTGGTGTCAGGATTTAAGATTTAGCGTGGCAAATTCATAAAGTATATGGACCAATAAATTTAATGAGTTTAGAAGATTCATTTACCTAAGATAACTTTTAACCTAACCTAAGAGATTTTATGTTAGGGTAGGTTAAAATGCAGTTACTTCAAGTTATAGGTTACAATTAGGTTAACCTAGCCTAGCTCAACCTCAAACCTAAGCTATAAATTAAAGATCAGGTTAAAGATTTGGCTAGGTTGTTAGAATTTAAGGTTAGGTTAACCTAATCTAATCTAAGGTTAGGTTAGAGATTAAGTGAGGTAAATAAATGCAATGGTTTCTTCACCTAAAATTGGTAATTAGGTTAGATTAATATATAAATTCAGCTACATCAAGTCAGAGGTTAAATGTCAATCACCAAATTAAACTAAATAAACTAGATGGTTGCTTCACCCAAAGTTGGTAATTATGTTAGGGTAAGCTAGAGATTCAATTATGTTAAGTCAGATGTTAGGGTTGGGTTAACCCAACCTAACCTAATTTAACGTAAGGTTAGGTTAGAGCTTACAAACTAAACTAGTAGCCTAGGCAATGTTTAACCTACTGCAAGTTAGGTTTAGAGGTTATGTTAGGTTAGGTTATAGCTTAGAATTAAGTTAACCTAACCTATCCAAACCAACTTCTAACCTAAACTAATCTCTAACTTAACCTAACCTAAGGTTAGAGTTTACTGTCTCCAACCTTACTTTGTGAAACTTTATAATCATGAAATAAAATAAAAATACACAAACGTTTTTTTCATTTACATTAGCTTTTGGTAATTTCAAAAGTTATCTTCATTTCAGTACCTACTGAGAAATTAACATAGTATTATTTTTTGCCTGTCCAAATAAATGCAAAATTCACCCGAATATTAGATATTTGTGTAACAAGGGAGAAAAGTTGGACTGTTCTTCTTGAGAGTGAATTTTGTCTTGATAAATACACGAGGGAGGAAAATACTCTTTCCCCCTGAGTTACACATATGATATTTTCTATTACTTTTAGATGAAGGTTAATTTTTATTAAGTTGACTAATGATTTACAGTAAATTATATTTTGAATGCAAATTCATATAGAAAAATATATAGCTCAGGCTGGAAATCTAATCCAGGACCCTTCAATGTCTAGGTGGTATCTCTACCAACTGAGCTACCGGAGAACGATTATCAGCATAGCAACAAATTTTCCATATGAATTATTGGAGGGTCCTGGGTTTGATTCCCAACCGGAAGGATATATTTTTCTATATGAATTTGTATTCAAAATATAGTTTCTATGACGAAAAAACGTTAATAAAAATAGGTAAATATCAAAATATTGTAATAATTTTAGAAGAATATAAGATTTTAGTTAGCTAGACGCCTTGTTAGGCGTATCTTTTATTAAATGTCGATTCATCTAGCCGGATGACAACCGGAATCTCATCTGGGTTGTCTATGATAGTCTGTGGTGGACAAAATAGTTATAAAAAGTGAGCACTGTCAGGGAACAGGAAATCAAAAACTAAAGAATAAAATCTTCAATAAAGCAATTGGAATTTATATCTTTAATTAAACGAATTAATCTTCAATTACAATTTGAAATAATTTTGATTGTTTAACTTTTATCCAGTCTTATTCGTTTAAGTACATATAAATTTATGATTGATCTCTGACCAAAATCCGCTAATTGACCATTCTATCCAAAGTTTCACGCCAAAATGTATGCGTAACTAGCTGTTAGTATGGCAGTGTTACTTGATAGTAGTTGACATAATTATGTGGTAGCTTAGTGGGCCATTGGGAGCCAGTTAACCCGCCACCATCGGGCTCCAGTTCAGATTTATGCCGCCCGTAATCAGATCCTGCTGATTAGCGTTAAACCAGAAGCAGGAAAGGTCGTTCATTTCCCCGCACATACGTACCTAGATCCCGTACTCGGGAATTCCACCCTCTCCACGACATCGCCCCCATCATGAGTTACTGTTTTTCGTTCAGTTTAGAAATTAAAACTGAAATCTGTTTGAATTTCAAATCAGGGGGGTTTCTCTTAAGCAGAGAAACGAAATTCAGCTTACGACCTGCGAATAACTAAATGAGGTCGTTCGTATCAGGGTCTAATTGAAATATCAGATTTCCGGTCGTTAGGGGAGGCGATGACGGCATTTAAAAAACTCCCGCGAGTCAAAAGTAATAATGTAAGTGATACGGAATCGCTTCCGTTACCCGGAAATGGCGTAATTAGTTGCAATCTCTTCATGCAGTCTGACCACTACATTACAAAGATGCTTTTTCGTTTGTCAATTCTGAAATGCCAGTTTAATCGGAGACATTTTTAATAAATATAGTATTTTCATGGAGAGAAGAATAATACACGAACCGTACTCTATATGAAATCAAATGCTTTGTAGCAAACTTCCGGGTAGTTGTTACTTTGGAAAAGTCGACGAACTAGAAGTAAAATGTCATATTCCTAGAATACAAGCCGTGAGTTAAACTTTTCATGGGATGTTCGCAGAGGGATTTGTTTTATTGAGCTGTTGCATAATTTATTATTTGGCGATAAAGTTTAGGACAGGGTGTAATTTTATAAAAAACTAATGAAACAAGTTTTTTTCTCGAAAAGCTTTATTAAAGTGCTATTTAACAAAAGATGGATTGTTAATGTGGTTTCCCTCTGTATTGATTTTGATAATGTTACTTTAATTAAATGCCACATTCATTTAATTCATTTCGAATTATTGTAGATACCGGTTTGTCACGACAATTTGGCAAATTCCACCCTGTATAATTTATGGGAATGTCAGTGATGTCGCAGTAGATAATAGAATACGTATGTACTAAATTAAAGGCTTCAACATGTTAAATTAAGTTGGATTATTTAATTTATTTATAAAAACTTTTTTATTATTGATTTTACGACAAAAGTTATTTTTTATAAAAGTTTTTGCTTGTTTCGAAACTCTTAAGGGTAGTTCCATTTCGAGTGATCCAATTTTTCTGAGGTTTTGAACATCTTTGATTTTATTGAAATTTTGCACAACCGTTATATACTCCTTAAAGATAAGTAAATATCTAAAATATTATATTTTTTTATGCAAGTAGTTCTTGAGTTACGCCCTTCTAAAGTGTACAAAAATGAGGGATTTTGATCATGTTGGCGTTTAGGTTTCCCTTTATAACTTTAGATAGAAGTAAGGTAAAGGAAGGAAAGAAAAACTGTTTTAAAGTGCATATTTTGGGCTTTTTTATTTCAGTCTTTAAAGTTTTTGACCTAGAATTTTTTTAAAAACATTAAAAATTTTGAAAAAGATTAGACATATCTTTTAAATATGTGTGCTAAATTCCAACTTGGGATCTCAATGGAATCAGTAGTAATACATTTTTTAAACATTTTAAGGATGTGGCTTATCCTGTATGTATGTAATATAGGTTTGTGTACATATTGATATGTTATATATTTATTCTGGGATAAATAAAAAGAAAATTTTGGGAAAAGCCCTACGTTGGGCGCCATAATGATATGTTATCTTTATTCGTGTCTATAAGAAAAAGCACCACGTTTGGGCGCCATAATGATATGATATGACGATGGCTATATGAAAAGGTAATTGGAAAATTCCCAAATAAATCAATGATGCTGGAAAGTAATAAATCTTAAAATTTGATTTTTAATAAATGGTAACCAATAACACATAAAATAAATCCTGGCAAAACAATGTGAAAACATATACAAAATACAAACCACTTACCTTCCCTTCACAATCCAATAAAAATGCTCCGGCTATAATTTCTAACTTGGAAAACAAGTCCCAAAAATACATGAAACATCTCAAGCGGGTCGCTACAATTAAGGCCTTACTTAAATTGTACCTATAAAATATTGTTAATGGGCCAAACACAAGAAAATAACACATCAAATTTTTTTTTATAAAAATGTTAAATGAAAGTGTATTAATCAACACAAAAAAAAATAAAAAACAATTAATCAAAATTATTTAAAAGAAAACAACAACCCTTAAATTTAAGATTAATGAACACAAAAAAAATTTTTGGATGTCAAGATAATTAAAATGAAAGAAAATAAATTGAAAGGCAGTTTAATTCTCTTTATCTTGTTAATTAACTATTTCTTTTATTTAGATGAAACTAGATTTATAAATAAACATAAATAATTTACATTAAAAGCAAATGTCCACAAATTTTTGGTGCTTTAGAAGAATAAAAATACTAATTTGGATAAGTAGTTCACTGTACATGTTGGTAACTTTAGCAGCTAAAATATCAAGATTGTAGAAATACCCCCAAATTCGATCATTCATGAATAAAGGCTTGATGCAGGTTAATATTTATCAATTATAAACAAAAGCAGTATCTTACTATAAAGTAAGTCCATTAAATTTCTATTTAACCTAATTTCGTAATTTGTCAGCAGACGTAACATCGATTTTTGGCGTCGGACGTTGCTCTAAAATGTGTTGCTCTTCTACTTCATTACGCATTAAATATGATGTTTCTAGTAAACACTCACGCGATCATATTGTGGATCATTTCTTGCATCTAAAACAAAAATTTGTTACTAATAGCTGCCTAATTAAAATCTCCGACTTTTTTCACTGTATACCTTAATGTTCCTGTGAATACCTTATAAAAGCACACAAGATAATCACGTTAAAATACGATTTTGAAAAGTAAAACAAAACATGAAAGAAATCGTCTTCGGTAGTATTCGGACGGAAGTCGCGATGGTAAAATAACATATGATACGAATCTCGATCCTTCATTAGTTTACGAAGCTGTGGAATCTCAGCCTCAATGCTGCCTATAGGAAGAGTATAGATCGATAACCAAGCCGCTGCACTGTAAGCTGTAACGGGCCACCGAATGCATACAGATGCATGAATGAACTGAAGCTTGAAATTTTGAGCCTCATCCATTCTGTTTATCGGGCTGCGTTGATATGTGCATATAAATACATTTTATTATAAAATAATAAATTAATTAATAATTAATTTATAAAGTATTGATAGAATAAATTTATTAACACAGCAATAAAAAAATAATTGACGGTAAAATATATAGATTTTATTTAGTAATGATTTGGTTTCGTTTAGGTGAGGCTCAGCCTCACTTGCCTCACCCGGCGAGCCGCGCCTGATGAAAACCCACACTTAATACACAAGAAGATCTTATTAAAGACGTTGGCCAATAAACTTTTAGACTGGGTTATTAAATAAAAATGTAATTGCTACCTAAATGGACTTAATTCAGCCTTCAATTTCTAAATGAAATTTTACAACTGCCATTGCTCGATGAAGCTTCAGTAGCAGCTAGATTAAATTGTAGGTTGCAACATGATGGTGCACCGTCACGTTCTGGACTACAAATAAGAAATCTGACTGAAATTTCCCCGAGTTGTAGATTGGAGGAGGTGCCCATACTATGGCCTCCTAGATCGTCGGATCTGAATTTGCTTGATTTTTTTCTTCTGGGGCTATTTGAAAGAAAAACTTTACCGCGAACCTGTTATGAATCCTGAAGATGTCGTAGCTCATATTCACGCTGATGTGGCGTCAATAAACAAAAATATGTTACAGAGCGTTTTGTGTTTCTAGTAGGAGGCAACCTATTTGAACACATTTGATTCGTTTTTAATAAAGTTTTATTTGTGTTAGGCTACGATATACCTAGCGATTTAATGTTTAAACAATTGTATGTTTGATTACAGTGGTTTTGATCAACATGTATGCGATCTACCGCATGTTAAATCGTCTTCTAGCCTTATTCTGTTAGAAATCGGTTATAATTGATATTCTCCACAAATAAGTCTTCGTAGGATGGGCGTATGGAGGTAAGGGAAAGGCCCGAGCAATTGGTCAGTGTTCTCTAACGAGTTGTTCGGAGGGGAGATGCCTTCATTAAAAAAAAATAGTATGAGCAAAAAGTAACTCCATCAAAGGTGCCTTTGGAATTTTGAACTCATGTGTATTATAACACCAGAAAATTATATCAAATTAATAACAACTGTCACTGTCAAAGGACTCTGATTATTTTGTATAATCTTCTGGTGTTATAATACACATGAGTTCATAATTCCAAAGGCACCTTTGATGGATTTACTTTTTGCTCATACTATAAATAAAAAAATACAAAGAAATGTCATTCGATTCAATTCATTTCGATTGAAATAAGTTATACAATGTGTACAAAT
Source organism: Agrypnus murinus (assembly GCA_929113105.1). Taxonomy (NCBI): domain Eukaryota; kingdom Metazoa; phylum Arthropoda; class Insecta; order Coleoptera; family Elateridae; genus Agrypnus; species Agrypnus murinus. The sequence goes on along the minus strand of OV816026.1, from coordinate 172,580,328 downwards.
CTAATTTGAAGTTTAATCGGATTTGTGATCAGATTTTAGTTTTTTTACGACGAATAAGTTAGACTAGGTATATACCTAGTGATTCTATGCTTAAAGAATTGTAACTTTGATTTCTAACAACCACTTAAAGAAACTGGCTGAATTCATATCGATTGAAATAAATTATGCCATGCAATGGGTAAAAATTTAATATGGTCTAATCGGATTTGTGATCGGATTTTAGTTATGTTAATAAGTTAGGTTACGATATACCTAGTGATTCTATGCTTAAAAAATTGTAAGCATGATTACTAACAATCTCTTAAATAAACTTCATTCAATGCATACCGATATTAATAAGTTATGGAATGGTAAAATCTATAATGTGACTAATAAAACCCTTAATCAGTGGCCATTATTTGAAAGGGGTGCTTATACTTTTGGAAAGGCGACCGCGTGCGAATACAGACACAAGATGATTGATCAGCGGACGCATTGACGCAGCCGGAGCGTGATACTATCGTTATTCATTATTTTTATCGGCGAATCTGCTCTCCTATAAGCATCCTGACACTGCCAGTTTCTCGCCCTTTCGATGAATTGCTATGTGTCACCCCAATGTGCACCATAGTTTTTCTTTACAAAACACCTGACGTCGTTCCCTTTAGTTACTAATAACAACGCCGGCCTTCCGCCGAGTTCCCTAGGCTTGCTTGGGTTAAATAAACGCAAGCTTGTGGACGAGGCGGATTTTCTTTTCTGTAATGCCTGTGTTTGATTTCATGTTTTTGATCTGTGTGATTTGTTTTTTCTTTTTTTTTCAGACGGTGTCCGTGTCCATGCTGCTGCGCTATTCGCATCACCAGATATTCGTGTTCATCGGTGAGTCCTTTGATTTATACCGGCACACGCGCTTCCCCGGAGATCACCGCAGTTTCCACAACCACCCACCCACTCGCCAGGGAGTTTCCCTGACTGTTCCCATCCTCTCCCACCTTTCTACCAACTGTTATTCTTGTAGCCGTTGGTTGGCGTTAAGGTATTTCAAGATTGTTGATCGAGTAGAACATACATGCTGGGTGCAGAATGAGCAGTTAGCGTAGGTAGACGAGGATTTGATTTTGTTTTGAACGAGTAGGCGTGCACTCTTCTGTCTCAGATAATCGAATTAAATGAAATTTCCGACCAAGGAATGTTATTTTTATTTTTCATCTTTCAGGAATATAAAATGTTTCATAAGTCATTACATTAATGAGCAAGCAAGCACATCTTGTTGTAAGTTCACTGGAAGCGTCCGTCAAATTTTAGACGAAACTAATCACCATCCAAAATGAATTTTTTCGTAATTAGAAAAGAGTTCGTGTTTTGAGTGTACTTCGGTAATGATAAAAGTTTACAAGCGTCCGTGCTGGGTATGCATAAATTATTAGAGCAAGATTGATGAAGGGAGCGAGACGGACCTCGATCTCTTCCTCGATCGCGAAGGAGACACAGCAAAACCGGCTAATCAATATGGCCGCTAAGACGGCGACATTTCATTAAAACTGATTGCAACGCGACAACAGTCAGACAACACTGAAAACGGACAAAAATAAAGTAAAGAAACAAAAGAGATATTATTGCAGAGCAATTCAAATTTGGAGCTGTTCATTTTCTGGTCTAGGATTTTTGTCTTTCGGTACTGAAAACCACCACCACGGCGGTATCTGTGACTGTGAAGTCTCTTGGGTCACAGCCCCGGGCCCGGAGCCCGCAGTCCGGCAAACAACTGCTCATGTTGACCGGATTTTGCGGTGGCATTTTACATATAAGGTCCGACTGACCGCTTTTGGCAAAATAATGTTTCTGCTTTCCTACAACTACTTTAGAGTGGTAATCTCTGGGCGAATTTGGATGCATTATTATTCTTTTCTACAAAGATATTCTTAAATGCTTTATACAGATATTTCTTTTGTTTTTAGTTGACTTACTCCAGATGTTGGAATTCAACGTAACTGTGACGTTTCCAGCTGCACCATTGCTGACAGTGATTCTGGCTTTGGTTGGTAAGTAATAAGTTTTTAATGTCTTTAAGCTTTCCATGGAAAGAAACTGAATTATGTCCAGTAAAGTATACAAACTCATTTTATGGAAGATCAAAAATGTCTGTGTAATAGACAAAACGTGGAAACAGATATAGAGTACTTTAAAAGCGAGTGCTTTCTCATAAAGTGGAACATCCGGTTGTGCATTGACTATTCCTTTTTTTTCCAATGCAGATGTTAATTGCCAATATACTACGTTCACAGACTGCGATGTATTAAATCGACGAACTCAGAAAAGGCTAACTAATATTGTAAAATAAATTGAATTTTCTCTTAAACAAAAAAATGAATATTGGTTTACGGGTGGTATAAGAAAGGGATTGCAGGTTTATACGACCAAACGCCGCATCTAAACTTATGCTAATTTAGTTTTAATACATCAGTATCTAGTTCTTGGTCATTTAGAACTAGTCTTCAAAAGGTTGGCAAGTAGATAAATTACTTGAATTAATCTACTTATAGCGTATACCGTGTATGTATTCCGTAGTTCTTACAGTGGCGAGTGTAAATTAGACCTCCATGCCCGGTTTCATAAAAGCTTTGTTATAATTTAACACACTGTTAACAGGACATATTTTTAACAGGACATTATATCGAAATGTTTGTTTCACAAATCATTGCTAAGTTTAACAATGTGATAAACATCTTGTTAAAATAGCAGGTGCTTAGAACACAGGTTAAATCTTAACACACAGTTAAAACTTCTATAGACAAATAAAAAGCAGCAAAATTTCATATTGTTTGTAGAAGTAATTTTTATTTAATATACTTTATTGTCAATGCGAAACGTTATAAAAAAAATTATAACTAGAAGATTTTGCAATACTTATAAATAAAACATTGTTAAATAATAATATAAACAAGATTTATAACATAACACCTTTCTTGTAGTGCTCTCCACAAACGTAACCACCTCCAGTCTGCTTAATTTCTGTTGTATCAGTAAATCAAGGTACTTTACATAAAATTAAGTTATTGGAAATATTTACCTTGTGTAGGGGTCTTATGTGTAGTAACATTCCTTTTCGCATTCTGTTTTATATAGTAATAATTATTATAATTATAATACTGCTGCCCATTATCTGGCCTTTCAGGCCCCAGAAGCTATGAAGCTTGTGCGGCAGGAAGGGGCGATTATTACTATTACGCAGCCCAACGTGCGGCTGCAGCCGACTTAACAGATGGTATAGCACAAAGCCCACATTTATGTTACAGCTAAGAAAAACTGCAGAAAGCCTTAACCAGAGTTACGAACAATGATAGAAGTGAAAATTCTGTAGATCTCACTCTGTGACCTGCAACTTTTTTTCCCCAACTCTTTTTATGTTTGTGTAGCAGCCTTTCAGTTGGTCTGGATTTCTGCTCCTTTCAACAATACTGCTATAATCAATGGCTATATTTCTCCAACATTCTTGCTTTTCTTTATTTTTTGTAACGCCCTCTATTTTTTTATTTTGTATGATATGCTTGTACTTCTCTAGTTCTACTAATTCAATTAGTAAGTTGTTCTTTTTTGTGTTGTGTATAATTATAATTCCTAACCGTTTTCTTTCACATTTTAACTTAAACAAACCGAAAAAATAATATAAGCATTTTGTAAACGTTTTATATGCAAATAATAAATTTTAAATACTTACAAACTTTAAAAACTAGGGTAAACACAGAAGTAACACAAAGAATGCACCAAAAAAGGTGTTTATTTGGCGGTAATTTTACTGCCAAAATACAAATGAAGTTGTATCACATTGCATTTTATTGCCAACTTAAGATGGAAACACACTATTAATTTTTAAAATAACTGCTTACTAACTAATGTTTAAAATCATTCTGTTATTTTACAGAAATACTTATAAAATTTAATCGACTGCTAGTTTAGCATATCTGCTTACTGACTAATAGTTAATGACGGTTTTATGAAACCAGGCATCTCAGGCTACTAACATTATAGCAAGTGACATATGTATGTGACAAATATCAAACAAAAAGAAAAGTAAAAAATCGCAATATTGAAAATCCTGTTTTACAATGGAAAGTAAAATAGCCTTCCAAGCGTCAACTTTCAACTGCCCGCCACTGTACATATTACGGCCGATTAATTAACGACATTGAACAAGTCACACGCTATAGTACCTACAGTACTACCGTAAGATGACCATGTACCTTATCTTGGAAACTATAAGAGTTACAAGTTGGTTGGTATAAAACAAATTTAATTTTTGGTATATACAAGGGTGAGTCGTTTTTCTACGGCCGTTATCAACTTTTATTTTAAATGGAACACCTTGTATATTTTGACGACTTTCGATTCTACCCCTTATTATAAGTATTTTTGGTTAACATATAATCAGAAGTGTGCACAGTTTTTGAGTAAATTAAATTTTTTAAGAATACAACATTTAGAAAAATTAAATTATAATAATACACATACAGTGAAGTCTCGCTAATTCGGACTAATTAAAACAGGGGGCAATCCGAATCATCGCGGTTTTAGGATTACCGCGTCTGTAGAGTTACTATGTTTTATTTGTAAATAAATGCAATTAAAACATTCTGCAAAAACATTTATTTAAAAATAAATAAAACTACAAAAATATTTACGCAAGAACTGTTTTAAAAACACAAAAAATAATATTCCGCATTAATATGTCATTAAAAAAAAGGCGGTGATTTTTGCTTGTTTCGTGTTTTTTGAACTTAATACGTTAGATATGATTTTTCTTTTAAATCTTCCGGCATCACAATTGTTTCAAATTTTTTACCGCCCAGTGGAAAGTCACCGCTTTACAACTGTTTCTTAAATGGTTTCACTGCGTGCAAATCACTGAACAGCTTTTCTCCCGCGATTTAGCACTCGCAAATTGTGTCTTTTTTAAAATTTAGTATCCAATCTTTACTTGCCCTTACGCCATCGTTTTGAAAACATCTTTTATAAAGTCACAGCAGCGTGCAGAGTATACGAAACAGTGGAACCAGTCGTGATACGACGTATGTTTACGAGTATGATAGCGGATACGTCGTATGGCGACTGCTTGCACTGTTTCGTATGCACCGCACGGTGTTTGATAAAGATGCTTTGCCTTTTCGGCCAAAATTTAGGAGGATATCAGTGACATATCTAAAACGATGCAAACAGCTTTTCTTCCATCTTCGGATATTCCGCAGGTTTTAACGTTTTTTTAACTTTGTTATATGATCCTTCAGATTTTGTAACAAATCTGGAAATGTATAATATTTAAAGTTACAATGCGGTCTTTTTACATTTAACAATTTTTAAATTTAACACAAAATCTTTTTATGTATGCCGTAGATACATAAAGTCGTAATTCGTAAAAGATGTATCAATTCTTTTTTAACTTAAACCTGTGTAACTAATATGAATTGTGAAGTTGCAATGTAACCACTTTTAAAAAATGCGTGACTTTTGTAATAAGATTTTGTCAGACATAAATATAACATAAACATAAATAAAATAAAATCTTATTTATATTATCTACAACGGTAGTTTTGTATCAAATTACACATCTGAATACCCATTGCATTAGTTACTAACAAAACTTGATGAATAAAAACAATTAATTCTAAAGTTTGGATCATCAAAACTTTACATCCGGATTACAATGAAACCAATGTAAATAAATTGCTGGTTCGGATTATAGTGATATTCGGATTAACGTAGATTCGGATCAACGAGGCTTCACGTATAACTAATAATACACGATGCTTACAAGTACCTAATCAACGTTTTCTCATAAATTTATTGTTAAATAATATACAGGGTGTTTAATGCACTAGATCAAAGATGCAAATTTCTCAACATGAAAATCTTGAGTCTCTTATCAATTTATATAATATATTTTCTATTTCAAAACTGCACAATTTCAAGCAACGTTATCAGCGTTTCCATATTGTCTCGCTATTTTATCATTTATAGTTTATTTTTCATAATTAATATATTTTTTATAATATGATTTGTTAAGGTGGAACGTATAGATAAAACAGACTAATAAATTGATTTTAGAGAAATAGCAAAACAGTATTAAAACCCTGATAGTTTTGACTCAAGAGCTGAATCGTATAAAATATAAATTAATATACAGGGTGTCTCATTTAAAAATGCGAGATTTTTATGTTCAAAGGTTTGGTAACTTTGCCATCTTTGGTATAATGGATTGAACACCCTGTATATTATTAACCAATTTCATGAAAAACATTGACTTAGTATTTATAAGTATCATATACTATTATAACTATTAGTTAAATATAAGTTGCAGTTCGTAAATTTATTTTTTTAAATGCTGCATTCTAAGAAAAAATTAAAAAAATTAAATTTACTCAAAAATTGTGCTGACTTCTGTCATATATGTTAGCGAGAAATACCTATAATAAAGTGTAGAATCATAAAGTGTTGCATTTATATAGTAACCGTAGCAAAACGACTCACCATGTATATACAGAAATATAAAATTTAAATTTATTTTATACCAACCAACTTTTTTTATATATTTATTTAACTTTTTTCCTAACTTATCTTTGATGAACCACCCTGTACTTCGCGCTTCACGCATTGTGTACATATTACATATACATTATGTTTTACAGTAGCTAGTCGCAATAGCCCATGACTGACAATCTCGCTAGTCTTTTTATAGTTATGAACCATTGAGAAATGCAGCCAACAAAAATGTATAGCAGTCAGTCATAGTCACTCCATAGACTTTTAAGGCCCCAGAATACCATTAGGAACCTGTATCATATGCTCAAAACTTTTGACTCATTATCTTCGTAGGGAAGGGGGGTAGCCGGAGGTTAAATCTGACTTCGATGGTTTCCAGGATCAAGGGTCCCATTGTGACTTTTTACCCATGATCCCCCCTGTATGGGAAGGATTGGGTGGACGGGAGACCACACGACGTTCACCCCTAGAACTGGCTGTCGTCTACCCTATCTCGCTGACGGGCAACGGATGAAGCTGTCAGAATAAAGTGTGTGGTAGAGAAATTCGTGAGAATTCTCGACGGTAACTCTGACCGATCAGGGGGAGCCCTGGTAGATGAGACCGGTGTGGGCGGATTCGAATCTCGCCTAAGGAAGGAGGTCATTTATGGTCACCAATGGAACCCGCTGTTTGGCCGAGGTCATCTATGGTCACCAAGGAACCCGCTGCATGACCTAGGTCATGTATGGTCACTAAAGGAACCCGCTGTTTGACCTAGGTAATTTATGGTCACCAAAGGAACCCGCTGTTTGACTGAATCTCTAGTGCGGTGACTAGAAGTGAGGTTATCCCGCTTTTGGGCAATGGGAAACTGCATGCCGCCAGGTAAATGTGCTTAGGAGCTATCCCGACCACCCTATCATCCGGACTGCAGCCGGGTACAGTGGTTGGGAGAGGCTCTGAAAGCCATTACACTTAAGGATAGTTGACGCGAATACATAGCCTCTCACTATCAAGACAACTTCACCAAATTCGGGTACGCACCGGGAGTCTAGAACGTGTAGACTTAAAAGAAGCTCTGTCGAGGGCCCACCAAGCCTAAAATTGGTAGATCGGAGTGGCAAAACCGCTTAAAAACCAAGTCCATACCACATTTGAGGTTGGATTCGATCGGGCAGTGGTTCTACTTGATAACAGCGTCATGTTGGGGAATAGTCCTATTGCTGGACGAGGTAACTTGAACCCGTATGAAAGAGGACGGGAGGGTTACCGGCGGGTGAGCAGCGTGCAATGAGCAACTGCTCGGTCACTATGCGCGTCTTAGCTAGTAGAGGGTGGATAGGCAACCTCGCTCCTACCAGTGAGCAATCTGGTAGCAATTGCACGACTCCCGGTTGTGCAACTTGCGCGCTGATTGGGCGTATCCCAATCACTTCCTTCTGGAAGGAACGTGGGGGGTATGTATGATTACGGGTACCCCACGTAAAACAAATGACAAATTCATGTATGGGAAGGAAAGTGATCGAGATTAAATCTGCTCCGTTGTCACTTTTAGAAGTGTTACTTTTACTCATGACCCCTTCGTAGGGAACAACTGGTTAATTTTTTTAACCTAATTTTAACAAATAAATATAGTAATATCTTCTTCAGATATTTGAATTCGATTATTTTATTTAAATACCATTAGAAGACAGCGCAGCCAAAATTGCTCAATTATATTAGCCTATGACCGATCATCTTACTAGTCTTCTTACACGTTCATGAATGACTGAGACGTTGCCATTTGAAACGTGAGTCTGATACTCACGGTAATGAGTCAGACATAATAGGTAAATTGACAAAACACACTCCACAGACTTTCTTAACTCCCAGAATACACCTAGGAATATGTGACACACGCTCAAAAGTGCCACTTTTGACCCATGACCCTTCTTCTACGGCGGGCGGGGGGGGGGTAGTGTCGGAGGTCAAAGCTGACCGCGATGGAGCAGTCTCAAATATAGGGTTTACCAATACGGGTTGCCCACAATTTTATTGGAATAAAACGCAAAATTATCAAGGAAATTCGGAAATGTTTATTAAATATGAAAATATGAAACATCTCTATTATATGTGAAACAATATCGGCCAAATGACCGCCGCGGCTCCTATGGCAGGCCTCAATCCGCTTGATGAGATTCGCCATGACATTCTCGCACATTTTTCTCGGAATTTCGCCGATTACACGTTGGATTTCGACACGTTGGATTTTTACACGTTTGAGCTGTTAAATATTCTGTAGATGGGTAGCGTAGACCTTTCCCTTCACGTATCCCCACAAAAAAATTGAGCGGCGTCAAGTCACACGGTCTATGCACATCGCCGTTTCGAGAGTTAACACGGCAGGAAATTGCGTTCCCAGCAAATTCAATGCTGCACGCGCCGTGTGGCTCGTTGCACCGTCCTGCTGGAACCAAATGTCTCTTTAAGTCCATGTGATGCAAACGAGGCCATAAAAACTGTTTAACCTTGGCACGATATCCTTTTACCGTAATCGGTTTTTCTTCGTAGTTCTCGAAAAAGAACGAACCGATGATGCCTCCGGCGCAAAATGCACACCAAACAGTAACACGTTCTGGATGCAGCGGTCTCTCAACAATCTCATGTAGATTCTTCCAGTCTCCAAATGCGGCAGTTTTGTTTGTTAACGTGGCCACGGAGATCGAAATGTGCCTTATTACTCAGCATGATTTTTTAATGAAAATTGGGATCTGTCCTCACTTGCTCCAATTCAGCCAACGTCGTCAGAATACGCCAAGTTTGTGAGAGGCCTAACTGCTGTGAACGAGGATGAACTAAGAGCGTCGGGTCCTCGGCCACATTCTGGCTGACAGCACGTGCCTGATGAGCACGAACAGGCGGTCTTTGGTCCAGCACTCAGACTTGAACTCATTCGCTCCGGAATGGCTTATCTCAGTAAAAGTCATATACTCTATAGTGAGAGTAAACTGCCGTAAAAATTGAAGAAAGACTGAAGTAAAAATCTTGAAAATACATAAACCTGTACGTACAAGAATTTTTCAAAAATATTGGTCCATGACTAAGATTTTTTAAATTTCATTAGATTTTCAGTGATTTAATTCTGATATGGTAAAGAATGTTTCAGCTTTTTGCTTGTTTCTTAGCTCAAGATCCATGAGGTTTTCTAATGTGTGAACGGTTTCTATGTTTCTATCTCTAAGTGTTTTTGTAGTTTTCCATAATGAATAATTAGTGTCAAAAGAAGGTGAACCCTTCTCTAGATACTCTTGAAGTACTGGTCTCATTTATTGCCAAGTTCATGTTTTACCACCTAGTTTTATCGTGTGGTCCCTGTTAGGCATTCCAGGGGCGCTTAAGTTTCCTCTTTTCATTGAATCCCACGCACGAGACTGTAAGTAAACGTTAAGTGCTCAACGGCTGATCTATTTTATAGACAGTCTTTAGTGGCAGGTTTGGCTCTCCGACCGAATCTGTAAACATTATCCGATTGGCCAGTTTGTTTGATAAGGACTTAGAGTTATGATTATTCAACTTCTGACTAAACCAGTATTAGAACCCATGTTAAGAACATTTGTTGGTACCGGATATGACGTAATTGGTATATTCTAAAATAGGAACCATTAGATTTTAAGTATGAAGCTCGATAACCAACCAACTAGTTCCAGAACCAACTAATGGATTCTCTTCTTTGTAACGTTTTACATTCAATCAATCATTCGGTCAAGCTTCCATATTTCTAGCTCTAATTTACGAAACCAGTATTAGAATCCATTTTAGAACATTTGCTGGTACAGGATATAGTCACCGGATCTTTTAAAATGGAACCATTGGATTTTAAGTATGCCAATCGATAATAACTGTGATTCTAAATAAAAAAAAGTAATGAGGTACCATATTTCTAAAATGCATAATAAATAATTGAGCTAGAACCAACTAACGGGTTCTGTCCCGTTCAACATTTACACTCAAATCATCCGGTTATCACAATTAAATTAAAAGATTTTGGTATATTTCGAACCCATATTAGAACATATGCTGGTACTAGTCATAGTGGTCATGATCATCGAAATATTATTGAATGGAACAATTAGATTTAAAGTATGTCAATTGCTAGTAAATGTGATTTTAGCGTTTTAGAACATTTGTTGATACCAGATATGTATTATCATCATGCAGTGCAAAATAAGTCCTGTGGAAGGAAGAACGGAGGAGACCATCAAAAAGGCCTTCAAGGCAGTTTGAGAGTCGGAAAGAACTATTCTGAAACTTTTGCATGAAGATCTGGAATTAAATAGGGTGCCAGTTGCGCTGAATAGGTATTCAGCTTTATTACTCTATAATGGGAAATTTAAAGACTCCTACAAAAAACAGACGCTCCAAAGCGTTTGCTGTATGTAAAATATGTAAAAGCTCGATAAATTTGATAATTATTGATAGCTGTGGCTTCGTAGAGTTAAGGCATCCATCATACGATTTTTATTAGTGTTATCAAATGCCAATTGTCTTATTGGAAAAGCGCTGGAATAATGGGACCTACATTACACATAGAAAAATAACATTTTGCTTTGTTTGAAATCTTTCATACCTAGGTAGATTAATAGAAATCTCCCCTCGTAGATTTAACCCAGTTTATACCGCAGATGAAAAAAGATCAATAGTTTATTAAAATAATGAACACACGTAGTAATTCTGTTTGCATTTTCCCTTGATATTAACTGTGTTAAAGCGATCGAATAGATAACGGTTAATTATTTGTAGTTCTTTTTTTTTCTAAATTATGCACACTGAGGGGGTAATAATGTCTAAAGTAAAAATCATGTTCTGAACAAACAGTTGATTTAATGTAGAGTAGATCTACCGTTTCATTGAATAATTTATTAATGTACGAAAATGTCGTAATAGTTAGTAAGTCTTTGTTGAAGTGCTAATTTAGTTAATTAAATTATTATTACACCTGAAAGTTTCTGCTGTGGGATAAATTTATGAAATTAGTACCAAACCGGTCGCCTGACTGTCTTTATCAATATTAATGAAGTATTTTTCTCAATCAGTTTAATATCTTGCAAGATTTTATTTAAACTATATGATTTTTTATGGAGAAAACGATGGCTAGATTAAGAAAAGAATATATGATAGGAAGAGGTGTAATGGTGGAATTAATTGGAAGTATGGAATTAGATGTACAATTTTGCAGGAATTATCATAAGTTGTTTTTATGATACTTTGTTAACTGTATGTATGATGAGAATGAGAATGTAATAGTCAGTAAAAGCCATGCATTCTAATCCACTTATTCAAAAAATTAATATCTAAAAGTTTCTAGTAAATTAAACATTTTGAGGTTGTGCTCTATCTTGTTGAAATGTGCGATTCCCTAATTCTAATCTAGGAATTGTTTGTAAGTTCTCTATATTGTTTATTGTTTATTGTTAATTTTATTGTTAAATTGAATTGGGACACATAAAGGCTGGTTCATTTCTTATTAATGTTTCTTTTACTTAATATTGCTATTTGTTTAGCTTAAAATAAATTTAAGGTCTAATAACAGCTTTAAAATAAAAGTATCTGATTTTTAAAGAGAAAGCTTGGTTTCCTAATAAGGCAAGTTAACTAGATTTAATGGCCAATTTTTATTAATTAGTGTGGGCGGCTTCAAATTTTATTTAAAAAACATAAAAACCATTCGGCTTTATAAACAAATTACATTACGAGTTTTAATCTACAATGTTAATAGATAGTTTACCTGAATAATTACTTGATTCCAGTAATCCTTTTCAGTAAAACTGAAACTATCATCGAATAACTAAACATTAAATGCTAGGTACTGTTTATGAACTGATAACGGCAATTTGTATTAAACAATCTTTTTTTTATACTCCGTTCTTGTAAATAAAATGGTTCATGTGAATGAAATGTAGTAAAAGCTTTTATTCACAATCATATTGCAATATGTACAACACCAAAATGGTAACAATTTCCTTTACATATCTGTAAAACTGACATATAAAGTGTTGGCCAACTGTTTTTTGTGAATAATTTAAAACAGAACGTTTTATGCGATTTAAATTTAGGTTTTTATAAATGTATTTAACGTTAAAAACATCTTTTTTTATTTAATATTAGTTTCATTTTTATTTTTCCGTATTTTATATTTAATGATTATCATGAAATTAATTAATTTCTAATTTTAAAATACTGAGCCCATACATTGCCATCTAGCGGCGAGAATACTTAAAATTTCTTTTCGTCGATAGATTGGAATTATGACAGTTTATAGAAAATTTATTTTAAAATCTAAAATTAATTTTTATTTTGATTAATTAAGTCTAATTATTTCGTTGGTAAAGTTTCCAAGCCTCGCGGTATTATTTGGCCACGACGTACCGTCTCGGTCAAGCAATTATCGCTTGGCTTGTAAAGATATCCTTTACCAACTCAACATGTAATATACTATTACTATAGGTACATCTATCTTATTCTCATTAATTAAAAATCATATCTGTTATCTTTTATTAATAGTAATATAAGCTTTTGCTACATTTTATTTACATGGTCCAATATTTCGTTTTTGCTTATGAGTTATGATTGTTATGAAGAATACCTAATTCTCATTAGTGTAAATAGTTTATTGTGGTTATTAGATTATTTATTATAATAAAATCAGACTGCACAAGACTTATTTTTTTTACTTTTTTTTATGGTATTCGAAATAAACAGTAGAATAAATCCTACTTAACTAACATAAAAACCATTCGGCTTTGCAAACAAATTACATTACGAGTTTTAATCTGCAATGTTAATAGATAGTTTACCTGAATAATTACTTGATTCCAGTAATCCTTTTCAGTAAGACTGAAACTATCATCGAATAACTAAATAAAAACTAGGTACTGTTTATGATCTGATAACGGCAATTTGTATTAAGCAATCCTTCTTTTATACTCCGTGCTTGTAAATAAAATGTAAATGTTGTAAAAGCTGTTACTATACATCTGTCTTATTCTCATTAATTAAAAATCATATCTGTTATCTTTTATTAATAGTAATATAAGCTTTTGCTACATTTTATTTACATGGTCCAATATTTCATTTTTGCTTACGAGTTATGATTGTTATGAAAAATACCTAATTGTCATTAGTGTTAATAGATAGTTTATTGTTGTTATTAGATTATTTATTATAATAAAATCAGACTGCACAAGACTTACTTTATTTTACTTTCTTTTATGGTATTCGAAATAAACAGTAGAATACATCCTACTTTTAGTCTTAAATTAAAGAGCAATTTGTAATTAAAGTATGTGTTTAAGTAAAGCGCTAAATTAAGTGATAGCGATTCTTACTATTAATCAATTTTATTTAAAGCAGAAAACACTATCGAATAAACTTTTGGTAATAAACATAATCAGTTTATGATAGCAAGAATGCTTACGTCGATGGCATCGTTTATAAAGACTGGTCTTTGATCAATATTTCTTCTCAGAATTTCCTGTCAACTCGGCAGGCTGAAATACATACGCATATATAGCAGTTTACATTGTTTTGGTTATCTCACTGCTTTACCATTTTTATTTACTACTTACATTGGAGTAAAATATAACAGGACCGTATTAGCAAAAAGTATTGCAAGCAATTTCTTACAAATTAAAAAAAAATCCAACAAGAATTTGTTTCATCGGTTTTAGATTATATCTCTGACGCTTTTTAACCCTCTCCATTATTGCTTGTTTATTTTGTACGTATACTGTATTGTATACGACATTGCGTAGAATTTTCTTATCCGAAGTGACATAATTCATACCTCCTGTTAAATGAAACTTAGCCAAAATCATATTATTTTAAAAACTAATCGAGAATTAAAATCATTTTTCTTGTGAAACTTTCTCGGATGAACTCGAACATACGGAGCTTGTTTAAATGAGCAGTAGGTTGATATGGGAATGGGCGCCCACTCTCTTATAATGAGTAACATTTTTATGGAAGAATTTGAACAAGACGTAATAGCCAATATAAACCCGAGGCTAAGATATATACGTCGACGACACTTTCGTCATAATACTCGCTAGCTCCTTAAAGTAACTCAATCAATTCATTTCTTCGATCAAACTCGCAATGGAAGTGAACTCTGGCGAACAACTACCGTTTCGTGGATGTTCTCGTCCGCAGAGACAGACAGAGGGAAGCCTACAAAACAGCTACGCATACTAGTAGACACTACATTACGACTCAACTTACCGCAAAAGTATAAAGATAGGCGTAGTTAGGTGTCTGTACTATAGCGCGAAGACCATCTGTTCGCAAGAAGAGAATTTGACAAGAGAGATCACTGAGAGAGAACTGTTACCTCCCAATTAACAACTAACCTAACGTTGCAGATGAAATTCAATACTAAAGAGCCGATCTGCAGGAAGGAGACGGTCGAACAGCATGTGACTGGGGTGGTATTTCCAATATACGAGGAGTTTTCGACCAGATATGGAGAACCGGAAATATATCCAACATGCGCAGTCTTTGTCTTAGAGAGCTCTTAGGGAAGTGTTTGTTAAAACCAAACTCGACAATGAAGACCAGAGAGCAAATAACTGTGTCTACAACGTTCCATGCGAGTGTGATAGAGAATATATAGGAGAAACAGGCACATCTCTAAGGACTAGACACCACAGAACACAAAAATAGCATTAGAGAGATGAAACCCGTAAAAAACTGAAATTGATGAACACGTGTGAGATCAAGTCCAAAGGATTCAGTGGGAGGAAGCCCGGGTAATAATCAACTATAGCATAGATGCATAGATAGATTGCATAGAAGAGTACCCAACGATAGCACAGGCAGAAAAATCGACAAACCCTGCGATGTTTAGAGATCAAACTCATATGGATACCATTATTGCGCAAGGAAGTACAGCGCTATCAGTATGCGTAAAAGGCTGGTGCGCAACCATCTATACAAAGGACTACTGCGCAACCATCTGCTTAAATGTTAGCAGGTCAGCTCTGACGTGCAGTTTATATTGAAATAAACGACCATAACGTTCTACCACTCTGTAGCTTAGTGGTAAGAGTTTCGGTATCACAATTAAATCCCCATTATTGTTCCTGGTTCGAATGTCGGTGAGTTAACATCAAATAAAAGCAATTTGAAAAACTGAAATTGCCAGGGAGAAACCGTCCTTTTCAGGGCGCACGCCTGAAGACGGAAACAGAACCAGCTTTCGAAAAGCTGCGTAATAAAATATCAACAAAATATGGTAACAGCCTAATCAACATCTCTAGTATCGAACCTGTGGTTAGTAAATATTCTAAGACACTTTAAGTTAAACTCTATGCAATTCTCGCACTTTAAATGTTATGTAATTCTTTTACGTTGAATAAGATGTTAGTTCGAAGCTGAATCTGAGTCAGAAGAATCAAAACTATGCAGGGGTCTCATTTGAAAATCGAGGCTTGAAAATTATTTTTCAAGCATTTTCTAAATGATTTTCTTTATACTATACTATTTAATACAAACAATTAAACATTCCCGCAGAAAGTATTTTTTTGTTAAGGTTATAACGTTGAAATTCACAACCCATTATTTGTTTGATGGTCACTGTTTAAAACCAAGCTTCTCCGTTGTTTGGTTGTCACTGGTTTTCCCTTTCTTTCGGTTTATCGTGAAGTCGCTCCTGCGCGGTTGAGCTTCCTTCTCAATAGTAGAGTGAAGTAACAAAATGGCTGGTTTTTGGTACTAGAAGTTGGATGTACGAGATATATTAGGAAATTGGTTTTATATATAATTCGCTTTAGCGGAATAAATCTCGCATTCAACAGCATGATCGCTTGACTATTTATATGCGATCAATCGTCAAATTGGACGGATTACGTTCTAGTGCTAACCATTTCAGGTAAATTCTTTTCGTTTCCTTTCCATGCGCTTAAAATCTTACAAATGTCTTTTTATTTTAGGTAATATTATTTCCCTAGCAGTCACCTTGAGGGAATTGTTTTGTAAAAGACCTTTCAGTTTATAGAAAGGTAAAAATCTTCAAATATTTTAAATTAATACGATACACAGGGTGATTTCTTTGTAGGTCTTTTTTTTCTTTCCTTGGTTTTGGGTTTTGTTGTTCGTTGTCGTATTCGTGTTCCTGCTCTCTGATCGTGGGTTTCATTTAGGAGGTCCGTACCTACATCTGTACAGGTATCGGGATTGAGCAAAACATCAAACATCGAAGGGTGAAGTGATAACCCCTAAGCAGGGTTTTAACTGAAACAGCCGTGGATCAGCGAATGGTGGGATGTTTGTGAAAATTTGTATGTATTTTGTCTGTGTTTTAGTTTTATATATATATATATATATATATATATATATATATATATATATATATATATATATATATATATATATATTTATTTAATGTATTTACAATTTCGTCATGATGTTAATTTTAAGAAACGAGATCTCGAGTAGTGGAATTGTTGTAGGGTAGTTTTAAGTACAACCAACTGTGATACAGATCACCATTCACCTTTTTTTTTCTCTATTAAACATTAAAATTGCATTTAAAGTTAACTTTTAAAATCCGCCAATAGTTCAAATAAAGCCCTACTTAGAAAGTTTACATTTCACTACGTGTGTTTTATTTATTTATTATTCATTTGTTTGTGTGATTTTAATATTGCTTTTCAGTTCGTCATTTGTAAGTATATATGTACGGTACGACCAAAATATTGGAAGTTGCCCATATTTTATTAGAAGATCTATTTCTTCGTTTGTCTGATAAGCTTGAAGCTTTAGTAATAAGCATTGTTTTTAAACGAAGTGGCGCTTGTTTTTTATCTTTTATATTTTGTATTACCCCGCCCCTCTCCGACTTATTGGGGGCTAGCTGGCAAAAACTAAAGCAGTGTTATTCAGATCAAGCTGATACTTCCAGCACAGCTACATTTTGGTTGGTTAAGTATTTCTTTATATAAAAATAGCCTTTGTGTTTCTGTAGGTTATAAGGTGTGCCTTGCCTAAGTGGGAGCTCTGTTAATCAAGCTGCGTAGGATGAGGATTTCATTACAACTTATTAGAGTTTATTTTTGTAAGCTCACCGTGATGTGGTTCATCAAAAAAAGATTAAAGACGGAACTTGTAATGTCGGTTATTATTCCTTAGAAAACATTTTAGTGTCTTTTGCAAAACAATAGTATACTTGGTATGGCTATCGACTGTCGAGACTAATAATAATTAAGTGTTATTAAACTCTTTCATTTAAAAACGGAAACCTCCAGAAGCAATAGCCGTAGAGTTTATTCAACATTTATAATATTAAGTGCATACCGTGCAAGAGACTAAATTGACATTTTACAATATTGCCCATACCGACGCAAATAGTCTACAAATTGTTTTATTAAAATCCACTTAATCTCTTGAAAATATTTTATTATAACGCCATCTTTTATTCAAAAGTCAGCTTTAGTTATAAGTGAAAACTTGTTGCAACATCAACTTTTATATTCCTGTTTTCAACTTCAGTTAGTTTTTATTAAAAGTGCTTTTATGTATTTTAAATCCGATATTCTGCGGTACAAAATTATTATAAAATATTTAGTGGAAAATAGATTACACCCTATTCGTCCCGACTCTTCATCATTTTATTGTTATTGGAAAAATCTCCACGGTTTCCGCTAAATACTACATGCAAAACCTATTAAACAGAATATGGTAATTAATATAAACCCACGTTAATGGTACACAATATTTGAAGCCTCGCATTACAACGGACATCAACACGCAAAAGAGTGATATTACAGCAGAATAATAACTAATTAATTAGCCACTAGCGTTGCTCGTATAGCGATCATTGTAAAAACGAGATGTCGAACTCGATGACGGATGGTCGCATCCATCACTGAAGCTGATTGCAGTTGTGGCGTTAGCCGACGACATACCGATGCTTCTAGGAATGTGAAAAACGTTTCTTTTTGTAAAAACTTAGTTGAATACCATTGTATTTATTGGAAAATGGTATGACCTTTTTTAGATATTAACTTTTATGAGATTTTAACGAACATTCCAATGTTGGAAAAATCTAGTTCAGAAAATTCGGCTAGGTAAAAAATGACATTGCACGATTTCAATATTTTAACATAAAAATAATGCTTGTCACTTGTAACGATAAAAATGTATCAAATAAAGTAAATAATTCAAAATATCAAAAACTCATAAAAGCCCCTCGCTTGGGCTGTTAATTTATAACCATTAAAATTCTTCATATAGAAATAAAAAGCATAAAATGACTTACGCAATAAAGTTTCCCTCTGAGACTATTTACTTAATGAGATTATTCTCAGATGTTGTGGGTGTTAATCGCAAGTGCTTACGAATTTCGGACACATGAATAGATGAACAATATATAGGACGCCATCCAAATTGTTATTATGATTAAAAAGTAACGACAGGGATCTATAATCTAGGAAAATAATTCTGTCTACTATCCATTTTTTTTCTAGAGTCCTCTGACTTTGAAAGCGTATTACTCGGGAACTACTGAACCAACTTAAATATTTTAAAAACGAGCCAATAGTAAATTTATTTCTACATACAACAGTAAAATATTATATTTCTAACTGGTATACTTTTGTTTTTATCGGACGATACGCAATAAAAGGTACCCATTTTTAGGTACAATTTCATTGAAAGTAAGTTAACTAATTCTTTTCTCAGAAAGTATTTGTCATAGATGTATGAGATTTTTGTAGGGGTTAGAAAGAAACCTTGTGGTTCTTATGTTATCAATTTTCAGGCAAAAAAGCGTTTTATTTAAGATTTATGTGAAAAAATATCGAACTATTCATTCTTGTATATTAATAGAGAAAGCGTCAAATTTTTTCGCTAAATCAACACTTTTCATGTGTAGACAATATTTTTTTTCAAAAAAATGTTCATAATTTTAATAATAAAAATACGGAAACAAAAAAACGATTTTTGATAACAAGGGTTTTCGACAAAAAACGTTATTTTTATTATTGCACTTTTATTGTTAAAACTCGGAACATTTTTTTAAAGAAAATAATGTCTACATATGAAATGTCTACATAGCGAAAAAATTTGACGCTATCTCCATTAATAAACAAGTACGCATAGTTCGCTATTTTTTTATATAGATCTTAAATAAAGCACTTTTTTGTCTGAAAATTAATAGGATAACAACAGCAAGGTTTCTTTCTAACCCCTATAAAAATCTCATAGATATATGACAGATACTTTCTGAGAAGAAAAAATTTAACTTACTCTCAATGAAATTGTTCCTAAAAATGGGTACCTTTTCTTATGTATCGTCTGATAAAAATAAAAGTATATCAGTTAGAAATATGATATTTTATTGTTGCATGTAGAAATAAATTTACTACTTGCATGTTTTTAAAATATTTAATTTGGTTCAGTAGTTCTCGAGCAATACGGTATCAAAGACAGAGGACTCTAGAAAAAAAATGGATAGTAGTGTATGTCTCGTTTCTTTTTTGAAAGGATTGGCTACATTTACAGCAAACTAACGTAAATAAAGAACATAAATCAAACGTGTTTTTTTGAAATTTGAAAAATTGTTTTCGACGTTTTTAAATGTTGATCCCTCTTTGAAAATTTGAAGAGGGGCGATTATATTCCAAAAACGTTTCAACCAAGCACACGTGGTGCCTGACATTATTACTATATTAACAAAATTACGCTAAATTTCCTCGTATGTTTTTCAAAAAGTGCAGACAACTAAAGACATTCAGTTTATTGTTTCTAGCTTTACTTTGTGGAATTCCACAATCATGAAATAAATAAAGATTAATAAAAAATTTGACAGTTTTTATTAAATTATAACTTGACAATATTGTTTCGACAGCTAAGCTGTCATTATCAAAGGTAATATAAATATAAACAAACACGTCGTTAAGGTAAATACAAAAAATAGGTAACTAGATAAAAAGATAAAAATAATCAGAATTAAATATTTAAGACTTTCAGTAACGGAGAAATACTGAGCTCAATCTGTTCATTCATCAAAAGTACCCCGAGTTTGTGTTCGTATATCTCAAAAGCTTTTAAAATGTCTAATTTACGTTTGTTATTACAAAGATGTAGCAATTTAACATTATTTTGAGGAGTCATTGTGTGATCTTGTTCTAAAAGGTATAATCATTTTTTCTGTAACAACGCACGTGTTTTTTACATGTTATGTAAAAATCTCGAAGTGTTTGCTCAATATATACCGAACTACAAATTCATTCAGGATCAGACAATAGGTCTCCCATAATGTAACTTTATCAGAAGTATAATTTATTAGGTCGCATAACATGTAAAATATTGTTATAACGTTGTGAACATTTAATGTCGGAGAGGGCTTGCCTCAAATAAACAGTCTATTTGCGTAAAAAGAGACCATAAAATGCTATATGTTTTTGATAAAAAATTTATTAGTACACTTTAAAGAATTAACTTTTATTTAGGTCGTCTTTTTACAATACGATAAACAAAAATTATTGAAAAACGTGATCAAAAGGGGAATGTAATACTTGTGGAAATGTAACTATGTATACAAAAGTGGTAACTTTGTTTAATTTACATTTTTTTAATTATATTGTTTTTTCTGTAAATTTTTTAACACAATTTTTTTCAAAATTATCTTAACTGCCCGAATTTAAAATGTAACTAAATATTTGTTAATTATTTGGAAAATTTTACATTTTGCAGCCGATTTTATAAGTTGTATTTTTTTGCAAAATATATTTTTTGTTGTTTGTAAATATTAAAACTTTTCATAAGTTTCTACGATTTATCACAAAACTCGGATTCGAATTGAAATTCAGAATTTTTTTTATGAAGTGTATGTCTAAAAATCTGTAAATGCTATTCTAAACTAACATAAGTTTTTCATATTACAAATTTGGAATTTTTATACAATGACAAAGTTAATGTTTGAATGTTTTATGTAATTTAAGTTTTTTATACTTTATTTAGAATTTTTTATATTTGTATATACTTTTAGATATATTTTTATTAAGAAAAGATTAGAAATTATATAGATTTGGTATTTGGTATAATTAATTGAAATCTACTCAAGAATTAATATGAAAATTAAATAAAACTGTTAGATTCAAATTAAATAAGAATCAATTTGAAAATTATTATTTTAATTTTGAATTTTATACTTAAAAATGACAATTGAATTATAAAAATTTACAGTTTTAGATTTTATATGTTGGAATCTTCTTAACTGAATTTTACGCAGACATTCTAAGTGAATTCTATTTTTTTAAATAGTATAGTAGACTCATTATAACAAAAAAAATCAAGATTAATCGATTTCTGCTTCTTAGCATTATTGTTGATAGTTTTGATGTCCAATAGTAATTATTTTTTTAAGTATTAAAAGTTAATTTTAAATAAATAGAGTTTGTGTGGAACCCCAACACTGCGAAATGCGGTAAATAGGGGAATAGATTATGTATGTATAAAGGAAAGGACAAAAATACAAAAGTATTATTTTCACTGTGATTTATAGAAATTTTAGCTTTTATTTTAGTAGATTTCATTATTTTACAATGTTATCATAGGTCTTAAGAAGAAGAATTGAGTTTTATTATGATATTTTTTACAATTTAGACATCTGATCTTGAAATTACAAGATATTAAATTTCAAAATGTACATTTAATATATAAATTATTAATTCTTATTTAAATTATTAATTAATTTTTAGGGAGAAATTGAGAGTTATGAAATCTAATAAAAATAAAAAGAATAAATAAAAGCTTCAGAAGTTTAATTAAATTATAACCTGACAATTGTTTCAACATTAAAAATGTCATTCTCAATGGCAGATAAATTGATAAACAATAACAAGTGGCTAAGGATAAACACAGAAAATAGGTAACTAACATAGATACAATACATTCAAAACTAAAAAATATCTAACACTTCTAATAAAGGAGAATTACTAAGCTCAGTTTGTTCATTCATTAAAGGTACTGTGTGTTTATGTTTGTATATTTCAAAAGCTTCTAAAATGTCTAATTTGAGTATGTTGCTGTAAAAATGTAAGAATGTATGTGGTTTTGAGGTGTCATTTCATCAAATTGAGAGTTGCTTGAAAAACTATATTACAATTTAACATATTTTTAGGTCTTAATCTGACTATTTAATATCTGTTAATTTCATTGTTAATGAGAACATTTCCTTGATTTAGATTTATAAAATTCCAGATTTTTAATATAACTATTATCTAAAGAACCTTTTTTTAAGTATTTAAATTTAGAATTTAAGAGGAAGGATTTAGAACAGTTCTGCAATAAGAACATACCGATAGATAGCTTCTCAATTGAAAGAAACTAACATGAAAGCACACTATAGGAATATTTCATACCATTTTGATGGGCTTAGATTAATCAACACAAAATCGCTCATTCGGAAACAAATTTTTATTAATTTTTAGAATTTTTTCTAGATATTAAAAATATAAATAGATTAGTGCAGAAAAATATCGTAAATATACAGTGTATTCCCAGATGCGGTTTATAAGAGAATCTTTTTTTATTATTAACTTTGCTATACGTGTTAGATATTATAATTATTAACGGTAATTGCAGAACTAAACAAGACGTTTTTATAAATCCCCGAACTTAAAATCATCTCTTATGTTAAAAATAGTAGCATATATTTTCTCTATCTTATCAAATTGTTAATGTTAAATATTGTTTCTGTTTTGATTTTAGATACTAACTATATAACAAATTTGATTTGTAACAAGTTAAGTTGCAAGAAAAAATCCCTGAAATCTTGTAGTCCCGTCCTTCTTTATCAAATAACCCATAAACATAACAAACACTGCGATTACAACTTAAAGTGTTATGCAAGGTTCGGTTACTGCAATAACATCGGCAATCTAATGACTTTCTAAGTCATTAGAGTCGTAATGAGGATAGAAGTGCGCTCCATTGACTCTCATAATCAAATCCCTTCGTACAAATTGCTTCAATGAGTCGATTTAATGGTAATCTCTAAATATAAACATATGTATATAATTCGCATAATGGATGCCAACACTAAAATAATAACAATTTCGAAGAAGAACCCATAATAAAGCGTGCACCGTTATTATCCTCGACGGTGCTTTCGTACTAAAGCGCCGGATAAAGAATACGATTTCTCTCTAAAAATGAAAAGGATATGAGAATTAGCAACTGGTGGTAGTTGTTGGCAAACGGCCAAGGCGGCGACGGTGCCACCACCAGGAGTTTCTACTTGTTGATTGAGCGCCTGTTGCGCGTTCTCTCCTCTACCAGTTGCTTTCCTCTACGTACTACTACTACGACTGACTAACTTGTTGCTGGGAAACCACAGTTTAAATTTATTGGATTTTCTCTTTCAGAATAAAACGGTTGTTAGGTAAATTGAAAACGATTTTCGCTTTTGGCAAGAGATGAGATGTTAGTGTATTCAGGATAATTGAAAAAAAGTAAATAAATATGTATGAATAAGAATTCGTAGGTCCGTGTTCTTTCAGTTTACGAAACAATTAATCACCGCGGCGCGGCAGCTTCTCGTGGAGGAATAAAATATGAAGGTTGTTAGAAATAAAGTTATTTCGTGCAGCGCAATCTGTGAGTTAATAAGTATTAATGATGCAAATATGCTAAAGGAATAGTTCTACATCTTTATATTCTCTATTGTTTCAAACTTTATAGACTTTTTACAAAAAGGTAGAAGACTTCATCGATGATTTGCAACTATATAGATGTCACACACAATACATGCAAGATGGTGCACCGGTACATTTCACCACCAGAAGCCAAAGCACAGTTTTCGTTTTCAGCAGCAAACGTTTTCTTTTGAACATAAATAAATATAATAAATAAATCTTTATTGATTCTACTTCCTAATTTAAATATTCGAAATACATATTTCAATTGTAGAATGGGATAGGATTCAGCTTTGCTGATCTTCCATCCTACCCTAGCCAAGCAGGTAGGTCCAAGCTGGAACGGGCCCCCCATCCAACTTCTGACGGCGTCCGGCTATACTTTACCCACTCGATCATCGTGTGGTCGATAGCTACATTACACTACCTGCTCGGATAAATGACATGTCCGAAAGTTTTACCCTAATTTGCCGTGCAAAAATATATATGCGCCGAAATATCTCCGCGTCCAAGTATTCCTGAGCCGAACTGTCCCGCGTCAAATTGTTGTCGCGCTGAAACGCTCACGCCGAGATGACTGCGCCCAAATGTCCTAGATCGTTAACTATTAATTTGTTGCCTATATTACAAATGATGTTTCTGTATCTAGTATTAGTTGTGGGACACTGGTAGTTATTGTTATCCAAACCTACAAATACATTTATTTTTGTGCTATTTCTACCTTATTTTTGTTTATTGTTTCCAGCCTTATTTTGTGGAACTCCATAATCATGAAATAAATAAAGATTATTAAAAGTTTCACAGTTTTATTAAAATATACCTGACAATATTGTTTCGACAGCTATGCTGTCATTATCAAAGGTAATATAATTATAAACAAACACGTCGCTAAGGTAGATACAAAATAGGTAACTAGATAAAATAATAATAATAATAATAAAAATTAATAATAAAAATCATAATTAAACATCTAATACTTCCAGTAACGGAGAATTACTGAGCTCAAGTTGTTCATTCATTAAAGGTACCCTGAGTTTGTGTTTGTATATCTCAAAGGCTTCTAAAATGTCTAATTTGCGTTTGTTATTACAAAAATGTAGGAATTTAATATTATTTTGAGGAGTCATTGTGTGATTTTGTTCTAAAAGGTGTTTGGCGTAATTCGATTTTTCAGGATGTTTATTTTTGTAATGACGTACGTGTTCTTTATATCTTATGTCAAAATTTCGAAGTGTTTGTCCAATATATACCGAACTACAAAAAGAACAATTTAAACGGTAAATGCCCGATTTCATGATATCATGTGTTCTGTCTTTAGCATTAAATAAAAATGAAAAAGTGTTAGTGTTGTATAAAAATAGTAATATGAAAGAAAAAATAGTAATATAGAATTAGTTAAAAGGTTAGAGTTAATTCAATTATTTGACCTTTGTATAAGTCAAAATTATTTCACTTTTAATAACATAATTTATTTACAAAAGGATGGTTTACCTATGGGTAATTCTCTAAGTCCTCTATTAGCTAACATATTTATGGACAAGTTTGAAGATCGAATATTTGAATTAAACCTCTCTAAACACATTATCTTCTGGTTTCGTTATGTTGATGACATTTTAGCTTGTTTTGACAGTTCTTTTGAGGTTATCAATGAATTTTTAATTCTTATAAACAATATCCATCCTAATATAAAATTTACACTAGAAACAGAACAAAACAGGGCTATAAACTTTCTAGACTTAAATATCAAGATTAACGCAGACAATCTTTTTGAATTTTCCATATACAGAAAACCAACACAAACAGATATAACAATACCAAATGAATCTTGTCACCACAATACACATAAAATAGCAGCATACAGATCATTAGTACACAGAGCTTTAACTATTCCACTAACAAAATCAGATTTTAGCAAAGAGATATCAACCATTAAACAACTAGCACATGCAAATCATTATAATCCGAACATGATTGACACTTTAATTAAACAAAAAGATTATAGGTTAGCTATCAAAAGAATATATCCCATTGACAATCAAACAGAAGACACAAATTACATATCTATACCATATTTTGGCAAAATATCAGAAAAAATTGCACATATACTAAGAAAAACCAACAATTATAAAATAACATTTAAAACCAACACTAACACTTTTTCATTTTTATTTAATGCTAAAGACAGAACACATGATATCATGAAATCGGGCATTTACCGTTTAAATTGTTCTTTTTGTAGTTCGGTATATATTGGACAAACACTTCGAAATTTTGACATAAGATATAAAGAACACGTACGTCATTACAAAAATAAACATCCTGAAAAATCGAATTACGCCAAACACCTTTTAGAACAAAATCACACAATGACTCCTCAAAATAATATTAAATTCCTACATTTTTGTAATAACAAACGCAAATTAGACATTTTAGAAGCCTTTGAGATATACAAACACAAACTCAGGGTACCTTTAATGAATGAACAACTTGAGCTCAGTAATTCTCCGTTACTGGAAGTATTAGATGTTTAATTATGATTTTTATTATTAATTTTTATTATTATTATTTTATCTAGTTACCTATTTTGTATCTACCTTAGCGACGTGTTTGTTTATAATTATATTACCTTTGATAATGACAGCATAGCTGTCGAAACAATATTGTCA
Organism: Agrypnus murinus; assembly: GCA_929113105.1. NCBI lineage: Eukaryota > Metazoa > Arthropoda > Insecta > Coleoptera > Elateridae > Agrypnus > Agrypnus murinus. The sequence goes on along the minus strand of OV816026.1, from coordinate 172,553,489 downwards.
GGTATATTTTAATAAAACTGTGAAACTTTTAATAATCTTTATTTATTTCATTCTACCTTATTGTTTTGTTGGATTATACCTAGTAGTTTATAAACATTAGATTCGCATCACAATTAGATTAAAACGAGAAAATATCATTCAGTCTTATTGTCGTTTTTTTCCTATTGTTGCCTCGTCCCGTTGCCACCTTCCGCAATACTGTTGCTACAACTTTTTGCACTATTGTAGCCTACCATGCTGGTACGCTTTTCTCAGAGTGTCCACTCTTCTAGAAAACCAGGAATGGGAATTTTTAATTTTTTTATTTTGGTCAGGGAATCGTCTGATTTTATTCAAAAGCCAGGGAAAATTTGAATATATTGCAGTGTCTTTTATCGTCGCTCTCTGATTATTTGGCGTCCAGTCTAAATTTAGGTTGACTACTTTGTATAAATCTGCTTGCGTAGACTATTTCTCATAAGATACGCAGAAAACAACAGTTTGATATGATGCACGAGAGTGCGTATTTATATTCGCGGAATGGGGGTAAGGAAAGTAAATAAAAAAAGAATTATTTTTCTTTTTCAATATATTCCTCCTTAACTTTAATACATCTCTCAGATCTGGTAATTAATTTATTTATACCGTGGGGTTTTCGTGACTGGAGGACGTAGTCAGAGGTAGAAAGGAAAATAAACACAAGTTATAAAAACAACTATATGCTAACAATAGAACAACAGAATAGAAATGGTTACACACATAGGTTATACAGTGTGAGGACGTACATGTCCCCTAAATCTAACATAATTATGAGGGTGGTCGGAACCACCCTGCTTTAGCACTAAATCTACAAACTAAGCGAGAGAGCCTGGGCACAACTCCCCCATAACTAAGCGAGAGAGAGAGCCTGGACACAACTCCCCCATAACTAAGCGAGAGAGGGCCTTGCACAGCCCACTCATAACTAAGCAGAACTAAGCAGTAGATAAATTTAAAGGTACTCACCAGCTTGCTTGGAGATGTAGTGTTGGAGTCATTTTCAGTGACTGAATTGTAAGCTCAAAGCAAGCTGGTTATATACTGTTCGATGCGAAAGAGATTAGCATAATAGTGGGAACCCGTAGGTTGGTGTTCCAAGTATGGCACTAAGGAAGCTCACGCTTCCTGGTTGCAGGCTCGTGGGTTGGAGCGGAAATTCTTTGAAGGAATGCTCAGCTGCTCTGGCTCTGGCTTAACTGCATGTGGATGAACGTGGGTTGTTCAGTATAGACGAAGCAACCTTAGTAGATAAAATGCATTGGAATGGCCAGACGTGGGTGACGCGGCAGCAGCTGGTCGCACAGATGGTCGAATAACGTGAGTCGTTGTTGCAAACGGTTGAATAACGTGGGCCGCTCTAGTAGATATGCGCATAACCTTGGCGTAATATTGCACGAACGGAATATAACTTGAGTGTTGCACGAATTATTTAATTCTTAAGTATTCCGTTTGTAACAATACCAGAGAAAAGAAATCCATTTTTGTCTTCAAAATATGCTGAGACTGCAGCTTTTCTTTGTAGTCGATGAGCAGGATTCCTTCAGTGCCCCAAAATATCGTCGCCATGAGCTTTCCGTTGCACTTTAAACCTCTTTGGTGGAGGTGTTTTTTATGCCACTGCATTGAATCTTGTTTGCATTCAGGTTCATAGTAATGAACCCACGTTTCATCTCCTGTAACAATCCGACTTAATACTCCATCCTGGTCTTCACTGCAGAGTTTCAAAGACGGCACACGATATTCAACTTTACTCAAATTGAAAATTTCTTCACGTGCTTACTTGTGTAAATGACAATAACTCAAATACCACTAATTCAATAATAATCCAGTTCGATGTTTATAGTAATAAGACATCAGGCTAGACGTTACGATTGGTTTACCAAGCCCCGCCCCTCAGTAACCCCCTCCCCATTCCGCGAATATAAAAACGCACCCTCGTAGTGATGTGTTTACCGAATTGCGATCATTATTACGTGTGGTAAAACGTTATTTTCGTTTACTATGTTGACCATGGGACATTACGCTATATACGCCTCGGCTGTCTCATATCTTCTTTCAATTCGGGAAACATTCATTTTCTCGCCTAGCTACATAAACAACTACTGGTTGGCATAAAAGTTCCTTTCTCATTTAAATTCAGAATAAAATTAAGAAATGTAGAACAATTATTAAAATCGAAAATTAAAACATATTTTTTGTAGTTTTTATAGTCTCCAGTTTTTGAAGTTTTTGGTCGATTTGGAAAACGTCTTAAAAAGACTTAAAAAGAGCCATTGTGGCATTGGCAGTAAGAGCAGTAACAAATAATAAAAGCATTTTATATTCTAATAATACTAATAAAGCAAAATGCAAATAAAAATGCAGATATCGCATTTCTGTTAAATGTAGATCTAAATAAAAGAATAATAATAGTTTCACGTTAGAGGTTGAAGCAGCTAAGTGCAGAGAGTAAATAAAATGCCAAATTTCAATTGTAATTAACTAAACTAACCAATACAAAAATAATAAAAGGTGCAGCTACTTGGCATGTCACTCATGCCGGAGGTGGAGCCCTTTCATAGTCTAAAACTAAACATACTTGGACATGTTTTGGACATGGACATGAACTTTCCCGAAACTGCGAGATTTAGAATTGAGAGGCTATGCTCGCAGTCTTGTTATATGGAAAAAACAGACCAAACGTTAATAAAGCATAAAGCACAATTGGATAGGGAATTCAACTTTTTGCTGATGCGGCAGATTAATTATTTATAGAGTTTATCGCTCTGCTCTAGAGTAGAAAGTTTTAAACGCTTCGGTAATATTTTAACATACAGAAAATTTCCATTTGTGACAATATCACTAATAAACTTAAACATTTCATAAACATACATTTGTTTTGGTAAAAAAAGTAAACTAAAGAGCTAGGTTTGAATGTTTTACGACTGAACTCGAAGCCACTAGCTAGCTGTTCGCGTGTTCGTAGGTAGCAGTGTTTTCAACTAGCAGAAGGCGATATTTGTGCAGGACGTTTGTTCGCGGGCAAAAAAGATTGCGCGTGTTTTTAAGTGAAGAATACAACAGTAATGTAGTGTCCCTTATAGACGAACAACTGCACAATATGGCTAGTGGCGGCTATACAGGAAAGAAAGCTTAGATTAAATAAAGTAATATTTTTAGGATTCAAGTTGACAATGCTGACTAATGTCAGAAATTAATGTATATAATTATTCTTTAATTGGCCGAGTAAATGTTTTTCAACTCTGAGCCAAAACAATTCTGAAAATGGGTATGGCACATGTGCAATATGGGTTTTAGCATCAGCTTGCTAAAACCAATAACCGTTGCTTAAAACTATTACTTTTTCACTATGCAAAGGACTGTGAAACAATTGTGGATAGTCTGTACCCCAGCAGTGTAAAGTTTGTTTGTTTACAAAGCCACTGAGGCGAAAATGTGCTTCACTGTGCTTCATTTGACATTCAGTTCTTCCAAAAAATTTGCAACCGCATCTGCACTATTTAATATAGTACGGCTCTATTTTAAGAGCAGCTGACAGTCTTGGGGCTGAAGTTTTGTACTAGATGGATCTTACATGGGTGCATATGAAGATTTGATTTTGTTTAAAATGCGCTGCAGCAATCGTCTTCAGCTCTCACTTCTTTCAGCTGATCTCACTCTTTGATCTGTTTTTTTTTCTAGTCTGTCTCTGGTCCAGTCGCTTCAAATTTGGCTAATTGTTGAATAATAAGCTTGGAATGAGGATTTCTTACCTTGAAAATTCTTCTAAATTGTCTTTTGAATGGAACTAATGCTACTTCCATTTTTCAAGTAAAGTGTAACAACTTTAATTCTATCTTGAAGTGAACATCTTTTTATTTCTAAGTCTCCCCTAGTTTCTAGTTTAATCCAAAATAAAAATAAATGAATTGGCTGAAAAAATTCGGAAAGGAACTTTTGTTTTACCCTGTATTAATGAAATAACATCTTCCTAGAAAAAAAACACTAGGAAAGTTTTCTGCCAGTTATTATGAGTAGGAATGCTGAATCAACCAAAGAACCCGATTCGGGAGAAAGGTGTGTATGAGCTGGCTGCTGGGAGTGTGCATTCTGCTATGCGCCAGAAGAAAAGGTCAACTCAATCAGTTTTTTGGTCCTTTTTGTGAAATTTTTGGTCTGAACCTTGCAGTAGGAATGCTATAGTTCTCATCACTGAAATTAATTGTCTGGACAGTTCCATAGAAATTACACTTCCAGAAATCAATTACTGTATTTTTAGAAATGTAACCTCCGCTGACTCCCAAAAACTAATAGTCATGCGGAATCACTGCAAAATCCCAGGTGTGATCGTGAGGGGCAAACACCTCACTTCCAATTGCTGTTTTTTTAACTCCTGATTTCCGCGTGCTGAAGCTGCTTCATATTTTACTGTTTTTGTTTTTTTTTCTTGCTTCAGTCATTGATCAGACCTAGCGGTTTCTTCAAATATGTTGCAACTATTCCCAATTCTTATCTGATGTCCGCCCCTTCTTCGTCATCGTCTTATGTTATTTTCTCTAATGACTGAAGTATTCGAAGTTTTGCAAGCTTAGGGAACTTACTTTACAAATCGATGGATGAAGAAGTCAAGAATGTTAAGAGTATAACTTTGAAGTTCGATGGTACATATTTAGATATTTTTTAAGGAAAATTTGAGGTCGAGTTTCGTAATTGCGCTTGTTACTGCTTCATGCTGCGAGCTATTGGAAATCTGATCTAGTGGCTAAAGGACTGATTAAAATCTTCTTTTTAATGTGGCACAGCCAATGGGTTCTAGAATTCTTCAAGCCCATACTTCTAAAGTGTACTTTTTTATATCTTGAAAACAAGTAACAGTAATTATATAAAAATGTTTTCATAAGGTGAAGTGAGCAAAAATAAGACCAAGAAGCAGAAAGAATAAATACCTACCTACCTACCTATCGAGAGGGTGTATTATATAAGTAAATCCCCCTTCTTATTTACAAAAATAGAGTCTAATGTTTTCCTTTTCAGGAAAATCCCGAGATTGTAATGAACTGCAAGTTAATTTCATCCCTCCCGTTACATTATCATTATCAAAGGTTGACGGTTTTTATTTATTCGTAAATAATTTTTTCTTTTCTTATTTTTTTATTTTTTAAATTCTTCCCGTTTGTTTATTTAGATCTACTCTAATTAAGAATTAAATTTAACGGCAGTTCAGCGTCTGGATTCGGTTTTTCTTTTTTTGTGTGTATAGATCATAGCGCTCGTCGTATTTGTTTTTTCTTCCTGAGATTAAGCGCTGCGAGTTTTTAATACCTAATTAACCGTGTGTAAATAAAACCGAATCGATTTCGATTTTGTTGTTCATCAACTGCGTCCCACTTCGAATCAGTGGTTCTCCGGCATCCAGTTATTTGTGTCTCCCCGGATATTCAATTATCCGTTTGGCGTAGCGACGACATTTCACCCTTAATACAAAAGTCATCTAGGCCTTAAGACATCATCGGTTATTGTATTCGATTTCTGCATTCTAAAAATAATAATAATGCCCTGCAACAAAAATAAAAATCACAAAACAAAAATGTTATTTGATATTCGCACTACGAAGCTTCAACAAAAATCTCTAACCCGATAAAATTAAAAATACATTCACACAGGCAACAGTCTCTGTTCAAGAAACTAAAGGAAGGAGAAAATTATTGGAGTCTCTTGGGGAATAAAATCCTTTTTCGAAGGGGTAATGCAGTTTGCTGCCCGCGGTGCTGACATTCTCGGCCCGACTAGCTTTTCTACACGAAAATAACGTATTAGATGTTATATTTAAGTTTTGCCTCTTAAGAATAATCTTGTGTTTTTGACAAAATATAATATAATATGTACCTATTCATTTCTGTGATTCTATTAAATCAATTAATTAAATTGATTGTTTGTCCCATTAAAGTAAAATTTACATCCCATGATGTGTGTAAGCACAGATTAATTATGAAATTAGTAAGGAGGAAACATAATAAGTTGCCCCTTTGAGGTAGCAAGACCAAAGTTGTGTGGAGGTAACTAGTCTTGCGAACATAGCTTTGGGTCGTTTTAACAAAGAGTAATGAACATCTTAATAGCATTGATTCATATTACCTTATAAGAATAAACTAATTACGACTGCGTTTCCAGTTTCTTGTCAAGTGAAGGTGAAAGATTGCCCATCAGTATTCTAAAAAAATAATACAAACTTAATTAAACATGCAACAAACTCAATGTATGATGCCCATGGACATCTTGACATATGGTTTACAAGTTAGAAACAATTTAGTTAGAAAGCTGTTTAAACTGAAATTGTATGAAATAATTTAAACCATGCCGGGGTCTTACGTTACAGTTTTTTTCTTTTGGTTTTCCTCTTTTGTCAAATGTATTTCACTATTTATCAAAAGTATTTCCCATCTCTATTAAACAGTTTGCTGTGTATGTCAAACTATTTCCCCTTGTGTCAAATCTATTTCCTTATTTGTTAAATCTATTTCACATTGATATTAACATTGATTACACAGGTCAACATTTGATCTAAGCGGGAACACCGCACGCAGTATAGGCTACAAGGGGTTTTTGGGGTCGCTGATTACGATGAGAGGGTCAGTTAGCCGCCATCACGTCAGGTTCAAGGTCATTTGAAGGTCAAGTGCAGAAAAACCCATGGAAAAAATCTGAAAAAAATCATGCATATGTTTTTGAGGTCAGGGAATTCGAATCCGAGGTCAGCTGAGCTCCATTAGGTCATGATGAAGGTGTTTATAGGTCAAGTGCGAAAAAAACGTTAACGGATAACGTTAAGTTGTCTCACTATCCGGCGAAGTCCCTGGGTAGCGGCTTTCATGCCGTCATGGCAACCTCACAGAAAAAAATTACGAGACAGGGCTTAGGAAACCCAGCATCGGCGGCTGGTCAGGATGGGAAAGCGGGTCCGCAGGCGTCGTCATCATGCGACTGTAGCTCTACATCGTTGGGAAACTTGGTCGATGTAGAGTCAAATGCTACAAGCCAATGTCCTTGCAAAAACAATCCGGACATCTTTTGTGTTGTTTGCGGACAGTATACGGCGGGAAGTAAAGCCAGATTCTCAGACACATTGAAAAAAAAATATGAAGAATGTTATGCAATCGAAACTAATTCTTTAAGTAATTGCTTCACTCCAAACGTTGTCTGTACTAGATGTCGCAATATTTTGAACAACACCAAGAGACAGATATTTTTTTCTCCGATGAAATGGAGAAAGCCATCAAATCACGCATCAGATTGTTACTTCTGTTCAATTAATATACATGGATATAACCGTAACAATAAAAAATCTATCACTTACCCACGTGCAGCATCGGTAACTTTTCCTGTATTTATAGATGGCGAACCTAATGACAATAGTATGGATACAGAGACAAGTGAACAAGAAGTTTTGTCTGATGTAGAGCATACAACTGGTGATATGGAAATGCAAGATCAATCTTATGATACATCTCAAGAAGAAGAAATGAAGACTCAGGATATTTCATCCAGTTCAGAAGATGAAGGTAATCATCATCCAAAATTTTCCCAAGATGATGTAAGTGATCTTTGTCGCGATTTAGGTCTTTCAAAAGAAAGTTCTGAACTTCAAGACTTAAAGAAAAAAAATGCTTAGCTTCTGGAACGCACGTTACATTATTACCGTACAAGAGAAAAATCATTTAGAAAGTTTTTTACAAAAACAAGTAACTTGATTTACTGCCGTGATGTCAACGGTTTGGTTGAGAAATTCGACATCCAATACGAATCTTCTCATTGGCGTCTTTTCATAGACTCTTCAACAAGAAGTCTTAAAGCTATCTTGCTTCACAATGGGAACATGTATGCCCCTTTACCTGTTGCTCATTCTGTTGTAATGAACGAAGAATATTATGATATGCATTTCTTATTGCAGAAATTGAAATATGATACAGATAAATGGGATATTTGCTGCGATTTGAAAATAACTACCATCTTGCTTGGTTTGCAAAAAGGATTCACGTCATATTCATGCTTTATTTGCGAGTGGAACAGTCGAGCTCGAGATGAACACTATGTGAGAGTAGTCTGGCCTCCTAGAAGAAACTTAACTCCAGGGGTCAAAAATGTTGAAAAAGAAAGTTTGGTACCTTCACATAAGGTTCTTCTCCCGCCATTGCACATAAAATTAGGCATAGTAAAACAATTTGTTAAAGCAATGAGCAGAGTTCAAAGCGCCGCTTTCATGCATATTTTTAAAATATTACCATCGCTTTCTGAAGCAAAAATTAATGAGGGTGTTTTTATGGAACCTCAGATTAGAGAGTTGCTGAAAAATGAGGAATTCGAAAGGCTAATGACGGATAAAGAAAAAGCTGCATGGCAAAGTTTCAGAGAAGTGACCAAAAAATTTTAGGAAATAGCAAAGATCCCAATTATAAAAATATTGTTTCTAAAATGTTGACCAACTTTAAAGAAGTTGGATGCCCCATTAATCTGAAACTTCACTTTCTGCACTCTCATATCGACTACTTTCCCCAAAACTTAGGAGATTTCAGCGAAGAGCAAGGTGAGAGGATGCACCAGGATCTGAGGCAATTTGAAAAAAGATATCAAGGTGTTTGGGGTAAAAATATGCTAGCAGACTATTGTTGGAGTTTGCAAAGAGAGTCAAATGAAACACACAAAAGAAAAGCAATAAGAAGAACATTTACTACTGATCGGAAACGTTTTCGAGCCGACGAATAATACACAGTTAACATGACGACAAAAGTACAGTCAAAGATTGACAAGAAGTTTGGTTACTTTGGTTTAGTTTGGTTTACTTTGGTTACTCATCTGTGATATGTGCGTGAGTGAGCTCGATGTTTCGAGCGAAAGTGCGTAAAATAAGTATGAATCATATATCAGCTCGTTAAACAGTTGCATATACATAAAAATATATAGACACGGGCAAGAAGTAAAGGTGTGTATGCAAAAAAACATCAAGAATGACAACTAAAAAACGTTATCCGTTAAAACGTTTTTTTCGCACTTGACCTATAAACACCTTCACCATGACCTAATGGAGCTCAGCTGACCTCGGATTCTGATTCCCTGACCTCAAAAACATATGCATGATTTTTTTCAGATTTTTCCATGGGTTTTTCTGCACTTGACCTTCAAATGACCTTGAACCTGACGTGATGGCGGCTAACTGACCATCTCATCGTAATCAGCGACCCCAAAAACCCCTTGTAGCCTATACTGCGTTCGGTGCTCCCGCTTAGATCAAATGTTGACCTGTGTTATTAAGAATTAATGCTGAAAGAAGGCAAAAGAACAAAATCTCGAACGAGGTACGTGCTTTAATAATCAGAGGAATGAACGATGGTAATTCTTCAGTCCAAATAGGACGACAATTTAATGTTTTGCCGAACACTGTAAGAAAAATTTACAAGACGTACAAAATAACGAACGAAGTGAATAAAAGAAGTGCTGGTCATCGCCCCAAGAAATTTACTCAAGAGGAGCAAGAAGAAATCTGCAATTTAATGGATGAGGATTGCACCTTGACACTAAAACAAGTAAAAGCCAAATTGTTGGAGCAAAATCCACAACTAGAGGTGAGCTTATCGACCATTGACAGAGCGACAAAGGCATTTCACTATTCTGTAAAACGCGTTTCTTTTGTGCCAGAAAGGCGTAACACACCAGATACTATCCAAAGTAGGTTTGAATATGCTGTTCAATACAACAGAATAATGGTTCACAGAGAAAAACTATTTTTTATTGATGAATTTGGGATTCAAGTAAATTCTAGAAGAGCTTATGGAAGATCACCGAAAAATACAAGAGCCAACAAAGTGAAGGCCCAATTAAGAGGCCGTAATTATTCGATTGCTGCTGCAATGTGTATTAATTCATTATATTTATTCACCATTCAAGACAGGCCTTACAATGAAGAACACTTTGGAGAATTCTTGACATCTTTGATTGACCACTTGGCCGCAGATCATATACAAGGTGCATATTTTGTCATGGACAACGTCGGATTTCATAGAACGGATGAAATTCAACAACTGATCAGAGCTCATGGACATGTACCAATATTTCTGCCTCCGTACGGTCCTTTTTTAAACCCCATTGAAGAGCTGTTTCACCAATGGAAAACTATAATAAAAAGAAGTCAGCCTACGGATGAAGAACAACTATATGTTCAAATTCATAACGCTTCTGAAGCTATTACACAAGAACATTGCCAAAATTATGTTCGACACATGGAGATATATTTGGGAGATTGCCTCAACAGAATTGAAATTTTGAATTAATTATAAAACATTTTTTTACAAGTATTGCGTTACATTATGTAATATTAGTAGGTATATTTAGTAAATTGTTATATTCTTCTTTTTCTAATAAAACATTAAAAAAGAGGAAAATAATTTGCAATAACGTGAAAGAGTTTTGACAAATAGTGAATTTCATTTGATTATTAATATCAAAGCTACATAGGTGGGAAATACTTTTGATAAATAGTGAAATACATTTGACAAAAGAGGAAAACCAAAAGAAAAAAACTGTAGATTCGAAACAAGAGAATTTACACTCATTCAAATTGTAAAAGATGATTAGAGTTATGTGTTTGATATTTATGATGTTTCTGGACGCCACTGGATTTAATTTGAAGTGAATAATTATTCTAACTTAATTTTATATGTTTTTAAATATTACAAGGTCTCTCATGTTTTTTTTAATTACTTGAAAGTATCTTGGTTTTATCTCTTGATTCCCCCGAAAAACATAATATAGTTTGTAAAAAAGAAGCATAGGTATTTAAACTTTATTAAATCTATTAACCAATTACAAGAAGGTAAAAATTATAAATTCGCTTTCATGGAAATTGATTAAATTAAAAAAAAACAAATTAGTCTTTCATTACAAATTAATAATAGAAGGGATAACAGCCGATCGAGTGACCAAATAGGGATGAGCAGCGATTAACACATATAAATAGATTAATTAGTAAAATCATTAGACAGGAAATGTTAAGGAAATTACAATGACCGTTCAAATAACCTGCATCGTTTTAAACTGAACTGACGTAGAGATCCTTCAATTAGAATCTGGCCAATGCGTTGCCACGGTGCCCGCCGTTTTATATCAGAGTAGGGTCAATGACATGGATTTTGACATTTTACTGCTAATTAGTGTTTTATATATTCATCCCATTAATACGTGTTTTTTTGAGTTGCGTCAAATACCGTTCACATGCGTGCCAATATTTGCGCGTGTAACCATTTCTGCACTTTTCAAATTTGGCGCCACGTATTGTGATGTAAAATGGCTGCCTTGGTCAGACTCTAATTGAAGGGTCTTTAAAAAGTCGTGCCTGGTTGCGCCATATCCCTATAAAACGCTTCACTTTGTTATCAAATGAGAGCTGATGTATACAATAGAGTAACTTTACAAGAACTTGTTAGGATGAACAAAGATCATTATTTGGTTTTTTTATATTCTAAAGAGTGAAACGCAAGCGACTTTGTGGAATTTGAAAGCTAAGATCTGTTACTGACATGTGGCTGCTCCAAGCTTTGTGTTAGTGTAGATTTATCTCAAGTGCAGTGATTTGCAACTATTGTTGCATGTATTGACTGTGTAATGGACAGAAAACAAGATAAAGAGATGCGTAACTACTTTATAAACCATACACCATACTATATATAGTATGGTGTAGCACTCTAAAAAAGTGAAGCCCCACGATGGACTGTCATTAAAATGCTATAAATACTCTAAACAAAACAAATTGTACGCAGCGCGATGGACGTCACTGTAATCTTAATAAAAAACTTAAATCACTAATTAATGGGGACAGGAACAAAAAAAAAACATGTTGGGCGCCACCAAAACTGAGGATGTTAGATTTAGAAAAAAATTCGGGATGTCATCAGTTAAGGGAATAACTTCCTATTAAAATTTGACGTTAGGTTAATCAAACATTTATCAAACAATAAAAAATCTTAATTGACAAAAACACCAGCAGTTCGTTGAGCCTAACTATATCAATCACTAAATAAATTTGAAATCTGTATATTAAACACCAAAGAAAAAATAAAAAAAGTAAATACAAAGCACATCAAAATCAAAAGGTTATCATTCCTAGAAGTTAATCTCGGAATCCCAAATAAATTTTGCATAAAAAACTAAATTAAAAAATCAATACGTTAAAACATTTTCATTAATACACTGTAAAAACAATAATGACCATACACAAAAACACAATAACTGCTGACCAGGACGTTGCGGGAACACATTATTATTTTAAATTCTGAACTATTTTGTCTTAACGAGATTCATCGAACTTTAACATAATTATTTGCAATAAATTTCAAAACGGAACAGACTCTTCATGAATTATAATGGTAACGATACCCTACATACTTGAAAGCTGCTTAACAAATCTTTAATCGGTAATACGGAATTATACTTAATTTTCCGATATAACGAGACGGTATTATTTTTCTTCAAACTAACTTAACTTGCGAAATAATCTTTGTATTGGATTAATTTCCAAACAGTGAAATCGGTACGATATAACACTAACTTAAATTGAGGCATAAACGGTAGTACGGAACTTTTTATCGAATTCACTAATTCGGAACTAAATACTTAGTAATAAGGACATGCATTCACCGTAATGAGACCCGTTTAAAACATCCTCGGGGCGCGAAGCGCCCGGAGATGCCTCGAGACACCAGCCTCTTTGATGATTGTCTTCGACCGTCCTGTTAAAACTAAACTGAACTAAACTTTTAAGATCCAAATCTGTACTACCTTAGATTTTTAAAGAGGGAAGATTTTAAACTAACCTATTTATTGTCATGATTGTTTTACGTGGGGTACCCGTGTGAACATACCCCCACGTTCCCTTCCAGAAGGAAGTGATTGGGATTATCCACTCTCTACTAGCTATCGCAGGCATAGTACCGGAGCAATTGACTTAACACGTTGCTCACCCGCCGGCACCCTCCCGTCCTCTTTCATACGGGGCGAAGTATCTCGTCCAGCAATAGGACTATTCCCCAGCTAAGCGCTCTTGCAAAGCGGGACCACTGCCCGATCGAATCCAACCTCAATTGTGGCGGGACTTGGTTTTTTTAATGGGTTTGCCACCCCGATCTACCAATTTTAGGCTTGGTGGGCCCTCGACAGAGCTTCGTTTAAGTCTACACGTTATAGACTCCCGGTGTGTACCCGTTTTTTGGTGAAGTTGTCTTGATTGCGAGAGGCTATGTATTCGCTTCAACTCTCCTTAAGTGTAATGGCTTTCAGAGCTTCTCCCAATTACTGTACCCGGCTGCAGTCCGGATCATAGGGTGGTCGGGATAGCTCCTAAGCACATTTACCTGACGGCCTGCAGTTTCCCACCTAACCTATTGCGAAATGGCTTGACTTTTATAATCCAATCAGGAACAAGCATTCGAAAAAGCTTCCAGAAGTTTCTATGTAATTTTAAGGGACTCCACTGCAACTAAAATTTGCTTACTGAAAAGAACTCGATATTCACACGTGGCTTGAATATTTCTTTATACGTCTGCACTCGGGAGAATTTGTTTATGCACCATGTCGATAAGCATGAACAGGAAGCCATAAATAAAAACTAAATGCAGTTTAGCAACTGAAATCCTTTGTAAGAAAGGCGGTATTAGTTTAAAATATTTATAAATTTTATGAAGGTTCTTTTCTACGAAAGAATTAACTTTTATAACTATGGGAACGTCTTGAACTGAACTTAACATTTACAAAAATGTCAACATGTTGATTTTAGAAGCATTATTCTAGAAGGAATGTCATTTAGACGAAAACATTTTAGGGTAACCACCGGAATTTTAAAAAAGCACCATTTGAAATAAACTAAAGTCTGCAGATTTTTAACTCAACTAAAATCTATTGAAATACGCAGGACCGGACTAAGATTATGTACTATTAATGCGTATAAAATTCCATTTCTATAAAATTGAAAATTTGAATACGTTACAATGGTAAAGAAATATTATGGGACCAACTATGTTTTTGCCAATACTACCAAGCAGCATCAATATATATTAAAATGCAAGATATAGTGTATTTCAAAATAAACTTTCTTTCAAACAATTTCCTTATGGTAGAACTTTTTTTTTAAAGAAAAAATATAAATTCTCCTGATAAAATGGTAACTTTGAGAATATTCTCGGAAATAGTCCCAGGATCTTAAAAAATAAATTCCGGGAATTTATCCATCACTGCTCACATCGTAGCAGATACTTCTACCAAATACTCGTTTTGCTCTTGCCTTGATAAATTGATTGCACATATATCATAGATATAGAGTCTAGCTTCCAGACTCTTAAATCAATTGGGAAATAACACTTACTACCCAGGAACAATAAGTGTGTTTCATAGTGTTAAATAGACAGCGTCAGTGGAATTTGGAACTCATGTTACAGTTGGATTTTCTTACTTATACAAATTGATGAACCGATTGGATAATAAAGAATTACAGTGACGACGAAATAAAGTTATTAAAATACTCGATAAAGGAACGAACGATTACCTACTTACAAATAGTATTGACGTGGAACACTTTTGGTCTGCGTAAGCTGTGTGTCCCAAAACGTCTCCAATAAAATCGAAAGAGCAAACATTCCTGAAGAGCCTATTTATATTCTTTGGTGGCAAGTTGAGCTTGAAGTAGAGGTGTCTTCTGTCTCATGACACGAAATTGTGGTTGGCATACCAAGACAGTATACCAAGATAGCCTTCAAGCTGTATAAGTCTGAAAATTGCTGATTTTATATCTAGGGAGACAAAGCAGCTTTTTATTATTGGATTAACAGCTACCAAGTACCTTTTCGGTGGCTATAGTTTCTGTTTTTGCGTGCGAGAAATACATTGTTGTATACTAAAATTAATGAATACATTAAGAAAAGTGGACAACTTATTTACTGTGTAAAAAGTCAAAACCTTCTAACGATAAAGACATTAAAGGTATGATAATATCAAACAATATTAACATAGAATTTAACGTTAATTACTTTAATTATTTTAACCTAACCTAAGACCTTCCTCATTTCTAATATAATCTCTACTATCACCCAGTTTCTAAACTAACTTGTAACCAAACCTAACATCTTAACAAACACAATACATACTTGATATTTATATGATGTTCAGTGGTGGCTCATCAGGAAGTGCGAGGTGGGCACAGTAAAAAAATGTAGACATGCATGGTTTAGCGAGTGAACTTTTCATGACTGTTTTTTAAAGATCATAAATAGTCCAGAGATGAATTATTTCATACTTACGAGTTAATCTAATAATGTGTTAGTCTAAAATTCAGCATCGGGCGAATTCTTGCATAAATGCATCTTGTTTTACTAAAACTAAGAGATGAAAGGCGGTACAGTAAAATAGTCACTTACGATAGAACATTTCGGGTAAATTCAAATCTTAACTCCAAGTCATTTTTATTAATACTTATGTTATTACCGCCTGTCTATCACCCCAGAGGTTTTTCATGTATCCCGGTGACCTACAAAATCGAAGTTTATCATGGAGTTTTATGGGCACAATACAATGATGCGAAAAATCTCCTAAACTTGGGAAATTCTAAAGAAGGGTGAAGTTATAGCCCTAAAAAGGCTTATGTCATTCCAATGGAACAAAAAATAAAGCTTGTTCAATTGTACAGAAAATTGATACATGAGGGTTTTTGATATGCTAATTATTGCCTGTTGTTAATTTTTCAAAGTTTCTATCGACTGGGCCTAAATCAGTACCTGAATGGTTTTTAAAAGTTCGAGAATACATGTAAAATCCACCTTGTGTCTGGTCTGAAGATTTTTCGTGTTTTCCCGTGACGTAGAAGGTTGATATCTGCATGGATGCGAAACATCCTGGGAATTGCGAGTGGTCCTAAAATGCCCCTTGCTATGCCAATGGACCAAAAAACAAGTTTAATTTCGTTGACAATTAGTGTTCGAGGTTTTTTAACACTACTAAACACGACTCTTCGAAATTTCTACTGGCTGAGACTAAATCAGTACCTGAATAATAAAACCAAAAGTTCTAGAATTGTTATTTGACAGACAATTTTCACAATATTCGGTATTCGCGGGTCCCTGGTACAACAAAATTGACCAACTGTTGGTCAATGGCATAAGAGGCGTGTAGTCAGAAAATTAAGTAAACTCTAACTTTGCTTGGCGAAGGCATTCTTGAATGAAATCCCAGAAATCCAATTTTTGGGTTAAGATCTGGTCTCAGTTTTGATCCTTTTTTATATAAATATTTACAACATCCATCCACAACTTTTTAGCTTTCATTTTAGATAAGGCTGCAGAAATGAACTATAGTCACAACTGAGTTTTTTATTCTCTTTATAATTTCATGTTTTTTTTTCGTTTTTTAATTTCTTCTTATTTCTCTGAAATTTCTACAATAGTACAAGTACTTGTCCTGTACATTACATGACTGTTGAGCAATAAAGTTTGATTATTATTATTATTATTATTATTAAATATTTTACAAGGTGTGGGTTTTATGTCGATTCGTCGTAAATCACCTTATCTAAAATTGTTTATTGTTTCCAGTCTTATTTTGTGGAACTCCATAATCATGAAATAAATAAAGATTAGTAAAACTTTCACAGTTTTATTAAAATATAACCTGACAATATTGTTTCGACAGCTATGCTGTCATTATCAAAGGTAATATGATTATAAACAAACACGTCGCTAAGGTAGGTACAAAAATAGGTAACTAGATAAAATAATAATAATAATCAGAATTCAATATCTAACACTTATAGTAACGGAGAATTACTGAGCTCAAGTTGTTCATTCATTAAAGGTACCCTGAGTTTGTGTTTGTATATCTCAAAGGCTTCTAAAATGTCTAATTTGCGTTTGTTATTACATAATTGTAGGAATTTAATATTATTTTGAGGAGTCATTGTGTGATTTTGTTCTAAAAGGTGTTTGGCGTAATTAGATTTTTCAGGATGTTTATTTTTGTAATGACGTACGTGTTCTTTATATCTTATGTCATATACAGAAAACCAACACAAACAGACATAACAATACCAAATGAATCTTGTCACCATAATACACATAAAATAGCAGCCTACAGATCATTAGTACACAGAGCTTTAACTATTCCACTAACAAAATCAGATTTTAGCAAAGAGATATCAACAATTAAACAACTAGCACATGCAAATCATTACAATCCGAACATGATTGACACTTTAATTAAACAAAAAGATTATAGGTTAGCTATCAAAAGAATATATCCCATTGACAATCAAACAGAAGACACAAATTACATATCTATACCATATTTTGGCAAAATATCAGAAAAAATTGCACATATACTAAGAAAATCCAACAATTATAAAATAACATTTAAAACCAACACTAACACTTTTTCATTTTTATTTAATGCTAAAGACAGAACACATGATATCATGAAATCGGGCATTTACCGTTTAAATTGTTCTTTTTGTAGTTCAGTATATATTGGACAAACACTTCGAAATTTTGACATAAGATATAAAGAACACGTACGTCATTACAGAAATAAACATCCTGAAAAATCTAATTACGCAAAACACCTTTTAGAACAAAATCACACAATGACTCCTCAAAATAATATTAAATTCCTACATTTTTGTAATAACAAACGCAAGTAGACATTTTAGAAGCCTTTGAGATATACAAACACAAACTCAGGGTACCTTTAATGAATGAGCAACTTGAGCTCAGTAATTCTCCGTTACTAAAGTATTGGAAGTATTGGATATTTAATTCTGATTATTATTATTATTATTATTTATTATTATTATCTAGTTACCTATTTTTGTATCTACCTTAGCGACGTGTTTTTTTATAATTATATTACCTTTGATAATGACAGCATAGCTGTCGAAACAATATTGTCAGGTTATATTTTAATAAAACTGTGAAACTTTTACTAATCTTTATTTATTTCATTATCTAAAATTGCTTCCTAAGAGAAATTTAAAACAATAATTGATAATTTGGCATTAATTTGCAATAATTGGTCATCGGAACACTGGCGGGTCGTGGTTAAAACGTCTCTCTTTACAAAATACGTAAAAATTAGCTTTTAACACTTATATCGTAAACTACTATACTAGCCAACATGGAGCATTTTTAAGTTAATAAATGTGCCTAGTTTCATCTTTTTAGATAAAAGCGTTTTGAAGATATTTGAAAAAAATTATGAGAAGGCGCCATCTTTGAAGGGCGCTTTCTCTCTTAGAAGGCAATTTTGGATACGATGATTTACGTCGAATCGATATAAAATCATCTCTAGAATTTGAAGTTTTCGTTTGGTAGGAGAGTTTCTATACACCCGGTATATAACCGATTATCCATTCTTTCCATCACAGTTCAACAAGACATGTCGATATACTGAACCTTTCAATAGAAGGCTAAGGGCATTCAGC
Source organism: Agrypnus murinus (assembly GCA_929113105.1). Lineage (NCBI taxonomy): Eukaryota > Metazoa > Arthropoda > Insecta > Coleoptera > Elateridae > Agrypnus > Agrypnus murinus. Next base: position 172,534,990 of record OV816026.1, on the reverse strand, counting down.
CAAAAGTCCAAACCGCAACATGCAACGGCGGATCTTATGCTTCTTGGTAGTCTGCATGACAAAAAGTTACTTTCGCCCTAACCGCCGCCGTCAAGTGGCCGCACGGTGCCTCACACAAGTTACCTTCTGCACTTGACGCGCATTATTTTGATAGCGCTATCCACGCATGGCTTTATACAGGCTAATTTAGTATTATTTAGTTACGTAGGATCACTTAATTTTTGATAAACTGTAAGTTGGCAAATTATAAATCAGGAATGAGAGGTTTAAATATTGAGTAAACGAAAATAAAATAAAACAAGCAATGTACCGTAATGACATAAAAAAGGCTACAAAAAGGCAACGGCTTGGCGTAAATGCTTCTAAATAATTTGCAATGCCAAGAGGATTTTTAATGTAGAGGTATTATACTAGATAACGAATATTAAATTCTTGAGATTACGTGAATAGTGGTAGGAAAACTTGAAGGAAGTCATAAAAGGCTTTTAAAGAGCTGTTTAAGAGTATCTCTGAGGATGTATTATTAATAAATTAGCATTTATACACAACAGGATAAAGCTTCAAGTTTCCGATGATTTAAGGAAAATCTTAAACAATGTAATTTTCTTCCGATTGCGCCTCTTTTGCTCTGTTCTTGCTAAATTCTCTTTTCACCTTGGATGATGTTTTAAGATAAGATAATAGCTTATAATCATTAATAATTAAACGATGTACTATAACAGATGTCACATAATATTCCCAAATTAGGATGTTCTTTCTAGATTTAAATTACGCCCATCTTTATAATCAAATTCGCAATTTTCTCTAGGGACTGCTTAATTTCTCTCTGTTGTTAACGTTATACTTATTTATAAAGAGGCAATAAAAGCAAATTTTAGAGAGAAGCAGAGGCCTTGTTTTGAAAATGAAGCAGCAGAGCAGAAGGAAGAGATGGGGGCGAGGTATGCATTTAATACCCGCAGCGCACCAGAAGCATCCGAGACGCGTTCCTCGTTCGCTAGAGCTTGTTTGACTTTTCACCGGTTGCTGTCCGATGAGAAAACTAATTATCTCTTGTCATGCACTTGAGCCTTTCGTTCATTCGTTCTCCGGGTTCTTTATTCTTTGTCATTGGTTAAAAGTTCCGCAGGCATCGTTACTAATATCCATCATCTGTGCAGTTTTGTACCCATCGCAAATTTTTAATTTAACTTTAAGCACTACTTAAATTTTAATTAAGTGCAATACCTATCTATAGTAGTTTTTCTATATACGAGAGGTTACTGAATTGTGTTGCATTATATTTCCGACGATTACAACAAACCCTAATACACTTACTAATTGTTAGTAGAAAAATTATTTTTTAATTTTATTTCTTATTATTATTATTGTTACCTCCCTTCCAATACTTCTTTCGAATCGTTTTGTTCAATACAATAAAAATTAAGGTTATTGTAGTAAAAGTACTGCACAAGAGCTGATACGACTTCTCGTATCATTATTAATACTTTAAAGTCGTCTCTAGTACGAATCTTTCTTAGAGGAAAGAGCAATAATATGGCCATACATTTCTTCTGATATTAAATCATTTTAATTTGAAAGTTACAGAAAGTATATATAGATTGATATGTTTGTTACCACATTCTTGTATAATATTTGTGATATGGACTTGAGAACTTTTGAACTTGGAGTCTAAGGATTGGCTAAATATCTCTGGGTGAAAACTGTAGTATACAAGCAAGCTTCAGGTGAAGAACTCGATGGACCGGCGTCTTATAAATCTACAGCATATATATTGATTGCTTGTTGAATAGCTATATCCTAAAACTCATATGTGAAGGTTGGTTGTTTTTGTTTTATATTGTAACGTTCTTTTTAAATAATACTAAAGGTGCTGTTTTAATTGTCTATTATCAAGAGAAAATATTTACACTAACACTAATTACAAATAACTATAGTTTATTAACAAACTTAGACTAATTTAAATTACACAAATGTTTATCTCAACAAGATTTATATTACGCTATTTTATATACACTTACCTTGCGGTGGCGCTTATATACACTATTATACAAAATTTGCTGCAACGCGCTAGAATCTTCGTCGATGCGTCATACATTTCGCCGCCAATCTCAAATGTTCAGCGGCAATGCATAGGGGTTTCTCCTGTTCATTACAATATGTATCTTTTCTTGCTCGAATAATTGATTTATTTGCCACTTCGATATGCGAGGGAGCAAAAACAATAGTACTAGATGCATGGCAATTGCAGGAGTAAATCTTGGTCATCTTAAGTCTCTTGTTTTAGTTATGAATACACCGCAGCATAAAAATACACAGTATATGCACTTGCTTGTTAAGCTAGCTTCGAATATCCCACATCCCACGATCATCTCGCCGAGACTTGCCGATCGTCATCGTCATTGTATGCTGGTAATAACGAGCAACGGATATCATAGTATAACTATTGTTCCGTAACCCGCCAACAGTCCTAGAATACAACAATCCGCACGCGGCTGGCTGAAAATATTTGCCAGAGTGTACCTACTGGTTATTATTATACTGTGATTACACATTGGCAAGAGCTCGTACATTTTGACTTTCCTTTCCATTAATGATCGATGAAGAGGCTGCGCCTTGTGTATAGTATTATCTGTATCTGACAACTTTAATAATACATGGGAATATTGAATAAAAATAAGAGCTTCTGGCGTGAGTTTAGTTGTTTTCTAAGGTATGTTTGAACCACTCAGTGAGCTACTTACTACTACTACTTTTATCCAGGCATATGGGTGGCATTTTTCAATAGCACTAGGCAGGACCAATCGTTACCGTTCTGACGTGTTTTTTCTTGAAGTATTAGCCTGGGTGGGACAAAAAGCCTTTCTGCACTTTTGCAAAACACAGCTGTTGCCAGAAATGTTCTCTCGACAGTTCTCAGCGGCATTTCACTTGGCATTTGCTTACACGATGCATCTTACATTGTACATTTGGGGGTGCTCGTATTGTCTATATTAAATATACTGTCAACTGGGTGGGTAGGCATGTTTTTCAAACTGAAATTTAGGATGTCAAAGTTGTCGGCATCATTTCTATTAAAAGCATAAGCTCGCAAAAATTGTCTACTGAGTTACTTAATCGAGAATGCGTGCAGTTTCATACTTATCTGTGTTCTATTTTTATCTGCGACAATCGCGTCACTAGCAAAATAGGTCCAGTTGTATCTTTGTTGTATAGGCTTTTCGGTTATACTTGCAAGTTTTGTAGAAGACGGAATAGAAAATCTTTATTCACGAGCACAAATTAGAACACATGAAAAATGTTCAGTATCTTATATAGCTTATATTTTTGGGGGTCCAAAATTCGCTTACAGCTATTTTTTTAAATTCGCTCCAAACTTGGAGTCTTATAATCGAGGGGGTCTTATTTTCGAGTAAATGCGGTATCTCTGAACGATAAAACATTTTTAACAACTAGCTAATAAGTTAACCGTCACACGATCTTTCTAGTTAGGTAAACAATTGCTCTCTGTTTTAGTTTCTTTTTTATTTCATCTGATATTATCTAATCTCGATCTAATTGAAGCAGCTGTTTCAAGACCCGTCGCACAACGAACGAAGTTTTGAAGAATAGCTCTAGGTGCCTAGCCTAACTACCGACAAGTCTTTGTCCCATGCGTTTCTTTGTGGTTATCTCTTAACAGAAAATAACATACCTTCTAGTTGTTGCAATATGACCCTCTCACTGAAGGGCTCATAGCTTCAACACGTATTGGAAACTCATATTTTCATTATTGTCATATTGGTAACGATAGCTTTGAAAACTACTGCAGAGCATAGCCTTTAAAAATATAACATATCGAACATATATGTTAAGAAAATAAGTGCAATAGAAAATGTTAGTAATACTAGTTTAAATTCTTGCCTTACAGAATTTTTTTGTGGAGCTAAAACAGAAACTTATCACTTACAGCCACGCCAAAATACTTAGGCTCCGCGTAGTTAATAAATACACTTTATTTTAATAAAGTACGGAATTAATAATTACATGATGATTTGTATCAAAAACATTTACTTACTACACTCACTGACATAAAGCCACACCCACCAAATACACTTATTGCGCTTTTCTGGTGCATGCTTAGATCAACCATACGTTGGGGGGGTGGGAGGTACATCTGCCTAGTCTATAAATATAGGCATACTACAGGACAAACGTATTTACCACACCCACCAGACCCATTAATTTGTCTCCATGCACCAAATAGTTGGTTTGAGTGTGAAACTTACAGGAACGGAGCCTATCATGGGACAAACATGTTGATAAAAATGTACCATGTTCACTAATATGAAGCCACGCCCCCCAAACCCATCACTTGCACCCCTCTGATACATGCTGAGCTCATAGAACAACACCTAGTTAGTTTGGATGTGAGACTTACAGAGACCGAGTCTACAAAGGTAGAATCATACTAACATGAAAGTCCGCTAATCATATCCATCAATTGCACTCCTCTGGTCCATGCTGAGTCTAACAATGTAGCTGGTTTGAGCTTGTGATTTAAAGGGACACGGGCAAAAACATCTATCACGTGGAATGGATACTTTCTCAATCATGTATTTTATTATTATATATTATTCATTTAGTTCCTAATAATTTATTAATTTATAATATAACAAGGATTATCTGATATACAGCATGTAAACAAACAAAAATCTCATTTTGACGCCCCAAATTGATTTCAGATGTTCGAAATGAAAATAAGTACCGCATGTTTGATACCTCATAAATATCCTTTCCTTCCTTGTATTCATTGTAACAAAAATAACACAAGAATTAATTTCTTCCGGCTGCCAGTTCTCTCGGTGGCAAGTAATCTCGGCGGCTAGTTGTTCCCGCGGCCAGTTGGCGCAATGGCTAATTGGCCACGTCAAGGCGGTAAGCGGAAGCTATTCTAGATCCCATTCTTGCAGGCCTACAATTTAATTCTCTTTTAAGCTCTCTTTACTCCAACATCACATCTAATATTGTGGCTTGCGCAGAAACTTGTGACTCGAGAGGTCCAGTTTATTGAATAATTGCATAACCTCGAAGGACATAACATAAGCTATTTTGAGTATACTTGAACATGCTGCATATTCTGTATATGTATATTCCCGGAGTCACAATATTTTCCAAAAATATCGATCCAATAATACCTAATTCCAAACAGTGTATGACAAACACGAAATATATGTAGGCTCCCATCATCCCACATCCTCATGGTTTGCGAGGGATCACAGCAAGCTTCATAAGTGACAGTGATCCGCTGACATTTTGTATATATTCTAAAGATCGAATGAAGATTTGATAGGTGACAGTCTGATTGTACTTATAAATATGTAAGCTCATGTTCTAACACACCTAAACATGGATTACGATTTAGGTTGCGCATTAGTACATAATTATCAATCCTAGACAATTCGGAAATTTAAATATGTTTTTGAAATTTTTGCTAATATTCGTAAATATTTGCAAAAATGCGTTTTCAATGCGAATATTCTCGAATATCTAATATGCTTATTATTATAGGTTAACAATTATCAATAATGATATATTGTAATAACTAATGAATGATAATAATATAAAATGATTGTAGATCATTATTTAAATATAACCGAAATGTGTTACAGCTACAGGTTATTTTTGCAGTCTCAGTTAATTATTAAATCTATAATTAAAAATTGAATTAATACAACTTTTAATACTTCTGCTGATACCTCAGTAGTGTTATGGCAAAACATGTTATCTGCCATTTTTGTGATTTTACTGGAGAAGCAAAAACAATTTTCTATTAGCATGTATCAGTATAGTACATAGTGATTTTCAAAAATAATTTTTCGAAAGAACTAAAGTAAAAGTAACTAAACCCTTTGATCAACTAAAAGTATACTTTATTTGTGACATTTAATGCCAAAAAGTGCATTTTGAAAAAAAAATGCAGATAGCATGTTTTGCCATAACACTACTGACTCATTTGAATTAAATTGTACATGCAAGAAAACTTAAAAAAATGAATATTTTAAATAATTTCAGCTGTAGTTACAACGTTTTACAATAAAGAATTTCAGTATAATAAAAATTGAAAATTAATAAGAATATAAAATTTGATGTTATATAGTAATTAACTAAACTTGTAGCTAAGTTAGAAAACATTTTCTTATTTAATTTGCTTAAAACTATTAATTACGTTATGAACTTTTAGTAACAATAGAAAATCATTAAAAATATTTGATATGATTGCATTATAAATTGGTTTTCATATATTAACAAATTAGTTTGTGCAACTTGATTAAAATTTAATAATTTTACAATAGTTGAAGAAAAATTACATCCATAATTCAAGAACAATCAATAATAATGATAAACTCGACCTGGCTTGGGTTAGTTACAAAATTAAATTTCGATACCCGGAAGTCTCGTTAGTCATAGTTAGTCCTGTTGACCGCTCATTCTTTTTCTGGTTACAATGCCATACCATAAGGTCTTGTTTAGTAAATTAACCCAGCTACCATAAGTATTTCAATTTTATTCAAATTAACCAGCATACATTAGCGTCTTGATAATCTCCTAAATTAAACTGATATTTTAGTAACTGTTCAAATTTATCTTTTGGAAAACCAAACGACAATTAACGAAAGGGTAACCAAAAAATAAATTTTAGTTCATCACATTATTACCAGTGGTTTATATTAACAACATACAAGAAATTCCACATTTTGGTTCAAATTAAGCTAAGAGAAGAATTCTAGAGACTTTTTGGACAAAAATCGCCAGCATAGAAATTTAGCCGTGCGGCTTATAATAATTTAAGCAAAACTATAGAAATATTCAGGTAAAATTCAAATAATGTTCGGATGACTTGAATACATCATGCAATTTTAAGATATGAAATATCGTTATCAGGTGGTGAATTTACTAAATGTATTATTCCATTAATGATACGGATGTCATATATTTTCCAGTTTTGGTAGTATCTTTCTAAAGGGAGAAACTATTTACAAACTACATTGTAGCTGTACTACAAAATGAAGAATTCGACTTTACTGTAACTGACGTAATGAAAGACCGCAGAAACACAACAGATGTTGCTACAAGACGTGTTATTTTATTGTGGAACTTTATAAAATATGCCCAAGAATTAAGATTATTTAGAAGATTTATATTACTAAATTATTATTTTTCAAAACACTTAAATGTTACGCACTTGAATGATCTGATTAATAATTGCAGGCTTACCCTTAGCTTTTGTAAAAGCGAATAGCTTAGGAAGTTTGTTGTTTGTAAGTTTTTGAACATAAAGTAGTCTAATAAACTTGTTTTCAAGAAAACAACTCATTGCCAGAAAAATTTTGAATACCAATAAAATTTTATAATTAAATTTGTCTTTTAAATTCAGCTATGTATATGTGCATTTCTGTAAATGTAATAATGTACAGAACTTAGCCTCTACATTCCTATTTGACTGAATTCATTGTTTTTTAATGTATTCGTTCATACAAATGAGTAAAATCTGGGACAATTTCAATAATTTCAAAATTATGCGCATTTGTACAATTTTTGCTTGTTATTGTCACGTAACATTGTTACATTGTTCATTATTCTGTTTTATTGCAATAGGGAGCTTTCAAGTAATGTTGTACATGTCAATAAAATCATTCATATTAAATTTTTTGTATGTAATCATGCCGTTGTGTAATTCCAATTCAAAGCAGAACACATGTTTACTTCTAAAACCCTTCATATTTGTTCATTTCCCGGCTGACAATAGTTTTTCTTCTTTCCCATTTATTTTCCTCTATTGACATAAGAAATGTTGTTTTAAATTGGTAATTTGAAAGAGAACATCGCGAGTAGATTTACTTAGCTATTTTCGGGATTGTTTGACGAATATTATTTTTCTCTTTTTCCTACTCCCGAACGAAGGAAGGTGGTGGCAGCCTTCCGAGCAGGAAAGAAAACCCCGCATCCCGTCCCCAGCTATTCATTTATACGAAACGAGCTTTTATTGAAATATCAAACGTGTAGGTCTTCTCGCGTGTATTTTACATATTTTTCGCGAGCAAAGTAGAATACAGTTTGTAATTGGTTCGTTTATGTAAAGCTGCGTATGAAAGAACTCGGGGTGCTTCGCGAAATGGCAGCATTTTGTAAAAAGAGAGTGCGGAACGAATGCGGCTAACCGGGTCATTGTTTGCGGGGCTTCCCCTTTTGCTAGCTAGTTGGAAAATATGCCCTTTGACTTCACCGCATCGCTACGACTTTACAAAGTAGCAACGTTGCGACGAAGAGTATGTTTTTGTCCAATTTACCGTATATACAAAGAGTGCGTCGGTGTTTCTTTTGTAAAATGATGTAAAAGATACACATCGTTTCTGTTTTCTTCCGGTCTTGAGCGGATTCGGAATTTTCCTTTTTTCAATTCAGTTTTTCTAAATCGTATTTCCGCTGATTATAGATTCTTATCTGTTATTTCAAGGGGGCATCATTAATAACAACCAACCGAATACACTTAGTCAGTCAACTCTGTTTTCGTTGTCGTCGTCGTCGTCCTAGCGTTTACATAACCACTCCTTCGTATTTCACCGCAAGACAAGCAATTTATCTGCCACATAATTTGCGCCTTGTAATTATTCTTGCAATGCCAGAAAAAATGTTTAGTTTATGCTAGCGACCAGCGTCTTGTGCAAACACGTTTCCCGTTAGAAAATTTACACTGGCATAATTAGCAGAAGAGAACTAACAAAATTTACACAAGTCCAAACGGAAGAAAGCGACTTTAACCTTTAATATTTCATTCAAGTTTTATTTTTGGTAATAACCATTGATTTTCTTGTTGCAGGTATGGAGGCTATTATGTCTGAGTTTTTCAACGATACCACCACAGCATTCTATATTATCCTCATTGTGTGGATTGCGGATCAATATGATGCAATTTGTTGTCATACGTCTATTACCAAGAGGCATTGGCTCAGGTAAATAATGGAGCAAATATTTATATATGTTAGTACTTATAAACTTGGTTAATGCAACTGTAAGTTTAAAACAATTAAAATTGTTTAGCTACTGACGTAACGTAGGGATGCCCATAAAATCACACGTAACACGCTTGGTAGCATAATTACCAGAAAGAGTTACTACTGTAATTTAGTTACTCGTTTAGGAGAAGTCCTAAATGTTCAGTTAAATTATTTAAATACCGCACTAAATTTCTTGGTTCAATGAAGAAAGTACGAAGAGCATTCTTTTACTTATCGCACTCTAGATTAAAACGTAAGTGGATATGGATTTTTTGTACAGATGAAGTTATGGTTGAAACTAGTTGAACGGAGTTAATTTAGCGTTTAATAGCAGTAAACCCTTAAAAGGGTACTTGGTAGAAAAATCGGTTGATGTACAAAATTCAATAGATGTACAATTGGTACTTTGAAATGTATAATTGGAGTTTTCTCTTTCAACAGCAATTTATAATTATATAGAAGAAATGGTAAACAAGATTGCGTTAAGGCAGCAATTGAAAACGGACTAAATTAGAAATGTGTAAGAGTTGAAAATATATTTCAATTGACTCTTTTTGAAAAAAAAAAACAGTTACCTAGTAGAAGGCAAACGTGTTTTCCTTCATAGGCAACTAGGCAGTTAATTTTTTTTAAACCGTTTGCGTTTGCTTGAACATCATTTTTCTCGTTTAATCATTGGCTTTATAAACTACAGACTAACGTCCAAATACTATGCATGGACCACCTACCATAGACCAGACACAGACTATTGGTCGTCTCACGTTGGGACTACAGCGAAGGAAAGATAGCCAATGTATTTCTTATGGGAGTTTGTGCTTCGTTGTTGCCACCTATTTCACTGTATGAATCTATACAAATGTGGATTAAGATTCCAGAAGTTCTAAACCTTTGAAAACAGTAACCGGAAAAGTGTAATCGTAACCATACAAAAGGAGAATTTAAAAGAAAGTCTTATTAACATGTATTTGTTATTTTATTAAACATTTCTTGGGATTGTTACATCGTACATGTATCTAAATATTCGATATTTTATTACTTATACTTCTTTGTTTAATTCTTTCGTCTTCAAATTCTTTTAAAATAAAAATAACGGCTGGTTAGCTTCTGTATGATCTTTTTAATCTTTTAATTCACAGGTAAATAAAGGAAGTTCCAAACGCAATTTTAACGGTAAAATGATTCATCATGATAAAATCATTCATTTGTTCAACTTGTTTCAAAAGAAACTTGCAAAAACGGAAATTTAGGATTAGCAGCAAATGGAAAGAATTTTAGTAAACAATAAACCCTTTGGTTTTTTCTACTTTTATTTCGTGGAACTACATAATACAGTTTATACTTACTGAAATTATAGTACAACGTTTTTTTGTCGGCACTATTATTTGTCATCAAACGCATATAAGCAAATTTCTTAATATAAAAATAATTATTTGGTTTCAAATTTTGACAGCTTGTGCGTCTATAGATCGTCGCTTAATTGTTTGGGTTTTATCGTTTGTAATTTGTTTTAACATTGTCGTGTTGTTTGTTGTAACTATTCGTATTGTAGTATTACATAACGCACATAGTACATTATACATAAGTATGGCGGATATTATTAGAAACAGAATGGGTTGTGTACTAAAGGTTGGTGAAAAACAGATTTTGTCAAATTTGATAAATTATCGTCTTACTGAGACCTGGCAGTCATTATCAGTAATTATTCGACAAGTTTCTAAAGAAACAGGTATTAGCGAAAAAACTTTGTTCTCAATACATCAAGAAAGTATTTCTCCTGATGGAATAAAATCTCCAAGAAAAAGAGCGAAGAATAAAAATACTTCAAATCGCATTGCATTATCTTTCCAAATCCATCATAAAAAATTAGGGTTTCCATTTAAAAAAAATTTCGTTATCGCCATAACTCGGAAACAAAAGACGATCTACAAGTAACGATTGCGACAAGTAACGACCAAATATGTCTCCTTTATGTAGTAGAGTGCTCGGAGACCCGAAACTTGCAAAAAAACACATTTTGTGGGACTTCGAGGTAAAAATGTATAAACTACATAGAATTGTAGCTTTGGTTCTGTAGATTCTAAAACTGCAACTTGTCAAAATTCTATGGTGCAGAAGGGTATTATTTAAAAATTTCGAGTTAAGTACGTAGTTAGAAAATAGAAGATATAAGCTACATCTGTAAAAAAAAATTATGTATATTTTTGTACAGATTCTTATTGATTTTAAAGTCTTAATAAGAGCTTCCGTTTGGAAATGCACGTAAATCCCATAAGCGAAAATTGAGAAGGTTTCACATTTATGCAGATTTCTCGTTTCAAGCACTGCACAAATCTAATTAAATTCGACTAGTTTTTGCTTTACACCGTTTTATCTCGGGAAAGGTAGCACTTAACAAAAAAATTTATTCTTGTGAGATTGTAACCACGTTTTTTGCAATTGCGATGGTCCTTGATTTATAAATCTTAAACAAATATTAATCAAGATATGTAATAAAATGTAAAACATCATTGATTGTGATGTTCTACCGGCCCGCAGCCATCATATAAGGCGTCATCTTTCATCTTACCGCGCCTGCGCCGCGTGTAGTACATAGGTATTTATTTGTCTCTTATCATTTACTAATAAATTTACATTTTTGTTTTCTGTTTGCAATTATTCCTAACAAAAGTATATTGTATAACTTGCAAAATAATTTGTCTACATAATTAGTGGTAAAGTTACAAATATACATACAGATTAGTATTAGACTGTCATAAAACTGTTCTCCCAAAATGTTTTTGTCACTGAGACTGAGACATGACTGAGACACTTCGCCTTCGGCATCGTCCCTCAAACTTCGTTCTCGTGCGATATAGGCATCATATCCACCCTTGTTGCACAAACTACTATTGTAAGATTATCTGATAGCTGTTAACGTGATCTTTAGTAGTTTCAATCTATGTATTTACGGTAAATTTGGTTGTTTTTCTACTTTCCTTGCTCTGTATTTTCCCTGCTTGTTTTTGTTAAATTCATTTGTAAATTTGAGTGACAAAAACATTTTGGGAGAACAGATTTATGACAGTCTTATACTAATCTGTATGTATATTTGTAACTTTACCACTAATTATGTAGACAAATTATTTTGCAAGTTATACAATATACTTTTGTTAGGAATAATTGCAAACAGAAAACAAAAATGTAAATTTGTTAGTCAATAAATATGTACCTATTACATGCGGGGCAGGCGCGGTAAGACGAGAGATGCCAACGCTTTATATGATTGTACAGCCGGCTGCGGCCGGTGGGATATCACAATGAATGATGTTTTACATTTTATTACAGATCTTGATTAATATTTGTTTAAAACTCATAAATCAAGGACCATCGTAATTGCAAAAAACGTGGTTACATTTTCACAAGAATACATTTTTTTGTTAAATGCTACCTTTCCCGAGATAAAACGGTGTAAAGCAAAAACTAGTCGAATTTAATTAGATTTGTGCAGTGTTTGAAACTAGAAATCTGCATAAATGTGAAACCTTCTCAATTTTCGCTTATGGGATTTACGTGCATTTCCAAACGGAAGCTCTTATTAAGACTTTAAAATCAAAAAGAATCTGTACAAAAATATACACAATTTTTTGTTACAGATGTAGCTTATCTATATATATATATATATATATATAAAAGGGAAAGATTGTCTGTATGTAGTATGCGATTTTCTCCGCAACCACTGGACCCATTTGGATGAAATTGGTATCATTGGAAAGGTCTTGGCCCAGAATAGAAAATAAGACCAAATTGGACTCTGATCGGCCATCGTGGTCCGAAATAACAGCGAAAAACCCATATATGGAAGTTAAAAATGGGTACTGAGATTGATGTGAATAGATATGTTGTCAATTGTCAAATTTGGTAATTTGACAATTACAAAAAGTAAAAACATGTAATTTCAATAAAGCGTAGCAAAGCGCGCGCGGGTATTTGCTAGTATCTTCTATTTTCTAACTACGTACTTAACTCGAGATTTTTAAATAATGCCCTTCTGCACCATAGAATTTTTTGACAAGTTGCAGTTTTAGAATCTATAGAACCAAAGCTACAATTCTATGTAATTTATACATTTTTACCTTGAAGTCCCACAAAAGTCATAATTCGATGCATATTGCGCTCTATATGCGCACTATATGAACAGCAAGTTTTGAAACTTTGTTTTACTACCGCTGTCAGAAGAAGTGACTACCTGCAAATATACCTTGCTCGAACAATAGGTATTATAAAGGTTTATGCAGTTACAACTACAATATTTAGTAAGTGTTTTTAAAAGTTGCTTGCAAGATGTTTGGCAACCCCGTTGTCCATAAGAACACACACTGCAGTCCCAACGTGAAACGACCAATAGACACAATACACTATGGACCTTCAACTAGAGACCATCAGAGACTATAAACAAGAAACTAAGGAAGTTAGTGCTTAAACAGTCAACTTTTCAACCTGTTTCAGTAATTTACGCTTCTCAAACTTTTCTCTATTTTTTTTCATTCTTTTGTTTACCACTAGTAGTCAATTTGCTGTTTGGCTTTAAAACTTTTTATATTTTAGGTATTCTTGAGGTGGAAGTGCTTTTAAAACTTTTCTATGATAAAAAAAAACTCCAAAAGCACAAAGATCAATGCTGATTATTAACATTTAATTCTTTTCGTTTAAATTTGGGTAAATATATTTCGAAGGGCCTTGGTACAAATCCCCTGCTGAAAATAAATAATGACAAATACTACTTCCACACACATAAAAATGTTTCTTCTAATGAAATAAATATTATTTGTTCCAAATAAATTATATATTTGTATATACTCGAATGAATATTTACACAAAATGAAGAAATAATATTTTCGGGCATATATACTCAAGGTAAATAGACCCAATATTCGTTTAAAGTAAGTCACATTCCTCTGATCAGCAAATCGATTTGCTCCAACAGAGAAAATCAAATCATTTTATGGAGAACAGTAAATGCTTTGTTTGTGAAAACGAATGTTTATTTTGAAAGTGTCGCAGTTTTCGTTGAAGAAAACTAAATGTTGTGTTTGAGAAATTTTTGTTTCTCCTGATATTCTCAGAGTTTCAGGTGGAGGAGAATAAACACTTCATGTGAATAAATGAATATTTGTTTGGAATATGTGTTGTTTTCTGTTTGAATATTTAACAGCCCCACTATGCTCCAACTGAATGTATTACTTGTTTGTTTCATGAAACACGTATATTCATTTGGAACACAGAGTTACTCCTTCTGAGGTTCAGAGATGATCAAAATAAATCAACCATACTCATTTAGAAAATATCTTTGTGTGTTCAATGGAAAGAGACCCAACAGTAATCACAGGGCATAACACGGCAGGTTAATCAGATCTAAACAAAGAATTATCCAGAACTACGCAAAAAACAGAGGCATGGTTCTGGATGGACCAGTCTAGCCAAACCACTACAACCTGATCGGTATCGCAGAAGTGAGCCGTCGCCATCTTAAAAGAAGTACCGCTTCAGCAAAATGAATTAATGTTTATTGTTAAAACAAATACCTATCATGTTTATGTACTTACCAACAAATTTGCTTATAACGTCTTTAAAACACCCAGATGTTTACAACAGTTCACTTATGTCTATAGCCATTTTTACAGCAGTGTTTTTTCGGACATTTTTTGCTGTCGGTTGGTTTTGCATTAACTGTACTAAACTTGTTAGAACTCGGCGTGGCACTAGGACAGTCACGGGAAGGGGTAAAGCGAAATAAATCTTTCTCGTCTTGAGAATACACTATTATATTTTCTCAACGGAAATCAAATCTGCAACAATTTATTCCGTACAAGAGTAACTCTTTTTCCTCACAAGACTACTACATAATCAAGAAGAAACTAAATAAGTTCAGTATAAATCTTCATCGATTCATATATTAGACAATTCGTGTAAGCATTTGTTTAAATGAAAATTAAAAACGGTTATGATCTATTTAACTTGAACAAATTGCAGATTTCATTTCGAATAATGATTTAGGTTTGTTTCAAAACTATAATATTCACAACAAGAATGTATAGTAACAACCATATCTTTACTTTGAGAGGTTTTTAATTTTCTGTTATAGAATTCAATTGTTTTAACATGAACATTTTCTTTTTTCATGATGAATATTGTTGCTTGGACTGAAAAAAGTTCTTGAGAATATATTTTTCTGATTCCAAAAAATACAGGTTATTTAATTTGAATAAAATTTTTCAATCTGAACATTTACTTGTTCAATACGAATAAACTTATATGAATAAATATAAATACTATTTTTGAGAAATTAATTTTATGTGTGCAGAGTGTTCACTGCCTAGAACTTGCGCCCGACCTGTATGTAGTATAAAAAATGTAATTAGAAAAGTTGTAATTTTCGACTAGCAGGTACCAATTAATAGGTGGAGTCTTTGAATGCATTATAAGGGCACTTTTATCATTCTCATCACGGTGGCTTTGGGTAAGGGTTTTCCTGACACACCTAAACATGTACTTAGTATGACTTTACGATTACGATTTTGAATGCACGTCGGTACATAAGTAAAACCGCGGCATCGTTCAAGGTAACACGTCAATCAAACTAATTGCTATTTTAACCTGCGGCTCTGACGCCACATATTCCATTTCTATGAGTCATTATGTTTTATTTGTAGGGGTTTTCTAGTTTTCCGAATTCTTAAAATATGTAGTTTCGTTGCTAATTTGGAATTAAAATATTCAAACGTCATTGATGCATTGTCATCTGAAAACCACGGATGTGTCTTAATTACCTTGTTTTCACAATGACTTAGATTTACCCTGACGTCACTACTTTCCAATTCACAAATAAATAAATTAATTAGTAAAAATAAACTTATAAATTTTAAATGTCATAGCACTCTTTGAAAATTTCATATATTCTCAATAATGCACACGAAATTTAAAATATTCAGACACCATTGGTGTACTCTCACTGTAAAGATTTTGAAATTTTTCATCTTAATTCTGATATTCCATGACGTCACAACTTTCCAATGTACAAATAAACAAATTACTTAGTAATAATAATAATAATAATTGCTACAACCCATAGCCTGGAAACCAGGCCCCAGATGCTATAAGCTTGTGTGGGAGGGAGGGGGCGATTATTATTATTACGTAGGCCCTACGTGCGGCTGCAGCCGACTTACAGATGGAACAGCGCAAATCCCACATTTGTGTCACAGCTAAGGAAAACTGCAGAAAACCTTAACCAGATCTGCCGGCATCGACCGCGGGCCGCTTGGTTGAACACATGAGTAAACACATTCATATAATTTTTAATGTCACACTATTCTTTGGAAATTTTAAATATTTTCAATAATGCCGAGGAAATTTAAAATATTCAAACGCCATTGGTGTATTCTTACTGCAAAGATTTTAAAATTCAAATAATTCCGCGAGAAATCTAAAATATTCAAACGCAGATTTTTGAATTTTAAATAAGTTTAAACGTTTTGTTAATTTAAAATATATTTAACAAGTAAACAGACGTATGCCCTACGGTATTGACTAGCTAAGGAATTTACAATTTGGTTTTAGATCGTTATTTAATTAACTAGCGAACAAGGCCGGTATTTCGAACCTTGATGAAGCAAATTTACCAATTCAGGAACATTTAATTTACCTAAATAATTTAATAATAATGTGGGACCTTGAAATTAAGTTTTCATAGCAAAAGAAAGCTGGTTTTATATCAGTCTTTTATCTTCGCTAGTACTTAAAGTTTACACCGCGCAGTGGCGCCAGTTCTAAGAACCACTCGGAGTATAGGATACATACCCCAAACAAGCTCGTTATATTATACATGGATGGACATATAAAAGATTTTAGATGAAACTTTACCCTAAAGTATTGAAAGTAACTACTCATTAATGCTCTAATGGCATCAATTTTTAATAAACTTCAACAATAGTGCACTAGGAAGTAAATAATAACACATCTTTCTGAATAATTTAGAATCCTAAGTTATCAATTACTGTATTTTCTCTATTGTATCAGTCCATACTCCTTTGTTTTAAAATTTTCTTCCTATCGCGTTGGAAATATACCTCATCTGTTCCCGGAAACGATGCACTGAAATAAAAGAGAAAAAGGAAGCAGATTAAAGAGGTTGCAAGTGACAAGAGAAACTTTTAATAAATAAAATTATCTTCAATTCGCTGAAAGTTGCGCAGTTAACTATTAAAGCGATTTTAACCGTTTTGAAGCGAAATTATACCTTTCTCGAGTGCACACATTCTATACATCCTTCAACTTATTTTTAGAATAATTTCCTAAAAGTACGGTTATTGCAAAATGCATTATATAAACCTTACCCGACCTGTCCAGTACACATTCTCCCATAAACGGTTACAAAATAAAATAGAAAAACTGCAACCGAGCGGAGATGTCAGCAACTAATGAGCCGAGGAATGTCGCAATTTGCATGATTGTTTTCTTCGGACATTGACTAATATGGTCAACGGTTGTATCCTGTCTTCGGCCATTTTTAGAGAGTATATCCTCGTTTGCCATATTGATTATACAGTCACATAAAAACATAAAAATCCTGTAGTTATAGTCTTTTTCTTTTATATATTATATATAAGTATATATAATATAAAGGAATGGTCAAAACATCGCGGGGTTGATTCAGGGCGGGTCGGTCTCAGATTGATCGCGGCCCGCGGCGCTGGAGCTGATTGCTTTCTTATGAACCCGTCAACATATATATCCCATGTTAACTCTGTACGTAAACATCGCAGTCTTATTGTGCCTTGCCCTTCTTCCCACTACTACACACACTAACTCT
Organism: Agrypnus murinus; assembly: GCA_929113105.1. Lineage (NCBI taxonomy): Eukaryota > Metazoa > Arthropoda > Insecta > Coleoptera > Elateridae > Agrypnus > Agrypnus murinus. Next base: position 172,517,104 of record OV816026.1, on the reverse strand, counting down.
CTTGCCTAACGTCAAATAAGCCCCATTATTTGTTTCTTTATTAATCGAAACTGGCTGTAATAAAAATTTCAAATGAACACACAACGATATGAGTGGACAACCTTTGTTGAATTTAGTATAGACAAATTGTAAGAAGAATTTTACATTTCCAGGCAGAGAAAGGTACATACAGCGTGTTTCCTATGAACTACTATTAAACGCGACGGAAAGTAGTTCTACAGATAAAACGAACCAATTTTTTTATAATATTTTGTTTTTAGAAGCGTAATTTCTGAAAACATCGCGAATAAAGAAGGGCGCAATGTTTTTAGCATATACAATAGCCTGCGATGAATTCTTCAAAGCAACAAATTTTAGATAAGAACTGCAAAAACAGCAAATTTTATGTTTTGATTTCAACACCTGCAATGCAATAAAATGTGAGGTCGGTAAATCGTATTTTAAGAATAGTTTGCATATTTTTCAATATCAGTCTATAGTCTATAAAATACATTATTACATTCGTGGATAATTTAAAGGTTAGTAATAATATTTTCATGTACACTTGAGGTGTTTTAAGTTATTCTGTGAAATGTCTACTTTAGTTATAAGACAATTATTTTATTTGCCATTCAGACATTCGACTACTTGAAGAATACAAATATGAAATTTCAGAGGTAACTACATTTATAATCACACTTTATCTGTTAATATATTTTTAACACATGAGTAAACACATTCATATAATTTTTAATGTCACACTATTCTTTGGAAATTTTAAATATTCAAACGCCATTGGTGTATTCTTACTGCAAAGATATTAAAATTCAATTATTTTATTTGCCATTCAGACATTCGACTACTTGAAGAATACAAATATGAAATTTCAGAGGTAACTACATTTATAATCACACTTCATCTGTTAATATATTTTTTTAGTAAAGTTTACATTTACATGAACTACAATGAAAGCTCGTTATAGCAGATGGTAATTAAAAATAAATACCCATCTTGCTTATTTACATGCGTTGCATTAAAATCTCCAACATGCTGTTAGTGCTCTCAAATTCCCAGTATTAGCACTACAGCTGCACTAACCTTTTAAGAGTGATTGCATTCATTCCATGCGCGTCATAATTGTTTGTACTTTTCTAAAAACGTCGACTAAAATTACTTAAAATTTTTACTTTATTTCAAAAATTAAAAAGGAAAGAAATGCCAACGCTCTGCAACAGAACACTGCACTTGAAAACTGAGACTCACAATTGAAGTCGTTCAATCTGTAGGGTAATACCCTCATTTTATTATAGTTAATTGCATTCTAGTTAAATCTCATTACATTTTTGTAAAAAATAGGGAAGATGATCTACTGTTGAGTAATAAAGCAAGCTGTCAAGTGGGAGTGAAACATTCCGAACAAGTTCAGAAGATCAAAACCAAATTTATTAATTTGGTTAAACGCGATTTGTCATAATGTAGAATTTAATATGACACTGAGAGGGTTACAGGAAACCGCGACACCTTATTCCGCCATTAAGAGGTCTTAACCGGCAGTAGCTGAAATTCCCAGTACCCAAAACAGTGCAGAGAACTAGGACAGGACCCTTTATGAATGATTTGAATTTTTCAGAGCCAAAGAAACGGATACCACAAGTATCAGCTGGATCTGAAAAAATTTTACCGGCAGTTGGTTATCGTGCAATGGACGAAAAATGCCATATTTATGTCAAATACGTGTATGGATAAATATACATTATGAGAAGCGCGCCTGTTCATGGAATACAAACTCGCGAAGAAATCTAGACGTGTCTATATTCATTTCAGAACAATATACTAACACCTAGAAGACAGATCTGTTTTTGAGGCCCCAGTTTCAGGTCCTGGGTGCTTTTTTCTACCAGTTGACTTTCTCTCTTGTCGGTGACTATTACAGCTAAATCATCGGCGTAACCTATCACCTCTACACCTTCTTCTTGCTGAAGTCTTAGAACTCCGTCGTACACAATGTTCCACAAAGTGGGACCCAGTATTGAACCTTGTGGTGCCCCGCTGTTTATTCCTTTTTTTATGCTATCATTACCATATTCAATTAACACATGCGAACATAATCTCAACATGTATATTTTACATATTCGCCTTGACCTTCGACAGGATAGTTCGACATTATGTAAAACCACTTCAGTCTTTTGTCTTTGTTGAGTTGGCATTGTAGAAAATACATGGACTAGCTGCCTTCAGTTTGGTTTAAAATCTTATGAACAGTAAGCAAACCGAATATTTTCTTAATTTCAGCACGCTAAAGGTAAAACGACGATTTGGTTGCGTTGAAACTGCGTTGCCGAAACGACTTTCGATGAAGTGATTTTTTAAAATCATCTTGATCTTTATAACTGGATGCTTACCGAGTGAGTAACCACTGCAGTTCTCATTATTTAATAGCCGTATGAGCCAAGTGCTTGATGAGGCTGTCTGATATGGTTGCATCACTTTTCTAATTGCTTACACCTTATTATAGTTTGGAAGTTCTCACCAAACTCACGAAAAGGTTGAAAACTAAAGCCTTTTTATAGAATTACCTCAACGTTAATTACATTTTCCATAGATGTTCCCTTAAGGAAGCACCACCTCATCATCGCGCGTACATAATAATGGATGCATTTAGGGAATCCAACGGTTGAGAAGCAATAGTCAACGCAATGGCTTTGGATAACTGTCAACAGTTGTGGATTTCTGGACGTTAATGTCTTTCATGTAACATTGGAAAGTAATTTATTGCGGTTATGTTAGGTAGTGTAGATTTTCTGCACACGATTTTGCGCGTAAGCTATGCTCGCTGGTGCTATTTTTGTGTTGAATGTATCGTCCAGAGTACTGGTAACTTTCTGAACTAAACACTTAACCTCTAGGCCACACACAATAAATTTTGAGAACTAATCTACTTAACTGGTTGTTGCCTAGCCTAATCTAACCGCCAGTTGATTTAACCTTACTATTTGGTTGCTACATAAGTTAGTCTTACCGAGTGGAGACAGCCTTAGGTTTCTGAAATTCTTAAGCTACATCATTCTGTGTCTTTCTTCATACAGAATATGTAAGGCTCTAGAGGTTTATTTTCGTTGCGGAGATATGTTGTCTCACTCGCAATGCTCTCTAAATAAACGAACCCAATTGCTTGCAAAATAGCACAATATCACTGGCCGAAAGTTAATCTAACCTAACTGATTATTGCCTAGCGTAATCTAACCGCACTAACCTTGACTGCTGTATAAACTATTCGGCTTGACGACTATGAGCCTCTTTCATGACTGGACCGGTCTCGCGTTAGGGGTGGGTGGTCGCAGTTAAAAACCTAGACCCTAGTTTGGAGAGACTGGTCAGGTTTATCAGTGGACCCCTGACCACTGGCCAATGTTAGACCGTCGACAGGTGTTCGCTGGTGTAGTTAGGGCGGGGTACCCGGGTTTACAGTAAATTCGAATAAAAGTAAGACTATCCTGGTGGATCACGTTAAGGGATGTTGACGTGAAAATATAGTCTCTCAGCTTAGACACCTCCACCTGCACACGTTATATGCCTAGTCTCTGGTTTAGGTAGAGTCGAACGGGTCGAATTTTTTTGTCGAAGGCCCACCAAGCCTTTAAGTTAGTAGGTCGGGGTGGGTAGGTAAATGCTAGACCAAGCACAGTACACTCCTACCAGCACTTACTTAAGAGATTCACGCGCGAACTGAGCGTATCTCAATTACTGGAATGGAGGCCGTGATAGTAATCCTTTACGGCAGGTATGTCACGTAAGTCCGCAATGATCGAATAGCTAGCCTGACTGAGTGGAGACGGTTCCTAGGAGTTTGGAAGCATTTTTGAGCGGTTTTCTTAACTCATTGTCCCCGATCTGAAACTAATTTAATCTAACCGGCCGATGCGATGCTTGCCTGACTCAACTTGACCTTCCGAAAGCATTTCCGAAGCCGAAGCCTAACGAACTCATTCTAGAAGCTGTGGACGCAAACACTCCGTCGATTTTACGTATTTAAGTGAGCTAAGTATCCAACTTCAATAAAAAACTTCTTATTAAAAAGAAAATAGTGCAAATCATTCAGCTATTGTAAATGGGAAATTAGAGAAGGCATGAAAGCTTTTAACAACCTACACGGTTTGAAGATTTCTTGAAATAAGCTGCAAATGGGATAAAACAATATATTTAAGATTACTTTATCACCGGCACCCATAGATCCTTCTTATTATAAAAATATAAAATGGTACAGTAAGTCAGTTTTCCGTTTGATGTTCCATTTGAACCTGAACTTCCAATAATAGTGAACATTTGATTTTCGATCCACTAAAAATAATGTAAATATGTCGGTGACGCAGTTATTTCCAGACCCAGTCATTGCACTAACTCTGTACTCACCCTCATCTTCATTAGCTTGTTCCATTACCCCAATTGTAACTATCTCCAATACTGGAAGGATAGTGCAACAAATGTGTGGATAAGTCGGCGGTGTTGGAAACCCACTCATGGAAACCCAAAGGATTGTAATCACACGACGGACGTTGTACGCGCCCCAACACGTAATAATTCGGACACGTCTATTTCTGTTAAAGAATACTCGAATTTTTGTTAAAGAATTTTTTTCTTGATTTACGATATGGCTGTTTCTTGTTGCTGAGAGTAAAGTACTGCTTTTGCACTTACTCTATGCTAGGTTTAAAAAAAATTATTAGGAAGTTCCTTCGTACCATCTCTTAAGTTTTTCGGCGCTCTAATGATCTGCGAACGCAGCAATAAGCAGTGTGAGGAATTCACCAATAGAATTTAATGAAACATGACATGGAGTAAGTACAGAAGCAGTACTTCACTCTCAGCAACAAGAAACAGCTACCTGGTAGATAAAAAAAAATTGGGGATGGAGATTGCAGTGTCCTTTCACTTAAAATGTAAACAATGAATATACCACAAAATATATAAATAAATGAACACGTCTTGTAATACAGGATGATCTGTATGTAAATATATTTTATTTTTTTTAAATCCTATTTTACAAAATGTGTTTACATTTATTTATGTATTTTGTTGTAAATTCATTTCCTACATTTTAAATAATACGACACTGCAATTTCTCCCTCCACGAAAATTTGTTTCGTTCGCCAGGTAGCTGTTTCTGGTTGTTAAAGTGAAGTAATGCCCCTGCAACTACTCCATGCCAAGTTTCATTAAATTCTATTGGTGAATGCCCTCACACCGTTTCTTTTCGTGTTCGCTGTTCATGTGCGTCGTGTTCGCTGTTCGAGCAGGAACAGTACTTTACTCTAGCAACAAAAAACTGACAGCGTGGACCATGAAAAATTTTTCGTAGTAAAGCTTCCGGGGTATCCTTTAACAAAAATAGAACTGCCAACTATTGCGTGATGCGGCTTGTATATAAGGAAGGGGTATCTATAGTATGAAATTAATATTTATTACATATTATTATATTAATATTTATTACGAGCCCCGTCTCAGTGAAGTTCGCATACTTCTATTTCTGTTAAACGGCGTCCCGCAATTTTCACTTTGGATTTTTTTGGTTTTTCGAAGTAGCTATTTCTTGTTGCTAGAGTAATGTACTGACCTTCTATATTATAATTTATGTTGTTTTATTGTTATATTTCATTGTGTATTTGTCTTTTATATTTTAAAACAAAGTGCACCCCACAATTTTTCCCCAAAATTTCGTTTGGTCTTCAAAGTAACTGTTCCTTATTGTTAAAATAAAGTATCGCTTCTGCACCTACGCCATTAACCACGTTTTTTAAATTTTACTAAGGCAGGGATCCCTCTTACCGCCTCTTTGCGTTCGCAGACTGTTCGGAATTAAAGGGGCGGTGTGAGGAAACCGTTCGATAGAATAAGTGCAAAAACAGTACTTCATTCTCAAGAAACAGCTACTATGCATATCAGAAAAAAATGCGGGGCATCCTTTAAATAACAAAATTAGAGTGTGCGAACTTCAATGAGACGGGGCTCGTATAATATAAGAGGGATGAGCTATAAAATGAAAAACATTACATTGTTGGGTTGTCTCGCTATGAAGCACTACTGCTTTATATGCCGTGTATTTATTTGCTGCATATACTACTATATACAGCAAATAAATATACGGCACAAGTCAGACAACATTAAGCATGAAATCTACGAAATAAAACTACACAGTTTTTGCATGAAGATATTATTTAAGCTTCTGAAAATAATCGCCTAATTTGATATCAGAGAATGATATTTTACAAATTAATTATTGGTAAAAAGGACGCAAGAGCTTATATAAACGGTCAATTGACGGACGTACTAATGATAGCGGGATCTACATATTATTTAGTATACATGGTGATATAAAAAATAAGTATAATAAAATTTAAAAAATGTTACCAATTTATCGAAAAATCTGCCGACATTATGAAAAGGCTTTACCCTCAATACAAATACATTAAAGCGATTAACTATACTTTAGTTATCTGATAACTAAAACGACATAGGATATGTAATGCATGATTAATAACTTTCGGTACATACATGTATCAATCTCTGAATCAACAACAATTGGGGATTATGGTAAGCTTGAATCAGAATTGGAAATTTGCTGAAGAGACTGTATTCGTATAGTGTTAGATGTACGTAGGATTGCTTAATTTTGAATAATTTATCGGATGTTATTTCAATTGATGAAAAACATTTGGTTTGTCTTTGTTGCCTTTCTTGTGAAATCTTTAACAGGCTTCAATTACAACATTTTAGCATTTTCTACAATATAATTAAACTATTTTTCCTAAATATACAGATAAGTTTTTGTTTAATCTCGCTTGACATCAAACATTCATTTTGTCAATACCATTTGAAATGTTTGCTAAACTCCAAAACGGTAACTAACATGCAATACACCCCCACCCTCATCTCCACATATGTATTTGAACACATTCGATTCAATGAAGTTTAATACAAACCGTTCTTGTATTAATAATTATGAAAATTCCAACTACTAGTAGTAGTTCAGTCGAATCCTTTCTATAACAGGTTCACAGGATCACGCAGCCCGACACGTGAGCGTTCACGTGCCTCCCCTGATTATATGTCTAGCGTACTCACTCATATTTGTTTGGTTAGATCATCTTGGCTGAATATTATTTCGAACACAATTTCTCTGTATATATATTCTCCGGTTTATAATAAGCGAAATGACCGAAGCAACTCCCTTTCAGTTTCTCTTCCCATCGCTGACTTCTATAGATGAAACTTAAGACTAAGAGTGGGTAAAATACGATAAGGACGCTTGTTCCCTCCCAAGATGAATTCCCCTACTGATTGAAGAGCAGCGATCTGAGACACAAACAATGATCCTCGAGCTCACTCGAATGTTACTAAGATGACCAGCAAATTCAGAATAATGTACTCTCCAGATAAGGCAACAGAAAAGTGGAAGAACAACGTTTGTAACAGAAAAAAAAAACAAAATTCAAACGCGGAATAAGTTTTGTTTGTTATCGCTGAAAGAAAACAACTGCATTTATTATTTGACAATTTTAATCCCTTGGACGAATTAATCGGCCTACAGAATTCAGAGGGAGAGAAAAACAACGTCATGAACCAAAAATGTTCCCCGAACCAATTATCGGACTGATTTAAAAACAAAGAGTGGCGGGAAATGAGAATTAACTGGAGCTTCCCGAAAAGCGACCACGCATTCAGATGCACTCGTCGTCCTCCATAACTTATCTACTGAGTCACTCAAAGTTTTAATAGAATTTTGATTACATCCTCTCACCTATCATTTACAATGTTGGAGATGTTGATTTATTTTATTTCAGCTTTTATTTCTTTTAAGAACTAGGCACAGGGGGCGCTTGAATAGTTTCTTGTTATTAATTCACTAAAACAAATCTAGACGATAAAATGTGTCCTAAAAAGGGATTAAAGTGAAACTGTGCGGTGCGTGAGTTGGTGGATGGCGTCGTGGGTCTTATAAACACAGTCCGGACTAACCCCATCGCTAAAGCAAACAGAGCTCGCTTCATTAGGCGGAGATGATCCCTAGGTTATAGTGTTTATGAACAAACACCAACCAGCACTGTCACGTCTCAGAGAACGACGTTCGCCAGTGATTGGTTCTCCATCAGACGAAATATACGATTTACACCTTCTAAGCAATTTTATTCACTTGTTTTTTTTATATATATATAGTATATAAAAATATAAAAGTGGAAATTTTGTTTTTCAGCGGAAGAGTTCTCAAAGTTGAAAATATTTAATCTCCAAAACAGAATCAATACTGTTAATTAGAAAATGGTGATTTCAGATGCAAATAACGAAAGCTCGATGAAAAAGCTCTCGACCGCCCGACCAACATGCCGGGACACATATGTATTTACAAACCAAACAAATTATAATAACCACTCGCAAACAAGCGGCAGCAACGGATCAGAGTACCAAATTAAGGCCCATTGAGCCCTCATTAGCTAATGATAGATGACGCTCTCTGTGTGCACAAATTACACACTTTGGTGGAATAAGAGTACATCGGCGGCGCCGCGGCGAGGCCGCCGTCATACTGCTGTGGCGACGTCGGCGTATGATCATCCACAATCGAGTCAGCAATTGACGACACATTCTCTATTTATCCTTATAAATAAACCCCCGGCAACGTAATTATTATATTCGAATACACTATAGTTAGTTTCCTTCTTCTTGGTCCAATTTATTTCTATTAATGAAGTTTTAACAAGCCCTACGGAGATTCTAAGGGTAGTGTTTACACAAAAAAAGTTATTCTTGCAAATTGGGTTGCATGAAATAAATTACTGTGATAGAGGAGGGTAAATTATAATAACTAAGTGCAAAATGTGAAAGATGTTGACATTCCGTACATATAGGTCGTTCAAAGGATCTTAAATCAGGGGCGCATTGATTGTTTGAGAGGACATTAAAGAATAAGTAATTATGTTGATCTATTATTATTATGAATATGTGGGTGGGAGTTAATAAAGTACTAGGGAAACCTCGTTAAGACATGACGGTCAAAAGGATTGAAGGGTTTCCCTATATACAACATTCGTTGTGTGATTACAATTCTTCGGATTTTAGTGAGTGATTATTTAAATAAACGGAACCGAACATAACCAGTTGAAAATTCTAAGCATAGCACTCCTCTCTCCCAGCTTACCCTCTTCTCTGGCTTACCCATCCCCACTGTTTGTTCTACGTACATACATACTGAAATTCTACCTTACGAAATGATAAGAATAAATCAAAAATCGATCTTGTTTAAAAATTCCTGAAAACGTCTATTAGTACATATTTCAAAAACATGACATAAACATAAAAATAGTGTTGGCAAAGGATAGTACCGGATAAGCACCTCATTGAAAAGTTCAACAACAACTGTTCAAAAGCTATTCCTTTTTCGTATTTGCCCAACGCTAATATAGATATTAGGTAAAGTTAACAATTTCAATCTTATTGGGGGTGTAAGATGAGTTTGCTGGATAGTGCCCAATATTTCTGCTGCAGTGTAAGTTCCAAGAGATATTAAAGAAATTATAGAATCTTCATATTTTGTTCAATAATAGTATCAACCTTGTGCTATTCATCTGAAAAGTATAAAAGACTACACTAATTGGTAGTGCAAGTTAAAAAAAAAAGTTAAAAGTTAAAAAGTTAAAACGTACTGGAACAAAAATAAGCATTGTGTTTTAAATATATAGATAAAAAGTAAGTAGTGTTAACTTAAAGTTAAAACTTTAATAGTATAAGAAAGAATAAAGCAAGTCAGTCTTGTAGAACTCGTAGACAAAGTGAAACAAAAAGAGACCGTGTTTTAAATACATATATAGATTAGTAAATAATAATTGACCTATAATGATAGCCTAAAAATAGCCCTAGTCATTTATAACTTTTGTAATAATTTGCAAATGTATCTCGCGATGATTTGTTTAGTTCAAACAATATGAAACAGCTATATGAATAAGCATGGCAATAGTAGTTTTCAGAGTTAAAATACAAAGGTGAAAATACTTCTTGAATGTAATGATGACTTGCGAAAGTACTTGCAAATTCAATCGTACCTCTGATTTTATTACTTGTTACTGATTACCATTGCTAAATGGATTGTATGAAACATAAAATAAAATCAAAGTAGTTTTTATTGAACGTATGTACTTATATAAAATATAAGACATTAACAGAGCTTTTTTTAAGGGACTATTCCACCTAGAAAATTTCAAAATTATAAATTATATAAACAATTCTACACGAATACCTTTCTCAATTACAGTTTATTTCGAATTCTTCAATTTTTGATTCATCCTAGAAAAACATTAAATATAATATTTTTATTTTATTGATTTATTTGTAATTGTAACATATACCTACTGATTATTATTTTTTAACTTCTACTATAAACTAAAATTCTTCCCACCTTGGGCCATACGTGTAAATATTTGCCTTTAATAAATCTGCACTACTACACAACGAAATACAAAATATTAATGAGCAATGAACACTTCGTTCGACATCGATAGAGTACGCCTCGCCGATTTTGCAACCTGTAACAAGAAATCATAAAAGATTTGGTACACACCATTCTGAGCATTTTCCAAAAGCCCAATTTGGACTGTTCATAATGGGTTCCTAAATTCTTTCACGAAACGAAGGTCACCACTCACCAGTAAACAAGTGAAATCGGCGAAATAGTATCTCATCAGTTAAAAACATATTCAGGGCAAAATTACACTGTACTTGTTAAAGTTAATTTTATCTTTAATATACACTAAAAATGAATCAAGTTATTGAGTAATAAGACATTTACAAGGAAGAATTTTCTCAGTTATGTAAATTTACATTATGGATAGTGATTTTAACCAGTTAAATGTAGTAGTATTACTTATATTTATGTAATTTTACACAATTAAAGAACATTTTACCACAAATAGTAAAACAACTATTAACGTATAGCTAAAGTTAAATTTTAGAGTAAAACTACCGCAAATAAGAGAGGAAATTGAACTCTTTCCCAGGTAAATTCTGTCTCATTTTTTACAGTGTAGCCGATACAGTATTTTGCGTTACTTGACACCTGATCTGTTGTAGGATCAGCCGGAGGACTTTTAGAAAAATTCAATATACTTTAGTTAAAATGCACTTTTAACGCGAAATTTAAAATTTTGAGACCTAACAATTTAAAACCACATATTTCCTCTAAAAGTTAAACCTACCTTAAATAGTAGGTATCTTAAATAGCTGTTTAAAAAATCTGATAAACCTATTAGCAGTTTATCGTAATTAGGAATTATCTTTTAGATAATTCCAACCCATGCATTAACGCTAAATCGAACTGGACGGTAGGTTGGTGGTAGAGCACGTTGGAATTTCTTTTGCTCCATTGGTGCATGTTATGTGCATATATTAAATACTCCAGTTTAACAGAACGTAACTTCATGAGTCCATAAAATTTGGCCAATATAGTCGGGATTCATTTTTTGTTCACTAAGTAACCATTTACAAAATCTTACTCTTTTTACATTTTTGTTCTTTTTGTTTAGTTAATAAAATTTAGTATTAAGTTAATGGAATAGTTAGTCCTTTGGTGTATTTTTAGTGATAATCCTATAGTAGCAATGTATTTGGACTCTTTAGTGTACCGCTTCCGTTTTGGCATACCGTTGGACTGCTTTCCTATACTTAATATGAATATGCGATGAACAGTATTTTGGCTGAGATTAAATCGTGTGCTGTGCGTAAGTATTCGACTTATATATGATGCCTTCTTCTACATGTGGTAACGATACTCGACGTGACCTCTATCGGTTGATGGTCTGAGTACAGTTCTTCCAGTTTCTCGCTTCCACTGATCTATGTAGCTACTTGGGAGTCTTCTATTCGGAATTTAATAGCTGCTCTATGCTTCAGCCTTTTAGAAAAACGTGTTATTATTTCGCACAAGCCTACTTTTTTGTTATTTATCTGCGAGATTTACAGTCTACTCCATATAGTCCAGTCAAATTAGAAAAAAATACGGAAAGTTGAGGGAAGTCCGTGGATTTTTGCATAGGCCTTCCTGGAGGACTGTTAAATATCCCCCTAAAAGTCATCGTCTGTAAGTGGCGAGCTAGATGAAATAATGAGGGTAAACCACGCCCCCTAACGGTTTTTGTCGTCTTTTTTCGGAAACTATTAGGTGTACCGAGATAGGGAGGTTAGGTAAATTAAAGTTTATTTAAATCCCTACCAGAAATGTCCGAATGTTTTTTCGTACCTTGCCTTCTTTTTGTGTTATCGAAGAAAGAAGATATGTCATACATAAATGAGCAATTTGCCCCAGTAAATTTGCTCAAGAAACTTTTTGACGTAACTTTTTGTGGTCTCATATTCGTCATGAAATAGATAAGAAAAATTCGTTGAGAGCCGGACGCGATCGTGGTTCAGTCGTCTTTTACCTTAGCATTTCTTCGACAAAATCCATCAGGCGATATTATCGTTATCCTTGGTGCCAGTCGGATGAATGTTTCGTATTGGCAAAGTAATTCTTAGAAGAGTACACTGTACTAGTCAATTTTTGTATCCAACCCAATACGTACGGGGTGTTCTCCTTTTTTTAAATCCTTCTAATTTCCTTTATTTCTAAGATCTTGGTATCGAGTAAATTTTTTTCGTGTTCACACAAAAAGAAGGCGAGATACGAAAAAACATACGGACATTTTTGGTAGGGATTTAAATAAACTTTAATTTACCTAACCTCCTTCATCCCGGTAAACCTAATAGTTTCCGAGAAAAACGACAAAAACCCTTAGGGGGCGTGGTTTACTCCCATTATCTCATCTAGCTCGCCACTTACAGGCGGACTAATAGAGCAATAAGAAAATATGATGAACGTGGAAAAAATGAAAAAGAAATTGTATGGTATGGGTAGTAAATTTCATGATGAATTAATATATAATTAGTTGATCATGAAAATTCGGAAAATCGGCAACATTTTATAAAATTATAGAATTATTCTCATTTATTTCAATAAATTTGTCTGTTTTGGAAATGTTTGGAATTCATTGCAATATTCGACGTAGGTACAACTAATTCGTACAAATAAAAATAATCAATAGGCATTAGCAAACTGTTTTATCATGTATTATTACATATAGATCTTCTTAAAGAAAAAAATTTAAATGTCAAGGTAAATGCATGTAAAAAAGCGAAAATAGATAAGCTCAGCCACTCTATTCAGTTGGTATGACTATAACTTAAAATGGCGAACGAAAAAAGGACTCACCTCTACACCTTTTCCACTTTTAGTTCAGAAACCGTCAAGTTTATTTTTGAAAACTTCAATTGTATTTGAGAATAACCACTTATATTTCAGAAAGTATCAATTGTATTTCAGTATAGTGAGTTGAATTTTAGAAAATGGCAATTGAATTTCAGAATAGTGAATTTAATTTCAGAAAACATCAATTGCATTTTAGAACAGTCAGTTTAATTATAGAAAGCGGCAATTGTAGTTCAGTTAAGTTAATTGAATTTGAGAAAACCACATTTGAATTTCAGAATGCGTCATTTTGATTCCAGAAACTATTGTATGTACTTCAGAAAATGTCATTTGTGTTTCGGAAGTCATAAATATTTATTGTATCAATAACGGTATAAGATACCGCAGTTGTATGTTATATGGCTGAATGCTGTACTGCACGTGCAGAATCTTCGCTGACGATTGAGATTTTTTTGCGTCATCAATAATTTGCTCGAGGTACACTAATCGTTGTTCTATAACTCCTGGTGCAGCTACTGGAGGAATTTCAGGGTGAGTCTATACATGTTTTTAAGTATTTTGCACAAAACCGCCTCTATGGGCTTCAGCATGGGCGGATAAGGTGCCTAGCTATAAGTTGGTTACCTGCATCCTGCCATTGTGTCACAAGGTTCACAATCAGTCAAATTTATAATTTCTGTATTGCAAATGATGCTTTCTGAAATTCAAATGAGGTTCTCTGAAATACTAATAAGGTTTTCTGAAATACAACTGACTATTCTGAAATTTAAATAACGGTTTCTGAAATTAATTTAACTATTCTGAAAATCATATGATGATTTCTAAAATCAAATTGACTGTTTAGAAATACAAATGGCGGTTTCTTAAATTCAATTGACTCTTCTATAATTTAAATGTCGCATTGTGAAATTCAATTGACTATTCTAAAATTTATATGATACTTTCTCAAATATAAATGGCAATTCTTAAATACAATTGACGCTTTTTAAAATAGTACTGAAAAAGGTGTAGTACACGCGATATTTCTCCATGACAAGAAAAAAATTGACTTACTATATGCAATTATATGAAATTAAACATTAATCAGAATAAATAATTATCCGTTTAAATCGGTAACTATAATTTATAGATTTAACAGTAGGTATAAACCAAATATTTAAAAGACCTGAAACGCGAAGCCCAACCACGAATTAAAAAAAAGCAATCCTGCGATTGCTTCTTTAGAATAAGAAGCTACATCAAATTCTAATTAATCATATTTCATATCAGATACTACTAATATAAAAATTGAGGTTATAATACAAAACACGGGAAACTCGAGATTGTTTATTGTTTTCGTGAAAATCGTTTCGCGAAAATATATCTTAAATCGTTTCTGTCCAAGAATACAGTAAATAGCATTTTGCGGAAGAACTCGTCAATGAGGCGGAAGTATCACACACACAAGCGAAGCAGACGGGCGCCGCCTCCTGCGGATAGGTAAACTGCACCCTACTTATCTTTATGCTGTGTTACATGGCATTTCAATTATCAGTCACAGAGCAGCGTAATAAATACTTTAACGTCCTTAATCGATCCTAACCATTTAGGTTACATGCATTTACCGCTTTTGTTTTCATAATCGGGAAAGCTCGGCAGCTCGATAACTTGGATAGTTACTACTAAAACGCATTAAGTTTGTTAAAAAAAACATGTTGAGCTTTCCAAATTTTCATGTATAATGTTACTGAAAATATTATTTTCTTGATGTTACTCATAGAAAGTTGCATCTCCACCATTCGTTGCCTATTTGTTTGTTGAATACTTCTTCACATGGTGTCATTACTTTCGCCAAAAGCTGTACGTGTAGATAGCTGATGCACTTTTTAAGAAGTAAGTAGAGAGAGAACGCGGCGTTAAATTCAGCTTATCGAGAGAGCAACTGCCGAGAGTCGTCGGCGATTTTTATTTATTCCGTAGATGTAGCGAAAATGTAAAGAATAAGAAGTGCCCGGATTACGGTCGGTGCTTTGAGTGAGTCCTCGGACAATAGCGCAACAGTCCGATGTCGTCAAAAGCACGAGATATTTAAATCTCCGAGAGCTCGTGACAATGGAATACATATTTTTCTACTTCACAGAGGCGAACTCTAAATCTTTGGAATCAAAACATGTCGTTTCGTCTTTGCTTTGAAGTTTTGCCAACCTACCACACCACCTGAGAAAACTATATGTAGTGTTATACTGCGATTGTTGAGTGCGAGTTTTGAATGCTTATATGCTTATACAATGGATCTCTTCTAGTGTTCTTCTTGGGTAAGTGGACAGGGTGCATGCATAAGCCAACCCACAAAGAATTTTTAAGTGGATTTAAGGCCTTTCGAGGGTTTTATATGAAATACATACATAGAAAAGAGAGATTTTCACGCATGCATATTAAAGAATGAAAAATTCCTAATCTTAGTGCTTATGTTGGAGATAAGCGAAGCGACCGGATTTTTATAAAAACCTTCGGTATAATGAGTGTTCGAGCTTAAGAACCGGGCGTACTCGTTGCCTTATTTAAAAAAACTAATTACTTATTTTTTTACATAAAAAATAAATCTGAGCTTGCTTCCAGGTTGCTAAGGAATAAGACGTCTAGGACTAATTACTACCTCGCATAGCCCGCAAACAATCGACGATACGCTGCGACAAATTAACCTTCCTTAAATACCTACTTATTCAGAAGATTTTATGCGAAAAATTTAACGCTGTATTACTTTTATAATTTTACATTAACGCTTCCACATTAAAATGAGCCTTCTAGGTATTAGTAACGTGACAGGATGTAATAATACCTGTTCGACATCACGGTATGCGATAATACGAATTGTTTTCTCTTCGTATCTGTTGACATTGATATGGCTAATTCTGTAATGTGTTTATCTTACCCTGTATAAAGGACATCTTTTGTGTGTTTCCTTTCGGCTATGGTAACCGATACCTCGTGGATTATGCTATCACCATGTAGTAGCAGAAAGAAGGGTGACGGCACAAAAAAGGTCTTTTCTGAAACGAAGATCATGTTACCGCATGCATTAGTGACCGATGGACGAGAAACCGGTGGCAAATAAATTATGCTGGGAATTTAATTCGTATGGATATGGGAAACCTGAGAGTTTCAAATAAATCACTTAGCGACCTAGAAAAGCTTATTGTTTCCATAAAATGTTATCTATCTATATCTAGCAAAATGAATTTCAATTTGCGTAGAAATCTTGGAAATGTTATTATATAGATCATAAAAGCTATTTTCATAAACATTTGAAAAAGTATTCGGATATTTAAGAAGGTAAATATTTTATCTTTTTTAATTGGTGTAGTACATGCAATTTTCCTCCATTAATGTAATCAATTGCTATCACCTATCATTATAGCCCATTAGATACGCTATCTGTCCTTTGAGATATTAGGGTGAAAATCGGACTCGGCTCCAGATTGTAACACCCTACCAAAGAGTGATGCAGTTTAATACTTAAAGTGAGGTTTGAAGATGTTATTAGGTAAGATGGATTCAGGATGGATTAGGAAGATGTATGTTAGGGCGCCACTGGATTCAACAAAATAATCATTAGTGAATTATTGAAACAATAATTTGCAAATTAGGCCCTCAAATTGAGAAAGAGAGACAAAATATCATCTATTAGCATTAGAAGTAAAATAAAACGAAACACATTATTATATTTAGTTTATTATGTAGTCAATACCTTATAAAATAAAATATGGTATTAGTTGGCCTCAAGTTAAACAGAAGAAAAGATTTGTTTCTTATTTAATCTATGTAATTTCCTGCTACTTAAGTGCGATATAAATAAAACTCGATTATTTATCATTTAGACATTAAGGTTTTCATTTGAACACGTATACTACTTTGATCTTGCAAGCTTGTTTATTTATTAACAAAGGCAAAAATAAATTAAAAAACCTCGACTGTTCCAGAAAAACCCTAAAGATTTTAACTTAGTATTAGTAGGAGTACCAAATAGTTTAATGATCAGGTCATTAATGAAGGGAATTATAAACATAACGCAACATACCATCAAATTAGCGATCCCTGATTGGTTTTCAACTACAAAAGGATGTTGGATTTTCAACAATTTCGTGCACTAAAACGACAGGCAGTTCTTACTAAACAATAGGTTCCAACTCGGGTTTTTAATGCACACTAAATTTCCATTTTAAAGCACATACTAGAGAAAAACAAATTACAGCGCGGCCATCCTCACACGTGTTGGTTCAATGAAATATTAAAACAAGATATTGTTCTAACGAAAGGGTTCTATAGAATCTCGACAGGAAGGAAAGGACGTATCTACCCAAGCTTTTCTCTGATAGGCTAATTTCAACTATATCCGGATCAGGAAAACACGTTTAACTATGGAATCCTATGTTATTTTTTTTAAATCTTATACATACGCTGTATAAATATACTTATCAATGTACCAAGTATCTAGTTGCTATTCTTAAAAAAATGAAAAACATGAATAAATTACAAGGATTAAATATTACTAAGAAACTTAAGTCTTGAAGCTAATGAAATATTTTTGTCGCGGTTTCATATTCGCAAGACTGTGTGTTGGTTAGGAGAGGAAAGAATAGAAAAAAGTGAAGACTTTCCAAGTGGGGTAGAGAATTTTCAAAATTGGTAAAAGCAAAGAAAGTAACAATTTTTGTAAAGAGTTTATAATGAATTAAAAGTATATAAAATAACTTTTTATAAAAGACAAAATATATATTTGAGATATGTAAATGATTTCCTATATGTAATAATGTTTAATAAATGTTAAAAAGATACTTACTAGATGGAAAGTAGATGAAAGCTGTCCAGTATCAAACAAAAGTCAACATTACTTGACCTATCTTTAAGAAAGTGAATGCTGTTGTCATGGTGCAATAAGAGAACAAGTATCCTGTATAAAAGTTCAGCAACAGTATAAACAGAAGAAAGTGTTAGGTATTTAATCCTTTAGTACATAAAGAAGAAATAATTTAGTTAAGAAGTTTAATAATCAAACTACTGGCTTGGTTACAAATATAAATTGTAAAGTTTCCGATGGGTAATTCATCCTGAAATTTCCATTTCTTTTCATAAAAGAAAATTATCATTAAAAAGTATCCTTTTATTTTATTTAGTAAAGCCTTACCTGCTCGTATAATCTAGTGGGTTAACCTCAGTCAAGATTGATCTTCTCCTAAATTTATTTGACTCTTCACATACAAAATTTTCATCGTGATACGATAAGCATTGAAGGATATCCGGCAATGCGGGGTTCTGCATTAAAATTTTTCAAATTAATAATAATAATCAAACGATTGGACATAGCATTAACATTTATGTAAATCTAATGCACAAGATGTAAGGCAATTTAAGCCTACATCATTACAATATCTATGTCCCGACGCATCCGTGCAATTTTTTGTAAATAAATTGTAACACTATATTTAACGGTGTTTCCTAACCACACATTGTATTTGACTAATTGCCAATGCGTATTTCGGTAACGATGTTACCTTTTTCTCGGCATTAAACCGTCTGAATATAATTCTAAAACTTGCTATAACCCTCTTCCGGGAGCATTTTTAAAGAGCCAATCAAAAACCATGCAAAGCAATTTTAACACACATAACATGCAACGAAGGATAAATCTTCTTATACATGAAGGAAAGAGAAAAAAGAAAAAAAAGAAGAGTAATTCATTTTCTCTGATGAAAATGTATTATGTTTTTATGTTTTTTTAAACTGTTTTTGTCAACTTTTCCCGGGTATCAGCGATAATAGTATCAAATTGTCTCTACCTGTCGGTTATAGGAATTCGAAATCCCCTTTCCGCCAAAGGAGTTGGTCGGGGCTATAGTAATAGTAATACATTGTAGTGTCTATGTGGTAACATTTTACAATAACGACTACTTAAGGTAATTTTATTTGAGTTTGAAATATATAAAAAGTCAAAGAAGCAAAATTAGAAAGATTGATTCGTTTGATCGAACTTTTATTAAAAGTAGTAACTTAATAAATATAATACATAATACAAACCTTTTTATAAATCAATTGGATTCGGAATAAGGCTAGGTAAAATATGCAATTTAACTAATATTCCAATTAATCTTAAAGCCAATTGTCGTTACTGTACCCTAACAATTTAATTTATTTGATGTGAATCAAAAATAATCAAATTTGGAACCCTAACAAATCGAGATATTGTAGTCTTTTGCTAGAGCCAGTCAATTTGATTGTCTTACTTGGTTAAATAAATGTAATAATTTAATTAGTAAGAAAAGTGAATGTTTATTTGTCTGTATTTCTGTTATCGGAGACTGTAACCTGAACATGGCTAATCAAACTACTAAATTATTATGTGTAAGTCCTCTTTTTATTGTGTTACATGAATAGGTAGATAGGAAAAAAAAGAGAAGTAATCATAGAACCGTTGAAACAACTATACGAGGTCTGGCAATTAAATTATAAGACTGGACGACGTAAGGGCAGGTTTTATATTTGACGGTAGCTTACGGGCAAAAGTTAATGACCTTGACGCTGTATCGAACAAGACCAGTCCCAGCACGCTACGTGGATTAGTCGAGTTTTAGCAGTCGTTAGAAGCGAACGTTGCATAGTACTCGTGCCGGATTTATGGCGAACGATAAAATAGAACAACGTATCAACTTGAAGTTTCTTGTGAAACTCAAGAAAACTATGACGGAATGCCTGTTATTGCATGCGAAATGCCTAAATTGTTAAAAGAACTTTATGGGAATAACTGCATGTCACGTGCAATGGTTTTTATGTGGCATAAAAGATTCTACGATGGTCGAGAGACCGTCGAAGATGACGAACGCGACGGGCGGAAATATTAATAAAGAAACAGTTCGACAGATTCTTCATAATGATTTCAACATGACAAAAGTCTGTTCAAAAGTGGTCCTTAAAATCTTAACGCAAGACCAAAAAGATGCGCGTAACGAAATTTGTTCAGACATCCTCGCTAGGTTGAATGATGAGCCAGATCTGCTAGAAAGAGTAATCAAGAGGCAATCCATGCACTGGAAATCTCCTTCGTCGTCGAGAATCAAAAAAGCACGAATGAGCAAATCAAAACTGAAGGCCATGCTCATTGTGTTTTTTGATATTAAGGGAGTTCTCCTAATCGAGTGGGTACCTGAGGACCCAATCGTAAATCAGACTTACTACCGGACAGTTCCGGAGAAGCTGCGAGAACGGGTACGGAAGAAACGTCCAGAATTGTGGAACAACACATGGATCCTACACCAAGACAATGCTCCGGCTCACACTGCTCTCTCCGCGAAGCAATTTTTGGCGGATAAAAGAATCGCTAATTTTAACCACCCGCCATATTCACCGGATTTGGCCCCGTATGACTTTTACCTATTCCCAAAAATAAATCAGTCGCTGAAAGGAACCCGTTTTGACACTGTGGAAGAAGTAAAAGGAAAACGGCAATTCTCTTTCGCAGCCTCACCGTTAAAGACTTCACACATTCTTTCGAGCAGTGGAAAAAACGCATGCAACGGTGTGTAGATAGGAATGGGGAGTATATTGAAGGGGAACGTAGTTAGAGTGTTATATTTTTCAAATAAACTACATTTTGAACACCAGTCTTATCATTTAATTGCCAGACCTCGTATTTAAAAACAGACAGGTATACAGTGGCAGAGTTTATTAAGGGACTTAAGAGTAGAAGAGGACAATGAAATGTTCAGAAATCTTGTGTGAGTGTTTATAGGGGATTTCTAACGTTTACTGCAGCTAGATGCAGGATACAAACTATAGGAGAGCATTTCAACAAAACAGTAATTTCCGACCATTCCGTCTATTCTTTTCTTGGAAGTACCGCCATCAACTAGATTTGAACACGATCGAGTGATTGTGTGCTCGCTCGCTAACCGATACGCACTGGACAATTATAAATGTTCAAAGCGAGTAAAAAAGTGACAGTGACGTCTTATGTAAATGGCGTTTAAAGGGGAAACCAAATTTCGTCTAATTAATTTACCTCTCTTTGCAAATTAATTAGAGAAGGGATCATAGTTGCGGAACCTATTTACTGTGTAATGCAAATGATTCAGAGTACTCAACTTGGGTTTTGAGAAGCCACGTGAAGCAATTATTTGCAGCTGCAAAACCAATTGGATTTAGTGGTCATGGTCGTTTGAGATTTTAGGGATCCTAACAGATTTTTATAAGTTTTCTAAATGGAGTATTGTGAATTCCCGCTTGAAATATATTTTTACATCCAACAATATTTTTAAGCATACCTTTTATTAGTTTGCGGTAATTTGTATGTGACAAATTGCAACGTAGAAGTGAAATAAACCATCGACGAATCTCGGATTGCTAAACGGCCAACTTATTTTCCGAGCTACAATGGCTTCTAGACCAGCGTTCCCAACCGCCGGTCCGTCAGATTTTACCGGTCCGCAGAGAAATAACAGTATTTTGAAAATTTTACTGAAAGAATTTTTTTAATTCGTGTTATCCTGCAGCTAGAGTCAGATAGTTTATCGGAGTTGACCAAGAGTAAACTCTGAGTAAATTTACGTGATATATAACGTGCCCACTCCGTATATATGTGTTGGGGTAGTATCCAGTAATAGGTAATAAGGAGGATATCCCATTTTAGAATTTTTAAGCAGGTTTGGCGCGCACGGATCTAGGCATACCGGAATAGAAATAATCTTGCGTCTCCGATTAACGCGAACGATCAAAATCCTGGTTTGGCGGTTTCGAGGGGCCGCAAAACTTGCTTTGAACTGGACCGTTTTTTGTGTGCCAATGCGCTGGGTAGTTCCCGTCTCAAATTTGAAGTTTCGACCATCTCCGGTAAACCGTTTAGGTGGACGCGGCAAAAAACTGCTCCCGCTTTACGGTGGGTCGGACCAAATTCTGACCGCGGAATCTTTGCCAGCGCAGTACCTCAATCGTTTCTACCAGAAAAATTATTTTGCCGATACCTTTCTGGAGCCGGGGGCTAGGCGTGACATGTGTTTTTGGGGGCGATCGAACATGTGTACGGTACATCTATTGGATTTTCATATCTCCGCTCTAGGGAGCTCCGCCCGTTTTCGAGAGGCGGTATCTCGGAAACTATAGGAGCCAAAAGCACTATCTTGGCGCCAAACGACGGGCAATCTCAAAATGTTTCCCCTTCAAATGCTGTGCAAAACCATAAGAAAAAGGTTACAGCCAAAAAATTCGAATATTTTTTAATGTTATTCACCCGTCCTCACGGTACCCGCCAATTTCGAGCTGATGAGGTGCGAAAACCGACTTTTGTTATTATAAAAAAATGGATATTTATTTATCTTAAATTGTTTTTGTACAGTGTAAAAGTAAATTTATTATTATAAGATTTATTTTGCGAAATGTTTTCTTTAATTTTTTATCTTACCGGTCCGCAAGCAAATGCCACGTTGTTAGGCGGCCGCGAACGAAAAAGCTTGGGAACCGCTGTTCTAGACCATCTTAAATATTTGTACACATCTTCCATAGTCTGCGCCATGTGGCGTCTTGCTATTACAATTAAAGTTTGCAGTTTTTACCAAACCTTTTAAGCAAAAATTTATGAAAACGAGATTTTAAAATCTCTGTAGTATCCGGATTTATAAGCGAAAATCTGGAGATATTTATATATTCTGATTTAATCGTTGCGTTTTTAACATTTCAATTTAATTATTGTTTCTTACTCAATGAAAATATTGATTTTTATTTTTTTTGCAGGTTCTTCTACTTGTATCATTTCACGTTCTACGCCTATCATTACCGCTTCAACGGCCAATACAGCAGCTTGGCTTTAGTCACTTCATGGCTTTTCATTCAGGTGAGTCTTGAAACCCAAACTTTAGCATCCAATTCCTTCGCCTGTGACTTCACGAAAACAAAAACGTTCCTTATCGATATCCGCGCATTAAAATTCTGCAGTTAACGTCGTTCGCTGTTTTTGTCCTACTGCCAATAGCCTAACTGAGGCTAAGGCTGAGGCAAGATGTGCGGTCGTACCTCGACATTTGCTGCTTGGGAAATATGATTTTTTAATAGTTCCAACACGTCGGGGAGATTGTGTTAGCGAGATTTGGCGTGGCGTGAGGCTCCGGGGACCGAAGAAGGGCCCGCTCTATGCCGCTGCCGCACCGCTCTCTAATTTAAAACTTCTGGGGGTTATTTTCTACCGGAATAATTGGATATGTTTAAAATTTATTTTCTTTAACTTTCCGACGATGTCACCGGCGACACTTTATTAGCGGCTGCCTTTGCAATGGAGTTTTTTCTTCCACTTCCGACTTTCCTTCTTGTTTGCGAACTCTCGTGTTGTGTAACCTTTTTAATAATGTGTTTACCGCGATTCGCACTCGCAATATTTTAATAAGATAACTTTACAATCTTTTTTATCGGAAAGAATGACACTTTTGTCTTTTCAAATAATAAATAACGACAGACAAGTTTAACTTTAAACTAAAATGATGCAGCTAGCTAGCAATGAGTTTTTCGCATTTGTGAAAAGAAACGCGAAAAATCGCTGACAATAAACATGTTCGTCCGTTTACCGGTTTACATCCTTTTGAAACTTTCATTTCAAAAACAGGGGCATTGTTGCGAGTTGAGTCGGTTCTTGATAAGTGGGACCGCAAGCGATATTAGAGTCGGAGCTTTCAGGAGCTCTCGCGGGACTATTTCCGGTCAGCGGACCGCGACAACCTCTTATTTATTTGCCAGTTTAATTTCTTCCGCATGTCATGCGGCTCGCTGCGCTTTCATATTTCTTTCGTCCGCTGCTTTACGAGAAGAGTGCACTGATTTAAATGCGAAGCTCATTTTCGTGTTTCTGTTTGGATACAACAATACATACACACGTACCTAATAATGTTGATGCTCCACCGGAGCGGTTTCCGCATTACAGACGTGCATCCGGTTCAACTTGGTTGTTTGAATATGCCGACGTAACGATCGACTAGTATAAATCGCTATTTAAAACGTGACAATATCATGCAGTTGTCAGATCCAGGTTTGTAAATAATAAACACGCCATGGGTGGCGCAATCGCCCTTTTGCAGCTTCATTCGCCCTTTCGTGATATTCCTCGACGGTTCCCTAGACGAAACTTGTATTTTGCTGGACCGCTGCATCTTAGTGTGTTCTTCGAAAATGGAAACGTCGAGATTTGCAATTTCTTTTTAAATGAAAATGTAGACGTAATAGGAACGAGATCGGCCACTTCCAGTAGTGTAGCTTTATATATTCAAGTTAGGCGTAGGAGTTGACAGATCTTGTTTCAATACTTTGTTTACCGCGGAAATGTATAGATTCGCTAGTAACATTAAGCCGTTCAGTAACCCTTTTGACTAAATATAAAAACTAGTGCAGCGCAAACTGGACATGTTAGCGCCAATTTTACTTTGAATTGTCTTGACTTTTTTTTGCCAATAATTGCATTTAATTTCGCTTCAGTTACTAAATACCATGGCTTCAGATTGATTATAGTGAAAAAGTAATCACTGAGTTGAGCATGTACAACATTAATAGCAGGATGGATCTTAATATGAATCATCTACACGAGTGCTAACTTTCCTCTGGGGCGGGGCAGATTGTAGTCTGCTACAGTAAGTTGATACTAAGAAATAAATAGATGTGTGTGCATCAAGAGCGCAAAGTAATAAATTGTCGATCGAAAGAGAAAGTTGACGCGCGACGCGAAGCGGATTTCTCCTACGACAGCAAGAATATTAAACAAATAAAAAGACTAAAACGGGTAAGGTAATATAATAAGCAATACGAAGAAAAATGTCAAAGAACGTTAATTACAAAAATCAAAAATTTTAATTAGTTGTGTTTAGGCTGTTCCAAAAGGCATGCTGTACTTTGTACCAAAGAATGGTCTCTATTTTAGTTTAAAATAGAAACTTCTAATTCAAAATGGTTTTTGCAACAGATAAACAGCACCAACTTAAATCTTTGATTTTTGTAGTTCTTTGACGCTAAGCTCTTAGAGCTCTGCGTTCGTTCAAGTGGGAACTTACTATGTGGAGGTGGCTGTACATTGAGTTTCTCTCGTAAATTTATCTGTTAGCTGCTTGATACTAGTTGTTAGTTTTAAAAATTGATATGGTGATGCGCAACTCAATTTTTGATCTTCTTAAATGGGTTTTAAATAGGTTTCGAGAATATAAGCATGAATTTCATTAAAATATTTCATGGATTTTGCAAATCTTGTTAGCAACCCAGATGTACTCTTTATGCTTAGGACAGGACATTTCGCACTTGTTAGCAACTACCCAAACCACTCACGGTGATAACGTTCCTGTACACAGGCATGGAGATTTTATACCGGTATTATTTAAATTGATAGTCTTGTACGGTACTACGAAGCAGTAGAACGGGAAATGATTTGTATACATTCATATGCAGGCATGCACACCTTTGCAGTGTGATCAGATTCGATTTGATAACTATTCTAACCTAGCAGTTCACTTTTTTAGCCACAGAACTTCAGTAGAACCGCGAAAACGAGTTCCAGTGAACTGTTGTTTGAGTACCAAGTTGAGAGAGCTACAAAGTTCTACAAAAATTGAGATATCCAAAGCAAACTTTTGGGAGCTTTTTTTATCCAAGGGTCATTATGATTCATCTTAGATCAGAAGAAAAAAGGTGCATTTCGGT
Organism: Agrypnus murinus; assembly: GCA_929113105.1. Lineage (NCBI taxonomy): Eukaryota > Metazoa > Arthropoda > Insecta > Coleoptera > Elateridae > Agrypnus > Agrypnus murinus. Next base: position 172,491,150 of record OV816026.1, on the reverse strand, counting down.
GTCCCCTAATTGTCAAAGTCGCTTTAGTGCAACTTATTTTGCACTTTGTCAGGTCTTATGTCCTGATAATTACTGCTTCTGTCAGACTCTTCAGACATTTTTTATACAACAGGCCCCGGCGCAAGGTATCGTAATGTCCTTTTGTAGAGCTTATGTAAATGAAAAGAGCGTGTAGATTGAGTACCTGTATAAATATTATTTCCCTCTAAAAAATCTAACATATTCCAAGTGACACATCTTGCTTTATTATATATTAATTATTATTATTAAATATTAAAATCAAATATTTAAAAACAGGGCATTTGCCACAATAGAATAGAATTCGCCGAAATATGCGTTTGTGTATTAAGAGCTCAAAGAGATAACGGGTGATGCCTAAAATTCGAGACTGTGTTTAAATGCATATAAGAACTACAATAATGTTTCGATTTTAGTAAATTTTATTGCGTCATGATAGGAACTACATTTTAATCAGTTTGAATGATAAAAGTTAATAAATTTTTTCAAGAAAGTTGAAGATAATCCAGTTTTTTTGAGCACACGTTCCACCATTCTCTGTACGAGGTCTATGCCTATTTTCTTTAGCAATATAAAATTCTATATTTAACATTCTCCTCATTTTGAGCTTCTCAATGTTTCTCCATTTCAAGACTTTTTAGAATAGTCTAGAAGTTCTAAATAGGTCGCAGTTCTGGAACACATGGAGGAATTCTCTTCCTTGACCACAAACACAATATTCGGCTGATAAGTGAGCTACAACTTGATAATTACTGATTTCGAGTAATGTGATGAGGGCCAGATCAGGCCAAAGCACGTAATTATCATCAGAATGATTTTCCAGAATGAATGGAATAAGGCAACTCTTAATACTTAATTTAGATGGGCTTCCTAATTGATGATTATTCGTGAAGAACAGAAGAAGGGTTTCGAAATCCCAGAAGGTGTTATTGTCAACCACATTACTTTTTCTGAAATTTTAATATCAGGTGCTGCAAGAGAGTCCTTGGTATAAAATCCCCCAATCGCATTTTCGACAGAATTTTTGAAAGTAAAATAATTTTCATCATCCAAAATAAAAATTTTTTTTGTGAATTTATTTAACATGCATCTGCACCTTGGCTGACTTTGTTGCTGTTATTGCCCAGATCTATTGAGTACTTCGATCTTCTTTCTGTATTTCATCCGGCATTTACCCTTAAGAACCCTGACAATATGAAACTGGTTGCATTTGAATTGTTTCGCTAACTTTCTGGTTCATATTCCACATTTCCTAGAACAGTTGAACTGTTCTTTCAAACGACGAATGTTGGATTTTATCATCTTCAGCGCTTTCCGGTGAGAACCTGACTTGCAAAAAGGCAGAGTTTCTTCTTGTCATTGTTCATTGTATCGATATATTGTCGATTCGAGTACACTTTCTTCCATAAAATAATCTGCAACAAACTTTTTTCCTTTTTTCAATTTGATTACCACAATACGCGTACACTCTTGAAATCAGACTGGTATGAACCATAATGCAAGAATTTCCTTAACAATTGTTATAAGTAAACCAAACTTTACGTATGTCAAGAGAACTCATTGGACTCTCTATCAATAGCAAAACAAAGACAACCATTAATGAATACTTGATTTATAATACAAAGAGTCCAGTCTCAAATTTTAAGCATCACTCGTTAGGTTGCCGATCGAGGGAGAAAGTTGACGAGTGCGACTATCAGCACATTAAAAACAATCACTAGTAAAGTCAAATATCATTTGGCAAAACAGTAAAAATGATGAAAGCCAGTCGCCATTGTCACTGGGAGTTGGGGAGACCACACGACGTTCACCCATGAAACTGGCTGTCTTCTACCCTATCCTTGTTTCCTTGGAAACTGGGCAATGGATGAAGCTGTCAGGTCAAGTGTGTGGTAGAGAAATTCGTGAGAATTCTCGACGGTTACTCATACCGACCAGGGGGAGCCCTGGTATATGAGACCGGTGTGGGCGGATTCGAATCTCGTCTTGGATAAGGTCAATTCTGGTCACCGACGGAACCTGCTGTTTGACCGAGGTCATTTATGGTCACCAAAGGAACCCGCTGTTTGACTGAATCTTAAGTCAGGAGAAGCGAAGTGAGGTTTATCCCGCTTTTTGGCATATGGGAAACTGCATGCCGCCAGGTAAATGTGCTTAGGAGCTATCCCGACCAACCTATGATCCGGACTGCAGCCGGGTACAGTGATTGGGAGAAGCTCTGAAAGCCATTACACTTAAGGAGAGTTGAAGCGAATACATGGCCTCTCACAATCAAGACAACTTCACCTCAACGGGTACACACTGGGAGTCTATAACGTGTAGACTTAACGAAGCTCTGTCGAGGGCCCACCAAGCCTATATATTGGTAGATCGGGGTGGCAAAACCATTAAAAAACCAAGGCCCGCCACATTTGAGGTTGGATTCGATCGGGTAGTGGCCCCAACCCCTGTCTCGGGGAGGAGCTTATGAAGGTATGAAAGAGGACTGGAGGGCTCTCTTTATTCAACTGAGTTAAGTTGGGGGAATAGTCCTATTGCTGGACGAGGTACTTAGCCCCGTATGAAAGAGGACGGGATGGTGCCGGCGGGTGAGCACGTGTTAAGTCAATCGCTCCGGTACTAGCCTGGATAGCTAGTAGAGGGTGGATAGGCAACCTCGCTCCTACCAGTGAGTTACTGGGAGCAATTGTTCAATTGCGCGCTGATTGGGCGTATCTCAATCACTTCCTCTTGGAAGGAACGTGGGGGTATGTTTATATAGGAACCCCATGTAAAACAATGACAAATTCTTGTCACTGGGAGTGGACTTTTTATACTAGATACTAATAACGAGTTTTCTTTGAAAAAATTAATACATATTTCAATCTGTGCAAGGTACACAGGCCTGTAAATGCAACCCGCTACAGGTAAAAGGTCAGGTTCACTTTCACACACTATCTGATAACGGATTTGAATTTACGGTCATCGATTTTTTACAGTGACGTCTTAATCTGGCACTTGTAGGTCTTTTCTAAAAGTTTGACCTCAATGAGTGACCTTGGGATAGGTCATGTAATCGATCTTGTCACCTCGCACTTGAATAAGTTTAATTTTAACCAATGACTTGTCCGCATTGATCAAAGGTCACGTCGGAAGCCAAAACTGACAGCCATCGGGAACTCTGGGGTCGATTACATAATATGTACTCGTACGTACGCATTGTCAGTTTCCTTCTATCTGTCACAGTTCTTTGAGCTGAATTAGTGTGACATGACCCTCTTCAATATGTTTTCTATGCTAGTGCAGAACTTTTAAAATTTGTCTATAAGTCTCAACCGTATGCGTCTCAAACTTAATATCGTTTGCTGATCTCTGTTCTGCGAGATCATTTGCATTTCCGATTTTACCACAAATACATTTTCTATCTTCATGATCTATCTAAGGAAACTAACAGTTCTTTTTGTCTCTGAATTTACATTCACAGTCTTGACAATGAAAAACTTTCCTTGCGTTACCCTCTATTACTAGCTTGACTAGTACAAAGTCGTTAGCTATGGATTCCTGCTGAGAACCTGAGATCATCTGGCTCTATTGCATCCCACTGCACGTCGACGTCATCTTTCTCAGCTGCCGTTCAATTTTCTTCGTCTTCACTCTCTGTTTAGTGAACCTTCCTTTGTACTTTTGCTTCCTTGCTTTTTAATCTTTTGTTGTTAAATCTGTTAATTTCTTTGCGGTCAGCTTTCAGCACAGGCCAAAGATTTAAGGGTGGCAACATGATAGATGATGACATCATGGCTGAGTAGACGGTCCAGCCTGCGGGTAGAATTGCGTCAGTTCGGTCTGAGATGTTGCTTGTTTTTGTGCAAGAGATATCGCAGTTGGTGACGTTAACTCCTGATCTACTACTAACTACTTTCCAAACTCCTAGCACGCTCGCAAGGGTGGTTTATATCATACGCTACCGAAGACTCCACGTTCCGAAAGATATTGCAGTTATCAACCCTGCTTGAGAATTGAAAACTCCATGTTTATGTTGTCTCCGTCAAGGCCAACTGCGATGCTTTACCTACTTACCGTGCTCAGGATGTCATATACGTATAATTAGTATTGTGACACGCTTTATTCACCTACTTTTTCATTGATCCTTAAACGCTTTTGTCACGCTGTTATAATTTATGGCTCTAGTGTTGAAGGAAACTGAAAATGATAACACAGCCGATTGTCACAGCAAGTGATTTATATTGACCCGTCATCGTCAGTTAGGAATTGATCCTGGGAATTTACATGTAAAAAGGGATTAAATCATATTCCCAGTTGTAGGCGTGGCTAGTACAGGAGTAACCAAGGTGCATTTTCAGCCGAAGTTGGTTTTCCTATCTATTTGTATTCACGAAGCGCCACTTCCCGATTTGGTTAATAGCTCTTGAACAAAAATGATTTAGAAAGATATCCATGTCTTCAAGAATACTGTGTGTTTAAGTAATTGCTAGTTTTGTTGCAAGTGATTCTTAAATGATGTGTTTGTCTTCGATGAAGCTTGTTTCCACATGGAATCTAGATACACGAATTCTGAGAATACGTGATTGTGAGCTTTTGCAAGCTTCGGAAATTCATAGAGAAACACTCTTTGAATTCCAAAAAAACCTGTTGATTTCTGACGGACGGAATTGACCATTGCGAACAATCTTTTTCCATCTTTGCATCGTCAAGAAGTACCCCTGAATTACAGAACGAATATTCCCAATTATTCCACAGCATCAGTCTAATTAGCAAAGATATAAAAAACATTTCCGCATTATTAATTAGATTCTCATTTCGACCTACCAGTTAACTTAACTGTGAGGAATTAAATAATTTGTCGTATATTCTTCAAAGCGCGAATAGAAGCTCAAGAACGGTAAGAAAGTGTACCAAATACAGTGGTAACTACATACAAGGCAAGTCACATCTCTTTATCTGATAATTACAGAAATATCTTATTAACGAATACAAAATGGGACACACTGTATGTATACACAGCAGAATCCTAGATTAATTGAATTTTTCTGTGTAAACTAAAATTTATATAATGGAATTGATATACAAGAGAAATGAACAGCGCATTGATATTAGTTGTGATTTTATTACAGTACATATGTGGAGGTATTTAGTGATGGTGCAATTAAAAATAAATTGATTTAACTAAAAATTAAAACAAGCGATTTTTAATATAAATCAAACTGAGCTTCTATACTCTACATTGCTTGTGTTTTACTATTTAAACAAATAATAAACAATAGAATTTATAGTACGGATGACAGGTTCAAATTTGTTGATTAATTATTATTGAAATAATTTAGCAAAATATGTTTTTATCGATTATTAAAAAAAACTAAATTGGATGTATTACACAGGGAATTCTGTAAATTGTATTTAAAAGAAATGACTATGGAAGATAATATCACTAATAGAGGGAAATATATATATTACAGCTAAAAAATGAGTAGGGCAGGGGGGCACATTGGGACGTTTGAGTTATTTTTTCAATCTGGAGTACCACTTCCAAACGAAATAATTTCAATTTTAGTCGAAATGTGAACAAACCCTTTTGCTTTTTTAAAATGGTTTTTACATTTATAGTATGCTGACATAACCATCTCGTAGATATGTGGCAAGATCACTAAAGTAAGCAACTTAAGTAATGAATAAGCGTGTGGGAAGGATACAGAGTGAGCGATTCACCTACACTAGGTATTATGATTAAGTCTACTGTGTCTTTTTTTGTCTGTGGTCTAAATGCAATATCATACATCAAACACATGGAGATGTACCTTCGCCCCGGTACTGTGGCCACGATTTAGTCCTGAAAGCATCATGTATAATGCATGAGATGCGTTTGTGTCACCTTCGCAGCAGCATCTGATGTATTTATATTTAAATTTAATTCGTTCTCGAGACGCTTCAGAGACATTTTAAATATAAAACGACTTTCCATACGTGACAAGTCTTTTATATAATACTTTGCCATTAAGAAGCTTTCCATTGCTTTTCAAATCAGTATCAGGATCTAAAAAATCGCTAAATTCATAAATCGTGGTATCGTACGTTACATCGCTGCCATCTGGATTTTTGTGGTTACCTTCTGGCTTTTATTACTTTCACTTACTTCTTTCCATTATTTGTATCTATTCTTTCTTGCTCAAGGCCATTGATCAATTCTGAGGGATTTCTGTCAAGACTCTCACAATTTTTCTGGTTGTCTCTCTGTAACGTTTTTTCTTGGGAAAAGGTTGAATGCATTCTGGAGTGATGATATCTTTCCATTGAGTTAGCGCGGGTGCTTGTAGATGAAGCATTTTGTTCAAATTTTGTAATAGGCTATACCAGTTAATTCGGCCGTTCAATAAACGGGCACCATTTTACAGTCAGCCTTCAATGAAATAGGCATCGATAGTCCCTTTCAGTTGATCACGGTGTACGATGTAGTCCAGATATGGACTACATAGCAGATGTTCCAGCTCAGAGAAGTTATATCTGCGCAGGGTTGGTTGAACTTTGGGTGCTTTGTGGATTATTGGCTTGTCGTGCAGAAGGCTGACGTTTTCACGACGCAAACCAGGATGTTTTTGGTCAACAAGCTTAGAAAGGTTTTTGAAACTAGTAAACAGTAGCTAACTGCAGTAATTCAGAAGTAAAGAGCTTAGTGGAGGAGAGTCCTTATGGATTATTAAATCTCTTCATTATTGTGATTGCCAGTCACACAATCTTAAAGAAAAGGTCAGCCTCAGCTTCCACATGTACCAGATTGATTTGAAAATTCTTTTATCTACGCAGTTTTCATTAGGGAGCCCATAATTTTGGCACCTTGTTGAAATATAGCTGATGCATAATTTATCGTGCAGAATCGTCGAAACACTTGACACAGTTATATACAATTCTTTAGTACTGATAAACACTTTGAAACGACGATGTTCGAGAACCATGTTTTCCATTTCCTTGCTAACATCAGAGTTAGTAGCGCCTGAAGGCCTTCGACTTCATGAATCTTCTTAATGGGTAAGCGCTTTTGACGAAACTGTTTGAATCAACATTTTACTTGGGGATGATGGTTGTCATTTGTTCAAGGTTTTTAGACTATTCTTCTCTTTTATCAAAAATTTGAGGGCTCTGCAATGTTTCAATTCCATAACATGACATCTTTTGTTGCAATAATACACTTGCATCTTCACGATAGCCTCCCAAGATTAGCAATTTAGAATTTTTATATTATCAATCATTTGTCCACCGATTAAATTTGTTAAAAACGTTAAGCGATTTTAGTGCATGAATAAGAGGATATTCCTATATCCTGCTAAAATGTTGTTCATTTTGGTCTATTGTTCTTGATTTATCGTTACATACGTATACTTAACACACTGCATATCATATTGCGGAATCACAAGACACACCTTCCTAACACTTGGTACCACCGCCTCCTTAAGAACGAGGAATTAAGTTAAGCTACTCATGTGAGTGTTGTCGTTCTCACTAATGGGAGTTAGGTTACTATCCCGGGTTTGGGACAATTGCCTATAAGCCATGAATCTGATGTGAGATCTGAAAAAGGAGAACAATTCCTCCAATGACCGCAGGTGCATAGAATGACAAGTTTTCTGAGTGTGAATGAGTTAAAGTAACAATCGTGAAACTTTTATAGAATCAGCTCAAGATGTTATAAATAAGATACCAAGACTAAAATTTTACATCGGTCTTAAATTCTCGTTTTCAGAGCCTATTTTGCAACACCAGTATTTCGAATCAACAGTATTTTTGAACCTACGCAACTCCATATTCAGTGTCAGATACTAGAATAAGCGCCATTGGCTTATATATTTTCCTTACCGGAACAATCGAAATTGTTGAGTAAATTTTCAATGACGAAGCTACAATGATTATTTCGTAGTTTTAAAGATTCACCTTTAAAGAATCGAGATAAAGTTTGAATATTAACCTACAAAATTCTTCCCAACGCAGATTTTACATTTGGAATATAGAATAATCGACGGCTGTATTAATCAACAAGAAGGCCTGATAAATTGTATAGCCGGTGAATTTCGCGATAGCGCTTTATGCCGATCTGTTGTATCGACTGTTCTTCGGCGGAGGGTTCTTCTAGCTAGTTACAGCATTGTGGGACACTTTTAAATATATTTAGTTTCAAGGCTTATTGCCGTTAATTCATAATATAACAATCGGGGAGTTGAAATCAAGCCATTAACCACCATTTAAATCTGGACACGCCTAACTAAGAGCTTTACTGACTTTTCCCAGTGGCGTGCTAATGTAACAATTTAACAGTCCTCGTAATATACTGCATGGCCGGAAACTGTCTATCAGATTATATTTTGGCCAAATCACACACTGCATAACTAATACTGGGTGTTCGGGAGACCACACGACGTTCACCCATAAAACTGGCTGTCTTCTACCCTATCCTTGTTTCCTTGGAAACTGGGCAATGGATGAAGCTGTCAGGTCAAGTGTGTGGTAGAGAAATTCGTGAGAATTCTCGACGGTTACTCATACCGATCAGGGTGAGCCCTGGTAATATGATACCGGTGTGGGCGGATTCGAATCTCGCCTTGGATAAGGTCATTTATGGTCACCAACGGAACCCGCTGCTTGACCGAGGTCATTTATGGTCACCAAAGGAACCCGCTGATTGACTGAATCTTAAGTGAGGAGAATCGAAGTGAGGTTTATCCCGCCTTTTGGCATATGGGAAACTGCATGCCGCCAGGTAAATGTGCTTAGGAGCTATCCCGACCACCCTATGATCCGGACTGCAGCCGGGTACAGTGATTGGGAGAAGCTCTGAAAGCCATTACACTTAAGGAGAGTTGAAGCGAATACATAGCCGAATATAAATCCAGATATTGCTGCAGAAAGATTTACTTGGCTAAAACGACTGAATTGTTATTAATAATAAACAAGCAACGGGTATCATGGGCAGTTTAGCCCGAGGTGAAGTATGTCCGTTCGTACCTGATTAGTTATTTATGATCCAGGCGAAATGATCCACTCAGTCTCTTTTTATCGAACACTTCGAAATGCTCGCCCGATCCGTTGCCCACGGACAGAAACGGGTTCGGATGTGTAGAGTGCAATAGTGTTCTTCCTGGATAAGGAATTGCAATCATAAGAACTGTACGATCTAATCGATTTAACTAGAAAAAATTAAGTGCAAGTCTGGTGCACTGAATTTTTGGGAAGCATAGTCTTCAATGATGATCATACATGCAGATCAACCAACTTTTTGGAGACACCATGAATTGCATAACATACCCTATCAAATTCTGACAATGAATTATACAACCAAAAACAGCACGTGGTTTTCTAGATTTCAAATTCGTCATAAGCGTCGTGAACAAAGTATACCCAGCAACAAAGCAATTGCACCTGCCGTTTTTACGATATACTATAAGTTTCCTTCACTTTTTAACGTTCACTACTTTCCGTAAATAGTTGGTCGATCTGTATCAAGCCATTAACCAGCGTTTAAATCTGGACACGCCTAAATAAGAGCTTTACTGACGTCTTGAGTCGATCTGTATATTCATGCACTTATAAATGCGAATCAAAATGAATTACATATAGTTGGCTGCGAATTACCCATATAAAAAGGAAAATGCCGCATGGAACCAAATTCCAAAGCCAACTAGATGTAATTCATTTTGAATCACTTCGTATATATTGGTGCGCATATCAAGGAGACTACTTCGATTTACGTTTGAATCGAATATAACATAAAGGCTCTAATAAGGTAATGAAAGAAATGACGAGGTACAAGTACATAAACTAGAGCTATATCTATTATTTATAATTAAATACAATTTTCTACATCAATTCTGTTGTCCCAAGGTCATCACACTGATAAAAAACAAAATTATAGCAAGCGCTATGTACTCGAATGCTTTTAGTTGATTTGTTTCTTATACATTCACTTAGTTTACCATGATTAACTAAGATCGGAAGTTTTTATTTATTTATTTGAAAATTTGTTAAATAGCAGAAAATCCAATGCATAATGAAAACCGCTGTTAGACAGCAGGTTAATCTAATCAATTTTGAAACTTTTTTTAATTAATGAGCTAGTCATCGTAATTATTGTTACAGCATTGTTACCGAAAATAAAACAGACGTATCAGCTCATTAGTGATAAACAACTTGTCCACACATGCACCATTTAGAATCCGCATAGTTACACTACTATTGCAAAGTGCTTTGGTTATGTAGATGAGTAGAATTATGGTGAATTAAAAACGGATGAAAGAACGACTACTTTTTCTTATCTGTTACGATCAAGGTAGCTTAATTTTGAGACTCTTTGTAGTCCTTGTCAAAAGTTTTTGACATTTAAAAATAAGCGCATAATACCTAATGTTATGTCATAAAAGTTTTATGTGTGAAAGCTGTTAAGAGATTCCCAAACTGTAAATGGTAGATACATTCACATATTAATAAGTTTGAAATTATTAGACACTGATGCAGAGTTTTGTTTAATATTGGACCGATGTCTATCATTAAACAGGTTATAATCATCTAAACACGCAACGCTTTTATCATTTTGTATTATTTTTCTAATTCACGAACAATGCTTATGGTAAATCGATAATAATTTCGACAGAATTTCCCCCTTTTTATTATTGTACAAGCATAAACCCTGAGGCGAATTTCACAAAAGCTAATATTTTTTGTTTCAGCATTCGATGCTGTATTTCTTTCATCATTACGAACTACCTGTGATCTTGCAACAAGCCCATTTTCAACAGTTTATTTTACGAAATACCCAACGAGAAGCGACCGCCATAAGGACGACGCCGGCAGGTGCCATAACCGCGAGCAACCCTTTAACGGCCCGTATCACGCAACTATTGTCCACGTTGCGTTCCACAGCGACCACACAGACCTCGACTACCGTGAGTCAAGCAGCAGCTTTGGCCACTGCGGTAAGTCACGTAGCCACTTCAACAACAACCACAGCCACCTCCACAGTTGGTACCACTGCCCAACCTGTGACTTCGAGTCAAACCAGTCAGACGACGCCGGCGGCGGTTGAATCCTCCGCCGCTCAGACGCCACCAAGTGCAACTACGGCGGTGGCGTCCAGTCAAACTACAGAAACGTCTCAGGCGCGTCCTTCTGGTGGGTCTGACGAACCATTTTAGTTAAACAGAAATGGACTACTTAAGAAAATTATATTGTGTTACTACTCTTCGTCATGTATATAGCTTTACACAAATAATATACACGCTGAATTTTTAATGTTTATTTGAAAGGCTTTACCATCAGTATGAAATGTACTGTTTAAAAAGTACTTTAATACTGTTGTATATTTGTTCTTTCAGTTTTTGCTAGGTGGCTGTAGATATATTAATAGAATTATTAATGTGTTACTAGAGAATAAAAGAAAGTTATGTTCAACTTTTCTTTCATTTTACTACTAAATTTTGATTAGGGCAAAAATTTTGGAAATGTAATGCAAAAATGATTTTGCAAGAATATTCCTTAAATGTGACAAAAAAAATAACAAAACCTGTAGTATGTTGTAATAATAGGTGAAGAGGGTAAATATAAGCAAACTATTAATTTCGTTTAAATAGAAATGACCCAATTTGTATTTTATTTTCTTAGTTATATTATTATTGTTTTCCTGTTTTTTATTTTAGTTTTTAAATAAAAGTTGCCATTAACTGATATTTTCTTGAAACTTAACAGACATTTTTTTTAATGATCTTACACATTTTTACTAGGATAATTTTTCCTAACACAGAAAATATGACAGAGGTAGTGTGGATAATAAAGATGAGAAGAAGAAAAGAGACGAGCATACAAAAAGCATAGTTTTGTTTTTTGTTCATTTTATAAAGGCCTGCCTGTGAGTATGGTTAACATACTGAACCGTAGTCCTATATCTTCAACAGAAAACGACTATTTTATGAAGAAGGTATATCTGGGATACATGTTAGCAATCAGATTATGCAAGAATGAATACATCATGACATTCATCAGCAACTCTAGCAATACTCCGATTTGGAAATCTTATGGACTTAAGGTAAGCAGAATTTAATAATTTTTTAATTACTATTACTATAACTATACAGTATACAATCTGTTTTATTGAAAATTCTCACACTAGATGTAGCATCCTCGGCGAAAATTAAATTTTTTTTTTATTAACATAACATTCTTTAGAATAGTCTATAAAAGAGAGGCAATCCAGCGGAAATAATTTGATAACTTAGGCACCTTGTATATTGTCTCATGAAAAGATTTAACTTTTAGTAATCATTCTAGAAATACTCTGAAATTTAGGTCCGTCGATCTTACTACTACTATTTAATTGTTATTTATTGTGAATTGTTATCATGCGCCTTAGTTTAATTAAGTTAGCTAAATCAGATTCTCTGCCAATATTTGGCTTAAATTAAGTTTTCAAATATTCATTTTAAAAACTAGTTGTGTTTATCTACTTTAGCATAGACCAGTACATTGGACGCATTCCATTTTCCGACTTATCTATATACACAGCTTCTATAAATTAGGCATATAGAGATATTAGTATACAGTACACAGTTTATTTTTTTTTAATTTGTTTTAAAGTAACTTAAATTAAACTAAAGTGCAATGTAACATTAAAGTTTTACTATTTTTCCACTTAATGGATTATTTGCAGATTATTTCATCAATAAGTCAGTGCTCTCCAAACATGCATTGGTTGAAAACTTGAAACTGGTTTAATCTCAATTTCTATTATTTCTTTATGTTCGATGCAAATGAATGCAGGATTTTGTAAAACCGATGGTAGAAGTAATTGGTGGAAGTTTTCATGAGTATTACTTGTAGATGAGAGTGGAAACAATAAAGCTGTTTTAATCAGAGAGCCAATGTTGAGTACTATTCCAACAAAATCATTATTTGGATAAAGTAAAGCTAAATACCAAATAGTACATAAAGAACAGACATTTTATTTAAAACATAAAACACCATGGAATTTCTCATCTGATAAGCTTTTCACATGATAACAAGAACGCTTACGTCGTTGATGCCACCGTTTACAAAGACCTGACCTTAATCAATATTTATTTTCTTAAGGCTACATTTAAACAGTCCGGAACCATCTGCTGGGGGACAGCGGTAAGGAGACTAGTCCCCCACTACACATTATTTTTGGAGAGGGATATATTTGAGAAACATTTTTCATACCCCAAACAACGTGCGTAAATGAATTAATATTAATAGTTGATTAATTAATATCAACCAATTAATAAGTCAATGTATAGTAATTAGTAATTGTAAAAAATTATCAAAAGTAATAATAAATAAATTAATAAAAAAGAAATAAACAAAAAAGGATGATAAATGACAGTCATTAAATAAGCAGACAGCGTCAACAGAGCATGGCTCCGTGGATGAATGACTGGCTCCAGACTAGAGAACACAGTTTATATTCCATGCAATTTGTATAATTTTTTTAATAAAATATTTAATATATCTCATAAATAAACGTAACATTTTTACAAAAATATTAATAATTTATTTGATAAATAATTCCAAACATTATTTAACACTATAAAATAATTTTTTGTATTATCTGACTACTTAATAATTTAAAAAATAACAAACGAAGCTTAGATTAATCAACCTTTAATTGGTCATTCATCTATGATTAAAATAATCCTTCATTACCAAATCTTTAACGATCAATTAAGGTTGTAGTAAGATTTGTGCAACCCAAATATTATGTTGATGATTCATTAATCATTCGTTATCCTTGACAAACGTTAAAAACATAACGAGTGTCAACGACTCATTAACAGGTGATTAAAATTTTAACAGATGATTAACATATCATTAACGTATGATTAAATTTGACGAGTGGTTGTGCAACCGAGCATTAAACTCTGAAAATTTAAAACTTTCAGTTCTGTATTCGTAAATGTTATTTTAGCACAAAAGAATTTATGCTAAACTGTCACCGTTCGTACATCTCAAGCTTACTTTTTGATAATTTATTTTAAGCTGAGACGGGCCATAATATGTACGGGTTATTTGATTCAAAAGGACGTAAGGCAAAGAATTTAATTAAGAATTTAAATGAAATGTTATCTGTTACAAATGTATTGAGCCATCATCTAGAATGCCCAAGGAAAAAACTAGGTTACATATGCGTTATATAAAACATGTCCTCTTGAAATTTATTTACTTTTCATTAGACCAAATTTGAAATTTATATAGGACGATCGAGCAATAAGGCGGTATTCTTTTAAAAAAAGTCAAGAGAAATAATACTCTGGATTTTCTTAGTTTCCCGGACATATACATGTATGCAAATGATCTAACAAAATGTAAAGCGACCTAATTCGGACAGATAGAAGTTAATGTGTGAAAGATTAAATTTAACTGTCTTTTCCATAAGTGCAGTCAGTATGCAACCTTTCGAAATTATTTAAGAAAAAACTGAATTATGCCTAAATAATAAAATTTAAGGCCAGCTGTAGACGAGTGACGTGAGAGTACTACTCGTATCCCAAAGTTCGTGGGTTCCAATGCCAGGGTGGCAGGGATTTTTCCGAATTGGAGAATGCAGCCACATAAACTATTAATGTATGTGATTGTGTTTCATGTTAAATGAGGGATGTATGATCTTAGATGTCGGTTCATCCGTAGTGTAGGCGTAAAATTAAAAAAGAAATAGTAAGATTAATCACCATATGAAAATAGATCATAATAGTCCAGTATACTTTAGGATTATTGTTCTAAAAAAATCGGAACTAACTTTTTTTTGTATTAATTGCTTGAGTTTGTCGTTTTAAACAATATATTAAAAATGATCAAGGTCAAAGGTAAAAAAATCTGCAGTTTTGTGAATATCTTACTTCCTATGGCTCGGAGTTCAATTAAGGCTATTATAAAAATGAAAGATAATTAAATTCCCGGCAAAAAAAAGGTTATATTTATTTTTACGTACAACGAACCGGTTGCGAGATGTACAGCGAAGAAGGTGTTTAATGTACTTCCGCGCCATCTTCGGGGTAGAATATAATAGGCGTATTTTACATGGTTTCTCCAGTAGGTCTAATCCATGTTTAGTGTTAAAAAATTACGTCTCGTCTTTGTCTTTGTCAATTAGATGTGTCTTTATTTCGTCGTTATATACTTTTGAGTTCTTCATCTTCACTACATTTGCTACCAACAGATCAATAGGATTGACCTAATCATGCTCAGTGGAATAATTATCGAAATGACAATTGCCGCAAATAATGGTGCAAGATAATCCGATTTTTCTTCATCCGCAGTTTCCACCACAATCTTAGCTGTATTGAATCTAGTCGACTTCGCAAAATTTAAGTATTGATGGTTATCAAATGAATTTTCGAACATAGGAGCTCGATACATCGCCAGAATTATACCTACTCCATTCTCGAACATAAGTTGTTGAAAGCAATTTTCTTGTTGAAAAACTTTTGCAGATATACAGTGTCTTCCATAAAGTTGGATCCATATGGGAATTTTTTTAATATTCTTCTTGGAAAAAAACTTTGTGGGGCAATCACTCCTGCTTCCAAAAACACTTGAAATACGCCATGTCAAAGAATGACTACGTCCCATAAGAAGGACCAAAAGATCAATGTTTTCACCAACTGCGACAGTGGTGTTAACGACTGATTCATCCATTGCAGTTTAAATAATTAAAACATCTGCATCACCGCGAGCTTGTTTTGATACGATGATATTTTGGAATGTTTCCATGAGCATTGAAATTATTTTTTTTTGTCAACGCGGTTTGATAGAAACTTATATTGAGAGATTGGCACTTCTATACTTTCGTCTAAAAGAACTTCGAGAGATCCAGAAACTGTGGCAATTCTACGTAACTGCTCCATTCCCTTCATGTTGCCTTACTCTTGTCGTCATAGCCATTCAACACAATAAGTACGTTAGCTCCGGATTGTCTTTGTATATAAGCAGTAGATCTGTTAATAACAAATCTTGGCCTTTATGCTCCATATAAAGAAATATAAATATGGGGAAGACGAAGTATTCAAAGAGGATAACGACGAAATATAGATATACATATAATTCTATAGGCAGTCTAGCAGCTTCTAAACAATATCTCCGAAACTCTTAAAACTTGACGTAATGCGCGCTTGACAAAAGACCAAGAATGTCAGAAAATCTTTCGATCAGATTAAAATCTAATCCGGTAATTTCAGCAATTTTATCAGGATTGCCGAGAAATTTTCTGCCTGTGTTGCCATCATTGCATCACCACATTTTTGTTTTGATCGATCAACTAAAAGTCTCGTTTCGATATAAAATTTTTGAGTTATAATTTTCTTTTTCTGTTGTTAAGTACTTCTTTAGTTTTTAATCCTCTTGCTTGCCATTGTTTCATATTAAGCTTTTAAGAAATATGTAATAAAAATAGGGATCTTTATCGTGCCAAACATCGCATTGTCACAGGGCCTTTCTATCCGAAAAGAAGGCATGCTTTGAATTTTCTCCGCTCGGCCGTGGATCGAACATCCAACCCTTGGATTATGAAGCAAACATACAAACCACCAATCCACCTAAACTGTCTAAAATAACGTTTAAATCTCCACACTATCCAAATCTATCATTAATCTTTTTACTACATTTCCACCTTACACTAATTTAGATACTTACTATATTTTTCAAATGTTTTATAAAGTCTGAAATGGTGCTACTAATATTAAATTTGTCAAATTACACGTAGGAGAAGACAACTTAAAAAACTTTTATTTTTTCTTAGCACTGATTGCATTAAAAAGAATTCTTTTCGCGTAGCGTTAATCTATGTACTTCGTCGAATTGCACCGATGGTGTCGGTGCGGCTACCTGAAAACAATTCTGTTATTAATAAAGGGGTTAATTGGGATAGCCAAAATTTTAGTATAATTACCTACTAGGCTGAAACTAACACTTAAACTAACTATCTTGGTGGTACTCGGTGGAATTTATTTTATAAGACTCCGTAAAGTCCGAAATTTACCAAAATACAATGATAAAATTTACTTTCCGAAATTTTGTACATAATATAAATAAATGAATTAATATTATCATAACATCTTATAAAATAAGAGCACAGATCTGAAGGTGCAAAGTCCATGTCAATAAAATAACACCAACTAATTGAAAACACGAAAACAACACGGAACTGCAAATTATCTAACTCATAAAGATTGCAACAAGTATGCATTATAATTCAGTCGCGTCTTTTGTTTTTACTGTTAAGACAAAAACTAATATAAGATGGGGTAAGAATCAGGCATGATTAGAGAATGTTTTTTGTTGTACATTTTGTTATACAACGCAATTCGAAAATTCAATTTTGTCCTGCTAAATTGATTTTTTTTAAGTTTTCGTTTCGTTTTAAAAAGATTTTTTAATATATTTTTTAAAACGACAAACACAAGCGATTAAAACAAAGAAAAGTTAGTTTCGATTTTTTTTTGGAACAGAAGCTATATATATGTCTAAAGTAACTGGGCTATAATGAAAGTGTAAATAATGTTTCGTAAAACAAATGTTTGTCTGTTCCGCTTTTATCGAACACTCAGTATAATTAAACATAACCAAGTTTATTCCATTCCGGTTTTCCAATCTGCATAAACCACACAGAACCATATAAACCACATCAGCAAGTATATTTTTATTACACAAATTCATAAAATTACAAATTATTTGAAAATGTTTTGATTTAGTCTAGCTCACAGTGCTCCTGTTTCATAAATAATTTCAGCAAATCGGGGTTAAGGGATGTTATCAAGAACGTCATCTACAGCATCTTGATTTTGTATTATCCAACCTTAGATTCTGGAATTACATGTCGGTATGAAACATTTAAATAAAAATAAAAGTTACGGTTCTAAGTTATTTAATATCCAATCCAAATGGTATGAAACGTTCACGAAAATCATGATTGAATCTTCTTCAACACAACCGCCCCTCGCTTGTATTCCATTTAAAGCTTCTATATGCCACTGGTTTTTTGAACTGAACACAACAGGATTACCATCATTAGCGAGTGAACATGGTCCAAGTGTTTGGTTTACATCTCTTCGCACGCAGATCTTCTCTTCTGGTTTTGGAATTACAAACGGACACGTTAAATAATCCCTCGACTCTAGGCTAAACGTAATTTTACTTTTAGAAGGGCTAAACTCCACCAGGGATAACCGTCTTAAAAAGTCCCAAACAAGAAATGTAAGAGTATCGCCAATCTGTGCTCTTTTTATGCCAGGTAACGGTAAGCATATGGGACGTATGTAATCTAGAAATAAACAACCTAAATACTCTGTTTCTCACGTGGTTAAGTAAAACGGAGCATAATTCTCAAAAGTTTGCGAATGAGCGTGCGTGTGTATATATAGGGTGGCTGATTTTTTATTGTCCAGGTTATGACAATAGTTAACAAAGTTAAATGAGAGATTTGTTAGCATAAGCTGATCTATAAAATAGCGCAAAATAGTTTTTCATGGCCACCTTATTTTTCGGAAAAATATCCACCTTTAATTTTTTAAACGGAACGGACTAAAGTTGTAAATAAATTTCTCTTTACAATGATATATCACATGTGGGTTCTTGCCTTTAAATTACTCCTTATAGCTCAAAAAATAAAATTATCAGAGTGGCTATGGTTTTGTTTATTTACTCTGAGATTACAAAATTATAGCAGCTTTTATTTAATTACTATTTAACAAATTGAATAATACGCAACGAATTTTCTTATAATGACTGCTCGAATTGTCGACCATGAGAATTTCGGTCCGCTTGATTAGGTGACGTTTAACATCTCGAGGAGTTTTATACAATTGGTTTTTCAGAAAACTCCATGCAAATAAATCAAAAATAGATAAGTCAGATGACCTAGGAGTTCACAAAAAGGGTCCTCTGTTACCAATCAATTTTTGACCAAATTCATGGTTTAAACAATTTGCTACTGCAGCTCCATTATGAGGTGGGGCTCTGTCGTGTTGAAACCGCAAGTTTCTTCGTGTAGCTAATGGAAGATTGTCTAGCTATATCTTGGAATTCTTTTTGCAAACATAATATATTCTGTCCTGGGTCACAGGTCTATCGTGAAAATGAGGTCCTAAAATTTCATTGCATGTACAGTTGCGATCATTCGCTAAGGAACGATGACAAAATGATAACCGCCGATTTTTCAGTTTTTTGTACAATATACGCTGTAACTCAACCTGATTTATGAACTAGGCAATGAAAATGTTAAAGAATGAAATGTTCTTGAATGCCATATAATTAATTTTCATTTACATTGTACAAAAAACTAGAAAATCGGCGGGTATAATTTTGTCATCGTTCCTTAGCAAATGATCGCAACTGTACATTAATTGAAAAACGTACGAGTTTCAACAATTTAGTAAGACACATATTTTAAAATGCGTCACTGGACGGTGTAATTTAAAAGCCACTTGTGATATGATTTTAAAGAGAAATTTATTGAGAACCTTATTCCGTAAAAATACAGGAACTTTTTCCTCTACCTGTAATATTTCAGTGGATATAACCTGGACAATGAAAAACGGGCACCCTGTGTACACAAGATTATCTGCAAAAGCTACATATAACATTATTATTACCTGTATACGTAACAGTCTTGTTTAATCGTATCAGGCCTATATCGTTGCCTTTAGTTCTGTAACTCGACCACTTGAAAGCCGGATGTCTAATTGTCTTCTCTATACCATAAAATGTAACATCCTCTGAACATTCTTGTATTTGTTTGTATGACATGCAGTCGGTGGTATTATCAATATTAAATTCTCCGAGCAGTACCCCTAGACTATGTTTAAATAAATACATTTTGTCAATTTAAGAACTATTCACATTATTTTACTTACAGTTCGTAACGGTTACTAGCTATACACGATATACTAGAAAGAACATATCTTGCGCTAATAAGAGTACCTCCACACCCATAACCGCGTTCTTGCACATTATCAGAACCATTTTGAGACTGAGGTTTGTAATATCGCACTTTTAATATGGCCAACCAAGGTGCTTCTGACAAAACGATATCATTTTCATGATGATAATCGTCTGAATGCTGTAATCCACATATTCTTCGATTTGGTAAAAGATCAACGGCTGATTTTGTACTGTTCGCAACTTGAAAAGATGATGATGAACCACAACATACCTTAGGGTTGTCTGGAGTACCCCCGCAAGTTGAATTACGATAAAAATCTATGGATTCTTGTTTCATCGATCCAAGAGCCATTAATAGAATAGGGCAAGAGAACAAAGAAATGCAGTTAGCTTCTTCTTTATTCGGGGTAACACATGTTTCTAAAAAATTACATTAGATATTGACAGAAAATGATTTTAAATTTAATTACCTGCTTGCACCTTGAATATAACAACTGCTATTAAAGATGTGTATAGAACACGGTACATGCTTACTCGTTGATGTATTTTATAAAACAAACACCAGTCTTTAATATGTTTATATTATATATCAGTGAAAGAAAAGAAATTCCAATGTCGTCAGCATTTTGTCGACTAGATCATTACTATAAATTGGCCGTCAAAAGACTGGTTTCGGAGGCGTAGAGAAAATTCTACATGTTAAAATCCAAGAGCCGAAGCATCTCTTAATTAAGCGAAAGTTTTCTTGATTATAATTTAAAAAATTAAATAAAAATTCAGTAAATTACAAATGAGTACGAAAGTGTTGTCAGAAAAATAACCAGAACCGATTGATGGTTTAATCGCTACTGAGGACGAATCGAACAAATAAATATCTATTTCATATCTGACATCATTAAAAGATGTTGGCATTCTTATTAGTGGAGAATGTAGTCTTAAGTTAGTTCGGTAGTGAGAAATGTACAATATATTTATATCGAGGCCATGATATACAGGTTGGAAACGCATGGGCTTGGTATATACATATATAAAAATATTTAGAAAAAACGAGAAGGAATAGTAAAATGATTGCGGTAAAGGACGAGTCTCGACTATTTTTCCTACCATCAGCACACCCTATTAGGCGTATATTAAGTATTTAGCGATA
The DNA here is from genome assembly GCA_929113105.1 of Agrypnus murinus. Taxonomy (NCBI): domain Eukaryota; kingdom Metazoa; phylum Arthropoda; class Insecta; order Coleoptera; family Elateridae; genus Agrypnus; species Agrypnus murinus. The sequence continues at coordinate 172,470,068 of OV816026.1, read as the reverse complement.
TACCAGTGCGACAGGTACTATTTGGCCGGCGACGCTATCATGTCGAGTGATAAATCTAAAGTAATATTTTCTTCTTGTTCACAATAATGACAGTAATTACTAAACTTAAAACCACAAAGTATTTCTAAAGTGTTTTTACTGTAAGCACTAAAATAAAAAACGTTTGTAGGAGAAACTAAAAATTAACTTGCAGAAAAGATATTAATTTTGTTTAAAATAGACCATGTTTTATTTTTAAAACAAAAATATTAAGGTTATAATCTTCACATTTTAAGATATGTAAATGCAAAATATCTTTTAAACATGTAATATCAGTAAGTTCTTTTTTTATTGAAATTACAATTTTAAAAACACTGTAAAATAAATTTAATTTCTATTAGACAGACGAGCGTAAACTAACTAGAGCTTACACAGAAGTAAGGAAAAATTTAAGCAAAGCCGAAAAAAATGTATACATTTTTAAAAAATAGAAGAGTTTGACTTTGAAAATAGGCAATTATTTTATAGATTCACAAGTTTTTAGTAAACTCTTAACCTTACAATTGTTTCGACATTTAATCTCATTATCAAAGGTAGAAAAATTAAAAAAAATAAAGCTGAAAAAATTTAAAACGTAAATTAAAATTAAATCATGAAAATTGAAAGTCAGTTGTGTTCAGTGTTAAAGTTGTCATTTTTGGCTGGGACACCTGTATAGCTACTTGTATCTGCAGGTACAGGTACAACATCATATCTATACTTGTCTTAGTAGATAAAATTCACAGGTATCTGCACAGATATATACTAAATACCTGAGACAATACTCTGGTCTGAACTGTCAGGTGCATGTTTTCCGTAAAAAGTGTTGTTAAAAACCATATTTAACAATTTTTTACTCCTGTTCCCAAAAGCTTTCCAAAATGAAACGCCGAAGAGAGATTGCAGTTAGCTGTATAACATATTGTATCCCCAAAAAATTCACAACATAAACAGGAAGTAGAAGTATTTCTCAAACAACGTAACTTATTTATTTATTTATTGTAGTTCTCATACAGGCGTAGCCTAATTACATGAGAAGCAAAAATCGGACATCTTTACTACAAAAACTAAATTAGAATAAATAACAGAACATTATAGCAAATTTATAAATAAAATAAAATAAAAATAAAATAAAATAAAATTTCAAGATAACAACCAAAATAAAGACTGGAACAGGTCGTAAAAATGTTTAATCACTTAAAAAATGTTGAGACAGTACGTTATTTAGTTCGTTTAATTGTAATGATAAATCTATATCCAAAGCTATATATAGCTGGTTTACTAACTGCTGCATATTTATGATGGGAGCCTTCTGCGAGTACCTAATCAAAGGTATATGGAAAACAGTTTTAGAAGATCGTACGCGTTGGTCCGGAACTCTTAGCTGTAATAATGACAAAAGGTATGATTCATGAATGTGATAGTTCTATAGTTTATAACAGAATACAACTAGACTGATCTTTCTTCTATTCTCAAGAGATATAATTTTAAATTCGCGACAAAGCATTGGAGTTGTGATCATTAGATAGTCAGGATAAATATTATACTTTTTATAATACAATATAAAAATGAGGAGACCAAATGCAGAAGTGTATACAAGTTTAGATCGTAGCAGGGTAAAGTACAGCATCTCAAAGAGTCCGCTGAGAACGAAAAGTTCTTGATAGTCTAGTAATGTACCCAAGAGTTTTGTATGATGAAGCAGTTATTGTGCTGATATGATCACGGAAACTGAGTTTGTGGTTGTATATAACACCTAAGTCTTTTACTGTTGATAAGTGTTTTAGAATTTTAGCATCCATCCTGTAATCAAAAACAATATGCTTAGTGACACGTCTAAAGGACATGCTTCCACATTTATCCTTAACTTAGACATCTTACTCATTTCGGAAACTCACTTTAAAAACTCAAGCTATTTCAAAATACCAAGCTATAGTTGCTAGACCACAGAACATCTGGATGCAGAAAGACATGCCATGGGAGGGACAGCTATATTAATTAAGCAAAGCATCAAACATCACGAACTAAATAAATTCAGTAAAAACTTCTTACAAGCAACCAGTGTGAAAATAGAAGACTGGTATGGCCCACTTGTGGTATCGGCGTCATACGGCCCGCCAAACCAACCACCTAATAAAGACGGTTTCATACATTATTTCCAATGTTTAGGAAATATATTTATGGCAGGAGGGGACTATAATGCTAAAAATACTCTATGTGGTAGTCGTCTAACTGCACCAGGAAGAGAGAGAGTATTACAACGGGTCATACAAGAATTACACTTACATTACCTATCAACATATGAACCTACATACTGGCCAACAGATATGAATAAATTGCCAGACTTACTGGACTTTTCGTGCCTAAGGGTATAGCTCCAGGGTACCAAAACATTGTCTCCAGCCTAGATCTAAATTCAGGTCATACACCGGTTATTGCCACTATAAGCACTACAATCATAGAAAAAGAAGAGCCAGTTAAATTATTTAACAAAAGAACAGATTGGTGTCATTTTCGATACTTAATAGATAATAAATTAGATCTAAGAAATTCCTTTAACTACCAATGAAGAATTAGATCTAGCTGTGAGGAACTTTACTAGAATCATTCAAGAGGCAGCATGGGAAGCTACGCCCCAAATTTCGCCTACTAAGAAAAACGAATGCTCTCCAATAGCAATTAAAAAGAAAATTGCCGAAAAAAGACGGCTAAGAAGAATTTGGCAAAACACCAAGTACCCGTCGGATAGAATGCGCTATAATAGAGCTTGTAACGATCTCAAGAAACAAATTAAAGATCTGAAGAATAAGGGCTTCCAGGAGTACCTTGAAAATTTAAGTCCAAACGAAGACACAAACTACGCACTTTGGACAGCAACAAAAAGAATAAAACGCCAAGCACAACCAATACCTCCTATACGAACAGAAAACAACTCTTGCTCACGAACGAACATAGATAAAGCAAACACATTTGCTCAACATCTAGAAAAAGTTTTTCAGCCTCTACCTTCGTCTATAACACCCGAAGAAGAAGCGGATATAAACAAATTTTTGGAAGCACCTTACCAAATGTTTACATTACCCAAGCTTTTCACAGTTCAGGAAGTCAAAGAGGCGATTAAAAATTTGAAAAGGCTCCGGGCTATGACTTAATAACAGGACTTATACTTAAAGAGCTGCCTCGAAAGGGCATGGTCATGCTTACTAACTTATACAATGCAGTCTTGCGACTGGGTTACTATCCTGTGCAATGGAAGGTGGCTGAACTCATCTTGATTTTAAAACCGGGTAAACCGCCTCAGGAAGTAACGTCTTATAGACCAATTAGTCTGTTATCTATTCTAGTCAAACTTCTTGAAAAACTAATCGCTGAGAGACTTATGAAAATCATTGAAGAGTCAACATTAATACCTGAACATCAATTCGGTTTTAGAAAAGAACATTCAGCAATACAACAAGTTCATAGAGTAGTCGATTATGTCAATAAAGCCTTTGAAGAGAAATCATATTGCACAGCGGCTTTTCTGGACCACTCTCAAGCGTTTGATAAAGTATGGCATGATGGACTCCTCTTTAAACTAAAAAGTACAATACCACACTCCGATGATGCCATCATAAAAGCCTACTTACAGGAACGATTTTTCCAAGTCAAATTTGATCAACATCTCACGGATCTCTAGCCCATAAGTTCTGGGGTACCTCAAGGTAGCGTCCTAGTTCCTCTTTTATACTGTCTTTATATAGCTGATATGCCCACAAACGAACTATCGCTCACTACCACCTTTGCTTATGACAAGGTAATCATGTTCAAACATAAAGATCCAGTAGCGGTCAGCTTGCTACAATCACAATTAAGTCTTATTGACAAGTGGAGCAAAAAGTGGAGAATAAAGATAAATGAAACTGTAGTATTGGGACAAGCAATTGTTGGTGGTCACTGGTTTATTTAACAAAAGTGACAATAACAAAATATTTTATCGTGCACATGTTTTATATATGCTTTTCTTTTGTTATGATTTCTCTATGAAATGTCAACTTTACAAGTTGTGTTACTTAAATGATGTCCACTACAATAAATGCATTACGAGTTTCTTTCTCTATAATTATCTGTTTTATTTATAAACCTAAATTAATATAAATCGACACTAAATCCACTTGGTACACGTCAGTGGCGACGAGGATTTTGGATTGAATCACAGTGAAAAATAAATAATATTATAAATAGTAAATTTAAACAATTGTTAAATAGGGTGCATCAATATGTCGATCGGTAAAATAAATGAGTTCGATATCGCGACAAAAAATTGGTCTACGTACTCGGTGCGTTTAGAACAATATTTCAAAGCAAATAAAATTGAAGACGGGAATAAACTGCCGATTCTATTAACGGTGGTGGGCGATGAAACATGAATTAATGGTGAATTTGTGCTCCCCCAAAGCTCCAGAATCGGAAACGTATGCTAATCTAATTAAAAGGTGAAAGACCATCTTCAACCGACACCTTCTTTTATCGCCGAACGATATAAATTTCGATTGAGGAAACAGGATGTACATGAAAATGTTTCTCAATATGTGACAGCATTAAAGGGTTTAGCGAAAACCTGTAAATTTGAAAATAACCTCGAAGAAAACTTACGAGATCAGTTAGTTTTCGGACTAAAAAGTGATGTGATAAAATAGCGGCTATTTTCAGAGGAACAATTAACTTATGAAAAAGCTGTCAATCTAGCGATAAATATGGAGACAGCTGAAAAAGAAGTCCACCGAATGGAAAATCCGGGTGCAGTAATCCTTTGGCAGAAACAGAAAAAGGACGTCAAATCAACAAGCCAGCGGAATCAGCGTCACGGGGTACAACGAGACGGCTACAGCGGCGCGAGCAACGCATCGACGTCACGCCAACTGGAACATCGACCATCAGCGGTTCCCAAACAAGCGTGCAAATGTTGTGGTTTGGTAAACCACGCTACCAATAGTTGATTCTTTAAAAATGCTACATGCCATAATTGCGGTAAGGTAGGGCACATTAGAAGTATTTGCAAGGTCAGTAAAAATTTTCATAAATCTAAAAATCATTATATTGCTGATAATTTGCACTCCGACTCCGATGAGAATTTGTTCAATTTAAATGATCGAACGAATCTTATTCGTATCAAAATAAAGGTCGATAATGTATTTATAAATATGGAGATCGATACGGGATCGGGAATTTCGGCAATTTCTAAAGAAACTTATAATTCTCTATTTAAAAATAAGAGATTATTGATTGACAATCTTAATTTAAATTCTTATAATGGAAATATCATTAGTACAGACGGATATTTCGTAGTCTCGGTTAAATATAAAAATAAAATATATACTGATTTGAAGTTATATGTAATTTCTAATGGCGGACCTCCGATTTTAGGCAGATCTTGGTTGAAAATTTTGAAATTATCTGTGGATGAAATCTTAAATTTAAATCATTTGTCTGAATCCGAAATGAAATTTAATTTTGTTGCCAAATATCCAGAAATATTTCAGAGTGGTTTAGGTACTTTTGTTGGTTATGAGGCTAAATTATATTTAAAGGATAATGTATCGCCTGTATTTTGCAGAGCGAGATCTGTAACTTTTTCTATGAAAGAAAAAGTGGGTAATGAAATAAACAGACTTTTAAATGAGGGTATCCTTAAGCCTGTCGAATATAGTGATTGGGCAACACCTGTAGTGCCTGTGGTAAAAAAAGATGGTTCTATTAGAATCTGCGGAGATTTCCGCATAACTGTCAACCCAAATTTAAAAGTAAATAAATTTCCAGTCCCTAAAATTGAACATGTCTTGAGCAATTTAGCAGGATGTAAATATTTTAGTAAAATAGATTTAAATCAGGCCTATGCACAAATTAAATTAGATGATGCCTCATCTAATATTGTTACAATAAATACACATTTAGGGTTATTTCGATTTACGCGTATGCCTTATGGTATCGCGTCTGCACCAGGCATCTTTCAAAAATTAATTGAACAAATATTTGTAGGGATGTCTGATGTGGTAGTCTTTTTAGACGATATATTAGTTGTTGGCAAAACCCTGGAAGATCATGTAAATAATTTAAAAAAGGTTTTTGATAAATTACGCGAATGTAGATTGAGGGTACAAAGTCATAAATGTTCATTTTTACAAAAACAAATAAGTTATTTAGGATACACTATTGATGAAAATGGCTTGCACACCTCATCAGCTAAAGTAGAAGCAATTGTAAATGCAAGAACGCCAACGAATATCACAGAATTGAGATCCATTTTAGGACTTATAAATTATTATGCTAAATTTTTGCCAAATTTGAGTACTAAACTGGCACCATTGCATCATTTATTAGGTAAAGATGTGAAATGGAATTGGAATAGTGAATGTTAAGATGCATTTAATTTAATTAAACAAGAATTAACTTCACCTAAAGTATTAGCACACTATGACGCCACTCTTCCAATCTCTTTGGTTTGCGATGCGAGTTCTGTAGGAATTGGGGTTGTGCTTATGCACGACTATTCTGATGGTACTTCACGCCCGATTGCCTATGCATCACGTTCATTGTCAAGCAGTGAAAAACGGTATTCACAAGTCGATCGTGAAGCACTTTCTTTAATCTATGGAGTTAAGAAATTTCATGAATATCTTTATGGAAAAAAGTTTGTGCTTTTAACAGATCATAAGCCATTAATTTCGATTTTTGGAAGCAAAAAGGGCATTCCAGAATATTCAGCGAGTAGACTACAAAGGTGGTCAATTATTTTAGCGGCTTATCAATATGAAATTAAATATGTTCCTTCAAATAAAAATTATGCTGATGCCTTATCACGTTTACCTTTTGAAAATTGTGGGGAGAAACAACCCGACTTTGGACACCTATTATTTCTGAATGATACAAATTTTGATTTAGATTTTAAATTGATTGCACAAGAAACGCGTAAAGATATTGTACTGAATAAAGTTTACGGTTATTGTAGACATGATTGGGATTTATACAAAAATAATGATGACGCGGTTAAACCATATTATATACGCCGTAATCAATTACATTTGGAACATGACTGTATACTATGGGGTTACCGTATAGTAGTGCTTTCAAAATATCAACAAATTATTTTGAACGAACTACACGCGACTCATTTAGGAGCTACAAAAATGAAATCAATAGCTCGTTCCTATTTTTGGTGGCCTTTGATGGATGCTGATATTGAGAATTTATGCAGAAATTGCAGTACTTGTAATAATTTTAGACCAAGTCCAACTAAGGCACCCATTATATCGTGGCCGGTGGTCGACAAACCGTGGGTTAGATTAAGTATTGATTTCTTAGGTAGTCTATACGGAAATAAATATCTTATTATTTCGGATTCGTATAGCAAATGGCTTGAAGTTTTTAAATTACATAAAACTACAGCCAATGATGTTATTAAATGTTTTAGGTCATTATTTTCCCGTTTTGGTTTGCCGGAAATAATTATTTCTGATAACGGACCACCGTTTTCATCAAGCGAATTTGAAAACTTTTTAGCGAAAAATGCAATTATTCACAAGTTTAGTCCGCCCTATCATCCCGCGAGTAATGGTTTGTCGGAAATTAATGTAAAAACAGTTAAAAACGCCCTTAAAAAGGCTTTTCATGAACGAAAAGATCTTGACGTTGCACTTCAGAGATTTTTGTTTGATTATAGAGTACCAGATCATAGTACTACAGGCCAGTCACCAGCTAAATTATTGTTTGGTAGAGAACTGCGTACTAGGTTTGATAAATTACGACCATCAACAAAACGTATTTTAGACTCGAAATCTAGTACCAGTGAACCTCAAACAGCAAAATTGCCTAATTTCACTCCAGGTGAAAAAGTTTTATTACGAAACTTTTCTGATCCCTTGCATCCAACATGGCAGGAAGGCAAGATTAAAGAAAAGTTAGGCAATGTGGTTTATGACGTAATTTTGGGTAATAATAAAGTAGTACGGCGACATTCAAATCATGTTCGTCCATTAATAGATAAAAGACTCTCTGCACCTTTTACTGTTAATAAATATAACGAACATGAAACCACGAATAATACTTCTCAAGAACCGGCAAGAAATTCAATTTTAGAATCGCCTAATATCGGTAATGTAGATATTAATTCCGATCCAGATGAGAGTTTGGAGACTGTAGCTAATGATAGTTCTAGTCAAGAGATCTTTGAATCTGAGGCTATTTCGGAAGGTCAAATTCAGAAAAATAATACATCTTCTCCCAGATCTCCATATTTATTTAGAAAAAGAAAATAATATATTTTTTTTAATTGGTTAAATTTAAGGGGAAGGGTGTAGTATTGGGACAAGCAATTGTTGGTGGTCACTGGTTTATTTAACAAAAGTGACAATAACAAAATATTTTATCGTGCACATGTTTTATATATGCTTTTCTTTTGTTATGAATTCTCTATGAAATGTCAACTTTACAAGTTGTGTTACTTAAATGATGTCCACTACAATAAATGCATTACGAGTTTCTTTCTCTATAATTATCTGTTTTATTTATAAACCTAAATTAATATAAATCGACACTAAATCCACTTGGTACACGTCAGAAACAAAATCTCTACACATTACCTTTACAAAATGTCCATCACCGTATGTATACATGAATAACATACCACTTCCACAGGTCACCCAGATAAAATATTTGAGAATACATTTGGATAAGGGTTTAACATGGAAAGAGCACATAATGTGTAAGAGGAAACAGCTTGGTATCAAATTCAGCAAACGCTATTGGATGCTTGGCAGAAAATCGACGTTATCTCTACGAAACAAACTTTTAGTTTATAATGTTACGTTCAAACCAATCTGGACCTACGGCATTCAGCTGTGGGGCACAGCAGCAAACTCAAACATTGAAATCATAGAACGATTTCAGACAAAAGTGCTACGTGCTATGTGTGACGCCCCTTATTTCGTTAGAAATGTTGACATCTGCAAGTTGATACAGTGAAAAAAACTACAGTAGAAACTGCCTAAAGTGACCACCTTTGGGACTGACCCAAAATGGTCAATTTAAGCAGGTGGTCACTTTGTAAAAGTGTGAATTTTTTATACACTCCAATTTGCCCATAACAGCCCACACTCGTCAGCATTAAAAATATCCTCTGATTTAAAGCCATTTGCAAACTCTGTAAAACGAATACGAAAATCACTTATTGTTTCTTAACATGTTTGTGGCCCTGCTATATAAATACTGTGTATCACTGAAATCTATAACTTTACATACGTAAGTTACTTTATGTCTTCTACCATCCTACCAAATTTTCACGAAAATCAGAGATGGTCGGGTTGTGAGCTCTGATGATTTGACATGGAATGACCCCATAATGTATACTTAGTCTAGTAAAATCTAAACTGGCAGCTTGCTGATTAAGCTGGTTCTTAGAAATATCCACCCCCATGGTTAGAAACGACGAGTATCTTATACTTAAACAAATAGACGTTGTAATTGAGAATACACTTGAATTAATTTTAAATTCTCCTTTAGATCTGATCAGATGACTCCTTTACCCTGGTTAAGAAGTCAATTTCTTGTTTGGGATAGAATATGTGTTGACATGATGACTCCCTACTACGTTAATTTGACTTTTTAAGTAGAAGGTGCCTTTGTTACAAGTAAACATGCAAAATATTTAAAAGCAAAGGATTTGTTTAACACTTGTAAAATTTTTAAATCCAAGAACTTAAATCTTATCCAAAAAATTAGCCTATCTAAAAAATGAATACTGCCTGCGTTCTGTTATCTTTGTTTTGTTATTTGTCAATGGAAGAACTTTTTATTTCAGGAATTGTTTATTTTGTTGTCATAACCTAAATTCATGACTACCACTCTTCCAAAAAATAGTTTCAAAATATGAAATGTCACTTTTGAAAATTTGACATCCGTGACCTAACCCTAAATAAAGCTCACACACGTCTACTCTTGCTGCAGTGCAGCATAAAAAACAGCACAGCAGAAGTGAACCCTAGTGTGAACACTGAACACCCCTGCAACTTTAAAAGTGGCGCATGCAAGTCGGTTGCATGCAGTATTTGTTTGTCGCGCCCAGTCCAAAACGTAGCCACGTGTTAACGAAATTTTTAAGAGTTGCGATGGTTGCAAAAAAGATTTGTTTGGTCGAAACTTTTGCAGCGGCTGCAGTATCACTCTAGTTCTGATGTGTGGAGTGTGTTTTGTTTTTCTTTATCAAAGGTATCACCTTTTCTAACGAATACTCGAAATCCGTCGTTGCCATTCTAAAAAGTTTTTGTAAAATACTTCATCCCTTTCACGCAATATTTATAGCTCCATGTCCTTTTTTTATCCAGTCTTTTACGCAAATTCTTTGTTTTGTCGGGTGTCGTCGGCGTCATCTCCGGTTTATTAAGGAGAATTCTCCCTGATGACAGTACGTGTATACGCACTATGCAAAAATTACATTGTTATGCGTTTTTCTAAATGTAATTACGATGTAAAGATCTTTGTTGGAATTTGGTTGGTGTAATAGATAAATGTTAAATGTTATTCTTTTTACATATGGACCTGAAATTTTATTTTTATCATAATATAGCGAAATACTTTAATGCAAAGTGGAGTCATTTTAATCAGATTTACTTTCATTTATTTAAATAATTAAATAAACCTAGAAAAGCAGTTCAACAGAGCAGATTATTTTCTTTCAGAAAAATGTCAATATTTGTTTTTAATTTCAAAGATGTCCCTGATTTTGAATTAATTTAAGTCTATATTAACGCATTTCTGAATACTTTTTCTGAACAATTTATTTACGTGGAGCACCTGTAATAACTTAATCCCCATGTTCCTTCCAAGAAGTAGTAATTGAGATACGCTCAATCAGCGCGCATTTGCTTGTTAAATGCTACCAATAACTTACTGGTTGGAGTGAGGTTGCCTATCCACCGTCTACTAGATTACTAGGCTAGTGCCGGAGCTACAAACGTGCTCACCCGTCGGGGGCGAACCGCTCGTTCAGCATTAGGACTGCTCCCACTACGTGGGACTTCGTCGCTACCTGATCGAATCCAACCTCAGATGTGACGGGACTTGGTTTTGCCACTCTGATTTTCCAGTTATGGGCCTGGTGTGGCCCTGACAGAGCTTCGCTTCGAGTCTACCCAAGTAGCTAACTAGCTCCATATCAAACCCTGACGTCAGGTATGAATCAAATCCACCCACACCGGGCCCACTTTATGCAGAGCTTTCTCTGCAACGGTTTAGAGTCATCGTCGAGAAACACTTTGCATGTAACTCTTCCACACACTACATTGTGATAGAGTCATCCGTTACCCAGACAAACCTGGGATTGGGTAGACAACAACCAGTTCTAAGGGTGAACCCCGTGTGATCTGCCCACAAGCTAGTATCGGATACTTGTGCTCCCCGACACCTCTGACGACTGCCCACACCTTTGTCTCCTGGGTCTAGTCTCGCATCCTAGTGAGTTCGACATCTCGAACAAGGATTTCGGTGAAATTCTGATTTTCTGAATACTGGTAGGAATCCCCTTAATAAGAGAGCTAAGGGTGGATTCAAGGGGGGCGGTAGAGGCGATCGTCCCCTTGATTAATAGTTTTTAATAAGTTTAAATATAAAATTGCATGAGATTTATCGAAATTCTATAATTACTAGAAAGTGTTAATATTTATACTTCACAAAGGGCTTTGACCTGAAACTACCCAAACAAATTCCAACAAATGTTAAATGAGTACACATCTGAAAAAGCGGCTGTAGTATTGGGACAAGCAATTGTTGGTGGTCACTGGTTTATTTAACAAAAGTGACAATAACAAAATATTTTATCGTGCACATGTTTTATATATGCTTTTCTTTTGTTATGAATTCTCTATGAAATGTCAACTTTACAAGTTGTGTTACTTAAATGATGTCCACTACAATAAATGCATTACGAGTTTCTTTCTCTATAATTATCTGTTTTATTTATAAACCTAAATTAATATAAATCGACACTAAATCCACTTGGTACACGTCAGTGGCGACGAGGATTTTGGATTGAATCACAGTGAAAAATAAATAATATTATAAATAGTAAATTTAAATAATTGTTAAATAGTGTGCATCAATATGTCGATCGGTAAAATAAATAAGTTCGATATCGCGACAAAAAATTGGTCTACGTACTCGGCGCGTTTAGAACAATATTTCAAAGCAAATAAAATTGAAGACGGGAATAAAGTGCCGATTCTATTAACGGTGGTGGGCGATGAAACATATGAATTAATGGTGAATTTGTGCTCCCCCAAAGCTCCAGAATCGGAAACGTATGCTAATCTAATTAAAAAAGTGAAAGACCATCTTCAACCGACACCTTCTTTTGGTGTCACATGCCATAATTGCGGTAAGGTAGGGCACATTAGAAGTATTTGCAAGGTCAGTAAAAATTTTCATAAATCTAAAAATCATTATATTGCTGATAATTTGCACTCCGACTCCGATGAGAATTTGTTCAATTTAAATGATCGAACGAATCCTGTTCGTATCAAAATAAAGGTCGATAATGTATTTATAAATATGGAGATCGATACGGGATCGGGAATTTCGGCAATTTCTAAAGAAACTTATAATTCTCTATTTAAAACTAAGAGATTATTGATTGACAATCTTAATTTAAATTCTTATAATGGAAATATCATTAGTACAGACGGATATTTCGTAGTCTCGGTTAAATATAAAAATAAAATATATACTGATTTGAAGTTATATGTAATTTCTAATGGCGGACCTCCGATTTTAGGCAGATCTTGGTTGAAAATTTTGAAATTATCTGTGGATGAAATCTTAAATTTAAATCATTTGTCTGAATCCGAAATGAAATTTAATTTTGTTGCCAAATATCCAGAAGTATTTCAGAGTGGTTTAGGTACTTTTGTTGGTTATGAGGCTAAATTATATTTAAAGGATAATGTATCGCCTGTATTTTGCAGAGCGAGATCTTTACCTTTTTCTATGAAAGAAAAAGTGGGTAATGAAATAAACAGACTTGTAAATGAGGGTATCCTTAAGCCTGTCGAATATAGTGATTGGGCAACACCTGTAGTGCCTGTGGTAAAAAAAGATGGTTCTATTAGAATCTGCGGAGATTTCCGCATAACTGTCAACCCAAATTTAAAAGTAAATAAATTTCCAGTCCCTAAAATTGAACATGTCTTGAGCAATTTAGCAGGATGTAAATATTTTAGTAAAATAGATTTAAATCAGGCCTATGCACAAATTAAATTAGATGATGCCTCATCTAATATTGTTACAATAAATACACATTTAGGGTTATTTCGATTTACGCGTATGCCTTATGGTATCGCGTCTGCACCAGGCATCTTTCAAAAATTAATTGAACAAATATTTGTAGGGATGTCTGATGTGGTAGTCTTTTTAGACGATATATTAGTTGTTGGCAAAACCCTGGAAGATCATGTAAATAATTTAAAAAAGGTTTTTGATAAATTACGCGAATGTGGATTGAGGGTACAAAGTCATAAATGTTCATTTTTACAAAAACAAATAAGTTATTTAGGATACACTATTGATGAAAATGGCTTGCACACCTCATCAGCTAAAGTAGAAGCAATTGTAAATGCAAGAACGCCAACGAATATCACAGAATTGAGATCCATTTTAGGACTTATAAATTATTATGCTAAATTTTTGCCAAATTTGAGTACTAAACTGGCACCATTGCATCATTTATTAGCTAAAGATGTGAAATGGAATTGGAATAGTGAATGTCAAGATGCATTTAATTTAATTAAACAAGAATTAACTTCACCTAAAGTATTAGCACACTATGACGCCACTCTTCCAATCTCTTTGGTTTGCGATGCGAGTTCTGTAGGAATTGGGGTTGTGCTTATGCACGACTATCCTGATGGTACTTCACGCCCGATTGCCTATGCATCACGTTCATTGTCAAGCAGTGAAAAACGGTATTCACAAATCGATCGTGAAGCACTTTCTTTAATCTATGGAGTTAAAAAATTTCATGAATATCTTTATGGAAAAAAGTTTATGCTTGTAACAGATCATAAGCCATTAATTTCGATTTTTGGAAGCAAAAAGGGCATTCCAGAATATTCAGCGAGTAGACTACAAAGGTGGTCAATTATTTTAGTGGCTTATCAATATGAAATTAAATATGTTCCTTCAAATAAAAATTATGCTGATGCCTTATCACGTTTACCTTTTGAAAATTGTAGGGAGAAACAACCCGACTTTGGACACCTATTATTTCTAAATGATACAAATTTTGATTTAGATTTTAAATTGATTGCACAAGAAACGCGTAAAGATATTGTACTGAATAAAGTTTACGGTTATTGTAGACATGATTGGGATTTATACAAAAATAATGATGACGCGGTTAAACCATATTATATACGCCGTAATTAATTACCTTTGGAACATGACTGTATACTATGGAGTTACCGTATAGTAGTGCCTTCAAAATATCAACAAATTATTTTGAATGAACTACACGTGACTCATTTAGGAGCTACAAAAATGAAATCAATAGCTCGTTCCTATTTTTGGTGGCCTTTGATGGATGCTGATATTGAGAATTTATGCAGAAATTGCAGTACTTGTAATAATTTTAGACCAAGTCCAACTAAGGCACCCATTATATCGTGGCCGGTGGTCGACAAACCGTGGGTTAGATTAAGTATTGATTTCTTAGGTAGTCTATACGGAAATAAATATCTTATTATTTCGGATTCGTATAGCAAATGGCTTGAAGTTTTTAAATTACATAAAACTACAGCCAATGATGTTATTAAATGTTTTAGGTCATTATTTTCCCGTTTTGGTTTGCCGGAAATAATTATTTCTGATAACGGACCACCGTTTTCATCAAGCGAATTTGAAAACTTTTTAGCGAAAAATGCAATTATTCACAAGTTTAGTCCGCCCTATCATCCCGCGAGTAATGGTTTGTCGGAAATTAATGTAAAAACAGTTAAAAACGCCCTTAAAAAGGCTTTTCATGAACGAAAAGATCTTGACGTTGCACTTCAGAGATTTTTGTTTGATTATAGAGTAGCAGATCATAGTACTACAGGCCAGTCACCAGCTAAATTATTGTTTGGTAGAGAACTGCGTACTAGGTTTGATAAATTACGACCATCAACAAAACGTATTTTAGAATCGAAATCTAGTACCAGTGAACCTCAAACAGCAAAATTGCCTAATTTCACTCCAGGTGAAAAAGTTTTATTACGAAACTTTTCTGATCCCTTGCATCCAACATGACAGGAAGGCAAGATTAAAGAAAAGTTAGGCAATGTGGTTTATGACGTAATTTTGGGTAATAATAAAGTAGTACGGCGACATTCAAATCATGTTGTCCATTAATAGATAAAAGACTCTCTGCACCTTTTACTGTTAATAAATATAACGAACATGAAACCACGAATAATACTTCTCAAGAACCGGCAAGAAATTCAATTTTAGAATCGCCTAATATCGGAAATGTAGATATTAATTCCGATCCAGATGAGAGTTTGGTGACTGTAGCTAATGATAGTTCTAGTCAAGAGATCTTTGAATCTGAGGCTATTTCGGAAGGTCAAATTCAGAAAAATAATACATCTTCTCCCAGATCTCCATATTTATTTAGAAAAAGAAAATAATATATATTTTTTTTAATTGGTTAAATTTAAGGGGAAGGGTGTAGTATTGGAACAAGCAATTGTTGGTGGTCACTGGTTTATTTAACAAAAGTGACAATAACAATAGTATATTACATGTTGAGTTGGTAAAGGATATCTTTACAAGCCAAGCGATAATTGTTTGACCGAGACGGTACGTCGAGGTCAAACAATTATCGCGAGGCGTGGAAACTTTACCAACGAAACATGTATACTATTTTATTCACAATAATTAGACTTAAGATAATCAAAATAAAAAGTAATTTTAAATTTTAAAATAAATTTTTTATAAACTGTCATAATTTCAATCAAAGCCATCTATCGACCAAAACAAATTTTAAGTAAGGTTTCATTCTTCGCCGCTAGATGGCGATGTATGCGCCCAGTATTTTAAAATTAGAAATTAATTAATTCCATTGTAATTATTAAATATAAAATACGGAAAAGTAAAAATAAAACTAATATTAAATAAAAAATATGTTTTTAGCGTTAAATATATTTATAAAAACTCAAATTTAAATCGGATAAAACGTCCCGTTTTAAATTATTCAGAAAAACAAGTTGGCCATAACTTTACATGTCAGTTTTACAGACATGTAAAGGAAATTGTTAATCACTTTGGTGTTGCTATAGCAATAGCTTACTTTCCAAGGTTTTTACAACATATGAAATGTGCATATTGCAATATGATTGTGAATAAAATATTTTATCGTGCACATGTTTTATATATGGTTTTCTTTTGTTATGAATTCTCTATGAAATGTCAACTTTACAAGTTGTATTACTTAAATGATGTCCACTACAATAAATGCATTACGAGTTTCTTTCTCTATAATTATCTGTTTTATTTATAAACCTAAATTAATATAAATCGACACTAAATCCACTTGGTACACGTCAGCGGCAAGGGTGTCAATAAAATCGAAAAACGGATAGAGATTATTTAATTGCTCTTTACAGGAAAGTTTGCCCCATTCAGTAAAATAAACACGTATTTTACTCTCGAAGTGCAAAATCTTTTCAACATTCTAGATACTTAAATCATTAATTCGTTTATTGCTGTGTTAGTGACTCGTGGAAATTTTTATTTGTAACATTAGGTCCTCCTCCTAAGTTCTGCCTTTTGCCTCCTGCTAAGTTCTGCCTTAAAATTATGCATAAATCCTTTTAGTACAAATTCCTCAGCTTACAATATGCAGAAAATGTCGGGTACAACACGTTATGAAAGTTTATCTTTCTCACTCATTTGCTTTATAATCTCGGGCTTCGCCCTCGTTAATCAAAACTGCAGATTCGTGAAAAAAAGTAGGTATAACTTTCAGAACTAGTTGTACAATATATTATTTCCCGGCTGTTTATTTGTCATTAAGGATATTAGTTACACTTCCTATAAGTGTTGTAAATGCCGAAAGAAAATATAAAAATTTTTCTATAAAAATAGTAAAATCGTGATTGAGATCTGCAATGTCTTAAGACAGGTTAGTTGGTTTAGATCTACTACATAAACATGAAACAAACCCACCATCACCCGACAAAGGTCTAGAACCTTTTGCCAAAACTGGTAATCATCGACTACTCATACTACTAAAATGATTCATATTATTGCAACTATTAGAACACTACGTCTAATAATGTTGTTAACATCAGTTTCAATACAATATATCCAATACGACCATTACAAATAGACAAATGAACGAGTGGTTATTCTGAGCATTGATGAAGAGGAGGGTAACAGAGTTACAGTCAAATCCTCGATGAGGGAGTTATACTGATGTATATTTACTTTTTTATTATGCAAATTACTTTTCTTACCTACTTGATATTGAAAATGTTCTTAAAGTTTTTACTGCTATTCAAATGTAAGATAACAATCGTATTTGTTTTACATCATTTTTACTTAATAACATAGACAAGAACAGGTGTAACGAGATAAACAATATCAGCAAAGCATGCTTATTCTGGCATCACTGCTGTAGTATCATTTTTCTCTGATTCGCATTTCCTTAGTTTCCTATACAGATATATACATACGATTTAACAAAATATTAAGAGGCCTAACTTTTAACATATTAAAGATAATTTATGAAAGATTAAATTAACCACCATTGCCGTAAGCACAGTACACAGCCAAATTTAAAAAAACTAAATTATGTGTGAATAGTAAGATTTAAGGCCGGCGGAAGACGAATAGCGTGAGAGCATTACTCGTATTCCAAAGGTCGTGGGTTCGAATCCAACTTGGGAGGGTAGGGTTTTTCTGTATCTGGCCACCTCAACTATGAATGGATGTGAATGTGTTGCATGTTAGATGAGGGACGTATGACTTTAGATGTTAGTTTCAGGTGTATGCATAAAATAAAAGATATATATTAAGACTATTCCCCATAAAATGTGTTTAATCACCATAGGAAAGTAGATCATAAGAATGTGATGAAAGTGTACCAAATGTATAATTAAACCTAACCGTTAACTATCGTTTAACTTATCAATAAGTTCCCAAGTCCATTCCATTCCGCTTTTCCGACAAGCATTAACCAAATAGAACCACATCAGCAAATATATTTTTATTACACAAATTCACAAAATTATAAAGAAGCTATTTTTGTGAAAAACAACTTCCGTTTCTGGAATTACATATCGGAATGAAATAATTAAATGAAAATAAAAGTTACGGTTCTAAGTTTCTTAATATCCAATCCAAATGATACGTAACGTTAACGAAAATCATAAATTTTTTATCTTCAACACAACCGCCTCTCGCCTGTAATCCATTTAAAGCTTCTATATGCCACTGGTTTCTAGAACTGAACACAACCGGATTTCCATCATTACCGAGTGAACATGGTCCAACTTTCTGGTTCACATCTCTATGAACACAGATCTTCTGTTCTGCTTTTGGAATTAGAAGCCAACAACCTGAATATTTAGCCGTCTTTAATAAGTTAAAAGTAATTTTACTTTTAGTAGGGCTAAATTTAACGAGGGCCGAATGTTTTAGAAACTCCCAAACATGAAAAGTAAGGGTATCGCCAAACTGTGCTCTTTGTATGCCAGGCAACGGTAAACATATGGGACGTATGTAATCTACAAACAAACAACGTAAGTACCTCGTTTCTAATACTCAAAAATTTCCCGAATGAGATTAATGTGTATAATTGTATATACTATGCACAAAATTGTCTGCAAAAGCTATACGATTATTATTACCTGTATACGTAACAGTTTCGTTTAATCTTATCAGGCCTATATCATTGCCTTTAGTGTTACAATCCGACCACTTACGAGGGTGGTCCCAGAAGTACCCGACCTGACCAAGAGGTGGCGGTAGTTGTTTGAAAATATCACTGTATTGGAAAGTACGCAGTCTATAAAGCATATGTTTCAAGTTTAAAAGCGCCACGTTGTTCAGTATTTGTTTGGCAGCCATCAATAGTGAACGTTGTCAGCGAATTTGTGAAAATGGAGAAAATTGGTCATCGTTATGTGATACAATACTTTTATTAGAAAGGCCTCAGCGCAACCAATATAAAAGCTGAACTGGATTCTACTCTGGGTGAGTCTGCTCCTTCGTTGACAACAGTTAAATTTTGGGTAGCTGAGTTTAAACGAGGCCGTACGAGCTGCCAAGACGAGCATCGCAGTGGTCGACCAAATGAGGTGACGACTCCAGAAATGGTGAAGAAAATCCACAAAGCGGTACTTGATGATCGTCGACTGAAAGTGCGCGAGCTAGCAGACATTACGGGCATTTCAAAAAGTGCGGTACATCGCATATTATCTGAAAATTTGGACATGAGAAAGCTGTGTGCAAGATGGGTGCCGCGTTTGTTCACACTCGAGCAAAAACAGTGTCGGGAAAATGTTTCAATTGAGTGTTTAGCGAAGTTTCACAGCAACAAAGCAGAATTTTTGCGCCGTTTCGTAACAATGGATGAAATATGGGTCCATCATTTTACACCCGAGACAAAAGAACAATCGAAACAATGGACTCAAAAGGGAGAACCGGCTCCAAAGAAGGCGAAGACCGTTTCATCTGCAGGCAAGGTTATGGCGTCGGTTTTTTGGGATGCGCGTGGAATAATTTTTATTGACTATCTCGAAAAAGGAAAAACTATCAACGGCCAGTATTATGCAAACTTATTGCTACGTTTGAGCGAAGAAATCAAGCAAAAACGGCCGCATTTGGCTAAAAAGAAAGTGTTGTTTCATCACGACAACGCGCCAGCTCACAAATCCGTTATTGCAATGACCAAAATTAATCAATTAAAGTTTGAATTGCTACCTCATGCACCATATTCGCCAGATTTAGCCCCCTCGGATTATTTTCTGTTCCCAAACTTGAAAAAATGACTCACTGGTCAAAGATTTTCCAACGATGAAGAAGTGATGTCAGCAGTTAATGGCTATTTTGAGGAGCAAGACAGTTCTTATTATAAAAAGGGTATCGAACTTTTTGAACACCGCTGGGAAAAGTGTATAGAGCTGAAAGGAGATTACGTTGAAAAATAAATAAATCTTTTTCCAAAATTTCTGTGTTTTCTTTGTTGGATCGGGTACTTCTGGGACCACCCTCGTATATGCTGGATGTATAATTGTCTTCTCTATACCATAAAATTCAACATCCTCTGAACATTCTTTTAGTTGACGTCTGTCTAACATACAGTCGGTAGTATTATCAATGTTAAATTCTCCCAGCAGTACTCCTAGACTATGTAAATAAATACCTTTTATCAATTCAACAATGATATTCTCGTAACATTATTTTACTTACAGTTCGTAACGGTTATTACCTATACAAGATATACTAGAAAGAACATATCTTGTGCTAATAAGAGTACCTCCACATCCATAACCGCGTTCTTGCACATTATCAGAATCAGTTTGAGATTGAGGTTTGTAATATCGCACTTTTAATATTGCCAACCAAGGTGCTTCTGACAAAACGGTATCATTTTCATGATGATAATCGTCTGAATGCTGTAATCCACATATTCTTCGACTTGGTAAAAGATCTACGGTTGATTTTGTACTGTTATCAGCTTGAAAAGATGATGATGAACCACAAGTTACATAGTTAGATATTGATAGAAAATGATTTTAAATATAATTACCTGCACCTTGCACCTTCAATATAAAACCTGTTAGTAAAGATGTGTATAGAACACGGTACATGCTTACTCGTTGATGTACTTTATAAAACGAACAACACAGTCTTGAATATGTTTCTATTACACAACCAAGATAAACCATTTTGCTAATAAACAACAAATACTATAAGACGCACAACAAATAACGGGATTTTGTTTTCGTCAGGGATAGAAAAAAATCTTCAATTAAAAATTTTTTCAAATGTTGTTTATATTACACAAATATATAAACACAAAATAAAGAAATATTATAAGATTCCATATATCAAGGGGATATAATCAAGTACTCTCGGAAAAATCAAACAAATATTAGAAACAGACAACACACACATAACCTTCAATAACACACCCACATATAGAAAACTAAACACAAAAGTTAAAGATCCCCCCACCAATAAATTACCAGATAAATACTATTTATATTCAATGTAAAACATCTTCAAAACTGTATGTAGGTCAAAGCAAATAGTGTCTAATGAATCGCATAAGTCAACACAAATCAGATATTCAAAAAATTAAAGAAAACTCTAACAAACAGAAATAACCAAAATTCAACTCCCACCATACTTAACAAAAACACGACAGGATATCATGCAAAACATAGATGATATTATAGATATCATTCCATATCAAATCAATCTCCTAACCTCATCGGCTACAATTTGTTTGAAATTGTGAATAACAGTAGCTTGAGAAAAAACAATTACAAATAAGTATCTTTTTAATTTTTTTTACTTTGCATACTTTTCGAGTTACGGGTACTCAAAGACGTGAAAACAGCGTGATTTGTCTATAATTCGAGTTGTAGTTGAGCCACAGTAATGAAATATCTGGTTTTACAGCTGTTTATAGGCTTTAATATGATATATAAAATGATAGGAATGTAAAATTTTTATAATAAAAAAACAACTGAAATCTTTTACATTCCAAATTTCAAAAAACTGTAATTTTAAAAATCTTCAAAAAAATATATGTTTAAGAAAAACTATTTCTCTGCACATTCTGAAAGTTTGAAGCTGGGTTGGAATGGGACCAGTAACAAATGTAGTAAAATGCAATATGAAGTTAGAAAGCTTAACTTTCGGAATGGGGTCAGTTACTTAAACCAATCAATGATATTTTATGCAGGCTAAATTAAATGCTAAGATAGTCTGAAATTAAGTAAAAAAAGCACCTTAACATGAATCACTGGTTTTACAATGAGTTTACGGCTGGTTGTATTTATGAAATAATTTATTAAGAACAAATTGATGGGTTAATTAAATAAGCGAATGTTATTTTAGCCAATTATGCTAACAGAGTGTAACACAGAGTTACATTTACACTGATTTTAAATTTATTTTAAGTGCTCAGGTCCGTGAATAGCCCTATAACTAAGATATATTTGTGAAATAATTTATTAGACCATGGTGTACTGTCCAAACCATCGTAACGTGTTAAGATTCCCCATTTATAATAATGTAATTTTGTATGCAATAATAATAAAAAACCCTGGTACGGTCCTGCATTCTACAATGTATTTTTCGTTGAGTTAAAATCTGTAGACGTCAGTTTATTTTAAATGGTGTTTTCTTAAATATCAAGGGTCACCTCTATATGTTCTCATACAGACAAAATTCCTTCCAGAATAAAACGCAGACTTTTATTACTGTAAATGACATCTTTTCATATGCCAAGACTTTTTTAAAACGTGCTCATGATTACAGATGTCGTTTCGAAGAAAAGTCTCCAGATAAAAATGAATTTATAAATATTTAAAAGTGTTGCCGCCCTTTTAACAAAAGGATTAAATGACATTTAGTTAAATTTATTATTTACCGTACGTGCTATTTTAATGTTGCGTTGAATATATTTTTTTAGAGTGTAGTCAAATAAAAAATTTCTTCTAGAACAAAATTATGTGAAGGCCACTGCAAAAATGTCGATTTACTCTACAAGGCAGATTTCAGATGCGGGAATTACCGTGACGTTGGATCGAAGAGTTTGGAAGGTTTGGCGTGGTCAACCTTCATTGGTTTATAAAAGTTAGGCTATTTCGCAATAGGCTAGTTTAAAATTTCCCCCTTAAGTTTATTTACAAAGCATATAAAAATTCTTCATCTCCGAAGTAGTCTTGGTTAGAACCTCATACAGTTTAGATTGAATCTTCACTTAGAGAGTCGTAAAATTTTTTATGATAGTTCCTAAAATTAATAAGTTTTGTGTATGGAACAAAGTTGCAGTTTGAAAAGCATTAATTACTTAATCGTTTTGTGTAGTATCGTATAGTACAGGAAGTCTACTTGCTTCAGTTTACCGTTTAAATTTTCGGTGTTAATAAATTAACACAAATAATTCAGTTTATCGGATTTAAAAAAACAGTTGCGAGGAAAATTCAATCTTGAATTTAATTGTAAAGCTTGTCGTTTTGATTAACGAACTTATGTCTAATTCAGAGTGATATTAGTTACAAATTTAAGAAGATAGGTTAGAGCATTCGGAATTTTAACGTTAATAATCCTTACCTTTGAGGGTTTTCGTTTTAATAGTAATATACATTAGTGGATTAGCAGAATTTGTGTTAGTTCTACAACAATTATTACGTCGAAATGATACAACCTTTTAATAACGAAATTTGGTTAAAGAATGAACCTTGTAACTATTCGACCAACTATTCGGTTCTTCCGATTTCCCTCCTAAATTTCCAGGCATGCGTCCTCCCCTTTTACAACAACAAAAATAAGCATCTAAAGCGACAAACTTTTTAACTAGTTCAAGCTAGCACTAGGAGAAGGGCGGGAAACCCCTTTAGCCATTACTATTATCTTTTGTTACCTACTGTAAATTTGTAAATCTCTTCTCTTACGTTTCTTGGTTATGAAACGAATAAACAATACTTTGGTTCGTCGCTTAATAGAATATTAACATTGTCGCACAATTTAATATATTATTATTTTTAGTAATAAACATTACTATTGTCCATTCCACAGAAACGCGATGCTACCTTTTCTGCAGAAAAAGAATTTTTGTAAGTAATATCGAATTAATATTTTCTGTTTGCTTTTAAAGTAAATACAACTTCATTTTGCTAATTTAAGTACTGATTAATTATTAGTGGGGAGGCAGATGGCCACAATGATAAATTTGGCTCACCCTGAAACCTAACTAGCAGCCTCTGTGCTAGATTTTACATTACAGTAGTACAGATGATATCTTGACCGGTGGTCACTGTGTATGTGTGGGACCCTCTTTTCTGGACGCCATTTAGGAAAATGGCGGATGCAAATATTTGATTGTTCGTTCTTTGGAAACTACTCAACCTAATCATCTGTACCACTGTAATATAAAATCTAGCATGGTGGTTGCTAGTTAGGTTTCAGGGTGAGCCAACTTTGTAATTTTACATATTTTACTAAATGCGCCTCCCCACTAATTGTTTATGATTGATTTATTATTAAAAGCTGATGACCCTAAACTATACTGCTACAATTTTCAGATTGTTGGTCTGCTTTTTTAAATTTAATAATAGCAGAATTCCCTATTAACACTGCGAGGTAACTTGCCAGGACGTTCCCGTTATAGAGTGTCTGCCCTTTCTGAAGGTCTGAACTAAAAATACATTTGCTTTAGGACGGCTTCTTTTTTATAGCAAATTAGTGTAAAACATCTTGCACCAACTGCACCCAACTTAAGGAACGAAGAGAGAAATGCACTAGGA
The DNA here is from genome assembly GCA_929113105.1 of Agrypnus murinus. Classification (NCBI taxonomy): domain Eukaryota; kingdom Metazoa; phylum Arthropoda; class Insecta; order Coleoptera; family Elateridae; genus Agrypnus; species Agrypnus murinus. The sequence continues at coordinate 172,445,499 of OV816026.1, read as the reverse complement.
CTAGGAGAAAATATGGAAATCTGGGAATTATTGCAGATTATAAGTAATTCATGTTTAAAAAGGAAGCTTAAATATATTTACGCTGAAAACCAAACTAAATTAAATTTAATAAGAATCTTGAAAGTGGAAATTCTAGAAATATAGTTTAACCTGGGAGTAGTACATAGTTTTGCTATGAAGTTTCAACAATGCAGGTAAAAATGTATCATATCATGTTCAAAAACTAGAAAACATTTTTAAAGTAAATTTCGTGTATTCGTTGTTGTTCCGGCTATGTAAACTGAACGTATATCCTTCATTAAATGCATTGTTATTAGATTCGGTAAAAATTACATTTCGCTAATTAACTTAGTAAATGCTACTGTTTCTCACGCCAACGATGTTGTATTATCCACAAGCAGCAACCAGAGAGGCCTTAAGGGCACCGATGCCGACGTGGGTAAACACACTACCTGCCTGCCTCATCTGTATATACCTGTATATAGATAAAGACACAACAATATATAGGTAGCAAGCAGCGACAGCAGCAGCCTGTTAAGTTTCCATAGCAACGATTTCCTGCGGCCAGCAACAACGAAACCTTACGCCATCTTCAAAGTTTATACTTGTATATATATATATATTTAATTTTCGGTACTGCTTTTGTTTTCTATTTTATACGAAAGGACGAACGGTTGTCTGCGTTTTTGCCATCCTCTTCACGTAATAGAAACAACCGCTTTATATATATCTACAAAGAAATTTTGTATTTTTACTGAACTGAGCATGGAACGCTTTCAGCGCTTCTGAGGAAGATAATATGTCCTCTTATAGATAATTGCTAAGAACCGGCACGATTCTGTTCAGTGCGCTCGTATTATATAAACAACAACAGTGCAAATAAAATATTACAGGATGAACAGTATAAAAACAAGTACACAGTTTCTCTCGTCCAATTCACTAATTGAAATTTGACTAGAGGCTGTATGTATATAAAGTTCGCAGTACATCACCTACATTTCAGAAATGTAGTAGTACAAATAGTAGAAATAAGTATAAAAACCGTTAATACGAAAATTCTAATTTATCCGTTATTAAAATTTTGTAAAGACCACCTAAATTTTCTACAAATACTTCGCAATTTCAATATTACATTAGTATAAATTAATTAAAATCTAAAAGGTGCTTACATTTACCTGTGTTATAGACAACCCAATTTGCTGTTCATTATGATTTTCTTCCACATCCATTACTGCATTTTTATTTCGATTGCACTTCGTATGTATTCTTAATTCTCTAAATTCAACATTTGCTGATATGAGTCCATGATATTCCCTCTAATTTGAATTTTTACCGCAAAGAGATTCCGCAGAGAATAGATCTTTTGCAGAGCTATTCGTCTAAGTCGTCGTATTTTTTAAAGTTTTCTTGTTCCTATGGCTAGGGACTTGTGTATGAAGAACCCTAAAGGATTTCCCAGTTGTTGCTGTAATTGGCGTTTTGCCTTTGGTGATTGCTTGGTGGGAAAATCTGCTTTTACTAGCTTTAATTGACCGGTAAGGGTGACTGCTTTGATAACACAGGTCTACAAAAAAAATTTTTTTTAAAGATGTTTTAATTTCAACAACTAATTCTATACAATTTCGGGACCCTGATTATGAATTTCCTTTTCATTTTCATGTATAACGTCAGGTTTTTTTTACAAATTACAAAAAAAAGAAAACAACTTGTACACATAATGTATATTTAGTGCATAAAATAAAAATGAAGGTATATTTCCAAAAATATAACATATTTGTGATTTTGTTTTCTGTCAAACTTGATATATTTTACGTTTTGTATGAACACTGCGCTTAGTAGCTTTTTTGTTGTGTGTTTTTTCTAGATTATCGCGTTGTAACATGCAGCAATAGTCTGCCATCATTGATATGCTCCATTTACCATGATAACGTCGTTCCATTTCCTGTATATCCTGGTGAAACCTATCACCCTGTTCTTCACTCAATGAACCGAAATCTTCAGGGAACTGATCCAAATGTGAGAATAGTAAATGTACTTTTAAACTCATATTGCAGCCCAAGTGCTGAAACTTCTTTAACATGTTGACAACATTCTCGTAGTCGGGGTCCTTATGATTCCCTAAAAACTTTTCAATAACCTCTTTAAACGCAATCCACGCATCTTTTTCAACAGTTTTCTTACAATTGAGAAAATGCTCATCCTTACAAAGCGATCTTATTTGAAACCCTACAAAAACTCCTTCTTTTAACTTTGCTTCAGATAAAGTTGGAAATTTGGTGCAAATATATTTAAAACAGTCTCCACCTTTGCCAAGAGCTTTAACTAATTGCTTCATTAAGTCTAATTTAATATGTAGGGGGTAAAAGGACTTTTGTAGGGTCCACCTATTTAGTACATTGTATGTTTTTTGCACCTGGGACGAGATCTTTTCGAAGAGGCCACTGTTTTACAGTCCATGTTTGTCTGTTGCACGGCTATCCCATTCACACATAAAACAGGGAAACTTTGTAAATCCTGATTGCTGACCAAGAAGCATACAAAGCACCTTTAGATCTGTGCAAAGCATCCAATTATGTTCCACATACTTGATTTTCTTTAAAAGAAGCTGCAAGTTCTCATAGGTCTCTTTAAGGTGTACCGAATGTGCGACAGGAATGGAGCTCAACACATTACCATTATGTAGTAACACACCTTTTGCTTGAATCAATGAAAAGATGCCATTCTTCTTTGTCATACGAAGCAGCTCCCAATTTTGTAACTAAAGCAGGAATGTTGTTACAATATACTAAAGATCCATCTGAACTGAAATAAGGGCTTAAGTCTTTTTCTTAATTTCTATGGAAACTGGTTATTGTTCCAGGAACCAACAAATATTTCTCACGATGTCTGGATGCCAACATTTCTGACGCGTCTTTCGGAAGATATAAATCTCTTATTAAATCACTCAGTTCATTTTAAGTAAACAGTTCTGGTTTATCACATTCTTCTGGATTAAAGTCTACGTCGTTAGAATCATAAGGGTCCTCATCGGAGTCAGATGAAACTATAGCTTCAATTTCTTTTGGTGGAACAGGTCAGGTCCGTGTGGCACAGGTCTGATAGCAGAACTGACGTTGGGATAGGTTATATTTCTCTTATTCTTAACATTAAAACCTTTTATATTGCAAGAACAAAAATAACAATCATCACTATGGTCTTTTGGTTCACGCCGTACCATGGGTATTAAGAAACTTAATAATTTTTTTTCTACCTTTTGTCCAGTTTTGCAAGGCTTCTACACAAACCCTGCACACAATGTGTGGTGCCCACGATTTATCTTTCTCACCAACTTTTATGCTAAAATAAGCATAATATGGTGATTTTACAAATGCAGTTATATGTTGTCTTTCTTTAGTGACCACAAAACTTCCACAAATGTAACAAAAACAGTTCGGATCATTTATACAATGCCGTCTTTCCATTATTTAAATTAACAAAATACGAACAAACATCTACGAAAATACAAAAATCGAAAATCGATACGCACAGTAGTAAAGCCAAATGCAGACTAAAGACAAGTATGTATCGACGTGTTGTAAGATTGGTGGGAATATAATACAATGTTCCCAGTTTAACTTTTTATAATAGCATTTTGCTACAAACATCATTGTCAAATTTGGACATGAATATTTTCCACATTTATTTTAATTTTTTGAATTAGCTGAATTTAACAAGCACACGTTTTGTAAAAAATCTGTACGTGATGGAAAAGAAAGGATGTTATTATCGAGATCAGCAGGTCTAAATCATTCAAGAAAAGGTATTAATTTCTAAACATCAAATTTGTTGTAGACCTGTATAATTAATGTTCATTTGACTTATTTCGATTTGTTATTTTTTAGAGAAATTTCGTATCTTGCCAAATTGGGACACTTGTTAATTTGAGGAATTAAACCCAAAGGTTTTGAGCAAGTTTCATTGTCTTGCCTGAAATTTCTTTGGTATTATTTACCAACATATATTATCTTATTTAGGGTGTTATTTTCAGGTTTTTATTTCGTTCGTTCGACATTTGCAATATCGGGAAGCGATTAATTGGCTGCCGTACGCGATCACCCAATGTCTTAATTAAAAGATTGATTAAGATCATTCAAATTTCTCTGATATTATAAACAATTATAAAGTGCAATTAAGTAATAGAATTTATTTTAAATTAATTTAGGGGTTCATATACCGAGGAGTCCATAAAAGTTAGTTTATGATACGTGTAAGGGTTTTGGTAATCGATTTAACTTGTATTACCTTTTATTGCTGTTATACAATTTTATTGTTTAGTTTTATATTAGTTGTGTACCTTAGACATATATTTTTAATATGAATTTGATAAATGAGATGAAAGGAGTGTTGTTTGAAATCCATGTGCTCTTTTCAGTTTAGGTATGATTTTGTTATTTTTTGTACTTTACTTACTTTTGTATGTGCAGAATCTGATTATCTGGTAATCATCTTATAGAAAACTCCAGAGACTTTCGAGATTATCTTCAAGCCTTCGCCGTTTCTTAGCGTGTTACATGGATGTAATGTAATTTACATAGTACACACTATTTTTTGAATCATCTTCACAATGATCTTCCAGTTATGTTTCGGCCCCTCAACATTAAACAAAAAATGTAATAACATTATTCGCGCTGTATTGAAGTCGACTCTTGTTTAGCCCTTCACCTTTGATGGTTCCATCTATCACAGCCAAGTCTTCCAACAGACGTCTTCCGTCCTAAGGTTAAACCGTTTTAGGTAGGTGGCAAAGTACCTGTGTCTACTTAAAAATCTCTTAATAATTTCTTCTTCGACCGAACCTGACCGAAAGACCAGCCTTTCTGCTTTCCTGTTGCAATTTTTTCTTCTGTCACTTGTTCATTATTTCTTCCCTGGATCTAATTTTCCGCTCCTTTCTCTTTTGCACACCAATTTCCACTCCAAAACTTGCAAATCAGTTGGTAGTTACCCGGCAATAAGAACAGGCTATTCCATCTCAAAACAGGCAGGTGGTGCCGGTCAAAATCACTAATTTTGATGAGATTTTACATTACATGACATGAATGCTTTGCAGCTTGATTTATTAATTTGTTCACTTAATTCAGAGAAATAGAAATTTCTATGCGAATGAGTACTACGCGCGGTTTATCTATCCACGGGTAATTGAAATCTTTTAATGAATCAGTAAGATGATGCAACTGGTATTTATGGAAAATATAGTTCAAGTGTATCAGGATACAATATTAAAATTTCGGATTTTTTGAAGGTAGCTTTTTTGAGATACAAGAAGTCAAAGTTGGCCCTTTTCAAAAATAAATATCTTTCTTCAGGTACATGTTACAAAAGTTAAAGAAAAAAATTACCTTTCAGGCAAATCGTCCTATACAAATATTCCTATTAGTTTCCGAAATATTGAAAAAATCAGTTTCAAACAAGAACATAGGAGACCTTTTATTTTTGGCAAAGATTACATACTAAAATTTCATAATAATTCGTGACTTTGATAGGCACCACCTGCCTGTTTTGAGATGGAATAGGTCTGAATAAGCCAATATAAGTTCGCTTGAAATTGTGCAATAAGCACTACGGCATTCATTCTGTCGGCTTTCTGATATAGCTTTAATATACCTCTCCACTTTACCCACAGCGTACTGAATATGAACGCTCTTCGCGTTCATATTCTTGTCAAAAATGACGACGAGATACTTAATAGCTTCCTTGGCTTTCATTTCAATGTCTCAGCAGTCTCCTTTATATCTGCAATATAATAATCTTGTCTTGTATCTTGTGTCTTGTAATAATAATAGTCTTGTCGGCGTCATTCCCAATCTTTTATAGTTTCTTCTATTTTGCTGTTAAGCAGATGTACTACAATCTTTGCTATGCCATTTGCATTATCGATTTTTCCCAGTTTCCCTGTTACAAGCAGTAGTGCTGTATTGATGGTTGACATAACTTCACAGCTTCGGAAATTCCATGTTCTGAGAATGTCATGACTGTGTATATTCACAGCAAAAACAATATCACAGATCTTTGGGGAACACCACAGGTAACTGGTACTTCTTTTTCGTCGTCTATTATACGTATACATCGTTTGCTTGAATAACTGGCAACGCTTGGGATATCCATCCACCTCACGTTTACCAGAGCATCCATACGGAAGGGACTTAAAGGCATTTTTAGTATCCATTCTTACAAGAATGCAGACTCTATTTTAGAACACGCCTGCTCCCCTCTAGCTCCCATTACCATCCCATTTCAGATTTCCGCTTCTTTCTACGTTTGCTATAATTTATCTGCCAATAAGTGTTTTATAAGTTTTTCTAATGGTATCTAATAGACAGCTGAGTATATGTATAATAAACTCTTATTTCTTAGCCGACAAGCTGCTGGCTGTTTGTTCATCATTAATAAATATCGGTAATTTTCGTCGACACGTATCTGTTATTTCTCAGTATATTCTCAGATAGAAAACACTCTTTCAGGGTGCTTACGAATATTCGCCCAGTTTTGTCTGTGGTAGTGTAGGAAGTTTCTCGATTTTATACCCATCTCACCATACGTTTTCATCGATTTGTTTCTAGGACTTTTTCTTAGATACTACAATGGTTATCTAGTATTTCCTTCATTTATCTTTGCACACCGCCTTCAATTTGGTTGTCAAATTGTTGGCTTCAGATGGGTGTCTTTCTTGACTTATTCTAATGCTCTTTTGGCCTTAAGATAGTTGGTTCTTAAGTTGATTAACTCTGCACTTCACTAATAGAGGGTTTCCATTTGTGTTTAGCCTTATTTTTGTCACGAGTTTACTCCTCCACCTGTGTTTTCAGGTTCGTAAACTCTTTCGTGCTTAGTTCATTTTCCTTTCTTGTATTCGTCTTTCAAGGATGTCTATAACTGCAGAACTGGGATCTTTATAGGTATTTCGACTATTTCGTACATATTCTGATCACTTGCTTATCTCTTCCATGAAAGTGTATATTCTGATGATAGCTGAACTTCTTCTCACCTGGAGACTCACATCATACTGTTCTGCTTGCCAATTAAGCAAACTAGGCAGATATGTGATATATGACTCATGCTATCTGCTTATAAATGTCCAACTGCTTTCTTTATTTATGGTTACCAAGTCCTCTTGGGCTAGCTGTTGGTCTGGTCATCTGGTATTCTTCCGGGACAACATAATTTAATCTGACTTAACCTAGACTAACTTATAAAGCCAAAACGAAAAACTTATAAAAGTTATATTAGTTGCGTATGCAGATTGAAAGCTTAGAAATTATTAAGGAAAGAAAAGTGCTAATGAACTCTGATTTAGGTCCTATTAATTCCAGTCCTTTTACAATTGCTCCAGTAATCAGCCAACCTTGACCGATTTCCGGTGATCCGTGAAGTTCTGTAGCTATAAGGTTAGGTTTTTAGATTTTAGTTTAGTTTTTTAGTGTCTGCTGAAGATGATAGCCTAACTGTTGAAACACTTGTCCAAAGTGATTAAGACTGTGTGTGGTGAGGATGAAGTACGATTATTGGTTAATTCTTATTGGCACGAAGTAGTGAATTTTCCTAAAATTAAGTCAGACTCACAACAGCTTTAAGATTAAGCTTTAAAAACTCTAGGTCTACGCATCGACAATTGGGGCTTTGCAGGGTGACAAGCGAACCGGGAAACTTTGAAAACTGGGAGATAACTGGGAATTTGCACAATCGAAAAACAACCAGGAATGTACCTTGAATTAGAGAGTTAAGTCGGCAATTTTTTTCAGCGAAAAAAGAAAATAATTTTCATAGTATGTGCTTACTTTCAAAAATAATTAATATTTTACGTTATCTTTTTTTTCTAGTTACGTGTGCAAAAGAGTTCAATACTGGAAACAGTAATATTTTTAATTATAATGAATACTTTTTTAACTTTTAAGTAAAACGTTATGTTCGTAGATAAAACGTTGTAAGATACACATATAAAAAGTCTCTTGCTTGTACTCACGTCTTTGAAAACACTTGTTCGTGTCTTAAACAGTTCGCGCAATAAAGAATGACTTTTTATACTTGTATATTAAATACCTATTTATAAGACGTTTTAGCGGATTTATCCTTGAACGCGTGCGCTAAACACGTGTCTTATGAAAATAATACTTTAGTGTACTATTTTGCAGAGTTCAATTAAACTGAATCATTTTTTATCGTTATTTGGTTATTTAGGCTTCTCAGACAGTAAAAAACGGCTTCAAGTGAAAATTTTATGCTCCGTTATTAATTCTAAATTAATAATCTGATCATCAATATAGGTATACATAAATTATTGAAGGAAAAAACCGGGGAAGATGATACTTTGCGACCTGGAAATTCGGGAAAAAATCTTGAATTTAAAAGTACCACTCTTGCTGGCCACCCTGTTTTGTTTTAGTTAACACTGCTATAAGAAAATTGTATCACCAATTAAAGGTTTTGAAAATGCGTCCTCAGATTTACCGTCGTTATGAAGATTTACTTACATTTTTATTAACGCAATGTACTGCCCTTAAAACACTTGCTTTTTCAAATCCTTAATCTTCAAGGTCACCAAGACCTTCAATTGTAAATAAACAGTTATCAAATCCGCTTTGCTTATTAACTAGCACTGGTGACAAACAGTTCCGCTTGTATTTTGTATAAATCGCTTCAGTTTTATTATCTTCTGTGGCCGAAGCTTTTTTTTAAAACTTTATTTATTGAATATAATAAAACACATTTATATATTTCGTTTGCAGTCGTAGAATATATTTTATTATTTTTAATCAAGAGAAAACTTTATCTCTTTTTAACATTTATGATACAAATGTATTAATATTACTTTGTCAGTAATTATTTAACTAGTTTAAGACGAGTTTAAATAATTAGATTGAATTAACACACTTAACAGAATAATTTTACAATTCACATTTAAATGATATTAAGCAAAATAATTAATTAAAACTCGAATGAGTCTTTATGTTTTACTAGCAGGAAAATTTTAAAGTCCACACCTAGATAAATACTCACGCAGGATAAACACTTGTTGAAGATTTATAAAGACTAAAGACTTAAGATTAAAACAAAGGTATTGTAACAAGAGAGAAAAAGAAAGAACCTCTTCTTCACACAACAAATGGAATATTCTACAGCATTCGAGAGAATGACGCATCGCACCAAGCATGTAAACCAGACGCGGTTTATCTAGCGCCTTCCAGAAATACATACTAGGTTCCAGCGGCTTCTGGTACGATTATATGAGGGTATAAAATCGACTTCGCGGATAAAAGAGGGGCAGTCAACAGCGAGTCATTAACTGTGTATCACGAAATAAATAGTAAATGTGAAGATAAATGTTGTATTAGAAATTCATAGTCTGTAAATAATAGTTTTAATGGTTTATAATCATAGCGTACAGTGGTGTTACAGGTGTGAGGTTTTTAAAATAAATAAAATCGCGTAATAATTAAATAAAGTGCTGTGAGATAAAATTTTTAGTGTTAAAAATAATTTCAACAAACAATTAAAATGGCGATGAAATTGTTAAAAGATCTTAAAGTAATAGACTTAAAACACGAACTTGAAGAACGAGATTTAGACACAATGGGCCTTAAAAACGTGTTAATAAATCGGCTAAGAGAATGGCTTTTGGAACAGCAAGAAGACCCTGAAAGTTTCCTCTTCGAAATACCTGGACCCGCAATTGATACTAATTAAGTAAAATGGAAGAGAATTCTAGAAAGTCCGAAGAAAATGTTAGAATGCTTAAAGAAGAACTACTGGAAAAGTCTGAAGAAAATTCTAGAACGCTTAAAGAAGATTTACTAGAAAACACAAGATTGCTTAAGGAAGAATTACTAGAAAAGTCTGAAGAAAGTTCCAGGCTTAAAGAAGAATTGCTGGGCAATGTCAAAGTGTTAGAAGATAAGGTTTTCGAAGAATTGTTGGAAAATTCCAGCGCGTTAGGACTATTAGAAATTAAATTGGAGAAACAAGATAGGGTAATAAAGATGGTAGAAGAGAAAATAGCCCAAATGCAATTACCACCAACAACTAAGAAAGACGATATGACCGAAATGCTGGAAGATAGAATGAGGCAACTACGGTTTCCCTCAACTTCTGAGTTTAATGAAGTACAGAAGCAATTTAAAGAAGAAACGGTTCCTGCCGTAGGGATAAAAATAAAACCACCCATGTTCGATGGAAAGATACCTTGGTCCACCTACTACAAACAATTTGAGGCGGCCGCTGGGGCCAACGGATGGACAGGCAAGGAAAAGGCCGTTTCTTTAACTGTGGCTTTGCGTGGAGACGCGTTGAACGTCCTGCAAACAATCCCAGCAGGACAGGAAAATGATTACCAATTGTTAGTGTCTAGATTGGAGATGAGATATGGAGACGCGCATCTTCAACAAGTGTATCACGCGCAAGTGAAGAATCGTATCCAGAAGAATGGAAAAAGCATTCAGGAGTTTGAAGCCGATGTTGCGCGGCTTGTCCGGTTGGCGTACCCTACGGCACCCGATTCATTTCTGGGACAACTGGCTGTGCAGACCTTCATTGATGGGTTAAGAGACGGGGAAACACAACAATCATTGAGGCTGGCACGACCAAGAACAACTGATGATGCGCTTGCTCACGCCTTAGAATTTGAAGCTGCAAAACAAGCGTCCCGAGGTCACGGGCGTGTTCGGGCCGTTGTGGAAGAAGAAGAAGGTTCTAAAGATCACCTAGAGGAGTTAATAATGAGAGTTCTTCAGAAGGAAGAGAACCGTAAGAAGAATCAAGAAGTTCAAGGGCCTCGTTGTTGGAATTGCGGCGAACAAGGTCACATACGACGTCGTTGCCCTAAAACGGGTTCAGCAGTCGGAAAACTAAAGAAGGTCGACGAGAGGGGGCAAACGTTGACCTTGAGTAGAGATGCCCCGAAGATCACCATTCATGCCGTAACATCAAAGAATAATAATAATAATAATAATAATAGTTTTTATTTTCCACAAGAATACATAAAAAAAAGAAAACGTAATAAAAAAGATGTTATACATATTGGTAATCATTTGTATAGAAAATAAACTACTTAAGTGGAAAAAGTGATGATAGTCAGTTGAATTCAAGAATTGAATTCTCTGCTCTTCCCTATCACCACAAAGTTACTCTACATGTTTATAAGTAATGTTATTATACAAAGAATTTAGTGATACGAACATACCCATAAAAGTATTATACTACTACTAAGATTTATAGAGAGTTATGACCACCAGAGCATCACAATAGAAAAAGTATTGCATAAACAGTATCTACTATAATGATTTCGAACTTCTAACGAGGTACCAGATTTCATCGTTACCATTTCAGTTTGTTTGGGGTAATTTACTTTGCTTTTAATTAGAAGAGTTATTTAATAACCAATTGGCAGTGCGTTTCTTAAATGAACATGTGGATAAGCTTTTGTTTTCGATAGGTACTGAATTATACAACTTATATATATTGAAGGTAAAAGAACGTTTGTAAAATTCAGTATGATGTACAGGTGGAGTGATTAAACCTCTATGGCGAAGTTTAAATTATGTACATCAGTACGATATCTTATTTTATTGTACAGGTAAGAAGGGACTGTTTTTGTAATAATTTTATGATATAAGACCAAAGAATGCAATACCCTACGCTTATTCATATTTAACCATTTAGTTTCAATTAACTTATGCGAAATATGCTGTCGACGTTTGATTCCATAGATAAATCGCAAACATGCATTTTGCATTACCTGGATTTTTCTGCTAGTTACACTGTCAAGACAGGGACCGTAAAGGACGTCACAATAATTAAATTGTGAAAGAACCAAGGATTCACATAGGGTAATCTTTAAGGTTTTATTTAATATGTGACGACTATTATAAAGAAGTTTAAGGTTACAAAATGCCTTTCTGTTACAGGCATTTATATGCTCATGAAATCTAAACTTATTATCTAGTGTGACACCCAGATTTCTAGCACAGTCTGAACTTGGAATAGGGATACCATTGATAGATATCGGAAAATCTTCTCTCAGAGCAATTCTGTGTGTTGTTCTACCGAATATAATAAGTTTAGATTTAGTAGGATTTATCTTAAGAGAATGTGAAGCTGCCGAAGCTGCCAAGTTACTTAAATCGTAGTTAATATTTCTATTAGCATTTATTCTGTCTGCATAATTAAAAGAATAATAAATTTGTGTCATCAGCATATTGATGATACTTACAGTGTTTTAAATCACTACAAATGTAACGTGAATAAAGGGTATAGAGGAGAGGCCCCAAAATTGATCCTTGTGGGACACCACATTCGATATTTCTAAGCTGAGAATTATTATTGTTTAAAGCCACGTATTGTTTCCTATTACAAAGGTAATTTTTAATCAAATATATAGATGAATTATCAAATCCGATATGCTTTAGGACTGCCAGCAGTATACCGTGATCTATAGTGTCAAAGGCCCTTGAGAAGTCTAATAAAACCAAAGCTGTGATTTTGCCTTCGTCAGTTGCTCGTATAATATCATCAGAAATGCACAACAAAGCAGTTACACAACTGAAGTTGGCACGAAACCCAGATTGGAATTCTAAATATAGGTTATTTTCATGTATATAGGCCATTATCTGCTCGTCAATAACTTTCTCAAGAACCTTGGACAGTACAGGCAGTATACTTATTGGCCTAACGTCTTTGAATTCTTTTGGAGAGTTGATCTTTGACAAATGAATAACCTTAGCTACCTTCCACTCTTCTGGAAAAACGCTATTATCTAGACAGAAATTTATAACATGTGTAATATATGGTATTAATACGGGACAACATAAATTTATCATCAATACGCTGATACCATCAACACCAGATGAAGTTGATTTAATTTTGTTAAGTTGTTTAGTTACTTCATGCTCTGGAACTGGTACAAATTTAAATTTATCGACAACGTTCGGTCCTACATTCTCATAAACTTCTGGTATTGTTAAATTAGGAGAAATAAATGCCTGTACCGAATCAATAAAAAAATTATTAATTTGATTGACGTTACTTAAATGAGTTGGAATATCAGTCTTTGTTTTGGTACTACAAACTTTAAGCTGTTTTAATATTACCTTGATTGAATCGTTGGTTGAAAAATGCTTTCTTCTCGTTCTTGATCGACAGAGTAACCAGATTACGTAGCATTTTATAATAGTTCCAATGTTCAACAGCTTTGGTTGTTTTGAATCGTTTAAAAGCTTTATCTCGCAACGACATCATAAATCTAAGGTTGTCTGTCAGCCACGGAGCTTTTGTAGAGAATAGTACCAGTAGTTTGTTCGTAGATGGAAAAATTGCTAATCGAACTGTTCCACTACTTATTGATACGGGGGCGACAAAATCCATCATACGCCCTAATGTTCTACGAACAAGTATGAAGCTGTTACAGACAACTACTCAACTCCGTACAGCAACAGGTGAAGTGATACCAACACGCGGAGTGGTGAAGATGAAGATTGGCATTGGAAGTGAAAAACGTGATCATGAGGTGCTGGTAGCCGACATCATTGACGAATTCATCTTGGGAATGGACCTCCTGAGAAAATTTGGTTTTACATTGGACTTGAAGGAGGGTGTTTTGAAGGTTGGTAACGAAGAACTTTCATTGCATCCACGAGAAGATCCTGTCGTAAGGGTTTTGCTGACAGAAGATGTGATATTGCCGGGTCAAAGCGAGATGGTTGTCGAGGCAGGTTTGGATGGAGATCTTCGGGTAGGATGTGTGCGAATGATGGAGCCTGTTTGTGATAAGAAGATCCATAGTGGCATACTGGTGGGAAAAGCGCTGATCAAGGTTGGAAAGACAGTACCGGTGAGGCTTATGAACGTTAATGTGGATCCGGTGACATTGAAGAAGAGTACCCTTGTGGGACAGTGTGTGCCAGTATTCCGAGTAGCCAGGTGTATGGCCGATGTTCCAAAACCAGCGCCCAAAGACCATGGTGGAAAATTAGTGGGTATGGTCACTAGTTCGTGCGAAGACCTTAACAGAACGGAAGTGAAAGAGGTACAGGGTTTGGTTCACCGATACCAAGATATCTTCGCTCTTGACGATAGTCAGAAGGGACGAACAAATATAGTAAAACATAAAATCAATACAGGCAACTCTATGCCTGTCCGTCAGCAGCCGAGGCGTCTACCTCTAGCAAGGCGAGCAGAAGCCGAAAAGATTATTACGGATATGGAAGAACAAGGGGTCATCGAGCCATCCAGCAGTCCATGGGCATCACCGGTGGTCCTGGTCAGTAAGAAGGACGGGTCAACGAGATTTTGTGTGGACTATCGGCAGCTCAATGACGTGACCAAGAAAGACAGCTATCCCTTACCACGCATCGACGACACGTTAGATACCCTGTCTGGTTCACGATGGTTTTCGACTTTGGACTTGAAGAGTGGTTATTGGCAAGTTGAAATGGAACCTGAAGACCTGGAGAAGACCGCGTTCACTATTGGTTCAGGACTATGGCAGTTTACAGTTATGCCTTTCGGTCTATGTAACGCTCCGGCCACCTTTGAGCGTCTAATGTAGACCATCCTGAGAGGGCTGTCGTGGAAGACCTGCCTGGTATACCTAGATGATGTGATTGTAGTCGGAAAATCATTCAACGAACATTTGAAAAATCTAGAGGAAGTGTTCCGAAGACTACGTGGAGCCAATCTGAAACTGAGTCCGAAAAAGTGCCACATATTCAGAAAGGAAGTGAAATATCTCGGGCACGTCGTATCACAAAATGGAGTGGCAGCCGACCCCGATAAGATTCGTGCAGTTCATGAGTGGCCAACACCGAAAGATAAACACCAAGTTCGTAGTTTTCTTGGGTTATGTACCTACTACACGCGTTTCGTTCCTGGGTTTGCCAATATAGCGAAACCTCTGACAAGGTTAACTGAAGATGGGCGCGAGTATGTTTGGAGCGGAGAGTGTGAAACAGCTTTCCAACAGTTGAAGCGTGCCCTGACAACAGCACCAATATTGAGCTATCCACGGACAGAAGGGAAATTCATACTTGACACAGATGCAAGTAATCTGGCCATTGGGGGTGTCCTTTCTCAGATACAGGATGGACAAGAAAAGGTCATCGGCTATTTTAGTAAGGTTTTGTCGAAAGCCGAAAGGAATTATTGTGTGACCAGAAAAGAACTATTGGCCGTCGTGAAGTCCGTTGAGCATTTCTACAAATACTTGTACGGACGGAAGTTTTTATTGAGGACGGACCATGCAGCGTTGAAATGGCTTCTACAATTTCGTAATCCTGAAGGCCAGGTCGCAAGGTGGATCGAGCGATTACAAGGATACGACTTTGACACAGAACATCGAGCGGGCACTAGTCATCGAAATGCCGATGCTCTTTCAAGAAGACCCTGTCCAACGGATTGCCGTCATTGCTCTCGCTTGGAAGAGAGGGTTTGCCAAGTATTAAGAACTACCATCGTCAACGACAATTGGTTGCCGGAAGAATTGCAACGACAGCAGAAGGCTGATCCCGAACTAAAAATGGTACTGGAATGGAAGCGCGTGGGAGAAAGGCCTGCCTGGGAGGCCGTCAGCCCTTTCAACAGAACGCTCAAAGCATATTGGGCCCAATGGGAGTCCTTGAAGGTGGAAGACGATCTCCTGAAGCGAGTACTGGAGAGTGAAGATGGCACCACCATTAGGTCTCAGTTCGTGGTTCCAAGAAGCCGAGTGGCTACAGTATTGCGACATCTCCATGATGGTGCCTCAGGAGGACACTTCGGTGTGAAAAAGACTTTGGAGGTCTGTACTATTTGGAGAAGTCTGTCGATTGTTGGGCATTCGCAAGACTCGGACCACACCGTTACATCCGCAGTCCGATGGAATGGTAGAACGCATGAATCGGACAATGGGCAAATATTTGGCCAAGGTCGTCTCCGATCATCAACGAGACTGGGACCAATACCTGCATCTGTTCCTGATGGATTATCGTGCATCGGTCCACGAAACAACCGGTCAGTCACCAGCGTCTGTGATGTTTGGACGCGAGTTACGGTTACCGTGTGATCTGGAATTTGGGTCTCCACCTATAGAGCAGGAGGTAGCCGGGAATGATTATGTCATCAACTTAAAGCAGAAGTTGGAGGATATTCACGACCGAACCCGAAACAATAGTCGAATCGCGAGTGACCGGATGAAGGCTACGTACGATGTGAGAGCCCAAGAAGGAGGGTTTCAACCTGGAGAGCTTGTCTGGTTATACAAACCGCAAAGACGTCGTGGCTATTCTCCGAAGTTACAGCGGAATTGGAAGGGCCCATACCAGGTGAAGAAACGAATAAATGACTTGATTTATCGCATCCAGAAATTGCCAAGAGGGAAACCAAAGGTGGTACACTCCAATCGTCTGGCGCACTATGAGGGAAATAATGACGCAGTCCCGGATCGGGAAGATGAGGCTGAGGTGACTATCAATACCGTAAGGCCTGGAGATGATCAGCCAACCTTCAGAGAATTTATGGCTGCGTTTTCTGGAACTAGAAAAGCGCGATTCGGAGTCACGACTGAGATGCAACAAGATCTCTTCCGGGTCCCTGGTGATTATTCCATGGCCCACTGTGTCTCCGAGGATCTCCGTATGTCCAGGGGGATCGCAGTAGTGTTTAGAAATAAATTTGGACGGCTGAATGAAATTCGTGAACAAAATCCCTCTGTTGGTAAATCCTTACGCTTGCCTGATCATGACCGATCCATTTACTACTTGGTAACCAAGCAGTTTTACTACCAGAAACCGATTTTCAGAAACGTTTCATTTTCATTTTTTGATTTTAGTTGGCTCAATAATTTTGTATGCGCTTGTTTTAGTTTTAAATACTTTTTTCGCCACAGATCACTATTGCCTTGTTTTTTATATTTATTTTTACTCAATTTACTTTTAGTCGGTGTATTAAACGGCGATGAGTTTACGTTCACAAGTCCCGTCTCTGAACGATCGGGTGAAACACAGATAGAAGCATCAGGATTATTTGCCCGGCTACAACTTGGCTGATGTAGGGATAAATTAGATGCCTCAGCTATTTTATTTTCTGCAGTTGGTATTGCATTTGAGATGAGCCTTTTTTTTCGTTTTCGGTTATAACAAATTGGGAAACATCAAAATGTTCTTCGCATATAACTCTATAGCGAAGTTTTTCGTATGGCAATCCAGCTAATCCAATCTTTCCGCAAAACTGAATCCATTTTTCTCTTTGCATATCATTTTTTGGAAAGAAGAAATAATTCAAATTTGGGAAAAACCGGTTAGACTTTTCACAACCTTTCACGGCACATTTGCTACCTCTATTCGGCATTGTTACAACAAGAAGCAATTAATATACCAATGAATATGCAACTATTTTGGTAACCCACAGCTAAAACTGGCAACCAGCGTATTAAGACAATTAAATATTACCACAAATACTTAATAATATGAATAAGAATTTAAAGTATACTAACTGCGAGAAATCACAAGTGAATCGAATCTAAAACGACTAAAACAATTGATAGATACTTAAAGAAAGTGTTGTATGAAATATTTAAGGAATCTAATATTTGCTGATGAACAATATTCTAATCGAAACTAAACAAAACGAATCTAAACTGTTCAAACTTAAACAAATTAAGAAGAAATACGTATTTATTAATCCACTCCGCACAAATACTACAAATGCAGAAAATATATCAAATCGAGTCAAACACACCAAGAAGAGCTCGCTGTAAGACAAATAATATTGTTAAAATTTCATCCCTTTTATGTGTTTATATAGTGAAGAATTTTATCACGTGTCAGACACCATGTGTGTCTTCCTGCTGCCGCGTCGGCTGTAAATTTGCGCATGCTATATAATAACGTCGCAGTCGACCAAACAATTAATGAATATTACTTCATTATTTGTATGGACAAATGTAGTTGCCCGGAGCTCAGTCACACCACTTAGTTCAGTTGCACGAACTAACCAAAAAAGTAAGCGTATTTATTTTCAAGAGGCCGCGTATCTGTTTATTATCTGTGCTTGTATTTCCAATAGTGCTTTCTACAGATTATAATGTTGTAAGCCGTTTTTGTGGCTTTTAAATTAGTAATTAAAATGATTACAATAAAAAAAATAAGTAACAGTTTTTATAGTAAAATGTTTTATTTTCTTCAATAATAAATTATTTGGTTATTGATACATAAATAAAAAATAAAGAATTCTTTTGTATAAATTACAAAAATTGTTACAAGTAGATAATAGTAGAGTACATTATAAAAGTTTGAATTTCTTATTATAGTTGTTTACAATAATCTCTAGAATACATTCTAAATTTGAATACCTGTGGGTTATCCAAATAACTAATAACTAATTCATAAGATACTTCGTAAGATAATGTAAATCAGCTTGAGTCGCCTTCTATAGTAGTCCTTGGATGCCTGCAAACAAACAATAGTTTTAGCTAGTTTACTAAGAAGATAGTTCGAAAGTTTTTGTTATAAAAATTTTTACTTTGAACTTCTACAGTATGTATTAATATTTTTTACTTTTATTATGGTATATTTTCTCCCATTTACGTCAGAGTGTAGATGAAATGCTAAACTGCTAGACATTTTATTAAGATGTGCGCGAGTACAATAGTTTGAGTTTATAAAGATGTACTCGGATAACGGTTTAAAAACACAGTAAAACAATTGATTCCAACTTTCAATCGACAATATATTGTCATATTAGTTTTGTGACTTAATTGGAGGGTAGCTAAAGTTACAGAGTAAATAGAAGCAGAATCTAACTTAAACATTATATTAAACTAAACTAACTAATACAAAGATATTAGAAAAGGGCAGTAACTGGACATATTAACCATGCCAGAGGCAACCCTTTCTAAATTAATTAATGCTAATATATGCTAAAACAATATTCAAACACTTACTTACCAGGCTAGTCTCTGCAGCATTTTTGAATGAGCTCAAGAATTGAACTGGGCAAGAGCTGTGGCAAGTCTGTTTAAATATAGTTTCAGTATGCTCACATAAGCAGTTCGGAAGATATGTGCGAGGTTGGCGAGTTGGCGAATTCTATTTAAAAACATGAATTATTTGCAAATTAAAAAATTTTGAATTTTGATTGATTAGGGGGTGCACCGGCAAATCTGGTACTCTCTGTAGCGCTGGTACATATGATGTAAAGTAAAACATAAGCTCTTTGAATCTATACTGAAAATAGCTTTTTCTCGATTTGCTAAATGGAAAAGTTGCTAGATAACATCTTGTTGTTTACTTTGGGATTGCGCAAAATAAAGGTTTTCTAGATTAAAATCTTGAGGTGCCTCAAGGGCTTTAACTTTCCTTAAAATTAGCATCTTTTATTTTGTTTATTTTTTCTATTTTCATGTTTTCTTTATATATTTTAAAACATGGCTTGGAAGACTGTAAATTGTACTTGCTACATACAGTACTTTGAGGTGATCCAGCTACTTAAAATGACGAATAAAACTAAACTAAATAAAATTTGACTAAATTCAGGACTGATTATTGTTTAATCTACTTTTATCACAATACCCTATAAAACTTGTGCTGTAAATATTTTTCTTGTTGAGGGTCATTTTGTTGTTGGTCACAGTACGAACAGTGATGTTGGTTGTAACCAGCAAAAAAACTAAGCCCCACAATGGGACTGTCAGTTTGTAACAAGTTTTACAAGAAACAAAAGTACTTAAGTCATACAACTTATCTATGCCTCAACTTGGCTTAAATACCATCAAACTCTCTTCCTCTTTTGAGATTAAGGTAGGTCATAGGTGGATCAAATTCATAGAGATATGGATATATATATATATATATATATATATATATATATATATATATATATATATATATATATATATATATATATATATATATATGGGCGCCAGCATAATTGATTTATTTAATAAAAGAGTGACGTTAATACTCCACAATACGAAGCTCTAGATCTTAAAATGAACCAGTTTCAATTATGCAAAGACCAATTTCCAACACTCTGTTATTACACAAAAATAGCATATTATAGAAAGGAAACAAGAATTTTATTTATTTATGCCTGACACATTGTATAACAATAAATAAAAATAAAAAATATTTATTTCACATACAAAAATTATTAGATAGTAAAAAACTGGAAGGTCTTCAGTTGTTATTCTGTTCAAATAATACCTTAACATAGATTATAATAATACAACTAAATTGAAAGATATACTTTAACAATTCTTACTATGATCATTATTCGGTTTGAAGTTTATAATTATTACTTAAAAAATTAAATTCGGAATCTAATAAAAATTTACTGATTCTCATATCGATAGTTTTCTTTAAATTACAACTTTAAAATTTCTATCCAAAAATATAATAATCCACTCTTAAATTTTGATCAAATGAACTAATTAATGCTTCCACAAAAAAGGGATATAATGCACCCACCTGATTATTTCTATAAATTTAATTTGGTTTACAAACGTTAAACTCCGTTACCTTAGAGATTGGTACAACTTGTCATAATGCGCACAAACTAATTTCAGAATATGTACTTTCATTGCCTAGTAAAAACAAATTTCTGAACAGCTGAAATAAATTCAGAGGCGTCGCACAGTGTGGCCTTTTCATAATCTAGCGGAACTTAATTAATAATTGCCATATAAATGTTCATATGTGCATTTATATGTTGTAGTTTTATGTTTTTACATTATATGAAGAATAATTGACATCAAACTGATATTAACATCTAAACTGACCTTGAGGTTATTTTGAAGATATTTGATCTTTTGTTGCTGTAAAGACGTATGATGTTTTCATAACGAAATGGTAATTACGTAGTTTTATCGTAAATCAAACGAAAAATTAATTGTTAAACACATATTATAACATGTAAAACCTCTGTTTAAGCCTTAAGTGTCAAATATACAATCCTTAAGTATATGAAGATATGGCAGAGACAACTTCAAATGATCCCTAAGTTACACAATATGTATTATTTCAGTTCTAGCAGAACCTGATTTATAACTGCTATATGTTTCAAATACTCTGATTTCAGTAATAAATTCTTTAACTTTCCGTTTCTAAACTTTTGTTATACATTCTTCAAACGATTTTTGAGATCGTTTAATAGCTTTAAAAGTAGTAGGTTTAGGTTCGTTAATAGGACGGACATCCTGTGTAATCTTCGATGGTACTTCTCATGAACGAACTCTTGAGCCACGAAACATACCTTGATAAAAATCGACTATTATTGCGACTCAATTTAGATTTCCACAAAAGTAAGTCACGTATTTCTTTAATATATTCGTTTTACGGTCATCTAGGTTGGACAACCCATAAACACCATGGAGTATCAACCGATCTGGTTTGTTTCCAAACATCATATAGGTTTTTGTAGGCGAGGGCGCCTTGTAAAAAAATAAATGCTTTTACCGTCGCAGCTCGTCGCAGCTAATTCTTTGTAAATTTGTAGTATAAACAATAATAATTACGAATTTGATAGTTAGAGAATAAAATCTCATAAAATTTGGAACATATTTCTATATAAAATTTGAATTTATATAAAAATGAAGGTGGTTAATAAACAAATACTTATTGTCTAAAAAATGGATTATATTTATCTGAATTGGTAGAATTCATTGCACAAATGTATATTTTAAATAACAGCCACAAAAAAAAAACACAAATCTAACTCGGTGTTACATCACGAATATATCAAAGAGACTGAAACATCTTAAGGGATATATACGCTTACAATATGTATCCATCCATCCAATCGTGGTACCGTTACTTGGGATGTATTGTGTTTTTACCTAAACTTTTAACACCCCCATTCGTACTTGTGTCCGTTTTACTTGAATTTGACAGTTTCTAAGGAATTTGGGAAAGTTGTCACTGTAACATTTAGTACCGCTAGATTCTGAAAAGGCCACACAGTGCGTCGCTTTGTTTGTTGTAGTCGTATTTTTATACCTGCGTTCGGTATGGTTTATGGCTTATCATCAGTGTTTGCTAAATTCTTATTCTTTGCACCGATTTGTAATTACGTAATAGTAGTTTTAGCGTATTTAGTCCTTTATTATTTAAACAAGAACATCCTAAGCTGATACACCACTGGAAACAATTGAACTATGTTCGCCATAATTGCGCAGAATCGATAACGTGCCTGTCACTTTCTCTAAGGTAATGGAGCTTACTTCAAATAACTCGTTGAAGATGACCAGTAGGTTCACCAGGTTATTGTGAGCCTCACTGGAGAAGGCCTCCGGTGATTTACTTGTGGGGTTTTAAAATACTAGGGACTGCAAAACCATAATCGCCATTAATATCAAATAAACAAAGGTGAAGTTCGCAGTTTCAGCTATGGAGAAGTAGAAGCAAAATACGTTTTAAAATCTGTCGATTTTATAAACCACCAACTTAATTGGTCTGGATCAATATTCTCGAACTAAAGTGTGGCTCGATTCTTCAAACTAAAATCCGTATCGAAGTTTTTTAAACTAAAATCCATATCCACTTTTCCTTTAAACTTAAGTCCGTATCGAGGTTTTCCCTATAAATAATGATCGATATTGTAAAGAAAAGTTGATTAAGTCACGTTAATAAAACAAGAAGAATATTTTAATTAAAATAAAGATTTTTATAGCCTTTTCAAATTCTAAAGGGATTCAAGATGGACGACGAAGGGTGGCTACACAGCAAAAGGAAATGCTTAATTTCGTTATCTTCCAACTTTCAAATAACGATTCAATGCTTTTAATAAATCACAAAATTACTTTATGCTCTAATTATACTATAATTAACCCATTAAGAGGGATTTCAACTATTTAAAAGCAAAAATTTAATCAACCACCAAAACTAACGTCTTGCATTGTCAAGAAAAACTAACAAGACTGACCCTGTTGTAAAATACCAACGGGTGTTGGGAGGAGTGAAATCGTTTATCGTTATAAGAAGTGTCTGTGATTTTATTGCTTGTTAACGAATTAGAACGTCAGAAAACATTTATGCCCAAATAGGGATTATTGAAAAATCTATATTTTATAGTCGATGTTTTTTTGTGATTTTTAGATAACTATTTAAATACAAAATATATTTAATATTTATTTATACTATATTTATAGGTTTTGTAGAAACAGATCTTACCAACTGCTATCTACTATGACCTATAAATCAAGCCGAAGTCCACCAAATGATTTCGATATGTTACCATTTTTACTTCCGGAGCCTGAAAACTTACTATTTAAATCTGTAGGAACTAACTAAAGGACAAACCATTTACATTTTTATACACTTTTTAATTACTTAATCGCCGTATTAAATCTTTCTTTTTTCCCTTGTTTTTTTTTGTTTAAGATTAGGTTAATAATCTTTATTAAAATAAAGAACATTGGATTAAAAGACCACTTCGTTTACATTAGTAAGAAATAAGACAATGTTGCACGATCTAATTAACACTACCCTTTCTGCAGAAAAAGTATTTTTGTAATTAGTGTTGTATTGTAAAAGTATTAGTAATTTTTATAATCTTAAATTAAGGTAAAGATTGATTATGGTTATCTATTGATTTGTTAGATTTTTGTTTATGATTGAAATATCGCATTTATTATTTGTGCATTGATCATTTGATTATTGATTTATGATTGATGACTTTTTATTGTTGATTATTGTTTATTTATTACAAATTGACTTAATTTAAACAAAACCCCATTTATCTCTTCATTTTGTGATTTATTATGGCGGCTGTTAATTGTAGCACACATGTGCCGGGCCCTTCTAAATTCAGGTTATCGATTTGTTTTAATTAATTTAAATATAGCAGGATTCCCTCTATTTAACGCCGATAGTTATCCGGTAGGAGATACGCATTAGAATGAATAATGAATTAGTTATCTCTGGTTTGAGGTTTATTCTTAACCTATATTTTGAATGAAGGCGTCTTCTATCGAGATAAAAGTGTTTCGTTGATGTATCCATCCCTTACTTGTTCACATACTGCTTTAGAAGCGCAAGTCACCTTTTGAATGCATTGTACAACTACTTATGTGTAGCATGTTTCACTGACTTGCAAGATTTGTCACTGTATTAGTTCAGTGAAGTTGAAAGCCTCCAAAATTCCAGGAATGACAAATTTGCAATTGCATTTGCATCTGCTTATAACAGTAAGCAGTTTCGGGAAAATATTTTACTGAAAATATGTAAAACGGGTCATTATTGTAATGACTATAACAGTACATTTAACTTACAATCTCGTGTATTTTAAAGAAGTGTGTTAATCTTTGTGAATGCTTCGATTTTTCCAAGTATTGATTTTATTATAATATTTTACACCGTTGTTTGAATGCAGGCACATGGAGGACTGTATGCTGGACAAGTTTGAGTATAGTTTGATTTCATTTATGTTGTTATTTGTATGGAGTCTTGCAAAGCATCGTTTGGTCTTAAAAATGTATAAAATGATCTTTATTTTTGTTTTTCTTTTATTGTAAATATTTTTCTATGTAAACTGCATATGTATGAGTTACCTTGGGTAGCCATGTAATCATTTCTTGTACAGCTATAGCTGGAGTTAATGAGTTTTCTTTGTAATTAATTAAATGAGATTTTTTGACCGTTGGTCGTTTTTGTTAATTTTCTCAGTTAATGTTGATTTTAGACTATAATGTCGTATGTTGTTTTAATCGTTATTTTGCCAGCTACATTTCTTTCTTTTTAGATTTAAAATTAGTGCTAATTATGAACAGATGTTTTTCGTCAGCGACGTCATGATAAAACTTTGATGTGCGATTGTTTTAAAAATTTGTGTTGTTTTTCAATTGTTTTGCTAAAACATATAAAAAGGCCAGAAAAAGTTAACAAATTCTGTCGATAAAACGCATTGGGTGTATCCATGCTCGACTCCTAACCAAAAATCTGTAAAATAAAATGAGGTTAAGTGATAACCATATGTTTGTTTGTAAACAATCGAAAATTTTAACAAAGTGTTTTATGGAATTGAATAGTTACCTGAATACGTAAATTAAAGAAGATTTATTTTCGTTCTCCAACAATTATTTGGAATTATGAACAATTTTATTAAATTAAATTAAAGAAGATTTTTATTGATTTCCATTTTAACAATTTGGTTTTCGACCTTGAATGGAAATCAGCTGTTTGGAAGATTCCTATATTACCGATGGTACAAATGTGGATATTGACATATAATATACAAGGTTGGTCAAAATGAAATGCTTTGGTTCAATTTTCGAAATAACAAAATCATAAAGATAATTATTTAATAAATTCAGTATTTATTTTCTTAATTGAGTGTTTTCAATAACAAAGTTGTAACATTTAAACAAGTTCAATTTGTTTATTCACAAAAATAATTGACTTTTCGTTAGATGAATTTATTTAGAAATTGTAAATATTTTTCTTATCTGATAAATTTAATTAATGTCAGTTTGTTTAAATGGAGACCAGTTACAACCCCCATGTCAGGTTGATAACAAATATTTAACACATTTGAGCAAACTCAAGGAAGATTTTCCAATGTTTTTTACTTTTCTGTTTAAGAAATTTTTTGATTTTCTCTTTCGAAATAGATTTTCTAATTATCAAAATAAAAATAAAAAACTGTGTTTCAATTTATCTATGTGTTAATTTGATGTTTATGCAAGCATCCATTTTTTTTCTTTTCACATATAGAGTTTAGTTTGCTGTTGTCCAGTGGCAGAGGTCCAAGTGCATTGGTAGTGATTTATTTTTTTCCAGGTATAAGAATCAATAAGATTTTTTTATATTTCATTTATCTCATGCTCTATCGAATTAAACCTGAGTCAGTCTATTGGGAGAAAGAAAAAAATTGTGGGGTGTTATATTTTTTTATTTATTAAATCCGAGGTAGGGTTTTTCTGAATTATCATTTAAATAAATTTCACCTCAATAAATTACAAATATAGGATCAAATATGACGATTGAATGGCTTCTTCAGCAGTGCTATCAATGTCGAGTCATCGAGTCAGAAAAATTTTACTTTTGATTCTAGAATGCTGAATTAAGCTTTTCATGGAGTTACTAACTACCAAAAATAGTGTAGACTTTAATTCGATCTGTTAAGTGAACTTAGAACTGAAATCTTTCTCATAATTGATTCGCAGAAAAAGTTATTAAGATTAATCGTTTAACAAGACTTGCATAATTTCAAAATATTGAAGCAAAGAATCAGAAAATCTCCAAAATTACCAAATCTTTCTTTTAAATCTTATCTTACGCTGCATAACAGGCAATAAAGGTTATTGGGTAAGATACTGGATATTTTGGTGGTCCTTCAAAAATATTTTAGATTGAATAGTGTTTGAATATGCATAAGGCCAATGTAAAAGTGGGTTCAATTTCTAAAGTATACTAGTCCGCAGTTTAATTACAGTAAATCCAACCTTTCTTTGTAGAGAATTCCCTGTCCAGAATTCCTTCGCTAAGAGCGTAAACTCGATAGATGGATAGTGTTCGAGTATACTCACCGCTAGACCAACCGGATCGGTAATTGTATTTTAATACTATGGTTTTGTTTAATATTATTACCGGTTTTTGGGTATAAATCGAACTGGAAATTTTTGCACTTCGATTTTTCTACTAAATTGGATCGCAATATTTCCAGGTGAATAAATATATAAATAAACCTCCACTGTTAAAGACTTATTTATACGTGAAAACGAGAAAAAAAACAAGTACATCGGTATTAAATATTCACAAAAGTTTCCTGTAACACTTGGAATTTCGGCGAATTTGTTAAGCGGATAGTAACGCCTACACATAATAAAAGCACAAAGTGCATATGTCTATTATGTTACGCCTACAATACTTATAGTACAGAAATAAAACACAACTTTTTTAGTTCTTATTTTACCTATTGACTTTGCAGTATAATGCATAATTAGTACTTTTATATAATAATAAATGATTACTCACATGTATAATTGTATATTTGCTACTTATATAGGGTGCTTTACAACCCCTGCACTAAACTTGACCAGTTCATTTTTTATGACATTAATAACGGAATAAAAAATCTTTAATAAAGCTTTTTGTTGAGAAAGATTAACACTGCAAATTTGAGAGCGATATAAGCAATAACGGCTGATGCCTAAAATTTGAGACTATATATGAATGCATATAAAAATTAGAATAATGTTTCGATTTTAATAAATTTCATTGCGTTTTAGTACGTACAACATTTTAATAAATTTAAAGAATAAAAGTTAATAAATTTTCCAAGAACGGTGAATATTAACATGTTAATCTATTTTTTGGGCACACGTTCCACCATTCTCTGTACGAGGTTCATGCCTATTTTCTTTAGCAATATAAAATTTTATTTTTAAGATTCTCCTCATTTTGAGCTTCCCAACCTTTCTTACAAACAAGACCTTTTAGAATAAATCAGAAGTTCTCAATAGGTCGCAGTTGTGGGGACACATGGAGGATTCTCTTCCTTGGTCATAAACACAATATTCAGTTGATAAGTGAGCTACAACTTATAATAATTACTGATTTCGCGTAATGTGAAGAGGCCAGATCCGGCTAAAACACGTAATTATCATCAGAATGATTTTCCCGAATGAGTGGAATAAGGCATCTCTTCATACATTCATTTAGATAGGCTTCCTGATGGATGTCTATTCGTGAAGAACAGAAGAAGGGTTTCGAAATCCCAAATGGTGTTATTGCCAACCACATTACTTTTTCTCAAATTTTAATATCATCTGGTACTGCAAGCGAGTCTTGGTATAAAATCCCCCATCTATTAAACACTTCGATCTGCTTTCTGTATTTCATCCTGCATTTACTCTTAAGGACCCTGACAATATGAGATTGGCGGCACTTAAATTGTTTCGCTAACTTTCGGATTTATATTCCACATTTCCTATTCAACTGTTCTTCCAAACGACAAATGTTGGATTTTATCACCTTCAGCGAGAACCTGACTTGCGAAAAAGTGGAGTTTCTTCTTGTCAGTGTTTAATGTATCGATATATACTGTCGATTTTGGTACACTTTCTTCCATAAAATGATCTGCAGCAAACATATTTTTTTTTCAATATGACCATCACAATATGCGTACACTCTCGGAAAGAGACTGGTATGAACCATAATGCAAGAATTTCTTTAGCAATTGTTATAAGTCAATCAAACTTTACGTATGTCAAGAGAATTCATTGGACTGTTTATCAATAGCAAAACAAAAGAAAACCATTAATGAATACTTGATTTATAAAATGAAAAGTTCAGTCTCAAATTTTAGGCATCACTCGTTAAGCACGTTGACAAATTTTAATGCATGTAAATAATCAAGGTGGATATCTATTCTTGAACACCATCTGCTATAACCGAGTTTGATTTAAGGGTTCTCTCCAATGCTCGCGAAGCGGTTCTTTCCACATATATACTGGGTGGAAATAATTGATTTTCATCAAGTTACCATTGCATTCCCCATGTAAAAGCACGACGTGCCGCTCTACGAAAATAGAGAAGGCAGTACCATAACCTCAAAATAAATTAATTCAATAAATTCTATGAATTGTTTGACAGATTGATTTCATTTATTGACAGAACTAATTTAGTACTAAATCAAAAAGAGTAGAGCGGTACAGAAAAATTTACATGTGAAAAAATTCCAAAGGGAACTTGATGAAAATCATTTATTTCCACGCTGTACAAGTTTACATGTAATATGAATTCAAGGGATAGTTGTTATAGAAACCAAAGATTTTTCGAATTATTGGTACTTATAGAATCGCGCTACATAGAGTTTTGTTAGTGTAAATAATATTATCACTTGTAATTACACGAGTGCTTCGAAATTATCGATTTGTAAATATAAACCAATCCTAAAAACATTAAGTGTAACCTATAGTACGTGTAACACAGTTCCCCCTCTTCCCCTACTCTAACTTATCTAACATACAGTCCTCCAAGTGCTTGTATTCAAACAACGGTGAAAAATGTTCTATTAAAATCAAAATTGGAAAAACCTCCAACATATCCAAAACAGCTGATTTTCCTTAATAATTAATACAAATCCTTCAATTACAGGAATTAGTAAGTTAAATCTACTATTATAGACATCATAATAATGACCTATTTTACATATCACAGTGAAATATAATCCCGAAACTGGTTCAGCTTACTAGAATAATGAAAATACTATCTGCGGTCCCATCATCGTGACATCAAATTTAAGTAAAGATAAAAATCTTCTAAAGAAATGAACAAGCTATCCTAAATATGTAACATGGGTTACATACATCATGTTTTAGTACAAAACAATCAAATTAAATGGTATTCCTTTTTATAAAATATCCTTTTTAATAAAATTAGGTTAAATATTATCGATACCTCTCATGGTCCTATTTTTACTTGATAAAACTATCTTTAATCAAGCATGTAGTATTTAGCATGAATAAAACTACTATCCTAGCATTATATCTTTTCATTTGTTGCATGAATAATTATAAAAATGCTATCTCGCTATTTGAATACTTCGGATGCCTATCGTGGCCTATTGATTAATTTTAATATGTTGTAAACTCATGAAATTTTCAAATAGATGGATGATCCATATCTTGTTTATTGTTTCCAGCCTTATTTTGTGGAACTCCATAATCATGAAATAAATAAAGATTATTAAAAGTTTCACAGTTTTATTAAAATATACCTGACAATATTGTTTCGACAGCTATGCTGTCATTATCAAAGGTAATATAATTAGTAGTACAGCTATGTATGTTCTAGCGCAGGAAGTGACGTCATAAGCACATGTGTTATAGGTAATATGTAAACAAACATGGCCGCCAGATGTAAACAATATGGCCGCCGGATGTAAACAATATGGCCGCCGGAAGTGACGTCATACGTAAACAAAGCAGCTGATTTAAATAGCGGTATGCTCTTATTAGATAAGCCCGCCAAGCATATGTAAACATACAGGGCAACCAAATGACATTTAGTTAAAAGTCACTAGATTTGAAATATAAACAAAACAGTTGATTTAAATGGCGGTATGCATGTAAACAAAGAAAAAAAGTCATTAGATTTGAAATGTAAACAAAGCAGCTGATTGGTTGATTTAAATGGCGGTATGCATGTAAACAAATAAAAAAAGTCACTAGATTTGAAATGTAAACAAAGCAGCTGATTTAAATGGCGGTATGCTCTTATTAGATAAGCCCACCAAGCATATGTAAACATACAGGGTAACCAAATGACATTTAGTTAAATAGAAAATTACTAAATAATTCCCCAAATGACATTTAGTTAAAAGTCACTAGGTTTGAAATGTAAACAAAAGCAGCTGATTTAAATGATGGTATGCATGTAAACATATCCTATAATAAGCCCACCAAAATGATATCACATTTGGGTTATCATTACATATTTATGCGCTAAAACATCCTAGTGCAGCCATCTGTTATTCACAATCAATAATATAAGCTAAAAAATTAGTTTTCATTAAATAACCCAATGCTGCAATCATGTTAATCAAACTAGAAAAACGGAAGTTTAAACCACAAACTATTTTTTATCAATTATGTTTTAACGTGGACAACCTAATTTAGAGTGAGTTAAAAAACACGTTTTTACAAAAAAAGTTTTTGTGATTTATATATTGTTACCACCATTATTTTTGGGGTGAGTAGATAATACAATTATTATTATTATTCAACATAGTTTATAGATATCTAAAGGAACCCTTTACTAAAAGTAAAAAACATCTAGAAAAAAGTATTTTTGTTTATCAGACAACCTCTAAATAACAAATATTCTGTTTTTATTAATTAGACCATATGAAAAGCTTTTTTTATTTTAAAAATATACCTACTTACTAAACAGGTAAAACCCAAAAGCTTTTAATCTGTAAATAAAAACATCAATCAGGTGTAAAAATTTTATTTAGTTCATTTAATAAATGTAAATTAACAAAACTTCTTTTAAAAAATTCTTTGCATGTTTACAAAACTTCTTTTAAAAAATAACCTTTTAAGATTTTTCTTACAGAAAAATAATGTACATATAATTTTTCACAGATCGATTTTACTCTGTTCTATTAACCTTGATTTTCTTGCTTGTTCACACTTATAAATTTCTAAAGGTATTCCGTGTTTATTAGCTTCCTGAACACCTTTATTATCAAAAAACTCCATAAAAAAATGTCTGAGGATTTACATTGTCATGAAGAAATGCCAAACACGCCTCAACCAACAGCATCAAAATCGACATCACAACTCCCAATTTGGGTGAGTTAGATTAATAAAAGGAATATACAACCATTGTTATATTAATGTTTTTTTGCAGACACCCAAAGAAACCGCTTTTTGTTTTGAATGCAAAAAATTTTTTTGTTTTTGCGAAAAATCTATAAATTATCATTTAGGTAAAACCTCAGCTAATAAAATTATTAAAAAAAGAAAAAGATAAATCAAACCAAAAATTATTACATGGCTTTTAAAACAAACAAAAAATCTTATTTTAAATATTGTTAATTTCATAGCTTATTTAATTAAAAAATTTATTTATTTTTAAATAAGCTGTGAAATTAACAATATTGTTCTAAAAATTATAATTTTAGAATAAAAGTGTTAATTTTACAGCTTATTTAAATAAAAAAACATTAAGCTAGAAAAATCTATTTATTTTTAATATATGAATATACTACAAAGCTTTAATTAATTTCCATTTAAATCAAACCAAACTAATAAAACTACAAAAGAAAAAACATACTTCAAAACAAATTATTATTTTTAGAATAAAATTGTTAATTTAACAGCTTATTTAAATAAAAAAACATCAAGCTAGAAAAATCTATTTATTTTTAATATATGAATATACCTTAAAGCTTTAATTAATTTCCATTTACACTAAAACCAAAGCTAATAAAAATTATAAAAAGAAAACTTAATTCAAACCAGAAAAAATCTATTTATTTTTCATATTGTTAATTTCACAGCTTATTTAAATGTAGAATTATTAATCCCAACAAGGGTAGATGCTGAAATAATAATTTTTAGAACAATATTGTTAATTTCACAGCTTATTTAAAAAAAATGTAAAACTATTAATCCCAACAAAGATATATGCTCAAATAATAATTTTTAGAACAAAATTGTTAATTTTAACAACGTATTTAAATAAAAAAACATCAAGCTAGAAAAATCTATTTATTTTAATATATGTGAATATACTGCAAAAGCATTAATGAATTATTATTTTATTAATAATTATTATTATTATTATTATTAATTTCCATTTAGACTAAAAACCAGCTAATAAAAAATTATTTTAATATATATGAATATGCTACAAAGCTTTAATTAATTTCCATTTAAATCAAACCAAGGCTAATAAGAATTACAAAAAGAAAACTTACTTCAAAACAGAAAAATTATTATTTTTAGAATAAAATTGTTAATTGCACAGCTTATTTAAATAAAAAACCTGTAAAACTTTAATTAAAGAAAAACAACTCAAAATCCTTTGAATTTTAAGAACTATTGAAGTTATTTAAAGAATTTTAACGTAAAACTATATTAAAGAAAAACCAAATTGTTGATTTATAAAATACAAGTTTTTATTCAACATATGTATAAACATATAATATAGTTTTGGTGGGATTAACCCACACTGATATTACTACCCCTGAGGGGGTTGCCAACATTAATAAATGTTTAAACGGCTCTGTTAGGATAGTGTCAATGACACTAATAGGCAGGGTCTAGAAAAAAGAAAAAACATATAAGAAATTGTTTTTTAAAAAAGAAAAATACATACTTCATAAGCCGTCCCCTCAAGGGACCGCCTGACCCAGTATATTGAGTCTAAAACAAAAATAACAGTTAAAAATCACAATTACCCAGAACGAAAAAACGCGTGGTACCTTGTTCAGTATTCATTTTGTTTTAAAAGAATAAAGAAGCTAGAATTTGCAATAACCAGCATTGTTATCTAAAGAGGATGGGGTTTTCTTAATCTTTTAAATTTAAACCAAACTACATTATCGAATTAAAAACATCTTTAGAATATTATTGTTGTAAAAATGCTTTTAATTGTTAGGGTTAAACATTTATCATATTTAACAATGAGAAGCTCTAAGATATATATCAATAAAGGGTTATAGGATTAAACCACAACCAACATAAATTAAACAAACAGTTTACCTGTTTCAAGTTGTGATTTAAAAGATAAAAAATTAATATTAAATAGCAAAGACAGGATGCTTAAATGAAAAACCATATTTTGTTAATCACAGGATGCGAACGATGATAAAAATTGCACAAATTGAGGTAAAAAAATATATTTTTCTAATATTTTCCACACAATTCTAGAAAAACAATTTTCATATAAACAAAAAACATATAAATATCGAAATTATTCAATAGTTATTTAGTCTTAATAAAATTGTTAGATAACCTTCTAGAAAAAAAACAAATACCTATAAGTAAATATGCAGCCGAAAACATTATTATATTTATCAACAAAAATATTGTGCAAGAATTTTCCTATCTCACAGATACAACCCTGCAATCTTCCACAAACCCTCAAGAATCATGTTCTTCAAGAATGGATCTCACATGTGTTTGAACTATGTTGGGAAGCATCACATCAACCTGAATATGAAAATCCTCTTTGGATTGAAGCTGCTTTGAAAGAAAAAGTATATCAACAAACAGTTTATGGACCGAGTGATATGGAATACTTTTCAGCATTGAAGCTTTATAAAGTTCCTGAAGAAGAGGTTCAAGTGGCTTGGTTACCCAGAAAAACAATTTTACATTATCAAGCATATCGTGTTTTCAATTCAACCAATAGTGAAGATATATGTTTTTCATGTTATATGAACAACATGTGTTTAAAAGACTATCCTTACGCTCATATTATAAACAACGTAAAAATATATCGCGATAATAGAAGGGTTGCTAAGATTTTGAAAGATTCAAGTAATTGGTGTTCCGAATGTTGTTTTAAATCTCTAACTAGAGTGAGAGATGTAGATTGTGAGTTTGATGATGATAATCTTGATGGTGAGTTTTCATCAATACCTATTAAACGCATACGAATGTCCACAGTTAAAGATGAAAACATGTCTGCATTGAACCGCTTTTCAACACCCTTAAATACAAACACGCCAGTCCATTTAAGGGAGATTTTAGCTGAGCAGCAAATTACTACAAATCATGTTGAGAGATCCACAGACCTTCTTGAAGGGGTTGCTAGAGAGATGGTTCCAGAAGAATCTGATGAAGAACTGTGGTAGTGTCGAAAAAACTTTTTATTTGTATCATACATAAATAAATAAATAAACATATTTTTTCTAGATGTTCTTTTTACTTTTAGTAACAATAAGAAGATATTGGAGGTTTTTAGCGAAAATCTTGTTGTTGGTTAAGTAAATTAGAAAATTTTATTTAATAAACCCACATGTGTTGATATAACAACGCTCGATAAAACAAAATATTGATGTATGCCTTTCCCCAACAGTTATGTTAAAAACAATTTATTCCCGAGAACTGTAAGCTTCTTTATATGGATACAGATAGTTTGCCATATGAAATAACTGTTGATACTGAGTATGAAGTTATTAAAAACAACATTAATATATTGGGTTAAAAGCAAAAAAGGTGTGCAATTCAAATTTATGTGTTTAGATGTTATAAAAAGTTAAAGGAATTGTAAATCAAATTGTAAAACATAATTTAAGTTTGACTACTATTTAAGCTGTTTTAGAGATAATTATGTAAAATTGTTAAACCGAGAGATGTTAGTTGCAAATTTGATGTTGATAATCTCAATGTTGAGTTTTCACGCACACTACAAACCACCTTGAGAGATCCAGCTAAGGGTTTTGTTGTGAGGATTGTGTTAGAAGAATATTCTGATGAAGAACCGTGGTAGCGGCGAAAACTTTTTTATTTGTATCATTCATAAATAAATAAACATATTTTTCTAGATGTTTTTTTTACTTTTAGTAACAATAAAAAGCCATTGGAGGTTTTTAGCAAAAATCTTGTTGTTGGTTAAGTAAATTAGAAAATTTTATTTAATAAACCTATATATGTTGATATAACAATGTTCGATATTTCAAAACATTGATGTATGTCTTTCACCAAACAGTTATGATAAAAACAAAATAAAAAATAATACACATATTAAACAGACTTTTATTGATTAATTGTTTTACATATTTACTATATAATATTTATAACAACAATAGAATTCACAGCTTGTTTGTCCAACGGTTTGATATCGCTGTTTTAAGAAACACAACACTTCTAACATACTACATATATTATTTACATTTAAACAACTATTTAATATAAACTTTATGTTTTCAAGATCATCTCCTCTAGTTTGCACCTATGCCGCGCTATGGATAATGTTTTTATAATAATTCTGTTCTTTTTAATATTGGGGGTCATCTTCATAATCAACATATGCAACATCTTCATTCGT
Organism: Agrypnus murinus; assembly: GCA_929113105.1. NCBI lineage: Eukaryota > Metazoa > Arthropoda > Insecta > Coleoptera > Elateridae > Agrypnus > Agrypnus murinus. Next base: position 172,409,992 of record OV816026.1, on the reverse strand, counting down.
TTGATATCGCGAAAGTAAGGATACATTGTAGCTAATTAGTTTCGATAAAACATCTCTAAGTTGCTCCATAATGCCTTTATTTGCACAATTAACGTTAAATAAGGATAAATCTTTTTTTCCAGTTCTGCTGAGTATTCCAGAAAATTCATTTAGTTCAAAGAAATTTTCATTATTCATAAAATACAGCATACCATTTATATATCTAAATACTGAAGTAACCGATGTTGGCATTTCAGGAAACAAGGATGACATTAAGAAATGTGCTTTTGGTTGTTGCGTAGATTCCTCAAGTTCAAGCAGTTTGTTATGCCCATAAAATATAAAGGTACGACCTTTGTAACTGTTTACAGCAGCACGTACAATCGTTTTCTGAGGTATACCTAAATCTGCATAATATTTGGGGTAGTTAGGAACCAACGAAAGGCTTGGAAATTGAATTGCATATACAACACCAGATGCAAATAATATGATGTCTGTATTAGGTTTTTGGTAAACAGCAGCAATTCTTTGAAAAGAGGTTGGTAGGAAAGGCAACCAATCGCGCAAAAGTTTGGGATGTTCAACATTATTTCCATCTAAAGAGGATATCCAAAACCATTGTTTATAAAACATATAAAGTTTGTTGTGTAGAATTAAAAAGTGTTCAACTTTAACATCACACAGATTTGGTGGTTGCAACACAGTTGGGGTTATTTCTGTTGTTGAAGACGTACTACTATCACCATTTGCAGGAATTCCATAAATTTTCTGAATCCCTACAATGTCATCTCTGTGTAGATCTTTACGCGTGTTGGTTGCATAAGCAAACATTATAGCATGTTTGTTTGAAGAATGTCTTAATCCTAAAGAATGGCCTATTTCATGCAACAGTGTATTTAACAAACTATATTGTCCATCAGGCGGCTTACCATCATCACCCGAATACCATTTTTCATCTGAGTCTATATGGATTTCGGAGTAACCGATTGTTGGGTAGTATGCATGACCCAACACCTTTCCTGGTCCATCAAACGAAAATCGACAGTCAGATTTTGTTTTCGACATTGTATGAGTTTCCTTTTTAAATGATACATATATGTGATAGTCTGTAGGATTGAATTGAAATTTAAGATTTACATGTTTTTGCCATGTTTGAAACGCTTTCTTAATTAGCTTAAATGTTTGCTGATCTGTAATATCAGTTGTCCATTTTATTGTTGTAATATTCCACCTGCTACCGTGAACATTATAGTCATCAGAGACATCAGCATTTCCACATCTTGGTGAATATAGAAGCTTAAGAGTTTCTTGATTAATATCGCCGTCTGCAGGTAATCCATAAAACGTTTGATACTTCTTCAATGCATTTACTATAACGTTATTGGATTCAACGTTGGTGCTATCATCACCCGATAAATAACCAAAATATTTTAAAACATTAACCGCTAGGTTAAGTTTGTAATCATCATCTTCAGCTCTCACGCTAATAACATAACACAAAAGCAAAACTACTTTCAATATCATAGTTATGGTTAGATTGCTCAACTCATACTGAACCTATATGTAGTTGAACACGTATAAATATTGTGAGGGATAACAGAAAAAACATCTGTATTAACAACATGATTTACAACTTAGATAAAGAAACCCATATTACCGATATGATTGCACCACAGTTAAGGGAACCTGCTACACCAACACTCTTAACGAATTATCCAACCCCCAAACCACAATAGGTTTTCGTTAAGAGTGTTGGTGTAGCAGGTTCCCTTAGCTGAGGTGCAACCATATTGGTAATATAGGTTTCTTTATGTATGTTGTAAATCATGTAGTTGATACAGAAAAGGTATTTACATAAACCAGTCTAGTCCCAAATCGTTATATGACCAGTTACACACATGACTCATGATGCTTCATGCATCACGCATCATGCATGCATCATGCATGCATCACGCATCATGCATGCATCATGCATGCATCACGCATCATGCATGCATCATGCAGCATGCAGCATGTATGCATCATGCAGCATGCAGCATGCATGCATGCATGATGCATGCATGATGCATGCAGCATGATGCATCGTGCATGCATGATGCATGCATGATGCGTGATGCATGAAGCATCATGAGTCATGTGTGTAACTGGTCATATAACGATTTGGGACTAGACTGGTTTATGTAAATACCTTTTCTGTATCAACTACATGATTTACAACATACATAAAGAAACCTATATTACCAATATGGTTGCACCTCAGCTAAGGGAACCTGCTACACCAACACTCTTAACGAAAACCTATTGTGGTTTGGGGGTTGGATAATTCGTTAAGAGTGTTGGTGTAGCAGGTTCCCTTAACTGTGGTGCAATCATATCGGTAATATGGGTTTCTTTATCTAAGTTGTAAATCATGTTGTTAATACAGATGTTTTTTCTGTTATCCCTCACAATATTTATACGTGTTCAACTACATATAGGTTCAGTATGAGTTGAGCAATCTAACCATAACTATGATATTGAAAGTAGTTTTGCTTTTGTGTTATGTTATTAGCGTGAGAGCTGAAGATGATGATTACAAACTTAACCTAGCGGTTAATGTTTTAAAATATTTTGGTTATTTATCGGGTGATGATAGCACCAACGTTGAATCCAATAACGTTATAGTAAATGCATTGAAGAAGTATCAAACGTTTTATGGATTACCTGCAGACGGCGATATTAATCAAGAAACTCTTAAGCTTCTATATTCACCAAGATGTGGAAATGCTGATGTCTCTGATGACTATAATGTTCACGGTAGCAGGTGGAATATTACAACAATAAAATGGACAACTGATATTACAGATCAGCAAACATTTAAGCTAATTAAGAAAGCGTTTCAAACATGGCAAAAACATGTAAATCTTAAATTTCAATTCAATCCTACAGACTATCACATATATGTATCATTTAAAAAGGAAACTCATACAATGTCGAAAACAAAATCTGACTGTCGATTTTCGTTTGATGGACCAGGAAAGGTGTTGGGTCATGCATACTACCCAACAATCGGTTACTCCGAAATCCATATAGACTCAGATGAAAAATGGTATTCGGGTGATGATGGTAAGCCGCCTGATGGACAATATAGTTTGTTAAATACACTGTTGCATGAAATAGGCCATTCTTTAGGATTAAGACATTCTTCAAACAAACATGCTATAATGTTTGCTTATGCAACCAACACGCGTAAAGATCTACACAGAGATGACATTGTAGGGATTCAGAAAATTTATGGAATTCCTGCAAATGGTGATAGTAGTACGTCTTCAACAACAGAAATAACCCCAACTGTGTTGCAACCACCAAATCTGTGTGATGTTAAAGTTGAACACTTTTTAATTCTACACAACAAACTTTATATGTTTTATAAACAATGGTTTTGGATATCCTCTTTAGATGGAAATAATGTTGAACATCCCAAACTTTTGCGCGATTGGTTGCCTTTCCTACCAACCTCTTTTCAAAGAATTGCTGCTGTTTACCAAAAACCTAATACAGACATCATATTATTTGCATCTGGTGTTGTATATGCAATTCAATTTCCAAGCCTTTCGTTGGTTCCTAACTACCCCAAATATTATGCAGATTTAGGTATACCTCAGAAAACGATTGTACGTGCTGCTGTAAACAGTTACAAAGGTCGTACCTTTATATTTTATGGGCATAACAAACTGCTTGAACTTGAGGAATCTACGCAACAACCAAAAGCACATTTCTTAATGTCATCCTTGTTTCCTGAAATGCCAACATCGGTTACTTCAGTATTTAGATATATAAATGGTATGCTGTATTTTATGAATAATGAAAATTTCTTTGAACTAAATGAATTTTCTGGAATACTCAGCAGAACTGGAAAAAAAGATTTATCCTTATTTAACGTTAATTGTGCAAATAAAGGCATTATGGAGCAACTTAGAGATGTTTTATCGAAACTAATTAGCTACAATGTATCCTTACTTTCGCGATATCAAACGAATGAAGATGTTGCATATGTTGATTATGAAGATGACCCCCAATATTAAAAAGAACAGAATTATTATAAAAACATTATCCATAGCGCGGCATAGGTGCAAACTAGAGGAGATGATCTTGAAAACATAAAGTTTATATTAAATAGTTGTTTAAATGTAAATAATATATGTAGTATGTTAGAAGTGTTGTGTTTCTTAAAACAGCGATATCAAACCGTTGGACAAACAAGCTGTGAATTCTATTGTTGTTATAAATATTATATAGTAAATATGTAAAACAATTAATCAATAAAAGTCTGTTTAATATGTGTATTATTTTTTATTTTGTTTTTATCATAACTGTTTGGTGAAAGACATACATCAATGTTTTGAAATATCGAACATTGTTATATCAACATATATAGGTTTATTAAATAAAATTTTCTAATTTACTTAACCAACAACAAGATTTTTGCTAAAAACCTCCAATGGCTTTTTATTGTTACTAAAAGTAAAAAAAACATCTAGAAAAATATGTTTATTTATTTATGAATGATACAAATAAAAAAGTTTTCGCCGCTACCACGGTTCTTCATCAGAATATTCTTCTAACACAATCCTCACAACAAAACCCTTAGCTGGATCTCTCAAGGTGGTTTGTAGTGTGCGTGAAAACTCAACATTGAGATTATCAACATCAAATTTGCAACTAACATCTCTCGGTTTAACAATTTTACATAATTATCTCTAAAACAGCTTAAATAGTAGTCAAACTTAAATTATGTTTTACAATTTGATTTACAATTCCTTTAACTTTTTATAACATCTAAACACATAAATTTGAATTGCACACCTTTTTTGCTTTTAACCCAATATATTAATGTTGTTTTTAATAACTTCATACTCAGTATCAACAGTTATTTCATATGGCAAACTATCTGTATCCATATAAAGAAGCTTACAGTTCTCGGGAATAAATTGTTTTTAACATAACTGTTGGGGAAAGGCATACATCAATATTTTGTTTTATCGAGCGTTGTTATATCAACACATGTGGGTTTATTAAATAAAATTTTCTAATTTACTTAACCAACAACAAGATTTTCGCTAAAAACCTCCAATATCTTCTTATTGTTACTAAAAGTAAAAAGAACATCTAGAAAAAATATGTTTATTTATTTATTTATGTATGATACAAATAAAAAGTTTTTTCGACACTACCACAGTTCTTCATCAGATTCTTCTGGAACCATCTCTCTAGCAACCCCTTCAAGAAGGTCTGTGGATCTCTCAACATGATTTGTAGTAATTTGCTGCTCAGCTAAAATCTCCCTTAAATGGACTGGCGTGTTTGTATTTAAGGGTGTTGAAAAGCGGTTCAATGCAGACATGTTTTCATCTTTAACTGTGGACATTCGTATGCGTTTAATAGGTATTGATGAAAACTCACCATCAAGATTATCATCATCAAACTCACAATCTACATCTCTCACTCTAGTTAGAGATTTAAAACAACATTCGGAACACCAATTACTTGAATCTTTCAAAATCTTAGCAACCCTTCTATTATCGCGATATATTTTTACGTTGTTTATAATATGAGCGTAAGGATAGTCTTTTAAACACATGTTGTTCATATAACATGAAAAACATATATCTTCACTATTGGTTGAATTGAAAACACGATATGCTTGATAATGTAAAATTGTTTTTCTGGGTAACCAAGCCACTTGAACCTCTTCTTCAGGAACTTTATAAAGCTTCAATGCTGAAAAGTATTCCATATCACTCGGTCCATAAACTGTTTGTTGATATACTTTTTCTTTCAAAGCAGCTTCAATCCAAAGAGGATTTTCATATTCAGGTTGATGTGATGCTTCCCAACATAGTTCAAACACATGTGAGATCCATTCTTGAAGAACATGATTCTTGAGGGTTTGTGGAAGATTGCAGGGTTGTATCTGTGAGATAGGAAAATTCTTGCACAATATTTTTGTTGATAAATATAATAATGTTTTCGGCTGCATATTTACTTATAGGTATTTGTTTTTTTTCTAGAAGGTTATCTAACAATTTTATTAAGACTAAATAACTATTGAATAATTTCGATATTTATATGTTTTTTGTTTATATGAAAATTGTTTTTCTAGAATTGTGTGGAAAATATTAGAAAAATATATTTTTTTACCTCAATTTGTGCAATTTTTATCATCGTTCGCATCCTGTGATTAACAAAATATGGTTTTTCATTTAAGCATCCTGTCTTTGCTATTTAATATTAATTTTTTATCTTTTAAATCACAACTTGAAACAGGTAAACTGTTTGTTTAATTTATGTTGGTTGTGGTTTAATCCTATAACCCTTTATTGATATATATCTTAGAGCTTCTCATTGTTAAATATGATAAATGTTTAACCCTAACAATTAAAAGCATTTTTACAACAATAATATTCTAAAGATGTTTTTAATTCGATAATGTAGTTTGGTTTAAATTTAAAAGATTAAGAAAACCCCATCCTCTTTAGATAACAATGCTGGTTATTGCAAATTCTAGCTTCTTTATTCTTTTAAAACAAAATGAATACTGAACAAGGTACCACGCGTTTTTTCGTTCTGGGTAATTGTGATTTTTAACTGTTATTTTTGTTTTAGACTCAATATACTGGGTCAGGCGGTCCCTTGAGGGGACGGCTTATGAAGTATGTATTTTTCTTTTTTAAAAAACAATTTCTTATATGTTTTTTCTTTTTTCTAGACCCTGCCTATTAGTGTCATTGACACTATCCTAACAGAGCCGTTTAAACATTTATTAATGTTGGCAACCCCCTCAGGGGTAGTAATATCAGTGTGGGTTAATCCCACCAAAACTATATTATATGTTTATACATATGTTGAATAAAAACTTGTATTTTATAAATCAACAATTTGGTTTTTCTTTAATATAGTTTTACGTTAAAATTCTTTAAATAACTTCAATAGTTCTTAAAATTCAAAGGATTTTGAGTTGTTTTTCTTTAATTAAAGTTTTACAGGTTTTTTATTTAAATAAGCTGTGCAATTAACAATTTTATTCTAAAAATAATAATTTTTCTGTTTTGAAGTAAGTTTTCTTTTTGTAATTCTTATTAGCCTTGGTTTGATTTAAATGGAAATTAATTAAAGCTTTGTAGCATATTCATATATATTAAAATAATTTTTTATTAGCTGGTTTTTAGTCTAAATGGAAATTAATAATAATAATAATAATAATTATTAATAAAATAATAATTCATTAATGCTTTTGCAGTATATTCACATATATTAAAATAAATAGATTTTTCTAGCTTGATGTTTTTTTATTTAAATACGTTGTTAAAATTAACAATTTTGTTCTAAAAATTATTATTTGAGCATATATCTTTGTTGGGATTAATAGTTTTACATTTTTTTTAAATAAGCTGTGAAATTAACAATATTGTTCTAAAAATTATTATTTCAGCATCTACCCTTGTTGGGATTAATAATTCTACATTTAAATAAGCTGTGAAATTAACAATATGAAAAATAAATAGATTTTTTCTGGTTTGAATTAAGTTTTCTTTTTATAATTTTTATTAGCTTTGGTTTTAGTGTAAATGGAAATTAATTAAAGCTTTAAGGTATATTCATATATTAAAAATAAATAGATTTTTCTAGCTTGATGTTTTTTTATTTAAATAAGCTGTTAAATTAACAATTTTATTCTAAAAATAATAATTTGTTTTGAAGTATGTTTTTTCTTTTGTAGTTTTATTAGTTTGGTTTGATTTAAATGGAAATTAATTAAAGCTTTGTAGTATATTCATATATTAAAAATAAATAGATTTTTCTAGCTTAATGTTTTTTTATTTAAATAAGCTGTAAAATTAACACTTTTATTCTAAAATTATAATTTTTAGAACAATATTGTTAATTTCACAGCTTATTTAAAAATAAATAAATTTTTTAATTAAATAAGCTATGAAATTAACAATATTTAAAATAAGATTTTTTGTTTGTTTTAAAAGCCATGTAATAATTTTTGGTTTGATTTATCTTTTTCTTTTTTTAATAATTTTATTAGCTGAGGTTTTACCTAAATGATAATTTATAGATTTTTCGCAAAAACAAAAAAATTTTTTGCATTCAAAACAAAAAGCGGTTTCTTTGGGTGTCTGCAAAAAAACATTAATATAACAATGGTTGTATATTCCTTTTATTAATCTAACTCACCCAAATTGGGAGTTGTGATGTCGATTTTGATGCTGTTGGTTGAGGCGTGTTTGGCATTTCTTCATGACAATGTAAATCCTCAGACATTTTTTTATGGAGTTTTTTGATAATAAAGGTGTTCAGGAAGCTAATAAACACGGAATACCTTTAGAAATTTATAAGTGTGAACAAGCAAGAAAATCAAGGTTAATAGAACAGAGTAAAATCGATCTGTGAAAAATTATATGTACATTATTTTTCTGTAAGAAAAATCTTAAAAGGTTATTTTTTAAAAGAAGTTTTGTAAACATGCAAAGAATTTTTTAAAAGAAGTTTTGTTAATTTACATTTATTAAATGAACTAAATAAAATTTTTACACCTGATTGATGTTTTTATTTACAGATTAAAAGCTTTTGGGTTTTACCTGTTTAGTAAGTAGGTATATTTTTAAAATAAAAAAAGCTTTTCATATGGTCTAATTAATAAAAACAGAATATTTGTTATTTAGAGGTTGTCTGATAAACAAAAATACTTTTTTCTAGATGTTTTTTACTTTTAGTAAAGGGTTCCTTTAGATATCTATAAACTATGTTGAATAATAATAATAATTGTATTATCTACTCACCCCAAAAATAATGGTGGTAACAATATATAAATCACAAAAACTTTTTTTGTAAAAACGTGTTTTTTAACTCACTCTAAATTAGGTTGTCCACGTTAAAACATAATTGATAAAAAATAGTTTGTGGTTTAAACTTCCGTTTTTCTAGTTTGATTAACATGATTGCAGCATTGGGTTATTTAATGAAAACTAATTTTTTAGCTTATATTATTGATTGTGAATAACAGATGGCTGCACTAGGATGTTTTAGCGCATAAATATGTAATGATAACCCAAATGTGATATCATTTTGGTGGGCTTATTATAGGATATGTTTACATGCATACCATCATTTAAATCAGCTGCTTTTGTTTACATTTCAAACCTAGTGACTTTTAACTAAATGTCATTTGGGGAATTATTTAGTAATTTTCTATTTAACTAAATGTCATTTGGTTACCCTGTATGTTTACATATGCTTGGTGGGCTTATCTAATAAGAGCATACCGCCATTTAAATCAGCTGCTTTGTTTACATTTCAAATCTAGTGACTTTTTTTATTTGTTTACATGCATACCGCCATTTAAATCAACCAATCAGCTGCTTTGTTTACATTTCAAATCTAATGACTTTTTTTCTTTGTTTACATGCATACCGCCATTTAAATCAACTGTTTTGTTTATATTTCAAATCTAGTGACTTTTAACTAAATGTCATTTGGTTGCCCTGTATGTTTACATATGCTTGGCGGGCTTATCTAATAAGAGCATACCGCTATTTAAATCAGCTGCTTTGTTTACGTATGACGTCACTTCCGGCGGCCATATTGTTTACATCCGGCGGCCATATTGTTTACATCTGGCGGCCATGTTTGTTTACATATTACCTATAACACATGTGCTTATGACGTCACTTCCTGCGCTAGAACATACATAGCTGTACTACTATAATTATAAACAAACACGTCGCTAAGGTAGATACAAAATAGGTAACTAGATAAAATAATAATAATAAAAATTAATAATAAAAATCATAATTAAACATCTAATACTTCCAGTAACGGAGAATTACTGAGCTCAAGTTGTTCATTCATTAAAGGTACCCTGAGTTTGTGTTTGTATATCTCAAAGGCTTCTAAAATGTCTAATTTGCGTTTGTTATTACAAAAATGTAGGAATTTAATATTATTTTGAGGAGTCATTGTGTGATTTTGTTCTAAAAGGTGTTTGGCGTAATTCGATTTTTCAGGATGTTTATTTTTGTAATGACGTACGTGTTCTTTATATCTTATGTCAAAATTTCGAAGTGTTTGTCCAATATATACCGAACTACAAAAAGAACAATTTAAACGGTAAATGCCCGATTTCATGATATCATGTGTTCTGTCTTTAGCATTAAATAAAAATGAAAAAGTGTTAGTGTTGGTTTTAAATGTTATTTTATAATTGTTGTTTTTTCTTAGTATATGTGCAATTTTTTCTGATATTTTGCCAAAATATGGTATAGATATGTAATTTGTGTCTTCTGTTTGATTGTCAATGGGATATATTCTTTTGATAGCTAACCTATAATCTTTTTGTTTAATTAAAGTGTCAATCATGTTCGGATTATAATGATTTGCATGTGCTAGTTGTTTAATGGTTGATATCTCTTTGCTAAAATCTGATTTTGTTAGTGGAATAGTTAAAGCTCTGTGTACTAATGATCTGTATGCTGCTATTTTATGTGTATTGTGGTGACAAGATTCATTTGGTATTGTTATGTCTGTTTGTGTTGGTTTTCTGTATATGGAAAATTCAAAAAGATTGTCTGCGTTAATCTTGATATTTAAGTCTAGAAAGTTTATAGCCCTGTTTTGTTCTGTTTCTAGTGTAAATTTTATATTAGGATGGATATTGTTTATAAGAATTAAAAATTCATTGATAACCTCAAAAGAACTGTCAAAACAAGCTAAAATGTCATCAACATAACGAAACCAGAAGATAATGTGTTTAGAGAGGTTTAATTCAAATATTCGATCTTCAAACTTGTCCATAAATATGTTAGCTAATAGAGGACTTAGAGAATTACCCATAGGTAAACCATCCTTTTGTAAATAAATTATGTTATTAAAAGTGAAATAATTTTGACTTATACAAAGGTCAAATAATTGAATTAACTCTAACCTTTTAACTAATTCTATATTACTATTGATCAAGAAACTATCTAATAAAGGAATACATTCTTGTGGTGGTATTCTGGAGAACATGTTGCAAATATCAAAACTAACAAGTTTTGAATGTGGTGGAAGATGTATGTTTTGCAGCTTATCTACTAATTCTAATGAATTTCTAACAGAGTATTTCGATTTGTAACCTATCGTGTTAATAATCTGGTTCAGTTTTTTGGATAAAATGTGATTAGGTGCATTGATGTATGATACAACTGGTCTTATTGGCATATTCTGTTTGTGGGTCTTCACTAATCCATACAGTTTAGGTATTTGTGGGTTTTTATTAATGATTTGTTGCTTTTCTAATTCTGAAAAGCAGATATTGCAGTTTTCTAAACCTTGTTTTATTTCTTTTTGGAATTTTGTGGTTGGGTTTTTGTTTAACGTTTCAAAATTTTCTTTATTAATAAATTCATTAACTTTTTGTATGTAAATATCTTTAGAAAGAATTACCAAAGTGCTACCTTTATCTGCTTTAACAGAAATTAGATTGTTCTCTGTGATTTTCTGTTTTATAGATTGAAGAAGTGATATGTTAGATGTGTTGTACATTTTGTCCTGTTTCAAAGACATCTCTTTTAACAAATTCGAAATTTGGAATTTTGCATAGTTATTATGATCTTTCTTAAGTATAGTTTCGCATTCAACGGCCAAAATTTCTTTAATTTTGTTGGTAAATTTTGGAAAAGGACAAAATTTTAAACCTTTGTTAAGAAATCGTGTTTCTCTGTCATTGAATGTTATATTTGACAAGTTTATGAAACGAGGATAAAAGTTTGTAGTGTTCTGACAATTATGGTTATTTTGTAGTGTACGTTTTTGTTGTACAAGTCGATGAAGTTTATTTTTCTGTGTGGTGTATTTTTTGAATTTAATGTGACTGACGGTTTCTCTAATGTCAAAATCTAAGATGTCAAATTGGATATTGTGTAATTTATGAGTAAGTTCTGTATAGAGTACCTTTATATAAACGTGCATATTGTCTCTTATACTAAACCATTTCTTCGATTCTTCTTTGAGCCATCTTCTTTTGGCATTCCTAATCACTTTTTCAGTAATCGAATTCTTGGTTCTGGTAGTGATGTTTATGTAGTTAGGAATAACCTGACGTTTCAGACATTCTTGGTTAAACCAAACATTCTGACTTGCGATTCCGTGTTTGATCATAAGTTTCTTGTATAACTTGGCTTGTTCTTCTAACGAAGACGAAATAATCTTGTTTATTGTTTCCAGCCTTATTTTGTGGAACTCCATAATCATGAAATAAATAAAGATTATTAAAAGTAAAAAATAAAAATAAGGCTGGAAACAATAAACAAGATTATTTCGTCTTCGTTAGAAGAACAAGCCAAGTTATACAAGAAACTTATGATCAAACACGGAATCGCAAGTCAGAATGTTTGGTTTAACCAAGAATGTCTGAAACGTCAGGTTATTCCTAACTACATAAACATCACTACCAGAACCAAGAATTCGATTACTGAAAAAGTGATTAGGAATGCCAAAAGAAGATGGCTCAAAGAAGAATCGAAGAAATGGTTTAGTATAAGAGACAATATGCACGTTTATATAAAGGTACTCTATACAGAACTTACTCATAAATTACACAATATCCAATTTGACATCTTAGATTTTGACATTAGAGAAACCGTCAGTCACATTAAATTCAAAAAATACACCACACAGAAAAATAAACTTCATCGACTTGTACAACAAAAACGTACACTACAAAATAACCATAATTGTCAGAACACTACAAACTTTTATCCTCGTTTCATAAACTTGTCAAATATAACATTCAATGACAGAGAAACACGATTTCTTAACAAAGGTTTAAAATTTTGTCCTTTTCCAAAATTTACCAACAAAATTAAAGAAATTTTGGCCGTTGAATGCGAAACTATACTTAAGAAAGATCATAATAACTATGCAAAATTCCAAATTTCGAATTTGTTAAAAGAGATGTCTTTGAAACAGGACAAAATGTACAACACATCTAACATATCACTTCTTCAATCTATAAAACAGAAAATCACAGAGAACAATCTAATTTCTGTTAAAGCAGATAAGGGTAGCACTTTGGTAATTCTTTCTAAAGATATTTACATACAAAAAGTTAATGAATTTATTAATAAAGAAAATTTTGAAACGTTAAACAAAAACCCAACCACAAAATTCCAAAAAGAAATAAAACAAGGTTTAGAAAACTGCAATATCTGCTTTTCAGAATTAGAAAAGCAACAAATCATTAATAAAAACCCACAAATACCTAAACTGTATGGATTAGTGAAGACCCACAAACAGAATATGCCAATAAGACCAGTTGTATCATACATCAATGCACCTAATCACATTTTATCCAAAAAACTGAACCAGATTATTAACACGATAGGTTACAAATCGAAATACTCTGTTAGAAATTCATTAGAATTAGTAGATAAGCTGCAAAACATACATCTTCCACCACATTCAAAACTTGTTAGTTTTGATATTTGCAACATGTTCTCCAGAATACCACCACAAGAATGTATTCCTTTATTAGATAGTTTCTTGATCAATAGTAATATAGAATTAGTTAAAAGGTTAGAGTTAATTCAATTATTTGACCTTTGTATAAGTCAAAATTATTTCACTTTTAATAACATAATTTATTTACAAAAGGATGGTTTACCTATGGGTAATTCTCTAAGTCCTCTATTAGCTAACATATTTATGGACAAGTTTGAAGATCGAATATTTGAATTAAACCTCTCTAAACACATTATCTTCTGGTTTCGTTATGTTGATGACATTTTAGCTTGTTTTGACAGTTCTTTTGAGGTTATCAATGAATTTTTAATTCTTATAAACAATATCCATCCTAATATAAAATTTACACTAGAAACAGAACAAAACAGGGCTATAAACTTTCTAGACTTAAATATCAAGATTAACGCAGACAATCTTTTTGAATTTTCCATATACAGAAAACCAACACAAACAGACATAACAATACCAAATGAATCTTGTCACCACAATACACATAAAATAGCAGCATACAGATCATTAGTACACAGAGCTTTAACTATTCCACTAACAAAATCAGATTTTAGCAAAGAGATATCAACCATTAAACAACTAGCACATGCAAATCATTATAATCCGAACATGATTGACACTTTAATTAAACAAAAAGATTATAGGTTAGCTATCAAAAGAATATATCCCATTGACAATCAAACAGAAGACACAAATTACATATCTATACCATATTTTGGCAAAATATCAGAAAAAATTGCACATATACTAAGAAAAAACAACAATTATAAAATAACATTTAAAACCAACACTAACACTTTTTCATTTTTATTTAATGCTAAAGACAGAACACATGATATCATGAAATCGGGCATTTACCGTTTAAATTGTTCTTTTTGTAGTTCGGTATATATTGGACAAACACTTCGAAATTTTGACATAAGATATAAAGAACACGTACGTCATTACAAAAATAAACATCCTGAAAAATCGAATTACGCCAAACACCTTTTAGAACAAAATCACACAATGACTCCTCAAAATAATATTAAATTCCTACATTTTTGTAATAACAAACGCAAATTAGACATTTTAGAAGCCTTTGAGATATACAAACACAAACTCAGGGTACCTTTAATGAATGAACAACTTGAGCTCAGTAATTCTCCGTTACTGGAAGTATTAGATGTTTAATTATGATTTTTATTATTAATTTTTATTATTATTATTATTTTATCTAGTTACCTATTTTGTATCTACCTTAGCGACGTGTTTGTTTATAATTATATTACCTTTGATAATGACAGCATAGCTGTCGAAACAATATTGTCAGGTATATTTTAATAAAACTGTGAAACTTTTAATAATCTTTATTTATTTCATGATGATCCATATCATCGCACTACATACAGTCTTTTTTTTGTAAACGATAATGTAAGTTCAGTAAAATCTTATCATTTTCCTCTTTTTGTAATCTTTGCAAATGTAAGTTAAATTTTGGTATCAATCAAACTAATAAATTATTTTACGTCAAAAGCTGCCCAGAAAAAGACTTAAAGAATGGATTCGGTAATAACGAATAAGGAAAAGCTTAAAGTTGCACACCGAATTGGTCTAACGGTTAATGTATAAGACTTGTAATGAGAAATAGTGCGTTCGAATCCCACCCTCGTATACTTTTTTAAATTGTATTATGTACTAATTATTATTTATTATCTTTAGAAGTTGATTTTAATTATTATTACAATTGTTATTAGTTTTTTTATTATTAGATATTTTTGTTATAGAGGTTTATCGTTAGTTTTTGTACGCGATTTCTGATTACGAGTGATACATTAATAATAATAAGAAAGTTGACGTAAAATGAATTCTTCTTTCGATTGATACCGAAATTTCTACTTACATTTGCAAGAGGAAAAATTTAGGAAGAGAATGATAAAATCCCATTGGATTTCCTATATTATAGCTTATAAAAACACAATGTATATATGGTTGAACTAAGTAAGAATTAGTGAGATGCAATGGGTGGGCCTCTTAGTCGTGGTTTCATTGAGTGGGCGTGGCAAATAAACTAAATTTTTCTAATGAAAGTAAATAATAAATTTAAAAGGAGAGAGAATTTGTTTGATCTGACATGTACTTTTTTTATATTTGTTTATTGAATTTGTTTTTGATACCAATCTTCCTGTATTTATTACTGTATTCTCTTTCTAATTTAACTGTTATTCTTGACCTTTTGTTTTACTTCTTTGCAAAATCTAGTAATTTTGGTATTTGGAGATAGATTCTTCTTTATCAGTTTTTTCTAGATGTCAAAAGATTTCAAAAATCTTGTAACATATTTTTATAAACAAATAGGAATATACCTCAAAATTCAGTATCTACATAAAATGTTCTTTAAAGAAGTCCTAGATCTTTGATCCCTGCACATCTCTAGTTTCAACCTGTTAAATTCGCATCCTGCTGTCGTTAATCGTTATTCCCTTTGCTTCTCATTTGCAAATGGTAAACATGTTTGTGATATAAGTAGAAAATGTTTTCAGGCTTCTATCTTAATTCGAATGTTTAACCTACGTAATGCGCTATTAATTAATAGAATAATTGTTTCGTTCTAATACTATTAAATAGCTGATCAATTCCTTCAATTACAATTTTGTTTAAAAAAGGTCCCTAATTTTTCTTTTATGAACGATGGGTTTTTAGGGTACTTACGTATATAATGTGTGTAGGCGTTCAAAAATTAAAAAGGAATATAAGTATATTAAACGCTTGAGGAAATTCTTCTGGAAATAAGAAGTAAAAGAGGAGTAGAGCTGCGGGGTGTTGTGGTAATTATGTGGTTCAAAGGAAGACAAGCGAGCATCGCGACGCCAGTCAGTGAGCACAGTAATTAGAAATCGGTTACTGGCAATGCTGGGCGCCTTTTGTGAACTCTTACAAATAATAATATCGCTTCTCTTTGCAGTTCAAAGAAATCTTAAATATAAAATTACTTCGGTAGTGAAATTGTTTTGTAATTGACTTTATACCTTTGAACAATATGAAAGCTATTCATAAACAAAATTAAACGGTTCCTCCACTTTTACCAAATTCACTTTTATAAGAGGATGATGTTTTTCTTAAAAACCATTCATTTTATTAGTATTTTATTTCTTTTACACATCACAGGGAAATTTGCTCCTACGTAGTTCTTTTTTGTAATTAATACATTTTAAATTGTTTTTTGCGGATTTATTCGGGCGCAGAGAAAGGTTGATGTGAATAAATATTTATATTTCGATTTTAACATACATGCGTACTTATTAAATAATGTTGATAAAATGTTTGTACGAATTCATAAAAAATGTGAACACGTAAAATATCCTAAGATATATAAAAGGTTTTTTTTTGAAAAGTCAACATTTATTCGCCAAAAGGGATCAATACGAATTCAAATCATTTTTTTGTGTAATATGGTTATCCGATATCCATACCTTCGTACTAAGTAATATACTACATAGAATGCAACTTCGTTGCATCTGCTAAATATTTAATTAAAGACGAAAACAATTTAACTCATCAATTTAAGAAAAAATGTTATACTAGTTTAAAATTATAAAAAGATCGCAAAAGTAATTTAATTTTAAGGTGCTTAGGAAAGCTTTTTTTTAAATGTAATTTATAATTTGATATTTTATGTTACATATTTAGATTTATTTTAATAAGGAAGGCACAAAAATAAAACTTTTTCATTTATATTTGACTCTCAATAACGGACACCTCCATATAATGGTTATTTTTGCAATAAATTTTGGTGGTCGCTATTTAGAGGCTTTATTGTATATAAAGATCAGAAACACAGTTCTATATAGTCGGTGAAGGAGGGGGGGCGTCCTGAAAAATCCGTTTTATCAATGGTGTTGTTATATTATCGCATGATGCTATTACTGTGCCGAACAACAACAATATAAGCATCAACAGAAAACCACCGCCAATCATCATCACCGACTACAGCCGCCACTTAACACTGACTACTTTGTACGTCCGATTGCTTTGCCTTCGCCATCATTATTATCAGCACAAACATCAGCTGTCACAGGCTAGAAAGGAATCACGCGAGTAACAGCACGATAATCTGTTAATTAACTTCACAAAACCGAAGAGGAATTGTGAATCTAAAGCAGCCACTGCTCTGAGAAGAAGGCAGAAAAAACCTTAGTCAGACAGACAGTTTCGGTTAGCCAGTTCGGTTTTTAGCCAGCAACTCGAACTATATAGTTCTACACCACACCTAGCGGACGACCTGGTAGTCCCTTTTTATTTTTTTTTTTACTTTGATTATTAATGTGCCTTAGAATATTTTGTGTTGCGAATTATGTTTTCGCAAGTCTTACTATGTTCACAGTGGCAGCTCGTCGGGATGGGCAGAGTGCACAGTGTCCACCCTGACGTTGAAGCTGATTAATACAAATGAATGTTTAAAATAATTAATTAAGAATTACAAAGAATTAAGATTTCTAAGGTTCAATTAATATATTAATAATATTTAATAACCTCTTAAAATCTTAAACGGCTTTTCCCCTAGAATTTCTTCCATATGTTTAGTAGTAGGGAAAAATGCGATTGTAGTATATTATTTTAACGCGGTGGGCAAACTCGCTGCATCGCTGTAAAGAAAGACATACGTCCCGTTTTTAGTTAATGTGACATACAGAAAAGAATGCTCGGCGCAGGTTGTTGTGGATCGCCTCGCTCAGTTCCCCGATGAGTTAAGCCCAGAGCCTTAGCTCCACTACAAACGTTTGTTCGGGGGTTATTTTTCTTGTCCTGTTTCGATATAGTATAATTCTGCAATAAATGACACTCGATAAAGCATTTTTTAAAATTATTTAGATTTTTTAAATTGACGATTAATCTAATAAACCAATGCAAGGCGTTCACTAAATCACAGTAAATTCGGGATATGCCTTCGGATTTACGTATATAACTCGTGTCTAAATTATAATATTGCGTCAACTTTTGTGTAGGAATTTATGTGTTTTACAAAAAAGCTCTATATACAGATATATCTTGCTTTATGTACTTGCTTATGTAGTTTATGCTGCGCAGGCAATTAATGTTCACAAACATAATTTTGAAAATTATAACAATTTTTATAATTTGTATAAACAATTTCTACAAGATTTTCCTTTGTGCAAATATATAATACGTTCCAATAAATCAATTTCTGCTAATTATATACATACATATTTATATACAGATAGTTTAATTGGTTAGCTTTAAAATTAGTGCAAGAAAATTTTTAATTTGAGTCTAGTCGTATTCATTTTTTCATTCTGATTGAGATTTGTAAAATAGCTAATAAGAAAGGCTATCATAATAGTAAATGGGTATTTAACTTGAATATGAAAAGGTATAATAATATAAATATTTATACATTATATCCAAAATATATTATTAAAAAAATAATAAATCTAAAATCACAAAAGAAACGGAACTTAACATGGGCGAGCCCCAGCCCCAGCTTGCGTCGGTTCGGTAACATTCGGTAGAAACCCCAGAAATCAAAATCCAAAAGCCAATACATTACAGTTTATTTTGCGCTGTTATGCACATGTACAATTCGAGACGTGGTGAACAATAAAGAAAACATTGTATATTATTTATTGAAGAATAAGTTCAGTAGTTTGAGATTTGAGGATAACATTTTTATTCGTAAATTAAAACCATGCAGCAATAGTGGGCTTTCAGTTCAAATTGGTACAATAAATACAATTGGCTAACAGGAAGAGAAACAACAAATAAACTGTATTGTTGGAATTGCTTACTTTTTATGAAAAAACTCAAAATTCTTGCAGTTTAACAGAACTTCAATATGAACTTTTAATAAAAATAATAATAAAAACATTTTGTTTAGGTGTTTAGGAAGACTGCTATATTTAAAAATATTAGTTCCTGTTAATAAATAAGGTAGGAAATTCCGGATTAAAACCCTTTTTGAATGTAATTGAATAGAAAGTACAGTTTGCTTATTGGCCAGGTATGGTACCTAAGAGAAGCTTCTTACTGAAATTAATCTCTTTCCCTGTATCGATTGTTTATAGATAAGTTGTGAATAATTTGTATGTCTTTAAAATGGTTGTTTATTAGTTCCTTTAAAAAAACTGGTCAAGAAAATCAACTATGTAAGGCGGCACTCTTGTTCAGAATTGAGTTTTTAACTAATAATTTGCTCAAGAAATTGAAAAAAAAATAAATCCTTACTTCTAAAGTAAGAATTTTAATCGAATACCTCATATATAAAACTCCCCTGTCTCGAATTATTTTTCTCGGAACTCGAGACAACAAGAAATCAAGGAATTTCTCGGGCCCGAGACCCTAGTAAATACAGGATTTTTTCCTGATAAAACAATTTCTCCTGCAGTCATCAAAATGCAAACACAAAATTGTTATCGTAGTTGCAATAAACCGCAGCATTAAAATGACTTATAGAGCAGATAAGTTTTTGCAGCACAGAAGAATCTCACCCGGATGAGACTGCCCACCGCTGCCAATCGTATGTTCATTTCATCTTCATATTAAAATTCATATCAATTAAGTCCCTTACCTTTTTTTTCGTTTTTGTTTTAACGTTTTGAAAAGGTAAAAAGTCAATGACAGTTGTTTCCTATTACTACTGGGAGAGTAGTAAAGTGTAAGTGCCTTGCAGTAATTAAGTCTGTGTCTTTTCCATAAGGGATGCAAATTGTAAGAGCAGGCATTAAGTAAGTAAATTTGATTGTGTTCGACGACAAGTGGCGGATTTTTATTAAAAAGTTTGGTTTTATTTGTTGGAGTTTTCCATAGTTCCGTCGAGAAAAATGATTGTAACATAGTAATCTATAATAAAATTAGTAAAAGTTGAATGTGTCAATCTTTGTGAACCACAAACTTGAAGGAAGTCTCTGAATTGAATTTGACTCGGGGGATTTAGAGAGTCAGTTCACTCTAACATCGTTCATTCTGCTTAAAATTTGTTTTTGTCTTAATAATCTGCCCCCTAAAACCTCACACCAAGACAATAATTTTAATTTAACAAAATAAATAAGTGAAAATAAACTTTCATCAATTTTATATTATATAACACACAAAATGTATTCTCCAATACTGGGCAAAAGTGTACAAAAGTAAACAAAATAGTTCAGAAACAAAATGCAGTCAAAGCCCTACTATTGAAATCTGAAGATTTTTTTGAGCAAATATTGATTTATTCTAACAAATAGAATTTTTCAAACAAATAGAGTTTATAAACAAATAAAAAATGTTACGAAAGCCTTCAAATGTACGGTTACAAGAGTAAAAATTAGTTTACTAATGTTAAATTCTTAGTAACAGAACTGATTGAAATTAAAAAGAAATACATATATTTTTGCTTCGCTATATGCATTACAAAGATTAATCTAAATTGTTTAAATTTTAGAAATTATGTCGCTTTGAATAAAATTACACTTAGAATGTACTTAGATAGATTACATTAATTTCTCTTCCTTCTAAACAAACTTTAATTCTCTAATTGCTACAAACTAATCATCCTAAATTTTGTTGCACAATAAAGATTGAAATAACTTAAAGACTGTCACTTACGATCTTATTCTTCACCAAATTATAATAAAACAATTCCTGTTTATGGTTACACCAGCTCTTTAATTTTTTTAAAAGCAAGTACGTTTTAATCAGGAAATTGGTAAATAATAAATTACACATACTTACGATTTCTTTTTAAATTTACTTTTTATGACAGAAGAACTTTATGGCAACTTGTTCACAACTTTGTTTACAGTGAAACCCTAGTAGCGCTTTCCAAACCTAAATTATTATAAAATCGTGTAGTTCATTCTCTAAATAATTAATATAATTCATGAATTTCAATATTCCTTAAATATTTTTCTATTGTCGACGTTTGAAGAAAAAATGGGATATATTATGCAGAGCTGAAGTGACTTTATGCGGTTCATCTGTAGCAAGGTCCATTAATGTGTATGTATAGCTAGTACACATACATAGGTCATCTCATCAAAGTTGAGACGGCCATATTTGAGCCCAAGTTCGATCTGTCAGTTTCTGACATAAGTTAAACGCCGAAGTCTATTCCCCAAAAAATGACTGGTTGTAGTGTACCAAACTGTTCTAGCAATTCCCGGAATGGTGTACGTTTGTTTCTTTTTCCAAAAGACAGGAAAATAGACAAATTTGTTATAGATATGCGTAGAAGTCAGAATTGGGAATTACTGAATACTCAAGATTATGTAAAGTAAGCAAGTTTGAGTCTTAATAAAATTACATGTAGAAATAATATAAATTATTTAAGCATAAAGAAAGGATAGTCTTTAGATTAAACACTTTTTTATTACCGTTTTACATTTCCCCTAGTTCCATTTTGAAGAAACGCAATTTGAAAGAAGAAGAAAAGATGAATGGTAAATATTGAAATAAAACGCAATTCCTATGTTATTTAACGTTTCTAATATAGTTACAGTTAATAAGAAACGTAAAAGATTAAATGAAGAGATAAATGTAGTTGCAATTAATAAAAAAATTAAAACTTTTAAAGGCAATAAAGGAAACAGGCCATCTAATTGCCAAACACAATCATCAAATAATACTGAATATGTTAAAGAAAAGCCTAAAATAATTGAAGAGTGTGGAAGGATTGAAAGAGAGAGCCTCGATATACTTTAAAAGATAATACTACAGCACATTCTCATGCAGATACTAAAAGGGACAGAGAGACTATTCACTTCAGGTTTTAAAAA
Organism: Agrypnus murinus; assembly: GCA_929113105.1. NCBI lineage: Eukaryota > Metazoa > Arthropoda > Insecta > Coleoptera > Elateridae > Agrypnus > Agrypnus murinus. Next base: position 172,387,709 of record OV816026.1, on the reverse strand, counting down.
TACCGATGTGGCCACTGTAAATTTTGAAAATGGCAGTACAAATACGATTTGCAGGATAATTTTCAATTATCTACTTAATATATTCTTAACTTTTAGCTGGTTAGAAAGGTTACAAAAGCTTAAAAAATAGTTGTAGCATCCACTTGCATCATACTCCATTCTGTACAGACATTTACAGAAGTTAGATTTCCGTCCCCGGCTTTTATATGGCTTTTTGCCATATTTGGCATCACATCATTTTGCCATATTTGGCATCATTGGCATATTATCACAGTTAAAATAGTCTCTTTAGTTGTTATTGTTGTTTTGTTCATATAACTAATAAATCTTCGCCATTTTAGACCATCATTGTTTAACGTGTTAATGCTTTCGTGGTTTTATTCAGTAGTAGTAGTTAATATTACTCAATAACAGAAGATAATTCGAATGCCTAAAAATATTATTTGTTAATAAGTTAATACATAGTATTATTGATTTGTTTTAATTAAAATATTCGTAACCTTTTCTGTATGTTATGTAAATATTTGATTTGACAAATTCATGACAAATTAAAATTTCCGCCAATAAGGCGCCATTTTTGAGCCCATTTCAAAAGCCAATAGTGGAAATGGATGAGATAACCTTTACTTTGGATATAATTATGCATGCATCAACGGACCTTGATCTGTAGTTGCTGGACTCGCTGACGCTAGTGCATCAAACCAACAGATTCGCCACATAAAGTCTTACTTCAGCTCTTTATAATATAATGTAGTATTTTTACAATTCGCAAAATGGACTTTAATGATGAAACGAACGAATGAAATGAACTCCATCAAAGGAATTTTTAACTCATGTGTATTATACACCAGAAAATTATATCAAATTAATAACAACTGTCACTGTCAAACGATTCCGATTTTTTTGTATAATTTTCTGGTGTTATAATAGACATGAGTTCAAAATTCCAAAGGCAAGACTAAGATTAACGGGATTGGAAGATAGTTTGAAATGAGCTCGAGTGGATCTGGCGCCATAAAATTGTATGGTTTGTTTACCTATCACGAAGCAATTGAGTAAAACCCTACTTTATAGGGCGACGTGAAATCTGATACGTGTTAATAGATTTTTAATCCGAGAAATTTCATAAATTTGGATACAAAAAAATCTGTGTTCTTCAATTTGCTTCGAACTTTCAAGTATAATCCTTCAGCCCATAAAGGCTGTATTGCCCAAAGAAGGCATCACTTATATTGAGAAGCTTCCTTCAAAAACTACTAAAAATAGAATCTCCTGGTGATTTTAAGCATTTTTTATGGATTCAGAATGATTACCACCATAAGCTGTACCACCATATCTGCAGAATCTACGATAAATTGTGCTTCAGATACACTTACACTTATGCATTGGGTCCGGGTCGCCTGGGAGATCTAATCCAAAATCTACAGCAGAAAACTACAACAAAAACATCTTTCTTGTCTATTTCGACGAATATCGCTCCAAACTAGGCGGTATCATAGGTCATTCGAAGCGCCCAACGAGAGCTACACCATGGTAATCATCTGCTAACAAATCTAACCTAAATCCAATTTTAACCTAAAGTTGATATATTCTTCTGGTAACCAAATCATCTCAATTGTCATTCTAATAACTTCATATATTGGTTTGATTTTGAATTGTTTTCCGATGGTTTTGTGCTTAGTTTTGTCTCTGTTTGTTTTGTTTCTTATTTTCCTTAAAAATCTAATGTCCATTGCATAGATTCTTGATTCCTATTTGTTATTGTTCATGTTTCGTTGCTATATAGTATTGTCGATCTTTCTATTTTCTTGATAACTTCTGTTTTTATATGTTTTGTACTTCTCTTTTACCCAAATCTGTTGTTTTCATGATCTTATATACTTTCACTGTTTTCCCAGTTTTTCACTTATTTCTTTGTTCATGTTACCGTTTTCTTCTATTACTGATCCTAAATACTTATAGCTTTCGACTTATTCAATTCTTTTTCCCTGTATTTGTACGTTATGTGTTTTCTTTATACTTGATATTATCGTATTCTTTGTTTTGCCCACGTTTATTTCCATACTATACTTTTGTAATTTCTGCTTTAATACGTTTAAGTTAAATTATAGGTTTTGTTCTGAATCAGCTAAAATGATCATGTCATCTGCGAACATTAATTCTGTCAATTTTACTTCCTCCATCTTCCAGTATCCTATTTTTAATTTTTTCATCTTGTTTGTTATCTCTTTAATTAACTCATGCATCACTAATGTGAACAATTCTAATTCTTCCCATTTCTTTTCTATTCCTTTTTTTTCAAATAGTTCTTTTAATTTCTTATCTTCTGTTTCCTGGCATTTCTTTCTAATTCCTTCGTTTTAAAATTTATAACTCCTTATTTTTTCTTTTACTATTTCCCTTCTTTTGTCGCTTTGTATCTTTTTATGTTTTTAAAACTATTAGTTAATATTACGTAGCAAGTTAATAATTAGTTAACAAATGCTTTAATTATTTGTAATTTATTTTTGCATATTTTATTGGGCAAAAGTAAGACGGGAATGTTGTTAAATGTTAGCGGTGTTAACAAGTTGATGATTGAAAAGAGACCGGGGTCTTTTTGATTTCTGGAAACTATAAACTAATAAATAAATATCGTAGAAAACCGACAAAACAAAATTCGTAAATATAGACAATACCAAGCCACAATAAAAATTATTTAACATATGCTATTACTTTTCAAAATTCTTCATCTACAGGAACCTTGTCTGGAATGGCACCTTCCAGAATGCACTACGTATCACTCTTTTTGCTAAATCTTGATAATTTTGCAAAAATAACCGTAATATTTGTTAAGTTATTGAAGCGATTTGACGTATGTTCAAGTTACTAACAAAAACAAGTGGAACCCCTTCGCTATTTGCCCGGTGGGCCCCAATGTCGCCAATCCGACGCTGATTTCATTAGAAAAATAACACTGTCAAAAATGTCCATTCTTATATTGTATTCCTTTCATTTTCATATACTGCGCCTGGTAGAAGTAAAATGATATTTTAGTATAATATCAAGAAAGTTATAATTAGTACAGTGTGGAAATAAATGATTTTCATCAAGTTCCCTTTGGAATTTTTTTACATGTAAATTTTCCTGTACCGCTCTACTCTTTTTGATTTAGTACTAAATTAGTTCTGTCAATAAATGAAATCAATCTGTCAAACAATTCATAGAATTTATTGAATTTGAGGTTATGGTACTGCCTTCTCTATTTTCGTAGAGCGGCACGTCGTGCTTTTACATGAGGAATGCAATGGTAACTTGATGAAAATCATTTATTTCCACCCTGTATATACGATTAAAATAAAAAGTGATGCTAACGGGTGTTCGAAAAAAACTGTGGTCAAGTGGCCTATGGAAAAATTTCAAACATAGGTCGCAGCTTATATGTTACAATGGGAACATAACCATATTTATTAATGTCAGAAAGCTACGAACTAATTAATAAATGAAAATAGGTAAAATGACGTTTGACATTTGACATTAGACGCCATTACAAAGCTCCAGCTGTGGCTCTAGTCACGACATACGGTAACGCTGACAAATGCAAACGCCAGCCAACTTGACCACAGGTTTTTTTGAACGCTTGTTACTAGGGTCAGTATATGAAAATAAAAATGGGCATTTCCAAAAAATATTCCAAAAATTCTGTGTTTTTCGTCAATTGAAATATTCAAGTAAAACAAATAAATTAGTTTTCCCCAACTTTATTATTAGTTACTGAGACTGAGACTGTTTATATAGAATTAGAATTGAATGTAATAGTATATTGTGTCTCAAGGGCAGAAAATTAGCATTTGTAGCCCGCAGTTGTTTGATGCCCGAGCGAAGCGTAGCGTAGCGAGGGCAGCGGACAACTTAGGGCTACAAATACTTTTCGGTCCGAGTGACATACAAAAGTTTTTCGCCTACCTGTTTGAAAGTTTAAAAAAGAATTCCAAAAGTTAAACAGTAACGTAACTTATTAGTAAATTAAATAGGCATATGTTAGAGGGAATGAATGAAAATGAAAATAACGCCAGACGTTTTTAGTAATTTATTAACTAAATTAACCTAATAATCATTACACTACATACAACACGGCCGTATAGTAAATGTTTTCATTATTATTGGTAAATAAAAGGAACAGGATATGACTTTTAATTAGGATGAGTAATTAATCTATCATTGTATAATTTATTGAAATTACAATTTTCTTTTTATTAATTAATTGTATACAATGACACTGTGAAAAGAAAAAAACAAACGACAAATTTATCGACGAAGACATGAAAATCAAAGTTATGATCTAAGAAGCCTAGAAAAATTTGACGTATGTTTTTTATATTTTTAAAGGTTATGTAAAAATATGTTTGAAATTACATTTTCCGTCATATTCTGTTGCTAAAAGTTTTACGAATGAGTTATATTCTTAATGTTAAAAACTAATGATTTCATTTTTTGATTACAATCTTTTTAGGATAATGCACAGGAGTGGTCAAAGTATGACAATTTAAAAAACAATTACAATTTTTACAGTATCTCCAACTTAACCTAAATAAATCGTGGTTTCATCTAGTAGTAGTGTAGAGGTTATGTATTTGACATAAGAGGGCAGTAAAAAGTTTGACATAAGAGGCCCGCAAAGAAGCCTTAACTGCCCTCAAAACAGGACATTTAAAAAGCACTTTCTGATCAGGTAGGCGAAAAAAGAATTTTTCAACTCGGGTTTTAATGTGGAATTAGAATGTGTTTTATAATTTAAGCAGATGTTTATTTTTTTGTTTACTTTACAGAATATTTATCATAATAAAGATAATATTCGGTATCCTATAGTTTATTTTTATCATTATGTTTGAAATCGCATTCAGAGACGGGCACTTAGGTCAGAGGATAAAATCGGATAATTCGGAACCACTCTGTGGATAAATCTAATTTTTAACATTGCTAGCACTGATTACATTAGTGACAAACAAGCTTTTGACACCGATCTAGTAATTTATGAATATTTGTTTATAATTCAGTGATTTTCATATATTTTCAAGACTGTTATGATGGTGAATTGTTCTGTATTTGACTGTAAAAGCCGTAGTGAAAAACAGGAACCACAAGTAACATTTCATAGGTAAGTTAATTTGCATTTGTATTGTTTTTGAGAAGCTGATAAATGTTTTAATTTTTAAAATAAAGTTGTACTTCGTATAAGATATAAAACAAATGTCTTGTCATTCCGGTCTTACTGATAAAACAGCTTTTTAAAGGTATGCAATAATTGCTGTTATTTGTTCACAATTGTGGCGTTTTAGTGTTACAAGTCTTCTCTATTACAATAAATTCGTTAACCTCAAATTATACATATGAAAATCACGCCACAGGCGACCGGCAATCTTAACGTTTACGGCTGTAATAGGTTGCCAACCAAAACTGATACAAACCACCAGATCTACCGTGCACCAAATTCAAATAGGCAGTAGTACCTTTGGTTCTCGTAATTTTTTTATTACTTCATATGTTTATTACAATAATTACAAACATTACGAAATATTTCACCACAGGATTTATTATTTCACTTTACCTATTGTAGAAATTTTATTTTGATTTGTGAACAGTAACAGTTTTTCATTCTTAAAAATATTTATATGCCTGGAATTTTATGTTTTTAGTTTTTAGTTTAAGTGAATATACACGGTGGAAATAAAGTAGTGGATAAATTCGATAACTTCGTTAAAATTAATTTTTTGGAAAAAATCTCGAAGGGGTATAGCGATTTTAATTACTTGACGCTATACTGTGCCATTTTCAACATGTTACGTCATTTGTTTTAAAGTAATGACGTCATCCATATTGTTTTTAAATGACAACCTATATTTTTTATTGTCGATTTCGGTAGTGCTTTTTATTCTCTTTTCAACTGCATACACTCTTCAATATGTTACATTTGAAAAAAAAAATTGAAAAAAACTGCCCTAAAGTTCGAACATTAAAAATTATTTTAAATTTGCAAAATGAATCTAGTCACCGTATAACAAACGTTATGTTTAAAAAATATTCATTTCTCGATATTCTTGCAGATATAGAGCTTGCGGTCAAAATGTTGTTTTTTCTAATAAACACCCACCTGAAATAGACTTAAATACATTAATATTTAACAAATAGGCACATTTACACAATAAATAATGTATATTAATCGTTTATTTAAATAAATAAACAAGCGAGAAGATGCAATACGAAGAAACGCAGCGCTGCGAGCGCGATTTCCAGAGCGGAAATTTTTATAAGGCTAGAATCTGGCCTCTATCCGGCCTGCCCTAGTTTAAACAACGGTCAGATCAGAAATGTAACGCCTTGGCAGATCCGAACCCGATCAGACTTTCAAATCCGACCCTGGTCGGGCTATCCTATGTGGCTCGGATCAGGTTGATCTGACAAGCGCCTGATCTGGGCCCAGATTCGATACCCCGATTTGGATCTGATATAATTTATTTTATAAGTTGATGGAATTTGTTTGCTTTCATGATAAAATTATTATTATTAAGGGAAAATTGGCCCATAACAACTTATTTTATTCAAAAGTTTTCGAACCAGTATGGTTGATTTACAAGATTAAAATTCTCAATAAAATTATTTTTACTTTTAGACAACATTATTTTTAGAAATGTCAAGATCTGTAATATTACAAAAAATTGACATTTCTATATAATTTTAAAACTAATTTCCAATGTTTAAGGGCAGATATTTCTTATATCGTAGGATCTTTATTAGTTTAAATCTCGGCAACTTGAAACGAACATCGTTTTATCGTTTTATACAGTCACCACTAATTAGTAAATTTTGTAAAATATACTTAAAAATTTACAAAACAATCACTAACCTACGCGAACACGCTGACTGCGAAATGGTACTAACAGATAAAGGCAGCGTTCATAATTATAAATTTGCAACGCGTAAAAATAAGTAACATTGATTATATACTTAAGACCTTAAGAGAAAAAAACGTTGTTAGAAATCATTATATATCTTTCTTAATTATTACATGCCGTAAAATGGTTGAAATGGCATCAGGATCAAATAAGTTAAAATTGAAATTGCCAAAACTGGCTGAAATCAGGCAATCATAGTAGGGAACAAATCAGTTAATATATGGCAGGCCTCAACATGGTTGAGATCAAGCACGCCATATCAGGGTGGGATTAGTTAAAATATGGCATGCCGTACTAAAGGTTGTAATCCGGTTATCCATATCCCAGCCTGATAGGGAACAACCTTATAGGTCAGTCCATATTGGAACCTGATCAGGGTCACATATAAATTCCTTAATAAGGTATGCCGTATTAGAACCTGACCCGGCCCAGATCGTTTTAGGGTTTGCCATAACAAGTTTCTGCGCGGGTTAACGTCTTCAAAATAGCCCCGCTCAAAACAGAGTAACTTTGCGCGTGGATTGGCGGGCGAGGACTGGCCGTATCGGGATGCTGTTTTTTAAATGCTCGAAATCCGTTGCATCTCAAAAAAGTCTTATGACCGAAAAGTGTCAGGTGAACTGGAAAAAAGATACGCGCCGAAAAGGAAAAAAAAATTTTTTTTACATCACCGTAATTACATGATCGTACAGTTTTTGATCACATTAGATTGCAGGAAACATAAGTCAAGACGAATCCAACCACGCCGGATTGATCACTGTACGATAATTAGAACGCGAGATATGAGCATTTAAAAAAAATTAAATCCAAGATGGCGGCGAAAGGGTTAATTTTAGGGGTGCGCAAACTCAGGGTTAAACTCTCCACGGGGGACCCTTTCGATCGGGGGATAAAAGAAAAAATGTATACAAAATCGCTGGGTCAACTCCTTAATGCACTGGAGTACAAATCTAAAAACAACTTTTTGGAATATTAGTAACCGGCAATGAATAGATGCTAATTCCTTCGTCAGCGACCAGTTCAAGGGTAGGATTAAAAGAAATCAGGTACTTAACGTTCATTTAACCAAAATTACTTATTCTGTCTTGCCTCATTGTAGTATATTGTTACGAATGAATGTTTGAATTATAAAAGCGTAATTTAAACTGGAATACGGATTTTGAATATAACAAATTGTTGATCTATAACTAGTGTTTCTGACCCGAGAAATTACTCCATCTTTTGTTGTCTCGAATCCCAGGTATTGAAATAACTCAAGACACAAATTAAAATTATTTCTAAAATTTCTTAAAAAACCCAATTAACATGCCAAAATCTGTCATTAACATAACAATTAAAGGTTTTATATTTGTTTCAATTTCTTAAGAGGGCTGGCGGTGGACGATTGGCGTCAGTGCATCACTCATGTTCCAAGGGTCGTGGGTTAGAATCCTACTTGGGGCGACGGGATTTTTCTAATTGTGAAATTTCGCCACCTGAACTATGGATGTGTGTATTCGTGTTGCATGTTAGTTGGGGGATAGATGGATGACCTTAGATGTTGGTTCCCCCGTAGTGTATGCTTAATTTCTTAAGCAAATCGTTAATTAAAAAGGAAGCTCTGAGCAAGATGGTCGCTTACACAGGTGGTTTTCTTATCCAGTTGTTTTAAAACTATAAGTAAAGAGTCATTTGAAATACAAAGTATTTACAATCTGTCTGTAAATAATCAATAATGCTAAAGATGCTTATTTGCATGAACTAACTACCGTTAGATACGACACGTGGCCATTTATTAAGTAAATTGGAACATTCTATTCAGTTACATTAAAAAACACTATTTATCTTATTTATAAACAGGTACTGATATTTTTAAATAGTGACTTTTTAAACAAGAATGTTTTAATAGTTTTGCAAATGATCGTATTATCAAAGTGGTCTTTTTCATAGATTTCATTACACCAAATTACACAACAAAACAACAACATAACAATTAAAGGTTTTATATTTGTTCCAATTTCTTAAGCAAATCGTTAATTAAAAAGGAAGCTCTGAGCAAGATGGCGCTTACACGGGTGGTTTTCTTATCCAGTTGTTTTAAAACTATAAGTACCTAAAGAGTCATTTGAAATACAAAGTATTTACAGTCTGTCTATAAATAATCAATAATGCTAAAGATGCTGATTTGGATGAACTAACTACCGTTAGATATGACACATGACCATTTATTAAGTAAATTGGAACATTCTATTCAATTACATTAAAAAAAACACTATTTATTTTATTTATAAACATGTACTGATATTTCTAAATAGTGGCTTTTTTAAACAAGAATGTTTTAATAGTTTTGCAAATGATCGTATTATCAAAGTGGTCTTTTTCATAGATTTCATTACACCAAATTAAAAACTTATCGTTAAAACAACTGTTTATAGTGTGTACCTTTCAGAATTTTTTGCATTTTACTTAAATTACAAATTACCTAAAAAACTACTGTAACCAGGAATTAACATCACTTAAAAACATACATTTTAAAATAATCCAGCTGTATAGTACACAAAATGGGAGTGTAGAAAATCGAGAAAAAGAATAAAAATTGTGGGTGCAAGACCAGATACTTTTTTCAGTAAGTAGCAAATTTGTTTCAAGTCTTGGAATTTTAAACAAATTTTTATAAATAATGCTCGCTAGACTGATTTTTATTAAAAAATATCTTTTGTAAAAGCTACGCATGACTTAAAACTAGCCGACAAACAATTAACACTAGAAAGGTTGCGATAAAATAGAGAAACAAAGAAAGAAAGTAATGATCAGATAATTTATTTACTGTTGTGCTTTGCATAAATACAGTTATTTTTCAATAGGAACTTTAGTTGAAGTGATTAGAGGATTAATTAAAGTCATTTTAAAAACGAACATTTGCATTTTTGTAGACTACTGTGTGAAATTACTACTTTATACTTATTCCCGGGAATTCCCTGGACTTTAAAAAGTCTCGGGAATACAAATAGACTCAGAAACACAACTAAACTGCTTTCTTGAAACTTTTACTGCATTATACATACACCACGTGGACACATAATTTAAAACAGTTTAAGGGCGCGTTATTGCCGCCAGTGTTAATAATAGGAAGCTTCAGAAACTATAAACACCTAAAGATGGCGCTACAGTCCGCAAAACGGAATTAATTTCTTTAAAACTAAAATTTGAAAATGTAAATAGAAACATTATTCGATGGCATCGCAGTTCTCTGCTCACAGTGTTGCCAGACATGCGTGAACTTTCAAAATATTTTAAGTTTAACTGGAATTTTTAATTTTTAAATGCCAAGGAATAATTTAAGATAGTTGAAATCAAAAAGGGGAATATAAAACTGCTAAATATCTTTAAAAATATCAGTTGTTCTTGCTGGTTTTAAGAAAAAGAAAAGTATTATTATATTAAAATATTGAAAATATATATTCGTTTTAAGAAATTAATCAGGACTAATTAAGAGTGAAATAGTTTATTCAGAAATTAACCGTCACATGCTCTTAAGTAAAGAAAAACAACATTTACTTCGGGAATTTATTAAGTAATAGTTAAAAAATTAGGAAAGTTAAATTACTTTTAAATGATCCGCGAATATTACCATCCAACGCTTCCTGGTGCAGAAAGCGTTCAACTAGAAATGATTTTCGTACTGCCATATTTAAATTTCCGCGCCGTGTACATCTATTTTATTTCAATCAATACTAAATAAGTAAGCAAAAACATTTATCCATTGTAATAGATTTTGCTATTAAACAGTGTTATGATGAGTGTATTATGGTTTGGTTATTTTTTAGAAAACGTTACTTCTACAAAATTGGCGATGTTCGACTACGATTACAAAATTTATTTTAGATATCTACTCCTTACAAACTATGACCTACACTGCCTTAACAGTTTAGCAATCGATATCAAACGTTATCTTGCTAAAAAAACGAATATTAAAAGAAAACTGAATGAAAAACGTGAGCTATATTTTGACGCTAATATTTTGCGCCAATAACGCCCCCTTAAGATCATATGCTCTGATATGCGCTCACGTGGTCGAAACATGGCACTGAAAATAACTTTCAGGAATATATTGTAATGGCGCTCGCAAACAAAAGATTGGATACTGTTTCGTCGGTGATTTTCTGCTATATAAACCGAAAGGGTGAGGAAATAGAGTTATTTATCAGATGAAGTCAAAAGGCCTTTTACACATTATTATATAATATGCGCATTTATTTAATACAGTAAATATTATTATTACGAAAATAAAATAAATTTAGAGATTTAAGTCTACCATTTATTATTATCGATGTACAGAAGAACAAGAAAAAGCTTATTGGTTTGTAAACCTAGAAAATCTAAAACTTGTTGTCGTACGATCAGAATAAAAGAATACAAAAACCATAGAATGACAACATCTTGAATATTCATTAATTTAGGTTAATGTACATTTATACCTGTTAGCTACTGGTAATTAACAAGAATAAATAAATCAGTAGCATCCTCCACACTACAATCATTATTTCATCCTTTCCTCTCAATTACATAATCCATTTTAGCAATTTATCAATTAACTATTAGGCATTTATGTTAATTATTACCTTTGGGGTTTTGTTAAAAAGATATCGCTAATTACACAAGTTTATAAATATTTCTCTAACAATTAAATGTTTTGAAATATCAACACTTATATTTAACAAACATAACCTGTGCGTGGGAACTCGCCTACATTTAGGTACATAAATAAATTAGCTACATTGTAATAGAAAACATCCGCATGTGGTGACCTTTTGTAAATATAACGAGCATTTTCAGCCTCGTTTTTGATTTCGTAAAGCCTACCTCCATTGTAGTACAAAAAGCCACATAAAGAACGTCGACTTTCGTCAATAATATTCTACACGCGCAGATCTTTATACTAAGGAAGCTCATCTTGTAATGGCAGAGCAAACACCGATCCTGCAATTGATCCCGGTAACCGGAAGCTGCACTCCGGGCCCGGAAACACCTCTGCATTGTGTTCAAACAATGCCTTTCCTCCTTACACTCTCCCACTACGAGCAAAACGATGTCGACGATACTTCTTAACGTTAGAAGCTGTTGAGTTTTGAGTTTTCGACTTTTCAAGTGCAATTCGTTTTGCAGCTGTGCATCAACTCCAAATTTACAAGCCCTACTCGGTTAAATTTATACATAATTACGTTTCGTAACTGACTGAGAATGTAGGTGAAGGAAGGCATAAGGAGATGATGTAACTAGATAGTCGAGGGGTCTTGTTTAGATGGATTCCGCGTTTGATTTTCCGAACTAGCGAGGTCAGAAATGAGCTGGGAGCGATCGTCGTAACAGAGGCCCTCACTAATCTGCGTCACCTTGCGGATCAGAAAAGACACTGCAGTACAATATTGCTTTAATCTCGGTCCCCGTGCGCGAGCCGTGTTATCGTCAAAGGGCCTCGCTTCTTACATACAGTAGACCAGCTTAGTCGACGACGTCCTTCTTTGATTCCCATTCTCCTACTTGTTTGTCCTGTTGCTTTGTATTAATCAGATTTCCGTGCATTTTTAGCGCCGGCTCTAGCGTAACCCGGTACCTTAGCCTCAGACACCGAAGCAATTCGTAAAAGCCAAAGCAATGACTTATAGGGACTGTTCAACTTTTCGGCGGAAATATGTTTTTCCCCTTTTTATTCTTTCCCCTAATTGAAGGCCAACATGAACGAGACGATCGCGATCGTTTTCAGTGTTGACGCAAACACTAAAAGACAATGAAGAGAGCTGCAGGAAAAGTTTTACGCCGTTTAACACTCCGCAAGCAAAGTAAACTGAATTTCCAAATAGCGCGGCACATCTTTAAATAATACATTGTTCCCGGGATTGAGACAAATGGAGCAGAGAGAGATTAAATGCGCTGCAGCTTCCAGATAAGGATTCGGGATGGTCCTGTGTGAGGGCGCGCAAGAGACGGCAAATACTAAGGGACGGCGGGGAGAATGACAAATAAAGCAAGAAATCCCATGAATTACAAAGGAGCGCCTCTGGTTACTGTGCAATTTGGACCGGGTTTCCTTAGCTGCTCAAGTTTTTACAGCAAACTCGCTGAGCAAATCTCAAAGTGCAAATTAAAATAAATGTTCAGTTTCCGTAATTGCTTCTCCCATGAATAACTCGAATGAAAGGTTGCAGACGACTACACTACTACCGCAAACACTACATGAAAGTTGATGAGGAATTCTAAAACTGAATATAAATACATGCCCGAAATACAGTAAGACACGGTGCGGAGTGTGTGTGTGTGTTCTATCGAAAGCTTCGCGACCGCGATACGATTGGGAAAATAAGTGTGTGTTGTATGTATACGAGCGATTTCGATGTGTTAGACAAGTATAACGTGTCTGCTACCGTTTCGTTGGGGTGAATTTTGGAATATTGGGAGGGGGTCGTTGTATAGAAGTAAATCGGGACGTGTGAAAGGTTGGAGAATGCGAGGACAGTGCGGAATGTGGATTATATGTGTCGCTTTATATTCAACACTGTCGCTATTCGAGCCGTCGATATGAGACAACGCGCCACCCACCCTGAATATGTTTACATACATTCCTTACGTTTTGTATTCCACTCCCCCCGTTATGTGTATTCCCTGAACATTATTAGGAGGCAAAGGTACTTAAACGTTTCGGTACCTGATGCTGATTATGTTCCTTTGATATAAAGACGTGCAGTATCAAGGGATGGATTTTGTCTATATCTTTCCTTACTTGTCTTGGTTATTCTTATCGTTATCTTAGCATCAGATTCATCACGTCGTGAAAAATTTGATTATAACTGTATAAGTTTATCAGAACTAGCCGGTTCCAGATGGGCTTGCAAAATCAGCAGGGTTAATTAGGTTTTTTATTAAAGAATTTTTTTCAAGAAATGATAAAAGGAAAAGTAGAGATGTGCAAAATATTTTTATTCGGACTATGCATGTAGTAGGTAGCTGTAATCGATAGCAGCATCGTGAAACCCAATGTTGAGACCCCTAAAATCATTATAAGGTATTATAAGGACTCCTAATCTAAATTTAGGGAGGAAGACGGACACATCGCACACAAAGATATACATGGTGTTCCATTTGGAAAAATGATTCTCTCATTCAGAAACTTGTATCTTTGGTCTAGTGAACACCCTGTATATTTTTTAACAATAAGTTCATGAAAATACGTTAATAGGATATTTATAAGCATCGTGAATTACTAAAATGAGTTAAATGTAACTTACATATGTAAATTTAATTTTTTCAGTACATTTATTAACAAAAACTATTTAAAATAAAATGTAGAGAGGAAAATTTAAAATATGGCCACCTTTGTTGATAAAGAATCAGTTTATTCTTTTTAGCATAAGATCAATGTTTTCAAGTTTCTTTAATCTTACCACTGAGGAAACATATTTTGATTATACAACTTACTGCAGCCCTCTTTAGCCAGCAGTATCGTCATTATTATTCAGAGATTTGGAATGGGTTTGATGTTATGGGGGTTTCCTGGCCAATCCAACGTTCATTATTTCCTTCGACAGGATGGAGTGACAAACAGTCACTGCAAGACAAGTACATCTACATCCAAACATCTTTTACGGAAGATGCTTTATAGACTCGACCATGTGTTTTGATGACAAATTTTTCCTTTTGACTCCTAAACACAACACGAGGTGTCTTGCCCTGAAAAATAAAGTCAGTTTTGCCCAAAGAAATTATTTTGCACCACTCATTAACTCTTTTAACTTTGAACTTTTTTAACTAATCAAATTGTTTCTTTGTCGTTCTCATTTATCATCATTCTGTCAAGAACTGTTTCTTTTAAGATCGACGAGCTCGCTTTTGTACGCTAATAGTTAGCCTATGGTGAACTATCGGGTTATATATATACATATATAACCCGATAGTTCACCATAGGCTAACTATTAGCTATTCTTATTCAATATACATATGGGTTATATAACCCATATGTATATTGAATCGTGTGACCCAATAGTTCTTTCAAACTCCAACTATGGTAAAATATTTGTTCAAGTTAGTTTTCTGAGTCTAGCCTAGATTTCCTTAGAAACGTATTATCAAATATACAGAAGCCACCTATAACGCGAGTGTAAGCCGTGCGTACGCCTTATGTAGGTAGGTACACCTTGTATTAAAATTTATTTATTTTCAATATATTTAGGCAGAGTTGCCGCCTATAATAATAGTGAGTTTTCGAGAGGAACGCAAATAGTTTTCGCGCGGCCGTTGTTGTACAGTCACGAGAACAGGGATCACAGATAAGGAGGAATAGAAAAGAAGATGATTCGGAACAGTTTCCTCTCATAGATCAGAACTTTAACTCTTTCGTACTCAAAGAGTTCAAGTTCTGATTTAGGAGAGGACACATGGTCGAACTTTCATAAATTACAAACAAACCGTATACCTGCATTCTGCACTTTCTCTAAACTTTTAGCTTGTTCTTAACTTATGTTCAAGAAGGAAAGATCAATCCGATCATGAAGAGGGAGAATTAGGGGATTTGCAGAGAGGTAGACAAATTTCTTTGGAAATGATTCCTTGATTTCTTATTGATGTGTGGAAGGAAGTAAATATTCTCTTCGTTAGCAGTATAATATGGTCCCGTACTGCTTCTGGGTAAGGTATCACTACATAATTTATTTATAATTGATGAAATTGCCTCCAGTCAAGGCTAGGGAGTAAGGGCTGGCTTCCAATAATAATTGCTTAAACTTGGAGGGTTTACAGTCAGTCTGTTATTTAATGTCTAGTTAGATGTTGAATTTAGGGTCTTATTAATTTACTTTATAGTCATATCTAACTGTTCCAGTTCTGTATGTTGTAGAGTTGCAAATTGTCTGCGCCGATGTTCAATACATCTTTTTCAGCGACAGCATGAAACTGGAGGGGTAGAGGTAGGGAAATATTAAAGGGAAAGTCAAATGGGATGGTTTCCAAGTGGAGTCGATAGATGCAAGTGCTTATAGAGGGTATCACAATCCGCACCAACAACATGCTTACTTGTGCCGGACTTCGTAATCTCAGCTGCCCAAAGGCTTTTTATGTTGTGGCAGGGTCAGCAGTACCAGAAGGGAAGGGACGGCAGTGTTCCCTTTTGGTAGGCCTACATTGATTTGCAAATATTTCTTATCCGTGTATAATAAGCTTTATAAACACCAGTTCATATTCCATAGTATCTTCTCTGGGTCGCAGACCTAAGCTCCAAGAGCTTTTTGAATCCTTCGGACAGTCGGGGTTTAGGAAAACGTCACTTAGTTTTGCGAAGGGGAGCGTCGATATCACATAAGCTGACAACCCGGTTATTGAATGCCTGCACCTTGTTCTCCATGTCATTCAATCTATGCCCTGCATCCCAATCAAGTCCTCTGGCATCAGTATCCAACTGCAGATGTTATGTATGTTATATGTAGTTTTTGGTGCCAACATAGATAGAATAGGCCGTGACGGGAGTAACTAGCGAAGGAGAGCTGCCCATGAGCAAAACATCTCTCAGGAGTGAATGTAATGATTAGTTTCAGAAGAGTGTCATTGGAAGAGTATGGAGAGATTGGATGAGTCGAGGATGTCGAGCAACCTCAACAAAAGGCTACCGCGAGTGATGATGTTATAGTTAAAATTCCCCCATAAATGGCGTTTCAAAAACTATTTTGTCACTCAGTTCTGACCGAATGTAAGACACCCCCACCAGCCAGACTGACACGGTCTGTTATGTAGATGCTGTAGCCTGAAAGGTCGATGGTCGAGTGGAACTTTAAGTTTCAGAAACCTTGAAACTATGTCTATCAGCCACAACACTTGCACAATCTTCATCAACTCTAGATATTTGAGTCTTTGATTTCAAAGTTTTCATGTATCTCCGAAATGTATCGCAATTGTGATAATTGAACCATGGAATCTATAAATGCTTTTCTATCTAGGAATCTAGAAACATAGCAAAACTGACAATACTTGTTTAGCTATCATTTCTTTCGTTAATGTTTGTCAGACTTAAATCTGATGAGAATTGGTTAGAATTATTTGAATTATTGAATTATATGAATTGTTTGTTGATTATCCAGAACCAACCATGTCTTCTAGAGATTTATTAGAACCTGGAGAAAAGAAATAAACATGTCAAACATTGCATTGATACCGCACGGTTTTATAAATACAATATTAGGCACGCTTCGAATTTTTCTCCGTTTTGAAAAAGTATCAATTGAAACTAAGGATCAAACCTACCACGCTAAAATATTATTTATTTTTTGTTTTAATTCATTTTTCTTCTTTTAATCAGAAAAAAGTGCGGTACACTCGAATGTGATTACGCATAGATTAAGAGATGCGTATCTTGTTGGTCAGAAGCACTCCGCAAACAGTTTGATTTGAAAAAATTTTTTATCCACATGAAGAACGTGCTATACGATCAAGTGACGAAATCTATAGAATGAATTATTTCTCCTGTAACGACTAAAGAAATCAACGACATAACTACATCCTATGAAAACCGTACCATTCGATCTGATCGCTGCTGCTATTACGAAGATAACATGTACATTTTATCAATGCTGCTTTGGGATGTACGTTATTGAGCTTGTGATATGTGCCAAGGCTATTAGACCCAGAGCCAGCAACGTATTTCGAGTTGTCATTTCAACAGTCGTGAAAATCTTGGTACTAAATCTTATATACCTGCTGAACACTAAAAGTCCATTCTGGCAGCCCCCTGCGGCCGGGTTATACTACCCCAAAATTACTAAGAGGGTGAGAAATACGATTCAATTTATTTAAAATAACAGTCATGGAATTTCAGGAGGTTACTTTTGATAGTATTCTTTATTTATAAAAAGTATTGACAGAACATTTCCACCCTCCTAAATGTTGCCAGAACGCTGTAAATGTTGATTTAAAAAAGTGCCATTTTTGTTATTTTAAAAGTCTTGAAATTTTCACAGAATAAATAAAATATATGGA
Organism: Agrypnus murinus; assembly: GCA_929113105.1. Taxonomy (NCBI): domain Eukaryota; kingdom Metazoa; phylum Arthropoda; class Insecta; order Coleoptera; family Elateridae; genus Agrypnus; species Agrypnus murinus. The sequence goes on along the minus strand of OV816026.1, from coordinate 172,369,782 downwards.
CGATAGGTAATATAGAAAGCCAGAACATTCTATCACCAACTGTCTGCCCGAACGAAAAACGTTTCTATGTTAGTGCGAGCGAGGCAGTTGTATATCGGCCTTCGGGTTAGAGAGAGAGAACGTAAATGGAGAGTAAAACGGGCTTAGATATATAAAATTTATTGTAAAATTAAAAAAACATTTATTTAATATTATTAATTCTTTATTGATCTTCATCAACTTGATCATCATCCTGGTTGTCGTCATTCTCAATAAATATGGAATCATTTGAATCCTCGATTTAAGGTACTAATTGTACCATGTAAAGCTGAACTGAATCAGCACATATTAAGAACCAAATATATTCCCGAATAAAAATACTAAGATTGTCATATAACATAGATTTTGACTCTATTAAAAAATTTCTGGGGGGGGGGGTTCAGCCCGATGCCCCCCTAAATACTCCACTGTCGGGAGATGCGAACAACTTCGAGTTCAGAAGACAATGGTTGGGTGTTAAATGATGGTCAGTATGATTTTAAATGGTTCGAGGGAGATCAACTGCCACCCACAGTATGTAAATTTTGTTAAATTTTACCGTTTTACTCTCCATATACGTTCTCCCTCTAACCCGCAGACCGCTATATAACTGTCTTGCTCCCACTAACATGGGAACGTTTTTCGTTCTGGCAGACAGTTGACAGAAGACTTTTAAAATAACAAAAATGGCACTTTTTAAATCAACATTACCGCGTTCTGGCAACATGTAGGAGGGGGGAAATGTTCTGGCAATATTTTTTATAAATAAAGAATACTATCGAAAGTAACCTCCTGAAATTTCATGACTGTTACTTTAAATAAATTGAATCTTATTTCTCACCCTCTTAGTAATTTTGGGGTAATATAACCCGGCCGCAGGGGGTTGCCAGAATTGACTGTTAGTGTTCAGCAGGTATATAAGATTTAGTACCCAAATTTTCACGACTGTTGAAATGACAACTCGAAATACGTTGCTGGCTCTCCCTCTATATGGAAAGTGTCAGAAATGATCAAGATACCAAAACCTGACCGACCCCCCCCTCTCCAGTGAAGGAACTTCCTATCGGCTAATCTCGTTACTCTCTGTATTGTCCTGGTTTTTTGTATTTAAACGCCTCAAACCAATAATTGAAGAAGAATATTTAGTATAACTCATCAGTTTTATGGCAAATTGTATTTCCCTATGGTAATTTGGTCTAGCACAAATTCGTGGACTTTTCTTAATAATATTTTTTAATAGCTGAACACTATTTGGCATACTGTATAATATAACAATAATAATGTTTTTCTGATAAATTAATTGAATGTTCTAGAAAATCTCGAATTTTACCGTCACGCGTAGCGGTAATATTCATGAGCCTTCAAACCGCTTGATTTTGCGAATCCATAACGGATATAAAGCACTTTATAGTGATTCCAATTTCGTGCGCAGTATGAATATTATTCCTAGAAGATTATACAGTATCTGGCCATATTGTTAGGGACATCCAATAATTTTGATGTTGTTATTAATTTAAAAAATTAGGAAATGTTACACGTATGTTTTATTAACGCTTGTTGTATTAACAAACAGTTCAATAAAATAATTCTACATATTAAACTGGTATAAATGCCGAATTTACTGAACATGCCGATAACTAAATGTAAGGTCTTAAAGGGTTTTGAACAAAATAATGAAGAATATTTTACTACTCCTGTAGAAAAGAGTTTCTTGGAAACGTTTCTACGATTATTTTTGTTAATACAACAAGCGTTAATAAGCATACGTAAAACATTTCCCAAAATCTCTTATTCCTGGTATACATAACTTTTAACATCAAGATTATTGGATGTTCCTTATGATATGGCCAGATACTGTATATCACTTCTGCGCTGTAACTGTTGCCTGCGATCTCATATGATAGCACTTGTTTCCATCGACTCATTATGCCAGCTAACATAAACACAAGTGCATGTCTTGCTAATTTGTTTGACATGCCTTTCTTACCAGACAATGGAATAGTTGGTCTACGTATGACTTCAGGTATCGTAGGATCGTATCCTAATCCTTGGTTTCATCCAATGCAATTTCATGTATATTACCGCCTCATGTTTTTCCTCAGTACTCAGTAGCCATTGAAGATACCTGGATAAAATAATTACGTTACATTTCTTACCACTATAAAGAAGTTAATATATATGGTTCTGTGTCTCAACCTCAGAGGAAATACAAAACAGAGTGAGTTACAGTGAGGTAATCTAAGAATGACGAAAGAAAACTTTACTGTCAGCTTTATTGTCATTCCATAGTGACCATAGTGAGGTTTTTCTTTTTTAACTTAGGTGTCATCTATATGTTACTGATAAATTCTTATCTTTTGGATTGCTCAATGTTACATCTTTTTAATGTTTAAGAACTAGAAAGATTTCTAAAACAAGGTGTAATCAATGTGACAAAGCACGACTTTTAGCAATACCTTTACTAGTTATTCTTTGTAAGAAACAAAACTAGGATTGACTTTTGAAATCTTGCAGTTTTCCTGGTTGGAATTTTAAGTAACTTATTCTGTGCTGTAACGTTTGTATTACTGGAAAAGACCAACTTCTTCATAACCCTTTCCCCCGCAAGCTATACACAATTCTAAGCCTTTAGTAATTGTATCAGCTGACCATGTACTGCATTTCCCCGAACCTGACAATAAAAACCGAACCTGATCTTTATTAACTACTTTCTTATACGAGTAATTACTTTTTTATCTGTATGTTCTTCCAAACATGTCATCGTTTTATACTGCAGTTACTACAACATCGCGTTTCAGCTGATAAGTACTATGTATCTGCTTCCTCGTATTCGTTTATTTTCAGCTTTTGAAAATTATTTTAAGGGGAGTTTTTGTTAGTTTTGTCATTTAATTGTTCAGTGTGTTCTGTAACCTGTGGCATCAAATAATGTTCTGCCAGTTTAGTTTATGCTTGAAATTATCTATAGCCTTCGGCATTATGTCTGGCACAGCAAAAGGTTTTAACAATCTTCTACTATCTTGTCGTCTACTATATTATTAAATGGAATAAAATTCTCTATGTTTTTGTTCTGGCATTTTGTGTTTACTAAATCGGCGTTAGAATGTTTCAACCATAATAGATATTCATACTCCGATATAAGAATTTTGTTAAGAAAAACGAGAAAAATAATTTTGCGGCTAGTAGACTTTGTAGTCTGGTTAGTGTTCTCTTAATTTAGAAATATATAGTACTATTCGCTTGTTCTGATTGCTGTAATAGCATATGCCCTACCAGAGCTGAAACTGGTATTCTGATATTTACTAAATAAAAAAATTTACTGGTTTCCATCCCTCGTGCTATACCTATAAATAATAAATTTTGGTTATTATTGTGTGCGTATTAGTCATGTAACAGTTTTATATGTTGAGTTGTTCATTATTGTTATCTGTATTATATTCTACGTCTAGTTTAAAAGGTGTTTCTACATAATTTTTATCCTGAAATCTCGAAGCACGTATTATGCCAAATGGTGTGTGGAAATAAGATAGTTTTATAATTAAAATTATCAAGCGTCTTTTCTCTAGTATAAGAATGAAATTTCCAATTATGTTTTGGTTTATCACAATGATGATAATATTTTACTCGAAAATCTATAGAGACACTAACCTCTTGTTATGTAAAATATTTAAGTTTAAACTTAAAAAAGTTGTTAATTCTTATTAATTTAAATGAAATTCAAAGGATATTGTTTCAATTTTTTTTAAAGGATGGGGTTTTATTCCGTTTAAAAAATTTCATATTTTCCAATCAAACAAAATAATATTTAGAAATAATCTTTAGTACTATCGATTTAAACAACTACACGTTAATTTAAAAGTTAAGTTAAATTTTATGGGTTAATTCGATTAAAAATTTTATTTAAGGTAATAATTTAATTATTAAACAGGTTTGCAACTTATTGTACAAAAACCTAATCTTATCTAGTTATCTAGGTAAGTAAGTATTGACACACCTTCTTTAATAAATTTCAACAATAGCACTTTCACTTTACTCTGCTTTAGCAATACAACAACACTGATTTTCCAACTGGATACAGATGTAGAAAATTTCCTTCTTCTTTGATAACTCGCTTTAAAACTGGACTAAGTTTTAAGAGAACCTGAACATTCCTTTGATCTTTATTTCAGCCAACCTTAAATATGGATTGTGATATCCCAAACCGGAGTAATTGTTATTATTTAACCCAAATAATAACTGAAACACGTTTGATGATAATTTTTTCTATTAAAAACTTTTCTTCATTATTTAAAGCAATTGAAATATTTACAAATACATAATCTTCATTTATAACTATTTAAATATTATGTTTAGAAAATTTTTCATTACCAAGTTTTATTTGTGTACTTTCATTTTTAAAAGTTTTAGCAATCTCTTTTTGTTTTATCTCTCCCTGTGAGACGTTTGTTATCCTACGACCTTCCGAGACTACTTTTGGTATTTAATCAATCGTCTTGAAAGCTAGTTGGATACCTTTATAAGGTATTCATTATTACGACAAGAGATTAAATCTCCATGCCTACCAAACATTTGCCATAACTTCCTAATACTTCATGCTTTTTTGACATTTTTCCAAAACGTAACACAATTATATAATTTTCGCTTTTTTTTTCTCCTTTTTTAGTTTGCTACAAATTCTGAATGTTTCAATTATTTTTAAGGGAGTTGAAATCATCCGATAATTATCATTACAATATTTTACAGAAACTTGACTCAGTACATTTTCAATTCGTACATATTTTGTTCCCTGCAGTAGCTCAGGTTGATGTAAGATCATAGAGGAGAGGAAAGCTATTTAGTAAACATTTTGCTTTTCAAATACTGTTTGGACATACAACTTCTCATTTATTGATTGCAACATTTTGTAAGTTCAGGTAATATGGGGCTAGTTCTTGAAATTAATTTAACTGAACTTGCACGAAGTTTCAGAAATCCTTGAATAATTCTAGACAGTTGCGGTTTTTGTATTGATGCTAAACTTAACTGAGATGGTTTTAATTTTTACTTTTTAGATACTAAAATGCTACCGAAAACATTTTCAGTTATGAAAACCAAACTTCAATAGAGATTTTGCACTAACAAATCCACAAAAATAACAATTACCTTTTATTCGCACCTTTATTGTACTTTTAAAAATTCAACATTTCTTCGAACGAAAATTAGTTTTCCGTAATCGTGAAGGATAGGTGTAGGGTGTCTAGTCACGTGGTACGGCGTGTGACTTCGAACCACGGACTAGTGACAATTCGGATGGCAATATCCGGTTAACAGTGTCATTTAATCAGCCGCTCCAGGATATTGATCCGGGCCGCATTTCATTACGTGCCCACTTACACACCACTGCCTGATGTAGTCTGTTGCTCGTCCGTTTTTATTTCATCCGTCTTTTGTAGTCGGTTTTCCCTCTGGTTGCGGTATTTCGACATCATTTCGTTCTGAAATCTGAAACTTAAGAAAACTCCTGAATCGCAAAAGATTGCGAAAAAAATTTGATCTTTTTTACAACGCGACGGATCATTTTATGGCGATTTTATTCTTTTTCTCTTTCTTTTCCATATAATGTAAAATTAATATCTGAGAATTAAGAAAGCTAATAATTAATGCCGGGAGGGTAAGAAGTTTCGTGGTAAAGCTATACAATAATGTTGAGGGTTGATTGATGCAGCGGTGTTAGCTCGCTTCACTTCATCGCTGGTTCACCGCGGACCGATAACCGACTGATGATGGATCGTGCCAAGTCACCCTCGTCATCTTTTATATATGCTTTCAACAAGTAATTGGCTCTTTTGCACTATGTTTTCTCCCGAAACTTATACAAACAGTAGTTTGGGTGACGTCTTTTTTCTCTCTTCATAAAATGAATGTTCATTGCAAAACATGTTTGGCTAATTTATAACCACTCGTGATGAAATGTAAAGAAAAGAAATCATGTATGATTTGTGTATACTTACGTTCAGAGGACAAAACGAGGATTTTAATTCCAAAGCAGTATTGAGAAACCAACAACACGAATATCTCAAAGGATCATCAAGGATCATCAAAGGACATATTGTTCCGGCTCGAATTACCAATTTTTTGACATTTGACGAGGCATTGCGACTAACTGCGTTTGCATGTACAACCGAGTGCACAAGGTCAAAGATACCTATCTAAAAATATACATTTAATAAGAGTGTTTAAACTCAAAATGTAGAATTTGGAAATGCTGTAAAACTGTTTCCAAGAGAATCTAAAGAATTGTCATTGCAACTATAAAAAACGCACAAGACACAAACCAGAACAAACCGCTCTTGTTGTTTAAAGTTACGTCCGAGAATTTCTAATTTTTCCAAGCAAATTTTGTAACTTTTTTACTTATTTTAGATAATCAACTCTGTACGAACTCTTGTGCCGGGTATCTACATCTCGATTATGTCACGTGTTCTCCTCACCTTGACTTTACATTCGTTGGGGGTATTAGGACATTAATAGGATAGTAACGTGCAACTAAAGTTTTTAGCTACAGCCTCTACTATTCAAACGTCATCCTCACCTTCTGTTCAGAATGAATTTTATATACCCTCTTTCGCTAACAAGGTAACGTCAACCGAGTGTGCGTGGGCCGTTGCCTGGCAAACAAACATATTTACGTCCTAGGTTTGATCTAAACCATGCTCAGCCCCTACAGTTACTTTTCAATGTTAGTTTCAGTGCTATTATAGATAATTTCTCCTCCCAACCGTGTGGGGGTTTGGAAACAGAAATAGATAAAAGACAGTCAGTCAGAGCGTTTGAGAAGAGAAGCTACAAGCCGGTGGCAAATACGTCACTTTGATATGGTGAATTGGGAGGCAGTTGGAGTCGTGTGTGGAAGGAAGCGCATCAGGTTGCTGGTGTGAACGGTGGTTGATTACGAAGGTCTAATTATATCACCAAGTACGACAGTCGAAGCAATAGTCCCGCCTCGGAGTTCCAAACGGTCGCAAACGAACGACCGATGGTGTACGAGTTGCAAAAAAGAAAAAAATGACTGTTTTCAGAACCGAAGAACATAAGTTGCAACAGCTAACGTCGGATAAAATATTAATTGGTAGGTAAGATACCTCTCCCATCTGATTTCCGGAACAGAATCTCACAGAGGTGTACCAGTGAAAGAATAAATTGACAAAGGAAAGACATGTATTTACCATTGGCACATGCAACATTCTTTACTTACCATATACTAGACAGCCCAAACATCCTGAAAACTGCCTTATTAGACAAAGAGCTCATTTGCAAAGGCATTGGCCATAGACATAACTCTGTGTAGATTTTTTGGGGGGGGAGAGGGCTAACGAAAATTTAAGTATACCGGATGTCCCAAAATTCTCTTTGCACGTAATATCTCCCTTGTTTGAAAAAAATAAAAAAACTATTGTGAATGACTCAAAGTGGCCCTTCACAAAACCCCTTAAATGCTGGTAGCATAGCAACGTTTAAGTGACCACGCCAAGTTGATTAATTTTCAAATTGCATCCTATGTTTTTTTCTCGGAAATGTATTCATCACTTCATTCTGCATACAGTAGTATGGATTACTTGATAAACTCAGGGTGATGTAAGCTTCTTAAGGTGCTTAGGTGAACCAAGATTAACCAAAAACAATTTAACCAAGATTAATTATTATTTAATAATCGACTTTCTTTTTTAAACTGGAATTTTTGACGAGCATTCTTTTAAAAATCCAGTCGAATCCGTACTTGTATAAGCTCCTACCATTTTATATACGAAGCTAAAGTTTAATGCCTATTCGAATGACGTAATTTACGTCAGAACCATTACCATATTTCGTACTGGATACTATTTCCATACCTTGTGTTGGTAGTTTTGTAAATTTCACAAATCACGTGAAATTCCGACCCCATAAAATAATTTCAAGTTTGCTATATATGCGTAAATGTAAACGTGATAAGTTTACTTAAGCACTTAATTGATAAATGGCCGAACTTTGCCTTAATACTCGTAGAGTAGTTTTTCTTATTTTTATGAACGGCTAAACTTTGCCTTTTTATTTTTCTGTAACAATGCACTTGAATTATAATTTTCGACAAATAAATCTCCTGATAAAACACTATTTTAAGATGTACCCACAATGTTGTATTAATACTAAATTGTTCTTGACGCATTCTTAATGTAATTTACATCTTTTAATTTAAATTTCGTTTACAACTTAAACAACTTGCTTCCATTAACAACTTACATTTGTTTGTTTTTGGGCGAGGAATCAGGATGGCGGAGCATCCTTCGTACCTCATGGCGCCGATTGCTATGATCATTTGGCCGACCATTTTACAATATAACTGTTACTATTTAATAATTAATAATAAATTAAAAGCTTTATTACAAATTATTAGATTATGTATAATGGTGACGAACGATTATATGGTGTAAGTTGCTAATTCTTATCTAATAATCATATCCAATAAATGAATCATAACACAATATTATAGAAAAATTGCAGGAGATCACATTAACATTTATCAGAAATCGTTGTTTAATATTATTAACTATAATTTCATGCAATTGCTTCTATAATAATGATGCTTCTATAATGATAAAACATTTGAAATTGTTTTATTAAAAATTAAACTAGATAAGATCGTATCTTAACAACTAAGACCTTACCTAACGATGTAAAGAACTTGATCATCACCAATTTGGTTTTAATTAAAAGAATTTATCTTACAAAAGTTTAAATATATCAAATGCAACATTAATGTTCAATGAACTAGTAGGCATTCTGAAAGTTTTTATGAATCAACGAGAGCTTTACTTAACCTGTATGAATATATACTGAAAATATAAGCAAAAGTTGGTGAAAAACTCATTAAAATTTAAAAATTACGAAGTGTTAAAAATAATAAAGTTTTCCAATTTAGCCCTTTAGCATTAATCGATTAATACAGGGTGTCCTGAGTTAGAACGCATTAATTGTAAGGGGTGATAGAAGACATCAAAAGGAACAACAAAGTCTTAATAAATTCTTTTCTATGTTAATAGGCTTTCGCGTAATTTAGAAAAAAACTATTGGCATATCTGGCAACCTTGCTTAAGTATAATCGCAGCTGGGTCTTGACCTTGTTTTAGAAAATCAAACAAACAAACTGATGATGAAAGTCGTTGTTTAAAAATAATAAACATCCAAAGGAGATTAGTCTAATTCTACGAAAATTGTATTCCGAACTGTTCTCCGGTAAACAAACACGCTGATTCATAACAAACTAACTGTAAAAATAAAACAATAATTGACCTACATTTTATATTTCTTAATTTCCGGAATATTTTCAAAATTTCTTGACGTATTTGTTTTTTTATTAAAATTGAAAAAATTGATTAAGGCACCTAATTACAAATAAAATTAAAGATTTTTTAATGTAGCCAAAACAAGGTGTCAACAAAATCCCTTAACCTAATTACCTAATTTAAATTAGATAAATTTTCTCTTTAAAAGATATTCTCTTATAAAATTATTAAAAATTGTTATTAAATAAACAGCAAGTTGCGAATTGCGTTATTGACAAATTATATTTCAAAGCTCAACGAACTACAAACTCAGTATTATCTCAAGGGTATTATTTATTTACCTGTGATCAGGCATTGACCCAAATATTCTTAAATTTCAAGGTTGTAAGCAAAACGTGCTTTATTTCAATGTCAAGAAACGTCCAGATCAGCATTTCGTGCGGATGTGGAGCAAATTTTATTACAATCTTTACAGGGTTGTCGCGCTTCTTAATTGACTAAAATGAATTTTTAATTGTAAAAAGAATTCAATTTTACGCGGAAACAACATACGATACGATAAAATGTCATAAAGGTTTATTGTTGTGATAGATGAGATGCATCTGCCGACGAAGCGTCATAATTAAAGTACTATTATTAACGCGACAAAATGATGTTAAAGTTTCCAACTTTATTATTTTTTTCTGAAAAAGTAGTACGTTCTAGAACAAAGTTGTATAAGACTTTTTTGTTTCTTTGTATATAATAGAAGTCCTCCAATCACTATAGGAAAAGCAAAAAACACTTACTAAACACGTTAATACTATTTGTGCGATGAACGTCTCTTACACGGCCGGTCGGTCGCGTTCGGCTAATCTCTGTTTTAGACAGCTTTCGTTTAGTGGTTCCATCTGTCAAGTATTGTAGTAATTATCGAAGTAAGTTTAATAAATTTGAAGATTTCATTTGACAAGCACATGTTTAATTTCATTTTTATAATTTCTAATTAACATTATAGATACATTCCAGCTTTATTATCCATAGGTACTTCATCCAGTTTGTTAGGAAAAACCTGTTTTCAAGGTCCAGATTTTTTATAGAGAAAAAGAATTTCTTTAACCGGTCGACTGACGAATATATTGTAACATTTCCTCTCATGTTTCTTTAAATACTGATTTTGTTACATTTTATTTGCCGGTACAATTAAGCAACTTTTAAAACGAATATTTTGAATTGCTGCTTTAATTTAACATCCTACCAATAGCTTTGTTTGTTTTGTTCTGTTGAATTTTCTTTTCGTTTTTTTTTTTAGTTTTTATAACTATATAATAATAATCATAACTACTACAACCCATAACCTAAACCAAGGCCCCAGAAGCTATAAGCTTGTGCGGGAGGGAGGGGGCGATTATTATTATTATGTAGGCCCAATGTGCGGCTGCAGCCGACTAACAGATGGAACAGCGCAAATCCCACATTTGTGTCACAGCTAAGGAAAACTGCAGAAAACCTTAACCAGATATGCCGGCGCCGGGAGTCGATCGCGGGCCGCTTGGGTGAAAGTCCGGCACGCCAGGCATTAGACTACCAAGGCTGTTAAACTAAATAAATAAAATAACTCAATATAAAAGTACATATTTTATGAGAGGTTATGTTTGCTTAGTAACTTTGAGATTTCGCAACCGGAGCACCAATGTATTTCCTAAGAGAGAGATAATACGCAGCCTAAATGCTCCCGTATTATAGCGCCCCATGCAAAACTGAAATAATAGTGGAGTAACGCTAAGCAAAAAAGAGCGTTATCTCGGAACTGGTCCAAACTACTTCGATTTGAATATATTTTTTTTAAGTCTTGTAAATATAAAATACTAAAACCTTTACAAAATAGAAATTGACGCTCAGAACGGGAAATGTGGTAAACCTCGAATAATCTAAAACCATAACCAAGTGGTCCCGCACCAGTTGCTCGACCATCTCAGAACTTTTGGTGTGTTATCACATCTATGTATTGGTAGTTCGAAGCCATTATTAGTTTATTTGTATTCCTTTTGGTTTAAATACGGCAGCCATATTTGTTTCGTGGTGCATGAGGTTTCTTGCACTTTTCTATGTAAACGAAAATCTTGATATCTCAAGAAAAGTTGGTCGTAGAAAGTCGCGGTAAAAATTTTGTTCTTTTGTTCTTATCGTGAGGACAGAGTTATGCTCAGTTGAAAACTGTAAATGTATTCCATTTCCATTAGTATTACTGAGTAAATGTACTTTATTCTGGTGCTAATATTGGTTTGGGAAAGTAAAATTATTATTATTACTATTATTATATAGTTATATGCTATTGATAAAAATCCTTGCAGTGATAACTAAAGTTATTAATATAACAAGGGTGCTTTTTCTTTGTATTTTCTTCCGTGGCCGATTTCCCTCTCAATCTGTGTAAATTGAATGACAGCTAACATGAGCATAACTCTGTTCTCAAGCTAATATCAAAGTTACCATTTTCACCATAGTTTACCATCATATACTGCTTCATATCCACATAATATAAAAAAAATCAGTTTTTTCCCATCAGAGATATTGAGATCCAAAGTTGCTCAAAAATGAAGAAAAATTTTAATGGAAATCGTATACATTTACAGTTTTCAACTGAGCATAACTCTGTCCTCACGATAATAACAAAGTTAAAATTTTTACAACAGTTTGCCATCATATGCTGCTTCACATGCACGTAATATAAAGAAAATCGATCAATGACCATAAGAGATGTTGAGGTCCAAAGTTGCTCAAAAATGAAAAAAACGAGAATTTCAAAAGCCCATAAATACCAAAATAATGAAGTTTCAGATTTGACATATTTTAAACATAAACTATCCTTAACTGTGTACTTTTTCAAAAAGAATGAGCGCTGATACTTCACCATTGTCTGCAAATATGGCACTCTAAAAAGCCGACATTTTGCAAGAAAAGCGTTAAACTTCGAACTTAATTTGCGCCCATAAGGTAGCATCTTACAAAATGTATGTTTAGAACAACAAATATAGTTCGAAATGTGAACAATGCAATGGTTTTTACCGTGACTTTCTACGACCAACTGTTCTTGAGATATCAAGATTTTCGTTTACATAGAAAAGTGCAAGAAACGTCTTGCACCACTAAACAAATATGGCTGCCGTATTTAAACCAAAAGGAATAAAAATAAATTAATAGTGGCTTCGAACTACCAATACATAGATGTGATAACAAACCCAAAATTATCCTTTTCTGAGATGGTCGAGCAACCGGTGCGGCACCACTTGGTTATGGTTTTAGGTTATTCGAGTTTCACCACATTTCCCGTTCTGAGCGTCAATTTCTAATTTGTAAAGGTTTTAGTATTTTATATTTACAAGACTTTAAAAAAAATATTCAAATCGAAGTAGTTTGTACCGGTTCCTAGATAAAAACGTAATGCTACTCCACTATAATGCCTGGAACTGCAAACGCAAACACTCTTAGTGCACTTAACAAACGATAGATCAAAACGCGATTCTCAAACGTCTCTCAAACTTGCAACAGCTAAGCTTGCGACTTGATGGCACAGAATGCAATAAGTATTACATGTTACTCATGGTCAAGTAAAATTAATGTAGGCAAAGTCATACTACCTACATTGATTCTAGTTGGCCATGCTAATCTTTCTTTTAAGATATCTTAAAAAAATTACGGTAATTTAGACTAATAGTAAATTAAAGTATAAGTTTTATATTTAATAATGTTAGATAAAGGATGTGCAGTGTTAAGAGCGTCGTCTGCCGGCTGCTTAAGGATGAATCTTGCGAAATCGGCACTTTCATGTCCAAAGGGAAATCTAAGTATTCTTTTTCATTACACTTGCGCTTTTGATTCTATTCTAGAAAAAAAATAGTAAGGTAATTATAAACTAATATCTTCATAATATGCTATTTTTCGACAATTTGGTCCAAAATGTTCACTCTGAGACGTGTCCCATCCTAAAGAATCATACCATTTCTGTATAATTATATTTAAAATACTCGCGGGAAACTTATACAAATTTTAATTTTATGTAAAGAACAGTTTGTAGTAAACAACTACAAAATTAAATTGCTACATATAGTACCTTAAATAATCTAATAAATTATCAAAGTTTCTCTTGAAATGTAATGTCCATTCTGAGACGGTACATTTAAGTCTATAATAATCAAAATAGGTGGCATTACTGCGTATTAGTTTTGAAGAGCTAGTACTGCTTTATATACGAAAGTCAAGTAAGTTAATCAAATATTTAATTTTATTAAAAAAAAGACTGGTTCTAACAGCGTAATACAAAAGAGCAGGTACCTATCTATTCTGTGTTATATCATGCAGTAAGATTATATTTAGTAGCAAAATGGAAGTATTTCTTGATGAACCACCAAGATTATGTATTACGACACAGTATTGAGATACAAAACTAATATTTGGTATACATAACCTGTAAATGTCAAACAATAAACTGCCAACAACAACAGCCAAGTAAGCAACTCTAACTAGGTTAGTGGCGGAGCAAAGGAATCAGCCCTTGTACCAAGTGAATTTGGACCAGTCTTATATCCATTATACTACAATGGAAAGGGAATTGAACGACTTTGTACTACAAACACAAACATTCTAAGCTAACCTAATTGACGCAAAAGTGCTACCAAGGTTTAATCAAGCCGTTTGTATAGTAAAATAGGTATATTTTACTATTAAAATAGGTGCTAAAACACTGTGGATATGGGGACTTACAATATCTTGGGTTAGCCAGACACGATGGTCAAGTTCAACATCCGATGAATATTCTCCTCAGCGCTGCACTGTGGGACCAAATACCCCAAAAGCTGGTCAAAATTATTTTTCTAATATTTACCTCAAAATAAGGTTGATTTTAAAATGAAAACACAAAAAGGTACATTGTTAAGTACTAATATGCATTTATTTAATTTACAAATTATTGATCACTTTGATAGTAGGTACATATTTACTCGATCGATATTCACATAAACCATATTTTTGTATTTTCATTAAAAAAATATAGATATTAATATGTTAAATCATCGAAGAACAAGAAATAAATTCAAAGTTGGCATTTAATGCCCCAATTATTTATTCAAAAAGTGTGGCATGCAAGATTTTGCAGTTATTAAGTATTGAGAATTCATATACGTAAAATTAAGTAAATAACTAGTGGTACGGCAGGTAAATTTTATATATGCTATAATTTAGAGTTTTAACTAAAAAATATCGTAACAATTGGATCTAGAGCTTGTCCGACTAATTTTGTATCCCAAGCTAAACATATTATGCTTCGTCAAAGGTTTACAAAAATTAGTAGCGTTGTTTATAGTTCGGATTTTAAAAACGAATATACTTATTAAATAAAAAATAATGTTTATAATATCAAGTACTTACTTATATTTAATTGATCCATTTCTTATTTGACCAAAAAATATATAGAAATGTTCACACAATCGATTTATAGTCACTAACTCAATCAGTTGCTTTTTGGACAAGTTGCATTCAACACTACGACGAAAATGTGCAACCTCCAACAATGTGCAGAAATTTATCCTTCTTCCTAATAACGTATCCCGTTATAAAGCTCGGACATTCTTCTTTCATTGTGTAAGGGTCTCAGGTTAATTCTGAAAAGACGGATTTTTTCAATTTTGTCCATCATTACAAGTAGTTTGTCCCTCTGTGCGGTGTTTCACATACCACCCAACTAATCATAATTTATTGATTAGTGATAGTCTTCCTCTCAGTTCTTGGTACGAGTTTTATTACTTGTTGCTATCAACTACCTGAGTTTTTGCTATTTCTATAATACGAGAATTTATGCAGATAGACATTTTTACATTGAATGTAATGAGATAATATCTTATTATCAGTTTGAATAATAATAATAACACATTAAAAATATTTAAAGGCTACGATTAGGGTTTGGAAGCACACAAATAATCAAATTATGTTTATATAAAGCATTCATGCAATAGAAAGAACGATACACATGCTAGGATACTAGTTGTATTTATTCAAAAAGGTTACATGCTAGGTTACAAATAGATTTATTAAGTTAAAACAGAATTTATAGGAGTGCTATTTTCATGCAAACATGATCGCATTTTAATAAAAGGTTTTAATCTTGTTTATTGTTTCCAGCCTTACATTGTGGAACTCCATAATCATGAAATAAATAAAGATTAGTAAAAGTTTCACAGTTTTATTAAAATACAACCTGACAATATTGTTTCGACAGCTATGCTGTCATTATCAAAGGTAATATAATTATAAACAAACACGTCGCTAAGGTAGATACAAAAATAGGTAACTAGATAAAATAATAATAATAATCAGAATTAAATATCTAATACTTCCAGTAACGGAGAATTACTGAGCTCAAGTTGTTCATTCATTAAAGGTACCCTGAGTTTGTGTTTGTATATCTCAAAGGCTTCTAAAATGTCTAATTTGCGTTTGTTATTACAAAAATGTAGGAATTTAATATTATTATTTCGAGGAGTCATTGTGTGATTTTGTTCTAAAAGGTGTTTGGCGTAATTAGATTTTTCAGGATGTTTATTTTTGTAATGACGTACGTGTTCTTTATATCTTATGTCAAAATTTCGAAGTGTTTGTCCAATATATACCGAACTACAAAAAGAACAATTTAAACGGTAAATGCCCGATTTCATGATATCATGTGTTCTGTCTTTAGCATTAAATAAAAATGAAAAAGTGTTAGTGTTGGTTTTAAATGTTATTTTATAATTGTTGGTTTTTCTTAGTATATGTGCAATTTTTTCTGATATTTTGCCAAATAATTAATTATTACTTCTTTAGATCTTTAGGTAGATTTACAAAATTGATAAATAAATGTACCAGATACTGTAATATTTAAATTAATATATGATAAAATTAAGAATAAGAATAATTTATTAGAACAAATTTAAAATAATGTTAATTATTATATTATTATATTAATAATATTTATTATTA
The DNA here is from genome assembly GCA_929113105.1 of Agrypnus murinus. NCBI lineage: Eukaryota > Metazoa > Arthropoda > Insecta > Coleoptera > Elateridae > Agrypnus > Agrypnus murinus. The sequence continues at coordinate 172,353,472 of OV816026.1, read as the reverse complement.
ACGGTGTAACGAAGTTACTGAATTTTATTAATTATTTTGAATGTATGAATAAAGATGGTTATCTTCGCAAGCAATCTAAAACCGTTCGGATAGGCGGCCGACTCAAGCGAGTGCACGCGTCCTTTCCCTAACCGATATTTGGCGTGCGCCGCTCCGATTTACTCCTACCTTTTTCCCCCGCGTTCCGAGAGCGCCTATATAAACAAGCGCAGAGCGACGACTTATTCAGTCCACGTCCGGGACTCGCCATCAGGACCAGCCAGCCAGGAAGATAAGAGTAAGAACTCTTGACCGTATATTCCGACCCCTCTTTCAGCACCGATTTCACCCTGTGTCCACCCGCTTTACCGTACCTTACCCGAAACCTCGCTGTGCGTATTCCTGGGGGTCTCATCCTAAATCCACCCTCTTATCAGAGTCTTCGCTGTGCGTATGCCTGGGAGTCTCATTCCAAATCCGCCCTCTTGTCCGTACCTTACCCGAGACCTCGCTGTGTGTATGCTTGGGGGTCTCATCCTAAATCCACCCTCTTATCCGAGACTTCGCTGTGCGTATGCCTGGGAGTCTCATTCCAAATCCGCCCTCTTGTCCGTACCTTATCCGAGACTTCGCTGTGCGTATGCCTGGGAGTCTCATCCTAGATCCGTCCTCTTGTCCGTACCTTACCCGAGACCTCGCTGTGCGTATGCCTGGGGGCCGAATTTCCACCCTTATTGCAATCCCTAGACTCTTGTACCATCCCGTTAACATACCTTACCTCACTCGCACGTTAATTTTGCTGCTTACCGTAGAGTAATGTATGTATTTGCTGTCTTGCACCCGCTTGCTGTAGCTACGATAGAGTAGTGTAGGGTAATAGTTAGGGGTTGAATTGAATACTTTGCTTTATTTGAATTTTCCATATACAGAAAACCAACACAAACAGATATAACAATACCAAATGAATCTTGTCACCATAATACACATAAAATAGCAGCCTACAGATCATTAGTACACAGAGCTTTAACTATTCCACTAACAAAATCAGATTTTAGCAAAGAGATATCAACCATTAAACAACTAGCACATGCAAATCATTATAATCCGAACATGATTGACACTTTAATTAAACAAGAAGATTATAGGTTAGCTATCAAAAGAATATATCCCATTGACAATCAAACAGAAGACACAAATTACATATCTATACCATATTTTGGCAAAATATCAGAAAAAATTGCACATATACTAAGAAAAACCAACAATTATAAAATAACATTTAAAACCAACACTAACACTTTTTCATTTTTATTTAATGCTAAAGACAGAACACATGATATCATGAAATCGGGCATTTACCGTTTAAATTGTTCTTTTTGTAGTTCGGTATATATTGGACAAACACTTCGAAATTTTGACATAAGATATAAAGAACACGTACGTCATTACAAAAATAAACATCCTGAAAAATCGAATTACGCCAAACACCTTTTAGAACAAAATCACACAATGACTCCTCAAAATAATATTAAATTCCTACATTTTTGTAATAATAAACGCAAATTAGACATTTTAGAAGCCTTTGAGATATACAAACACAAACTCAGGGTACCTTTAATGAATGAACAACTTGAGCTCAGTAATTCTCCGTTACTGGAAGTATTAGATATTTATTTCTGATTATTATTATTATTTTATCTAGTTACCTATTTTGTATCTACCTTAGCGACGTGTTTGTTTATAATTATATTACCTTTGATAATGACAGCATAGCTGTTGAAACAATATTGTCAGGTTGTATTTTAATAAAACTGTGAGACTTTTAATAATCTTTATTTATTTCATGATTGTGTGTTTTATTTGTTAGTATTAATACCCTCTTAGTGAGAGCTTTAGGAATAGGTGGAATGATCCAGACTGGGCTGACCTCAGGAACCCCAGCAGTTCCCTGGATTTTCTTTTCTCCACTTGCAGTTACCCGGTTCCGTGGAGCATACCACGTTAATATAACTGGCGCCCGAGAGTACCGAGATCACCAGAAAGCTTATAAGCGCCACTTCGTAAGCAAGCCCCTTACAAATACCGAGACAACTCAGGGCCCCCCCAACCCGGCTTACAACGGTGAAATACGTTCCAAGTTTAATAGCGTATACAAGATTTTTAGGTCGTTCTTAGGTAACCATTTATTTTAATATTCTCGAAGCCGGACATCTTGGCACGGAGTTGCTTCATTACGGGGACTCTTCGGTGCAAAGACAGGGGCACTTCGGCCCGGAGACAGTTCGGCACAGGGACAGTTCAGTTCGGCATTTTCCGTCGCAAATATAAGTAGTACTACGCATTTATTTAAAGAGATTATCTGTATTATTTGTCATAATTACATAAACAAAACCAATAGGTACTTACAGGTAATAACTACAGTATGATGAGAAAAAAATCAATATTTGCCAATCAACAAAAGCTCGTATGTACTGTCAGAGGGCTTATCAATTATTGTCTGAGTATTCTCTATTATTAGAGTTCTACTCTAATTTGCGACGCAAATATATATGTGCACCGAAATATCTCCGCGTCAAATCTCCCTGCTCTGAACTGCCTCTGCACCGAAGTGTCAATGTCCCGGCGTACCCAATGTAGGGTTCCTATATAATAATAATAGGTTATATAAGATAAGAGTTAGGACATGTGGATCCAATGTCAAGAACGATTTGATTTCTCATAAAGTATTTTCACCTATCAACTTTCAGTTGTTTGATTTGACAACTTGTTTCTTGACATAATATGTAGACCGTTGTCAATAAATTCTTTGATTCAACATTATTATATTGTTGACTATCGATGAGTAAGGAAGTACGGCGACCTAGCTCCGCGACCTGCTTTGTTAACAATATAACAGTGAAGTGCTGATAGTGCAACTAAAAGTAGTCCAGAAAACATGACGTCGTGTTTGTTTATTAAGTATAATAACAGGTAACGTAAGTAAAAAGCAATTATAAAAATTGAAAAAAAATGCCATCAAATCCTTTTTCAAAAAGGATACAAGCAACTACAAGTTCAACTGACCTAGAAAAAGTTTCTTACCTTGAAAAGGAGTTAAAGAAAGCCTTGAACGAAATAAAAATTTTAAAAGAGCAATTAGCATTAGTTCAATCAAAAAAGATATCTTACAGCCCAATCAATTCTGAAGAAGAAGAAGAAATTGTAAATAGAGAAACTGCGTGGTTGTTACCTAAAAACAAAAAACGTAAAGCCGTTTCTTCTCCTGAACCAAACAAGGATAGTCCAGTCAAAAATAAAACCAACGCACTGAAAGTGCAGAAACCTCCCCCGGTAGTAGTAAGCAATGTAGAGAACTATCAGGAAATCAAACAAAAGCTCCAAACAAGAAACCTAACTTATAATGCAACTTTGTTAAACAATAACCAAGTCAAAATTAACGTCAATAACGAAACAAAATATCGTGAATTGACAACAATGATGAATGAAACTAATCAGCAATGGCATTCATACGAAAATAAGCAAGAAAGGCCGATTAGGATTATGGTCAGAAACTTGCATCCATCTTGCGATTCGAAAGAAATATCAACTGAATTAAAAGAGAGAGGTTTCAAAGTAATCTCCGTAGAAAATAAATTAAAAAAAGTTAAGGAGAATGACAGGGTTGAACATATTAAGCTACCGTTGTTCGTTATAACCTTCGATAAAACGGAGGACATCAAAAAAATATTTGAAATACGGTATTTGGCTAACATGAAAGTCAAAATCGAAGCGTTGAAAGCCAACTAGTTAGTACCTCAATGTAAAAAGTGCCAAAGATTTGGTCACACTCAGAAATACTGCCAAAGAAGTCCTGTCTGCGTCAAATGCGCTGGTGGTCACCTCACAGCTAATTGTTCTAAGCCTAGAAGTATTCCAGCTAAATGCCCAAATTGTGCTGAAGCTCATCCAGCGAGATACAGAGGATGTGTTATTGCAAAAGAATTACAAAAACGGAAGATGCAACAAATGCAGAAAAAACCGCAACCCAGAACATTTAGCACTAAGAAAGTATCTAATGAGATTTCATATGCTAATACTGTTCAAACTCGTAAGGTCCAACCCTCAAATCCTCAATCTTCGACCACATATGAAGAACATGGTTCCATGCAGCAGATGATGAAACAATTGATGGATATGTTTAATCAGTTTGCTGTTAGACTAGACCGATTAGAAGCCAGAGCCACTGGTGCTATTCCTAAAAAGAAATAATTCATGGATATAACTGACCTACGAATTGGACTCTGGAATGCCAATGGCATTCTAAATCGTAAACATGAATTAGAAGTATTCCTTATCAATCAGAACATTGATGTATGCTTAATTTCAGAAACACATTGTACTAATCAGTCATACCTCAAATTTAGTGGATATCAATGCTATCAATGCATACGTCCAAGAAACCAAGCTAAAGGAGGTAGTGCAATCTTAATTAAAAACAATATTAATCATTATGAAGAACGTCACCTTCAATCTGAAGAAATACAACTTACTGTAGTAGGCATCAAATCAACCAAACAAAAATTTAATTTGGGTGCCGTATACTGTCCACCCAAATATAACCTTAAACGACCGGAATATCTTGAACTTATACATCATATGGGTGAGAGATTCATATTGGGAGGAGACTATAAAATGTAGATTGGGGATCTCGCCTGACCACAACCAAAGGTGGTAAAGAACTTAGACTGGCAATAGGTGAAACAAGTTGCAATTTTCATTCTACAGGCAAACCAACCTATTGGCCTACAGACTTAAATAAAATACTGACTTGCCAGATTTTTTTATTACAAGAAAAGTGTCACCAAACTTTGTTGATGTACAGGAAAACTTCGACCTAAACTCTGATCATTCGGCAGTTATTTTAACACTCAGTGAAAGATTAATCAAAAAAGAAACCCAGCCAAGATTAGTTAATAGAACTACTGATTGGGAAAGCTTCAAAATTGACCTTGATAATAATATCAACTTGAATGTCAATCTAAAGTCCAAGGACCAATTGGATAATGAAGCTGAGAAGTTCCTCCGAATCATTCAATCGGCGGCGACTAGCAACACCAAAGAAATTACATATGTCACCAAAGGGAATAATTACCCACTGGAAATTAGAGAATTGGTCAAAGTTAAAAGAAAGGCTAAAAGAAAATGGCAGCATTCAAGAAACCCGTTGGATAAAACTATTTTAAATAATAAAACTCGGAGGCTTAAAAGAGAGATCCAGAAGTTGAAAGAGGACTCCATAAGAAGATATCTCATAGACTTGTCTGCAGATGAAACCACGGACTATTCCTTATGGAAAGCCACCAAAAGAATTAGAAGACCTGTTTCATCTATTCCACCAATTAGGAAGGAAGATGGATCATGGGCTCGTAGTAATAAACAAAAAGCTGATGTGTTTGCTGATCACTTAGTCAATATCTTTAAACCAAATCAAATCTAGTCACATGTATTACTTGAGGACACATTTGATCCAGTTTCAGAAGAAATAATGTTGGTTACGCCGAAAGAACTGGCCAATGAAATTAAAACTAATCTGAATCCTAAAAAAAACCCTGGTTTTGATCTCATTACTGGAGAAATCTTTAAACAACTGCCGAAGAAAGGAATAGTGATGCTTACTTATCTCTTCAATGCAGCATTTCGTATCAGATACGTTCCTGCTATCTGGAAGGTGGCAGAAGTAATTATGTTACCAAAACCTGGTAAACCAGTAAATAATGTCAAATCATATAGACCTGAAATATAATATAAATACAAAGATTAGTTAAAGTTTCACAAGTTTTATCTTAACCTGACAATATTGTTTCGACACTTTATGTCATTATCAAAGGTAGATAAGATTGATAATCAATGGTAGATAAAACTTGTGAAACTTTAACTAATCTTTGTATTTATATTATATTTCATGATTATGGAGTTCCACAAAGTAAGGCTGGAGACAGTAAACGCTATCATATAGAACTAATTCTCTACTTCCAATTATCTCGAAACTGTTCGAAAAACTACTATTGAAAAGACTGCGGCCTATAATAGAAAACAATAGTTTAATCCCAGATTTTCAATTTGGATTTCGCCAGAAACACTCCACCATCGATCAAGTGCATCGAATTACTGATGTTATTGAGACAACTCTTGAAGAAAAATTAGTATGCTCGGCTGTCTTCCTCGATGTTGCTCAGGCTTTCGACAAGGTCTGGCACGATGGTCTAGTCCATAAATTAAAAAGAATGCTACCGAAACAATATGTTGAAGTTTTATCATCATACATATCAGACAGACTATTTCGCATCAAACAAGAAGACGAATATTCAGATCTCAAAGAAATAAGTGCAGGTGTACCACAGGGAAGTGTCCTGGGACCATTACTTTACCTCCTTTACACCAGTGACTTGCCAGAAACAAGAGATGTGACTACCGCAACATTGGCTGACGACACGGCTTTGCTTGCAGTTGGACACAATTCTGAAACCTCTACCGCTAAGCTGCAAAATGCTAGTAACAGAATTCTTGATTGGACAATAAAATTGAAAATAAAACTAAATGAACTTAAATCTATCCATGTCTACTTCACCAATAAAAGGTTGACGGACCCCCTACGCTTAATATCAACGGTAACATTGTACCTCATGCAAACAACGCTAAGTACCTTGGTATGAACTTGGATGCTAAGCAACGCTGGAAGGAACATGTTAAGAAGAAACGGTCTCAACTTGGTATGAAATACAAAGAATACTATTGGCTCCTTGGTAGAAATTCCAAGCTGTCATTGCACAATAAAATTCTTATTTATAATCAGATTTTAAAACCTATTTGGCTTTATGAAATTCAACTCTGGGGTTGTGCCAAAGATTCCAACATAAAACTAATTCAGACCTTCCAAAACAAAGTGCTGCGTAACATGGTAAATGCTCCATGGTACGTACGCAACCAGGACCTCCATCGCGATCTTGGCATCCCAATGGTTCGAGAAGAGATAAAAAGGTTCGCTGGCAAACATCAGGCCAGACTATACCATCACGTCAACGCAGAAGCCCTTCAGCTACTGGATAACCAACATCTTGTCCGAAGACTGAAGAGGACCAAACCGTTTGACCTTGTGTAGTGTTTTGTATAAAAGCAGAGCATTGTGCGCGAGTGAGTAGTATAAGTGTATTTTGCGCAGCCAGTACAAACTAAAGGACATCATTGGATGAACTCTAGCTTATAAATGTTTAGTAATTAAGATTTATCAGATTCAAATTATTGGTTAGTCATTTGTGACTAGTTTTAATATCTCGAACACCATGTAGGTGTTTATTAAGAAAAAAAAACATTATTATAATACTTTTAATATTTATTTATTAATAAAAAATACATATTATTATTAAGATAATTTAATAATATAAAGAAAAATATGTATTAGGATGTAAAGTAATGTAAATTTTGTTATACAATCTAAAGAATAAAGTGCCAGACTATTAAGACCATGTACTCCTTGACATTGGATCCAGCCAATTAAAATCGGGCATTGTACATGTCCCAACTCTTATCCTTATTATTTAATATTATTATAGAGGAACTCTAACCCAATGTACCCAAATGTCTCGGCGTTGATGTGGCGCTGCGCCGAACTTCCCACGTCAAACTGTCCTCGCGCTGAGTTGACCACGCCTAAATGACCGCGTCCAAATGTCCTAGACCGTTGATATTGTTGACTTTCATTAGTCAGCAGCTCATTATCCCTGACTCTCATTGCATTGCAACAACTCGCTGATTATGAACCTCATAATGCAACAGCTATTGCATGTATAATACTAAACTATGCAAGGGAGTAGACAAAATAATAAAAAACATTATTTTAAAGTAAAATATGACAAACTTTTTGAATATATTTTTATTGTATAATAATACTAAAGATGCTGTTTTAACTGTTTATTATCAAGAGAAATATTAACTCTAGAACTAATTACAAACACAATTATAAACCATTAATGAACTTAAAATAATTTAATTACAGATTATTATAACTACAATATTTATATACTCGGAGATTTATTTTCAATATTTATCTTATCATATCACACGATGCGCGTATTTAATTCACTGGTTGACTGCGTCCCTTCTTGCGGGGTGGCGTTTATATAGGCATACATCCATCGCTCCGGAACATTCCGCCGCCAGTCTCGAATATTGTAGATGCACCGGGAACCTTCTCGCTTGTTCGCCGCCAGTTTATATGTGGGATTTTTCCGTTCGTTACAATATCTTAAAAAACAACTTTTTCGGATAAAGGATTTCCAATAAAAACAAATTTAAACAAAAAAGATGTTTTAAAATGTAATGCGAACATTGCTTTAATAGACATTTATAATTCAGTTGCTAGAAGTTAGTATTACAACTGTTCAAAGAGTTTTAAAACAATCATTAGAGGTCTCGTGTAAAAGAGACCAGAGATGCTTGTTGATGAAGTGGACGAGAGTGCTTTGTGTGCAATACGACAACAGATGTGTTCATTTAAAATTAACAATTAATTAAATTTAAAAATTACTAAACTTAAACAACGAATGCTTCTGTGCGGGTAATTTTTTGGAATAAAAAAGAAAATTATTTTTATCTTAAGCTGCAAATAATAACACAGCCGCACAAAAAAATGTTCTGACTTGTCGTTTTAGCGACGAGGACTGCATGCACTGTTGACAGATGCAATCCTCGTCTCCAATGCAATGACTGCACTTGAGAAGGAAGCTTGTTTGAGTTTTAAGGACGTGGTGAAATCATTAAGAAATCATTACAGATTTGTTGGATATTATAAAAAATTAGGTTGTAATATGAGTATGAAGTTACATTTCCTCCACTCTCACCTTGACTACTTGCTAGATTAGGGTTAGGGTTACAGCGAATAACAAGGGGAACAGTTCTACCAGGATATGAAAGAAATGGAACGGCGTTATCAAGGAATATGGGATGAGCATATGATGGCGGATTACTGCTGGCCTATGAAAAGGGAGACTAATGAAGTACATAAGAGACGCAGATCGTTTGAAAATAAAAGAAAGAGATATCATAAGTCGAGACACTATAAAATTAACGGTGTTTTATTGAATTTTTTGCTATTTATTTGTATGCAATTTCTTTGCCTCTATTTATTTGCATGTCTTTTATTTTGGGTATATTTCTTTATTGTAACCCTGATGTAAGGGGTAGTTATATCTCATTTTGGGTGGTTTTACTCTTTTAAGGGATTGGGGGGAGGTGTTACTTATATACCAGAGGTCTATTTCCAAAAACAAAACATTTGCGGTTTTCAATCATTTCTTGCATGTATTTATTGCATTTTGGGGTGATTGATCCCCTCAGGGGAGAGGGTTCTTGGCCATATACCAGAGGTCTAGTTCCAAATACAAAACATTTGCTGTTTTTAACCATTTTTTGCATGTATTTATTGTTACCATATGTCAGGAGTGGTTTTACTCCATTTTGGGAGTTGTTTTTCACTCTAGCGCAAGATTCTGTAGGTATATGTGCTTTTCTGAAGATTTGGTTTCAGCGTCAAAAAATACATCGGAATACCATAGTCACGTTTTCATGTCAGAACATTATTTTTTTGTGGAGTTGTGTAATGATAACATTTAGCGAGGAAGAAAGGTTTGGTATTTTTGGTAAAGAGCATAGTCTCATGTACTCTTTTGTAAGATTTTGGAATGTACTTATTCAGTTTATGTTAAAATGTGAATTGGGACGCACCAAAGACTGACCCGTATTCTAGCGGGGTTTTATTAAAACTAATGCGGTAGGATAATTATTGTCATGTTGGAAGCCCTGACAATAATATTATTGAACTGGTACACAGGTTTGTTATTTTAGTTGTCACGATCCGTTGTTTGCAAACGAAAGACGTCAATTCACAAAATCTAGAAAATATTACAGCTTCCACGCACTTAAAATTCTCAAAGAGGGAAATTTCACACAACCTCAGAAAGTGAATGAAAAACCTACATCACAATGCAGTAACATAGTGAAACAGTGATAAGGCAAAATTAACCAATAAATAGTTCTAAATTAAGAAATTCCCTCATATGTGTTAGCCAATAAATTGTTTAAAATGCAATAGTTCCAAATAAGGTAAAAAACGTTGATAAATATAGCGAAGAAAAGTCTTTTAACAAAACTTGTAGGTTAAGGTATATATTGTGAATTCGAACTGGGACAATATAAAAAAATATTATAATAGACTTTACATTTAATGATAGCTTTGGTCCAATAGGACTTTTCGTCCAATGGAACTTTTGGTGCACAGTCAATTCTTTAACTAAACAATAAGAAACATGTTTTTTCAGGTTCTTTTTACGAAAAACACTATTACCAAATGTCTTTCAGCAGAGATAGTTTTGTTAAGAATCTCTTGATTTTATTTAATGACCAGACTGAAAATGCGACTGCAGTTGAAAACGCATAAACCTCAAATAACTATAACCTATTCTTTCGGACGCCTATTAGACAAAAAGTTCCGATGGGCAAAAATCCCATTGCATTAAACATCCAGTAGACTAAAAATCAAGTAAGACAAAAAGTTATTGAACCAAAAGTCAATTGAACCGAGGGTCATTGGACGAAGAGTCCCACACCCAAGCAAGACAATTGCACTATCATCTACCACCTATGTTTCTGATGTCATTGGGTATTTTCGAAGGTTTTAGAGAAGGGAGATCTTTATTGCGTTTTATCTGCAGAAAAAAAATAGAGAAACCATTAAATAAAATCAATTGAACAATAACAATATTCTGACATTAGCAGTCGGTTTTACATGAAAGAGCCCTTGTCACGATGCTGATAGGCTGCCAAGATACAAATCAGTATATCTGGACCACTGCCTATATGTGAGCCTTTAGTTCACTTACATATTGCACATTGGCACAAATAATTGTGCTGTTTATTTATTGACCTAAATGATTAAAGGTCTTTACAGTTTCATATTTTTCTTCATATATATCCATATGCTGTTGTATACACCCATCTAGCATTACCTTTGTTTTTCCTTTTTTTACCTACTTCTTTCAAATTTCTTGTTATTACGTTCAAGGTCTTGGTATCCCTGGTTGTTATTACTATATTATCAGTATATGAACATACAGCCCCATTAAATTAAATTGCAATATGCAACTTACTGTATATTGTATTTGAAAATAATCAAGTAAAAGCATTGTGCATACATAGGCAACCAATTATACAGCAGCTGTTTTATACGATTTATATTGCATAGCAAAATAAATAGCACTGTAGATGGTATGATTGTGTATTTATCCAGACTTTTATGTTTAGTTGTTTCACTACTGTTCCTAATTACAAATTAAAGATAGTTGCTGCTAATACATCTCCTTGTCTTACTCAACTGTTAATGTTGACTAGGTGCCAACTGCTTACCCTAATGGATAAGCTTTAGTAACTTGTTGCTTTTCTTGAAATACGAAAAAAGAATTCAAGCTCGGATCCTCACCTCTCTCTCTTACATCGCGTAGTTCAATAGGGTTTGGGTCATCCAGCGCTAGGTAGCGCTGGCTGTCTCCACAGAAAAATGTACCGAGACACATGAATGAAAACACAATGCATGTACTTAATATTAAGAAGGATGGCGTTTGTGTATTCATCCTATATACGAATGTTTTTGCTTTTGTATCATTTAATTTAGTTTTGACTAAACGTATCAACTTACTTGGTCTTCCTAGTTTCATAAAATCTGGTTCTATCCTTTCCCTTGGTATTTAATTAAAAGCTTTCCGAAAATTTATAAATATGCAATGTATTGGTATTTGGAATTCTGTGCCTTTCTCAAAAGTTTGTCTAACTATATGAATATTATCGAGGATTCCTCTTCATGGATGAAACCCATTTTGATTACCTCCTAATATTTCCTCTGCATACTACTGCAAAGTGTTCTGTTTATTGAACTATAACTGAAAACAATTTATAAATTAAATTAAGTAAGTTTTATTTACTTATGTATTACACATAACAACTTCCCATTATGAAGAGGTTTGCCAAATAACAAAAGTATAATAATACAAAAAAATGTTTAACAATAAATTAATTTCTCGTAATAACAATTAAAAATAAACAAGTGCAACAAAATAAACCTCAATAATTGTTAGATATCATTTTATATCCTTTTTGTGTATGGAATATATTATTCCCATTGGCATTCCTAAGGTTTCACGCCTCTATTTTTAATCATCTCTGCGGTTATGTTGTCGCAACTTTATGCATTGTTTTTTCAGGTTTTCAGTTTTAGTACCTCTTCCTTTCCTTTTGCTGTTTGATAATCTTCGGGTTTGTGTCCTAACTGTTTCTACCACGGCCTACTAGCTTCATATAAGCTTCGCTTATATACGGCCGTCTCATTTCCAGTTTTTTCATTGTTGAAATTAGGATCCAAGAATTACAGATCCGTACGTTAAATGGCGTCCACTGCCGGTCATTTTGCAATCAAAATGGTTTGTAGTCAGACTGCAGTCATTAATTTTTAGGTTATACGTCATGTCAGTAATTGCCATTTCCTATTGTGTAATAAATACTTTATTAATTTATTGGCATATGTACTATATATTTTGATATAATGTGCATAAATATGCCAAAAATATATTACAGTAGGAACTAGGAAACCAAAATATCCTACATAGTATAATAAAATTTAGAAAATTATACTAAGTTAACGCAATGTTTACTGATGCTCCAATTCTTAAATTAGAAACACTTAATAACTATATGACAGCTACAGTATAAGTAAGTACAATTTCATATTTCGCAAATTCCACATTCTCATTTGGGTTTTGTAGCACTTGAATTACCACAGCATATGATGTAAACACATAATGTGAATGCACGATCTACGAACTGAAGCTATGATTAGAAGTAGGTATTCATGGAATGATGAAATCTCACTGTGGCAGTCATTACTGAAAATATTTTCTAGATATAAGAGCTGATGAAATCTACTTGAGTTTTAAGACCAACCGTTTCAGTAAAATAAATATGGAACTGACAAGATTTGACTCATAAGGCATTACCTTTATATAAGATTTGGTTTATATTATATAAATTAAAAGCGATGTCGGAAAAAGTATTTAGAAATTTTGAAGGGCGGTTTAAGAATTTAGGATACCAATAATTAAATAATGATTTTTGTATCATGCCTTAACAGATTTTGTGGTAAGAAGGTGGAGGAAGTGTTCCAGGTAGAAGATGGAGTCCGAAACCTCTCTGAACTAACCGAATGCATGATCTAAAGGGTATAGAATCAAGTTAATACTATAAAACTTTTACACACATTCGTATGGAGTGTCGCGCTATATAGGTCTGAAACTTGGACAATAGCAAAGACAAGCTTTTGAGTTGTGATACTATAGAAAGATGTCAATGGCGAGATGGATTGACAGAATATCGAACAATGAAATACTATAAAAAGTACAAGAAGAAAGTTAATGAAGGAGACCACGAGAAGCAGAGATAGATTAATAGGACATACTTTATGGCATTCGGGTGTTAATATAAAAATGATAATAGAAAGCATGATCGAAGGAAAGAACATCCTAGTTAGACCTAGACTGCAATATATACTCCAAGTAAAAGAAAATTTAGGCTGCTCCAGCTATACAGAATTGACTATAGAGAAAAAAACTGATAGTATGGCAGCATACCGAAAAGAATGGAGATATACAGTGCCGAGATAAACCAATCCACAAGATTAACTACTTAGAGAGGAGACAGAGAGTATAAAAATAGGTGTATTTGTAAAGTGGTTGTTAAAGTATGTTTTTTAGTTTTAATGTAGATAATGTGTAACTTTTTTAAATTGCTTACCAATTTTATTTGAGGACCGACAGCGTTTTTTTATAAAAATAAAGACGTCGAAAGAATAATACAATAATAGTAGATTATGTTATTAGGCGCAAAAGTGTTACTTTGTGTGCTGAAGCTGGGCGTTTGACTGCCGAACGGTAGTGAGGCAGCCATTCCCAGCTGAAGCACACAAAGCACTTTTGCGCCGAATAACATATACGATTTTTTTTTCAAACGCTGCAGTTGCAGGTGAGATTAACTGGCACAATAAAAAAAATCAAATTTGTAATCAATATTAATAAAAACTAAAGATTACTGGTTTTGATTTTATCTGCTTAAGCACATAAAGTGACAGCTTTATCTGCTTAAGCATATAAAGTGACAGCATTTTCTGCTTAAGCAGATAAAGTGACAGCAGGTGATAGTTTTATCTGTTTAATCAATAAAACGACACTTCTCTGTTTTTCATCAAGTCACAAAATTGTCAATATTCTGACGTTTGAAAAAAAAATAATAAATACAATTTTAATGTAACGTTTGGTAATGTAATATACGTAATGTACCTACTGTTTTTTAATGCATAATCTAATAATATTTGATCGTTGTTAAGCCATTTCTTATTAATTACTGTTAATATTCGAATAAACATTCTTTAATCGGAGGCAGTTTGACACAATTGACAAAGTACAACCTAAAAATTAACGACTGAGCTTTGACTTTAAATATCGTTGTTGTAAAATTACCGCTAGATGGTGCAACTTAACGTACGAATCTGTAATAATTTTCAACAATGAAAAAACTGGAAATGAGACGGCCGTATATAAGCAAAGCTTATATGAATCTAGTAGGCCGTGGTTTCTACAAAGTAGTTTTGCCATCTATTGAAGATTTAGTTTTTCTCCAGCCGAATTAAAACGTGGCACTTTTAATGACATTTTTAAAAGATAAAGTTGACGTTTTTGTAATAAAGAAATCGAAAAGTCCGGTGCTAAAGCAACGGACGTACATGGCCTCCTAAAACTAACATAATCATGAGGGTGGTCGGAACCACCCTGCTCTAGCACTAAATCTACAAACTAAGCGTAGGTGACGAACTCCTGGTGATCTACAAACTAAGCGAGAGAGAGAAAGCCTGGGCACAACTGCCCCATAACTAAGTGAGAGAGAGCCTTGCACAACCCACTCATAACTAAGCAGAACTAAGCAGTAGATAAATTAAAAGGTACTCACCAGCTTGCTTGAAGATGTAGTGTTGGAGTCATTTTCACTGACTGAATTGTAAGCTCAAAGCAAGCTGGTTATATACTGCTCAAGGCGGAAGAGATTAGCATAGTAGTGGGAATCCGTAGGTTGGTGTTCCAAGTATGAAACCAAGGAAGCTCACGCTTCCTGGTTGCAGGCTCGTGGGTAGTTTGCATTTGAGTTGGCCGTACCAGGCACGAAACTGTGGGTTGAGCGGAAGTGTGCTGGTTTCTTCAGAGGAATGTGCAGCTGGTTGTGAATCACGTGGGTTGCCCAGCATATACGGAAGTAACGTAGGCAGATATGTTGCATGCCAACTAATGCAACGTGCAGTTGAGATTAACATATGAATGACCCGTCGTGGGTGAAGCGGAAGTGTTTCTTCGAAGGAATGCGCAGCTGGCTCCAAGTCGTTAGCGACGTGGCAGCAGCAGCTGGAATAACGTAGACAGCACCGCGGGCAACCATGCACGATATATTGTGCGAACGGAAGAGAAGTTGAGTTTTGTATGTAATATTGAATTGTAAATATTTCCGTTTGTGACAATATTCTAAAATATAGTTTTATTCTTATTAGTAAATGGCCACTATCGCAGTTGTTGCCTCTATATTCTCTTCTCTTGGGTTGGGATTGTGTACTACTTACTGTCCTGAGTCAAGTGACGTAATCGTATACTATCTTCGTTACTCTTATCATGTTGCTTACCTGCAATATCTTTATACAGTTCCTCCTTTTCTAGCATGGCATTAAAATCTCCTAGTAACATCTTTATGTTGTGTTTTGGTATTTTCGCAGCAATCTGTTAGCTTTTCATAACAAGCCATGTTTACAATGTTGTATTTTACTCTTATCTTGCATAATCTCTCGTTTATTAGTTCAAAACCTAAAACTTAGTTTTTGATTGAGGATCCGGTACCATTATTACCTTGCGTATTTTTATTGAAACTATAATAAAATCTATATTTATTTTTGTTCATTTCTCCACTATCCTTCCATCTTACTTCATGGATCGCTAATACATCTAATTTATATCTTTCTAATACTTCTCCAATTTCATTCAATTTCCCTGTTTGTAAATATGTCCTGACATTCCAGGTACCAAACAACATGTTAAGTGGTTGACATTTCGAAGCATGTAGGTTTTTTTATTAGAAAAGTTTGTCATATTTTTGTTCAACCTACCTGGTGTAGGGTTATTTTCCACGTTTTCATCTTGTGGTTTGGATTGTCATTGGTGGTCGTGGGATCTCTTTGTTTTTAGTTTTATTTTAGTTAATTGGAGTCACTGTATGACAGCAGCTCCTCGCTACTGCTTTCTTCTCTTTTGGTTGCTAGCCTGTTGTTCTGATATTTTCGTTTCGTCAATAATTATATTATTGTATTTTATTATTACATACTTTTTTCCTTTTTCATTAATTTCATTACTAACGTTAATAATATTTTGCTCTCTGCTTGTATTTCGGAACAATAGTCTTCATCTACATGTTTATTGGTTTTCTCTAGATTTCTTTAATTTGTTGAAACTTGCAATTTCATTCTATAAGTTGTGAATCCTTCTAAAATTGGACTGTTTTCGCTTTTATTTACTTGATAAATTCAATATCAGTATTTTGCCATTGTACCTTTACTTCATTTTTAACAAAAGAATTAGTTTTAATTTTCTAGAGATGATTAATCCATTTTGTTTTTACTTTGAAGCTGTGATTTGTGCAGCTATCGTACCTAATTTACAGTTTATAAGGTTAAATTACAATTTACTTTCTAAATTCGACCTTACAGTATACTTTCACTAGAAAATATCAGAAAAGTCAAACTCAATTTTGGAAAAATTGCTGTTGCTCGACAGGATGCAGAAAAGTACGTGGACAAACAAGACTGCAATGCATGCAAAGAACGCTTTTCCATGTCATAATATACTCGTAGAAATAGTTATACCATTTTCAGGTCACACGGTCACGACAGGATGTGCCTGTACATGTCAATGAATTTCTCTTTCCAATAATACCCAATGTTCGTATTTAAAAATTGTATGACTCTTGATTTAGATCACTAGCGCTTTGGCGAGTTGTGTTTCAAATATAAATTTAAAGCTGCAAATGACTTAATAGACGCCGGGTCGTGTTCAAGATCTAGGACATACACAGACAGACATACGAACAGACAGAAAATCCAAAACATAAAAATTTTCTACTAACATGTATAATATCGTGTTGTCTGTTGTAATACCTCTACGTTCGTGGCTATTAAATATACCCAACATGCGTCTATGATGTGCCCTTTAAATGAGCTTTTGAATGACCGATCACTGACGTTTTGTCGAGTTATGCTGTAAATGTAAATTTGAAACTATACAAGGCTTTTTAAGTGTATCTTGAACCACCCCTAAGTCTTTGTAGAGATTCTAAGTTCTACTATTTGTAGAGATAGAAAAAACTTTTTTCACAAGAAGGATTGTTCTGAACTACCGGTATTTGTGATCGGATAAACAAATAAAAATAATGATTATTACTACCCATTACCTAGAAAACCAGATCCCAGAAGCTATGAAGCTTGTGCGAAAGGGAGGGGCGATTATTATTATTATTATTATTACGCAGGCCCATCGTATGGCTGCAGTCGACTTACAGCCAAGGTTATATAAAATTATTATCGCTAAATTAGGAAAAGATAAATATGTACTTAAATTTTTTTTAATGGAACACTCTGTATATTTTAATTTTATTTTAGCCCTCTACTTTTCCTTGATTTCAAAATTTATAAATGTCATTTATGTTTATTCTTCCGTTTGCCTAATATAGTGTTTCGAAATTTTATATAAAAACAATCTAGATGACCGTGTAAAGAAAATAATTATATAAAATTTTAGCCCGTAATATTAGAGCTAAATATACAGTGTGTCTCATAGCCCCTGCACCAGACTTTACCAGCGCATTTCTGATGGCATTTGGAAAAAATCTTAATAAAGTTTTTTGATTAGAGAAAGTTGAAATTTTTAATAATTTTGATCAACGTTTTTAGAAAAGTACGTATAATTGATGTAGGTCAGGTGTTAAGTCAAATTGGATTAAATGCAAGCTCTTTAGGAATTGACACCATCAGTAAAAACGTGACATCTGTTGAATGAGCACAAGGATGCAGACGGTGCAAATTTCATTTTGGAAGTAAAGACGATAATTTAATCTATCCAGCAATAGATATTATTTTTTTATTTATTATTTATTTTATTGGAAGTCTAAAATCTATATACAGTAGTACACATTTCTATTAGTAAAACCTTTATTTTTTATTTGATAGAATGACCTTGATGGATGGTAATTTGTTTACATAGTATAAAAAAATGCCTAAAAAATAAGTAAATACTGTTATACTATTTTACTAAAAACTGCAGTGTAAGGGATTTGCAAACTGTTAGGCGCTACCTTGGTCGAGTGTTTACAAACATAATATATACTCAAAAATAAAAGTTGGCGGGTTGTTTTCATTATTTTAGTACTAATGCAGCTGTGTCTAATTATTGGTCACAATTCTTAGGAATATTTACGGTATCTACAGTAATGATTTTTATTGCTTTTAACTAGGAATCGGTACCCTTTATTTATTACATAGTATGTACTTTCTGGGAATAAATATTAATTTAACTAAAAAATAGTTGGAAATAATACAGTACAGCATGCCCAAAAAATAGCACAACTGTCACGCGGTTATTAGAAACAAAAATCTAATAATCAAAACACCTAATACTGCTAATAGAATACTAAATTACCTTACAGCGAATTTTCGAAAATATCTTATTTAATTTACTGTAAACAAAATTAATACGAAAATATTTTTTTATTCACAGACCTGCTTGTATTACACATAATAGGGGTTAACGTACCTATTAAAAGAATATGAAATTGTCTTACAAAGCAGTTATCACAAAACAAAAAATACCGTTCTTGAAACATAATATGAAACACGAGTACGTTTCTTATTTATTTATCTGTTCTTATTCTACGAAACACTTGGCCAACATAAAGACGGGTCATTACTTTATTATGCTAGCTTGCACATTCTCGAAAACAAGTAGTAGTATTGTTTATCACCTTGAACTTTAAAATATGTATCATTTGCATTCATACTATTAAATTGGAAAACATTAGGCTGAACGTCGATGCCGTTTTTCTCCAAAAGTATAGAAGTACGAGAAAAATGGTATATAGGAATTTTCTTTCTTTAATGGTTATCTAACCACTGGAAAAGTATGACTACGTCTTAATAGGACACCCTGTAGAAATAAATTTTTTTAATAGTCATGTTAATCGCTTAATCGCTTTCATTGTATTCCATGGCAACCTAAATTAATTTTAATTTAACAACAATGGCAAATTCTGGCGGTTCAGAAAAATACCTTCAGCTTCTGTAATTAAAAGTTAAAAGGCTCCAGAGGTGCTCTAAAATATACGAAAAATCTCTGTACACGACTACATACACAGCCTTGGTAGTGTAATGTCTAGAGTGCTGGACTTTCACCCAAGCGGTCCGCGGTCGATTCCCGGTGCCGGCAGATCTGGTTAAGGTTTTCTGCAGTTTTCCTTAGCTGTGACACAAATGTGGGATTTGCGCTGTTCCATCTGTAAGTCGGCTGCAGCCACACTTAGGGCCTACGTAATAATAATAATCGCCCCCTCCCTCCCGCACAAGCTTATAGCTTCTGGGGCCTGGTTTCCAGGCTATGGGTTGTAGCAATTATTATTATTATTATTATTATATAACCCTGGGAAATTAGATATAATGTCAGAAAGTTTGTTTTCGAAATCTATGAGGTGCATAGACAGGCAGACAGACGGACAGTCAGTTTTATTTTGGATTTTACAAATCTAATCGTGTTGGGCTTTATTATCTATTGTTTGCTGATTCAAGCCATAGTACCTCTTTGAAAGAAAACGAAAAGATATGTGTTTGGATATAAAAGCTTTGTAGAATTATGTTTTGTAATAATCCTTATCGACTGGTTTATCTGTTAAACTCTTGCGTATAAAAATATGTGTGGAAACCTTAAAAGAGTTTCCATATGATCCTAACTTTAAATTTCCTGGAAAAACGTTAAAAACAAAATAAGCTTTTACGATATACGGCGTTAGATTTTTAGTATTTTACCTAAAAAGGATTCTGCAACAGGCGTCTCTGGCTAACAACCTCAATAGCTCGGAAAATTAAACGGGCCGGATTGTAACGCGCCGCTACCGATTTGTCAGCGTCCGGATACACCGGAGCGAAAATGACTTATTGGATGACTCCCCATATTGCTTTGTACGGATCGGATTAAAACGATGGCCAACTGCTGCCGAATAAATCTGATATTTTTAACGTTTCTGTTATTTTGATTGTCCATCTTTGTCCTTTTTTTTTATTCCCTGATGCGTTCGTCCCGCTCCCCCCTTTGTTGTTTATAAATAAAAACGAAGGCGCACTTCATTAGCCGTCTAGCGGTTCGATGACAATAAGGAGACTTGAAACGAACCCCACAATATGTAGTACTCGAGCTGGTTACCAAAGGAGTCGTTCGGGAGCAATGTCGTGCAATTATTGCACGGCAAATACGACGAAAGTATTTTATTGCGCGCCCTTAATAATGGAGAGCGGAGGTGGCGGCGCTGGGAGGTTTTTACGGTGAACAGTCGCTTTGATATCGCTAGAGATTCCTGTCAGCATTATCATATATGGGAGACCCTAATTGGCAGGATCACAAAAATATTCTTTTTAATAACCTTTGTTGTGATACCTCTATATGTACGATACATTCTTATTTTCGTCTTTTTCTTTTATTTTCACATTCTGTAAGGCAAATATAAAATTCGAGTTTTCGCTATTCTATATTTTTGTATGAAGTAAAAGCATCCTTACCTGGAGAAATACTAAATATTTGACGTAGAGATTACTACATTGTAGTCTATTAGTATTGCAATTTCTATTAAACTTTCGAAACAATTACTTATTACGCAAACACTAACTGGTGTCGCTAGTTTCGTAGTAATTTTGTCTTTTAGTAGAGAATAACAGTAACTATGTCCATGCAATCTCGCTAATTGTATACTTATTTCCGATAAGTAGTTAATAAACAGCAGCAAAAGTTCATTTCGTGTATATCCATTAATCTATTCGGTCGTCTCACGTTGAGACTACAGTGTGTGTTCTTATGAACAACGGGGTTGCCAAACATCTTGCAAGCAATTTTTAAAAACACTTTCTAAATATTGTAGTTGTAACTGCATAAAGCTTTATAATCCCTATTGTTCGAGCAAGTTATATTGCAGGTAGTCACTTCTTCTGACAGCGGCAGTAAAACAAGATTTCAAAACTTGCTGTTCATATAGTGCGCGTATAAAGTCTGGAACTATCGAAATAAATCTTTTATTAAGTATTTTTGAGAAAAATCCTCAAACACGTCGATTTTTAGAGACATATCTCAGTGTAATCGTTATTTGTAGATCGTCTTTTGTTTCCGAGTTATGGCGATAACGAAATTTTTTTAAATGGAAACCCTAATTTTTATGATGGATTTGGAAAGATAATGCAATGCGATTTGAAGTATTTTTATTCTTTGCTCTTTTTCTTGGAGATGTTATTCCATCAGGTGAAATACGTTCTTGACGTACTGGAGAACAAAGTTTTTTCGCTAATACCTGTTTCTTTAGAAACTTGTCGAATAATTACTGATAATGACTGCCGGGTCTCAGTAAGACGATATTTTATCAAATTTGACAAAATCTGTTTTTCACCAACCTTTAGTACATAACCCATTCTGTTTTTAACAATATCCGCCATACTTATGTATAATGTACTATGTGCGTTATGTAATACTACAATACGAATAGTTACAACAAACAACACGACAATGTTAACAATAATTACAAACGATAAAACCCAAACAACTAAGCGAAGATCTATAGACGCATAAGCTACCAAAATTTGAAACCAAATAATTATTTCTGTACTAAGAAATTTGTTTATATGCGTTCGGTGATAAATAATAGTGTCGACAAAAAAATGTTATACTATAATTTCAGTAAGTACAAACTGTATTATGTAGTTGCACGAAGTGAAAGTAGAAAAAACCAGAAGGGTTTAGTGTTTAATAAAATCCTGTGCATTTGCTGCTAATCCTAAATTTCCGTTTTTGCAAGTTTTTTTTGAAACTTTTGAAAAAGTTGAACAAATGAATGATTTTATCATGATGAATCATTTTACCTTTAAAATTGAATTTGGAACTTCCTTTATTTATCTGTGAATTAAAAGATTAAAAAAATCACACAGAAGCTAACCAGCCGTTATTTTTATTTTGAAAGAATTTGAAGACGAAAGAATTAAACAAAAAAGTATGAGTAATAAAATATCGAATATTTTGATACATGTACGATGTAACAATCCCAAGTAATGTTTAATAAAATAACAAATACATGTTAATTCAATTCAATTCTTTATTGAGCTATCATTTTAGGAGAAAAATATAAGCATCGTCAAAAACAACAAAAAAGTACAAACAATAGATAATGTATATAACAAACAAAGATAACATAAACAAAGATAACATAATATAATAAAAAATCTGACCAACAATATATAACAACGAATAAAAACAAAAGTAGTAAATAAATTTAAAAAAAAATTAAGTCATCAGTCAATTGGACATTAGATTACACAATCTGCTTTTGTAATTAGTTCAGAGAACTCTTGTAAATTATACAAAGCATTTACAGAAAAAAGTTGTTTTAGTTTAATTTTAAATGTTTTATTATTTAAGTTTTTGCAAGCTAATGGAAGACTATTATATAAATTGCATCCAGTGTGGCAAGGAGATTTTCTATAGAAGGAATGCTTTGGTTTATTTAAACGAAATTTATCTTTATTCCTGGTATCATAATTGTGAAAATTAGCACTAACTGCAAAGCTGTTCTTTTCTTTATGGATATAGGTTAACAATTGTAGAAGATACATAGAAGTGACAGTTAAAATTTTATTTTCTTTAAAAGTTTCCCTACAACTATAATTGTAAGGCAAATTAAAAATTAATCTGATAATGCGTTTTTGAAAGATGAAAACCCTATTAATATTACTAGATAAACCCCATATTATCAAATTATAATTAATAACAGGATACACCAAAGCATAGTATACATTTAGTAAGATAGGTGTGCCAAAAGTATTTTTTAAAGTAATTAAAGCATAATAGGCTTGGCTAAGCCTGTTGACTACGTTATCCACTTGATCAGAAAAAACTAAATTTGAATCAATTAAAATGCCTAAAAATTTCGTTGAAGTCGTCTTACTAATTGTTTTATTTTGAGTATTAAAATGAAATAAGACTTTCTTTTAAATTCTCCTTTTGTATGGTTACGATTACACTTTTTCGGTTACTGTTTTCAAAGGTTTAGAACTTCTGGAATCTTAATCCACATTTCTATAGATTCATACAGTGAAATAGGTGGCAACAAAGAAGCACAAACTCCCATAAGAAATACATTGGCTATCTTTCTTTCGCTGTAGTTCCAACGTGAGACGACCAATAGAACATATTTACTTATTACTTTACAGAATCGACATTGAAGAGCTGTCACTTTTTTTTATAAAAGTGTGTTATTCGTCTTGGATTCCATACAAGAGTTGTGTTTTAATATACTTTTTCATAATGCTGCAACTCGTATACAAAAATTTCGTCCTTTTGTTTGTCCGTTATATGCGGCCTCTGATCTCATCAGTCCTTTAGTGGCCTTGGTTCTTACTTACTCTGTATAAGAGAGACTAAAGACTGAGTTAATCTAATACAGAGTTGGCCGTTCTACATCTGTTATAATCTTTCTTTGCCTTTTCCTCAGTTTGACGTCACAATGCATATATGTACCTTATTTTACAAATGTTGTTAAAAGACATTTCTCCACTGTGTTATGACAAGCCATTCTTATCTTATCAAGGTAGTTTCCTTATTTGGAGGTGTTACTGTTTAAACAACTTTATCGGTTAACCCATATAAAGAAATTTCTTAATTTAGGACTATTGGCTGATTCTTATCACTATTTCCTGCAAAATTCTGTTGTAAGGAGATGGCTTACTTGAATGGTGAATGGTGAATATAGGCCTTCCATTTGTGAGATTGTGAGTAATTTTTTTCGATGGGGATTTTAAGTGTATGGAAGCTATAATATGTATTTCCAGTGCGTTTAGTTAACATTTATACTTTCACGTACTACATGAATTTGAAATTTCACTGGAAACCATTTTTGTTGGGCTTTGTCACACCACTTCATCAAGATATTCGATAAACTAAAAATTAATAACTAAATATTATATTCTTTATTAGATTCAATCAATTCGTCTTTCGTTTTTAGGAACTTTATTATTTAGATTCGAGAAGCAAAATCGTATCGCTCTCGAAGACCTTTGATTATGAACATTGATTTGACTGAAAACAACTAATCAAAACATATAAAACGACATACGTTTGTAGTTCCAGTTCAAGGCAACGCCAGGAGAACAGACTATTACTTTTGTTTCCTATACTGTAAAACTTTAAATCTTTGTCTCTCACTCTTTTAGATTATGTGATTAATAAACAAAAGTCTTGAGTTACCGTTAAATAGAATATTCACATGATTGCAAGATTTAGTTTAATGATACCTTTTCTGCAGAGACAGAGTTGTAAGTACTACTGAATTTTCGGTTTAAAAGTAGGTAAGCTTCATTTCGGTAATTGGTGAATTAACTAATTATTTTGGTTACGATTTATTTATATTATACGGTTACGCTATAGGAGAACCAATGTCAAAGATCATATGCCCCCATCTAACACAATCACATACATCCTTAGTTGAGGTGGCAAAATTTCCCAATTAACAATCTCAATTCCCAAGCTGTTATTTTATGGATTTGATTATTGATTAATTTTTTGATCTGTTTTTAAACTGTTTCTTTTTATACAAATAAAACTCTTTCTGTTTTTTTTATTTCTATTTAGTTTATGTTAAGTTGAACGGCGGCTGTTTACTTTGTAGCAAACGCTTGCCAGCCCTAAATAAATAATATTTTAGGTTATTGATTTTTTAAAAATTTAGATAGCGGCTTTCCCTATTAACATCACGAGCTAGACAGTCATGTGATCTTAATAATAATCGTAATATAATGCATATTTTTGCTCTAAATCGTTTATTAAAACCTAAAACTATGTGTAGAATACAACGCTTGACAGAAATTATGTGGGTGCATTATGGTTTTCTTTCAAATCTCAATCTAAAAAATGTCTACTATTGGAATTTTCCGAGTTCAAGTAAGAACAATAATAAAGTTTGGGGGTAAAGACCAATAAGAAAAATCCAACCTCTTACCTTACTTTTAATCTAATCTGTAATCTAACCTGTAACTTTTTAAAGCTGGCTCCGGCTGTCAACCGTCCCAGAGTCTTAACATTAATTTGATGTTTAAAATCTGTTTGTGATATTTCTTTCCTTACAGTGTTTCAGTTGAAGATATTTTTCTTGCGGTTGTTTTGGCCGCATATCTAATAATAATTCGTGAACTCAGTTTTTTTCGGAAAACAGAACTTTTTGTTCGGGGCCTTTGGGTACATAACGACAACAGAATTAAGCTTAAAACAATTCTTTGCTTAAAAATTAATATTAAATGTGATTAAAAGTTAAATCTATTCTTTAATTGATAGTGGTTGCATATTAACCTTAGAGTTAATTCACGAGTCTCAGTATCAATCTTCAATAAGGTGCTAGTTTTTCATAGATACGGAATTAGAATCATAGGGCCCAAGTCAATGCGATGTTCGACAGTCTAAGAATCTACTGCAGATGAATTCTCCCAGATTCTGCAAGTTCTAGCAGAGTATATGAAGCAGAAAAGTCATCAGGGCTATGCAGTACGAGGTGTATTATTTTTAATTTAAAAAACATCTTTATGCTATCGCAACTGTCAGAGATGAATAATTAAAAACAGTAATACAATTGGACAAGTATCTGATTATCAAAAAGCTCAATGAGCAGCAAATCAGTTCTCTTTTACTTTGTACAGTTAGAAAATTGATTTCTTAAGCAGCTACGTAACGATTATAATTGACTTGACAATGAATCAGTTACGATTTTGTAGTATTTCTCGATTATCATAGCATCACCTGATTCCTTCTGGATCTTGTCGTCTAAGAGTCTCAATTCGTATTGATACAGTTCATCGAAATTACGTTTTGTTTTCTTTATTTTTTCATTAAAAAAGTTTAAATTTACACAAAAGTGTTGACTCAACTGCAACACTTTTTACTTCTCATATCCAGTCAGTTTTAAAATTTGTCAAATTAAACAAACCTTCCCAATGAAAGTTCGCGGGATCAAATGTTTTGTAAAAACTTTGTAAAGCAGTATTGATTACGATTAAAATTTTTGAACATACATGTCTTTTAGTTAAATACTTCTACTCGTTCAGATGATGTATTACTCTTCAAAATTGTGTCTTGTTGTACAAAGACGCTTCCGTTTTAATTTCGCTTTGCTCAACTGTTAGTAAAATATTTCTGATAACAGAGTCTAGCGTTGATTTAATATTTTGATCTAAGAAAAGATGTGCCGTGTGTTAAAACAAGCATGAACGGCATTTCGACTTACCCTATGAAGATTACAGTTTTCAGCTCTGAAAAAATCGCAAATATATCATTTAAACGGATATGATACTCGTCAATATGTTCAATTACTGCAACAATAGATTTGAAAATTTGGTTGCGTATCTATAACATTGCGATTATATGACATTATGTCGACATACGACATTATTCAATGTGTACACCGTAACTACAACTAACCTAAAATTAACTTTATACGGTTTTCGTTGGATGGATCGAGTGTCTTGAAGATTTCCTACGTTCTTGTTTCATAATAAACAGCAATAGCACGGGATAATTTTAGTTTGAATCATGAAAGTATACAACGGGATAATTTAGGTAGGTGTACTGGCCCCGCTGCAAAACCATGTAGTCGCTGTTACGTAATTCAGGCAATTTCAATGACCAACTATTATCTCCAAAACGGAAATTAACCGCCCTGGAAATAATGGGCCGTATTCACAACTCACTATTACGAGGGTGGTCCCAGAAGTACCCGACCCAACAAAGAAAACACAAAAATTTTGGAAAAAGATTTATTTATTTTTCAACGTAATCTCCTTTCAGCTCTATACACTTTTCCCAGCGGTATTCAAAAAGTTCGATACCCTTTTTATAATAAGAACTGTCTTGCTCCTCAAAATAGCCATTAACTGCTGACATCACTTCATCGTTGGAAAATCTTTGACCACTGAGCCATTTTTTCAAGTTTGGGAACAGAAAATAACCCGAGGGGGCTAAATCTGGCGAATATGGTGCATGAGGTAGCAATTCAAACTTTAATTGATTAATTTTGGCCATTGCAATAACGGATTTGTGAGCTGGCGCGTTGTCGTGATGAAACAACACTTTCTTTTTAGCCAAATGCGGCCGTTTTTGCTTGATTTCTTCGCTCAAACGTTGCAATAAGTTTGCATAATACTGGCCGTTGATAGTTTTTCCTTTTTCGAGATAGTCAATAAAAATTATTCCACGCGCATCCCAAAAAACCGACGCCATAACCTTGCCTGCAGATGAAACGGTCTTCGCCTTCTTTGGAGCCGGTTCTCCCTTTTGAGTCCATTGTTTCGATTGTTCTTTTGCCTCGGGTGTGAAATGATGGACCCATGTTTCATCCATTGTTACGAAACGGCGCAAAAATTCTGCTTTGTTGCTGTGAAACTTCGCTAAACACTCAATTGAAACATTTTCACGACACTGTTTTTGCTTGAGTGTGAGCAAACGCGGCACCCATCTTGCACACAGCTTTCTCATGTTCAAATTTTCAGATAATATGCGATGTACCGCACTTTTTGAAATGCCCGTAATGTCTGCTAGCTCGCGCACTTTCAGTCGACGATCATCAAGTACCGCTTTGTGGATTTTCTTCACCATTTCTGGAGTCGTCACCTCATTTGGTCGACCACTGCGATGCTCGTCTTGGCAGCTCGCACGGCCTCGTTTAAACTCAGCTACCCAAAATTTAACTGTTGTAAACGAAGGAGCAGACTCACCCAGAGTAGAATCCAGTCTTTTATATTGGTTGGGCTGAGGCCTTTCAAATAAAAGTATTGTATCACATAACGATGACCAATTTTCTCCATTTTCACTGACAACGTTCACTATTGATGGCTGCCAAACAAATACTGAACAACGTGGCGCTTTCAAACTTGAAACATATGCTTTATAGACTGCGTACTTTCCAATACAGTGATATTTTCAAACAACTACCGCCACCCCTTGGTCAGGTCGGGTACTTCTGGGACCACCCTCGTATATTAATAATATGATTAATTATCTTAACGGTCAATTCTAATCTTTTTCCATCAATTAGAATTTGATAAAGCTATCTTTTTTCTTGTTGATCTCAATAATAACTTTAGTTTTTGAACTAAAATAATAATAAATCATTTTTTCATCATCTACCATCGCCGTTTAATCGATTTTACCCCAAACGAAGCCTTCCCCCACTCACCTATACCTCTTGTACCTCTCTAAACTACTACATAACCAGAATTTAGGAACAGCCTCGCTAAAATATTTTTGCATTTAAAAAATGCATAGTACCCTTGAAAAGTCATACTTTCTTTCAGAAAAGTGCATCCGGGTTACCTCCCCCCCCACCACGCCAAACTTGCTTACCTACCCAAAAGATTATCTTGTTGGTGATGGAAATAAAGAGTTCTTATTATTTCATTATGTACCTGCTTGTTTATAGACTCAAGTTATTAGAGTAGGAGGTGGATGGGTGGGTAAGTAGGTGTAGGCGTAGTGGAGGGGATTAGTGGGGGAGGTAACCTGAGTGCACTTTTCTGAAAGACAACCGCAACCACAATGGATTTGCTTCGTTTCTTTTTGATTCATTTATAATTACTACTTTCCACTTTTTAAAGATTTCGCAGGTTTTTTTCCAATTACACTTTAATATCGAAATTTTGGTAAATTTGTTTTCAAGTCTTGATTTCTGCCTTAACTAATGTAAAATAATATATATTATGCCATATGGTATATTTAAAATTAAAAAAACCTTTTGCTTTTTAGTATTTTTAACGTAAAGTAAGTACAACGTATGTAATTAAAATTCAAAATGGGATTTTCTCGAAAACTAGCCCAAAGCGACCACATGCGTGTCAGGAAAATGTTCGAAATTATAATTACAGCTACCCCCCATTACGAGGTTTGTTCTTGTATTAGTTACACCCTGCATGTACTATTGGTTTGATAATGATCTAGAATCCCAAGAATAATATGATGCTATTTTTTATTATTTTATCCTATGCATTTACACTGAATTCACATTTAGTGAACCCTATATCTAGCTTGGTACAGTCCCATCTACTATCAGTTGGAGATTAACATTAAATGCATTTTTTAGTTAGTGTAAGTTTCAGAATACATATTACACTTACAGCAGAGTAATGTAATCTGCAAAGTAATACTCACATTGAGTGAATCTAATAGATATAGTGCTAAAACCTTACAGTAAATAAGCTCTTATAGTGTACTTATGAGTATCAGATGTAGTTTAATTACCCTAAACATGAATTCTTTTATTTGTACCAAACCAGTTTTAGGATGCTATACTAGAGCTCTAACTCTTCTAGGTAAGAAGGGAAATTAAAAAATAATCGATTCTGTAAAAATACTTTATTCTTAAAATATAATAATTGTACATAAAAACTTAATAACTAAAATTAAATTTTAATTACTATTTTTGAAGGGAATTGTAAATGGGCAACAGATAAATACTGCTACTACTAGATACCACTACCTTAAATATAAATATCTTTCCAATATGATAAAAGTAGGAACAAACTATCTCAAAGTCTGATTTTCACTACATTAGATGTTCAATAATAACTGTAAGAATTATTGTTTCAATCTCTTTTAAGAAACTACGAAGAACAATTGGCCGACATTGAACTGTTTGCCGTTATTCTGTTTTTGCACTATTTAAAATACATTTTAAGAAACTTTATTGAGCTACGAGTCCGAAGATATTTGCTCAATATAATATTTTTTTACAAAAGTGTAGAATGTTCAAAACTAATGAAATTTTTTATAAACAATGAATTCACTTTTTTACCTGTTTTAATTAGCGTGTGTACAATAAGTGTGTGTGTAGAATTCAAATAAATAAATTTTTACAATGGGGCACTACAATAATCCTTACAAAACTAACTAGACTAGGCTTAAAGGTGACATATATTGTAGAAAATGAAAGACCACTAAGTACAACAGATAAAATAAAGAGGAAAGTCACAGAGTGACACAACTAATCAATTAAGATATATTACCGCATAAAATTATTCTTTAACTTTTTTGAAAAAAAAATTAAATAAAATGTTTTTGACCAGATGAATTTAATTTAAATATTCATACAATCCAAGATGTCTATAAACAAGCAATACATAATTTCATTATTAATAATTCAGTAAATAAATGATATTTCCTTTTATATCTTCCTTTTATTACAGTCAGATATATTTATTTCCATTGTGTGTTAGTATTTTTTGTTCAACTTTAAATTCAACAACTGTTGTGATAACTGAGAATAAAGTTATTGTTTGTTTATTTATCTTAGTTGTTTCCTTTAGCAGCCCTTGATTTTCTACAATACGCTAATCTTAATTAAATTACACAATGTTAAAACAATAAAATTTACATTTTCAGATCCTTTTAAGTGAAACGGAAAAGCTTAAATGAAATTCTTGAATAGTTTAACTCGTAGAAATATGAATCGCTGAATAAAAGCCCAGTTAATGGTCAGTCTTATATTAGCTGAAACATACTGAGCTTTGTTCACACGATCCATTATATATGTATAATAACTTTAACCGTATCCGATTTCTGTAATGGTTACTATTTATATGAACATATTGCGGTGTTGTCAAATCACCGCATTGAAAATTTTATTAACAACGGAACGGAAACGTTAACACAAATATTTTTATATCAGATTTAAATTAAAAGAGGGACATGCTATGTTATGGGCATAATTAATATAAAGGCTGTACATAGGACCATAGTTAGGTTCATTAATACTTAAATTAAAAACTAAGAATAAAAATTCCATGCAAACATAACCTAGCTTTCTTGTGCATAAATAAATAGGTTTCATTTTAGAAAAAGGATATCAATTAGTTAGATTCCTTGATCATAAATACGATTATGCAACCCAAGTTACACTTTGGGACGGTTTCTCACTTGTTAGGAGGAAGTAATTTCCATATTTAAAGTTACAGATTACGATGTTTAGCGTTAGATAAATTTTTCTATTTTCCAGGAGGCCAGCTCAAGTTTATGTTGCTAATAAGCTGAAAATAGATTAATTAGGTCAATCTTGTTGTGACTTATACAATACAATTAATTTTTGAATTTGTTTATAAGATTTCTAATCACTTCAATTAATGAAGGTATTAAATCCAGTCGTTCGTGTTGATATGACTCTTATAGACTCTTATCCTGTTTTTCCTCACCATTGTTTTGATGTAAGTGCTTAGAGCATTGTATGCTGGACATTTTGAGCATAAATTGATAAACATTGACTTAATATTTAAGCTGGTACTTGTATATGCATTAATTGGTGTTCGTACTCTAAAAAAATTATGTTTATAGTAAATTGTAAAGATGTTTCTATGGAGAAATTATTTGTATTACCTGTGTCATGTATTCATGTAACTATACCATTTACAGTATGATTTCACACATATGAAATATGATTTCACATTAACGAAAACTGATTTTACATAAATGAAAACATAATTTACAGTAACGAAAACTAATTTATCATTCACGAATTATGATTTTGCAATAATGAAAACAGAATTTGCAATTTTGAAAACTAATTTCAATTAAATGAAAATAGATTTTGCATAATAGGCAATAAGTTGTACAATTTTATTATAAAGAAATTTTATTTTCTATAACTGTACCAAAAATGCCTCTTGGTAAATACAACAAAATTTTGCCGAATAACAGAGCTGGATTGTTCCAGAATATATGATGAAGACAAAGATTGGAGATGAATAGCAAAGCTTTAGGTGTCACCGTACATACAGCGTATGCTGTCGGAAGAGGTTGTCCTTTTTTCAACCATTACAACCAAGCACCAACCATTTCCGAATTTGGAATGCATTCTTTGGAAGATATTGTCAATGTTGCAAGTTAAGAGATTTTACATCTCTTGGATATGCAAACCATGTCGAACAGTATTATGCTGCATCCAGCATCATTATGGGAGGAAGACATTGTTGAAATTTAATTAAACTTAATTTTCAACTTATTCTTGTTTATAAAAATCTTGTTAAATCAACATTATTTTCAATGTATTTACTTAAAAAACGTTGTAACATTATAGGGAATAAATATAAGTTAAAATCTGTTTTCATGTAGATGAAATTGGTCTTCAAAACTGCGAATTCTGTTTTCATTATTGCAAAATCAGAATTCATGAATGATAAATTAGTTTTCGTTACTATGAATTCTGTTTTCATTTGTGTGATATCAGTTTTCGTCAATGTGAAATCATATTTCACATGTGTGAAATTATACTGTAAAAGGTATAGTTTGTAAAGGATGAACCTTGATTTGTTCTTGATCTGTGTGTTGAACTTTATATGTAATTAGATCGTAACGAGATATGTAAATTGTCAATCGTTTTTCTTGAATATCTTCGTTACGATACATTTTGGGACAATGAATGTATTATACTTTTTTGATCTTTGTTTCAAGGGCTACAATTAGTTCACAATAGTGATAAAAAAATAACAGCTGTGCGGGATTAGTGACGTCACGAGCTTACTCGATGTTTCATTGTTTTGAAAAAATGTCATAGTTTTCTTTTGTTCTGGCATAAACTATATAAGCTGGGGCAAATTGTAACAAAGTCAGTCGATAAAACGTAGAAAGCAGAACTTAAGCCCGGCTCCGGATAATATCTGTAATAAATTTGAGGTTATATTTCAACCATATGTTTATGACGCAAATGTCATATATGAAATAAAGTCAAAATAAATTAAAGTGTTACCTGAACGTTTTTTAAAAGGATTAAAAGAAGATTTAATAATTGTGCAACAAAAATACAAAGTGAACGTGATTGTTCAAATAAATTCTGATTGGATTTATTTTCATCATCGATCTTCGTATCGATATTTTATAAACAAGCAGTCAGGTGATTGGTTTCATCACAGTGTTACCAATAAAAAGGATTAACTTTTAAAAAGGGGAAAATATATCGTAATATACAAGGTTTGTTATAATGAATGATTCTTGTTAATTTCATG
This sequence comes from Agrypnus murinus, assembly GCA_929113105.1. Classification (NCBI taxonomy): domain Eukaryota; kingdom Metazoa; phylum Arthropoda; class Insecta; order Coleoptera; family Elateridae; genus Agrypnus; species Agrypnus murinus. The sequence continues at coordinate 172,320,012 of OV816026.1, read as the reverse complement.
AATAATAATTAATTTGTAAAGTTCATCCTCAAATATAAAACTATTTGGTTTAGTTCATTAAGTTCTTTTGAGAATTTATTTGATTTGAAGTAAATAAAACAACTAAATTTCTTTTATATAAAATTTATTTTCATTTGATTAATATTTTTATTTATAAACAAATTTTATTTGTGTTGGTCTGTTCAAACGAATGACCGTACTGGCCCTATGTCAGGTCACTACAATTATTTCTAACGTTTGAGCAAACCTGAGAAGTGTTTCTCAATTATCAACTGTATTATTTTGAATAACATTTTTTACTTTGACTTTCCATTTGAATTTTCATTTTGTTCGTTAAATAAAGTTTATGTGTTTTCAATTTTACATATGTGTTTAATTGATGTTAATACAAGCATCCAGCGTTCTTTTCTTTTGAATTCAGAGTTTAGTAGCAGCTGTCCAGCTTGCAGGAGCTTTATTGCTTACGATATAAGTTTTTCTTCCTTTGCAGGCATAAAAGTAAATAAGAGTTTCGTAATTCAAATAATTTATGCATTACTGAGCAAACCTGAGCTAGCTGAGAGGAATAAAGAAAAATATCTGTGGTGTATTATCGTTTCAATCCACCGTATATAATTTATGTTTATATTTGGAACGGTGGACATATTGTATTTTGTTTTATCTTCAAAGATCATCGCAATATAAACAACATAAAGTTATCAGGATAACTTTGTTTTAAAGATAGAAAAATTACATTTAACTGTAAATTAAAGGAAAATGTTACAATTTAAAATATAACGATTCGTATTTACCTTACATAAAATATTATTTTTGTATAAACGCAAAAGGAAATTTACTTATTAACAAAGATAAAGATGCAGCAGTTTAATTAGAAAGGTGACAGAATGAGTTCTGAAGATGAAGATTAGGGAATAGAAGCAAGAAAATAGTGTGTAACACAAGATAAACGAAACTAACATAGTGGGTGTTTATAATGAAGGTACTGATAATGAGTGTGTTTGCATAATAATGGATACAATTAATTCTGTAAATAGTTTAATAAATGAAAGGTATCGTTAGTGATACCTGGTAAGTAATAAATAAAAAAAATTAATTAAAATTGTAAGAAAAAGGATACTGCATAAAATAAAATAGTTTTGCTGATTATATGGTCTATGGTTTATAATCAACTACATATGTTCTTGAAAAATAGTTTTTGCAGTAATTCTGAATCTATAACTGGATAAAAGATTTTCTTTTATTTATTGAATACTAATCAATTATTTGATTGATTAGTATGCAGCACAATCAAAATTTATAGCAGAATAGCAAGATGCATTTACTTGTACAAGTTCGAGGGTGTTCTACAATACTATTCGTAAATTGACAGGCGATGACTGAAGATCTAGAGATCTGTGTTCAAATTTTATAAGTGTACAGATCCATTATGTGTTTAAACAGTTTTATTAGCTCATACATAGCAAGTTATACTCAACTTTGTATATTAATATATTTGCCTGCTTGTTGTAAAATAATATATTCAAGGTGTTTATGACATTTCTAAATTTAGCGGCAAGATTTAAAATTTAAACACAAGGGGTTGTAGAGAAAGAACCCTCATTTACAACTAAACTTCTCTTGCTATTATTTAGGAATGTAAATGGTTTCAATTACGTAATTATTTATATGGACAAATTTATTATTTTTAGTTTTGTGAAAAATTTGATGCATTTCATCTTCTTCAACACTTAGTAGGCTAAGCTATACACCGGAACATTTTACTAAGAAAATCGGTAATGGTGTAAGAAAATCTCTGATTTTGTTTGGTTTGTTTGAATAGATTACCTTGATGGTAGGTGAATCGATATTTGGTGTTCCAAGGGTAAGAATTTTGATCTACTTGGCAATAGTGTTGGTCTTGAGATAGCTTTAGAAAAAATAAACACTCGGGGTTAACTTCACACTCAACTTCAAAGTTAATATTACGATAGTCTGTCCTTAATGTAACTGAACAACCCATGTTCTTATACAACGTTTTTATTTGATTACATCTATTATATTTTAAATCTTTTGAACGCTTCTAGGCTCCCTAGATACAAGCAATTTAGAGATTTTACCTAGGAGAGTGACTAGCACATCTAACTAAATTTGTCAACACTAAGCGCTTCAAAAAAGCTTTTCTTTGAATTCTTGACGATCTTAAAACACAAAGAATATAAGAATTTTAGAAATAGGGATATGCCTGGTACATGGGTTGATTTCAATTTAGGTTCTAGTTCCAAGTTGCCAATTTCTTGAAAATTTCTTTCTGTGTAATTTGGTAAGTGTTACCTTTATTGTAATCTGCAGTAATAAATCTCTTGAGTATTGTTTGTGACGCAGGATTTACCACATTTTACCCATATAGCTTTGGTTTAAAATATTTAATTTCTACCCTCTCCCAAATAGAATCTACTAAATTGTATAGTACGAAAAACTAACTATGTAAAGTCGTAAGACCTGATATTTAGAATAACTTTATTCTTTGTAAGATTTTCCAAAATCTTCTAATGTTGGCTAGCATCTTCTTAGAACATCTGTGAAACTTCAAAACGGGTAGTTAGATATTTAAAGAATGGACTGAAACCTAACACAACTGATCTAACCTTACTTGTGTAGTACCTCTGCATTTTTTTAGTAGTCCATATTATTTTTTTGTTGTAAGTAAGTTTTTTGATAGCATATTAGCGTAGAGAAATGAAAGAAAATAAACCCTTCCACGAAAAAAAAATTCGTAAGAGATCTAGAATTGCACAATTTTTGGCCATGAGTATAATTTACAGAATGAATAAATCATTTCAACGCTAAACGCGAGCGCCTTCAATAACTGAAGTAATAAGCTACCAACAAATCAGTACCAACAATAGTTATTTAAGTATTAAGGGCGGTAGGTACGCTTTACACTTAGGCTAATAGTATGGTGTCGACCGACGCGTAGCGGAGGTCTCCATATTAGCCGAGACTGGTAATGCGTACCTAACGCCCGTAATGCTTACACTATTTTTTGCCCGATCGGATCTATGAGTGAATTTTAAATATATAGAGTAAACATTAAACACATCACACTGAAAATGAAAATTTTCAGTTGGTTAATGTGCCTGGTTGTTATGGAGTTGAATAAACAAAGACAATTTTTGTCTCAATCCGGACGAATTTTAGAATGATAGTGAGTGTTTTTCGACTTAAATGACGAGGTACTTTATTACCGAGCCTTGGGCGGTAAGTGGAACTTACCGCCCTGAGAGCAGAGCTTGTAAATGAACCAAAATGCCCGATCGGGCAAAAAAGTAATTTTTAACCAGGCTTTACGTAAATTAGAAACATGACTGAGTAACTAGTTTCATACTAGCTTCATCTCTTTAGTAAGTCAAAAGTTCTTGCATAATCTTATGTTGTGTATATTCTAAAACAAATTTGGGATATGTCTGTACAATACGTTAAAAAATCGAAAAGGTAAAGAATTTATCTGTCTTACCGCCCCATAGTAAAATTGTACACATGTTGCTGTCGAACTAGCTGGGGTTATATTTTCCGTTTATCAGGTTGTAGAAAATGTAAATTGTCAAGAAATGACCCTTAAAAAATAGTTACTTCTAAAATGACATTTGGCAAGGAAACCGCGTGCAGCAGGAATTTTGAGTTTGTGTAAATTACCTAAAAAGTAAGAGATCGTAAGAAATTTGAAAGGACGTTCAATCATGGGTCAACAGTTACGAATTCTACATAAAAATAATCGAAATATTGACATTTGAGGGCTAGAAATTAAAGTAGAATGTAATAAAATAAAATGGAATGTCTTTGGTCCAATCATTCTACCTGCTTATATTATCCAACAGTTAATTTCTATAAAATTAATTAATTAACTCTCAGTTAGGTTTAAGAGGAAATGGAAAGACCCTTAGGGGAAAAAGCCTTAGATACTAGACCTTAGAACTAAATAATTTGTAAAATTAGCCAAAAAATGAGAAGAACAACGGATAGGCAACCAAGAAAACACGAGCGAAACGTTATTACTTACTTTCCAAAGTCCTCATTATTCTTATTATTGGAATTTGTTAGTGGGTCGATAATTTATAAGATAATTTAATTTTCTACAAAAAAAAAGGTCCGTTATATTTTCTTTGTAGGACCAGCCGTTCTCGAGATATTTGCAAAAACGCGTTTTTCAAGATGGCGGCTGAAGCATACCCGCGCCCGTTGCGCCAACTTGGTTTTATACTTAGGGTCAGGACCGACCGATATACAGGGTGATACATGTATGTTAACCTCAACTATTTTACGAAAACTACACATGTTCAACATAACCAGTATTATTTCCGAGAAATTTGTAACATCTTATTAATTCAATTTTTACTTTTTGAATTTCGTTTAGATTCAAATTAAATAAACGTATTTTTTCCTTAGAAGTTTTTAAGCTGCTCTGTATCTACATTTACCTCCTGTTCATATGCTTTGTGATTTAGACAGAAATCTAAAATATTCAGTTGGCCATCATTTTTTAACGATTACTCAAAAACTGCTTGGTCAAATATTATAACTATATATATATATTTAAAATCAGAAAATAGTGAGAACTTCAATTATTGAAAAATGTATACGGTGTTCTGTATAAAAAGGTTCACTTTTTCTATCACCCTGTATAATATAAGAATTTTTAAAAACTTTTAGTATGTTTAAAAACTACACATAATATTGTTTAAAATTATTTTTTGAGAGAACACATTATTTTAAAAATAAAAATCACCGTTGTATCACCCTGTACATTTAATAACATAATCTATAAAATAATCATAAATAATCATCTATAAATAAATAATTGGAATTTTGTATAATAATAAATAGAAAAATATCTTTAAACATTTTAAAAGTAATACAATGACAACAATTAATTTAAATTAAATTTTAGTGATGTACTGTTAACAATAAAAAAAGGTTACTGCGAACTTGAAATTCGTTAATGATTTAGAGATGTTTGAACTCTTTCTAATGATTGGAAGGTCTATTGGCTATGTTGTCGATCACTTCTGAGCTAGCAATTATCTGTTTTCTTACTCTTCTAAAAAAAACATTTCTTAAGATAAATTTCTAATTTTGTTAACTAAACGAATAGCGTTTATCCAAAAATCATTGTTTGCTTCTTGTTTACTTTCACTGTCGGGCATTGTTTTTACGGGTACTCAAATATACTTGTACATTTTCTTAGCCATTTTTCTATTTGTTGTAATTTGTAAGATTTCTGATATATTGTAGGAATTGTTATTGATCATCAAAAGTTGCCGTGGTTATATAATAAGTGTTGATAAATCCGATGTGTATGAAAGATATAGTATGGCCCTAGTACATTTCCTTGAGGAACCCCAGCTTTGAATGGATTGGGTATATAAGTACATTCGTCGTTAGTTAATACTTAACTCTTCCTACAGCATCTATTTTAAGGCTGTGAACTAATTGACTGGTAGCATGCTTTTAAGTTTTTATTGTAAATATTTAATTATTTAATATTATTTGTTTGATTAGTTAAAGTGTTAAATAAATATATCAAATGATTAGTGTTCTTTTTGTTGATCTTGATTGATTGATCTGACAACGGGAGAACGTGTTTTTTCTTTTTTTTTAAATTTATTTAACAAAATTTAATGCAGAAAAGAAAATAAAAATTTGATAATTTGTAATTACATTAATATGTAAGAATTTTTATATAGTTTTAATATTTTGTAAATTAATTGATGATAGTATAGGTATTATAATTATTCATAGATAAGGTCTTTAGCATAACCGATGTACTGGAAATGTATATTACAGTTATGAATATCAATTTTAGTGAAAGATAAAAGCAACACTTCAGAGAGAGAGATATTTCGTTGATTAATTGGGAGACATCCCACGTATATTCAATCCGATCATTAAAGATTTGCAGTTCTACACTTTTTTTGCCGAATTCGAAATTTAAAGTTTTGGTAATATGGACGAACCTTCAACTTCTAACTATGATGAAAATAATAACCGTTATATAAACTTTTTTATACTAATATTATTACAAATTATTAAATTATACTTTTCAGTATTCGTACAAAATTAATGATATGATATTTTATGAAATAAAAGTGTTAATTAAATTTTTATTATTTTATTATTACATAAAACCATAAACACAATAAATTAAAAAAAGAACAATCAATAACCTTCCAATCGCAGATCTACAACGTAAGAATTTGTCACCTAGTCCACAGGACTACGCCGAAGTTACGAAAAGCGTCGTCCACAAATCGCATTATTGACCCATGAACAGTTGCTTGCCGTCAAACTTTGCACGCTGATTTCTATGTCAATTTTGAGTAGTCTATACGCTGATAGGTTAGAAATTTATATATGTATTTCTATATATAGCATTGGAAATTTTAGTAAACGGTTTCCGTACACACTAAATTAAACCCTATTAAACTTTCTATCAATAATACAGGAAAAAGTACAAGGATATAGCACACTATTTTTATCTGTGAAGCTTTTCTTCCATGTAACTTCCATATTTTTATTGAATGTTCCACATTAAATAGATACTTACGTCATTTTTCTATTTTTGATTCTTTCTTATTTCCTTTTCTTTTATTTCTTATGCAGTCCATCATAATAGACTTCATACTAATGATATCGAAATTATTTTTCTACTTTTATGGTTGTTTTTAATAAATGATACTACCTAGGCATCCATAAATACATAGTTATTTCTGTCAACATACTTTATAGATTTTCATTCTTCATATAAGTTTATGTATTATCTTTATTCTTTTTCTTTTTTAAATCTTTTAAGGCGATTTTGTTAAAAAAATTCTGGAAATAATAATAATATGTATATACATTTTATATACATATAAAAGTATTTTGTTATGTTTGTACTAACCTACGAACGAATATTCAAGCGGTTTTGAAGCTTGAATTTAGATACAAATTTTATCGCTTGAAAAGCTAGATTTTGTGTTGAGAATGCAGAGCAAAAATTAATATCTACGTTAAAATAAAACCTGGGGAAAACAGTTTCTAACAAATTATCATCCCAAAATTGACCCCAAATTGTGTATATGTTACAGACCGTATGTATAAATCAGACTGTATGTAAAAGGACTAGTCCATATATAAACGGACTGAAGATATTAGTCCGTATGTATAAAAAGCATCTTCTTTTATAAACGGACTAGTTAGTTTACAAAAAGTCTAGGCAATTTATATACGGCCTAACTGCATCTAGACCGTATATGAATTTAATATTGGTAGTTCTAAATAATTAATTGAATGTCTACTTTTTTTATTTATGTATTTGTACAGGTTATGCTATATGATATTTGGAATTACGTAAAACATTATTTTTTCGACAAACACATTTGTTTGATTGAAATTTAGTTTTATAGTAACACTTTTTAAAACCTTGCGAATGTCCAGAAGACGTAGCTGTAGCCACAGATCTCAAAGAAATTTCCTTTTCTTTGAGGAATCATCAATTGTTACAATGTTAGCAGGGCATGTACCAAATTCTGAGCGTCTATAATATTATGAAATGATCTTCTGTAGCTTCTAGGACTACCGCTAAAAATGACCGAGAGTCTCTTCTACCATGATCGATATCTGGAACGAGAATTCTCACAGTTGATCCAATATCACGTTTTGAATGAGTGTTGTCTGATGAAATCACTTTCGTTTCATTTAAACAAATACTGCATTTGGATTACTGTTTATCTGCTAGAATGTGACATGTTGATGAGGTTTCGTGGTTTCATTTCGTGGCTCTACAATATACTTAGTAAATTGTTGAAAAACTAAAAATATCACATGTAACGTTCCAACCAGTGGTTCCGATCTAAACAAACGGTCTGAAATGCGATAGTCCGTATGTATACGGTCTAGTCCGTATATGAGATATACATACGGTCTGCGTATTTTAGACTGTATACATACGGTCTAGGTCGTATATAAACGGACCGATTTTATATACGGTCTGTAACATATATACGGGGTAAACGCCATAAATTCTCGACCCGGGAGACTTCTACAGGTGCCAACATGTTCAAACTCGGCTGCGTCATAGTTGAACATGTAAGAGGCCTACACTATATATATTACGGCTAAAAGCGTAATCGATTTTAGTAGCCACTCAAGTATCATGACGAGTGCATGAAAATGTCGCAACTAACGAAAATTGAGTACCGCGCGGTCATTAAATTTTCAACAAAAGAAGTGCGGCACGCGCCTAATCAAATCAAACAACGTTTTGACGGCGTTTATGGTGATTTATCTGCTTTATATTCCACTGTGAAAAAGTGGTCAAAATGTTTCTGTTTGGGGCAAGAGTCTCTTGAAGATGATGAGCGCACCAGTCTGCCAATTGAAGCGGTAACACCTCAAAAAATTGCAATCATTGAAGAAATGGTATTAGAAGATCGCCCTTTGAAAGTTAAGGAATTAGCAATGATGTCTGACATTTCGGAAACAAGTGTTTGCCGAATTTTTCATGACCATTTGGCCCCAAAGCCGATTTTGGAGTCTATTGTCACTGGGGATGAAACAATAGTTCTGTATTATGATCCTCTGTCCAAAAGGGAATCGATGGAATGACGGCGACCCGATGAACCTCGTCCCAAAAAGGCGAAAGTCGTTCAATCGACAAAGAAAGTTATGGCAACAATATTCTGGGGTTGTGACGGCATTTTACTGATTGATTTTAAAGAACGCAATACAACTGTTAACAGTACATATTATGCGTCTTTATTGCATAAATTGAGAAGCAATATTCGTGAAAAACGTCGAGGAATTGACAAGAGGTGTTCGATTATTACACGACAATGCACTCGTTCCTACTGCCGCAATTTCACAAGCTGCCATTCGCGAATGCGGCTTTGAAGCATTGGATCATCCACCGTACAGTCCGGATATGGCTCCTAGTGACTATTATTTATTTTCCAATTTAAAGAAAGACCTTAGGGGACGTCGTTTTAAGGACGAGAACGAGTTGCAAGCAGCTGTAATTGAGCATTTTGAAGGAAAAACGTCTGATTATTTTTACAAGGGCATTGAATTATTAATTCCACGTTGTAATAAGTGTATTGACATTAGGGGAGATTATATTAAAAATAAAAATATTTTACCAAGTTTATTTTTTCTATATCAGGCCGAGAATTTATGGCGCTTACCTCGTAAATCAGGAGTTATGTTAACTGTAATTAAAGTCTAGATTTTGGATTGGAGATTTTGAGAGATACTTCCCTAAAGTCAACGCCTTTGAAACTATCGTACCAGGCTAGTTACATTGCACCACCTCAATGCACTAACCCGATTTCTGAATGTATTCCAAAGCCAATATAGTTAAGAATAATACAACAATGATACAAGTCATTAATATACGCATTAAAAATGTTGAGAGTTTTTCGTGAAAAATCGGATAACCCTTTAAAATGTTAATAACATTTTTACCATTTCTTCTTCTGTACCTAATGATCTGGTATGGATCTCCAAATTATACGTTTTAACAAAGCTCGTGTCGATTAACGTAGTCTAGGCAATTCTAAGCAATTGACAAAACTTTTTCTTCAATAAAGGTGCTTAATGGAAAAGTATTCGTTAAAAAGATCTGTGTTTAAAACGAGCTTTAAAAAGAACTTTGGTGAAAGCTGACCTTTCTAGAACAGCATGCATAAAGTTAGTGCTTAATGTAGAATTGGGATACTTTAAAGTGATTGTTCTTTGAAAAAACTTTCTGCCATTAAGCCTGTTTTATGAAGAGTTTTTTTAGAAAATGTCTTCTAGGCAAATTTTTGAATGGAAGATTCTGTAGCAAGACTGTGACAGCTGACTTGCTTATTTACAAAGAGTATTTAAATGATGCATTCCTTCATATCAGAGCTACAAAATGTAGCACTGATCTGTGTAATCTGACCAAATGCACGAACTGAACTATCAAGCTTATTATGTTGTACTTAGTTCATCGATCCTAATTTAAGTCAAACTAACTCAAAATACAGTGGAACCACTTCTCTCCTATGTCAAGAGTGTCAGTTCTTAGATCAATTTTATATTGCCTAAACTTGTTCTAACTTATTGTATGCTCACCATTAGTTGATATTGAAACATTAGTTGCTATATAATATATCCTTGCGAACATGCGGTTTCGATAGAAGAAAGAACGAATTTCTCTAAATAATTTATAAATTACAAATATAACTTAGAGAAGAAAAATGCTTTTATGAAGAAGCAACAGATAAAAATTGAGAAATTTTCAAAAGCTGTTTGTCTGAGAATCCGTGAATATGTGCTATAGCGTATGAGTAGGAGATGCTTCACGCAAAGTTAGCACTTTACTGACCTCGTACATCCAGGTGATCAATATAAGTGATGCCTTCTTCGGCCAATGTGGCCTTTATGGGATAAATAAATCGTTCTTGAATGTTTGAAGTAAAGGAAAACAAAACATTTCTTCCTGCTTCCAAATTTATTCAATTGCCGACGACGTCGTCGAATATTTCTATTTGCTGTAATTTATTGCATAAACAAGTTAAGCTCGAGCTAGTTTGTATAATAAAAGTATCGTATTTCTTTAAAACGTGTATATCAAAAGGAAAGAAATAATTATTAAAAGGTCGACTGAAATCTCTTTCTTTAATTAGAAGTATTTAGTATTATGCAGCTAATAATGTCTTTCATTGTGATAAAAAGGTTTTAACGAAATACGATACTTATAATTTTATTATATAAACTATCTCGAACTCCAACTTGTTTATGCAATAAATTAAACATTGCATCATTATCCCGACCACGTCCCCGACGTCGTCGACGACGTCTTCGGCGACGTGGTCGTGGAAGACCATGAGTGGTGCCCATTAGGTCAAGTTGTGTTCAGTTTGGATTAAGTTAACATGACCGTTATTCGGGTTAAGTTAAGTTTTCCGTTAGCTTTCCAAGATTGAGACAAGGCAATTGAGGGCTACTTCGTTAAAAGGCAAGGGTTAAGAGTTTTTGAAGGTATCGTACCATACCTAATTAGTAATAGACTGTAGAAGGAATCCAAAGAGTAAATATGTCGTCATCAATAGTAATCAACGGGGTTTTATGCACTTTTCTTTTGAAACACTTCTATAATTGAGAATATTTTTCGAGAAGTTAAATAAGTAAAAAGAGAAGTCACTTTTTTTGGACATTAAAAATGTGGACATTTAAAAAACATTTAAGATACCTACCCAATTAGAAATTCTTAAGTTATTAAATTATTTACAGGAAATAATAATAACTATAAGTCTACACTAAAATGTATGTTCATTTATCACATATTTGATGATTACTCAGAGCTGAATGTAGCCAAATCTAGTGGATTTAACTGGTACCAGACAAGAACCTTTTATCAGTTCTTGGCTTCGCTGATGAAGTTGTGATAATATGTAAATAGAAACAAAAGATACTTAAATGTGAATCATACGAAAATTATGTTTAGATTAAAAAATGTAGTCCGACATGTGAGCAATACGATGGTTTTTACCGCATGTCTCTAGGACCAACCCTTCTGGAGATATCAAGATTTATGTTTACATCGAAACCCTGCAAGAAACTTCGTGCACCACGAAACAAATATGGCTGCCATATTTCAATCAAATGGAGTAAAAATAAAATAACAGTGGCTTTGATCTACCAATACTTAAGTGTTATAACACACAAAAAATTATTTTGTTTTGAAATGGTCTAGCGACCAGTACTGCATCACTTCATATAGATTGACCCTAACTGTTATGATGGGGGATGACAAAAAAATGACCATTGATTTCCTCCGGCAACCTCTAATATCAAAGCTTAGGTATTTATCAACCTATATTAACAATCAGAATGAATCCAGTGGGTTTTTTTATACTGAAAACCTCTGGGCGCCAGGTCTAATTGTTTTGGCATGGCTCGTTATATGGAGATATTTAAAAACATTTTAATCGACTTTACCATTGGTATCTTTTTTTATTAATTTAGTATTTTGTATGTTTTGCTTTTATTTGTTTAAAGACTAATTTTTCTTTTTGTATGCTGCAGATAACTGAATATTTATTATTAACTATAAGACATTATTTAAATAACAACTGAAGGCCTTCCAGTTCATTATAAATAAATAAATAAATAAATAAATAAATAAATAAATTATCTATCCAATGATTGTATAACGATTTTTATGTATGAATAAATAAATAAATTATATTTATTGTCTTACTTTTATTATGTGGTATTGTTGTGTGAAAACAGGGTGAAGGAATTCGGTCCTTGCATGATTGAGACTGATTCACTTTAAGATCTAGAACTCCGTAATGTGGAGCATTTCTGCTAATATTTTATTGGTTTAAATCGATCATGCTGGCGCCCTTCTCCATAGTTCTATGAATTTACTGATGTTCCAATCCACTTACGACCTGCCTTAATTTAAAAAAAATGTATAACGTAACTATTATTATCTATTAGAATTTTATGGTTACAAATCGACGGTCCACCGCGGTGCTTTTGTTTTATTGTTTAGTAGAAGTTTTGTATTTCTTATATTTATTGATTTATGAAGTATCCGTCAAGGATAATTGAAAGTAGATTGAGAAAATAACTGAAAATCAAAATTTATTGCATTTTGGTTAAGGTAACCGCACTTGTACAATTAAAAAAAACGGGACACCAATCGATTTGGTGCTCCTTAAATTGCTTAATTTGGGTTCGAATTATTAAGAAATATTTTTCTTTGCCTAAAAAGATATCTTATTTTATACTCCACTTTAGGATAAACTAAAAAGTTTCCTGAATTTTTCAAATTGAATTTTCCACCAGAAATGTATTTTTTCTTCTTCTGTTCTACTTATCTTTTTATTTCCCTTATCCTTGTTATTAATGTCTTTTTCAAACTATCTTTCTTTCTTATCGTTGTCAAATAACATATCTTGGTACTTTTGTTAGGGGACCTTTTATAAAATTAAAAATTTGTCGGATCTATATCTTTAGAGGGTGCATTTAACGGGAAGAAGATACTCTATAAAATATAAATTAGTAAGCAGTACACGCTTTTTAATTTTATAAGTCTTTTTAAATTTGATTACATTAACTTTGTAAGTTTTAGGTTGTTTAATTAGATTTTCTTTTACATATTTAAAAATAATTTAAAAATAGTATATATACAGGGTGTCCCAATGCTAGGGGAACGCAGAAGATTTGTGCGGAGGTGCTTCTTAAGTATTACTGGTTTTTATAAATGCTTTTATTATTGCGAATTGTAGTTATTTACAATTATTAGAAATGTCTAATGTAAAAAATAGTAATTATACCTTAAATCAGTCTAAATTAACGACACAATGGTACAATTTTAGGTTATAGTATAAACATTATTACAATTTTAAAGTTTAATAACAAAAACATAACATATTTAAGTTGCTACTAATGATAAAAGCGGAAAAGCGCGATTAATTATTTCGACACCCTCCTTTTTGCGTTAATTGCTCCTTCTCCATTTATTTCTTCCATTCCATGCAGATGAAGTCGATGTCACTTGTCAGCTACGTGTATTCTCAAGCAATAACATCCCTCAATATGTGTTAATTACCCAAGAATACACGTGACCAACCAAGTTACTGCAATCCTCTTGCCATCTTGCTTTATAACGATCCGGGCTCTGTGTGTGAGTGGGTTCGTGGGAGGCGAAGTAATACCGGGTCGATGTAATACAGAACAGAATTAACTTCCGGGATGAATGCTTGTACTATTACATTTACAACATGCATAGACACATACATTTACAGGTGGTTCGTGTACATACCAACATACATACATACGTATACACTGTGTGAGCGGGCGGTTAAGCGCCAACACGGCACTACCAACAATACAATAATTCACTTTGAGCTTTTCGCGAAACGTCTGTATCATAACAGAGCCGTTTAGTAAGATTAATTAGTAAACGTTTGCAAGCAGGTGCAGGTTCACGGTGTGCGGGTGACTCCGGGCGGTGCCGGTGTGCTTTTCACCGGAGCCACGTGTCTGGAATTCGTTCCGAACAATCGTCTCAATTTTGTGGTCTTAAATCATCACAATTCACATCAAAGGCTGAAGGTGTATCATGTCTGATTAAATTGCGTTTTGCTGCAATATAATTTATATAAAATAATATTGCAATACCATCGCATTGTGTCGGTTAATTAGTAAACTAATTGAAGTTTATATTTAGCTTGGATTAGTCCCTGGGCCAGAATTGCTGGCTCAAAATTACAGCAGGTCGTTTTCATCATCACTACATTCACTGAGCTGGCTGCTCTGTGGCATGCTTTCGGGAAATTCCTCTTTATTATGTATGCGACTAACATGTTTACCTAATCGTTATCAAAGCGTTGGTATGAAATATGAATTTTATTATTTTAATTTTTGCTGCGCTTTTAATAGTCATAAGACATGTTAGGTTTAATATGAAAAAATTATCTTTCAGACTTTCGGCATTCATATGCGCTAAATCTGAAACTCGAAACGTACAATCGCAAACAACTTATTACCATCGAAAGAAGAACTGTCAGAAATATGAGTCTCAAAATAACAAGCCAAATTAGTCTATTATATGGAGTTGTAGTAAGAAACAGAGACTGCTACTCTGTTCGCTTTAGGGTGGACTTGACTATATGTTTAGGGCGGCGGTAGTGGTGGTGGTGTCGCGTGGCAAGAGTGTCATTGAAACAATATCGTTATACGGAAGGAAACTCTTGGGAATTTAATAAATTACACCTCGCACGCAAACTATCATCTTATGCCTCTCTGCTTATGCCACCATCCGGCGTCTGCTCAAACTTAGAGATGCCATTTATATATAACAACTCGTACCCTTATTTACAAGTTTTATACGTGTGAAAAGTGTCCCGAGATACTTAAAACTTGTGTGGGTGGGAAAAAGGAAATAACAAGGAATTTCTAGTATTAGGATAAAATCTAAACTTAAAATCGTTAGAATGTGAATGGTACTGTTAGGGCGAGTTTATAGTAGATACCGAAGTCATCAAGGGTATCAAATTATAGCAGATCTGCTTCCAAAATCAGATATGTTTTTGAAATTTAATGCTACTCAAATTGCAGTTCAGTCATTAGTTATGCAGATTATTTCTCTAATGAAACGGATCGGGGAACATTTAGTCGATGCATTTCAATCAAACAGTTCTTTTCTATTCATGCTTTTATTTGCTTAGTACGACATTAAAGCATGGAACAAAGAATAAGCTTTCTTACAGAAAACAGAAGGATTCAAAATAGCCCGATTAGTCAACAAGATTAAGCAAACTCTAAATTTTCAATCTTTTAAATCAATAAACACAAAAATCAATACTATGGCTAGCCTTGGATTCGGGTAAAAAGAACTACAATCAATTAAATTATACCAGATAATAAGTATTGTGATTTCATATAAACTAAGAAAAGGCTGATAAATGCTTATGGGTTCTTCTGGAATCAAATTAAAGAATTTAGACAAAAGTAAGCATTCAATATCAGTAAAAAACATGTAGATTATATTTAATGCCTCTTAATCTTAATGCATGCTCTTAAATCCAGAATAGAGCCAAAATCAAAACCATGGCTACTACTAGGTTCACCACAATAAAACACGAAACTTTTTCTGTTATTCTAAACAATTAATTAAATCGAATCAATAAAAAATATATTATAAAAAGGTTAGTTCTAATACTAACTATATTCTTTCTTTTTTTAATAGGTTCAGTATAAATTGTTTGGTTTAATCTAGAAACTTGCATTACGTGTGTAAACAGGAATGGTTCTATTACTACAATAGATAAGTTACTGAAAAATTCTTAAATTAATAGAATTTACTTTAAAAGATTCATCAAACAATATTCACGAAAAAAAAATTGGTACCTGGCCTAATTGTACGATGTGAAACCGTTTTACGGAAATAAAGTTGATTTTTTGTATACTAAAGTTGATTTGTATGTGTGTCCGAGCCCCATTCTCGCGTTCTATAAGGGCTAGAGAGATGGGCTTGGGCTCATTCGACGCGTAATTTGCCGAGGATAATGCACGACCGAAAATCTTTAAAATTAGGTTATGTTTTAAAATTTCTTAAATTAGGTTATGTTTTAAAAAATCGATAAATGCTGATTCTATCGTACTATTTAGTGCTATTGAGTGTTATTTGGTACTAATATGTGCTCTATCGATAGAGAATCTATTGGAGATTTATGTAGGTCATGTAAATACTGACCTACTTTAAAAAAAATCGATAAATGCTATTTCTATCATACTTAAGTGCTTAGGCCCGTAGGGCCCATTATCCTAGTATTCATTCTATTACATAAGATTTCTAAGAAAAATGTGAAAAAGTATTTACGGCTAGGATCCTTTGTATTCTGGTTATTCCAATTAATAAAACAAAACTATCTAGGAGGCTTAGATAAAATAACGAAACTTGAGTTATTCTGATGACATCTGCCAAATTTAGCAATTGGGCCAATTCGCATAAAGAAGTGTTAGGGCCGGTTGTATAAAACACTGTTAACTACATGGTTATTTAAATGCGTTGTTAACGCATGCGATTGGTTAATTCAAATCGAGCGTTGGCGTGATTGGTCTTTTAAACCCGTTAAGTTTTATCCAATCATGTTGCTTAACTGATCATCAATTTAACAACGTGATTAACTATGCTTTATACAACCGGCCCTAGAATTTTCCTGGACCGAAAGAACACTTCTACAATAATTATTTTTATTCGCCAAAGGCAGGGTTTGTGATGTCTTTGATTGTTTTAAAACTTCCATTTTGTCGTAGATTTTTTTCCAGTCTACTAAGTGTTCTTTTTCTATGAATAACAAGATACCGTATTACATGTTGATTTGCCCCCCCCCCTCTTTACTTTCCACTATGAGCCATGTGAATTTTTTATCCAACAATCTGATTGATCAGAACAGTATGAAACTTTTCCGACTATTTCATAGGTTGGTCACTCTATACATTATATCAAACAAAACCATGTAACTGATCTAACTAAAACTGGTCTAACTACTGATACATTAATGCTGAATTAGAAAAATCCGAATTATGAGCTTGTATCACTAAAACTGACTGGGTCAAGCATTATGTTTAATGCAACGAACTTACTAACGTAGTAAGAGAAGGATACATTTATACTATCAGATCAAAAAAGAGAAACAAAAGATAGTGTTTTTAAAATTAGTCAAAATTAGAATCCGATAGGAGTTATAAGCAGTAGCGCTATAGTCGACTCTGGAACCCTTACGTCACAAAAGTGGCCGAATAGTTTGTTACACCATGACAGAACTCCATCGTACACATGCCTACGAAGTCGATTGTTCTAAGGCAACCTCCTGTGATTTCTAGCCCTTTCAGAAACCAGAACAGATAAAGGAAATGTTTACTACATCGGTCTATTCAACCGATAGAAGATCCTCCAAAGCATTTATGAAAAATGATTTTCAGAACGGTGTCACCAAATCACCAGTTAGACAGTTAAAGATTAATTAGAATATTTATTTAGTTGATCATTTGCTGTTTTTATAAACTTGCCGTTGATTTAAAGTCTTGGTAAGCTAAATTCTTGATCGTTGGTGGATAATTTGATAGATAACACATTTGGTTCCGCCTACTTTAGAGGCATGGGTGTAATGTTGTTTCGAAAAATTTATGAAATATTTAATATATTTTATAAATAAACAATTTTTCAACTCAACAATTTAATTTTAAAACATTTTTCTGCGGAAGTGATTTTTATAAAAATGACTTCACAAATTATAATTTACAATAAAATTACAAGTAAACACAAATCATAATATGTCATCACCATAACCCAATGCAATGCAGGGTACGTTTGATTTGAGTTCAGAAAATCCAGGTTCAAATCACAGTTTGGGTAAATCTTTTTTATAAATATTTAATATGTTTTATAAATAATCAATTTCTTATAAATGTAATATTTATAATTATACTTATATTTGCAAGTTTTATTTTCATTTGACATAAATATACATTGGTTTAAGGACGGTAGGTACAATCTTCAGGTGAGGCAGTGCGGTGAGGGGAAAAAGAGGAAAACTTGGTTTCTATACAAACACACATTATATTCATTCTATATTTCATATTTATTTCTGTTCATCATCTGTTTCTGTTTCTTTATCTGGAAATTATTTATTTATTTAGAAAACCGTAGTACGTAAAAGATTATTATTCAAAAGATATTAGCTACCACGTATATTTTAAAATATTTTATATATTTACGCGCGCTCCCCTTTATACAAATGTTATACATCGCTAAATATATAGGCATTTATAAATACAGTTGTGTTATAAACACTGTTGTCAATTATTATATCAATTATTTCAATTTTTAGCTAATAAAAAAATGTACCTGGTAATGCCAATTTTTTCAACATAATTACATTTATTGTTATGAAATAAATAAAGATTATTAAAAGTTTCACAGTTTTATTAAAATATACCTGACAATATTGTTTCGACAGCTATGCTGTCATTATCAAAGGTAATATAATTATAAACAAACACGTCGCTAAGGTAGATACAAAATAGGTAACTAGATAAAATAATAATAATAAAAATTAATAATAAAAATCATAATTAAACATCTAATACTTCCAGTAACGGAGTTTATTGTTATTTAACTTGTTCAGTATTTTTCAGATTTTTATAGCATTATTTCAAAACGTCCATAAGAGCCTATGTTAAAATTCCTAAAAATTTAATTTTCAAAATCTATTTTCTCATCATTTTACCTGGTAATGTCAATATATCACAAATTTTTATTTGTTTTTAAGAACATTTAACCAAAATTTCATGAATTTCTATGTAATTTTATTTTACCTACCGACGCGACGGTTCTTAAACAATGACTATAAAATTAAGGGATAATTTTATGTAATTATTTCTTATTATAAATATTATATTTATAGAAAAATTGCTTATAGAAAATATATTAAATATTTATAAAAAACTTTTTAGCCAAGCTGGAATTAGAACTCGGGATCTTGAACTCGAAATCCAGAACTGCATTCTACTATGGAGCTGTTGCCATAAATTTCTTCTTTGATTAATGTCCGTTTATCATACTCTTTTGGTAGTTCCTTTTTTAAATTATTAATTACGTTTTAATTATGTTATACAATATTACTGATTACAGGACATTTACTTATTAACCAATTAATATTAACTAGTCAACAATATTAATCCACCTACACATGTAAAATATTCTTTCATCTTTCGTTGGAAACAATCCATAACAAAGCGGGGAAATGAGTAGGAAAGAGATGCATAATTCCCACTACTAAATATGGGCGTGTAATTTTAGCAAACGAAACTACCCAAATTACAGAAGACTATTTTGAGGTTATGTCTAAAACGATACATGCTCCTGCATAGTATAGGCTCCTAAGTTAAGTACATTGTTGCTTGAAATAAAAATAACCATACAAAAGCTTATGTGATGTGTGGAAGTCCTAAAAATAGTATAACATTGAAATTCACAACCCATTGATTGTTTGACGGTCACTGTTTAAAACCAAGCTTCTCCATTAGTTTGGTTGTCACTGGTTTTCCCTTTCCTCTCTTGATCGTAAGTTCGCGCCAGCGGTGTCAAGCGCATTCTCAATAGTGGAGTTGATATAACAAAATGGTTGATATAACAAAAACACTCCAGGGCTAAAACACAAACATTCTTCAAAAGATAGGCTCCTCAAACAACAAATCCCATATGCTATTATTATTATAATAAAAGCCAATCGCTCTCAAAAAGTAATTTAGTTCATCTTGAAAATAACTTGAGGAATCTCTTAGAATAGAATTTCTTTGACAAACCGAAACTGTAATTAGTTCCTTACTTCTGGTCAGATTATTCTGCCCAGAGATTTCAAAGTATATCCCAAATATTAATGACAAAAATCTTTAATTCCCTTTGATTCTTCTATTTTTACATCTAGTATCTTTATATGAAATAAGTTAGTTCATTATTTCTTCTCTATAAACGAATTGCCATTTTGAATATAAAGAAAATTCCTTCTGCAATTTTATTTTCTCGTCGAGCAATTTCACGTTTAAATCAATTTGCTATTTTCTTTTATAAAGACTTAAATGCTAAATTATCAAGATGGATTCTTGAACGTTGAAGTTGAAAAAAAACGAGGTTTTATTGAAAAACATCGGAGTGTTTTTAAAAAGAGGAAAGATATTTTAAAAACATTATATCGTATAAAAGTGTTCAGAGAGATTGTTTTAGAACTGGATTTTCTTTGTTTTCTTTCTTTTTTTTGTAAATTAAATGGTAACTTTCTAGGGATATAACGTGGAGTTGATGAAGGGAGAGAACGAACCGTACAGACATTTCGCGTAACGGGATGGCAAAGAGGAGTAGGTGGAGGAGGGCGAAGTTGTAGCGAGTAATCCGACCCAGTCAGGACGAATTAGCAGTCATCAAAGAGATCAAGCCGCCCTCACCTCTACTACGCTCAAGAACCGGGGCCGGAACGAAACGTTCAACTAAATATTACGATTTTTATTCCGGCGCTAAATGAATTTTAATTCGTCCACTTTGTATTTTCTGAACGTGCCCCTGTGATAAGGTCCATTTACTCTCTCATAAAAGAAACTAAAGTTAATCTAAAGGAAAAACAAGGTTGCCAGTGAATAAAATTAATTTTAATTTTTTAGTTAGTTATGCTCACCCCTCCACCCCCTTGCCCATCAACACTTGAGCTTCTGACGTATTAAGTATATTATCCCTGGGGATACGGAATGGAAAAGTGGAACAGGAAGTATTTTCTCTGTCTCCTTCATTGCTTTCGCTCACGTAATGGGCGTATATCTTACGGAATAAGTAATTTGTCAACACGGAGCGTATATAGCCGCAATTAGGAGAACAAATGAAGTAAATTAATATTAGTAGTTAGTACGGTGGTCCAGGGCGCCGGGTTCGTTACATGATATTCACTAGCTGCTACTCTCTCTATTTGCATCCTTTACTTGGCTTTTTTCACCAACAAAAACCTTTCTTTCCGTGGGGGCTGTAGTAGCGTTGAAGTGACCCTCTGCCACATGCAAAAGCCGGATATCGATTCTGCATACGATCATTTATTGTACTGGTTGGTTGGTATTGCCCGCATATAATTATGCAGTCAGTACACGCCGCCTCAATTACACAAGCATTGTCCGAATCTGATATTCATCAAGTGTCACCGACATTTGCCACCTATTCAAAACGCAATTAGTAACATTAACACTCCTGGCAATCGAGTTCGCTGGCAACTTTACACCTACTAATTATATTTTACGGAAATCCTTTTCGGGTTTCTCTCGGGTCCCCTTCAAAATGTTTTCAGTAAAACAGAAAACTTCATTATCGTGAGAAAGTAAGAGCCGAGAAAGAGGAGAAAGAGGTTTATTAATTTAAGCCTGTCTACATGCTTACTAAATGTTACAGTGTTGAAGGGTTTGAATAAATTTCGTGTTTTCCCTACTATTATAAATGTTTTAAGGATGGAATTGTTTCGTTTCTGTTTCCGGTACCGGAATGTTCCGAAGAATTAAAGGGTAGTTGATGCATGAAATTTTCATTGTTTCTTAAAATATCATGATAATAAATAAGTGAAGCCTTAACTAGAAGGGCATCCCCGGTTAACTACATTTATAGAAATCTACTATAATTTTAAATGTCGTTCTGTTTATAGACGCACAAGCAAAATGTGTACCCTAAAGCGCTTCAGTGTATACCAGCTCCAATTATATAACGGAATATAAGATTGGGTGTATGCTAAAATTAATTCAGCATGCTTGGATCATACCAAATTCTAAAGTCGACAGAATTGAGTTTTGACCTCATCACTAAATTCTTAACGGTTGTAGGTCACTTCAGACTAGTTGGGAAAAAGCCATAATACAACTAGATAATCTAATAGAGCTTACTGACAACTAACAACAAATAGAGAAACCCAAGACCTATCTGGTACAAGAAGACAGCGTAACAGGACTGTGTCAGCTAATAGTAATTACAAAGGTCTACTGACGTACACAGAGGTATAGACAAAATGATTAAAGAAGTACTCGGGGCAAAGACAAAAAATAAACGAGTGGGGACTAAAAATTTGAAATGAGTAGATAGCGAAAGCCATTGAACTGCCACAATCAGTGACAAACACATAAACGTCATATTGCCAAAAGAATGCATATCGAGAATCATAAGAATGATTCGTGAGCACTATCGAAAATGGTACTAAATTATTAGCTTTAGACTAATGAAACATCTGATCAAAGAGCTATCAAAAATATCAACAGTAAATTGTACTGAACACTACAACTATAACTCACGAACTAATGAACTATATTCAGAACACTATATTACAGAACATGTAGAAGTATAACTTATAGAAATGACCAACTCCAAAGAGCGCTACGCACTACATATAATGCAAAGGCAGTATGGTCTTACGGAATCACATCAGAACTACAAATGAAGGCGTAGAATGGACTCTTTGGTGCGTCAACTCCTCAAATACGGGAGCACTATATTTATGAAATATAATATAAATACAAAGTAAGTTCCACAAAGTAAGGCTGGAGACAGTAAGCACTATATTTAAGCACTATAATCATTCTTATTTACACCAGAACATAATTCAGAAGCTCGTTCAGCAATTAGGAAAAATCGTTCGACGTGTTAGACCTCGCAGAATTTTGAACACAATGGACACGAACCGATATCCTAAATAACTATTTCAAGTAATAAGAAGTGTGTATAAGAAGGCACCAAGATAGAACAGATGATAAATACCATTAAAAAGATCGGAGTTATATCAACCAAGGTTTAAGACAAAGCTGTAGTCTTGTGCCTACTATTCAACATACTATATGTAAAGAAATTATAAAGAGACACAAGATCTGAGTGCTGGAAATTAAAATCAAAAGACAAAAATAAAATAGAGCAGTCAAATGTACTACTGCAAATAGTCAGCATAAATGATATTATAGGAGAATATCGAGATAGATCGAAAATTCACATAGATAGAGTGGAAAACAGAAGAATTCATAAACAAACTAGGAACTACAGACCCAAAGGAAAAAGAAGTGTAGGAAGACCCAAAAAAGCAATGCCAATATGCATGTTAATGCTGAAATAGGCCAATGGATTGTGCCTGGACAGAAGAAGGAGATGATAAGGCGCGTTTATTTTAGGGATGTACAGAAGAATATTTTATTTATTAATTAGATCTTTAAAAGTAAGTCATTAGGACTTGTTCGGATGAATCCTAGATGCTAAGTCTAATTGCAACTAAACTAAGGGTTTGCACGTAAGGACTTAATACTCTGAGCAATAAGCAGACCACTTTAAGGCTTCGCGAATCTAAACCAGAATGAAGCAAACCAAGTGTCTATATGTACAGGACACGTTAATTAGGGCGGTGCTAATAATACATAATCAGCACCATTTGGTGCTAGTTTTTCAATAATCAATTGGTCATACTGTAACCATTATTTCTGCTATCTATAGTATATGCTGTAAATTTTTTAACGCTTCATCAAACACAAAAAAATTACAATTTGTGTATTTCTTACCTTGTTCCCAAATCAATCTTTTCTCTATTGGGTTATGCCTCGCTTGGTTTGAGAATTACTTGGTCAAGATAAATTTCATCTTTTTGTGAGAATATCTGAAAGAAAAAGTGCAATCAATAGTGATAAAGTACAACATTTTCTTAATTATGTACTAAGTTAGTTAAAAGCATTTTGACGGATTTATGATTATGGTTCCATACAAAAGTTGAATCCAGTTTCCAGAGCCATTCAAGTTTCTTTCTAATTTTGGTTGCTCTGAATATCTAAAGTCAACTAATTTCATGCATTTACTTTAAATGTACATGCGTATGTTTAAAAATGTTTTGAATTATCTTAGTATTGAAGCTACACGCGACTTTGATGATTATAGAGCTAGCTGACTACATAAAAACATTCACTTGTATATAAATTACACGTGGTAACGGTTTATTGTGCCGTAAAATCAAATCTAAATGTCTTTTCAGAATGCTAAAATAAAGTGATAGGAATAGTTCTACTCTACTTTTACCCTACGTAACAATTAAGTGTTATTTATACAAATACTTAATTAAATATGAAGTCGTAGATCTTAGCGATTTTACTTTTTATTATTTTAGATACAATGGCTTAGAAACTGTAATAACTTACTAAGGATTAACTTTAGCTATGTAGGTCTACGCCCACTTGCATACGAAATTAATTCCATTGTTTCAAAATCGAATTAGATTGGTACATTGTAATTTATAATTGACATAAAAAAAAAAACATTGGATAAAACAGATGTAGAAGTTTATATGTGGAATTTAAAATATTCAAATTCTTTAAAAAATAACAATCATTTAAGGTAAAGACTCTCAGGCATAGATAAATGAGTAAAACTTAAAAGTACTTTGTTTTCTAAACCAAAGCCTTACTTGGTTAACTAATTCTTATTGAGGGAAGTCTCTGGTTTCTATGTAGATTTGTGAGCAATGAATATCGCCTTCTTTAATAAAAAACGTTATATTAGAGTCATTTAAACTAGAATGGAATGCGCTATGGAACACAACATGCCGACACAACATTAGTGCCTGGGAAAACTCCAAGTTCCTAAACTGTGATGTTAGAATCAGCTTCATGCATAAAGTGGGATAAAATGTAGCTGTTTACAAAAGAAAGTTTTATCATAAAATATGCGACCCAGCTGCTGAGTCAGCGCCTATATATGCAATACTCACATTTAAAACCGGACTGCTGATCGCATACAGATAATTCATACCCGAAATTTAAAGAAACTGCAGCAGTCCGGCTAAGTGCTTAAACATTTTATGAGTATTTTTTTATTGACATGAGTATTTGCTTTTTTTGCACGTTTTATATGATATTTTACCTTTGGCAGTCTCGTAACAATATCAGATGTAGTTTTCAAAGATTCTGTTACTCGTCTATTTAAAGTTTACTGTTTAATTTGTTAAATTATCTGGCTAATCTTATTCTGGCGAAGGTTCTACGCTGGATCTGGTATGTCATCTATCAAATATGAAGTTTTCTGGAAACACATCGACCTGTACAATTATTATAGCTACCCATATGTCTTCTGAAACAGCTACTGCTTTTTTGTGCGAAAAAGTCTTTTCTTCGCACTGCAATGCAATCTTTGAGTCCATTTTTCTGTTTCGTTTCTGCTCACTAGCAAATTGGAAGGACTAAGTCTCGTTCCAGTTTCTTATGCACCTGATAATAATATGAATTATTATCAAAAACGCAATATTACTTTTCATTCTTCGAACTTAAAAGGGTACTTAAAACAATGTTGTTGTTTACATTTTCAGCAATCATTTTGCAGAGACTAAAAAGAAAGTTTCTGATATTGGCATGTTTGATAATTTGAGTTAGGAAATAGAAGCAATAGTAGGAGAATACATGAAATAAGTTTAAATGGCTCATAATGATAAAAGAAGTCTTCAAATATCTTATAAATATCTAATTGATCAATGTCGAAACAAGCAGAGAAAAAAACTAAAAATTTTATTAAGGACACGATTGGATATTTGCTGGAAAAAAAGTTTGGTTTGGTTTATTGAACTGTGAAAACCAAACAAAATTATTTATTAAATTTTACATAGAAGCTATTTAGTTAAATAATCTCCAAAGGTCAAATAAAGATTTTCAGCAAATTAATTAGAAGTAGATAAATCTGAATTTTGTTAATGCTATTTTCTAGCTTCTATAGCAGTAACACCAACTAACGTCAAAGATATGAAACGCTTTTATTATAAATATTTTGTATTATTTTCTGCCACAAAGAAAAATCAGAGAAAAAACTGCGGAAGAACACAATCGATAAACGATTCACGGCAGTTGAAATTTAAAAGAATCTTGCAAAAGCAATAACTAAAAATGTCCGGAGTTGCTTTGTGATAGTTCTATTTGTATCTTCTCGTAGCTGCTTTTTGCACCGATTTTGTATAAAATAGATGTTCCAATAAAAATTTAGCTAAATCTATCTAGGCTACTTCATTCCTAATAGAGATTCTTAAGGTTCGAAACTAGAGGTGGAAGAAACCGAACCCGCCAATGCAACGGGCAACAAATCTGGCGGGAATCTTGAAATCATCGATCAAGCGGATTTGGGTAAACTTCCGTTGATAGATTACGGTCCTGTGCGAACGTGCATGCTCTAACTAGAACTGTAATGCCTATCAATTATTGCTTAAGTAGTTTTTTGTCTAATTAATCTTATGGCACTACTGTTCTAGCCTGGCACGACATGCCCAGTCGTACCCATGATAGGCTTTGTGATAGACGGCCTAGGCTATATTTGGTCACAGGTGGTTATAACAGGCCACGCCACGGACCATGAGCTTTGGGCATGGATCGAGATCGCATCCTTGTTACTTGTTAAGACCTGATGTGTCTGTGAGAACATTTAACAGACACGGTCTGGGCGGACAATTTAAAACGTGATGTTCACCACCTCTATTCTAAACCTTGCTTTGCCATGGAGGGTATGACTTTAATTCGAAAAGGCGTGCTTTTAGATGTTTTCCTATTTGGAAAGCTGCCACTTCGCACTCGACTCGAACTAACAACTTTTGGGTTATTAGGTAAAGATTAACACTAACTGTATTAATCAGAACATATCTAGTACTAGAGATTTTGCAACTCGCTTTTCATATCTTCAAATCTAAATTAAAAGAGCAATGATTTCAGCCTGTCAAGGAAATGTTTCAAGTCAATGCCTGTCAAAACCGATTTTCTGTGTAATTACCTTAATATGTAAATTGTATCTAACTAAGTACGTAAGCACGTAACGCCGAGAAAAAGTAACGAAACATCTTATTCCATAGATTTCGTTACTGGAAAAACATCGCGGAGAATATATCGCGGAAAATATATTGAAAAAAAAATATTTTCGAGATAAAATATATAAATACTTTTTTTGGATTGTTTTATAAGGCACCTATCGTTGTTATGGCGATATTTTTAACGTTATATATTTTTTCCGCGATATTTTTAACATAATATATTTCTTCCGCGATATTTCTAACATAATATATTCCTTCCGTGATATTTTTAACATAATATATTTTTCCGCGATATTCTTTTCTAGAACATGGGTTTTATATGATATGGTTAAATCATATTTTGAATATTGTTAATCCATCCCTGTTCATTAAGCTTGCCTTGAACATATGGAACGAAATTTAACGAAAAGGCAGATTGATTAACTTAATGCACGCGTACATGCACACTTCTATTAGCAAAGAGCCGTACAGACTGCATATATATTTACATTTCAATTCTATTGAGCTCAGGATGAAGAAGGGTGCTTTGTTTAAAGGGATTTAATTTAAGTATTTACATATATAGAGTGTTCAGTTTGTCAACAGCTCAACCGACTTTAATGGCGACTTTTTCTAATAAACGTACAAATAAGGATCTTTCCTCTCAAGGAGTGAATTGTAGGTTAAATAGGTTATCAATTTGTAGACATCCTCAAGACACAATTTCAATTTTAAATATCAACGTATTTCGGCATTGAGAGGGGTACTTCTTGAGTCGATCTTATGCCAACTTTCAACTTAGAATACTGCTTACTTCTCCGCTGCATTTTCTCAAACTTTTTGATTAATATGGTTATGCTCCTCATATTTTGTTACAGAACAGAAACTGTTTTTTAATCTGGAGTATCCACTCTTCACTTCACTAAATAGTTAACTGTTTACTCTAAAAGTGATTTTTATTATAGTGTATCTAATGGAGTAAGGCACTCGCACGTAATGCTCATATGAAATGCTCTCTTTTTTTGCAAGATACTTTCTAAAGGATTACATGTTGCAGTGTCCTTTATTGGATCAAACTTGTAAATCTTAAAGAAGATTATTTGAACGAAATAAATCCAATGCAACAATCTTTTCTTGGCAAATTCTCTTTGAATAATAACCTTAAAACAGACACAAAAAAGAAAAATATTTCACTAAATTCTCCACCTCAACTTTTTACAGTTACTTATAGTTGCAGACATTTAAGGTTGCAATGTGGAATGAATGCTTAGAGTTGTCTACATACATGAATATTGTCTCCACACGATATATGCATATTTACAAAATATTTTGCGCACACAAAAAATTATTAGATAGAATAATTCATATTCAGACCTAGTTTCATAGTCTATGCATACACTTTGCGCGTAGACTACAAATATCTGTCCATTTGGAATGAGTTTTATACCCCGAAATAAACATGGAATATAATAATTGGAAACGAGTCTCGCGTGGAATTCCGGATATGCGGCCGTTGCTACGCGACACTGCTCTCATTATCGCCGGAGACTGTCCGGACTTGCTCCGGAACCGGGAGCCCCCCACACTTAACTCCAACACAAAACCTTCAAGTAATTCTATATATATATATACATATAAAAAAAGAAGATGCTACAGGATAAAAATAGAGTTTTAAGAATAGTCACTTACAAGAGACAACAAACAACACCATCTTTTGCAATATCCAAGCAATTAATTGTATAAAAGGGTGCCTTAATCCTCATATAATAAAAAAGTGTAGTTTTTGGAAACATCGTTTTGCATAATGTAGAAAATTACTTACAGATAATATAATTCCCTTCATTTTTGTGCTTTAAAACAAAATAATGTAGAAAAAGGTCTTGATAATCGTATTTGATATTCGAGAAGAAAATCTACTGTGTTATTTCAGCTCATCCGTTAGAATGAATTATTAAGGACTTTCAGAGAGTACCGTTATTTATTATTCATAAATCCAGAACATTTTCTTTCGTTCTCCTTTTCGACTGAGTGCAGTTTGTGCAACTTCTTCAATTTTCGTAATTTTAGCTGGGATGGGATGCTGGAATATTTTTCTCAATTTAATCGTTAATCAGTTGGATTTTTCAGGTAAATTTTAGTAAATTAACAAGGTAGAATCTAAAAGCAACAACGCAAATACTCGTTGTAGAAACTAACTCATTAGAAATACATAACAGAGCACAACCTTGTAAACGAACGTATTTCAGCCCCCCCTCCCTAAAAGCTAGTCAACATCAACAACCCTAAGCTTCGAATGGAGCTTTTCGAAACTCCTCAAATGGAGCGTGTAATAATAACAATAATAATAATAATAATATAGTATACATAAATCGATGATGATAATGAGGAATGCCAAAATAATTCTAAAGAAAATGTTAAGAGAGGGAACTTGCAACCTTATCAATAGGAAGGAAGGAAACAAACTGAAAATACCGAACTGATTGTGAGTGAATGAGTCAAACTCGAGCATCAACATAAACATCTGGGATCAAATGCCCCGAGTGAAAATGCATATTAGATTTCTCAAACTCGAGTAAATAAGTAAACGAGAGAGGCTTCAGAATTATTATCCCGTTTTTAATATTTACATTTTAATATTTACTGAACTCAGTCGTGTTTTAAATAACAGATGTGCCGGGTTAAATGGAACATGTTAACTATCTGTGCATGAAATCTGAATTTAATGACTACACCAACACAGAGATCATCGACATTACACCAGAGGATCGTTAAAGTGTGCCGTAATATAACTATTAACTAAAACAAGAGCTTGAAAATCTAGAATTTTCAAAGGGGTGGGGGGTGTTGAAACGTGCATACTATACTTAATGCTGTTCGAAAGCGAATATATTTTATGGAAACGCCATATGGCTTGATTGTTGAATATTTTTGAAATTCTATTAGTAGTGATAAATTTGAATGTCCTTAAACGCCATTCAAAAATCATGAAATAGGTAGTGAAATATGGAAAGATTTTTTTTATGAATGAAAAACCTTCTGACGTGTAAAATAAGTACGATATATGTTTATTGTGTGTTTGTTTTTTAGCTGAAATGCATCTAGCAGCTTATAATGTTTGTTTTTTGTATCTGAATCGTGATTTTCCTATTTGATATATTATGTTGTTGTCGTGAGAAGAACCACTTGTGTGACAGCCTTTTCGTTTCCCTTGTTGATAATTATTATCAGTGGGTGAGAATCTTTCTGTTTCTAATTAAATATTTACCTAATCTCTACTTTTTTTATTTGAATTAGTAGTTTTGGTATTCTCCGCTATAACACTTTTAAATCTATGTATTTCTAATTTTTAGTATTCTTAATCGAATTTTTCAGTATAGTTGAAACATTTTTGTTATTGATTTATGGCAATCATTTTTCTTAACTTAACGTCTCTATCGTTTACTTAAACGCACAAAAAGTTTTTGCTGCGTAAAAACGTCTAAAGAATCTAGTTTCAGTAATCCTTCAAAATAACTCGTAAAGACAAGTTAAATCTTCAGAATAATACTTTAGTTATTCTGTTTATGAAGCGTTACGATTAAAAATAAATTTACAAATCAGACCTAATAATCTTCTTTTAGTGAGTTTTTATTTTGTTAGATATTCTACAACATTTTTATATATATTTTTCCAATTCACAACATTTTATTGGCTTACAAACATTATCAGCAATATTGTCAGTTTAATTAGCTAATTCTTAATGTATCTGTTCAGAGAGTGTTCATGTTAACTGAAAGATTTTAGCTTATTTGTAAATCCTGAGCGAAAAACCACGTGGGCTTTATTTATTTATTTAGAACAAAGCTTATCGTATAAATCCCGAGTGCAAGACCTTCAGTTTACTAATGCAGGGTTTTTATTGGAGGGTAACACTTCATTACGTTATATCTTTCAATAGACAAACCAAAGACCCTTGTGGTCACTATAATGCATATTTTACATCTTTCACTAAGCATTTTACGTAGAATGCAGCCAACTACATAAACAAACTTTGCTTAATATACATATATACAATTATAAAAAACGGACAAAAGATCCGCTAACAATAGCGGACGATTTTAACGTTTTGTTACATTTTACCCGTTCTTTAGTTATCAATGTCAACTTATCATAAACGAAAAACTTTAAAGTGGGGTTGGAAGCTCACCCCGCTAACATCAAAATACGTCAAACGTGTCTAACAACATTATATTAAAACAGCAATTAAAGGGTCGGGGTCTGTGATGATGGTGGTGGTGGTGGTGGATGGGGCCGTGACGCGCCCCCGCCTGGCAACGAACGGGCCGCCACTTTATTATCGCAACCAGCTTGATTGCCGCCCGCCACCGTGTAAATTATAATTTCATAATATGCACTCTCATCATGAATATTTAAATTCGTATCTGAACTCGTTTATGATTCAAACACTAATGTAATATTATTTCCGAACGAATTCGTTTAATACCAACACCACCACCATGCCTATGCCTTCAACAGTGTGTAGCTTTTTAAATGTACCGCACCACGTTGACAACAACTCTTTTGTTTATATTTAATTAGCTGTGTGTAAGGGACTAGAATGGCATCTGATAGATCGGGTTACATCAAAGGGAGGAAGAATTTTTCAGACTTGAGGGGTAAAATAATTTTAAGGCTTATCCTCTTTTTTCACCTCTAAAAAATTTTTGTAAACCTTCTCTGATTTGTAATAAAAGCTTTTTTTATGTGAGGAAAGGCTTTGTCGCTCTTCAGTCGTTGTACTGTTTTATCTTTGACAGTTTTGACTAATCAAACCAGGGATTTTCCCAAGTGTAAGGAATAAATTAAGTTTCATTTGGTTTCACTGAAATAACTGTTTGCTTAAATAAGATCTTAATTATAGGTCATATTTTTTTACTTTTCTCTAACAAGGATCTTACAGAATTGGTTAGTATTGGTGAGGTTATATAGCCTTGGAGTTGTTTATCTTTAAATGCAGATTCAATCTGTATTCATCCACCCAGAAACTTTCAACACTTGAATTTTATTGGTTTTGAAACTTGTCTTGCATACTTTGCTACAATGGTAAAAGCATGAAAATCTCAGAATCAATTAATTTGCAACATATTTTTTAGCTGATAAGTAATCATAATCAGATTGTATAATCTTACTTGAAGAAATCCTGTGGAAAGTTGAGTCGTTCTGCTTTGGTATGGTTGATTTATTGTGTTTCTTCAACATCCGAAACTTCTCCACTAAGTGAATCTTCTTCAATGTCTTGGAGCCAATCACCGTTCTGAAACCAAGATTAAAGATTAACATCGCATATACTGCATACTATATTAGACATGCAGGAAAAAGAAAAAGAAAAGATGAAGCCAATAAAAATCGAAAAGGGCTATTTTCAGTCAAAAATCGACAATTGTATAAACTTATTTGGTCTAAAGGATGTCAGTGAGTTCTGTAATGTATTTCTAGTTATTAGTATCTAATACCAAAAACATACTCCTATAAATATTTCTGAAAAGTTGGACCTACAGTTGAAATCGCAGTGAATTCTGAGGGGATAGGCAGCACCCATTTGCGTAAAATTAGAGGCGGACTTTATTTTTTTAGTTAATTACGCACCCTAAAGATATTCACCTGGCGGTTATCTTTCCGTTCCAATAAATTACATTTTCTTTATTTTTGTGGAGAATTCTTTTCCACGCCAATGACCTTGGCGGGGGCGTTTTATTTTCTTACGACACCTCTTTAAGGAAAGATTGATTTTAGGCCTTTCTGAAGCCTCCAGCTATATCCAGCTCATGTTGCCAGTTGGCGTAAGGGAATACTATGTCACTGATCAAATACACCATATTTTTCTCAAATAATGCCTCTGATCAAGAAGCGTTGATTTCTTTTTCTCTTTCAATTATTTTTCTACTTTACTCCTTAGAAAAGTTCTTGCTAAGTGTGGTAACTGAGTTTAGATTTCATATCTACGCCTTCTCCTACGCATTACTCTATATCTATAATTTTGTATTCGATTAGACAAGAAATTCTCCGGGGATAGACAGCACCCAGTGGCGTAGAGGTAGGAGGAACTCTAGTTTTTCTCCATCATGACTACTCTCAAGGGTGTGCATCTGTATATTTGCTTGTTTATCTCAAGTGTTGATTTAACTTTTCTTGTAAAAGTTTTTCGAGCACGCCTATGGAGCAACAGACTCAATATTCCGTTTCTACATTCAGCTGTATGTGATGGTATAACTTGCTTACGCAGTTTGATAAAACTTTTCGCGGGGTGCAGGCATAGGGGTATGGGTGCTTCTAATATATTATTCGCTAATGGCTTGCCCGAAGTGTGTGTGTGTGTGTGAATATGTTTTTCTACTACTTTTATTTACATTAGTCTCTTAATGCAGACTTTTTACACACTCTTATGTCAAATCTGATACGTCTATTATATACATGAGAAAAAAAACCAACGATTTAGATGGGGACTTTATCGGTTTTATCTTCCCGCTCTAATCAATTTAATTCCTTTTTTATGCTTGTAGAAAATTCTTATACCCGCTTATGACTTCGGTGAAAGCATTTGCGTTTACTATGGCACCATTTTAGTAGGGGAAGGGGCAAGACTCCCAACCCCTCAAAAGCCTCCTTACATCCAGCTCATACTGCCTGTTGGGGTACGGACATACCACGTCATTGACAAGAGGGGAAATATACCATTTTACTCGATTGACGCCACTGATCAACGTTCGACAATTTATTTGTCTCTATGGTCATATATTTTTTATCTTGCCCCTTAAAAAGCTTAGTTACACTTCTGGAGTACCGACATATACTCCGTCTGTACGCCTACTATAATAATTATAATAATTGTTATTACCCATTACCTGGCGAACCAGGTCCCAGAAGCTATGAAGCTTGTGCGGATAGGAGGAGCGTTTATTACTATTATTACGCAGGCCCAACGTGCGGCTTATCAGATGGTATTAGCACAAATCCCACATTTGTGTTACAGCAGGAGAAACTGCACTTTACTAAGGGAAACTGCAGAAAACCTTAAACAGATCTGCCGGCACTGGGAGCCGAACCCGATCCGCTTTATTGAGAGAAGAGCACGCTAGTCCCTACACTATCAAGCAAGGCTATATATACTACGTACGATAATGTAACTTCGTTTTCCATATCTTCTACAATCGGCTACGAGATATTTTAATTACAATATTCAATTTATTGAAAAGCACATAGAGTCAATTAAGCTTATGCAATTGCTTTATATTTGAGTATCAAACTGGCTCTACACATAGGTAAGTTATCAGCAAGACCCTACCAATCTAATTCGTTTGGACGTTAAGCGTCAAATGTATGTCTCTTATTAAATATATCAGGTATTACATCCTCGTTTCCGTATGTCCAGTTTGTTCATTTCGTTAACTCACATAATAGTCTGGATCTACTTTCATCTTCTGTAATGATATAATAGCAATTTTTCACAAATTCTTCAATGGAAATCGATAGTTTTTACCAATAGGCCAGCTGGATATGACAATTGAAAACATGTTTATTTTTCGTCGCTGTCCTCAAGCCTCAATCACTTCTTTTAACTCAAAAGATGTGTTATACTTGAAAGCGGATTGCATGGTACTGAGGTTTAGAGAAGATGTAAAAACAGAGATTGTACTGAACCTCTGAAACCAATCAATCAAAAGCTGAATTAAGTATAAAAATATTACTAGGGAATGCGTATGACCTTAAAGAAGCAATGACAAAAATCTAATGAAAGGTTGAATAGAAATTACAAAAGCAAAAACCCTTTATTCACTCGTTAATAAAAGCTCCAATTCTGAAGTTCTGAATGAATAGCGTTTCCTGCTTGAAACTATTCGTGGAAAGGTCGTGACCAAAATATTCCCCAAGAAAACTGTAACTAAACTAAAACGAAATATGGTAAGACCCAGATCGGTTTCTGCTTTCGCCATGTTGACACTTAATTTTCGTGAAATCTAACCTAAAATTTCAGTTTGATCTGGTAAGTGATTTTTGTAACTAAAAAAGATTTAAATCTTTAAGTGATCCGCGAAGATATGGCCAACATTTTGGATAAATCTACTACTTCAAAATGGTTAGAACTATTTAAACAAGGCAGTCAAATCATAGAATAACCTAGAACATGATATCTTCCAGATTTACGGACATATTGCTGATCCCTATCACATACATTGAGGAATCTTATAGTTCTTTTGTTCTTAGATTGATTTAAGAGTTGAGTAAAACTGTATTTCTTGTTAAAAAAAAGTCAGGTTGTAAACTCGAACAAAATTAGAATGTCTTGTCTTCTAGTTAGAATTCTTTACAACTATTTGTTTGAAGCTAAATTTGATAACTTTAACTTACTCCTACTACCGCTACATATAGTTAGATTAGATGAAGATATAAGGATAAGATAAGGATCAATTCCAAGCAGTCAAGCAGTACCAGCCACTACTGGTGGAACTATAAAGTTTTTGCCACTAGTCACAAGCGCTGGAACTTTGTAGTAATTCTAATGCACAACAACTAGTAAAAATCACTTTAAGGTGATTTTTCTAAGTAGCAAAAATGTATATGCTGTCAATATTACTGTAAGGTTACGTTATTTTAAACGTTAAGCGACAGTTTCAGGCAGGGGACAGGGACTTTCAATACTACTACTACTACGTTTTAAAAACCTTTAAAGTAGCTTTGAGCAAGTTACTGCTAGAATCTTTGTTATTTTATTCTATACATTTACACTGAAAAAAAAAGAATAAATAAGCATCATATTAGCCTTGCTGTCCTAGATCATTACGAAATCAATAGTGCATGGAACTGGAAGATCGTTATGTCGAAGATCAGCAGCCCTTGTTTACCAACCACGTCTAATTGTAATAAGCTTCACACCAGCATTTTGAACAGTAATTATAAGAGACTTTTTGAGAAGGAACGTTTAAGAAATTATTCAGAAACTTAAACTTAGCTGTTCCTTTATACTTTATGTTTGTATTGTAGATGGAAAAGTGACAATTTCTTACATAGTAAATATGATTATTAAACAGATAAAAAATAATTAGATAGATTTGGCCATGTTTGTGAATAATAGAAACAGAAAAAATGTACTTTAGGTACTAATAATTTTGTAAGGAACGCCGTGTATATCGAGCGTTCCAGAGACCGAAGTTCCAGAAGCTTCGAGAGAAAGTCTACACTGCTGTGCAAACCTACTGTAGTTGACGCTTAGAGACAACGTGATATAAATGTATAGCGCTTTAGTAAAAATAAATAATAAATAAATTAGTCTAGGTTCTAGTGATTAGTCTTCTTATGTTTTAATTAGTTTTAAACGTTAGTTTAAATTTTCTTCTGCTATTAAGAAAATCACACGAAATCTTAGTTAGTAATAATAATAAACATTTACAAACTATACTTAACTGAATAAAAAATGTCGAAAACTGGAATTAACAACATAAGAATTTTCTAAACACGCGTCAGGGACGTCAACGTTCGTAAGTGATTCTACTCACGGAATCTTTTCACGCCGTTATTGTCGAATAATCTTTCTCAATTTCCATATTTGACCCATTTCTAGGTTTTTAACATCATTACTTACAGACATTATTATTTTGTCAATTTAACACAAGTGAAAATACTCGTAAATGCTCTACTAAATTCAACGATCACCCTTCGTCATCGTCGGTCGTTAATTCCACTTTTTCGAATGAGCAGATTACATTTCTAAATTTCCTTTACTTCGAAGTTAAATTAGAAATCAGAACTTCTATTAAATTATGATTGAAGTAAAAATCAAATAAGCCTACTGCCTTATAATATCAACATTGAGGGAATTATCTACTACATTATATATTCTTATTAATATTCAATCATTATTTATGAGTTATAATACCGTGGATTCATAAATAATAATTCTTTTTTCATAAAATAAAATCGATTTGATTTATTTAATTTAATAAAGAAGGAAAGTTAGTTGTACAAGTTCAGAAATGTGTTTAATTTAGGCACAAATTAATAAATATGAGGAGAGGCTTCAAATACAACGCTTACGCCAATTACAATACAATTAAGTTGATTAGAATATTTTCAGGCGTTTCATGACCATGCAAACGAAATGAGGACTGGCAGAATTAACGTTATTCGGCTGGAACGTTTTTAATTTATTAAGGGTTACTGGACTTTAGGACAATTACTTAACGGTATTATATAGAGAATTTTTCAAATTTTAAAATTAATAGAATTCTGAGAACAAAATAAGAACGAATTAACTTTCTACATTATTATCAGTACAACCATACCGATTTGGCACGGCATTATCGAAGACATTTAAGTTTCCTTGCGCATTTGGCAGCAAAGACTGCTTGAGGTGCGACGAAGTAATTGCAAACTGAGGGTTAATTGTGTCTTGTAATTGCATCGAGCAATTAATTGAAGGGTTGGGCGCGAAGATTGGATCGTTCTGACTGCAAACAACTTGTTCGGGTTTGCCTCAACCACTACTATAACCGCAAATGCCGCCGCTCTCGCACACCAAAATATCGTATAAGGTGGTGGGTACAATCAACACCCCCCCCCATACACTTATTTATCCTTTACTTTTATGTAATGTACGATCACTCCAATCGTTTACACATTTTCAGGATACCGATCGAGCGTCTGAAGAACTCTACAACAGGCGGCCACCTGTATCATATAATATTAACGTCCATCATCGCGATTGAGGACGAACCTTTGTTTGTTCAATATCAGAGAACTACACTCTATACTGTCAAAATATTACTTCGCATATTAAATTTACTCGAATGACATAAAGGTATATATGTTTGAGACGAACACAAACACACGTTCCTACAATATCGCTAACGCTAATGGATGATACTATCAAAAAATATGAAATTGGAAAAAAGACAATTGAAATATGCCTTTTGTAGATAAAAGATAAAGTCGCTTTCCAATATTTTTTATTTTTATTTATAAACAGATCTAAAACGGTAAAGGAACTTGTTCCAATAAGTCTCCTATTAATTATATTTATTGATTGCGTTATTTAAACATATACGTAAACATATATGTATACGTATACATATTGATTGCTCTGTATACCTACAACTCGGTTAATAAGGTATTTCATTAGTTCGTAAGGATTAATCATAAATATTATGGAGTGCAATCCGGCTCCAAGGACTAAGAATTTCTTGAAAATAGAAAGATAAGGTCAGTAACAAAGCGAGAAGGCTCTGAAGCAGTAAACGGGGATAATTAAAGGTCTGCACTTAACAGCTCTGATAATCATTAGCTTTTGATCTGATAATCAAACTGTGAAAAGGGCGTTATAAAATGATATGTTTCTAGAAATGTTCTTAGGGCGCCAGTGAATTTAATATAATGCAATAAAACCAAAAACATATGATTATTTATGATTTCAAATTCCGAAAGTGTCATTGTCGTTCAAATAAATAAACGCATACTGAAAATAAAACAGCATTTGTCTTTATTTCATATCATTAATTCAAAAATTTGAGGTTAGAAATAAAAGAGAATACTATTGTATTTAATTATGAAATAATTCTTTTAGTAACTTAAGTCTAAAATATTCATTCAAGTTAGTTATTCAAGGGTAGGTACAAGTTCAAATCTTAATTAGGTGTAATCTAGACTGACATTAAAATTATTGAACTTAACGATAAATTGGAACTGTTTACTTATCCTAACCCTACAAACTACATTATCCTATTTGAACTTAAAAAGGGGAAGATTTACTGAAAGATTCAACAAATCAATGATCTTTTAATAAAAGCTAAACTAAGGTAACTAAAAGCTACTGCTCTATCTTTACAAACTAACTAAAAACGGGACACTGTTTGATACATAGTCAAATTAAAGAAAACGGTTTTTTATTAAAATAGTGTTAATGATGAAACAACATTTTTTGTAAATGGTAGAAAAAGTATATTACAAATAAACTAAAATATTGCCGTCAACGGGTAGTAAATCATATTTCATGTAGAGAAATCGGAAATTCAGCGAACACAATATGATGGCAAGTACCCATTTTAAGAAATCATTTAAGAGTGCCGAGTAGACGACGCGTCACGCGTGATAATGATGTGGTATAAACGAAATAAAGTTAAATGAGAGAATAACTCCAGGATACATATCGCGGGCAACAGATGCCGTTACCAGGCAAGTCAGAAGCAGGCGAAGCAGTTTAAGCGGATTCTTAGGTTTGGTCAAAATTTTCAAACGATCTACTGCATGAATATGATATAATGAAGGTGGAAGGAAGTAGTAAATACAGGAAGGAAAAGTCAACGTCAACAATCAATGAGTTAGTTCAAGTTCATATAGTTCATAAAATTAATAATATTACTCACCATTCTAAACAAAAGGCGGTAGAAGGATAAAGATGTGCCCAAAAGTGACAAAAATAACAAACGAGAAAGGCTAGGAAAATTTAATAAACATTACAGAAGCAAGAAATGGTATTCTAGTAAATATTAGAAAAAAATTATGTACCTATATATGTTTGATCATTTAAATTGTCATTCAAAAAATGACGTCGTTACATGAGCAGAAGAAGAACATCAGGTTTTCTATTTTTGCAGCAACTCATATAGATTTTGCAATGTGATGTACACAACCATAAAAAAATGACAAAAAGCTAACAATAAATAAAATAAAGTGACAATAAATTAAGAACCAATAAACCGTGGTCTCTCGTACCCTTAATAAAAGATGATTGTGACAGCATCAAACGATTGAACACGTGTTCCCCTTAGTAAGGTTTACAGTAATGAAAACTTGGCAATAATATTATTATGCTATTAATAATAATTAATTATGGTAAACGGACATCCCAGTGAATTGAGAAGTTCGTCTATGGTTGTTTGATAACACTAGTCCTCTGTATGTGATTCACGTGAAGTGAGTCTTTCCATTTTTTGGAGAATTTGAGATTACTTCAATATTTTAACTTTCGGCGCAATTAGTCAAGTAGCGATAAGATCTTACAGAAAATGGAATAGTATCTGCGTAATTGATCGTTAAGGCGAAGTAAAAGAATTTACTTGATATAAAATGACTTTTCTGCAGCACATGTTAGTGCAGATGCCTTAAAAAATTCAAAAATGTTTTAATAAGTCTGCTCTTAAATTTAGATTTGATCTTTGCAGCAAAATATCCTTAAGGGAATGGGTGGCTCAATTTTTTATGTTGGTGTTTTAGAATGCGTTAAAACTTATGTACCAACTGGAAATTAAAACCACCAAAAACTAGCAAACTCAAAGCGTAACTTTTATGCCAGACGTATTCATAGTAATAAATGGGGACCAAAATCAGATGTTACACTAACCGTATAATATAGCAATAATAAATTTATTGCTACATACCTTGCCCTATTTTACGTTATAAGGCAAGAAGTCAGAAAGGGATTATACAGGCTGCAGAATTCAATGCCAAATACCAAGAAATCTGTGCACATCGATATAAGAGGACTTGTAAGAGGATCAATAAGTAGAAAACATGAGAACAGGTGTCTAAGTGGATGCCTAAAAAAGAAGGTGTAGCTTATTGATGAGGGATTTAAAGAATTGCAGGTTTGACGGATACTTCTAAACGTAGTGTGAGGAAGGAACGGCTAAAATGGGGTGTTCTAGGTGTTTGAAGTTGCACCGTGGAGCGGTGCATGCAAGTAAACCTATCCTTTAATAGAAAAAAGTGGTTGTTAACATGGATTGGATGATTACTATTGGTAGATCCCGTGTGGGATAGTAGATAACGTTGTGTTTTAGAAACATTGAATCGGATAAGATTTTTGGATTCCTATTGTGTTATTTTGTTAAGATCTTGGATTAGCGAATAACTCATTGCTTCGTGTTTATTCTCCAATTCAATGGTAAGAATTTGTTTAAAGGGCTGTAAATTGGTGTGCAGTTGCTAGCATCAGCAAGATTATGGGTTGAATTATTGGTAGAGGGGAGTACTTAGATTATTAATGTGGAGCAAGAATAGAATGGGAGTACGAAACCTTGAAAAACCCGATGCAGGTGTTGTGAAAACTAGAAGAAGCGTGGTTTCCCACGATTAACTGTAATTCTTAAGCTAGTGGTCATACGAGTCCTGCAGGTATCCGTTTTTCAAGCAGTATTTCTGCATTACCGGAATCGGATGCCATATATTGGTCCAATTGGACCTTATCTCTATTCGCCGGTACTGAAAGCTGGTACTTTCGATGCGATTGGAGTTTTTGGGCCGAACACCTCACCCCCGTAAATATTACCGGTTTTTCGGGCCGAATTCAAGTTTAGCTGAACTATAACATTTTGACATACATATTTAGATCAGTACAAAAGATAATACTAGTCATCTTAGTTTCGCTCTTCCCCTAAAACTAAGTCATCGAATAATTGTAACTGTGCATTATCGGTTTTAGTGTTCCGCGACCACAAAAAGGTTACCAACCGCTGAGCTGGTTTTAGAATTTTGAAGTTGAAATGTTAGGTATAGCTGTAAATGCCTGAAATCATATAGATTAGTACATAGGTAGGTGTTATCTCTTACTAAATTCACATTTATAAAATGTGATTATACCTATATTCTTATTTAAGAGCCTGCGGTTACCACTTATGACATATGACTAAATAGCTGTTTCTAAGAAGCATAGCGACGTTTTTGAGCTACCAAAGGCGTTACTTCCTATCTTTTTGTTATTATTGGGTTAGAAGGATCTTATCTAATTGGGAACTTTGTTATCCAATCTGCATGGAATAAACTGGCGCCTTTTAAAGTAATAATTAGTTGACTCTGGGTTTTACGAATTTTGTTGCTGGGCAAAAAGAGAGTAAAGGCAGAATAAGAACGATTGGCAATACATTTAAACGTAAGAATAATGCGGGCAATGACCTACCATGAATAATATTATAAATATAAACGTTCTGCGTACGGCTGGAATAATTCACTCCAGTATGGAGCCGGATATCGTTAGTCTTAACGATAACTGCAGGTGGGTGCAGCTGCAATCTAGTGTAATGTGATACCATAGAATGGTATAAATTTTATATGTTTCATGAATCCCATGGACGTTTCTGGGTGAATTATACTTAACCAAAAAAATATCAAGATTGCGCGCTCTCGTCTCTAATCAAACAATTATTTTTTGATTTTAAACTTTACAAATTTTTATTTTTTTGTTTCTCTCGCTTTACCAACTATTCATATGTGATTTATATAATCATCGTTTATTTGGACTATAGCGTTAAGAGAAAATGTAGGTACTTTAATTTATTTACATGACAAAGTTGCGAATACGAGCATTAACTTAATGAACTTTAATTTGACTTGATTCTGACGAAATTTTTTAACTTCAAACTAATTGTCACAAATTAATGTCAGCAATTGGGGGTCGTCTGTAATTATTTGCCAAAATTCAATCGAATTCGCTATAGGAAGCAAAATCTCCATAATTTAAGTTTATGAATCAAACTTAGTACGTATACCATTCATGATTTTTCTTATGTGTATAAGTAAGTGATATTTATCATTGAAATTTGTTACGTCTAAAGTCGAATATCTCTATATTCGATATCTCGAAAAGTATTCGAGATATCCAAATTCTGGTTTCAGATTCGTAATTAGGTTGAGATTCTGCATCAAATCCATATACTTGTTTCGTCAATAGAAAGCGGCCACGGATATTCACACACACACACACACACACACACACACACACACACACACACACACACACACACACACATCTATTTTCGAAAAAAAGTCTTGGAGCTCGATAAAAAGGAGAACAACTTTATCGTTTTTATATGATGAGTTTTAAATAGCGCTCTTTAAATTTAACAAATTGCAATGCTGTCTTCACTGCAGCGGGCAATGTATAGCTTAATAACTGTGAACTGTGGCTTAGTTTAGGTATCCTAAATGTGTATGTAATGGATTAGATAGTCCCTCATTAAAAGAGTGAATGTTCTAATACAGTATTTTTGTCTGATTTCCATATTCATAAATAATTTATCCCATGCTTTGTCTTTTCATACAAATCAATCACATTAATTAATGAATACGCACGCTTGCCGCAACCACCGCGTTAAGCAATCCTCGATTACAACATTTTCCTATTACCACGTAAGCATTTACAAAATTCGTATAAAACCACCACTAACGAATACAACGCGACTGCCATCCTAAAACGAGTGCGAGTGTCATAATCCCAAGAGCAATTAGTTAAGTGGATGGGCAACACATTCGCGTGTTTAAATAGACCGACATCCGATGATCCATTCGGTTAGCCGTTACCGTTTCCTACAACCAGCACAACGATGAAATAAACGTTGTGGACAAAGGCACAGGACATAGTGTACGTACGCACGCACGAAAAAGGGGGTCGATAAATTTTTTCTGGTGCAATAACAATAAAACGCAAGGTAACCTGTAAATGTTGTTTATTTCTTTGATTTCCGTTGACACAATTCTTGGCTGTTTCCTTGCAGTAGCAGCAGGATGAGAAGACTAGAACCCAGCGCTATCTTTCCGCCACATATCTTCATTTGTCTCTGGATGTTGTGTCTCGGTTCTCATACATCACGACGAATCCGTTTTCGCACCACCAATAAAAAATTCTTTTAGAAACTTTGATCATTAACTTTTTTCATGATGTACACTGTAA
Organism: Agrypnus murinus; assembly: GCA_929113105.1. Taxonomy (NCBI): domain Eukaryota; kingdom Metazoa; phylum Arthropoda; class Insecta; order Coleoptera; family Elateridae; genus Agrypnus; species Agrypnus murinus. The sequence goes on along the minus strand of OV816026.1, from coordinate 172,276,455 downwards.
CTTTATTTATTCTTAGTCCAAAAACGTAAAAACTTACCTTTCTTTCCTTCTTTGCTCAATTTGTCAGTTTTTTTTTTATTTCTTCGAAACTAAACTATTATATTTTTCAATATTCAATAAAACAACGACATCTTTTGGTTGACATTGGCACAAAAGTGTTGTTGATTTTCTTTAGAGGTAACTTTGATATATAATAGATTTCCCGCTGTTCTCTCTAAGCGTGAAATATCGAAAGGTAAAATGGATTCAAATGCAAACCAGTAAAAACTGTTCTTATCGCGTGTTTATGATTCATAAATAGCTTGAAAAGAGCGTCTCGGGCATTAAGAAATCCCAGGACTCTATAAAGACGGGCCTTAAAACAACGAGCTCATATTTAAGAATAAGGCGAACCCGACATGTCGGAAGAAAGAACAGGAACGAAGCGGCATTTAATAAGAACGCAGTTATCCTTACTCGTGAAACAGTAACCAGGGACAGGTCGCAGGTGGTCTGTAGGTTGTGTATCTTCCCTCGGGATAACCGACGGCTTCTACATTTACAAGAACTCGCTTTAGAGAACAGGTAAAAGACTGTGTAAGTAAATCTGCATTTTGGATGGATTTGCCCAGATTGATAAAGATGTCTGTGTGGTAGGTCTGTAGTGATAAATACACAAAAAAATTGACGCATAAGTTGAACTAAAAATTGAAAAAGCTTGAAAATATGAAAATTTCTCAAATTAAAATAAACACAAGACTAGACACGTGTTTCGAACTCTTTATTAGTTATCATCAATACTAGATTATTATCAGCAGACTATACCAAGTGCAGAAGACATATTTAACACTAATTCATATGTTTTATCATTTACCAATTTGCGAATTGGCTTAAGAATAATCGCATATTCTTTTAAATGTCCTTACGGGTTAATTTTCATACGAAAACTACTTCATAGATATGTGTATATCAATTTCAAAACTATACTACCCATAGCGAAAAGCAACAGCACGCGGTGTAATGTGGTGTGGTGTATTGATTGAGTGTTGACAGATGGCGATAAGACGTCTGGGGTTGGCGATAGCTTCTCGGCTTTGTGATGGACACGCCACGGGCCACGCGCTCTCGACACTCCTCTACACTGGTTCCTGCTCTTCCTTCCTTTTCACTTCTCCCACATATATAAACTCCTTGTCGGACCCTCGTCATTCTTTTGCTAGGGCTAACTCGATTGTGCTTTAGTGGAAATATTGATTGCCAAAGTTGTTTTTATGATTCGCAATTTATGATTTTTCTGCTACGGATCGTTACAGTCCCGATATAACTAGGATCCAATTCTTCTACAAAATGAGGTTAGAAAATAGGAACAAAAGCTGGAGAATAGTACAACTTCCAGTATGCCAACTCTTACAGGGTGTTCTAATGTAATCTGTAATTGTAATTTATCGAGTCGGACAGGGCGTAAAGCCAGTGAAGCGGTCCCGCGGAGTTGGAGGACGGGCGACGAGACTGTGTAATGACGTTTCTCGGCAGGAAGGCTGGTAATTGAGTTAGGTAACGCGAGCAGTTCCGGGTGAACACCAGGTGGTGCCGTTCCGGCGCCAATAACACAGCGTCAAATTGATATTCATCTCTTACTGTCCCATTCACTTGGATCGCATTCAATCCTAATTACGATGAACGTGGTTTTTCGACCTCAAGAGAAACACATTTTCCATTAATATATCTATTCATGTGACGATTCGTCGTGTTATTAAAGGAAATTTGCTGATACGTTTGATAAGGCATGTAGGTCATTACTTGATTATACGACTGTACATATGTAATTTTATGACATCTGAACTTGTATGCTGGATGCCTTTTTATAATTAGAGTAGACCAAGTTTTCCATGAATAAATAATAATATTATTAAATAAAAATCGCGATAGCCTACTGAAAATAATTCGCGTAGGACATTACGTGATTATATGACTGTACAACACCTGAATTTGTAAATTGACGCCTTTTTGGGAACTACAGATAGAGGATTAAATTTCCCATTAATATATCGTCTATTTATTAGGGAAAATCGGAATAGTCCACAGAAAATCAACATGCGACCGATATTACTAGGACAGGTACTAGTACATGTGTAATATTACATGAACCGCTGACCCCAACATAATAGTCCGGTAACTCCGATAATTCCAGGACTAACCGTTAATACTCCCGCATTCATGAGCAGAAGCATGGTTGGAACAGTTCAGATCCGCAGCGGTATCAATTCGTATGAATAATACATTGTAAGCACGTTTCCGCTTATTATTTCGGAATTCAACCCTTATTGAGTCCGCGTTCGCATTACACTTTTGTCACGGAAAATGTTCTACAAAATAAAATATTCAAAATGTAGTACAATTTTCATATTATTGCAGTGTTTGTACGCTGTACAGATAAAAAGTGCATAGTTTAAGTGTCTTTCTAAAGTATATGCGAAGGTATTTTTATAAAGGAATGCCGACTTTCTCAAAACACATAAGTGTTCGTTTGGATAGTTCTACTTTACCTAAGGACGCAATAAAGATAGTTACATGTAAAAGTATATATTTAGATATTTTTGTTTTGCTTTGCCAAGGCATTTTCCTTTTATTTTTATAGGAAACGGATTTACACATGTAAAAATAACAACCAAGCAGTGGGTTTTCAAGTTTCTCGGCAACCATCGACTTCTAGGAGTATGAAAATACAGGTATACGCTAAAGAAGGCATTGTCAAAGAAGTTTATACTACTTTATATACTTTACTTTATATACTACTTTTACCTAATTCATTAAATCCTTCTAAACGCGAAATCTCAAAAACTCACGTTTCCGGTGTAAAAATTGATTAATACAATTCAGAAATTATTAATGGAAAGCTAAGGCCACTTCATCCTGACAGGTTCATTAAAAATTAGTCAGTAGATGATTTAATTATAAATAAAAAGAAGTATTTATTTGCATCGCAATTTTATTAGCGCAACATAAGATGAGCAAAACTATGTATTCTGGAAAATACAGGTTTTTATAGATGCACTGAAGAGGTATTTATATGTTTCTGAACGTTGCAGCTGTCGAAGAAGGATTACTATAGCTTCATAGTGTCGAGATGAAAGTCCAACCTATAGAAGATTCACAGAAGGAACCTGTAGAATTTCTCAGTATAGGGAATTTCTCTTACAATGACCGCAATCTCTTCTTCCTATTTTTTTCTGTATCTCTTGAAATAGGTAAATTTGGATAGCGTTCATACATAATTTCATTTGGTATTCCCTAAACCATGCTTTGCTTTCATAGACAACTGTCGATTCCAAATATTGACTGTTATCAAACAAGATTAGGATTTGCATGGTATATGTGGAATTTTATAAAATAAACGAGCATGATTATTAGGAAAAGGTACTAAATATATCGAAGTATGTCAAAAGCGCAGCCAACGGATCCCAACGGTGAGTGTGGAAGTAACGTGAAGCCTTTTGTGATTATATGCCCGTAAAAGAGCTCCCAAGACACATATTATAAACAGTGCCAATTTTATATCTTTGAACATGCAAATTTCCTGAATATAAAAATCGTATGTTCAATTATTAAAATAACACGTCAAATGCATTGACATCCTGTTTTGACAGCTGATTAAAAATATGAATTACTTCTTAAACATAATTTAATAACCTCATTCGAAAAGATTTCCATTATTTCTTAAATAAGTTGGCTTAATAATAATGTATTCAAAAAAAGAAAAATTAGAAACTTAGAAACTAGATCAATCTCCACAGATAAAACTCAATGATCAATAATGCTTCAAAAGACTTAAACCAATGCATTTTAGCAAGTGTCAAATTCACGTTATAACACAAATTACAATTGCTGCAGTCAAACTACGATGATAATGGTTTATTTGTTAGACTTTTATGCAAACATGTATGCAGTCGAACGAAAACTGTTATTTGGTGCATGCAATTACGGTGGTGGTTAAGGACAATAATGTCAGTGAGTTTAATTTTAAATTGCAGTTCATTGTTATTGAATAATAAAAAAATGAGTAAGACAACTAAAAATCGATTAAATTAAAAGAAATTGTGTCTGAACTTCAGTAATAAAATTGAATGAAGTAGGCAATTTTGGCATGTCACAGTACGTAACGCATGTGACATTATATGTAACGCCTTCAAGATCTAAGTTGACCATTAAAGGCATCTTAAAACAAAACCATAGGTATTGCATCATTTTGGTGTTTTCTCTAATGTTGTGTAAATAATCAACCTGTAAGTTTTTTTAATGAATAGTTTTCAGAACTATTGCAAAACTTATAATCACCTAGTATTTCATGTCTGCATTTTGCCACTTGTACGTAACGCGCGTTTTAGCTTGATATGTTCGTCAACGGCATCAGATATAAAAGAAACCAAATGTATTTTTACTAATAGCAAAAAACACATCAAATTAAAAATTTAGTCGCTTAAAAATAATTCCTGGGAATTCGCTAATCATAAAAATGCGCCTGAACGCGTCACGTACAAACAGTTTTGAATACTTTTGTAAAATTTGTTTTGTCCATGTTGAAGGTTGTTATTTGTACATTCATTAATATGGTGTTGAGTTTATAATCATGTTCTTGCCTATTAGAATGTAGGAAATAAATGTTATTATTGTTGAAATACTTATGGATTTTTATTAATAAAATACTTAATTTTTATCGTTATATAAATACAGTAACTTTACACACGTGCATTCAACAATTCACAGTAAATGAGCAAAACTTGATTGGTTGCATAATTTCCAATGCGTTTGACGTGTTACTTTGATAATTGACAATATAGTATGTATAAAGGAAACTTGTATACTTGTCTGTTATTTTTACATTGCTAGACCGAGTTCCTCTATAAGAAATTAGTGGTTTAAAGATCTTAGCCTTGATCTTGTCTTAATTTGAGGTTAATCTAATTAGTTAATTATTAGTTTTTTATAAATGAAATAAATAAAACAAATTTATTTGAAAGTTTTAAAAATGTTGTTTAATCCTGCTTGATATTTATTATTAATAAATACGATTAATAATAACAATTTTTATTAACAGCTAAGCTATAATTATCAAAGGTAAACGGAGTATAAACAAACATGTCACTATGGTAGATGCAATAACTAGATAAAACAATAGAAATAAAGAGGGCATTTATTTCTCGGATTACTTTTCAAAACATTTCTTGATAGACCCTCTTCTTTTGTAATTAATATCACATTGGGTAATGCAACGACCTCTGTTGCACCCAACAGACACGATTTATTAATCTAAAACTACTTTAAATTTAGATCCTCTTTAAATTTGAAATAGCACGATAGGTTTAAAAATAGCAGCACAGGCTACCCTTTCGGTATTGATGCTTCTTGTTTAGACACATGCACCCCTATTGCGACTGTTAAATTTTGATTTTATATCGGTTGTAATGTCAACTTCGTTATAAACTTTATCGAGAAATATATATAGAACGGTGTGTTTCTACGAAACTTCCTGTTAGTCTCAGAGGTAATATATCTTTTGTACCGTTTTTATGTCAAAAATAGTTTTCATTAACGAGCACTTTCTAATGAAAATCTATTTTTGTCTCATTTTAGTGAACACACTGTTAAAAAATAAATCGTGAAAATATAGTAAATCACTGCGACCATCTAAATATTTTTTTTGTAAAAGCGTAATGATCTTTTACTAACTGTACAATAAAATAGATTTGAAAACTATTCCACGGTTTAGTTATATCTCACATTTAAATGTTTTTTTAGTTTTTTTTCACCTGAAATTACTACCTAATTAATAATGTTAGTTTTAGACAATTACTATCTGTTATTTACTATCTTCAGACTTTCATGTAATTGTTAAAACTTAAATCGATTAAAATTGTATATTTTCTTTTTTTCTATTATTTATATGTAGTGATCGCGGTTGTGATTCTGACTCTTTTCTGGGCTTTACAAATAACGCTTTGATACATTATTGATGAGCGACATTAAGTTTTATTGGTAACATTTATATTGAATCCAGTGGTGTCCAAAAAGCACAGCCTACTTAATTTGTGCCAAATCCTTAACTCATTTGCTGTTTTAGTTAGTAATCTAATCTCTAATCTCACCTAACTTCAATGAGAGTATTTCTGTCGTCCTTGCTGACCCATGGCGCGATCAAATTATAATTTATTGCTTAATACTAATAAAAATGAGTTACATGTAGGTGCATTTTTTAGTAATTTTGAGATAATCTGCTTCAAAGTCAATTGACATACGTAAATTACAGTAATTTCTTGTCCAGTGCGCTAGATGGACACTAAATAGGGGAGATCTGCTTGAATCGATTTCCTACGAAATTATAAAATCATTTAACTATGACAATCTGTACTTGGTTCATATTTTAACACAAGTACGCTTAAACCCTTCTACATATGACCCCGCAATTTAAAATTACATAATTCAAAAAGATATTTATTACTGAAATTTAATAATTTCAAACTAAAAACCGGTATATTTGTTCTGATTTGTGCGTTAAAATTAATAAAATATCATGTATTATTTAGTTTTCGCTTTATTGATATTTGTTTGGCAACAAACTAATTTGTACTAATTATTACAAATGTATAATTAAATGGTATATTAATATAAATGATTGTTAATATACGAAGTCTAGTATATTTATTTAATTATGGATAACGATTTTTTCTCCAGTCGACGTATAAAAAGCATTTTCATTAGCAACTTCCTGCAAATTAATTTATATAACCAACATTTCTCCTCTTGTGTAAACACAATGGCATTTATAAGCTGATTTTACACGGAAAACAACTTTAACGTTTAACAAATAAACATGTGCATGTGTACACACTGTCGGAATAAAATAGAATTTTGCATTTTTCTTCCTATCGAAAATATTCGTAGAGAATTTTTTCTGCTCAAGTATCCTCTCCACTAGTTAATCCATTTCGCCATTGATTCATTGTTTTTTTTTAATTCAACTGAACTGCATTATTAACCGACCCTGTTATAATGTTGAAACTGCAATCATACACTGCTTATAAGTTGACAGCTTTAGAAAATTTTATTAAAAGTTCCACGTTTGGTTTGGTGGTTGTGTAAGATTTGACCTTTCGTTTAAACGAGGGGAATTATAACAGTCGAGAAAACTCTTGAACTTCTTTTACGTATATTGATTGAATGCAATCATCATTTGCAGTTAATTGATTTAGTCTTAGGTCTGTCTAAGCTAACCTTGTTTTAATCGCATTATATCATTTCGAACGCCAAAAAACAATGTGCGTAGCTGAGTATCTCCGTTGGCACAAAATTAAGTAAGTTCAGAATCTGATGCAATCTTTATTCAATCTATTGTACTAGTGTTTCATATGCTCTACTTATTATCCTGCCGCCTGAATTTTAGGAAAGGTTCCTGACAATTTTTTAGCAAAATTAAACCGTCAACCCGTCAAACTATTTACACACAGAGACACATTGATCTATCGTTGAATCTGTCTGTTTTTCTAGGCCGCTCAGTTGAGGTCCTGGAGATGCACTGCGATCGATCAATCATTGATTTTGTTGAGAAATATCTCTATCCTTTTTTGTGTTCGAATAATTTCAGAATCATCATGTACCGTTCAATAGCGAACACCAGAAGCCTCCGAGGTTACATAATCATTTCAGTATTGGCATATATTCACACCATCTGGGTTACCTAAGGTAACAATTAATTAATTTACAGTATGCGTCAAAAGAAATCAGAGATTTAAGTCCTTGTAGAGAAAGTGTGAGACCTTACAGAAATCTTTAGGGATTTCGATGAATTTATTGATTAATGAGCTTGTTAGATTTCAAGATATATGTGATAGCTAAAAATAGATTTAGAAAATGATACCTATTGATGGAATTACTTATTTTCTATTGGTTTTGTATTATCGTAAGTTCGGTACTTCGAACGGGATCGCTTCGATCCTCGTCCAAAATCGATGACTTTCCAAAAATAGACATTTTTATGCCAAATCAGATGAAAAACGTTATAGAAGCTTGATCGTAAGAACGCCAAGCATTAACGATTCGTATTTCTTTAGAAACAAAATGACGTTTGCGTTTCCGAGAAGATTGTAAATTAATTGTGTCTTTTTACACAGCTCTAAATGTAAAAACGATCTTGAAAATAGACATAGAAACAAATTTATGAACTGCGGCTTTATTGAATACTGCGGCGGAGATGAAGAATATCGCTATGTCGTAATTTTATTTCGTAATTGTGTTTCCGTTGTTGTGGGCCGATTTTGCCCCGAACTTTTTTATTTCATTTGGCAGATGCCTCCGGATATAGAAATACACCCAAACGGATTATATTGTTTTGCTTTGCGCAATTAATAGAAAATGTCAAGAATTGTGCGGAAGTGAAACGTGGTGAGTAGGAGTTTACAACGGTTTCCATTCGGAAACTTCTTTTTTCGGTGAGATTAAAACAGCCAATAAAAGAGATAAAAATATAGTTAAACAAATATAAAAGCCTCCAGCGATGCAACAGTCTATGTTCATGACAACCAATCTTAATACAGACCCGTGTTGCCGGGTCTGAGAGCGTCTGGTATGTACTGATACAACTCATCAATTTTTAGTCATTTCAGCTAAATCAGTCTTCAAGACATTGTTAGCCACAAGCATATGAAATATGAAACCACTTGTGAGATATCAAACAGTAGACCAAGGAAGTTTAAGTAGGGGGAAGAGGCACGATGCAATTGCTGGGCTGTAAAAGTGAAGCCTGCAGTGGAGTAAGGGGACTACAAATTTGACAGCACACAGGGTTCAGTAAAGTTTAAAATATTATCCAGGAAACCGTTAATATGAAACTCTTTTATTTTTTTTTTCATTAATTAGTTTAGTTTATTTGTCACCTTAATTACAGAATTGAAATACATAATCGTAACATTTCTAAGAAATATGCAAATTCTGTAAAAATAAATGATTATTTCTAAATTTTTATGTTCAAATTTCACGATTATTGATTAATTATTTGGATTAATTATTAATTATTTTAAAAAGGACCATTTTTATAGAATACGTGGTAACACTCCCAATATAATCATCATATTAATATAATTATGCAAATTAAGTACTACGGACCTGACGTCCGAGTAAAAAGTTATTAATGATGCAAATTTAAGAAAAAACTACTTAACCATGCATTATTATTCCAGGTTTTTGTTTTTTGTGATATCTAATATCACTTCTACATCATCTAATCGAGTATCTCGGCGTTTTTATTTGTTTTTAATTTAGTTTTTAACAAATAAAATTTTTATCGCAGCGTTTGACAGCCAAATTTAAAACTTGACAAGTTGTGCACACTTGAGGCTTCATGTGCACACCTCTTGTGCCAGTTCCCCCTACTTAAACTTCCTTGTAGTAGACAAATAAGAAACAAAGTAGGTGGGTAAAAATGATTAGTCGACTTTCTTAATAATATATTGACCGAATTTAAGATATTCGCCTTTAAAGGACCCAATTACTGTTTAGTAATTGATGAAAAGTTATGTTTTTTTTAAATAAAACCTTACTGTAATTATTATTACTTTCAGTTACTAGTGCTGTTTCTGATTAGTTACGCCAAAGTTCATTAAACATACAGCTTTCTAGTTAGAAACAAAGTCTATCCATACTTTTAGGACTTTAATGATATTTGATGCCATGTTATGATACTATTTCCAAAATATGTAAAAAGGTACTACCCATCATCTCCATTATGATGTTTTGATACCCCGCTTCAGAAAACAAAATACACTTCATGAAGTAAACATAGCCACCATTTTGTTATTTACCTCCAAATGCGGAAATTTGTTCCTAAATTGCACCAACCTTGTAAAAGTAAAGCTATTTCCTCTATTACATTATTATTATTTTGCAGGATGTTTATTTCAGATAGGTTCATCTGTTTCATTCAAAGTATAAAATCTGCGTAAAGCAAATGCAGGAACAGAGTAAACCGCAACATAACCAAATTTCGTTGCCCGCCACTTAGTAGGAGTACACGACGTGTATATATATATAGTATATCTACTATATATAGAGGGGTGAATGAAGCGTCAGAATGCGTTGGAGGCAGCGATGATGGTGGTGGCGACGGCGTTGAATAGGAAGGCCGCCGTTATATGTTGTGTTCGTGTATCTATAACACTGTACCCGTTATATTCCTCCTCGTATCGGTGGTGGTGAGCGTCGACAACCGGAGCCCTATTAGAGAAGCGTGCCGCGACATGCCAAGAAGGGATTTAGAGTAGCGCCCCCGCAACCGTGAATCAAATCAAATCAGAAATGAAACTTTCCAAGATTTATAGCGAGCAAAAATAGAAATTAATGAATTTTTCTGAGTAGCGGCGGCAACAGCAGCAGCAAGTAACGAAAGATAAATGAAGAACTGGAATTTGAACGATTTCTTATTTAGAATTTTTATATTTTTCGTTAGGTAATATGATACTTCTTTGAGATTATGATTCGAAAGAAATCCGAATTTTCTCTCTCTGTGTGTCTGCTTGCACTCTTGGTTTTTATTTTTTCGTTTTTTCTTGTGTTTTAGATCGAGTTTCACAAACCCACCATCGTCAGCATACGGAAAAGAAACACCACATTTCTTCCCCGGGTTATTTAGATGAAGCCTTAATATTGTAAATTTTTAAATAAGTTGGCTCTTTATATCAACTTAGTTATGTATACTTTCGGGAAGTTCGGCGAGATTTTCTTTAACTCGAAATTAAACAACATTTTTACCAGTTTTCTTATAAACAAAAATTCGAGGAGATGAAATTAAAAACTCTTCTTCCAAAAAATGTTTTGGAAATTGGAAAACATAAATTACAGATTTTGAGACATACCTATTAGAATTGGAAAATATTTTAGGTTAACATAGGATGTTATTAATTTAGTTGAGACAAACGATATGTCAAGCTTTATTGTAAAAATTATTCTTCAATATCTCAATTGATAGCAAATCAGTGTCTTTATGGAGCAAAGCAATATTACTTTTATATATGTACAAAGGTTTCAAAAAATTATTGTTTCAGAAAATCTAGATAACAAATTTTGCCCACTCCAAATTTAAAAGTATCACACACTAACATATCATAACAAATCTGCACTCTGCAAGAAACTGTCTGCATATTGTCATTTGCTAATTTTTAAGGGAAGATCGTTCAACATCTGCAATTCGGTTAGCGACTATGACCGAATATCTAGATTTTGAGCTTTCGCTGAAAACAATGCATGCTTTAGGAAATCGGACATGAGTTTACTAATAACCCTGGGTAAGTGATACCATAACTGCACAATTAGTGACTCAGGAAAAAACGGGAAATCTTTATGTAATTAATGTAGTATTTCTATGTAATCGTGATCCACCTCTAATGTATATCCTGCACCCATCTTAGCCACAAAATCGTTAATTCGTTTAAGTACATGAAAAAAAGGTTACTTCACAGTAAGATATTTAATAAAACAATTCTAAAGAGAATACCGATAATACAAGAAAACAGCTAAAGGTAAATCTCTAAGCGTATAGATTTTATGCTTTTAGCTAATCATAGCTTTAGACATTGTGCTTGCGTAGTCGTACTAGGAGGCAATTTTTAAAGATCATTTAAATCCCAGTATACACTCACTCCCTGAAATTGACTGCACAGGTATTGTATCTGTGGTAATAACACTTCTTTAGCTGGATAACTATCCTGTCGGATTGGTGGTGCCGCCCCCAACTATCCAATCCCTAGAGTGAAATTATGACATTATCATGGAGATGTCGAATGTCAATAAACAACATATCAGTTTTACGACTGTATATCCATAACCTTAACAACCATTGAAATCTCTAGAAGCCACTAAAACTTCAATGGAAGTTTCAGAATAAGTCGAGTTACTTTAAAGAATTCTATAAATTGACCTTTAATACTCTCAATATACCTCTTAAGTTAATGTTTGTTTACAAACACGCGACCTATATTTGAAGGTTTTCTACGTGCAGTTCCCATAAATCCGGTCTTTAATTATTACAAAAACAACCAAAGTTCCAGGTTACGTTAATTCGTTAAACAAAACAATCTAAAACGTTTTACTCATATATTACTCGTATTCACGAATCGTTATTTTAAAAGCCACGACCATCCAGTCAGCCACCTCTATGCATGCGGAAAACTGGACCAGTTTACTCAAACACAATGATGAACGAACCCCGGTTGTACGTGTCTCTCTCCCTAAAGTAACGAAAAGCTAAAGTACAATAATTGAAAAACATACCGAGGTGTATCTCTAATAATAACGCGATCATTTCGATTTTTAATGCACACTAGGGGTGGCTACGGTGCTTGGTGCCGTAAAGTGGAACGGGGAAAGGGAAGACAGGGACAAGAGGGAAAAGGATGAGTGAGATGTCGGTAAATAATGAATATCGGTAGATTGCGGAAATCCCCGGCTGTACAGGAAGCTGCCCCGTCACAGGCACTCTCTTGCTTTACCGGGACCGGTTTTCCCGTTTCCGTGTTTTCTTTATCCCGGCTGGGATAAGGAATCCTGCCGATTTTAAACTTAATGTCCTCTCTTTGGGGATTTGAAAAATTTGAACGAAGATAGTTAACAGGGATTAATCAGGTAATGTAATAAAGAAGTTGTATCTCTTGAATATAGTTGAATTAGCTACCCTTTAATATCTTGCATCCTTTATTACCTATAATCTTTAATTAAAACATATTGGGTTAACAATCGTTTTTCAAAAATTCTTTAAATAAACTAGAATTATTAAAAATGACATTACATATTGGAAATGCGATTTCTTGAAGCTGTAGTAATATCCCATAGCAATCATGAGTTTAAATATTATCTCGTGGTGATGTGTTATAATTGATTTTCATTTATAGGGTCTAATTAAAAATCTCAGAATTATTAATTATATTGGAATATATAGAAAAGTAAATGACATATATGAGACAAAACGACTTTCCTAAGACTTATATATAAATAAATAGTGTAAATAGGGCAGTGTTAGTTCTAATGTAGTATACGTACATTAGTAAGATCTTCAGCGCTTAATATAATATCGTAATCTTTTGTTAGCTGATAAGTTACACCTGATTCATGGAATATCGTTTAAAATTGAAGTTATTAAGAAGTAGCACTTGCAAGCTCAGATAGCTTCCTCGCAACTAAAGAACTTTTTAAGTCTTTTATAAAACTAAAAGTATGCGGAATATTACGCTCTAATATCATTTATATATCAAGTATAGCACCAACTTTCAGGATGAAATTAAAAACTGCATATAGAGAGATTTCCTTAATCTTTCCCTGAATCAGAAACAACCGGCACAACCGCCCACAAAGAAGCTTAGCAACTAATAAAACCAATAAAACACTTGGAGACATTAATCACCAAAATTGTTTTACACGGCAAGTAATTTATAAAAAATAAACGATATGTTTGGAGCTTTAAAAGCTCGGCTCATTCACGTCGAGCTTTTTCTTTTGGACAGTAAATTTGTAATCCTGCAAGTAAAACTCTTATCTTTTGTAGCTTTCACTGCCGCATAGTAAAATAGCAATCCACTAGCGCGGCAGGTGTATCACGCTATAACTCACGGTTAAACTGCACCATATCGTACCTCCAAGTGTCACATAAGATATCGACGCGCTAGAGAAGCGGCTGCAAAGCGGACCCCATCGTGTCATCGTTTTCTAAGCTCGAACTTTCGTACCAGCAGCTGTTTGGACTACTACGAAACGACATTCCGTCGGAAAGGCATTCAATATGGCGTCGATTGATCGGAACACTTCTATCATTGTTTATGAACATTTTGACACCCTAATAAAAGACAGAACGAACTATATTTTTATTAAAGGGCGCTCTTTGGAGCAGATTGTATATACTGAATTATTATAGCGTCGTAACTGTGCTAAAAAGCGACTGTAAAGAGGGAAACATTCTTATGTATCATGTTTGTCTTTTTGTTGAGCCATGAAAATTTTCCACCTCGCGGTATTAAAGACGAAAAGAAAATCCGTCGCTCACCCTTTTTATAAGCTCATAAAGTTTTGCTTCGAAAGTTAGTTTTGATAATTCTTTAATAATTGAGTTAACCGTGCTGAACTGTATTATTGGACAATTTAATTATTCTTTAGTGGGTGTGAATGCGGTACCGCATTCTGGTCATAATGAAATGGTGCTCAGCCGGACGGCGGACATAATATTGTGTAGCTGGTGTAATTATGTTGGTGGTTGGGGTTGCGGGCATGGTTGGGCGGTCATTGCGGCCCGCCTTTGGTGTGCTCCCCCGGGGCCAGGTGTGCCCAGTTCAAAGGGCACTATCGATCGAGAACGAATATTCGGGGACGGAAATTTTTATTAAAACTTCGCGATTGATGCTGCCGCTAGTAGTATTACTCGCTCCTGAAAGTAATGACCATTTTTATCGCTAGTCCAGTAAATCGGTAATATTAAGCGAAAAGACAAAAAAGTTCAGAAAGCTAATTATCGCAACGGAATATACGTAATGAAGCGTTGTGGGAGTAATTTGAGGCATACGGGTCGAAAGAATGCAGTCATTATCAGAAATGACGGCGCCTGTTGCATTAAACATGAAGCATAGATATTTCAGCGCAACTTTCGACACGTTTCTACCGCTGCATGGCTTCGTTTCGGAGTCGCGATGAATTTTATCGCCGTTCAAATTGGTTGTTCTCTCCCCAAGTTCGCACTTCATGCCGAATTTGTAACCGACAGCGGATTCGAAATTGGAGAGATTTATAAAGTCGATTCTGTTATACACTGATATACGTCGACGACTTTACGTGAAATCTTCTCCGTTTGCCTAATTTTCACTTTTAACCGTGGGAACAAACGACGTTGCAAGTCTTTCACGAGACCTGTTTCCAAAGACATTTATGAAGTAATTAACTACAGTATCGTGTAGGTAGGAAATAGCGAAATCACGGACAGGGAACATAATTCGCGACAATTTAACCATATGAGCGAAAATGAGGCGTCGTAATAAACTTGATTAGCGCAACACTTAACTCTAGTAAAACAGCACGAGTGTATCGAGTTAGTGCCGGCTCACGGGGCGAATTAATAACTACTGTGTCAACAGAGAACAAAGCTGACGGTACAGCAACGTTAATAGAGAAAGCAGTTAATACGAAACGTACACCAGCCCCGAAATGTGTTCTATTTCATCGTCTGGACAATTTCATATTGTTTAGGTCCAGTTCCTCCGTGCTATGCAATTAATATCTTACAAGACACCTGTTATTCCTAAACCTCGTCCTCTGGCCCCCTTCTCTCTGCATTGATCGTACGTTCTAGATTACTAACTACTATCCGTAATTAATTCGATGTTCCATTTGTAAAATAAACCTTAACATTCCTATTTATCGTGATAAACGAAACTTATTGGTCCCTGGGCATTTGCAAAGATAGTAAACAGATCGATTTTTCGTAAATATGTTTACTCTTTGTGGAGTCGGATGTTCACCGCAGTGAGAGTAATTAAAAGGTTGAAATTTAGAAAATAGTATTTAAAATGTGCAGGGACAAAACGGGGAGATAACCTTAACCCATTATTATTAAGAATAAATTAAATGGAACGAAAATTGCAATTATTAGACGACTGGAACCGGTTTATGGTATAATACTGATAACAAAAAATGCAAATAGACATAGATGTGTGGTAGGAAGAACTAGAAAGAGTAGATATAAACATTAACATGTACAAATGTAAAGTTATGAAGATAAGTAAGAACCAAACACAAATGGAAGAAATAAGTAGAAAATAACATGATTGAAGAAGTACAAAAGTTGCACATACTTAGGCACAGTTATCACAAAAGAATGGGAAGATAAAACAAGAGATAACAAACGGAATACATAGAGCGAACCAAGTATATTACACGATAAACAATACAATAATTGGAAAGAGAAAAATTTAAATAAGAAAAACAAAGGGAGACACTAGAAGAGATCGAATAATTACATTATCGAATTAATTATACAGTGCAATAAGAGATATTCTGAAACCCGGGCCAGTAGTAAAGATGATAGATAACAAACAATTAAAATGGCATGAACATATCTGTAGAATAGGAGAAAATATAATTCCAATTACAATGACGAAGATAAAAGTAGAAGGAACAACGATAGGCCGAAAATAACATTGGACAAGGAATTAGAAGACATGTCTGAGAGAAAGGAAAATAACTTGCAGAAACAAGAAGATTAACGAGGGACAGAAAACTACGAGTATTATAAAGAAGTGAGTAGAAGAGGTGTAGAATAGTAAGAGGGACTGGACACCTTACGGGAATAAAGGACAAATAAAGAAGATGATTTTAGAAGATACAGATTATTTAGTTAAATAAGAATCAGGGGTAGATTGGTGCGATCCTGATTCTAACATGGTCAACATCTGCAATTGAAGTTGTTATGCAAGCAGTGTACAAGAATTGTTCTTGTATCGTTACATCTTGATTAAAGGAAATGTATCTATAACTATAGGCATAGAGTAATTATATATAGAGGAATCACGGCAATTACTAGCTTGAAGCACGTATTTGGGTAAAAATTTTGTTCAGAAAGTGGTGCTATCTATTAAAAAATATGATACTTTTCTACGTTTAGCTTGTTTACAAACTATGTTGCAATTAAATTATGTAGTCGACACGCTTCGATATTTTATCAGCACAAGAGTTTTTTTGTTTGAGGCCTTCAAGATAAAGAATAAATAAATTTATAATTCCTTGTGAATATATTTCTTATTTTTATTTAAACAGTGCAGATGTTTCGAGACGTTTACCCACTCATTATCAAAACTAATAAATAATTATACTTCAATCTAATTTCTCTGTCATATTATTCTTATATTGTTCATATCGTTCTTAAGCGTTTACATTGTTATATATACAGAGTGCGTCTAAAATCTAAACGCGTGAGGGCGTTAATTTCTAAACTGTTTAATATTTTTCTTCCAGATTTTAAGGACATTCATTAGGGAATAAATACTACTTTCCAACACATCTCTAATCATTTTTTTTTCTAAAATAGCGAAGCAGCGCAATTTTGAAGAAAAAGTTTTAAAAGAAAGAGGTTGAGTAATATCTCATTTTAAAGCTCTTCCTATTCTTAATATGACCGTAAGGTTTATGTTTTAAAGTTACCAATTAAAAAACGAATGAACTACACGCGAGAGAATGGAAAAAATTATTAGGAAATTGTATGTAATTTGAAATAATGATAAATTCAATTCAAATTCAATCTTTTTATTAAAACAAAAGGGTAATTATTAATAATTATTATTAAAGAAAAACTGAGAATGTTCGTATTTTACCTTTCCATGCACAAGGTCCATAAATGTCTAAAAGCAAGCTTCTCATACATTTCCACTATAGCATGTGCCAGAAACCCTACATAATACTTTTATTAAAGTTGAGCCAACGGGAATGTCAATTCGCCATTTTGGATCCAAAAATATACATTACCATTACCTAACTTTACTGTTTTATAAACTAAAATATCTTTATAAGCTTTTTTAGACATTTATGGACCTTGTCTATGCAGTTGTGTTAATACTCATTCCATTACTGTAAAATTACTGTAAAACAACGCACGTGCCCTTTATACTTTATATCAGTATTTCGAAGTGTTTGTCCAATATATACCGAACTACAAAAAGAGTAATACAAACGATAAATGTCCGATTTTATGATATAAAATGTGTTCTGTCTTTAGCATTAAATAAAAATGAAAAATTGTTAGTATTGGTTTTAAAGGCTGTTTTATAATTGTTGGTTTTTCTTAGTAAGATGGAAATTATCTTAGTTTTGTAGGGTAGACTGAAATCCAGTGTTTATTACGTAACCAGTGGATCTTATCGATTTGCGAGAGAGGATAATCAGTGAATGTGCTTCAATAACAAGAAAAGCATTTTACAATGTTCGCAAGGATATTTCGAATAGGTTATTCTACTGACAAGAGATTCAAGGTAGACATTTTCACCAATATCTTTAATAATAATTATTGACAATTATTCTTTTGTTTTAATAAAATTTCAGTTTTGATTGAATTTATTATTAGTTGAAATTACAATTTTTTTAATAAAATGTTTCAATTCTCTCGCATGTAGTTCATTTGTTTGTTAATCGACGACTTTTCAATCATATTCAGAATAACAAGAGCTTTAGACTGAGGTACGGGGGACTCAACTGAGGAGACGAATCGGCAATGGGCGTTCCAAACATTTGCGTACCCAATGGCCTGTATTTTAAAAAATTTTCGTTAGAGGGCGCTTCGGTCCTTGACAACGCTCAGACCACGCTGGCCATTGTTGACAGTTCGCTGGAGTGCCATATGGGTCGCAATGTTTCATAAAAATTAGCCAGATTTGCGATAAAATTTGCGATAAATCGCATAATCTGTCAACACTGTCAGCGTTGTCCAGAATCGTAGCGCCATCTAGAAGTAACGTTCAAACTTGAATTAACGTTCAAGGTCGGGGACGCTTTATTTGACTCGTTTCGTCTCCTCAGTTGAGTCCCCCGTAGACTGAGGTATCACTCGACCCCTTCCATTTAAATTTGTTTTTCAAAATGTCTGTCTCTCTCTCTCTCTCGCTCTCTCTTTCCTTCTCTTGCTTACAATTGCGAGAAACATTGAGGTTTTCTATTGCAAAAGCTTTCAGAATTTTAAAATTTAATATCTTTGGAGCATAACAACTGCGAAACTTATTCCGTTATTCTCCGTAAGTTATCTCCGTAAAGCTATCTCCAACAGAGCAGTTGGTGAACGTTCTTAGCTTTTACAATCTAGAAGCGATGTTTAGTCAGTCCAAATAATAGTCAGAATGGTATGTGTGTGTATAGTGTTATTATGTTATTAATAAATCCAAATATCTAAGAATTCATTTTTGTCTGCCTGAACTTCTAAACCACTTTATGTCAGTGGAAACCATTTTTAAACACCTGGTTCATTGAAAATCTACATCCTTTTGAATTTCAACTAATAAGGTACCAAGGTGGCGTTCCCAGTCAATATAAATTCATTAATTTATTTTCATTTTATTTTCATAATCCCGAATTCAAAAATTTTTGTAAACGGTCTATTGTAGCTGTTTGGGACACGGCGAGGAGAAGCGAGGATTGTTCCAATGGAACGAGTGGTACAATACGTCTCATAAAACAAGTTTATTATACTATTTTTCTACTTTGCATCATTAATTTTATAGTTGTAAATTCAAGCTATTAAAAACGTTGCATTACAACTTTTGTAGGTAATACGTGGTAACGCTATAAAAATGACATTTGGCGTTTTGTGAGGTTAAAATGTGTCAAATTTAAGTATGTTTCACTTCACAGATTGACACCCTGTCTTTTTGTTATTTGTAATAGAACCAATTCCAAATTTTTATAAGGTATAGAACCCCTTAAATAAATTTGTGGACAATTAAAAACTTCGTTTATTATGTACCACCAGCCTACTACGTTCGAAGATATTTGCAAAAAATTGAAAAACATGTTAGGCCTTATTTATTATTATTTATCGGAAAAGTCGTTACGGAAGCGGAAGCTGAGCGACTTGAAAACCCCAAAACCAAATCTTGATTAAAAAAATCTTGACTAATAGTTATTTGAAATTTTAGCTCAACACCCCTGCATTTTTTTATTTATAATCGAATCAATTCCAAATTTTTATCAGGTATAGAACTTAAGTTAATAACAACTGTCACTGTCAAAGGACTTGTATAATTTCTTTTGTATAATTTTCTTGTGGTTTAATACACATGAGTTCAAAATCTCAAAGGCACCTTTGATGGAGTTACTTTTTGCTCATACTATACATTATTAGAAATGTATTAAAGTCTTTATTTCAGCTTGACACCCTGTATCGTTGTTATTTATAATTGAAACAATTCCAAATTTTTATCAGGTATAAAACCCCTTAAAAGAGATTTGTAAAAATCTTATTTGATAGAAACCACCACTATACTACGATCAAAAGTAAATGCAGAAAATCGAAAAAACATAGTAGGACTTGTTTAATTGTAAAAGTCGTTACGCAAATTTATTCTGTTTCATCTGAAAACCATAAATCCAAATTCTGGTTAAAAAAATTGTTATATGAAATTGTTGTAAATTGCTTTTACAACAAGAAAGTCTCCCTAGCCCAATACTAGTAGATTGGTTATTTGTTTGTGGTTGCTAAAGAAGAGATATAAGGAGTCGGTGAAAATAATCTTTATAGTTACAATAATAGTTGACAGTTTATTACATCTTTTGCATAATTTCTGTCAAATGCAATTGAAGAAAAAGTCCTAATTCAATACCTTTCCAGTTAAAGTAAAACCTTCCATTCTTGTTAGTGCAAAGGCACAATCTTGTCCTTTCCAAAAAATCGGTTATAAACCATATTTCTTCATACGTGAATTTCAGTGCCAGCGAAAAAGGCCAATTTTTTAGTAGATCCAGATGTACAGCCATTTATCGAGATAAAAAATGTGGAATTTCATTAAATCTGTAAGTAGATAAAAATAGATTTACAAAGACGTCTACAACCAGTGTGGACTTCTACCGATAATTATTATTTAGAGGTGGTTCTTTCGAAGGAAACTTGTAACGTTATCTGTAAATTTCCAATTCAACAAACCCATACCATTAAACTATAAAAATTCTGTGTTTGGTTGTTTTTTATTACAACACATCTTACCAGCAACAGTCATATTACATCGAAGAAAACTGTTAATCAGTTCCCAATGTGAATGAAGGGAAGAACACACCCGGACTTCAACAGAAATAAATTATTAGAATTAAATTAAAATTATTTTATTTTTTGGGATTTTAACCAAAATTTGGTTTTGGGGTTTTCAGGTGCCCCAAAACAAATTTCCGTAACGACTTTTCCGATTAAACAAGGCCTAATATGTTTTTTCAATTTTTTGCATTTATCTTTGATCGTAGTATGTTGGTAGTTTATAATAAATGGGGTTTTTAATTACCGACAAATTTATGTTAAGGGATTCTATACCTGATAAAACAATTCCAATCGTTGTAATTGTAATGTTGTAATCGAAATAATTCCAAATAAAAATACAAGGGCGTTAAGCTGTGAAGTGAAACACACTGTATATGTAATATAAAACACATGTTACCAATCTTACAAAACAAATAGTTTCCAAAAACGATTTAATAATAGCCTCTATTATTAAATTGTTTTCAGTATTACAATGAGCATATTGTTAACGCAAAGAAAAAAATTTACATCGCTATCCCTATGCTTCCGGTTGCAACCAGATTAGTTGCCTTTTGTAAATGGCAATTCCCAATATTTGAAAATCTAAAATAATTCACATTTTGATTGAAAAATGAAGTTACAAAGATAATGTGATATTGTACGAGGGGAACACTGATAATATCTAGAATGCCATGTTTCTAAAAACGAATGAAATTTGTTTTTAGTTGACAGCTACTTTTTAATGTTTTGCGAGTTGATTGCCGTTTAGTTTGTTCAATTTGCTGTAATAGTTTTTTAATTATCATAATTTAAAGATTGTGTGTTTATCCAAAAATGAATTTGACTATAGAGAACATTTCCGGGCTATGATTTCTTACGATTTTAAGTCGTCATTAACGCCTAAACAATGTGAAGATCGGCGTAGAAGTGCATTTGGCGAAGAAGCCCCGTCTAAGGCAACAATTTATAATCGGTACGGCGAATTCAAAAGAGACCGGTTTTTTCTTAGGGATGAATTTCGTGAAGGACGCCCAAAAACTGCTGTTACTGATGAAAATATTGCCGCTGTTCGAGCAATGCTTGAGGAACATCGACGAACATCTTATGAATTTATTCGGGCGACATTGGGCATTGGTATGCGTCAAATACAAAACATTTTACATTAACAGTTACAAGTGAGAAAACTTTGTTGTCGATGGATTTCACATAAGCTGACTCCCGATCAAAAAGAACAACGCATTGAATGGTGCAGAAAAACTCTGGAAAAATTCCAAGGCGGCACTTCAAATTTGGTTTGGAATATCGTCACTGGTGACAAATCTTGGATTTATTGTTATGAACCTTTAAAAGAAAAGTCAATCGGCTGAATGAGTCTTTCGAACCGAACCTAAGCCTACAAAAGTTCGAAGAATTCGCAGTGCTGGTAAGAAGATGATTGCTAATTTTTTTACTAAAACGGTTTATATTGCTACTATAGCATTAGAAGATAGACGTACCGTTACTGCCGATTGGTACACAAATGTCTGTTTACCACAAATCTTTGAAAAAGTTCGTGAAAAACGCCCCAAAGGAAAAATAATCTTACATCATGACAACGCATCGTCGCATATAGCAAAAGTAACAACTGAGTATTTGGCTGCCCTAAAAGTCAGTACCATGGATCCTCCACCGTACAGCCCTGACCTAGCACCTTGCGATTTTTTTGTTTCTTAAAATTAAAGGTAAAATGCGTGGAGTTACTTTTTCGTCATCAGATGAAGCAGTGGAACATTACAAAAACCTGGTTTCTGAAGTGTCTCAGGAAGAAAGGTATCATTGCTTTAAGGACTGGTTTTATCGAACGCAAAAATGTATTGATGTTAAAGGGGAATATTTTGAAAAACAATAAAATCATTTAAGGGCCGGTATTATAAAACTTTTTACTTCCTAGATAAAATTTACTTTAAGAGTAAATTCATTTGTTCTGTCAATTTCATATGCAAATTGACAGAATAAATTAATTTATTACTCTAATAGTAAATTTTATCTAGGAACTAAAAAGTTTTATAATACCGGCCCTAACTGTTTTTAAAACTAATCCTTGTTTGATTTTCTAAGAATTTTCAGTGTCGCCCTCGTATAAAGTATTCGATAAGCGTGACCTTTCTGTTTTTGTCTCCTTACCTGAACTGTATTAAAAAGAGGCCTTTTAATTAATTATATATTTTAACTTAATACTAAGTAGGTATATTCGTAGATTTGTAGCGGAGTTGTTTTACTGGAACAAAATAAATTGTTGAATAAAATTTAAACATTTAAATAAAATCCCACGGATGTTCTTGTATAATTGGCCACAAAAAAAAATTAAGTTTATCTGTCCAGTCATATTTTTCTGTATATAGTGTTATTTTCCATTTTTAAAAACTATTAATCTCTTTTAGAATAGTTTACAGAAGGTTAGTTTATAGAACTTACTATTCTTTTATAAAAAGAGCAATATAATCAACCGCATTTAAAAAATATTTTGATATACTATACATGATTTGATATATTCAACTTCATACTTTCATGTCAGTAGAAAAGGTTCGTTGCTGAGGTCTTCTGCAATAGCCACAACTAGTAACTAATCCACAACGATAGAGGGACAAAGTCTTGCCGCCTGGTGTTGCGGATCATTTTTCGGCTTCAAAATTTACTGTTTGGTGAATCATCTATATTATATTTAATCAGGGTGTCATTAATGGGGTAATCATTATTATTAATAACAGGGTGATAACAAGCAATGAATGTTTAAAATGTATAACAGTCCATTTGTTTGCATCGATCACTCATATATAGTATTTTAGGTTATCCTGTAACGTAATATAAAGTTTCAAGACCTTATAAGTTTTCGGATTTCGAGATGCTTGCAATAAATTTCCATGTTTGAATAGTTTGAGATAAAATGCTCCATTAAAATGGTTTCAGTGAAATGTTAACAGTCGAAGCTAGTTGAAAATGTGCCAAAACAACTTAAAAGCATTTTTTACAATGACCGCCATTTAGAGGATGTTTCTTAAGAAACAGGTAATTTATGCCTTGTGAGAAAACTCTAAAATTTCAAAAAGTCACACCATCGATCGGACAGAAAGACGGAGCACAGACGGACGGATTTATGAATTTCAGTAACGAACTTCTAAGTTGGTTGAAAATATTAAAATAATCCAAATCGTTCTCTTCTGATTCTTTATTAGGCGCACATTTGAAAATTGTTTGAATACATTTGTAATTTTGTTAGTGTTGAATTCTAAGAAATATTCTAAAATAAGTAACACTCTTTTGACGTAGGACTACGTCAAACTAATTATTAAAGATAGTATAGGGCGTAACAAAAATATGTCTCGATTGAAATCGTTAAAAATACCTGCCGAATAGTAATCGTGTTAGCATATTCGTAAACAGCATGAAGTCCCATTCGCGTGCTGCACAATACACGTGCGAGCTACGTTCCCATCGCTTCGCTCACCGATAGCGGACGAGATGATGCAGTATTTCTGAGTGTGCCGTTGCCGCTGTGTGACTAACTCTATATCTGCAATCATGAGCAGTATGGCATAGTTCTAAAGATCTCGACGAGATTTATTCAAATATACGAAGAACATTTCGTAATGGTTTGAACCAAGCCTTTTAGAAATTGTTTGCTTGTGAACTGGAGAATAATTTTGACAATATCTTGGTTTATCTGAACAATCGTTAGTGCAAAACGACTTTGCGTGATATCGTTTTAAAGCGATCAACGAGATCTTTACAACGTTATCACGCATTGGCACACACTATGCAACATTGGCTATAACAAATTAAATCATAGCGTTGAAACCATACTTGACTAGCTTATGTTAAATCTCTGATCTGCTAACACTAGTCCTAAGCTCCAAACTGAACCTACCTTTTTTCTTTTTCAAGTAAAGCCCTAAGAAAATTATAGCCATCTAACTAGCACAAGTCAAGATCTACACGGTAAATTATATAACATCTAAAATCTATTTTTCTCATCTACTATAACCTCCAGTGTCAAATTCGGAGCATCCGTTACGGAAATCCAGCAACCTGTCAT
Source organism: Agrypnus murinus (assembly GCA_929113105.1). Lineage (NCBI taxonomy): Eukaryota > Metazoa > Arthropoda > Insecta > Coleoptera > Elateridae > Agrypnus > Agrypnus murinus. Next base: position 172,251,622 of record OV816026.1, on the reverse strand, counting down.
TTTGGCATTGAATCCAAGATGGCGGATTAACGACCATACTCCGGCAACTCCAGATCACGAATTTTGGACCTCTGTGCAACCTCAAATAAGATTCTGAAATCAAATCCCGTATACCTTCATTTCATCGAAAACCTGTCAGGAGAAGGGCTATTTGTTATTTATCTAGTACTTTGTATTGCAGATTGTACAATTAACATTCTATTCATCTATTGCTATTTATTGCTAGCAATCGTCGCAATTTTTCATCCGTTGTCAGCAACTTGAGCAAATGAAAATCAATACATTTTGAAAATTATAAACAAATTACAATGTTTTGAATACTACTGCCCCTCCGATGAAAGGGGAAGCAAACGTTTTTCAAGTCAAACGGTTGAAAGTAGGGTCATAACGGTTTGTAGGAATTTTTCCAGTGTCACAGTGCACATTGACCGAGGAATAGTTGCTGAAGTATACAATTGTAAAAGAGATAGATAAGCACAGAAAAAAGGGATCTAACAGGGACAGAGAATCTAAGAGAATTAGACTGTGTATTGGATGGAGGTTAAAATACTCTATTTTACTATACGCTTTGAATTTCGTGTGATTTTCTGTTATCTTAAATCTTAAAGGCCCTCATTTTACAGTACTCCCCTCACTGTTCCCAACCAACTATCTATGTTCTACTGGTAGTTTTAGAATAATGTGGTAATATGGTAATATATAGAAAACGTAGTAACATTTACAGGGAAGGAAATTTTCTAAAAATAGCTTCCTTGAAAAAAAGGAAGTAAATTATAGGCCAAGGGTTATCTTGATAATAATGATGGTAATATACTGCTATACAAATGAACTGAACTATTTGTATAAATTGGAGTAATTTTTTCCTATAAAACCATCGATTTTTGTTTTATAGTACATATGTTAAGCATATTTAATTGCACTTTGCTCAAATATCAACCTACATATTAAAAAAAAATCATATTTTCATTAATAAAATAAAAAAATTGTGAAATTACAAAAAAAATTATTCAACAAAAACATGTACTTTTTCTAATAACAGTTGAGTGTAAAGTTATAGCTACACATCGTCCATCTAACGGTGGAAGATCCTTCAAATGTCACAACTGACTTATTTACCGTTTTATTATCAAATATCTGGAGTTCACTCACTCTACCGACTATTACGTATTCTAACATCTTAATAATCATAACGGTAATAAAAGAGCAACTTGAAGAAAAATTGTATACTCAAATTAAATTTTAGAAGAACAATTTTGGAACAAGCACTGCAAGAAACAAACTGGATCACTCAAATATTTAAATCAAAATATCTCGAAGGTTGCAAAATAATCGCTCAACAGAAAAAAACTCCATAGTTCTGAAATGAAATTATTTTTTACAGTTTAAGGTTTACTAATCCATTTTAATCGTATTTTTATAGATATAAATAAATAATCAATTCAATAATTCCAACGTTTAGGAATTTCAATAGTTTTAATGAAGTTTCGTAGTTTAACTAACCTTGATCGTTTATTCTTCGTAATCAATTTAAAGTGTGGCCCCTGTCTTTCTAAATGTCTATTTATAGCTGTTTTTATTTTATTAAAGATTTTAGCGTTTTTTAAATATGAACCACAAATAGTAGATTTCGCCCTCGCTATTAAGGTTTAATTGAATGAAAACTGTGAACGTCATATACAGTGTATTTACAGTAACTAGTTATATGGACTCTTTTATAATTTGTAAATTTTGGTGAGTTGAACATGTGTTCCAGTCTGGACTTTTATCCGAAAATATCTGATTAGTCATGTTTTATTGGAAAAACATTTTGATCGCATAGGTGGGGCATTCTTTCTCCTATCTAATTACAATCTTTTTTATTTATTTTAATTTAAGCTTCCAGCATAGGAATCTAAATACAGGAAGCAATATAATTAATATAGATATAAATCTTATTGTCAACGGCACACAATAACTGAAATAATAATAAACCCTAGTTTAAAGCAACATTAATTCCACACTAACTAAAATATAATAAAAATAGAAAAGGTTAGTTACTAGAACACGATATAATAAAATGGAATTTAAGTAACAAGCAAGAGATGACCACTTAAACAATAGTATACTTATCAGGTAATAACATATTCGTTAAAAGTAACAGTAATTTCCTTACCAACATGTAACCACAATACTACATCGATTTAGTTACCAAATATAGAATACAATTTGTATTTAAAGGAAGTGTAAGAACAGCCAAACATATCGATTCCATCTGATATTGAATTGTGTAATGTACAAACTCTATTTACAGGTGCTGACAGTGCGTAATTGGTTATGGTTGTTTTTATATAAAAAGTATCTTGTAATCACGAGTTATCACGAGGAACATAATTTTTCCAAGTGAAAACAAATTATCGGTAGAATTATTTAGAACTTTATGAAGATAAAGTAATGAGGCTAGGTTACAGCGATTTTCTAAAGACATAAAATTAAATGATGGTAATAGTTCACTGTAGGGCAAGAGATTAGGGTATTCATTATGCACTTTATTGTATAGATATCTTAAGAATTTTGATTGTACAACTTCCAACACATGCTTTTGTAATTGTATGTAGGCGACCATACATTAACTTTGTATATTATTATAATATTGTTGGTATTTTTAAAATGATGGATATTTCTGATAATGAAACCAAGATTCTTCTAGCCGCATTTGGCAATTTCCAGAATGTGATTTTGAAAAGACTGTTTCGTATCAAAAATGACAACCAAGTCTTTATGTATATTTTTTGTAGTCAAATTGTCACCGTTTATATTGTAAGTAAAAGTTATGTAGTTTGGTGATTTGCTGTAAAGCATTACAAAACATTTATTGACCTTAAAGTTCAGCGAATTATCCTTGCTCCATTGATATAAATTAGTTACATCTGCCCGAGGTTTAATGCAGTTCTCAATGGTGCTCAAGCATACAATTAGAATATTGCAAGCAATTTAGCAAATCGTTTATTAATATTGTGAGAAGAAGTGGACCCAGGTTTGCACCTTAAGGTACTCCTGGAAAGATCCTTAAATTGATTAGTAATATTAACAAGTACGGAATATTTTAACATTATTGTAGACAACAATGTTGTTGAATTGTTGACGTGGGTATGAAGTGGAGTTGTATTAGGTTCAATAGGTATTAGGTCTGTTAGCACTCTTATGCTATATCAGTCTGCGTTTTAATTTCTGTCCCGTCTGTCCAATATAAGTAATTATATATATGGGTTGTAGCAATTATTATTATTATTATTATTTATAATAAAAATACAAAATTGCATCATTTTGAAGAAATTTTAAACGAGATTAGTTGGACGAAAGAATCAATTAATCTATAGAGTTTGGTGAAATATCAATAGGAGCAGAAACAATGCAACAACAAGTAGAAAAAGCATACAATAAGGTATTAAAACAAATTAAATCTGATAGAAAAAACATAGCAATAAGATATGGTTGCCCAAAGAACTGTGAAAAATTAGAGCAAAATTAGATAAAGCGAGAAGAAAATAGAAGAGAGTACAAGAAAGAAATTAAAACAAAATTTTTTGAAAATTTTTGGAATACAACAGTAAAATAAGACACAAAGATCAGTAAAAATCACAAAGATATGGAAGAAATAAAATCTTAAGAGCCTATTAACGGATCGTGGTATAAACACTATTTATACTAATAAAGTATCTGGTATGGATGGGATACCACCTTTAATATTATGTAAACTAGTAGAAACGTGTGAAAAAGTTTCGCATAAAATAATAAAGGGCTATACTATGACTAATAAAGGACTCTACTGTATTAAAAAGATTTATCTTAAAAAATATAGGAAATTGCTAATGTATCCAGTATGGCTATCTATTTGTCTTCTACCTGTTCTAGGTAAAGTTTAGATACGATTAAAGCAAGAAAATTAATGAAATGACTCGCAGTAAATAATAAATTTAACATGTATCAGTATGGTTTTAGAGCAGGTAGAAGTACAATTGATGCCATAAATAATATCATTATAAAAAATGAAACAACTCTTATAGAGAATAAACATAAAAAATGCATTTAGTAGAGTGTTAGTATCTAAGTATTATAGGAAACCTAAAAATTTGAAATGCTCATTGCGGTTTATAAGCATGTAAGTCTTTACGGTGTATAGTATATATAATATGGAAAATGACAAGGCACCCTTAGGGCTGATGTTTAGGTTCAGGTCTTTATTTAATGGAAGAATGATTTAGATTTATTATAAAAAAATCAAGAGACTAATTCAGATGTAGACGTTCAAATAACATTAATAACTGGTCAGCTAGTCAGATGTTTGTATGCGAAATAATTGAAATGATATTGAAGAAGTTGTAGACGACCTTTCCCTGTATTTCAGCAATCCATGGTCCGATTTCAATTTTTTTTGTGCCAAAAGATTCCCTTGTTATTCTCTTTAAAATGAGGTGTCACAATGGAAGGGGTTACTATTTAACATTTTAGTTCATCAAGTTGCTGAAGAGGGAGGTGAGGGGGTGAGATGAAAAATCTTGACAATGCTATATTTAAATGTCCTCTTGAAAAATAAATTGACGTGTTTTTACTTAAATCTATATTTTGTATAGTATAGTATAGTTTTGCATAGTATTGGAGATATTCAAGGTGGCAACTTTTCAAATGAACACCATTCAATCGACCGGGAAATTTCCTCTAAGAATGTAATAACATCATTTGTAGAGCAAGAAGTAACAGGTACCTTTAAAAATAAGCATATACTACGAGTCATTCCATCTTCGACTTTACATCAAATGTTTCGTCACATACCGAAATTTAGGTAAGATTACTAACTATTTTGTTCTGAATCTAGCCGAATGTAATATATTAATATATCATAAGACGGTTATGAGTTGATAAGTTAAATTAATAATATATTTATTCATTAATTAATTAATGAATAGGTACTGCATACTACACAATATCCGTTTCTCCGATTTTTCTGCCACATGTAGTATGTACGCATTTATTCCTTGTGAAAAAACATTAAATCGAGTCAAATATGAACGCAATCGGATAATATTTACAGGTCGCTCTAGTCGCTCAAAATTCATTTTTTAACTAAATTATCTATCATTTTGTTGTAAATCATTAAATACTAGAATTGACTAGAGCAACGTTTCCCAACCGCCGGTCCGCGGACCGGTGCCGGTCCGTCAGAAAATTTTGGCGGTAGAGCAATAACAGTACCTACTTTTCAAAATTTTACTTAACGAATTTTTTTAATTCGTTAAATAGTTTATCAGAGTTGACCAAGTGGAAACTCTGAGTAAATTTATACAGAGCTGGCGCTATATACATACATACGTGATATATAATGCGCCCGCTCTGTACCTATGTGGTGGGGTAGTACCCAGTAATAAGTAATAAGGAGGACCTGAAGGAATCTTCGTCTTGCGTCCCCGATTAACGCGAACGTACAAAATCTTGCTTTGATGCAGACCGTTGATTGTGTGTCGACACGTTGGGAAATTCCCCGTCTCAGATTTGAAATCTCGACCGCCACCGGTAAACCGTTTAGGTGGAGGCGTTAAAAAAAACTGTGCCCGCCTTGCGGTAGGGTAGCGCGAAAATCTGATCGCAGAATGTTTGCCAGCGCAGTACCCCAATCGTTTTGGAAAAGTTTTTTGGCCGACACTCTTCCGGGGGCGGGGGCTAGGGGTGATATGGAGTTTTTGGGGGCGATCGAAGATCTGTACGAGTGTATCGACTGGTTTTTCCGTACCTCCGCTCTAAGGAGCTCCGCCCGTTTTCTAGAGGCGGTATCTCGGAAACTATAGAAACCAAAACGACGATCTGGGCGTCAAACGACGGGCAATCTCAAAATGTTTCCTCTTCAAATGCCGTGCAAAACCATCAGAAAAAAGTTACAGCCGAAAAACCGCCGTCACCAGCCTAATCGGGCTCCTAAGTGGAAACCACTTCTGGAGGTCTTACATGATTGTGCCCTGGATTGTTTGAGCTAATTCCCGTTTTTTACGTTTTTGGAATGTTTTCTTTAATTTTTTACCTAACCGGTCCGCAAGCAAATTCTACGTCGTTTGGCGGTCCGCGTACGAAAAAGGTTGGGAACCGCTGGACTAGAGTATAAAATACATTTCTTGTTTACTAAAAGAAATGTCAAGAAATGATATAAAAAGCAATTACATACTTCTTATATTCAGATTCTGGAAGGTTTTAGGTACAAAACACAAAGAGCTTTTACATTGCTTGTAAAACCTCATAGAATTAGAAATTTGTAAAGCTAGAAATGAATGACGCACATAACAATTAAAAAGCTGACTATGCCTTTAGATCTAGTAGGCATGGAAAAATTCTAATGTTGCATTGTAAATCAGGACTTGTTCTTATAGTCCTATATGATATAAAAACTTTCGTGCTTGTACGCTGGTTTCTCAGTAGGGAACAGAAAACCGTTCAAATATTAGCTCTTTGTTTATATCTAGTCAGTCCTGAATTTTTTACATCTGCAACTTGTTTTGAGACCCTACAAACTTGTGTAAGTAGTGTGTAATTAAATTACCATCATATCCATCACCATTGCAAGCACCATTGAAATACAACTTACATTTTTGATGTAACTAAACTAAACTTTACTAAACAGTCGCAATTAAATAAAACGAAAACCAAATTAAAATATTTCATTTTAATGCCATTTTTCCCAAGATGGTGGCCCGATTACACCTTCTTTAACTCGGGTCTAATCGATTTCTTAAACAGTATGTATTCGCCAACATCTACGCTAATTTTCAGTTCCTATTATTTTTCTCCGTGAGTTGCTTATTTTTGATCTAGTTTTACTATACTTTTAGCCAATGACATTTTCATAGTCAATGTCTTGTCTCAAGTACTTAAAAGTACCTTTCAAATGATATACTCGTATAATATGACGCACTTTAAATGTCTCTCAATGGATATGTTTAAAAGTTAGTTAAGAAAATAAATTTTGAACGACTAGAGCGACCTCCTAATATTGTCTGATTGCGTTCACATTTGGAGCCATTTAAAGTTTTTCCATAAGGACTAAATGTATGCATGTAGCAGAAAAATCGGAGAAAGTTGTATTTTTTGGATCGCCCTATTACACAAGCTAAGAATACATAGTTTAAAATGCATTTAGATTTTACTGTTTTGCTCGAGACCATGTTGTATATTCCTCTGATCCCCCCCCCCATACGTACAACACTGATGCAGTGTACTTTTTATGAACTTTAAGTAAGGTGTTCGTGTAGTCATTACAGTTTAAAAAGTTAGTTTTTTTTATTTTAACGTTTTAATAATGTTTAATGTATGAGAAGTAGTAATTGAAGCAATTACATAAAATTATAAATAATAATGTTAAATATCCTTTTTTTGTATATTTTGCATAAAATAGATAATAGTTATATAAAATACTATGTGCATAATGTTCCTAGTTTTATATAGTTAGGTTCTCTTGTTTAAATCGCTGAAGATAGCAGTCTTAAATTTAGTAGACAAGAAGCACACATTTTGCTAGTTGTAAATTTGAAATAACTAGTAAGAGTTACAGTGTAACTGTTTCAAAGGGAGTCTTGGTAAGTTGTAATTGAATGGAAATACCATTAAAATAAAAAGGCAAAGTTTAGCCGTTTAGAAAAATAAGAAAATTTATTCTACGAATATTCAAACGCGAAAATACGGCAACGTATGGAACGGCAACAAGAGTATGGAATACTGTTTTGGACTGGAATTGACAATGGTATCAAAGTATTAAATGATCTTGATGCGAAATGGTTTGCTGGAATTAAGAAATTATCATTACGGAAATATTTGGAGGCATCAGCATATATGGAATAAATCGAAGGACCTGATAGCAAATGCGAATAAAGATAGGAACACATTTTTTCTTAAAAATTGTATGGTTTGTCACCTAAATCACCTTAAAAACCTCGCATCACCCTGAGTTAGGGATTTGGTGTTCGTTTAATTTACATTTTTTGCAAAGATAATTCTAATAAAGATTTTAATTATATTTTTAGCAAATCATCTTATCTTTTAACACATTTTATTGTTCATACTTTACTCTCCTAAACTTACTACTCATTTAAACGTTCATTCAGAGTATTTCATAACATTTAATTTGATGATCTAAAATTTAAAGTTTACTTTTTCAGATTTCTCTTTAAAGCGCTGTGCAAACTAATTATAAAAAGGAATTTTGAGTTAGTTCATTCCATTCTATTACTGCATATATATTTGGCTTGTCCGAATGTGGGGCATTCCATCGCAATATAATATGTACAATAGAAATATGTATGTGCAATATGCGTATGTGTATATGTTAATATAGAGTATGTGTATACATAGGTATATTAATATATACCTAAAAAAGGGTTTGGGAATAATCCCCACCCTCGTGCAGTTTTGAGATGTGTAGATATGGATGGATGGTTTGCTGCCACTGGTGGAACTACTAGTAGGTAGTTTAACTTAACCATATGCCTAAAGGTAGGTCGGTAGTCATACATCGTTTTAGAATTTGGCAATCATTAAATGTTCAATATAAGTTTGGGAGATGTGTGAGCATTCTAGTTCGTATATAACGTTGTTAGAGAACACTGTAAATGGAATTCGTTCATCTAATCTAAGTTTTACAGATATATTGCGTTGTTTGTTTCCTTTTAGAAAACTTTATTATGTAGATACTAACATTATTTAGTTGAACATAGCCACAATTTTCTCCATACACTCCCTATCGCCCCAATACACAATTATAATAACTTAATCTGACGAATTTCAAAACATTTAATAAAAAAATACGAACGGAGGTTTGATGTTTTCGAAAGCACGCAAGTTGGAAAAGCTAAACGATTCAACGGGGACTTTTGTACGACATAATCATCTTATGTGGTTGAAATAAAACAACTTTTAATATGCTGCACACAATAGGGTAAAGTTCCTAAATCGATCGGTTCGCTAAAACTTTACCGGTTCTTCGGTTCCAGATGGCAGATGTTTCTAATGCCACTTACGGAATTCTTTCCAAGTTGCAACATTAGTGTTCTATTGTGTTCGTATTACCGATTCGTTTTACCGTTTTCCGCATTGCATTCGTTTTTATGTTGTTGCTAGTATTATTATTATTATCATAATCATGATTTGAATGAATTGTTTTGTGAAAATAATATTACAAAGAAGTTAATACCGTAATTGTTCTTCCCTCTCCCCCATTATATTAATAGGAATTTCAAACAAATGAAATGTGGCTAGCGATTGCAATGTTTGTACAAAGTTAAAGCAACAAAAATTATAAAATGTAACGTAAGCGATGTTGTTTTTTCGGGAAATGGGAGTCGCGAATTATCCCGTTTTATTTTTCAAACAAAACCGATCATCATTCCACTGCAAACACATACAACATCACGTAACAATCTAGAGGGGGAAAATTAAAGGTATATTTATCATAAAGTACATTTTAACGATTTAATTTTCAGGGGGAGGATGAAAAAAGCTAATATTAGAGAAATATAAAATTTGTTTAATATCACCTCCATATTTTACCACACCTAGGACTATCAAATCTGAGAGCGTGGCGAGGCTGATCCAAAACCAATATGTGCAGAAAACACTTAAAATGCAAATGTCTCCATCCACTAGTTTGTGCTTGCCAATGGCGGTAGCGTTGCAGCACTGCGATTTATATCGAGTTTATTACCCATTGAACAACTTCTGTTACTAGAAATTGTCTTCGGCTTCCAATATAGTTCAGAAAGAAAAAAACTTTTTTGCTCAGCTTGTTCATCGGATCTATTAGGTGTGATGAATAAAAAGGAGAAAACAACCAACGCGTTAATTTGGTTTTAACAAAATCACGCGCCTACATCTTAAGCAAAGGTAGTAGCTTTACATCCAAATTATTTCTGAAATTCGCGCACGAAATAAGTGAATTAATTGGCAATTAGTATTACTTGAGATATAAAATATTTTGTGCTTGATGTGCTTTAAATTTCTGATTTTGAGTATTTAATTAACTATTGAGTTAATAGTCGACTTTGTATTTATACCAATAAAAGCAGCAAAATTTAGATGACAAATTTATTTTGTAATGCGACAAGATTGCGTTAGTGATGTAAACAAATTCACGGACTACCTGCACCAAATGCTATAGCTTCGTACAAAGTACAGTACAAAGATCGACACACTAGTTATTGACACTTCTTTATGCATAATCGATGTTGTAATTTACTGGTTTTCGCGTTATTGGAAAAGAAAAATACCAAAGAATGTAAAATCTCAAAGGCTCAATCAATATCAGACTTGTTGACTTTGAAGCTGTGTTAGGTCTTTTGCGTTCGCCACCTTAGAATTTCTATACATTATTTAAGATAAAATCAGAATGTTAATTAAAAACTACCGTACCCCAGCTTCTAACTCTGAATAACTATATAATGCATTCTAGTTTCTGCTCGTTTTAATTCAAGAACCGAATTCAAGGACATGAGCACAAGCATGAATTCCAAGTAGAAGATCACTTTTGACAATGACGGGTGTCGTGCGTCACGTTCCCACTATTATAAAAGTTTTTATTTATAAACCGATTTGAATGAAACTTGAAGGGGTGAAATACAGCCTAAAAACACCCAACATTTTTTTGGAACACGCTGTATATTTTTGCATTTTTAAACGCATCATTTTTGATTAGAAATATGTGTCATTTGCCAGTTTTTGTTGCCATTGTGACCTAAAGATTGACTTTTTACCTTGGAATCTAGAAGGTTATGAATCAATGGACTGATCAATTAGTACTAGAAAAATATGAATTTGTTTGAAAATATTTTGCTTTTTTGTAATTCCCAATAATACTGTATAAACCACCTACCTAACTAGTCGTAGAATTTTATTCAGAATACAACAATACCAAACATTCCATAGTTTTAATGATCTCGGTAATCCGCTAATAATCATGTCGGATAGCTCAGCGGCAGAGATTCTGCCTGGATTGCAGACCCGAGTTCGATTCCCAGTAGGAGATGATAATTTTTCTACATGTAAACTTCTTAAATTCATTGCACAGTTTCCTTTATTTTGCCTAAAAAAATTCATATTGTGTTTGATGTATCACTGTTGTATGTGACTCTTGTGAGTGTATAATTTTTGAATACTCTGTTATAATAATAATGTTATAATAATACTATGAAATAAACCCAGAAATGCTGCAAAGTGCATTAAATTTATGTTTAGAAGCGCTGGATGCGAACTGCATTTAATTAGAGTACAAAAGAATTTCCAAACTTCTGCACGTGATAACGTTTAAGCTATGTAGTTCTGCATAAAGTATCATCAAGAGTTATTTTCATTTAATATGGCTATGAAAGAACACATTATAACCTTTAAAATTGGCTCACATATTTTTACTTCAAAATTGTTTGTCTGCATAATTTTTAATTTTTCGATTAGATTTTAAGTGATAGATTTATTTTAGTTTTTTTGATAATTGTTGATAAATTTGATAGAATCTTGTTGTTACACTTAATAGAGTTATGGTCGTAAGGTACTTATGCTCTTTTACAGATCTTTACCTTTCCCTTACCTCCTCATAACTTGAATTCTGAGCATCTGATTCTGTAGTATAGTGTAGTACCTATTTCAAGCATTCCAGAATGTAGATAACTTAAAAACTCTTTAATGCTTTTTATAAGAATCTCTAGTTTCCTTCGCGTTATGGTTCTCTATGATTTTATCTACTTTTTATTGGTGCCTGCCTTCTTTCTACGTATGTCTATTAATAACTGAAATACTTTATTTGCTATATGCTTCTAAATTTGATCTTGTATTTCTTTATGGACACTTTAATAAGGTAGAGCTGATTTTGTTATTCTTGCTGTTTGAGTAGCGGTTTAGCAGCTTTAATCTAGATAAGTTACATTTTGTTGTTTATTTCGCTGTAACTATTTAGATTTTCGCTGATAACGTCACTTTGTCAAATGACGTTTTCCTTTGGTTGATTGAATCGGAATCGTTTTTGTGGATTTATTTTGTAATGTTGTGGTGTATTGATCCAGCTTGTTTTGGTTTCCTTTGGGAATTTCATACCCTTATTCTTCTTGACGTTATGAACCACGTTTTCACATCTTCTTCTCTTCTTTTCACAACTGCTATTTGGTAATTTATTTGTGTATTGTAGACTTTTCTTTCCCAGGGTCTAGCTACTTTCTTTTGTAACACTTAAGCAAAAATCATAGTATTACCTTTACTGAGTATTCTGTTGGATTCTTGGGAGTTACAAGTCAGACTACTCATGCATATTATTCTTGCTTAGGATTCAATTAAAAAACTTTTAATTATTTATTTTATAGAGCATTTAATTATTCATATTATTGGATAATCATTATTGTACACATTCTAATCACTTATTTAAAAATAAGGTATTTAGTGTTTTACTGACATTTTCTTTTTAAATGGTTTTTCTCCATTATGACATTAATACCTATTGGAACATATTATGTTAGAATTACCATGCAAGTTAACACGTTAAATTGTAATCGTGTAGAATATTTAATAATTTTATTAACTATTGCTATCATTTGTGATTGGCCAATCATTTGTTACCAATAGTCGCACTTTTCTGATGTTTGTTTTTTTGATAAATTTAATTAAGCCAAACACGTTGATACCCCTTTTATATAATTGCTCGGGCTTTCATTGATTCAATAATTGAAGTAAATTAATGATTGTGTTGATTGTGATATAATAACTTAACTAAGTAGTTGATATTATATTTTTGGACTTTAAAATCCGCTGTGACATTATAGTAGTAGCATATCTGAAGATATAGTGCGGAAAAGATACGTGGGGTTCCCACGAGGTCTCCTTTCCCCCAACCACACGCTAGCTGGTTGGAAGTCAACAGAACTAACTGCGGTTAATAGTTGTTTATCTATTTCCTGAATAACGACCCTTTCTTGGGTAACGCCTTATTTCTTCTATAGCTTTGTTATAGTTGTCGTCGTGCAATTCTTTAATCTTTTGTTTCCCTAATTATTTGTATTGCAATTTCTAATTATTATGTTCTGTAATGTTAATTATTGCCCGTTCTTTGCTCTATGTTATTGGCTTTCAGTTATATTCTGCAATTTTGCATTTATGCCTATATTGAAGTATTTATTTTTGATCAGTTAATTGCACTAATTCCATGTTTTTAGTAGTTTGCCATTTCCTTTTGCAACTAATGCAATATTTTCTTTTATTTCTGCACACGAAAACTTGGGACAAATTCTTTATCTGTTGTCCATCTTTATATAATGATGATGTGATATATCATACTCGCTCTGTCGCATTCGCAATTGCAATTTTGTAAAAAAGGCGTCTTAGGCAAAATTTTTTTGCGTCGGAGGCCGCCTTTCAGATTTTGATAAAGCTTTTGCCAAAAATCTCACTATGGACCAGCTTCAATCTTTGTTAAGGTTCAAGACATGTCATACTGATAGGTGATCTGCAGATCTAAACAAAGGTAACCGTATAGATCACGACAAACCCTTAGCGTCTCCGGTAACTCCAAGGTTAATATGTGAATTTCAACAAATCTTTGCAAGTGCTACTGGGGGAATTGACACGAATTGGGGATGAGCAGATAGCGTTGGAAATTCTATGTGTATAGTACATAAAAACAATCACTATACAAAGCAGGTGAGACTTTTGATATTATAGCAGCGTTCGGTATTTCAGATCTGTTTACTTGAAGAGCTTGTATTTCTAGATACTTTAACGTCATTTCAAAGTAAATATAAGGTTTTATACCCTAATGTATAATATGTAATTTAGTCATTGGGTCACAATTGAACTATTGGGTCTAACCTACACAATTCAACTGACAGAATCTTCAATATTGGCGAATCTTGAGATACGGTTATGCAATGTCCTAAGAAATCATGACGCAGAAGCGCAAAAACTATATATGCAATATAAGCGGTTTTCAGTTGTGAACGAGGACAAAACGTTCCCGGGCATCCGAATTCTACGTCCCGCCAATGTTAGTTTACTACAAGAACTAGATGAAAACCCCTTTTTTTAAGCACCACTACAGTAGTTTTCTGATAAAATAAATAGAGCATGAATGCAGCAATCTTCTTGAATGTTAGACCTTTCGTCAAAGCAAAAGTTTTGTTGCCACACGTAAAGTCTAGCTGCCAATTTAGATTGTCCTATGGTATAGAATCATGATTTTAACGACAAATCGAGACTGGGGAATGTTATCGGGAAGATTATTTTCCATGACATTCATCGGATCCAGACTTTAGATGCTACTAAATACGTATATGGGATTAGCCATCGAGACAACACACAGTGTGAAACCTAGGACACGATTGACAACAGATCAAGTATAGTCCCTGATCGGAATGGCGTTCCAAAAGGCGGCAACTATGGAAAGGGTTTTCAGTGAATTTCCACCTAGTGACTTAAAGCCAGTGGACTGACTTCGCTTCATCAACAGTCACTGGCATCTTGAAACTCGTCAGAAGGATGACGCAGCATCTGCTGTCAATTACAATTTCAGGTCTTTCGCCTGCGTTTCAAGATTTTGTTCTAAATCAGAAAGTTGGCCCTATTACTTCATCCAGTACAGATTGTCCGAGGTAAGAAAGTTTGAAAGCGTGGTAGAGCATCTGGAGTAGTCACGATTTTACTGTAAATGTTAGATCCCGTGATACCAAAATTGGAAAAAGCTGCTCAGGAAAATAAAAGCAAAATATATCGTATCATTACATTATAATGTAAGTCTTTGACATATTTTTATAACTCATGGGACAAAAAAGCCAAATGAAGCAGTGCCTATTGAAAAGAGAACATACGAGATTAAAATACTGTAGGCAAATAAGTTAGAAAAGGCATAATAGCCATAACAGCTATTTCTTTCACCTTCTGATCAGTAGAAATCCAGATCTTTGTAGAAACATTTTGAAATTTTTAGATTAACTACAATTTTTCTTCTGCAATAAATTTCTTTTAAATAAGATTTTTGTCAATTCCATTTCTATTGTTTAATTTCTACAAAAAGTTTAGCATATATACGTTTGTTTCAGACATTTTCCATCGTGCAATAAATCCCCAAGGAAGATGAAAGGTAAGTTGATTTAATTTATAATAACGGACAACATGCAACATGTTAGTTGGTTAAAAAAACATGTTAGTTGGTTAAAAAATTAAAAAATGTTAGTTGCTTTACATATTGAAATTTTTTGTAACGACCTCTGTTGCCTGCAGCAGAACCAATTGTTATAAAGTTATTTTTTATACTTCAGATCCATTTCCGTTTTGAAATAGCGCGCTAATCTTACTATTTCCGGGGTGCCGTTTCCGGTAGTTGGTGATTTCTTGTAGGTAATCAAAAATCTTCTTCAAATTATATAGTTGAGATACACATAACTTTAAATCAGACTTTTTTATGTTATTTTACTTTACGTTTTCGTTTAATTTGAAAGGAATAAAATAATTTGTTATAAAACCTTTCTGTAAGATTGTTTTCAAAGTCATTATCTTAAATGTTGTATCTGTTGTATATGTTGAATGTAAACTACATACGTTACAATTATTTTCATTGTTTAACCAAGACTTTATAAAGTTTTATTTTCTTTCGGTAATAAATAAATTACCTTGAAACCAATTATTGCAATTCTCTGCATGAATTGTTTAACAAGAATTTCGTCCAACGAATAATAAATGAATGTTAATTATATTCTCGAATAGCTCTAGATAATTATCAGACAAAATAATGTCCTTTCACTTAATTAGCACAAGTAGCAAACCTTACTGCTCTTACTCTCTGTTTGTTACTTTTAGTTGTTTGAAAATAATTGAATCATGTGTGTCATTTTTTATTCTTGCGGCACATTTAATCTAAACAAATCCTTTAGTTACCTACTTACTTCTTGATATAATTTGATGTGAGTTTTTGTTTGATTTGGAGCTGCAAAATTTAAATGTGATATTGTAAGCAGATTTTTTTGTTGTATACAGTTCAGATGCAGGCAACATGAACTACATGAATCAAAAGGTATATTTATGTAAATTGTGGAATCTAAATACTTTCAACCAACTTAAAGGATAGTGCTTTCAGCTCCAAACTGACAAGTTACTATAAAAGCTGCCCTATGGAAATAATCTGCTCCTATAATCCTGACTGTAAGCATAATTTTTCGAAATAAGTAGACAACGCAAAAAGTACTGACAAATCATAAAAGAGTGCGCTGACTTAAAACTATATAAAAAAAATTATAAAAAATCTGTTAACTGGTTAGTAAGAAAATAGTGTGTTTGGATTTGACAGGATTAACATTTTTCTTTCTCTGTTTAATTTTAATGTTTAGTGCATATTCTCGTGATGCATCAATGAACTTCACATGGTGCGTCACCAAAGCATCAACGCAAGCATCACTTGTTCACGAAGAAATGATTGTTGTTCCTTGGTTTTGTTCATAATCCTAATTTTTTATTCCTTTCGTTCTATTAAGAATTACAGAACGTCTCCCAAGTGATTCCTGCAGCACCAAGTATATTTTAATTCAGTTAAGTTTGTGACATTACTTTGCTATCAGCAGCCCATTTTCTTGCTATCAGCAACCCATGTTCTTGCTATCAGCAATTGATGCCCCCTTGCCATCCTCTGATGGCACGATTAACCTCTGTTAAGGTCTTCCAATTCCTTGATTAGCATTACTTAATTACTAGCATAAACTTTTGTCTGTCTTAGCATGTAAGGAATTTCTTTTAAAAGATGAAAACCACCCTCAATTTTTTGTAGCTAGCACGTATTCTATATCCGTACGCAAGGACAGCAATATTTACTATTTTTTTCTTGAGGAATGCATTGTATGCCCTTCAACGTTATTCATTCAGCTAATCTCTATATAAGTGAATTTAAATTTTTTTGTTGTAATTGTTTAATAAACTTAATGAAAAACTATAAAAAGATTTCCTTTTTACACATGTTTCCTTTAGATAAAATTAACAGGGAAATTCGATATTTAGGGAATATCGATTTAAGAAAAACCGAAACACCGAGATTTAGCAATATAATTTGGCGTTAAGAAATTAAGAAATATAGAAAATTTTGAAATTTGGGACCAATTTTTTGTTCTTCTTCTTCTTGTTGATTAAGCTGAAGAAAAAAAATTTCTTTTGAATAACTTGTTTTAATAATAGAATAATTCTTGCTTATTATTAGATTTAATACATTTATAACTTCTTAGATTGAACAGAATTGAAACATGAATCTTTGTATAGATTTGTATCTGTATGACCATTTTCCAAAAATTTTTTAAAAAATAAAAGAAAGTTCTTTTTTATAAATTTGAATAAGCATGTATCTGATATAAATATTAATCTAGTTAATTGTTTGAAATAAAATAGATACAAAAATGTGCTGTTCTTTATTTCAGTTAAGATAGAACAATCATGGATGTGGCTTTGGCTTTCTTCTTGATTTAAGAGTCTTGAATTGCAATTAGTCCTTGAATTACAATTTGTACTTTATGGAAGAAAACTATTAAAATGTGTTTATTTTAACTTTTATTTGTTTATAAATATGAATATGTAGCATTCATATTTAAGCCAGTGGCGCCCAGACACATTTCCACATCATCTTTATCTACATAAAACCCGGAATTCCTACAATTTGATTGCACTCATACTTGCATTTGGCTACATTTATTCAAACTTTCACTACAAAAAAAAAACACTTAAAATAGTTTGGAAACTATTATGGATTTAGTTCTATAACCGTTAAAAACAATTTCCAGATGTTTTTGAAATATTTATCTCTTATAAACATTGATGATGTTGATGCGTTTTCAAACTATTTATCAGTCTCCTAACAATCGAATTTCATTTAATTATAAAAATAGTATGATATGAATTTTTGATATGTTAATGATGATAATTATACTGAATTAAAATCCTTATAAGTATTTTGTGAAAGATGTATTTCCACAATTCAGTTTCAGATAAATGATACCAAATGTACAGTTGCGATCATTCGCTAAGGAACGATGACAAAATTATAATCGCTGATTTTTCAGTTTTTTTTACAATATACGCTTCAATTTGACCTGATTTATGAACTAGGCAATTAAAATGTTAAAGAATAAAGTGTTCTTGAATGCCATATAATTTATGTATGATGGTATTTCTTCGGAAGGGGGAATAATAAAGAGATTTGTGCTTTTTTGTATTTATTAGTCGACGTTTCGAATATATATATTCCTTTTCTAGACTGTAAGTTAAAATTTACACTAAAATATAGAATGTGCTTAATATATTAA
This sequence comes from Agrypnus murinus, assembly GCA_929113105.1. Classification (NCBI taxonomy): domain Eukaryota; kingdom Metazoa; phylum Arthropoda; class Insecta; order Coleoptera; family Elateridae; genus Agrypnus; species Agrypnus murinus. Next base: position 172,233,305 of record OV816026.1, on the reverse strand, counting down.
CAATTTACTACCTAATTTACATCTGCAAAAATCTTGTCCATTTCGTGAGTCAGTTCTACCATATTTTTTCATCTTATTCTCTAGGATATCACAGGATGTTTATTAATATTCGTTTACTTATTTTAAAGAAGCCATATAATTTAATTTTCCATATTATAATTTTGTCATCGTTCCTTAGCGAATGATCGCAACTGTACATTGAAACTTATCTAAGTGAGTACGGCTACACTGCAAGAAGTCCATTACATTTAGCACGATTGATTCAGCAAAATCACCGCTATGACTTCTTTCCATTAATCTTCTAGTATCATGAACAAGTTACTGTTTCAGTGTAAGATTTTTCAGTAAGTGATTAATCTCACCTCTCTTCTCCTATGCTGTTACTAGGTCATCTCCTAGTAGGTCTCTCGATAGGTTTTAATATTCAACACATAATTGAAATCAGGTCAATTTGTTTAGATATTTTGAGGTGATTTGTTAAGGGCCTGTAATTGGGCTTTGACCTGTTGTTTGATTGAATAAATAATTAAGGCGAGCCTGCGCATAGGTATCAACCTTCTAATGGTCAGAGTAGAGCTACCGTGTTTTTTACAGATTTTTAAATCAGTGGAATCATTCTTGTCATGAGTTGGCACATATGCAGTCTTATAGAACAACAAACCATATCTTATGTCAGACAAAATTGCTTCATTCAAGATGCAAAAAACTTCTAAGGTCCCCGCTAACTTATCCGCCAAAATATTTATAATTTTATTAAAGCAGATACTTAGCTTGTAAATTTTCTATTATATCTAGAAAATTATATCGAATGATGATGATAGTCACACTACCTTCTAATCTTCCTCTTTAAAGCTCACAGACACAACTCCTTCTGGCTTTGTTACTACTTCACTCATTGTCAATATTTTTCAGTTTGCAAAGGTTTAGAACATGTGAATTTAGTAACAGTTTAACATAGATCACAAACCACTGAAAACGATTACTTTTTTCTAAAGACGTTTGATAAATAAACTTCCACATATGCAATACAGTTTACCCGGTCCGTTAAGCTAATATATTGGCTTACTATAGATTATGGCACACCATGTTAAAAAGTTACTTAAACAGTAACAATGTACGTACATATGTAGATTCTTCCGTACAAGGTAATACTCAGAAAAGATCTTCTGTGTCATCTCATATACATTTACAATAAAATAAAATAACATCAAATAGATCTTTTGCAATATCCTTCTAGGAAAAGTTAAAATATTGCTTAAGATGTTGCCGGATTGAGATTGATTAAATATATATGTGTATAAAATTTTTACACCATTTTCACTACCTTAGATGGTTGGAATAGCTTTTGTTTTAGTAGTAATTTAATGAGGTTTCTATAAAAGTCCTGTATCATAAATAAGCACTTATTTATACTTATGAAAAAGGTACTTACTTGTGTATCTAAAAAGGGCCATATTTTGTTCTTATTAATAATTTATTATTGTTATATTTTATTCGTTCATCATCATACTATAATAACATCGAGTTCTTTTTCCTTTCATATCCATGGCATATATAATTTTATAGGATTTTTATAAAGTAGCATCGTGCGGCACTGCGATTGCATTATCCTTAAAAATACTGACATTGGAAGGAGCACTTGCCGTAGGAAAGGGTAGGCTGAGACTATTTCTTAAGCCTAGACAGTGTTTGGTGAGTGTGCGAGAGTGTCCGTGTATAGTACTCCAATCGCTGATGTGGAATCTACAGTGGTGATTTTATTAGATAATAACATGTAAGTTATGGTGACCTATTTGATCTTTGATTTTCGACGAACAAAAAGTTCGTCTCTGAATTCGTGAAGTCTGTCGATCTGTCGCCTTTTTCCATATTGACTTTTTTGAATTTTTCTTTTTGGAATCTTATCGTACATCAAATTCTAAGAGACCTTTGGTTGAAACATTTTTTTGTATCTCTTCGGGAAAGTGGTCAAAATGACCACCGAAGATTTCGGTAAATTTTTGAAAAATGAAAATTTTTGTATTTTTTAAAATTTACGAAAAAATAAACATTTTTAGCAACTTTTTTTTACGAAAAATCTTAGGACTTAAAATTTTAGTTTTTATGACAACTAATGTGTTAGGTCAACATTAGTTTTCAAAAATAAATTAGTTTATTAAGTATACAGTTGTTTTTGTTCGTCATGGCAATGCTAGCTCTGCGCGTTCTCAACTGGTTTATTTTTGTTTTTGAGCGAGGGACTTCCACCCCTCCCCCCCCTAGTAGGAATTCTTCACGTACTAAACATTGACACGGGTCCTATGGATTTACTTCCTTATCGGACAAGAAGGTATATGATGTGACAAATTACCAGCATAGACAGGATCGAACAGCTATCCTTTGATATGAGGTCAAGATACTATCCCACTGATCCCCTAACCCACTAATTCCTCCGCCACTAAGTCTTACATTAAACAGAACGTGAAAGAGCTTAACATATGAACGTCTTATGATTTCTAGGGTATTTTTTGTGTCATATCCAACTGCAAGAGTTGCAAGACTATACAACAAAGAGTCCTATAACCTTTAAAGCACTTATCTAAAACCTTTATTTTACGAAAGTTCAATTTTTCAAAAGGTTGTTCAGTCATAAAAGTTGTTAGTCAACAATCTTCTGGAATGATACTGTTTTTTGAAAGGTTTTCTGAAGTATGGCTTTATAAAAAAGAAGTTTTAGAGATTCTGAGATTTTTTTTTAATATAAGATCGGGTCGAATGAATGACCTTTTGAAGTAATTTTGTATAACCTAGTTTTTAGAGATGTTAGATTAAACATCTTTTCAAAGGAACTCTTTTCTAAATCTTTTTTAAAACCTCTAAGAGAAAAACGCTCTCTGAAAAAGATATTACTCAAAATAAGATCTCTAATGACGTACTCTTCAATTCGAAAAGATTTTAATAAATTTTTTGGGGCAACACAACAGTTAAGGAATTATTCGCTTGAAGTGCTTCAAATGAGCTTGTGGTCTTAATTAGGGGCGATTCTGTCAAGATGTGGAATGTTAAAAAACATTTGAATGCACTGCCAAAATTTAGATTTGTCGCGCTGTTGGCTGTTGGAAATTACTCAATTCGTTGTTAACTAAACTTCATTATTTGTATGAAGCTTCTCAAGAAAGCTTTCGCAAAAATTATGTTCTATAGTCGAGCTATGAAGATTTTAGATCCAGATGAAAGATTAAAATTTGAAGTCAAGGAATTTCTCTAACATAAAAGGCAGGAACAGGCTTAGAAAATAAAATAGAAAAGATAATGAAAATAGTTCTCTCTATAAGCTAGTAAGACCAGTAGTACTCGGCCTTTTTCAAAATTTTTACCCTCTACCCAGTATTTAAACGTTTTGCGTAATACTGCATTCGATTACACGTCTTTGAACTGAAAGAAAAAAATCAGTATAGGTAAAAATCAAGTTCTTTAATATATTTAGTAAAATATTAAACAATATTTTGCCTTATTTTACAGTTAAAAGAATCGAAACAAAAGACTAAATATCTTTCAAATGATGATTACGAGGGATGATTAATAAATTCGCAGCCTAAAATATATATTATATTCCTCTTTGTTATTGCATGGCTTCGCTATTTTCATGGACGCTTTTATATCCCTATACCAATAAGCCCATGAGTTTCCAACCGGTGTGAAAATAACCCCGAACAGAAATGCACTTTTCCAATCGATGGCGATGCTCAAGCTCAGCAATTCCCTGCAAGAAGGATTTTTTTGAATGCAGAACTATTCTCCGACAGCTTCTATCAGGGCGTTATCAGCCTCGTATTTGTTGCTTCGAAGGCAAACTTTCAATTTGCCAAACAGAAAATAATTGTTTGTAGACGAGCTCATTGTCTCGATGAAACGTCACTCCTCCATTTATTTCACATGAATTTCATTTTTTTATGAATTACATCTCATAATTTGGGCAGAAGTTTAGTATGTTATTGCCTTGTTATTGTATGTCCCATTGCCAAATAATCGATTAATGATGCCCCTTCCGCATCCCGAAATACAGAGGCCATTACTTTTTCCGCAGATGCTTGCACCCAAAACTTTTTTGGTTATAGAAAACCCTGAATATGTGATCGCTTTGACAAAACTTTGTATTTTGGTTTGTGGGTCAAAGTGATAGACCCAAGTTTTATTTATTAGGCATAAAATCGCCCTTGATCTGCTCGAGTCATCTTTAATGTTGACCTTTCATATTCCAATCTGACTCGTTTTTGCTATAAATCGAACTGTCAATAATTGCCGATCTGACTTTCTCATTGTGAATTTTAACATTGTTTTCAGTCGACACTGGTTTCGGACCACCACATCGAGGTGAAATTTCTTCCACGTTTAAACTCGGTTATCCACTTTTTAACAGTATTGTTAGAAGGAACATACCCACCGAATGTAGCCACCATGTCGTTATAAATTTCAAGAGGAATTATATTCTTCTTACACAAATATTTAATCGCAGTGGATTTCGTCTTTTTTCTATTTTGCAGAACCTAACATAAACAGTTTTGGAAAACAATTTATAGTACAAAAACCAGAGCAGCGATTACACTACGTTTGAGATGCGTCACTAAAACAAGGTTGTTGTGCATTGTTAAAGTGTAATCTTCGAGTACGAATTTGTTGACTTTTCTCGTACGAGTTTGATCATATGCACCTTTAATTAAACTGATTACTGCATTTATTACTAGATATATTGAATACCACCATATTTTTTTAAACTATTTAGATTTTTCCGACGACTTTTGCCAGATATGCTCCTAGGGGTACAATACCACAGAATGAAAACTGTTAGACTATTAGCCTTGGTAGTGTAATGTCTAGAGTGCTGGACTTTCACCCAAGCGGCCCGAGGTCGATTCCCGGTGCCGGCAGATCTGGTTAAGGTTTTCTGCAGTTTTCCTTAGCTGTGACACAAATGCGGGATTTGCGCTGCTCCATCTGTAAGTCGGCTGCAGCCGCACTTAGGGCCTACGTAATAATAATAATAATTTTTCCCTTTTGAAGTCTTTAAATGTAATATAATATTTGAATGTTATCAGCTGCTGTAAACTTTAAAGTTACTTTATAGTAAGATAATATAAGTTTGCAGTAAGATAGTGGAATAGTTGTGTTATCTCGCACGTGAAACCTCCAAATTCTCCTCCGAACGACTGGAGGAAGTTATAGAATTTATATATTGGCATAACTTTGAAGCACCAAACAGCAACAGTAAGAGTAATAAAAATCTTACCAATTGTAGCATTAGCTTGTTGACTTGTGTTTTTGGCAAATTGGTATTTTTCTAAATAAAAATACCTTGTTATAAATTTTTATTCTGCTTTCCAAACCATTTGAAACATAATTCGCGCCTCAGACCTCACTACCGAATAAAAATAGAAATGCTTGATGCATACGTTCTGGGACACGACGCGGCTTAACTTGTCGAACGATTTTTATTTTCGAAAATGAATAAAATTTCGTTACACATTACACAGTTTAAACCAAAATACCTAAAATAATACACTTATAATTTTTCTTCGCAGGAGGTAGAACGGAAAAATAAATGATAAATTATAGGGTATGTCTTCCCAAAGTAGAACGTTTGGCAACCCTAGCTTCACTATCTTCAAACCGGTTAGGTTAAAGCGAGCCAAGTTATTTATAATAAAAATAAGTAGTCGAGCAGAGTATAATACTTATCATAGGTCCCCTTTCTGTTAAATAGTTAGATTAAGTTGGTTCAAAAGGCTTAAACAAGTCGAAAATATCAAATCTTTTCGAAGCTTCAATCTACCAGAATATCTATATCTACGTCCTTTCAACCACGCACATTTTAAAATTCATACTTGTTGATATAAATATACTTCTTTAATTTTGCAAGGAAGAACATTTATTTCATTTGGAATTCGGGGGATATATTTACTTGAAGTATTTTCTTGAATGGAATTCAAGTCTGTATGAGATAAACCGAAATAAAAATGTGCCTAGCACAAGAATGCCTATTCTAGATAGGGCATTAATTTATTATATTTGCTATTACAGCTTACATTGTTTACGTCGTAAGAAATCATAAAGAGGATGAAATATTTTTCCATTTAACACTTTCTTTTCTCTAATTGGTCTGGTGAAGCTTTTTTAAATTAGACGAGTTGATTGTAGGGGGCAGAACTTGAGTGGAATCTACTGAGTCAACGACTTTATTCGAAGACTCGTTAAGAAATTTGAAAGTAATTTTCAAAATATTTTTTCTTTATTTTCGATTGTATCGTGTAACGTGATTTTTCGGTTTAATGCGGCTAATCATTTTTAAGCTATTATTACGCCGTCCGTACTTCTGCCATTGTTACCTTTTAGTTAAGTATAAAATTAAATATTTTGTCAAGAAGTGAATATGTAGATAATTTACATTCTTTATGATTTAATTAGTGTGGTTTCTTGTTGGCTAAAATTATATCTAACCATAATGTTTAATTGTTCTGTAACCAAATCTAATCCAAAAGGTTGTTGACTTATTGATGTTCACGCGCATCATAAAAAATATATTTCCGCATTAATCGTACTCACATACAAAAAAATTCCTTCCTTGATAATTTTATTGCGAACCCTTTTATTATGAAGATTTAATAACCGTATAAATATAACGTATTACCTAGAAGCACGGCGCATTTATTGCTTGAGAATACACCCTAATATCCTAAAAGTTTCACTGTAGTAAGTAATACAAAGACAATATGGCAAAATAAATTGATGTATCCGTCTCGATCTACAGTCGGATACTAACGCAAAATACAAGAGAGATATTCGCGATATATTCGGGGATGCTGCTATTGACATAAAACGGTGATTTTGCTCATATCATTGCCGACCGTGAAGAACTAGAAGACGTTGTAGGGGGGGATACAGGGGGCTTGCGGCAGTTTTCGGTTTTTAAGGCAGAACAGTTTATAGTGTGCGCACCTCATAAAGATGGTCGATCGAAACCGCGGGTTACTATTATTTTACGGTAAACCTATTAAACATACATTTATATCCATTTAGCGTCATAAAGCCGCCGCACTTGGACCATAAATATTGCATTACACACAGCAGCCGCCCTGTTCGATACTCCATACCTACAAGCGAAACCGATAGGTCGGTTAATATTTTGGCTTCTAAGCGATAATTCGTTCGAGCCGCTGGTTTTATTGCTTAATCGATGGAAACGAATCACTGCTAAGCGACTTCGAGTTTAGTTACTTTTTACTTTACTACGAGGTGGTAGTGTTGCATCAAAGACGGCAACTTGTCGATAATGACATTTAGCATCAATCAAGGGGAAAATAAATGTTATATTTTATCAACAAAAAAGATCACGGCAAATTTCCACCTCTTCCTATCTATAAATAGCAGTTATGTTATTTTTCTTTGGTTTGTCTATTGGGGAAATAATCGTGGAAGTTTCGTGGTTGGAAGCACTTTATAGTTAAAGTATTACGTTTTGAAATGAACTCGGAAGACAACGACGAAATGGAAACCTTGACTTAACATGGACATCGCGTGTCTGTGGCACATTCCTGGCTTTTGAGCCACTGGACGTAGTAATTACTAAAATTACTTAATTCTAAGAGCTATTGCCGCTATTACGGAGGTATTAGAAGACCCGTCTACCCCATTTTAACTAAATCGCCCTCCTCGATTGCTGCCATATATTTTCGAATACGAAAAGTGTAAATTTCATCCGCGGATAACGTTCATCCTAAAACGATTTCCCGGTTTCACTTCAAAGCTTTTCGTGCCACGACTACTCTTGTGTGAGGCACGGAAGATTATAATTTGACATCTAATACCGCTGAGCAAGTTTTAAAGTTTAAAAGTTGTATGCAGTGATACAAAGAAGCTCAGAAAGTTAAACAAGAAGGTTGGACTGCAAGTTCAAACTCTGGCATATATCAGCCGGAACACAAAAACCGCCCTAGTAAAATCCGTGCATTCCTGTCGCGAACCCTGCCCGTACACAGACAGCCACACGCACACATATTCACTCCGGTCTCTTATTATGGTGGTTTGACGGAATCAATTACGGGTCCGGCAAAGTACGTGACAGTGAAGCGGGAAACTACAGCATTTCCGGGAGCTTCGGGACCGTTTCCGGACGATGACGTCATCCGGTCCTAAGAGACCAAACCCTACCTCTACTCGATTGTTTTCTTATTTCTTATAAATTGTTTTGGCCTTAAGATTTCCTCGCGGGAACCGGAGCTTCCATACTGAATTAGTTTTTTAATCGATTTTTTAGTTTTTCTTTATTTACGGAGTTCCAGGGATGAAAAAGACTAGCAAAGATTATACAGGGTGTATCTGTCTTTATTAGCTTAGCTTATATTATTTAATTTAAATTCAATTCTAAAGTGTGAGCAACGGAATTTAGATAAGGAGTTAACATAATTCTAATCGACAATTAAAACTTAAGTTTGATTTTACTACTTAACAGTTAAAAAATTTTCATAAGTTTCTGTTTGCCGTTTTGTGAAAATAGACCTCGATAAACTGCATAAAAGTGCATAATTCAGTGGCGGCTGGTGATAATTCTATTAAGGCTCTTAATTTCTAATAGCACATTGCAGAAATGATTTTTTACATGTAAATTAAATGCATCTTCGGTTGGTTGTAATTTGGCATTTTTACTTCGATACACCCTGTATACAAACATTCTCCATATTCAGGATTTTCAAATAGAATAATAACGTAAACTAAAAATATATAATGCATATAGATAAGTAGAACGGAACACTTTGATTTTATCGTTTTAGAGTATTAATGTTTGTTCAAGACATTAACGGTGCGTGAGGCTTTCTTTTCAATGAAAATAAAAGTCCTGAAACTTGCGTGTCTGCGTGGGTTGTGTAATTATGAAAATGATAGTACATAAGGGTTGTGCGTTTAAATAACTGATATGCATGTAAGTAATTTCAATCGAAACAAACGATTTACAATTTGTTTTTACTAATTTCATTAATGCCATTGTGTTGTGTAATTTCCTCGAATAGCTTTTCCGGAATATATATGTTATTCCGTGTCTGTTTTTCTTTGCTTGTTTCTTGGAAGTGGATCATAAAAAATAAAAATCTTACACACTACTCCAAAGATATGATTGAATCAAACCTCAGTTTTGAGTTTCAGCATTATTTATTCTCAATTTCTTTTTTCCCAACTCTTGTTATATCGTGAAATTCTATCTCAACTTTCCTTTTGGGTTCTTTCACCTTATATACACGTATATTTTCTCAGAGAATTTTCTTGCTTTGCAGTTAGGCTGTTGCTACTTTATATCATCTAAGGTATTTCAACTATTTCAGGAGATTTATTTAGATAGAACTATTTTTTTACAAGTTATCGCCATTTTTTATTGCTAGGCGAAATAATATTAAAAGTAACTTATTCTAACAGCAGCTTACTATTAGCCTCCGATACTGGCTACCTAGAGGATTTAAAAAGTACTATCGTTCGGTACCGTTATGGATCTGAATTCAATTGTAGTAACAAAATCGTTAAAAGTTCTGCCATTTTTCTGAAATCCTATTTCGTTTATTTTACCGATACACAGTGTATAATTGTCAACTATAACCATCAATTGTGCATTTTCCTGGAAATATCTAGTTACTTACAGAGCTGTCTCAAAGTATTGTGCTTTAGCTTATCTAACTGTTCGAAGCACTTTTCTGCTCGGGAGCTCTGTGCTTACACAAGCCCACAATTTAAAATTGGTTTGAAATATACAGGGTGTGTATAAAATTTAAATAAAACTTCTGTATTTTATTGCATTTTGAATTCTCCTCAAGGAGCTGATTTCAACGACTTTGGCGCTACAGCTATTTAAAAAACGCATTGTTTGATTTTGATTAACGCCTAGATCAAAACGGTTCAACAGCCAATAAAACGGCTTACATATTCCTGTCTTACTTTTCAAGTACTATGTGATGCAACTGGCATACAGGGTGGTCAATATTATGAGTCATCTCCGACTAAAAAAAGACCATCCTGTATTCCAAATTAAAATTGATTAAGGCATCAGCTAATACATGAAAAGATTAACGGCATAAGTATATGCATGCCGTTTTGTTTGATTTCTAACCGTTTTGTTGTACACTTGTGACCAAACAAACCGGAACAGCAGTAGTGGGAATTTACTTGACGAGTGTACACATGTGATAGTCAAAATTGAAAAAAACAATACCTAAGCGTGATAGGTCGGTGAGCTCTTTGGGACATGATGATTAAAAATTGCGATCTTTAAACCACTTTGAATATATTTATTTCTTCTTATTGAAAAGTCCTTGAAAAGTTAATATATGGATAGACAAGTCGTTTTGTTCATTTCAACTGTCTTGGCACCACATCCAGTTAAAATTTTAAAAATGTCATTTTAAAATATGTGTAGCTGTCACACTAATCACTTTAGACCCTGAATCCGACAGGTACTGAAATCAGCTCTCTGAAGAAAATTCAAAAATATAACTATATAAATATATAAATAACATATAGAGTATTCTATTTATAAAAATATGCTTGGTTTGGTCTCGAAAAACGGATCGCCCTGTATAATTAAAAATAGTTTTTAAATGTGTATCTTAAGATGTCCAGTATTTTTCCAATTAAGATTTTTTTCGTATCTACTATAATAATATAGATATTAGATTTTGTCACATTATTAGGCTAATGTGTAATATTGAAATAAATAAAGATTATTAAAAGTTTCACAGTTTTATTAAAATATACCTGACAATATTGTTTCGACAGCTATGCTGTCATTATCAAAGGTAATATAATTATAAACAAACACGTCGCTAAGGTAGATACAAAATAGGTAACTAGATAAAATAATAATAATAATCAGAATTAAATATCTAATACTTCCAGTAACGGAGAATTACTGAGCTCAAGTTGTTCATTCATTAAAGGTACCCTGAGTTTGTGTTTGTATATCTCAAAGGCTTCTAAAATGTCTAATTTGCGTTTGTTATTACAAAAATGTAGGAATTTAATATTATTTTGAGGAGTCATTGTGTGATTTTGTTCTAAAAGGTGTTTGGCGTAATTCGATTTTTCACGATGTTTATTTTTGTAATGACGTACGTGTTTTTTATATCTTATGTCAAAATTTCGAAGTGTTTGTCCAATATATACCGAACTACAAAAAGAACAATTTAAACGGTAAATGCCCGATTTCATGATATCATGTGTTCTGTCTTTAGCATTAAATAAAAATGAAAAAGTGTTAGTGTTGGTTTTAAATGTTATTTTATAATTGTTGGTTTTTCTTAGTATATGTGCAATTTTTTCTGATATTTTGCCAAAATATGGTATAGATATGTAATTTGTGTCTTCTGTTTGATTGTCAATGGGATATATTCTTTTGATAGCTAACCTATAATCTTTTTGTTTAATTAAAGTGTCAATCATGTTCGGATTATAATGATTTGCATGTGCTAGTTGTTTAATGGTTGATATCTCTTTGCTAAAATCTGATTTTGTTAGTGGAATAGTTAAAGCTCTGTGTACTAATGATCTGTATGCTGCTATTTTATGTGTATTGTGGTGACAAGATTCATTTGGTATTGTTATGTCTGTTTGTGTTGGTTTTCTGTATATGGAAAATTCAAAAAGATTGTCTGCGTTAATCTTGATATTTAAGTCTAGAAAGTTTATAGCCCTGTTTTGTTCTGTTTCTAGTGTAAATTTTATATTAGGATGGATATTGTTTATAAGAATTAAAAATTCATTGATAACCTCAAAAGAACTGTCAAAACAAGCTAAAATGTCATCAACATAACGAAACCAGAAGATAATGTGTTTAGAGAGGTTTAATTCAAATATTCGATCTTCAAACTTGTCCATAAATATGTTAGCTAATAGAGGACTTAGAGAATTACCCATAGGTAAACCATCCTTTTGTAAATAAATTATGTTATTAAAAGTGAAATAATTTTGACTTATACAAAGGTCAAATAATTTAATGTGTAATAATTTAAAAACACTTTTTGTCAGTGCTCGGTGCAGTGCTGGTCACTTATTCACTGACTGGCTACTCAATGTTGATTTCCGCCTTACGAAGCAGGCCAGTGACTGCTTTAGGTTGATCATGCCTGTTCAACCTTGTGGAATAAATTGAGATATTTTTCGTTGCATCTCGCTATGCTCTCTCTCAACCCGTAACTGCTGATATTGATGTGAAAAATGATAGTGCAGGCTTAAGCAAGCAAGCTGGTCGGTGATAATACTCTTGTTCGCCATTCTGTTGTTGTTGTTGGCTCGGTTAAGATGTTTGCCATTGGTGACGTATGCAGTCTGAACTCGATACCACGTTTGGTTCTGAAGACTTTTTTTTGTTTTGGTTACCATGAATGTCAAGTTTGTTTTACGTGGGGTACCTGTGTGAACTTACCCCCACGTTCCTTCCATAAGGAAGTGATTAGGATACGCCCAATCAGCGCGCAAGTTGCATAACCGGCAGTCGTGCAATTGCTACCAGATTGACTCACTGGTAGGAGCGAGGTTGCCTATCCACCCTCTACTAGCTAAGTCGCGCATAGTGACCGAGCAGTTGACTTAACACGCGGCTCACCCTCCCGTCCTCTTTCATACGGGGTGAAGTTCTTCGTCCAGCAATAGGACTATTCCCCAACTTGACGCTGTTATCAAGTGGGACCACTGCCCGATCGAACCCAACCTCAAATGTGGCAGGACTTGGTTTTTAAGCGGTTTTGCCACCCCGATCTACCAATTTTAGGCTTGGTGGGCCCTCGACAGAGCTTCTTTTAAGTCTACACGTTATAGACTCCCGGTGCGTACCCGAATTTGGTGAAGTTGTCTTAATAGTGAGAGGCTATGTATTCGCTTCAACTATCCTTAAGTGTAATGGCTTTCAGAGCTTCTCCCAATCACTGTACCCGGCTGCAGTCCGGATCATAGGGTGGTCAGGATAGCGCCTAAGCACATTTACCTGGCGGCTTGCAGTTTCCCATATGCCCAAAAGCGGGATAAACCTCACTTCTAGTCACCGCACTAGAGATTCAGTCAAACAGCGGGTTCCTTTGGTGACCATACATGACCTCGGTCATGCAGTGGGTTCCTTGGTTACCATAAATGACCTCGGTCAAACAGCGGGTTGTATCTTTGTAACGAGCTACAGCACTTTCATAGTTACATGCGCACAAAGATGAAGGAAAATGGTAATCTAAAAATGACCTTTGCTGATTGCTACGATGTGATTGTAACAGATAGGATACTGTCTGTATTTCCAAACGTTGAGATAGCCCTTCGCATTTTTCTGACCCTAATGGTTACGAATTGCACTGGAGAACGTTCCTTCTCGCAATTAAAACGGATAAAAAATCCATTAAGGAGTAATATGCGGCAAGACAAATTAGATTCACTTTCGTTGTTGTGCATAGAAGCTGATATTATGCGGAAAGTTCACTTCGAAGACATCGTCAAAGATTTTGCATCCCAAAAATGTCGAAGGAAAATGTTTTAAGTTTTATGTAGCGTTTCATGTAAATGTAATGCGTTTTATTATTTAAATTTTATTAAATGTTTAGTATTCATAATGAATTTTTCTTAACCCGATCTAAACACACACAGACAGAAACAGTTTTGTTAGACTATAGAATGATTTATTTCATGGAGGGAGCCCCAAAATGAAAAGTGCTTAGGGCCTCCAACGGGATAAATCCGGCCCTGTTCGCAACAGTCTATTCTGTTGGTCCATTTAAGACAGTGACTACGTAATTTGGTGAATTCCATAAGATGCAACCGTCCAAAAGAGAAAGGAGAATATTAGGAGGGGCTAAAGCAGGAGGAGCCTTATCTGTATCCCGTGTTTCTTTTGCGTTAGATATGCTCAAACATTAAAAACCTATTCGCGGCACCTATTCTACTATTCTGCCGTGCTTAGCAAGAAAGCAGTATCTGCCAGAACTGCTGTGTAGAAATATACTGCGTGGTATACTAATGAATGCTAATAAAAAACATGGTACATTTCTTAAATTGCTACTGTGGAGATACTGCTTTCTAGCTAACCACGGCAGTATTAAGATCAGACCTTTTTAATTTTCTCAAGTGTGTCACCCCCCCCCCATCCTGTTTTACAGGACGGAGACTGCGGTTATGGTTCGTACAATACCTCACAAGTGCCAATAACAAAATCAAAAATGAAAATCACAAAACAAGTTACAAAATCTTATAATTTTCTTATACTTCCACTATTCATCGTTAAGTAACATTCTTCTCCCACTATTTAATAAATTTCGCTAATTAAGTATAGCATGTAAACAGCTTCGAATTATTGAACGAAGTACACAACTTTCCGGTGGTATTTATGTATTTGGCCATTTACTTCATTTTAAGACGATGACAGTACTATAATTTATTATAGTTACATCGGAACGGTTTATTGAAACGTATTAACCGAAGTAGTTTTATTAAATAATTAGTCATGATATCTATTCGTGACAATGGGACAACTGTTCCATACATGTTCAATGATAATTATTATTTTATTGTACGAAATATATTCAGACTAACATATATCTGATATTTTGAAACAACGCCGACTATGTTATAGTGTATTGACTATTTAACTGGATGTGAGTAATTTATGTAGCCTACCTTAATTTTATGCAACTAAAAGTTTAGTAGTTAAAATCGAAGTTAGGCTAAATTAGGATAGACGGTAGATTAAGTTAACTTAATCCAGGTTAAATCTTAGTTCGGACTAGATTAAAGATTAGGTTACATAGAATATCAGTTCAGCTACGAAACGGCTTTGGTTAAAAGTTGTTCAATTAATTCAGAAGTAGAGGTTAGGCTAAGTTATGTATTTTAATTTAGATTAGAACTTAGTTTGGGCTAGATTAAAGATTAGATTAAATTAACTTAGCAGTTGGGCTACTTACATTTAAATGTTGAATTTTGATTAGCTAGATTAGTAGTTAAGATTAAGGTTAGGTTAAGTTAGGATAGAAGGTAGATTCAGAGTAGTTAATTTAGAATAGAACTTAGTTTGGGTTAGATTAAAGATTGGATTAAGTTCAATAGTTAAAATCGAGGTTAGGCTAAGTTACGATAGGAGGTAGATTAAGTTAAGTTAACCTAGATTAAAACTTAGTTTGGGCTAGATTTAAAGATTTTATTAT
The DNA here is from genome assembly GCA_929113105.1 of Agrypnus murinus. Lineage (NCBI taxonomy): Eukaryota > Metazoa > Arthropoda > Insecta > Coleoptera > Elateridae > Agrypnus > Agrypnus murinus. Next base: position 172,218,117 of record OV816026.1, on the reverse strand, counting down.
ATAAGAATAGCAGTTCGGCTACTTACATTCAAAAGTTGAATTTGGATTATAGCTACCTTAGATTAGTTCTGTAGTTAAGATAGAGGTTAGGTTAAGTTAGGATAGAAGTCAGTTTAAGATAAGTTAATTTAGATTACAACTTAGTTTGAGCTAGGTTCGACTACTTACATTTAATAGTTGTTCTGTTAATTCAGTAGTTAAAATCGAGGTTAGGTTTAAGTTAGGACAGAAAGTAGATTAAGTTAATTTAGATTAGAACTTAAAGTTAGTTTGGGCTAGATTTAGCGTTGGATTACATTAGAATAGCACCTCGGCTACTTACACTTCAAAGTTGAATTTTGATTAGCTACCTTAGATTAGTTCAGCAGTTAAGATAGAGATTAGGTTAATTTAGGACAGAACTTAGTTTAAGTTAAGTTAATTTAGATTGGAACTTAGTTTGGGCTAGATTTAACGTTGGATAACATTAGAATAGCAGCTCGGCTACTTACATTTCAAAGTTGAATTTTGATTAGCTATCTTAGATTAGTTCAGCAGTTAAGATAGAGATTAGGTTAAGTTAGGACAGAACTTTGTTTAAGTTAAGTTAATTTAGATTAGAACTTAGTTTGGACTATATTTAACGTTGGATTACATTAGAATAGCAGATCGGCTACTTACATTTCAAAGTTGAATTTTGATTAGCTACCTTAGATTAGTTTAGTAATTAAGATAGAGATTAGGTTAAGTTAGGACAGAACTTAGTTTAAGTTAAGTTAATTTAGATTAGAACTTAGATTTGGCTAGATTTAATGTTGGATTACATTAGAATAGCAGCTCGGCTACTTACATTTAAAAGTAAAAGAATTTGGATTAGCTAGATTAGTTCAGTAGTTAAGATCGATGTTAGGTTAAATTAGGATAAATTAAGTTAAGTTACACTAGATTAGAGAACTTAATTACTTTCAATTGTGTGCATCAACATAGAGACTTCCCGAAACAGAGGTCTAGATATCCCGTTTGGCCTATTTTCTAATGTTATTCATTTTTAAATGGTTTAGTGAGGGTACTTCACACTAATTCACACTAGACACCACCAGATTGTTATGTTTAGAATCTATGTCTTAACAGTTAACCTGAAGTAAAGCTAAATATGCATTTGTCGGTTTTGTTTTTCTTGTTGCTTGTCTTGCTTGAATATTCTTATGGAAAACTTTAACAAGCTCGTATTCCATGCTGTGTTAAAATAGTAAGAAGAAGAGCTTAGAATAGTAAACAAGAACGAATTGTTAACCGGAAACATGATGATCAATTTGGAAATAGTGTGCTGTTTTAAAAATACTGGAATATGCAACAAGATCTTGTAAATAGCATATGGAATAATGTGTCAAATAACAAGAAAACTTAAATAAAGTAATCGAAATGTAGACACAATCCATTCTCAAACAAGCCGAAATAGAGTACTAGTCGTGGTTAATAGTGCTGACTACATAAGTAAAAGAGAATTACTGAAATTGGTTTTCAGGCCGCAGAACTTTCTCGAAAAAATTGCAGGATCATCCAAATATTGACAGAATGAAGCATGAGGTATATATTCTTTAAGAAACTGTCACAGTAAAACTCATGGCACAGACGAGCAAACAATACATTCCCACTTACATGTCTTAAAGGGCTGCTAAGAGTTTTTCTAGGTTAATACACTTTTGCAACTTGTATCGAACTCTGTTGCACGTGACTGACGAAGTTATTTTAAAGTCTCAGTTCTGTTTTAAAATTACTATTTATTGTTATATATTTATTGGGCGTCATTAATAATTTGGTGGCTTGATATGGAATGAGCTGTTTCTAAATATAAAATAGTTTTTGTACTTCATCGACGCACTGTATAGGCTTCAACAGGTGACACATCTTTTCTAGGGTTTTTAACAATCAATCTTTTCACACGTGGTTGAATTTACCCTTGAATTTATCCTTGATAAATGTTTGCAACAAACTCTTTGTTGGGTCGTTGTCTTACATACAATACTTTTGTCCTAATTTGTGAAAAGGTGAGTTTTGGCTTAATTAAAACTCATCCAATGTAAATTTTAAATTTCTCCTTGTTGTAAAAGTTCATTAAATTAAAAGTGCTCATTCTTAATGAGATCTAGTTAACTTCAATGTTATTATTTTTCTGAAGGGAAATCTAGAAATCTGGGGAATCTCTGGAGTACTTAAAATTTGAAGATACGTGGAACTAATTTATCAGAAGTATTTAAATTAGAATTTAATTGAATATCGCTTTAAGTGAATGGAATTAAGTCATAATTTTTCTTACATAAGATTTCTAAAATTCCTTGAAGTAGATAAATAGGTAATGAATTAATGAGTTATAATGAAATTATCAAACATTTTACCAATCACTCGCCTTCGAGAAATAGTATTAAACATTCAGTAAACCGTTAATATCTTCAAAAATATTTTTAGAAACTTCACAGGATTGTATGTCAATAAAGGAAGGAAGTGGTGGCGCACAAAACGCTTTTCCATGTGTTGAGAACGCGTTGTGAAACTCCGGTTAGGTATGAGGTGGAGGCCGGAATGAGTGCACTCGAATCGCCTCGTCGACGAGAACTCTTCAGCGGTAAAGTTGCGTAACAAGTGCAGCTATGATACACGTTTTCATGGTTATAACAGTTGTATCATATTATCAGTATTTTAATTTACTGAATCGCTTTTGCCTTCTGCTGTTTCTAGCCAAACGGAAGTAATGAACAATGTCTCGAGGCAATAATCGGAATGAGGTTTCTTTATTATTGATAGCCTTAGGTGAGGCTATTATTGCTTTGTTATTATTTTATAAAGAGAAATATCAGTGGATGCCAAACCAATAACTTACTAATATTTTCTGTTGGTTTTGTGTAGTTCAGCTACAGACATTTATAAACTTCAGCTTTCAAGAATAAGGAGCTGGTTTGTACGAACACATGAGAAAATATATATTTTCGTATATATTATAAGTCATATTAATATGTATATTAAAACTTGCTCATGCTCTAGCCATATATCCATCCATCCATATATGTATAATAAAACTTCATAAATATTATTGTATGTCAATACTATTATTATCTATATATTTAAAACACAAGGCTTATTTTTGTTCCAGTTCGTTTGAGAGATCCACCAGGCCGATTTACGCGTTTCTTTTTTAAATTAAAGCTTTCGCTGTGTAGATTAGTCAACACTACTTAATTTTTATATTTTTTTAATGTTTATATTTTTAATTTGAAAAACTCTAAAATGTTTAATTTGAGACGGGCGAATCAGACATTCACTAGGGGCGCCCTCTCACCTTTCACGGTGGTCAGTTTCGTAAGTGCTCTTCGCTTATAAATATAAAGGGTGATGCAGCCGTCCACTTTCATCATTAAGAAGCGTAGATAAAATCCGCATAGTTGAAAATTATGAACAGACGAATTATACAAATAATAGCTGATGGCAATTGCTTATTCAGAGTAGTTTCAAATTGTTTGTACCAAAGTCAGGAAATTTGCCAACACTATGTTTACGTCATGTTTTTGAAATATGTACTAATAGACGTTTTCAAGAATGTTTTAAACAAGATCGATTTTTGATTTTATTCTTATCATTTAGTAAGGTAGAATTTCCGTATGTATGCATTTATGTCGAATAAACCGGCAGGGACGGGTAAGCCAGAGAGAGGAGTGCTAGTCTTAGAATTTTCAACTAGTTATGTTTGGTTACGTTTATTTAAATAGTCACCTATGAAAATCCAAAGGATTGTAATCACACATCGAATCTTGTATATAGGGAAATCCTTCAATGCTTTTGACCATCATGTCTTGACGAGGTTTCCCTAGTAATTTTAATAACACAATAAATCAGTTAATAAAATGTATTCATTATATTTACATTACTTTTAGTCAACAAACGTTACTCATTTTTTTGATTTTTCTTAAGATATTTCTCTTAGCATAGTTTCTAAATCTTGCTTTAATGAGTTACATAGATTCCAGGCCCTTTTTTGCCGGTCCATGAAGTCCTACACAAAAACTTTTTAATACTACATGATCAAATGTACCACCACGCACATACGTCTAAGTTCATCCCTCTATGTCCTTTTCAGAATTTCCTTTATTCAATATTTTAAATGTGTTTGCCTCGGGATTTCAGTAGGACAAGGTTTCCTAAGAGTCGCCGTGTGCGTATTTCCATCAATCCGAAAATCCTGTGGGGTGTCCAGTAACAGATATGGTCTTTTAGAGATCTCTTTCTTGCTTCCGTCTAGTGTATAGTGCGTAGCTGTACACTCGACCAGATTATTCAGTAATAGGATGTCTTTCAGGGTAACTGCAAACCTAACTGGACCGCAGAACGGGTCAGCGCGCCATCTGTAAGGCTAAGGTTTCATGCGATATGAGTTAAATTGGCAATTACCTGATGCATGCACCTCAAATTCCCTATCCTCATTTTCTAAGCTTTACACATTAAATAGATTGGCGTCTTTATGGACGGGGATTTTACAGATGCATTTTACGAATGTAAATATGCACCGGCAGCAGCAGGATGAGGTTTCTCTCCCTGTTGATTCTCGAGAGGATTCATTTTCATTGGGATAAATAAAATCGTTTAGTAAAAATAGGATTATTAAAAATAAAATGTCGAATATATTACTTAGGTTGACTTTATATGCAACACAATTCTGGGTTACTACATTAATTATTAACTTAGGGTCGTAAGATACTTGCATGCATTTGTTTCTGTTCCTTTCTTGATTATGACGTAACTAAGCATATTCAAATCGTTTGTTATATTACATTTACTTGAAATGCTTAAATGATCTTATTGGAGAAAAAAGTGATGACATGATACAAATTGTATAAAACCTGCTATGGAGCCCAATACTTTGAAGAAAAAATGCATGTTTTAAAATCTAGCAGTTGATGAAAATCATTAAAGAATACTTCAACAAATGGTCAATATGATTCGATGGAATTGAAAGAAGAAAAAAAGGTAAGAATGGGGTCAACAGTGTTTGCAACAATGTTGCCATATACTATAGGTAGTTAAGGTTTTTAGTGGAATGTTGTGCAGCCACCACACTTTAGATACACGCAAGCATGTGGGATAGACAATACTAATCAACGGCCATATCATCTATCGAAACTGCGCTGGGAAATTAAACATTGCGTTTATTCCTAGACAATAGTTATATCTTTGAGCCGTAAAAATAAAATGTCCTTTTTTTCAGCGCGAGAGATATCACTCGATGATGCCATATTTGTTAAACTAATGATGGCATAGAAAAATGGATAAAAATGGAAAAACAGTTAAAAACGCCAATATTATTTTCATATCCATGGTTAGCTACACAACGAGAATATTCTATAAATTTTTGGAGTCGGCACAACTAAAGACATTAAAGTAGACAAGATATTTTACGATAAATCATTTTGTTATGCTATTATATAAAATGAACACTTTTCATTTAAACTGTGTTTTTCCTGAGCTAGTGGAACCAAGAGCCCAGATCAGATGTAATAAGAAATTCTAATTATATTCTCAAAGCTCAACGTGATAGGGACAGAAACCAAAAAAAATTAACACTATTTAATATTCGTTGCTTCTTAAATAATAAAAATGGCTTATTTTATACCCATTTCTTATTTCAATGGGTATAAATAAATCTTAAGCAATTTTTAAAATTAAAATGGAAAATAGAGATTCTTCAATTTTTTAATAATGCTTAAATTAGTTTATTCAATAATTCAATTATTGATATCCTTTTCATACACTACAGTCAGTCGTAGTAGAACGGAATGGAAAAAATTTATAAACGCTACCGATGCGGTTACTAGTACACCATAAAATAACTATTCTAGGTAGTAATTGGCTACGTGGGGTTGATCCCTGCAACAGTGACCCATGAAAGTAGAATATTCGTCCTAGTTTTAGTGTTTTCTCTAAATAATCTTTAGCTTAGATTGTTCTTAAGCCAGTTGAGATTTTTTATTTGGAATTTCTTCTCTGAAAAGATAGTCGTACTAGAAAGCATTTTCCACGTTGCTTTCTATTTTACACTAACATTTGAAGATTCCATGTTACGACTGTTGGCAGGTTTTGACCTATTTATCTTCTTCGGTAGTTGATTGTAAACTGGCGAATTTACTATGAACTATATAACATTATAGATTTGGAGCATAGTTAAGAAGTGTTTCTGTTTATATACAGATCACTGATAGCGAGTTGGCGATGTATTGCTTTCTTTTTGTCTTAGGTAATCCAAGGTCCATCTTCTTTAGGTTCTTAGATTTCTTTATTTTTTTTGAGATTTTAGCTTTGAACAATTATTAAAATTTCAAAGTGATCATGATCTGTGTTTCATCAACATTCGAATCAAGACTTTTATTATGGAATAGAAGCGTTATTGCTTTTTTAAGTTTCAAAACTTCATTGAATAGAAGTTTCAGAATTTCGAGATTTTGGATTCATAAGTTGAAATAAACTTTGTTGACGTATGCTGATCTTGAATATGATTTAAAATCAAAATCTCCAATCACTTCTTATCTAATTTTCTTGATATTTTTTCAGAAATTTTGTCTTCTATCTATTATGCCCTTTACTGCCTATTCAACCAACCTTCAGAAAACACTTGACGTAAGAACCCAAAATTACTACTATCATGATTAAGAGACGTCTATACATAATTTCTGTATATGAGAAAAATTAATAAAAATGGATTAAATGCGTTACGTTGTAAAATGTTTTAATTGTGGTGGATTTAACCATTAGGTTAAAAGTTGTAAAATCAGAAACATACGCAGATTGGAACCTCCTTAATTATAGTTAACACTAACAAGGTTTACTAAGATCAGAAAATGTAGGTTGTTAGTCGTGGAACATGGCTTGGAAGAATATTTATTATAATTTATTGATTTGTTTAAATTGTTTATATCCGAAGGTCTGAAAACCTAGTTGTGGGTTAAGTGAATTAGCTGTGCTGGCGGAAAACAAAAACCAAAGCTGAAACTAATACTTTAACTTCATAATAAATACGTATATATTGAGGTTAAATATTTTTGAAAATTATACAATTATTTGCGAAGCTAAATTATTATGTAACAATAATAAACCACCCCGAAAAGCAGAATGTGTTAATTTTCCTTGTTTAAAGTTTCATTGTCTGTTTATAACCAACAACCTCGCAGTATATTTAGCAAGACATCATTGATTTCATTACATTTAAATACATTAAACTTGCGGACTTAATTTGCCTGAAACAGTATCCCATATCAAAACATGGATAAAACCGACCGACGTTGTAATTAATATGTGTATAACACTAAAACCTTGATTTAAATATTATTCTTGAATTAATTTACAAAGGGTTACTTTGAAGGGAGGAGAGAAAGCGAGAAGGTCCGGAGGAGACACGGTCGAGAAAAGTAATGGCGTGCGTTTGTCGTGGCACAGTGTGCGGAAACACACTACACACATAACGCACAACCTGTTCACTGGTCGTCCTTAATGTGGGTCATTAGGTGCAGTCTAAGCTTATTACTCGCACCCGTATTGTTACGAGCTTTTTCCCCTAATTTTCAATTACACAACCGTGCGTTATCTCGCTCCCCTGCATGTTAATGGGACCGGTGGGCCCGCGCGCACACCGGGCGCAGGCGATCCTTATTTGCAAGGCGACGTTATTATTAGGTGAACGCCCATTCTATTTTAATTAAAATTTTTTCACTTTGATTACAATTTTGTGTTTTTTTGTTGGTATTTATCGATTGGAGACTATTTTTAATTTGGACATAATAATAATAACAGCAGTGGTTCTGAATGTATGGGCCGGGAACCCTTGGAGATAAATTACTCTATAACAGTCTGTGACGAAAGATTAAAAGTTAATAATAGACTTAAATAGGTCAGGTAAAGAATTTGAAAAGAAAATTGATTGAATTTTTATTGCTATTATAAAATACTAATAATTCGACTAATAGTGGGAGTGTTAGGGCATTTTGAGATGTTTTGGAAACACTGTTTTATCATGAAAAGGTTAAAATTAGTACATTTTAACTAGTAGTATTAACATCGATTATTGTTTTTCAACAATAAATAACGTAAGCTTTAAATGAAAATGGTTTAAAGGCATTAAATCCGCTTTAATCTATATAAAAATGCATTTGCCGGTAACATGTTGCACGGAATTAATTGGATAAGCGATTTTGCTGTTGCATTCGTCCTACTTTAGGATTTACATAGCCGCATAAAAATTGGAAAAACGTAGACGTCGTTTTTATTATTTCACTTCCTTATCATTTTATAGGTAAATTAGATTCCCAATGCTGAATGGGAAAATACGACCTCAACCGAATTTGTGTCTGCTTCCAATAAAATCAAATTGAATTGATCCGACTGAATAGTCACGATGTAAACGAGGGAACAGTAGTATATATACGGATCTTTCCAATAATATTTGATCCGATGCAAAAGTATGAAGAGTGTACTTATATGATCTGGGGACATAGAGAGGCGGTAAAATATATCATTGTGTATGTTCCATACAACAAGGGAGAATGAGGAGGCGAGCATCAGAGAGACGTGAGAGCGTTAACGGGACTGAGTTCTTCTTCTTCTAGCTCGATTTCCTCCGGCAAGCTTTAACTTCTCTCTCGAGTTACCTACTTATCTGGTAATTGAATGAACGTTTTCCAAATACAGAGGAATATCTCGTTTGTGTGAAAAGTTTTTTGTGTCCCATTTAGGGTATTTAGGGTAGCTGCGTTATGGGTAAACTGTGTCGTTTTCTAACGCGAACGCTGTTTTCTAGATCCCGTTTAGCTGCCATAGAAAAGCTTTTACCGAATTAACATTTAGCGCCCCCTACTGCACACACGCAGCGCCGTTAGCGAAAACGTTTGTTTTATTTTATGGTATCAAATCGATCCTCAAAACAACAAGAAAGGAAAACACAGAAATCCACTCGGTTAACAAAGAGTGCATCGACCACCATGCATGGTGGTTATATGCAATTGATCAATTATTGCTTTTAAAAATGGTCATCTTGAAGGGGTGGGGGCGCAAAGCGAAAAAAGAAAATTACAGTTCATTAAAAGACATGAAATGCAAAAAGTCAGGAAGTTCAGTTATAAATTCAAAGAGTGCATTCTCGGGGTATACTTCCTTCAGAATTCGTTTTACATTCTTCTAAGTGCCATTATTGCTTTTTATAAGGGAAGCACAAACGACGAACGCCGTGCCATATTAAATTTAAGGAATGAAGCCGTGGGATTAGTTTTCATAATTGAAAAGTTTGTTACAACATTCACGTGATGATGATGATGCTGCTGCTGCTACGTAGTACTAGTAGCATGGGAAACTGATGATGAAGGGTCCCTTTTAATATAGTAATGGGTTTAAACTGCTACACTGTTTGTTTGCACTCTCTCGATTCTACTTTATCAAGTGTCAATTTCAATATCGGGTCGCCATCAGCTTGACGTGCGTATGCTTTTCGCAGTCTTATCGAGATTGAATTTTCTATTCTTTAAAGCCCATACTTATTTGAAATTATTATAAAGAATAGTTTTTAGATAGCTGAGAATGGACTGAAAATTAAGTAGATCAAAAATATAAATTGTGACAATTCTAAGTATTAAGTTATATCTACTCTTAAAATGGGTTCTATCTTCGATATCTCGCTCCGAATTTTTATCCCATTCTGAATGAACTTTTAATGATGTAAAATAACACAAGACAAATCTTCTTTGGGGGAGAAAATTTAGAAAATATATCAATTTTCCAACCAAAACGCTGATTTTTGCTATACATAAACAATTTTATCTAGCGTCGAACAACAATTTCCACAACATGTCCGTCTGAGATAATCAAAGAAATAAAAACTTCTATCTATATAATTGGAAGAACGTAGAAGAATAAGAATGTGATTTCAATTTATTTAGCAAAGAGGCAAACAAACACTGTTGCCAAATAGCATGTGTAAGTGAATTGCAGGAAATCTGATCTCGAGGCATGTTCGAAGGGAAGCAAATATTGAACTTGCTTCCTGTTCCCGATGCAATCGGTATTTCGTAAAGTGCACGACAAGACATCGAACTCATTTCCTAACACATCGGGATTTGATTTTCAAATCGACGAAAGGATGTATATACTATATATAGAAAGAGCGAGTGAGCAACATACTTTACAACAAGAGATGGTTTTTCTTCATGCAAACATTGTGTATTTTTCAATCTTGCAGCATTCTCTCCTCCTGTCTCGATTAATATTTCTTTAGTAATGAATTTCTTTTTTCTCATTTTCTATATATATTAAAAAATAAATAAATAAGTAGAAAAGAAGGCGAACGAAAGAGGAGGAATGCTCCGGGCTAAAATTTTTCATTAATTTTAATTTTTTTGGAGCCCACAGGTCTTGCGAAAGATAATCGGAAATATTAAACCCAGGCGAATCTTTTATGACGTATTTTATTTTTTAAAATCTCTCTAACACAATTTGTATAGACGAGAGTGAGATTATAAATTATTGATGAAGTGAATCGGTGCACCTCGCTGGTTAAACCCACAATACCGGCATTTAAAAACCGGGTGATTAATAATGTATTAGCAAATACGTATGCCCCTATTATAGATACATTTTTAATTAATTTGTTCGAGAATCTAAAAACAACATACACAAAATAACAAATTAGTTGTTTTATCATCACATACTAGCAAAGCTAAATATTACATACGGTATTTTTAATAATAGCGGTATTACCCGGCTCTATGGACCAAAACCAGAAAGAAGTAAAATACGTTAATTTTAATTAAAAAAAAACTTTTATAATGTTCGCGTCGGCAGGTGCAAAATTGCGTCAAGATGTGTCAATAAATATCCGTTATCAGGAATTGCAAACATTGTAATACCGATCCCCCGTTAGATTTTATTATCCTAGCATCTGCTCAATATCAATTTGGGGATATTTAAAAAGTTCACATTTATTACATTTTTCGTTATCAAATTCATTATTGTATTAGTTTTGCACTCGAGAGTAATATTTGTGAATCCATCTCCATATTTTAATGAATCAAAAACAAGGGAAACGCCGCGCCTCTTTGTTTTTTTACATTTTTACGCTTTACATACTCTGTTTACCGCGCTCTGCTGAAATATAATAGTCATTGATTAACCAAACCAAAAAGGGTTATCTCTCACAAGACCCCAATTATTATTTTTTTTACTTCTTTCTGTTTTTTTATTTCCCTTTTGTGAAACACTCTTCTCCTACTGAAGTAAGTAAATAAAACGATAATTAAATTTTTAAAAGATTTTCAAAAAATCTTGAAACTCAAAAATAGGGCGCAAGTAAAATTTTTGATATTTCATGATGATGATAAAATAACTTGAACATTTTAAGAATTTATAAGGAAAATTTCTGAACCACAAGCAAGCATTAAAACTTGTCAAAAGTTTATTGCAAAACTTTACCCCTTACGCTATACTTTCCGGAGTTTCTTACGTCAACTTTCCAAAAATTTGTTTTAAATCTAAATACCTTCAAATTCCTTTAATAAAATACTACTTACTACGAGAAAAGCGAAAACCGTACACATTAATTATTATTTCAAATTATACAATCATGATTTTCATTAAAATAAATAAAAATTAAATTAAAACTTCATTTAGTTATTCCTTATACGGACACAGATTCACTCACCCAAATTGACCGACCTAACCTCAAAGTGACCTGGACGGCGTCAGGAGAGGACAAGCTGGAGAGTGGAGTTGTCGACGGCGACGAGCGTCGGACGAACGTGAAATGTTTCTACTCGGGGTGTGCTTCACGAAGGACTGAGATACGAGAGTGAGCCGGCGCCCGCCACACCCCAGTAATGTCCACGGCGCCGGCGTCATCCCACCTTTTTCAACCCCGATCCCCAAATATCCGTAACTAGCTTTCAGGAGGTACGTCATGCTACTGTCATATGTCCAAATTTTAATGCAAAAAGACCGAAAGCCATCCTTAAGGTCTGATGGTGCCTTTTATAGGGTATCATTTAATTAATAAACAAACGCATTGACGCAAATCAGATAAAAAGAGTTTCCTTTTTCCTTTCTAATTTTGCTGCAATTTGGAAGTTTTCCTTCCTTACGATACCGTAGGAATTCCCCTATACTTATCCTAATATTATTTTTCCAAGTATATTTCTACCTCTGAAAATTAACTGCTCGGATATCTCATACCTGATATGAAATATTTGTTGGATGTCTCAAGTATATCAAAATTTTATTGAAGTTATTTCGGAGCAAAAAATTGAAGCACCAGAGAATTAACAAATATTTCTTGCGTTAAAGAAAATCGTCTTCACCAGTATCTTGCTACTATTTCTACCTTTTATGTATCACTTGATTGCATTCATCTTTACCAATCACAGTTATAGAAACTTTGATTTCATTTCAAATGGGTTAACTTTTACATATTATGTATCTATGTATTTCTGTGGATATTAGATTTATATTTATAGTGTGCGGAGTTGAACTAATTTTATAATCCTTTAGAGTTTAGATAGTACATATTACTATGGGGGTTTAAAAAAATAAATATATGCAGCAAAATATAAATGCAAAAAATGGCTAGAAGCACACAACTTGCTTACCTTATAAAGAGATTTATAGATTTATTTATAAAAGGATTGCTTAGCCCTAGCTAAATATTTGTATTATATTGAGTAACACAATCCCACTACAGATTTGAGTCGCTGGTGTAGAATATACTAATATTTAAATTTAAGCTGGTTATTAACAAATAAGGTTACAAATATAACAAAATATAGAACAGCAGTATTTATTTATTTTTTAACAACATAACCGCATAAAAGAAAAGAATCATAAAGAACTAAATTGATACCAATATAAAATTATGAAAAGAAATCAGAATTAAATTAATAATTACTAATGACAGTAAATTATTTTAAACATAGATGCAAAAACCAATAAAAAATATATAAATAATAAACGCCTTTATTTCCATAAAGAAAAATCAAATAACAATAAATAAATAAAACAGTTCGCTACGTGATCTTCAGACGAAATGGCGAATGGATAATCTTTTCATTTATTATGGTTTTGTAATAACGCCAAGAAAATGATTTACACTTGAAAAGAATCTTCTCTTCATTAGACAGGTAAACTTTAATATTTACTTATTATATATTTCCACTAATTTATCATTGACAAGGTTAAATAAAATTTATGAATTTCTATTATTACAATAATTATATTTAATTGTTTGAACAAAACAATATTTAATTTGATGAATAACTTCTCAACACGTCAATAAAATTATCAAATTTTGACGTTTCACACAACCTTATATTTTTACCACAATCAAAATTGAAATCTAACCTTACATAGTTTAATATTAGAAGCAGCTAGAAACACACCTTGTTTCTCTGATGTTACGCTGCTACTTATTTCTTAGAAAATAGATACAACTCTAAAAAATAAACGAATCTTGTAGTTTTTTTTTTAATTTACATAACCCAATTATTATTTATAAACTTTCATTAGCGTAGAAACTAATTAGATAAGCTTATAGAGAATAAAGTTATGGATTCAATCATATACAACACTCAAAAAATAGAATTATGCATTTAACTTTAATATCAAAGCCACAATATTTCCTTAATACTAAAAATTAACTTAATCTCATAAAAACACCTTTTTACACATTTTTTTTCTACAAATCTAAACATTAAATCATTACTAATATTATTTGAATGTCTTTAGATGCCAAACCTTGATTTACAAGCTAAATTACATAATTCAAATGAAGGTTAGAAAAGCGCAGATTGTCAAACATGTTCATGATGTGTATGTGATTCCATCAACAAGATCCAACCTTTATATTAAAAAGTGTATCACTCTACTTATTTCCACTAAAACAATTTAGTAAACAGCTTTAGAATTTTGAAATTCAATAAGACTGCAAATTAAACATATCCCTTTGACATGAATTTTATGTTTCAACAAAGCAAGTTGCTATTCATTCGCATATTTTGTCTCGTCCAGATGATTTCTAACATTAAAATTGAACTAAACTTTATTTAGTTAAAAACATGTATAAACGATCCCCAAATCGTTAAGTTATGTGAAAAATTATCTATTTTCTATGAATAACATATCTTTCATCTGCTTAAAGAGTTTTTGTGTGCATGTTAATCTTAATTAACTAAACTTATTTTCATAAAGAAGTCTTTTACAAAATTTAATTTTTTTAACAGTGGGGTTATGCAACCATTAACTCCAGTAGTTGCAGAATTGCATAAAATCTGCCTATTAAATATTATCGTTAGAGTAAATTCTCCCTAGTATGATCAAACATCATGACAATAGTGTTTCGTGTTTTGTTTTAGTCTTTCATCAATTTGCAATGCCGACTTTATTTTTCTTTACTACTAAATATTTATATTCTTCAATCCCATGTGTATTACCCCCATGCCTATGTATTCATATACTTCTATATTTATAGTTAATCTCCAGTTTAAGCATTTTACGTTGGAATGGCACAATTTTTATTAAATTAAGCATTTAGTTTTATTCAGTTTGCAATTAAAACTCATTGTGAACCTTTTATTTATATTAATAGATATTCGCGCAACACTCTGCTCGTTCGAGTGCATATAAACTCGCTTTCGTATTTCTGTGCGTCAATGTATTATTTTTAATAAAATATTTATATGAGGCTGCATTATATAGGATCGCAAATATTCATTTCGTAAATTTTAAAAAGCTGTTTTTGTGGTTATTTAATTGTTCAATATAACGATTATTTTGAATATAATTATCGCATTATTTAAAAAATTTGCACCTGCACTTAAGGGAATGGCGAATTAATAAACCTTTTTCAATTTGAAAGGTAGGATATTTCTCTAATTATTTACTTAATTTTTTACGTTTTTTTACACAATCCTTGATTATGAAAAATCTAATTTAAATTCGTATGTTAAAAGTTTACTCTTGGGTTTCTGATTAACCTCTAGCGCAGTATTTTCGAGGCGTTTATCTTTCTACTTTGTGCAATCGGCTCTCTGTAGATGACGCAATTGTATTTTTTCGAGATTAATGTTAAAACAAGGTGAGTATTTAAGTCTGAACGGGGTGTGTGTTTACGGAAGGTTAGATCTAACTGTTAATACTCGAAAAAGTCAAAACGTTTAAGCATTCTAGATTATTCCTCAAAAATTCCTAACTACGAGAAGGAATTTATTTAAGATTATTTAAACTTATCTTCAAACCTTTCAATTTTCCCATACCCAAAATAGATTTGAATGAGCTTTTGGCGACTTTGACTCAGTTGTGAATTTAACTTAAGTATTATGTCCAGTTATGTACAGTTTTATGTCCAGTTGTGGAGATTTGACTGCATTGATAGATTTTTATGATTACAACGTTAAACTTTTGAATCATGTATTGTATGTCATCTTCATCATGTTATTCGTAAAACTTCGTAATGTAAACATTAAAATGTAGATATAAAATATGTCGGAGATGGAGGACGCCCTTGTCTTATCTTTTTGATATTTCAACGACTTTACTCCATTTTCTTAATAATAATCTTAATCCAAACTACTTGCCCGTCGTATAGGCTTTCACAAGGAAATAGTTTTAATAGATTTCTTTCTTAACACTCTTCACGGTAACTTTAACGGAACTGTTTCATTTGCTTTAGTTTATTTATTTACACAGTTATTGTGATACAGCAAATTAAATAGTCAATAGATCCGACGAACCAAATATATTGTGGGTGCAATAACAGGTTCTTTTTTATAGTAAGTAGTTTAAAGGGATGAATGTATGTAAAAGCTTGCTTATTTTTAAACGAATGAATGAAATCATACTTGCTCGCCTACTATGTTTTTTATTAACTACAGTTAATGGTGAACTAAAATGATTTTTAAATACAAATTTCTGAATTTTTGTCAGTTCCTAGATATGTAAGCCTAGGCAAAATTATCAGCTTTAAAACAGCCCCAAGTCTCGGGAATAGAAAAGTTGAGATAAACCCTAGAAGCAGTGGTGCAAGCAATTAACAATGACAATTAAACCACGAAGAAGACTAACCTTCTGTTCCAAGATGATTATTTTCTGCCTCATTTATAATTATTGTTCTGATACTTCCATCCCTGAAGAAGGTTTTTAACATAAAAATAGAAAGTGAATAAAGAGTTAAAGATAAGTGAGTAATGCTAAGAGGGTTTTATTTAAACCCCTATGTAGTGCTGTAATCAGCATTTGATAACAAATTACAACATGCAACGCAAACCCTTTATGTGCATGTTCATCATATGATTTCTCAGTATAGTGGGATTTTTAATGCCGATCGCACTATATTCAAATAGAGATACAGGTGGAATAAGCGTTTTCCTAAATAACAAGATCATTCGGCAAACTACTAGAAGTGACATTGACTTGAAAACATTTTCACAGAATAGTTTAGTCGGAACATAGTTTTGTTATGTATGAAGTACTTCGATTATTTGGCGTACTATAGTCAAGTTTCATGAAATTAACTTTAGATAAGTTCACGAAGTTTGTAAGCCAACGTTTTAAATAGCAATAGACAACTGCTTCATAGGTTAATTTGTGTTTGTTCGCTTTGTTAAACCTTAATCGAAATAATTCCAATAAATCGGTTATTTTTTATTGCTCTGACTTAATTTATTGGACTGGATTAATTTTTGTTAATTACCTTTTGAACGAAAATATTTTCAAAATATTGTATTATCATAAGCATTGAACGGGTGTTGAGCTTTAATTCCAGATTTTATTTAATACTGAACCTACCATGTCAGATAATCGCAGCGGTATTTTCATAGTAAAATGTGTATAAATCAAATGTTCGAATAATTGTTCTCCGAGATGAATTTATTTCATATTCATATTCAATATTTCATTGATATCATATTCAAATATAGATCTTTTAGTCCTTTCTAACTAATACATTGATTTTTATTCCATCGAATTTTGTCATTTTGTCCAAATTATTTTTGGTCTCAGAAACGTTATGGACGCACGCTTTTTAATAACTACCTACACAATTTGTCCCATTACATAAATTAATTCTGGTAAATTATAAATTGATAATACAATAAATCTAATATAAAACACATGGCCAATTATCCCTAATTGTGTTATCTTCTTCTTTATAAAACAAGATATTATATTGATTATTGTGATTTGAGGTGCAATAATCTGAATCACAGTTTTTGGTCAATTTAATCACTTAATTGCTTAACGCCCAATTTGTTTTCTCACGTTCGCATTGTGGTGAATAATTTTAGAGATTATAAACAAAACCTTTTGGATAGTTTGAAGAATTTGAAAATTTTTGCAAGAATTCTGAATGATGGATGGATACATTATAAGATATTTTTGAGACGTGAGCTAAATTAGATTTTGCATAATTTGTAGTAATAATGTTGAAAATAATAAATTTGTGCTGCTCGTTTCGAGATAATGATGGTATACATATGTAATTAGTAATACAACAAATTCTAATTTTTTACGTATCAACGACATAAACGGGTTTTATTTATCGCGAGAATGAAATACGGTTTATGAGACATATTTTTCTGGTCTAGGACGTTTCGGCGACGTCCTTTCGGCTACGGCGCACAGTGGATCGAAATGGGAAAAACATGGACATTTGGCGAAACCATCAAATGCTGAAAATCAATAAAATTTTTATGTAGACGTTTAAAAGACTGTATATAAATTACATAAATGTCAATTTAGTTGCTTCACTTTTACGTTATCACTCTCGTGCTATATATTGAAGAATTTGAGAACGGATTTTACGAAGCAAAAATGTGGGTTCACTTTAAATTAACTAAATTATTTTCAAGAAATGTTTTTTAAATCGATTCTTTCTTTGCTTGTTAGTATGATGTTCTGTAAATTACATATTTTTTGATAATAATTATCATTCATCTTCCTTGAAAAAGAAATACTTGAAACGTAACTCGTAATTTTTAAACAAGTTTTGATTTTCGGTTAACTTTTCAAAAAATGCCCAAGTGAGCCCAGATGGAGAGTGTCATATTTCAAATCTGTAGCATATTTACTTTATATATTCATTTTAATATAGTGCAAATATGTGCAAATAAGATAATTATCCATCGTTGTCTCTGTAAGTACCGAATACATTAAATTCGGGATTCCATACGACACGTCTGTTTTGACATCCATATTAGCAAATATTTTAACGACTGTCTATTATGTATTAGTTAGAAATATTATAGGCATCGACACTGGTCCATTTCAATGTTCAGTTTTTTTCAAAAACCAAACTGTGATATGGGAATCAAAATAAAAATAACACTTTTACTTTCTGTGTATATTAATGTATTTGGAGAGAATTCTAATAGAGAACTGAAATTATTAACATGTAAAAGTGAAAGATATTTTATTGTTGTTATTATTTTGGGATTATTTTGACAATAGTACCTTTAAGTAAAAAAAAGTTAAGTTTTCAAATGTAATATTTTCATTCCGAAGAGTCGGATATTATACCCCCTTTCTAGAAATCTAGGAATTTGTAAATAATATATTGTTACTATACACAAAAGTAGCCGTATAGCCGTATAAGTAACCGTATAAGCCGGTGTAACTGACCGTATTGTTTCGTTATTTTGGACGTTTTGTATTGTTTGGGCAAGATGTTAATATGGAAAATGTGTATACCAACAATGTTTTATATATCATTATTCGATCTACAACGATATGCTTCAAAGACTGTAACAAGTTGTATGATTTCACTTCGTATATTTTTACATATTTTGCGAAATGATATAACAAGCATCATATATGTAAAAAAAGCTTGTCTATAACAACTGATATAGAAAATACATTAAATATCACAAAATAAATGCCAATGTCCAAGGTTTAGCTGTTTTGATCCACTGTGCGGCGTTTCGGTGCCAGAAGGTTTCGAAGCAGGGTCGTTTCGGCGACGGTTCTTTCGGCGCCAACAGTCATAATATCAGTGTTAATAGTAACATATTATTAAATGTAACAGATAATAATCAATAATGTTTTCATTTTTTCATGTTTTCATTAAACATTTACGAAAACTCATATTTTGGGAATTTTATAACTCTCAAGATCTAACCTATCAAAATATACATCGCCTATCGAAAAAAGATTAAAGTTAATTATAAGTAGGCGAGCATGTTTTAAATATTTTTCTTGACATCAAGAAACACAGTTTTCTTGTAATAAATTTTGATGGGGCGTGTAAATAGCCTCACCAAGAAATTATTAAGAAAATTAGAGAATTATAAAGTAAACAAAAGATGTGGGAGTAAGATTGATCTACAACTCTATGCTATTGAGAAGCCAAAGCACAAAGGACTTACCAGTAATCACTCCTACTTCTGCTGACTTCTTTCATCCACACCAATAATCAAAATGGTGAAATTGAAGGGGCGGGCGGTTTTATCGGAATTCACACAAAAAAAGGGCAAATACCAATTATTTCAACGTCTTTTTCTTCCTTGTATTTTTTCTTGTTGCTAAGGTGTTTTTTTTCAAAACAGAATAGTTGGCGGCCATCATATCCTGGCAACGCCATAGACGCTATCCAAAATAGCGATAATCGGAGAAATTACAAGAGAGCGCCCTGCGCTATATGGCGTCACCTCAAACATACGGTGAGCGCAGCCCAACCAAATTTAAAAAAATATGTCTGTTGCATGTATTTGATTTAAAACATAAATACCATAAACATTTCCAAACGGTAGCGGATCCAAGATCTTGGAAAATGAGCGAGGAGGGGTTTTTCAAGTCAGATTACATTTTTTTAGCAGAAAATCGTTACATTTTGGATCAGAGTTTGGTAAATTATATAGAGTAGTCGGTGAGTGTGGGGTAGAGTGGGTCGAAAAAAATAAATATTTTTTTCGGAACGCTTTAGTGTGGAAAAGTTGCCTATTGTAATACGAAGAAAAACGGTATATAAAAAAATTAAAATCGGTTAACATTTTCCGTTCGCGCATCGTACTTAAAGTTTATGAAGAATTGCAAAAATCACGATATTTTTGTAATTTTTTCCTGTTAGTTAAAACTTTTCAAATAAACACGCTTTAGTTTTTTATGCTAGTTTTATGGAGTAAATAACCTAAATCAGTTAAAATCTGATCAATAATCTAACTTTTTTTCGTTCGTGCAACGTCTTAGAAAAAATAGAAATTTACCAATGTTTCGCAATTTTCACTGTGCAACGGGCGAAGACGTTTTGCTAGAACAAAACGAGCTAGAACTCACTTGAAATACTCTGCCGCAGCCCTCCCCCCACCAACTCGGGCTTCTACTCGTCACGGGGTCCACGTCCAGTGTCTACGGCCTTCATCAAATGATATAACTCAAAACATTATTAAATTTCTCGTTTGTATCGACTATCAATATCATTAGAAAAACTAGAAATAGCAGGGTGTGATGGCACTGTAACCAACACTGGATGGAACTCGCCACGTGGAGGTGATTGCACATCAAATATCACCCACACCCTACCCAACCAACCATCCAATTATTGGGTGTGGTATTTATAGTATATTTACATTACATCCATTTAAAATCTGATTTTGTGGAGAAATAAGGCATAACCGTTCTAGACTTCAGTGTTGCTCGAATATAGCCATATCTAGCTTCATTTCCACATACTTTATTCGAGGCCTATGTTACCAGCTTGACGCACCACTCCACAGCCTGGGTGTGACAGGGAAACTTTTGAATTTCTCTGATGAGCGTAGTGTCAGAATTGATGAGTGATTTAATATAATCCTCTTTCATCGACAAGCATTGCCAAGAGAACATTCTCTGAATGCGCAAAGAATGCTGGATCGACAACTTGAAGTAATTCGTCGAATAAAAACCGTGATGTTTGGATTGCTTGAAAGACATTGTTTGGTCCGTCAGTAAAATATTTGCTCTTTTTTATGGCAAACCACACAGGCATGTATGATTTTAAGATGAAGCCAACTATTTCTTTTAAGTTTCCGGATGGATCTGATGAACTTATATACAACCTAAGGACTCGGTTGGCCGTAGTTAGACATCTGGAATGAGACAAAGGACCAGGGTCCCGATTTGCCAAGTCTTCTGGACAATGTCCCAAGGTAATTTATAATAGTTTCTATCATAAAAAGCACGTATTTCTGATTATTGCAAAAAATATTTATCCGCAACACAGAAATCTTAAAAATTATACAATGGAGATTTATTTTAAGAACTACATAAAAATCACATTTTTACGGTTGTAGTAGGTGTCTAACAAAAATGTTACAACATTATCAAATTACTTCTATTTTAAAAAAAATGCAACACTCACAAAATTATAAATACGAGGGATGTTTGTTAATGATTGAGCCTAAGGCACTAGGAAAACGTTCTTGATTTGAATATTTTATTTATTTTTTAATGTAATCTCCTCAAACATTAATGCACTTTTGACAACAAGTATATAATAATTTCAAACCGTCAAAAAAGTTTGAAGTCGACAAAATGCTGATTTACAGCAGACACCCTTTCCTCTTCCGATACAAACTTCTTTTCGCCAAGATCTTTTTTCAAATTTGGAAAGAGGAAACAATCATCCTACATCGATCACAGCTTGCTTGGAAATTCTAATGGTATGACTCCACGCGTTGTCTTCCAGGATCAAGATACCACGTCAAAACTTATCCCTTCGTTTCTCTAGAACTGGTCGTCGGAGTTTAGGAATCAAATTGGCATAATAAGCAGCATTCAATGTGGATCTTTTCCGGATACAATCGATTGGAACACCCTGAACATCCCAAAATATCGTTTTGCCTGTAAGTTTTGACTTTTAAATTTTCGTGATGCAGGTTCCCCTTTAACCACACCCATGTCATCGATTCAAGTTTTGA
Organism: Agrypnus murinus; assembly: GCA_929113105.1. Lineage (NCBI taxonomy): Eukaryota > Metazoa > Arthropoda > Insecta > Coleoptera > Elateridae > Agrypnus > Agrypnus murinus. The sequence continues at coordinate 172,196,185 of OV816026.1, read as the reverse complement.
TTCTGGGTTGTATTCGTAGATCCAGGTTTCATCGACAGTTATTATGCGCCGAATAATTGCATCAAGATTGTTCGCGCATAGATCAAGGAATTGCTGTGAACATTGCATACGGCGCTGTTTATCGAAGGGGTTAAGCATTTTAGATACCCAGCGTGCGTTTTTCTTAGACATTTGTAAATGATTGTGAATAATTTCATGTATCCGTTCTACACTAATCTTCACTATCTCTGCTACCTCCCTAACCCGAACACTGCGATCTTGAAGTACGAGGTCCTCTACATTTTCCACAGTTTCTTCTGTGACTGCACTAACCGGCCTTTAAGCGTAGTCGACGTCTTAAATGAACTCTCGGCCTTGCTGGAATGGAGGACCCCAACATTTAACCATAGCATATGATGGTGCAGAGTCAGGGTAAGTTTCTGATAAATCTTCAAAAAATATTCTTAGCTTCTTTTCCGTGTTTCACTAAATTCTTAATAACAATGCGAAATTAAAATTTCGACAACAGTTCACTTTTGTCTGACATGATCGCATTCGCTTGACTATTATTTGATACGTACTGGGTTGATCTTTACGGAATTCGTATATTTATTATATTAAAACTTACCTATTCAAGTTTGTCATAGCATCAACAATTTAAAAAAACTACTGCTTGTCTGTCAGGCTCAATGATTATCAAACATTCCACGTACATACATAGAAATAACACGAATAACAGAATTGGAGCCGAAACGTATTTTCGCCTAACAAGCCAGCGCCGAAACGGTCTGTCGCCGAAACGGCCGCGCCATAACGGTAGCGTCGAAAGATTCCATACCGATATTTTTCCTTCTGCTAGCCTTACAATCTAAATATAATTTCAACTGCCTCTGATATGAATCAATCATTTGAACAGTATTTTTGTTACGATTTAACATAAATCATCAGGCATATTTTTGTAAATGTTTCAACTTCGTATTATTACGAGTTCCGATTCAATGTTACTGCACTCACTTTTTTTTGTTAAAAGACACATCCCGCAATTTTTAACCCGAATATCTTTTCTTGATATGCAAGGTGGCTATTTCTTGTTGCTAAAGTGAAACAATTTGGGCGATGTGAGGTGCCTCGTTATACAAGTTCATGAAAGTCCAACACTTAACTTTAACAATAAATAGTCACTTCCTAACCTAAAAAAGAATTGAGGTAAAGATTGTGGGGCGGGTGAACGTATGTACTAAGCAAAATTTTAGATTAAATTCTTGATTTAATCGTTGACTAGGACAACAAGAAATCCATTTCTCATTTTTCAAAAAAAAAGAAAGTAAATTCAAAAGGGTCAAGGTGTATGCATATCTAGAGCATAGTTTTGTGAGCACTGACCAAGATTATCTTCGCTAGCAAATTTAAATTACTAATATTTAAATAGTTTAACCTGTTTATCAAAGCGAAACGGTATCAAAAATATATTATAGTTACGATAAAAGATAATGACAAATAAAACTGTAGGCTCAGTTCTGATTTGAGCCGTCCGTCAGTTCGAAGCGTAGGACTACGATTGCAGATTGGAGAGTTGAAATGACCTAATCGTGATGTTTTTCTTTATACATTTGAATAGATCTTGTCGATAGCTTTAAAACGATAGCACGCACACTCGTCTTGCGCTCACGGTTGTCAAGATAGACTGTGGCAGATGTGTCGACCGTAAGTCACCCATATTATCCGCGGAGTTAGGCGTAATCCTACGTCAAAACAAGAACTGTTAAGAAAAAGAAAATAAGAAAACCTCTATTTCTACTTTACAGACATTGAAATATAATACTAATCCATCATATTAAACATAAGAAAACAATAGCAAAATTTTGATGTTTAAAATGTAAATGCGCATTAAATAAATTAGATTTCTCAAGTTCTTTTATACAGGGTTTAATGTCAGTCCTACGAGCGTTTGGGGGCTCATGGGTCAAAATTGGCAATTCTAAGTGTATGGCATATTGAGTTTTCTGTTTTAGGTCACCAGTGTGAGTTAGAGATCACGTTTCGCACAATGGTTTAAAACGTGGTTAAATTAAGTTGACTTGGGTTCGATGAGAGGTTAGATAAAATGAAGATCGGTTTGGGGTAGAAGTTAGATAGGTTAGAGATTAGATTAGGTTATATCAGCGGTTAACTTAAATTAGATTAGTTTAGGGGCTAAATTAGGTTAGATGTCAGATTAGTGTATAGGCTAGATTAGGCTAGACGTTAGAATAGGTTGAAGGTTTGGTTAAACTGGAAATTAATTAAGTGGTTAGTTTAGTTAATTTAGGATTAGGAGTTTAGCTGTGGAGGAAGGTTTAGGTTAGGTATAGCACAGCTTTCGGCACATGGAACCGTACGTCTCTGGACAATGACTTTACCGTTCGACATCCTTTGATGAATTCTATTGATTAATCACGCAGGTATGAGTAAACTTTTTCAGTGGCGGGCCAAATTGAAAGAATAAAAATTTGCGGCGAACCAAAATGAAATAATTTACGCAAATCTGTTATGTTAGCGATAATTCAGACTTGATTTCTGATGGTATTTGGAACAAAAATCTTAATAAAGCTTTCTGATTAGAGTCATATCAATAACGTCAAGCTCTTTAGTAATTTTGACAGACGTTTTTAGGAAAGTACACAGATAAAATTATAAACGCGTTTATGGTATGGAGATCATTAATAACTATAAGTGCCAGCTGAAATTTGGGAGTCACACACAATAATCTGTCAATAAAGCATGAGTTTGTTTATGCTGCATAATACTATTTATCGTTATCACTTTGGAGGTATCGCCTTGCTCGCTTAGCCGAAAACTAACTGTTGTCGGACCCCGCGCGTGTATTATACCTCACCGATGTGCACCAAAAACATCTACAGACAGTGGCAGACTTAAGGGGTGGGGTGTTTAAACAAAATAAATAATATTTTATGGCTGACCACGTTCTTGTGAATTTTGCAATGAAGTGAGTGCGTAAATTCTATTCGTTTTTTTCCAAAACTATTTTGGTGAGGGAAGTGTCGACATTACAATTTCTTTTAACAGACGTGTAAAGGAAGGTAATTGGTCAAACGTTTATTCTTTACCCAATCAAATCTCTTTAATTAATTTACTGTTGTGCTATACTTTCATTACCTACTACCTGAGGAAAAAGTTTAATTTTATAAAAATATATAGTCGTAGGATTGGTTGCATAAAGCATAGTTAACCACGTTGTTAAGTTGATCACGCTGTTAAAGCAACCCGATTAGATAAAACTTAATAACGGGTTTAAAAGAACCAATCACACTGCAACACTTGCTTTGAGTAAACCAATCACATCTTGTGTTAACAACGCGTATAAATAATCAGTTAACACTACTTTAGGCAACCTGCCCTTAATGTTCATTTTACAACAAATTTCCTTAAATTCTACTAAAAGTGAATCTTTCCATGTTGTTTGGTTGTTCTTTTCATAAGTAAAACAAAAATAAAAAGTGGATATTTAGCATAAGGGAAAAAAACTCAAATTAAACAAGTATAATCGGAGGTTAATATTTTCGCTGCTTTGATAATGAAGTGGGACGGTGGAAAATCTATTATCTGCTCGTGTTTTGGCATATGCCTACCGAACGAGGGGACAAAACGTTAGATAACCACCTGTTTTCTCCCACCGCTTCTACATTTATCAACAACGGGACCGTTATCGACAATCAAACAGATGTCGCAATCATGTCTTATCACTTCATTTAGCAGCGGTTGTCGTTGTCTTTCATCGTTGTTATATACCTCCTTGAATCCATCCGATAGTATTAACGATTGCAATATACTGCGTTTTCCTCATTTATTATTTTATCGTTTATAATAATTTATAAAACATTTCGCGACAAATGACTAGGAAATTGTCAAATAAGTAAATAGTGGTTGGTTTCTTCGTTGCTGCTATTACGAGTATATAATAATTACATTCTTCACAAATCTTTTTTAAGACCTTAAGGTTAGCGTATTGAAGAAAAGGTAGGAGTACCAAAAGAAACAGGTAAGATAAAGAGAGAAACAATATCTTTATTCATAGTCATTGCTAAACTTCTTCAATTTGCCTAAAGCTAAACAAAAAATAGTACCAATGGCCCTCTCAACCCTAATCATTTGAAATTGTTTTCTTTTCACTACTATGTAGAAAACAATTCTTTCAATAAAATATTTCTCTCTAAGTTAATTTATAACGCCCACGCGCTGTTAACACTCACCCCATTTTACATATTTATTTTAGTCTATTGCTTCGGACCGATTCAAATGACCAAGAGAAGCTCTTACGGTGTATAAGCGAGTACATAGGGGAAGAGGGAGACGGAAGGAAATACAATCATTGAATGTGACAAAAAGCGAGAATAACTTTTGCCCAAAGGGCGTATTTAATGTTTTTCCTCTTTGTTAATATATTTGTAAAGGTATTCTAGAGCTAATTAGGTTAATTAATTAAAGGTTTTTATAATCTGTTTCCACCCCGCCTATGACATTCTTTGATTTTTATAATTCATTTTACTTTAGTGGTAAAATCTGTTAAATATTGAGCGTTTTTGGACATTTTGCGACATAGTTTGTGTGTGTGAAAAATCCTTTTCAAATTTGCGTCATTTTTGAAAGAAATCTATACCTAGTAGTAATTAAATGAAACCTTTATATAGCCTGAATTAGTTAATAAATAACTTTGTGATGAGTAATAGCTACTAGTTGAGTTACCAGAATATCTCAAATAAGAAAGTAGGACAACTTCTGGTAAAAATATTACAAAAGTACGTAGGACATAGTAGGTTTTTACATTTTTGCTTACTACTCGTTGTTACTGATAATACATTTATAAATAACTTTATAATAATAAACAAGAAATAATTTTAAACTTACACTAGTTATCTTCAAATTTAACAGTCAATTTAAGCTACGTAATTGTTCTTCTGTAAAACCACGGCGTGAAACAGAAACATCACAAACAATAATAATGGCAAGATAGCGATGCATTTCACATTCATCCTATACGTCTTTACTCTAACCATCGCCTTGCGCCTCGCTACCGAATAAAAACATACTGGTACCGAATGAAAACCACACAGACGCGGCTTAACTTGTAGAATGATTTTTCTTCTCACAAATGAATAAAACTTCGTTGTAAATCATACAGTTTAACCTTTAACTACTGGCGCCTTGTTAGGGAACTTAACTGAGTGCACGGTGTATGTAGTACACCAGCCCTTAAAAGCGACCAAATCAAATTGTAAAATTAAGTATTATTTATAAAAACTATAGAAAATTAACATTTATTGAAAAACATAAGTTACAAAATAAAAAATAATTGAAAATACAATGGAAAAATACAAATTGTGTGTTTTTCTTTAGTAAGTTATTCACTTTAATTTTCATTGTCATTGTCATTTGAAATATTGCACTCTGGGCAAACGGTCACAGAATGTTCTTTAGAAAACATTCTCCTGCATACTTTGCATGAAATTGTTGTCACTCTATTTTTGTGCCTTCCACTACAGTAGCATCTTCCTCGTGTTTTTGCTGGTCGTTCTTCTTCAGGTTCTTCTTCCACGTTTTTATACCTCTTTAGAAAAACTTTCAAATCCAATGGTAAGCTCTTTATTTCAGCTCTCTCCGAAAGATATGGTTTTGTCAGTGATAGGGATAATTCTTTTAGAAAAACTCTTCTGTATTTGTGAGGATTGTTGACGTTTACAGCATTGTAGAAGAAGTTGGCTGTTTATTCCAGCTATGTTCAAAAGTTGAAAAAATATGACCATGGGCCATCTTCGTGTTCGTCCAGAAACTGAATATGTACTGCACATTCTATCTACAGTGTCAACACCTCCTTTGTAAGAATTATTGTCTAATAATTATAGGAGGTTTTCGTGTTTCAGGATCTACTGCAGCATTGTTGTGCATTGTTGAAAGCAAAACTACTCCTCTATTTTTTCTAGGGACATATGAGACAATAGTAACCTCTTTTTGAAATCCAAAAATAGACGATTGAACTTCTTTATTTTTGTTTGGTAAGAATTCTGGCGGTAACTCTCTTTTATTATTCTTCTTTAGCGTGCCAACGATCGTTATTTTACTTTCCAAGAGGGTAGTCGTTAAAGGATAACTTGTGTACCAGTTGTCGCAGGTCAAGTTTCGGTTCTTTCCTTTCCAGGATTGAATCAAACGAAGAGTAATGTCAGTAGGTGTATTATATGTTCTGTAAGGCCCTTCAGGCTGTTGGCTACAGTATACTTCAATATCAGTAACGTAAAAAGTCTTGCCATCACACAGGGCAAACACTTTCAAGCCATACTTCGCAGGTTTGTTTGGAATATATTGCACAAAACTGCATCTACCTCGGAAAAGTATCGACATTTCATCAATTGTCATTTGGTCGCTCAAATAATAGTTGCTTTTGCAATTTTCTATGAAACGGTCAAGGGTAAATCGAATAGCAGCAAGTTTGTCAACTACTCCTCGTTCTTGTCTAGTACCTTTATCATCGAATCTAAGAGCAGCGAGTAAACATAAAAACCGATCGGCACTCGTACAAGCGCTAAATATTTCTGAACCTGTTCCATCTTTGGAATTCGCGAAAGTGTGTATGATTTTGTTTTTTCGTCCCTGCAAGCAATAGTAACCCTATGAATGCTAAAATTTCTGTTTTTTTTGTATCCTTAGCCTGTCGTGGTCGGTTATAATTCACTCTCATTCTTGTAATTTGTAAGTTTGTAAATTCAACTATGTTTTCAATGATGTCATTAGTAAACAATTTTTCAAGAGCACTCCTTTCATCAGTAATATTTCGTGCACATTGTTTTGGCCCAGGTAATATTTTTACAATATTTTCAAGCTAGTCTTGCTGTACTTACTCACAACTGGCTTTCTATGCCACTTGGTTTTTTTATTCTTTCCCATAAAGAATTCACTATCTTCAACGAGATCTTCAGCATCTTCACTTGCATTGCCCAGTTCCCACTCCGATTCAGTTTCGTGGTCACTTTCTTGTATAACCTCTTCTTCTTCTGATAAAATATCTGGCTCTCCTCCAACCTCTTCCTCAGGTTCCTCGTCAAGTATAGCTTGAACCAAAGCGGCCAGCTCGTCTTGTGTGAGATTTTTAGGATTTCTCACCGGTATACGATCCCTGCAATTTTAAATTTATTACTGGAAGTATTGAGGTTATGTTCACAAACAGCCAAACATGTTGAAAAACTTACGTTACTAATCCATAAATCTAGAAAAACTTACTTTCATGACTAAGCGTGTGGTGTAAGAGGTTCACCAGTCAGACGCTACCTTCAATATTTGAAAAATAATAGAAATATTTGGCGAAAATTCACCTGGTTATTCAAACAGTTTGACGTTGACACATCAATAATAGGTTAGGTGAAACGCGCAGTCGCAAAAATCATCTGTTGACAAACGGTAAGCAATAGAGGGCACGTGGTGTACTCTATACCACGGCCTACTGGATTCATATAAGCTTATATTAATCTAGTAGGCCGTGTCTATACACCGTAGCAAGTAGTTAAAGGTTAAACAAAAACTTTAAAGTAGGTCATTTCTAATTTTTTTCTCGCAGGAGATAGTACGGGACAAAATGATAAATTGTAGGACATTTGATCTTCAAATAAAATTTATCATCTGCTTTACCATGTGCACCCTTTTCGACAATTTACAGTCCTTTCCAATCACGTACGCAAAACATTCTCTGTTTTGTATAATATACAAAGACATAAAATCAAATGTTCTTTTAACATCCTTATCTTTATCTAGAACTTATAGCAGTTTATGACTCGATCTAGGCAATCACCAGCTAGTTCAAGACTAATTATATTCGCACAAAAGAATAATGGCTTTTTGGGAACATAATTTATGGTTGCTAGATAGTTTAATAGCGTTATAAAGTGGTCGGGTGATTGATAAGTTTGTTCTCGTTTTCGTGTTAATGGCTTTTCTGCACCTTTAGTAAAATAAAAGAGAGAGTTTTGTCTAATTTCATTATTGGCTATGCATGCTGTCACATTTAAGTTTGATTGGTTAGATTCATATAGCCCCTATGTGCTTAGCCGCCTGGGTTCGTCTCCGAAGGAATCCCTTCACATCTAGTCCAGCGTGCTAATTAACTACTGTAACGAGCTTAATATTGCGAATATTTATTCTCCTTTGCTTTGAGTTAAATTTGGCATAAAATATATAAGGACTTTGTCTTTGGGAGCGGCAGACAGCTGTACTTCAAAAAAGCTTTAAAGATATAGTGTCCACTTAAAACGAAGTTAACATTTATGTAAACAAAATATATTTTCCACGGGATGGTATCTAGTTTTTAGTTACGTATGTATTTCAATTATATTTAAAATTATCTAAAACGCGGACAAAATGCTAGTTTGCATGAAATAAATTTGGGTTCAACAGAAATGTAATCTCTTTTGTGATTTCACACTGAATAAATAAGGACATACATTGAGGCAAGTTTCCTTAAATTCCAAAGATTTATAAAAGAAAAAATTGCTTTTGGAAGCATAATTCATGTTTTGCGAGACATTTTATAGTTTTGTATTTGGGATCCGATTCTTAAGTTTAATGACTTTATGCATCTGTTTTTAAAATTTAAGTGAGAAATTCGTTTAAATTGATTATTGGTAGTTGTTGACGTTAAGAATATTGTGTTGTTGGTTGGAATAAACAGCTCGTCTTACATTATAGTAGGGCATGTACAATTTGTTTGGTTTGTTGTAATGGTTAGTTTTACATGTGTTAATGCCAAGATGGATCGAGATTAAAACAAATACATTACGATAAAAGGATTATTGACAAACGTTCTTTCAGTAAATTATTTTATAATTAAATAATTTTAAAATTCATACACGATGATTTGTTCTCGATTTAGAAATTAACAAACTAAAAATGTATTTAAATTGTGATCCCTAATAAGTTAAAGTGTGTACTTAACCTCATGTGTAATGTTTGTAGGTTTCATATTATAATTAAATTTGTTGATGTTTTATAATACGAATGCAGTGTTGCTAGTAAATTTAATAAACTTATATTAACGACAAATTGTTTAAGGCTTTTGTAAAAAAATTAAAATAATAAATACGTGATAAAGAATTTAACGTACTCAGCTTTGTACTTTGCTTTTAAACAATAACAACAAACATTTTGGGTGGCGCCCTCTATATATTGTTCATTTATTCCTGGAGTTATGTAGAATACGTAAGCGTTTGGGATTAACACCCACGACTGCTGGAAATAATTAGAATATTAGAAATGTCCGCTGGATGCGGAATTAAGGTAGTAAGTATTTAAAATGATTTATTTATTTATCGTTTATTTTTAGATATAAAGAAGTTTGATTGCTATACCACTAACCAATCGAGTCCATCCCAAGTATGGGCTGGCCTTGATCTAGAATTTACCAACCCCGACCTACCAATTAAAGGATTGGTGGCTCGGACTTTATGTAAAGTAAATAGAAACCCGACGTATACTGCGTGCAGGTGTACTTTTCGTGGATGTGAGAGGCTATATGTTTGCGTCAACATCTCATAAAGGTGACCTCCCCAGCATAGTCTTATTTAGGCTCAGCCGTATCGCCGCATCTGGGATACGGGATGGAGAATTTCTTATGGAATGGAGATTTCTCATTCCCACTTAAGGGATGGAGAAAGCCTCGCCCGCTTTGCAACCACCTAACCAAGGGGGATCCGAGTTGACCGATCAAGTCCAGAGTAGCTGATCCACAGTTTTGACTACACCAGGGAACCTGACGACATGGTCTACTCTAGGCCAGTGGCCTAGAGACCACAAGTATATACCTAACTATCCTGTTCGTACTAGAGTTCAGTCTGGATCTGCAACCCCCTATCCCACGACTACGGAAATCATCTACGACTCTGGAAAGCAAAAGACCTGAAGAGATCGGTTACCATTTTGTGTTTTGCATATTAGAATGGAATCTGTATTCATAATGACTATCGTGACCGTTGTTTCTGAGTGATCATTATCGAACACCGCTTTAAGCGGCTTAAAATAAGGGTACTTTTACAAATGATGAAATTTTAATGAATATTATAAAATTCTGCTCTAGGGTGATTTTACAGAGCTTCCTTATGGCGAAAAACGAAAAAACAGCAACTATTGTGAGCTGGCAGCTTCTGATTTCCCATCTAAATTTCAGGATTGCTAGAATGTTCAAATTTATCTAAATTTGCCGAAGAAAATCTGCCAAAATGTAGCTTTCATCGACTGCATATCTTTTTACTACTATAATAAGGTATGGTAATACGGTATGGAAATAGCATCAAATCAGTGAATCATATGCTTAAGTTAGTTCTGAATAAGATCAAGCCTCTTATAATTCTCCAGAGGCACGCATTATCATCTACTATACATCAAAAATGTAAAAATGTGAGGTCAGTCGAGGTTAATATGCCATGATATTTGTTTTACGTCATCTTAAGAAAATTCGGAACCAAACGCGCACATTCTAAATTTAAGCAGAAATGTTATTCGCTGTCCGAGCATATTTCAGCATTATTTCTGATATCCGTTATCGTATTTTATAAGGTTGATGCTAATAAGATTAGATATATCTTAAGGTAAATAATATAGAACTGGCCTTATTTCTAAATTTAATAAAACTTTCCTCTTATGTTTTTAAAGGAATTATAGAGAAATCTTTTCTGACTTTTCAGACAAAGGAGTCAAAGTTGAAAAACTAAATACCGGCCCTAAAGTAAGAAAAAAAAGTAATAACAATTTATAATAAAATTCAGATTATTACAAATATAAATATTTTTGCAAAATTGTTACTTCATTTATCGTACATTTGTGATAGAAGTAAAGACTTAAAGTGTAGCAATTTTTCTCTTGACAAATACAAAAAAAAGGAGAAACTTTTAAGATGATGAACAACGATTGCAGTAGAATAATTAAACGGGTATAACAAAAACTTCAGTCGAGTCCGGGGTGCGATTCCAGTGCCGTAGATGAGGACAGGTGGTAGAGGGGGAGCGGGTCGTCGATACCGTCTACTCCTGTTTAGTGATTTCCCTGGGGGCCTATCGATTGGGAAAAGCAACACCTCTACCTGATGATACACAACGGCAGTGTCGTCGACTCAATGTTTCTTAATTCCAAAAGAAAATCCCACAAGTAATACGATGGACCACAAAATCAAATTAAGGGAAAAAAGTTAAACTCGTAATATCTATGTCAAAATTCATATTTTTGTGTATCATTTTGGAGATTTATGCTTAACGAACTTAGACGTTGAAAAAATTGTTATATATTGGATTGAATTTGTATTTTATTTGATATTTTCTAAATATGTTTTTTGTAAATACACAAATTTTTTGAATTTTCGTCTTTAATCTATAATGCATAATAATAATAATAATAATGTATAATATATAATAATAATATAAAATAATGAATTAATTTCAGTTAGTTGAATTGAATTTTTTACTTTGAAGAAAATAAATTGTTGAGATAAATGTAATGTGTTTATATTTAGAAATTGTGTCAAGACGGGCGTAAAGAAAAGCGCCACCAATGTTCTCGTATTAATTCTAGACACGGGCGCTCAATTAGAATGTTTTTGACACTGTTGTCAATACAAGCAGCCAGGCGTGACCATCGACTTGACAAGAACTGATTATGAATCGAAAGAAGTTTACTCATTTACATACTTCATTTACATTTATTTATGCAAACGTTCATAGGATTACGATGACCTTTTTTTATTATACGGGGGTGGGTTTCTGTATTAAAAATTTATGAACATATTTTGTTTAATTTTAATTAATAGTCGATGAATAATTTATCGTTTGCATAGTGCGCTGCTATCTGTTTTATTTGAACATCCAGCACACAATAGTTAATTCCGTTTTAATATTTAAACAATTCCCTAGCCTATTTTGAAATTAATCGTGCAACAGTTCCAGAGATTCACCCTACATAAATATAAAAACCAATCCAAACATTCCGTAATAATAAATATCTCTATCCAAGATTGCGGTGAACGATGATATTCTTGATATATACGTTAAATCCTCTTACCATTTCATTTTGATGATAGTCCAAATCTACGTGACGTGATTTTTATCGAGATTTTACTCGACGGGTGAGTTTCCTGCAAATTTGATATAAAAAAAGCCTTTCATTCAAGTGAAATTGTTGGGTTCACCTATAATGTAGATGTCTTTTGACAAAAAAAAGTATATAAGAGGAAATCATGTCTTATACAGAAATGTTTGCCGAGAACTAACAACAAAGAGCAAATATCAAAACAGGATAATCTGCCGGAGATATTTGTAAAGGAGCTTAGAAAGTGCATCAATGAACATTATTGCTATAATTGCAGCATCTCGTGTGGTTGTTCTCGAATAACGTTATTATGCACCTCATTATCGAGGATTATTATTATAGTGACTTTAGTTGTCTACCTTGTTACTAGTTTAGAACTATCAAAATGTAAATTAAGCTCTTAAGCGATATGGGAGTTTCACGTTAAAGAAAGTTTAATTGTTAAATGACTCGAGCGCGACTCGAGTAAAGATTAATTTTGTTAGTAAAAAAACAAGCTGGAATTGGGAAAAATTAGTGCAGCAACATTTCCGTGGGGGATTAAATGGTAATTTTGTTGTCATTTTACTTACAAAACAATATTTAAACTTTCTACTCAGTTCTGTATTGAAACATTATCAAACATAAGATTAAGACAGTCTCGTTTGATCTATGATCTCTATGAATCTGGATTTTTTAACTTCTTTTAATTTTGTAAAATTCCACACGCAATATAGAACTTAAATATGAAGAAATTATTATCAGTTTTTAATAATAAATAAATCGTTAACATTAATTAATCAGTACTTAAATTACCAAAATGAAGCTGTATCTACTTTTAAAGCAAACAAAAAATATAAATTGTACTCAAAAACATTTTTTCTGTAGAAAACGTAGCATTAAATTAAATCATGTTACAATATTAATATTGTAGTAATCGATGAACCAAATAACTTAAAAAGGTAAGAGAAAAGACTTACAAATCTCATTAAAGTATTGCGATACAAAAGGTTTTAGTAATAACAAGCAAAGAGTTATCTATCAGTCTCCTAGTGCTAGCTGGCATTGGTTAAAAGGTTTGTCGTTTTAGAGCTCCGTTCCGTTGTTTCCAAAGGGAAGAAAATCATAAAGCTTTAAGGAAATTAAATAATCGAATATTTTGAAATGAAATGATTGTTAAAGTCCACCGAGAAAAATGGGTTTTCAGTGGAATACGAAACGAATTGGAAAATATCCATACACTTACTATCTCAAAAGAAGGCAATTATACACAATTTTACACAGTCAATGAAAGATCCACACCACAATTCAAGAAAATCAACTCTCAAAGTGGTTTACAGAAAGTACATATTTCTGTAAACCACTCAGTAGAGAAAAACCTTTTAACAGAGGTAAAGATTTGTAGGTTAAGATATGCATTGTGAAATCGAACTAGAGAGAAGACAACAAAATTGTAATAACCGTGTCAGTTCCTGAGGAAACAAAAACGTTAGAGACCTGTCGGGTCATGCACCATTGTCCTCGTTTCCCCAAAAGTTCGGGTTTCAGCCAGGAGGTTTTAACTAAAGCCTAACAAGGGTTGTCCTCTTTCCTTCCCACACCAACTCATTCATTGGAAGGTCAAAAGATCCATTGGACTAATTTGAGGGTATTTTAAGCAGTGTTTGTGTGGTCAAGTTTCATCTACCGTCGGATTGGCTCGCCGGGCTACCAGCCTTCATTTCGGATCCCCCATAAAATCATTTGCAACAGGAAGAATGTTCAACTATTAACTCATAAGGTGATAAATATACAGACAGGTCCAACTCTCTAACGTCATGCAATAAACACGATCGTGTTACAAATGCCTCATCTAACGCGTCGGAGCTCTTGACTTGTCAATTGTTTGTTACGTTTTATTAGTATCTAGTATATTGTCACAAACGAAATAATTTAAAACTAAATTATTCATTATTTTTCAAATTGAGTTTTCAACTAGCACAACTGTACTCCAAGGTTGCTTACACATCTCTAGCACACAGCTGCATCCTGTTAGAGAGAGAACTACTTGCATACGTGTAACACTCCCTTACATTACAACTCCCTTACACTTGCCAGTTTGGCTTAGCTTGCATTTACAGAAAGTTATATAAACGAGGTTTTGGCATGGGTGTTTTTCAGGTTATGCGTAATCAGTTAGTATTTATATTTTTAAATATGAGTTATATTATGTATAAGAGATATTAAACATTTGCAATGAAATGTTCCGTAAGAAAATATAACTTTTTACCTTCCGAAAGAAGTAAACTTATTTAAGAAATGGGAAAATCAAATAAAATATAAAACATTATTTAACACAAAATCATGTTTATGAAAGATACTTTTTATGGAGATTTAATAAAACACGAATAGGTAATTTTACGGGAATTATAATTTAAAAATATTAAATTTATGTTATGCTATCATTAAAACTTCTACCAATAAAATTATTACAATAAAGTAATTCTCGGACTTCTTAAATAAAGAGCATTAATATAAGTGACATTTTTATATTTACTATCACTACATACAAATCAGTTGTACAAGCAAATGGCATTATTAACATTCTTATAATACATTATCATTAAAGGTTAAATTTTTATTGCCTGCAAGATACTGTGTGTAAAACTGCCGGAGCAGAAACATTTGAACATAATGTTGTGTGGGCGATGATTAGTAACTATCCCAACACCCTATTCCTAAATATCCTGTGTGATACCAGAATCTTAAGAACATTCTTATTTTAGTTATTTGCCTTGGTTAGTATTCTTTCGACATAATTAGTGCAGTTGCACTTCAGAAGTATTATTAGTTGAAATTGGTTCTGAAATCCATTTAAAGCTTTAACAACACAACAATTAGTTACTAATTAAAAGAAAAATAAGATATCGAACGTTATATGACTAATTTTATGTTTGAAATCGTCACTAATAAGCAAAAACGCTAATACAAACAAAATAATAATGAAAGTAAAGGGGCGAGAGTGCTACCACCCGCATTCCAAAGGTTGTTGGTTAAAACCCCACTTGGAACTGCAGGGTTTTTAAAAAACTTGAAATTGCAAAAAATGCCATCTCAACTGTGTGTGCGTGCGTGAGTACATGTGGACGCGCACGTGTATTCGATTTTTCAGAATTTTACATTTATTTATCCTTTTGCTTGAATGTACAAATGTTTTCGTTGTTAATAGCCTTATTGCATTGAGAGAATTATTTTTGTTGTTTCTTATTAGCAAATACAAATAAAACTAATCTAACAACTAAAATTTTTGTTTTAATATTAATAACATTATTGTATCTATTATATAGGGTGATCCAAAATGATTGAGGATAGTATAAATTTACCGCCATGTTAAATTATTGTCACGTTGACAACACGAATACTGTTCAGACACTTTTATCCTTCTTTTATTTTACAGTGGCGCCTCAAAATCAATGTAGTTTATAAACTTCATTAATTTTAAAGAATAAACTTATTTGATAATAAAATCGGCTAACAAACCATCGTTCTGAAAAGAACTGTAAAATAAGAAAACAAGCGAAATATAGCAAAAATCCCGGAACAATGTGGCACAAGCACAACGATGTAAATGAGAAAGTGACGCGTTGTCGCTGTAGTTTGACGCAGCACGTTTCACTAGTGCTTCCGTAACAACGTGAAACGTGAAACCTATGGCGCTACATTCAAACAGTCCTCACTCAATTTGAATCACATTGTAGTTATTCACACATTAAGCTTCTATAAGATTTATTCTAATACTTGGTTTTTTAGTCGAAGAGTATGAAATCTTACAGATGCAACTTTTATTTTTACCGCTGTATGCGTCTGGTAATCTGTAGAAGTCTCTTCTCGAGATTCATTTTAATTTGCTGCAGGTATTTAAACTTCGGTGGTGTGTGCGTTTGTGTGAAAGAACTGCAACGAACATCTTATGGATTCTGTCTATTAATTATTATTCTTATAATTAAAACTAATTTGTAAATTTAACCGCCTTCATTACATGGCGCTAGAGAGATGTACCGGTCGGTATATCCAAACTCATTCAAGTTATTAAAATTTGTAATTTGTCCAACAGTTTGTACAGTGTGTTTCTACAAATTCAGGAGGTCCCCAACCTTTTCTTATCCGGTTTGCAGTAAGTCTCTGTTATCGCCATATTGTTAGGTATTCGAGTGTTCGGATTATCGTTGTGGATTAAAGGTAAACAAAACACCTTTGAAACACGAAAAGTTGCAAAATATTTATGTTTATTTGTCTAAGTATGTAACGAATTAATTCATAAAACAGAAAAACGGGTCGATCTGAATCCGGGATATTTTCACGGTGGGCCCTAATGCTGCCAGTCAGACACTGGTTCCGTCCCAAGTAATTTTACGAAATCTAATCTTATACCGTTAAAGGAGTTAAAGGACTATCAGTATACCGAGTTTGGACGAAATTAAGCAGAATCAGTTTTGTCATGTTGTGTCATGTTCTTTACCAACCAGCACTAAATAATATATAAAAACACTCATTTCAGCGTTCTTTAACATTGATAATTCGGGAACATTTCATTTGTGGTATTTTATCGTGAATGGTCTAAAATAAGAAAATATACTTAATACCTATAGGTAGGTCATTAGGTACCGTACATAAAGTAACCAAAAAGAAGAAGGAATATTGAATAAAACACCCTTCGCCCCCCTCACTTGTTTAATTGGACAGGGCCAATTTGCGCCTATGATTAATCCTTTAATTACTTCTAGTTCTTAAAAATATCTAAATAGGTATAGGTATTTTTGGATATGACGCCCACATTTCTTGTGAACAGTATGCGGCATCGCCAATGTAGTTCTTTACCAAATAATCGCCAAGCAATGCTACTTTAGCATATTCTGGTAGAGTTTCCATAAAATCAAAAGCAAAACAGTTACTTACTTGTGAGGGATCCAATGGCAATCCAAAAATCCCGTAGTTAATCCCAGTTGCTGGATTTCTCGATACCAAGATTGTGGCCCACATAGCACGTGCTATTGGTTTCATAATGATCTAGGGCAGCAAGGCATTAGCCTAGCTGTCAGATCATTATGAAATCAATAGTACATGCTAATGAATTGATACTTCAAAATCAGAATAAATTTCTCTTGGCTTAAATTGGAAACTACTCTGCACACATGCTTTTGAGATTGCTTGAAAGACATTTAAGTCTGACTCCATGGTTTTACTAGTTAGTAACAAGAACACTAGAGGCACATAATAATGTTTTGTGGTTTTCCCACCAATATATCGCTAAGCATCTTCCACATCATACCACTATTGGTAGCACCAATAGCTCCGCATCAATACCATTCGAATTTCGGAATACCAAGCCAAGCAGTTCCCGTCTTCAATCCAGAACACATCTTTCGAAACAGTCAGTAACATTCCTTTTCACCGATATGCATTTTACTCATAATTTAGACCTTTTGTTGTCTGTATTATTCTCTTAACGTACTCTTAATTAGCTATTAGTTACATCTACTGTATTCCTCGAAATCTGCGCTAACCACCTTTTGGCTGTCCACTGGCTCAACACCTACCACGACCACCACCACTCTTCCGCCGAAGAGGGGGAAGTGTTACACACGGAATTATTTGAAATTAAATAATTCATATAAACCGCAAGTTGCATTCCAACTGGTGCAATTACCATCCAAGGTTTCTTCGTAACATTATATAGCGTTGGCTTAATGATAACCACACACGCGAGCCAGCAGTTCTCATTCCACGAACCTCTACTCAGCACATCATGCGATCCACCTACGCTAGAATGCATCTGCTTGCCGCACAAGGAAATAACAACGGATACGCAGAACGTCGCGCTTACATATTCACGTTAATATGTTAATGTCTTCCGTAATATACAGCATATAAACCCGGCTGTTTCAAGTTCAGATTCAGTCGTTCCAACGACCCTACGAATCAACAACTTGAAGCAGACCTGCTAAGAAACCTTTTTATTAATTAATTGTAGGGGGTCTAGAATCTGGTGTCTGATTACCTGGTTTCCTAAGGCTTAGTTGTAGCACATAGTATTAGTACAGGGTGGTTCCGATCCTCTTATGTTCAATGTTAGTTTTAGGAGGGCCTAGCCGTCCTCATACTTATGTTTGTAACCCAATGACTACGATCCTCAGTCACGAAAACCTCACGTGAAATTATCACAAACAGGCTTCATCATTTGCACATATCCTACTAGAAGATCTTCTTCCAAACCTGCTGTGACAATCTTTTCACTCGGGCCAGCTAATTATCACTAGAACTGGACTCCTATCCTTTAGTTGGTGAATGGCCCAACTAGCCTGTGTTCCTGGACGCAAGAGTAACTAGCAAGGTTTATCGGAGCATCAGTAACCCCCTGATCATTGTTCTTTGAGGAAACCGTTCTGACAAGTGATTTTCCTGGTGTAGTCAAATTTGTGGGCCGGAGATTGTGAAGACGGCTCTGAATCGGTGTCTTTAAGTCACCGGTACGGCTGAGCACAAGTAGGCTACTTTGTGGGGGACCGTCTTTAAGGAACGTTGATGGGAATACATTTCGTAAGACTCAGCCTCCCACTCCCAAGACAACTCCACTTCCACGTTGGTATAAGCCGGGTCTCTACTTTCAGGTAGAGTCGGGCGGCGCCCTTTCGCCAAGCCTTTTATTATAATAGGCCGGGGTGACAAATTCCTAGGATATCCTAGGCATACCTAGCCCAGCCACATTAGGGTTGCATGCTAGACTAGGGATGAAGGGACTCCTTCGAAGACGGATCCCGACGGGTTCGCATGTTAACTGCTCACCTGGAGAGGGTGGATAGGCAACCTCGTTTTTACCAGTGAGAACTGGAAACTCTTGCATAAGTAAGTGACGCGCCATAAGCTCAAGTTTAATGATTTTAGGAATACCTCGGAAACGAATTAAAATGGTAGAAGTTACCTTGGCAGGATCTAAGGCAACAACACAACAAGCAGAGGATTTTGAAGTATATTTTTGAGTGCTATGCAATTTTGTTTAATTTGGTGCTATCAGCAGACTTATGCATTGTCAGTGAATCCAAACAAATCCTTGAGTATATTGATGCTATCTTTGCGCATTTCATCAGGTTGTTACCATTAGTCTACACAGAGCTTGAACGAAATGCATGCATACAAAGTCAAAGAATAGAATGATTGGGCATGTATATGGAATGGTTGCAGAAAGAAGCCCCAAAAAATAGAAAATGGATACCCCAAAATAGAAGACCAAGAAAAAATTTGGTTGAATGATGTTGACAAAAATCTAAAAACATTAAAAGTAGTTAGATGAAAAAGGCATACGACAGATAGTTCCAAATGGAAACATAATAAAACAGGCCAAAATCCACCAAAGATTATGAGCTAAATGAAGAAGAAGAAGAATAGAGAAAATACTTGCAATAGGGAAACAGAAAAAGGAACTACTAAATTTACAGAAAACGACGAAACTTTCCTTGAAGGGTTTATAGCTAATTTCAAATTGTGGAATCTAATCCTAATCCTTCATTATTATCCATCACCGACTGAAATGATTTTAAAAATTAAAAAAGGTTGATGAAACGATTTTCCAATTTTGTTCTAGCGAAATAAATCCAACTATGCGGACTCAACTTCTTGAAAACGACAACTAACAGCACACATTGTGCAAGCTATGCAAACTACCAGTCATAAGAGGATTGGTACTTAGTGATCTTAATAAGATTGATGCAACTTTGAATGGTAGTAACAGTACTTTTCAGAAGTTTGTTTAATATCGAAGAATAAACCTTAATAAGAACCTTTTTAAAATCATCTAGCTTTATACTATTATACTTCAATCAAACAGAAATAAATAATTACTGTTTTAAAATTAATCTTCTATACTCTAGAATTATCTCATGCTCTCGGTTTTTATTGTTTTCTAGTAAATAGCACGTATGTTCTGAAGTAGCGATTCGTGTCGACTGCAAGGCGATTGAAAAGATATAAATCGCAATTAAGAGCAGAGTTTAAGAAAACACGCGGGTAGTAACGATCTGTGAAAGGCTCGACGGGGGTGTTTCGGTGACAGAAGCTACAAATCTGCATTAGGCCAATATTACACCGAGAAATCCCGACTTTGTCACTAGAATGGAATGAGGAGCGGGCTAGGAAATTAACGTTTGCCCTTAGTGTTAATTTTGCATTACGGTTACTTTGAAACTGCTTATTTAGGCGCGTAGGTGAGCTTAAGCAATTATGACATTATTGCAGGAGTTTAAGTAGGTTAGTTAATCTTTTTCGTAAATATCTGCTCCTCCTACAGTGCAGTGCGGTGGCATACACTGGTGCAAGGCGGACGATTACTCTGGCGTTTGTGAATTTTAATTTTGAAAATCCAGTATGTTCATCTTCTCTTCGCTGTTGGAAAATCACTATCTCCCTGTCAACAAGTGGATGGTGGCAGCAAATAATTCATTATTAATTCCACTATAATGCCTTTGATGTAAGTAGAGAGGATTACGCTCGTTCAAGCTTGGCGTATTCAGTCAGCTCTTCGGCATAGACTATTACTAGTTACCTTTACTAGCTATATTAACATCAGAGAGCCAACGAGGTATGTTCGCGTATGATACAGTTTACGTTCTTTTTTTTATCCCCCAATTAATATCTAGCTAAGCAACTGTTGATACGTCGCCTTTAATTTTTGATTAAATGAAGTTGTTGTTGTTAGCCCGGAAAAATAATCCCGGACTAATTTTTGCTTTATTTTTCGAGTGACGGCTGCTTCTCGATTTCTATTTAGTACACGCGCTGTTGTTCGTCAAACGAAACCGCATCTTTAATACGCTGTCAACGCGCGTCTTTAACACTCCCTGCAAGAGGCGAACGCAACACCTTACCTTCTTATTATAACAACCTATCCCACCGTCAAATCTTTAATTACTTTCCCGTATATTATTTTAACAAACTGCTGTTCTGAATATTTAGATGTAAACGACACAAACAGCGTTTCTGAGCAATAATAGTAGCTGAAAAAAAACGGGGGGAAAATTACAGAGAAGGTTAATAGGCGTTTAAAAGTAGGAGCTGGATATTCTTTAAAAGTATTTTAATAGACTATTCAATTTTTTCAAGTTTGTCCTATTTTGTTCGAAATCGCAAATTCTGTCAGGACATTTAGGAAATTAATTAGCTTTCGGAGAGTAAAGATTCAACCGCTAGACAAAGTACATACCGGGTGCCCAATGTCAAAGTCGATCATAGGCAATTAACATTGTGCATTTTACTTTTACATATTTTGCTGTACTTCTACGAAATCAATACATGTTAAACTATTAGACAGTTTAAATAGTCGTTATTCAATTCATTCATACGCTAAAATGAAATAATTTGAAAGGAATGGCTTGTCATATTTAACAACAGTCAACCTTTAAATTAGTATTTTAAAATAATTTTCAATTAATGAATCTTCAGTATTGAGGTTATCTGAAATAGAGAGAATAATTTCAGCAAACGATAATACTAACAAAATTATAAACTACATGTTTGGTAAATCAGAAAAAGTTGCTGTTATGAAACCAAAAAGTCCACAACAGAAAAAATCTAAAAGCAAAGCAACTGATTTACAGAATAAAACTAACTTTAAAGAAAATCGAAGATCTTCTGAGGGTCTTTCTAAGGGTTTCAAACGTCATTCCTTAAAACCATTAAAAGATTCCAGTAATAATACTGCAGCAGATAAGTCTGTTGGATCGCTTAGAACTGTAAGTAGTCTTGATAGCTTGCCAGGAGGAAAACTTCCTCTTGAGACTAATAGAATAGAATTAGTATGGGGATGTTAACCAGTCGGTGGTAAGAATACTCAAGCATTTATATTACGTAATAAATCACAAAATAAATTGAGATTACAACTGTCTAGTTCCAGTGCAAACTTTAAAATATTAAAAGATAATTCTGAAGTGGATGCAGTACAGATTCTGCCTATTTTATTACATCCATCAGAATCCCATTCATTTTCCATTATGTTTAGTCCGTCCAGCATTGGTGTAATGGCGTAGAGACTTAGTTTCTTACCAGTTGGTCCAGAGTTGCAAGCTAAAGTAACAAAACGTCAACAACTTAATTTATTTGGATATGGAGGTTATGCACAAGTTGAGATCTTGAATGTGTCAAAAGATATAAATCTGAAAATGTGGCTGTCTTTAGGAAAAATTACCGATTTGCCTGAATTAGAAAAAACATTTCTCATTCAGAATACGGGATCTTTAACAGCATTTGCATATTTAAATTTTGATTCCAGAGTTCTGTTGGGTTGTTCTAAAACGGTCAGTGTTCAACCCACTGAGGTCGTATTACAACCAAAGCAAGAAAAAACTGTAAAAGTTATTTACACCCCAACAAAAGAAGAATTAACACAGATGCTTGATCCAACAAAAACTCAAATTATTGAAATTGGATACATTCAAATTATAAATGGAGAAGAACCTCTTCGTGGGAGAATAAGACGTCTATGCAAAAAGTTAAAAACTGAAGCAGGTGCTGTAGGAAATCCATTAATTGAACAACTGAGTAATATATTTCCTGATGAGAAAATGCCAAGTGATCTTAATAGAATCATGGGAACGGTAGGCAGCATGAAAGATTTAATGCAAAATCTAGTTTCTAAAGAAATTACTTTAACCTTGGATAGAGGCATATTAGAACCAAGTTTAGTTGAACATGTTGTTGGCATTGATGAATCCTCTATGTATCATAGCCTTGTCGAAGGTCACCCAACTATGCTGTTAAATACCTCATACTCCGGTGATTGCATTGTAGAGCCTACTAGTTTAATATTAACACTTCCCACAAAGACCGAAGATAATGTGGTAGTGGTTTAATCAAACATTGCAATCGTTACAATTCCAAACAACATTGACAGATAATGAAGTCCTAGAAGTAAATCCTTCTCAAGGGATACTTTCACCAGGTGATACAATACTTTTGAAGATTAGCTGTGATATACATAAGTTCCAACAACAGCATCAAAAGCTTTTCAAATTGTCCAATTTTGTCGACAATGATGTTTTTGAAGTAGATATAAAAACCATATTAATAAAACCTAAAGTTTATAGTTAAGTAAGTATTGTTCTTGAATTGTTGTACATTTATAAAACTGTTGTACTTATAAATTTTTTACGCTTTATATTTAGTAATTTTTATAATTATTTTATGACTGATTTTTAATAAATAATACTCTAAAAGTATTTTTCTTATAGTTAATGTTGTCACGTGGGGGATTTCGTGACTGGAGGACGTAGCCAGAGGTAGAGATAAATCAAACACAAGTTGTAAAAAACAACTATATACTAAAGACAATAAACAGAGTACAAAAGGTTAACATACATGTTGACATATTGTGAGGACGTATATGTCCTCCTAACTAATACAATACAGGGGAGGTTGGAACCAACCCTGTTATAGCACTAGGTCTACAGACTAAGCATAGGAGATAACCTCCTGGTAACTAAGCCGGGTAGCCTGGACACAACTACCCATAATTTGCATAGAGTAGGCGATTAGCGCCACCCACTCAACTAGGCACTAAGCATAAAATAATTAAAAGAGTACTCACCAGCTTGCTTGTTGTGTTGGAGCCATGGCCACTGACTGGTTTGAATAGCTCAAGCAAGCTGGTTATATACTGCCGAACGAGGAAGTAATTAGTATCAGTAGGCGGAAGTTCTCAGTAAGCAGGCTTGTGGGTAGATTGCATGCGCGCTGTTGGTGCCTGGCACGAATCTACAGCTGTGCGGAAGTGTTGGAGAATTCTCTGAAGGAATGTGCACCTGCATGCACATCGCGTAGGATGTTTTATTTTTATTTCTAGCAAATGATCTAACTCAAGTTTCTTTATCATTATGCTCAACATAAGCTGTTCATTTTAAGAAATAGCACAGTAAAATCAAATAAAACGCATTCACCGAAAAACAATAGAAATTCTCGGCGCCGAAACTTTAAGCTATTTAAAATTTGAAACTTTCCAATTGTTGAGATTTGAAACTATTAAACCTTACGAGTTTTAGAATGACAAGTTTACAAAGCTGGAGTCCTTACAATTGGAAAGGTCATGGCAGGTTCAACATTGGTAACATGTCCACAGGTTAATTTATTTCATATACCTTGGTATGGGTAAGAATGTACAAATTGTGAACTATTTCACCCCAAGTTCTACTAATCCTGGTTGGCTAGAAACTCCCTCAAGTGTCAATTACTTATAGAAAATGAGTGTTATTTAGAAAAATTACTTTTTCTAGGTGTCGATCAAAGCCAACGTTTTTGTCGATTATCTCCTAAGTATTTTAAGTTATTTCTTATCTGGATATTTGAGTGTCTAATTTGACAAGCTAGTTCTTTTTCCACCTTCAGCAATACTGCCTCTGACTTATGTGGTGCTAACTCAAGTCCTTGTTTACTTAATCATGCCTCGATTATAAGAAGAGCATAGTTTATGTCGCTTTCTAATTCCTTGTCTACGGTTGCTACTAGAGCTACGTCGTCCTCGTATCCAATAAGTTCTCCTTGATCACCTACGTCAATTTGAAATATGTTGTCATATTGCAAATTCCAGAGTGCGGGACCCAATATGGAACTCTGCGGGACACCACTATTAACTTGAATTTTCCTAAATTCTGTACTCAGAGACCTATCACTTAGGTAGGTAACCTATGATCCTGAGAACATCAGGTGGAATATTCTGATGTAGTGCAGTCAATATCGCCTGCCAACTGGTAGAGTTGAATCCATTCTTGACATTGACTGTAATAGGGACACATAACTTGTATTTTGTGGCGCGAATATTCTTGCGTTTTGAGCTATTTCAGTCACTTTGGTAATAGCGTCAGTGCTTGATCTCCATTTTATAAATGTATTGATTTCTAGATAGACCAGCTGATGCTTCCAAAGCAATTTTTAGTCGGGCAAGAATAAGATGTTCTAGTACCTTGCCCAAGGTGTCCAATAGGCATATATTCCAATAGGAATACGCCAATAGGCCTTCCATCTTTTCGGAAATACGCCTGACTCCAGGCAATCGTTTTTATCGAGCCAAATATCGCATTGACACGGGACTCACAGTTTTACTTCCTATCCGAGAAGAAAGCATGTTTTAAATTTTTCTCCGCTATGAAAAATTACCATCTCGACCGGAGATCGAACCTACGACCCTCAGATTATGAAGCAAACGTGCAAACCACTAATCCACCGAGCTTGGCTTATAGGTACGGTTAGTGATTTCCTAGTGACTTATACAAGGCATATCTACAAACTAAGTTGCAATCGTGGATATGTTGTGATCATATGGCGCGATCGAGACAAATCTGAGCAGGAAAGCTCCATTACTAAATAAGAAGACCCTGGACAACAAATGATTCGTACCTCGTTAACCGCAGACTTGTCGTGCGACATGTTGTGTTAAAATGAACAAAGTTATACCACATCCGTCCAATTGTGAAGACACGATCAGTGATTAAATTTTTGAATGCAAAAGATTTTTGGGCGCAGAATTTTTTCGGGAAATTTGTGAAGTATGATCTATACTACAAAGACTGCAAACAGCCCTAAAGAATAAAAGGTCAGGTCTTCTCAGTTCCATAATTGTTTTGTTGTATGACAATGCACGACCACATACACCCGCTCTTGCACGACAACTCTTGGAAAAATTTAAATTTGAAATTTTTGATCATCCACCCCACAGCCCCGATCTTGCACCTAGTGATTTTCATCTTTTTCTTCACGTTAAGCACTCTTTAGCGGGCCAGCGATGCAACACCGATTATGAAGTAAAAGCAGTGGTTAAAGATTGGATGAAAATTGGACCCAAATTTCCCAGATAGTGGTATACAAAAGCTTGCAGTAGGCTACGATAAATGTTTTAATTTAAATGGCAATTATGTTAAGAAGTGGTTTAAGAACAATCTAAATATTATCTTGAAAGAATGATCTAAGAAAAGTGGATGATCTGGTCGCAAGGCCACAATAACGGCGAAAACAGAACAAAATGATTCGAACATCAATTTAATACTACGCGCTTTCGTACCCTTTCTTGTTTGAATAGCTTTATTACTTGCCTATAATAAAGGACCCCGCAGATTTCTTATGTCAAAAAACTCCCGGTGAATTTGGCTGAATTTTAATATTTTGTTGTTCTTAACATTCTAATTATATGTCACCTAAGCACAACATTGAAAAATGGACAGATTTTGAGTTATCGCCATTTAAAGAAATTAAAATAACGCAAAACGCGTAAAATTTACTGTATTTTTGTAATTATAATAATTATTATTTTTATAATAATAATTGTAAAATTAGGATTCAACCTCGGTATGAATGTAAGAAAGCTGTATTTTTGCATGAACGTTTGTTTTGACGTTCTGAAGACTGGCTGAAAAGTCTCTTATAATCTGGTGTCTGCGTCACAAGATATTGAAGGTCAAAGATCACGAAAATCGGTTTTTCGCAATTCTCTCGTTTTCTATGCGTCGTATGTCATTTAAGGTTAGTATAAAACTTGTAGATCATAAAATTATCTACAATTTTTATTTTATGCATTTTGTCGTATGATCAACCGTTCTCGAGATATAGCGCAGAGAGTGGCACGCCCGAATCCGTATATAGGACGACGCTATATGTAAACTGCGGAGATATAGTTCGCTATACAAAGTTTATATAAGGCTCAAGATTCCTCTTGTTTGTCATTGTCATCTTCTGGTCGCCCAAATCCAATTTCTGGATCATTATCATTATCCTCGTTGCCTGTCACATTTGACTCTAAAACCTCCAGAATTTCAAGGATAAATTCACTTTCTCCATCGAAATCATTTGGTATTGATTGAGCGTTGAGGCATGCTTGTCCATTGCACTGGCCACAAACTGGGGAGCATTGCAACCCTACTTTTCTGCATCCACAGTTGACGCCACAGCCTTTCTTGCAATTGCAGAAGATGGTACTCGATAGTTCTTCTGGTGCTGGCGGCATTAATGTTGTTATCGGCTGTAGGGTCTCGTCTTGTAAAATTCACCCCAATTCCTCAGGTTGTAAATCTTTTCCTAATCAAGTTTGGATTTGGTAGTAGACCCGATAGATATGCTGTTGCGCAGCTGCACTTGTAGGTGGAAGAATGATAACTGCACCGGTCTGTTAAGTCTTGTTGACTTAATAAATTGTGTATATCTATAATTGTCGATAATATGGTCTGATGTTGGACCATTTACATTTCTAAAAAAAATTATTCCATTTTCACACAATATGTTTGGAGGGCAGTTTTCTTGTTGGAATAATTGAGCTGATTGGTACAAATTGGAGTGTTTCCCGAACATTTTAATGATTTGCCGTTTTTCTTTCCTAAACAACGCCAATGTTGTGTCACATTCAGTAAAGGCATGCAAAAACGCGCGCGTGCTACTATCTGCGCTATATCTCGAGAACGGTTGATCATGTAACAAAATAAAAATAAAAACTGTAGATAATTTTATGATCTACAAGTTTTATAATAACCTTAAATGATATACTATGACGCATAGAAAACGAGATAATTGAGAAAAACCTATTTTCCTGACTTTTGACCTTTAATATCTTGTGACGCAGACGCAAGATTATAGGAGACTTTTCAGTTAGTCCTCAGGACGTCAAAACAAAGGTTCATGCAAAAATACAGCTTTTTTACTTTCATTCCGAGGTTTACTCCTTATTTCACCTTATATCACTGTACTAGTACGTATTTATACGAATTACGATTATTCTAAAATAATTGTTCATTCAATTATGAAAAAAAGACAATTCTGAAAATCGTTATGACAACCGACACCATAGCAAAATTGCCCCACTTTTTTTTAATTGAATGAACATTTATTTTAGAATAATCGTAATTCGTGTAACTACGTACAGTGTACCAAGTCTTGGCAGTATGTATTGAACTTGACACCGAAACAATTTAAAATGATGCTAAAATTATGTTCATATTATAGTCATAGTGATAAAAAATTATTATCATAAAAAAATAATTATTATAATTACAGCAATACAGTCAATTCTACGCGTTTTGCGTTATTTTAGTTTTTTAAATGGCGATAACTCAAAACCTGTCCATTTTTCGATGTTGTGCCTAGGTGACATTTGATTAGAATGTTAAGAACAACAACATACGTATTAAAATTTCAGTCAAATTCGCCGGGACTTTTTTTACATAAGAAATCTGAGGGGTCCTTTGTGAAATTACCTAAGGCTGTTTTACCGCTTTGCAAGAATCCGTATATGATATGGGCGTACCACTGTTTAGTAGTCAAAATCATTCCATCTATTAGTAACAAATAAGTGTAACAAGGACAGATACATTTCAATAACTTGTTAACAGTGGAAGGGATAATTTATACCTAAATCTAATATTTGATTTGTTGTACTGTATAAAAGATGTTAAAAGTCCAGGTGGACTAGAAAAATGTAACCGATAATAATCACCAAATGTTGCGAATTTTTAACATAGCAATAAATATTTTTACCTTATTCATTTTTCCAATTGAGAACCGTTTTTATAAATATCGATATACATTATTTAGCGTGAGAGATTTTTATATTTTAATTAATATTTGAATTTGGATTGCACTTCTCGAGTTTTAAATACCTATCACACAGTATACCGTATGTTATACCTCTTTTATCATACGTTTTAGGAAAAAAAATAAAAAAGATGCACCATGTTATTACCAGACTTCATTTGAACACCAAAATGGTTATAGACAATAGTAAATATTGTAAGAAAATTTCTAAAACAGTAAGATTAGTGATTCTTCATTACTATAGTAAGAAATGTTAGATATTTAGTTTTATGTATGTTTTGTATCTACAGTTGGTCACAGTGAAAATCGTACAGCCACACTTTAAATAAATTTTATTCAGAAAGGAATATGTACATACAGAGTGTTTTATCCGTTTTGTTACTTAGGCGACTAGCATGTAAAAACACAGTTTCTCGGATATTGGCTCCCCTTATTATTTCAGAGGAAAAATCAGTATAGCAAAGTTCTCGATTTTTTGATTGCTGTTAAAAACCGTAGCATTCTGTGCTAAATAGTTTCCAAGATATAAGCGATTTTCTGTTATAGAAAATTAACATTGTAAATAAGAAATTCGCTAATAACATTTACCAAGTTGAATTTAGACGTTAGATATAAAATTACAAAAACAAGACATTAACGTTGTAGTGATTCTTTAGATTAATTTTAATGCTATTGCTATATTAATAATACTTTATAAAAATAAGTTCCTTGCACAAGTTTCATCGATTTCTTACACACTGGTAGCACATTCTGATTAGTGACTGTGTTCCATGTAATAATCGCTTGCATCGTGGAAGCTATTTAATACAGAATGCTAAATTGGGTTGTTTTGAACAGTACTCAAAAAAATTTAAAACTTTTGCTATACACTGATTTTCTTTTGAAATAATTAGCCAATATTTGAAAAAATGTGTTTTTACACATGCTATTAGTCTATGTAACAAAACCGATGATACACCCGTATGTATACAAAGACAAATAATAATGGGGACACAATCCTTGTAATCTCTACAATATTAGACATGATTTGGGAAAATAAGTAGACTCCTTCCAATTATAAATTAAAACAAGATCTAAGTAAGATTAACAAAATTATCATCACACTCAAAAATCGTCTATTTAATTTTTTTTTAATTTAAAAATCAGATGAAAATGAATTAGGTAATGTTTAGTTGGATAACCTTCCTTATTCAGTACTGCTTGTAATTGGCGTGGTATCGATTCACTAGGTTTTTGAGATATCTTGTTCTGAATATTCTTTTAAAAGCGCTGTTCATTGTTTGGACATTTCACAATTCCTAATTTTTATTTCCCGATCGTTCCAAATATTTTCTATTATACTTAAATCTAATGACTGAGTCGGTACTTGGATAACTTTAGAACTGTTTAGAGTGTCCATCCCTTCGCCACAGCAGAAAAATGTTTGGGATCGTTATTGGCATATAAGTGAAACGTATCTAAAATGCCCAATTTTTCTTCACTACTTCTGCGATTATTCTTATGTCAAGGTAACCCCATTTGTGCATTATGCCATAAATAAATATTAAATCTCTCACGTTATTAGTCGATACACAACCCCAAACCATTTGTAAACCATCCCTATGTTTGACAGTACTAGCGTTTAAGGTTTTCACTTTTAATTATTCACTGGGTTCCAATTATATCCTAACTTGCAATTCTGGAAACACGTAATTACGACGATTCTGTAAAAAAGTTTTCATCGTCTATTGAGCTGATGAAACCAGAAACCGAGAACTACAAACTATAAACAATACAGAGCAGTCTGTCAGCTCCACTCTTAGCAAATTCTGAGAAGAAATTAAATCATGTTGTCACAACAAAAAGAATAATCAGCAGACTCCGAATAGTTCAACGAAAATTGAATGGTCTTGCAAAGTACCGAGATGAACCAACTTTGGTCCTAAAACAAACTTTTATCGACATGCTTTTCATAATCGAAACACATTTTACAGAAAAATCCAAATTATCACATTTATTACACCAATCATCCAAACAAAACTTGCTAATCAGGAACAGTTACATTATGAAAACACTATGATCTACCTAAATATGAAGAAGAAATGCTTCAGAACACATCCATATTACCATACGAACTCGATGTTGCGGCTGTGTACGGTTTTCCGAGGCACAATATTGAAAAAGAAGACGAACAATTCTGTCGCACATTGGAATCTAAGATCATTACCGGAGAATATTTCAAAGTAACCATACTAGCTCGGGATCTTAATAAGTCACTACTAAAGGTAAATGGTTGTACAAAGTTATCCAAGTAAACATATTGGTCAAATCAATGTGACATCAACAGTTGTTGTAAACAAACTGAGTTTGTTTACAACACTGATGATGCCTACATTGTAGGAGAAATATATTTGTTAAGCAATAATAATTATTTTTAATAATAAAAATAAATTTACAGGATAGTGTTTGGTATTATTTATTATAATCAATATACCTGTAGTGCACTAAAATGAAGCAATATATTTCTTTTTTAGTTAATTTTGTATTGTAAGTGTTTGTTATTGATGTCAAATGATTGGGAAAAGGTAGATAATCAGATTATGTAAAGATTAATGGGTTAAATTGGTGGTTGGACAGATTTAAATGGAATTTATTACAATTTTTGTCAAGCGTGAATAGTTGTTTGTTCGACTCAAAATTGTGAGTTATTGTTGGGTTTTAGAAATAAAAATGTTATTTTATTAGTTTAAGGTAGTGTTGGGGATTCTTTTTATGTGTTCAAATCTAAAATTTAATGAAAATAATATTTTATTTAAAAATAATTTGAAATGTCAGATTTTGGTCCAAGGAATACTTGATTATGTTATTTTATTGTTTTTCTATATGTTTTAATGCAATTTGTATTGTGAAAAACAATTAGTAATCTCTAAAACGTATTGGAAGGAGGACGTGTTGTTCTCATATTTTATAACCTAAAAATAAAACAAGCATGATAATAAATTGGAAAGATAAAGTTTTTTTAATTTAAAAATACCTAACTCCAACCACCCCAACAACGACCCAACAAGCGTCAACACACAACAACAAATGTAAATAATGTCTAGAAAACCCGCCTTATATACCTTTCGAACGGGCTGGCTATTATTAAATTTTATTTAATAATAACTGGTCTGCCAACGGCTGGCTGAAGAGGGCTACTTGTATTAGCCCTATAACAGCCTCACCCCGCTTCGCGGGGTGATTAAAATAACACTGAGCAGTCAGTCAGGTCCGATTATGTAAGAGTTGCATACAAAGCTTTATATTCGATTCCTAAAATTGGCTAATTATCAAAAAAAAGATCAGTTTATAAATTTGACATTTACTCTTGACAGAAGACATGTATAAATTTGACATGTAATATACAGTGGCCATACTTTATTTTACTACTATATACTTTATTTTACTAGTACAATAATAAGCTAGTTTATTGCCGCAAAACAATACAATAAACAGTACTTTATAATGCAATCGGACATAAAGTTATTTATTATACAAACGATTAAAATAAAGGTTTAATGAGTGTATAGTTTAATCCCTCGAGCGCACAAGCACGAGAGGATTAATATACACATAATAAACCTTTATTTTAAATGCAAGTGAAATAAAATAGTTTTTATATTTGCGTGTCCTAATGGCTTCATTAGGGCACACATTTTGAGTGTCCTAATGAATTTTTTTAGAATACTGTAATCAGTAACATTTTATTTTTTTAAGTTGATAATACCGTTAGACAGCTGTTCTTAGAATGTCAAACTTATCTTATTTACGCAGTCAACTCTTATAACTGGAATGCAACGCTTGCAAACTAAGACTTGCAGGCCACATAAATGCTCCGAATAATAAAAAGCCCTGTTAAGGGCGTAACAGTTTTTACTTTATTATTAACGAAATTGTAAATTTTGATACTGTCATATGGGATGCATTGTGTTGTGTATATGCAAAAGCTCTCGATAAACTTATCATAATAAAATTCAGTTTTATAATATTATATATCTTTACCTTATAAGTTATAATATCCAAAAGATCCAATGAATAATTATTTTTGTTAACAAAAATCATTCTTTGCTGGAAATACTATTGAATTTATACCTCATTAATTTCTTTAACAAATAACGTATTTATTCTATGAAATGAAATATAATTATTCTTATTTCATCCAAGTTTTTAATTCATTAAGTAGCAATTATTTATGTCACAAATATATTGGCATACATTCTACTTTGAATTTATAATAATTTTCAACAGTACGTATAATACACCTGGCAAATTTGAACGAGGTCCTGCTGCTTAGTAGCGGCCCGCTGCTAGCGAGCTTTTTGTGTATGAGATAAGAATGAGAATTTCTACGTCCCGCGGATTAAGCGAGGTTATGTAAAACATAATTGCATTATTTCTATTGTTGCCAACTGTTATGCTACTTACCAAAATATCCCTAACAAACTTTATTTAAAACTAAGTAATTTTTTTAATTATTTAATAACGAACTAACGCAATTAGAAAAAATAGTATAAAGTATCCGTTTCATAAGACGTTTTAGCGCACTTGTCCTCTTTAGAAAACTCCCCGCTACGCGGGTCGTTTTCTAAACTGCAATTTTGCATTTATAAATTCTTCTGTTTTGGGCCTACCATTAATAGTTAAATTACAAGAGAAGTTTATAATCTTATGCGATTTTTAGACAATTACAATTAGGGGCCATTCAAAAGAACGTTTTGCAAAACTTTGTAATTTTTTGCACCCTACGTTCGGTTTTGTTCGCAAACCTTAGACTCCCCTACCTTGAACGTTTGGAATTCATACCCCCCCCCCCCCCAATGACGAGTAAATGGAGATTCAGCAATTTTACACATTTTGTTTATATTTTTGTTTAAAATTTGTAAATGATTCGAGAATGAAATGAACGTTTGCATTATTTTAACCCTCTCCATCCCTACCATTCGATTTGAATGAACTTCCCTACCCTTTTCAGCAAACGTTCTTTTTGAACGACCCCTTATCGCATCATCATTATTGTGTTGAAATTATAGCAACGAGAGAATGTTTATAAATACGAGGATAAATTGAAAAGTTTCCGGCCTAGGCAATAAAACAAAAGAATATCAGGTTAACAAAAATTTTATTTTTCTACGTAGTCCCCATCGAGTTCAATGCACTTGGTCCACCTTTGTTCAAGTGCTCTTATACCGTCCCTATAAGCCTTTTCTTCTAACTCGTCAAAATAGGCGTTTGTGGCAGCAATCACTTCTTCATCGGACTCGTATTTCTTTCCAGCGTGAAATTTTTTTAGGTTTGGAAATAAATAAAAATCCGATGGGAAAAATCTGGTGAATAAGGGGCATGGGGTAACAATTCAAATTGCAATTCATTGATTTTTGCCATGGCAATTGCCGACTTGTGACAAGGTGCATTGTCCTGGTGAAACAGAATTTTTTTCTTTGCTAATCCAGGTCGTTTTTCTTCAATATTTTTTTTAATTCATCCAGTAAGGTAGCATAGTATACTCCGTTGATTGTTTTACCTTTTTGAAGATAATCAACGAAAAGTACTCCCTTGGCGTCCCAAAAGACTGAAGCCAAAACTTTTCCGGCTGACGGAACTGTTTTGGCTTTCTTCGGAGCAGGTTCTCCTTTGGCAGTCCACTGTTTTGATTGCTGCTTTGTTTCGGGTGTGTAGTGATGAATCCACGTCTCATCCATTGTTACAAACCGTCGCAGAAAGTCCACTGAATTTCGATTAAACAAGTCTAAACACTCACTTGAAACTGTTTTGCGAGTCAGCTTTTGTTCCACTGTGAGCAGCCGCGGCACCCAACGTGCCGATAACTTTCTCATTCCCAAAATTTCGGTTAGGATATGATATGTTCGTTCCGTTGAAATGCCCAGGGTATCTGCTATTTCAGCCAACTTCAATCGCCGATCATTCAACACAACTCTATGGACTTTTTCGACAATTTCCGTTGTGGTGGCAGTTTTCGGTCTTCCTGAACGCGGTGCGTCATCTGTGCTTTTGCGACCCCGTTTAAAGTCCGCAACCCAGGTTTTAACTGTGCTATAGGAAGGAGAAGATTCGCCTAATGTCCCGTCTAGCTCAGCTTTGATTTCTTTTGGGGATAAACCCTTAATGTGAAAATATTTAATAACCGCACGAATTTCAGCTTTTTCCATTTTAACACCACACAAAACTTTATCGACTTTGACAACTTGCCAAACAATTATTGTTTGACAGAAATTTTTGTTATTTCACAGCCATACTGATAAATTATGAAAAAATAAAATGCCGTAAAAACATTGCAAAAATTTGTATCCCATATGGGTTAGGCCGGAGATTTATCAATTCATCCTCGTAATTGAAAAATTCAAAAAGTAAGAGATTTTCCAAAAATTTGTATTAAAAAGTACCTACTAAATAAAAATTTTAAACCGCTAGAGGAATAGAATAAAAATAATATTTTTAAAAAATATTTTACTTTTAGTAACAAGGAACAGTCACTTTGCAGACCAAAAAGCGATTTTACAACTAAGAATAGCAGCGTAACCTTTAACAAAAATAAAAACAGAAGAAACTAATGTATGTTTAGACTCGTATACAAATAAAAGCCATTTGTGAAATAGTTCAAGTGAATATATAACTAACTTTTTTTTCGAGAGAGAATCGAGAAATGCAACTCTCTTATGTGGGCTCTTTGACTTTGGTTGACCTAGCTGGTTGGGAAAGTGCAAAGACAAGCTCAAATGAACATATGCCTGAAACCAAAAACATCAATAAGAGTTTATCAATCTTAGAGACAGCCATGACTGCACCCCATAATAAAGAAAACCATATACCATACAGAAACTCAAAATTAACTTATCTTTTACAGAGTTCATTAGGAGGAAAGTCGAAAACGTTAATGTTTGTTAATGTATGTTATCTCCATTTGAAGAATGTTACAACGAAACTGTCAACTCTTTAACATTTGCTTCAAAGGTTAAAGAAGTTAAGATTACATCAAGGCGTAATAAAAATTACTTACACAGAGAACATTCTTCTTCTTTTTCTGCAGGCCGTGCTCGTGAAGAGCGTTGCCATTCTACTTTGTCTAAATGTTAGTTTTGAGGAAGCGTGTTTTTATACTATATTTTTTTACATGTTTTTACTAAATATGAATAATGAAAATTTATAAAAGTTTATTAAAGATTTGATTGAATAAATTCATCATTATTATCAGAAAATATTTATCCATTCATTATTTTATATTTGCTATATTTATGTTACATGTATGCTTTAGAAATTCAGAATTGTATCAATGTCTTAATATCACAGGTTTTATTTTATAACAACATATTGAGGCAGCAATAAAGTCATTGTAAATTCATGTACAGCTAAACACGCTTGTCCTACAGTTTGTTTACATAGTCCTTAAAGAGAAATCTGCAGATTTGTGTGTTTACGAAAAAGAAAGTGTTTAATGCCAAAGATGATTTAAAGTTGAGCCAGAAAAATGTTTGAAAATAAAAATTAAATATTGTATTTAAAATTACACAGATA
Organism: Agrypnus murinus; assembly: GCA_929113105.1. Lineage (NCBI taxonomy): Eukaryota > Metazoa > Arthropoda > Insecta > Coleoptera > Elateridae > Agrypnus > Agrypnus murinus. Next base: position 172,159,975 of record OV816026.1, on the reverse strand, counting down.
GCAATGCAGTTTTTTCGAAAGTCTAGACTTACTGAGTAATTTTAATGAAGAATGAAAATATAGGTTCTGGGGGAGTTTTTGAGTTACCTATACAATTTAACAATTAATTCCATAAAATATTTTTAAATTCTATAATAATATTTTTCTCAACTGATTTTCTATCGATGAAATACAATATCATAAATACATCATTATTAACTACATAACTACCCTATCTTATTATTTGGTAATAGTTTAAAGACTTATATTACCTTCTGAAAGCAACTTAAAAGCTTTAGACAATGCAATAGTATGAAAAATCTTAAAGAGTTAAAAAGTAGGGTTGTAAATTGTTGACAGTATTATTTTTTTACTACCAGAACATTATTATTATTATTAAAGTCTGGGATTCTATGATAAAACTGGTAAAAATAAATGGGAGTTTATGAGAAAATGAATGATAAAACAAATATTTTGTGAGAAAAGCGTGTTCAGTTTTTAAAATAATAAATATTGTATCAGAATCGAAATGTTTAATAAATTAGCTGTGACTATTATTTATTATTATTAATTTTAGTTGATACTGTGCATTAAGGCAAACCTAATTCTAGGTCAATGGATTAATAAGAAAATTTATGTGATAAAACTGTGTAAATATTTAGTTCATTAATTTAAAACAGTCTTAAAGATATATATGATTTACATTGATATCAAAAATTATATATAAGTTAAAAAATACTATGTATGTACAATACAATAAGCTTAAAATGAATACGAACAAGTTTTTATTTGTAAAGAGAATTTATGAGAATTTCTTCAATTGTATCTTCTAATGACATATCAAGTATAGTTACCCAGTCTTGGTGGACCAAACTCATATTGTGTATATGAGAAAAACATGTTGCTAACAAGATTTTTGAATATCAGAACAAGATTGTTATAAGTAAAGCCACACTACTCACTGCCTTTAATTGTAGTTTATTAAGCTTATATTTCTTATTGTATAATAAATAATCTACAGTTTATAATTATCAATATAATCATTCTTGATAATATTTTGTGTTTTTTTATTTATTTGTTTAACATAAACAATATTTACAGAACGAACCCAATTAAAATACAGTAAAACCTTAAATCTGACTACCTGTTTAAACTGACCCTCTGGTCATATTGACCACTTTTTTTCAGTCCCTCAAAAATCCCATTACATTAATGTAATTTATATTGTATAAACTGACCACTTCTCTTTTGTGACCATTGACCACATTTACCTTGAATATTTGTTTAAAAATGTTTGTGTAATGTGACTATTAGCCAAGGGATTACTTATAACAGTTAGAACTAATCTTCTAAAAGTTTAAGTAGGCATGTACACGTAAATTGCATTCAATGATGTTAGATAATAGGTATTATAATTTTTTTTCTTGTTTAAAACATAAACACATTCAAGTTGTTCTTTTATTTTGGGTGTTGGGTAATAAACATTGTATAACAACCTGTTTTGTTATTCTTATCACCTAGTTTCCCGTAATTTTTAGTGTAAACCATTCAGTCATTAATTTTACCTCGACGAGTAAAGTTGATTGTGTTATCCAAAGTGTTAAAGTGACTTAAGTGGCAATTAGTGTTAATGAGACAACCACTACTTAATTGGTGAGTTCGCTCACGAGTATTTTGTTCATCTTTTGAGGGGTGACTGTGGAGTGAGTTGATTTAATGAGAACGTGAGTTATATTGTCGATTTTATTGAGTAGCCACACCCATAGGGTTAGACAGTATTATAAACCTTCTTGTCTTTCTTGCAATTATTCTGGAATGCTTTTAAATTACTCAAGTTGATATATTTCTTTTTGACTTTATAGAGACCCAGATTTTATCTGATCGAAAAGGCAGCGTTCAGTGCTGTTCTGGGTCTAACTAATATTTCCTGGTGTTTGTGTTGTCCCAGCATATTTATCTGATCGAAAAGGCAGCGTTCAGTGCTTTGCTGGAGAGCATGCGTGGCCCAGACCTTATCTGTTCGAAAAGGAAACGTTCAGTGCTTTCCTGGGCCTGTTTGTCAGGAGTCGGTGCTTATCTGTTCGAAAAGGCAGCGTTCAGTGCTTATCCGACGCAACCTAAAATGTGATGTTATATGTATTTACTTAATTTAAACTGATATAAGACAGTCTTTTGCTGATTGTATTATTCTCTGTGATTTTCTTATTTTATGAGTGATATTAGACAATCCCCATAAGTTATTACTTTTTAGTTTCTATAGAATAAAACATAGAGCATTCATTGAGTAGTGAGTGAGTGAGTGATCTTATATCAACCTTCTCCTTCTTGGAGGAGCTCCTTTTGAGGTGCGGCAACGTACTCAGGATTGTGTTTTGTTTTACAGTGGTTGGTTATATAAAATCGAGACTGAAGAGAGGAAAAATCGGACAAGGAAGTGTTTGCTTACGCAACAAGTGGGTTAGTTAATTAATTATTTTTATTTACCTGTGTCTCTCAAAACGTATCCTTACAATGAATTTCTAAGAATGCAATAATTATATATTATACAACAAGACGATCGAAAATACTCGAATATACGAGACATATTGCCTGAAACACCACGAGACGTAACGTCGAGTGGTGTTTTATTTGGCAATATGTCGAGTTTCGAGTATTTTAGATCGTCGAGTTGTATACAGGTAGACTATTTCATGAATAAAGAATATACTAACAACTTTAACATTTATTTATAATTTGTATTTAACATACAATTATTGTAGACATTGTGAATAGAGCCTGATGGGGTTTGTGGATCATTGTGTTGTTTACTAATAAATTATTTGACTGCTATGGAGTTTTCATGGATATCTTGAAATTTAAGAATTGAATTTCATGCGGGTGAATATACAAAGGTTTGTATTACAGCGATTATACATAGGTTCGTATAATCGATTCGTCATGGTTACCGCAATATAACCGTTGGAATACGTGGTATCTAAGGAAAAGTGCGTATTCTTATTGGTTCATAAAGTTATGAATATCAGCTGTATCTCCACTCCTAAATACCGGTGTTATTCGTGTAGTTTTCCATTTTTGTGGAAATGTAGATGTTTTAATAGTTAAATTAAAGATAACTGAAAGCGGATGTACCAGAACTCCAGCACAATCTTTTATGAAAAAACTGGGTATTTGATCGCAACCAGCAGTGAATTTGTTTTTTAGACTGCTTATAGCTTTTATAATGTCATCCTCAGATACAACACTAACATTAATGCATGGCAGGTTATTATTTAGGATATTATTGTGAATATCAGTATCAATATCTGATAATGTTTTTTCAGAAGTATTATAAACAGATTGAAAGTGATCGTTTAAAGCATTTACTATTTCTAGCGGTTTGCTAAATGAAACATCATTTTTAAACAATTTTCCTGGTATTCTACTACAACAATTTTGACCTACAAGCGGAAAGATCACCTTAAAGCTGTAAAGATTTACATATAAAAAGAAGATATAATATAGAAGATATATAGAAAAGTGCACGTTTTTGAATTATAAGAAATTTATTTTTAATATTTGAAAAAATACATTTTTACAAAAAGGCACTGGAACCAAGAAGCAGTAGTTTCTGACCCGGGAAATGCCCACGACCCAAGTCCCGGGAATTACACTATTTTTTGTTGTCTCGAGTCCCGGGAAAAATCATTTGAGAGACGGGACTTTTGTATACAAGGTGCTCAATTAAAATTCTTACTTTAGAATTAAGGTTTTATTTGTTTCAATTTCTTGAGCAAATTATTAGTCAAAAAAGGTAATTCTGAACAAGAGTGTTGCTTTGCACAGATGGTTTTCTTAACCAGTTTTTTTTAAGTACTAGACAGTCTTTGCAAACACATTCAAATTATTTACAACCTGTCTATAAACAATCAATACACGTAAAGAGATTAGTTTCAGTAAGAAAGTACCGTTAGGTATGGTGCCTCACCACAGCAATCTTTATAAATAATCTTGCAGTTTCTATTCAATTATATTCAAAAAGGGTCTCTATCCGGAATTTTCTCTTATTATTATAAATAGGCAAGGTAGTCTTCTTACTTAAACAGAATGTTTTTACTTAAAAATGCATATTGAAGCATGGTCTTAATCTCTTTAACAACCGGTCTTTTACAATAAATAGGTAAAGGGTTTCAAGAAGATTTTGATAGTTTTTGTAATGACAATAGTGCACTTTCATAATTAATTGCTTATAGTGTGTATTTACTAAATATCTGAATTTGTTTTAACTGACTGTTATAATAATAATAATAATAATTGCTACAACCCATACCTGGAAACCAGGCCCCAGAAGCTATAAGCTTGTGCGGGAGGGAGGGGGCGATTATTATTATTACGTAGGCCCTATCCCTATTTATCCATTAAATTTATAAACAAAATGTTTTCTGTTTAGCTTCAAGATGAAAATAAACCAAATCGTAGCTTGAAATCGTTTTAAAAATGTAAAAACGGCCCAATGGAATTATTGCCCCAGACAAATTTCGTGTAAGGTTCGAATTCTAGCGGGCTCATGCAGCATTTAGAATACATGCATGGATCGCATTTAAAAAATATTGAAGAAGATATCGCACCTTGTACCCCCAAAAAATTAAAACTTAACAATCATTTTAGAATTTTGGAAAATATTGAATTTGAGTGAAATTGTATGTATTTAAATAGGTCGCAGAAAGATGGAATATCAATTCGAACTATTGCTAATAATATTTATCATGTATGTACATATTCAGGAAAAATGTGTAATAAAAGCTATAAATAACTTCAAACTTACTGATCAACAATAGAACACTAAGCAGGAAAGGTTTTGACATTAAAAAGAGAGAGAGAAAAAGAATTTGGTAGGAGAATTTATCTATGTACTGCTGTGCTTTTTATTAAATAATTATAGTTATGTTTCAATGGAAACTTTTGGGAGAAAGTGATTAGAGGATTAACTAAGGCAATTCTAAAAACAAATAATTGGATTTTTGTGTTATGGACCTATGTAAAATTACTATCCGAGATTCCCGGGAATTCCCAGGACTTCCGGAAAAAAATAAATAATTAAAAATAAATAATCGATTTTTTCATTGATGAAGTCAGTTATGGACCACTCTTTTTTGTCCCATTTAAGAAACCGAGAAGCTTTAAGTTTCCTCAATTCTGTTCTTGTTTTAAAGGAAAGTCTTTAAAGTGCGGGTTCATTTCGGAAGTTTAATTGTCATTCATTTGGTTCAATATCATTGCATGATTTCTCAAATGAGAATTAAATAAAGAATGGAATAATGGTTGAACTAAATCAAGTGCATTTTGCTGAAATGTAGGAAACTAAAAGCTCATTTGAAAGCACTGCTTCAAATGCAACTTCATTTTGGCCAGTCTAGTGATCTAGAATCAAAGTGTATTCCTTTTGTTTATTATTTTCCAGAAGACGGATGTTTCATTTGGGATTGGAAAATGTACAGTAATTATTCCAGATGATGATGATTCGACATGGAGTGAGGGATTTTCACAATATTTGAAGGTATAGAAAACATTTAAGGGTGGGTTCTTCAATATCTGGTTAATTTGAACTAGATGTTATTCGTCATAAATATGTTTGTTGAGACGTGTACTTGTCAAGACAAGTACAGAACTTCTAGTTAGCTAGTTAGTTAGTTAGTTTAGAACTAATCTAAGGTAGAGCAGCGATTGGAAAACCGGTCGTAAGAGTTTGAGAACACTCCATAACTATCCATTCTTATTTTTAGAGCCAAGTTTAAATGTTTTTCGCACAGCGGTCTCTCTATGCCCCTTTGCAGCCTTCTGCGCAAATGGAACATCCTGTTGGAATTTTTGTCGCTTCTACATCTAGGCACCGCATTTGTACTCAATTTTTGTCGTTAGTTTTAGCCTTGTCTTAGTCCTCACCGTCCTAGTGTACAAATTTTAGCACACAGCTACGTTAGCACCGGTGGGTGTAGTACAGTCTTGTTAAAGTTCTTAAGAAATCATAAAAATCTCTGTTAAACGAAGTATAGACTTCTTCGAAACCTTGGAATATTTAAAAACTCTAAATTTCATTGGATACGTAAAGAAAATAGTTAATATAAATTAAACTTAAATATGAATCAAATGAACAAAAGAATGGTTGTTGCAAGATACCGAAGCGAAGATTGAGTGTCTTAAAGTAATTGAGCCCTACACAGTTAGTGAGTTACAGTAAAATGAGAATGACTGTAGATTAATGTTAGGGTTTCTCAAAGTATGGCATTTTTTATTTTAACAGTCGACCTTAACAACACAATTCTGAAGTAATCACTAGCTGAAATATTTCTTTTTCAAAATTAATAAGGGTAATTAGAAAGGCCTTCTGCCTAGCCCTGATAGGAACAATTGACAAACGTTACCTGGTAATTTCAAACAGTAACATCCTTCCTCTTGTTCTTGAGTTAAGTTCTTGCGAAAGTAACTGTATATAGGATGATGCCCCAATTCCGAAATCGATTGATGATGGCCCAAGAAGCAGAATACCTTTAGATGCCACAAATGCAAAGGTTTGCAAACAAGTGGAAGCCATAATTCTCAAAGATAGCCATTTAGAAGGTGTTTGCTACTGCTAAAATGTTAGATGTGTTTGAGCTAAGCGCTTTGCCGATTCTGCACGAGCAGGATTTTAGCAAGGTAACTTTCCAGACGCAAGACGGGTTCAGCGATGAAAGAGTTAAAATTAGAGTACATCCATTGAGTCTAGAAGTTCTCTCACCAAACAAGGTCTTGGCCCAGTTTTCAACTTGGAAGCTCGTGGCACATCGTTGAGAGCCAAGCAAGAATTATCCTCATTAAATGCTTCCCGAAAAGCAGTACAACAGCAATTTGCGCAAGGCTATCGTACAAAAAAGCGTCACAAAAATGTCCTACTTCAGCCAGCCAGCCAGCAGTTATATGAGTATAACTTACTTCTCATCGCATAATACTGATCTGGGTCGTCTGATTTCTTCTTATTCTGAAAAAACACCCCCCGAGGCTTGTATTTTGCAGACGACGACTAAATAAAATTGACTGTTGATACCTATTTAAAGAAAATCGGGAATCGATTTTTATATAGAATAAAGTCATTGTAGGGTAGATGGTAGGTCAAGTCTGTTGAAATGTGTGAAGGTGGAATTATATTTAATAATAAAAATTCTAGAAAGATTATGTCTTTTATTTCATACGTATTAGGTAGCTAGATAAGTTTTCCGATTCCACTCCTTACAAATGCTAGTCTTAAAACTTAATATTAAAAAGATAATTAATAATAAAAAATGTTTGAGCAGTTGTATAAATAGTAAGGTTTAGTTTTACAGCAAAACTTTAGGATGATTCTGTATAAGTATTACATACCCACAGCTTATGCAATTGATCAATTACCTGCAAATATTATATTTTACAAATCATTAGCATTAAACTATGTTGATCCTTTTACTAACTCATGTGCTTTAGGGCAATTAACCGTTACACTATTGTTTAAGCTGGTTTAATTGGTATCAATATTGGTTTAATTCTTGTTGTTTTAGTTAATTTAGAATAGATTTACAAAAGGCAGTTTATATGGTTGCATGATTAATTTCATTATTGTTAGGGATTCTTCAATCATGTCCGACTCATACCCATGCTCGCATCGTATTCTGTAATATACAGTCAGTTGTTGACAAATAAAATGTTGCAGTAAAGGTGCGACAAGGCAAAGCATTTTCCCACATTTTCTACAGGTGCAATAAGTAGATAATTACAACCTCAATAATATATATTTTTTTTAAATTATTCTAATCAATTAGTAATCCACTTACTAATTATTAAAGTAAAATGTTTGCATTGTTGTAACGGTATCAAAGAAATGTAGTTTTATGAATATGCAAGCTAATGTAGATTGACCGTGATAAAGTTTATTTATTTCAATTTTTATTATTAATTCAAAAGCCATTTATCTAATTCTGTATACAATTCGTTTAATTGAATGAATATTTAAACTTACTTCTTATCCCATACCACAAAATGTAGGTAAACTGTCTACATTGTAAAAGTCAAACATTGTCTAATTATTCAACCTTTATAGTTTTCCTTTTCTATTGGGGACTTGGGAGTAGTCAACTTAGGAGCTTAGTCACAGTATATATAACAATCAGTAGGTATACTTGTATGCGATACCATAGATATTTTTAATGCACCTTCGAATATCACGCCTATAAACGAAGCAGTGCACCGTAGTTTCTCGGTCGGCATCGCCTACGAATGCTGCCAGATAATATCCAGTAACGTATTCAATAAAATACGAAATAGAATTGTTTGAATCAACAAAATTAATTGACGCCTTTGAAAAATTAGTTTGTTATTAACTGAACTTAAATTAACGTACATAATTGAATATTCACTTACAAAACGAAATTATTATTATGTTTATTAATGCTTTATTAATTATGTTTCAATATAATTATCTTTTTACTACTTTTGGATGATTTAAAATTTCTGTTAACGTCTTTTAAAGTGTACTACACTCGCAGTCGAGCGTGTTAATGATATACTATATTATTATAATTAAAATTATTGCACGAATGTAGAAATATTAATAATTTGAAGATGGATAAAAGTGTTTGATTTCTTTAAAATCTTTTATTCACAATCATATTGCAATATGTACATTTCATATGTTGTAAAAACCTTGGAAAGTAAGCTATTGCTATAGCAACACCAAAGTGGTTAACAATTTCCTTTATTTCCCCCTTCTATGTAAATGACACTTTACCGGCCTTTATGTAACTAAGTAAATGAGTAATTACAGCCACAGCCCTGTAAAACTTTACGGGCTCCTAAAAGAGACCTGTAAAGTTTTAAAATGCTCATCAACAAAAAGCTATGGCAACTAATGTGTTGCTTAACCGCAACACCATGACAACGCCTAGCTATAAATTGTGCTACAGCCTTTGATTCCAAAATGACTTTTTATAAAAAATATACAATTCATAAGAAAATGCTGGTGATGGTGGAAATAAAAGTTTGTACGCGACACGCTTTGCAATTAATCGTTACTGGGCGAGCTGGAAAGATTGTGGGGCGAGCGACGAAGGAGCGAGCCTCCATAATCCAGCAAGCCCAGTAACGATTAATTTACAAAGCTTGGCACGTAAATAACTATTACATGTCTGTAAAATTGACATGTAAAGTTATGGCCAACTCTTTTTTCTGAATAATTTAAAACAGGACGTTTTATCCGATTTCAATTTAAGTTTTTATAAATATATTTAACGCTAAAAACATATTTTTTATTTAATATTAGTTTTATTTTTATTTTTTCATATTTTATATTTAATAAGTACAATGGAATTAATTAATTTCTAATTTTAAAATACTGAGCTCATACATCGCCATCTAGCGGCGAAGAATGAAACCTTACTTAAAATTTCTTTTGGTCGATAGATGGCTCTGATTGAGATTATGAGTTTATAAAAAATTTATTTTAAAATTTAAAATTACTTTTATTTTGATTATCTTAAGTCTAATTATTGTGAATAAAATAGTATACATGTTTCGTTGGTAAAGTTTCCACGCCTCGCGATATTGTTTGACCTCGATGTACCGCCTCGGTCAAACAATTATCGCTTGGCTTGTAAAGATATCCTTTACCAACTCAACATGTAATATACTATTGAAACTTAAAATAATCATAGAAATAACGTACTGTCGGAAAGTTATTAAGGTGAATTCAGTGATGCTTTCAGGTATTTTTAAAGTTTAAAAAGTGGTTGGATTTGAACAACTTCAAGTGAAGACCAGTTCCTAAAATTTTTTGAAAGTATCGAGTTAAAAACTTTTTGAATCCAATTTAGTTGTGGTCGTTAGATTCGAAAGATTAAAGTTTGTTAAATTTAAACAATTTAAGTGAAGTGCCGAATTTGATAAATTCACTTGTCGAAGATTTTTAAAGTGAGTTTAGTTAATTCTGTAGTAATGTAAATGACTTACGCGGTTTGGATAACAACACATACAAAATAAGATTATTTCTTTAGTTCTTATTGTTCAAACACCTACCAATGTATCTAACGTGGAATTTTCCATTTTGAATAAAAGAACGGGACTACAATGTATTGCTCTAGATAACAAAATATATCAAAATTGTAGTTGTCACGTCACCCGAACTATTAGTATAAAAATGAACCACTGTTGTTATAATCTTAAAATTTTAAGGTGCCGTCACATTCTGCTAGAAACAGAAACCCTTTTACCATCTTCCTCCAGAAGTAACTCCTTTCAAAATTCCGCCACTTCTGTCCGGCTTATTCGGTCCGAACTTATAATGTTAGTTATTCACGGTTAGACCCTTTTTCTACTTCTCTAGCGTCATTAAAAAAATTAAGAGTAATGTGTTATAGCGGTTGAAATTTACGTTTTTCAAATTAGGTACTAGTTAAATTTTCTTTTTAGTTCTATATTTGTCTTTATAGTATTGTTTATATTTATGTATGTACTATGTATATTATATATTAGTAAGTAGTACTGCCACGTATTTTGTAATTAAATTAATCTCAATTATTGCTGTCTAATATGTATCGAAAATATGTGTTCTTATTATTTTGTTAAATTGTTAAATGAGGATCAAGTTAAAATTCGTTTTTTTATAACGATAAGCAAACAGTTCTTAATTACTACAATTCAAATTAATCAAATTTAAATTATCCAAAAGAAACTCTGATAGTTACGTACGATTTCTGCAGAAACGGTAGCATTAGATTAAATCTAGCAACTGTGTAATCGCAACAAGTATTGGCAAGTCTAATATTCAATAATAGAAAAGTTTGTCTATTTAATACACAACCTAAAAAGCGAAAATAAGGAATGTTTATACAGTTAAAAGATGAGCAGACATTTTCTGTTTTGAAGGTTGTTATCTATCTTGCTTTCTTGATGTTAAAAAGAGGCCAGAAGGGATAAAAATTACATTACCTCTTGTATTTATGTAAGGTCTTCTTACAAAACAAGGAATTGTTAGAATTATTAACCCTAATGAATAAATTGAAATGTAGCCATTAACTCCTACTCAGATTGGATTTTCTGCGTCTAAATACTTCATTTACGTGAAAACCAAATGAGATTAACAGGGAAAATTAAGCTTTTACCCACTTAAAAACCTACTACTTGTTTCCAAATAATTTACAAGTAAACTCCTAAAAGGGAATAATTGTCTTTTGTAAAGGCTTAACAAAAAACGTGATAGGCAGAATTTACCAATAAAGAATCCTGAATTGAAACAAAGCCACATCAGGAATAACCAATAAAAATCAAAATACAGCCAAATTAGGTGTGACAAGAATGATAATTTATAAAATTTTTAGGTTAAACACTCTTGGGAAAAGCCAAAAAATTATAACAAAATCTTTTAAAGATGTTTTATAAACTAATATTGTTTATAAATTGTTGCAAATGCATGCTATGTTTTTATGTTACAATTTCGTCAACAAATGCTAGTGACTAATAAAATGTTTTTAAGAGATAACATTGTACCATTTGGGAAACAGCAAATTATTTGTCTTGTATAATGATTTTTTTTGCATTATATTGATTTCATTTAAAGAATTGATCGATTTCGTTCTTTCTTTCATTGCGAGTAGATATGAATGTAACATCATTTAATTTACGATAATTTACATACAAATTTGTGACGCCCAATTGATTATTTCTTACTGAAATAATTCCCATTCCTTTTTAAATGTAACATCAGTAAGCTTTGCAATTAACACCTCCAACCTGAAAATAATTTGTTCAAAAACAATAAAAGTCTCTGTTTTTCAAAACGTTGGATGTTTAAAGTAGTACAAGTATCTATAACATTTGTTAATTTATTTATTAAAATTTTTTTGATACATACCTTCTAATGTACTTGTACTACTTGTATTGTAACCGATTACGCAGTTTATTTCGAGTAGTGATAATTTGCATTTATGTTCTGTAGAGTAAACCTAAACCAAAAAAAACACATAAGTGGGCATACTAGACTAATGTAGCAAAGACAAGTATTGTTTCAAATTGCATATCACTGCGTAGCTAAATAAGCGTTCTTCCAGAAGCCAGTAAACTGTATTTTGTTACAGTTTAACGAAATTTAAATTCAAGTTGCAGATTATCAGTTACTCTTAGTTATCACTACTCAGTTATTACTTTATAGTCTTTGTTAATCTAAGCCAATATGGGTCCTTGAGAGACTCTCTAAAGTATAGAAACGAAGCGTTGAGAATTTCTATAATTTAGTCAGCTTTGGCGGATCAGTAGTTAGCTTCTTCTCGGATAAGGATGTAAAACCCTGGAGTGGAATTTCTAGTAGGTTCGGCTAAATGATCACAGTAAACGGTGCCAAAATGTACGAGGAGTTTCCTCGATTCCTCGCTCAAAACCAAACAGATTCACAATTTCTATATCGCTTATCTAATTACGTTTATTATACAGCATGTATTGTTTCGCAGCGAAATTTAATTAAGCAACACCGTTAGAGATTTAATATATTAAGTTTTCTTCTGGTCGTCGTTATCGTTTTACAAACCAAAATTGCTAACATATTTTTCTATTAAACGCTAGTTTATTAAAACTAGAAACTTCCATGAAAATAAGGTTGTTTAGAAGGTATTCTCTCGTACAGGCATGTATTATAAAGGTAAAAACACGTTAATATAATTACCATTAAAAGAGAAAACCAGAGGAGAAGGAACGAACAAGAGTGTATATTGCTTTGTCGCGTATTTCGATCTAATGTTTCACGGCAACGCGTGTGGTTGTGTGTGTGTTAGTACAGCGAATTAAAAACGGGTGATCAATAATTACTAAATTACGGGCGATTAGCGTCTGTTTGCACTTGTCACGTGAAACCGGCCATTATGAAATTACCTGGGAGTGGCCGCCGTGTGCGCCGAGACCACTAAATCTATCCCGGGACGTCGGTGAATACACGCAGAATAGCTTGATATACCACTACGGTATACCCCACACATTACCCTGAATATCTTAGGTAACGCTTCACTTTGGGACTGCCACAACTACAAATTGACGTTGACATTTACAAATTTGCTGCACCACTGAGATGCACTAAGAGATATTTGAGAGGATCAGTTAACAAATATATGAGATGAAATGATAGCTGCCGATCTCACTTTTTCATTAGAAAAAGAAATTATAAATAATGCGGTGAGGTAGTATAATGAGTAGGTATAGGATTTCTATGCATTTGCATGTTTTTTCTGCTTATAGCAAACATATGCAGAGTTATATTTCTACATGTTTAAGCCACATATGAATCACATATGTCAATTTGAAAGTGCATGTAATGCATAGTTAGGTGTTTTTTATAAATGCATGCATATTTTAGCATTTTTGAACGAGTGTGCATATTTTACCACTTTTTGAGCGTTTTACATGCTTTAATTATGAAATTTCTAATATTTCTAAATAATTTTAGACAACCAACCAAGGGCGGCTTAGTTGAGTCTAGGGGAAACCCATAATTTAAGCTTAATGTTAAATATCTAGGCTTTAAAATATTTTACTGCCTTAACCATCTGTGTACTTGTTAATATTTTCTAAGAAAGAAAAAGTTTCAACTAAAATTTAAATACTTACATCCTGCGGTATTGTGATAAATAGGTATTAGGAAATTCCAAAGACCCTTTGAAAACTTCCTGTTCATAGAAAAATTTGCCTGTACTTTTGTTTACTAATCTTGTAATCTTTCAATTAAGACAGTTCAGAAATTGCAAACTGCATTTCAGTTTGAAATTTTAGAGTGTAAAGATGGGTAAAAAAACGGTCTGTGTCTGTTACACTTCGAAGTTATGTTAAGGAATTCAGTGTTCTTACAACTGACGATAAGGTGTTGTATTGTACAGTGTGCGACGATAAAGTGACTGCAACGAAACGCTTTCAACTTACACAACATTTCAACAAGAAATTTCAACAATGCCAATACCCGACGAGTCTACACTCAGGAAAAATTATTTACCTCGTTTATACGAAGAGACCATAATATCAATTAGAAAACATGTAGCGAATAACTACATATGGGTTTCCATTGACGAATATACTGACACTACTGGAAGGTGCGTAGAAACTTCATTTCCTTCGTTTTGTTAGTAAAATTTAACTAATTAAAGACTGCAGAGCAATTTACGGATGTTTTATTTTCTATTTTGTTAGTTACATATTTAATCACAACAATATTTTTGCTTGATTAAAATATATTTTTTTTAAATAACTGTTTTGCGCTAATTGTTTGCAACCGACTAATTATGTAGTTCGATAAAATAAAAATCAAATTTTTGTTTTCAGATACGTGGCTAACGTTATAATTGGCGTTTTAAATTCTGAGAACAATCCCAAATCCTATCTATTAGCAATAGACGTTTTCAAGAGCACCAATCATTGTTTTGTGGCAAAATTGTTTAATGATGCGATGGCTATTTTGTGGCCGGACGGCATACAGTACAACAAAGTACTCCTGTTCGTCACCGACGCGGCACCGTACATGATCAAGGCTGGAGCAGGCTTACAAGTTCTGTACGAAAAAATGATACACTTAACTTGTCTTGCCCATGCAATGCATAGAGTTGCGGGAAATATATCCTAACGTAAACTCTATAATTTCAGATGTAAAAAAATTGTTTGTAAAGCTCCATATCGCATACAAATATTTAGGGAAACTGCTCAAGAAGTGCCTCTCCCACCTGAGCCTGTAATAACAAGGTGGGGTACTTGGCTTTCTGCAGCAGAATATTATGCAACTTATTTTGATATTATTAAAGCATTTGTAAATAAACTTAATAAACACGATGCACTATGCATACAAAGCGCACAGGATGCTTTTAATACTAAGGAGGTGAGGGCAGAATTATTGTTTGTTTTGACAAATTTTGTGCGTTTAGCTAAAGTAATTCAGAAATTAGAAAGTCAGGGAAATTCATTAGATGAATCTCTTTAGCATGTAAAATTGTTAGATGTTTCTTTGAATAAAGTAAAAGGGCCAAAGGGTTTGACTATAAAACAAAAATTTAAATTCGTTATAGACAAAAATCCTGGTTTTCACTTAATTAAAAGCATAAACGATGCATTATCTGGCCAAGACATTTTAGACGAGCTAAAACATTATTCGCTTGTAGAATTAAACAATTTTAAGTATGCCCCAATTACGTCTTGCGATGTGGAACGGAGTTTCGCAAAATATAAAACAATATTTAGGGATAATAGGGATAATATGTGAACTGTAACGCTCTATGTTTAGAAAATATAATTAATTAAATTATTGCATAGGATGTCTAATTAAAATAATTTCTATAAATAAAATGTAAATAACGCTAAACTGGTGTTTTTTTAATAATGAAAGTGCATATATTTATTAAAAATTTCTAATAAACGCATATTTCATGATTTTTAAGTGCATACAAATCCTATACCTAATAATGAGTTTTATAAACTAACTTCAAACACACCGAGAAATATATTTAGAGTAAAATCAGTTAATAATGTTTATCAACTGGTGATTAACTAATACAACGAAAATGAATGTAATAATAATACTAATAATAATAATTAATAAACAAAACAAACTATTGTTTGTTCTATGTATTGTTGATTAATACAATGCATGGTACCCGTTTATTAAACCAAGTTCATTTAAATATTATCTAACATCTAGTTTTCCGTGTTATATAGATTGTAGTAATGAGTCGTATTCATTAGTTAATAACAAGATTTGTTAAAATAAGGTATCTTACAGCCGTAAAGCCCACAATGGATCGAGTCTAGAATTTGGTCGGTGTATCCATTGTAACACCTGTTTGAAATAAAATAAAAAGTAATTAAAGTTGTTTTGAGTTTTTTCTGGATTACTAAGTAAGGTAATAACTAGCTCAGAAGGAGTTGGGGCTAGTCGTGGGGTTTTTTAACTACCAAAGAATTTTAGGGTATTAATTCAGTATACCTTAAAATAATATACAAATACGGCGCCACTGGCCCAATCGCACGACTCCACGCCACCGGAACCAGATGGATCGGTAAGTAGCAAGTAATTTACCAAATCTCGCATTAGAGCTTGAACTGCTTGAAATTCTTGCAGCCTGGCGTGCGAACTGGTTTCTTGGTCTTTTACGGGATCCGATGAATTTCTTGGCCCAAGCAACCAAAATAATAAAGGAAATACTCGTAAAAAGGAAACTATTAATCCATCAAATCTATCAAGATGCAATCTAAAATTTTCCAACTCAGGAAATTTCAAAAGATTTTTCACACACACAACTTTCGTACGCAAAACGTACACAATTTCGTCGAAAAAGAAAAGAAGCCGGAAATAAGAAGGACTCATCGTCTGTTTTTTCCCCAAGGTCATACTTAAATGGAAATATATATCGGCAATCTTCAGGAATAGGAGGATAATTTGGTGGATTTCTATGTTCAGTATTTCTGGAGGAGTTTAATGCGAAATTTGGTGATAAACTGTCCTTTGGCCCTAGTTTTTTACATTTTCCAGAGTCTCTCTCTCTCTTTTTTATTAAAACTTTCCTCGCGAAGCTGCATACAGCATTCCAAGATTCATCATTTATTAGCATAAATTCAATTACAGTCTCTGGTGAAATTTGACCTACTCTTATTACTAATTCGTGTCTGTATATTATCCAGCGTGTACAATCGAAAATTGTGTGTTGAACATGATCTTCTTCTCCTCTCCAATAATTGCATTCTAATGTTCTCACTTTAACCATCGTATGCAAGTATTTCGAAAATACCCATGTCCAGTCAACATTTGTGTTAAGTAAAAATCTACTTCTCCGAGGTTTCTTGTAATCCATGATTTCAACCTTCCAATAAGTGTATGTGCCCATCTGCCTTCTGTTTCATTATCCCATCGTTCCTGCCATCTGTTCATAGTTATATCTCTTTCTTCCTTGATTGCCTGTGCTCTGCCAACCGCTGCACTCCTTTCATAAATTTTCTTCCTTTCAGTTGCAAGTAGATCTATAGGAATCACACCTGCTACTGCTAGTACCCCTGCTTCAGAAACCGTCCTGTAGGAGCT
This sequence comes from Agrypnus murinus, assembly GCA_929113105.1. NCBI lineage: Eukaryota > Metazoa > Arthropoda > Insecta > Coleoptera > Elateridae > Agrypnus > Agrypnus murinus. The sequence continues at coordinate 172,142,922 of OV816026.1, read as the reverse complement.
TGCGATTCTTAAAGCTCCTCTTCTCTGTACAGCTGTAATTCTTAATCGATATTTCCGTATTTCCATTGCATCTGCCCATATTTCCCATAAGTCTACTCAATGCAGTAGTTGCTGTTGCAGCCTTATCTGTGGCCTTTTTTATGTGAGGCCAGTAAGTCAGTTTAGTATCTAATGTCACACCTAAATACATATTTCAATGAAGTTTTGTTTCGACCTGTTGATTACTTATTTGCAGTGGTACAATAGTCGGTATCCTCTTCCTGGTTAGAAGCATAATTTCCGTCTTGTTAAGTGCCAGTTGTAGTCCATGGTCAGTCATCCATCGGTTAACCTTCCTCATTACTTGATTATGCGTTAACTGAGCTAATTCAATGTTTCGACTTTCTATCACAGTCGCAACGTCGTCAGCATATCCAACTAGGAAAGCTCCCTCCGGCATCTCCATACGAAGCAATTCGTCATATAGCACGTTCCAAAAATTAGGACCTAATATTGACCCCTGTGCAGCACCAGCCGTGATTACCTTGGTCTTAGTGCCTTGAGTAGTCTCATATAATAATAGTCTATTGTTAAAGTAATCTCGAACTACTCGTAACAAATATTCCGGAACTCTGAATGTATGTTCCAGTGCCTCAAGAATATCCACTCATCTTGCAGAATTGAATGCATTTTTTACATCCAGAGTAACAAGTAGAACAAATGGGCGTGCTCTGTGACAAGCATGTTCCGTTCTTTGTGCTGCTTCCACAATTTCCTTTATTGCTCCTATGGTGGACCTTCCGCATCTGAATCCTTATTGTTTGTCAGCCAAATCTCCTACCATGTGAATTGCTGCTAGAATTCTTGGTTGTAAAAGCTTCTTCATGCCTTTTTCTATTGTATCTAACATGCTTAACAGTCTATACGTTGAGGGTGTATTAGGATCACCTTTATCTTTACTAATTAATACACTAGTCTCGCTCTTTTCCAGTTAGTACTGAAAACTTCTTCCCTCAAACACAAATTGTACATTCGTAGAAGAAGTTGCGGAGCTTCTTGTACTGTTATCTGTAGAGGCTCACTAGGAATACCATCTGGTCCAGGGGCTTTTCTTGTTTTCAAAGCTGTCACAGCTTCTTTTAATTCGTGTTCCGTTAATTTATTAATGTCATTAAAATTAAAAGTATTTACATCATTTACATCGTTTCTTATTGGATGTGTAGAGAAAAGTCCATTTATTATTTGTTCCATCTTCTGTACATCCATAGCTGTAACAGGAGACATTTAATTTATAATGCAGAGATTTATTGTCTTACCTGCAGGTTTAATTTATAAAGTTTTTCTTGCGAGTTAACGTTTGACAGTTTTATTATAATTTTGTTTTTCAAGAGTAAAAAGTCTGTGGGATAAAATATTTCATTATGTTGTCAAATAGTTCCTTGGGTACAACTGAGACATAAATGCAAATGTGGGGATGATTTCTTATAGAAAATTGATTTCTTATAGGTTTAAAACACATATTTCTGCGTTTTACCTTGATAATCTGAAATTATGTGATTTAGTTGTTATTTTGTAGTTTGGATAACTAAATTTACGTAAATGTTATAATTGAATGCATTTGAAATTTGATTCAGTGGACATTTAATAGTCATCTTATTATTGGGTTTTAGAATAAGTATTTTATACCGTTAGAAAGAGAGGTTTTTTTTAACTAATTATACAATTAGTTTAAACAATTAATAATAATTATAAACAATAATTTGGTCATGTAGATTTAGTAACTTTTTGCATTTGTTTTCCACCAGATATCACTAAAAGATTAATCAATTTTCTCTGTTGTTTTTCAAAACATATAAATACAGGAAGCATGCGTTTGTGCCCAGAGCATAATTAAAAATTTCAAATGTTATGTGACGACCTGTTACTCACAGAATGGGGATTGCTAATTGGGAAAGTACCCTCAATGGCAATACCACGAATTCCTAGTTTATAATTAATTAATAATTATAATTAAAAGTAAATATTTACAAGGAAAATAATCGAAGGCAAATAGTAAATAACCTTAACCAAAATAAAAAGGTAATCAATAAATGCACAGGTAAATAATTGAATTACCCCAAAGTAAGAATTCTATAAACTAATAATTTCAACTCAGGATTAGCAACCCAAACTACACCTGTATAATATTAACCAATAAACTTGACTAACAAGTTATCATCAAACTTATAATAAGAAATCGATAATAGAATTCTCCACTAAAACTATAACCAATAAATAATAAATCAATTATTACTAAATCACTAATAAATCGTGGTTTGTATTCAAGAAAGTCAACAAAAGATCCAAAGGCAAAGATTTCGGGCACCAAAATATAAGTTGCCTACAATATGAATGCCAAAATTTACGTAGCCCTACACGTTGAGTGCCAAAATATCAGTTGCCCTACACGTTGGGTGCCAAAATTTAAGCTGTTACCCACAGAATGGAGATTGCTAATTGGGAAACGGTAACGACTTTTAACCTCAGTTAAATCTGTCGGCTGCCAGCTAACTAGTGTGAGGTCGTGGGTGTCACAAGAGATCTTCTGTAATGGCCGTCAAGAATCATCTAAAATAGCTCCAGTATTTTCCGACAAAATCTGAAAAGAACAACACATTTGCGACTACTACCAATGTGGTCGACTTTTCTCAATATAAGTAACAAATTATCAGTAGTTAATTAAAACAAATCAGTCAATTGTACTTATATTTTAATCAAGGATAAATAGCCTTGGCAGAAATTAAATGTAAGTTGTTAATTCTTCTATACATTTGAACGCGGTAAGATTTCATGCTAGCGGGACTAATTACTCTAAACCTGACTAAACTTCAAGTCTCAAAAAAGTAATGGCCACGGTAAATTAACGCGACTACCTGTGATATAGATTGCGCAATCCTTAACCTCGGATTTTAATTGTTTAACCATTCCATTACGGAGTAAAGTTATACGTATTCACTCGCAAACACTCCTAACAATGTAAACTGATAATAAAATATATGAAATAGATACATAGATCTAAGTGCTACATGCACACTAGGGAAAAACCATTTAACACAGAAAATGTTAATATACAAGTATACAGTAATGTTTTATTTACAATGAAGGTTACCAAACATTACTGATGTCATAAATAGTTGCTGCAATATCAGTGACTCACGGTACAGGTGTGTCTTTTTTCCATCTGAATAGGAACGGCACCAACCAGGTTGAGCGTAGCGTGATCCAAGGAGACAACCAGCAACCAAGTAACTATACATGAGCAAGAAGCTCAACGTAATGATGTTTTAACAACCCAAAAATACAACGAAGTGTATGAAGTTAAGGTAGAATAAAAAGGATAATATAAAAATGTCTGTAACAAACAAAATTAATTACCAGAATGCAGCAAGCAAAGTTCGGATAAGTGCCTTAGATGGAAGGCGACCTAGTGATAAAGTTATACCGCTGCCAAATGCGGCTAACGTCGATTAAATATTAAGTCAAAAGAATTGCAGTATAAAAGATTGAACGTAAAGAAGAGCTAAACAATACGAACCTCGAGAACATCCTTCTTAACTAGCGGTAAATCCCTTACGGTACCAATAAAACTGGAAATCGTCACCGAAAATGAATTCTAGATCTGCACAAATGCGATTCCCATTTCACAACATAAAGGGAAAACCAATTTAACGGCGATGACACTAAAACATTCTTTTAAAGAAGTTGCTTCACGGACGAACGGAACAAAGTGTCAGACGTATTATCAACAGGAAGTTAGTTCCGATCAAAATGGCAACTAAACATAGAGAGAATGCGAAAATCCCTAATGCTATACAATATAACACAAAAGCATAGCTAGACAGGGTGCAACGAAATTAGCACGTAACAGACCTCAAAATGTAAACGAAGTCCAAACGTCAAATGTTGATGAAACGTCAAAGTGTTTATTGTTTGTTAAAGTTTTCGAACTTAGTTAATGATTTTAATAATAAACAATTTGATTTAAATAAATAGTGTTGTGAATCAATAGTGATTCAATTTTTTTGTGAAGAAAATTTTTTTAGGTGTTATCAGATTGTAATTTTCTTTAGAATTTGGATGGAATACGGAGATTTATCATTGTAGTAATTAAATGGATTTACCTTATGTCTGAAATACAGCTGCTTTTTATAATTTCAAATATATCCAGTAATACAGAATTATTTATGAAGAGAGGTGAATTGTTATTGCATTTCCACCATGTTGATATAAAACCACATGGAAAAAAGTTTGCAGTTTGTTACCAAGTTCGGTTGGTAATTTAAAAGGCGCCAAAATTTTGATTATTTGTTAAAGTAAGGTATTTATTTAAATTTAAAGTAAGTAATACGAATAACAGATATATTACTTTTAAAGATAAAAAGAATTAGACTATCCCAGAATTGATTTTTCTGTTATTTAAGATATCCAAATCTATTTTTATTTCATTAATTTTTAATATTTCAATTTCAATTGTGTTTGTTTGTGTTTTGTTAAATAAATTTTGTCGTTTAAATATTTTAAAAATAACTTCTGGTTAGTTCCGTTAACTCATCTGTATAATTTCTTGTCGATAATGCAAAAATGTACTCTAATCTGAATTTTTGAATATATATAATTTCAATAAGATCTCCGCCATATATCTACTTGACCATCATTGGCTACTACCTAAATAAATGCATAGTTCTTCACTTAGGAAAATCAATTTCACACAACCTATATCACCTGCTCTACGCTTAACTCAAAGCTGTTTCTTCAATAATGATCTAGACTTAACTGTAAATAAAACTGTGGCATGGTCTGAACATATTTTTAAAACCTGCAAAAAGCAAACTAAAGTCGCAAAAGATAACCTGTAGATAGCTGGTGACTATTTTCACCACCTGTGGGCAAACATTATTGTGTATAAAAAACGAATTGTCAATGACACATAAGACACCACATGTTGTTCTAGGATGTCTGCTCTTGTAAGATTGTCATCGACTTGTGTCGATGAGTAAGGGCTTCAACAGAAAAGCTAGACCAGACTATTAGCAAGTCTCTTTGAAAGTAACGCGGTTGGAAATGTTGAACCCGGCCTAAGGTTCTCCTGGACTCTTTTGAATTCGTGCAAATAAAACGGGCGTATACGACTATGTCGGAAGTGGAAACTCAGTCTAAGATAAGCTAAGTTTGCTTCCGCAACCTTCATCTTATTGCTCACTCACGATTGGTTTCTATTTATTTATTTCTCTCTTTCTAGTCTCTTGCGTGGTTGCCTAAGGCAGACCGTAGCTGTGCATCATCTTGTTCCCGGTACTGTCTGTTTATGACTATAGAGTTGTGTTTGTGTTATTGTTTTGGTGTCTGTCCTATTTTACATTGTAATGTTGTCACATTGTCAAATGTGTAAAATCCTCCTTATCTAGCGTTAGTTCATTAGTTCTCGCTTGCTAGACTCAAGATTCAATTACTACTCTTACAGGTTTGGATTACATGCTCTACAGTTTTTTTGTGATATATAACAAATTTTGTGACCCCTTTGGTTATGATTCACACACCTTGCAGCAATACAATACAAGCAATACAATCGCTGTTCCTTGCCAATCGGAAATCCCAAACTGACCGCAAACTCTAACTACAGTTAAGGAGAGGTATCTTCATTTGGCAGATTCCAATGTAACAGACCGGTCTGTTTCCGGTATAGATACCCGAGTATAAATTTCTGTACCATTACCTAATCACAAAAATTGTTACTGTCTGAAGTGATAAGCATCGATAACTGTTCGCTCTTGCTGTTCTCTAGTTTTGCACATTTTTCTAGATGTTCTTTGGTTCTAAACAAACTTTTACTTTAAAATGGGTATTATTTGGTGATGTGGATGTTTTTAAGGGATTACAGTACATAGGAATTCAAGATCCCTAAAATTCTTTTTGCTCTATACTTCTCATTCAGTTATTTCTTAAAATCTTCACACCCTACTTGAATCAAAATAAAGCGAATAATCTATTCTTTTCCCGCGTTCTTTCGGATTTGAGGAAAAAGTAATTTTCTTGGAAAAAAATATACAAGTAAAACCCTAAAACCTAAGCGTAATGTTGTATGTACTTTACTTTGCTTTCTGTTTTATTTTAATAGATGACTTAATAAGGTCAGGAGACGCATAATTGTAAATCAATTTTCTGGAGTCAAAACAGGCTACTGGATCATGTGAATAAAATTTAGTAAAGGCTTTTACTGTACATCTACCTTATACTTATTAATTAAAAATCATATTTGTTATCTTTTATTAATAGTAGTAAAAGTATTTGCTGCATTTTATTCAGATGGCCCACTGTGGCTACTACATTTGCTAAATACCAAACGTGGTTCCGCCTATTCTAGAAGCTTGTCTGCGATATTGCTGCAGTCGCGGATGTAACGAGGTTCGGGTAATTATTTTTATAAAATTATACAATATTAAATATGTATGTTTTATAAATAAATATTTTTTTATAATTATAATTTTTATGAAAAAGAATAATTACATTATTCACAATAATTGTCACCTATTTTTATAATCATTGCTTAAATTAAACTATGTACATTTGCGATGTTAATTAAAAATAAAATTAAACCATCAAACGTTTGATACTAGTATTTAATTGTAAAGCATAAATAAAATCTAACATTAACTCTAATAGTATTATGGAATGCGCGTTAGCTCATCAAGCAACTATCGCCTTTGCTCCAATGTGGAAGGTGCTTTGGCGTGTGTCGCAGGATTGATTCATGCTACGGTAATTTTTTTTATTTCAACTTGTTAGTTTTTATAAATTATTTATTTAATTAATTATTTTAATTATATTTTTAAATGTTATTTATTTATTATTATTATTATTATTATTAAAAAAGCTACCGGGTAGGGATCGATCTTAAGGGATAATCTTATGTAATTATTTATTTTTATAGATATTATATTATTAAAAAAATTGCTTATTTATAAAATATATTAGATATTTATAAAAGAAGATTTATACAAAGTGGGATTAGATCTTGCGTTTTGGAATTCCAAATCTATTGCGCCCTGATTTCGACTAAGTCGACTACAGTCGTATATTTTTTCTTTAATGAATGTTCATTTATCATATTTTCTGTTTGTTTCTTTTTTATTAATTACTTTTTAATTCTTTTTTACAATGTAACTAATAACTGTAGATTTACTTATCAATTGATTAATATTAATTAATCAACAATTCATATGCATGTAAGATGTGCTTTCAAAATCTAAGATTTCGTTCATTTTTTTTTGTTTTTTACGTTCAACAATCAGAAGAAATGAGTAGGAAAGAGATGTATGACTTAAACTACTCAAAATGGGTGTGTAATTTTAGTAAAAGAATCCATCCACATTACAGAAGATTGTTTCGAGGTTTTGTTCAAAATGATAAATACTGCTGCATACTATAGTCCCTTTCGGAGAGAAATACAAATAAAATTGAAAAACTTAATAATACACTAATAATGTGAACCAAGGTTATTAATTCGATTAACAGAAGAATCAGGATATGCAAGTTGGTGATTATCAAACCCATCATCTTATTTAGTTTGAATTTATTTAATGTTTGCGTCTATTTATAACTAATAGTTTTAAGAAAAAACTGTTGTATTTAAATGTTGCCATAAATTATATAGAATGCTCTCTACACGTGTTTCGGTTTATTAGACCCTTCTCAAGAGATACTCGTAAGTTTCTTGAATTAATAATAATAATTTGAAACTAACCCATTAGACAGAAGTTGCCCTTGTCACTTGGGTGGCTAGTTAAAAGAGTTAAAACAGTTAAAGAAATGTATAAATTCATCAACTATATTCCCCATATTAGTGATAGTGTAGTAAACAAGCGTAGGAAAGCAAATTGTAATATAATTTATGCAAATAAAAATAAAAAAGGGAAAGTATTAATTAATAATAAAGATAAAATGGAAACAATAAACAAATCGGGCGTGTATAAAATTTATTGTCAAAACTGCGATGCGTTTTATATCGGGCAAAGTGGGAGAAACGTTAAGAAACATCTAGCGGAACATAAACGCGACATTTTATAAGAAATCGTCCGGACTAGCCACCCATTGTATAGATAATAATCATTTCGTAGATGTAGATAGTTAGAGTAGACTTATTGCATGTACAAAAGAGAGGTAAAAGGTGAGATTTGCTAGAACAATTAGAAATTAAAAAATCCTGTAATAAGAACACATTCATTGTAAACGACCAAACAAGCTTTACGAACACCCCCTTAATAGATTTATCCTCTAAGAAAAAAAATTTAAAACCAGATGGTAGGGATTGTAAAGTGACTAAAGGGCAGCTTCTGTCGAATAGGTTAGTTTCAAATCAGAAACTTACGACTATGACTTGAGAAGGGTCTAATAAACCGAAACACGTGTAGAGAGCATTCTACATCATTTATGGAAACATTCAAATACAACAGGTTTTCACATTCAACTATTATATACAATGTTTCACAAGGAGCCTACCGCGACTTCAATCTCACTATAACTATTTTTAAAAAAATAAGGTTTGCTAATGAGAAGAAACATCTGTTTAAATAAAAGTATAAATTTCATTTCCAGAAGCTCGAATCCGAGTAGTTCTAATGTGCCAAATTTTTTCTTTTTCTTCCGACATACTTTGCTGATTTTCGCCTGATATTCACTACTACATTCCGAAGATGATTTCAACATAAGTATTTCTAAAAAAAAACCAATTGGGTAAGCTTCTAAGTCACACCCATAATAACTTATTGTAACGGTAATGTCAATTGTAAAGTTCAAATTGAAGTGAAGTAAGAATTTATAACACTTCAATCCTACTTTAAACATGCCATTTCATCATAGTACCCACTGCTACTTTTTTTCCTTAAAAACAAACTCTATTTACTCATCTCCATAATTTTTTAAATGTTTTTTGCTTGCGTCAGGAAGCTTTCAATTTCTTTCCCTTAACGATTTTGATCATTTAGTTAAAATGGTCAAGGCTTCTTGCATTAAGAAAATGCATCCTTGAGAGCTGCACTTCAGTGATGAACTTATGAAATGCATTATCGATGTTCTGTAGGGTGCCAAGTAGACGAAGTAAAACTGCACAAGTAGTAGTGTAGTAGTAACGGAGGTTGCAGTAATTTCACCGTTCTGCTTCTCCGCGCTCTCTAGTAGTCAGTCAATCCGGCTAACTAGATTTGGCGCTCATCTGGCGCTCTCATCTAATTTGCCACAACCAAGGGTTCCTCATGAACTCTTTCTGTGTGGCAAACATTTTCAGATTCGGACCGACGTACTACTAGATGGGATTAAAGAAGTGTAAAAAAATTAATCGAAAATAGTTAAGTGTAGGCGAGCGCGAAAAAGTAAAATGGAAGATTAAAAATAAGGAAAATATTTTACAAAAAAAAATAGTTTTCAGTAACGCACAGCGAGAATTATTCATACAGAAATATAACTATAGTTCGGGTAACACGTAGGATTATCCCGATTGCATTTTCTCTTATTAATAAATCATATTATGCTTTGCTCAATCGACTTCATATACCATTGTGGTCAAAATATCTAGGACAATGATGATATTTCAAGGTTGAATTACTAAACATGCAACATATCATTCCAAAACATTACTACAGTTGTGTAATTTAAAGCTACTTTAACAAAAATACTAATACAAAGTGGAAATATTTCTTAACGGAATAAAAAGAAATATTATCACAGATTTATTACAATTATTAAATTATGCATCATTACCTTTTTGTAAAAAATTGGGTTCTTGTAAAAGTTTGTTGATTTTTTTTATCTTGGTGACTGTGTTGTATGTAAAAGCTTTGTTCCAAAAAGAAGCTATCAAATAATAATTTCAGGCTAAATACAGTAAGAATCACTAACATGGAATATATTTAATATATCAAGTACATCATCGAAAAATTTGCTTAGACATGTAATTGTCGACATTTTGGGGCCACTCAAGATCCTGTGACGACATCGTATAAATACCTTATGACGTCATTTCTTTTAAATGACAATTCTCATATTTTATGGGCTCTTTTTGAAGGGCGTTTAAGTTTTATAACAGAGTGTTTAAAAAACAGTAGAATTCAATGAAAATTATGACTTTTTGCTACAAATGTTCAATGTTCACCATTCACTTGTTAGCAGCACCCCAGTCGGAATAAAACTCATTTCGGACATTTGCCACTACCTCGGGCGAATAAGTCTACACTCATATCTTTTTAATTGTTTCAGCACCTATACATTTACCGGGTTCGTCTTGAAAAGCTTTGCTTTTCAAATAACAAGAGGAATGAGACCTTGCTGGTCATTCCAGGGTCCCTTTTTTCCTATTTATCTGCCTGAGAAAACTTCACCCAAATATTCACGAACAGGTTTTGCAAAATGTGAAGGAGGCTATCTTGTTGAAACCAGATATTTCCATTTAACCGTACATCCAATACACAGTGCAATGAGACTATCCAGAGAGAAGCTGCTGGCGATACGGTCCCTACTGGGATAGCGATCTGGGAGTCGCTGTCGGGATAAACTTTGCTAGTATCATTTGCGTACTGAAGTCTAGCTCCGTTCTGGGTCCGCCCCCAAACTAAGGGACGGGCCCTGATACCAGTCCAGTCAAAGTGTAACTTTACCAAACGTCGACCTTGATGCGAATATAGAGCCTCTCACACTAAGACAACCCCCACCTCCTAGTTGGTATTGGCCGGGTCTCTACTTTTAGGTAGAGTCGGACGGGGCTTGCTCTAGGCTCACCAAGCCTTAATATGGTAGGGTGGGGTGGCTAGATTCTAGGATATCCTAGGCAGATCCAATTTCCAAGTCCCAGCCACACTTGACGTTAGACTTGAGCGGGCAGTGAAAGATGCTGATTCTACATACATACATACATACAAACAAAATAACAGAAGATTTTGTAAATAGCTTATCACCTTGAAAAAGTACTATTTCATAACCTTCGAGCAGTTTGAGTTGTATACTCACACTTAGATAGTATCACACTCACACTCAAAAATTAGATAGTATCAGTTTAGACGTCTCCGAACACTACTCAGTGATAAGTTCCACCCTGTATTACAGGGTCATTCCACTGAGAAAACCGCCAAGCAACAGAACAATTTCGCTGTATACTACAAACATCACGCTGAGGATACATACAAAAGTTTCATTTTCATATTATACATATGAATGCTTGACACATAGCACTATAGCAGTTCGCCTTTTCTTAAGAAAACTGATTGCATACCTGCAGTAAGAAATCTTACCTACTCACCATATAGTGAAGCCAACATTCTATCAATTCAGTTCTTCTGTACAAACCAAGAACTCCTTGATGAAGAAGACTTGTTTTAAAAGCTCATTTCCGGAAGGCAGAAACAAGCAATTGGAGTCCGGCACACTGTGGGGCGAGCCTTAACAAAAACCGCGCAAGGAGGTAAAAATCCAACTTGTGTAAAGAATAAAAAACATATTGGCGTTTGATTATAAAATGCTCAGGGCATCTAGAACCGGTGGCAAAATTTAAAAATCTTTGTTATTGTTAAAAATTTTAATGCTTAAAATTGTCACTACTTTGAACTAACAATTTCTCGACATTTCCAGACGGAGATTTAAAATTAAATTACTTTTGTTGTATGGAACTTATTGAAACTAAAATTTAAAATGAAAAAGAGACATAGTATTTGTAGCTAAACAACTTAAAAAAACATGAAAATGTTTTGTAGGTTTTATTTTAAAAAATCCTAAAGTGTGAGATTATTTTTGCTGAAATTTAACTTTTGCTGGAGTTTTAAAAAAATGTCCGCATATGTCCGCTTTCAAATTTATATCGAAGAAAGAACCAAAGCTTCATGGTTATTTTCATACACAAACCAAATCCAACTCGATCCAACTTAAAAAGTTAAAATCCGTTTTTGTAAGTACTGCAAGAAATCTTTACCGGCACGGCATTATTCGTATTATTGCATGCAGCTGATGAAGCATCGTGGTTGAATTTTTGTGGTATTCTTTTATTATACTACATATCTGATTAGCATTTTGGTATTGTATAGCCTTCTGAAAGTTAAATTAAAAAATAAAAATGGACAGCTTGCTAGAAATAAATATAAGTCCATATTTTTTCTAAACTTGTTCATTTTTGTGAAGATATTATTGTAACATGCACACTGCACACTGTATACACCTTATTATATCACGACTGTTAAAAACGACTAAATACCACCACTTAAGAAGTTGGGGGTTTTCTAATAACTGTAAATAATAAAAGTTTAACAAAGCACAAGCATCCTGACAAACAACATGAATAAAACCTTTTAATAAACCAAAGAATATTCTTGAATGAAATATTGGGTCCTGGCAATTATTGTAAAAAGTACTGTTATTTCTTATTAAGTGATAGTAATTCCTTTATAAATGCCAACTTAGAAATATTTTCGAAATCCTTACTTGGAAGTTATTTTAAATATTCAAATCCCTCATTGTAGTATAAAATACATGATGAAGTGATAATACTACTTATATTCCTATACCAGAAGAATAAAATTGAATTACCTTGAAAATCCCCTGTCACCCTTAATTTTAAAAACATCTTCCCATGTACTTCTAAATATATTACAATACAGATTTAGAATACCTTTCCTGGAATAACATAAATTCTCTTGCTTTTTCTAATGAGGTGCAGGTATAATAAAGAAAAGATAAACTTTCCTTAACCTATATGAAACATAATGCCAGAAACCATTAATTGCACTTAATAAATAATGCTCTAACATTGTTATGTCAATTCATATAACTTAAAAAGTACATATGAACAACAACAACCTGTAAAAATTATTTATTCGCAATCGATACATAATGTGTTCATTACTGACGTTTAAAAAGTTAGAAAGTAGTTTATTATACACCATAGTCAATAATAAGTTCTCTTGGTTAGTAATGAGTTCTCTTGGTTAGTAATATCCATTACTTACCTTTTGCTCGTTCTAAGTATTCTCAACAGATGGCAGAAGTTTTCGTATCTATCTTTACTTTTAGCTGGTAACAAACAGTCAGTCACTGTTTTAGCAACTTCTCGCTATTCCGGTGGTGTGCAACTTACATCAGTTTCACTATCAGGCATTTTAAATCGTGTAAATTGCAATTAGGAGCAATGTAATTAAATTTGGTTTAGTAGTGACACGAATTTACTTTGACAATTGTTGCAGCAATTGTCATTTTATCGCCACCCGAATAAAAACGCTGGTGTTGTGTTCTACATATATCAAGTATAAGGTATCAATGTAAGAACATAATTATGTACGATTGTGAATAAAATAGTATACATACCTCGGCGGGAAGCCATTACGCGTCGAGCACTTGCTGCCCTTGGCGCTTCTCTCACAATAGGTGATATGAATGGATTCGTCACACAGTGGCGTATCCAGAAATTTAACTTGGGGGTGCTTATTGTTTGCGGTATATGATGAAGGATACTTTTTAACTTAAATTATTCACACTGACTTTCTTGTAACGATTTAATATTTATTATTTTTAATGAATGAATGAATTTACAATGAATGGATAAACAACATTCAAAAACCATACTGCAAATTGATGAAGATTTTTTATAAAATAAATTATAAGTACCAAAAATAACTAATGGTACGTACATAGAATACAGTTATAAATTTCCACGACATTTTGATTTTAAGGCAAACAGATATTCTCAAAATAAAATTTTGTGCAAGATTAACTTACAAAGTTTACTAATCATTTGCCATCATTTTTTCAGTATGATTGATCTTCATATGGTACTGGCGAATTTATTTATAAAGATATATAATAATAGTATATTACATTACTAGTGTGGAAACTGAAACTTTTCGTACGCACGAGTGTGAATTGAAGCCGAGTGCGGAAATCACACGAGTGCAGAAAAGTTACTTTCCAACGTGTAATGTACAATATTTTTCCTACGACCCCCCAAATTTCAAATGTTTAAAAAATTTTGATTTTTTTTAAATTTTCAAGAATATAATTTTTGAAGATTTTAAAGCAAAATTTTTATGGTTAGGTTTAACAGAGAAAATCACACTTAAAGCTAATTTTCTTAAGCCATTTATTCTTAGGATATAAATTTTAATTTTTTAAACAATTTAGTTTCACAATATGAATAATTATAACGAAATTTCTATCAAAACATTTCCAGAACAATAAAATTAAGTTATCTTGACCACTTAATTTTATCTTTCTGGAGCTGAATTATGACAATTGTTAAAGTGAATGGGTGTTTGTTAACATTTTATTTAATAGATTCTTTTACTAAATATAAATTTCAATTTTAAAAACTCATATATTCATAACTTATTTAAACATAGTATAAAATTAAACCTTGGGTTTAGCAGCAAAATTAATTAAATGAATTACTATTGCAATTTATAATATAATAATTTCAGAGGCACATAATTTATTTTTTATTTATATTTAATAATATTTCCAAAATTAACAAATATAACTTCAACTAATAACACAATGCCAGGTGTGAAGAGAGGTTGGCTAACTAAATTATTTGACATTATTCTTATTTTTCTCCCATTTGGCATCGCTGATTTTAATTTTGGCAAACTTGCTTCAATAATTTTCATGTATTATAGTGAGGTTACGTTAGGTGTAATCTATTAGATATTTCTTTTTGATAGCTAAAATAACTAATTAAACATTAATTAAAGTTATATTTATAAGAAAAGAATAGATACATAATGGTGAAAATGCTTCTCAAAATTGGATTAAACATTAATGTCATCATTTTAATGTAAACAAAATTCATGGATTTCTAGATATTGCTTAGCGTGACGTATTTTCATAACACACACGTGTGTTATGTTCCTAACATACGCGTGTTATATGACTCACTTTCTTAATATCGGTAGCGTTTGCTATTGTTCACTTTCGTATGGGGTCGTAGGAAAAATACATATAACAATATATAAAAATTAAAATACATACAGCAAAACCTTGGATTGCGAGTAACTTGGTATGCGGGTGTTTTGCAAGACGAGCACATGTCCGGAACGAATTATGCTCGCAAACCAAGATAGCATTGTACACGCATTGAAAAGCGCTAATTACAACATGATATCATTCATCTACGTTTCTTCCGTAATTCATCAAGAATTTCTTTAGCATTAACAGGAACGCCCTAATGGATATACAATAAAGCCAATCCATTTAATCTTTCTTCTTTCATAGAGTTCCTTAAATATGATTTGATATATTTAAGAGATGAGAATGATCGATCTAGAGTGCAAGATGTTCCAGGCAATGCTGCTAAAATCCAAAGAAGAGTGTTGATGTTTTTGTAGAGGATAGGATCAGGATATTGATAAAAGATCAATGACTGTTGTAGGTTTCGTTTCTAAATCTTGATATTTTCTACCCCTAGCTTATATTCTGATTTAAGAATTTTCTCATTAAAATCAATATCTGTTGTATAAAACTCTGACAGGTGCAGAAATGTTTAAAGTTGAGAATTATAATTATTGTGCTCTGTATTAAAACGAATAAGGCATGAGCAATCTTCAGCATGCACTTAGCGTTTTGTCTTTTACATAAATCCACTTTAAGCGGCACCACCACCGACCACACAATAACATTAGATAACAAGAAAACTTCTCACTATGTCTATTATTTTATGACCTGCTACTTTTTACAGTACACTATTATCACTACCACATTTTATGAATGAAGTAAAGTGAACTCAACTTTACTCTCTCAAACTTGAAATTTGCAACTTTAAAATTCTTAGAAGATTCCCAGGGCAACATTAGAAATAACTGGAAAACTGGCAAAGAGACAGTACAGGTATTCATGCAAAACCAATAATTTACAACTTGTCTATAAATATTATACGGGGTTTAGGTTAACTGAGCACATAAGGCATTGTATAAGGGGATTACATACCTACCTAGTATTTCTTAAGTAAAGCACTATTCAATTATATTCAAAAAGGGATTACCGACATCTGGAGTTTCTCACCATTTTTATAGGTAAAACTGTAAAAAGGAGTTAGAAGAATTATGAATGATAGGATATGGTTTTTCTTAATAATTGTTCTGTTATTATATGAATAAAACTTAAAAATACTAATATAAAGTCTTGGGGGGTGCTTTTTCCCCAAAAGCACCCCCCTAAATACGCCCTTGTGACGTCACATGTGAATATGTACATGGTGTTTGGTGAATATCTTTTCAAAGGAGTTAACAATAAAGAAGTGACTGACTTTATCATACCCATCTGGCCCAGCATAACCTTTTGTGTACCCTGCAAAGCCAGATATTAAACGCTGACATAATAGACTTAAAATTAAAAAGCTGATCTACGAATTACAATAGGAAGGTACTATGTGTGAAGTGTACTATGCCTGAACTGTCGTTATTTCCAAAACCGTTATGTGTAAGGTTTAAATCAAAAAGGAAAGATTAAATTTAAACTTTTCGCCCAATTGGGCGCGAATTTTTATTCAATTGGGTTAATTAATCATAGATCAGTGTGGCCTGTTTACAACACTTTATGACATTGTTTGCAGATTCTTATTAGTGATAAACTAGGTTAGATTTTCGTGAAGAAAATTAAAGATAAGTCTTTTAAAGAAATTGTGGGCGTTTTACGACATAATTTGTGTGTGCGAAAAATCTCTTTTCAGATTTCTTCATTTTGAAAAATTTAGATTGCATTTTTGATGGTTGCTAGTTTCGGGTATACAATCATTTCTGGTATAATTTTGCTTTTTTGTCAGGATTTCGTTAGAGGATTTTGGGACAAGATTTCGCACGCAAGACTTTAAGAAATCCATGGAAGCTGTTAAAGACATGGAGTGAGTGATTTATTTTCTATCGAATCAAATCATTAGCTACTCTATTTCTTGAGATTCTACAGTAGAATAGTGTTTTTTCCTTGGTTATTTGTCTGTCTGAACTTAGTTTTTTCTTACCTTTCCATTTGATTATTTACCACTTCTTGGCCAACTCTTACTGTGACGTTTTGGTGGTTCTTCGCTCTTGTCGGCAACTGTCAAGGCCGGATCTTCACTCCATATTAGCGTGGGCTACGACTCTGAAGGATACTAATTACCCTGGAGCCAGCCGCCGTTAAAGTAAAACCTAGACGAGATGAGAAGTCAACTCCGCGTGGGTTTAATGAAAACCGAGTAGGACCAACTTATTAATTTAGAGAAAACTAATAAAGAACAGTGGCGTCGGTCAATACTACATTTAATGTTCTTTACTTGTTAAACCGATGAATATCTACAGGGTCATTTTATAGAGATGTACTTAATTCTAATTTGTTGAAATATTTAGTGATAACTTTTTAACTACTCTGAATTATTTAAACAATTTTGTACATTAGGCAAGTAAAATAGAATCCGTTGGTGGAAATAAATATTGGAAAGCGGGAGATTGTTTTGATCGCTTCATTTGACGTTAAATATAAGTATCCTAGGTTTGCACGGTTTTTCGACGCGAGCTTTGGTGAGGGCCATCAAAAGAAACACGAAATCTTCGGACTTTTTTCAGTGTTTCGCTTATAACTCCAAAGCGGTGCTTTTTAACGAAAACTTCACTATTACAAGAATTAAAGAGCATTCTTGAGATATCAAGATTTTCCACTAATACGTAAGACAGTAATATCACAGTAATAGGTCTTTTATTTGGTGCTCGTGGAACTTTAATAAAAAAAATACATAAAATTTCGAAAAACATTCAACATACTAAAATTCCTGAATGACGAAATAGTTACAAGTATCTTGAAATTTTTTTTTAGTGTTAATTGTTATTAATTTATTAAGTTTTCTTTAATTGTTACATATGTTAGTATCTATGTTATAATTATTTATATTATTTCTCAATGACGTAACTATATAGGTCATGTTATGATAAACTGTGTCATGTGTGGCAACACAATACTGTATTGAGCAGTTGTTCAATAAGAACTCATGAAATTATTTGTGATACGTATATATGCCAGTGGTTATCTGTTATCAATGTTAATAAAATTGGGATATTGTTAGGATTCTTTTACACGAATTAAGTAATACTACCGTGTCTTCGTAGGGACTCTCTCAGAAGCAAAAGGGGGACTAGTTTATTTTTATTGTAATTTGTACCAACCAATTTGAAAGTTTGAAACTGCGTGCTTTTAAGGATTCGTTTTCGAGTTACATGAGCACTTTAATATCACATAGAATGAATACACTTTGTCCACATTTCGATGTTCACCATTGGTATCTCGGTTATTAGAAGACATAGAGCAACGATTAAATGGGGAATGTTTTGCAGAAATCAATACTCGCCACAAACTTCATTTCAAATTCACTCTAACTTTTTTAAATTTGAAGAAACAAAATTTGTCGATTTCAGTGGTCCCCAATAACTCAAATAACACCTAATGTGACCTCTTCCAATCTTTTACAATGTTCTGACACTTTTTTAAGAGAAATAATTTGATGTAAACAGAAACTGCCGATTGTCATTTATTTTCATATCTTTTGTTTTTCATATGACAGCTACATTGGATTATTGGTTAGTTAGATAGTCTTTAGAAAGAGCTTTTCAACAATGGACAACAATACTGAAAAATTCTTATCTGTAGGGGAGATATTAACAAAAACATAAATTAATCTTTAATATGAAATTACTATGAAATTAAACATCAATGAGAAATGAAAGCGGAAAGATATGCAAAGTAATACAATACCTCAATTCCGAGAGAGATAGAATAGCACTATCAATTTAAAGGGCCCATCGTCGATTCTCGGTTACTTTCTGCAAGCTTTTAATTTGTTGCGATCCCATTAGACGGGAGCACAGCAATGTCAAAGATGGATGCTTATTCTTACATTAATTTCATTCTTTTAAACCTGTCAAGTCAATTCGTTATTTTGTATGTGTTCTGTGAAACTGTACCCATACTACGACAAACAGTTAATGTGTAGTGTATTTTCTTGGTGATTGTGCGAGTTAAATAAACAAACAATTGAACATTTATAGTTGAACCAAAACATGTGTGGAGAAAAACGTAAACACCGCGGGTGTTTACAAGAACTGTAGGAATACATTTTATTTGGATAACAAAGACATTCACTTCTTTCGATTTCCAAAAGACGAAGTATTGTGTTATTTAAGTACCGTATTAGTTTAAGATTATTTGTTTTAATTCTTTAACCCTAAAAATAAATGTAATGCAATCTTAAAACACACCTGTTAACTCATAGTGGCGAGAAACCATTTTACTGTAATTTATGTGACTACAAATGTTTTCAAAAGTGACTAAAAGTGTTAGTCTTAAAACACACGTGTTGGTGATAACCATTTGAGTGTAATCTATGTGATTATAAATGTTTACTGTTTAAAAGACATACAGTGTGTTTTTTGTAAACGATAATATAGGAAATCCAATGGAATTTTATCATTTTCCTCGTAAGTTTGTACCCTTGCAAATGTACTTAGAAATCTTGGTATAAATCGAAAGAAGAATTCATTTTACGTCAAAAAAATATTAAACTTTATGAAGAAAACCAAAATCGATTTAGAAAAAGACTTAAAAAGCTCATTGATTTACTGCTTTTGGTAATAAGCTATTAAAAAAAGCTGGAAGCTGAACGTCGATTGGTGTAGCGGTTAACGCTTCAGATTCCTAATCAAAAATCGCGAGTTCAAACCCCGTCATCGTATACTTTTTTTTTAATTGTATTGTGATAAACTTAACACTTTTTGTCGTTGTTTTATTAGCTATACTGATTATACGATGAACTCTTCAAATGAATAAATTTGCTACAAAAGGTAGTAGCGCATGTAAGTAGCGTTAAAAAAACAAACGGAAACTTTACTCAATTTAGAATATTTATGGATAATACATCTCTACCGCAAAGTAGATAATGCAGATTAATTAAGTGTACCTTTTTACTTAAATTTCCTTCAATTCAGAAATTGACTGAGAAACCAACAATTTTTTAGTTACTTATATTAAATCCATAGTGTTTTCTTTTTACAGAAATATCGGAAGTGTCAAATATTCTGAGTGCTATTGTATTTGAATTGAAACCTTTTCAAAGAATTTTGTTTTACCTACTTTGTTATATATGCCGCTAATAGTACCTGCAATTTCCTTGAAAATCATAACATAATTAAATTTACAATATGAAAGAATAATACATAATATACAGGAGTTAGTGAAACATTAATACCGGAAAAGGTTGCCTCCCTTAAGTGTCGATGGTGATGTTCTGTAAATTGTCATAACTGTTAAAGCTGTTCACTCTGTCAAGAGTGTTAACAAGTATTCTTATAATTATATATTATACATTTTTATTCTTTATTTACTTGGTGTTAATTAATACTTTTTACTAATACTTATATTTATAAATATTGAGCTGAAAGTCAACAATTTGTAGAAATCTCCAGAGCTGGTAAATGCCAGATGAGCGCACAAAACGAGAAGTCATTAGTACCGAATTTGATTTACGCTCGAAACGAGAAGATTTGCAGCTTAGCACGAAACGCTACGCACGAAACGCTCGCAAATCGATAATAATGGCACATAAATATTCAAATAAAGAAAAAGTTGATATGTTGGAAGTGTATTTCAAAGCAAATACAAACTTTGAAAATGCTTGCACGAGTTACGCTGAGCGTTTTCCGGAAAGACAACGATTACACAGGACAATTTTAGACGTATATAATTACCAATTTACTGAGCTTTGGAAGCTTCAAACAAAAAAGAGCTAACTATAAAGTTAACAATGCTGATATACGTCGAAATAATATTCTTGCAAAATGTTATGAATAATCCAAACACATCAGTTCGCCGAGTGGCTCGAGAAGCTGCAATTCCAAAATCCACTGTTCACAAAACCTTGAAGGAAAACAAATATCACTCTTACAAACCAACAATTGTCCAAGGTTTAAACGATAATGACTATCACCGAAGATTACAGTTTAGCAGGTGGTACCTACAAATATGTGAAGATGATGATAATTTTCCTAGAAAAATACTGTGGACAGATGAAACACGAATTGTGGTGTTTTCAATAGGCATAACTATCTTTATTGGTCTACTGAATTGGTATTAAATTTTGTTTATATATTTTTTGTTTCTTGAGTTTCTTTTCGTTTTAGATAATAATCATTTAATACGAGGGTTGCGCTGAAAATTGTTAGTTATAAAAAGACCGTTGCATTTTTTAAGAAAAAATCTTTATTGTTTTTCAAAATAATCTCCATTCAGACTAATACACTTGTGCATTCTTTGAAACCACTTTTTAAAACATTCGGAAAATTCATTTTCTGAAAGATTCTCAAAAATTCTTTGAAATTCTGTAACTGCTGCATCTGCGCTGGAAATTTTTTTACCTCGCGTCATTTTTTTAACAGTTGGAATGGATGAATAGGATGAGTTACCAATTGAACTCCCGTATCTTTAAAAAAATCCAATGTTCTGGCAGCAGTGTGGGAGGATGCGTTGTCATGATGGACTAAGATGTGACGCAAACCGGTCCTTTGGCGACCTGTCTGTAATTTTGCAAACATCTGTGGTAAAGCCACTTCGCAATACCATTCAGAATTAACAGTTCTGTGATCTTCAAGTGGAATAACAGCAACAGGACCACTTCGGCGGGAAAAAAACAGCAATCGTTTTCTTATTGAGGTTCTGCCAGGAATTACTTTTGTGGGCAAGTCTTCATCTTCGAATACCCAAACACTAGGCTGCTGTTTAGTTTCAGGGTCGTAACTGTATACCCAAGATTCGTCACCAGTTACAATGTGTGCCACTTGCTTGGAAACTCCTCCGTCAAATTTTTGCAACATAAATTTACACCAGTCTACTCGAGCCTGTTTTTGACTTTCTGGGAGCAAATGCGGTATCCAACGGCTTGCTAGCTTTCTTACCCCAAGATGTTTATGCAAAATGGTATTCACCGCCGAGGATCCAATTTTCACTTCCTCCTGAATCTCCCTATAATTAATATTTCGATTGAACTGAATCAAGCTTGCCACACGATCAACATTTTCTGAACAGGCAGCTTCCGCAGGTCTTCCAGGTCCGCTTCGTCAGCGGATAATGAAGGGGCAGCATCGCCAAAAGCTGCTATCAAATTTTCGTGGCTTTGCTGGTATCCTAACTGTCTTTTATAGTCGTAGAAAATCATAGCCCTAAAGGCAGTTCGCGGAATTATCTAACTACTTATCTAACAAAATTAACTACGTTTCATAAGGAAATCGGAACGTTTGACAATTGTGGGTAACGAATGTCAACTAATGCGACATTCAATTGTTGCAATTGTTTCTAGTCAATTGAGCTTCCATGGCCTGCTACTAATTATTAACAGAGCATCCATCGTAGCTCCTTTCATCTTTGATTACAATTTAACTGATAACAGGTATTTGGAGCTGAGAGAGTACTTTCAAATAATGGACTAGCCCATGACCCTGCGAGATCACCCGACCTTACCCACTTGACTTTTATCTATGGGGTACCACTAAAAACGAAGTATTTAATTTTGAATCGTCAGAAACTCGGGAAATTTTAGAACAAAGAGTGCTGGATGTGCTAAGATCATTAAACGGAAACACACTTCGTGGAGTTTGTAACTCTGTTAGAATAAGGTGTCAAAAATGTGTGGAACAGAATGGTCGTCATTTTGAACAGTTGAATGAATCTGAACTTTAGTACTCTTTCTTTAATTTTTACTTTTATTACTTTTCTTATCTCTTCATTGTTAAAGATTATCTATTATTATTAACTAACCAAAACATAAAACTGGTTGCCATATGAAAAACAAAAGATAGCACTAATAACTTGAAAACAAATGACAATCGGGGGTTTCTATTTACATCAAAAAATTTTTTTAAAAAGTGTCTAAACTAAAATTGCAAAACTTTAGTAGAGGTCACATTAGGTGTTATCGAGTTATTGGGGAACATTGAAATCGGCAAATTTTGTTTTTTCAAATTGTCTTAGAATTTAAAAGAGTTAGGGTGAATTTGGAATGAGATTTGTCGCGTTTATTGAATTCTGCAAAACATTCCCCAGGTAACCGTTGCTCTATGTCTTCTAATAACCGAGATACCAATGGTGAGCATCGAAATGTGGACATAGTGTATAGCGTATCAAAGAAAGCGATAAAAAATAAGTAATGTAACAATACATGCAATTAGATATGGTAATATTGATATTCCAAATAAGCTTTCATCACGAATAGTCAAAAACGCAATATTTGAAATATGTAAATCTGCATTATAAAAGAGTACTTTTTACATCACAAGTGATGCTAGTTGTCGCAATGTTAGTTCTCCTATTTACTCACCATGTCTGAAGTAAGATTACATAGAATTTATTAAATTTTAAGTAGAATGTTACATATTCAATGTAAAAGATTGTACCTACTATTTAATTGATATTTAGATAACACATTAGAACGTAATGTACGGTTCAAAATGTAACTTGTAAGTTTTTATATTAAATCCAAAGCGCTTTAAAACTTTTTACCATATCCCTTAAATAAAAGCAACCAAGCTAAAAAACTAATTTAGCGATCTCAATATTGTACTTGCCTAGTAAATTAAACAGAGAAAAAATGAAAAGCTCAGGCAATGGTTTTCCTAAGTGATAGCCGTTTCCAACGAAAACAATGATAACGGCGGCATTTTCATGCTCATGAAGTCATAACAATATCTTCCGGATCATTTCACCCGTAACACTGTTCAATGGCATCACAATTTAACACTTAATTTGCAAATTTGTATTTAAATTAAAACTGGCTGTGACGCAGAAGGACCCGATGCGACAGCATTTAATAGAGCGTAAAAAGCTCTCGCTGCACAAGGGCTCCTCCACCACGGGAATAATCGGTATTCTCTCCTACCCGGAACGAATTATCATTCTCTTTCTTCTCAGTTTATATTAATAAATTACCATTAAAGAGACATTACCTTTCGCGCATTGATACATTACTAAGTACATAATAATAATGTGCAGTAACAGCATCAGCAACTGTTGAGATACCCTGGCAGGAATAATCCATCGCTGGACGGGGCGATAGCCATGAATAATGCATTATGTGTTAAACGTGATTTAGTTTAAGTGCTTATGTTGGTGTACAACATGCGTTAAATGCTTGTTGTATATTTTGCGATGTCCGGATACTACGTTTACGCAAACATACACAATATATAATAATCGTACACGAGCATTCAAATTTTAAAGATGACTGCTTCATTAATCTAAACTAATGACCATAGTAATAGTAACATCTAATGCGATTATTCTTCATCAAATCATCACTCTTAAATGAAAAAAGTTTCGTAATAGTGCAAAAAATCTGACTTTAATATTTTGACGATTCGAACTTCCACGATGACCAATATATTGCCAGTTGCGTATATAAAATAAAAATGATCATCACTTATTAGATCAAAATCAAATGTACTTCAATAACTAACTGGAACATAGGAGCAGTATTATGTTATGGGTTGCAGATTGTACACTTTTGTAAAAGATTCGTAACTCGTAAACGATGCAACTTAGAGTAATTCTTTCATTATTTAACTAACAAACTTGTCCAACCATTTTAAACCTTGTTATGCTGCACAAGCACATACACAAAAAGGTCCAAATACCACAAAAGAAGAGTAAGAATATCTGTTCTGCCTACTTTGGATATTTTGGAATTGGCAATTTTAAATAGCACAAATTCCGTGTAATAGAAATACTCACATTGCAAACCAATACAAAACTCCTATTATTGTATTATATTCGACATAATATGAATATATATGTATATTCATTTATACTTCCACCAAGAATACAAAAATGAGTCATTTTTGTAATCACGCCGGAATAAACAAATACGGCCCGAGGTGAGATATAGTATATTGTGTCTCAAGGGCAGAAAATTAGCATTTGTAGCCCGCAGTTGTTTGATGCCCGAGCGAAGCGTAGCGTAGCGAGGGCAGCGGACAACTTAGGGCTACAAATGCTTTTCGGTCCGAGTGACATACAAAAGTTTTTCGCCTACCTGTTTGAAAGTTTAAAAAAGAATTCCAAAAGTTAAACAGTAACGTAACTTATTAGTAAATTAAATAGGCATATGTTAGAGGGAATGAATGAAAATGAAAATAACGCCAGACGTTTTTAGTAATTTATTAACTAAATTAACCTAATAATCATTACACTACATACAACACGGCCGTATAGTAAATGTTTTCATTATTATTGGTAAATAAAAGGAACAGGATATGACTTTTAATTAGGATGAGTAATTAATCTATCATTGTATAATTTATTGAAATTACAATTTTCTTTTTATTAATTAATTGTCACAACCTCCATTTATACATGCAATGACACTGTGAAAAGAAAAAAACAAACGACAAATTTATCGACGAAGACATGAAAATCAAAGTTATGATCTAAGAAGCCTAGAAAAATTTGACGTAGGTATGTTTTTTATATTTTTAAAGGTTATGTAAAAATATGTTTGAAATTACATTTTCTGTCATATTCTGTTGCTAAAAGTTTTACGAATGAGTTATATTTTTAATGTTAAAAACTAATGATTTCATTTTTTGATTACAATCTTTTTAGGATAATGCACAGGAGTGGTCAAAGTATGACAATTTAAAAAACAATTACAATTTTTACAGTATCTCCAACTTAACATAAATAAATCGTGGTTTCATCTAGTAGTAGTGTAGAGGTTATGTATTTGACATAAGAGGGCAGTAAAAAGTTTGACATAAGAGGCCCGCAAAGAAGCCTTACTGCCCTCAAAACAGGACATTTAAAAAGCACTTTCTGATCAGGTAGGCGAAAAAGATATTTTTATTATATTATTATTATATTTTTAATGCAATTTTGTTTTTTACATAACATTGCTTAACTTAGGTAATCCGCGCGACGTAGAAATTCCCATTCTTATCGCATACACACAACGCCCGCTAAGTAGCAGGACCTCGTTCAAATTTGCCAGGTGTATTATACGTACTGTTGAAAATGATTATAAATTCAAAGTAGAATGTATGCCAATATATTTGTGACATAAATAATTGCTACTGATTAATGAATTAAAAACTTGGATGAAATAAGAATAATTATATTTAATTTCATAGAATACCTTGTTTGTTAAAGAAATTAATCAGGTATAAATGCAATAGTATTTTCAGCAAAGAATGATTTTTGTTAACCAAAATAATTATTCATTGGATCTTTTGGATATTATAACTTATAAGGTAAAGATATAAATATATATTTAATTGAGTATCAAAATTTACAATTTCGTTAATAATAAAGTAAAAACTGTTACGCCCTTATTAAGACAAATTATTATTCGGCGCATTTATGTAGCCTGCAATACTAGTTTCGCAAGTGTTGCATTCCAGTTATAAGAGTTTACTGCGTAAATAACATAAGTTTGACATTCTAAGAACAGCTGTCTAACAGTGATATCAACTTTAAAAAATAAAATGTTACTGTTTCCAGTATTCTAAAAAACTTCATTAGGACACGCAAAATGCGTGTCCTAATGAAGCCATTAGGACACGCAAGTATAAAATAGTATATTAAAGAACAAGTTTTATAAGGGTTGATTTGGCGCACGAATCCCAAGTTAGAAAACGAGCCGCAGGCGAGTTTTTCTATGGGATGAGTGCGCCAATGCCCTTATAAAACGAGTATTTTATGCTATTTTTTCTAATTTGCGCCCCCTTTTTTCTTATTTTAATACAAAAACAATATTTTGGACGTCTAGAGAATTTTGTGTTAGTTGGTAACAGTTGGTAACACTCGGCGCCCACTTGAGTTTTTGAATCATTTGTCATCATCCGTCACTTCAAATAAATTAGTTATTACTTTTGTTACTTTATTAGTGTTACAAATAAATAAAATATGAGCGAAGACAACTTAATTTGCACTCCGCCCGAAATTCGCGAAATTGCCGAAGCAACAACGCAAAATTTGTTGCCTGACAAATCAGAAGCGGCATACAAACAACAATTTGCCAAATTTGAAGACTGGCGAAAAGAAAATAATATTCAAACTGTCTCAGAAAATGTTGTGTTGGCATACTTTGAGTCCCAGCGGCAAAAATATAAACCTTCCACTTGATCAATTTCTTGACATTTTTGAACTTGGATGCTTCATATTGCTTGAAACGGCTACAATATTGGGTGTCATCGGCACTTGTTCCTTTTACATAGCAGAATTTGTCTTTCCAGTAGCTACTAGAAAAGAAAATAAAGAAGTAAAGATGATTAAATCGATGATACGTGTCTTGTTTATAGTACCATAAAATTACAAACATGAATTGGACTTACTGATTTGTCCAAGCAGATTTGATGTAGGTACGAGACTTGTTTATGTTACTAATTAGGAATATCCAAAACCTAACCTTCTTTCCAAGTAAAAATAGACCATAACTTCAAGTGAAATTTCATGTAAGTAACAATCAACAAACAGCGAACCAATTCAACGATATTAATTAAAAATTTATCGGAGGTTGACATTTTTGACAGATACTTGCAGTTTGAAGTTGTCACATTCCACGCATTACCCATCCAACCCTTAAAAACTAAATAACCCTATAATTCATTAAAGTACAGTGTACTTTTATAGATAGCCATAAACGACTCCTACTGATAGACGTTAATAAACTTATTACAAACGCAAATTAGAAAAATATTTTTTTATATTTGCATGTCCTAATGAAGCCATTAGAACATGCATTTTGCGTGTCCTAAACAGATTTATTAGAATACGGAAAACAATAACATTTTATTTTTTAAAGTTAATATTAGTATTGAACAGCTGTTTTTAAAATGTCAAACTTATTTAATGCCGTAAAGAAAAACAAATTCGGAACCTGAGTTTTCAGTGTTGCCAACTGTTAAAAAAGTTAAGAGAGTTCCCCTAACAAATTTTATTTAAAATTAAATGATTTCTTTTTTAAGATGATTAAAAATAAGGCAAATAGTATAAAGTATTCGTTTCATATCACGTTTTAGCGCACTTGTCCCAAACTCGGACGCGTGCGCAAAAACGTGTCTTATGAAACTAATACTTTAATATACTATTAAATATGTGTATGTAGTAGGTGTCTTTTTAAACACTATGTTTTTACATATAAATATAGTCTGTAAAATGAGTGATTTTGCTTTTACTTAAGGATTAGTCAGAATTAGGGGATTTCCTTTCTTGTACATAGTAGATAACATCTGAAATAAAAAAACACCAATCACTTTACATTTAAAAGTTTAGGCTACTACGCTGTGCTCTAGAAAGAGACGAAGAGAATAAAGTACTTCGCACACATCTTTGTTAATTTTACACTCTTAAACTGCAGTCAGCGACCACCAACATGTTTTTATTAATTTATTTAGTACACGTATTTATTTAAATTTAAATAATTGATGATTGATTTAATTAAAAATTAAACTTCCTAATTTATTTCATTTGAAACTGGTACTGGTCAATCGCTGTCTGTAAAAATATATACATAGTTATATGCAACATTTTTGTAGCCACCGATTAGCTGAGGATACGTTGCCCAGGTACACAATTTACCGTTAATCCGAAAAGCAAAACCACTCATTTTACAGACTATATCTATTAAAGATTGATCTCGGACGCGTTAAGCACAGGGACGTCGGAAGTATTTTCACTTTGGGGGGGGGGGCGAACTTCGATTTCATAGATAAGATACTTTAACTTACAGCTTACAAGATGAAACTTACCATAAAGTTCCAATAAGTAAAAAAGGAGGATATAATTAAATAATCAAGACAGGGATGCTCAATACTGCTAGCTCTTTGAAAATAAAATAAAAATGTTTTATTTCTTAAAGGTAATTTGACTTAATTATCAACTATATAAAATATTTGTTAACAAATAATTAATTAACTATATCTTTTGATGTTACTTTTATATAAATATCACGTGCCTTTACTTACTTTAGCTTGATGTTTATACACTAAACCAGCGGTTCTTAACCTTTTCTTTTCAACGCCCTTTTCCCACTTTTCTCCTCTATATTAACCTCTATACAGTAGATATGCTATGTGAGTTCTAGCGCAAAATCGCATGTATTTTCTTATGAACGTTAATTTTCCATTTCAAGGTCATTGGCAGGCGTTTATGGTTTATCAAAAACAATATTGTTTAGTTTATTGTTTATCGATAGTTCATCGATAAACGATATCGTTTTTACAGTTGTGTTTATAAACGACAGAAGCAATATTGTTTTTCGATAAACTATAAACAAAACGATATTGTTTATCGATGAATGATCGATAAAAAATAAATCGCCGGCGTATGACGTTGATATGCAAAATATCCTTAACTCACGTGTGTCATACAAAATTTTATCCAACACCTCTTTATTTAAGTTTAAATATCGAATTTGGAATGTTTAGTTAGTTTGTAGTTTTGACGGTAATAAATTTAATACTCTAGCGCGATGACTGGATTTTAATAATATTATGCAAGCTGGTGATTGGTTGCTACCTATAATAGCAGCCAATCACCATTCTAAAGCGAATAATAATGTTTTTCTAGCCACAAGTGAGTAAACTTGAACTTTAATTGCTTACAAATATCATGATTTAGCCCTCTTTATTTAGAGGTGTTGGATAAATACATGCGATTTCGCGCTAGAACCCACATAGCATATCTACTGACCGTACTCATAAACGTAAAAAACGTGCGAAGTACAAAGATACCCCAATTAATTGTTCATACTGTAGTAAGTACGTCCATCTTGCATATGTGCGTCCTTAAGACAAAGAAATAGTCGAACTTACAAGATAACAAATCAATTTTCCTATAAAAATAGACTATAGTTTCAGACAGGGTTCATTTTATGTTTATGAATGCTTTTTACTTTCCTGAAGATCGGGTTGTCCGCACAAATAAATTGTTTTGAGGACTGCTCATTTTACTAAACGGACACTAAATTATTATTATTAAATTAAATACCAATTTTAAACTTTTCGCCAAATTTTACTTATTTTATTTTGAAATTACAAAATAACTCATATCGATGTCTATTACTTATATAATATATATATATATATATATATATATATATATATATATATATATATATATATATATATATATATATATATATATATATATATATATATATATATATATATATATATATATATATATATATATATATATATATATATATATATATATATATATTATGTAATTAGGAGATCAAGCGATTCTTTAAATCCGAGAAGATGTATTATAGCGCCGAGGCGCCAGCCGAGGCGTTATAACATCTTCGAGGATTTAAAGAAGCTTGATCTCCGTATTGCATAGGTTGTTTTATTTTATTTCGTATTTCAATCCTAATTTCTCCCTTTTAAAATTCATCCGAATTTACTGTATAATGATGCAAGTTGCCTTGTCTGTGTCATCATACGCGTAACCAAGGAGATCAAAAGCAGCATGTCACGTGTGGCTGTTATGCAATATCAAATGATTTTTACGTTACCAACAACAACGTTAGAGATCAAGTTATACTTTATTTTACTAATTGTAGTATATAAACAATTGTTTGAAATACGAAATGAAATAAAAAATAATACATATAGGTAATCAATGATAGAAGTTTTCGAGCTTTTACTCGAATAGCCTTTGCTCATTCTTCGCTGAAATCTTTCGGCTAGCTGCACCCCAAATTTGTTTGAATTCTTTGATTGTTTTAGCTGCTCGGTCACCACTTCTCAAGCATCTTTTTATAATAGCCCAGTAGCGCTCTATGGGATGACTGGGGTAAGCTTAGGCCAGTTTGGTAAATGTCCTATTTTCCATACAATTGGCATTTTTAGAATTCCAAAGTTTCAGGACCGTACCCGAATAGTGGCCAAATGCAAAATCTGCTAAAAATAACAGGGAAACGTGTATACGATATAAAGTAGGAGTTGTAAACATTATTGTATGCATTCAGAAAATGTTGAACTTTTAAGACTACAAGAACGCATGGCCTGCCATACAAGGATTTTCTTCCCGAATTCATCTATTTTAATTGTTTTTACACTATCATGTACAATTGTATACCTTCTTCCATAACTACATTGTAAAATTGAGGCCCTGGTGACGTATTACTGTCCATTTTGACATACGTCACCGAACGCAGAAGAACGCACCGAATTTTGTTTTAAAACAAAACGCTGTACAACCTTCCATATAGTTTCTTCGACTATATTTGTTACTTCTCACTTCTCTTCTGCTTTTTTTGCTTTCTGTAAGCGTATGCTATCTCTTTTTGCTAACGCCTTTCTTTTTAGCTATTTTACGTACAGGCAAACATTTTTCTGAATTTAACAGCTTCACACAATTCTTCTCGGCTCTTGCATTTACCAGACTTCTTCTGCGCCGTGATTTAGGCAAATCATCAAGCGTGTGATGCTTCTTAATTTTTTTTTTGATAATTTGTGAAATCGCCGACTTTGAACATAATAAACAACACTAATAATTACAATATTTGGGGACCATCTGTGAGGCCATTATAGACCTCCAGAGCTCCGCGGACCACAGGTTAAGAACCACTGTTCTAAACGATGGGCGAAGTAACTATCTGCAAACAGATTTACCATCTAGCATATTCAAACAAATAATTTAATCTCGAGAAAGTTGAAACTATTTTCGCATCCCTGCTTTTATGAGTGAAATGACTGAGAGGGAAATTAAAATAATTTTTAAATCATTAAAAATAAGTAACAAAGAGAAAATAAATAAAAATAATTAAACTCAACTTAATAATAATAATAATAATAATTTTATTAGTAAAAACAAATTAATCGCATATTTAATTAAAATAAATATATTTTACACTTTCGTTCTTGTTTCTAGGGGCGGGAGCGACGCTCCCCTGTTTTAAGATAGAGGGGGTAGTTCGCCCCCTCTGATCCATACTACCGTCGCCCCTGGTTAAGCAGGAGTCGTTTTAAACAGGTAAAATCTTGGTTTTATTATAGTCAAAAAATCCATTCTAATCAAATTTTGGTCGTTTATGCAGGTGGTCTTTATGACAGGTTTCACATTGTAAAGCTTTTCTTGCGAAAAATGTGTCTTTAATATCTGTTAATACAAAACAATTCAGACAACACTAATAAATTTATCTGTAAATATTGAGGTAATATCTAATCTGCGCCACAATCAGGATAACCCATAAAATATCTACGTTGAAATCTAATAAAATAAAATAAAATACACCTCAATATTTTTCCTTTTCCCAATCGGCTAGCTCAGGTTTAAATCTATAGAGCATGAAATAGTTGAAATAATAAAATCTTATTGATTCTTATACCTGGAAGAAAAGAAAAACTTACTAAACTCTAAATATGAAAAAAAAAGAAATGGATGCTTGTATACACATCAAATAAACACATAAATAAATTAAAAACACAGTCTTTATTTTTATTAATGAAAATAAATGAAAATCAAATTCAAAGAAAAATAAAAGGAAAATTATTTAAAACAGAACAGTAAAGTAAAATAGGAAATTCTTTCCTGAGCTTGGTCAAGTGTGTTAATTAGTCGTTAATTTGTGATAATTGAATTTTAATAAAGAACTTTAATTTGTTTTATTCATAAGAATTTAATTATTTAAAAACCTTTCAAGTTAGAAAAATGAATTCTAAAATTATTCAGCTTGTCTTTATAATTTTTGTTATTGAAAAATTAAATCAAAACCTTTTATTTTGACCAACCTTGTATATAAAGTAAATGGATCTTCTCAAATATTATTTTATATTGGCACTACTGCTTTGAAATCTGTCAAATGATTTTGTATTGTAAATACGTCGATTATTTAAGTCAATAATGGAAATAAAATCTCCTTGAATTTATCCAATAAACAACTCGTTCACACTTCCATATAATTGTTGATTCACGAATAAATCTTCTTTTAATTTTAAAATGTTCAGGTAAATATTCTTTAAACTTTGTTGAATTTTCTTTTATTGACATCCAACCATATGATTATTACATAACCACACTTATTTTTCAGATTTTGTGTCTCGATTCGAGCATGGATTCACCAAGTGCTTTTTATCGACTGAATTTGTTAATTTTAGCTGGGGTTTATATATGATTTGGCGAAACAAATGAAAATTATGTCAATTTTCCCAAACAACCGCCCGCGAATGTTTTATATGACGTCACTATTCAAACACAGCTGACAATAATTACCACAAATCTTAATTCTACAAAGATAGGATTGTACCTGGCAAAATAACGATCAAAACAATATAAGCCACTCATATTCCAAAGTCTACCATAACGAAGACAATTGAGAAAAACGATTGACGATGAACAAATCTCATTAGAACCTAATTATACACAAAACTCAATAAATCTAGCTTTATCCTTTACAAATTGAATACATAATTACACAATGTAACTGATACATATAAAATTTACATAAGACCATCATTACAATAGAAGAAAAACATACATTAAGATTCCTCCCTACGATCAGATAAACCCAACGATGATTCCACAAGATCCATCTTCTACATCAACTTAAATGAAGTCAAATTATAGTCAAATTGTCCAGCATACAGTCCTCCAAGTGCTTGCATTGAAACAATGGTGAGAAATGTTGTATAAGAATCAATATTTGTAAAACACGAAGCACAACCAAACCGAAACCTTCATTACAATAAATGCTCTGTATTATTATATAAGAGTTTGTAAGTTTATTGTACTATATTAGTCATTACAAGATTCACCTAATTTACATATTTTTAGTTAAATATTAGCCCGAAACTGAGTTAGTCTCATGGAAAACAGAAAAGATCTTCCTACGTTATCAATCGTAGACCTAGAATTTAATCAGGGAAATTAAATCTTCCAGACAAATGGAAAAACCATCTTAATATGTGACTTGGGTTGCATAAAACATGTATTATCAAGAAACAATCTAAATGATTGATATCTTTTTAAAAATCAGACTTTTTGCACATAAAAATTGAGGTTATGTTTGCATGAGATATTATCCTTCTTGATTTCTATTTTAAAAATTGATGAATCTATCTGTGACCTAACATGTAGCCTTTAGATTAATTAGACCTAACATGCTAGCATGTCTATCCTTTATTTTATTTTATTGCATGAAATAATTATTTTTATGTTTACGATCGAATCGTCTAATAAATTTTCAATGAGATGAAATCGAGACATCTCAATATCTAGATAAAAAATCTAACACGTTCGGACAGCTGGACAACTAAAAATTTGTGGCTATGTCACTGAATTTTACAATTTAAAGAATATAAACAGTGTGTAAAAACTAACTAAAGTAATCCTTGTTAGATAATATATATTACGATTTTTCCTTTTTTTTAATATAAGTATAGTATATAAGTTGTTTTTGCATATCAATAAATGGAATGTAATAAATATTTCATAACAACCTGTTTTGTTATTCTTATCACGTAGTCCTCCGTGATCTTTAGTGTAAACCATTCTGTAATTAATTTTAATTCGAAGAGTATAGTTGACTGAGAATATCTAAGTATTTTAAAGTGATTTTTAATAACTAGTGGGACAGCACCTATTTAATAAAATTGGTGAGTTGGCGCACGAGTATGTTGTTCATCTTTTAGAATTTATCTATTCGAAAAGGCAGCGTTCAGTGTTCTCCTGGGCCTGTTTTTCAGGAGTCGGTGCCTTTCTGTTCGAAAACGCAACGGTTAATGCTTATCCGACTCAACCTGTAATGTGATTTACTTATTCTAAACATGAGACAGTCTTTTGCTGATTGTATTATTTTCTGAGATTTTCTTATTTTATGAGCAATATCATACATCACTAGGAGTTATCACCTTTTAGTTACTATGGAATAGTGTCACGCGGGGTTTTCGTGACTGGAGGACGTAGTCAGAGGTAGAAGGAAAATAAATACAAGTCGTAAAAAACAACTATATAGTAACAACAATAAAGAGAGTACAAAGCTTCACATAGATAATGGTTATACATCGTGAGAATATGTCCTCCTAAAACTAATACAATCATGAGGGTGGTCGGAACCAACCCTGCTCTAGCACTAGATCTACAACTAAGCATGGGAGCCTGGTCACAACTTCCCATAACTAAGCAGAGAGGGTTGTAGCGCACCCACTCAACTAAGCAAACTAAGCCATAATTAATTAAAAGACACTTACCCGCTTGTTTCTTGATGAGGCTTCTTCTGAGTCTTGGCACAGACTAACATTCAAGCCAAACAAGCGGGTTTATATACTGCTGAACTCGGAAGATATTAGAAGATACGTGGAATACCAACCTACTGATTCCCACTACGACGGAATCAGTAGGTTGGTATTCCACGTATTAAACTCAAGGAAGCTCACGCTTCCTGGTTGCAGGCTTGTGGGTAGTTTGCATTCGAGCTTCCGGTACCTGGCACCAATCTGTGGGTTGAGCGGAAGTGTGCTGGTTTCTGCTGAAGCAATGTGCAGCTGTTTATGAATTACGTAGGTTGCCCAGCAGAATATGCAGTTTAGATTAGCATAGGAATGTCCCGTCGTGGGTGAAGCGGGAGCGCTTCTACGAAGGACCTCGCAGCTGGCCGCGCAGATGGTCGAACAACGTGGGTCGTTGCTGCAGACGGGTGAAGAACGTGGGCCGCTCTTGTAGATAGGAACGTAATCTTGGTGTAACATTTGCACTAACGGAATAATATATATTAGATTATGAATTATTTAATTCGAACTAATTTCCGTTTGTGACAATAGAACATAGAGCATTTAGTGAGTGGTGAATGAGTGAGTTATATGATATCAATCTTCTGCTTCTTGGAGGAGCTTCTTTTGGGATGCGGCAACGTATTCAAAATATATTTTGTTTTACAGTGGTTATATAACATCAAGACTCCGTGCAAGGGACGAATAATCAGACCATGAAGAGTATTCGTTTGCGCAACAAGTAGGTGTGTTAATTAACTATTTTATTTTTCATTGCCTCCTTCTAAAACTATCCTTACATTTGTAAAAAATATTAGGATTGTCCATGCCCCTTTGGCAGTGTTCACACTCTATAGTGTTTGACACCACAAATTGTAAGGTTAGGAATTTTGGCAATCATATGGCAACAAAACAACGTTGCCACATTATTGGAACTTTTGTGTGACTATGAACTAATGAAAATTCTAGAGTTATCAATTTGGTTAGGATATCTGGAGATAAGGTATAGTTTGTTAAGAGTTTGGTTACGACTATCTTGATTCGACGAGTTCTTTATCAAATTGAATATTTGACATATCTTAAACAAAGAGGTTGTTATTGAAAATAGCTTTCTTTATTATTAATTATTATTAATATACATATCAGGCGTAGAATAATTGAAAAATCAGTTTTTTAAGGTAAATTGAATCAAATTCAGCGCGCTACCTACGCGTTTTAACAAGTACCCAATCATCCCCGGTGCCGAAAGTGTAGAGCTGGCCCTGGGGCAATTCATCTATAGATACTTAATACTAAAATACAAACTAAAGGTCTGAAATACTCTAATTATTTCGACTTAATTAAAAATCTACACGCCTTTTAATCCTTAAATTGCTTCAAAACTGCAAATAAAATAAGAAAAAATAACAAAACCAAAAAATAAATACTATGTTAAATAAAAAAGAACATGATTATAACTAATAATGTTAAAAAACTTAACCGAGCTGTTGGAGAAGTAAGTTCTGAATTGGAACTAAGACTAAACTCACAGCAGCACGGTTATACATAATTAGCGAAAAGTTACAGTAATGACATCTAGAGCAGATCATTGTGTTATGTAGTGGTTTAATTTCTTATGTGTAAATACTCCATGTTTTGCAACAATGTAACATCATTGCAATGTCGTCAATGTATCAATAGACTTAATTAAAAAGTTTAATGCACATTAAACACATTTCTCACTAAAGCTGTTTTTTATCAATACTAATATAAAGTTTGTTGGACAACGAGTCTAGATACGAACCTAGACCACCACATTAACACAAACGACATGATCTAGATGCCATCACAGCAGTTTTTGATATTGATTTCAATTCGTAATTTTTATAAACAGAAATCGCAAGATAAGGTATGCAGAATTGTTTTATATCATACTTTATATTTCATCGACGCATGCATTTGCTTGGCACACAGCCTTGGTAGTGTGATGTCTAGCGTGCTGGACTTTCACCCAAGCGGGCCAGGCTCGACTCCTGCTACCGGCAGATCTGGTTAAGGTTTTCTGCAGTTTTCCTTAGCTGTGACACAAATGTGGGATTTGCGCTGTTCCATCTGTAAGTCGGCTGCAGCCGCACGTAGGGTTTACGTAATAATAATAATCGACCCCCTCACTCCCGCTCAAGCTTATAGCTTCTAGGGCCTGGTTTCCAGGTTATGGGTTGTAGAAATTATTTTTATTATTACTATTTATATACAGAGTATCTAAAAATGAAATTTACAAGAAGATTTTTCCGCTTTTATTGT
Organism: Agrypnus murinus; assembly: GCA_929113105.1. Taxonomy (NCBI): domain Eukaryota; kingdom Metazoa; phylum Arthropoda; class Insecta; order Coleoptera; family Elateridae; genus Agrypnus; species Agrypnus murinus. The sequence goes on along the minus strand of OV816026.1, from coordinate 172,105,381 downwards.
TGATTTTTAAATACACTTTTTAGATCTTTTATTATTTGACTGGAACCTAAATAGACTATAACATTCTTTGTAGTGGTACCCCATTATTATCTTATCAAGAACTAGGAACTGATTTGTAGTAACTGAATCTTTACCAACTTTATTAACTGAAATTTTACAGACGTGACTACTATAATTTATATATTATTCTTTACATATATATTTATACTATATCTAAAACATAATATAAGTATTGTATTTTAAATAATGTACATATAAAATAATATATAAGTTACGGTAGTTTATTCATATTCATTATACTGTTCATTTTGAATTCGAAGTTTATACTTCAGTCTATTTTGCCTATACATGTATTCCTTTGTCATAGAATGTGCGCTGAACATGTCTCTACTTCTCTTAAGGATTGTATCTTTAGGGCCCCAGTTAGGCGATGTCTTAAATAATTGCGAAAATTTAACTATGTCTTTCTTTTTTTTTATAATATACGTGATAATGCCAAAGATCAAAAACAGAAAAGGTGTGCCCAATATAATCCATTGCATTGTTCGCATCCATGTTACTTGCGGCCTATCTGATTCTGATGTAATAAAATTGTGCATGCTGTGCATAAACATTCCACCCACTGCGACTGGCAATAAGCTCCAAAACAACTGCCAATATATACTTGCTCTGAATCCTAACATGAAGTGCATGTCATCTGTGAAGTGGGTTACTCCATATAGGCATATTACACCTATTGTTTCCAGTGAACAGACCTAGTGGGTTATTGATCACACTGATGCGTAAATTTACATTAGTTATCATTTACAAACCATTAAAAGAGTTGGTCCAGCAATTACGTTATCTACAAAATTCAGCAAAACGGATCCTGCTTGAGTAAGGAAAGGGTATCCTAATAGTACAATTAGAAGCGATCCTATTGCAGAACAGTAAACAGTGTGATTTAAAGTTTGGGGATATTGGTCATAAACTGTACTTAGTACTGTGGCCATCATTAATCCTTGAGATCGTAATCCTAAAATTAGAATGACTGGTTAATTACATAAAAAGTAGAAACATTTATTTTATAACCCATGATATTTACTACAATTCTTATGTTTTAAATAAAAACACTCGCCTATTATAAAAATACTAGAGTAAAATAGTAAGCCCCATACTTGAGGGGATCCTGGTAGATAAATGAGAGCAAGTGGAACTTTAGCAAATAACAATGTGTCAGGCCATTTTATAATTTCTTCCATTGGAATATTTAAGTCATAACTTAGAGCTCCTAGAACTTTCCAGTAACAGATTACCTTACTACATTAATTTTACGATATTACCCAAACAGCTGAATATCATTATACTATAACATATTGAACTTGCTATATCAAGTAAGTTTAATCCTATTGCCTCTACATGTATAGGATTACGAAAATGGCAGTGGGAACCAAGCGTAGTTAACCCTCCTAAACCCAAACCTGCAACACCAAAGGCACAATGTCACTTCGTCACATTTTACCCGAAAAAGAACAATACCCGTTGAAAATATAATCTGTTCAAATGCTACTCTCCACGGCAAAGTTGAATTCCATAGTTTAACAAAATCAGGCATCAGGAAGCTTCGAATCCCTCTACTGCTTCCAGGATCAATTAGAGAAACAAATAATAACACTAAGAGTTCCAGATATGGAAATATACTAAGAAATGCTACAGCTTTTTGGAATGATTTAATCCCTTTGCAATTTAAAAGAAACACTAGAGTTGCCGTAGTCAAACTGCAATATAAAATTTCCCATCTTATGTTCCCAAGTCGTTTTTCTAAAATAACAAACATATTTATGTGCAATCTCTCTGAAACATATCATAAAAAATACCTGTAGCCTTCAGTCTCCCAAGAAGTCTTCTTTTCCAGTAATGTGTAGCACTGTTTTCCCATTGTAGGCTATTACAGAAGTTCTCTCCGTGCTTTTCAATGCAATTGAGTCGTATTGAAGAATTATCTTCGTAAGTAAAACAGTTTATTTCTGCCCATTTTGGATCACACATGGACCAAGGCAATACAGGTGCCATTGAAGCAACGAAGAAAAATAAAAGATATGAACAGATAATATTGTAATATATCATCAAAGAGAGCATTAACGCAATACTACAGTACCCAACTCCCTGCAAATATGACGTTAGTGCATTTTAAAATAAGCAATTACGAAAAATATAAATACCTGCCACACCGGACAAAGTGCCCAGACTGCAACAGGTCCTCTGTTGGAATATTGACCCAAACCCAGTTCTAAATGTGTAAATGGTATTGCAATGAAGAATGTTTCTAGTAAGTACGGCAATAAAAAGGCGCCTTCACCATCTACACTAGCAGCAACTGGGAAGCGCCAGCAGTTTCCAAGACCAACAGTCCAGCACACAAGAGTCATGATAAAATTTCTATGTGAACTCCACTGGAGAATCGTTTTACTTTTGTCCATTTTGCCTTCGTTCTTTGTACTGCTTTCTGCTAAATGCATCTTAGATAAATCAAATACTATAAAATTAGATTTCTTAAATACTCTTGACAAGATATCATGACAAATACAAAAAAAATTGTATTGCGCGCGATTGTTCTGGCAACAGTGACAGGTGTGGTTTGAAGAGTACCCGACAGGTGGCAGCACCCAGCTAAAAATGCTATACAATGGTGGAGTACTAGTGTAGGAATGGCAGCACTACTGGCAATATACACCAAAGAGGCGCAGAGTTCTGTTATTGTTTCTTGAGTGCCGAACGAGTCAAATCATCGAAATTCATCGAAAAATAATGTTGATGCATGGTCTGTCACTGACTAAGAAGTTTCGAAAGTCTCGATGTTAGTTTTGAGACAGACTCTCCTGGAGTAGGTCAGCCACAACAAGTAGTGATGTTAATTATTTTTATGAACATCCGGGTGTTTCGTCCTGTTTCTTCTAAGACGCAATGCTACCAGGAATTCACTGGTAGGAGTGAGGTTACTATCCGTCCTCTACAAGCTTTCCAGGCTAGTACCGGAGCTATAAACGTGCTCACCCGTCGCCACCTTCTCCTAGAAGATGGTACCTCGTTCAACTGCGGACTTTTCTCCAACTTTTTAGAGTTTGGGACCACCACCCGATCGAATCCAACCTCAATTGTGGCAGAGCTTCGGTTTTTAATGGTTTTGTCACCCCGATCTACCAGTTATAGGCCTGGTGTGTCCACGACTTTGTTTCCAAGTCTACACGTTGTAGACCCTCGGTATATACCCTTACGGGTCTTGAGAGCGAGAGGCTATGTACCCTTCTCGTTTCACTCCGTTTAAGAGTAAAGGTTCTAGAGCCGCTTCGGATCATTGGACCCGGACTAGTCACGAGTTATAGGGTAAACCGAATGGCTTTCGGAACACAGTACCTGGTGATATGCAGTTCCTCATTGGCCCAGATTTCCCCCTCTGGACCAGGATAAACCTTACTTCAATTCTCCTCCTTAGGATTTAGCCAAGCAGCGGGTACCACAAGGCACCATAAGAGACTTTGTTCCAGGTGAGAATCAAATCCACCCACACCGGTTATCATGTTAGCAGAGCTTCCTCCGCAACGTTAAAGAGTAATTGTCGAGAACACGTGCGTGTATCTCTCCCACGCATTTAACCTGGAAGTCTAGGCAAGGGACCTAGATTTTTTTACTAAATAACCGTTACCCAGAAATGCGTGCAAGCCTTGGATAGGAGAACTCGAACCAGTTCTAAGGGTAAGCGCCGTGTGGTCTGCTCCGCCCACCCACGTGAATGAAATAGCTGCCTGTTTGTCCGTGTTCTGTAGTTCAATAATGTTTCTGCAAGGCGAGTACTACACTATTTCATCTTTGAAATGAACTTTTGCAGCGCTTTAAAACTGAAGCCGATGACTTCCTAGGAAGATTTATCACCGGAGATTGGATTCACTACCAACCAAAAATCAAAAAAGCGAGCATGGAAAATAGTCGATTATAAGTTATAATATTAATTACAATAAAGTGAAGAATGAAATACGTACTTCGAAATTATTTAGAACTTTATCAAACCATTGTTGTTGTTGTTTCTTGGCGCGTAGCTGCCTATTTAAGACCAAATCCAGAGCCAGTTAGTTAGCCTTGCGCCTGCCCCTGGATCGTCCTTTTTTAACTTCTATTTATGTCTGCTACTAACACTCTCCTGTTACTGGCTCCTCCTGCCTCCACAACACCCTCAAACAAATTTAACCACGTGTGCGTGTCACAGCTTCCTTCCTTCAAAACTTTCCTTAAAAATCATTTTAGCCTTCCTTGTATTAGGTGTACTAGTCATCCTACTATTGTCTTGCGTCAGGATTCGTAGCCGCTCGACAAGATGAGGGCACGTTGCGTACGCATGCGAGTCAACATCAGGTCTGGTGATCTCTTTTCAATTCTGGTCTCTTGCGTATTATTATTAAAGGTCAATAAGCGATGATCCATTTACTGTATATAAAAGGTACCTATAGTATATAAAGGCTATATATAGGACCACAGTTAGGTTCATTAATATTTAAATTAAAAACTAAGAATAAAAATTTCATGCAAACATAACCTAGATTTCTTATGCATAATAAATAGATCACATTTTTAGAAAAAGGATATTATTTAATTAGATTGCCTGATCATAAATATGTTTATGCAAACCAAGTTACACTTTGGGACGGTTTCCCTACTTGCAAAGGAGAAGTAATTTCATTATTCAAATTTACAGATTACGATGTTCAACGTTAGGTAAATTTTTCTATATTCCAAAAGACCAGCTCAGTCTCACGTTGTCAATTAACTGAAAATAGATAAATTAAGTCAATCTTGTTATGACTTATATAATACAATTAATTTTTGAAATTGGTTATAAAATTTCTGACCATTCTAATTACTGAAGGTTTAAATCGTGTCGTTTTGTTAAATTGTGACTCTTATTGACTATTATCCTATTTTTCCTCACCATTGTTTTGATGTAAGTGCTTGGAGTACTGTATGCTGGACATTTTGATCATAAATTGATTAATTTTGAATTAATATATAAGCTGGAACTTGCATATGCATTAATTGGTGTATTCATTGTAGTTCGTACTGTAAAAATTTATGTTTGTAGTTAATTGTAAAGATGCTCCTATGGAGAACTTATTTGTATTACTTATACTGTGTATTTCTGTAACTAGTTTGTAAAGGATGAACCTTGATTTGTTGAATTTTATATGTATTTAGATCGTAACGAGATTCGTACATTGTCAATCGTTTTTCTTTAATACCTTCGTTACGATACATTTTTGGACATGGGATGTATTATACTTTTTTGATCCTTGTTTTAAGGGCTACAATCCTGTAATCATAGAATTAGGATTAGTGATGATTAATAACAGCTATGCGGGATTAGTGACGTCATCAAGCTTACATGATGTGCCTTTGTTTTGAAAAAATGTCATCGCCGGTTTTTGTTCTGGCATAAACTATATAAGCTAGAGAAAATTTTAACAAAATCAGTCGACAAAACGTACAAGGCAAAACCTATGCCCGACTCCAGATAAAATATCTGTAATTAATTTGAGATTTACTTGAACAATTTCAAGAATTAAAAGAAAATTTAATTATTGTGCAACAATTATATAAAGTGAACGTGATCGTTTAAATAAATTCTGATAGAATTTATTTTTGACATCGATCTTGTATCGATATTTGACAAACAGAAAATCAGCTGATGCGTATGACAGCAGTGTTACCACTAAAGGATTATTATATAAAAAGAAACTATTTTATAACATACCAGGTTGGTCATAATAAATGGTTTTTGTTAATCTCATTAACAATAAGTAACTTACAAAGTTCATCCTTAATAATATAAACTTATTTGGTTTAGTTTACTAGGTTCTTTTGAGAATTTATTTGATTTCAATTAAATAAAACAACTAAATTTCTTTTAATTAAAATTTATTTTTATTTGATAAACAGTTTTATTTATAAATAAATTTTAATTTGTGTTGGTCTGTTCAAACGAATGACCGTATTGACCCTATGTCAGGCGATTACAACTATTAATAACGTTTGAGCAAGTCTGAGAATTTATTTCTCAATTATTTAGAGTGAGTTTAGCAGTGATTGTCCAGCTTGCAGGAGCTTTAGTGTTTACAACATAAGTTCTTCTTCCTTTCCAGGCATAAGAATTAATAAGAGTCTCGTAATTCAACTAATTTATGCTTTACTGAGTAAAACTGAGCTAGCTGAGTGGAATAAAGAAAAATATCTGTGGTGTATTCTCATTTTAATCCATCGTATATAATTTATGTTTATATTTGGAACGGTGGACATATTTTATTTTACTTTTACAGATCATCGCACATGTTTTATGCTTGCCCCGAACGTGAGGCAATTTTTATTAGATAAATACACCGCAATATATTTAGGTTCATTATTATATCAGTATTTGAAATTGGATATTGAGCAAACTACGATAACAACCTTAATTATCAAACTTAATGAAAACGAGTGACTTTCGTGGGTTTAGATTAAAAGACAAGTTACACATTATTAGTAAATGCTCATCTTAGTCATCTTAGATTAAAGTTAAACTTAAAAGTTAGTTAAGTTTAATAGTATGAGAGCTTGTAAAGAATGTGTCTTCAAAGTCTTAAAGTTGCTTTACAATAAAAATCGTAATTTTTTGATGCATATTTTGTACATTACAAAAATAACTCAAATTCGGTATTCATTTAAGAAATTCGGCATAGGTCGTTCGGAGGTCAAGGTCACCGATTGACTTTTCAGTGCTGCATAGATTGATATCAACATTGACAGATGTGGAAAACTTGTTGCCTCATGAGCAAAAATATATATCATTCTTAAGGTCTATGACGTATAATAGTATCCCTTTAACAGGCCATGAAGGCCCATGGGGTAGAGCAGGTTAGGCTGCTATTACTGGATCCATTCGGTGCCCAAGGGTGGTAAAGTGGTTAGCTTAACGCCACTATTATTACCCCAGGAAATAATTTCCCTGGTACTCATTTCCACAGGCGATCTGTCGAATCGATCTGCAAGCCTTGGATATTTTAAAATTCCCATGTATCATCCATGGGATTCGAACTCAGGACCTCAAGATTGATAGTAAAGTGTCATACCCAGTGATCTACCATGCTTAATCTAAGGTCAACCGCACGTACACCCTGTAGGTCAGCATTCCATATAATGCAACACTTATGTTTTTGGTTCAAATTGATAAAGTACGGTTCTCTACAATATTGTGTCGCAGTATACGTCATATGTCAACAATTTATGCAATTTTCGCCAGGTATCAGATTAGTACTTATTGAATACAGAATCAATTCTTGAGATCGTGACAAGACCTTGCACACCTAATCAATCAAAATTCAAAGCATTTTAGATTTTACTCTGCGAAAAAATCATGTATTTAACTAATAAAATGTATATTGTCATAAATGAAATATGTTTATTTTTAAATATTGTTGCGAATAGAATTTATTACATAGCCAAAACTGCCGTATGCATATATGTAACAGCACGTGCATGTTACACCATGGCTGCACCACGTGAACGTTAGTATGCAAAAGCTCGAGAAAAATTACGTTTGCAACGTTAAGTACTGAGATGCGACATTTGCTGCCCACATATTTATTTACACGTGCTTCCTCTAACCTTGCCATATTGCCTACATTGTAACACACGCATAGTTGCGACTACGTCACTAGAATGACTTATTCTAGGTGTTGCCTACTAGAGACCTCTCATATGTCTATCGCATTACTTATGTCAACACTAGGTTGTAATACCTGCTACGCGGGTATAAAGTTTTGTTTATACAGTACCAAAAAACTTTAGGAAACATCTAAAAATGACTTTAGAATATTTTAGAAACCATTAAAAACGTAAATAAAAAAAGCAAAAAATAACGTCCCAGCCAGGGTTCGAACCCCCAGGGTTCGAAACCCCAATAGAGTCACGCCAAGAAAGAAAGAATATAGAGAATCAACGTATATATTTCTTGGATACTAAAACCATATTTAAATAGGCTTGCCACAGCTCATGCAGCAATGTTTGTTGCAGTGGCAAATCTGGTAAGTGCTTGCTTGTCCATTTAGCATCTACTGGTATCACCTCTGGCATGGTTAACATGCTGAGTTACTGAACTACTCTCTATCTTTAGCTGGCCTTCAAGTCACGAAACTATAAACTATAACGTTACAATATAGTATCGATTGAAAGTTGGAATCATTTGATTTTACTGTATTTTTACCCTTTAACTGAATGCATTTTTATAAATTTACGATTATTTTATTCGTGCACAGCCGAATAAAAATGTTTAGCTTGTAGCAATTTACAAAATCACAACTGTAAAAGAGTATATTACATATTTTACGTCACGCACTTTGTTTTCGATAAAATGCCTACATTTTCGAAGTGTATGACGAATGTATTAATGCTATCCGTGAACAAACAACTCGTCCTGATTCCATGAATTCATCTAACTCTGCTTATCTAAAGTAAATAGAAGAATTTTCTCAAAAAGTACCTGATACAAAAGTTGTATACGCTCTTACATTTCCGATGGTTTTTCAATTTTGATAAACAATGCAATTGTTACAGAGAAAAACGGAGAACAATTGCTGTTACAGTACTCTTACTGTATGTAACGCTATGTCCTAGGTAAATACGATAAGTGTGGTGCGTACGATGCGGGAGTCGCACGCACCGTAAAACGGATGCGGCGATTGCAATTGTGGGAAATGTTAATACGACAATAAAAAATAGCACATCGTGCGTTTGCGATAACGCATACTGCATAGTGTTACAGACGGAAATATTTACAATTCAATATTACATACAAAACTCAACTTCTCTTCCGTTCGTACAATATATCGTGCAAGGCTACACTCAGTTGCCCACGTTAGTCAAGCAGCTGCGGTCTCGCCGCCAACAACTCAGAGCCAGCTGCGCGGCCCTTCGAAGAAACGCTCCCGCTTCACCCACGACGGGGCATTCCTATGTTAATCTCAACTGCAAGTTGCATTAGTTGGCATGCAACATATCTGCCTACGTTACTCCGTATATGCTGGGCAACCTACGTAATTTACAAACAGCTGCACATTCCTTAAGAAGAAACCAGCACACTTCCGCTCTACCCACAGCTTTGGTGACTGGTACGGTTGGCTCGAATGCAAACTACCCACAAGCCTGCAACCAGGAAGCGTGACTTTCTTGAGTTTAATACGTGGAATACTGATTCCCACTACGACTCTAATATCTTCCGCGTTCAACAGTATATAAACCCGCTTGTTTGGTTTAAAAGGTAGTCTGTGCCAAGACTCAGAAGTCTCTTCAAGAAACAAGCGGGTAAGTGATCTTTCATTAATTAATAGTAGATGGTCTGGATTCTGGCATCGAGGGATGCTGAATACCTGACCCTCTACTGCTTTACTGCTTAGTCTGCTTAGTTATGAGGGGTTGCGCTAAAAGCCTCTCTCTGCTTAAGTTATGGGGGAGTTGTGACCAGGCTCTCCTACGCTTATGATTGTGTTAGATTTAGGAGGACACGTACGTCCTCACACTGTAGAACCAATGTGTGTAACCGTTTGTATTATTTATTCTATTGTAAGTATATAGTTGTTTTCTATGCCTTGTGTTTATTTCCCTTTCTACCTCCGACTACGTCCTCCAGTGACGAAAACCCCACATGACAATATCAATAAATTATTATTTTATATATGCATTTCTCAATCATCGCTCTGTCAGAAACCACATATACAGTGTTATTGCTGAATAATTAATAGTTTGCTAAACTTAAAAATCTTAAATAAAATTTAAAAAAAAAAGAGAAAAACCACACACAGAACTTACCAAGACAGATTGAATTTTGGAGAATTCCATCATCTGTATGAACAGTTGGTGATCAGATGAAAATACATTTCGTCAGTATACAAGGATAACCCCAGCTACTTTTGATTTTACGTAGTGGAAGCAATCCGTGATTCTTATTGCCATTCTTCAACTAATGGCTGTTCTTTAGTTTACGTCCATGCTATGTACCATTGTATGGGTCTCAACGAGTTCAACAATAGTGTCCACAAGTGAAATTTATGGCGGGGGGGGGCAGTAGTTTTTGAAAAAATCGTCAAAAACTTTTTTGGAAGGGAAGTCATAAACTTCCATCTTAATTCTATCACCCTATCTAAAAATGCATGTTTTGATGAGCATGCGACCTATCCTAGCCTCACCTCATCTCACTTCACCTCAAACAACGCAAACCCAAATTAAACCGAAGTTAGGTTATGTTATGTTAGGTCAGGTCAGGTCAGGTCAGGTCAGGTCAGGCCTGGCCTCGGCTCGGCTCGGCTTGGTTAGGCTAGGCTAGGCTAGGCTAGCCGAGCCGAGCCGAGCCGAGCCTAGCCGACCTTAGCCCAGACCAGGCCAAGTCAGGCTAGGCTAGAAGTTCTATTGTAGATTAGAATATACGTTAGGTTATACGTTGGTTATAGGTTACCTTATAGGTTAGGTTATAGGTTAGGCTATGGATTAGGTTGTAGGTTAGACTATAGGATAGGCTAAAGGTTAGGTTCTAGATTAGGTTTTAGGTTATACGTTAGGTTAGGTTAGGTCCTCCAAAACAGTTTTTGGAAATTATCTCGGAAATTACTGCTGCTCCTCAAATTTCACTCCGGACACTATTGTTCAACTCGATGAGACGCATCGATTGGTATATAGCCTGTGCGGCTGCTGGTGACGTACCTGATCTAAAGTGTTACATAACTAATTCTCAAGTACCTATTACAATAGAAGAAAGGCTTTTTGTAACATTAAGATAAGCAAAAAGGTGAATACAACAGGTTATTTTTGTAAATTTATTTTTTAAAAAACTATTCGTATTGTGTATTACTATTAATACTGTCCGTAACATGTTTGAATGGGCGTTTAATTATCCTGAATGTATTGCGATGAGAACTTCCATTGGTGAGCTCAACGACAACTCCGTTGGAAAACAAACAATTTGAGTTTTAAAACATAACTTGCGATGCGACAACGCAAAATTGTGTAGATCGCAGAAACGCGGTTTACTTCGGACACCACAATTACTTTCTTCAGGCTTTGTCGTTTGCAGTTAACGCATCGCACGCAACGCATCGGACGTACCGCAGTCACCGTATTTACCTAGGACATAGCGTTTAAGGATCGCATCATCCGTCATCGTCGACAGCAGAAATTCGATGTTAAAAACATCGTGTCCCCCCTGAGAACAGCCGCCGACAGCCGCTGGGTTTACGGTGTTCCAATATACGCTGTTTCAATTCACAGCTTGACACCCTTATATTTTGAAATTGTCCTAATTATAAAAAACAAAGATACAGGAGTGTCAAGCTGAAATAAAAAATTTAATACGTATTTATATTATAATTCTAATAATGTATTTAAAATAATCATTATTCAATATTTTTTACCTAAATTTGGTTTTTAAAGTAGCCCAGAAGAGAACTTCGTAACGACTTGTGCCATTAAACACAAGACTTACTATGTTTCTTCGATTATTTGCATTTATCTTGGTAGTGTATTGTCTAGCGTGCTGGACTCTCACCCAAGCGGTCCAGGTTCGACTCTGGTACCGACAGATCTGTTTTAAGGTTTTCTGCAGCAGCACGTTGGGCCTACGTAATAATAAGAACGCCCCCTCCCTTCCGTACAAACTTCAAGCTTCTGGGGCCTGGTTTCCAGGTTATGGGTTGTAGCAATTATTATCTTCGATCGTAGTGAGATGATAATTTATAACAAATAGGATTTTTAATTACCACAAATTTTTTTAAGGGGTTCTATACCTGATAAAGATTTAAAATTAATTTGATTAGAAATAAAAAATGCAGGGGTATCAAGCTGTGAAATGAAACATTATAAAGCGTTGCTTTGTGTGAGTTACTAAATACCTAAATACAGTCAAGGCTAATCTAAAATAAATCGGTTTTACTAATATTAGTAGCAATACGAGGGTAAATAAAATATAAACGGTAATTTTGCTATTCCGCTTAGAATGCAGTTCCGAGGTAGCTGATGTTGTGTGTAGTAGATGTTTGGTTTATGAGGAGTGGAGAGCCGGCCGGGTTCGCGCACATCCTTGGCTTTGTCGCCAGTACAGCCATGACCGAGCAAGAGGTACATTCGTCTGTTGCGCAACGGATTATCATAAAGTTTTTAACCAATGAAGGCATTAAACCGTCAGAAATTTTAACTCGTTTGAAGGCACAGTTTGGGGACAGTACACTGTCTCAGAATCGTGTGTATACGTGGGCAAGAGAATTTAAGGGCGGACGAGATCGTGTTGAAAACGAAAATCATGATCGACGCCCAAGGAGAAGCCTTACAGATGACAATACCCGTGCCGTTCGAGAGCTTATTGAACGTGATCTCCGGTTAACCGTGGAAGAAATTTCATCAGAAGTGGGTATCAGTTATGGAAGTGTTCAATCCATTATAACTGATCAACTTGGTTTTTGCAAAATTAGTTCTCGATGGGTTCCGAAGTTGTTGACTGGAAACCAGAAATAGGTTAGGTCGGAGATTGCTGAAAGGCTTCTGAATCGATTTCAGCGATAAGGGGAGGCCTTTTTGCAGCGCATCGTGACATGTGATGAGACATGGGTACATCACTACACTCCCGAATCTAAAATGGCAAGTAAGGAGTGGCGAAGACAGAATGAAGGTTGCCCAGTGAAGGCCACAACTCGGCACTCAGCTGGAAAAGTCCTTGCAACGATTTCTTTTGACTCTAGGGGAATTTTACTGATCGATTTTCTACACGATCAACGTACAGTGAATGCGGCTTACTACTGCCAGTTGTTACGGTCGGCAAAATCCGCCTATCGGAACAAAAGACGAGGCATGCCCATCAGAGATATCATTCTCCTCCATGACAACGCCAGGCCTCACACCGCGGCCTTGACAAGGAATACACTGGAAGAAATGGGCTGGGAAACCCTCGAGCACCCTATAGCCCTGACTTGTCCCTCTGTGACTATTTTTTGTTCGCGCCTATGAAGGAATCACTGGGAGGAAAACGATTTGGAAGCAATGAAGAAGTGGAAGAGCACGTGCGCAATTGGCTTACAACTCGCCCTCAAACTTTCTATAACCAGGGAATACTGAAACTTCCAAATCTGTGGCAAAAGTGTGTAGATCACGCAGGAGACTATATTGAAAAATGTTAAAACAATGATTTGTGTATAACGTTATTCCATAAATGATGAAGAAAATTACCGTTTATATTTGATTTACCCTCGTATTAGTACGTAATTACGTATGGGAGGACACGTTCTACAATAATTTATTATTGTAGATGTATGATTTTTATGTATGTTGGTATTCTTGTTTAGAAAAATAAAAATTCGCCAAAATCGCAAGTCGACAAATTAATTATGCAGTTGGCAAGATGTTTTACTAAACAGTCACTGTTGTCGTTTGGTGCTTCGAAGCTATTTAAACTCTACTGATTCTGGCTTAAATCCTTGTTTGATATAGACTGGGATATCAAGCGACTTTCTTTGTTTGAACTCGACCATTGTCTTACAGACGTAAGACATCGTATCTTACTGTAAGACGTATCTTACTGTAAACTTTTACTATCTTACTATAAAGTAACATTCGTGTTTACAGCAACTTATAACGTTCAAGCATACAAAAGGAGAAAACTATAATATACTTTAACGGCATGATTACAATTTGAATATTTCAAAACAGGAAAATATCAATACATATAAATACGTATCGTATAGTTTGCAACAAATATAATGTATTTAAATACATGTATTTTTATATATTAACCTATCACCTATGCAACTAACGAGACGATGATTTGGGTAAAGAAGTGGAGAGGAAACGTGAAATGCACTTGCTATCTTGCCATTATTTTATGTGATATCGCAGTTTTACTTCTTGGTTTTAAAGGACAATTAAGTAGTAATAGTTGACTGTTAAATTTGAAATTAAGTAGTGCAAGTTTAAAAGTAAACATTATTTATTTTTGTCTTCCTACGTCCTACTTTGATAATGAACTTTAGTTTGGGGTTTGGCAGTAGCTAACTATTTTATTTAAATTTTTATCAAAAGTCCGTCGACACAACTTTATTTTATAAAATTTCAAAGAGATGAAAATCGGATAAAAATATAGTTTTTGGAAACATTTTGAAAATATTTGAAACATTTATTAATAAACAAACATAATCTTATAATTAATACGTACATTTCTCCTCTTTTAGTTGCGAATGAAGTAATAGGTATTAACTGTTAACGCGAAATCAAATCTTCGGCACTATACTACTTTTATAGCTCAGAAATTGTATTAAAGTTATATTAAAAGCGTAACACAAATGAAAATAAGTAGTGATGAAGAGTACCGGCCACAACATGACAAATTTTATAAAACTGTTTCACTGCTGCACGTAATACTTTGTAATAATCAAATGACTGCGAACAAATGACAATGCGCGCGAAAGGTTTTTTAATTACATTATCTCAATCAACTAGAATGAAAATTAATATCCGCATTTCAATATTGATATGCTTTCACAATAAATTGTCTTTTGCCATATTACTATAGTACATATCTCATTCATTAAGGTTAAATTAAAGGGGAGGCTAAGGGATTATGGCCCCCAATGAATACGATAATGTGAAACGGAATGAAAAATTATTTCAGGACGTAAAAAGGAAGCATACGAACTAAAAGGAAATAATTTCCACCATTTAATCTCTTTTTAAAACTTAAAGCGATGCATTTAATAGTATTTTTGATGTAGTAATGGTTCGTTTGAAAGCAGTAGAGATAAATTTATTAAAAAAGAAATATATAGTATATAAAAATGCTAAGAGGAAAATTTGATGAAAATATTTTGATGTTTGTTTCATTTTTTTTGTAAGAGCTAAATTAGAATCGATTAAGTAAAATGTAATTCTATTTAAGAAAATCAAAACAACGATCATTAACATCCAGTCAAAGAAAAGTAAGAAATATTGCAAATTACAATTGCAATCTTACAATAAGTCATGGAATTTTAAAAGATCTGTGTAAAGCACTCGGTGTCCGCCATCTTGGTAGCTCTGTAAAATCATTGACTTTTAACATATTCTTATTGCTGTAATTAGGATGATTTTTGTCTTAAAAGGTAAAGAATTGATTTTGGTGGGTAAGATTCGCAGGCGTTCTATTAACTATTTTCCATTCTTCCGTGCGATGGAAAGGAATTGTTTCCTTTTTTCGTTTGCTAATAAGTAAGTCAGGTGAACAATGTCTTTCACTTTTACCACAGAATTTCTTTTCTAAATAAACTCAAACCTATTTTGTGCTGTATTATTAATTTTTCCCTTGTTGCTAATTAATTAATAAGGAGTCAGCTGAGTCAGTCTTTTCCCTTGTTTAAACGTTTAACGAACGGCCTTGTTTAAAACGTTACACTTCTTATCTTGCGATTTGTATTTCAAACAACCGTAAATTAACATTAATAGCAAAATGTGACAGTAATGTCTATAGAATATCATCCGAGCGTTGTGATGGTCTAGCTTCGACCAGATTCTATCTGAATCTATCACTTCAATCTATTGACATAAAACATGAAACAGTCCATATACCTGTAACCAAATCAAATATGTAATTGTTCTGTACCTCTTCCAGAATCGAATTCCTGTCGATATGTGATAACTTCACTCAACCGTCATATATATTTCGTTGTTTTTAAAGTAGAAATGTAATGGCTTATATTCTGGATAGAAATTCATCGGGAATATATTAACCATGTTGCATTTAAGATGTATACAGAGGTAAACCAAGACCAACTTGGCAGAATTCTAGCTAGTACATTGAATTGTAACGTTAGTAATGTAAATTGGTTATGTGGCGTAACTTCAATTTTTAGAACTTGCTGATAAGATGTTTTGTTGGAATTTCATTAAATACCATCTTGACCACAGAATTTAAAGATATTTTAGTGTAAAGGTTGAATCTCTTTGATTATTTCATTCTACTTCGTTTTTGACCAATCGCAAGGCTTTATTTTTTGGATTACAGCGATAATTCGATAATTTTTTATTGTCCTTTTCGACTGTTTTTATCTTCGTGACAACGCTGAAAACTAGTGTCACATGTGTCCCATTTTTTACTTTCATGTCAAATACTAATCTTTATGTTAATAAGTAGATGCTTAAATAAACAACTGTATCATGAAATAATCTTACCGAATTACATGCTCGTGCTTCTGAAATTATCTGTTGTAATACTCAAGTTGATTAAAACGCAACACTCGTGTCATTTTTTGACAAATTTCCCTCCGTTGCACGTCGGGAAATTAAAACGTCAAAAAATGACACTCGTGGTTGCTAATCAACGTTCGTATTACAAATCGATAATTTCGAAGCACTCGTGTAATTACAAGTGATAATATTACTGGAAAACATATTTGGAAGCTACAGCTTATTAGTGCTTTACAGAGTTATGCAATTTGCGTTGCAGATCGAGATTTGTTGCAACTAAAAATATTCAAATTAATTAGCTAAACCTTTAATGAAAGTGTTTAGTGATACAGAACAGTGTGCAGATGTGTTTTCAATAAATCAAGTTAATTAAGATAAAATGAACTGAGATTTGTCGTCGAAATTCAATTTGGGCATGTAAAATAGAACCCAAGATCTTCATGATCTTTGTAGTTTTGCATTTTATTTAAATTTTTAAATGGAGAATTTGCTTATGTTCATGGTTACAGTATAAATTGTTTTGTTTTAAAGTGAGAAAGAATCATTTGTTTTGTTTTAAGGTATCACACTGAGAAACAATTAAGTACAATTATTCTATCAAAGCAACAGCATACATTTCTGCTATTTGAAAATTAATTAAAATTGTTATGTTGAAAAATTTATTTTTCATTTTATATGTAAACTTCAATAGTGGAATGAAATAAGATTATGTTGAATGTCAACAGCAATGTTTAAAAAGTAATAAATCTATTAATAAATGTGACAGAATCTTACCATAAATGAATACCACATTTTAAACCAAAGATTTTCTGTTGCTTGTGGACTTAAAATTTGCTTGTTCCGAATCATTCTGAGGAGAATTTCGGTATATTGCACGCACACCTTTAGTAATGTGGGACGAGGAATCCTGAAAGTTTTCAGCTAGCAGACTACGGACAGATCGCAGGGGATCAGAAGAGATCGTCAACTCTAGTGAACACATCTAGTTTATTTTCTCAACATTTTACCATAAACTTTAAACAGCTAGTTTTATGCGATTAAAAGATAATATTGTGCTATGTTCCTAATAAGACCAATAATTGACTCTGATTTCGATTTAATTTTAAATAAGCTATAAATATAAGATAAATATAATTCCTTAAAAAACAAATTGAAAGCACAAAAATTGATTTAACATCCAACAAAAAATGTAAAAAGCAGCCTTCTACCCATATGGTGACTCTTTGGAAAGAGAAAAGTGCCGTAACTACAACTCTAACGAGTGCATCTGGTAGTCATAGAGTTCCTAAAACAACAGGTTCAAGAAGTAAAAAGTTCTAAATATCATGTAAACAGTAGATACATATATGTTTTAAAGTAAGATTAAATTAATAATTCTTAAAAAAAACTAAATATAATTGATACGAATGAAATACTGCAGACGAAAGTATTCGCTGTGAACAATGTATTCGGAAATTTCAAGATAGTTCATAATAATATTAGAAGCATTGTAAGAAATTTAGAGGAATTTACAAATTTTTATTGAACAAATACGTTCTATATTCGTCTGCGATGTTCTCGCCTAAACATGGCGCATATCTAACTAATACAGACACTATACAGGGTGTAACTAATATAAGTAGAAACTTTGTAATGGAGGGTAACTGTAATGATTTAGAACAATTTTCCTTATCAACATATGGACGTTCCCCCTAGTTTTCGAAAAAATCGCATTTTAAATTTTAAGTACGCCTAGTGTACTCACATTACATTAAAACTACGAATCGAGCAAAACCAAAATTAAAGAAAAAGAGAAAATCTCTAAAATTTACAACTTGAAAGAAAATATAAAACTTATAATTAAATTATTATTATAAATAAATAAAGATAAAAAAACAAAATCCCTTTCGGATAACATAAAATGTATTTATTTAATAATAACAAATCAGATACTCTAATCTGGACATTATGCTAGATACAAATTACAACCAATCTCGTTTATAAAAAGCTTTGGCAAAATTTATGAAAAAGTTATAAAAAGTCGCTTGACATGCTGCATTAAAAAATATGACATGTAATTCGGTTTTAAAGAAAATAAATTAACCCAGGACGCTACTCTCGAATTAACAGGCCGGTTGTATGATGGTGTTGTATGCTGGACGACCGTGCCTTATTGTTATTCTTGATTTGGACAACGCATTTGATACCGTGAGTCACACAATTATCTTATCTACTCTGGAAGATATTGGAGTACGGGATCATTATCTCAAACTCTTGAAAACTTCTAAGTAACCGTAAACAATGCGTCAAAATAAGTAATGCCTACAGCAGTTATAAAGAGATACAGTGTGGTGTGCCTCAGGGTGCAGTGCTTGACCAAATACTATTTACAGTGTACATAAATGGCTTATTTTCTATTAGCACAAAGGAAGAAGTAGTTTGCTTGGTATATGATACTCCAATAATCTATCAAAAAGCTTTTAGGACAGTTTAAAAAGGAATATAAGTAAAGAACTAAAAACGACAAATGCAACCTTTTTGTTAGGTGTAATTTTTTATTATTCATAATTATAAAAAAGAACATGTAGGAATTATGTGAACGTAGTCTTTTAAAAATGTATCAGCCACTTTACAGAAGTGTGACAGCACACAGGACGTGATTTCAGGCTCCTCAGTTTTGAATTATTCTTATAGGGAGGTGGTTTAGAGCTGTATTTCAAGATTACCGTTACCTGACGGATAAAAGCACCAAGTTTTGTATGAAAGTACCTTAGGGTATACTAATAAATGTTAGCTTAGGAGGCCTATGGAATTTCTAAGAATTTCCATGTACAGCACTAAAATCCAAAATGGCCGACAAACACGACAGAATATCACTTTTAACACAATCAATGATACTGTTAATTTTTAATTACAGCTTTAACCCAACTAAGTACACTACACACCTATTTTAGGGTATTCTACATAAATAAAATAAATAAAATATATCCATATCATTCATTAAAGTAACATATGTCCAAATATAACGCTAATAACAGTTCCCAAAAACAAAAAAATATTTATAGTTATTCAATCAATGGAATACAGTATGCAACAGTTATAATAAATTACATTTGCAAATTACACTTGCACTTGCAAAGTGGTGAACAGACCAGATTAGCTTTCCTACATTTGCAGTTTTTACAGTGTCCTTTTCAGGAACATTTAATCAATTACCTGCATGATCGGGAAACCTCTGGAATTGTCATCCAAGCTGGTACCCATGACTCTGAAACCTTATTCCAAGCAAAATCCTATGGAGAAGGAATCACTTGCTGTGTTTGTGTGCTGGTCATGCAGATACCTGCTTGATCAACTGCCCTTCGGATACGTTGCAGAAGCGCATCCTCAGTCGGTGCAAGTTTGTCTATTGCTCGATTCTTCTGACAGAAAAGCTCCTTTCTTATCTGGTTGATACTGCTGAAAGGAGTGATTTTATCATATAGAACAACAGTCAATCGTTCCGCTTCTTAAAGTATTCAGAGTCGACTTAGTTGGTAATTAGAATTTAGTCAGTGAGAAACACTACATAAACAGGAATGAAATCCAAGATGGCCAACATCTGCAACACAACATCACAAATTCCACTTTTTATCGCCTTTGTAGTAGTAGTGCCTCGAAAAGAAAGACTCACATGTGATATTTTGTCGTATTTGTCGGTCATTTTGGATTTTAGTGCTGTACATGAAAATTTCTAGAAATTCCAGAGGGCTCCTAGGCTAACATTTATTATTATACCTAATGTATCTCCATACCAATTTTGGTGCTTTTATCCGCCAGGTAACGGTAATTTAGCGGTAAGGTAATTAATTAAAATTGTAAGGTTATGTTGAAAAATTTATTTTTCATTTACATAAGGTTATATGTAAACTTCAAAAGTGGAATGAAATAAGGTTATGTTCACGCACACCTTTAGTAGTGGAACGAAGAATCCTGAAAGTTTTCAGCTACGGCAGACTACGGACAGATCGCAGGGGATCAGAAGAAATCGTCAACCCTAGTGAATACATCTATTTAAGTTTATTTTCTCAACATTTTAACATAAACTTTAAACAGCTAGTTTTATGCGATTAAAATGTACCTAATATTGTGCTATGTTCCTAAGACCAATAATTGACTCTGATTTCGATTTAATTTTAAATAAGCTATAAATAAAAGATAATATAACCCCCTAAAAAACAAATTGAAAGCACGAAAATTGATTTAACATTCAACAAAAAATCTAAAAAGGACCCTTCTACTCATATGGTGACTCTATCTGGAAAGAGCAACGGTGCCGTAATTCAAATTACAACTCCATCGAGTGCATTTGGTAGTCATAAAGTTCCTAAAACAACAGGTTCAAGAACTAAACTGTTCTAAATATCATGGAAACAGAAGATATATGTTTTAAAGTAATATTAAATTAATAATTCTTTAAAAAATACTTTACTCTTATACAATGGATTATATTGGAAATTTTGATGTAAATATAATTGATACTTACGAATTAAATACTGCAGGCGAAAGTATTCGTATTGAACAATGTATTCGAAAATTTCAAGATAGTTGATAATAATATTAGAAGCATTGTAAGAAGTTTAGAGGAATTTACAGTTTTTATTGAACAAATACATTCTACATTCGACTGCGATGTTCTCACTAAAACATGGCGCATACCTAACTAATACAGACATTATACAAGGTGTAACTAATATAAGTAGAAGTTTTGTAATGGAGGGTAACTGTAATGATTTAGAACATCACTTATTCTTACTAACACCTTCTTTATTAACACCTTAACCATATACGTGTTTTATAATTTAATTGTAGGCAATTAATAAATAAAATTTATTATTGTATTTTGTTTTAATGCAGTTGATACCAGACAATGCGTATTTAGCTCTTTGTTCAGGGTTCAAAGTGTCTGAATTAATAGCTATATCTTCTAAGGACAATTAGTGTTTAATATTAACCTCAATTATAATTATTCCTAACTCAGTGGCGCTCAACAAATATTTCCACGCCATACTAATCTGTGGCAAACCCATAAACTTTACTTTGCTGTAAACCTCCGACGGCAAAAGTTGCATTTTTATATTAACTTTTTTAACAAAAATTCTAGTTTTTTAGATATAACGTTTTAATATACATCTACATATAGATGTACAGTCATTAGCAAATGTCTTGTCCCGAGCAGGCAACACATTTAACAATTCTGGTAAAAGAAACGACGTACGTTTCGGTGCATAGTTTCTTTTGTTTACAAACAACACAGCAAATCTAACCAGTTTTAAAGGATGCTACCCTACCTAGAGTGGCTTTGTATAACAATAATAGAGTAATAAAAACTGCTATTTTCAAGTGAATTTCTTATTTTATTGGAATACAAAACAGCCGTTTTACTTCTACTATCGTTTCTTCTATTTTAAGAAATAAATATGGTATACTTTTTTCTACTTTATTATAAACTCTATTAATTTATTTACGAGTTTGATTTGTTTATTTGCAAAGTTTAATTATTTTGTAAACACTAAAAAAAATAAATTTTTAGTACTAACTGTAATCAGTTTTTATTGCAAAAATTAGTAAAAATAATAAATAATCAAAACTAATAATCATTCCCCGAGTTTCCAAAGTAGAATCAGATTGGGCATACAAACGAGGCATATTTAAACATTAAGGGCCGGTTTATTCACCTTCAGGTAAAATTCCCAGTAGTTGCCGGTCAAATAAATTAAGTTTAATAATAAGGGTACAACTTATGCACTCAGGTAATACATACAAAAGAGAGATGGGTAATTCACAGAATAATGTGTTAGAGAGAAAAATTAAACCCATTGACTAATCTACTTAAAAGGAGGCGGGATTTAAAAAAACCTGTAATCTTTCACAAATATTTTCTAAAAATTTTAGGTAACAGATATTAATGATACGAGGGAAGATCAATATTTACGGTCCCTGATATAGAAAGAGAAAGAATTTTTAAAACATTATTTATTTATTTCTCAACATAATCTCCCTGGACTTCAATGCACTTGGTCCACCGATGTTCCAATGCTTCAATGCCTTTCAGGAAGAAGTTTTCCGGTTGCTCCTCAAACCAGCCATTTACTGCGGTCATAACTTCATTATCGTCTCCATATTTTTTTCCACGCAGGTTTTCCTTTAATTTTGGAAATAGATGGTAATCACTGGGTGCCAGGTCTGGTGAATATGGAGGGTGTTCTAGGATTTCAAAGCCAGCGTTCTGTATGGCAGCCATGACAATGCAGCTCTTGTGGACTGGAGCGTTGTCCTGATGGAACAAAATTTTGTGTGCCAACTTTCCTGGTCTTTTTCGGTCGATGCTTTCGCGCAATTTTGGAATTAACCCTGCATAATAAGAACCCGTTATTGTGTGTCCACGCTGCAAATAATCGATCATCAAAATTCCTTCTGCATCCCAGAACACTGTGGCCATAATCTTTCCAGCCGCCCGTTGAACTCGAAATTTGCGTGGAGGTGGAGAACCTCTGTGATGCCACTCCATACTTTGTCTTTTCGTCTCAGGATCAAAATGGTGCACCCATGTTTCATCCACAGTCACAAAGCGAGTGAGAAATTGCTTCCGATTGGCCTTCAGGTACTCCAAATTGGCTTCCGAATGCAGCACTCTAGAGCGTTTCTGATCGACGGTCAGCATCTTTGGAACCCAACGCGCCGAAATTTTTCTGAGATCAAGAACATTTCTTAAAATATTTTCAACTGACCCATAAGAGATGTTCGTTATTTCCGCGATATGGCGAATAGTCAGTCTTTTATCTGCCATTACCATATCATGGATCAAATTGATGTTTTTGTCAACGGTGACACAGACTGGACGTCCCGCACCTTTCGCATGTTCGCAAGTTGTTCTGCCTAATCTAAACTCACGAGACATATTTTTCACCACTTGGTAAGAAGGGGCAGAGTCCCCTAAAACGTCTGTCATATCCTTGTGAATTTCAGTAGGTGTTAATCCTTTTTTTGCAAATACTTTATCACCGCTCTGACTTCACTTTTTTCCATTTTTAAAAATTGTCTGTTATCGACCAGCTTAATTATTAATAACTTTCAAAGAACAACACGCACCTACGCAAAACTTGACACAACAAATAATTAGTAATGACAGTTCTCATAGAAAAATGAGTGACGATATCATGCAAAGCCTACTATGTCAGGGACCGTAAATACTGATCTACCCTCGTATATATGATCTAAGGTTCTATGCATTCTCAAGGGTGTTTCTTAATTTTTGTTTTGTGACTGTTTTGTTTTTAGTACTGACTATATCTATGATTCTAGTTTTTACTTAGTTTGTAGTATTTTTATTAAAACAACTGAATATTTAATAACTTTTTAAAATTTTAACGTATTTACATAAATAAATGCCTATATTATTACTTTATTTTTACTTATCGCTTACATTAATTTCTGCGATTATTTAATTATCTAAAGTACTCCTAAACCTCTATTTTTTGATTATTGTTTTCATTATTATTTTCGTTTAGTTATTTTTTATTAAATGTAAAGAATGAACCATAAACACACTATATAACTTTGTTTAACTAGTAGATGCTTCTATTTAAAAGGACTATTTTATAAAGTGTGCCAAAGAAATTTTCAATAGAATGAGTAACAAGAGTTTTTACAAGCGTGTTTTCAAAACAAGCTTTAAAGAATTTAAATATCTTGCCCAGGTAGTTGTCCATCTCCGTTTAATTCGGTCTCTTTCGTACTCAGTATAAGGGGTATTTCGATTCTTAAAGCAGCAACGCCCTTACTCGGGACAAGACATTTGCTAATGACTGTACGTACCTAGTTAATAGAAGATACTAATAGTACTTCTCCTGACCAGGTTTTCGATGACCGGAAGATATACGATATTTGACTTCAGAATCTTATTTAGAGTTGTACAGAGGTCCGAAATCCGTGAGCTGGACTTGTCGAAGTATGGTCGTTAACCCGCCATCTTGGATTCAATGCCAAAATGACAAATGGCTGGATCTCCGTAACGGTTGCTCCGAACTTGATGTAGTTTCTTTTGATCGATTCGACATTTTATTTGCAATTCAAAAGGTTCTATAACATTTTTTCGTATCTCTAACAATAAGTGCGTTATAACTAAAATAATGAGATAACATTTCTTCTTTCTCATATTTCGGTGTCCAGCTTTTTGTTTGTAATTTATTTAAAAATTTCTTCAAATAAAGAAATATTGTTGCATTCTAGATATTTAGATGCCGTTTACTGTTTCTAATTATCTTTAAAAATAAAAATGATATATCATTTTGGTCGCGAGAAGTACTGTCAAACATCTATGTAGCTGGTAGTTAAACTTTGTATTTTTAATTATCGGTGCGCATAGACGCTATACTGTTTTATAAATATTATTTTTTCGCATGTTTCATTAATATCACACTTGCAAAATGCTGTACTTTAAATTTTTCACCAGTACATATTTTATTAACATATTATGAACTTTCACAAGAGCAAGTAATCATAAATAAGGTCATCGTCAGTATTTATCTCGAACGCATATTTAGTGGGATATAGATGCATAGTTAGTCGCTCTGTATCAATTTAGGTACAAGGGTACAGTAATAAGATCTTTTAATATGGCCAACACATGAAAGGGAAGTTGGAGACAAAGTTTTGGATACAAAATTTCTGGCGTGAAAATAGATCCAGGATCTTAGTTCATCAAAAAACTTGCAAGAAAATCCTGGTTCAGTGTTAAAACTAGAAATTCCTCGGCATACACGATTCCAAAACTAATTTTTTAAAAATATTTTAAAGGACTAATTATTAATAATAATTTAATTTTTTGAACCTAATTTGCTGGTGTAGTCCACCCAACCAGAATGTGAGCTGCAGCGAGTACGTTACACCAATTCTGCCGATGAGTTTCTAAAAGTATATCTACTGGAATGTATCTAGGCTTCTCTCGCTCTCTTTCTCCTGTGCGGAACCATATGCCCGATTTGTGTAAGAATTGCGAAAAATGATGCAAAAGAAGAATGAATACGTCCGTATCTGAAGAAAAAATGACTGCTCGAGTTTCGACAACTGTTTCCTAGAGATTTATTAGATTTAGCTTATCTTCTAAGATGTAATTAATAGATGGACCAATTTCAGTTTTACGAATATATAAAGTAGGAAAAGTGTTATTTTTAGTTACAAAAAAACTAAAGCAAACATCAAGATCAAAATGGTCAATTCACAATTTTTGCCGAAAATATTTTGAATGTTTGATTTACTCTTCGTAGAAGACCAAATTGAATCAAATCTGTTTGCTACTTTTGACCGAATGAAAAAAATAACAAAAATTATGTCAACACGAGAAGCGTTTTTACAAATTCCTAGTTCTTTGTAACGGAAGATAATAGTTTTCCTACTTTACTCGAAACTCGAGCAGTCATTAGTTCTTCAGATATGGACGTATTGATTCTTCTTTTGCATCATTTTTCGCAATTCTTACACAAATCGGACATGTGGTTCCGCACAGGAGGAGAGAAGCCTAGATACATTCCAGTAGATATACTTTTAGAAACTCATGGGCAGAATTGGTGTAACGTACTCGCTGCAGCTCACATTCTGGTTGGATGTGACTACACCAGCAAATTAAGTTCAAAAAATTAAATTATTATTAATAATTAGTCTATTAAAATATTTTTAAAAAATTAGTTAAATTTCGAATCGTGTTTACCGTATGCTGAGGAATTTCTAGTTTTAACACTGAAGCGGGATTTTCTTGCAAGTTTTTTGATGAACTAAGATCCTGGATCTATTTTCACGCCAGAAATTCTGTATCCAAAACTTTGTCTCCAACTTCCCTTTCATGTATTGGCCATATGGCCAATACATGAAAGTAATAAGTAATAAGAGTAATACAGTAATGTATATACAAAAGACATACAAATCTTTTGTATATACAAAAGATCTTATTACTGTACCCTTGTACCTAAATTGTTACAGAGGGACTAACTATGCATCTATATCCCACTAAATGTGCGTTCGAGATAAATACTGACGATGACCTTTTAAAACCCACTAACAGTTTGCTTATTATTTGTGATTACTTGCTCTTGTAAAAGTTCATAATATGTTAATAAAATATGTACTTGTAAAAAAAGGAAATTTAAAGTACAGCATTTTGGAAGTGTGATATTAATGAAACTTGCGAAAAATTAATATTTATAAAACATTATAGCGTCTATGCGCACCGATAATTAAAAATTCTAAGTTTAAAACTACCAGCTACATAGATGTTTGACAGTACTTCTCGGGACTAAAATCGATATATCCTTTTTATTTTTAAAGATAATTAGAAACGGTAAATGACATCTAAATCTCTAGAATGAAACAATCTTTCTTTATTTGAAGAAATTTTTAAATAAATTAAGAACAAAAAAGCTGGACACCGAAATATCAGAAAGAAGAAATGTTATCTCATTATTTTAGTTATAACGCACTTATTGTCAGAGATACGAGAAAATGTTATAGAACCTTTTGAATTACAAATAAAATTTCAAATCGATCAAAGAAAACTACATCAAATTCGGAGCAACCGTTAAGGAGATTCAGCCATTTGTCATTTTGGCATTGAATCCAAGATGGCGGGTTAACGACCATACTCCGAGCCCTACCTAAGTCCAGCTCATGGATTTCGGACTTCTGTACAACCCTAAAGAAGATTCTGAAGTCAAATCCCGTATACCTCCAGGCCATCGAAAACCTGGTCAGGAGAAGGACTATACATTTTAAATCGTGACTATTTATTGTTAAACCAAATTAGATGTATTGTTTTAAAAATTTAAAAGGGCAAGCAAAATAAGTTAAAAAGAAATTGCAATTTATTTAGATTAAAAATATAAATATGATACACGATGAAAGTTCACATATTGCATGCTGTGTTACACAAATTTAATTATTTCTCCTTTATATTTTAATAAAACAATTGTCTATTTTCATGTACTTTGATGAGTTGGCATTATTGCAAATATACTTCATTAAAAAAATTATTAAATTAGAAAATAACTCCAGGAACGTTATTAATAATAAACAGAAATAATACAGACGCATTTATATTTTGCTATTCTTGTAGACACAGATAAAAAATTTTGATCCAGGGTTGTATTAATATTTTATCCTCATTTCTATTTCCAGCATATGTATTTATACACAGTTCCGGAAAAAACCCCCAAAAATGCACAACAAAGTTAAATGATTGGCATAGTGTATGCCGAATGATGTCTTTGTTGGAAGCCTTTAACTAACCCGACTATTTGGTTTCTGCCGGCTTATTTTGATCGAGTAGAATTGGAAACCGGACAAATAATTTAATTCCGTTCACAGTTTGACGCCTAATTACGGGGTGAGTAATTGAAACCCCGCAAACAATTAGACTGTCACTTGTCTTAGTCGGTGGGTGGCGGCGCCGACGCCAGCTACCACCAGCGTCGACTCGCTTTCACATAAAAAAAAGCTCCCTTCTAGTTTGTTGTTTGTGCAAACGCGTAACAATGAGAAATAAGGCCGCACGCGCGCTTATAGGTTATCCCGATGTTAAATTGCGTCAAATTTGTTTTGTTGTGTATTTTTTTATTCTCTCACTGGCGCAGACTGAATTAATTGGTCAATTGCGTCCTGTAATGTTCGGTTAATTTATTGTTTTTTCGTTAGGTTTAGGGTTACTAAATATTGAACAGATCGATGGAAATGTGTGTAAATATAAAACACTTACTGCATGTTACTAAATAGAAATAATACGTTTTCATCTGACATTATTACGGTTAACCATCCGAGAAATATTGGAAATCTTTGTTTCTGAAGAAAATGATATCTTTTTACGCCTATTTTTAGGACTAATTTTCCTTTTCTGAGCGACGATCGGAGAAAGCGTAGAGATATTCTATAAAATAATATACGATTGGCCAGGGGTTATTTATATTATATCTATCATTGGGTATATCAAGCTACAAGTTTTTTTAGAAATATACGTATAATAAGGACAAATTTCTTGAAGTTGTCATTTATTATACTTATCAAACAAGTATATTGTCAAATATGAGTACAACTTGTAGATAATGGGACTAATTTGAGATTAAATTTGAAACAAATTTAATTTAAAGCTAATTAGAACAACTTCTTTTACTGTATTTTGACCAATACTGAAATAAATTATATTTAAACTATTAACTTTTTAGATTTAATAAATTAAAATCCACACACGCACATAATATATTTCAATCTTCTAGGTACAGAAAACCTATACATACAGACATGACTATTCCAAATAAATCCTGTCACTACAAAGCACATAAATCAGCAGTTTACAGATATTTAGTAAACAGTGCTTTCACTATTTCACTTACACAACCAGATTCTAACACACAAATCTCAACCATTAAACAACTAGCACGCACAAATCATAATCCCAACATAACCGACACATGAACAAAAAAAATATAAGTTACTTATAAAGAGAATATATCCCATTGATGCTCACACAAAACACACAATAAAATTTCAATAAAAAAATAGATTGAAGACAATTTAAAACATGGTTTATAAAATCTTCCTGTAATTGTATATTTTCGAGGAGTAAGATTTTTCAGAAAATAAACATTTACGAAAACAAAAATTATTTTTAATTTTTTTGGTAAATTAAAAAAAATAGTCATCTCGCAGCTGGCATCAAATCTGGAGCAGCAACGACTTTAATTTACCAACACCTCACTTCTGCTGAAAGCAAAGAAATCAAATTAGCGATCGCGTATTATATTTTAATTTCAAAAGTACAACTTATTGTTAAAGCTACAGCTTCACAAATCATGGTATTGTCAAATGTTTTAAGTATTATTAAAACAGGCATTTGATGTAACTTTTACTGTTATTTTTTTA
Organism: Agrypnus murinus; assembly: GCA_929113105.1. Classification (NCBI taxonomy): domain Eukaryota; kingdom Metazoa; phylum Arthropoda; class Insecta; order Coleoptera; family Elateridae; genus Agrypnus; species Agrypnus murinus. The sequence continues at coordinate 172,076,209 of OV816026.1, read as the reverse complement.
TGACATGAGTTTTCATCAAGAGGCATTTTATTGGTTGGTTGTTTTCTAACTCAACGTGCAGATATGAAATTACATTCGTATTGCTTTCTGAAATTGCTTACTTTTTAATTGAATATACTGCGAAAGCAAAAGATGATTTACATATAGAAGTAGAATTCAATGCTTAAAGATATAGCACACAATATCATGAATTCCGCATCTTACTTCTTCTAGTATGTGTATATGTGGACAAACACAAAAATTCGACATAAGAAATAAAGAACCCGTTCGCTATTACATAAATAAACACAGAAAAATCTAATTACGCCGAACACTTTTTAGAACATAGCCACACAAGGGCATCCCAAAATAACATAATTTTTCTAAATTTTGCAACAACAAACAGATTAGATATTTTAGAAAGTTTTGAGATATACAAATGCAAAGACAGGGTTCTTTAATGAACGAACAGATTGAGCTTTGAGCTTAGCAAACATTATTTTACTGGAAGTGTTCGATATATAATTCCCATTATTATTTTATCTAGTTGTGCTAAAACAATTGTCAGGTAGATTAAAATAATTTTTTCTTTAATTGCTTTCACCTTCTGTACCATAATAGTATTTTGTTAATATTTAGATTTTTAAAAATTCCAAAATTTGCTTTATACGGTTACAAATAAATATTCTGCTACCTCTAATATGACACTTCCATATCGGACACCATTAAGTTTTTATGGAGCACGATTATCTATTACATCTATAATGATCGTCCATCATTTTGTTCACCCACCTTGTATTTGTTTCATAAACTTCATCCAATAACAGGAATAACATCTCATAAAATTCTTTGAAAGTTCATATGTTTTTTACAGAATTCATGATACTTTTCTTTTAATTTTAGATCCCATTTATTATTGAATGATCGTCTACTTCTGGCGTTATAAATGTATCCAGAATTTAACCTATTTTCATGCGAGATTAGATCTATTATAGTTCTACTATCCATCGCAATTCTAGTGAATATCATCATTAATTGATGTGGCTCCAGGCTATTCCATAATTCACTGAATTTTTTCCGATATTAACATTTTGTAAACATAATTATGTTAAAATCTCTTAAGATAATTGTCGTGTAGAATTCTAAAATCATAATTTATAATATTCTGGGAAGAACTTAAAAAAACATCATTGATTAAATTATTCTCTGTCGTACGTCCCTTACGGTAGTGAAGTTCCACCGATCCCACAACGATGAAACGTTTAGAGGGACGGAAGTGAAACAATCCAAAGCAAGGGAAATGGACCAAACCTGGACTGACAGATACCTCGCAGTGTTAATAAGGAATTCCGCTATATTTAAATTTATAAAACAAAACATTAACCTAAAACTTTCTTGGAATCCGGAAATAAATGTCTGCTACAAAATCACAACCACCGCTTGAACTCAACATAAGCAAAAGTCAAAATATATGACACAGTTTACAAAAGAAACAAACGGAGATTTATTCAGTCACAAAGTAATAAACCAGTAATAAACAACAAAATCAGGCAATTAAAAGTTAAATTAGTTCAATACATTATCATTAGAATCAAGTTAAAATTATAATAAATAGTTCATACAAAAATCTGAATGCAAATATTTCACGAATATCCCCTTTAATAATAAATTAATATAAACAATAATTATTTAGTTCTTAAGTTCCTAAAACCAATCTTTTTAGTCATTTAAAAGTCAACTAAATTGAAATCAAATAAATCAGTATTTTATAACAATAAATTATACAGCTATTATATTACTAAAATCAAACCTTTTTTAGAGTTTGCACAAACAGCAAACTAACCAAAACGCGGCTACTTACTTAGGCGTACGATTTCTACAGAAAAGGTACCTTAAATTAAATCTTGCAACTGTAACGGTCAATTATATACAAGATTAAATACAATAACAATGTTTATATTGTAATCATCTTTGTCGATTGACAAAAAAAACGACCAAAACAAAAAAACAAAATGTTGGGAGCCAGCTAACTTAGATTGAAAGCATGATTAACATGTAACAAATTTTATAATGTTGATTGAGATTTTTAATCTCAGGTCGCGTGATGACACGTTCTCACATTCTTTCTTTCTTAAAAACAATTGAGTCATTACTCTTTTAAAATCAATGAACGATCAGACTTTACATTCATTTCAATAATAAGTAATTAGCTACGACTATCATAAAACTGAGTGTCTAGATTTATTATCTTGTTGTTGAAAATTCTCTTGCACACAAAAACAATGTAATGTTTCGCCACAATATATATCTTACCTGAAGAAAACTAGCCGGAGAATCGGCAGCCGAAGTGCTTACAGTTGACGCAGGTCGCAGTTGTGCCATCCGGGATGCCTTGAAATAGCATGGACCGTGCTTGCAGTTCTTGAAGACTTTAAATTTATATATTTTTTAGACTAACCCCTTCTGTTTTGTTTTGTAAATTGTTCCTTTTTAATTTCATTTACTGATAGAAAAATTACAAATATTAGGTTAATCTTATGAACGTGTTTGTTTACATTAATACATTAATTTTTATGATGAACTTTACGGTTTACACCTCAAGTAACAAACGCTGAGTCCCTTATTTTTTAATTCTTTCCTAGAAACTTGTCAGTTCAAGTGCCCTCTAGTAGAATTTTCACAATTCTTCAAAATATTCCCTTTTCTAATATACATGGCAATACAAAATTTTTTTCATACCGCCGGCCATTATCGACTGTTTTTCAGGATTCAAAATCCGCCGGGAACATTAAATTCTCGGCCTAGTACTTACAAAAGTGACATTTGTTAAAAATTCACTAGAAGTGGGGTGGCAGCATTGATTCTTAATTTTCTAAATGTCAACAAGTTAGACAATTTTGACATAAATGAGAAATCAAAACCAGGCAATTCATAAATAAACAAATAAAACCTGTGAATAATAGTTATTTACTTTCATTAATAGATAATCCTCATCGGGAGCACTTGTAATAAATTTTTCAATGTCTTCAATCTCTAAACATTTAGATTTTTTCGGCAAGTAACCATCTTTTTTTCTTTTCAAAAAAGCAATTAGTTTTGAATAAGTTTCAATGTTGATATTGTCTTTAATATTGAGCGTTGACTTCAACATGGAAAATATGGACCATAGAGTTGCAGAATTGTTTTTCTTTTATTTCTCATCAAAATAAGCAAGTAGAACATACTCATTGTAAACATTATTCGTATTATTGCTAGCACACCATTTCTTAAATTCGTCATAAGCCTTCCAATATCGAGTTGCAGATTTTGCAGGTAATAAATTCTTTATGGCTGCTTCAGCTGCTTCTTTTATATGAGCTGGCGTTTCCATAATTCGTTTAGTATTAGCAAATTAATTATTTTCAGAAGAAATGTCAATTTAATTCGAAATTTAAAAATCAAATGTGCAGTGAAAGGTAGGTACCAACCACAAAAAATTAAATCCCCAGTTATTTACTTTCGCTACTTTTTTACTTTTAAAAAATGATTTAAATTTGTTGGCATGAAAAATTTTGTGGATTACACGTCCAGAAAATGTTTTGCGAGTGCTCGTGTTGCTCCGCCTCGGCTAGACGCCTCGGCTACGCAATACCACTCACACTCGCAAAATATCATTTTCTGGACTAGTGATCCAAATAACTATTGGTTTACAAAATTAGATGTAAAATAATGCATCAAATTGCTAATAACAAAATTGATAAATGTTGATAAAGACTGATAGTTTCCAAAATAGTAATATGAAAATAACAACATAGAATAAAAGGAAACTAACGAATTCATAATAATAATTTTGCGTAAAATAATTTTCAAAACCAATGGCATCGTAGAATCGGGCGCTATTCCAACAAATTAAAATTTAAGACGCTTCAATATAAATAAATAAAGAGAAAATAAAGATTAAAATTTTATTTTAACCTAAAGAAATAAATATTTTCTATTCCAATCAATTATAATTATAAACTAAAGCAAATATTCATTATAATATATACAGGGTGATTCAGTAATAATAGTAATCTTTTAAATGGTAGGTAGAGGGAAGGCCGTAGAGCTAATTTACCTTGACAAGTATAGGTCAAAAACGATTAGTTTCCCAGAAAATGAATGTTAAAGTTTAATGAAACCAAAAGCATCCACGGTCAGGACCGGATCCAAAAATTCAACTAAACTTTAAAATTCATTTTCTGGAAAACTTCGTTTTTGACCTATACTTGTCAAGGTAAATTAGCACTACTGCCTCCCCTCTACCTACCATTTAAAGGATTACCTTTATTTCAGAATCACCCTGTATACTAGGATGGCTTTCATACTTCCATACTAGGGTGCCAGTTATTTTACAAAAGTTAAAATTTTTTAGGTCCCCCTTCCTAGTTCTCTTTAAAATGTCAAAAAATGAGCTGTGCAAAATTTATTTCAGCCGATTTGGTCAATATTAACCCGTGCCACCGAGAGGTTAAAGTTAAAATGGGATTTAACATTCGTTTGGTGCATTTCTAGAGACTTTGTGGCGTAACTTTTTATCTTTCTATGTTTTAACTTCAAAATTTATATACTTATGTTGTTGAAACTGTTGAACACGAATATGATCAAATTCAATCTGTCAGAAAAACTTTTAAAACCCCCATTTAAAACTTTAACCTCTCGGTGGCACGTGTTAATATTGATCAAATAGGCTGAAATTTTGCACAGCTCGTTTCTTTTGACATTTTAAAGAGATTTAGGCGGGGGGGCGACTAAAAAGGTCTAACTTCTGCAAAATAACAGCTACCCTGATATATACATTACCTAAAAGTTAGAGAAAAGGTTTTCTAGTTAAAGATTAAAAACATTATTAGTATAGTTTGTGGATAAAAGGGTGTAATTTGTCTTCGTGATGTTTCTTGGACATAATTTTCAAAGAGATAATAGATATAACCTTAATAGTGAGACTAACGAAAACCGTAACGAAGAAGCCGAAATAGATGGTTTCGACTTCAAAAATAGAGGTCCGGAGAGGTACCAATTGCCTCGTGTTTTAGGTATGGTCTTCCTTCAAAACAAGGAACTGATAGAAATAGATCTAATAAAATAAATTTTAATTTAGAGAAAGTTTACCTTCGTGAAACTAAAATTTAATCTTCCACTCACTCGCGAGGAATATTTCTTCACAAGCGAATGGAATGTCCGCTGTTACATTAATAAATTTTAATAGTTACGATTTTATTTTGGTTTGTATATGTAAATTAAATCTTCTGCAAGATTAATATAAAAATAATTCTGTAATTTAAGAATTTTTACAATATTACTGAAATTTTAAGTTTGTGAGAAAATTTTTAATAATACTTACAGTTTGAATAGGTTAAAGTTAGAATTAAATTAATTTGAATTTATGTGGTGAAATTATGCACACCACTATAATTTGGTTATATAATCTTAATTGATTTGTTATTTCTATTTATTTTTTAATTAAATTTAAATTATGTATTTATATTAAATAAAATTTGCTGTTCTTTCTTCTGTCTTTTTAGAAAAGAATTAATATGCACGTCTTGTTTTAGACTTGAAAGTTTATTATTAAGTATAATTCGTTTTTAATCTAAAGAATTTTTAATCTAAAGAATTGTGTTAAAACAATATTTGATTTTTAGGTTTAAATGAGGAATAAGTTGAGAATCATTTTGAACGAATTAAATATTTAATTATTCTTATCATTCAATAACAGTAAAAAATAAGTTTTAATAATAGTAAAATTTAATCTATATTTTAAATATAATAAGAAGTAATATGGAACGTTTATTATTTAATTACTATCATTTTTTAATAATAGTAAAAAATATATGTTTAATTTGTATGTAAAAGTAATTTGTTTGTTTTAAATTGTTATTTTTTAAGTTTAAATGAAAAATATTATACTTATATTATTTTCAATATATGTTTCATAGTTGATTTATTTTCTTTTTGTAATATTTTGGGAGAATTAAAATTAAAATTGTGAGATTGTGACAGTTATCAATTGCATGATCAGATATTTGACTATATGTCAGATTACTGAAGAATGATAAATAAATATCTGAAATGGTCATTCAAGAAAAACAGTTTTTTTGTGTATTATTCATTTATTCTTAAATGCGACTCGTTAGTAAATTTTCCAAAAAAATCATATATTATAAACACTCTTGCATGTTGAAAAATAAATCACAGACAAACTGGTAAAAAGGATTAAGTATTTTTTAGAAAATTTCTCCCAAACTTCTCTTGAGCCTTACTTCTTGAAACTCAATAACCATGAAATGAAATAAAAAAACAATTTAATTATTAAAGGTTATAAAAAATATCATAACATTTATTAATATTTATGTAGTACCTGACAGATGTAAATTATATAAATATTAAAACAAATGAAAATTAAAAAAATATAAAAAATATTAAGGTAAACGCAAGAAATAGACTTGAACAAGAGGGAGAGGACTGGAAAGAGGAAGACTTAAAAATTGCAAAATTCTATAACAGCGTATGATCTACCCAAGATATAAAAAACACTGGTAGATCAACTCCCCTATGCTTGCCATGATAAATTTTTCACCCAAAATTGAAACGAGATCATTAGTTCAAAAGTCGCCGCTAGATGCCGCAACAGTGAAACGTGAGTGTCAAACCAAACCACATCTGTTAACCTTCAAAATTTATTAAGCTTTTTTAATAATAATAAAATTTATATTTTTATTATTGTCATTCGAGAATTTAATTGATGTTTCTTATGCAGCTTTGTTTGTGTTTATTATAATTAACAAGCCAGAATTAATAAAAGATAGAGCGTTCTCAAATATACAGGTAAGTATAAATGAACACTTATTTCTAAACTAATTTTTCTGGTTTGTTTTCGATAGCAAAACGCCATTCGTATCATGTGATAAATTTTACCAGTAAATAGTTTGATGTTTAATTGTTCTATTAAAATTGCTTTTTTTAGGGATTCCACCTTTCTGTATGTGGCTAATGGTAATGGAGTGACGGCCGTTATGTATTTCTCAATCACAATATAAGGTATTTAGAAAATCAGTTGTCGAAATGAAGGTGATAGTGAAGTGAAATTGAAGGTATAGCAAAAGAAAAAGGAATGGAATGTTAAAGGAAAAAAATGAAATTGTGGCTTGGCGACGACATTATCTCCGGGAAATGCGGAAATTGAGGACAGAAGGGAAACAAATTTATTACTTAGATGAAACGTGGGCAAATGCAGGTCATACAGTGCAAAGAATTTGGCAAGACACAACCATAACTACAGCAAGGCAAGCTTTCCTACAAGGGTTATCTACAGGACTGAAGAATCCATCTGGCAAAGGAAAACGTCTTATTGTGTTGCACATTGCGTCAGAGGAAGGATTTGTAGAAAATGGCCTACTTTTGTTTGAATCCAAGAAGACTGGCGACTATCATGAAGAAATGAACGCCGAAGTCTTTGAAAAGTGGACCCAAGCAATATTGCCGGCTTTGGAGGAAGGAGCAGTGATAATTATGGATAATGCCTCATATCACAGCAGAAAAGTAGAAAAAGTTGCTTCTTCTTCAGCAAAAAAGGCAGAGATTCAAGCTTGGTTAAGTAAGAACTCTGTTACATATGAAGCCGATATCGTTAGAGCTGAACTATTAACGCTGGACGAATTAGCTACAGCAGTTGGTCGTAAAATTCTACGATTGCCACCATATCACTGCGAACCTAATCCTATAGAATTAATATGGGCCCAAATAAAAGGAGAAGTAACAAGAAATAATACCAACTTTAAAATCCAAGATGTACGAAACCTGCTACTTACCGCAGTTGCTAATGTTTCTTCCGAAAATTGGAAGAAAGCGATATCACATACCTGGTAGAACAGGGCATGTGGGAAGCTGATTTAACAGCGGATATTGTGATCGAACCATTGATTATCAATTTGGAAAATGAATCTGATTCATCAACGAGCTCGGATTCTGATTAATATTTCTTATGTAATTCATCGTGTGTACACTGGCTTGCAAAAAATTCGCGTACACCTATTTTTGATTGTATTAAGTCGGTCTTAATTTTTAAATTGTCAGTGTCAATCAGTTAAAATTATTTTTTGTACGACCCTGCTATATCGGATTGTTTACCAAACTTGGTTTTAGAATAGTAAGTTATGTTTACTGGTTACTAAGCAACAACGCGTCGATAAGTAATTACTTACCGTTCAGTTCTGTCAAAAACAGAACGGTAATTAAATTATATGTAATTTATATAATAAATGAATCATCTTTAGATGTCTCTTTCGTGAAAAATCATTATTTTCTAAATAATTATTGAACTATTTAAAAATTTATTATCAACGGCTCGGGTATAGACCTAACAAAGCCTAACCTAACCTAACATACATAACACAACATAACCTAATCTAACCTAATCTACCCTACCCTAGACAGCCACAGGCAGTTCTCTGACGTTCGCAGCCACGCGAAACCTTTAGCTAAAGTCATTCTGTTACTGAGAATATAATTAAGTATCAACCGCAATCAACCAAAGCATATACTCACATTAAATAGAGAAAACAAACAAAATGAAAAGTGACGTGCATACAATGGAATTAGAAACTAAAGATAATGCAAATGGCATCTCGATAACACTATTAAAGGTACAACTGGCGTCTTTTCTCAGCCTATCAAATGCTTTATTATCGTGGCGCATTCTAGTGCAAAACATGTTGCCATCGACTTTACATGGGCGGTAGACTTAACATGTGTTAATAGACTTAAATGAGCCCATAAACTTAACATCAGTCAAGCCTCAGTTATCTGCAATTCTCAAGAAATTCTGTTTCTGAATTTCAGTTTACATTTCAAAGGTGTTTATGAAAATACTAATCACTCCGTATGAATAGTATTGACTGAAAATGAGAAACGGTCGGGATCTTATTTTTCGCCTGGGCCGATTTCTAAACCCAGTCCTGCCCTGCTTAGAAGTTCAGACGTTTTTATAATCTTGAGATAAAAGTTGTCCATTTGTTAAATGCGTGGATAAATAATAAATCTAATAAAATAATAATTATTAAGGCTGTTTGCTTTTGAGCGAGGAATCTAGATGGCGGAACATCTCTTGTACATCAATGCACCGATTGCTATGATTACATGATTAACCCTACTAGAATCTAACTGAATCTAGAGAAACCCCACTCTTACCTCACAGTAAGAATATTTTAATATAATTTTTATTTTAAGAATATTTTTAAAATTCAAATGCATGCATAAAGTGTGATTTGTTTGTTACTACCTTACAAACCTTAAAAATTTAAGAAAAAGTATTATAAATTGGCAACGTCGCTGCAGATTCAAAGAAAACTGTCGTGTTGAATAATCAACTAATAGGGGCACTATATTTTAACGGTTTCTCCTAACCACACATTGTATTTGACTAATTGCCAATACGCATTTTGGTAACGATGTTACCTTTTTCTCTGCATAAAACCGTCTAATTCTAAAAGTTGTTATAATAATCCTCTCCTTCTATGGTCGAATTTTAAAGAGTCAATCATAACCATGCAAAAAGATTTTAATACAAACATGAAACTAGGGATATAGATATATCTTTAAACACAAAGAAAAGAGAAAGAAAAGCTTAACCAATTTCTATTGCTGCCATAAGCTCACAAAAAGCTCACAAGCAAAATTTTGTTGGTTTCAAAATCTTCCTTCCTATTCATAAGAAAATGTATTACTTTTACTGAGAAATTACGTTATTATTTGAAAGCAATGTTAGAATAATTCTTAACTAGCAAATTTTATTATGTTTTAAACCGTTTTTGTTCACTTTCCCCGGGTCTTCACTTTATTCCATGCACTAGCGCTAATAGCACCGAACTGTTGAAACAATAGTTTTCTCGCCAAGATAAAACAACAATAATGCCCCGCGTTGAAGCCAGATGAAACATACTCAATTCTACACAAAAATACAATTTACAAAATGGCCCCGCGATTGGGCGCCGGTGAAACAAACGTTAATCTGCACGAGAACAGAACTATAAAATCTTATTAAAAATACATCATACTTACTGTAACTGAAAACTCAAAAAATATCTGCCACAGCTTGAGATTTAAACTCTCTCTTTACAAATTAATTAATCAAGTCGTAGGTATTGGTTCCACAGCTGTATAAATTGTGAAAAGGAATAGATAAGGGTTCAAACACAAATAAAAACGTAAAAGGGCGCCATCTGGTTCTGAGCTTAGTTAATTACAAATTAACCATTCAAAGATGTTAATTGAATAAGCATTAAAATTTATTAAATTCATTAACCAGAAAATGAATAGAATATTTAATTAAAACAAAATTTTGTTTACTTAAAATTGTTGAAGAGATGAACTTAAGCATTCATAACCAATATGGTTCCGTTTTTCAGATCATTCAGTATAGATTTAATAACATTTATTAACAAGAAAATAATGGTTGAAACACACATAACAAAGATAAACAAATAAAACACACCTCATATATTTATTACAAGTCCACCCTAAATTTATTAGGTTATAATTATATTCCAAATTAATCAATCAAAATTCACCTAACACTCTTCATTAAATAAGGAAAATAACAAAAAAATTGATTAAACCAACCACAAATATTATTCAAAAGCATTACTACAAGTATTAGAATTTATATTGAGTGGTCGTGAACACAAAATACCTCAAACCAATCAATTAGATCGATCACCTAAATGGTAAAAACTCATTAATTCAAATATTAGCCCGTGTATTGACTAGAGCTTTTTCTGGACAAAATTTAATAACAAATTTCTAAAAGAAGTTGGACAAATTAAATTCGTCCAACAATATCAATATAACTGAATTGTAATTAAGTTAAAGTCTAAAGATTTTTAAATAACTATGAGAGCTCTCCCTAAAGAAAATTCATAACTATGACATTCTTCAATACTTGAATTACAAACAAATACCTACTTAATATTACAGTACCTTGCATTTTCATTCATTAACTCATGGAATACCATACACCTAGTTCGGTAGAAATTGGAAATTCGCCTGTCATGCGGGGAACTTGCGGTTGAATTCAGCCCAGCATCGAAGTGTAGATTCTCCATACAAAAACGCGATCCAAATCAATTATCAACGGCCCATATGATTACATAAACCAAGAGAGTCAGGCACAAAAATAACCAAGATTTTAATTTGCTATTAAGTAATATCGTAATTATTTTCCCTCGGAAAATTAGCGAAAATGTGTCTTGAGCTTCAAATTGTTTTAATTCATTTATATCAATAAATGCTTTCAACTTCTTTAAGCCGAATTTTAATGTACAAACGCACAAAAAGTGCTCACTAAATTTAGGATTACTTCAAGAGATTCTTCTCTCATTAATTAACTGCACTTATCGGTAGATCGGACGAAAGGAAATACTTGCTATTACACATTTTTCATCAAAGAATAAACCACTATGATTTATACGCAATACGAAATGACACGTCTTTCAAACACTACTTAATGCACGTAAAACCTTTTCAAAAGGATTAGCACTTAACGGAATAACTTTAAACGATAATCACTATAGCTAGAATATCTTGCAATTCCATAAGATTAAAGAACTGTAATCCATTGACACTACTTCAAAATCGATCAATCATTATTGATCGAAACTCGAACGATAAAACCGCACACCCCATAATATCGACCATTCGCGGCAAGCGTGCTTTTTCAAGTCTGCTAAGTGAGGCCACGCTACAACAACCCTGATCTCCGCGGTCTTATTTCCGTGTAGAAATACATTCTTATTTCCGTGTAGGAATATCAGCCAATCGCGAGGTCTCACTCACAACTAAATATTGATCGATTTTTAAGTAACCAATCACAACGAGTTGCATGTTTTTTACTTAACCAATTATCGCACGGCATCTAAAAAAGCTAATATCGATCTTTTCTCTAAAACTGCATAAGCTTCGGCCCCCATTTTTGTTAAACACTTATATATTAAAAAGAATGGAGATTTACAGAGCCGAACCTAGGATTTTTAATAAGAATAAATGCTAAATTTTGCGTACAAAATGCTGGTGGAAAATGTACCCGTTACACTGTCTACATCTACAGCGTGTCAGGAGTAAGAACGCATTAATTTTAAGGGGTGATAGAAGACATCAAAACAAACAACGAAAAACCTTTACGGTGACAACCCTGTAAAGTTTGTTATAAAATTTGCTCCACATTCGCACAAAATGCTGGATGTGGAAGTTTGTTGAGCTTGGAATACAACACGTTTTATTTACAACCTTACAATTTAATGAACAATATTTGGGTCAATGCCTAATCACAGCTGTGAAAAATAATACCCTTTTAGAGTGAGATAATACTAAGTTTGTAGTTTGTTGAACTTTGAAATAATAATTTGCCAATAACGCACGAGTTGCCGTTTATTTAATAACAGTTTTAATGATTTTATAAAAGAATATCTTTCAAAGAGAAGATTTATCTAATTTAAATTAGGTAATTAGGTTGAGGGATTTTGTTGACACCTTGTTTTGGCTACATTGTCTATATCTATACGAAACGGTGCAATTAACTAATGATTCGATTCACTTTGATTTGATACAAAAAATTGTTAATATCATTTAAAGTAAAAACTATTGAAAACAATTCTTGTTATTCGTTATAATAAATCGAAATAATTTATAAACGAACTAAAATAATCTGTTACTAAATTATTTAATAGATTGCTAAATTAAGGTAATATTTAATCTGTAATTATTAAATAGAACTAAATAAGCAAATTATTTAAATTAGAGATTTTCTACAATACGTCTCTGCTCCAACGGCAACTGAACAACTGCTGCCAACACGCGGTCGCCTTCCAAACATTCACCAGCAACAAGTTCGTTCTCTGTGAACTCATCAGCGCGGTGTATCGATACCCTGTAATAGAACAAGCACGTTTACGGCCTCCCACCAAGGGCTGGTGCTAGCATCAATTTTGAGAGCTCGAAATCGAAAGTAGCAGCTGTTTAGGAGGGGCAAATGCACCTCGGTGCACTGCACAGGAGTAGTAGTAATCAGAAGTGCGAGTGCGAGATGAGAGGGTAGAGAATTCTCGATAACGCGTTCAGTGTCTATACTCATCGTTTCTATAAGTCTACCCACAATTAAAATCTTCACAACGTTTCTTCTAGGTGAGCACTAGTATTTTCTTTGAAAAACATACCGAGTTTCTGTTATAAAACACGAAATTGGCATCTGTATGTATTTGGTCCGTGGAGCCGGTTTAGTAACCTCGTAGGTTCGCTCTCGCAACAACTACCTACTTTAAATTTTGCTACCCCTATAGTATAGTCTCTCTGTTGTTAGTATACCCTAGGGTGAATTCTAGGGATGATAATATTTTATAATGTAAATTCTATATCGATTTAAACCCCCAAATCAACATGTTTATAAATTAAATTTTAAAAAATAAACATATATCGTGTAGAGAATGCCATGCTGTTTTGATTTTTAATTTTATTATTGTTTACAAAAATATAATCAATGTATGTGTAATTTTAAATTGTGGTCTGTCTAATAATAAATATTATTTTGTACGCATGAAAATGATTTTGTATAAAAAGTATAAATAAGTATATAATTATAATAAATTTTATATTATCTAATTATATTAAATTTGATGAAAAAATGAAATAAAAAAACGAAACATGTTTGGTGTTCGATTGTAGTTATTGTAGCTTCACTACTCCTGTAAACTTCTGAAAATGCTCAACATTTAGAATCACGTACTGCACTTCACTACTTCAAGCATCATTAATTATAATAGGAAAAAGTTAGTAATATTTAACTTTTATAAGTAGTTTGAATATTTAGTAGTTTGCCCAAACTATTTTGTATTAAACATTTCAGTCTCTACGTAAACAACGTTTTATGTGCAATATAATTAAATTAATTCTCATTTAATGTTAATCAATAAATGACCCTCAGGGCTTTTTGTTTTACCCGGACATAAATCTTTCTTGACGAACAAAACATTGTTGCATTTATTTCATTATTCAGTCTGGGAAATTACACACTACAATCAATAATCACAAAATTATTTTATTAAGTAAATAAAAGCCACAGAGGGATTTCTATTATTATATTATAATAATTGTTGTTAACCTATATTATTGTCTGTCTGGTAGTTTACCTAGTAATTTATTGTGTATACACGAAACCACAATGATAAAGATCTGATTTTATCGTTTACATTTCAAAGCAAATTGTCCTCCCTTATTATAATACATTAATAATAAACAACACAAAGGCATTATAATTCCTAGAAATATAACGGGGCGGCTTTTACAAAGAAACAAATTAGATTTAACCCCCAAAAGGAAATTGAATTTGCTCGTTTTTGCAATGTTAATTAATTTGTTAAATCCAAAAAGAGGATTAATTAAAACCGGAGTTATTATAATTATTATAAATTTAATCGTAATTAAACTGTTTTGCAATGAAATCTTAAAATATACCGACTTATCTGAAATAAATGTTTTTAAAGTGAGGGGTCAACAAAAACCCAGTTCAAAGTTTTCATTCATTAAATTGATAATTATAATAATTAAAGTTGATATTGAAAAATATACAATTGGTAAAAACTGTCTTTTTCTATTCTACTTCCTGTATGTATCTACTCTGTCGTTTTGCGTGATTTTTTAAAATAAATACTTTATTTATTTTTATAAGTAATTTTAATGTACATAAATACACTTCATTAATGATAAACAAGGATGTGTAAACAGATTGTTCACAGAAACAGTTTCTATAGACACTGCTCTAAGTAAACAGTGGACATCCCTATCCACAAAATCTAATTTTGTGGTAGGTGTTGCGTTTATTTAGCATACAGGGTGATCTTGTTTTAACCATAAATGCACGTTTATTATGCATGGTTATTATCTACCATTGATTTACTTAGGAAGAAGCTTTTTTCTCTAAGGTTCAAAAATAAACTGTTAAAGGTCATTGATTGAAATTATTTAAAGCATTAACGATTTATCTAACTTATGTTCTTTCCAATCTCAATTGACACGGTTATTCTTCCATTTCACCTTCTAACCTATTATCTTATAAATTCGACCATTTAACATGTTTATTTATCTTTGAGTAAGCTGATCGTATAATAAATCTTTTTAAGTAAGTGTTTTATTAAGGTTACATTTAATTAGAAGATTGTAAACTGGAGTCAATTCAACTCACTTTTTGAAGTTATTTAAAAAAAAGAGTGGATTTACTTACAATGTTTACATATACGTACAGGTTGATAGGGATATCTTCTTCTGTTGCAAGTACGTCCACACACTTATGCCATATAATCGTCGCTGTTCGTGGTATATCATTTTTTGATACAAATTTGTCGAGGGTATGACAAAGGATAATTTCTTCCTAATCGCTTTAAATTTTACAAAGGGCAATGTTAAAAACTGCCAGATTTTCGCCCTCTCAGGGAATGTAAATAAACCTTATAAAATCGTTGTTTGGGCCCTCTAGTAACATGACAAGATAATATACAGCATATAATCGGGAGAAAAATTTTAGTAATTTCTGCTAATGCTCCTAAAGCTGTAATCCTGCAAATATCGGCGGAGGCCCTTTTTGGATTTCTGTTTAAAATTCTTAAAAAAATCAATTGTTTTTATTTAACTTTATTTAAATGCAGTTGCAATATACGGTTAAGTTAAAACAATCACATAAAGGTTAAAGATTTTATAAAACGTTACATTCCAAGGATAGTAACACAATTGAAGCAGTGTTACCCCTTTGAATTGCTATGCAAACTTTTTTAATTAAAAATGAAGTTGACAGCACCGTCCTTTGGATTCTGAGGCCCCGCGCACAAATGTGAGAGGGGCCCCCAGTAAATAAAAAAGTGAATACATGAACATACAGGATGTAACTAATATAACTAGAAACCTGGTAAAGGGTGAGAGCTGTAATGATTTTGAGCAACGTTTTCCAACCGCCGATCCGCGGACCGGTACCGGTGCGTCAGAAACTTTTGCCGGTCCGCAGAGAAATAACAGTCTTTTCAAAATTTTACTGAAGGAATTATTTTAATTCGTGTTATCCTAAGCTAATGTAGGGTCAAATAGTTTATCGGAGTTGACCAAGAGTAAACTGTGACTTTTACACAGAGCCGGCGCTATATACATACGTGAATTATAACGCGCCGGCTCCGCACCTATGTGGTAATATCCAGTAATATGTAATAAGGACGATCTCCCATTTTAGAATTTTTAAGCGCGTTTGGCGAACATAGCGATACCGGAACCGAAAGAATTTTTGTCTTGCGTCCCCGATTAACGCGATCGATCAAAATCCAGGTTTCGCGGAGCCGCAAAACTTGCGTCGATCCTGACCGTTTTTTGTGTGTCGATGCGTTGGGTAGTTCCCATCTCAGGTTTGAAATCTTGGCCATCTCCGGAAATCCGTTTAGGCTGAGGCGGCAAAAAACTTACGCCTTAGGTCGGAGTGGAAATCTGACAGCGGAATCTTTGCCAGCGCAGTACCAGTACCCCAATCGCTTTTACCGGAAAAGTCTTTTTCTAACACTTCCGGGGTCGGGTGCTAGAGGTGAGATGGGGTTTTGGGAGCAATCGAACATGTGTTGGCGGCATTCGATGTCACGTGACCTACTACGAGCATTTATTGGTTTTTCGTGTCTCCGCTCGTTTTCGAGGGGCGGTATCTCGGAAACTATAGAAGCCAAAACGACTACCTTGACGGCAAATAGGGATAATCTAAAAATGTTTCCTCTTCAAATGCCGGGCAAAACTTTAAGAAAAAAGTTACAGGCGAAAAACTCGAAATTTGTTATTTGTTTTTCACCCGAGAATCGTGCTAAAGTAATATCACCACACCCAACCTAATCGGGTTCTTAAGTGGAAACCACCTCTGAAAGTCTTATATGATTACCCCCTGGGTCGTTTGAGCCCATTCCCGTTTTTGATCTCCCGAAACCCACTCGCTAACGTTTTCGGTTATATCTCCGCTAACTGTCGAGATACCTTATTCTGGTTTCGAACGACAGACCGTTCTATATGTGTCTAGAACCCGGTTATGGCTTAATCTTTTAACCCCCCCCCCCCCGTAGACTTTCTACATGAGTTTGCCAAAGTATTCCTACAAGTAGCGTCCCAAATAATTTCCCTTCCATAGTACCTACCCAAGGAAGTGGATGGTAAAGCATTTAACTAGAAATAACGTTCCTTCTCCTAAAGAGCCAGCAAACGAGCCCTTTCAGTAGGATCATTTGTATTTGATGATAGAGTCTATTGTTACCAAGCTAACCTTGATTAGAGATTTTCATAAGAATGCACAAAGTGAACCAATAAAGTAGAGCTTGAAAGAAGACGTGATCTTGAGATTAAAAAATAGAAGCGGGGGGAATAAATTGAAAGCAAAGCGCAAACATTTTTGCTAGATCCCATAAAAGTAGAAAGTAGTTATTATTTGTTGACTCAAATTTTTCAGCAAAAGGTCGTAGTCGCTTAAAAATTCTGGACTTCTCCAGCAAGAAGAACAGCGTGCTAAATAGATCATTCTAGATATGGCAAGACATTTGTTTTTAAGGAAAGATATTCTTGCAAGATTACTAAAAAATTTCAAAGTAATTATTTGATTTTTTAAAGCAGATTTTATGCCATGGTTCGAGAGACAATCTTATAGATTAAGGTCTCTTTGGTTTATGGAGAGCCTTTGTCTTTTAAAATCTATATTACGGCTAAGCTGAGGTGAAAAATGTATACTATTTTTAAAGTTTACCAGTACAGGTTCTAGCCCATATGACAGAGTGTTATGATCAAGGTACCAAAGCTTTAATTCAGATCTAAGGGAATAAATTAAAAGATTTATGACTAAGGAGAATAATATAGGACCAAAGCGGTTGCCTTGTTGAACTCCACGTTTAGAAAGCATTGCTCGCTCACCAAAAGTTAAAAATGAAGGTTCTTTGTAGCATTCGTTTGCAAAATTAAAAATTTCTGGTATATTTCTTGAAACCTGAGTTAAAATTAAAAGCATTGTAATGATCTATTTTAGCTTCGTTGAACGATAGATAACGACGAGCTGTGTCGAAAGCTGCTTAAACCACATATTTTATACCAAAACTAACTTAGAAAGAGACCCGAGAAATTACCATGTTCGGAAATCTTTGAACAAGCAATTTTGGCTACTAAACTGCGCAAAGTACAACTCACAGCGATTAGACATCGAGGTTTAAAAGAAGTCATTAAGCCTCGTACCGATATTGGTAGGAAAGCTGATAATGCATTCGTAACGTCAGAAGTCGAAACGTCTATAACATTTGATGCTATTGGTAGCTTTCCAGGAATCTTACGGAAAATCTAGTATGGAGATGGTTTAGGATCCAGTATCAGGGTCAGTATCCTTTACAGTTAATGAATCTACTCTGCACAGAAGACTGATAGTTGACTAATGTTTCCATCACAACTTTTTGATTCTAATTGTTTTGATAAATTGAATTCCCTAATACATAGATTTTTTTTATGATTTCTTGGCTTACAATTAGCTAACACGGCTGAGATCGGCATCTTGTTGTGTTTTTCCAATTCGACAGATGTTCCTTCGCTGAAAATTTAAGGTTAGAGATCGTTTACATATTTGGGAAAATACGTAGAAAGTTCCAACGTATGAGAATCTTCAGATTCATATTTATCAAATAAGGAAGACAGTTTCAATCCAAGACATACCCTGTTTATTTTAGAATTATAATCTTGGGCGGCTTTTTATGTGTAAATTCAAGTCATTTAAGCCGTGAAAGGATATATTGTAGATCTTACGTTAAATGTCTCTTGCCTTGATGCAAGGAATATCTTTTTGTAACGAAATCTTTTCAAAATTGTTATTCTTACCACAATTTTCTCTTTTCAAGAAGAATTGGATTGGAGATCATAATCTTGGGAATCATTTAAAAATTTATAGCTAGATCTAAAATGTCTCTGAGAAATGCCTGCATCTGCCTGGACCATACTTTAGTAAAACTATACGACGTTGATGGGATCGGATTTTCTTCTTTGTTTAGGTACACTTGTTTATTATAAATAGTTGTTTAATAAGCCATTAAGATGTTTGAAAAACGTTTTACAAATTTTACATTTAAAAGAAGCGGAATATGAATTTGTCATATCAGAATTATTTTTATATTAATATTAATTATATTATATTATATTTCCTATTTCTGTTATACACGAGTGATATACCAAAATTGGATGGAATCACAGTAGCAACATTCGCAGACGACACTGCAATCCATGCAGTAGAGAAGGAGCAAGATATATCCATTGAGAAATTACAAGCAGCTAGCAACACAATACTTGATTGGACCAAACAATGGAAGATTAAGCTAAATGAAGTCAAATCTACCCATGTTAGCTTCACAAACAAAAGGTTGGTAAATCCTCTGCCCTTAGAGATTAATGGTACTATTGTGCCCTATAAGAACAACGCCAAATACCTAGGCATGACTCTAGACACCAAACTCCGGTGAAAAGAGTATGTAAAAAAGAAAAGAAAAGAACTGGGACTCAAATACAAACAGCTTTATTGGCTTCTTGGAAGAAACTCCAGTCAGTACATAATAAGATCTTACTCTACAATCAGATCCTAAAACCGGTATGGTTATATGGCATCCAGCTCTGGGGCTGTACTAAAGATAATAACATAAAAACCATACAAACATTCCAGAACAAGGTGTTACGCAACATGGTAGATGCTCCATGGTACATACGTAACTCTTATTTGCACCGAGACCTCAACATCCCAATGGTCAAGGAAGAGATCAAAAGGTTTGCTGGCAAACACGAAGCCAGGCTCCACCTACACGAAAACGTAGAAGCTCTTCAGCTATTGGACAACCAACATATTGTTCGAAGACTGAAGAGGACCAAACCATTCGAGCTGTAGTGCAGTGAAAAGCAGAGCATAGTGCGAGTTTAATAGTGGCTAAAAAAACTAAAGGACATCGTCGGATGAACTCTAGTTTAGGTATTTAGTTAGTTTAGTTTTAAGAAGTATCAGAAAAAATTAATGGTTGGTCTTATAGACCAGTTTTAATAGACAGACACCATAAGTGTGTATGAGGAAAAAATATATATTAAGGTAACTTTGAAAACCCCCCTTTTCTGTATTTATCCGATTATTTTTTTGTACAATTCTTAGTCATAATCCTTAGTCATTATTTTGGTGTTCTTCAAGGTATGTTGCACTTCAGACTTTAAAAAACATGTACAATTACAATTTTTCTTAAATATTCCCTTTCTTAATTCTTCACTTACTCTTTAGTTACCGCGGTTGTCATTTTTCTTTAGTGTATCGGATTTTCCCATTAAGAATCCAGAATATTTTAAAGGAAAGTCTTATCATACAGCCCTACAATTATTTTGGAAATATCTTTATTAAGTTTCAACACTTATATCAATGAGCAGTTGAGGTTAAGAGATCTGCGTTGTGAAAATTCTTGAGTGCATTTGGCAGAAGGCCAACCAAACGGAAATATCTGCTTTAATTCGAGGTTTTCGCATGTTTCCAGTTTTAATTGCACAATTACAGTCTATTGGAATTTTCAGAAATATTCGTTTTAGACCATAAAACTGATTACTTAATTGGAAATATTTTACTGTTTCGACTATAACATGGAGAACTGATTACTCCGTTAACGATTACTTGTTTGCATTTTAGTAGGCCTTGCGTATCCAAGTCAAATTATATTTATGGGAATTTAAGTAATATGTTACTATCTTATGAGTCGTATTGTGTGGGCTCTAAACCACTGGAACTACAGTCTTGTTCTCTGGGGAGAATCTTGGATACTATCTCAATCAAGACCCATCACACCAAAACTGACGGAATTTATTTATAAAGGCAACCACGTCATTGGCGTGCAATGTGCTAGAAATTGCTAGTAAATAACTCAATTTTACTTTACTTAAAAACAGCTCTATTTCTTTTGCCAAAATGAAGCTTGCCTCTATGAATAAATAAAAACAATGCATGCGTGTAAAGTTCCTCTTATGTTTCAGAATGAAGACACTGACTTTGTGTTACACTTCGAGAAAGATTCTCAACGTTGTGATTTATGACTATAGTAAAATAAATACACGACAAATACTCATATATAAATAAAATGAATATATCTGGCAATACAAGATAGTTTATAACCTAGTTTTACACTTTAGTGCGATATAAAATTGGTTTTTATTGGATAAAGTGTTTAA
Organism: Agrypnus murinus; assembly: GCA_929113105.1. NCBI lineage: Eukaryota > Metazoa > Arthropoda > Insecta > Coleoptera > Elateridae > Agrypnus > Agrypnus murinus. The sequence continues at coordinate 172,054,948 of OV816026.1, read as the reverse complement.
ACATGGAAAACTCTTTATTAAAAAGTTTGTTTACATCTAATCCAGGTACGGTCCTGCACAACAGCATGGCGCAGTTGGCATCAAGTAGATGTCACCAGTGCAGTATTTCGCTATTAATGTTATTGTGCGGTTTGTATAAATAGGAACCGTTAGATGAGAGGTGCAGGATTTCAAAAAAAGCCTCCTTATCGATGTATTTAGCTGGGTTTAATAAAAATGTTTTCTATTTACATTTTAGAATAATTGAATGTATAAACCATCCTATATTATAACTTTATAAGATACCTATGTTCATTTATTTATATATTTTATTAGGTATATTTTTTATATTTTAAATCAAAGAACACCCAGCAATCTTTACCCCAAATTTTTCTTTTAGTCTACGAGCTGAGTATTTCTTGTTGATAAAGTGAATTATCACTCTTGCACCTACGCTATGCCAAGTTTTATGAAATTCTGTTGAGGCTTCCTTCTCATCACTGCTTTTCAAGAAACGGTGTAAGAGAACTCCCAGGATTTTATGAAACTTCGAAAACAATGACTGTAGACTTAAAGAATTCGGAGTATAAATTACAAGGTAACTTTTAACAAAAATACAAGCACTCGAATTAACATGGTTTTGGGATCGTGTTTCACGTGAACTTGTTATTTAGAAAGACTGACGATTTTGTAATATTTACCTTTCGGAAGCTCCGGCTGGAGCTTTGAATGGTAAATATTATACTACTCAGGCATGTTATATCTACAAGAACCTCCAAGAAGCAAGAAGTTGGTATTATACTATTTACATACATAATACATTCCCCTTTTCCGTATTTGCAGTGTCGATGTTCCATACAAACTCTTACGGACGTGCAACTGAGGTAATGGAGCTATTTTAGCTAGTATGTTACGCTTTATCACGCACACCTACAACTTACATATCTTATCCCCAATGAGCTCAAATACGATTGTACTAAATTTTTAAAATTCAGTTGCAACCGAGATTTGAATCCATGTCCCTTTGATCGAGAAGTAGGTTCTCTATCACTCGACCACGGGGGGCCTAGTTCGTATTATAATTACTGTATATGCTGAGCGGGCGCTGCATACTGTCCTATTATTTCGCCTTAGCGAGAGACGTTCACTAAGAATTAAGGTTTACCGGGTAACAACTGGACTGGGATCAAGCTTAATTGAGCATATTTAGTGAGTATTCTGCGACAAGATTGTTTCAGAAACTTTTAAAATTTGAAACTTGATCACTTTAATTTATATTTTGGGATGGCCAGAATTTGCTAGTGGCCCTTCTTGATATGACCATTTAGCTTAAGCTGTTTCTGATAGTTCAAAATCTAAGAATCGGAGGAGCTTTGACTGTAAAAAATGCCAGGTTCTGTTTATGATGATGTAATTTTTGTGTTGGGAAGGGTGGGATATTGGAATGTGTGTGTCTGCTTTCTTGTTCAATAGCATATCATGGTCAAAAAGTATTGCTCAAACTCCCACCTTTCAGTTTAAATGGACTTACTTTCTGATATCCTCTTATGACCTTGAAAAGATGAACGAGATACAGAAATTATCGGTTATAGAGTAAGTTTTAATTACTGTTGATATTCAATATTAATATAAATATGTTAGCCCAGGAACTTCCGGTTTCTACCTTGAAATAAATAAGGTAGTCATGAAACTTTGCTCAGGTCATCAACATGATGTATTCAACATCTGAAAAGTGCCCATAAACTCCCTTGGCCGGGTTTATTGTTTTTTTTTGCGGTACAAGTAACGAATTCCGCTTTAATCATGTTTTCAAGGTCCCAAGTGCCTGTAAATTTGGCGTGAAGACTTAAATGTGTTAACGCATGTACTCGGAAACTGAAAGACTGCTGGATCTGGTTTTTGGCTAAAAAAGATCGTGTGTACCCTCTACACTTCCAGCACATTAAAGTGCAACGGGAGCCGAAATGGCGACATTCGCTTCTTGGTTCGCAATTAGTTCTGCAATTTCAATTGGAAGATCTCCATAGGGAGAAGAAACAGGCCACCCTCTCCCTCTGGGTAGCTCTTTAGTCCCAGTGGCGAGGGTTCACTCTTGAGTCTGAGAAGAAAATATTCCGTGCTATGCCGACTATATGGTAGAGTGGTCAGATCGAAGTGCGAATAGTGCGAGCGTTCTTTGCAGCACGCAGTTCATTTAGGTTTAGACAAAACAAGTTTTCACCCGCCGCAGTGACAGCCTCAAGCACTAGTCGTTGAACACTTTACACTTCAACAGATCGAAGGCTCTCCTTTTTCCCATCCGAACAACTCAGCGATTATGTCACAGCCTGTGATTGCATCGCACAACAGCACACAGTGTTTGAGGCTTCCTGACTCAACTTGAATTTCTGAAATGGGAAAACCTTACCGATTACTTTAGTAAGTTCCTGGGTTCAGAAAGCAGATTTTGTACATATCAGCATCGCTACAGCATCCGTATCTATGACAACAACAGTAATCCCAACTCCCGTAGAGTTTAAACCAAGGGTCATTTTAACCACAAGAGTGTCTTCATCCCGTAGTGCCTGTCACATGACAACGCCGGCATCCTAAGGTATGTTTTTAGAGGATCTATGGAGTGGGACTTGTTCCTTTTGTTGCGGAAGAACTCAGATTGCTTAGAATTCACTGTAGCATTTACATCAAACAAGACTCGTGGGAGGTCTTTTTAACTGCACGGCTGCTCTACTCTTCACTCTTTGTGCTTGGGGGGCCAGCTAACCTCGAGTGAGCTCTAAAATTCCTGTTCACGTAGGCGTTATAAACCTATAAGATCTATCCATAGGTGGCAGAGCGAGGCTAAACCACGGCGGCCACCTTCAAACACAACCATGAAGCCACCAGTGAATCGGTGAGGAGCTGGAATACTTTAGAAGAGTTCAAGAAAAGTTGCTTTTGCTGTCTTATGCATTAAGAGACCATCAAAGAAGGGCGGTGGTATAGGAGTAATTTTAAACTTGGTCTCAATGAAATAAATTTAAAATAGTTGTATGTCGATTTCTGGGGATTTCAAGACTAGAGTGATCTTAATGAATACGAGTAGTTGACTAAAACAACTTCGGCATGGATTGTGACACAGCCGCTGAGCACTGCCAAAGGAACCACACTGTCTTATCTTGAAATGTTCACCTCACTACAGTTGCGACCAACGATTTTCTTGATTTCGTGCTTTTCGTTCTTCATCTGCCATTCACTGGCGGCGTTCAAGGCAGGGAAATCCCGAAGGAAGGAAACCGAAGGTGTGGATTCTCAGCGTCAGAAGGCACTGACTGAGCGCCACGGATTTAAATGCGACCGGGCAGATAGTATTTTGAAGATTTGGGACTCCGATCGGTATGTTAAACGCGGTGTATACCGGCAAACGATTATAATAAAGTGCAGTGCATTTATCACTGGCATCAACTATCCAAATTCAAATTTAGCTACAAAACTTCGAAAATCGCCCATTGCCGTCGCCTTTGGGCACATATTATACTCTAACATCATATTGAGTATAATAGAACACTTACTTCTTTGGTAGAAAATTAACTAGCACGCGTGTTGATGGTGTGACTACCGAAAGATTGTCTCCGAAGGATTTCGTCAGTTACGTTTTTTTACCTCGAAAAAATCGATGAAGCTTGGGAGGTTATGGGCCTTTGGATATGTTGTGAAGAATATCATATAGCTCACTTGTCCAATTTTTACGACTACTTGATTTATTACAAGCTGAAAGTCGTATTTTGACTAAAGTTTCTGAGATATTTATTCTACCTCGATTAATGTCTATTCTGAGCTTACAGATAATTTATCAACATCATCGAAAGATATATTTATAAGTTTTAAAGCTTCTAGTAGCTCATCTATATCTCAATACCTACCTTAGTCGTTTCAAGTGCGGTGCCATTCCATACTAATCTTGGTAATAGCACCCAACATAGTAATCCTGTAAAGCTACGAGCATTTGGAAGCGTTTACAGAAATTGATAATACTGTTAACATACAAAGGGAAACTAAATACAGCTGTTGCAATAGAAGTGCATTTGAAGCAGATGCAATTAGAACGGATGACTATTTATTAGTAAATACCTACATTTCACTGAGGATTGAAGTGTCTGTCGACATTTGACATTTCATTTTCCGTTTATTGGAAATCTGAGATTTAAATTTCGTGTTTGTTAGTTTCCATGAAGTCTGCTCGAGTACTGACATTCAACATAATTCTATTTTACTTCGAGCAGAAAACTCAGTTATAAATTGGAGATTTTTTATCTTTAAAGCCATTTGGAAGGATCTGAAAAACTCGTAACTACAACTACACGCATTACATACATTGATTCTAGGAAAGCTTCTTATATAACCCCCGAAAAGTAAAAGTTGGGAGTTTTCGAGAAAAGAAAAAGTACACGTCAATAAAGTACAAAAAAACTCGATTTCCTTTCTTTTTCCCGTGAAAAAGGTAGAACGTCCGTTTTATTGTAACCAAAACCTTTAACGAAACCACCACCCTTCTATTTTATCACGTTTCTATTTGTCGGGTGTCGGATTATCGAAACATGTTGAGATCGGCTCGTAATGTGCTAACATATCTTTTTCGTTCTCGTTATATTGTGTGTCGTTATATCTATATAGTGAATTTGTAATATTTCACTAGATTCCTGAATGTTTAAATAAACAAGTTGTGATGCAAAGCAGAAACGAGAATTGTGTTAAATTTTATGTCTGTTTAATTGCTTTAACTGTGAGTACTTAATTTATGAAGTTGCAGCTTATGTAACAATTGGTAAATTAACTTCATTATTATTGTTTGTAGTTGTAACGTAATCGTAAACGTGCAGTTTGCGTGCGGCGACGATGATAATAATGATAGGAATAATGAATTTGAGGTAATTTTTTGCCGCTTTCAAACATTAGTTACACGAATTTATAAGTAGGCTGGGATATTTTGGCAACAAATATTTCCTGAAAGAGTAGATATTATAATTAAACTAGAGAAATCCCCTACAAGAAAGGGAAGTACTGGTTGACAAATTAAATAGTAATTTGAGAAGCCAAAGGACTACACTATTCATTCATTAAAGTAGAGTTCAGAATGGAAGCTCTTTGAACACTACCGAAAGTGATTCTGGACCACAGCTTAACATGATGTCAAAACAATTACTATTAAGTACATCTACACAAACGGTTGACTCTTGATGCAGGTCAGTATATGGTCTCTCTCTCTGTCTCTCTCTCTCTCTGAATTATATGACCACTTCTCGGCCAACGAGCAGACTTCAAAGGCAGTCCTTTCAATACATACCGTAATGCCAACAAAGACGCAAAATCAACGGGCGGTCATTTCTATCATTTTCATAGGGGCATTAGACTTCTTCCCCGGGAAGGAAGGGGAGGAGGAGTGATGTTCTCAGAGCTATTGGGCAGCAAGTATGAGGGAAATTGGTTTGAGGTATCTCTATAACTTCGAAGTATGACTGACGCCCAGTATATTCTATACTGAGAAATTACAGACAATAATCTTCTCTAACTAGAAAAATACGATATTTTCCCATACGAGCCCTTTTCGAATACTCATCTACAAAAAAAAAAAACTTTTACGAAACGATGTGAATTAACCAATTTCTTTACTTATCCACAGACTTCGGTCGTCTTCTTTGCTTCATTTCTTGATGGAATAATAGTGGGTGGAGAAGGACGAAAGTATTAGGCTTGAAATATAGTCACATCGTCCAAGGAGGATGTAATTTCAGTTTTCTAATGAATCAACAAACTATCCAGTAGAAAAAGTCCGTAATATTTTAGAAAGCGGTTTTTTGATATCAATACAAGGGCGCTTACAATGTCAATAAGACAAAGAGCTTTGACCTTTGTAAGCGTTCGGGGGTGCACCGGGTCCCTAAAGCTTTCATAAAATGGAAGGATGATAATGCTAGCAAATAAAACGCACAATTATTAAACCAAATAATATTGATTGCTACGAAAGCTCCAACCCTCCAGTAAGCTTCTAACTCTAAACCTAAAAGTCTAATACCTAAAGTCTAAACCTAAAAAAATACGGAGTGCAATAACAAGCAAGCATGCGAATAGAATCGGGATACGGGGTCGTGAGACGGGGTGTCGGGTAATGGTGGACGGACTGTGCTAAGCGAAATATGAACGGGAGGAGATCCCCAGGCTACGCACAGTGAGATCTCGGAACAGAGTAAGGGATGAAAGGAAAAGGTCCCCAGGCTACGGACAGCGAGGTCTCGGCAAACGGTGTGAGGAGAAAGGAAGAGACCCCCCGACTACGCACAGCGAGGTCTCAGGAAAAGGGTACGGAGTAAGGAAGAGCCCCCCAGACATACACACAGCGAGGTCTCGGACAAGAGGGTGGATTTAAGATGAGATCCCCAGGCATACCCACAGCGAGGTCTCGGGTAAGGTACGGTAAAGCGGTCGGAAACAGGGTGAGGTCGGGGCTGAAAAGTGATCAGCGAATACTGGCAAGAGTTCTTACTCTAATGATCCTTATTGCTCGGTCGGTATGGCTGCTCCTTCTGGGTCTGCTGACTGGTTGTCCAGTTGAGGATGAGTCCCGGGATGGAACTGAACAAATCGCTGTTTGCACCTCTTTATATAGGTGCTCTCAGAGCGTGGGGGAAATAGGAGTAAGACGAAACGTCACACGCCGAATATCGGTTAGGGAAGGGACGCGTGCTCTCGCTTGTGTCGGTCGCTTATCCGAACGGCGACTGATTGCAACAGTCGATAAGCACTTTTATTCTACACCTAAAAATTAATTAACAAAATGTAGTAACTATGTTACACCTTCTAGGTCGTCGAGAATATGAGCATATTTGCATATATTAGTCTTAGTAGAAGATCTCGAAATTTCCTACCTTTTGTCTGCAGTTTAAATGGCTGAGTTTCTAATCGAGGAGAAATTCCTAATCTGCACATCTGCTTGTAGGTGTTCCGCCGCGGAATATAAAGTGGACAGTTTTTCTGTTTAGGTGAGCCTTGAATATATAAGTATGAATATTTCTGATTTCATTTACAATCTCTGAATTGAACCGAATTTAGTACAACTTTGAGTTGGCAAGCAATTACTTTAATTGGCAATTACTTTGTTATCCGAGAAAGGATTTTCATATGCAGGACTAGAGCTGCTCTCTTATGGTCATAAGCAATGTCGAAAGAGAAGTGACTCGGATAACAAATGATAATTTATAGTCGAAACCAATGAACGGCATTCCCATATATGTATGTACTTAGATTGCAATGCATTTGTAGTAAAATATCGAATCCTGACAGCTCAAAATCTTCTATCTAGAGTCTAGTCTTCGCATGCAGCTAACGGACGAAACTTCTCAATCTATACATATTATTCTTCCTTTTGAAGTGAGTGTTCAAAGATATGACCTTTATTAATAGAAGGTTTACTACATGTGACATACCATAATACTTGTAGCTGATTTGTGATTGCTGTTTGAAAACTTATCAAAATTTCTGAAACTTAAAAGCAGATTCTGAAGAACAACTTTGACTCGACCAGTCGATCTCGAAATTATAGCTTGAAGTAAATCTCAGTAAGACATTAAGTTATACCTTCTAACCTTGACGTTGGCAAAACGACCGGTCAAAAAAGGTAGAAAATAACGCTTTCTAGTTTTCTCCATCTTTATGGAAGGGCTGTTTTTTAGTCGTTGTTTTGAAGAGTGGAGTTTCTTTATCCTCAAATCCTCCTTGTTTAACTAGAAATCCGCCTTATCCACTCTTAATTTTAATCCTTCAAGCCTCGCATTCACCAGTTAACACCAAAATATGTCCACCAATATATCGGAAGATTCAGAAAGAATTAGGTATGTATCAGATTCATTTGGACACGGAAATCGAACAGGTCAATGTTGCTTAAGACTAAACAGTCTACTTGCGAATTAATATGCGAAAACAGCATAATCTACGAGGATCTTCTATTGGATTGTTAAGTATTTCTTTTGGGAATACGTTTGAAACATTTTCATCTTTCTGCTACTTCACTATGTGACTGTAGATTGTAAAGAAACTGATCGAACTTTCTATGTCAGATCAAAGAACAACAAATATCGAATGTCGAGGTCATTCATAGCTCTGATGTCTCATGTAGGAAATCTGCCGCGAAATGTTACCTGAATCTCGAGCAGATCAAAGAAGAGCAGATATTAAACCACTCTAGGCCATAAAGGTGAAGAGGGTAGTCAGATTTGAAATTTTGGCAAATCGATGAAAGATCGATCTATAGAGACTATCAATAAGTGGTTCAAAAAAATTTTGGGACTGGACATTTTTTTAGTCCTATCTCAGAATCTTTAATCCATGAAAATTACATCTGGTCTCCTCGCCATTTTTTAACCTGGCTCGCTTTGGCGGGTTTGGACAATCTTTTTAACAACTCAAGATCATTGCTCACTTCACAATTGTTTAAAAGTTTATCACTCTATTTTTGAAACCATTTTACAGACACTTTAGTCAAAACATTCATTTACATATTTGGAAATTGTATTTCACATCGCCTCTTGTTTTAATGTACAGTTGTGAATTCTTTGATAAGCTGATCTTCTCACCACCTCTCTTATCTCTCTTGCTCTACTATTACACGATATAATCTCATTCGCGGTATCTTAATTGATTTTCGATCCCTTTGTCTCAAAAGGTGTTACTTCATACAATGAACACTTCCGAATGGGTTTTTGCTTGTTTGTGTTTTGACGTGTACTCGTATCGTATTGTTTAAGACCTTTTCATTTCGGCAAATAGTCAAAAAAGTGATCTCCAGGGACGAGCAGTATTAAACAAAGGACGAAGATGCAAATATCTGTAAAAAATAAAGATCTCGCTGTTAGAAATAAAATACACATACCAGTATGGTACAGCCAAGTACACTACCCTAAGGGATGTTTACCTTAACCGAATATATAAGCCTCTTACAACTTCATCAACTCATCCTCCGCGCTGTAACCTACCGAGACTACTTTTAGATAGAGATGGAAGGAGATCTGTCGCAAGTTACACGAGGCCTATAATTGGTACAGCAGGATAGGCAAAATATTCAAGCTTAGCCCATCGTCTTGGATTCGATGGGGTAATGTAAAGTCTGTAGGTATGCTGAGCAAACGGAGGTTGGCCCCAACGCTCCGGTACTAACCTGAAGAGCTAGTAGAGAGTGGATAGTATTTCGATTTCTGGTTAAAAAAAACCGTGGCAATAGGTTAGCAAGCATATGTGTAACGTTACGTTTTTGTCGGTTTTCAAATAATGCAATTTAGTACGCATATTTAATTTAAAAAAATTCTAAATGCGGTCCTGCGTATTCATATATTTTCTTCCAATGTAAAATCACCGTTGGTATACTGTATAAAATAAACCCAATAAAATACTAATAGCACTGTTTTTAATAAAATTGTTTTTATAAGTATTCACAGACTTCGTTTTAAATAAAGGTATTGTTTTCACACGTGTTAGCATCTACCATTTTGATATTGTTCTTGGGAAAAAGAATATTTTCGAATAGACTAGTCTTTAAAATCTAAATTGTCAGCAATTTCCATCGATGTGAACGAGTATTTCCGAATATTCCCATCTAAATCAGTTGAGCTTCTACGAAAAACATACTAATAAAATCTATTTGGTTTAAATTTATGATTTCCTTGTACGTGCTTGTCAACCAATTCTAGACAAACAAATTTTTGTTTATAGAGTGTCTGTTTTTTGCATATGGTGCAGGTTTCAGCTAGGAGTAAAGTCTCGAATTTTCGAGCGCTCTTTGTGTAAAATAATCAATTTTCATTGGCCTAATCAAGCCGCGCTGTTTTCTCGTTGGTCTATTTGAAAGCGTACCCCTCTTAAAATTCAGTCTACTGTTAAAATAATTTTTAAAAGAAGAAGTCGAACACAGACTCTGATACCGTCAGCAAGAGCTTGAAAAGAGGGTCCGCGCGAGAATTTTGTCGCGTGCAGTTTTGGACCGTTGTGATATACCTATCGAGGGCACTTACAGAATATTCTTGCGGTACTTCAGTTGATATTATTGTACAGTTGATATTGTGATTGCGGAAAATTCATTTTACCGAAAATTAAAGTCTAATCTAACAATAATAAAGTGTAATCCGTTCTTCTAGTGGCCGTATTTTAGGTTCGTAAAGAATCTCGTTAAAGGATACGATTAAAAAATATGAATGACTATTGTAGTCTAGTTGAACTTTTAACAAATTTAAGTGTTTCATAAAACATCGTCTGGATATAATTTAAAATCGAACAGCTTTAAAACCAAATAAATAAATAAAAAGAAACAGATCGTTTCTTCTAAAATAATTTAAATAAGTAATTTCATCTAAGTTGTCTGGTTGTATCGGTTATTTGAAAGAGTGAATTCTACTAATGAATACCTCTCTGTATTACAGTATTGTGAATTTTAATTCTCGAAGTTTTGGGTTATTCGTGATTGCAGGATTTTATGAAGTTTTCCAGTTTTTACAGTTCAGTGACAACTGTTTATACCTATGTTGGTAAAGGGCAAGATTGTGTAAATTTGTTTTGATCCAGTTTTGTGAATTAAACAATTTGAACAAGGTTTTGTGAATTGTTGACTCTTTGAAGTTTGTGAACATTGCGTAAGTTGTATATTGTTTATGTACCGATTATTTTTGTCATTTTGTTTTATGAAAACGTTTCCATTTGCTAAGAGCTCTTATGCAGGGTATTGTGACTTTACTTAATGATTTTTTTTATGACTAGTTGTTATCTTTTCTAACTTTTTGGTTCATGAATAAACATAATTTTTAAACTTAATTAGACTGAATAATATTGACCCATATAATTATGAAAGTCGTTATTTATATTTTATCCAACCTAACTTTGACATCACCGAATATGACTAACAAGTTGAATTAAATTTATCATATCTGACTCCAGTTTCTGGTTAATGCTATCAGGTCCTTATCAAACTTTCATAATCAGACGGCGCCCAAATATATGCATTTTCTTGTGTTTTTTGAAACCTTTATTCATCCCTCTGATAATTAGTAAACTGTGGAACCAATACCTACCACCTGAAATTTAAATTTGTAAAGATAAGATCTCAAGCTGTGGAAATTTTAAGCATGACATATCATAAGTATAAATATTTTGAAGATTTTAAACGTAACTTAGTTTGGGAAAATAATTTCTGTTTCCCTGCCGCCCAATCGCGGGGCTTTGTTTTTGTTCCGGGTTAAAAAAAGGAGTGTTTCATATGTCACGTGAATCCGTAATACACAGAAAGGACTTTATTTTACAATAAAATATTTAATTTTTATTATTTATATATATATTTATTATTTTACTTAAAGATCAATTCGCATGCATTATAACAAATTTAAATGTTTAACCACTTTACCACAGGAAAACCTCTTCATAACTGCTAAAATCGTCATTCTTAAGATGAATTCGAAAAATATCATATATATTAACCAGGATCGTTTAAGCAATTAAGCAACTACGTTAACTTTATGTTAGAAATAAGGAAGCCGTGTAGGAAATAGCAGTTTACCGCACGCTTAGGAAATAGTCTATGTTACAGACTTTTTGGAAATCTAATTACTAATTAGATTTTGATTTTAATTAGATTGCAGATGTCGACATTTCTAGCTTCAATTTAATCTTAATCATTATAAGCTTTATATTCACGTGGAAAACACTCTTTCCGACCTTGTTAGGTAAATAATTGCCAATGCAGGTCCTCCTTTTTTTTTGTCAATAGCACGTCGTGAGTCTAAATAAGAGCGGCGCGTTTATATTCGTACGAAAAACAAACTTTGTTATTTGATTACCACTGAACTAGACAGCCTAATCAATCGAAATATAATTGAATTTATTAACGAGTTAGTCCCGGACTAATTCTTCCTGTAAAAGGCAACTGACATATTTAATTGCAATTACCGTGGAGAACATTGAACTGTTCGTTAGTTAAAGGCGATAGATTTAGAGCGTGTGCTAAAAATATTGTTAGTGTCATCTCATGAGTGTGACGTAATAGTCTAATTAAACTGTGACTGTTAATATGACCCGAGTTGTTCGGTTGTTGCATACACCACATCCCCAAAGAAAACTTTCAGACCACATGCTTAACTAACAATAACATTAACATCCTCCTTGTATTAAATTACTTTTGCCTTATCTCTGTGATGGTTTTGCGTTGAGTCAGTGCTTGCGCAAATTGAATCATCTCTCAAAAATTACGCTATAACGGCATTTTCTTTATCTTTGCAAATATTAACAACAAACCAAATTTTCATTTCATTCTAATTAATCATAAACTACTGATTAATTAAATACTTTCTCAATCCGCCTTCAAGAGCTAAAACTTTCCGGATTCCCAAAATTTATAATAACTCCTTCAAAAGTAAATTATCAAGAAATATTACTTATCTGCCTAATCCACAAAAGTTTGTTATTAAAGGGGAAATACACGAACGAACGAGGAAGAACTACAACCGACAGCTTTTCCGTTTCTCAAAACAACACAAATTCATAAAGTTCCCAGTAGGAACTGAAAACGCCCGCAGCTCGAACCAACAACATCACAGCAGGAAAAGATCGGGAATTCATAAAACTCCGAGCGGAACTGCAAATATTAACGGAAACCCTCACTTTTCTGCTTTTTTACCTTGCTGTTTGCCTAAAAGTTCTTTTTTCCCCTTTACTTTAACCATGTCGAGCAAAATATTGCTTTTTGGGAAACATTTCAAATTTTAGTCATATATATATATTTTTTGCTGCGGTTTGCAAAGTTGAATCCCCTTTGAATTAAAAATGCCTGAGGCAACTAACACATAATTCATACTTTTTAGAAAAAAAAGAGCTTAAATTCGTAAATACCGAAAAGCCTCTTGGTGCCGTTTCAGTGTTCAGACTGATAATGAATGTTTGTGTATTGTTTCGGTGGTTTATGTATTTTCCTCTGAAAACCTGCTTTTATATATAGTTATTTTATTTTAACCTTACAAAAATTGAGAGGGGTTTTATCGAGAAAGTTGTTAATTGTTTGGATATCCCATCGTATACGTGATAATTCTCTGGGATTTAGAAGAATCTAAAGCATTTAGCTTGATGAAAACGTTGTGTGAGGGTTTTTGTAAACGTCGTGAACATTTTTGTAAACTGGCATGCGATGAATTTTCGTATTAAAGGGTCCTTTTTTTTGTTTAGTTTTGTAGTTAATTAGTGCATTTAGTATTATTTTTGCAGTTAATATTGTAGCTAAAGTGCCGATCGACAGATCAGGTGGATCTGGCAAAATAAACGTGGTATGGAAGGAGGTGTGACAAAGCAACAGTCAGTTAATAAATAGATTGAATTGTTTCTGTTGTTTGTTATTTCAGGATGTCAATGTCATGTGATATGGGGATCGGAAGGAAGACTGAACAATTTTTGAATATATGTCTGTTAGAATCACGATTATAATCCATATTTATTTCATGCATGCAGGGTACACGGTACAGGGCTAGCCAACTATAGGAGGACGGAAGACATGAGTTGCCAGTTTTTTTTTAGCATTTTGCGGGACACTCATAGGTGCTCGCAGGTTTGGGGGGCAAGCCTAGACTAAACGGCATGCTAGAGGTGGGCAAGCCTAGAATAAACAGCATTTTATACAAAATATTTCAATAAAATTCAACTTGTTCAACTTCCAGGGGAGAGGCGCTAGTGCCTCTCCTTGCCCCCCTTATAAGTTATGTATATAAAAAGATGCACCATAAACTTTCTGAAATGCATATACCGGTTCCATCTACCATAAGCATCAGTTGTTTACTTTTGAGAACACGGTAGATGCCGTACCACGCTTTGGGTCCACAAAATAGATCATTTCAATAAATCGCCTACAACCAACATTTATATATACGAGGGGTGTTTGACGGAAAGTAAGCCATGCAATTATTTTTTTATTCTCCCATTTACGAAAGTGTAATTTTCTATCTTGACAAGGCAATTGAAGGCAAGGCAGGTTGCTAGGTATGAAAAACTTTCGGGCCCTGGGCAACGAAGTAAAACTGTCAATACAACTGTTAACAGTACATATTATGCGTCTTTATTGCAGAAGCAATATTCGTGAAAAACGTCGAGAAAAATTGACAAGAGGTGTTCGATTATTACACGACAATGTACCCGTTCATACTGCCGCAATATGACAAGCTGCCATTCGCGAACGCGGCTTTGAAGCATTGGATCATCCACCGTACAGTCCGGATATGGCTCGTAATGACTATTATTTATTTTCCAATTTAAGAAAGACCTTAGGGGACGTCGTTTTAAGGACGAGAACGAGTTGCATGCAGCTGTAATTGAACATTTTGAAGGAAAACCTTGAGATTATTTTTACCAGGGCATTGAATTATTAATTCCACGTTGTAATAAGTGTATTACATTAGGGGAGACTATATTGAAAAGTAAAATTATTATATTTTACCAAGTTTATTTTTTCTATATCAGGCCGAGAATTTATTTCGCTTACCTCGTATGTACAAGAAAATTTGCTTTGCGGGACAGTATGGTTGTATCGCGAGACAAAAGCTTTAAACGCGGGACAATCCCGCAGAATCCGGGACGTCTGGCAACCCTGACGGAAGATCACATCGATATTTGAAAACTTTTGAAAAATTTGCAATTAAATAGGATGTGGTCTAAAATCAAAAGTGGCACATTTTAAATAGTATATTATATACCAAGGTTGTGAAGAGTTTTTTCTAGAGCCGAGCATTATTAGATCCCGAGATGCGCAGCATCGAGGGATATAAGATGAGAGGCTCTAGAAAACACTTCACAACCGTGGTGTATATATTATTTTTTTCACTACTAGTACTTTTATTCCTTTTATTCTTCTCACATAAAAAACGTACTATCGCGATCACGGATTTTTTCCTGGATGCCAGTGTATAATGGGATGTGTTTTTGCCCCGTGTTACACTAAAATCTGGATTATTGACTAGTAGTCAATAATAAAAAATTATTTACCACTAGGCAAGAAAACTAACTTCACAAGGTGACAACAGACTAGATAATAGTATGTTTTAAAGCTAGTAGTGAAAAAAATATTTTACATTGTACAGGTGGGTGGCCCAAAAATGCGTGCCAAACGAAACTATTCAATATTTTTCTATAAAACACCCTGTATATTAATATGAATCAGAAGATGTGCGTTAAGGTGCTGATGATATTAATTTAGGATTATGCGGATCTAATGTTAATCGTTTTAGAGAAATTAACGTTTTTATCTGAAAAATAGGTTGAATTTAGAAAACTATTTCCAAATTAATAAAAACAGTTGAATGTAATACAACATTAGAAGAAAAATTTGCATTGCGGTGTTTCTGATGTAAGACGTTTACGATAAGTTCTTCTATTATACATCGTTGTCACATTTCACAAAATCAGAAATTTGACATTTGTTAGATAGCACACTCGATATAGTTCCTAATCTTTAAAAAGACCTTTTCACATTTTCAAATGATATAGAAAAGAAGCACGATCTCCAGAAGTAAAAGTCGAGAGGTTTCAAGTCCGGAACCTAGATCAGGCGACCTGGCAATCTGGGCCACCTCAACCAATCCACGGATTCAGAAATTCTCTAACCTGTTCGTAGTAGTGCAGGAGAGCCCCGTCTTGCCGAAAGCAAGAAATTTTGTTGTGTTTCGTCGTTAACAGGTTGGAGTGAGTTAGGCGGTTCTTTTAGCAGGAATTTAAACACTCTTCTACGCTCAAACGCTCTTCAAAAGAATATGGCTAAATAATGTAAGGTCCTGTTATTCCTCTCCACACATTGACAGTTAACAGACCAGCGATTTTGATTGCCTACATTTCTAACCAATGAGGATTTTTAGTGGCATAATAATGCACGTTGTGTCTTAAACACGTAAACATTATTTTACATAAAATTTCTGGAACTTTTTGAATCTCGTATTTAACATCCAATTGCAGCATCGTTTTTTTTTTGGTACAACTCGATATTTTTTTTAACTCCAATTATTAGCGATCTACCCACGGGCAATAAGCTTATATTGTGACCAGAAAATGTCATGTGTAGATTAATTCCAGTGAACATTACTACTGCAGCGACACTCTTTCACGATCTTTTTTACTGAACTGAACTATCACTTCCTTGACTGGAGTAATTAGTATGTCTCTTTGAATCACGGAGTTCGATAACATCATAGGCAGCATTGACGAAGGATGCACGGACGCACCTTGTTCTGACACCTCTGCAAGATCTCAATATTTGAATTGCTGACAGTACCCCAGAGTTGTACAGCATATGCCCATACAGGCTTCACGGTAGCTTTATATAACAGTACCCTGCTCTCTAGAGTCAGTTGTGAGTTGCGACCAATGATCCAGTACATCTGGCTCAATTTAAGTTCTAATTGTTTTCGATTGGAGAATATATGCGTCTTCGAAGTGAGCCTCCTATCCAGGTTCATGCCAAAATGTTTTGCATCGGTTTGCGGAATTTGACAATTGTTAATCGTAACTGGTAGACATGTTTCTCTTTGCATTGTAAAGGTGGCATGTGCAGACTTTGATTCATTTGACTTTTAAGCCAGTTTTGTATTTTATTTAAATTGTGGGAAGCCAAGACTGCTGTGTCATCAGCAGTTGTAGTTGTAATTGTCGATTGCGTTGCAGGTAAATTTACACTGTAGAATAAATAAAGCATTGGGCCTAAGACACTCCAGATTGTATAGGTAGAAGGTCCGAATAATCATTGTTTTGTCACAAGGAAGTACCTGTTGCTAAGATACGATTTAAGAAGAAATAGAAAGTGTGGAAGTGGCAGCGACATGTTCAATTTGTAAGTCCGGTGTGATATGTCTAAAAATACTACTGAGCAGTACATTTTTGCATCAAGGTCTCGATTTATTTTGTTGACTAGCCTCTGTGAACCTGTTCAATGGTTCCATGTTTATTGCGGAACCCAAACTGATGTTCAGGTACTATAAGGTGTTACTCGTCCGGTATTACTTTTCATCGTTTTATATAGATTTTTCAAAAACCTTTGATAAGGCTGGCTAAAAAGGCTTATTGGTCTGTAAGAGCTAGTTTCTTTTGTTTTTTGACGGGTTTCAAAATCATAATGATTTGAGCCACTTTCCAAATATTAGGGAAATAGTTAAGTTGGAGCATATCATTGAAAATGTAAGTTATTAATTTAAAACATCCTGCAGATAGTTCTTGTAGCACTTCATAGATGATTAAATCAAAACCAGGTGCTTTCTTAGTGTTAATTTCAGTCCTGATTGTTTTTGTTATCTCTTTTATTGTTATTTTGTTATGAGAACAGTCCAATTGGAATGGCGTTTCAAGAAAGTTGTTGTTTTCATTTTCTTCTTCAACGATTCCTTCAGAAGGAAGTGTTGAAACACTTTGTGGAGGTGCTTAGAAAAACGTCGGCAAAGCTCGATATGATACGATATGTTATTTACGAGTATATATTTTTTGAATACTTTCGAACTTGTTTATTTATCACTACTTTGCTAACTTTTCTGTTTTTATAAGCTACGCTTTCTATCTCTAAGAGTTTTTACAGTAACCTCTCAAATGCCTCTGGCCCTGTTTTTTCTCGACTTGCTAAAGGAAGCAATTTCTTGTACACTCTCCTAATGTAAAAATCATATTTACCATTTCTAAAATAGATTCTGTTACGGAAAACTGTACCACTCGGATCCGAACCATAATGACCGAGATGGGTCATTTACATTTAGCAAAAGCTATTTCTGCAAATAACTTTGTGGATAATCCATAAACTTTTGAAATATTAATCGTTTTTTCCAATTGTGACACGCCAAAAATTAACCTGCATTCTAGGGGAATTTTATTAAATCTAATTACGCGCTAGGATAATTGTCATATTGGAAGGTTTGAAGGTTATGTTACAACTAAATCATGTATTTCATTGGTTGCATGCACGAACACTTACCGCATATCGACGTCATTTTGTCTAGTTTTTTGCTTTACAATGCCATCTATATTTATTGGCTCGCCCGAATAATAGTTTGATGTTTGTCAATGTTTGTAGTTGCTAAGTTACCTTAAACAAAAATTATCGCTTACTCACATGCATCATACCGTCAAACCAAAGCAAGACATAGCCCTAGGACTAACCTTACTTTACTTCTCTCGTAACAAAAACTAAACTAACCTAACACAACCTAACGTAACTTTTAAAACCCAATCTATAATACTTATAACCTCTAATTTAAGTTACCACCGAAATTAACTTAAAAGAGCCTCTTAGATATAAACTCTAACCTTACCTAGCCAAACTAGATCTATAACGTAATCCAACCTAATTTCGAACGTAACCTGACCTCTAACATATCGTAACCACTAAGCTACTTACCTCCTACTCTAATCTAACCTATAACCTAACATGTAACCAAACCTATTACCTAATCCATAACCTAACCTATAACGTAATCAGTAACCTAACCTAACCAAATCCATAACCTAACCAATACCCTAATCTATAACCTAACTCATAACCTAACTTGTAACCTAACCTGTAATTTAACTTATAACATACCCTTAGGGAACATCTATCCTAACGTATAATTTAGCTTGGCTTTTAAGCTAACCTCTAACTTGCCCTAATCTTTAACACAACCTGATCCTTGCTTACCTAGTCTAGAGGTTACTGTCTTCAGCCTTACTTTGTGGTAGATAAACAAACACGTGTTTGTTTATAAATTTTATCTACCTTTGATAATGACATTTAATGTTGAAACAATCTTGCAGTTTTTTCTCAATAAATCAAAAGTGGTTACAGATAGCTATAGGGACGTACATACAAAAAATGTTCGTTATTTAATTCTGCATCACAAAGGTACAAAATATACAGGGTGTTCCATTCGAAAAAGTTGTGAATTTTAGCTTAGGAGTTCTCTAAATCTAGAAATTAATTTTGAACACCCTGTACATGGTGGGTCCATTTTCTTTTAAAAAAGAGCACCCTACAAGCCCCTGCAACAAAATCCCTATTTAAATTCGTCTTCACAGTTGCGGCCGTGAAAGCGGTAAACTGTTAAGTGGGATAATGTAAAACTCAATTTTTTTGAAAAAAAATTTATAACTTCTAAACCGGTCATTAGATGTCGCTAAAATTTTAGATTGGATAGACCTGCCAAGATAGGTGTTAAATATGCAAAAATATTTGGGGCATTCTATTAAAAAAAATTACCTTAAGCGTGCCACACTTTTCTGCAACACCCTGTATATTTGAAAATAATTTTTCTAGATGCGCCTCTATCCACTGTACACATCCGTATTAGAACGATTTTTCTAGCTGTTACCGTTTAGGAGTTATCGGACTTCCCCCACACTATTGCCCCACCCGGTATAAATGCATAATGAGATGCAAATATAAATGCATACTGTATAAATGAATAAATTACCTCTAATGAGATACATACATTATCATATAACTGGCGGTTCGCATGCGATGCTTCTTGCAGATGGTCTAGTCGCGTGGATAGTCGCTGCATAGACGAATGTAACCTTGTTCTTCCGCTTCTTTTGTTGTCCGTCTCCGCCTCCCATTTTTTTACAGCTCTGTTTTACTTTATTATTACATAAATTGCCTGCATATATAATTTCTGCTACTTTAACTGTTTCTGGTCTTCGCACTCCTACTCTAATAACCCTTTTCACCACATTTTCTTGAAATCCTGTTCATAAAAAGTAAGTTAAGTGGTTAAGTCCGGTGGAATAAGTCGGCAAAAAGAGTATATCGGGAGAGGCTGTGTAGATCGACATGGAGGGGGAACGAGATAATCGTAAGGAAACTACTGGTTAAATCGAGAAAGGTAAATAAGGAAGGTAAACTCAAGGGGATAAGTCGGGAGGGGTTTGGTAATGCGGTCGAAGTTATATTTAGTGGAAGTTATACTTGGCATTTTCCAAAAAAAATAAAAATTTGTATTGCCATGTTGATCTACTGTGTATCCCATTATGGACACAGTGACTCTCTAGAATTTCAAGTATATATGCGTCAGGGTTTTTTTAGTAAAAATTCGTTTAAGGTAAATTCATTTATTAAAATTATATAGCCTTGGTAGTATAGTGGCCAGCGTACTGGTCTGTCACTCAAGCGGACCGGAGTCGACTCCCGGCGCCGGCAAAGCTGGTTAAGGTTTTCTTCAGTTTTTCCTTAGCTGTGAGATTTGTGCTATACCACCTGTACGTCGGCTGCCGCTGAACGATGGGCTTACATAATAAAAATAATCGCCTCTTCTTTCCGCACAAGGTTCATAGCTTCTGGGGCCTGGTAGCAGTATGGGTAGTAACAATTGTAGTAGTATTATTATTATAAAAAATAAATATTCCATAAAAATAACATTATTTAAAAAATAAACAAACCTTTTTTTATACTTATACTTTTTATACTTAGATTTTTATAGAAAATCTATTCTTAACGAAAATTAACACTTGACATGTATATGTCAAATGTATATAAGAATTTTGTCTTGTAATTGTTCAAGAAGAACTGACAAAATGGTTTTAATTTTAGTTTTAGTTACATTACGATTGCCAGATCGGTCAGATTCGACATGTGACCAGCCCGCGATATAAGTTACCCTCGAAACTCACAACCACACTCATATGCCCCTGCTTCTAAATCAATTGTATCATAATTTCGCATATGGAAGGTGACACTGTTTTTTGTTATAGAAACCTCACTTTGAGATCTTTTAGAAGCCATCATCTTTCAGCTCGCTTGCTGACAACCACCGCTTGCTGTAGATGTGCTAGCTATCCAACATCTTGAAGATTGATATAAATCACCCCGATCATATTCCCAGGTATACCTATTCCGCCTTCTAATACTACTTTGCGGTGTAGTTTCACACTGTATAACCTGAAGAACTACCTTCATTAAGTAAACAGGAGGATATTTGTTTGAGTATTTGTATCTTATCCAAAAGATGTGTCTCAACCTTTTTGAAGGCCACTTATATTCACTACCTTCCGACTTAGAAAACGGAGGTAGGGCGTGAGGGAAGGGGGCACTTTCCCAGCTGGCGATATGAATTTTCATACAAACTATCATTCTAGATCTAGAGAGACGACTCTGAAGTGAAACTGTGTCCGTTATATTTTGCAAACGAAATCCTTCTTAGCACCTACACTATAAAGATACCTATAAGAGATACCTATTTATTATTAAAATTAACTGAAAATACAATGGTTAATTTGTAATTTTAATGCCAACAAAACGTTTACATTCAACCAACCAACGCATAAAAAGGAAAAATCTATCAGGATTCGTCTAGAGGGTCGTAATTAGCCTAGAGGGGCCTCCACCCAACCAATTTAGTTTTTACTACAATTCTCCCCATTTTATTCCTCACCTTTTAAATTCAAAGGGCTCGTGTTATCTTCCAAAGAGCCTCGGGGTCTAAATATTTCGTATCTGTAACAAACTTGTAAAGCCTGATTACATATCCAAAGGGCAACCTGAAACTCGTGTTACATATTGCACAGACTTCAAATTTCATTTTATTCAACTGTTCGAATTGAAAACTTGCAAGAATTTACAAAGTTAAAAACATTTTCACGGGCAAATCATAAGAGATAATAACAGGCCACACAGCTCTTATCTTAGTTATCACAAGCATTTTGTATAGTTATAATATGACAAGATCCATACTTTCATCTATGAATAGCTGTTTCTATCAGATGTTAAGATGTCTGGAGCTCATTTACAATTTAATTTTAATTTTATCTGATAGGACTATCAATAATTGCAACACTTACAAACTCAGAAAGAAAAACACAGATCAAAATCGGTCCATAAACAAGGAGTAGCAAAAATTAAGATAATCAATAACGATACCGAAAACCTCATTAGATTTTCACTTCTCGATAAAAGCTTCTAACTAATCCTTTTTAATTAGTTCACGTATTTAGCCCACTTGCCGTAAATGTTTTAATGTACAAACATCGATGGAATGTATCCGTAGGCTTATTCGGAATGCGGAATCTTCACAAGCAATTACAAAATACTGACATTCGAAAAACAAAAATTAAAAGGTATTTTTTTAATTCTTCTTTTCCTAAGAGACTTAATTGTAGATCATTAAGAGCAATCATTCTATGTTTATTCTGAACCTATAAAAACTATTTAATAGCATCACCATCTGATCGGAAAAATTCAATTAAATAGGTTTAGGTTATGTTTACAACGTTATATGGACAGTTAAGTACCGTATAACTGCACTCTAATTAAGACGTTTCATTTTTAACTAGTCGACATTCGAACAATAATTACATTTTCCAAATTGAATCCAAACATCTCCCTTTTGTTTTGTTTGTTTAGGACACGCGCGTCGATCGCGATATTGTTCAAAATATAAAATCTTTATTCGAGTAGAATCATTGTTCAAAGTAAATAAAGTTAGGTTAGGTTGTTCTCTTTATACTCACAAAAAGGATGTTTAAATGAAATTGAAAGGACCAGATACGGTTTTTGATTTTACAATGAAAACAAATCACGTGGATATTTATCATACCTATGCGGTATGTCCAAATAATTCTGTTATGTTCCTTTTTTCAATTCCATCTTTTTATTATTTACAGAGAAAATACAAGGAAATAGCTAAATAAACGTAGGTAAGAATGTTCCTTCAGTTTATTATTTACCAGCCGCTTAGAAATTTATTTTGACAACGCAACGTAAAAGGTATAGGCGCTGAAAATCAGATAAAGTATGCGGATACATACTGTATCTTTGAAACATCTTGAAAATCATATTTTATAGAAAAGCGAATTCGATTTTATGCTGCTTTGTATTTTTTTAATGTAAAATGAAGTATAATGTAAGGATAATAATAAATAAGAAATCTGTAAAAAGTTAACTGAATTTCATTAAATTCAGATTTCAAAGAAACAACAGATCAGATATAAACAAAATAATATAACATTCCTACAGAAAAAAAAAAAAAAGAAATAAGATTTTAAAGGATAAAATTGAATTAATCTTCATTATTTTATGCAGTTATTAGTTTAACACAGAAGATATTTCCTACAACAATAAAATAAATAATACGAGATCTTATTACTAGCCATACAAATAATAAAGTATCAGATTTCGCTGTTTTTTTTTGTTGATGCTGAATTAATGTACAGTGGCGTAATTATGGGGGGATTTGCAAGCCATATACTGTTTTCTTCTGAATAATAACAACCTAGCTGAGGGTACGTCTTTCTACCGTCTGACTAGATAGTAAAATTGTTTACAACATCCAGTAGAGCTGCTATGTATGTACAGTTGCGATCATTCGCTAAGGAACGATGACCAAACTGTAACCGCCGATTTTCTAGTTTTTTGTACAATGTAAATGAAAATTAATTATATGGCATTTAAGAACATTTCATTCTTTAACATTTTAATTGCTAGTTCATAAATCAGGTCGAGTTACAGCGTACATTGTACAAAAAACTGAAAAATCGGTGGTTACATTTTTATCATCGTTCCTTAGCGAATGATCGCAACTGTACGTCACATTCTGATTCTATTTACCTATCAACCAACCGTACACATTAAGGTTGGTAACCTGTTCTTGTATCCATTTTTGTCATTTACTTCATGGAGGGAGGATCAAGATTTTATTACCTGGAACTTTGTCTCCATTGTTGCCACTATATTGGACTTGCGAGGTATTCTAGAAAAGATATGGTACAGGAACTACAAAACAATCTCATACTACGCCTAGCTTAGCTAGTTTTATTTGAATGCTATAGTTTTGAGAGTGTGATTTAGGCATTAATATAACGTTGAAATTCACAACTCATTGATTGTTTGACGGTCACTGTTTAAAACCAAGCTTCTCCGTTAGTTTGGTTGTCACTGGTTTTTCCTTTCCCTCTGTTTATCGTAAAGTCGCACCTGCGCGGTCAAGCGCATTCTCAATAGTGGAGTTGATATAACAAAATGGTTGGCTTTTGCATTAGAAGTTGAATGTGTGAGATGAAATAGAAAATTGGTTTTGATATAATTCGCTTTAGCTTTAGGGGTACAAAATGGGGGTTTCAACACCCCGAGGGGACGTGCCTCCATTTTAAACATATAACATTTTATATTGGTCCAGTACTGAAGGCATTACAAAAGATTTCAAGTCTGTATCTTTAGATAGTAAAAAATAAGAACTTAATGCAAAAATTGACTCTACTAATATTCTAATGTAACAAACCGTTCTGTTTCCGGTATAGATACCCGAGTATTAATTTCTGTACCATTACCTAATCACAATTCACAAAAGCATCGATAACTGTTCGCTCTTTCTCTTCTCTAGTTTTGTACACTTTTCTAGATGTTCTTTGGTTCTAAACAAATTTTTACTCTAAAATGGGCAATTACTCTTACATGCAGCATCCAACAGCTTACTCGTCGTCTCTTATCAAAACCATTGCACGTTTAATTCATGTTTTATATTGGTTGGTAATTTTGTCTCTTTTTATATATATTTCCAATAGAACTGTGTCCGAATACTACTACTAGTACTCGAGGAAACCCAAACTTATTAATGATTTTTTTAAATCGCATCATCAGTTTGAATCATGTCAGTAATATGGCCACTCCCTGAAATTTCTTTTTATGGCCACGCCTAAAGAATTTAATATTTTCAGCTCCTGTTGGTGATGTGGATGTTCTTAAGGGTTTACAGTACGTAGGAATTCAAGATCCCTAATTTTTCTTTGGCTCTATAACTCTCATTCAGTTATTTCTTAAAATGTTCACACCCTACTTGAATCAAATTAAAGCGAATAATCTCTTCTATTTCCGCGTTCTTTCGAATTTGAGGAAAAAGTATTTTTCTTGGAAAAAAGTATACAACAAAAACTATAAAACATTAACTAAGCGTAAACGCGAGAGTAGCTTATTAGATGTATGTATTTTACTTTGCATTTTGTTGTATTTTAATAGATGAATTAATAAGATCAGGAGACGAATAATTGTAAATCAATTTTCTGGAGTCAAAACACGCTACTGGGTCGTGAATAAAATTTAGTAAAAGCTTTTACTGTACATCTACCTTATACTTATTAATTGAAAATCATATTTGTTATCTTTTATTAATAGTAGTAAACGTATTTGCTACATTTTATTCAGATGGCCCACTGTGGCCACTACATTTGCTAAATACCAAACTTGGTTCCGCCTATTCTAGAGGCTTGTCTGCGATATTGCTTCAATCGCGGATGTAACGAGGTTCGGGTAATTCTTTTTTATAAAATTATACAATATTAAATATGTATGTTTTATAAATAAATAATTTTTTTATAAATATAATTTTTATGAAAAAGAATAATTACATTATTCACAATAATTATCACTTATTTTTATAATCATTGCTTAAATTAAACTATGTAGATTTGCGATGTTAATTAAAAATAAAATTAAACCATCAAAGTTTGATGCTAGTATTTACTTGTAAAGCACAAATAAAATCTAACATGAACTCTGATAGTACTATGGAATGCGTGTTAGCTCATCAAGCAACTATCGCCTGTGTCCCGATGTGGAAGGTACTTTGGCGTGTGTCGCAGGATCGATTCCTGCTCCGGTAATTTTTTATAAATTATTTATTTAATTAATTATTTTAATTATATTTTTAAATGTTATTTTTCATTATTGTTATTATTATTTAAAAAAAAACTACCCGGCAGGGATCGATCTTACGATCGACGCATGAAAATTAAGGGATAATTTTATGTAATTATTTATTTTTATACATATTATATTTATAAAAAATTCTTTATTTATAAAATGTATTAAATATTTATAAAAGAAAATTTATGCAAAGTGGGATTAGATCTTGCGTTTTGGAATTCCAAATCTAGCGTTCCCTGCTTTCGACTAGGTTGACTACAGTCGTATATTTTTTCTTTAATGAATGTTCATTTATCATATTTTTTGTTTGTTTCTTTTTTATTCATTACTTTTTAATTCTTTTTTACAATGTAACTAATAACAGTAGATTTACTTATCAATTGATTAATATTAATTAATCAACAATTCATGTGCATGTAAAATGTGCTTTCAAAATCTAAGATTTCGTTGGGTGGCTAGTTCAAAGAGTTAAAAAAGTTAAAGAAATGTATAAATTCATCAACTATATTCCCCATATTAGTGATAGTGTAGTAAACAAGCGTAGGAAAGCAAATTGTAATATAATTTATGCAAATAAAAATTAAAAAGGGAAAGTATTAATTAATAATAAAGATATTATATTATAAACAATAAACAAATCGGGCGTGTATAAAATTTACTGTCAAGACTGCGATGCGTTTTATATCGGGCAAAGTGGGAGAAACGTTAAGAAACGTCTAGCGGAACATAAACGCGATATTTTATAAGAAATCGTACGGACTGGTCACCCATTGTATAGATAATAATCATTTCGTAGATGTAGATAGAGTAGACTTATTGCATGTACAAAAGAGAGGTAAAAGGTTAGATTTGCTAGAACAATTAGAAATTAAAATATCCTATAATAAGAACACATTCATTGTAAACGACCAAACAAGCTTTACGAACACCCCTTTAAGCAAAAATTTTAAAACCAGATGGTAGGGATTGTAAAGTGACTAAAGGGCAGCTTTAACTATTTAAACTCTAATTAAACTATTGTAACTATTTTCAGTATTCAAAGAAACTTTATGAAACGCTCATTTCTTCGAAGACTATTTATTAAAAACAACCTGAAAATTGGCCAAAAATTAGCAATCGTGCCAATTTATTATACGTCTTTTTATTTATGAGTGAAATTAACTATGAGGTACGAAAATAATCGGAAAAGAATGAATTATTAATATTCTATCCTTCATTTGACTTGCATTTGGTTTTCAATGTCATCAATCATGGAAAATGCTGAATATAGACTATTAGTGAGAGTGAAAATTCAAATGTATTGTTCATCAGACATTTTAAAATTTTAGGTACCCTAAGTTATACAATTTGAAATTACTACGAGCATTTATAGATAATCGATATGTTTAGTTGATACCAAACATGAAATCGTTTGACCTGAGGAACTTTAATTATTCGATTAGGGAGACGAAACTTGGTAAACTTCACACATCACTGGCTTTAATGTGTGATGTCGCAGTTCTAGTATATTTTTTAAAAATAAACTCAATTTCTGTTAATATTCAGTTATGGAATTACCAAAAAAATAAATAAATAAATATGTATGCAAGCGTATCTCGCGCTCGAAGTTCCGAGTTCAAAATAGATCAAAAGCGAAAAGAGAAAAATAGTGACTTCCTTGACCGACAAAGTTTTTCCGAGTTAAAAATACGTGCGATGTTTAAAAATGATATGTTACACAATAATCCCGCAGAAAAATGTCTGACTGCACTAAAAATTGCGGATAGACGGTGTAAACTAAAGTAAAATCAAAAAGAGTTAGTCAGCGTCTGCAATCACATTGCTCTGGCGTTTTTTTATAATATTTAGCATTAATAAATTTTTTCTTTGGTATTTCAATAGCGTATTCATCCGACATCTTCTTACATTTCATACTGCTGGAAAGTTTTGTAATAATTTCATTCAAGAAAACTTAAAGTTTGCAATAAAGGAATATGCGACGGTTCATAGAAATAAATGGTTGCATTATTTTTACTGCAACTTGTATAGTTGTAGTAGTGGATTTAAAGTATTTTATGATTTTATCTCGAACTGTAGGTTGGTTATTTTTCATAATGTCGAGAGTTTACCAAATCATTAATTTCAATACTTCAAAATGGATAACGTTAACTAATAAATATTCAAAGCATTTCTTTTTAGCATTAATGTTCAAATTTTATACTTCGTAAACAACTTTAAACAAGTTATTCCTGCTTGATTATTATAAGTGCCTTTATTCCTGAAATTATCGTTGCAAGTCGACAGGATTGCTTCTGCGGCAAATTATGCATTGACCAAACTTGAATGTTTATTAGAAGCATATTTCGCGTATCTACTCGATCCGATGGACAAATCAATATCAAAACTGCATAGATGTGACTTTGTTTCGTATCGATTGTATCTCCCCTGTGCGAGAGTCATATTGATCAAGACTCATTTCCCAATAGAACTTTTAACACTTCCTTCTCTTAATCCTTACAGCTATCGAATAATTTTTATAATGAAGATGAACATCCACAGTTTCGAGCCCTTTGTATGTATATGTTTATTTGGACATTTGTAGATCCACCATGTGAAATGCAATTATTGCTCAGTTCAAAGGATGAAATTTAGGATTCAAATCTTTGAACCCCTATTTAACCTAACCTCTTTAAGGATGCCTCTGACCTAATCTGTTCCAATTCAATTAATTTCATCAAATTCTGTTGGAATATGCACATTTTATAACAATTGAACTTGAACTATTTTAGATTGTGCTTAACTTCATATTGATAGACACTACTCTAATGTCATCCAATTATACTTCAAAAAAGTAATCAGCTTTCAATATGTTATACAAACGATTTCTCAAACTTCAAAACGCTGAATATTTATGAATCCAATTAGCTGAATTCCTCATTGAAGCTAGATTTGAGACAGATTCAGCGCAGAGAATAATAAGATTGGATCATTGGTAAAACTAGATCTTAGAATTTGTAAATCGATTGCTTTTTATAAGGCTAGTAGCTCTACATAGATATACCGGGTGTTGTACATGCATTGGGGAAACACATCATAGGGAATACAATGTGCTATCGCAGATGCTAGAATATTTTCTTCCCAGTCGATTGCTCTTGTAGCGGTACAAACAATCTTAATTTTCCAGTATATTAAAATTAAATTAAATTCCGCTTTTAACTTGCTGCATTAAAAGAAAAAGAACAACCCTACCATAAAATGGAAAATATTCAGATAAAAACTTATTAATCGATACTACTTTTCTTTTGCTCTATAAAAATTTACTGAACTACCTAATATTCCAACAGTTACAAATTGCCACCACAAGTCTTTTTACGCAACACCCTGTAGACAACTCGTAACTGAGGCTCTAAGAATCTCTTGGAAATATTCCTTTTTTAGTTCTTTGATAGATTAAATGGTTTAGCTCTCGTAGTAGTAATTTGTTTAGTAATTCTCCTGTAATTTAGTAGCCCGAAACTATTTTAACAGTTGAGTAATCAAATGAAATTAGGTTGGATAAGGTTTGCTAGAAGAGAAAAAAAATCCTGATTAACATTTGCTAAAATCTATCAAAGTCGGATCAAATTTTAACCAAGTACATCCATAAAATGTTGAGGGTCTACTGGACTATTATTTTTTACTATAAAGAATATTTATGTATTAAGGGCATAATCTATTAGATTATGGCATGAGAGAATGTTTAAAGCCCGACGAAGGAGGGCTTTTAATTTCTCGAGGGCCATTATCTTGATTATGCCCGTGGTACATACAACGTTTTATTTTATTTTGCTTCATGGAAAGGATAATTGCAAGCAATTGCACATTTCATTTTGAAAAAATGTAATAGTTATAATTATTTATTAAAATTGTTAGAACTCTATAGAAACGTTTTCTTTGTATATTAGCAACTTTATACGCCCTCGGGCTAAAAAAGCCAAATTACGCCCGCAATTGAGTGCCAATAAAGACGATTATCATGTCAAAATAAAATAAATAACTATTAATGGTCCAGATTTTGACCGGCATTGTGAATATTTTCATGAATACTAAATAAATTCTGTTGAACTATTTCTTACTTAATATTATTGGATAATGTCATTTTTGAACAAATGAAATAATAAAAAATAGTACTCCTAATTGTTTGAACGGGAAGTCCCCGAGATGTCGCATTATTTTGTATAATACTCTAATCGTTTCAACTCAAATAGGCTTCTTAGACTATCCTTTTTCGGACTTGCCAGTCCGGAATTTCGATATCTTTAAGGTATCTCATGGGTATTTCAGAATTACATAAAAACTGCTACATCGGATTTTCTTTGTCTGTTTCCTATAGCCAAAGAGAATCTAGCGGAGCTTGAAGAGTCAACCATTTTGGAGTTGCAAAACGTTTTCGATTAGTTTTTTTTTCAGAGCACTGAAATGAGAAATGTTTGTGCAAGAATTTGCGTCAGGAAAGCTGTTAGTAAGTTAACCTTGCAAACTGTATAGATAGAGTTACAATTATCGAATGGTCCTATTTGTTCGAATTGAAATTTTGATAGTTATTTATGACTTTGCTTTTGGACGTTAAAACGATAACACTGTCCAGGAAGATGTTTGCAGACTAAAAACATTAGTTCGTGGACACTGATCTGTATGTCTTACTAATGTGACTGCTTGAGCTACTAACTTTCTGTAGATATATCTTAATAGTTTTTTTTAAACCAGTAGGGGACATACTCATGGACTGTCTCTTTGACAGCGTCGGACTCTTACCGGCTAAAACTTCTACTTTCTACTCGCTGTTGAGCTCCGGGATCACCTTTTTGGTCTACATCAGTGCTCATAGCGGTCTTAAACATAGTTTTTCTTTAGTCTTTCTCTGTCCTCTATTTCCTTTGTCCGTATAATATTTTTTATAAAATCATGAATAATATCCCAGTTTTCCTTTCCTTCTAGCATTGTTCTTATTATATTATTTCTGTTTAGGGCTATTCCTAGTTTTTGTTGAGCTTGCATTCGCTCGTTTAACCATCGAGGGCATGTGAGAGCCGTGTGTTCCGGCGAATACTCATCTCCATAGTAGATACATTTGCTGTCTTCGGATAGCTTCATTTTTGTAGGAATAGTTTCGGACCCTTCCATGTCCTGATAGGAACTGTGTTAAGAAATAATCAATCCGCCTGTGGTTGCACTCCACCCATTCTCTTATATCCGGCATAATTGATTTTGTCCATCCGGCTGTCTCTTCTTGTGCTATCCATCTTTCCTGCCAGTTATTTAATATGCGCTCTCTTTCTTATCTCTTAGCGTTAGCTGTTGTGCCACCGTCTCGCTGGTGTAGAGTATCCCTCTCTTCTATTGTCAGTTCTATTGGTAGAACTCCTGATATTGCTTGCGCTGCCCGTGTTGATATTGTTCTGTATCCACTAATTACTCTTATCAGAGCTCTTCTTTGTATGCTGCTTAGCATCTTTTGATATTTCTTTATGTTTACAGCATGTTTCCACACTGGGGCTGCATACAGTAGATTGTATAACTCCGTAGAGAACGATTCTTTTTTTGCTACTTGGTCCTCCTATGTTTGGTTAAATTCTCGCCAGCGCATTTAGCTTATCTTCCGCTTTTTGTATGACATATTTCACGTGAGACCCGAAGCTGAGTCG
This sequence comes from Agrypnus murinus, assembly GCA_929113105.1. Lineage (NCBI taxonomy): Eukaryota > Metazoa > Arthropoda > Insecta > Coleoptera > Elateridae > Agrypnus > Agrypnus murinus. Next base: position 172,023,628 of record OV816026.1, on the reverse strand, counting down.
ATTGTCTAATGTGATACTCAGGTGTCACTGTATTTAGCTTTCGTCGACGGCTCTAGTCTTATACCCGCTATTTTCATTTCACATCCTTCTCTTCTTTTAGGTCCCTTACATATTACCAGCTCAATTTTTTTTGAGCTATTTCCAATCCATGATTTTGCATCCTTCTGGCTATACATTCTATCGAGTCATTGCATTTGTTATTTAATTCTTCTACATCCTCAGCTTCCAGTATACTAACGCCAAATCGCCTGCAAAGCAACCGTTGTTACCCCTTCCGGTAAATTCAGGTTCAGCACTCCGTCGTATAAAGTGTTCCACAGAATTGGACCCAGCACTCCTCCTAGCACGCAGCTCTCTTCTTATTTGGATGCTTCTATAGCTGAGGTAGCTGTCAACTATGTTTATTAGATATCTTTTCAGCTCCATCCCTTCCAGTTTATCCATTATTAGGTCCCACTGTGCTGTGTTGAACGCATTTTTAATGTCAATCGTAATCAGTGCTGCCCATCTTTGTCTTGTTGTCTTCACTATGTTTACTACTTTGTTGATTGCTTGTACCGTTGAACGGCCTTTCCGAAAACCAAATTGTGTTTCCGCGAACCCCCCTTTTGCATCAATTTCCTGTTCTAGTCGGTTCTGGATTATCTTTTCGTACAGCTTGCCCAGGGCGCTTCTCAGGCAGATCCTTGTCCTTACTTTTCGAGATTAGTACAGCCAGTGATTCTTTCCATATCCTGGGAAAACTTTGGTCTTTCAGAAGTCTGTTGAATACATCTAATATTTTTTGCGTTATTTCGTTTACTATGATTTTAACGGCTTCCGGCACTACTTTGTTTGGGCCTGGGGCTTTTTCATTTTAATCGAGTCAGCGGCTTTCCGTAGTTCCTCCATGGTGAAAGGTGTAATTTCCTTCACTGATACATCAGTCCATCTATATCTCCTATTTTCTGTTGTTGGAAATAGTTGCTGGCACCATTCCAGTTTTTGCTCATGTGTTGTGGTATACGGCTTGTGGAGTCCCCCTAGATATTTAACTGCGACTTTATATCCGGACCTCCATATTTTTCCCTTTAATTCTGTACAGAGTGCTCTCCTTTGCTCTCGTTTAACCTTATTTATAGCATATCCGAGTTCTTTTTTTGCTCTTTTGTATACTATATTTGTTTCTATTGTTCATGGATCATTTCCCTACTGGAGCCATTAAGCCTCATTGCTTCTCGCCTGAGTCTTATCCATTCCCTTCTTTTCGTATCTATGTTATCGTTCCACCAAAAGGGCAATTTGCGATTCTCAGTTCTAGCGTATCTAGTACAGTTTTTTACAATTTTTTCCACATCTTTTGCGAATCCCATAGCACTCTCGTATTTTTTTCTGACAGTTCTTGGATCATTTCCGTAAATGCAGCATTGTCGAAAATCGCTTTTCTGTAATATTTCCGTTTTTTCCCTCCTTCTATCTCGAAGTATATGTGGTTATGAAGGGTGCCAAATACCCCCCTTAGTACTTTCCACCCTATTATTTGCTTTATTATTTGCTGTGTTGCACAGGTCACATCTATGTGTGATTTACTTGTACCCCTTTCAAATGTAGGGTCCCTCGTGTTGAGGAATACCAGGTTTAGTTCGGCTGCCCATTCGCTTATGTATTCACCTCTTCTGTCCCTACAAGTGATCCCCACATCGGTGATTTTGAGTTTCAGTACCCTACTAGGACTATTTCCTTGGCTTTGTTTCTTGCCGTTACCATTATGTCATCTATTTTATGTTTAAATTGCCCGAAGGTTATATTTGGCGAGATGTAGCAACATAGTAGATGCCAAGCTCCAAAGTTTATATTGAAGCCTCTTCCAGTTTCATGCCCTCTTATGCCTATATTTTTGTTTAATATTTGCACCGCCACATCTCCTTCCTTATCTATAATGAAATTCCTCTGTATTGCTATTTTCTTGTTTGGCTCAGCAATAATCAGTTGGTCTATTTGTTTCTCTAGAGCTATCGCATAGGCTAAATCGTGTGCCATTTTCCCCCTTCCTAGGTTAGTTTGTAAAAACTTCGTCATTTAGGTTGTCTTGGATATCCTCCCTCAGGGTATCTCTCCGACCGAGTATACTTTTCCTTCTATTTGTAAGCAGTTGCGGACACTTAGTTTGATCTGCTCTGTGTTCTATATCCTCACATGTTGTACAATACTTCTCGTTTTTGCACTCGAAGGAGGATCGGACATATGGCGAAGGCCATTGTCTTGGTGAAACAAGATTTTCTTTTTCTGAAAATGTGGCCTTTTTTCCGCAATTTCTGCCTTCAGCTTGTCAAGTAATGATGCGTAGTATGCTCCTGTAATGGTTTTTCCTGTTTGAACATAATCGCTTAAGATAACTCCATGACTATTCCAAAAAAACAGTCGCCATCACTTTCCCAGCCGACATAACAGTTTTTGCTTTTTTTGGGGCCGATTCCCCCTTCGCAGTCTACTGTTTTGACTGTATTTTTGTTTCGGGCGTATAATGGTGTATCCAAGTTTCATCTACAGTAATTAATCGGCGCAAAACGCGATTTATTGCGCCTAAACTGCACCAACAGAGCGTTGGAAATGTTCATTCGAACACGTTTTTGGTCTAACGTGAGCAAACGCGGCACCCAACGCGCTGACAGCTTTCTCATGCCTAAATCTTGATTCAATATGTGACAAACACGTTCTTTGAACATATTCATAGCCTCTGCTATCTCTCTCACTTTAATTCGAGGGTCGTTTAGCACCATTTGGTGAACTTTAGCGATGTTACCGACAGTGGTTGTAGTTTTTGGATGTCCCGAACGTTCATCGTCTCCCAAGCTGGTACGGCCACGTTTAAATTCAGCTGCCCAAAATTTCACTGTGGTAAATGATGGCGCAGAGTCCCCATACACAGAGTCCATCGTATGGGCGTATTGCCTTTCAAAAACAAATATTTAATGACAGCTCGATACTCGATTTTTTCCATTTTCACAAAAACAATCACATCGACTCACTCAAACGATTGTCAAATAACAACTGCGCGTCCAAAATGGCTGAAATTTTGGTGAGTACCTGTCAAAAGATGCACAACTACATTCCTTAGCTTTTATTGACGAGTGCTGCCATCTTCACGTTAAGGTCGGAAACTTTTCAGACCATCCTCGTAGCTGCCTGGTTTCCGTAATTTGTGGGTCTCATGGATAATATTTTTATATCTTCTTCCCCTAGCTCCTTACTACTTTTCTTTAATTCCTCCTTTAATGTCTCAGTATCTATATCCGCGTTAATATCTGCAATGTGTACCACTATGTAGTTTCTTTTCGGTAGAACCTCAACATATTTATTCGTTTTTATTCTACTTTAAGTTTCTTTGTACTTTCCTCTTCCATTACCTCTAGCATTAGGTTGCCTCTGAGCGTTTTCTTTATTTATTTTATCTATTTTTTATTTATTTGTTTTCTTTTTATATCTTAATAGTACAGTTATTTCAATTAAGTAAGATCACGAACACCAAAGACATGCTGTATTGTATGAGGTTAAGGTCTCGATCTTCTATTGAAAGTGTCACTAAACAGCTATGAAAGTTCTCAGAACACCTGTTTCCGGTATAGAACACCAATTCAAAGTCAGTTTGTTGAGCCGATTCGGAAAAAGAAAATGAACTCGTGCATGGGAAAGTTTTCAAAGTTTTCTTCAGATTGATTTGAAGCTCAGATTGAAATTTCTATTTTACCTAAAAATTGTACAAGATTTCCGAGTCGAATCCGAAATCTTCAAGACTGTTTTTGTGTGTGTTACATCGATTCGATTTTAAAAAGACTAAAATTTCCACAACACAGATACATTGAAAATTATAAATCTTGCAGTGCAGTTGGTAGTATTTAATTAGAGCTTTTCCTTATTAGAAGAAAAACGTAACAAAAAATAATATTGGCGGTAGTAGTTAAAACGGAAGTAGAATAATTCTTTCCATCACTACCTCGACAGACGACGACTAATCGAACCTAACGCTCGCCGCTTTCCGGGCGGGTATTTTACCATTTGAGCTACCTACGGTGATTACCGTGAGAATGCCAATATTTCCATACGAATTAGAAAACATACAAGGTGTACTAGTAGATATATTTTGGTTCATACAGTTTACGGATCGACAACTCGCCGACGACACATCCAATAATCAAAGCTAAACTATATTTGTTTGAATAATCCTAGAAGAAAATTAATATTCAGAATACGATTTAATGTAAAACATTAAATAAATTGATTTACCTTTATATTTTGGTTTTGATTTGAATCTCCAAGGTTGAGATTTGATCAATATTTTGAATTTACTATTCAGATCTCCGAAATCCTGAAAGTTTAAAATTTCTTCTGAGAATTTAAATCTTCAAAACTTCAATACGTTGCAATATTTAAAACGATGAAAACACAATTTTGCAATATTTGACTGCATTTCTGCCGCACTGCCAAGATCCTGTATCTTTCGAATCTCTGAACTTTCGAGCCTATGAAAAATTATGATCCTTTTAAGTATTATATTTAGAAATCAGGATATTAAACATTTCAAACCTCAATAATCGACATAGGTATAGATTGTAAAAGTGTTAATTTGTGGAGATCGGAAAAGTAATATATATTTTAGTACTTTAAATTTTTCTATGTTTGCAAGCGGTTTCCTACTTTTAGTCTAATATCTTCTTGTCTTGTCTAATAGTCCAATGGTAGTTTGGTCCATGAGGATCAAAGAACGTTTCGTCCTATAGGGACTTGACTCTCTTTTAAAGCAGCTCTATACTTTTAGAACGGGTTAAGCCCCGCCTAGCGAAATTACGACTTCAGTCGATGCATTTCGGCTTCGAAATCTCGACTAATGCTCAACAGATGACCAGTACACAATAATACTAGGGCTCGTCGTTTAAGTGCATTCAGTTATTGCGTTTTAGAAGTTAATTAAAAGTACTATTGGTCGAAAATTCCCATTGGATTAAACATCCATAAGGCAACCTTTAGTCATACGGGATAGGACTAAAGGTACCATTGGACTAAAAGTCATTGGACGAAAAGTCTCAAACATGTTTGACAATTGCTGTAGTTTTTGAGTTTCTTGAGCCTGCAGCACTTTGAAATATATAAACTGTGAACTTTTGAAACTTGAAAACTACTGTCTACTTAATACTATAATACTCGGCTTGCAAAATAGGGGACTTTGGTTCTTGGTTTAATTTGTGCTTTTTTGACATTTCGAAACAGCAACTGTAAGTAAAACTTTTAATCTTAAAGTTTTGGATCCCTTGAACACTGTATTTCTAAATATTCGATATTCTGAATCGCTAGACTTTGGAACTATTGGGCCGCTTTGAAACAGGCTCAAATTTTGTAGTATTAATGGGATCTTTTTTATCGGTTAACCGTCCGACCCTATCTCCTACCAACCAATTAATTGAAAGATCTTGAAATATTAGTGTCTGGTAGGTTTTATGCAATTTAATTTTCGATTAGTATAGGAATTTGATTAAATCAGAGTATGTTATTAAATCAGTAAATTTCTAAAGGTGAATAATCTTTCTGATGCAGAAATTAATGAGAAATCAAGCTCTGCATTGTTTATTTCAATTTTCAACAAGGAAGTTAACAATTATTACATGTAAAATCCAATGACCTAAAACGCTTAATGTATATGTATATCATAAAAAAAGTGGTACTACAAATTCATACATGTAGACCAGGAAAAAAATGTTATTTTAGATCCCAAATCCCAAATTACGAATAAGAGATCCATATAACGATATACAAAAGCCAAGCGGTTAGATTGATGATGTACATTTATACTTTAACCAAACTTTTGCAGAATGTTATGATAAAAGTTGCGGTTTGGGAAAAGTGTTTGAATTCAATCCAAGTTTTCGGTTTTAAGAGAGCAACGGCTGACTCTAATGGCGGTTGTTGATCTGACGCAGAATCTGAAGGGTCCGGAGCAATTCTAATTCAATTGCGTCCTGTTTCCTCCACTTTTACAACCGTTTCTTTATAATTATTTCATTTTCACTCTGTAAAATGGTTTTTTTGCAGAATGAATCTCCGGGTTTTTTTTGTTGAGGATTCCTTTTAATGATTCATTATATGAATTTGCATAATTTTCCTTTGTTTTCCGTACATTATTACAGAGTTGTTTAAATTTAGTAATTTTATCAACATTTAAAGAGCGATAAAATAATAAATAGTCAATTCGAAGAAATGCATAAATAAACAAACGATGGTATCGCGACATATACTCTCTGTCTTGCATGATTATTGTGATTGTCCTCGACAAGTTTTATTGTGCATTGTATTTGATGCACGCGTAATTAATTGTTAATTCTTAAGTGCCGCTTATTATTCATGTTACATTATGTTGATGACTCAATTGATGAGACTTTTTTAGAGTGCCATAACCATAAATATTATGTCAAATATGAATTCAATTTTTTTCGGTAGTAAATTTCAGAATTACATGCCGTTATGAAATGCTTTTATGAAGCGCGCGCGCGCGTATGTGTATCGTATATACACTTTTCATTGACCATAATGAAAATTGCTCTAAACATTCATTGCTGTGTACTTTTGGTGCCACATAAAATGCTTAAAGACATTTTCATGTCTGTGAAATATAGATTTTCTTATTCCATGAATTTATTAAAACAGTAGTAGCGTGTCATTTGGATCAATAAATTGAAAACGAAAAGAATGTTTATGCAATCTGTCTCTACTGGTAGCGCAATACTTGTTGGATTCGATGAATAAACCAGAAATGCAATTTTTGTAAATAGTTTAACAACTAGATTGGAAATAATATATTAACCATGTTTTAATAAAGTGCAATATGCATAATTGCATTTGACGTTAATTACTTCCACATGTGTTTGCTATTCTATGCATTAGAATTCTCTGGACCTATGGAAAACACAGTAGGCGCTCTCCAAACTCAGCTGGCCTTTCGAACACAATTTTAATGATGAATCCTCGTCAAGATATTTTTTCGTTTCAATTCCATATCCAATCCGCTATATTTAAAATTCTTTTTAACTAAAGGGAAAATAATACGTTTTACGGGGGTGGGTAACACGAGGTCCAGCTAACTAGACTTCTTCATAAGTCTTCTGTAGTCTTTTATTTGTTCTTTTCATTCCTGCTTATTATGTGTAGTACTCATGTATTGTCGATCACTTACATCCTTAATGTCATCGGAGGCAACATCAAATATTCTCCGTATAAACAAATGAAGCTTAGAAAATCCCCGCATACTTCTTACTTATTCGAATTATTTTCAGCAGTCATGGGTGTTAATCACAAATTATAGGCTTGCTGATTTCAGGTAGTATACAGGAATAACTGAGCAATATAGAGGGCGCCATCCAAATTTTTTGCTGTTATTGTTTAAAAGCAATTATGGGAATCTACAATTTTGGGAAAAGACTAGTTACAACGTTACCGTCTTAGTCATTTACTGTTGTTTTTTTAAATTTTTGTTAAGCAGTTTGTCGTCTCAAGCTATAACAAATGATTAGTGATTTCTAACTTCGTTTATTAAATCAAATTCATAAAAATCGGTTAGCGATTTGTGTATATAAAACTGAAGTAACATTTAATTATTGTATGAAACCTACGAGCATTACGAGACTATACACTGAACTTAATAAGGGACCCTATTCTAAATGCAATTTTCCTATTTTCTAAATAGAGAACAATTTACTTTTTGTTATCATGAATGAATTTCGAAATAATTAATTACAAAAAATCCATTTATCCTTTGTACATTTGTTTTAACTGTTGGCGCTAAAACCTGTAAAGGCTAATAATTACAATAACTAAAAAACCCAACACTGTCTAAACTAATGATGCAGGAACGTGAACAGCGGTATTTGAACACTGAACATCTTTTATAAAAAACTGAATCTTCGCCCTTGCAATTATTCTTGCTTCAGACTTGTTAACTTAACTATTATTTATGTTTTAATGATTTAACCACTGCTGTACGATGATCGGACCCAATATCAAAACAAATTTGAATCCACATTTATTAATGACTCTTCTAAGAAAATTATGTTTAGTTAACTCATCATTACTAAAATACAAGACTTTTGAATATCTAATTTTAATTATTACAAAAATTCCCAAAAGGATTCTCCAAAAGGAGAGCTTTCAGACGTTGTCCTTCATGATTCTTTTGTTCCATCGTTGTCGGCCATTCTTGTTATTATTTCGCCTAGTTGGTGCTGTTTTATCTTAGTTCAAGTCCAGTCCACACTTGGGATGCACTCGACCGGGCAGTGATTAGTTCATATGCTGGATTAGGGGTAAGGAGACTCGCTAGCAGGTGGGTATTTTAATAGCTCCGGCATTAGCCTGGATAGCTAGTAGAGGGTAGATAGCAATCTCCTTTCCACCAGTGGAATCTGACCACACTTACATAAGAAAGTGATGTGATAATTAAGCATACCTCAGTTCTTCGTGGCAGTGGCAGTAGACTACTATACGTAGAGCTTTTTAAATTAGTATACCTATTACTACTATTATGCTTTTTGACGTGTATTGTCTGTCATATTTAATATTTTTCTCTACATAGAACTTTCAGTGCCAACATTTTAGCAAAACCTTTTTATTTCAGGCTTATTCTTCTATTAACCTCATCTGGGTTTTCTTTTCCCAATTTAACTCGTTAAGCGTCCGACAGACACCAGTGTCTGTTTGAAGTCATTGGGCCATGCCAATACAGACAATAGCTTTAACAAAGGAATATGTGTCTGCCATGAGCCTAGGCGTGTCTGTATTTGTTGACTGCAACAGCTCTGCAATAAAGCCAAATTTGTGATCTTCTCCGCAGGGCTACAGAAGACTCGGAGGAGATTGAAGTAAATTTATGCTAATGTGTCTGTTGAAGATTTCGTGTCTGATTTTTGTCTCTGCTGTGGTTCTGCAATAGCAACGTAACGTTGTGTGCAGTTTTGGTCCCTTCAGCAATTTTACATTGTAGAGCCACGGCAGGCACTGGTATCTGTCTTGATGATCAAGAAGCAAGAGTATATCATATTTATTTTTCTATAAAAGCAGTATAAATTGTTTTTCGAAAAAAAAACTCGGTCGCATACAAAAGGGTAATTTCTGCATTAGTTTTAGTTGTGCATATAAAAACCGTAGGAAATACAGATTCTCTCTCCGAGTCTCCCTCTTTCCCTCCATTGGTTCCATGTATTTTGGAACAATGCGTTACAATGTTAGTTTCTGTAAATTTAATTGCGGGACCATCAGGTTCCTAAGGAATCGATCCCAGAGCCGAGAGATATTTTCTTAATTCAGGCTCGATCTCATGTCGATTCGGTAAACTTATTCTAGATGGCATAAAAAACATAAGATGTGGTATTTTGTAAGAATCTTATCAAACTTTGCGCACTTATACCTCTTGACCACCTGAACAATTTTGAATCGTGTCTTGCAAAGATCTATCACACCGTTTGACGTCTAAAGGTCATCAAGGTAAATTATTTGAATGAATTCCGTAGAAACAACTTGAAGCTTAATTTATGCTTATTACTTCTCTAGAAAAATAAATATTATATACTTGTTCCTTGATTGATCTCCTATATTTTTATATAGAACTCTCTTTGATTTGTTTGTGACATGGTTGGACAGTTACCTTAAGTTGACCAGCGTTCAGTATTACAGCGAAAAGTATTGTAGTTAACCTACTCGAATCTAACCTAACCTAATATTTAATTCAGGGTTTTTTTTGGAGTTTGCAAGTTTGAAACAGGTAGGACTCTCCCCTGTCAACAGAAAAGTGAACAGTGGCATATTATTCTTTACTCCATAACTCCAATCTTTCGAATAGCGCTAGATTCACAGATTTTAAATGTTTATGGTCAAGCATGTTCAAAATTTTTGCAGAATTACCATTTTGGCGATTCTTGATTTACAATTTTTATTTATAGTTATTACCATTTACACCATTTCATTTATTAGTTATATATTTTCCATTACCAAAAAATTCCACATATAGGTTAGGGTCAATGTTTTACGGTCCATAAAAATACGATGTTCAGTTTCTTACTTCAGGAGAATTAAAACTTAAAACTTTTTGAGATTTATGGTTATTTCCACCACCTCCACTTAACCTTAACCTTAACCTTGTTTTAATTATTAAGCATATGATTGTATCAAGAAGCGTATCCATGGAGATTCATCTCTGTTTAGGATTAATCAAATATAGTGCACATAACTATTAAAGCAACAAGCTTTCAGAATTATAGAATCTTAGAGTTTGGTTCTTTTAGGATTTATATTTAAGTTTCAGTTCTATATTCTAAAAGATTAAAAAATCGATATTAGAAAGTATTGATATTTGAGGATTATGATGCAGTTTATGCAAAAATCAAAATTTCTTCATCGTGCTCAAACTTTGAAGTTTCAAAGATACAGAATTTATAGATTTTTAAATGTAAAGTACCAATATATTTTGAAACCCTAGTAAGTTTCTAACTTTTAGAATGCAGCCTACTATTGGAGTTTGGAAATTCTAGGCTTGCAATGTTTCAAAGACATTTCAGCAGTTGGGACTTTAACTTCTATAACTGTTTAAATTTTTAGTTGAATATAACACATTTCAAAGTAGTTTCAACAGCCTTGCTTTTCGAAAAGTAAGTTGGAAAGTGTCATAGTTTTAGATTATACAGTTTAAGAACGCCTAAGTTACATCTAAGTAAGAATGTCCATATAAGAAAGTCTTTTATTGACAACATGTAAAATAAGGTTTTTTAATGTAGTAGGCACCTAACCTAACAACCTGAAGGCCTTAGCCTAAACTAACTCAACGTTATAGAATAGTGCCCAAATATTATAGGATTGTAGATACGTTCTTCAATGTCCGGTCTGCTAAAGTTGATCAACTTAACTTTTATATTATTATTGCCAACCAACAGATCAAGTTTAGCGAGCGGCAGACCAGGTCGTTTTTAGTAACTAGGAGACTGTATTTTGACGTTCCACTAAAACTTAATGCACATATGGTGACATTCATTATTTCATTCATTTTTTTTATGTTTGTTAGTTACATTACAAGGTAACACCTATTTTCCATTCAAAATTCCTTCGAACTCAAAAAAGCAATAGTATTCCACGGAACAGTGGTTAGAAACCACTGTAACTAGCTTAATCAGATTTAAAAAAATTGTCATTTTAATTAATATTGCATTCCAACTTCCCCAAGTTTATTTCGTATGCACGTCTTACCTATCGTCATCATAAGCTACGATCTTTTTTGCTGAATCAAGCGAATTTTTTTTATAGTCACTATTTTATAGTCTTGCACTTTTTTATGGAAACACATGTAACGTTCTGAGTTGTTTATCAGCAGATGTTTTAAATGCTCATCGTCGGTCGTTCCAACAGTCATCATGATGTCATTTTTTGGTTTTGTTTCTTTTTCACTGTTTTTTCGTTGTAATGGTAGCATAATAAACATTAAATAATCTACCTTAGTGCGTAGTATACTTCAGGGAAGCAAATCAAATTTTCATACAAGTAAGGTTAATTTAACTTGCCACGGACAGGCACGAACTGGCCATAAAGCCACTAAGCTATTGCATGGTCGGCCGGTTATAATTATTTCTTTAGATTTACAAATACAGTTTTAACAACCTGAGCCTGAAATTCTGATGTCGAGAAGCTGAAGCTATAAAGATTTGCAGAGCTATATAGTTCGAACACTCTCAAAATCTATTGTTCAAAAAATCTGAAACTTTCAAAACTTAAAAAATTCTTCTAAAAGTTTCTAAAATGTTCAAAGCTTCAATTTCGAAATTTGAAATGAAGGGTTGCAAACTTAAATTCGAATTTTTGTAATTCAAGGCTGAAAGTCTGAAATTTTGAAAACCACGTTCTTCTTGTATTTCAAATACCTGCGAATCAAAAATTTGTATATCCAAGATTGTTAAGTAATTAAAATGGGAAATTTCAATGAATAGGTAATAGAATTTTGAATCTCCATAACTCTAAAAGTGTTGAAACTTCGATATCTTGATGGTTTGAACAATGAAACTGTTCAACATTTAAATTTATTGATTACAAAATGGGTGTTCAACTTTCCAGTATTTAAAACTTGTAAATATTTAAGCCATTCAATAACTAAGAAACCGAAACCTTGAAATTCTATGACATATTGAATTTTGGAACATTGAATGTACGAAATTCTAAAAGCCCTTGTCTGAAAAACGAGCCCCCTCTCCCTGCTTTAATAGACAGTTCATGATATCACAATGATAGGTTTAGTTTCACAAATTTAAAATGCTCACCCTTTTACAGTATGAGTGGTTAATAGGGAAGACTAATAAGGCAATAGAAATATACCAAAGTATGCAAGCTGTTCTCCACGCTAATTAAGACACAATGCCTTCACATTGAGTACTTTATTCCACTAATTTGAATTTCTAGGAGTACGACCACAATCGTCCAGTATACAAATGGTTGCTTCCAGTAGACAGTATTTGTTCATCATATGCATAATCTGCTCAAATACCATATAAGTTGGCGTTTTGAGAAAATTAAAGCAATAATATTTCGTTACACTGTTGCGTTTGCTTAATCTTGCAATCAAGCGATGATTTCCTGAAATCTTTTCGCAGGCCTTCAATTTTCGATTGTTAGAAATTTTATTATTATTCGAAAGACCTCTAGACACGCTGGACATTTAGTCTCCAAGCAGACAGTGTACAAATATGAGGTTAATTTATTTACAGAGTTCGTTACTCTCTTATACAACCAACAGCAACTTCACAAATTGCTAACAACAATATTACACCTTGGCTAGCAATAACAACTGAAGCAACATCTTACATTGCCAAATGATAATGACAGCAACCAAATAACAGGTACTTGCCATATGCCTAGGAAAATAAATAAATGGCACAGCGTTGTTTGAAATGAATCTGAGAAGGTGTTTATTCTTGCACGAGTTTCTTTCCTATATCCCCACAAACCCAAGAAAAATGTTGATTATTTTCATAGAAATTATTTCTTTTGAAACTATATTTTTGTACTTATAATGCTGATGATGTATTAACAAATACCTACTTAAGTGTGTATTGAAATTGAATCATTTATTTTTCCCAATACCTTTTTATAGCTTCATTAATATCAATTAGCAATATTATTAACTAATCATTTAACACAGTTTCCAAGAATATCCAGAAATTTATGTAAGTTTCATAAGCTAATTCAGAAGTTATTATTTTATTATTGTATGCACATCCAACGCATATTTAAAAATTCAATAGCGGTTTCACACTGATGACCCATGGATATACGTAATAAAAAATCTTTATCAACTTTAATAAAGGTTTTATGAAATATTTATCAAGTGATTAAAATGCTTACAAAGTCTTTTGATATCATTGAAATGCCTGATATAGCCCTGCATAACAATCTAATAAGTCTTTAAGGAAATTATTAGAAATACGAGAAGTTTTCAATTAAACAATTACGAAACATGAAGCTTATAAAGACTTGTTATGTAACTCGTCGCAGATTAATTCAGAGATAGATTAGCAGAAGTTCTTCCTTCTTAGCAAACAAAACTTTTAATGATTTTCAGTTTTAGGTAAAACATGGTTTAATTATCATGCGTGCGTGAGTTTCGTTTCAGAATTATTATCCTAAGGTAGTATTTTCTGCGTTGTGAATGAAGTTTGCATTATGATTCTACTAAAATAGCATCGCCTCTTGAGTTGTTTGCAAAGCGAATTTGCAGAACGTAATAATAGTAACATTTTCTAATTAGTTTCAATAAATTCAATATACAGAAAATTATGGAAGAGGTATTACATGTCATTTTGTTATCAAAAATATGTACGTTATTAGCGATTATCTATAAAACAGCAGAGAGATAATGAAGGCCATGTTGTGATTTTCATGCTGGTAGAGAGTGTCCAATCAGTTCTTATTTTAACACCTAATGTGTTTGTTCTGCGAAATTCGAGAGACAACTTGTTTAGCAAATATTATGCAAAGCCAACAGTTGTAACGATTTGAATCCGTTACTAATGGAATTATTATTAGATTTTCACTTATTACTCCCCTGGAACGCCACCTATTCAGTCTACTAGGATACTATCAATTTTGTTGATATCGTTAGTAGCCCATAATAAACAATTCTTAGTCCCAACCAAAAATAGGTGAAACCAATAACAAAAACACCATCATGAGTTTTGTTCAAAACGGCCCAAGAAATAGGATTGGAACATAGAAAAAAAGGAAAAATAAAGTTCCACCCTAAAGCATGGTGTTCGAGCATGAAAGAATCACCGCAAAGACATATATCGCACATAGTACTGGGCACGATGGCATTCCACGTTGGGAAGAGACCACCGAGCAACTTCTAGTACCCGAGGCTTAGTGACTTCTCGCAACGAAACCCTTAGGCACGGCCCACACAGGGCTGAAACCTGATTCTAGCCGGTCAAAATTATTTTATAGGCTTAACTGAAAGGAAATTACTGGAATAGTATAAAAATGATAAAATAATAAAAAAAGAAAGAAAAAACAATTCTTTTGAGCCACTAGAGCTGGATCAGTTTGATACTTTTATACTTTTTCCAAGAAAAAGTTAGTTACATAATTATGTTATTAGGAAATAATGCAAAGACGTAAAATAAATAGCATTTACACGAATTCGTCTTTATTTTAAGAAATATTGCACAACTTACAATGCTTTTTTAATATCTAAAAATTAAATAACGTGCAAAAATTATATTGCTAATCGTTCAATAACTACCCCTTTTCATTTCGATTGTTTTTCAGTTTATACATCATTGTGCATGTTGATTTTTAGATATGTTATTCTTTATACTATAGCAAAAACATATTAAAAATACAAATGCAAGAGCTTGCAAGAATTCTAAGTTATAAACCACAAAATAAAACATTTATTATTCGGAAAGTAAAACTCACCGTTTTCTATATTAGAAGGGTATCAACTTACCTTTTTATAAGACTTTTTAGCACTTCAATTCTGTATTTATAAATTATTGAAATCAATAAAAAAAACAGTTCCACAAAAAAACACTTTTACGTTAACGAACAAACTACAAATACATCTTACACAGATTGGCGCCTTCGGAAGTGTTTTAATACTGACTTGCACTTTACCGGAATTGTCGGATTTTTAATGGTAAACGGCAGATAGTTACGAGTTCACTAAGCTTTCTACTAAAATACTAATTCTTAGAATACCTTTGATTTTAACAATGGTTTTTGGAGTTTTGACCGGCTAGAATCAGTTTTCAGCCGTGTGTGCGGCCCACAGAACAAGGCTGGCGAAATAGACTGAGTAGTGAGTTGCTAACTTACTCTCACTGCTCGCACCCAAGAAAGGGTAGTACAAAGGAAAGAAAAGAAAAAAAATACAGAATGAAAGGAAGTGCTCGCCCGGTAACGTATAGGGTGGAAAGATAGGAGAGTCACCGAGGAGTTCAACCTCACACACAATGCGGAGTACTGCCAGTTCCACGTCGGAAAGACTGTACATCACCAACCTCCGCATCCGAGGCTCCGAAACACTACTCAGTAACTCCATCCACCCGGACACTATCACACGAGACCGTTTGAGGCATAAAACAAGAAGAAGAAGAAACCGCGGGTTAAGTGGAGGTCCAGCCTAAGAAACCCAGAAACCCACGGACTTGAGGTTTTCGCTCAAGTCTGCTTTTGCAAAAAATGGAGTCATGAAAAATAGAAATGATAATTCAGAAACTGACTCATTCATGCACATGCTTAGGTAGTCCATTTATTAACTAGTACGTTTTTTGGTCGGTTTTGAGGTTGAATAAATACTTTCATGAAATCCGTCGCTCAAAAAACATGTTCCTTTATAAATGTCCCATTTCAAGGAAACTATATCATCTAATCGGTAATCAATAATCAACGCACATGGTGCATCTCAACTCGCATCCACACGTAGAACTAATTAAACCTACTGAAGACCTAGGAATTAAGACCTTAGATTAAATGCTAGGACATATAAAGCCTCACGAACAAATAAAAAAAAAACATTATGAATTAATCAATTCATGTGTCCTAATGAAAAAATTGTAGACAAAATTGTTAAAGACGTCTAGAAATCCTTAAAGTTATTTAAAATCAAACTATCAGGCACATCCTAACATCACCCACCACCCATACAAACATACAAATAATAATCGTTCTTGTGTTTAATCTTCAATCTCTTCTTTACCATAGTAGAGCTTAAGATCTTTAATATACCAAATTCCACTATTTTTATTATCCTCAACCGTTGCAAGTTGGTAAGTTAACGGTCCTGTAACTTTAGTAACTTTACATTTAATATAATGTAGGAGCTAGTTTTTGGTTAAAGTATTTAGAAGGATTGGGCAACACATATTATGTCATTCAGATGAAACTTCAACGGACTTTTGCGTGAATTGTACGTCTTAGTGTTGCGTTGATAAGCGTTGTTAAGTCATTTGGCGACATCTTGATATAATTCAGAGAGTTGATTAACATCAGCCACCAAATCTTCGTGATTTGATTAAGCGTTAACTGGTCTTCCTTAAAGTTCTTCAGTCGACCATAATAATTCCCTGTAACAGTAGTGGGTCTTGGATAATCAGTAATACCCTGGACCTTCTTAGGATCGGCATGCAAACTTTTTTTGTCAACCACAAAAGCCAAGTAAGTAAGACTGGTTCTGCAAAATTCACACTTGTCCAAGTTAACCGTCAAATTCGCTTCTTTCGGGCCTTTATAAACCTTTTCAAGATAGAAATGTTCATTGTAAGTGCTAGAAGCCACAATATCGTCAAGCGGCAAACGAAAATATGTTCACCCAATAAAGGACCAAATAGAGAATCCCTCAAACGCTGTTGGGTTGCGGAAGCATTGACCACACCAAAAGGCATAGTGACATATTCAAAAAGACCGGGTACAGTAAATGCGCTTTTCTCGCAAGAATCAGGATGGAGTGGAATCTGATAAAAAGCTAGCTTTAAGTTGATGGAAGCATCCCTTAATTTATCCAAAATACTCGACAAAAACGAAAGCGGATACGCATCCTCCTTGCTAACGGAGTTTAACTTTCTTCCGTCACAGCATAATCCATGTAAGTCATCTTTCTTCTTAACTAGAACCATTGGTGAGCTTCATTGCGATTTTGATGGTCGTATTACATCCATTTTTAGCATACGGTCTAACTCCTTGTTAGCATGTACTTGCTTAGCAGATGAAACAGGAAAATAAAGTTGTTTGATAGGCATAGCATGACTGGTATCGATGACATGAAAAACTTGATCAGTTCGACCTAAATTAGGACCTGAATGTCAACACCTAAAATAAGAGTAGATGGGATAGAACAACCGGCAAAGGCGTCTATGGTCCTTGAAACTCCATTAACAGTCAACGGCAGCATCATAGTATCTAAAATAGTTTGGGATTGTCCGTCGGCAGTCTTCAAAGAGGATGGCAAGTTGTTCCTAGTTATTTTTAGGTCATGTTTATTTACTAAATATAGTCCATTACTAGTAATCACTGTTTGGGCTGGTCACTGGGTCAAAAAGAGCTTGAACAGATTCATCATTGATGTAAACATTAATGTAGGGTCGGTTGTCTTCCCTTTTCTTTACAAAATTGGCAGCAAATTGTGTCCTGTGTCCAACCAGGATGGGCAAAGTTCAAGATCAGCACGCAATAAATTTAAACGTTGGTGTGGGACGGCTGAAACTTCCTCCCCGTAAATCTAGTTTTTTGGATGGCATCTAGAACATTGGGAATAGTAGGACCCAGGGTAACCACATGCATAACAAAAGATGGTCTTCTCTGCGGTACAAGTGAAAAGTTTGTGCTTGTCCTTGGCAATTCCAACACTTCATCGTTCGTATTTGTCTTTTGGGAAGATCCTTCGGATTGAACAGTGTTAACACCGTCCTTTTTTCTTAGGCTGATATGCGAAATCAAGTTCGAGTTGGGAGCGGCAGATGGATTACGATACTTGGCATTTTGATAGAGATAGAGTGTCAATAACTTTAACAAGGTGTGTTTATATAATTTTTTATATATTTTTGACAATCGAAAGGTTGTCTGGCGTTCTATGTGTTTACTATTTTTATTCCACCTACACTTGTGATTTCTGGAAGTCGACTACAAATTAAAGAGGCTTATCAACGACCTAAAGCCATCCACTTGAGCTAGTCGTGATTATGGTAAGTTATATGTGCAATGTAAAAGTATTGGGTGACCATTAATAGCCTTTGGATTTTATTATCACCTGACTTTTACCTTTTATGTCACACAGTAGCATGACAACGCATAAAACATAATAAAAGAAAGTATACAAACTAAGTTGTATATTCTGCACTGCTGCATATATCGGTCTAACTCCCAGAAATTTCTGAAGATAAAATAATATAACAATTTCGTTCTGTCTACATTTTTCAAATTTAACTTTAAATTGGTTAGGTAGTTTTTAAGATACGTTAGTCATAGGAAGAAATTCCGATTCTTAACAGAATATTACACAATTCATAGATTTATCAAGAATTCTATACCAACAATAGCAATCGTTTATTCTCTAGTATAGTTACCATGCCAACTATAATTTGATAGTTAAACTCGATTAAGTGCTTTATAATCAAATTTTTTGTTATTGAGTTTTATATCTTCTTATTTAAACTTTTATAAAATACTTTTACTAACTTATTTTTTTTGTTTCAGGTAAGTGAGAGAAAATAGCAGTTTATTAGTAAGATGTCCAGAAACAAAAAAAATCAATATGAATTTTGTTAAAATGCAAGTGGGATCTTATATATCACACGATAGCAAAGATCGGTTGCGGTTTTTATTTATGATAGCCGCGAATTAACATGAATAGCGAACTTGGCTATGTGGTAGTCAAGATTTTGTATCTAGACTCGTCTTTTAACAAAACTTTTAATCAAATGATATTTATACAGAGAAAGTGTTTAAAATACTTTTTATTAAAGGTCTCTATTTTGCCACTACGGCATATAACACATTGATGGTTTGGATGTACTTTATTCATGTCCAGATTTTAAATTGTAATCGCAATCAATAAGACCGTTAACCGGACATAAAAACATGGCATTTTGATTTAGTTACAGTTCAAAATTAGTAAAATAATCAATTTTTTAAAATTAGTTGATTTCGGAATGTTACCCGCTATGCAAATGTTTGTTACATGTAGAGATTAAAAAAGGTGCGTGAACGTCATGTGAACTATTACTGCTGATTGAATATGTATCTGTTGATTGAAATACGCGATTCGACACGGTTTTCAGAAATAAGAAAGTAATTATGTTGTTGTTTTAATTAATTGTAAATTATTATTATTATATAAATAATGTGGCAGAGCACAATCAAGGATAAGCAAGATTTAATTAAAAAGTCAAAACTCTTTTGGCTTTAAATGTAAATTACTGGACTGGCGAGTTAGTGATGATGCTATGAAAAATACTCTAAATTAAATCTCAATGATATTTAGTAATAAAATTGTTTGACACTATTACCTAAACAAAACATTCAAAATTAAACCCCTACAACTGGTAATAAGAGTTGTAATACTCACAATTAGGTTAACCTAATTTACTATCATGGTTTAGCTAATCAAAGTTTGAATGAGACAAGTTTGTCATTAGGACTACCATATTTGTCATTAGGACTACCATATTTTCGGGCATGGGAAAATTGAAAGGTTGGTTTTTGATTCGAATAGAACCGCGGTTGCCTAAACATCAGCTTGTTTGGATTTAGATTTAAATAAGTTATTTTAAGTATTGTTATATTTACCTGTGGAAACGCAACACAACTAAAATTTCCTATTACACAATAACCACACAGTAAATAAATCGTACTATAATTTCCATGCATTTATTTTATGAATACAAAAAAAATTCGTGAAGTAAATCCTTAATGCAAACGTTTCATTTAAGTTTAAAGAAAACATACAGTGAATAGTCAAACATGAATATTTGAATACTTAGAAGTTATAACTTCCGGATAATTATTCTATGATCAAACTTATTTCACTCGTATTAAATTCTTAAATGTTTCTCAACTAATTTAAATTGCAAACAAACTTACTTACAAAGGTAATCTACATTCTTGAAAATATTATTATTTACTCAAGATAGATATACACTGGAAATTGATGAACAGTTAAGACCGTTAACCTTGAATTTTATTATTCTCTTTTTAATCTTTCTGTTTACAAATCGTCTTGCTTTAATTATTACAAAAATCTTTCCTAATTTTCTGTGTTTAATAGGTTCAAGCAACTTAAAGGCGGCTATGACGTATTGTTCAATCATTCAAAATATAAATAATAAGTAATACTCGATTTTTTTAATTTGTTGCAACAGCCACTTTCAACTTGTCAAATGTTTTAAATTAGTTTAGTAATATGTATCTTCACTTGTTAAACCAAATACCAAGTTCATCCGACGTTCAAACTATATTGATTATGCAAGGAGATCAAAACCTCCGGTTAAAACAGCGTGTTTAAGGTAAATGGATCTCCCGGTCAAAAACCTTTAATAAAGAGTTTACTTTAGTGTGTTACAAAAACAAAGATTGCCTTGCAACGTCCTCCAAAATAAAAAAAAATAATATTAAAAAAATATCCTGCCTACATTACATTTTTAAGATTGTTTTTCTGGTTATTAAGACACCATTCTTCGAAAACAATAAGCAACAAAAAACTTCTTCAAATTATGTAAGAAATTACGATGAACCAACCTAAAACAAAAGATTATCGCAACATGAATTGTGAAGTGAATTGCCACTAAACCTTCTCGTTTAAAGGATAAAACATACAATGTACGTGTTAACACTTGTCCCGGAAAAACGTCTTAAGGCAAAGATAAATCCGATGTTTACTAGTTTAACATGAGTTTGAGTGGTAAAATATGGAGATCAAAATACTCATCACAACGGAATATTACCATTTTGCTACCTTATATGGAGATGTGATACATAGTTTTTATAAATTTATGGTTTTTTCAGGTGAGTCGCTTCTATTCTTATATATACGGACACATTAATATGAAAACCGATACACAAAGTAATTTTTGAATAATAACAGCACAACTTAACTTTTATAATTTAATAAATACCAAACAACAAAAAACGAAACAAAAACGAAATTGAAACTAGATACCAAGAAAAAAAATGATTTAAAAGATAGAAACGCTGCTTAATTATGAATTTATCTCTAAATATTTAAATGCAATTATATACCAAAATTTGATTATTAGCTTCTATCTTTTTAATTATGTCGTTAAATTCTTTCTTTATATTAATCCCAAAATATTTCAGTATTCTTTATTTGGAGATGAATACTTTTGGTATCATCATATTTCCTAATTATTAGAATTAAAACGAACTACTGTTAAAAACTCACGTTTATATATTTAAATCCGTTTTAAATATTTGCCACCACAAGCTTGTCAACTGTATTTTTATGAATTCCCAAATATCCGCTATCTGGCTTCATTCTTCTCGACAATGAAATCAAGAAAGTATGTCATTGACCTTTTTCAAATATTTCCACATAAAGGACTTTGCTAATTGGAATTCCAAATCCATTTATTTGTATAATAGTGGTAAGTAAATTAATTTTATAATTAAAGTTCAGTTATAATTCAATCATAAATTAGCAATTAATAAAATTTCCATCGCAGAATAAATTAACACTTGATTAATTTGAAGGACTTGTTAGATAATCACTTAAATTTACCGAACTTTCTTAAAACTTTAAACACCTTGACGTTTGACAAGAATAATATTACCCCAAAATTTCGACATCGTTTGTTTACATATTTAACTTAAAACATAACCTTAATTTACATTATGCCCTCCAAAAGGTTGTGCACTTCTTGAAAGATTAATTAGAAGAGCATTTGTTACAAAAATGGCCGTGTTTGTACATACATGATTTTGACGAAACAAATGAATGTAATACAATTCTTCCATAAAACAAAAGAAACTTTGACAAATCAATTTAACATAAACGAATTATTGTTTATAAATTTGAATTAACATAAAACACATTATATAATCTTATAGATAAAAAAATCGACCCTCTTTTGAATGTTGATGACATCTCTATCTTCTTAAAACTTTTATTAACTTAATTACCTAAAAATACCTTTTCACACCTTCCTGTCTTCACAAATTTAAACATTATATCCTAACAAACATTATTTGCATGTTTTTACGCATCAACAATATGAAGATTTAAGCCAAATACAGTATTTCAATGTACGACCCTAAACGCAACATAATTATATGTTGTTTAACTGACATCATAAATAAAAAGCAAACTCTACATTTAACATAGTTACAATTATGTGGTAACGAAGCAGCTTTACAACCCTCCACCAAAATTATTTAACTAAGAGCTGTCAAATTTTGAAATACAAGAGACTTATGCAACTGAAGAATCTCGTTAGCATGAAAATCCATTTTTTACTATTAAATGATCAGGTCCTTACCTGTAAATACTTGCTTACCTCCCCATTACAGTGCACCTTGTCTGTTTTAGGTTAAATCTTATATTAACTTTGACCTAAGCTTAGTTTAAATGCAAAATTAGATAATCATCCCTCACACGAGGGATGATTATTATACGTTAATGAACAAGGAAAATTAACTATCAGTTTTCCGGGTGTCCTTTTATCTGAACTATAGTTTACTAGTGTGCATGTTCAATAAGTAATAATATTTATAATAATTAATTAAATAATTAACCATATTAAACTTCATAACCGACAAATTTCTCAAAATTATAATTTTGAAATTGAAGTTATGCAACCCATCTAACGTGTCGCTTTGAAATTTCATAAATAAGCTGATTTAAAATTATAGAGTGGGTGAATTCCTTGTATGTTAAATATGCATTAAAGCTTCCACACTTTAAATAGGGATTATTATACAAACTATATGATACAAATTATATAATTAGGAGTTATCAAAAATACAAGGTAGATTGCTATAGAATACAGCCTTCTACAAAAGATTTATTGAAAATAATGATTTACACAAATTAGAGACCGCGCTTGTATGCACTCAAATGAGCGGAATATTTTATGCATTCCTTTTAATTTAAATAGGCCTACCAAAGAGTTTCAACTTCGATTGTGTAAAATTAGATGGATAAACTATTCAGGGTTTGGTACCGACGTGGACTAAACGGTCCCCCTATTATTCCCAATCAACCGAACGAATTGTTTAACGTAACTTGAAGAATGACAACCCACTAGAACAGAATTATTCAAACTTGTGGCACAAATAACAAATACTTAAATAATGCTGTTGGTTATTCACATCAGTCTTAGTCTTTTGTTACTTATATCAAAATCATATAACCAAATTTCTTTATATCGTATTCGAAAAATGGTTAAACCATTTGGATTCCAATTCTGTTACCATATTGCGTTCCTAAAGTACCCCTCCCTTAGCTTTACTTTTGAAACATTTAAATTAGGAAATCTAAACTTCAGGATATGAAATAAGAGAAATACGTAAGACTAAAAATGCTTACTTTTTGAGGAAACCCAAAAAATTGATTGGACATGGGGCCGCGATGCCGAACCACTCATGATGAGTCGAGGGAAGCCAGATTACGTTTGGTTTTTGTAAGTGTGTTTCAATATCTAATATGGGGGGGGGGGGGTTGCAGTGTATTTTTTACAGAAATGAAAACTTCTATTTGTTCAGCTGTTGCTCCGCACAGCACGAACATATACAAAGTTTTGTATGGTTTAAGTGAATATACGTCGGACATTATGTAGCCAATTTCTTGCTCTTCAAGTAATGCCTGTATGCATAAATGCCATTTAGCTTTAGTACAGGACCGTAACAATCACCCCCGCAGATCTCGCAGGAAGGACCCGAAGTTTTGGGGGCCCGCGAATCAATGACAATGCATGTCTATAAATACATACATCGTTATAACAATCGCCTTATTTAAATTTCTGCGGGGGTGGTGTAACTATTTCCGTTACTATCCTGCTTGAGTAGTTAGCCGTTTTAAAGAGAGAATGAATAGAGGTGTGTATTACTAAAATATAAAAACTATCAAATTATCAATCAAACTGATATTCACAGTCAACATCACCTATTTGCCAATACTGGACGAGGTACATGTCAACCGCCGTTATACTACTAAATTATCTAAGCCTAATAGCTCGCCGACTGTCAATAGTTTGAAACATGCTTGAAACAGACACATCAACCAGGATATGCATAATTGATTAACACTTTTGAGACTATTTCCTTTTAATTATGGCCAGAAATTAATTCTAACACCAGACCACTCTCCCGGCTAACATTAAGTAATCTATCGAATCATCAAAGCACGTAGATAATCCATAATAAATGGTGGCAGCGGCCCCTCATGCCCTTCCTATGTTATCTTAAAATATCCCCACCTTTCTAAAGCTGTAAATTGTGAATTATTAAACTTTTGAAAAACTGAGTTACGGCTACCTTCAGAAATCGATAAATTATTTATTGTCGAATCTTTTAAAAAAAAGCACCTTAATAATCTGTACTTCAAGAAATATGGGTATATTTATTGATGATACCTTTTAAATCTGTCGAGTTTTAGGAAACCTCTTAACAAATACAGATTGATTGAAATTTCAATAAGGCTCTTTAAACTCCAGTTGGTCGAGAGTTTTGCAAAAGCTTTATCGTTGGTTGCTGTACGCTCGAATTGATTATTATTATTAGCATTTTCAAGAAAGAACATTTTTTTTTGTGATAATTTAAAAACAGCACTATTTGATATAAATTCTACAATCCTTGAAATAAATTAATGATTTGTTGTAAATATAACCTCTTAAATAGAACGGTTGAATTTTATATCAATAAATGAACCTTTCGTACTCTTAATGCAGTTAGTCGTTCCATTTGAAATCTCCAAGAAATATTTCAGTGGAGTTACTGGACTTATTGATGGCTTTCCCACCAAGCAACATTTTAATTTTTAAATATCATTGAAAACTGACATCTTGGGAAATTTATGAAATCAGCCAATTGGAAAACCTCTTGGAGGCAGGAAAAGTTTGGATTAAATAACCTACCCTTTAAATAACTGACGGCTTTTTATGTAATTCGTGCCTGTAACTTCTCGAAATTCGCAATTGAAACCTGTAATTAATTAAAATGAAAAAGGTAGAATGATTTAGATCTGGGATGTTATTTTAGGAGTTGAGATAAAGTTATTCCTTTTTTTGTTTAGTTGGCGATTTTGAAGAATATAACTCATGTTTGGATTCTAAAGCTTCTACTACATACCATCCCTTACAGTATAAAGTATTAGAATATAAACTATTGATTTTAGCCATATCATATGACCTATAGCATATGGCGAAGACGAATTACTGATTCCCTGCCTTTATTGCTTTGGTACCACATTTGCTGCGATTGATTTGAAGCATCTAAAACTTAAAAGAGTTAGAAAATGACTTAATGACGAAGCAATCTAACCTAAAGTGCTTCTAAGTACATAAATCATCGACCTCTCGGTCAAGTGAGTTTCATCTAAATGAATAAATCGTGCCCTTAATAGTAATTTGGATAGATCTGATGGCTCATGAATCAGTTCCCCAACGTAGAGGAAGGACATGTGCATAGTTACGCCACTAGTACTCGAAGCCATCTTACCAAAATTCACAGAAAGAAGAAAATTCTACAATAAGGCCTAAGCTACAACTTTAGGTGTTGGAAGGTAGACGGTCCTTTTTTAGAAGAAGAACACATTCTACAAAAAACCTTTAGTTCAATAAAGATCCCTGGAAGGAGGAGTTGATCATGTTAAAAATATTGCGCATGAAATGACTCAAAGCATAAATTCCAAACACAAGAAATCATTGCACCTCGGACTTAATGGAGAACACTCGATAACAGTGTACTGACATGCCACTCAATAATCCGCAACACAGCAAAGGGAGAAACACATTCAATGAGAGAGAAGCTGTCGAACATATAAAATACCTACAATACGAATTACACATTATGATTAAATGTAAACCTGTTCTCAGGTAATGAGGCCTCATGACGGTTTCCTAACGTACAAAATGCTCGGAAAAAAAGAGTATAGTAGCTCATCTTTCAACTCAAAAAGAGTTCTCACTTTACACTACATATATCATATTGAGAACAAAAGTAGTACAAGAGCGCAGTAACTGAAAGTGTGGGCCACGCCAGAAGAGTTTCTTATTTTTTGTGAAAAATACTTTATTATTTTGTTTGATATCGAATAGTACTTTATGTTACTAAAAATAGCACAAGACACAGCTGCTACGAATGCTTGTAGGGCTTACGGCCACTGACCTCACATTTCTGGCAACTGTATTCCGCATGCTAGAAAGAGAGCTACTTGCTACACGTGTGGACCTGTCATGCGCAACGAAAACGCTGATACTCTCACAGGCGCTGCTACAAGTTCAACACTGCTTAGGTCAGCACGTCTAAATATAGGAACCGTATATAACGGGAGGCTGGCTCTAAGTAAATTCAGTTTCCTTGTGGGAGCTAAACAGGCTATCTTTGAGTCAGCCTCGGTAAATGACTTCTCAATTTTTGCCCATCTGTTACATACATAATCCATTCCCCTTTTGCCGCATTTTGCAGTATCGGGGCTCTACACAAACTCTTATGGGAGTGCAACGGAGGCAATGGAGCAATTGTAGCAAGTACATTACGCTACCCCATACGTTATCACTCATACAACTTTGATACCTTATCCTAAGGAGCTCGCTCAAATACGATTGTAATAAATTTTTAAAATTTGGGCCCTGTGTCCTTTTAAACGAGAAGTACCATTTTTACCACTCGACTACGGAGGGCCTACAATTTTTGAAGCTACCTGCAGTTCTTTTAAATACCGCGCGCAGAGGCCTCCAAACCAATGCTTCCAGATCAGTTCGCAAACGGTGGAGAAACGAGGTAAAATAACCATATCATGTCCAACTCTGCTTTTGTCCAGGTTATCCAATTTTTCTTAATTTTGAATTTATCGTAACTCTCCCGCAATTTTCACAACTAGATCAGGAAAGAGCATTTTAGAATAACCAAACACATATTTTGAATGCGGATATCTCAATGTAAGTTGGTGTGTTTAATCCTTCAGTTTCGCAGAATATCTAGTGAATGTATACCCATAACTTGTTCTAGTATGATTCATTATTATTATTGTAGATCATTTCTGTGCAGTTAGTTAGGGCCAGTTTGAGATAGCTAGTTAGGTTGAGTCAGGTGGCACTTAGATTAACTTTCGGATAATTAGATTAGACCAAATCGTTCTCGATTAGGCAATGTCAGGTTGATCTAGAAAGACAATAGGAAGGAAGGCTAGTGAAAGTATACTATAACTTGGTCTAGCATGACTGGTTATAGAAATTAGCTGGTTATAGTCTCTTGTACGTATGCAGTTAGAGCGTATTCGAGATGACTAAAGAAACTAAAAGCCTAGAAATGCTTCGGAATAGCCGGAACTGCTACCATTTAATTAGATTAGGTTCGGTTAGGTCAGGTAGCAGTCAATTACAAGTTTTCTGATAATGAAATTAGGCCAATTCGTTTTTGTGTAGGCAATCTATAAAGAGTGCCTGAAAGGCAAGAGGAAGACAGGCTAGTGAACATATACCCTTAACTTGTTGTGATACGGATGGTTATAGATGGTTAGGTCACTTGTGCGTAACTGAGGTGGGTTCCAGAGAGATTCCAAGAGTGTTTTACGTGGAGCACCTGTCGTAAGACTTAATCTCCACGTTTCTTCCAAGAGGAAGTAATTGAGATACGCTCAATCAGCACGCATTTGCTTAGCAAATGCTACCAGTTACTCACTGGTCGGAGCGAGGTTGCCTATGCACCCTCTACTAGCTCTCCAGGCTAGTATCGGATCTATAAGCGTGCTCACCCGTCGGAACTAGCTCACCCTACTTCATGCGCAGCCGAGTTCCTCGTCCAGCATTAGGAGTATTTTACAGGTTAGGGACATCAAAACTAGTCCGCCCTCTTTCATGCGGAGCCGAGTTCCTTCCCGCAGCGTTTTGTATGGAGCCGCTGCCCGATCGAATCCAACCTCAGATGTGGCGGTTTTTAAATGGTTTTGCCGTTCCGATCTCCTAGTTATAGGCCCATCGAAGTAGCATCCCGGTGTGTACCGGTTAGGGAGAAATTGTTTTGAACGTGATAGGCTATATATCTTCGCATTAACGTCTCTTAAGCGTAGGTCTCTAGACGATTTTTGGGAATCCAACAACTGGAACTGCACAGCCAAAACCAAGCCTGTCATCTCTGAGACTATGTGGCATGCAGTTTCCCATAGATGGTATGCAGCTCTGCCACACATTACATATTGATTGCGTCATCCGTTAACCATCAGTTAACCCCAGCTCTAAGGGTGAACACCGCGTGGTCTGCCCACAGGCTAGTCTTGATACTAGTGAGTCCTGTGTGGGTTCGAGACAGCCTAAATATGTGAAACGACTAGGAATGCTTGGCGTGCGTTAACGTCCTCCTCATTCTGTGTTATAACTTATAACTAAATCATGTATTCGTGTATAGGGCGTGTGTTTGGTTGGAATTTACTACCGAAGAAGTCCTGATAAATATTGTTGCGGTGTTGTCGGTTCTATTTAAAAAGGCAAGTTTTCTCTTTAAGTTTTTATAAATTATGGGGTTTTTCTTTACCGATATTTGCAATTTTATTTACCATCGGTCGCTCCTTATGTTTGGCCGCTCTGGTACAAGTGCACCACCAACACCCTGTCCAGGAACTGCCCTTGTAATTAGATTAGGTTAGGTTAGGTCAGGTGGAACATAGTTATTAGATTTTGGATAGTGAACTTAGGCCAATTCGTTTTTGATTAGGCAATATTAAGTTGATCTATTAGAAAGGAATCTATTATGAAGAGTTTCCAATTCTCCCCTAATCTCATTTTCCAATCACACCGCTATCGATGCAGCTGATGCACCAAATATCCCTGCCTACAGATTTAGGAGATTTCTTATAAACTTGTACATTGTACAAAAGTATCTGCCAGACTTATTTTTATTATTATTAGCCTTTATTAATTCCCAGTCATCATATGAAATCATTAAACCAATGAAAGGTTTTTTTGTGCATATTTTGTTCGATTAGTAACTCTTAACATAAATGATGTGGGAAAAGCAACTTAATTGATGTGCAAATATTGAGGGAAATATAAGGAATTTTAAGTATTTACAAAATTGTACTGTACCTGAAAGTATTTGTTTAGTAATGTTTGCAATTATATCTGTATGTTTAGTTATTAAGTTGCTCTGGCTTAATTTACGGTATTAGGGTAATTTTCTTTGCCCGTAAACGGAAATAGCTTTTCTCTAAATGAGTAATAAAGAAAAACAAAGACAGAATATCCACAAAACATGGCTCTCAGGTAACATTACCCGACTATAATAATAATAATTATATATTACACTTGCGCAGCAGGACGAAATGTCTAGACTTCCTCAATAAATCAATATAAACGGAAATTTAAAGATTTTCCGTTCGAGACGGTGATACATAGTAATGAAAAATGCAGATAAGAGACTCCACGAACACCTCGTATCCGAACAAAGAATACGCAATAAGAGACCTGTGTGGTCGCTCCAGAAGGACGAATTACCTAAAAGCTTTATAAAAAAGGGATAAGGAAAACGACCTCCATAAATTTCTTTTTGGGCACTTACTACTACTTTAGGAGAATTGAAAAACCTTTAGTTTTAACTAAATGTGCTGTATATTATGCTGTTGCTTTTATAGACACAATGGGAGGAAGTCAATGAACAGATCACGGGACGGGGACCACCCGCGGAGTGATCGCGTGGATCAAGATTATTATTATATTTAATTCGTTTTCAGTATGATTGATTGCAATATAGGAGGGGCGTACCTCTCAAGTGCTCACTCAATGAACTGGTCTCGAAAAACTGATAAAATATTAATCAAACAAAACATGTTTCTTTTTTAAGTCGCCACCTTTTAAGTAATAAAATCTTAACGATTCCAACTAAGGGCATAAAATTTATGGAGCACAATGTGCCGTGTATATCCATAATAAAATAGCAGAAGAGAAGCAAGGCAAGCAACAAGCCCGACAAGCAACTGAACAACGTAGCCTGCAGCAGCAGCCTTCGTGGGTGTATTTGTAAACGGCGGCAATATGTTCTTTCATAGCCTGGGTGTAATAGTGACTAGGGTAGGTAAATATGTACAACGCCGCTTGCATTTTAAGAAGGCAGACGGCAACCACCGGATATGCCTTCACACTCTATCGAAAAGGAATACTTATTTAAAAATTCCGCGAAAGTTCTAACAAGAAAATGGGATTCTCGGAAGGAAAATTGAAATAGTTGAGGCTTTATTCGGATTCAAATCCTTAATTAGTTGCGCTTCCTCCTTTATATTTTCTTTTTTTCACGTCTGAGTTGATAAACGAAGAGTGGCAGGATTGGATTAAAGCAGCTAGCAAACGGTTTGCTTATGGTTTGGAAATTAAAAGTACTACACAGTCGGGTTTTTTCTCTTTGTCTCTATAACGGAACATTGAGAAAATTAGATTTTAATGTTTTTTAATTGCTTTTCTAGCTGGCTATTAATAAAAGACAGCGAGGCACGTTTTAGCAACTAAAAATCTTGTTAGTCTTGAATTTATATATACATTTGCCATTTGCATTTTAAGCGGATGCAAATAGAATTACATATAAATTGTAAATAGAATGCATTTCTAGGCAAATCCGATGAAACCATTCTTAAGCAGATCTAGGAAAACCCTCAACCTGATTTTTCCTGTTGCGTGTTTTTTTATAGAAATTTATTTATAGAATAAAACATAATAACGGTTTTGTTTGGTTTTTCAATTGTCACTAACCAGAAGTAACAATCTTAATATTTTTTAAACTGTATACAATTTGCTAGAGGGAGAAAAATCAATAGCAATCAGCGGCTATCATAAATTATGCAACAAAACACGATCCCGTTTCGTTCCTACAGTTTTCTTATATCACATCTAACATTATCGGTTTCCGGTTAAAATTTCAATTAATTATACATACATTAACTTTTGGTATTACTTTTTATGTACAGAACGCACTTGCGCCGATTTTTCTACATTAGGTCAATGTATATTATTGTATATGCGTTTTTAAATTGTTCAATTTCAACATTAAAAGTCGACAGTGCTCCAAATGTATTTACCAATAGGGACCAACTCGAATTACATTTAGACAATGGCAAACAAGAAATTGTTGCAGCAGAAAACGTAAGTTGTATTACATAGCCTGCCACGCTGATAATTTCTAAGAATAGCTGACAAAAAATGCGGACGACCATTAGCGAGCGTGCATTAAGAATTATTTTTACATGGTAGATAAATACAACTAATGTGCAACGGTTTATTTTACTTTACTCAAGCACTCTACCAAACTGTTTTAATTATTTCTTGGAATTCCAATCGAATTCCGGTATGTTCAATAAAACTCCCCTTTAATTTTCTAACATTATAGTATTTTGAAAGATTAACAATTACATTTTAACTTTCATCCGCTTCAAGCTGAAGCACTCGTTGTTGGATTCTTGTGCTGAGTTACTTACTTCATCAAACCTTAATTTATTCTAGGTGTCATATAGGTCATTCTAGGTCTCTTCTTGTTTACTGGTTCTGTAAAAATACTTCTTCTTCTATAGGTGCTTATTCGTTTCGAATATCAGCGACCATTCTGGCTATGGTGATCTTGTTCACGGCGGCTCTAAATAACTCCGTAGTTGTTTTGGAGAACCATCCTCTTAAGTCTTTGATCCACGATATTCTTCTCCTGTCAGGTCCTCTTCTGCCGTATACTTTCCCTTGTAGGATTAATTTGAGAAGGTGATATTTTGTTTCATTTTTTCATTATGTGGCCCAAATATTCTAGTTTTCTCCTTTTCACGGTTTTTATTATTTCCTTTTCTTTTTTCATTCTTTCTAGCACTAATTCATTTGTCACTCTATCCATCCCTGATATTTTCAAAATTCTTCTATATAGCTACATCTCATAGGCTTCAAGCCTTTTTTGGGTTGCTTCGGTTAGGGTCCATGATTCCGCACCGTAGAAGACCACCGACAACACATAACATCTTAGGAGTCAGATCTTAATGCCTAGATCCAGATTGTGATTTTTAAATAATTTGGGCATTTTGATAAAGGCTTGTCTTGATTTCTCTATTCTACTCTTGATTTCCTGAGAATGGTCCCATTGCTCATTAATTATTGTTTCTAGGTAGTTGTATCTCGATACTCGTTCTATTGTTTTTTTCTTTGACAAAGAGTTGACAGTTTTCAATCTGTATTTTACTTATTACCGTGAATTTGGTTTTATTAATGTTCATTTCCAGTCCGTACTGCTCACTAGCGTCATTTACTTTATTTATAAGTTGTTGTAAGTCACTTAAATTATCAGCAAATAGCACAGTATCGTCTGCATAGCGAATGTTATTTAGTCGTTCTCCGTTTAGCATGATTCCGTAGTTTGGTATTTTCTAGGGCTGCTTCGAAAATTTCTTCAGAGTACAGATTAAATATCAGCGGAGACAGGATACTTCCTTGCCTAACTCCTCGGAGGATATTAATAGCTTCTGTTTGCCCTCCGCGTTTATGTTTATGGTGGCTATCTGATTCCAATATAAGTTTATGATGATTCTTGTATCATCTTCACATGCTGTATCCTATCAAATACTTTCTGATAGTCAACAAAGCATGCAAACACGTCGCAGTTCATGTCACGGCATCTTTGGAATAAAACTTGCAGACTGAACAAAGCATCTCTTGTTCCAACTCCCTTCATAAATCCAAATTGTGTATTGGTTACCCTTTTCTCACATATTTTATAAATTCTTCGGTGAATGATTTTAAGAAATACCTTCAATAAGTGGCTCATGAGGCTGATTAGTCTGTAGTCCCCACATGTCTTAGCTCCCTGTTTCTTTGGCAACATTATGAATTCTGAGACGAGCCATTCACTCGGTATGTCTCCGGTGTTCTATATATTGTTAAAGCTGTTAGTTATTAATTTTTAGATCTTTCATCAAGAAGTTTGAGAAATTCTGCGTGCATTCCATCTGGTCCTGAGGTCTTTCCATCTTTTATAGTTGTGATAGCAATTTTAACTTCATCGGCTAATATGCTAGGTCCACTTTCTACATTTGTAGTTGGTATATTTCCCCTTTCATCGTGGAATAAATCCCCTATATACTTTTTCCTTGTTTCCTATCATTAAT
Organism: Agrypnus murinus; assembly: GCA_929113105.1. Taxonomy (NCBI): domain Eukaryota; kingdom Metazoa; phylum Arthropoda; class Insecta; order Coleoptera; family Elateridae; genus Agrypnus; species Agrypnus murinus. Next base: position 171,990,288 of record OV816026.1, on the reverse strand, counting down.
CAGTTCTCCCACTTCGTTGATTAGTTTTCCCACGGTTCTTTTCCTATGCGTTTCCGTTATCTCTCTAACTTTCTTGTGTATATTAAATTCATCATATTTACTTTGTAATGTCTTAATTTCCTGACATTTTTCTTCTATCTCTTTCTGTTTGGCTTCTCTGATCTTTTTCTGTATTGTTCTATGTATTCTTTTGTACTCTATGATGTCACTCTCGTGTTTTCTTCTTTCTTCCATAAGTTGTAAAATTTCCTCAGTCATCCATGATTTATTTTTATTTTTATCGTTTTTGAGGAATTGTTCCTTAACATCTTCTACAACTTTATTAAGGGTCTGTATTTACTGTACTGTATTATTGTGTTCCTCTTCTATTTGTTTGCATTTATCATTTAATAATGCGGCTTACTTGATTTTTCACGATATCACTTTTAAGTTTTCTGATGTTGTATTTTGCTTTCCCTGGTCGTTTTGTTTGTGCCTTTTTTAGTTTGGTTCTATAATCTCCTATCACTGGATTCTGATCAGATTTGATATCGGCTCCGGGAAATGCCTGTACACTGGTAAAGCTGTTTCTGTATCTTTGGTTTACCATAATGTAATCGATCTGGTTTCTTATTATAACGTCTTTTCAATATCTCTGGGGGATTTCCAAGTATATAGACGTCTGGGTGGTAATTTATAAAATGTGTTTTATAAACCTCCTCTATCGTTCCTGTTTCCAAGTTCATACATCCCTATGTGATTTCCTTCTCTTCCTCTGCCTATTTTAGCATTGAAGTCTCCCATTAGTATGATGACAATTTACTTATTACTTCGTGAATTTGGTTGTGAAATGTCTGCACTTCTTCTTCGCTGTGGTCCATGGTTGGTGCATAAACCTGGATTATGTTAGTGTTCACAGGTGAGGTATTTATTTGTATTAGCATAATCCTTTCATTTACAGATACAAAGTTAGTAACATGCTTAGCAACATTTTTATCTACGATTATTCCAACCCCGCGTTCGTATTTTCCATTTGTTGTTCCAGAGTAGTATATTCGGTGATTTTCAATATTACAGTAACTCGAATTGGGCCATCTCATTTCGCTCACTCCCATAATTTGTACACTTAATCTGTTCATTTCTTTCAAAGCACATTGAATTTTTCCGGCTTGAGCCATGGTGTTAATATTCCATGTACCTATTTTTTGGGTTGATTTATTTTGAGTTTATTATTATCTTTGTTGTTCAAACCTGCTCCTCCCCGAAGATCCGATTGGGAAGCTTGAAACTCCGGATTGATTTGATCTGAACGTATTCATATTGATATATTGATTATCCTCGAGATATCCAATGGATCTTTAATGTAGTGGTTTCTCCTTGCCTTCTACATCCTTATGCCGTTGACTTTGTTGTTCATCCGCCTTTAGGACCGATTTCTCAATCCTAGGGCAAAAGAGTGCCCTACCTCATTTGACTCTTCCACCCGTAGCTGTTGGTCGATTGAGGGGTGCCGCTTATACCGGCGACAGCTCGGTTTTGCTGCTTCGGGGACTGCTTATTCGTGTGAGATATGATTCTCAGCTTATATCGCAGCTAACCTTTATATATGTAAAAATACAAAAGTATTCGATTCTTCTTCATTCAATCCCTATGTTATTGTGGTGAAAAGTAAATTAACCAGATTTTCTAGTTAAAAGATGGATGGCAATGTGATATTCATCTAAAATTATCTAATTAGTTGCATCTCACAATGCGATTATTCTGAGCTGGTAGATATAATAGTTCGTTTTTTAGTTTTGATACGTGTTTTTATTTTCGAGTGTTCTTAATTGTTTCTTTCCTTTGAAAACTTATAGTTAGTTTTAACTCATTAAATATTTTTTTGATTGATTATTAGAGCCGATAAATTTTTTCATTTTATAATTCAAAAACTTAGCGAAGTTAGTTTAACCTAGTTTTTGAATTGATCGTCCAATTAGTAGAAGAACTTGTTTGCATGACAGTCTTATGCAGGAGCCTGTATGCTTTCTTTCTTTATAATTGTATTTTTATATTGTTTTAAAGTGAATTAGGGCTTAGGTGAAATTTAAACTTTAATCAATAATTAAAATTTTGACGTTAAATCGCAATCAAGTTAATAATTACAATTTTTCTTGAGCTTCAGCCTAATATATTTTACACAATGCAAGGACCTGTAGGAATATTAATCTGATTTTTTTTAATTAAGTACTACGAATTAAAATGGATATTAAAACCTCAGAAAAAATGGAATGCAAACATACAAAAACAAATTAACTTTTTATAACGGACTGCACATTATCAATGAATAATCCAATTAACTAAATCGGTTTGTATTTGTATTTCAAATCAAAATTATTATAGTAAAGGTTACAAGGTCGATGAAGTGTTGAATGTTTTTGTAATTATGTCATCGAATTGTGTATGCTCTGAAAATTATTTTCTTTTATTTAAATAGCAAAGATTAGTACTTACACAGTATTGTTACACAATAGTTCCAAAACATAAACAATTTTTTTGGTGTGTAAGTCCTGTTTTCTTTAGTTTAAAGTTTTGGACTTACTTTAACAATTTCTTGATTACTGTTGATTGAAATAGTAGGGAATGCTTACTAGGAATACGATACTTTTGGCTCATTTATGTATTTTTCAATTATAGAAAGAAAACATATTTTAAAAGGACGAATTTCCTTTAAAAAAGTTTAATTGAATTCCATAACCAAATCTACTTAAATATACCTGCTATACCTGAATGGACCTTCATGGATACATATTACATTAAAGGTTTAGTCCAGTCAAACTAAACATTTGAAATGGAAAATGGAAGTACACAAGATTTTTTTCTTCCAGCATGCTGGGGGGGGGGGTCTAGAAAAGCTTAACTTGAAGTTTTCGACCTCAAATTCATATGAGCTTTTTCCGCCATTTTGAAAAGAAGGGATAAAGTGTTGTTTTGAAATTATCTCTGTAACAGTAGGTCCGACAAAAAATTTGTATAAAGCATTTTTGTCGGCAATACGATTGTCTACAACTTTTATTTGAAACTTTTTCGCGTAATATAAAAAATGAAAAAGTTGTAGACAATCGTATTGCCGACAAAAATGCTTTATACAAATTTTTTGTCGGACCTACTGTTACAGAGATAATTTCAAAATAACACTTCATCCCTTCTTTTCAAAATGGCGGAAAAAGCTCATATGAATCAAGGTCGAAAACTTCAAGTTAAGCTTTTCTAGACCCCCCCCCTACATGCTGGAAGAAAAAATCGTATGCACTTCCATTTTCCAAGTTAAGCCCATTTTTCGTACAGTTTGACTGGACTAGTTAGGTTAAAGGTGGGAATAGCTCTTAAGTGAGGTTAAGAATGTTAGAAGATCAAATAAATATCAGTTAGCTTAGGTTAATATTTAAGATTTGGTTGCAAGGTAGCTTCAAGGTTTGGTGAGGGTTTTAGATGTTAGGTTATTGGTTGGATTCAAAGTTAAAATGATTAAATATTACGGTAGTGATGCTATACGGTAGAGACATATGCTTACACTTTGCTTTACGATTATGTACAACTGTGTATGAGGAAACATATGTCGATTCTGCTTTAACTATATTTAGATACATGTTTTTAAACAATTCTTTACATACTCTATAATAACTACAAAGCCTTGATTGGTCACAGAATTCTAAAAAAGGTTTTCAATGTCAAATTCATGCTCGCGAACAGTATCGTAATAAAACATTTTAGCGTTTCAGTCGTTATGTCTGTCTTGTCATGACTTAGACCATTATCGCATGCAAATTGTATAAAGTCTATAAGGGGTTGTGTATAAGGCACTTAACATATACATATACATAAACATATGTCTTCGCTCACAATAAATATTTAATAGAGTAAGTAGCTCAAATGAACGCGCGGTGAGCGTACCTATTTCAATATTTTAAAGTTTAAAACAAAACATTGCAGCTTTATAAAACTTTATGTAACCATCCAACTTCTGAACATTATTACTTTTAATCTAACGAATATACAACTACAGCACTTATGCAACATAAAAATACAACACAACAAATTACTTAGTCGCGAGCAAGGAAAGTTATTAACTTTTTTGTTTGTGCTACTCATAACTTCCTTTAAGTGACACAAGGATTTGTCGCTGCACCTGCTTCTTTCTACTTTCTTACATTTGTTACTGCATTTATATTTATTTCTTTAATTTTCAGTCTAGCACGATTATGGGACACGGCAGCAAGGCAACTCCGTACAAAATGCACAACCGGCTGCGGCTGGGTTTCATTGACAGTCCACTCATGTGTGGTTGTTTCCAGTTTGCTAAAGCCGAATGCCATCTACCAGTCTAATATTAGCCTTTTCTATTGATAGTTTTCAAACTCTTATTCATTGTGTCGAGTAAAAGATGAAAATAGTCTCTTATCCTTACAATCTGAAATATTACTTGTAAGAACCTCCTCTCACCCAAACATCCCGCATCTATTCTAATACTTGTAGTGCTGACATTTAGAACTTTAGTTTAACACTTAAGTTAGGTTAGGTTAAATTAGGTTAACTTAAGTTGGGTTAGAGGTTACTTTAAGTTCGGTTAAATTAGGTTGGGGGGGTTAGGATATGAGTTAGTTTTGTTAGGATAGGAGTAGAGCACAATGAAATGATTGGTTGTGTTTTCAATAATAAATTTTTCTGACATGGACTGTATTTAACCATACGCCTACAAGCGATAATGCCAATAAATCGCTTAGACTTGCCCCATCCTATAGGCAGCCTATTCTGTATAACTCTTACAATAGTATTTCCGCATTTTAATAATTGAATCACTTATTGCTGAAACCACACAAGTCACTTTTTAGCCATTTTGAGATTTAGGCTCTATGAAATAATTTAGACATGGTTTGATCGTTTAACGTTGAAACAACTTAAGTTCCAGCTTCACAAAGCAGCCTAACAGCTTGCTAAGATTAGTGTTTGGAACTGAAACAACATAAGTCCACGGACATTGTTGCTGCTCTGAGTCATCGAACATTCATGCATGTTGATTCTAACTTAAAATATTATTATGCAAAGCACGTTCGTTCGTTAAAAGCACATGCCTCAATACAAGCTGCAGCCTTAGTACACTTCGCCGTGCTGTCAGATGGGCACGTTAAGCAGTCGGTCTCGACAACCGCATACACAATTACACATCTTTCTGTTGTAACCTTGAAACACTTAGCTATACTTAGTTTGTACCATTTAAATAAACAATATTACATAAATGCACCCATTTATTTCAAAAACAACCTAAGTCCACTTATCCTTAATTTCCAAGGTTATAAATTAAAGATAGTTGGTACTGTAATTACAAGTTAAATTAAAGTTCGCAAATGTGACTTATACTTATGTGGTTTCAGCAATAAGTGATTTAATTTTTCTATTCCCAAGACTTTTTGTTTAAGTCCCGGGAATCCCGAATAGTAATTTTACATAAGTAGGTACCTAACACAAATATTAGTTTTTAAAATTGCTTTAACTAATCGTTTTATCACTTCCTACATTAGTTTCCATAGGAAAATAACAATATTTAATCAAAAGTACAGTAGTACGTAAATAAAAATCTCCTATAAAAAAATTCTTCCTTTTTTTCCTCTCTTTTATGGCAAAACTTTTCCTGTTTAGTATTGTATTTTTTGTCAGTTTTATGTCATTTATAGCTTTTATAAAACATTTTTCTGAATAAGGGGATAATTCAAGCAAGCAGATATTATTTCAAAAATTCAAGAAAATTATCAAAATAAACAAAGTTTTAAATATACTGTATAAATATATATATATATATATATATATATATATATATATATATATATATATATATATATATATATATATATATATATATGATACTTCACTACTTTTCCGGGTTTCACTCCGCGTATTCACTATTCGGCTCCTAGAGGAACCAGACAATGGTTGACGACGTTTCGGCAAGATCACACTTGCCATCTTCAGGTCACTTCTAACTTCCTTCTGCTTCGCGTGGTTACACGATGTAGAAGTCTACATCGTGTAACCACGCGAAGCAGAAGGAAGTTAGAAGTGACCTGAAGATGGCAAGTGTGATCTTGCCGAAACGTCGTCAACCATTGTCTGGTTCCTCTAGGAGCCGAATAGTGAATACGCGGAGTGAAACCCGGAAAAGTAGTGAAGTATCATATAATATCCGCGGAAACTTAAAATGTAACATATATATATATATATATATATATATATATATATATATATATATATATATATATATATATATATATATATATATATATATATATATATATATATATATATATATATATATAAAGATATATACATCGTTTAAATACATTGATCCTTGCAACCACTTTGTTGTTTCTTAAAAAGAATACCTGGTATTGCACCCACAACTTTTAATTATTTCTAGTTTATTGAGCGATCATAAATATCTCTCTAAGTCAAACGAAACAAACTTAGAAATGTAATAAAATATAAACACACTATAAATAATTATAAAAGCATACTATTCCCTAGACATAACTCTTGCGCTAGTCGAAAGTTCTAACATGAAACTTCAAAATTTTGAATTTTCTTAAATATTAAAATCCCGACAGCACCTAAAGAATTTTATTTATTTTAAGTATTTTTTTTTATATTTTAGATTACATACAAATAACAAAAAAATATTAATTTATAGTTTAATGTATTAATATACAAATAACGAAAGAATTGATCCAGCTTAGTTAGATTAGTGTTTAGCATGTTATTCCATAATCCAAGGGCGGTGGTTTCGATCTCCGATCAAGTTGGTAGTTTTTCATAGCAGAGGAAAATTAAAAACATATCGCTTTACTGCATAAGGAAGTGAAACCGTAGGACCCTTGTCAATGTGATGTTTGGCACATTAAAAAACCTACTGGTGTGGAATTCCCTTGAATTCGGATAAATTTAAGTCTCCCATATTATTTACATGCAACACAATCATACATCATACAATTGAGGTTGCCGAATTTTTAAATATAGAGAAATCTTGAAGCCCCGAGTGGGATTTGAACCCGCGACCTTCAGAATACAAGTAGTGCTCTCACACCGTTAACTTTAAGTGTGTACAAAACATTAATAAAAAAAATAAATTACTAAGGGAAATATTAATATATTAGCAAAAGAAATAAATGAATACGCAACTAACTACTATATCTTCTATGTTGATGGCGGGCATAGTAGTCCTCCTTGTCCTCTATGAGAAGTCGCTGTGATTTTATTTTTAGTTGACGTTCATCTATTTTTTTCTAGAGACTCCTCCCTTTGAAAGAGTATTGCTCGTAAACTACTGTACCAAATTAAAGAAGTTTAAAACGGACCAATAATAAATTTATTTCTGCTTTCTACATACAACAGTAAAATATATTTCTATGTGCTATAGTTTCGTTTTTATCGAAAGATATGTAATAAAAGGTATCTATTTTTATCGACAATTTCAAGAGCAAATAAAACAATTATTTTCTCGGAAAGTATATGTCATATATCTATGAAATATTTGTAGAGGTAGAAAGAAACCTTGTGCTTCATATGCTATTAATTTTTAAGGTAAACAACGTTTTATATAAAACATATATGAAAAAATAGCCAACTGCGTTCACTAGAGATTTTTTCACTAATTCAACATTTTTCATATATAGACATTCCGCAAAAGAATTTTCATAATTTTAACAATAAAAATGTAATAACAAGGAAAATATTGAAGACAAGAAAAAATTCTCACCAACAATCTTTTTCTTGTTACTACAGTTTTATTGTTAATATTAGGAAATGAATGCCTGTATATATGAAAAATGGTGCATTAATGAAAAAAATCTTGAAGTCATGGCTATAGTAATAAACAAAAAAACAGTTCGTTATTTTTTCATATAAGTTTTAAATAAATACGTATATTGTCCTTAAAATTAATAGCATATAAAGCGCAAGGTTTCTTTCTAACCCCTACAAATATTTCATAGATACATCTCAAAATTGCCCGACCGGACATGCTTTAAAACTAAAGGTTAGGTTAGGTAACCTACAACAAAAACTCCAAGCAAAAAAATTATCGAGGTAAGTTTTTCGATGTATCCGAGGTTTTTGCAAACCAAGTAGGTATATAAATCATTCGAAAAAGAGTAAGTTTTATACTAAATAATATTGAACATATTAGTCTCAACATCAATTTCATTATTATGGTATATTAATTGTCACACAGAGGATTAAAATTTTATTTCTTCTTGGATGTGATGTTTTTAATGCAAAATATCTATATCGATATATCAGTCAATTCACCGTCAGTAAGATTGAGTCTAAATTCCGAGAAACGGGTGATGTTAAAACGTCTGTAAAGCTCGTAGAGTGTAGACCCATTACAGCAGAAACGGTTCTAACTATGTATATTCATAAGGCTTTGTAATAGTTCTTTACGTGGAAAGCTTTGTAAATTAATCTTTACGGGCGATCTGAAAAGTTTGTGAGGCGAGCGACGAAGGAGCGAGGAACCTCCATAATCCAATGAGCCCAGTAAAGATTAGTTGCAAAGCATACCGCATACGAAGTTTTATTTCCACCTTTATCAGCGTGTTTTTTAAATTAATTATTGTATATTTTGTATAGAAAAACATTTTGTAATTAAAGGCGGCATGACAATTTATAGCTAGACGTTGTCATGGTGTTGTACTTAAGCAACAAATTAGTTTCCATTAGCTTTTTGTTGATGGGTATTGTAGAGTTTCACAAGTCTCTTTTAGGAGCCCGTAAAATCTTACATAGCTGTAGCTGTACTAACTATTCGTTTACTTAGTTACCATAAATTCCTATAAAGTGTCATTTACATAAAAATTGGAAATGGAAATTGGTACAAGTGAGTTAAGGAAGATATTATTGTTACGTGAGGTTTCGTGACTGAGGGTCATAGTCGAAAGTAGAGATAGAAAGTAAACACTGGTCAGAAATTAATTATATAATAATAATAATAATAATATAATAATAACCTTTATTGTAATAACAAGAAAATATACTAGAAAAAATACATTAATAATAGAGCATAGGGATTAATTTTTTAGTATTTAAATATCGTTTAGATAATCTTTAATCTTGTTTCAAGACTATTAAACTCCGTTTTCGGTAGTAGGTGCTACTAACTTTTTTTAAGCTAACAGTACCCATAATTAAAAAAACAATCCAGCTTAGGAATTAATTTTTATGTATTTATATAATCATTAAAGAGCCTTTAACTGTTCTGTTTTAAATATTTCGTTTTAAGCATGTTAAACTCCGTTTTCGCAATTGGATGCTGTTAACGTTAAGGACTAAAATTAATCTTTAGGTATTTAAATAGCCTCCAGTTGTTCTATAATAAACACTTCGTTGCAAGGCTGTTAAGTTCCGTTTTCTTTAGTGGGTGCTGCAAGCTGTTTTAAAGCTAAGACTGTTAAACAAAATTTTAAAAAAATAATACCTACTAGGAATTAAATTTTGGGTATTTAAATAGCCTTTAAAGAGCTTTTAATTAAAGATTAGTAAAAAGTTTCACAGTATTTATTAAAGTATAACCTGACAACATTGTTTCGACAGCTAAGCTGTCATTATCAAAGGTAATATAAATATAAACAAACACGTCGCTAAGGTAGGTACAAAAATAGGTAACGAAAAACATGTGTTCATAATTAGCACTAATCTTAAATCTAAAAAGACAGAAATGTAGCTGTCAAAATAACGATTAAAACAACATAAGACACTTATAGTCTAAAATCAACATTAACTGGGAAAATTAACAAAAACGACCAACGGTCAAAGAATCTCATTAAAACTTAATTACAAAGAAAACTCATTAATTCCAGCTATACCTGTACAAGAAATGATTACATGGTTACACAAGGTTACTCATACATATGCAGTTTACATAGAAAATATTTACAATAAAAGAAAAACAAAAATAAAAACCCGTTTATACGTTTTTAAAATCAAACGATGACAAGACTCCATACAAATAACAACATAAACGAAATCAAACTATACTTAAACTTGTCCAGCATACAGTCCTTCAAGTACTTACATTTATACAACGGTGTAAAATATTATAATAAAAGTAATATTTGGAAAAATTTAAGCATATCAGCAAAGCCAATACCTTCACAAAGATTAACACAAATTTTTCAAATACAGGAGATTCTAAGTTAAATGTACTGTTATAGACATTACAATATTGACCCGTTTTACATATTTTCAGTAAAATATTTTTCCAAAACTGGTTCAGCTTAGTAGGATCAAGAAAATTATCTTTTACGTTAATTATCGACAAACCCCTATAAAGAAAAAAAATAAAATCCTCTAAAAAATTGGATCAACTATCCTGAACTTGCAACATTGGGTTGCATAAAACATGTATTATTATAAAACAACCTAAATAATTTATATCCTTTTTATAAATTCAAACTTTTTATGTAAAAATTGAGGTTACATCTGCATGAAACTCTTCCTTCTATAATTTCTATTTAAAATTGATAAATCTGTCTGTAACCTCACATGTAGCTTTTAATAGATTTTTAGACTCAAAATTTTTAATAGATTTAATTTATACTTTAGGCACTTCCGATATAAGCAGGTTTGCAATATGTGCACTACTTGCTGCGCTGAATAATTATAGCACATGATTTCTAAAAGTTGTAAAAAATATTTGTTGGTTTTGTGTAGAATCACAAATTTTTCTTAATATGCTGTCAAGATATATTTAGTACGGACAAGAGTAAAAATAAACTACTTTTTCCATGTATTTGTGTAAATTAAAGAAATTACATGTATCAAAACATAGAAAACATATAGAGTTGGCCTCCACCAAGCTTCCGCTTCCAAATACATTGATTTGTACCCCTGCAGATTGCAAGCTTGAAAACAACTGTTTTAGGAAAACAACAAAGTAATAAACATAAATCTGCGAGCGGTTGTCTTATTTAAGTTTCAAAGAATTACACCGCGGCTATTTAAAGTATACGTACTTGAAAGATGCTGTTTTTAGATTTCAGTATTCAAATCAGTAACACGAGTTTAACATCCTTTTAGTGACCTGTCTGTAAAAAATTGTATAAATAACGCATATTAAAGTTGCGCATATTAATTGTTTCCCATTAAAAGTTAGTTGACGATCGATCTGCGATCATAAAGAAAATTATTAATTTTCTATGAATACCATTACATGTGTTTCAAACCGTTAAAAGGTGGTATCGTTTTGCAGAAATTGATGATGTGCTAATGGTTTTACAAAGTAACGGAAACTTGGCGGGAATTAATTTATCTTTTATGTATAAGATGATAAGATGCTTAATTTTAACAAGCACTGCCTGGTTATTTTATCTGATTTCCAAATATTAAATGTGCATACTAAACAACATATTATCTCATTATTATTAAGTGAATATTAATATTGCGGTTTTCCTGATGGTCTGGTATTGTGGTGCATGGAAACTATTTATAGGGCTGTTAGATAATAGGACGAATGAGCTCATAATTATTTATTCTTTTATTAACATAAATCATATTTAGTAGTGCTAAGTTATTAATAACTGTACTACTGGGAAATGGTCACCATCATCATCATCAGCAGTGAAAAGTTGTTAAGAAAATGTAATAAAAAAAGATATAAAATCACTCAAATATAAATAAGCTACAGTTTTATTAGTTAACGCTCCTGTAGAATCTTTTTAATCCTAAGAATTATTGCTGTTAAACTGAAAGGCATTAAGGCGAAATTTTATGAAAAATACACGAAACGAGTAATATAAGAACTTGAAAAGAGAAAATTGATTTATAGCAACACGGTTTCAATTTGATTTAAGTGTTAACCTAAAAGCTAAAAAGCTCCGAGTGGAAAACTGTTTCGATGTAAAAGTCCTTTATTTTTGTTTCAGTTAAAGTTTGTTAAACTTCCAGTGTTGGTTTTAGTATTCGTGAAAAGTACTGTGGCTATGAAAAATAAAGTAAAATGTGTGCATATCTTTCACACTGCGCACAGTGTTGTTTTTAATCACTGGATACAAATTACGCTTAAAATAAGTCTTTAATCGTGAATAATAAACTTATTATGGTCATTTAAAAACAAAAATCATTGGCCAGGGGCGTTGGAAGTATGGGTCAGAGGGGGCGGATAGCCCCTTCTATTCTAGAACAGGAGGGCATCGAGATATATATATATATATATATATATATATATATATATATATATATATATATATATATATATATAAATTACGATTAAAATAAGTCGTTAATCGTGAATAATAAACTTATTATGGTCATTTAAAAACAAAAATCATTGGCCAGGGGCGTTGGAAGTATGGGTCAGAGGGGGCGGATAGCCCCTTCTATTCTAGAACAGGAGGGCATCGATATATATATATATATATATATATATATATATATATATATATATATATATATATAAATTACGATTAAAATAAGTCGTTAATCGTGAATAATAAACTTATTATGGTCATTTAAAAACAAAAATCATTGGCCAGGGGCGTTGGAAGTATGGGCCAGAGGGGGCGGATAGCCCCCTCTATTCTAGAACAGGAGGGTATCGATATATATATATATATATATATATATATATATATATATATATATATATATATATTTAGATAGAGTAAATTTTTATCAAGTTGGATAATGATTTTACATTAAATAATATTTTGAATGCAAATTCATATAGAAAAATTTATCGACTCTGCTGGGATTCGAACCCAGGACCCTCCACTGTCTAGGTGGTATCTCTACCAACTGAGCTACAGAGTACGACTACCAGCATAGCGAGAAATTTTCCATATGAATTAGATATCAAGCAAACATGCAAAAAAAAAATGAATATTGATGTTGTTGTCATGCGACTTGCTGATCTTCATTAATAGTATTCAAAAAATATCTAGTTACTTGCATGTTTGCTTGATATCTAATTCATATGGAAAATTTCTCGCTATGCTGGTAGTCGTACTCTGTAGCTCAGTTGGTAGAGATACCACCTAGACAGTGGAGGGTCCTGGGTTCGAATCCCAGCAGAGTCGATAAATTTTTCTATATGAATTTGCATTCAAAATATTATTTAATGTAAAATCATTATCCAACTTGATAAAAATTTACTCTATCTAAAAATTTATAAAAATTAATTTCCTTTCGGAATGATTCATTATAATCTAGATACTTTGAATATTGATGTTGTTGTCATGCGACTTGCTGATCTTCATTAATAGTATTCAAAAAATATCTAGTTATTTGCATGTTTGCTTGATATCTAATTCATATGGAAAATTTCTCGCTATGCTGGTAGTCGTACTCTGTAGCTCAGTTGGTAGAGATACCACCTAGACAGTGGAGGGTCCTGGGTTCGAATCCCAGCAGAGTCGATAAATTTTTCTATTTGAATTTGCATTCAAAATATTATTTATATATATATATATATATATATATATATATATATATATATATATATATATATATATATATATATATATATATATATATTTTTTAATAAAATATTATAGTTCAGTAAATGACAGCTCGGAAATGGCGTTTTTGAGGAAAAATTCCCAATGTTTTCTTTTTTTGTACTCTTGTTTGAGAGCGTCTAGTGTTAACGTTGCTATGTCGAAAAACGACCCATTTTTTGGTTTCTCACAAATATCTCAAAAACGGTTGGTCCTAGCTAAAAGATACTTCTGTACTAAATTAAAGCTAAGTAAATTCCCTACAAAAAAGATCTTTATTTTTCTTTCTATCTCTAGTAGTTGCAGAGATAATTGAGTTTTGTCTTCGCACTTTTTTCAAAAAAGCAATCTTTTTACACCTCAAGTAATAGACGGGCTTCCCTTTAGACTCAAGCGGATTCGTGCCTCAAACTTTCTAAGCTACTTAAAATAAAAAACTTGCACTACGCACTCCGCACTTTGAAAGAAGTGCGAAGTTATAGCTGAATAATTATCTCCACAACTATTGGAGATAGGAAGAAAGTTATTAGAATCTTCTTTGAAGGGGATCTTTTCAGCTTTATATTAGAACTGAATTATTTTTGAGCTACGAGGCTACGACCAACCGTGTTTGCGATATTTGACAAACCAAAACACCGTATGTTTTTTCGCCGCAGCAACTTTAACTCATCTCAGAGTCATCAGAATTTTTGATATATTCATCACTAGAAACCCCACCCCTCTAATTGAATTTAATTATTGTTTATTTATTTTCTCTTAGTTACTTATTCGTAATAATTTAAAAAATATTATTTTAATTCCCCGCTTAGTCATTTGACATAAAAGCAGTGATGCCAACTCTCTTCCAAAATTGTTTTCGTACTTTTTCGTATAATAGAGTACTCTGGTCAATACTCAAGGTTATTTGTTGGACTCTATGACATGCCGTCAAACGGACAAAACACCGAATCTTGGCCAAAACGCCGAAAAGTGTCTGTGGGCATATCGCCGTAGGTTGAGCAAAATGCCTACAAGAGACTGTGAACATATCGCCGAAAGTGTACAAATCTCCGAAAGCATTAATCGACGCCGAATAGATCGGAAACAAATCGTCGAACGTAGTCAAAACGCCGAAACTCTATGAACATCTATGAACAGATCACTGAAACATATCTGTACACAAATGGCCAAACGTGGTCAAATCACCGAAACTTATTGCTTTATTAATGCTGTCCTAATATATTTTAAGGTAACACAATTGTTGCATATCACCAAAACTTTTCGGAATTAAAATGATCTATCATATTTTATATTTAAATTGTATAATTATGTAATTGTTTTGTTTTTTAGATTCTTATAAGTCAATGGAAAAACTTAGTCCCGACGCGACTACTACTCCCAGCTCCGATTATAATTATAAAAGCCATACTTTAGGGATTTGTGCTTTGTCTAACTAATTTTTTCTAAATCTTCGTTTTCTGCTTATCGTGTGGGTTTCTGAGGGTGGGTTCTGATATCAATCCAAAAAATTTAAAATTCATCGGTATATAATACTTAGAGCAGGGGTTCCCAAAGTGCGACCTGCGGGCCAGATGCGCCCCGCAAACCCATGAAATGCGGTCACGTCAGATTATATCCACGATCTTCAATTCATAGAGATAATTTACATTAAAAAAAAGTAAATAAACTTCTTCATTTTCTATTCTTATTTCTTATCGCAACAATTGCTTAATTGATTTTTATAAAGGATTATCTTTAGAGAATTTTCCAAAATTGCGCAAACATGCTCAACAAATGTTTTCATTATTTGGAAGCACTTATATATGCGAAAAAACTTTCTCAATCATGAGTATTAATAAGTCTGTCTAAATTGAGATCAGAATTAACTGATGAACCTTTAAAAGCGGTAAGAATACATTCAACCGACTTAGGACCAAGGCTCAATGACGTTATTAAAAAAACAACATACAAGTAACGCTTCAGATTGATTAATTTATTATTTTTTTCTTTTTTTATTTGAAATTATTTTTGTTTAAATATTTTTAAAATGTGTTAATAAACAGTTTGTAATAAAAAGTTATTATTGTCATAAATAAAAGATTAGTTATAAAATTAGTATACATCTTTCCCTTGTGTCTAACTTTTTATCGATTTGAATGTATTTTCCGTAAAATTAATTAATTTTAAAATTCCTTTTTTTGGTCGCCAAATATTTTGGAATTCACAATTTGGCCCACCTAGGCAAAACTTTAGGAACTGCTGCCTTAGAGCTTTAAATATAACTTTTGACTATTCGAAGATCTGAGAATCGGGAATTATAAAATTTGAAGCACTGGAATACTGCAGATACAAAAATGCCAATTCAGTGTAAAATTGACATTCTTACATGTTGAAACTTTGAAACTATATACGAATTTAAAATATTTTACGCCACCAGACGCGTGAAACCCTTCTGGTACACGCTTAGTTCAACTATATACATCGTGACAATTTTAAAAGTTCCAATAGCTATATCTCTAATACTAGAAAAGTTATAAAAAATTGTTCGAAACAATTTCGCTAATATAGAGGGGGAAGGACAAGAAAGACATAATTAGCAACCCACTCCCCACCAACCCCCTACGCACCTCCTACCCTACGTTGAAAATCTTAAACAGCAATTCTTTAACCATTCAAAGGCCCTTAAAAATGCTTTCCAATGGTATCAGTAAAGCTACATTTGATCAAGTCGTTTCTGATTTATTTTATAAAATCGAAGACATAGGGTTTTAATATAGTCCTTCCAACTCTTTTTGTCTACTGCTATTTATGCCAGCTCCGAAATTGTCATATTTGTTCCCTTTTTCTGTTGTATTTCTCCAGGTACCTTTGAATACCTACCCCCTTTTTCTGCTTCCTTAAGAATTCTATTTTACTATCTTCTTACAAATTTCACCTTCATTTTTCTGGCCACCATTCCTTTAATATACCCTGCAAACAATGATTTATAAACACTTGTACCTTCTGTTTAATTGTACTAGTAAGCACCCACGATTCTGATCCATATAACATCACCATAGAATTAGAAATCCGCACTTAATAGGTTTTGATATTTAAATTACTTGCACGCCACACTTCACTCAGTTTTATAGTATAAGCACTCCTTGCTTTATTAATTCTACTAGACACTTCTTTTTGAGCACCATCTGCCACCGACACCACACTTCCCAAATAAACGAAATCATCTACCCGTTCTATTTTCGTACCATTTACTAACATGTTCTTTGGTTGATGTACGTTTAGACACATATACCTTGTTTTCCTAATATTAATCTTTAATCCCACTTTTTCTGATTCCGCTACTAAATTATTTAACGTTTCTTGCATAGACTTACTGGTTTTTGAAATGAGACATATATCATCTGCAAAGTCAAATTCCTCCAACGTTTCTGTCATATTCCTCTTTATTCCTCCATGTTGCCTTAACATAATTTGCCGTAAAACCTCATTTAGCACTAAAATAAATAACAGCGGAAGAGAATACAGTGAAACTTTGGTAAAACCATTTACCAACATAAGGACTATCAAGTCCCTAATGTGTAGATAAAAACTGCCAACACGCATCACAAAGTCCAAAAATTATAGTTTTCGAATTACAGCCGTTTGAAGTTGACAATTTCTGCACCCGTAGAATCTTTATGGGAAATGGTTCTCGGCTACAATTCTTGAAACTTTGATAAATGATAGTTCTTAATGTATAATGTAATTCAAAAACTATAATTTTTTGGACTTTGTGCCTATTGATACTTTTGATCCGCACATTGAAAACTATCTTTCAACAAAGTTTGAGATCAATTAAGTGGAAGTCATTTTCCATAAGGATTCTGCGAGGTCTTTTCGCTGTTTAAAATGAACGGATAATCGTGTTCCCTAGTATGCCAGCCCATAGATTAAGCTACTCGAAGTGTGTGCCCTTTTAGGATAAACGATATTTTCATCGCTCCAATAGAGACAGTTTGGTTTATTTACAATCCCGTCTAAAAAGAAACTGCATTTATCAGTAAAATAAATATTTTTCATTCGACGCTTACAATCAAAGACACTGAGAATGCTCGAAAATCCCCGTAATTTAACACTGCATACTGTCTTTGGAATAGTACAGACAGTACAGTACAAGAAGAATGTACAAAAAGTAACAACAATTTCCTGCGACTACAAGTTCTAGTTCATCCTAATATTCTTGCGTCCAGCCTACAAAATGACCCACCTTCTCTCCCCAGAAGATTAAAAAAGAAGTGGCCTATTGATCTAAGAGGAGGTTAGCTCCAAGGAACGGGATAAAATCCATGGAAGGATTTCCCGCATGTGATTATCGTTATCCTATTAACTCATAGAACACATTTTATTTGTAATTGGTTCTGAAGGTTAATTTGCAAACAAAAAAAGCTCAATGCACACAAAAAAACTATAAAAAAATTACAAGCTGTGGAGATGTTTTAATTATGTTCTTCATAGTTTCGCAAAATTCAATTCTATAAAATTTTACTTTTTCCAATTCTGAAGCATAAATTAATCTGTTAAAGTTTACCCTTAGAAGTTAAAAATCTAAATAGTTGAAATTGGCAGATTTAAACACCTAATAATTAAAAATCAGAAACAAACTGACATTGACACACTGTTGAGTCTAATTTTGAAATGTAGTAATACTGCAAGTATCAGAAACCTTGAAAGTTTGAAATTTCTGAACTCTGAAAGTCGACTAAGTATGAGACTGAAAACTAGAAAGTTGTTTCATTTTCTGTAAAGCCCTTTAAGAATTTTCAAAGAAATCTTAAAGACTAAAGGTTGAAAACTTGAGAAGAAGGCAGTGACGATAAAATTAAGAAGCACAAAAGATTTATAAAGTTTGTCTAATCTGTAATATGCTTTATAAGCTTACATTGAAGTTTAAGTTAATAGTAGTTCAAATGCACTTTTATAAAGCGCATTGTAAACATTCCTCGTATTTTACAAGGGCTTCCGAGATCAATTTTATTTATAATCTTTCTGTATGACTTTGAAACTATGTAGATTTTCAAAATTACTTTCTGTTTATAAAGATAATTAAAACGTCCGAAGAGAAATTTAGAATATTCCGGTCATTCAGAAATCAATACCGAGAATAAATTTGTGAGGTAAAACAGGAACAACCAAACATTAATCATCTTAATTTTATGTACAACACAGTACTTGTACAACAGTACTGACATAAGAACCTTCACTCATACACTTATCTCCATTCGCTCTCGTACATTCTATAGAGATAGAATTAGCGTCCTAGACAAACCAGGATCTAACCCTATATTAGGGACGCCTACTAACTATAGTCACTTTTAAATAGGGATGATGATATTTTATTACTCGAGACATAACATAATCTAGAAAGATAGTGGTCGGTTTGGTCAAATCACTAAAAGTGATGGAAGAGTGAAAACAGAATCTCCTGCGAGGTTGAGGGCGCTGGCTAAAACGGTGACCTACTTGGTCACAATTGAAGCATCTAAGCTTGGAAGTCACTGCAGAGTTCTTAGGAGAAGGCGATGAAACAACAGTGGTTTTGAAGATTGAAAGTTTTGATCGATCAGGGAATTCTAAACCTACGTAAGATTTTCTACCCCTAGATGGAGGATGAGAATTACCCCCTCTATTTTTCTTAGTCTCTAAATCGGTCAATTAATTGATGACATAACATGTAATGGTAAAGGAAAGAACGAGGTTTTGGGAGATTGTATCTAGCTGCACTTATTCACAAACTGACCCATAACGTCGAAACATGATTAACTAGCAAGAGAAATACTCTTAGATTGATTTTGTGTACGCGATAGTATGTCTTCGAAAAGTCACGATTTATAATCGTAACTTTCACAATATTTAACCTTGAACCCGTCAATAATTTATAATCAGTAACCCTAGAGTGATAAGTCTTATACTATGCGATGGCTTCACTCTCAAAAAGGTCAATACCCAATTCGAACAGTTGACCCTCAGTAACGTTTCTGGCGGTCATAAGATGTTCCAGGAATAGGTGTACAGAAATTCCGTTAGAACTCCACTAAACTTAATGTCCTATTTCCTAACTGGAAACGAGGACGAAAGCTAAAACCCGATAAACTTTCGTAGAGTTGTGAATAGGAGTCTCTAGCATGATGAACATCAGAGGAAAAGCGAACCTGCTCAAGTAATGTATTCAATTCTGCAAAAGCATTGTCCAACTCATTAAAAGAGACTACGAAATAATTCTGACTTATTATAATCTTAGCTTTTTTAGGGTAGCAGCAACAATAGGACAACTGTATTGTATTTTCAATTATGCCATAAGGAACTGAGGCTACTAGCTAACTAAATTAAACCCATCCATCCATTGGGACTAAAATCTCCAAGACTAATTCCATCTCTATCGAGAATATTCTGAGAAACGCGTAATTGTTTATTACTTTTTGCTCAGATCTTGTGATGAGTATATCATTAAACTGCTTTTATAGATTCGGTCCATGAAGGTATCATCCCATACCCACATATATATGGTTGAACTAAGCATGAGCCAGAGAGGTTCCATGAGTGTGTCTGGTGGACGTGGCTTCATTTTATAAGGCATGATATAAATTCTTTTGCCAGTATATCTGTCCGTTTATGGATTCCGCCCTGTAAGTCCACACCCAAACCCAACTAGATGGTTAGCCTTGCACGGGTTAGAGGATACAATAGGGGGATCTGGTGAGCGTGGCACATTTATTTGTCAGTATGTTTGCACGAGGGTAATTCAACAAAGACTTGAGATTGATGGTAGAAATTGAGTCAGGGAGCCGTTTTTTGCAAATAAATACTTTAAAAATTACATCTAACTAAAGCCTTTACAGCATCAATTTCGGTATGAACAATAACATCTTGTCCTTTTAGTAACGTCCCAAAGCATAAAAATCTAATTCATTAATTTATGTATGATTTATTAACCTTTATTATTAATCTGGGGTCTGGTGTAAGATGGTGCCTCCAGGTATTTCGAGTTGAGGTTATAAAGAAGTTTTATTTTATTTAAAAATGCGTGTGGAATGAAGTTAGCCAGCCTGTTATTTATAGGAAAACAGCTTGTTTCTGTTTTGGACGTGCTTGAAATTAAGCGCTAAAGTATTGACTCAACATTTCCATTTCCAACACTTCTGTTTTTATCCATTGTATTTGGTCTTCATTCGCAGGCGATACGTTTATGTCGTAATGCTGTGTAGTTACATATGGCTAAGTCATTTGCGTGAACAAACTGCCTAGACGCAGAACGAGGTATGTTTGCTGTGTAAGCATTGAACATAGAGGCCCTGTTTAAGTTTTTTATCTCTTTTTTCTCATTGTTTATCACTACCAGTGGGGTTCTAGTCTCTAGCATTTTATTTATAAGTGACGTCATTTTATGTATTCTATTAGCTTAAGCGTCTTTAAGATAACACGTGCTCTCCAAACTGGATCGTAGGCAACTGTAGGGTTTAGGACGACGCCCCATATTTTAAAGGTCTTTGAAATCCTGCCTTGATGTGCCTAACCAGGACCAGAACAAAGCAAAAGGAGTATTGGTACTATTGTCCCTCTATGCCTTCAAGAAGAGTCGGGCAAACCCGACTTTAACTTCAAATTCAGAATCTTTGAAAGTCTGATGTACATGGTCCTCCAATTGGTCACGGATAATGTAAACCCTCTAGGCCATAGATCCAAACTTTTTGAAGGTACGACCCACTTTTAAGTGAGATATCTGGTCGCAACTCGCCATCTGGTGCCATCTCTTGCTTATTTGTGTTGGTGTACATTCAAAAGCAATAAGCCTAAAAAGGCTTAAAGCATAAATCTCCGAATCTCTAAACATTTAAAAGGCAAGTAGCTTAAAAACAGCCATAAATAGCTATAAAAATGTAATAGTTAAGCCTTTAATTTTTTAATATTTCGAATTCTCGTTGAGGAAGCATGTTCTGTGTTTCTCAGTTCAATGTTCCTGTCTATGAATATACACTAAGTTATAGAAATTCATGAACTCGGTCCTTGGGCGAATGGATAATGGAAACTTCGGTGTTACACGTATTGAGATTATACCTCTGGCACTATTTACGAGTACATATAAATCTTCGAAATTCTGATACTGAGTCTGATATTTCCGAATAAACCTGCAAAATCCCTTAACATTTTGGAAGTATGCATCTTTTAGATTTAAAATACATGGAAAAACTTAAAAAGTTGGTAAAGTTTTCCATTCTTGATGGACTACCAAAAAAATTCGCATTTTGGCAATACTTACCTCAGTTGTGTGCAAACTACAATTTCAAGAAATTACCAATAAATTTTCTTATACAAAGTTTTATGGTTTATGGGAGTTTTCTTTAAATTTAACACTCAATTTTATGACCCGTCAGAAAAATTCTGCTTCGGCATTGAACGTTAACCAGAGACAATCCAAAGTGTAAAAATTATTATTGACGCACGGCACAACGCAACTAAAAACGTTATCAGAACAATTTTCAGCTACATAGAATAAATTACACCCATTTATCAATAATTTATGCAAATTTAATAAATCGAATTGCTCTACACTAATGATAAGATTAATTTTTATTTCTTGTTTCAGGTGAGCGAAAATAAGAAACCAGTTCTACACCTTTATTTCATTTAATCTGGAGGAAAAAAGGTAATACAACTTAATTAAACGAGATTTATTGCAAGAATGTCGTAAAATAAAATGAGGAATTTCTTTTCATGCGTATGGTTGGTTGTATTAAAAGAAATTTCAGCGTGTGTTCTATAAAACGTTTTATGTTACATTATCGTGTATGATTAGGATAGTTATACAGTTTATTATTAGAGATAAAGCTTAATACATTATAATATAATTATTAACGTTTAGTATTTGCACTAATAGAAAATACTGTAAAAACTGTGTAGATAAGGTTACAACAACTTATAAACTTACTAGCGTTCTGAGAGTTGGTTCTTCGGTGTTCCCACCAGATGAACTGTCTCAGGCTCTCAAGACGCTACATTTCCGATATTCTGATTATAAATATGTCAAGTTTGGTTAGTAATCCTTGTAAACTGACAGACAAATTAAAGGAGACGCGTATAGGTAGTTAGAAAATCAGCTGAGCTCACAGGTGATTGTTGGATTGCCTAAATGTATCTCAGGGCCGAACTTGGAAATATTTATGATATATATCATACAAATATTGAAATTATAAAAAGTATACTATTGATACTATAATGACGCTAAGTAATAGAAATAATCTATAATATTGTGCCTTTAGATGATTTACGTGCAAAAGAGCCAAAATTAGATTTTTTTTTTAAATTTGCGTCTTTATAAGTGATTTTATAACAAAACATGTCTTTAATTAAATAAGATCCTAATTTTGTTTATTAATATTAAAAACGAAAAAGCACAAGATGTAATCACAAGAAGAGACAAGTAAAATTGATAATAAAGCAAAGTTAGTTTGGTTTAGTGGTAAAAGTACCGTATTTATGTGCAACTGATCACCGGTCCAAATCCCGATGTTTTTACGGTATCAATTTTCTACTTTTCTACTACCTATACGAGTTTCAATTAATTTGTTTGGCAGTTTACGTGATGGGTTCTATTATTTTTAGTTTTTGCTAATGCAGTTGCTTTTTTTTACTGAATATATGTGACTTTTTATGTGTAACCAAGCATTTATCTAGTCCGTGTCGAGTTTTATTACTTTGACCTATTTTTGCACTACTCTGGCGTATAGTGTGATTGTTGTTTGTTTTAATTCCACTGGCAGCATAGCAAAATATATTTGTGACAGTTTAGCAAATTTTTGCTCAACAACAACATTAAATAGCTCAGACAGTATATGCAGTAGTAGACATTTGTAACTTTGTATACTTTTTGGCCGAGTTAAATTTAGTTTTTCTGCTTAGGGTTGAAATATCAATGCTTTTCTGTATATACTGCTTTTCACAGTCGTCTACAATTGATTTCTAATATTGATAAATAAAATAATTCTTCTTGGTCTTAAGCTTTGTTATATTGGTTCGAAACTGCGAAATTTGCTGCCAAGTGTGGTCGAGTTTAGTGTTTTCTTAGTCAGTGGAGAATCGTCACGACTAAAAGTGTGTCGTATGTAACTCTAAAAGGGTTTAGAATCACTGATCAGACACTAAGACTGTATTTCCATCAGTTTTTGTGAGAACATCGATCTTATAAACGTGTTCGCAGGCTAAATATGCTACCACCAACTTCTTCAATATGAGCCCTCGTAGATGTTTGCGTATGAATGTTACCTGCAGGCTATGTGTGCTTCAACCGAAAAGAATACACATTCAACCTGAGGAAGAGCCTAAATAGATTCCAGAGGAATTTCTATAATGTTTTGCAAAATCTACATCCTGTATTTCTTGAGTAACAATATATTCCATTGAATTTATGATGACTCACTAACTGTGGTCGGTACCTAGAAGAACTCCTCTAAACACCAAAAGAACATGCTAAGAACTCGCACATGGTAGGCAGATAGCCTTCGTCAAATTACACGCAATGCGAATTATTTCCGTCACATTATTTTCTAAATAAACTAAATCAATTAAATGGATCCAATCAATTGATATATGTACCTTGAATAATTATCTGCTGTCGAAAAAAGGCACATTAGTGTCTTTAGTATGTCTAATATGTCCTATCGTGCGTCCAGATTTACACTTGGAACTTCCTAATCAACATATAAATTTGATTCAATTTTATAAGTAGGTGTGCTGAAGAAGTTTGGCAACCTTTTATAAATAAACCTGTGGAAGAGGACGAATAACTAAAAGAAATTACTTTGAAAGCTATAGAAACCATTTCAAAACTTCTAAACATCTAACTATCTAACTCCGAAGTTACAAGATGATGTCCTATAAATCTATTTAATTTGAGGTTATGTTGATTAATGCCAAAGTTAAGCTCAATGGCTACGGCCCCCTTAGGGGTCAACGAATTGAGTTATGCTCAATTAGCGCATCACTCAAAATGATACCGAACACTGCCAATTTGCAAATGTTAAGTCGTCGGTTGGTCGGCACATCAAAAACAAAGATATGTTTAGGAGGGATACTAGATCAAGAGAGTCAGCCACTGCACCCTTAATCACCATCCACACCCCGGCTGAAGGTTTGATGTTTTGTTGAAACTTACTCTTGTAACAGCTACGCACTGGTGGGAGCGAGGTTGCCTATCCACCCACTACTAGCTAGTGCCGGAGCTATCTACGTGCTCACTCGTGGTCTCCGAGGGAGTCCCATTACCCCGAGGCCAGCATGCGGACTTTCACTGCGGTCGAGTCAAACCTCAAGGGTGACTGGAATTTGAATCCTAGCCTGTCTGTCTGCTTGGTGAGCCCCGACTCTACCTAAAAAGATCCTGCCTATACCAACTAGGAGATGGGGTTGTCATAGCATTAGAAGCTATTCATCTTGTACTAGAGTCCAGCCTTGTTCTAGTGCCATCCCCTAAGGGAATATAACTCTAATAAGACCAGTCTAGTCATAGTGCAGCGATACATAATGTCGGCCTTATATTGCTTAATGTAACACATATGATAGTAGCCAGCTTCGGTGGATTAGCGGTTACAATATTTGCTTCATAATCCAACGGTTGCAGTTCGATCCCCGCCGATCTAGTAATTTCTCATAGCAAAGAAAAATTAAAACATGATTTCGTCTCTAATAAGTAAGTAATACCGTAGACTCCGTGTCAAATGCGATGTTGAGTACGTTAATAATCTACTGTGGTGGAATACTCCCAGATTCAACTAAATTTTAGTTGGATCGCCATATTATAACAGTTTTATTGTAATCGGTGCCAAGAGGTACTAGGAACTTCCTCCATCCGAAGATTGCGATTCCTTGACCAGAAGCAACAAGCACAAGATTTATGTATCATAGTACCTGCCAATCAACCTTAAGTTGATTAGTTACGTTGTACTAAGGCTCCAAAACTAGAATCTACAGAAAGAATCCCTTACTGTTTTAATATTACCTGTAATCGAGCCAAAATAACCCGTTTTAGATCTCAAAGTTAACCAGATAAAAAGATGACTTAGAAAGTAACTAAACCCCCTAAACTACTATCAGGACAAAATTAAGTAAGTTCTGTGTATCAGAAATTGTTGGTCAGGAGGGTCAAGACATGAATGCCAAAGTTTTATTTT
This sequence comes from Agrypnus murinus, assembly GCA_929113105.1. Lineage (NCBI taxonomy): Eukaryota > Metazoa > Arthropoda > Insecta > Coleoptera > Elateridae > Agrypnus > Agrypnus murinus. The sequence goes on along the minus strand of OV816026.1, from coordinate 171,964,607 downwards.
AACGTGGTCCAACTGCGTTAGCTTTATGACCACGGCTCCCTTAGGGGTCAACGAACTGAGTTACGCTCAATTAACGCGTCACTTACCTTTCTAACACTCCTAAACCAGCTTGCGGACATTTCACTGTCCGGACGAGTCCAACTTCAAGTATGGCTGGGACTTGGATCCTAAGTTTGTCTAGGATTTAGCCATCCCGCCCTAACATAATTTAGGGATCAAAGGGTTGCTGTCGGGATAAACCTTGCTAGTATCACTTTCGTACTGGAGTACAGCCTTGTTCTGGGGCCATCCCCAAATTAAGGACTGGGAATCTTAAGATCAGTCCACTCATAGTGCAGCGATACCTAATGCCGGTCGAGAATCAAAACAGTCGGAAAGTCTTGCTTTATTGTGTTCGTTTGTTTCCGGGTGAGGAGGGGAGTGTGTACTCAATATCCGAATTAGCAAATTCCTAAAATTCTCAGTACAAGGCATCAGATATTAAAATATTCGTCTATCATCAGTTGTCACAACATTAAATGAAAGACACTGAGGGATATTAAATGCAACAAAAATTCTACGATACCGCACAAACACCATACATAGTTTTCCAAGGGTTCGCTGTGCAGATGTGCCTCCACATTGAAAAAGTGACCCGACGACTATGACTGTTTCATTACAGGACTCATCTCGGGCACCCACCACTTTGTGGATGGATGTTGCGGATAAGTCTGAATTCAGTACAAAAAACTAACCAGGTTTTTTCTTCGGTGAAGAAAAGCGGAGCGAAGCAAAGTATAAGGAATTCGCTTGACTTTAAGTGCGTCTTGGCGTCTTCCACAGCACATACCAGTTTGGCAAAGCCGAATAAGGCTATCTCTAACACTACCTTAAGCGATATCGTTGTATGTGTATAGCCTTTCACATTCTAAACAACTTTTCCTCCTCCCAGTAACTGTTTTGGAGTTCTACTTATGATATAGGTTGAGCGGGGCTCTGTCGCTAGACACACCAGGCTTTCAATAAAGATGTCGGGGTGGGAAAATTGTCCAAGCTTAGCCCAAATCTGGCTTGAATTCCATGACATAAGTGTAAAGTCCGCATGTTCAACTAGAGGTACAAAACTAGCACGCTAGTTGCTCTGTCACTAGCCTGAAGAGTTAGTGGATAGCACAACCTCCTATCAGTAACAACTGATGCATATGCACTCGCGTAAGTGAGTGACGCACTAATTAAGCATATCTAAATACATTATCCAACGAGAACTCTACAAAAGTAGGCTAAACGAAGGTATGTAACGTAAATTCGCACACAAAAACAAATGATATTATTCTACAAAGTAAAAAAAATTGTAACGATGGCTTTTTCAAAGATATTTAGAAATAGTGACAGTCGTAATCGCTCAACACATCTTACTGATACGTTTCACCGTACTTCATGTTATGCGATAATTTAAGTTCCATGACAATATAAGACGATGGCTTTTTTATTGATTGAGGTATAATCCTGAATATATTTTCTCAGGACGGTAGAGGAGCGGTATAGAAAAATACAAGTAATTCTGGAGAAATCGACTTCTGGTTACATTTGTAACCAGACATTGGTGACATTTTGTAAATACGAGGTTAAATCAAATATAAACGGTAATTTTGCTATTCCGCTTAGAATGCAGTTGCAAGGTAGCTGATGTTGTGTGGAGTAGAGGTTTGGTTTATGAGTAGTGGGGAGCCGGCCGGGTTCGCGCACAAGTTTTTAACCAATGAAGGCGTTAAACCGTCATAAATTTTAACTGGTTTGAGGGCACAGTTTGGGGACAGTACACTGTCTCAGAATCGTGTGTATACGTGGGCGAGAGAATTTAAGGGCGGACGAGAACGTGTTGAAAACGAAAGTCATGATCGACGCCCAAGGACAAGCCTTATAGATGACAATACCCGTACCGTTCGAGAGCTTATTGAATGTGATCGCGGGTTAACCGTGGAAGAAATTTCATCAGAAGTGGGTATCAGCTATGGAAGTGTTCAATCCATTATAACTGATCAACTTGGTTTTCGAAAAATTAGTGCTCGATGGGTTCCGAGGTTGTCGACTGGAAACCAAAAACAGGTTAGGTCGGAGATCGCTGAAAGGCTTCTGAATCGATTTCAGCGAGAAGGGGAGGACTTTTTGCAGCGCATCGTGGCATGTGATGAGACGTGGGTACATCACTACACCCCCGAATCTAAAATGGCAAGTAAGGAGTGGCGAAGAAAGAATGAAGGTTTCCCAGTGAAGGCCAAAACTCGGCACTCAGCTAGAAAAGTCCTTGCAACGATTTTTCTTGACTCTAGGGGAATTTTACTGATCGATTTTCTACACGATCAACGTAGTGAATGCGGCTTACTACTGCCAGCTGTTACGGTCGGCAAAAGCCGCCTATCGAAACAAAAGACGAGGCATGCCCATCAGAGATGTCATTTTCCTCCATGACAACGCCAGACCTCACACCGCGGCCTTGACAAAGAATACACTGGAAGAAATGGGCTGGGAACCCTCAAGCACCCTCCTTATAGCCCTGACTTGTCCCCCTGTGACTATTTTTTATTCGCGCCTATGAAGGAATCACTGGGAGGAAAACGATTTGGAAGCAATGAAGAAGTCGACGAGCACGTGCGCAATTGACTTACAACTCGCCCTCAAACTTTCTATAACCAGGGAATACTGAAACTTCCAAATCGGTGGCAAAAGTGTGTAGATCACGCTATATTGAAAAATGTTAAAACAATGATTTGTGTATAACGTTATTCAATAAATGATGAAAAAAATTACCGTTTATATTTGATTTACCCTCGTAGAAGGTATTGTAATTTAGTATTGCTTTGTTTGAGAAGCACTGATTTAGATAGTTCTTTCTAGAAATCGAGCTTCACTAATCCATCTTACAAAACGAGTATAATGCAACGTAAATGTTCAGTTTCATTCGAAAAACTGACGCTTCTTTATCCATTTTCCGTTCCGATGCCAAAATGCACACTTTTATCGGTTTAAGAATGCATTCCTTGCAATAATTTTTTTCATATTTTATTCCAATTCACGCTTTTCCAGACTCATTCTCCTCAATTGTTTGGTCTAGCAATATACATCTCTCAAGTTTTATTAAAATTCTCTTGTCGGAAAACTCCTTCGTTCTCTAAAAATATTTTTTCATGAATTATTTAAATGGCATAGATTCTTTAAGTTTAGAAAAAATATACTCGGAATATTTTCTGTTTGTATATGTCTTATTGATTTATTTTAGATAGATATGTTCGAATCTGATAGAAGGGTCATTTCAATTATGACATTCTTCAGAATATCTGTCTCAATAATGAAATATTATGGGATGATGTCACGAAGAGCAACCCTTTTGATATCCATTTCAAGAACAAATCTAAAATATTGCTACCAGGAAGTAAGAATAATGTTAGATGGTCATAACAGAAACCTATGGCAAGCTTTAATAGATGCAAATGAGATTTAATTGAATCTCTCGATTATTTTTGATTCAATCGAAGGTTCTATGTATGGTGTTTCACTGAAGATTCGTATCCTCTGAATAGGTAATAATACTAGTCGATAGGAACAAAAAAGTTATGCCAGAAAAAATTGTTAAAATGGTCAACTTTTGGGAACTGCTGGTAAAAATAGTCAAAACAAACTGTGACATCACCTAACGTCAGCTGCATTAATGTATCAAATATCACGTTGAAAATAAGGTTATCCATACAATATACATCCACCTCCAACTGCGATTCTTAATGTAGTGACCACCAATCCACTTTTCAAAAACAATTTTTTTCTCGGTTATTATGAAAGATAGGACTAATGATATTAAGCTTTTCTATTGCGTTTTATGTGTACTGTCACCTATTCAGAGGATACGAATATTCAGTGAAGCACCCTGTATTACAGTATGATATTAATAATAATATATCAGTTGTTATTTGATAGTTAATACATTCTTTACAAAAATACAGATATCTAATATGTTCAAAATACTAAATTAATAATAAATAAGTAAGATTTGTGAAATTGTAGCTTCCAATCCAATTCCTTGTCCCAAAATCATTCACAAACTGAATACAATAAAAGTTTAGTCAAATCAGTTTGATTCGATACGGAATATACAGATATCGAAAAACAAGTAGGAAGTATCTACGTATGATAAAGAACGCTCTAGTAAAATAAAGAAGGGTCTATATCGGGTCACGTCTTTGCTCTTCTTAGTTTGTGTTAGTGGGGGAATAGTCGAGCATTAAAGTTGTTTAGTAAACTACAAACATAGCATTGGTGTAGTTGTTTGTAATTGAAAGAGAATTGCATGATATTAAATTTTCCCAGAATTAAAAAAGTTATTTGGCAAATTAGGACCAAATGACTGAAAATAAAATAAATATTCTTATGCTCGAATACTCTCCCACTAACACAAACTAAGAAGAGCAAAGGCGTGACCTGATATAAACCCTTCTTTACACATATGGTTTCGCAGATACTTCCAACTTGTTTTTCTATATCTGTATATAGAGTATTATTGTATGTAACTCCATAAATTGTATGAAGGAATTTAAGAAAATAAAAACCAAGACTCCTGAGATCACCTCCTGCTATATCTACCATTGCTAATAATTCCAGCAAGGCAAACTCCTGAATTGTTTACCCCTTAGCAAAAATTACGTTACTCTCGAAACTCCAAGCTAACCTCGACTTGGTAATGCGATTGGGGATTTTGTGATTGTGATATAAAACTCGCATGTCATGTTTGGTAGGAAACCTTATGCTCTGCTGAGTTTTCTTTTGAAATCCTTTTGAAGCAAAAGTGTCACATTTCATAAAATCAATCTATAACTTCAGATCTAGAACATTCAATACGTTATATTCAGAAGCAGTATCAAATTTCATATTCCATCTGTATAAAAATCTATGAAAGTAGGTAACTCAAATATTTTTTTCTTTATACATATAAACACTCTCATAAATTTGAAAAATGTTGTTTACATCTAAAAAAAGCACTAGCAGACGTCACCACTCCCTCCGGCATCAATAAATTGTTTAATATAAGAAATATTATCAAAGTTTATTGGTGCACGGTGTTATCGGTAATATAACCTAAGCAAGTAAACTTGGAGCAAACATCTTAGATGATAACAATATAAGCCTCGTACTACATACACAATATAATAGACGGAGACTGATAAAACGATATAACCTCAACTTTCGTGCTTTTACATATATTAAATGTCATCCTCGTACTTGACAGAAATTACTCAGAGGGAAAGTATCTAACATCACATTACCATTTTGCGATATTTATATTTTTTCTTTCTCCTCTTAAGGCTAACATATTACTGGCCTGAGAGGAAAAAATGTTCCCTCTATCTGTAGCTATAGCATTCATCTGAAAAAAATCCAGGCGTCAAAAACAAATTTCTCTACACATAATCAATCAAATGTCACCCTTATTTATACTAGAGCTCGCATATGGAAACGAATACGTATACGGAACGTCAACCTGCAATGAGCTGTTTATTTATGCCTGAAACCGACGAAAACAACCCAACAAGAACAGGGAGATTTCTAACGGGAAGAAGTTTACAGGAAAACAAAAACGAAATGTTTTAAACAAAAGCTGACTTGTTATTTATTCTTCCCTCATAGTGTTATGGGAATTTTTCTTTTTTAGCTACCACAAAGTGGGGAATCAAGGAATTTTTCATCTGGTGATAATGAAGTTGATAAACAATACAAACATGTTGTTTTACGGTAGATAACAAATGTAGAGTTTTATGAAAGAACATTCTAAATTTATTTTATTTTTTCTGAAAAATGTTTTTCGGTTTCTTCGTCTGAAATAATACCCCGGGAATATCAAGTCGTATCGCAATGGATATCGCAAAAGTTCTCGAGTTTCAAGGCTCGCCAATGGATTTACATGTCATTATCCTGAAAAACGAACATGGTGCTTTCTTACAATTCGTAACGTTGTTACTTGTGTATCTGCATCGAGCCTCTCGCATTCAAGACTGTATAATAAATGGCATGTGACACACAAAAAGCTTATGTACGTCATCGGAAATTTCTTCACTCTTATAGATTGTTAAAAGTTGTTAAAAGCAGTTGTATAAACAGTAGGGTTGCAACCTCTTCTAATTCTTAAATCCAGAATTCTTTCTAGAATATAATTACATATAAAAATGTGCTTCAACATAGGCTAATATGCAGATGCAGACACTATGCATCACCATGCACTAATATGTATATATATAAATTTTTATTATTTCCACAAAATCTTCAACTTCACAGATAGTATCGGCTCAGTTTCGTTAGCACAATCGAGAGATGGGGCATATTGAGACGCACGTAGGTGGTCCTCACCCCCAGAGTTCCGTTATCATCATAACCAGTCTTGGTTAAATCCTCGTCATGGAACTGGGGATAAGGAATAACTTTTTGAGGAGACCCAACGAAAATAATTCAACTTGAAGTTTTATCGCAGAAGTGTAACTTCACGGTTGGTAACAAATCGAATACCTGAGAACAGCGTAGTAAAACGCTACCAACAGATTTAGTTTACTAAATTCAACAACGACCTCCGCAAGGGTAGAGTCGTAACCCTAACCATCACCTGGTGCGGTGTGAGGAGTGCGAGCTCAGCCTACGACTTTCATGGTTTGGAGCTGGCTTCGCGCCTTCGAACCCAGCTCCAAACCATGAAAGTCGTAGGCTCAGCTCGCACTCCACACACCGCACCAGGTGATAGTAGGAAAAAAATAGTGCTTTTGACGTAACCCTCGGATCGGCCAACGCGTCGGCCACGGTAGATGCAAGTTGGGCATTATCCTTCTTGTATGAGATTTTAATTCGGTGCTATAAATCCAGCGAACGGAAGCTGCTACCGCTTGCAAATCGACTACGACGACCGAGTCATCGCGCCTGGGGGTGCTAGAATTCGCTGCTGTGGCTAGAGAGGAGATCTAGAGATTCTCTCAAGCTCAACTGTGAAGAAGACTCACTGTCAAGCCGTCATCGAGTGGCGTACCTTCAGACTCTATACTCAAGTATTTCAACGCCTGGACCGTGCCTACTTGATGAGGTGGGACCGGACCTTCTTATATCTTCCGGACGCGACCAGGCAAACATATTCCCTTCTGCTGGAAATGTTAAAAGTACGACGGAAGTCGCCATTTTGAAGGCCAAGTATGATTCATTTATTGTGCATTTTTCGTGGCGATTAAGTTAAAATTTAAGGTTAGTTTTGTATTATTTGTAAAAACGAGTTTTTTAATATAGTTTATTAACCTTGCTGACTTTGTTAATGTGCTTAGACACTAATTTGTGTGAGACTAGTTTAATATTATAGGTGTAAACTGTAAATAGTTTAAATATTGTGTTTAGTTAAAGCTTGTGTAGGTGCCTTACGACCACAGAGACGATCGAAGCCGACCTGTAGTCTGCGACGCTCTTTGGTCGAACAATTGTTTGTTGATGCTGTCAGATCTCAGGCGCCAGTACTTTTTAGCGAGAGTACACTCGTCGGCGCCGGGGTCTGAGGCCCGGGATCAATTTCAGTAAAGAAACGGTCCCCAGGGCTCTTCGTCAAGGTTAAGCAGCTCAAGCAGTTACGGGTTATTATTATGCACACAAATGAAATTAGCACTTCACAAACTTTTAGTTATTAATCAAAATATAGCACACTGCATATATCAGCACCAAATAAGCCAAGTTACTAAGCGAAGCCAAACTAACACCTAAAGCACTGATATATTTATAGGGAAGGGTCAGAAATGGTTGCGATGCAACTGAATGCAAGCAGGGTTAAATCCACTATACATTAAATCTTAGGTATTCCGGTCGGCTTCGGTTGTGTTCGGTAGATATGTTTGGTTCGGGTATATTCGGTTCGGTGGTGTACTCAATATTCGTTGTATCGGCTATTATATGTGTATTACATTTTAAACTTCTCACCTATGGTGGTTTGGAAATTTTGAAATAACTAACTTTGTTACAAGGAGACTCAGGGCTGTTTGTCCTAGGAAGAAAGACAATCCGAGTCCTTGTGAGCTGCGCCGGTAATCTTCCCTGCAGTAACAAGAGATTAAGGACCATTGTTATAACCTCAGCGTTACACTGACAGGCTGTGATAACATCAGGCCCAGGAGTTATACAAAGCTCTTGAGCTTCGTTCGCTTAACAGAGACAGGTAACTATAGCTGACGGTACAGGGCTTTAAAAACTCTGCCAGTAGTCCTGAAGATCGCCAGTCGAAACAGGGGTCACTCTGCTGATCGAATAGAACGCGGTCAGCAGCTGCACGCTGGTCCTTCTGTAAATGACCGTTACTTCTACAAGCAAAGATAATTATTGCTTTTGCAGAAATCACAAACGCAGTTTACTTTACAAAACTTGACCCTAATGTTAATAAAGAAATAGAGATATTCACCTACATATAATGCGCGACTGTTACCCTATTTGTCTAGGATTTAGTTATTTAAGTTGCTCAAAAACTACAAGATGGTAAAAAATATCATTATTGAGATTATTCACGTATCCTTGTTCGCTTTAATCTAGAACGAGATTAATAGTGTGCAGACTCTAAAGGAGTCCAAAAACAATAGCGTCTATTAATATTGTAAAGAGACTGTATACAAACGTGGGGGGAAGATAATCGCATTATTATTGTTATCAAATGGCGCTAAACTATCACATCTAATAATAAACCAAGGGTACATGCAAACGCATTATGATGACTAACAAGTAAGTAAATGGTTAACATATCGCAGAATTACAATTAACATCTCATGTCTAGACAACCTTTGATACCACAGCCATAAGACGTCTGCGCCATCCACAAATTGTTTATGGTTAATTTTAAATGAATAAACCATGTCCTAATGGATTCCATTTGTTTTTTTTATATTCTAATCGCGTTTTCTTATGTCCTTGCCAACGAATACTCCTATACGGAGAATTTTAACTGTTTAATATTTCTTATTAGCTTAGATAAAATCTGATCAGTGATCATTCACCGATCGATTTATTCGGCAGATAACTGTGCAAATCACTTGCGTAATTCTTTTACGCGTATAGAATTTATAACAAGGTAAACATCCTCAAGAAATAGGAAATGACACACTTCAGTAAAAAGGAAGTGCAGACATTTTTTATTCTGCTTAGGATTCATAGCCATGGATATTGTATTGACATTAAATTTGGTGTAGGCTGAGTAGCTCTTTGCCATTTTAATGGACACAAATCGGATTTAGATTTATTTTTACGAACTTTTCTATTTATAACTGTAAACGTTTATATTTATCCTGATTATGATTATATTAACTGATAAGAAATCAAATGATTGTTCTCTAAAAACCTCCGGACCGAATTGATTGGGTTTTGAAGATTAATTAGAATTTCAAGCTGTACATTTTAGAATAAATAAGAAGTAGGCGTTGATTTTAAGAAAAGAGAAAAAATACGAGACAATAGATTTATCTCCTTGCCTCATTAAAATATTTCCCTTGTGATTTGATAACGTTTAATGTTAAAGGTTAAATTGATATTAATAAATTAATTACAGTACTCGATGCTTTCTAAAATATTTTAAGACTAATTGCTTTTCATAATAGCTGACTTTTTGGGCGTATAAACATTTGGAAATTTAAATAAACAAAGTATAAACTAACGAGAGTGATAAAAATAAACATTTTTTTATAATTAATACAAATTGGTTACGCCTTACACAGTTTATGTTTTCTTTTTAATTTAATTTTCTAATAATAATAGTTGTGGGGAGTTTTTCTCCATTTTTTGCTTATAAGCAGATTATAACATATGAAAAGTAAATTATCCCACTCACATCAGATAGAGTATAAATAACTAATAGACCATTCATCAATAGTCTTGGAGTGGGTTGTTTTAAAAACAAGTTTATTATATGCATAGAAATTATATCAGTTCATAAAAGGAAAATCCAAGCAAAGAATCAGTAATAAAACTGCTATGTCTAAAATAATAACTTGTCAAAGCTATCGATGTTCTAATAAGATAAATTAGTAAAAAGCGTAGCATTCGCGATCTAACTGGACAAAGAGAATTATTTAATAATATGCTAGGTTGCATACACCTTCTCGAATGTTATCTTCTTTCTCCTCAGCTGCCAAGTGATTTCTAGATTATCATTCTGTCACTTTTTACCTGGACACGTGTTTGTGAAAGAGGCTGTTTCGCTTAATAATTGCTGGCTTTGCTAAATCCGTAATAATAATAGATTTCTAGCAATGGAAATATTAATTTTCTTATAATATCTAATTGAAGTCATATTTTCAGAAGCGTCGGTTTTATATCTGTGTACATATCCATTTTTTTCTAGAGTCCTCTGACTTTGAAAGCGTATTGCTCGGGAACTACTGAACCCAATTAAATATTTTAAAAACGAGCAAATAGTAAATTTATTTCTACATGTAACAGTAAAATATCATATTTCTAACTGGTAAAGTTTTATTTTTATCGGACGATACATTATAAAAGGTACCCATTTTTAGGGAGAATTTCATTGAGAGTGAGTTAAATATTTTTTTTCTCAGAAAGTATATCTCATATATCTATGAGATTTTTGTAGGGGTTAGAAAGAAACCTTGCGGTTGTTATCCTATTAATTTTCGGACAGAAAAGTGTTTTATTTAAGATATATATGAAAAAATAGCGAACTATGCGTTCTTGTTTATTGATGGAGATAGCGTAAAATATTTTTCGCTAAATTAACACTTTTCATATTTAGACATTATTTTCTTTAAAAGAATGTTTTGAATTTTAACAATAAAAGTGCCATAATAAAAAAAACGTTTTTTGTCGAAACCGCTTGTCATCAAAAATCGTTTTTTTGTTTCCGCATTTTTATTATTAAAATTAGGAACATTTTTTTGAAATCAATAATGTCTACACATGAAAAGTGTTGATTTAGCGAAAAAGATTTTACGCCTATTAATAAACAAGAACGCATAGTTTGCTATTTTTTCACATAAATCTTAAATAAAACGCTTTTTTGTCTGAAAATTAATAGCATAAGAACCGCAAGGTTTCTTTCTAACCCATACAAAGATCTGATAGATATGTGACATATACTTTCTGAGAAAAAAATTAGTGAACTTACTTTCAATGAAATTGTCCCGAAAAATGGGTACCTTTTATTACGTATCGTCCGATAAAAACAAAAGTATACCAGTTAGACATATAATATTTTACTATAGTATGTAGAAATGAATTTACTATTTGCTCGTTTTTAAAATATTTAATTCGGTTCAGTAGTTCCCGAGCAATACGCTTTCAAAGTCAGAGGACTCTAGAAAAAAATGGATAGTAGTGTACAATCGCCAATATCACGTAAAACAATCCACAAAGTGCCAGGATTGTATTTAAGGATTCAATATAAATACTAAATGGTAGCGTGACGTCCATTATTGCGTGAGACATAGATTATAAAATTAGCAAAATCCGAGCTTTGGGAAATGTAGTACTTTTGAATTACCACTCGTCAATTAGTTTCTGAGAAATTACTATTTATGTATTTATCTCCTGTTCAAGTATGTTAATATCTTATCTAATTTTCTAGATAGATGGCTTGTATCTTTTAGTGGAATTGCAATAAGTAATCGACTTATTTCTTTAATATGTTGGACATAAAACAGTCAAATGTCTTTTTTGGAATTATTTGAATAGATGCTCGTGAAAAGACAACTTGTTTTTTTTCTTTTTTAATACGATCATTTGAAAATGATTAAAAGTACAATATTCTTTTCATATTTTTCTTCTACTTTTATAATAGTCCTATAAGTAATATTTACTACATCTACGAACTGTTGTCAAACTACTTACTTAATATCCATCATCTCTATCATTTCATATTATTTACTCCACATATCGTTTTTGCTCTACATACATGTTTCGTATAGGTACTGGATTGCAAATATCCTAGAGCAAGAGCCTTCAAACTATTTTCCCAAGTACTCCTGTTCGGTTTACAACAAAAAAAACTGCCCCTTTCTTCAAAATGTTCCCAAATGAATTACATTGACATTGAATTACATGAAGAAAACAATATGTGCTCAAATATACAAATTTTTACCCTTTATTACTGAAGTAGTTAAGAATAATTTGTTTAGAATTCTTTATAAATATACAAAGAAGCACAGTCATATTTCGCATAAGTAATATGTTAATTATCCTTGAGTATTCATTACTGATAAAGCCTGTTAATAGTTATCTGATTGGTAAACAATTTCAACACTAAATTCCAAATTTAATATTAAACCAGTCCAGTGTGATGTGTTATTATGAAACTGTTTAAAATATACGTTATGCTATTAATAGGTTTTTAATTTTACATTGTATTATTCCGTATATGAGCTGCTCAAAAGATTAAAACAAAATAAAAAATCGTAACTATACGTCAAGAATAATACTTTGAAATAGTACAAATTTGCTAGTTCTAAATGGTAAAATATGAAAACTATATATGGGAAGAATATATCTTCTCCTATATATAGGAGAAGATATATGGGTTCCGACCTAAGTATAATAATAATGCTTATTATAAATGATTACACTATAAATAAATATGGCATCTTGCACATCTATACAGCATTGGTAAAATTTTGCTAGGGTGCATGAGCAAATTAGAAATAGCGAATACTAATTTATCTGAGAAAGGTAGATATTATGACATACTTGCCAATCTTAAAATATAGTAAATTTTTTGTAAAGTTGATGCTAGCTAAAAAAAATTAAAATAATTTAGACATAGTTATTCATTTTGACGTGACTGAAAATTTATTTGAATGAAAAAATACAAATTATAAAATTATCAGTTGTTTAGCTTTAGTTACTAAACGTATAAGTATTGTTGACTTTAAAAAGTTTCAAACACATTTTAGGTTATTGTGCCAAAAAGATAAACAAAAAATATCCCAAGCAGCATTTTTAGTCATCGCTACTTACCAGCAGCTACCAGTGGAACTATTAAGTTTTTGCCACTAGTCACAAACACGTGATTGCTACGGTTTCATTACGTGCCTGGAACCAAAATCGGGAATAATTTTTGGGTAGCAAATACGTGGCGGCGTAGTAATTGCTACTTTCGTGGAACTTCTTTTCTCTTCTCTTCTGCTCTTTTCTCTTTGACACATCGTGTCGCGTGGTTACTCTCTCTTACTCTTGCAACTTAACAAATAAATATTCTATCATTTTCTATACTAATGCTGCGATCGTGTCACAAAATGGATTACTATTTTATTTGTAATACGTACTTAATAATACAACGAGCGCTGAATTGTTTGATTATTTTGTCATACCAGTAAACCAAAATTATAAACCATTACAACTTTTCTGTTGAATGTGATGGTGATAGGTTGTAAAATAACAACGCGCCTTTAAATACATTTTTAATAAGAAATGTCTTTATTAAAATATGACAAAAATACTTATAAGTATACACATGATAGAAACCATTTTTATATTATTCTTATGTTATGTTCTTATTATGTGTTTAAATAAAAGATACTCAATTATTGTCATTAATTAATTTTATTAATATTGAGTAGCAGGGAGCGTTGCATACTCAATGCATACACTGCACAAGATGTGTGTCCTTCATTTAGACGACTCAGTGGTACTGAAGGAAGGGCCAGGTTTGGCTAGTTACATCTCTACAAATAAATGTTGCGAACTTCAACTTACATATCTAACAATTCTTAAGGCACAATTTGGCAGCAATTTGTTATTTTTATTGAAGGTTATGTAGTGAAAAATCTAATAACAATCGTAACAAATTACAAATTGATTAATGGCGCTCAACATTTTACAAGTAAATATGGAGATGGAGTAGTTTACGAAAAATTACTTTAAAGTGATTCTCCTGGGTAGCAAAAACGTAAGTTTTACTTTCAATACTACTGTAAGGTTCCGTTACTTTAAAGGGTTAAGCAATGGTTCCAGGTAGGTGACAGGAACTTTCAGTATTACTTTAAAGTTTTAAACACTTTAAAGTAGCTTCGGGCAAGTTACTGTAACAATGATAATACCACTTTGAAGTTGCAACGACTTTAAAGTAATTATACTTAAGTTGCAGAAGAAGTAATGGAACTACATAGTTCCAATAAATGGTATAAACAACTACACAATTACTAAAATATTCCGAATTGAAGTAATTAAACCTATGAAGTCATAAATTTAGTTGTAGTTACGTAACAATCAATCAAAGTTCCGATCTTCAGTTACTGCTACTTAGATGCTGTTTGGGAAATATCTTTATTGGATGAATTAATATTCGCTATTTTTCTTTTGCTCTCACATAAAATTCCAATCCCTAAGCGAAGTTTTACCAATGCTCTATGTTATACCTACAAATATTTAATTTGTTATTTCTGTTTCAGACGGCGTCATAGAGAATAAATAAGCTAGAAGTCAGCAAAACACTATTTGAAGACTATCCTCCGCAGAACTTCAAAATTCTAATTTTCAAAACAAGTAAGTAATGCTTGAATACATGTAAGGTATACCGAAAATATTTATTCGGTAGTGGAAATTAATGGTAACAAAAGAGAAGATTTCCAATGTCTATGTAGCGAATCTTTTGTTTGCCAGAATATCATTGGGTCATTGCATGCCAAATCTCCAAACCACTGAACCCTAACACTTTTAATTCTGATCATTTTTATTTTACAAGTTTTTTTATGCACCTGATGCTCACATGCCAAAATGTGCTTTTCTAATTAATATTCAATTAAGTCAGAAGTTACGAGAGGTCGAAGAAAAATTGACAGTTTTTGGCCACACCTTCTTTAGATAAACTGATATATTTTAGGTTCTAAGCAAGATAAAGAGTTAGAAAAGTGTCAAAGAAAGCTTTCGAAAAGCGCTATTTTTTATTTGTTTGGTAATAAGTATACATTGTGTTGAACAAAGAAGCTACGTAAAGCTTGTGCTTGCTCTATAACATAATTTTCTAGTCTAATTCTAGTCTATTTAAGTCTAATTAAATAATATACCGAAATAGTTATTTTGTTGCACTGTCACAAATATGCAATTTGTCATCTGGAATTCACTTGATTAAAATTCATTGCAGGAAATTTTCTATTTAGTGATACATTACAGAAATATAGTTAAAAGGACATTTTGAGTAATTTGAGTAATTCTCTGAAAAGGGGGGAGGGTCTATAAGCTCGCCAAATCGTGTTTTAAACTCTGTGGGCAACTAAAGCTATAACGCCTGAAGTTGTTTAATATTTAAAAACCGTTTTGTTTTAATTGTCTTAAAAGATATTTCTTACGAATAGCAGGGTTTTTGTGAATTTTACTCCGAAGACACTGACTAAAGTGAAATAAACAACCGCGATTTTCGACCTCTCGAAAGCTACTTCTAAATGCGTTAATTTGTGTTTTTTCACAATCTGTCATAACGGATTGGGTTTGAAGGCTCGATTTAAGCGATTTAACTGTTTCTAAAACTTCATGTGATTTTCCTGGCAGAAAAGCAAAGCCAAAGTTGCAATTATACTGTTAAACATAATGATATGAATCGTAGAAACTATCGAAAACGCAAAGGTGTAGTGTTTATTCCTACGAGCTCTCCAGGCTAATATCGGAGCTATTTACCTGTCCTGGGAAGTTCCTGTACCCCTAGAACAGCATGCGGATGCATTCCACTATCCAGTCAATTCCAAGTGTGGCTGGACTTGGATAAAGTTTGCCCACATTGACGTACGAATTCGAGACCTGGGGTGTTTAGCAACAGAACCCCGTTTGACTCGACCTAAAAGTAGAGACTCGGCATGTACCGCTTCGAAGTAGAGTTGTATATTCCTTAAGATGATATCGATCAGACACTCGAGTGCAACCAGCAGAGGAAAATATCACAAACAGAAGTTAAGTAAATAGATACGAAGAAACATAAACAGCGGTCCAAGTGTGCCACTATAAAGTATAAGCGACGATATTATTTTGATGTTGTATGGACGATTTTAATACAAACACATGGATAGAGTAAGGCTAAACTAACTAAGATGGGCAACATGTTATTATTTCAATTCTATTATTATGGTGTAATTAAACAAAATTGCGTAAAATGTTGCAGTTGGACAAAGTTACCTATATGTTTATAAAGTATGTGTAAATACTTGCTGCGATTTAATTAATGTATTTTGTCTATAAATTGAGGGTTTTATTAAATCTAACAATCAAAGTCGTTAGATTTGTTTATTGTGCGATTAACATGTGTTTGTTTGTTTAATCAACATTATTTTGGTTGTTAGAATTTAAGCGATTTGGCAGAATTCCACCTCCAGTAGGGATTTTTATCGCGTCGAAAATTTCATTGACACGAAACCTACTAATTCGAGAAGAAAGCATGTTTTAATTTTTCTCCGCCACACAGTGGGATGAAAGGGGTCAAAACGCGCGCATGGGGTGTTTCTCGCGTTTTAAAAAGTTTAAAATGAGAAAAAAGGTTTATTTATGGTTTTTTGGATCGCTCAGTTCGAATTAGACATTATTTTCGAGCTATGATAATTGACATCTGTCATAACCGCTGTCAACGTCACAGAAATAAACTTTACAAGCTGCAAATGGTAAAAATACGTAAAGCATATTACATAAATGATGTTTAATGATAATATTAATCTATAATATATTTATGAACAAACAATTCGACATATTGAGAAGATATATTTTTATTTCCGAGCTCTTATCACTATTTTCGTTTAGACAATAGTATCCTCGTCGCTTTTTTTCAACAACTTCTGAACTTCGCTAGGAAGCTCCTTTCTCTTAATCGCTTGTCTTGACGAAGCTCTCAGCCGATTAATATATGGATCAGACGTGAGCATGAATCGATTGAAGATGTCAGCCAGATTTTTTTTCTCGACGTCTTCCTTGCAAATCGACTGCGGAATGTCTTGAAATCTTTATTGCGGTGTTCCATGGCTTCTTCGGATAAAACACCTACAAAAAATATATTTCATTAAAAAATGTTACGAATTTTGTGTTAATGTTGATAGCATTAATAAGCACTTTGTGCACGGTAGGACTCATTTGCCAGAAGGGGTACTTTTTAATCAAAAGCTCGGCTGTCTCGAGAGCATAAACACCAAACTTTTCTGGATCGACTTCTTGGAAAATGTTTATCGATGTTAAAACTACATCGAACCTTTTCAAAATGTCTTTGTCAATTCCAAGAATCGCAGCTGATTTTTCAGTATTTTCAAATACTGCTCTTGACGTATTTCCGTCATCAGATGAACCAAACCCTAAACATACAACTATAATTAGTAACTTTTTTCATCCTGACTGGAGTGTCAACATATACATTATGATTTAGTTACCTTGTTTTGGCGTATCTACGATCAGGCCAAGCTTTTCTTGAAATTCGCCTTGGATTTTTTTTCTCTTTTCTAACATTTCCTTATATTCAGGTTGGAGTCTCGTAAACTTCTGACGAAACTTTTCAGGCAAAGCCAGTCTATTGGAATAAAAAATATATTTTTTATAAAAAATGATTTGATTGCTGTATACTTTATAATATTATAAAAAAATCGTCCATAACCTATAGGAGAGTTGCAGAACATATCGAACAGTTCAAAAAGTTCGAACAGTCCAAAAGTTGGAACAGTTCTGTAAACTTGTTTGTATACGACCTATTTAAAAGTTTAAACTGTTTGAACTTTTGAACTGTTCGAACATTTTGAATTTTTCCAACAGTTCATGAACAGTTCAAACTTTTCACAAGCCTACTTTGTACACGCTAATTTTCATGAAAAAAGTTACATATTCACATAAAATGGTGAACCTATACGGATATCTATTAATTCATCACTGGAATAACCATATTATCTCATCATTAAAATTGACGTTCAAAACTTACCGTGCCCATCCATTGCGCGCACAACACTAAACAGTTGGAAGAAAGCAGTACACCAGCGTTAACAGAATGTTAACAAATGTTCATATTGTGAACACCAATGTTCATATTACACATAAATAATATTTTGTACCTTGCCTTAATACCCGAATGAAGTTAACTTTTCATATAGGTTGAAATTACCCGCAAAGATTTTATGTGAAAACATTTTTGAATATTCGCAAAAAAAATGCAACTCAATGCTGATAATGAAGATACTGCGATCAAGGGAATGTGCCCAATTTTGATCTGTCAATTTTTCGTAGAGGTGTTTTGAGGTGTTTTTTTTAATTCAATGTTAAACACAAAATTTCGTGAAAAAAGCTGTCATTTTTTAATTTGATCTTATGTTTCTAGGTTACAACAATATTTTAATAACAATTTTTAACTTTTTACTATTATTTTAGTGTCACACAATAGGTGGAGACATATACTTATTTGTAATTTCATGTAATTATGTGCCTAAATAACATCATTCAAATTATGTTTTACGTATGCAATTCTTTCATCATTTGCACAAACTGTTACGTAGTATTCGTTACGTACTACAGTTTTATGAACGTGATTGAAGTACATAATACTGCAGATTATGGCTTTCCAAAGGGTTTAGAATGTATAAATCAATGTAAAAAGTTATTTGCAAAAAAATTTTTTTTTATGCCATGCGCGCGTTTTGACCCTTTCTATCCCACTGTGCGCCATGAGAAATTTCCAGCTGGTCTGGAATTGAACCTGTGAACCCTTAGGTTATGAAATGGGCATGCTAAGAGCTCAGCTTCAACATTTATTTTCGCTATTTATCGGGAATGAGCTGACCTTGACTCGTTGACTATTACAACTTAATTTAAATGAGTAGTGACCCAAAAAGCCGGAAATTTGAAAAGTAATTCGGCAAATGATAACGGAAGATCAATACAGTTTCAATTTTGATACTCCTATAAATAAATAAATTCAGGTAAATTCATTGCTAAAGTGCGCGAAGTTTCGAAACATCACAATGACTCATCAAGATCTTCGCGAACGTCAGCTGCGAGTGCAGTGGCGGCGCGTATGTTGTTCATTAAAAGGGGTTAAAAATATGTGCATATAAAATGTTATGAAAATCTCAAAGTACACTTTATAATCTTTAAATAACCACTTTCAATTGAAGGGGTTGGAGCTGAAATCAACTCACCTAAGTAGCAAAAAGATAATTGTGAGATATAAGCCTGTATATAAAATTTTAAGTTTATAAATGATTCTGGGTTTTCTAAAAGTTTAAATTTGATAATGTAATTTACTTCAGTGTTAGTAAAAGTAATAGGAAATCAAAATAAATGGAAAACCTTGCTTTTCTTTATATATCGACAAAATTATTTTATAACGATTTTTCTTCGGACTGGAAAACTTGACTTTTTCGCCTGAAGCAACTTGCTTGGCTTCTTTCTTAATCTCACGATAACTGTTTTCCCCTATTTTTGTCGCAGCCAAAACTCTTTCTTTAAAACGAGTTACAGGAATTGTTACACCATCCTTAGCTTCTTTCTCCATAAATGAGATGACGTTTGCGATAATTTCGCGTGCTTGGGAATGCAGAACCTTTCCACGTACACCTACACTGGACTTTGGCGGCATTTTACATTTTCACGTTGAAATCTAACTACAACAAATATTTATGTGATATTCGTATCTTCTGCATCATCAGTTATTAACTTACCTACGATTCGCAAATAAATATGCAGAAGCTCTGAAAAGAACTGCTTTGTAAACTGATTTCAACTTTCAACAACAAACGTAAACACACCTATAACCTCCAAACGCACACGCAACAAGACAGAATGGAAATATACCGACGCTACTGCATTAAGACACGCGCGTGCGCAATTTCGAACGCTCATACGTATTTCGGTTTCTGCGCATTGTGATGTTTCGAAACCTTTTCACCTTTAATAATGCTAATGTTCGCTGCGTCGTCATTGCTTTCATGCGATAATAGTGTCCACGCGGCAATAGCCACTACTAGTTTTATAGATTTAGAGCAACACAATATAATTGACAACATATACCCTACTCGCCCTTTTTTTATTGAATTTTTCTAAATAACGACATGATAAAGATGTTAATTAATCTAAAAAGGAAGAGAGAAGTACTTTTAAATTAGGTTATTAAGTTATAACAGAAGTTGCCATCACATGCGTTACTTAACTTTAATTTAAAAAAGATACATGACATAATAAATCAATGAGATGATACACACCTACAGGAAAGGTGAAAGGTGGAAAAGAAACAATCCAAACGAAAACTGGATCGTTAAAATCTTATAAAGGTATGAAACGATGTCATCAGCAGATTTAGAAAAGAAAGAAATTAGCTTTGTTTGGTTTAACCGAACCGATAAACGAAATTGATTGCTAGGAAATATTTATTTGGGAATAGAAGGTGATAGATTCGAAACAACTCGATACTATTCCCAAGACATTTCGAGTAAAAATCTGACCTCCAAACCATATTTCTTTTTGTTCCTCTTTTTTTGCTCTCGTTTCATCAAACCCTTATGCTTGAACGGGAAAAATTGAAATTTCACGTTTTAACAAATATGCCTTATCATAAAAACGATGTAGTTTGTCTATTTCAGTTTTAATAATAAACGATACTGACAAAACGAACAGGCGCAAGATTAATATGGTACTTGAGAAACATTCAGTGTTATTAAATGCAGTTTTTATTTTGTTTTAGTCTTTTCTTCTTGTAGTAAGTAGCAAGTTTGTGAATATATAATATAGCGTTTATGTTTTATAAAGTACAAGGAGGAAGGAGACAGATTGACAGTAAATCCATTGTTCGATTAATGTTTAAGCATCTACAACTTAATAACACGGTTGGATAAACGAAAGTTGTAACTTATAAAACTGTCAAAGTTGAAAACAAATTGTTTCAACAGTTTGAATTCGATTCTACAAGAACAGAGGTTAGTTTGCATTTCAATCATTTTATTTTGATTTAGTGTTGAAAGATTTAAAAGGGATATCTGTGAAAAATTAAAACTTGTTTAGAGTGCTCGAGACATAACAGAGCCTTAAGATAACCATTAACAGGGAAGACTCTTGATTGAGCCCTTATGGCGGCATTTTTCATAAGTCGAACGGAATAGGACATCTAACGTTAGAACCCCTATACTACTCGGACGTTGTCTTTCAGCTGCTGCTGAGGTTGAAAGTTATTAGCGTATGCCTTTTCTTTGGGGTAGCTCCATAAAAAATTGGGAATTGCCAGATCGGCAGATCTATTAAACGTGCAGAGACCATGTTATGCAAAATAACCATTGTGCTCTATTGCACCATCATGTTGCAACCACATATTGTCCAATCCAAGCTCTTCTAATTAGGGCGATAAGAAGTTCTTCTGAATGTAATAGCAGTGTCTTCATCGTCCTGAAAGCAATATGAACCAATTACAGCTTGTGCAATAATGCCACACCGTACCTTGAAAGAAGACCGTTACTTATTTTTGTGAAGAATATGAGGGTGTTCTGTTACTCCTGCTTCATCACAAATCCACTTAACTTCGTCTTCGTGCAGAGGTTGTTGATCCAGATCCAGAAACGCAGGCAAACCTCACTTCAAAATTTACCTCAAAGTCGTCCAAGAAATGTCTGATTTGTATTGATTGATTTTGGTAATTTTGTTATGGTTTTGTATCTGTCGTTGCCCCACAGAGCCGAAATTGTTCGTGCAGACTACGTATTGCCCTTTTCAATTGGAGTTGAGTGACGCTCATTTTGACGAAGATTTTGCTGCGTCTAAATAACTGACACATTGTTTTTAATGAATAAAGTTACTGTTTAATAACACGTGAACATATACAATGCATGACTATCAAAACAAAACTGACGCGAAATGCGCACTAACAAAATGGTGGCCACTTCAAATTGGGTAGATCCCTATACATAGTAATAGTTCAAATCGATGCCACAGCTAATACTTTCTAAAGTACATATTCTTTGTATTCAAATCAAAGATTAAATATTCTTCTGATGTTAGGGAAACAGATGATTATATCCTATAAAGGAGATGTCGTTCGTGATAATGCATGCATCTAGAACTTTTTAAGCACTTGCTAATAGAATATTCCTGCAAATGTATAACGGGTGGTTTGAAGTTGGGGAGAAGCTTGTACTTTTAGCTTACACTTGCTGTTTGAGATTATATAGTCAAGTATTTTATGCAAGTAATCCTACAGGAGTTGCATAGTCGTACACGATAAGTGTAATATAAACAACTTGTAGAGCAAAAATTTAAAAATACAGAGGAATGAATAACAGACAACAGTTTTACATTTTGGTATTTTAGCATTCAATGAAGCACTTCGTGTAGAGTAAAGCAACCTGTTGACTGTAATCAAAAATTACACTTGCATTGGACATTTCAGAAAGTTACAATCTCCTCTCGATAAATACATAAAAGCATAAATAACCTTAGCGAGATGCCAGAAACTCATGACGTAGGAGGGGAAGGACATATACATTTGACACTATAGTTGAGAAGGTGAAGCTTGGTAACTTCCCCTTAATTAGAGGATAATAGGAACGATACTACAGATGGTAATACCTACAACAAGGTGATGATAAGTATATTATCCTCTCTATTTGGTCAGCGAATTTTCTTAAAAACATTCTGTTGGTTAACTCATTTCAACACAGTTTTTTGTCCAGTCGATTTGAGTAGAATAGTTCGGCACTATAAGGGACATATACAAACAGGGATGTCTACAGATCGTTATATCTAAGCAAGATCTACGAGATCTGGGACGCTGAGATTATCAAAAGTATTTTTGTCGCGAGGCTTGTTGCATATGGGCCCACTCCAAGGTTGGCTCTTTCTCACTAATTTATGTAAGCGCAAAGCTTGTAACTGCTTGTTTGTAACTGGTAGTGTGCCCTCATACAATCGGCTTCCAAATGATACCTCAGACGACCATTAATCTAGGATCTACCATATTTAAAGTTAGCACTACCTACATCTTAAACTTTGAATTCAGTTGTCAATATACTCATGGGCCCTAATTTACGTAAGGTACTGAGCTGTTGTGAGCATTATATTGGACATATTTGTTGTGATCTACCATTTTATCTTTTATCTTCTATCATTCTAAATCTTTATATTTTCTCTTCTCTCGCGACTACCATCTCTCAACGCTCTACTTGAATCCACGTTCTAGATCATTATGGACATGTCTTTAGATCTCGCTCTTATAACACGAGTATTCATGTACTGAGAAATATTGAGAAATAATCGGGAACCCCGATTATTGTTTCTTTGCGCTTTTACCTTTACTCTTTAAGCTTCAAAGACACCGCATAATTTGCAATATGCTCTTCTAATGACTGTCTCGGTTAACCCAGACCCTTGGGTAATCGGTTAACCGCGATTCTATTGTAATTAATGAATTTGGGGATTGGGGGAAACTAAATTTTATGCAAGAAATAGTCGAAACTCTATATTGTACCATGTGTTCAATATGAGTACGGTCTGTAAACGAAAAAGAATGGGACTTCCTACCTAATTACTTTTAACAAATTTCATTGTATATGGTTTACTTTTAACATACTCTTTTGCACACTTCTCTGTGGAAAATCACTCATAGGGGCACAATCAAATAATTAAACGGACTAATTGTTTCAATTCAATGAATCTATTCTAGATTATTGGTTTTATGGATTAAGTACTCAACTGCACTTCTGTGTCGGTTCAGCGCATGCATACCGATTGCTTAATTGTCATGTACTGATCCGTTAAATTTTATGTTTGGAACGATATATCAATTTTCCTTGCAATGTGATCGAGGTTAAAGGTATATCATATCCATGTGTTAATTTTTAAAGTCAAGAATGGTGGAAACACAAATACTTTTGACACATTTAACAGAAGCACAAAATCCAGAGAGTCAAATTGAAAGTCTGCTCTGGAAATACTTTTAAAGATAACTTATTCTCTATTGCCACAACTGTCTGCGTACTTGGTAACATAGGTCTCGTGCTGGATCTGACCATAGCATTTGGTATTACCCGTCTACCACATACCCTATTAGTTTTGAGTCAAATAATAACGCAGCCGCGAGTTATCAAAGTCGTGAACTGGAGGTTATTTTACGTTATGCTGGGGCTCGAGAAGTCTTCCAACGGCGACTGTATTCAGCCGCTTAAGTTAATTAAATTCGAACTTCTCATCTCCGCCGGTGAAACATTTAAGGAGGGGATGTGAAGGTGAAGAACTGTCCCCTGCATATCTCGAACAAGAAATCGGCCGCTAGGATTGTCGTCGATTGCTCATGATTTCTTGGGGGATCGTCATTTTTTTTCGCAGTATTCGATAGCTGTTTACTAGGGTGGTCCATAAAGTAATGGTTAAAAATAAAGTTTTTAAATTTTACTCTCCCATGGGCTCATTTTATTCTACCCTATTAAAAACTAACAGAGACAAGATTTTATCCAGTTTGGTCGATATTTAGGGGTAACTCAAGCATCCTAAAGTTTCTATCCTGACAGCTCTAAGTCCCCCCATGTAATATATGGGTATTAGCCGCTCAAGGCGGGGGTATCAAGCTGGGGGCTGCAGCACCAGTCATTGTTGCCCAGCTGTCAGGGTGGACTTCCTTGAGTCTGGGAACTGCTTTCTGTGCATGGCAACCACCTGTAGAAGAAACTGGAGTTGATCCTCGTCCTTGGTATGATGACCACTGAATTCCTGAATCAGTGCCACACCCCTCTCTGCATTGTCATTGACTACTGTAAGGTTGCCAATGATGCTTTTAGTCTCCAAGAACTTAGGATTCTGCTCCCAAACCTAAGTATCATCCTTGAGGAAGCTTATATACAACTGCAGAGCATTCAAGAGCTTTTGGGAATTTGTGGTCACGGGATTCCAGTGATAAATGCTGGCCTGCTTCAAGCTTTCGTCGTTTCTCGCACTTCTCATTGCCTTGCTGCTGTAACATTGCTTCTACCATGGCTCTCTCGGTGTCAAGGGAAACATTTGGGTCAAATAGACTTAGGATCGCCAACTCTTCAGAGAGGTACCAACAATGTGCCTGGAACTTGGTAAGGACTGCCTTTGAAACCTTATTTGGGTAATCATGGAGCTGCTGGAGAAGGAGAAGGTCATTGAAGGGA
The DNA here is from genome assembly GCA_929113105.1 of Agrypnus murinus. Classification (NCBI taxonomy): domain Eukaryota; kingdom Metazoa; phylum Arthropoda; class Insecta; order Coleoptera; family Elateridae; genus Agrypnus; species Agrypnus murinus. Next base: position 171,939,522 of record OV816026.1, on the reverse strand, counting down.
GCAACTGCAGCAACTGGTGCAGTAATTCAAGCCTTTAGGTATATCCTGACTGCAAAGATTGCTACTTCTTGTAGGCAATTCTTCTCTCACGCTGTGAGATGTTCAACCTGCTGCCGAAACATCCACATCTTAAGGGAGTAGAGGACTTTGGACATCCAGCGGGCATGATGCATGGCTCCTGGACGTTTGAAGTAGTAGTCAGACAGGCATCTTCCAAGGAAGAGGATAAAAAGTTCTAGGAACTACTCGTAGTAATCTCTATAGGTTGTACATAGACGAGCTGGTTCTTTGCAACAGCAAGTACATCTTCCTTTACATCCTGGATCAAGTGGTTAACTATGCCTTCATCCTCAGCTGTAGCAAACTTGCTGCGGTCAATGTACTACCACCTTTTCGCCGAGTGTTCATGGTTTCTTGGGGGATCGTCGTTTTTTCGCAGTATTCGATGCCTGTTTAAGTGTTTACGTTCTTCATTCCAACATGTCAACAATATTCTCATAAAATGAGGGGCTACGTATATAGATATTTCTACGTTTGTTTTTGATGAGACCACTTTCTTGAAGTTCTCTTGGATATTACTCAGCTCAAAATGTCGAGAAAACAATAGAAAAGGATGCAGAATTTACAACCGAATTAAACGTTTCATATAAAATCGTCTCTCCAAACGTGATGAAAAGGTGGTCGGTCATATTTGTGCAATTTTGATCCAGAAAACTGATTTGACCCGAACGGCTTGGCCTGCTAAAATGACCCAAAATTTAATAAACCCTACCCTACATAATGAGGTAAAATGGGAAAAACTGAGGAAAACTATAGTTGCACGTTGTTTCCATTTTTTCTAAGAGGCATCTATTCATCAGGACCATAAAAGATTGAAAATGCAGATTTACTAGAGGGGTTGCATGTGGTACCTATTTTATATGTCTATAAACATTAAGCAAAGGGTTTAAGTGGGAACTAGTAGTGTCAGAAAAGGAAAGTACCTACTACACCTTCTAAATTTTTAGTAGTTACCAAAACTTAGTGGTCCCGTTAGAAACCCGAAATCCAATGAATACCAGGGGCCCACCCTTTCCAAAAATTAAATTCCTAAATAAAAAATTCCAATTTTTTTGAATTTAATCTCATACATTTAATCTTAATGGTTTTTTTGGAAGTGATTAAGCCTGGAAGTCGCTTTTTTTGATTATTTCCGGTCCCATGTTGGATAATGGCTGTGATTGTTGAATAACGTTACTGTTAGTTGTAATCAGGCGCGTGCTGGGTCAATTATAGGGCCCGGGAAAATATGCCCTTAGAGGTTCCCACTACCCCACTTCGATTAATTTTTTAAGAATAATTTATTTATTTAGATTGGTTATTAGACATTTCAACATTACTTGATTATTGAACTAAACCGACCGACCGTACTGCGATGATCACCGGTTCCTTGGATAATTCGTAGTATCCAGGGCAACAAATATAAACAAGTCAGAAAAATTATTTCATAAAGCAGAGTCAAAGCATTTATTCTCTGGTTTTTAACAGTAAAAGAATAAAGCTTATATGCCATAATCCCTCTTTTACTCAATCTACCACAGAGGATATTACATATGGTAACCGCCGACACGTCATTTGAACACGCACCAATCTGTCAAAAAAATTATTTACCCATACAAGCATAGTATTCAAGATACCTCGACGTACTTTCACTTGCCTGGGTCCTACTCGCACCCCAATCCCGTTACCAGATACTGATAACTAAGCTAAGTAATACTTAATTTTCTTTCATTTCCATATAATGAGCCTACGTAGTGATCGCTTGAGGTCAGTAACAAGACACGTTATTTTCAAATTAATCGCATAGTCACACAAAATCAGAAATTTGATTTAGTAACTTTGCACCTCCTAGGTAACGTTTTACAGAGTTGGCTATCGCTGGTAATCGACCGCCTGCTGAAAATGCATTTTATTAAAAAATTAATTTTTTCTAAACTACCAGCCGAATTGCAGTTATTAGTTTCGCAATTCAATGCTAACCATAGCATTGAGGATTACTGTGAACACATAGATAATAATATAATAATAATTGCTACAACCCATTACCTGGAAACCAGGCCCCAGAAGCTATAAGCTTGTACGGGAGGGAGGGGGCGATTATTATTGTTACGTAGGCTCTACGTGCGGCTGCAGCCGACTGCAGCTAAGGAAAGCTGCAGAAAACCTTAACCAGATCGACCGGGAGTCGATTTCGGGCCGCTTGGGTGAAAGTCCAGCGCACTAGACATTACACTACCAAGGTAAATTTAAGAGATGGTCTATTAAATTTACAAAAACCAGAATTGCATAATAATTTTGAAATGTAATTGATAAATACAAAAATTTCAAATTTGAAATAAACTGTCACTGATCTTAAACGTAAGGTATGTCAATCACCTATTCGTTCTCGGTCATTCCAACAACCTAGAACCAAATCTACCTCGACCAATGTTTGTTCGATCATCACAGTACTTAAACAATGAGTATAAAACTAACGGATATTGTTATGTAATTATTTCTTTTTATAAATATTATATTTATAAACAGAATGTTTCTTTATAAAATACTAGCAAATACCCGGCGCGCTTTGCTGCGCTTTATTGAAATTACATGTTTTTACTTTCCGCTCGCGGCAGCAGCTAGCTTGCTGTACGAGATCTAAATATATAAAAAGGAAAGATTGTCTGTCTGTCTGGAAGTCTAAACCTTATTTGGAAGTCTAAAATATCTTAGCCATATATGGTGACTTTGTATTTGTTCTTTCTAATTACCTTATTGGAAGTCTAAAATATCTAAGCCATATATGGTAATTTTTTTTCTCGAAGTCTAATTGCCTTATAAGGCAACTATTTGTCTATACAGATAATTGAACAGATAGTGACTGAAAAATAAAGTGCTACGCCTCAAAAAATAAAATATGTGTTTTGTCACATCAATCTCAGTACCCATTTTTAACTTCCATATATGGGGTTTTCGCTGTTATTTCGGACCACGATGGCCGATCAGAGTCCAATTTGGTCTTATTTTCTATTCTGGGCCAAGACCTTTCCAATGATACCAATTTCATCCAAATCGGTCCAGTGGTTGCGGAGAAAATCGCATACATACAGACAGACAATCTTTCCCTTTTATATATAAGTGATATTAAATATTTAGGGATAAAAAAAGAAATTTACCCAAGCTGGGATTGGAACTCGGGTTTTTGAACTCGAAATCTAGCACGCTCTGCATTTGATATGGTAGCTGTTATCATACATTTCTTCTTTAATTAATGTCCATTTATTATTTTTTTTTGTTGTTTTTCATTATTAATTACTTTTTAATTCTTTACTTTTTACAATATTACTAATTACAGTACATTTACTTATCAATTCATTAATTAACTAATCAACAATTAATATTAATTTATCTGCACATGTTAATATACAATATGCTTTCAAAATGTTTTTGTTGGAATTCAGAATATTTCGAGGTTAGTCTGAAACGAAAAATATGCCTGCATAGTATAGCTCCGTGAGAGGAATAATTCAATTTGTATTAAAAATTATTTCTTTTAGACGTCTTATTCAATAAATTACTTTACTTGGAATGTCATGTATAAGTTTCAGATTACATTTTGTCTAACGTAAGCGTATAAATAAACCAAATAAGCAGATTATAGACGTTAACGTAAACAAATAATGCCTGTAACGTATGTTCCGACTCGCTTCAACTTCAATGTCAAAGGGTTGGGAGGGAGACGTGATTCCATAATCGCTTCAATCATCGACAATACAATCAGATAAGACGAGGTGACCAGGATCTTGGTTTTGTACCTAACATTTGCCCTTATATTATTAGCAACCAATGTATGGCCTATGGAGCTCAGTGGCGAGAGTTTCTTTCAAAATTTGTAGTACATAAGCACTTCAAAAATTCCTACTTCATGAATGGCGAGGTTATGAGTACCATGTGACATGTTTCATTATGTGGCAGTTAAACTGGCTGAGACACTTTTGCATAGTGAAGCTGACATTACAGACTTCTACCATAATGGGTAGGATAAAGGATGACGCAATCTAGACTTCGAAGACACAAATGTGTTGTTCGGAATCGTTCAACAGCTTTTTAATCCACTAGAAGAGTATGTACAATGTACATATACAAAGCGAAGTCAAAGTAAAACCACCAAGTGTCTTTGAGTATCGTAAGTTTCCTCCAAGATACTATTGAAAGTTTTGTAGGATGTGGCAAGCGGAACTACTCAGAATAATCCTCCAGGAATAGAACAAAAGCTTTATGAAGACTATGGCAAAGTTTGAAGACACCGGGGAAAATGTATTGAACTATGTACCGTATGTAGAGCTAATGCCTTTACCAATCATTCGACTGCTCTAGGATTCCAGGTATATTTGTTTATGATGTACCATTTTAAAAATAAACCAAAGTGGTTTTTGCAAAATGGCCAAAAACTGCTACTTCTTAGCTACTATTCTTAGGCCCTAAACTTTCCATCTCAGTCATCAAAAGAGTTCCTGAAGATTTTGCAAGGTGAGAAATGCTTAAGAATGATAGCAGGAAGTCTAGAGCAGGGACATGCTGGGAGGTCTTGTTTGCAGCATTCATGACTTGATTGATCATTAAATGTAACATTTTAAAAGATAGGGTAATCCATCCTTCTTACTTGAACGTTTCTAATTTATAATCATTTATAATATATTTAACGCTTTTTATTTTGATGCTATTCAATATGGCAGCAATACGGTAACTTACTAATACCTCGACATTAATGGAGTAAATCATCGAGATGTATTACAAGTTACGAGATTTTAATTAAATTATAGTAAAGGTTACTTTGATTGAACAGTTCGTAGAATCCCTATCCAATAGGTATATTGATTGATATTACGTATTGGTTGTGAATTCTATAATAATTCTTGAATCTTCAATGGACCATAGTAACAAAAGCCATTCATATGCACGTCATCTAACTAGCTGTGAATGTACTGACGTCAATGCAATCCAATTATTTAATAAATTTAGAATTTCATTGATAATGATAAAATCCAATTTAAAGGTTATGACTTTTTGGAATCGTCAAGGGATGCTAAACAAGGTCAATACAAGTTATTCTAACAACGTATCCTATTATTCTAAAAGAAGTTTCTAGTCTAAATAGGCCGAAAGCATACAACATTTTCTTTGTAAAGATTATCGCATCCTCAATTGCACCCTAGTGTCGTATAGTGTTAACGACGATACATAAAGAAAATGACAAGATGGTGGTAACCGCTTTAACTGTTCAAGCGCGATTAGAAATTAAAGCAAATGGCTATGTAAATGTGCGTAAAGTGGAGTTTGAAAAATACTTTAGAGGTTCCGTTTAGACGTTGAACGTATTTGGTAAATGCGTTTGGAAAGTGTGTTAATAGTGTACTGTACCATTTCTTTCGAACGTTATTTTCTAAGAATAGTTCGATGTAAACGCTTATGCGATTTTAAAAAAGTCATTTAGACATCTAGATGGGATAAAAATCCATTTTTATTTGAGTCAGATAAATAAGTAGGTATGAAATGTGTTTATAGCCATGGGCACAAATAAGAAAAAAGTGGTAGACACTATCTTGCTTCTGCTACTGGTATTTAATTTAAAAATTCTTATTTATGAGAAAAGTAATCAAAACATTATTTAGATAGGCAATTTATATCACTGATACGTGTGAACTAATAACTTTAGTAAAATGTATACAAAACTCGTTTTACCAGACTAGAAATTCCGTCTTTCTTATCGAGGACAAATCGTCTTCTTCCGTGCCCTCCATTACTAACCGTACATCGAAATGTGTTGCTCGTACGCCAGTATTTTCGCATTCTCATCCTCACCCGTTTTCAATTTTCTGCAAGCGCAAATTTTGACGTCAAACTAAGGTAATTTTGGACTGCCTACCACAAAGGGAGTACAAAAGGCAAAACGCACGTCCGATGTCGTAACAATGTTTATTATGATGATTGTGTAGGTTGGGTGTCACATATCACAATTAAGGCAAACAGACAAGCGAGTATCAAGCGGGCGCCTCCTAATAATATAATAAATAATCCGTCGAGTAAACGAACTCGCTTCAATTGGCTCGATAGTAGAACCAATAAATTGAACACATGGAATGCTTTTACCGATAATTCGGTTTAAAGGGGACTCCGTTTTAAATTCCATTTGGTGCAGGTTTTATGTACACATTACATAAAAGCTTCAAAAACGAAAACCACAAATAACCTCAATGCAGTTCCGCAGAGTGCAGAGTCTGAAATCAGTTATGCATCATCTTTATGCATACATACGTGTACAGGCAAGAAAGCAAGGGCCATTGTTCCTCTGGACTTTTCGACGAAGGCGACACCGGATGTTCGTTCTTGCTGCACCGTTAACTTCCGATTTCGTTATAATGAGACCACTCCTGCTGCAGTTTGTCGCTAATGGCCAACCCGTGATTATATATACATTGAAATACCCCCTACGATTTTTCACTTAATTGATCTTAGACATTTCTTAAAAAGAATTTGTACCGTCATCATTATTCAAAGTAAAGAGAAGATTCTTAATGGGAAGTTGTGACATTTTTCTTATTCAAGCGTACGCTAAATTTCTGTTCCTAAATGATTAGTATCATATGTATATGTAAATACACCAAAGATGTTTATTTTTCCAATGTACATTTCAAAGCCATATGCAGATTTATGGTAATTTATGAATTTGATAACATGTTTCATTTGTCATGGAGGAATCAGGCTACACTCTTCTATTATATGTCGTAGACACGTCTCTAAAGCAATAAATCTTGTATAGTTACGAAGTTTTTAAAGCGATTTACATTTGATGGCGGATTTACGTGACTCACCTGCATTAAGCTTCTAGCTACGGGCCCCCATTGGGTAAGTAATTGAGGTACACTCCATTAGCGCGTCACTTTCTTAATTGAATGCTACCAATTCTCACTAATGGGTGCCAGGTCGCTACCCACCATCTACTAGCTCTCCATTCTAATGCCGGAGCTATTAGCTTGCTCACCAGTCTGTTTCCGTCTCTATAGAAAGTCCCCAGCATGCAGACTAGCCACTGCCCGCCGAGTCCATCTTAAGTGTTGTCTGGGCTTGGCCAAGGATTTGTCTACCCCGACCTAACAAATTAAATGCATTGGAACTCCAGTTTAGTTGAATAAAATTGAACTTAACTTCTTACCTTACCTTACCTTACCATCTGATGCTGCGGTGAGTGTAGCATCTTGGCCTGTTCAATAATTTTCTTTCATTGTTTTCTGTTTAGGGCCTTAATTTTCCATCTTCCACCTTCATGTCTCTTACATCGTCCCGCACACCATCGCACTTTCTCTTCCTCAGCCTTATTCTACCACATCATTCTTGTGCACTCAGGTGCACATTTTCTCTACCTCTTTCATCTATCTTCAACTACTGAACTGTATTTGTTCTCAGGACCTTTCTTTCAAAGATATTTTACTTTTTTGCATCTTCTTCTTTTAGAACCCAGATTCCCTTGCTATATTACGGATGATTTCATAATTATGTGTCATCTTTTTAGCATTTTTTGATTGGGATACATTTCTTATGTTATAGTAACACCCGTTTCCTGCTTTTATTTCTTCGCTTGCTTAATTTTTCTGTGATTATACTCGTACTTCGCGAATGTTTCTTCGCAAATTATCTTTTTGCAGATGCTTCTTTTGATTTGCTTCCTATTTTCTTCTTCTAGTTCTTCTACATTTTTCTTTTCGTGCTGTTTTAAGTTTGCTTTTTCTAGTTAATCTGGTTTAATTCTGGTTTGTCTATATTTTACGGTTGGTTTCTCGGCTATACAGTCCATTCCTACAATTACATTCATCGAATACAGAAGTTATTGATATTTACAAAATAAACTACATCAAATACACCTTTAGCATCTCTGCAACTCTTTCAAATACATATACATATAAGCAATAAACATCTTCGCGACAAGAATTTACAATAATAGTGAGTTCTTAAACCCAAGACTACTTGATTTTCCTAGAAATCTCTTTACTTTATAGCATCTATTCTTTAATATCAGTCTCCAACATCTCAGCATCTCTTCAGTATCCAATGCTTTGGATCCTGTTTATCTTATAACTTAGATAGCTGCTTTTAGTTAGTCCATTGTTTAAATCTGTGTGTTATTGTAGGATTGGCATACAATTGCCATTGGCCGTGCTGTCAGAGGGCATACTAAGCTGTCGGTCTCGATAATCACGTAAAAATCTACCTGTAGTTGTCGATAAAATTTATCCTTTTCTATTGTCTTTGTCTTCTCATGCTGTGGTAGTCGAATAGTTCTTATTTGCAGTATGGAACATCAGCAACCATTTTTTCTAAGTAACAGAGTAGGGAGTAACTACACAAGTTTTTGGCATGCTTTAGTTTTTTTTTGTGAAACTTGATTGCCAAGAGAGTCTCTAAAATCAAGAAAACGAAGAAATCGCGACACCGAAGGTGGTGAAGTGACTCTCTTTGTGGTTTGAGAGAAATTTATAAGTGAAACCCAAGCTTGAGTTTAAGGGAAAAACAACTAAATTTAAGAAAAAAAAACTCAATCTCAAGTGTATTTAAGGAGATTAATAAACGACTACTATTAATACCCGCGCACATAAATGGTTTATTCTGGTGACGCTGAGAAAATCACGTTAATAGCCAAATTCGGAATTTTGCAGTCTGATTGATATGCTTTAGGAGAAAATTAGCTAGTATAGACTAGTAGGCAAGTAAAAACCCGTTTTCGATTTTATCCTCGGGGCCTAACCTCTCCCTCTTAAGCTTATAAGGCGGGTCAGGGGGTTTGATGGAAGCAGTGCCAGTAATTAATAATAATTATTAAATTATTGCCATTTATTTATTATGGTTATTTAATTAAAAAATACAGTTTCATGCAGATAGTTTATTTCCATAACATTGCTCTTCCGCACCTGCCCCATTATCAATATTTGCATATCTGAATGTTAAATAAGTTGAAAGATACAAGCATAGATGAGCGTGCTTAGCTAATACACCTGACCGCGTTTATCGAATAAATATATTGATATAACAAACGATATAATCAAAAAGATCTGTCGATATGAATATAACGATCTCGTGCAATGGGCGACAACGAGATTAGGTACACCCCCAATTTTTTAATTTTTTAAAATATAATTTCGAAATTCGACAGGGTTAATATACTCAAAAAAACACACATTTTACTATTTAAATCTTGATTTAACTGTAAATACTAACAACTTTGTTTTTTCAAATTGCACCATAGTAATTTTTGCAGTGATGTAACTGGGATATCATTTTTTTCTTTGTAAACATGTAATTTACATGTACTCTTATATAGGAAAGTTTCCGAAAAACGCTCTTGAAATTAACTGGTGAGTAGACTATGCAAAATTTGGCTTTGAATGGGATTTAATAATTTGTTTCAAGTAAGCGCTGAAAATAAGATTGAGATCATGTAACCTAAGAAAGGAACCAAACAACAACGAAGAACAAGAAAGGTTATTGTCAATGAACAAGCGGGTTTCTAGTCCCACTCTATCAAAATTATAATTTTGTGAATTCGATATTATTTTCGGATGAATCACGGTTTACAAATCTTGAACTATTTAATCGGAATAATATCCGATATTGAGCCACTGAAAATCTAAGGTTAGTTAGGTCAGGTGGTTTTCAAGAGAGATTTGAATTTAATATTTGGATGGAGATTATGTGGACTCGAATTAATGGTCGAATAATATTTGATGGGCATCCAAATGGACTATTTGGAATTTCTTCAAAACGACGTTGAAGATTTTGTTGATAATTTCCCCTTAATTCACTGGAAGCAGGTTTTTCAACAAGACAGTGTCCTGGAAACAGAATTCACGTTTCGCGACAAACTATCTACATTACAGATTTCGTGGATTGGAACAAATGGTCCTGACTTACCACTCTTAGATTTTTTATGGGGATATCTAAAGGACCGTAGTGTACGTAACACAACCAAGAGCACGTGAAGAACTAGAGGATCATGTAAGAATGGCCATGGACAGTATTTATTTATTTATTTAATAATTACCCAAACATAACGGGTTAATCCCAATTACAATGTTCGGGGAGGTCCCGCAAATTATATATAAATTACATTAATATTTTTTTTTTTTATTTATTTTAACAATTTCACTTCAAGTAATAACGTAAAAACATATTATGAAAAATTAGTATAGATTGTAAATAATTATGTTTAACACTAATTTCTAATCTTGGATTATCTAGTTGAAACCTACAAGCCCTTTCCATTATGCTGAAAGAATAAATTTCTTAAATGTTCTAAGGGGCGTATAAAAAATGTCTAGATCTGTTGTATCAATAATACTATTTACTATAACAATCATTCTAGTTAGTGCACAATGATATCGTTTAATAGTTCTATATCGTGGAACATACAGGATGTTTCGGGGTCGTGATCTATAAGCCGGAACATACAATTGGACCAAGGACAGCAATCTAGGGCAATCAATGCCACCATTTAAAAGTTTATATATGAAGCTGACATCAATCGATTCTCTTCTCCTAGCTAATTTTGTTATCTTAAATTCAAGTCTAATGTTGCTATAATGAATAAAACCAGGATAACGTCCATGAGCTTTATAGTACAAATATTTAAGAAATTTATTCTGGATAGTTTCTATTTTAGTTTGGTTAGTAGCTTGCCCTGGATTCCACACTACTGATGCGAACTCTAGTTTAGATCTAATCAACGAATTATATAAAGTTAGTATCGCCTTAGTATTTCTGAAGTCCTTTGTAGATCTAATCAAGAAACCCAGATTCCTCAATGACAAACCAACAATAGCATCTATGTGCTCATCCCAGCTCAAGCTAGGTTTGAAGTATACACCCAAGTCACGGATATTATATACACGTTCAAGATTTACATTATTCAATTTGTACTGATGAGCAAGAGGATATAATTTTGTTGTGAATGTCATATGTTTGCATTTGTCAATATTCAGACTTAATTTGTTATTAACACTCCACTGATACAAATGATCGAGTTGAGTTTGTAAGATCTGACAGTCATAGTCTTGGATTATTTCTTTGTAAATCTTAACATCATCCGCAAACATAAGACATTCACACTCTTGGATTGCTAAAGGAAGGTCATTAACAAATAATAAGAAAAGCATCGGTCCCAAATTGCTGCCCTGTGGTACACCTGACGAAGCGTGAAACATTTCAGATTGATGGTCTAACATCTGCACAAATTGTAACCGGTTGTTTAGGTAAGAACTAAAAAATTTGATTAAGTTAAATGAAAAGCCGATTGCATATAATTTTTGAAGTAATATATCATGATTAACGCTATCGAAAGCTTTAGCAAAATCAGTATATATTACATCAACCTGTCCCCCTTTGTCCATTACGTTACTAACATGTTCCGTAAATGTAACTAAATTAGTTTCAATAGAACGTTTATTCATAAATCCGTGTTGTTTATCAGTTATCAAATTTTTAATCTTTACATAAATTTTATTGTAAATTAATTGTTCAAAGATCTTTGCAGGTGCTGATAGTATTGATATAGGTCTATAATTCTGAATTCTAGATTTATCGCCGGCTTTATGTATGGGAACTACTTTTGCCATTTTCCATTTATTTGGAAATATGTTTGTCTTAAATGATAAATTAAATATTATCCATAATGGATAGCTGAATATTTCCCAACACGCTTTAAATATGTAAGGGGGAACCAAGTCAGGTCCCACAGACCTTTTGGGCTTTAGCTTACGTAACACTTCCTCCACATCCTGCATAGTTGCACTTTCTATATTAACATTAAGATTATTATATGAATCCGGGCTAGACTCCGACATTATTTGATTAACGTTATACAGAGAATTTTGCGTATAGACCGATTGAAAATAATCAGCAAACAGTTTTGGAATTTCAAACTCATTATTAGTACTTCGTTCATTCAACTGATAGGTGGTAGCATGAGATGAGTCTTTCTTTCTCTTATTAATATAGTTCCAAAAACAGTTTGTGTCACGAGTGATGTTATTTTCAATAGACATGATATAATTATTATAAGCGACCTGTATATCTAGCTTAGTCTTTGTACGTAATCTGCGAAATTCCTGTAAATGGTGATCCGATATCTTACTATGTTTATGATGAAATCGTTTTAATTTAAGGTTGGTAATAATCTCTTTGTTAAACCACACAGGATACTGAAATTTGGTACCACTATTTACTTTTGGAACCGCCTGATCCATTGCTTCATACAATATTGAATAAAATTTATCTACAGCTTCATTTACATCTACACAATTTCCAAGTGCATTCCAGTTGGCATTTCTCAATAAATTATAAAGTAAGGGGAAGTTCGCTTTTTTGTAGTTATAGTTATCATGGAAAATTTTGGATGTAGTATATACCACATCACACAGTTTACTAAAAAATATTGTTAAAGAGGGATGATACATATCCTCAGGTAGTAATTTTTCTTCGCTCTCAGTTACTGTTAACTTCATGCTACTAATAACCAAATCAAGAGTCCTTCCCAGTACATTACATGTATTGTTATACATAGAAAAATTAAGCAAATCAAGAAACTGTTGTAAACGTTTTGTGATCGGATTACCATCTACAAGTCTGCATTCCACGCCATTAACATATGGTAAATTAAAATCGCCTAAAATAACTACTTCACTAGATAAAAATATTTCTGAATTTTCAAAAATATTTAAATATTCCTCATATGCGATTAACTGTGAACGCGGTTGAAAATAGACGCTACTGATTACGACATTTATTCCATATAAATTAACTTTAATAAACAAAGATTCAACTGTTGTATGCAAATGTAGAATTTCAGATTTATGTTTATTATGACATGCTATTACAACCCCACCCCCTCGTCCAAAGTTACGATCTTTTCTGTACACCATATAACGAGAATCAAACACCTCGCTACTGTAGATATCAGAATCCAACCAGGATTCCGTCAAGACAATTACGTCATATTCAGTACTAAGTAAATTGGTCAAGAATAAGTTTAATTTAGTGCGCAACCCTCTCACATTTTGATAATATACCTGAAAGTTCTTAGTTTTCATTTAATAATAAAAAAAAATAAACATAAAAAAAAAGATGAACAAGAAAAAGAGAGTAAGTGTCATCTAGATTATCCTTAATAGAGATACAAATATAAGTGCAGTTAAGATAACTAAAGTAATGATAATTTTCATAAATTATATTGTCAGTAACAACTACGTATAAATAATAGATTGTACTTATTATTTCTCTTACATTTACGTGATTCGCTGCTACAAAAAGAAGAAAATGGCAAAAGGAACTCTTAACTAATATATAAAAATAAATGCAATTTTCAAAAACCATGCGGTATCTAATTATTATATATACATAACAATAAAGTGTACTTATAACTGCTATATGATTTACTCGATACGTTTTCTCAAAAAAAGACAAGATAAAAGATAATAATAATAATAAAAAAGAAAAAACAACAAGAAGAGTAACTGATCGCAAAATTGTCTAATAGACGATTCTCTATATAGTAGATAATATACTCGTAATTGTAATAACAAACATAATTATAATTTCCAAAAACTATGTAATATTTGACTACTATATACAAAAAATAATAAAATGTACTTATTGTTACAAAATCACTTAATATTTTGTTTATCTCTATAACCATAAATAAACTTATCTCAAAAGATACTGGAATGCTAATGTTTAAATGCAAAACAAAATTTATATTTTCAAATATATTCATACACCTTTCATCGTTATCAATTTGAAAGATATTCAACTTATTTACTACTAAATTATGAAATATAAACAAAAAAGTCTTATTGATTTCCATCTTAGGAAATAAAGAAAAAACAAATGACATGAAAAGGATACAATACTTACACACTGCTATTTTGCATGTAAACACTTGCATAATTAGATATCTTCAATTGAAGATATTCTTTTTACTGGTGCTCCATCAGATTTTCGAGCCAATAATTTAGAGTTTCGGAACCATACATATTTGTACTCCTTGTTACCTTGGTTTGTCTGTTTTTTCTTAGCTAAAATCATAAGATTTTTAAAATAGGGTGTTAGATGTTCACTCACGTAAATGGAACTATCTACTCCCAGATTTAAATCTTTTGTGGTTAGTTTTCTAGCCCTGCATTTATTTAAAAATTGATCCCTCGTGCTTCTGCTGGTAAATTGCACAATTATTGACTTCTTACTTCCACTTCCATTTAATCGATGCGCCGCTTGTATATCTTGAGCAGAAATATTCAAGTCGACATTTTTACCAATCTTCTGTACAATTTCCATTATGTTTTCATTCCGTGCGTCAGGTATACCATCAATTATTAAATTGTGATTTCGACTATATTGTCTTTCATCCTCCTGCATAATTCTAAACTGTCTTAAATCTTTTTCTAAAACTGCACATTTTTCTTCTAACTTCTGATACTTCTTAGTTAATTGATTATTTTCTTGAGCAACTATTTGCACCGTAGTGGAAAATTCATCTAACTTACTACTACAAAAATCTACAAATTTTTGGATTTCTTTCATTTGATTGCACATTATCGGCAGCATTTCCAATTGCTTACTTATTTCGTTTAATTTCGCACCGAAATCAATTTTATCTTTGTTGTGACCGTCTAAGTTAGAATGTGATATCGCAGTATAACCCCTGCACATTTGGAAAATGTCATTAGGGAAACAATTAAACGAGTTACTTTATGTAGAGATCAAGTACGGCGGTATGTAAATTACACAGAAAAAAATGATTAAATCATTAAATAAATTAATATGATGCGATTTGAAAAAGCAAAGTTTTTGTATCTTCCGGTAAAACCGGAAGCGAAAAATTATGACACATTCAATTTTATCTTCGTGGTGTGAATCGGGGGTCTGGGGAGCTGACAGCAACAGTTCTGTATAATAGTTAATTAATAATTATATTAATATTAAATAATTAATTATATAATTCTTAAATATTAATTTATTGGTATTTATTTATTATTGTTATTTAATCTACAAATAGTTTTTCTTCACAGTTCTTCACGTAGGTGGATTATAGCCGTAACATTGCCCTTCTGCACCTGCCCTTTACCAATGTTTGCCCACTCCGTAAAAAACCATTTACAAGCAAAATATTTTGCTCGCCATTGGAGCATGATGTTATTGTTCCAGGTTCCTCTATCTATGAATTAGCGAATAAAGCCAGTTCTTTGAAACCTTGACTAAGTAAATTCACAAATTCAGGAATAAGACCAGGAAATTTCAAATAGCCAGAAACAAAAACCAGCAACATAAGGTAATTCACCAAATGTGGAGTGCAGGGTTCAAGGCCAAGATCATAGATATTTGTAGCAAGGGTGAAATCTGCAACTTTTAAACATCATATAGTATACGACAAATATAGATGGCACCACAGCCACTTGTCGCTATCAATCTTAATTCCACGAAAGAATATATAGTGGATTTACAGAGATGCACGCATTCATGCATATGCACTAGGTAAAAATGAAGCATTATTGTACGTACCTAGTGGTAATTGTGTCTGAAGTCCTCCAACTCTAGTAATATATTTTTGGAACCTAATTGAGACACGTTAATAAATATAGATGGCGTGGTAGTTGATGACGTAGTTTTTAGCGGACGTTTTTGATGTGTTGTATTTTAATGCTGATTGTAATTTTGACAGATTAAATTTAATATTCTTGTTAGTATTTATGATAATTTTAAGTAGAATATTTAGATTTTATAATTTTTGTACTGGTGATTATACATATTGAAATAGAACTATCGCAGAATTTCTTTTAACAACTTGCCGCGAAAGTGTAGATTAATCTTTGACGTGTCTCAATACCCAAGAACTTATATCTTATGTATTTTTATTATACATTTAAAATGTTTAAGACCAAGATCATAGATAGTTAATAACAAGGCCGATTCTTCGAACCTTGACCACTTTATTCCCTTAACTAATATAATTATTTATAATGTGGATACGAAATTAAGAAATTAAAGAAAGCTGATTTTATGTCAGGTATTTTCTTTGCTTAAACTTACAATTTGCGCCGCAATTTGCGCAAATTGTAAGTTTAAGCAAAGAAAATATGCGCAGTGATGCCTCTGCTGTGAAAAAACTTGCAGTTTAGCCATTAAAAGTGATTGATGCAACGAGTGTTAGAAAAGTGATTGATTCTCAGTTATAATTCGAAAACACTGAAGGTATTCCATACATAGATAATCATTAATTATTGACGGTCAAGGTTACGTTTTTTCACCCTCTAATTTAGTCACCCCTCGTTATTGCCTGAGTTGTTCAATAGGTTGTGATTTATAGTTTATAGGTTCAAGTTTAGAAAGCAACCCCAAATCAATGTAGTCCACATATTTCTTTCTATAACAACTTTTAACAAAAGCAAAAAACATTTCATGTATTGTAGAAGTTAAAACCAATCTCTTAACCTACTGTCTCCATAACTGTTATCAGCTTGTTTGAAAAGCTTTGTTGTGGATTTTGCTTGCTGTACTTTAGAGATTACTTAATTCCTAACCAGGACAATTCTTAAAAGCTGGGAAATGAGTTTTTCTGCAACAATAAGAAAAACTTGAAATGGAATTTTATAATCTTATCGATGAGAACTGTAGAAGGCCTAAACCAACAATAGAAAGATAAAACGCTTACTTACATCCAGTTAATTCAAAGGATATTTTTTAGAGAAAGCAATTGCGAAGAGGGAACCATTTTTTTCCTTCTCAGAAATCTCTTTCTTATATTTTCTTTCATAAAATAAAAAAGAAGAAAGGAAAAATCAAATTCATAACGTTACCACTTTCATTTGGAGCAGAAAATTAATTTAAACCCACTAAAAATTTAATCTCCGACCTAATCTATGTCTCAAGTCGTAAACAATTGCCTTGTTTTGTGACCTTTTTCTTCCTGTTGTATTTTTGAGGAAAAATGAATAATGGTGCAAATTTACCCTCAGATTGTGTACACTTCCTAAGAAAAATTGTCTCATATTTTTGTAATAAGTTTGCGGTCGGCTGCAGGTTCCAGATTCCAGAGAGCGGTTTTCCCTCTTTGTTTATGTTGTGGTGGCGAGGATCTCGCGTGTGTTGTTCAACTTTCGCAGTTGCGAAATTAAATCAGTTGATGGCCTCTTTTCTAGAACATGTGTTTTACACGCACATACATAAAGTCGTAAAATTAGTAAGACTGTACTGTATTAATAAAAATTATTAACCCTCCTTATTATTACCCGGAAATTCTTGCTTGCGAAAAATGAATTGTTATATAAAGTTGAATTACTTACAATGGTAGCGTGTTGGCAACATTAATTACTATCGAAACAGTTTATTGCTCTTGAAATTTCACTATAGTAGGTCGTTCTAATCATGCTATACCAATTTATTTTGAAAAGATATTTTTTAGTGCGAGCCTTATAAAATTTATCCAGGGCCGAATTATAACTTAGATATATCCGCAAGCTTCTTGCGTAGCTCTGTTTCTTGAAAGCCACATTCCAATTTATGTTATGATTTTTGTTATCCCCTTTGAAATGTTGTATTTGGGATGACATAACTTACGTATAATCCACCATTTACCATTAAACAGTTTAATCGCCTACCATGAGCAATGTTGTACCAATGAGTCACCGGTTGCAATTTCTCTATTTTTTTATCAGGTCTAATCTATCGGATGTTGTAGGCTCAAGGTTGTTGTACAATGCACTAGCATTGTAGCATCAGATATTTCAAAAGCATAAAGCAGATCAATACTGCCTCAGTGGTTCTGGAAAGAAGAGCCCAATGGGTCATTCTTATATTTCTGCGAATTTAAAGTGGTCATTGTGTTCGACATTTACCAATTTTTTTGGAATAACGTTTTCGGTTGCTGCTGCCAACTTTGTGGAGGTCTGGAAACAAAGTCAAGAATTGCGGCTCTGATGCGCCAAAATCAAGGCCACTTCAACGGGTTTCGACCTCGGTTTTGTTAGTTAAGGATAGAAGTCGTACGCGTGGTGGTAGGAAGTAACTAAAAGCATTTTATCAATAAAGATAGAATTGACCCAATAACTAAAATGTAAAACTAAATGTAAATGAGCTTATGAGAAAAAAAGATCACAGTCCGAAGAGAGAAAGACGTGCAGCCGTTCGGCAATATCCTGACTTGGTTTGCGGGGCAAACGTTCCTGTCCTCACAGGTGGAAATTCTGAGATAAAGATCACTTTGTCGGCTAGTCCATTGGTTTGTGTTTCAATTTCAGTCCCCCTCTTTCTAATCATATACTACCCCCTACTACGACTGTAGACAGTTTAATATATGAACTGATTTTAGTCAGACAAAAGGGCACTACAACATCCCTCCAAACTGATAAGCTATCAAAAAAGCTGATTTAGATCTCAAGATTTTTACTCCTGGAGACAGAAATGCCCCTTGCACCAAGTCCCATTTCGGGGATGTAAACTTAAATGAGAATTTAACTTTAAACCTAAAAGTTTTGGGATCTAATTGTTAGCGGCTTCGCCTGCAACCAATAGACAATGTAACCTGCATCGAGGAGCTATAAACTTCTTCTGCGCTCTTAATACTTAACATGCCCAGCTTTGCTTTGGCCGGCGTTTGCTATCGCTTCACTATGACTGCACTGGTCTCAAGGTCCATCTGTTATTTTGGGGGCGGGCCCAGAACAGGGTTAGACTTCAGTACGCGAGTGATACTAGCAAAGTTCATCCCGGCTTCGACCACCAAATCGCTGTCTAAGTGGAGACATGTATCGCCGGTGCTTCTCCCTGAGTAGTCGTATTGCACTGTGGATTGGATGCCGCCAGAACACTGACCGGTAGTTTGATGTACAGGTATCACCGATCCCAGGAATGCTACTCAAGGGGTTCACTTTATAAGGGGTGTTGATGCGAATATAGAGCCTCTCATACACAACACACACACAAAAGTAAGTGATGCGTTAATTGACCGTAACTCGTAAAGGGGTCGTGCTCATAAAGCTATCGCAGATGTACCACGTTAAGTAAACTTGGATTTTATATGTGTTTTAGCTCGCCCAACTGGGATTGCTGTCGTTTGATCTGTTGCGATTTTGGAAGATCGCTAAGAAGTTATCTAAGACATTACCATACATCTTATGTACTAATTCATGAAGACAAAGCTATCGGTTCCTTTTTCTCAGCCCCAGACCACTTTGAAAGCTTTGGGTGGTCTCATTTTGAAGCTAAGACCCGCCTGGCTTCGTCGGTTTTTGTGTTTTTTTTAATTTATGAGTGGGAGGAGGAGGCGGAAGAGGACATTAAAGGTTTTGATCTTTCAGGCACAGTTTGGTGCCGCGAGTTAGTCATCACTAGCGTAACAAGCCCGGCCAGTCGGTCTCCATGGGTCAGTGGGTAGAAATTACCTGTAGAGACCGAAGTGAGTGTGATTGACCCAACCGAAAAAAGGTGGGTCGACCGAAGCTAGAGACGGTGGCGCAGGAAAATCAGACGGAGAGCTACAACATAAGAAAGCGCCACCGTCCCTAGCTTCAAATTACAACTCTTTTAAGTTGAAATTTCTAAATCCATCCCAGTCTCTATACCCTTAGATCTAGAACTTAAACATCTGAAATTCTGAAACTATTGTGCACTATCTCTGAATTTCTAAACTAGAAGAATTCAGGACAATACTTATAAATTTTGAAATATTAAGACTTGAAATCCGTTGGGGATTTCACTAATTAAAACTTTATTAGAACCTTTAAAACTTAGAAACTTTGATTCTTTAAAGACTGTAATGCTTTAATTGCTCTAAATTTTATATATCTATATAGGTATATATTGAAGAGTAGAAAACTGTAGAAAAGCAGACAATCGCCGATATTATTTCTCCACGAAAGGTCGACTAAGAATCTGTAAGACTGTCGCTGTAAAGTCTGTAGAGTCGGCAGTTACAAATTACATCTTCTTCCCTATGGAGGTAGGTCATAGTCCTCATCTGTTCTTACTGTACAATCTATTGCCCTCCTTTGGAAAAGACTTCAAGCTTGCTTAAGTACCTTTTGCTTGTCATCCCGGTACCTATACTTTACTTCACTGCATGATACATCGTGGGAAGACATTCCCACTATAGACGGACAATGTGTTTTATCTCTGTTATCACTTCAGCCATGTACCACAGCTAACCAATGCCCTTGACGAAACTGAGAGACTTCACTGTCCGTTAGTGCTATCACTACCTAACGCCAGATCAACTGCTTCCAATCTGCCAAATGCCTGCTAATGGTCATCAGCCATGCCCATGTGGTTATCCCTAATTTTATATTTAAACTCCTTCAACGGCCTTTGTTCTGTTTCATAGGGCATAACTGAAACTATGAAACTGATAGTACAAAGTTTAGGCTAACATTCGATATTTTTCTATCTATTCGATATTCTTATATTCGATATGTATTGTGTATAAGAAGAAAGTTGCATATTATGTTAAGCTACGGGTTGTACAAACTTGATCACACTTAAAAAAACAAAGTACTTAAATATAGTGAAAGGCCTAAGATACGTACACCCTATCAAAAGTTTCAAAGATTTAAAAGGATCTAAGAATAAGGGTTCAGAAATATGACAATTTAATATTGATAACAAGATTGGGTTTCATTGCAGTGTAGTGGTACTGACAAACTTAATTATGGTTTTAGTCGATAGATTTCGTCAAACTAAATAAGTCGATTGGTGCCTTGGTCGGTAGTTAAATGGAGCATAAGGGATAGAAAGTTAATATGGGGGTCAAGATTTCTACCTGCTATATGTTACGCGATCTGCGTTAACCGGAGTCGCTACCGCAGTAGCTTCTGTATGCGTTCACTGACCTAACTTCACCGAAAATTATCATGATCACTTGGCCGTATATGCACAATCTGATAACCCAACCTAACACAAAATAGCGCTGTTTGTACACGAATTCGCCAATTTAATATCCAGAAATATGAAGCGACCAATTGCATAAAAGCAATGGGACGGTTCTGATGCCTAGATGTATTATATATGTGTGTTTAACGATGATTTATTCTGGTCAGATCAAACTGCTGCATAATCGCCTAACACATTGCATTAATTGTAAATACAATGCCTAAAACGATGAACCGAGCCGCTATGGCCCATCTACTCATGAAGGAACCGTTCGAGCCCCTCACAATATGTCCTATATATGCCAGTGCGAACGGTGTTGCCCTCACAAACCTGCTTCTGACCTAGGGATCACAAAGTATATTATTGGGAGAGCCCCAAACGTGGACCACTCAATTCCATAACAAACAAACAATTACAGCTGTGCTACTTACGAAATCCAAACTTTGATTCGTCCATCTGGATGACGCTGCGTCGGCCAATCTTCCTATGTAAAACTGTAGAACCCCTGTATTATAGTAGAACCTAAAAATGATAAAACGTATTGCAACTGCGGTAGCATTTGCAGTTGCGAAAGGCACTTGTCGTCAAACTCGACCACCATGCGTTGCTTGGCGCTATAATGTATACCAACCGATAAAATGAAAATCTTAAATTTTGTTTTTGAAAAATCAAGCGTTACTTGTAACGTTGTGTCTTCAAAGAAAGATTCTTTGAAAGGCTGTAACCTTCACCAGGAAAATCAATTTAAAGAAATTACAAGCCTTTAGCACGAAAACACGTATCGCACGCATGTGCATTATGCATGTCATGTTATCTAGCACTTCCCATATATGTCCATATTTTTTCATTTATTTCTAGTCTGCAAGTGATACCATAATTCTACCAAAATAGAACATTGTGATAGATTTAAATTATCCACATTAAAACGAAAGGTCAACTTACACAATACAATGTTTAATAAACGCCATTGAGGAATCATAATAATAATAATTATCTATCATATAATAAGTATCATCTCTTTGTTTTACCAGATATAGCCTCTATATATGTAGCTAATAAGCAATTTTGTTTAGAGCCCACCCAAAAATTTAATGCGGCCCTGAATATATCCCACTTCGTGTTTGTAAGCACTACAGGGGAGATTAATAACTAATCTGGGATCAAACACGCAAAACCCTTCTTTCACATGTGGTGCGATCAAAATTTATAAACAAACTAGTTTAAACAGTCTTATAAACAACAACCCCTGAGAGATTAAGGTTAAAGAAAAAGTTTAAAAAAAGAACACGTTTGACGGATCATTTATTTAAGGCTCGTATATTAAGTGCAGTAATTAATATTCTCAAGAATGTAATTTCAAACTGGGTTGAAATGTTCCCACCACAATGTTATCCTTCATCGTATTATAGGTTAGAACATACTGAAAACATGGATTTCGTTATTTTAAGGCAAGGCGCAACTAAATTGAGTTTTATAATCTTCGTCAAGTTAAAAAAATTCTTTTTATTATTTTTCATCAAGCGACAAGGATCCGCCCGGAAGTAATTTGACCAAATGGGGTGACTGACTCTCTCGTCGATGGTAAAAGTTTAAATGATGAAGGCATTAAAGCCACTGGACCAATTTAGTAAAGTGCTTCTACTATGTCTTAACTAAATGTTTAACTAATGACACCTAGAGGAATATTTTAACATAATTTTAAAGATTTTATAATCATTTTGTGCACGCAAGTTATTAAAATCTGTTTTAATGTTTTATGTAAAGTTTCATTTTGTTTACAACATTTTATAAAGCATGTAGTAATAATTTTAAACACAGAAGTTTGTCTCTCATACTAATTTGCAAAAGCCCATATTTCATTTGGAATTTTGGTAAGGATTAATTTCAAATTACTCTTAACGGTAAATACAGTAATTTATAAGGAAATTCGTGCATGTCTATTAATTGTTGTAAAATCTACATTAAGTCCCATTTATTTACCTACTCTAAATGTAAATATCTCAAAATCTTATTGTTCACTATATCAAGAGTTACCCTAACAAGCTTAATTTATTTTCTAAAGTCTGTCCTTTTGTATTGTATTGATAACCATTTCTTTGTAAAATCTTAACGATAAGATTTGTCGCATCATAACTGTTAGAGTTGAGAAGGCGCGTGGGCAGCTCAGGGAAACTAAGGTGGTCGGTTCGAATGGAGAACTGTATGCCTCTTAGGTACCATATTGTGAAACAAAACAGCAATATAATTCTTAATATTTATGACAAGATGTTAGAGAATGACATACGTAGAACGACTTACTTCGTCAGTTGCAATTGGTGCTAGAATATTAATCACGGTTACGCTCTTCTAAAGGTTTATAATGAGTTCATTCTTACATAAAGCTGGCCCAAAAGTTATTTATATAGTTTTTCTATAAACGAGGTTTTTCATAGCCTTCATATGTCTGAATGGAATTTTACAAAGGAGTGTTTGGAAGTTCCAATAACTTTCTTCGGTTTTTGGTGATTATTTCAATCGAATTGTGAGCATTTAGTGCTAAGCCGTAAAACCTTGAAAAGTTCGAACTGCTTGACTTGACCTATTCTAGATTTACCTCACCTAAGATTTACTGACATACCTAACCTAATCTAACCAAAGTCAAAAATTGTCTCATGATTTTTACTGCTTTTACAAAAGTACTTAAACTTCACACATAAAGTGAGATTTATAAAAATAATTTAAAGACCATTCTAATGCTTGTTATTCAGACATCAGCAGGTAAACAACGCACCAAATATGAAGTCATTAACGCCATTATTCTTATCGGTACGAAATGAGAGGGGTCAGGTAGACTTCCATCGACGAACGAAACACGACGCACAAAACCATTTATAATACCATTTCAATCTGCACCACACACTTGTAAGCTTTCTTTTCAATGTGTGGATAACCATATTATGAGGCTCCTTTATTCCAATAAACAGAATAATTAGTATTCCGAATTAACACGGTGGGCACTGCAAGAGTGTAAAGTCCTTCTAGGAGTTTCCGCTACCCAGTTTCTTGAGCCGTCCGCTAGAACCTTAAAATCGTTACTCCTTTGGCCTCAGACTTCCATCGCGTAGGCAAATATCAGCACGTTCTCCCGCATCTATGGCACGGATAACCATAGACTTGTAAGTATCTTAATTTCACACATTGAATCGTAGGCTCCTGTTACGCTAACGAACATGCACTGTGTCTTTTCAACATTATTGTGAGCTCGTTTTTCGTTGCCCGTCTGATGCAGCCAGTCCACAAATTCACCAATCTCGCTTCCCATAGTCACTCCTAACGTATCCATCTTTCTGCAGCTCCATTCTTATCTCCCTGAACCAATCTTCCATGATGTCTAGCCACAGTATTGAATCTAGAGACGATTCTTTGGGACACACTCTCAGTTCGTATCTCTAATGGGCCGCTCTCAACTTCTCGATCGTCTAGAAAATCTTGACTAGTCTACCTAATCCGCTTGAGCTCCTACCGTTATCTTTACTATCTTTACCACCCATGCCTATTTCCAAGGCCCTAGAAGAACTCTATGGCGCAAGCATTCGTTGCAAACCACGAGTATGTACTTAGTTGGAGCTTAATATGTTCACATGCCTCGTTACTATCTCGAAGGTGATTCCATGTTCACTGGTCGCTTTCTTCGTAGGTAACTTCCGAATAATGTTACTCAATAAGCCTTTTTTCTTCTTCCAGAGTTCCATATTTAGTTGGCCTTGTGTGTTCTGGCGAATCCTCATTCTCTTCGTCCTTCAGAAAGAAGTATTTTTTCTGTTTTTGCGTGATCCTGTAAGATAGGGTCCACGGATCGTGCTTGGTGTTTTCCTTTAGGAAGTTCTCGAAAAACTTTAAAAGTTTCTTCGCTATCTTATTCTTCTAATCTCGCCTACACCGATCAAGTTATTCTTTAAACTGCTCGCGCATTTATCCATTTCGCTCGCGTTGGAAAGTTTTCCTTCCCCTTCTAACCTCCTTTTTTGTTTATCAATATTTGGTTCTACCAGGGCTCTGGTGCATGTTTACCTCCTTCGGTGCTAGAGAGACGTTGTCCTCATGCTGTTCTTGCTCCTTTGTAGATGAGTTAGCTCTTTCTTGGATACCGTGATTGTTATTCGTCATTCCAGAATCTTTTGGGACATCCTCTGGATCATTTCCCACATACTGTTCAGTATTCTATTGTCCGACATGCTCACTAAAAGACCGAACCACTGTAATTGGTTAGTCTTCACTACTTCTACTAGTGGCTTAACAGACAGCATTTTCCTAATTTCATCATTCTTATTTAGTCTCTGCATGTCATATCATATCTTCAAACCTTCATAACATTTTCATTGCTGGTAACCTGGTTACTTAATAAAATAAAATTTTAAATTAGCTATAGGTGGATACAACTAATTCTACCCAGACGTTTGCTTCCTAAGTAACTCAATTCAGTGAAGGCGGTCCTAGGAATTCGGGAGTATGTTTGGGTGATTAGATATTTTCCGTCAATTCCAAGTTTTCTAGAAGCATTTCGGAGCTTTCGTCTGGTTCTTTGAATTACTTCCAATTGATTTGTAAGTTCTTGTTGAAGTTCTTTTTGAAGTTCTCTTGAAATCTAACTGATTTGTACGCGAAATAGCCAAATCACATCAAGTATAACCAAATACAATTCTGTGCTAACCTACCTAATCAGGCCTCACCACACATCCATATCTAGTTTTAATATAAAGATGTTCACTTAGTAAGGTTAGTTGCTTTTAATACGCTTTTTACAGATTCTGATGAAATAAGTAACTTTGACGAAATATAATGTAAATACAAAGATTAGTTAAAAGTTTCACAAGTTTTAGTAAATTCTTAACCTGACAATATTGTTTCGACATTAAATGTTATTATTAAAAGGTAGATAAGATTGATAAACAAATACGTTGCTAAGGATAAATACAGAAAATAGGTAACTAGATACAATACATACAAAAACTAAATATCTAACACTTCCAATAAAAGAAGTACTAAGTTCAGTTTGTTCATTCATTAAAGGTATTGTGCGTTTATGTTTGTACATTTCTAAAGCTTCTAAAATGTCTAATTCGTGTTTGTTTTTGCAAAAATTTAAGAATTGGATGTTGCAAAATGTGTTTGGCGAACCTCGATTTTGTTTGTATCGTATGTCGAAATTTCTAAGTGTTTGTCCAAAATAAACCGAATTGCAAATAGAACAATTCAAACGGTAAATGCCGGATTTTATGATATCTTGTGTTCTGGCTTTAGCCGTAGAAATAATAATAATAATAATAATTGCTACAACCCATAACCTGGAAACCAGGCCCCAGAAGCTATAAGCTTGTGCGGGAGGGAGGGGGCGATTATTATTATTACGTAGGCCCTATGTGCGGCTGCAGCCGACTTACAGATGGAACAGCGCAAATTCCACATTTGTGTCACAGCTAAGGAAAACTGCAGAAAACCTTAACCAGATCTGCCGGCACCGGGAATCGACCCCGGGCCGCCTGGGTGAAAGTCCGGCACGCTAGATATTACACTACCAAGGCTGTTAAATACCCAATGACACCTCAAAATAACATCAAACAACGTTGTGTTGGCAGATAAGATTGATATATCTGCCTTTGATAATGACATTTACGAGGCTGGTTTGATAATTAAGGTAAACAGTCTTCTCCGTCATTTAAGACTGTGCACACATGGGTGGCCGAATTCAAGCGTGGTATAACGAGCTGTGAACATAGGCGCCCGGAAGGTGGGGCAAGGAGGGGCGCTTGCTCCCCCCCTGAAAGTTGAACAATTTGGATTTTATTGAAAATTTTGTATAATATGCCGTTATTTCTAAGCTTGCCCCCCCCCCAGCATGTCGTTTATTCTAGGCTTGCCCCCCCTAGCATACCGTTCACTCTAGGCTTGCCCTCCCCTGGACGAATTTCTGTGGGCGCCTATGGCTGTGAAGACGCACCTCGCAGGGGTCGTCCAAATGAAGTGACGCCCTCAGAAATGGCCGAAAAACCCACAAGATCGTACTGGAGGATCGCAGGCTCAAGGTGCGTCAGATAGCAGACATTGTGGGCATCTCAACTGAACGCGTGCATAACATGATGAATGAAAAATAAATGAAAAATTTCTGTGCGCGATGAGTGCCGCGATTACTCACGTTGTAACAGAAACAACGTCGAAAGGATGCTTCAACTGAGTGTTTGAATCGTCTCAAGCGCAATACCAACGAATTCTTCCGTCAGTTCATAACAGTCGATGAAACTTGGGTCCATCATTATATTCCTGAGAGCAAGCAGCAGTCGAAACAATGGATTGAGAAGGGAAAAACGGCACCAAAGAAGGCAAAAATGACTTCATCGGCTGGCAAAGTGATGGCGACTGTCTTTTGGGACACGCGAGGAATAATAGTCGTCGACTACCTTGAAAAAGGAAAAACCATCAATGGCGAGTATTATGCTAGCTTATTGCAGCGACTGAATGAAGAAATCAAGAAGGGACGGCCTCATCTGGCAAAGAAAGTTTGTGAAGTGTTGTTCCATCAGGATAACGCACCAGCTCACACCACTGCGGTTGCCATGGCAATAATTGGCACGAGTTGGGATTCGAATTTTTGTCACATCCACCTTACTCGCCAGATATACCCCCATCTGACTTTTACGCCTATTTTCAACTCTAAAAAAATGGCTTGACGAGAGAAAATCTTCAACCGATAATGAAGTTATCGACGCTGTAAATCGCTATTTTGCAGAGCTCGACAAAGACTTATAAAAATGGCATAAGCGCTCTGGAACTTCGATGAACCAAGTGTGTCGAGCTAAATGGCGACTACGTTGAAAAATAAAAATATTTTAATCAGATAAATGTTTTTTTCCTCCTCGTTTACCTTACTTATCGAATCAGCCTCGTAATGTTGAAACAATTGTCAGGTTAAGGATTTACTAAAACTTGTGAAACTTTTAACTAATCTTTGTATTTATATTATATTTCGTCAAAGTTACTTATTTCATCAGAATCTGTAAAAACCGTATTAAAAGCAACTAACCTAACCCAGATTTTGATCTTAAGCCAAACTGTGTATATAGGGTGTTTATGTTTGAAACCTTGTATCTCTTATAATATTTTGGAACTTATATATTTATTTAGAAAATGCTTTATTTCACTAGATTAAGTGACATTCATATTTACTTCGTCTGTTAATATTTGAAAAGTGCAAGGCAGAACAGGAGATTATGGGAAAGGTCAATTTTCCGAGTGGACACACTAATGTTTCATAAAGGGCATAATGCCATATACCTGGCGTAAGAGAATAAATATTAATACTAGTTCAGAATATCACAAAAAAATCAATAGTACCTACTTCATCTTCTATCTGAAATGTCGATACGTATCAATCACCCCCGTCGTTGTTATTCTCGATTTACATACAAAGCAATTCGTTCCTGATCCTGAAGTGTATTTATTTGAATTTTAAATTATCCTTTATTTTATGTCCTTAACATGCTCTTTACCTTGCATCAATTACGTATTAAAACCCACTTCAGGAAGATCCTTTTTTGATTTCTTCAGTTTCATTTACTTTTCTCTCGCAAGTTTGAGTTTGATATAAAAAATCATCAGTAAGCACCCACTTCTATCTTTCCTGGTTTCATTTTCAGAAAACCCGATAAAATCTTTTCGGTAATTCTCATCTCTTTTAAGTTAGTTTGTCGAACGTCTTCTAGTCTACAGCTTTGAAGTCATCCACTAAATAACAGTTGTCACGCTCATTTAATATCCTATAACTTCTAAGTGATCCGTAAAACACCTTTTGGGGGAAAACGAACTGCCACAAAAAGGGAAAGGACTTCTGAGAAAAGTAGTCATTTTTCTTCTGGCTATATGATTTTCCCGAATAGTTCTTTTTAGTTAAAGGGGAAAATGTATGTGCGGTCGCTGGTTAGAGGTTATGGCTAGGCTTTTAGTAGTAGTCTCGGCTTTTTATGATTTGTAATTAATAAATGTGCGTTTGTGTTTTTGCTCGTAACGTTCGTGTTAAGGCAGAAATATGAGATGGGATGTATCAAAGTTTTTTATTAGTAATTTATGGCAATCGTAACTTCGTAGAAATATGTTCTTCTTGATCTTATTTCGCGTCTAACAGAAATAAGGAAACCTTTTGTATTGCTTTCTTTTATTGTAAATGAAGTTGTTATTATCAATTTAAAAATGTGATTCTACCTAGGTAGTTTGTTCTAGTTGACTCACTGCGCTATCGCGCTCTGCAATAGCTATTTCATTTTTTTATGTTTTGTATGTTTTCAACTATCGTGTCTTCTGATTTCTTTCGAATCTAGGCTGATTTTAAGTCTTCTGCAGCAGTGGATATAGTAAATTTCCTTTTTGTATTTACTCACACATTTAAGGCCTCGAATCTAGAGACGCTCAATTAGCGCAACACTTACTTATCTGAGAGCTGTCACTTTTCGCTGATAGAAGCGAGTTGCTGTCCACTAACACGCTGTTCTGCGTGGGCGACTACTTGCGGGCGAACCGAGCGGAGCGGCCGACGCAGATTTATCAAAATTAAGCAAACAATGCAGGTGTCCTATGTAGAGTCGCGTCACCCGTAACTTCGCTAGATGCGGATTTCAGGCGGTTGACGCGATCAAATTATTATATATCGCCTTAACCGCATTAGTCGCATCTGAATCGTCGGCATAGCGGGTAATGTTTTGATTGAATTTAATTTTAAAATGGAAAACTAATAATAAAATTAATAATTTTGAAATAATTCTGAAATAAATTTGGAGCCAACAAAATCCTTATGGAAAATGGTTTTTACCAGATTGCTCTGAAACGTTGGTGAAAGAGTTTCGATATGTAGATCAAAAGTGTCAATGGGCAGAAAGTTGAAAAAATTATAGTTTTCGAGTTACAGCAGTTTGAAGTTGACAATTTCTGCAACCGCTAGAATCCTATTAATAAATGATCTTTGGCCAAAATTCTTGAAACTTTGGTAAACGCCAACAAATTATAGATCAGCCATTTGAAGTTGATAATTTTTGCATTATTCAATTTCAAAAGGCTGTAATTTATAAACTATAGTTTTCTGGACATTTTGCCCATTGACACTTTTAATCTGCAATCTAGTGAAAAATTTTCCATAATAAGGATTCTGGGATCGTCTCCAAATAAACAATATTTGTTGAAGACCTTTTCACCGATGCATTTTTTTTAATTTTTACAGTAGCGTAATTTTAAAAATGTATTCTCAATCATTCAAATTTTGTGTCTGTTCCACCAGCCCATAGGGTATCATAGTTCTGTTTTATTTTTTTTCGCACGATTCGCAATTACGAAAATGTGCTACATAGGACACTCTGAATTCGCTTAGTCCGCACCGCCATTCGCTCGCTTCGGCCGGGTCGTCTGCTTCGCCACATTGGTAGCTCACGCAGGACAGCGTGTAACTCTCCAGGTTATTAATGCGCTCACGCGTTATGATCCAGCTCACCTTGTTCATCATTCGGACTTTCCATTGCCACATTGAAGTATCTTAATAGTCTTATAGGATCCTTACAAGCCTTAACGGACAATGCTAAGCTTGCATAGAAGGAGGTCAATCTTGGATGCCAGACGGGCTCGCCCGGGAAAATGATTCGTGGAATTGTGACTCCACCTGGGGACCCGAGCAGCACCAATCATACTAGGAGATCCACAGATACGTGCACAACATTCTATCTGGTGACACCGTTTTTTATAGGTTCGATATAAGGGGAGTCCGCAGTAGAACTCCGGTAATAACAAGAGTCATAATCACCCTTCCGAACATAATGCCGACGTTTAATTGAAATACTCTCACTTTGTCTTGTCTTGTTGCTTTGTAGAGTTAGAAAATTTGGTTAAACTTTAATTGGACATTGACTAATCAATCATTGAGGAAAAAAGATAAGACATTAAAATTGCAAACAAATCAATTGTATTGTTCAAAACTTCTGAATGCATCTTTCACAACCCTCGCACAAACACTTGATACATTAGAAGATTTAAACATTTAATAACTTTCGACAATCTGAGATTTGGTTTAACGTGGCCCACCTGCATTGTCTTAATAGTCACGACCCCTTTATGGATTAACGAATTGAACTACGCTCAATTAGTGCGTCACTTACTTTGCGCACTGGTAGGAGGCGACCCTCCCTCTACTAGCTCTCCGGGCTAGTGCTGGACCTATATACGTGCTCACCCGCCGAGGTCCGTCTCCAAAAGAGTCCCATCACCCCTAATCTAGTATGTGTGGTTGGGACTTGGAATCTGGGTTTGCTTTGGATATCCCAGATTTTGGCCACATTTCCCTAACATAATTACGGCTTGCTACATGGGGGGGAGTGAGGGCGACATAGACTCGTCCGATTCTACCTAAAAGTAAATACCCGGAACGCATATTGGCATTGTTTACTACAGGACACTCCCATAGCGTTGAAACGTGGTAAGAAATGCCCCAAGAGGGCCGCTAATACGAAAACAAATCTTACAGAAATACAACGCATTGAAATGTAGTAAGCATTGCCCTGTCAAAACGCGCGTATTCCAAAGACATTTTTTACCGCGATTCAACGCGCCGAACTTGCTTCGCTTAGGTTATGATTCTGCAAAAATTAGTGGAGATGAAGGCGTTGTCGATAATTACATCTTGAATCATGAAAACAGTTTTTCCGCTATTGTGAGAGCAAAAAGCGACTATTCGGATAATAGAGATGCGAGTTTTTATAATGAATGGAGCTCAACATGGATACAAACATTAAGCCAAGAGATGTCTACAAATTGAATCGTACTATGACCATTTATAGGGGTCTTGGTACAATATCTTAGAAGTTGTATCCTTTTAGTACTGCTGGAGTAAGTGAAAGACGTGTAGATTGTATGAGATTTTTATTTATTACTTCTTGTTGATTATGGTTGTCATGACAAGATCCCTAGCATTCAATGCCTTCCTGGTGGGATATGTATGTAATGATTGGTTGTGACTACTGCATGAATAGAAGATCATTACAGTACGATACACATTTTCAAATAAACAGAAATTTTTTAAAAAAATAGGCAGTTATAATGCGGTAAAGAATGTCTTAACCAAACGTTTTGACAGGGCAATACTTACTACATTTCAACGCGTTCATGCATTGTATTGCAGTAAGATTTGTTTTCGTATTAGCTACCCTCTTGGGACCATTTTTTACCACGTTTCAACGCTGTGGGTGTGTTGTCCTGTAGCAAACAATGCCAATACGCTACCCGGATGATACTAGGAGGTGGGGTTGTCTTAGATGTGAGAGGTCTAAGGTTATATCCGCATCAACACGCCTTATAAGATGATACCCGGAGTAGCCTTCCTGGGATCATCCAGAATAGTAGTTCTTGGTTAAACCAAAGTCACCGATACATCGCAGAGTTGCCTCCATGTTGTCCCCAGTACCAATGTGACTACACCAGGATGAAAGCACCTGGCGAAACGGTTTCCACTAAGACAGCAATCAGGGGGTCGTTGTCGGGATAAGCCTTGCTAGTCATAGTCGTAACGCCGGCTTTTGTAACTTACTACTGGGAACTTATGATAGGAAGGGTCAGAGTTTCTCAAAATGTTTTTTTGGAAACCTTAGAGTACACTAGTTACTACACTTCTCCCCTAACAGTCAAATGAAATTTTCATGACGTTTATGACCTACAGCATTCCATATTTTGTCATGAATCTGTTACCAGTTGTAATAGCATTTTATGTAAACAAGACCTAACCTTAGGAAACCAAGACAGTTTGGAAATGCGAAGACAGCTTTGTAATCCATCTTGTACCAAAATTATTCAAGATGCGATGACAATTGTCTAAGAAAAATTATGACTTATCAATGAGAGACAGATCTTGTAAACAGTTTCTTCATCTATTGACACAGACAAATTACAATTTTCCTAGTTGGACAGAAGAGAAGTTGCTGTGAGGTGTTAAAGTATATATTTTGGAGTCGTATGTCTTAACGTACTTTGAATTCGATTGGACCTGTCCCATAAAACCCACAAATGCCTTGCTTTCCAGGGATCATATTCTTGGAATTATTCGAAGAGTTTTAGAATTATTTTGCGAATAATTTGAATCTGTAACAACAGCCTTGGTAGTCGAATGTTTGGCGTGCCGGACTTTCACCCAAGCGGCCCGCGATCGACTCCCGGTGCCGGCAGATATGGTTAAGGTTTTCTGCAGTTTTCCTTAGCTGTGACACAAATGTGGGATTTGCGCTGTTCCATCTGTAAGTCGGCTGCAGCCGCACATTGGGCCTACATAATAATAATAATCGCCCCCTCCCTCCCGCACAAGCTTATAGCTTCTGGGGCCTTGGTTTAGGCTATGGGTTGTAGTAGTTATTATTATTATTATGTTCCCGCAAGTTTTCTTCAAGAAGACCTACGGGGAAGAGCTAAGCCAATGCTCTATGAACCACTAGAACTCGCCTTAGTTAAGTTAGTCGGTAGGTAACAGATTAAAAGTTATGGTTTGACTTTGGCCGCCTCGTGAAGAGTTTCTTGACTTTTTGTCGACCGCCTCTCTATTTTACTATTGGCCTCTAACTAAAATAACTTGACTAAATTGACTAAACTAACAAATTAACTAAACTAGGTAAAGAAAAAAATAACTAAAATAACTAAAATAATTTAAAACTAAATAACTAAAATAGCTAAAATTTCTAAATTAACTAAAGTAACTAAAATAACTTATAGTTGACTGGCACCGTGTGACTATTCTCATTACCTTGCTCTATCTTATAGGTCCTATTTATGTCACTGTTCCCACGATTCACTTTTAATTGCGTTGTCATTCAGGATGGAGGTACTCCAAACTTACCGAATTAAATATTCCATATGCAATGATATGTCTTATATTTTTCTATCGACCCCTAATAATGTTATTTAGACCCCTGGGAGTAGCGAAATCGACCACTGGATTACAGGATCGTTGAGGCAAGTTCGGCTACCTCAGATTAGGCTGAAAGCCACTACTCAGCCCAGTTCCTAGCCCACGGTTTTTTTTATACCAAAGTTGTTAAAACATTGAATATAATTGAAGACAATTAGACTGTTTCTTGTCCTATTTTCTTCAATTTTGTTATTAAAAATAAACCTATTCCTATTTCATATTTTTCTCTTCGTTCTGGATAGCGAATTCGTTTAATACCAAACGAATGAGAATTAAATAGAATAGCAAACTGTAATTTTGAAATTCGTAAATTTCCCAGTCAAAAGTTAATCTTTCTAACATGACAGCTCAAGACTTCATACGTTCCCCTAAGAAGATTGATGTGTTCGCGAAATTAAAGCGGAATGTGATTCCTTCTATTATTTGCTAGATTTAAAGCTGTGTTCCCATTTGTTTAAACCGCTAGAAGAGAAGCGCAAGTAGAGAATTTGAAGTAAATCTCTTTAAGTGAACATTGTTTTGTGGTCGGATGCGAACTGCGTTATACAATATATTAAATGGATATTCGGCTCTAATTGGTGATATTTATTACCACAACTATGGTTGACTCATACCACATAATCTATTTTAATTTCTTTGCTGCGAGTAAAATATATTGCGGTTTTCACCATAGAATTGATTATTTCGAAACGAGCATGCTCTTATTCTCAGAAAAGTCCAGACCAGGTTCAATTTAGTAGTTGAAAATAACGAAATCAAACATAAATATAAAGACATCTCCAAAAAATCAGTGTAATGGGTCAAAATAATCTGAGCATTTTAGATTTAGACAGAAATAGTGAAACTCGTTCGTACGCATGTACGCAAGCGTGTATGAAAACTACGCATCACAAGGGGCCTCATGTTGGAGAACTTCGAGAAACTGATAATAACTAGTATTTCTGTATGCCAAATGATTTAATAATATAATAGAATCGTATAGGTTATGTCATTATGACTGCACCCCAAAAACTTTAAGTAACCCTAATAAGTTGCCACATTTGTAATCAATGCTGTAGGATATGGAACTCCAGAAGATGCAATTAAAATTAAATAAACTCAATTATCAAAAGAATGGCAACATGAAATGGGTATACTTCTACAATCCCAGACAAACAGAATTATCTCAGAATCTTTCACTATAAATTTATTTACTCTAGTATCAAACTTGTTTTAAATAGAAACCAACTCACTTCTAGATCACAATATTTTACCACATATTGGACAATAATGTCTTCGGGCGATCACTCAGTAGATACGCTTCTAATGGAGTCAGTACGATCGATGGGGGTCCCATTAAATAATTCATAATAATAAGCAGATCTACTCTTTGATACTATTTAATTGTAAGTTTGTTAACGAAAATTTCAAAAAATAAAGAAATAAAACTGTTTCTTATTACGGCGAAAAACCGAAGAGGGACGTGTTATAGTTGTTATACCGGAGCAAAAACTCAATCCTATTTGATGATGATGATTATTTCTGAGTAGTGTTTGGCATTGTTTAGGCGCAATCCAAATAACTTTTTGCATCAATTCACCGACCTGCTGCGTATGCGTGGCAATCAACTTACTTGACCAGGTATTCAGATTCGCGAGAGTCGGCCCAGGCAGACGAAGAAAAGTTTCACCAGGTTGTTATTGCGATGGCTAAAATTCATCAATTGGGATTCAAATTGTACATTTTGCCAGATTTGGCCCCTCCGAACTTCAACTGGTTTCCGAGCATGAAGAAGTTTCGCACTTCTTAAAATTACTGACGAAAGATAAATATGTAGTTGGAAGAATATTAAATTACAGGATGAGTAGGAAGTTCCAAAACTAAGACAGAAGATATTTGAGGCAAATATCAAGTCAACATTAGATACTGCAACATACTTAGTAGCCATTGATATTATGTTACTAAGGTAATTACAAACAGTCAGGAAAATATTTTCCTTGCTAGTCAGGCAAAGAAAAGCTTTCAAGATTCTTAAAAGTCATGAACGTGTTCATTTTTATGACTAAAAGAACTGGAAAAAACTGAAGAAAAATTACTTTCAGAAAACAAATCTTTTTACTCAATATTTCCTTGTTATAATCATTCTTAAACCAGAAACTATTCACTTCTATATCACCATCCTATTCCTATTCACAATTCTTCGAATATATAAAACAGTAGTTCTGTGTGTCTGTCTGTTCTGGGTTGGTGCAAAACTACTAAACCCATTTTTATTCACTAAAAGAAAGAAGAATGTTTTAGAATTGGGATGGACTGTGCCTGATTACTACTTGAAATCGAGAGATGGATCAGTAAACAAAAAAAGATGTACTATAAAGTAAAAGGTGAAAAAGATGCGTGCAGGAGGGTGGGTAAAGGAATCTTAGCATTTTAAATCACAAACAGTTCTGCGCCCAATAAGAGTCGAGAATAGAATGTAGTACAAACTAAAAGTTACAGTGGACACCAATCCTTCTGTTTTTAGGCGTTCTGTATAATGCACAGACATGCCGATAACGCTTACTGGCATGTCGCCGTCTTTTTCACTGGGACTAGTTAGATGACAACGGGACTGTATATAAGTGAACTTTGAAACCTTCCCGTCGAGGTCAGATTTCACCACCATATGAGGGAGGGGCATTTAGGGAACAAAAGTTATTCTTTTGAACATTGGCAACGGGACTATACGTAATTGATCCTAGAGACCTTACCATTGAAATCAAATTTAATCTTTGACCACTTTCCTACCTCTTCCGTGGGGTGTCGGGGTCAGAAATGGCTGATGAATTTTTTGAAAAATTAACAAGACTATATGTAGGAATCCTCCGGTAATGTTTTAACTTGATGTCCGGCCATTACCACGCCCCCAACTAGAGGGATCGTTGATCAAAAGTGACAAAGCGACTTTGAAAACCTTCTTGACTAACGCCCCCTACGACGGCTGCGTACTGACAGCGGGGCTGTACGTAGTCTACCCCATTGAGATCACATTTTGCACCCGTATACAACCCCACACATACACACACTTTGACACTTCGGATGGGACTTTACGTAACGAACCTGTAGACCTCTCTATCGAGATTAGATTTGGCCTACGTCACTTCTACGCCCTATTAAAGTGTCCGTGGAGTCGAAAGCTTAAAAACTGGAAAAGTGATAATATGCTTATATGTACTAGACCTAGAGGCCCTCTACAAGCAGGCAGCTGATCATGTATCAAAAGTAACATTTGTGAAAAACTGACCAACGGGACCATACGTAATTGACCGTGGAGACCTCCCAGTCGAAGATAAATCTCCGCCCCCTACTGGAGGGTTCATGGGTCAAAAGCGAGACTTAGGATAATGAGAATCGACTGTATATAATCGCTCCTGGACTCCCGTCTAAGTCAAATTTGATCTCCGATTCGTCGAAAGTGATATTTTTGAATAATTGGTAACAAGACTTTGCTCGACCCCGGAGACCTTCTCGTCGAGGTTAGACCCGACTTCCGGCCACTCCCCCGCCTCCAACTAACGGGTACGGGGTCAAAAGTGAAAATGCGACTGTGTATATATAATCGATTTTGGAGACACACCGGTGGAAGTTAAATTTGTTCCCCGAGCCGTCGGGAATGATACTTCTGAAGAATTCGCAACGGGACTATACGTAATCCATTCTGGATACCTCCCCGTCGAGGTTCGATTTGACTTTCAGTCACTCTGCCGTGTCCTAATAGAGGAATCAAAAGTGACACTTAAAAAGTATCAACGGGAGTATAAGTAGTTGACCCTGGAAACCTTCCAGTCGAAGTCGGACTTGACCTCTAACCACGCCCCTTGCTCTTACAAGTGTAAATTGGTAAATGCGATACTTTTGAAAAAGTGACAACAGGATTATATGTAATCGATTTTGAAAATCTCCTTATCGACATCAGTTCTCACCTCCGACCTTTACGAAGAGGCCGTGGGCTAAATGTGATACTTTTGGAAATTTGACACAGTCAACCTTGCAGATTTTCCGTCGCGGTTATATTTGACCTTCGGTCATTCCCACGCCCCTACTATAGAAACCATACGTAAAAAAAACGACAACGAGGCTATATGTAATTCTCTCTTCTAGAGGTCAGATGTCCTTCGATCCGTTGCCCGTCCCCTAGTGGGGACCTCATACTCAAAAGTGACTGTCGAAAAAGCGATATCGGAGATATTGTGATTTAGATGATGAGGAGGTATCAGACATTACTTCCCCGCCCTTTACGAGGGTGTCATGGGTCGAAATGGCAGTTTTGAAAAGTTTACTATATGTGAGGACCGATCTTCCCTCTAATATTGGACTTTACTTCCGGTTACTACTCAACAGTGACTGTTTTGAAAAATTGAAAAGTGACGGGACTATACGTAATCGACCCTGGATACTTCCCCTCTCTAATCTATATGATGGGGAAGTCTTCTCCCCATTGATCAGATTTCACCTCCGACCACTTCTCCGCCCTTTACGAGGGGTCATGGGTCAAAGTGTCAGTTTTTAAAAGTTGAGAACGGGACTTATTTGTGCAGATTTCCTCCCCGTCAAGGTTAAACTTGACTTCGGTCGCCCCTCCGACCCTTACTAGAGATATATGGGTCACTAAACCTTAAGTGACATTTAAAAAATGGGACTGTACATAAACGTCCCTGGAACCCCTCCATGGAGGATCACAAAATGGTAGTTTGTATTTCATTTTATACTAGCTGAACAATTTTTACATAAACAGAGAAATTGAGAAAATTAACAGTTAGACGTTTTACCTTTTTGTTTTGCAATGATAAGCAAATATATTTTCTTTTTTTAATGGTGGTTTTGCATAGAAAGTACCAAAGGAGGGAAAAATAAAATATTTAAACCCTACATTTACAAGAAGAACGAGTTGAAATATTTTTCCAGGATTGCTCCCAAAAATATATGTTTATCCTAGACTTGTGCAGTGGCGTGCGGTGAGAATTTAGTCTAGGGAAGCAACCACGATTTTAATTATAATACACCTAGGTACAGGATTAATGGGGAGAGAATAATTCCCCCCTCCCCAATTTAGAAATAAGTATACATAGAATAGAAACAAATGTTTGTTTAATTATTATTTATTAAAATAATCATTTTCCAAAAATTTTCCCCTCAAAATACTTCTCTGGATCCGCCCCTGCTAGGTACAATAAAAAAACAGTGTTATAATTATTAAACTTAAAAGTTTTTCAAAGAACAACTTTTACACTTTATACTTATGGAATTTGTCAACTATTATCCTTTATTTAAAAAAACTACTACTATGTATTTATACTGCAACTCGATTTTCCGGTCTTAGCAAAATACCAGTGCAGATTGTAATCTTTGTTGTTAAATTTGAAACTTCTGGTTTTGATCTACCTTTCTTAATAATTTGTAATTTCTCCCCAAAACTGTATGCGGAAAATTCTTTATTAATAATTTACAAACAACCAAAAAATCGATCCGATTCGGATGTATCGAATGTACTCGAACCTTCCACCGAAGCAGCTGAATTTGCAGTCGTGACGATAATGCAATTTTAAATTTGGATACAGGCAAACTAAATAGAATTATTTGTCTTTAAAAAAATCCAACTTATATAAATTGAAATAATAAAATGCGATAAAATACAGTCTCATTCGCAGATTTACATTACTTAAGTAACATTAAGCACAACAAACACTAAATCGAACAAAGAACCAAATTATAATAAATAAACATTTGGGCATGAAGCACACTAACAATAACGGCCAAGCA
Organism: Agrypnus murinus; assembly: GCA_929113105.1. NCBI lineage: Eukaryota > Metazoa > Arthropoda > Insecta > Coleoptera > Elateridae > Agrypnus > Agrypnus murinus. Next base: position 171,899,807 of record OV816026.1, on the reverse strand, counting down.
ATGCTAAGCGCATTGTCTACTATAAATATGACCACGCCAGCTGATACACGCCAAGGCTATTTAAGAGAAGAGCAGTTATAATAAGCAGTGCTTATATGTAGTGTATGTAAAACACATTTGAATCGGTATTACCTTTCCGTGCAAGGTTAATGAGCCTAATTTAAAATAGTACTCTAAATAATTATACTTTTTGCTGTACGGAATTGATATTAATATTAATCGATATTAAATATTACAAATTTAAATAAACGATAACCATAATTTTATAAAAATATTTTTGTTAGCATTGGTTATTATTTTTAATAAATTCTCAAGGGAAGCATTGCTTCCATTGCTTCCATGGACCGCACGCCACTGGACTTGTGTGTAATTTTGAGCGCTTTGCATCTCATTTTCTTTCCCCATCTTTCCGGTTAACATTAATATTTAAAGTGTAAACACGTTCTGAACAAATTGAGATCTTGTCCGATAAACGAGCCTGTGCATTATTAAAAACCATGTTGAAAAGAGCAACGTGAGAGATAAAAACAAAAGCTATAGTGTTTAAATTATTCCTCTAGCGAATCTAGTCCTCCTCCCCGCTTTCAATAATAAATAGGCAGAAAAATTTTTATTGGGCAAACTAATTTGTTTTGTCGGTTTATCCGTTTTAGTAGTTGTTGAGTAACGTTAAATATTGGAACCAAACTTCCACCGCATGGTAGTTAACCTACATAATTAATGATCCACAAAGCTTATAGTAGAGTATTGAGAGCTTTATCAACTAAAAGTTTTGCCTGTTTATTTAGGTTGATCGCCATATGCCCTCTTGTGGTGATCGATCTTAAAAGATTAAAAAGTTTTTTTGATTTTGATTTTTAGACAAGTTTAGAATTTGTCAGAAATACTTTCTAATTTCCGGCTAAACCGTGTATACCTTCTGAAACTTAAGGATTACCGGTGTGAATTTAGGTTAGAGCCGTCTTAAGTTTTGGTGCTGCTTAATACATTATTAATGTCACGCGCCACCCGATTACGTCATCAAACTCGGTGATTTGTGAACTTCCGGCGAGTGGAACGGGTGCATCAATCATCCCTTTACAATATACTGTTTCCGGTATCAACTTTTCTTAAAATACTAGAGCCCATCCTATTTCTTACTTCCTTTTTGTTCTTTTTGTAACGCCTTTCCTTCTCTCAAATAATTCTTCCACCATATGAAAAAAATATTGGTTTGTATTGCATTCTTTACAAGATTGGGCCATCAAAAAGGCAGGCGAATGAAAAAATTGCCCAAGCACGATGGATGGTGTGAATATCATAAATATTTAAAAGATTTTTGCCCTGTTGTGCCTTTTTACAATATCGTGTTCTTTAATCTTAACTGGAATTCTCTTTCTCGTGTAATGGATCATAACGTATACGCTCAACTTTTTGGTTAGAAAGAGTGGACTAGAATATCCCAGGCCACATTTAAAATTCTACCGAGTAAATTTGCATGCATATTTCATTTTACTAAAATGGTTTCATTTTTGTCCTAACACAATTTTCCTAATTTATGAACAAGCTTAAAAATGATTTAAGAGTATTTATTCAATATATTCTGCATTTTTCCTGAAGGTGTTCCCAACATCATCTGAAAATTCGACATGGCGAAAAGTGTTTTTTGCTGTTTCAGCAGAAATATATATCATTTTTGACTCTGTATAATAAATGTGCATACATAGTGAACCACTTTTATCTGGGAAAAAACCACTGATTTGATTTTGATAAAAGTTCGGAATGTAGAGCATATATCAGGAATATAAACCAAAAAAGTGTCGTGGGAGTTTTTTTACGAGTTTTTTATGCACGTTAGATTAATTAATGTTTGTCACAATTATACATCTACACGCCACATTTAAATATCTAATTTGGTTGCCTATATACTTTTTTATCTATATGTTCCTAGGTAATTATTTCCTATAGTTGTTCATCATTCTTGAGTTCCAGAGAGGTGATCGATAAGCATTAGAGCCCCTTGGTACTCCTAAATTAGGGGAAAGCATGAAATATTTATTAATTACTTACCTTGTGAGTTTCTTATGATATATCTATAATGCAACGACCGCCATTAATTTTCAGTAGATTAGAAACTTTGTGTAAATTCCAATCGACTACTTTAGTCCCTTGGGTTTAGAATTAATGTTTAAATTATTTTCATTGGATATGAATTGGGCTAAGGAATTCTTATACGTTCTATATGCACATTAATTTCAATACTTAATGAACGTGATATTTCATTCAAATCGATCCATCAATAACTGAGATACAATAGAAAAAAGTGGTGGCAAGATGTTAGAATTCTTCTTCCACTTGATCATCTAATGATTTCTCGCCTCTCACACTGGAGTTGACAAAGAGAATAGTACAAAGAAACCCATATCTTCATCGGCCCATAAATAACTGAGATGCATAGGATTAACTGTCACTTGGTGCAGAATTTCTCGATTTTATTTATTGGTCAATTTTGATTCAACCTTGCAATCCATTTGTTATACCGAAGTATAATAAACCTACAATAGAATCAAATCGAAAATGGACCTTTAAACACAGATGCTAGAGGTCAATACAATTTCAATTATTACAGTTTACCAGGTTTAGGGCGAACAGCCATTTTATTTAGGTTTCTATTTATTAGGTTTTTATTAGCGTAAAAGCTAACTGTGCGCGTATTTACGGAATCTGAAAGAAGTCCATCTGGAATTTGGCTCCTAGTGACTCCTTTCTCTCTCCCTTCTTCTCTAGGTCTTAAACAGTGATAATAACTGTGCGTTCATTTACTGAATCTGAAAGAAGTCCATTTGGAATTTGGCTGCGAATACTCCCCTCCCTCCTCCTTCGTTAGGTCTCGATAGTAACCTTAAAATATAGTAATAACTATGCGTTTAATTACTGAATCTGAAGGAAGTCTATTTGGGATTTGGCTGCGAATACTCCCCTTCCTTCCTCTTTCGTTAGGTCTCAATGGTAGCCTTAAAAGGTACTAGTAACTATGCGCCTAATTACTGAATCTGAAGGAAGTCTATTTGGGATTTGGCTGCTAATACTCCCCTGCCTACCTCCTTCGTTAGGTCTTGATGGTAGCCTTAAAAGGTACTGATAAGCTGAAGGAAGCCTACCTGAAATTTGGCTACCAGTACTTCTAACCTCCCTGCTATTTATTATTCAAAAGGTGCATCTCTTGGCTAATTCAACTTTTTACCCTGGTTCTCTGGTGCGCATAATTGCAGTTTCCGGCTGTTGGGTTTCCGTCCTTGACACATCACAAAAATGCGTTTCCCATATTTTGCAAACGAAACCTCTGATAGCTCCTAGTTTATTGCGTTTATTTCCAACATTTTATTGGAATCTAAATGCCATCCACGGTCTTTCATGCTCAGACCATGGTAAAGGCGATCAAAGACACATCCGAAACATACCATCTGTTGCAGCAGTTGCGTTGCAGCAGTAGTAAATCAAATTACCATTCATTATCATTATACCTAAAAACAAAATAAATATAAAAAGCTGTAGTTGTTGATAAAACAAAATAAACTGTTAACATTTCAAATCTTACAGAAATACTTCTTTTCTTTGGCCTCAGCGCCACCACCATCTCCAAGGTATGTTCTAGAACCTTTCATTTCCGCTATAGCAGATCATTACACAGCCCCACAAAAAAAATGTTCTGTCCTAGGATCGAGACTATTCGGATGCAGTTTTTGACGCTGAAACCGAATCCGACCTCAGAAAAGCAAATACGCCCTCAGAATCTTGCGCTTGAGCCAAAAACAACCCCCAAATGAAGTAAAGCACTCCTGACATATGATGACAATAAAATACATGCAAAAAATGGTTGAAAGCCGCAAATGTTTTGTATTTGGAAATAAACCTCTAGTATATGGCCAAAAACACTCCTCCCTGAGGGGGTTAACCCACCCCAAAATGGGTCAAAACCACCCCTTAGATCAAAATACAATAAATACATGCAAAAAATAATTGAAAACCTCAAATGTTTTGTTTTTGGAAATAGACTTCTGGTATATGGCCAAGAACCCTCCTCCGTGAGGAGGTTAAACCACCCCAAAATGGGCCAAAACCACCCCTTAGATCAAAATACAATAAATACATGCAAAAGATGATTGAAAACTGCAAATGTTTTGTCTTTGGAAATAGACCTCTGGTATATGACCAACAGCCCCCCTGAAAGGGTAAAATCACCCCAAGATGAGGTATAACCATTCCTTATATCAGAGTTACAATAAATAAACGCACACAAAAAATACATGCTATAAAATAAATTCAATAACACCCCGTTAATCTTCTAGTCTCTCGATTTATGATATCTCTTCCTTTTATTTTTAAACGATCGGCGCACTGGCTGCCTTTTATGTACTTCATCTATTTATTGTAACCCTGATGTAAGGGGTGGTTATACCCCATTTTGGGGTGGTTTAAAGGGTTATCCTCTAAAGAGGGGTGGTGTTGGTCATATACCAGAAGTCTATTTCCAAAAACAAAACGTTTGCGGTTTTCAATCACCTTTTGCATGTATTTATTGTATTTTGTTCTAAGGAGTGGTTTTGACCCATTTTGGGGTGGATTAACCCCCTCAGGGAGGAGGGTTCTTGGCTATATACCAGAAGTCTATTTCCAAATACAAAACATTTGCGGTTTTCAATCATTTTTTGCTTGTATTTATTCTATTTTAATCTAAGGGATGACCTATTTTGGGGTGGTTTAACCCCCTCAGGGAGGAGGGTTCTTGGCTATATACCAGAAGTCTATTTCCAAATACAAAACATTTGCGGTTTTCAATCATTTTGTGCTTGTATTTATTCTATTTTAATCTAAGGGATGACCTATTTTGGGGTGGTTTAACCCCCTCAGGAAGGAGGGTTGTTGGCCATATACCAAAGGTCTATTTTCAAAAACAAAACATTTGCAGTTTTCATTCATGTTTTGCATGTATTTATTGTATTTTGATCTAAGGGGTGGTTTTGACCCATTTTGGGGTGGTTTAACCCCCTCAGTTTTTGGCCATATACTAGAGGATTATTTCCAAATACAAAACATTTGCGGCTTTCAACCATTTTTTGCATGTATTTATTATCATCATATGTCAGGAGTGCTTTACTTCATTTGGGGGTTGTTTTTGGCTCTAGCGCAAGATTTTGAGGGTGTATTTGCTTTTCTGAGATCGGATTCGGTTTCAGCGTCAAAAACTGCATCCGAATACCATAGTCTCGATCCCAGGACAGAACATTTTTTTGTGGGGCTGTGTATTCATAGATTTAGAGTTTTTTTTAGATTTAAATACCTTGAGCTATTTTAGTAAACAGAAACATATTACCAGTGGCATACTCCTATGTCATCCCCCTAGTAGATTTAGTTCTAGATTATTGCCAGATAGCTTCCGACAACGAATAAACAATTAATATAGATAATAATGAGTAACAGCCAGCCCTGGTGGATTAGTGGTTTGCATGTTTGCTTCATAATCCAAGGATCGCAGGTTCGATCCCCGGCCGAGCTGGTAATTTTTCATAGCGGAGAAAAATGAAAAACATGCCTTGTTCTCGGATAGGAAGTAAAACTGTAGGTCCCGTGTCAGTGCGATGTTTGGCACGTTAAAAATCCCTACTGGGGGTGGAATTCCCCCAGATTCAGCTAAATTCTAGTAGGGTCGACCAAATGATCATAGCAATCGGTGCCATGAGGTACGAAGAATGCTCCACCAACCTGATTCCTCGCCCAAAAATAAATAAATAAATAATGAGTAACTTAATGAACTGCACTGAAAGGTGGATCGAGGTACCTGAGGTAAGTTTGGATACAATTGAGAGATGGAACTTTCGGGACACAGACACACACGACGTCGATGCCGTAGGAAAGTATACTTTTTCTATGATTAAAAGTTTGACCTCTACTCTTTTGGTTTGGAGGTTCAATCAGTCAATTAGCAGATTTTTATTTTCGTATTATCTTTTCGTCTCTCCTTATAAGATATCCTTGCTATGTTATATTTTGATAGTGCATAGTTTTGGAACACAAAATGGAAATGACTTCGTAATTCCTTTTTATATGTTCGGTACAGTTTGCCTGTAGACGCATTCTATACATAACGATCGATTTTGATTTGTTCGAAAATAAAGTACCACCTATAAGCCTAATAGAGCTAGCCTAGACTGGACCTACGTTACTAATAAGCGGTAAAGATCTTCCAAATTTGAATTTACAACTTGTAGCGTGTGTAATGCTGAATCTTTATTAATCTTTTAATGCATTATCCGTTTCAGCCACTACCTACATGTTGATATGATTTCATATGAATAGGTAATTTATTTAACTTTTTAATAATGCCACTCTTTACTACGACTAATAATATGATTATTATAAGAATAAAGTATAATTTATTTGAATACCAGACACAGACATAGATGCAATTGTAACAAAGACGAAATATACAACTCACTACTTGCTTAACTTATTGAAATAAATGCTCCGGCTAAATACATTGTCGTTGTAAAAAGCCTTCCTTTCCACAAAGACTCTCTCAGGCGGGTCGCTTTAATGATTTATCATATCTTTATAAATATTATTGGCAAACAATAATAAAAACACATACTCGAAGTCATTTTCAAAATAATAACAACACAACCTTATTTTTAATCAAAAAACACCAGAGAACAACAAAAAACAATTTGAAAATAGACTTTTTTTTATGCGAAGTAAAAAGATAGAAACACTTCTTAATTATGAATTTATTTTTTAAATATTTAAATCACCAAAAAAATTTATACTAAGAATACTAAATTCTAAAGTTTTAATTAATTTCAAAATAGTTCAATTTTCTTTATTTGGAGTCTAAATTATCTTTAACTCTATAAAAAAATTATTTGAATTTTAAAGATTATAATTTGTTTATAATTATTTAATTTATTTTGGTATCATAAATTTCTGTAACTAATAATAAAATTAACTACTATTAAAAACTTACGTTTCTATTTCCTATTTAAATATTTGACGCTACAAGATTGCCAACATTATTTTTTCAAATCCCAAGTATCAGCTGTCTGCTTTCATTGATCTTGACAAAGAATTTAAGAAACTGTGTCAAGGTCCTTTTATAATTATTTCCAAATAAAGGGGTTTTACTAATTGAAATTCCAAATCCATACGATTCTTGTACATTAGTGGCAAGTGAATTAATTTGTATTAATGTCCAAATATATTTATAATCCAGTCAGAAGTTTTTTGTTCTAGTAATATTTCCATCGAAGAATAAATTAAACATTTGTTTAACTTGAAGCACTTGTTAATTAACCACATTGATATACAAACTTTTTTAAATTTTTAACACTTTGACGTTTCTTAAAAATATCACTAACCTCAAATGTTTGACATTTATTTGTTTACATTTTTTTTATAAGCATAGCCTTAAATTTATTTATGCTCTACAACAGGTGTGCACTATTTGGAAGATGATATTGTAAGAGAGTTTTTACAAAATTGGCCGCTAAACAATTTACGCATGTAATTTGATGGAGCGGTTTTAATATTAACAAAATCATTGCCTGAAATGCATAATCTTTTAATAATACTGTTTTCTTTTTCAGGTAAGTTCAATTTCAATATACATATGGTATGGCTGCTTTGGTGAGTAAAGAAACTAGTCATAGGTGGTACTTCGGTATAAATTAAGAAAAACAACAGAATATAATGGTTCTTTTGGTTTCTATTGAGATTAAATCTTATCTCGTGCTGTATAGTAAATGAGGTGATTGGGAGACAAAAGCCTAACATTTAGTAAACTTATTCCAGTTCGAAACAAGAACGTTTGAAGAATATAGTCGAGACTGATTTTGTCAAAATGTCAAAAATATCATGTGCAGCAAAATGTACGATTATTTCATTAAAGCAAATCTGAGATCGTAGCAAACAAATGCTTTATTTTTTGCACAAATGCAATTTTTATAGAACTTATCTCCTACGTTTTGATCGATAGACCTGCCCTTAGATTTAGTGGTTAGATTGGTTCTGGTTATTTTGTTAGTTTACTGATACACTCTAGCCATACTAGGGAAATAGCGATGTGAATATACGTGCTTTCGAAATCTTCGTGCCATTCCAATTAGCAACAGCTTCTTACTCAATACGTACTCAAGATTATTTGGAAAGCCATTTACGTATCTTAGATTTCTGAGTATATTAACTACCTTACATCCCAACTCAATTTCCTTATTGCATTGATGGTTTCTGTCTGCTCTTTTATCTTTGCAGAAACTACTGACGCATGCATAATTTTGTTCTCTGAAGTGCTGTCGTAATAGATGAAGAATTGGGTCAACTATTGCAGTTGAAAAAAAAACTGCAAACCTTTGCTGAATATCAATGTGTTGTTTTCTCATCGTTTTCTTTTGGTTTCGTCAACAAAGTTGATTTCTTTCATCCTGGTCAATTATAACAGCCTAAAGCAACATCAAAACACAAATTGCTTTCAAAAACATTTACTTATTACAAAATTCTATGGTTTTCAGTGCGTTGGTATATTGATTCCTGGTCATGTGTAAATCATATTGTTTCCTAAGCAGCAGTGGGAATATGTTTCAATTCAATTAGATAGCTATTCAAGTCATAAGATCTTCCAAAATAAGTAACTGACGATAATTGTCTAATGATCTTCTAGTTTCGAGATGTTGTTGCACTTACAATCATCGCCTCTAATTGTTAAGTGTTCGGGCATGTTTTGATTTATATTCCTGATCTCTTTATTCTTTGTCGATTCTAAGATTTTCTTTTTGTGATTATTTACCATAATTATGTTCGATTGGAATTCTCTTGTTAATGATCTCTATTCTGAGTCTACAGTAGTTATCTTTAAGGGCCATTATTAACCAGTTTGGTGTGTATGAACAGAAATTCTAGATTCTCAAAATTTCGTAGGCCAAAGGTCAAATCGATTTGGAAGAATCAATGTTTCAGAATTTTCATTTTGTGGAATATAAAGCTTAAAAGCTTGCAGTGTTTCAGATTATCATACATTTAGAAATCCTGAGTTTCATAGGTTTGTTATTTCAAAGTTTCAAAGGCTATCAAATTCGAAAGCTTTTTGCATACATTTTTATAAAGATTAAGGGTTTTTATGATTCAACGCTTTAACGATCCATTGAATCAGATTTTACAGTTCTAAAATTATGGTCTCAGGAATTGGGAGTTCTGGATTTTATAATTTCAAAGCTTTCAGTGTTCACGTACTATAGTATCACTTATTGAAATCTTAGTCTATATTAGACTTGAAAACTTGTGTTTCAGTTTGTTAATATTTCAAAAGTTGGTTTTGTAAATCGAATTCTTTAGGGTTCAAAAGTTTTGAATTGTTTGAAGGTTGAAGGTACTAAAACCTGTGAATTATAATATGTCAAAATTTCAGAACTTTTTGTGTCCTTTTGAAAAGTTTTGCATCGAGTATTGAGAAATCTTGATTTTAACGGTTTCATGTTTTATCAACAGCTTGAATTTTACAAGCTTCCAAAATGTTATTTTTAAAGTTCTAATATTTTAAGTTTTCTTGGAATACACGAAGATTTTAACTTCTGCCAATGGACTCGGCAACGGAGCAGCAAAAAAGGAAAAAGGTTTTGTTCAGACTGTAATAAATATGCCCAGATTAAATTATTGATTCGGTTGGTTACGTGTCGAATCTGCGACCTTCATAACATATTCATTCTTACTTCAAGTCAGACAATGGTTTTCGATTTGGACACAGCTTTCAATTCCAAGATCTTCCATGCTTTTCTTGGTAATAAAAGTTGCGTTGATCTTTCGATTGAGCGACCAACAGCTAACTCCAACAGTAGAACGATATTAGAGTGACTCAACTAAATACCGCCTAAGTTGTTGATTCTGTTGTAGTTCGTATTGTTTTAAAAGGATCACAAACTCGTAATGACACGAATATATTGTTGTTAATTTAAAAGAAAAGTCTTCAAGGACCCAGTAGATGAATTACCACCGAATGTATAGTCACTGTTAGCTCAGTTTGTACCAAAACGGTTATGGTTCGACAGTTGTGACCTAGTAGTCGTCACTTTCAAAATTCATGCATTTTCAAATGCAATAAAATTTGAAAATTAGAGTTGATGAGAGAACTGCGCAAGCACGTGATATCATCAATCCCACATCTTAGGCGTATGATCTTTGGGTAAGATCAACCATTTTGGAGTAAGGCCTGCGCCACGAACGGTTGCAAGCCTGTCCCGGTGTACTGACTCACTCTACTGTTTTCTTCAATGCTGACGACAACTGCTTGCTACTACCCAAAGGGGACCTTTCGCGTCGTAAGCCCACAGCATCCCTCTTTGTATTCGGATTGACTTTGCTTGGACTGTTCATACTCAAGGTAACATATATGCAAAATGGACTTAATCGGGATAGATCCGATAGACACAGCAAGGTGTTCAGTGACAGTAAGTAAAAATGATCTTGATAAATTAAGATGGCAATGTATTCTAGACAAGTTTTTGTTGATAAAAAAGTCTTTGTTGAGTCATGAGAGTGTTGTGGCAAATAGTTCAATTCCACAAAATTTCGTTAACGAAATTTTCAGGTTTTAGACAAAAGTTTCCATAGGGTGTAGTAAAAATCTACTGAAACCTTAATAAGTAGTTACTTCATTTTATAAGTTTTTGTCGTCTGTTAGTTTAGAAGGAAGCTCCGCTAGATGGGGCTCATAACATTTATTTTGTAGAGTCACTGCAGCTAGTCACCTAGGCCAGGTGGTCGATCAGAGTATCGCAAACAGCCGCCATATTGGGGCAGAGAAGAGTGATTTTTAATAATGGACAAATTAAAACCACGTTTTACGTGTTTGACACATTAGAGGTTTATAAGATTGATAAACAAACACGTTGCTAAGGATAAATACATACAGAAAATAGGTAACTAGATACAATACATAACAAAAACTAAATATCTAACACTTCTAATAAAGGAGAATTACTAAGCTCAGTTTGTTCATTCATTAAAGGTACTGTGCATTTATGTCTGTATATTTCAAAAGCTTCTAAAATGTCTAATTTGTATTAATTGTAATAGTTAAATCCAAAAAATTAATAGCTCTATTTTGTTCTGTTTCAAGTGTAAACGTGATGTTTGTGTGAAGACTGTTAATAAGAATTAAAAATTCATTGATAACCTCAAAAGAACTGTCAAAATAAGCTAAAATGTCATCAACGTAACGAAACCAAAAAATATTGTGTTTAGAAAGATCTAATTCAAATATTCGATCTTCCAAATTATCCATAAATATGTTAGCTAATAGAGGACTCAGAGAATTACCCATAGGTAAACCATCCTTCTGTAAATATATTATATTATTAAAAGTGAAATAATTTTGACTGATACAAAGATCAAATAATTGAATTAACTCCAATCTTTTTACTAATTCTACATTACTATTAACTAGGAAATTATCTAACAAAGGAATACAGTCTTGTGGTGGAATCTTTGAAAACATGTTACAAATGTCAAAGCTTACAAGTTTTGAATGTGCTGAAAAGATGTATGTTCTGTAGTTTTTCTACTAATTCTAATGAATTTTTGACAGAGTATTTCGATTTGTATCCTATGATGTTAATAATATGGTTGAGTTTCTTGGACAAGGTGTGATTAGGTGCGTTGATATATGATACTACTGGTCATATAGGCATGTTGTGTTTATGTGTTTTAATCAGTCGATTTAGTTTCGGTGGTTGTGGGTTTTTATGTATGATTTGCTGTTTTTCTAATTCGTTAAAGCAGATATTGCAGTTTGCTAAAGCTTGTTTTATTTCTTTTTGGAATTTTGTGGTAGGATCTTTGTTTAAAACATCTAAATTTTCTTTATTAATAAAATCATTAACCTTTTGTGTGTAAACATCTTTCGAAAGGATTACCGAAGTGTTTCCCTTATCTGCTTTAACAGAAATTAAATTGTTTTCTGTAATTTTATGTCTGATAGATTGAAGTAGTGACAGGTTAGATGTTTTATTCTGTGTTTTGTCCTTTTTCAAAGATATTTCTTTTATCAGATTCAAGATTTGGAATTTTGCATAATTGTTGTGATCTTTTCTGAGTATAGTTTCACATTCACCAGCCAAGATTTCTTTAATTTTGTTAGTGAATTTTGGAAAAGGACAAAATTTGAAGCCTTTGTTAAGAAATTGTGTTTCTCTGTCATTGAACTGTGTATCTGATAGGTTTATAAAACGTGGATAGAAATTTATCGTATTCTGGGTATTATAATTACTTTGTATTGAGCGTTTTTGTTGGGTAAGGTTTTGCGGTTTCTTTTTCTGAGTATTGTATTTTTGAAATTTAATATGAATGACAGTTTCTCTAACATCCAAATCTAAAATGTCAAATTGGATATCATGTAATTTATGTGCAAGTTCTGTGTGAAGTACCTTTATATAAATGTGCAAATTGTCTCTAATTCTAAACCATTTCTTAGCTTCGTCTTTGACCCATCTTCTTTTTGCATTTTTGATAATTTTTTCAGTAATGTAATTACTAGTCTTGGTTGTGATGTTGACATATTTGGGAAGGACTTGACGTTTAATACATTCTTGATTGAACCAAACATTCTGGCTAGCGATTCCGTGTTTAATCATCAGTTTCTTATATAGCTTGGCTTGTTCTTCCAACGAAGATGAAATGATAGCGTTTACTGTCTCCAGCCTTACTTTGTGGAACTCCATAATCATGAAATGGAACTCATAATCCAGTTACAAAATAACCTATAAAACTAACACCAACACCTTTTCATTTTTATTCAATGCTAAAGACAAAACACAAGATATCATGAAATCCGGCATTTACCGTTTGAATTGTTCTTTTTGTAACTCGGTTTATATTGGACAAACACTTAGAAATTTCGACATAAGATACAAAGAACACGTACGCTCTTATAGACTTAAACATCCAGAAAAATCGAATTATGCCAAACACATTTTGGAACAGAACCACCCAATGACACCTCAAAACAACATAAAATTCTTCCATTTTTGCAACAACAAACACAAATTAGACATTTTAGAAGCTTTTGAAATATACAGACATAAACGCACAGTACCTTTAATGAATGAACAAACTGAGCTTAGTAACTCTCCTTTATTAGAAGTGTTAGATATTTAGTTTGTGTTATGTATTGTATCTAGTTACCTATTTTCTGTATGTAGAGGTTTGATCTTTCAGAATAAGAAAAACCTTTTAAAGTAAACGTGGATTTGATTGAATTCAATACAGAACAAATAATGAACAATTTCGTGCTTCGTTTGCCTCAATATGGCGGCGGTTTGCGTTACTCTCGTCGACCAGATGGCCTAGGTAACTAGATGCAGTGACTCTATCATTTTGTAGAGTTACTACAGTTAATCAACCAGGCCAGCTGGTTGGTGGATCAGAGTAACACAAACGCCGTTTTGGGACGAAGGAAGCACGAATGAAAAATAAATTAAACCGTCAACATGACAATTATATAAATCTGAAATTGGGTACAGTTAATACTTTAGCAAAAGCTGATGTAAATGATTAGATATAAAATTGATATAATGTTCTATAGCAGTTTTAAAAATTCTCTACAAACAGTAAATAAATGATAATGTGTACATTAAAAACTTTTACATGCATAAAAATAAACATGACATAAAGCATAACCTAGAATTTATAACTGACAGCTGCTGAAATTTGTTACTAAAGTAAAAAGAGATAAAAAATATCTCTGTTTCAGATAACTTAGTTTTGGCCTAGAAAGAGATAGATTCTGACAACGGTGTCCTAGCTCTAAAACAACACAGTTAAAGTTTTCATTCAGGAACCCTATTATCTACCCGCATGGCTTGATCGATGAGATGTAGTAACTCTATTATTTTGTAGAGTTACTACAACTAATCAGCCAAGCCATGCTGGTGGATCAGAGAACCGCAAACAACGGCATATTGGAGCGAAGATAGCGCGATGTCCATTGTAATTGAATGTCCACTAATGTCCATGGCGACATAATTTAAATCTAATTAAATTCTCAGTTACTTTAAAAGGTTTTTTAATATTCTATTTCTAATATTCTTAGCTAGGAATTCCCGAATTTGCAATATGCCAACTACGCTAAATGCGATTATTAAATTTCACTGAGGGTTTACTTAGGTCTAGAATATCTCATTCCATTATCATTTTTATGTTAAGATATTTTATTTAATAACATTTGCGACATCTTTTCCTTATGTATCATATCAATTGTTGAAATTTTTTCCATGCGAATTTCTTTACTAGCGCTGATTAACGAAACCTGAAGGCGAGTATGGCAAAAAAGCAATTAAGCTTGTTAAGCAGAAAGCTAAAAATTTGTTGAAAGCAGTCCGCAGGGGGGGCAGGGGACGATTAACAGAACCTAAAATACTGGCAAAGTTTAATAGACAGCACCAAATTCCGTTTCTATAGACAACCACAGAGCAACAGGACTTATAAGGCTAAAATGGCACAAAAATTGGACAACTGACAATAGGGCAAAGATCACGAAGCGAAGTATTAGGTACGTTCTAAAAGCAGCCGTTTTTCTAAAATCAGTCGGGGAACAAAATGTCAACCAAATATGTAATACCCACTTTAAACATGTTTTAGTTTATCCTGAACGAGACACTATCGTAGAAATAGACGAAATAAAAAGGGTTATAGGGACATTCTTGAAACTGACATTGTACCCTCCGATGTAAGATTAATCGGCGTAAACTTTATTGTCATGCAGGATAATGATCCTTAACACAGCTCCAAGTTATTTAGAGAGTATCCTCAAGAACAGGCGATTTTGCAAAATCCCATATAGGAACTGCCAGTCTTGACAATAGGCCCCAGCTTGGCTGAATATTGGATAACCAAATGTCGTTATTTCAACATTGGTCGAAGCCTAGGCCAACCTTCACATCCCATGCCTCGGCTGCTTTGTCGTGGCCCAAGGGTCAACCAACGCCTATGTACCAATGCTGGGCTCTCTAATCTCTGCCCAAGTCATAGCCAACATTCAGCGCCCTAGTCTCGGTTTCTTACTGTTTGCCCAAGCCCCAACTAGTTCTAGTGTTTTTAGAGTTGGTTTCTTACCCTTGAACCAAGTTTCGGCCAATCTGCACATATTCTATCAAATTAAGCTTGTGAAGTTCTGTCTTTATTATATATCAGCTAGTAATTAATTAAGAGAAAAATATGAGAAAAGTTAAACTAAAATACCTATGTACATAGATTATAATTATTATTACTAAATATAAATTCAGCTTTCAAATTTTTGCGCGCTTCGTTTCTTCGAAACAAGCACAGACATGAAAAGTCAGTAACGCGGCAGCTACAAGGGGAAGCCTTTACTGACGTATTAGTCCGTGTTCATTCGCCTACCATGAGTGATATTATTAATAAAATAATGTATATGAAATAAAAAGTGTTTATTTAAAAACAAAGCTACGCTAATAAGAATAAATACAATTTTTTGTGTTCTTTCAAATACTTTGAATCTTTCAAATTCATTTTGAATTTTGATAACTGAATCTTCATCAATTTTAATTCTTTTTGAGCCGCATTCAATGTTTTCCGGACTTTTTAAATATGTATCTATTTTCCTCACGAAACGTATCAATAAGAACCCCTATGATGTTATAACTTAGGAACCATTCATCTAATCTGTTTGTGTTCTTCGTGATGCCCACTATACCACCAGCATCTTTTGATCGTTTATTTATGTGCTCTAATGCTTGATCCACTGATATCTGATTAAAACTACCATTCAATCTTTTAACCACAAAGTTGCCGTCTTTAAATTCTTGGTAAACAGATGGTGCTTTTTCAGGTAAATCTAACATATCCAATAAATATGTAGCACCCCATCGTCCATAGTTATTATGATCGTATGCAAAAAACCACGGAATCATTTCATTAAAACTAGAGATATGAAGTTTCCAATTGCCAGTTCTCTCACTATACAAAAGCCCGAGCAAAGTTTCAACCATTTTCATATAACTAAACCAGTATTGTGTAGTAGTACTTTGTGAAGACATAAATTCTAGAAAAGGTTGTGAAAAATCTTTAGCGACCTCTGCCATTTTCGTAAATATAGAAACAGGAGGTTTATTATTGGTTACTAATGTTGATAGTTCAGATGCTAATAACTTAGCGAAATTTAGAGAATGAATTACATCATTTTTTGTTTCTAATAACCAGCTTTCAAATATTGGAAAAATTATTCTCATAAGAGCCTAATATGTTAATTTATGTGCTCTTATTGCTTTATTCCATTTTTTTCCTGTCAAAATTCCTGATACAGTACTTTCACCATATAAATTACTTTCAATCCATACATCTGATAAACCACTGTTTTTCCATATGCTGCCCGATTGCTTTCATAAAATTCATCATAATGTGAAATCCCCCTAGACATATAACAAAGCGATGAGATTCTGTGGGCGAGTGCCATTGAATTTCCTTTGCTTTACAGTAAATTGCCTGATGAAATGTTAAAACTGTAAATTCATTTTCCAGTTTTGTTGCAATATTTTTACATTTTAACATCATTGTCCAAACAGTATCATATTCTGTAGATACATGAGGAATAATAGGTAAATATCCATATGTTGTAAGTTCTGAATTGCTCTGAGAAACCAATTTATTGAAACCAGTCCACTGTGGAATCACTAGATCTGCTGTTATGTCTTCTGATGAATTTAAGCGACAAATAATCCAAGAAAAGTTATGAGGCGTTGTATAGTCGTTACGTGTAGCAGTTAGACTATCAATTTTCTCCTGACTACCTTCCAGTTGTGGTACTTTTTTCTGAGACTTCTTTGTGAGTTGCGATGTCTCTAAAGCATGAAGTTCAAGTGGCACATTAAGGTTAAATTTGAAAGGCATTATTTTAATATTGTCTGAAATAATGTTTGGTGGTCCTCTCTGAAAAGCAGCTACTTGTGTGGCATGAAAAGTTGAACCTTTATCACGAGTTTCCTCTAAAAGGTCAATGTTGTCTCCAGCAAACTGTACAAATCTCCCTCTTACTAATTGTGATGGAATAACTGTCTTTTCATTTTCGTAAAATCGTAAAATTTCAGATTGTGCAACGGAGTTTCTAATTCTTATGATATCCCTATAAGGTAGAGAGTGCCCACAGGAATGAAGGGTTTCGATTATTTTTCTTGATTTGGTCTCTTGATGAACCATTAAACCCAAAGCGGCGTGTTTTGGAGTATGCTTTTTAAAATTGGAATGACAGTAAATTATGTCTTGACAAATATTCAGAACAACATTATTTTTCTTTTCATCGTCTGAATCTTCCACTAGCAACTGTATTAATAAAAACAGTTTATCTGGAATGTACTCTCTAAAACTATTGTTACTTAAATCTTTGTAGTTATCTAATCCCTTTACTTGTGGCATATCACCTTTAATGCTGTTGCAGAGATTGACGATCTCAGATATTTCAGATCGACCAATTTGCAAGAAATCGTTAGATTGCAGATCATCTTTCTGTTCTATCTCGATTATCTGTTGAAAAGTTTCACTCTTTGTCATCTTAGGAAAAATGAGCATAGGCTCATTCGGATTTTTCGGCTTTACAAAATCAATTTTTGCACCATAATGTAATTTTAGTTTTTTAAATAGATATGGACGGCATAAAGTATCATCTTCCTTTTCACTAACTTCTAAGTAACGTTTGTACACAACATTACTAGAATATACTTTTCCTTTTGTCAACTAATTCTTTTATTAATCTACTTAAATTATTTGACAAACTTTGAGTGTGCGATTTGGTAGTGGAACTACTCTTCGTTACTTTTTTACTCATTATTTTCCATTCTTTTAAAAAACAGGAACTGTGATATTTAATTTCATTTGCAATTAAGTCGCTATCACCTATACGTTTCAGTACTGTTGTATTATTTGTCGAAATTGTCTTAATTTTATTTTCTATATTAACAGTCAAAACTCGAGATAATTTTTGTTTATTCGATCGTTTTTGGCAAAACAAACATTTAGAAACATGGAATCTTTCGCGCCTTAAGAAAATTTCGTCTCTAGGACTTTCACAAGATTTAAACAAATTCTCTGCTTTATATTTAGCTTGAAAAGTTTTAATATTTTTTTTACTTATAAAACTAGAGTAACACCTTTGATGCCAGTCTAACTCATGACTTTAAGAGGAATTAATAATACCTAGAACTTTATTTAAAAATTCATCATGGCCAGGATCTACATTTAGCCTTAATTGAACACTATTTTTAAATGTTAAAAATGATTTTGGAGCACTTGAAACTAAATTGTCCGCTTGTTGACAAGTTATGCAGGTTTTCTGTTTTTTCTTGCGACATTGAATCATTTTTATCTTTGATTCTAATTCGCTTTCCGAGCTACTTGTTCCTTCCATGATTTCCAATTCTAAAATATAATGTTTGAACCAAATAAAATAAATGACTACTACCAAATTATGATAAACTGTTGTTTTGAGTAGGAATTGAATACATTATAAAACTGTGAAAAATAGTACTTACAATTATAGGAGTTCAAGGTAAGTAAACAATGTGATGCAAAAACAGTCTTATTAATCTCTCAAAACAGACACACTTTTATTTAAAGAAAGCACCCTTCACACAGTCTACCACAGTTTCAACCACTGAATGACAAAATCAAACTAAAATTCCAGACTAATAATTTCACATCTGCCAGGGTTTTCATAAAACTATGATAATAAATGTGTTTATAATAAACACAGGCATACGTCTAAAATGCAACGGTCCATTAAAAGTTATGGAAAGCTATACTTAATGAATTATTATCCTTCCATAACAAATTTAAATGGGCCAACTAATAAGTTACCAACTTTTATAACTGCTTATATATATTGCGGTGATATACACATATAATAAAACAAGATAATAGTACAACCGTATATCACTACAATATTTTTTAAATAACAAATTTTGCCCCGTCACTAGCTCAAACTTTAGTCTCAGTAAAGCAATCGACAAATATCTCTTTAATCTGTAATAAATCAACCTTACCTTACCAAATTTTGATATCAATGGGTCCACCTATAATGATAACACCAGGGCTGGGAAAATTGTAACAAGCTGCAAATCAAAATTATTTCCACACAAGGAAGAAACATGCACAAGAAACGAAATTCAAACATATAAATAGAAACACAATTTTTATTTCAGAACAAATAAATAACACATAAATAAAAAATAAACAGAAAACAAAAACTACAAATCAGCCTTTTATTATTGTTGGGGATTTCTACGTAATTTTTTATATATTATCTCTAAACTACTAATCAAAAAAAATTAAATAAAAATCAAACTTTTGTATTCTAATAATATCAATTTAGCAAATTTTCTATTTTCTTTTTGTATAAAAAATTAGGTTAAGTTATCTCAAATATTAAATTTTTAAATTTATATACTTAATTGTCCCAATGTAAAATATTTAGAATTTTTTTAATAAAATAGTCCGAAATTATTTTTTTTACTGGCCAGTATAATGAAAAATTAATGTCACTTACTATTTTGCCGCATACTCGATACTTCCTCTAAAACTGATCCCGGGAAAAGAAATACTGCTATAATATCCACTACCAACCTCTTGACTGGTGGCACAGACATAAAATGCAAGTTTGCAGAAAGCTAATTCTTTTTAAATTTCTTTCCAAATTAGAAATTTTTTATGTTGTGAAGTTATCCAAATCAATTCAAAAATTTGTTATCTTCTTGATATTACGACGAAAAGGTAAATGAAAACAACATAACAACATTACGACATAAAGGTAAACAAATGAAATTTCGTGCAAGAATATATGCATTTCTTGCACGAAATTTCATTTGTTAAAATTTGTAACCTCACTTTGTTCTTTCAAATTATTAAAATGCATGTTTTTTATAGGTTAATCAATGCACAAACGACACAACCTCCTCTCAATGCGTTCTGGAGATTACTCCTTGTTTTTCGCAATACAAATTACATTAAAACATACAGAAACTAAAACAATATAACATTATCAAGTAATCCATGGACAAAAATTTGACATTTAACATTTTTTTAAAATAAAATTTAAATTTCTTTAAATTTTAGATTTAATCACATAAAAAGAATCCCCAACACTTCCTTAAACTAACAATATAACATTTTTATTTCTAAAACCCAACAATAACCCACAATCTGAGTCGAACAAGCAAATTTTCACACTCGACAAATATTGTAATAATTTCCATTTAAATCTGCCCACATACCAATTTTACCCTTTAATCTTTACACAAAATGATTATATAACTTTTCCCAATAGTTTGACATCAATAACAAACACTTACGATACAAAATTAACTCGAAATAATAGTATAATATCGGCACAGGTGTATGGACATTTTTAAATTGAATTGGGTGAGAAAACACACATAGAACTACAAAAACTTTATACAACTTACACAGCCAAGATGTTATCCAACAAAATTCCACAATAACATCATGAACTTACATTAATTAAATTAGAACGGTGGCTCGATAAGCCAATACTATGAATCGTAAAAGGAAAAATCACCCATTTGAAAATTAAGCAAGGATATATGCAAATCTACTCATAATAGCCCGTTTTATTATATTCTAGGTGCAATTTACCAAATTTGAGCTATTGACGGAAGATCAAGAAAACAATTTAACGTACCAATCGTTGTATTAAAAATTACAATTATTAAATTATATACACACTTAAATAGTATCCTTTTGTTGAAATATAAAACTCTTTATGCATGTCAACATAATATGAATAAATTATTCCACT
Source organism: Agrypnus murinus (assembly GCA_929113105.1). Lineage (NCBI taxonomy): Eukaryota > Metazoa > Arthropoda > Insecta > Coleoptera > Elateridae > Agrypnus > Agrypnus murinus. The sequence goes on along the minus strand of OV816026.1, from coordinate 171,878,965 downwards.
AAAGAAACCCATTTTGAAAAATTATTTTCAAAATTTGAGGTTATGTAATAATAGATCGGAACGTTAAATAATCTTGCATGAAATGTAACTTTAACAAGTAATTATCGCAAATAGGATGTATTTATCTTAATTCCTGTATATAGCTGGCTTCAACCGTACTTCTGAAACTATAAAACAAACCTTTTAACAGAGATTCGATTACGAACGCCTGAAAGATAGGCAACCCAAATTACCTATTTAATATCTCTAACTACAGATAACACAGCAATACATATTGTACATACACACAAAAGATTTTCCAATTTATAGCAGTAAATGTTAAATAATATATTTAATAACAGAGGGTAAAATACTATATCAATAGTAAGAAATAACAGAAAGCATTATTTGATGCGTGTATGGATAGTTTGTGGAGCGCTGCGGTGTACGCGGGTATACGACGTTTTAAGAGGGGGAATATGCAGAGCTTTACGTTTCATTAAATATCTCCCTTATTAAGGGGGATAATTAAGAAAATGAAAAACCACTCGAAAGCTCAATTATTGAGCAATAACGTTTATAAAAAGTGATGTTTTGATAAAGTCAACGGTTTTCGCGAACATCGAGTGCAAACAAAAATTACAATTTACAGAAATTGTCGCTTTTGAGATAATCGCTCTTGAAATATTTCTCGCCCGTATTCTGCTGTGTTAAATAATTTAGATTTTCTTAAACATTGTTTATTTCTAATACTCGCATTCAATTACTGTTGGTACCATTAGAAAGCTTATAATACGTAGAATATTACTACAAAAAAATTAGAAAATGATAGTTTTATCATAAAACCACCCCTAGAAGACCCCTGCACAGGATGATTTTTTGATGAATTGTTGGAAATTCAACCCCAAGACATAAACTATCATAAAAATACATGCATACATTTTTACCTTTCAGTTCACACGAAAATCGTAAATAAGCGACTTTTGTTTCATATTTTCCTCTACTATCAAAAAGACAGTAGATTTTATTTCCAATCAGTTATATTAGATTCTTATGAAACACTCTCAAGAAGTAAATGGGTACATTTATTTATTGGTCACGCAAACTTTTCCATTTTATTTCCTGAACTGAAAATCAATCACAAAAAGAAAAATTCCCAACAAAAATAAAATGTATGAGGAGAAAAATAAACAGGAGAAGGAAAAATAATAAGAGAGATATAAATAAATCTTTGACGGCGGCTCGTGTTTATACCCTGAAAATTAAAATATAATTACCGTTATAAAAGTGTAATAAATCTCCATTGTTTTAATGCGAACCATTACGTCGTAAGAGGGCGTAAAAATGATTTTACAGTAATCATTTTATATTTAAAAGGAAATGCATTTTCATTATTACATAAATAAGTATTTTGTTATGGTTCCTCCTTATTTAATCCTTCTTTTATTTTAGCGTTTAGTGTGATAATTTTTTTAAAGGGTCAGTAAGGTTATGTTGATGAGATGAGCATCAAAGCAGCAAGCAGCATATTATGAGCGAGAGCATTCACCTCGCCATTTGTCATCGAGCTAAAATAACTGAACAGAGCGGGGTCATAGTTATGTTAGTATGTGGTTGGTACATATCCATCCAAGTTGCTTCTGTTTGTGTCTAACGAGGCTTGGCTTAAACTAGAATTACGCATAATTATACGGTTGTATATTTTGCTGATAATCTTTTTGATCGGAAATTTATTTTAAAGCAGATTCCCTGTTGGAAAATATCGTTTTCCAAACTTATCTTTTTGTTTAGAATTTTAAATTAATGTAGGGCTATAAACAACAACGTCGAAACTACCGTTCGCGTTTGGGCAGTATGCCAAGTTCGCAAAAAGCTTACGGTAAAGTATGCAACCCTAAAAACCGGGAACCCAGACCCTTTACACTTTCAGCCGGAGTTATGCGACTAGAAAGTAAATAGAGACGGTCATCACTACCGCTCTCCGTGGCTCGGTGTGTCGGTCGGTCGGTTGATTAGATATGACAGTTTTGGGACCAGGTTCGAATCCTGAGCGAGGCGTTGACATCCATAAAAAATTCTCCTTCCTTGTCACTTTCCAGCATTACCCATTACAGGTCACTTTAACTCATAAGTGTTCTTGTAAGAAATGCTGGTAGAAAAAATCCTTGTAAATATCCTTCTGATCATTCAGTATACAACTCGGTGAGCAGAGCGGAAACGCAAGGTACATAATTTTTTACGAGTGATTTCACAAAGGTGACATTTTTTATGTCCAAAACTAAGGAAAAGTTTTTATTGCTATCGTAAGGGAAAAAAATACTTATCGGTTTAATGAGGATTATAAGTACAACCAAATTAACTGACAGACACAATAAATAAATATTAATAATTTGTAAACTTCTATTAATTAAATAAATATATGTAATTATTGGACATTAACTATATTTAAACAGAGTAATTATATGAAAATGATAAACAAATCCATTAAAATGATAAAAGTGTATAATTTTTTTAAATTTATTAAACAGTATTACTTTGCATCCTGTGCAACTAATTTGAAGAATTCCAGTTTTGTCGGTGATGTTCCCTGTTTTATCGGCATTTATTTGTAAGTAATTTAGGATGTATATAACCACAGCAGCCGCATACATTTTATGTAAAATTAGGTCTGACGTGATGTACCTTGGCACTTTCAGGCAAATTTGTCTTATAATGGGGGTGCATTTGCATCCCTTGGATTTGGATTTCATCAAATATAACTTAAAAATATAATTTATATTACGCGTAAAAATCAACTTACCGACCAAGTAATGTTTAGTTTAAATCGCAACTGCAATCTTTTTTTTAAATAAATAAAAACCTGACAGAGATAATAAAACGGGGCCTGTTTAATTCACCGGGAAATTGCCAACAATAAACAAACATTCGTTGAAAATCGAATAGATAGATAATAATAAGAAATTTATTGATTCAACCCGGAAAAAAAATTACATACACATACAAAAAACAAAGTTATCATTATAAAGAATACAAAACTTATGTACTATATACAGGGTGTCTGAATCCACCCAGAACATACAGAAATTAAATTTTTTGAAATATTGATAAAAATGTTATTATCAAAAACACCAATTCTCACTGCGCCAATAAATTATTTTATAAATGTCAATTATCTTTTCAGATTGTACCAATATAAATTCAAAAATATCGAATCCTGAAACGATAAACTAATATGTGTCGCCATAATAATTTTTTTTAATTTTAAATTAATTGTTAAATTACTTTGCCACTATAAACAACAGTTATTGTAACAATAAAATTTTGAATCTACAGCAATATTTAATTTGTTCTTTTGTTTGCAATAAATGTCAGTTTATTAAAATTTGATGTATTATGATAAACCACCGCAAGCTCTGATCTTATTCATTTTTCCCATGTTAATTTTTATATGTCCTGGGTCATTTCAGTTACGGTGTATGTGTATACAGTGTAGTGATAAAGTAAGGAACAAAAATTCATAATTGCGTTATTTAACGTTTTCAAGCAAAACGCTCGGACAGGTCAATTTTATTTTTTAATTAGCCACCTTACGACATAAAAATTTTATTTATGACGGCATGTATTTTCGCACAATGACGTCATCATTGGTTTTTTAAATGACAACCTCATCTTTTTGCTGGTTTTTATAGATGGTTCAACTACTTAGATGATGGTGTAAAAAAATTGGTACCTTACATACTTAACTATTTTTTCAGAAAATAGCACACCGTAAGAAATAAAAATGAAACTTTAATGGAAGAAAATCTTAATTAATTCCCAAAAACAAACAAAGTTTAGCGCAAGTGTTCAAATTGCTCTCCGTCAACCATTTGGCACTGACCAATAGGAGTGTAAACATTTTGTACACTTCGCTCAAGGACTTCAGGAGTAATGTGTTTCACTTCAGCGCGAATTCTATCCCGTAGCTCGTCTAAGTTATTTGGCATATTAAAATAAACCTTTGATTTTAAATAACCCAACAGAAAGAAAATCTAAGGGAGTCAAGTCTGGGGAACGCGGTGGTCACTCAATTTCTCCTCGACGTCCTATCCACCTTCCAGGAAATGGAGGATGCGCCCCATCTTGTTGAAACCAAATATCCTGATGGGGTATATCTGCTTCGTGATCATTTGGAAACATTGCTGTCAGAACTGGCACTAAATCAAACCGCAAAAAGTCCAAATAACGTGCTGCTGTAAGGTTTCCTTCAAAAAAGTAAGGCCCTATTAAACGCTGTCCGATTATTCCATTCCAAACATTTAATTTCCCTTGGGATTGACTGTGAGAGTCTTGAGTCAAGTAAGGATTTTCTCTTGACCAGTACCTGCAATTGTGACGATGTACTGTCCCATTCAGGCAAAAACTGGCTTCGCCAGAAAAGAGGATATTATTTAAAAAAATTGGGGTCTTCATCGCAACGTGACATTAGTTCTTCGCAAAATTGCAAGCGGCGGTCTGGATCATCCTCGTTTAATTCGTGAATCAATTGAAGTTTGTAAGGATGATATTTCTCTTTCTTGAACAACTTCACGACAAAAGAGTGGTCCACGTTATTTAGGTCTAGCTGCCTTGTAGAATGGTGAGGATTTTCTTCAGCTTCAAGTAACACATCTAATCTGGTTTCTTTGTTTACTCGACGTCAACCTTGCCGAGGCAAATCATGGACGGATCCCGTTTTAGTAAATTTGACAACCAATTTACTTACTGTGGATCTTGCAATAGGCAGTCTATCAGGATGTTCGTGGTTGCATAATTCACATGCTTCCTCATGTGTTCTTAGCTTACACCATATCCAACAATTATTAAAATTTCTATTCTTTCCCGTTCAGCTAAACGTGCCATTTTTTTGTTAACGGCAAATAGAATTCGCTTTTAAAAAACTTGCGAAAGGCCTCTTTCAACTCTCACTAAAATACTCAAGTGCTGTGTTTAAAACGTCAAATTTACGAGTATTAGTGTTCGTTTCATCCGTCAAAAGTGATACAGACGTGATAACGATAATTTGCAAAAACAAGTTTAAATTTTTAAATGTGTTATTTTCTCAAAAAAATAGTTATCAAGGTACCATTTTTTTACACCATCATTTAAGTAGTTGGACCATCTATAAAAACCAGCAAAAGAAATTGGTGTTGTCATTTAAAAAAACCAATGATTACGTCATTGTGCAAAAACGCATGACGTCATAAGTAAGATTTTTATGTCATAAGGTGGCTAATTAAAAAATAAAATTGACCTATCCGAGCGTTTTGCTTGAAAACATTAAAAAACGCAATTATGAATTTTGTTCCTTACTTTATCACTACACTGTATATAAAGATGAAGGTTGAAATAAGTTTTAAGTTAAAAGCAATGCTTTTTGTAGTATTTTGAAGTTATGTTTGTAAACTTTAGATTGTTAGATAACAAAAGTTCTAAACTTCTGTTCCTTTTAAGATTAATTATTGAAGTGCCCTTAATCACCAAGTATTTTAAAATAAATACTTGGAGCAATTGAATTAGAATACAATTTTAGAAATCAAAAATGTAGTTTTTTTTCTAAGGAATACCCTGTATATTGTACCACTAAACAAAAGGAAACTTGATTCCGAATAAAAGTTATCCTATGAATAATTTTCTCGGGAGCTGAAAATAAAGGAGATATTTAATTTTTTGGTGTTCACCTTTCTATACTGTTCTTCACGATTGCGACAATTCACTAAATGCTAAAATTTTATTTACTATTAACTACAATAAATGCTCAAAGATACCTCCTACTGCTTCTCTATTTTTAATGACATCTAGTAACTTTTTAGTTGTTCTGTTACTAATGTTGTAAGTACATTTAGTTATATGATCGTACAGTTCTTTGAAATCTGCGTATATTTCCGTACACTTCGGTTTTGAGGTAACCCCATAGATAATAAAAAGAAGTCCTAAGGGATTAAAACAGGCGATCGAGTTGGCCATCGAATAGGATCATTTGTAACGGGATTGCAGATAATAATCAACAGTTCGACGGAAATTATGCCCTGGCACTCCATCTTGCTGAAAGTAAATCTTCTGCCTGTGTTGTAGATTAATGTCGTTTTCGAATTCCCACAAAATATTACTTAAGAAATATACATAGCGTTCGCCAATTAAGGAACCATCATAGAAGAAGGGCACAACAAGTTTTGGATTCAATTACTCCGCACTAGACGTTAATGTTGAATCAACAAAGGATTTCCCGGAACCAATCCAAGCAATACTGAACATTCCTTTCCAAAAACGCGATGTTCGATTGCTTTTTTGTTTTCACCATCCTAATCAGAAGAAAAATATCAAGCAACTTTGCTAATTTAACCAACTTTGTATCATTAATAATAACAAAATTAGCAATTTAGTGCAGACTTCATTGTGAACACACTCTATATTATACAAGTATATCACAAAGGCTCTAGAATAGATCCGTGGTGAATTCCGAAAGATACTGCTATAGAGAGCCTGACTGACTTTCGTTTAATTACACAACCTGACACGCTGCTGCTAAGATATTATCAATAAAATCTGAAATCTTATCTTTCAAGTATTTGGATCAAACAAGAAATAATGCTGATTGGTCGAAGGTCTTTGAAATTTGAGGGAATTTTGGATTTGGATAACGTTACAACTTTTGATACGTTTTGCTACCTTACAGACGTCTAGAAAAATAGATTAAAGTAGACAAGAATTGATAATGTTTGTTAGATATGGAATGAGATAAGAAGGACCATATATAACTATGTTTATGTTTATACCATCAATACCGGGGGCATTAGTTTTAATGTACTTCTACTTCACTCATTAAATTAAAAGTAATTTAAAGTAAATACAACAATACGCCATGAGAGAGACTGTAAATCATAATCAAACTCTTATATTTAAGTATCTATGCTTATATTCATTTGAATATAATTTCGAAATGTACGAGGAGTAGGTTTAAGTGGTAGGTAATTGTTCAGGTAGTTAAAATAAGTTAGAGAATCATCGAGTAGATCATGTAAATATGTTTAACACCGTAATCAGTAATTATGTTTTCATAGTCAACCACTATGTGGTTGTGTAAGGTTTCCAATTCTGAGGTGATACGAGTTGGTTCTTGTATATTTTAATTAATTAACAGTTTGATCTTCGAAATTTAATAAATCAATATTAAAATATGCGTGTATATTTCCTAGTTACCAATAGCCAAAACATAAGCCAAGAGTTCCAAGCCATCCATGAGTTCAACACGATCAAACTCCTGCCCTCTATAGAGTGACTATACACATAGAATTCAATTTATTTTTTTTATATATGGCATTCGTGCGTTGGAAGAGTAACTATTAGGATCTTTTGATTTATAATGTTTTTAAGCATTTAAAACTAGCCATTTGAAACTTTTCATAATTTTCTTGAAGTTGCCATGTGCATGAAGTTGTTTTAAATTTTGAAAAACAAATGCTAATTAAACGTCAAACGTTTATTAATATTTTATACCCATTAAAAACGAACTAAATCATTAAAAATAAATCATCATTAAATCATCCTAAACTTGATATTTGTTGATAGTGACGTGCGAATATTTGAATGAATTTCAATTCAGGCTTTCACCATTTTAACATTAGATAAAAGTTTGACAGAAATCAACATAACCTAGAAACTATTTTTTATAACGTATATAAGCTGTGTTCGGCAATTGCATCAGATTAATCTGATTGCTCGAGTAACTAGGGCGACGATTGTCTTAATAATGGTTGCTATAGTTAATCGAGCAATCAGATTAATCTGATGCAATTGCCGAACTCAACTATAGTTGCAAAGTAGAAGCACGATTCACACTACAACAATTTTGTAATTGTTACATGAGTTCCGAGTACTCTTACACTAGAAAAGTCACTAAATGTCGTTGTTTTAGTTGCTCTTCGCGAGTGCGAATAGATAATAGAAGCTTTTTAAAATAGCCTACATAAGCCATGTTCTTGCCTTTCAGGTCGATGATCAAGTTTTCCTAAGTTCACTTTAAATTTACTTTATTCGCACATCAGATTCTATAGAATAGGTTAAAAGCGGAGGTAAGAAGGCTCTTATAATATACAGAAGGCAAAAAATATATTACCTGGTTATAGGCAAATGAAGTATGCCATTCAAGACGTATGTATATCGCTTTTTTGTTTAATTTTAACTCAACTTGCGTCATGCGTCCATCAACGTGAGGTTATTTAAACCATTACAAAAAAAATTGACATTTTATTGTTACCACTGTCAGCTTCCTGTAACGCTTGCAAGCGCTTAAAGGATCATGGGCGCACTGCAATGGTGTTCATAGTAGTAACCATCATCTTTGAAATTTGGGCCGTTATCATCATTCATGATGTATTCCAAACCAGCTGCAGGATGGAACTCGTCCCTTGCCAACTTGAGCGAACTGTACTGATTGATCGTTTTTAATGATCATCTTTTCGAAGCAATTCTCGTAACTCTTAGTTAGTTGGAATTTGATAAAACGTTTTTAGGTCTTTAACAGCTTTAGAAGATGTAAGATCATAAGAGAATACTGTTGAACATAATTCACGATGAGTTTACGAGGATCTTCTTGCATCTGGAGTGCAACTGAATTAGTTAACATTTGCGGTTAATATTATTATATTACACAAAAGAGTCACATCAGAAAGCCAATTAACTAAAACTAGCAAAGCGCCAAAGTTTATCTCACTACTGTCAGGCAAGTACGATATTATTCTCATGTTAGTTTCTAAGCGCTTTGTTTGGACACTTTGATCCATTTTTAGGGTGTATGAGATAAAAGAAAATACCATTAATCTTACGTAGGAGAATGCAGATCCCTTATGCAAGTGAAATTAAAAAAAAGAGATTAATTTAAAAATGAGACTTTTGTTAAAGATTAGAAAACTCTGATAGTACTCTGATACTAATCTATGCTGCTTTTAGGTAAATCACTTTTCGTCAGTTATGGTTGTTTAGTAAAATTAAAAAACGAGCGATTCCCAGATAATCTGAAACAATATCCCGAGTGCATGTCAAACGTATAACATTGAAATTTACAACTCGTTGATTGTTTGACGGTGACTGTTTAAAACCAAGCTTCTTCGTTAGTTTGGTTGTCACTGGGTTTCCCTTTCTTTCTGTTTATCGTAAAGTCATATCTGCGCGGTTAAGCGCTTTCTCGATAGTGCCGTTGATAGAACAAAATGGCTGGCTTTGGCATTAGAAGTTGAATGTGTGAGATAAATTAGAAATTGATTTTGGATATAATTCGCTTTAGCGGAGAAAATCTCGCATTCAACAAAATGATCATTTGATTATTTATATGTGATCAATCGTCAAATTAGACGGATTACGTTCTAGTGTTAACCATTTAGGTCATATTTCCCTATCAGTTACCTTGAGGGAATTGTATAGTAAAAGACCTTTCAGTTTATAGAAAGGTCTTTTTTGTTCTTGGGGTTTCATTGCTCGTTGTGTTTCGTTTTTCCTGCTCCTGCCCCGTTGACTGAATTAGAAGGTTCTTCTCTTTGGGTCCGTACCTGCATATATATATGTACAGGGTCGTAACAAGACAAGAATATACCGAAGGGTGAAGCGAAAACCCCTAAGCTGTGATTTACAACCAGCTGTGATACAAATCACCATTCCATTTTTTATTAGACATTGAAATTCTTGATCAGTATAATAATTACCGTTTACAATTACATCAGATAATTACAATTACTTTAAATAATTACAATAAAGCCCTACTTAGAAAGTTTACATTTCACTACGTTTGTGTTTTATTTATTTATTGTATGGTTTTAATATTGCTTTCCTGCTCGTGAACTGTGAGTGTATATGCACTGTACGACCAAAATTGTGGAAGTTACCTATCTCTTAGTATAAGATCTATTTCTTCGTTTATATAATAAGTTTGAAGCTTTAGTAAGGAGAATTGTTTTAAAACGAAGTGGCGCTTGTTTTTTTATCTTATATTACCGACTTATTGGGGGTTAGCCGGCAAAAACTAAAGCAGTGTTATTTAGGTCAAGCTGATACTTCCAGCACAGCTATATTTTGGTAGGTTAGGTTTTTATCTATATAAAAATAGCCTTTGTGATTCTGTAGGCTATAAACGGTCATTATCATCGAATTATCGGCAAAGGGTATTCTATTGGACTGCGTCCCTAACTGTAATTCGATCTAGATAGATCAGATTTAAACATGATTTGGAATTCTGTTGATTTGAATTTCAATCTCGTAAGAAGCCCTATAATATTAACTTGTTTAATCACCCAATCTGAACACACAGGACACATATTCTACAATAAGCATTGATTATTTGAAACCGTTCCTGCTACCCTCCAGTAAAAGAAAGGACAGGAGCAAAAGCTTCGCACAACCAAACCGTTCAAATTTGCTAATACAGATTGTGAGATCTTTGCTAGCGACCATAGGCACATACATTTGGTTAATTGAGTCATCCAGAGATTTCAATACGATTTTTCGAGATATAAAGACTGAACCTGTCGACAAGTTCCAACTGACCTTTTTTAAACTCCAGCTTTGAGTGATTTACTTACTCTTTGGTGCTTTGGTTGATTTACCTATTGGGTTTTACATTTTGAAACAAGACTGACTGCAAGAGTTGCGGGGGACGCACGCGGCAGACGCTCGCGGCGGCCGCCATGCGATTGACGCATGCGGTTTTGCTAGTTTGATCATCAACTGCAATATGGGAAGTATAGAAATGATCCCCGAGTGTAGTTGCATCTCAAGATTGTGTAACAAAGACGGAACATCACTGCATCATTCTCTATTATGCCGCTTTAAATACAGCTTAAGTCCAACCTTCGAAACTGAAGTAAACCATTGAAAACGATTTTAGCCCACTTTCAATTAGTCACTTTCAAAAACATGGACTCTACCTGCATATTCTAGTTGCCGACGGTATCTACGGTAGAATTACATTAATTCTGTGATTGTTACATAAACTGTATAGTATCATGGTGAGTACCTTCTAAGGCGTTTTAGATAGAAGACTAGATTTAAGGTGACTATTATAAGTGTGCTATGTGGTTTCACTGGGCTTTTGTGTGGTTGCCAGTGGTATTTTACAGTAAGTACCTTTACCTGAAGTGGGTGGCCGCACGGTAAAGAGTTCAACTCTTACTCAGGCGGCCCGGATTTGACCCCCGGAACCGGCGAGAAGGTCTTTCTCCTCGATAAAATCTAAGTACACTTCGCTGTGTTGTCAAATAGGCACGTTAAACAGTCGGTCTCCAAAATCATATAAACATATTTCTGTGGTTATCATTAAAAATTACACCGCTCTATACCACGCACAAGTATGTATTTACTTCTGTGGTTTGGCAATGTTAATTACAGTTGATCACCTTTAAAAACTTTATACGAATAATGTGACATTAACCCATTTTCTAGTATTTTTCCATATTTCTCTTTTCCAGTCTTTATTTGTTTTTGCAATACCTGACTAAAATGCTACCATTAATTAATTATGTTTATCATAAGTTATCTTAAGATTACTTATCAAAATACTTATTGTTCTTATATATGTCACTTAATCCTATTAATAGCTACTAACAAATATCTTGGTTATTATTAAACAGTAAAATAGGGCAGGATTAGATAAGTGGTGTTTAAGAATGAAAAACAAAGAACTATGCTTAATTTTTCTAACCTACTTACGTAATTATTATCATTCTTATTTAAATTATTAAATTAAAACGAGCTATAAATCTTTAATGTAAATTCAGCGTGGGCAATATTTTAATTAATTACTCGTCTAGCCATATATTTGAATAAAAATCTATTAATCATAAATTAGTCAGCACGAACATAATAGTGTGCAAATGTTTACTTTAAGAGCTGCAGGACTTCAGGGCGTCCTTTAAAAGCAAGCATGTAGAAAGATTTATACATTCCAGAGTACCATTTTACTCTAGTCCTGAAAGCACATATTATTAAAGAGAAACCGGAACGAACAACCTACACGCTCGGAAACTGAACTTGACTTGAGTTATTTTTGCCTTTAGGATTTCTTACATTAAAAACAGTCGAAGAAGTGAGGACATAGTAAATCCTGAAAAAATTAAATAAACTCTCTACTGTATGAATAGACGAGGGGAAAAGGCAAATGTTATAAAAATAAAATTTATCGCCCCTATGCGGAAGGAGAAGAAAATGTATATGTATAGATACTTATAGGGTGTTAAAGGTATACATAGATGAGACATGAGATGAAAGAAATAATCGACTTAAATTTAACATGCGATTAAAAATAACGGAACTAAGTAGCCTTTAAATGACAGTTACACTTATCTTACAAAGAAACATTTACATTATAGCAAGTTTGCGGTACCTACAAACTGGCTGCCATACCGTACGAAAGCCTGATCGACCACGTTTTTAAACACCCCTGGTTTAGATGAAATTTTCAAATAGAATCTCAGACTAGAAACTAATGAAACTTTAACATCAAGGGAAAAAAGCCACTTTTTCGACAAAAGACTCAACATCAATAATTCAACTTTTTCAGCTCTATCACTATTAGTTTTCTTGAATAGTCAAATCAAATCAAGTTCTCTTTCTCAAAGATCATCATATCGTATTATAAATCAACCAAAATTTTAATAAAATGCGTGTAATATTGAAACAAATAATGACGTGTAGAGAAAAATAGATAGATAACTGAATGTTTGAACAATAAAATTCTTCACCTCTGGCGTGGTTAACAAATAGAGTTTTATACTCCTTCGTTCGAGTTATATCTTTCAGTTCCAGTAACTTTTGCAAATCAAAATGCAATCTCGTTACGTTTCATGAATGAAATGATGAATTTCATACAAACAGCACCATTAAATAGTTATTGTAGAAGCGATCTTTAACTGGGTTACCACTGTCTTTGTCCACATCCGTCACTTTATCTAGGAAAGAGTTTATTATATAGGGCATTCGATTGTCAACGTTGTCGTAATGCAATTATTGCGTTAATGGCTGAATGAATACCACTATAAAGGGACCAATTGTCATTAAAAATGAATTTTTAATTTCCATGTATTATAAATAATATCATAAATTATGCCAAAAATTTATAAAATACTGCTAGAATTTTAAAATTCTAAAAAATGTAGAAGACTATTTTCTATACAGAAGTTATTCATCTTTGTGAGAAATCATCCTTTAATTATCTTGTATATATTTTTTTGGATTAAAATACAACTTGTCTTTTGTCTATATTGAATAACATATTCGGCAAGCATAAGATATCATAGTTAGAAGTTTTGAATTTTGAATAGAATTCTCTGGTATGATATTTTCTGGTGGCGAATACATAACTTATTTGACACAACAATGAAATTAATCTATTAGTTGTGAGGGGTATTTTTATTAACGCAGTGCCTCTGTAATCTCTATTTACGCACTGAAACTGTTTTCGTTATTTATCTATAATACGAATTTTACAATAATAAGCAAATAGTTTTTAAATACTAAAATCAAACAGTTATCAGTCGGTCAATCAAATTGATTTTAGAGCTAAACAGAAAATTATAATTAATTGCGATTTCTGCAAAAATGGTAGTTTCAGATTAAATCTTGCAACAGTGTAAACGCAACAAATATTTTAAAGTGAAATATTCAATAATAACAAAGTTTGTCTATTTAATACATAAACTAAAAGTAAAAGAGAAATAATGTTTATACAGTTAAAAGATGAGCAGAAATTTGGTGTGTATAGAAAGATGTCGAAAGATAGTCCTGCCTTGTTGATTTGTGTAATTTGGACTCGATTGTATTGTATTGGTTTTCTGAAGGGCAGCCGATAAGTAAAACCAACGTTCCAGAAGGAAACTTTTAGTATGGAGAACAAAGACGCGTAACGTAAAAACGTAGCGTAAAAGAAAAAAGCCTAAAAAATTATTCTGCATTAATTTAACAGTTTATCATCATAAACTACAGCATACCGAAATAGCTGGTATGCTTGGAAATTATGAAAAAAGGTGAATAAACCACAACTCTGCTTGTTCCCAAAGAATTTAAACTTAACTCATACAAGGAAGTAATTATCATCTTTTGCGCTATTTAAAAAACAGTAATAAGCAGAATTTACTAATGAAAAATTCCAAACTAGAACATAACCAAATAAGGAATAGCCAATAAAAATGTTTGCTCAAAAGCACTATCAAAGTAGGAATAGCAAGATTGATAATAGCACAATGGAGAAAAGCCTTTTTAAGAAGAAACTAAGTTGAATACTAAAGTGATATCGAACTGGGGAAATGCCAAAAAAAATGTAACAGTAACATTGAAATATCTTTAGACTACTCATGAGTTTTAGTCATACAGACGAACTTCTTTTTCTTCTTCTATTTACACTCTTTTCTTTCCCAGCCCTATTTGCTCATCTTATGCCTGCTTGTCTAAACTGTTTGCTATGCCTTCCAATTAAACGGATTATTCTTAAGTGTTCATACTTCATGGCTTCGATTTCAAGGATTGGGAAATAAAGAATTAAAACTGTCAAAAGATTTCATAATCTTAGTACTTAGATAACGTTATAAGAACTTTAGAGGTGGTTAATTATAAGATTTCAAGGAGCAAAGTACTAAACTGTACACAACACACCAAACACTGAGCAACAGAGGTGGTTAAGAATTACTTGGTTCGAATATTGCATGAAGATATGCTATAAAATTAAATATTGTCCTGCCGTGGTTCAACTTCTCTTCATCAGCACACCAGAAGTTCCAGATAAGGTTATATAAATAGATATACATGACAAAACTTTAGGGCGAGGCTAAAGTAGCCGAAGACATGACACAAAATGGTATTATTGAATACATTTTATGCATCTATTTAAATCTCTAAGAGGTAATATCCATTCAACATAGAGTTACCCGAAGCATCATTTTGTTGAAAAATAATTAGAATTTTTTGCATTGTCAGTATTTGTTTTACGTATCCCACTTGCGTTGAGCTTATGGTCACGACCTCTTAAGGTGTCAACGATTTAAGATACGCTCAATTAGCGCGTGACTTACTTATGTAAGAGCTTCCAGTTCTTACTGGTGGGAGCGAAGCTGTCTGTTCACCCTCCTATCCTTCTAGAAAGCACTTGATTATTGTTCTTTGAGGAAACCGTTTCTCTCATAGAACAATTATCAAGGGACCACTGCCAATTCTGGAGCCATCTCCAAACTAAGGGATGAAATAGTCCAGTCATAGTGGGATACATAACGCCAGGCAATTCCTTGTATTGTGATCAAATTTTATCTGAATGACGGAGTAAAAGTATGCCTACAAGATTATCCTATATCACATTGTTCCCGTTATTATTCCCAAATGTGGAATATATTTGTACTATACTTAAAGTTGCACAGCTACTTTCCCCATGATGGTCTTTAATAAGAGAACATTACAGAATCTGGTACAGAAAGTATACGGCATTACAATTGGTATGAATTAATTAACAAAAATATTGAAGTCGGCAGTTTAAAATACGGAACTATAGTTAGAACTGTACACTTACTTAAACTTAACGGGTATACGCCACAACGGTCAATGGCTACTTTGGCTGTTGTGGTTATGGCCACGAGGACTTATTTAGTAGTTCCCTAAATAAGTAATGGAAAGTTGGTTTAATAAAAGCATTTAAGTGATTAACCTTGACCATCAAATTGTTTCAAACATGTCTTACAAACCATGGAAGGGTTCCATGGATCAGTAAATGTAGCATTTCATGTGTACAATAATAATTATTTGCTTTTTTTTTAAGTGTCCAAGTAATTAAATTTTAAAACTGATAAAAACAGCAAGTTACGTATTTCAAATTCAATGCAATGAAAATCTACAAATAAAACTTTTTCGTGCTTGGTCGTTCTCAAAATGGAAATATTGCTGTAGGTAAATAAGTTATAGAGAAAACTTCTTTTGATGTTAGGTTAACTACCGTGTAAACTAAAGTATCATGAGTCTATAAATAGTTAGAGTGTATTAAGTAGTATCTGCGTATTAAAGAGCGAAACAAGCTTTAATGACACCAAAATAACTATTAAAAAAAGTTAGTTTGCTTAGTGTTTACACGCTCTCCTCTTTCTCTCTCACTCACACATACGCACATTCTATGAGAAGGCGACAACGTTACAAACAAAAGTGTTACGATTTGCACAGTTGGCCGTTGTGATCATTTTGGCTGTTGTGGTCATGTGCCACGGTTGGCCGTTGTAGTTATTTTGACCGTTATGGTCACTCACCACAGTCGTCCATTGTGGACCTTTTGGCCGTTGGGGACATTTTGGCCGTTGTGATCAAAATGGCAGATGGGGTGGAGTTTCGAGTTGGCCGTTGTGGCTGTGGGCCCGCTGTTATCCGTTATGGTCACGGAGGCCGTTGTGGTCATGGCCACAACGACCAAAATAATGATTGGCCGTTGTGGCGAGGCATCAACTTAATTATACTAGAATTTTTCTGGACAAACGCTGTTACTTTTATTAACTGTCATTAAACTATAGAGGGAGATAAAATGTCTTCAGCAAAATTTAAAAAGGTTTCTGCAATGACAGATTATGAATTGGTTAATGGATTATGACGAAGATAAATTAGTATGAAGGTTCAATAAGAACAAATGTTAAGAAGTTCGTATTTTCTGCGGTCAGGTATCCACGTGAAGGCTAGAAACAGTACAGTATAAAGTATAGTACATAACATAGGTTATGTACTATAACAGTACATAACAGTACCTTGCATACAAAATCTTAATGATAGAAAAGGAGGGCGGTGTATCTTTACCTGCAAGAAGCAGCCATAGAAGCGAAAGCTTTAAGCAGGGGCGGCGTCACGGAGTTAGAAATTGACTCCCGGATACCCAACACCGAAAACCAAAACGAGGTATATCTGTCTACCTAGAGCTGAAAAATTGACCGAAAACAGACGCGAATGGGTTTCAGGAGAGGCGATCAAAAATGGGGGTGACGGGACAAGGTCGAGAATTGGCCTAGAGTACTTGGGAGGCTAGTATATGTGACCTCCCGAACTTTCGAGTTACGTACATAAAATTAGGCTGACTTACTTTTGCACAGTTTTTGGGTTAAAAGGGGGGGCAAGATGTTCGGTTTTTAGGTTGTAACCTCTTTGATATGTCAGTTTCCGCGTCTGTTGATGCTCGGTTCACCAGTTTGGGTTGAATAGTTTCCAAGACCTACCGCTTCCAAATGGAGATCAAAAGTGCAGAACTTTAGGGTATGACAAACAAGATTTTTAGGTAGAGAAGGTCAGGCGACGACGCTGGCAAAGTTTTCGGAGACCAATATACCGTACCGTATCGCTAAACCATCTAGCGAGGGTGTGATCGACAGTCACGGTCACGTTTTTAAACTTCTACTCATGTCAGATTCTCTAGTCGGGCTCCAGACGGGAGGATGCCTTCAATTGTTTCGAGTTAGTTTAGGGTAATAGGAGAACGAAAGTTTTAAAATTGTTACGTGCAAAAAGTTGAAAACGAATTCGTTGTCGTAGGAAGTTTTCTCTTTTATTATAAGCAGTATTAAAATTCTGTTATGTTTTTTAATGTGATTGAACCTAGCGGAGACTATTATAAACAATGATTTCTTGTTAAAAAACCGTTAATAAAACGGGTTCTCCGCTTGCGAACCGCATCTCGGTGACACACTGTATATAACGGTGCGATCTAGTTCAAAAATTTTTATTTGAGAAAATTCGTTTTCCAAAAGTGAATAACATCATTTTAGATTGAAGTATTTCTTCTAGTACGCATAAATAATTTATGCTAACTTTTTACAATTTTGAACCATAGTGGTTTGCGGTGCTTACACCATATTTATCAGCTACTATCACATGATGTGGTATACCAATGTTACGATAGTTTTTAAATATTGCATCATCTTTGCAGTTTGTTTAATCTTTAAGAAAATCTTGATTAACTGTATAGTTAAAAGTAATCAACTTGGAGGGTGAAACAGTGTTGATCTAATGTGGACTACTTAAGTTTGAAGTTTCGTATGAATGTCGAACATTTTGAACTAACATAATTATTTCGAGTGAATATACCAACCACGTTTGTAATATTCACATCGATTCCTTTAGTTCAGAGACATTAACGCATCAAGCAGAGAAATTGGGGTTGATTGAAACACGTTCAAAGTATCATCTGCTAATGAGTTCAAAAGAACGCGAAACAGTCGATTTCACTACTTAACGGGAAATGGATAACCTAATGAAGTACCGATAATCGATAATCCGATACAAATTGACTGATAATGAGTAAAATAGAAAATGTAAGAAACTAATTGAGAAAACTTCACAAACTAGTTTACAACACTGAACAGCTAACAATGTGTTTAATCAGTTGAAGTCATGCTTCATACAAGGCTTTTAAGGTACAAAATCCTGCTAATACATTAAGTTACTTACAAACATCGATCTACTACATCATTAAAAAGTATAAAACTAATAAGTTTTAAAGGGATCAATACTTTTATTGCTTGTTGAGTTTAAAAACTTTTTAGCTAGAGCTTATTACATCAAGCAAGCTCTGGCCAAATTCGTGCTACATTTATAAATATCTGACGGACTATCTCTCTTATACCTACCCTTCCGCAGAATTCGCACCCTGGATCTGTAATTACTATAGAACAGAGCTTATTACTATCCTGAAACATGTTATACGGAAACTGGTCCAATTACGGTTTAAGGAGTCAAAACGAGATGATTAGGTCGGCAGGTTTCATATAAATTTTAAATCTGTGGATTAACAGATTTTTGCGATAGTTCTCTCATACTGCGATAGATGTATGCAACCAAATATTGATCGAAATGTTTTCTAAATACATATGTAAAAATAATGTTTACTGTCCGGGCACTTGTTTGGGCTGTCCGATCTAGTGCAGTGTTTACAAAAGACTAAACGAATAAAACTGTGTAGTACTATTAACTGATTATCAGATTTATGGAATTTCTAGTATTCAAACGCAGAGCTCTTCATTCAAGTTTATCCATATCAAATTCTGATGTCAGCAATAAAAGAAATACAAAAAGGGTGGAATTGTTTCTGTTTAATGAAATAGAACAAAGTGAAGGGGGGTGTAATATTTCTTTTTAAAAAATTTCCAGGGGAATGTCATTCACTCCATTACCACACAGTGGCACGTATTTTAAATAAAAAAGTTGGTATAGTAGTAGAAACGAGGGTTGGGATGCAAAGCGCGTATAAGACATAAAACATTCTCTTGAATTGATGCCAGTTTTCCGCATTTTCTATTTCTCTTTCTTTTGTTTTATATATTATTATATTTCTTTAAGTTACAGTTAATGTACTGCAATAATTTTCCCTCCAAATATTTCCCCTTAATTATCCCTCCATTTAAATAAAACTAGTTTTCCTTATTTCTCTTAGTAGAAAACAAAATGAGAATTCGAAAGACCGGAAGCGTTCGTGAGAAATTATCTTAATGTTTACCCTTTGAGGATGTGCCTAGGAGAAATTCTCGTTTTCGTTCTCTCGCGCTTCCTTCCTTCAACCCTGCACCATTTGTATGAGCCAGGTATCGTGAGCAATTAATTAGTGGAGCTTTTGTCTGGGCCTACTGTTTTTGGCATGTCAATCTAGTGTGGTGCGGTGGTCTCGGGATCGGAGCTAGTGATATGGCAATGGTGCCACTACTACCGCATCGAGTAAATGGAATCACGGCACGCGCGTTGTATCGATTGGACAACGAATGGGGTACCGGTTTTTTTGCCGTTCGGTTTACCGCTAGCTTCTCTTTAAAAAGCTAAAATCGACCATACGACACCTGATACTGGGAAAAGCCCTTCCACTTTAATTTCAGGACTCTCCCGCAGCAACACCGTCGTCATTTGCTTCCTCGAGGGGAGTTAAAAAGCAGTAGTACCAACTTTTGAAAACTGCCGCGCAATAAAAACGTTCGCATTAAGAAGCAGCAACATTACCGCAATGACAAAACCAGAACGCACAGATGTGCGCGTATTAAAGCCCTTTGTGAAACTTGAATACAAAGAGATATTACAGTTTATATTCGAAACTTGAGCCTCTAGTGCAGATGAATGTGTGTCAGTAATAATTACCGGCTGTTCGTTTGCAGACGTACGCATAAGTCCGACTGTGTTAATTAGACTGTTTGCGAATGCCACATAATATAAACAAAACTGATGACAACTTCTTCAGTGCTTGTTCCACATTTGAACGGAATAAGGCAATCGAGGAAAACCATTGAGGTGAGGGTGCACAAACTTGAAAGTTTATTTTGGGGTGAAAAGTCATCGATAATAATGAGTGTACGAAAAGCGTTTCCGCCTTGCCGAAAAGGTGAAACTTGTGAATTTAGAAGAAACTTTTTCGCGTATTTTGATTCTTGTGCTTTTCTGTCCATGTTGAACTTTAATTAAGAGGCGTAAAATTTATCGAATTGAAAAGAGATATTTAGAAAGATATTTCTTTTGTGAAGGTATTAATAATTACTCTATCAGTTGGAAATGGTGTTCGACGAACAACAATAAATGCTGTTAAGTGTAAGTATCGATCAAAATACTTATATTGTTAGGAGGGTTATTAATTGTAGCAGTTCGGCAAAAAGGGTATGGTATGCTACGTTGAAATCGACAATAATAAATAACGCTTTGCACTTACAAAAAAGATGACAGTCGATTTGTGGATTAGTACGGTACCAATTACAGGGGTTAATGAGGATTAATTGTGTAAAGGGATTATTCAAACGCTCACAACAATACCTTTTGTGCAACTGAATAAAATACACATGCTTTTCATTTAGCTTTAACTATGGAACGTTTTTGTTGGACATTTTTAAAACTGGATTTTGATTCGGTACAATAAGAATAGATTTCAGCATAACACCCGCATTACTGAGCGGATGGTACAGAAAAACATCGATTGAATATTATTCCCTATAGTGCCAAGATCATGTTGTCTGTCAAAATGTTAGAACGCCGTTATCAATTGCGTGCTTCTCATTTCCAAATCAGAATCACTGACACAAAATTTGTTACTTTTTCCAATATTTTATACACGAAAGAGTGTGAGAAATCAGGAAGTCTTTTATCGTCGACTTTCCGAGAGACAATGATGGCCATCTTTTCTGTATTGACAGATAATTAGAGACGGCAATGTCTGCATTGTAAAAAAGTGCCCTCTCCAATTCCCGTCATTCCATTACAGAACTGTAAGTGTGGTACTTGGCTCGGTGCTGAACTCGACAGGCGCCTTTGCTCGAGCGCTAAGTTCGTACGGGTTGTTTTGGCAATGGAGTACCAGATGGGGTGCCAAGTTGCTTACAAAGTGGCGCAGGGGGGCTTCCGGTGACGGCGGTAACTCTAGGGCGTCAGTTATTTTAGCGTGGTATGCTCCACGGGTCCGAGTAACTGCTAGTGGAGAAAAGGTAATTCAAGGAACTGTTGGGGTCGCTGAGATCGGCTCTGTCTGGATCAGTTTACCTGTTCCGAAAGCTCTCACAAAATAAGAGGGTGTTAATACTAGCAAATAAAACACACAATTACTAAACCTAATAGTATTTATTACCATCAAAGCTCTAGCAAACGTAATCTTTAAACTAAAAAGCATACGGAATATATTGGAAAACAGGGTGTAGGGTAATGAGGGACGGACCGGACAAAAGGGAGGACGAAAAGAGACCTCCAAATTAACATGAAGTGAAGTCTTGGAAAAGGGATGCAAGGATGAGACTCCCAGGTTAATACGCAGTGAAGTCTCGGAAAGGGTAAGTAATGAAAGTGGGGCGGCAAAGGAGTCGGAACTACAGTAAAAAGATTCTTATAATCCCTGTGGGGCGGCGGTTGACTGTTTGGCAGGTCTGCTCCTGACTGGTCTTGTTGTCTTCGAGTTCTGGGAATGAACTGAATAAAACGGCTTACTCATCTGCTTTCATAGGTGTTCTCGAAGCGTGGGGAAAATAGTAGGAGTTAAACAAAGCTGCGTACTCCAAATAAACGGATAGAGAAGGGACGCGTGCTCACGCTTAAGTCGGGGGCTTATCCGAGCGGCTGTCGATTACACGGATGATAAGCTTATTCACTCATAACTTAAAATAATTAACCAAAATATAGTAACTTCGTTATAGAACATAGGTCTTCAACGAGATGTCTTTATCGAATTATATTTTTGGCGATCGACTTAATTTCGCCTCAGGTTTTTCCCACTAGTCTTGCTTCTCCCAGGATTGTTCTTTTCCAGGTCATTTTCGAGCATCCTCTACTACGACTCCCTTGTGGATTCCACTCTGGTGCCATTCTTGAAATATCATGTTCTGGTGTTCTGAAGGTATGAGCCTGCGTGTGTGTATTTCTATGTCGATCAGACCAGAAAATATTTAAAATTCTTCGTAGGCATTTGTTTATGCACACCTGTAAAGCCTTGGATAAATTGTCTATTGTTTCCCTGGCCTCGCAGCCATATAGGAGTACGGATTTTACAATTGTATTAAGTACATACACGTAGTTTAGTGTTAGTTGAGTATGTTCTGGAGCTCCTTGTTGAGCATGCGAAATGCGCCTCTGACTTTCTGAATTCTTACTTTGACATCTTTATTTGTTCCAGTCTCCCGATCTGTGACACTGCCCAGGTATGTAAATTCATCGACAATGTCAATGGGTTGGTTGTAGAGTTAATATAGGTGATTAGCATTATCGGTGTTGATGCGCAGTTGTTTTGTTTGCGTTTATGTGTAGACCAGCTTTTCTCGCTTCCTCATAAAGGCGCGCAAATCTTTTGCTTCATGTCATTGAATGAATGTGACAGTAGGCAGAGGTCGTCAGCGTAATATAGGTCTTTTAGCCGTTTATTGAAGCCCCATCTGATTCCCTTGGCACGATGTTAAACAGCACGGGCGATAAGACACATCCTTGCTTAACCCCATTTTTTACTCTGATGGGGTTACTAGTTCTTTTTTTGTGAAAGTCTGTGTACAGTTTAATGATTCTGAGATACTTGTCTGGTATTCTCTTTTCTTTAAGAATTTCCCACAGGGCAGCGTTTGAGACGGTATCGAATGCACGTTCGAAATCCATAAACACAAGGTACAGTGGCGTGCGAAACTCTACCGATTGTTCCATGACTATCCGAACTGTATTTATGTGATCAATACATGATTTTGGCTTCCTAAAGCCTGTTTACTCTTTTCTTAGACGCTGCTTCTATGGTTGCTGACAATCTGCCCTGAATAATTAATGTTGTCATTTTAGCGTTTAATAAAGTAATTCTGCACCAGTTATGAACGACAGTTGTTTAGGTCGCCTTTGTTGGGAGCTTTATGATAAGACTCTGTTCCATTCCGCCTGTGTATGTTCTTGGTTCCAGGGTTTTGTATATGCGGATGTAAAAGGTTAGCCATAGTTGGTGAGCAAGCTTTGAAAATGTCTGGTGGGATATTATCTGATTCCGCCGCTAAGCCATTGTTAAGGAAACTAATGACTTTTTAAATTTCATTCGACGAAGGTGATGTGAGAATTCTTAATGATGTAGGAGGAGACTCAATTTGCTCGTCGAATTGTCGATTTACAACATCACTAAAGTGTTCGCTCCATATGTTTAGCTGTTCCTCTGTCTATGTTACAACTTCTCCGTTGTTGTTTTTCAGTATTGCTGAGTCACGAGTGATACTTTATTGGAGGTGATTTTATAGATGTGGTAGAATTTTATAGAATCGTTATTCTCCGATGCTATTTCTGCATCAAGGGTTCTATTCTCTTTTGTCTTTCTTTGCTCCTCTTCTAACATTTATTTTCGCTTGTCTATAGGTATATTCTTGGCGCAATTCTACTTTTCTTCTTCGTTGTTACTTTTTTTTATTTCACGCCTACACAACGGGGGAACCAACATCTAAGGTCATCTGTCCCCCATCTAACATGCAACACGAATACACACATCCATAGTTGAAGTGGCGGAATTTTCCAATTAGAAAAATCCCGCCGCCCCAAGTGGGATTCGAACCCTTGGAACACGAGTGATGCACTGACACCACTCGTCCACCGCCGGCCCTCTTCGTTGTTACTATTATTTATCTTGTTTTTAGGTTCTTTTCGTTTTTCTATCTCCAAATATCTTCTAATATCCATTCCTTCCTTTCCGCTTTTCTTTATGGATTCGTTTATGCGGGAATAATGTGCCGGCTGTGACCAGTCCACGTGTACAAAGAGTTTGCCATTTCCGTTTATTCCCTGTCACGACAGGTTTTCATTCCAGAAGACTTTTTTGTCCTTTTGCTGGACAAAATTCCTACCCCATTTTCATGATTTTCTTCAATTTGTTTACCTGAGTATATAAGTAATCTGTGGCGAAGCCACGGGGGGGATATGGGGAATATATCTCCCCCAAGGGTCAAGGACTTCAAAAAAGTATATGAAAAGTAGATGAAATATTTGACAAACTGACCAAAAAACCATGGCACTTAGATTTTGTTTTGTAATGCTTTTTGTTGAATAAAGACTAGTATTCTAAAAATATTGTTTTTTATTCAGCATTCTTTAATGTTTGCACTTTTGTTCCATACAATCTATAAAAAAAACCTAAATAAACAGTTATTATAAGTATACGTTGAGTGCCAAACCTGCGTGAAGTTGGCACCCCCATATAAGGATTTCGAAAAAAAAAAATCACATAATTTTGCCCAAATTATGCCCAGTTTTGACCAATAGTTGTTTTATTTTGCACAGCCCCCCTTAACTCGTGAGTCAAAAGCCGAGTTTCTATGGTGTGGCACCCCCATAAGTGATTGCAATAAAATAAAGTAGGCCATAATTTTTTTAATAATAATAATAATAATAATCTTTATTTCTACAGGTTTACACCCAATAACAGAAACAATGATAAATACATAAACTAATACAATAATGTCGACAGAGCATGTTTTACCATTAATGATGTTCTTTGTACTTGGTAATTAGAGTTTTTAATCCATCAAAGTTGATATCAGAAAAAGTGGAAATAATGTTATAAGTAGAGCACATTTTGAATACAGGTGACATATTTATAATGTTAGTATGACCTGCAGCTAAATAAAAGTTATTGCCCAAGTTATGCCCAGTTTTGACCAATAGTTATTTTATTTTGCCCAGTCCCCCTTAACTCGTGAGTCAAAAGCCGAATTTCTATGGTGTGGCACCCCCATAAGCGACCCATCACAGATACCCATCACAGGGTATCTATAACGCATTACACACATCTTAAACAATATCTGATCTTGGGATTAACTTTTGACTCACTACCTAACAATTCTAAACCTCATATAGGTCAGTCAAAGGGTTTTCAAGTTTTGTCCAACCTTATTTCTTGATCTAAACCCGGTGACTCATTTATAAATGTAAAGTTCAATATCTCTAATGATGTCTGAAAGTCGTAGAAGTAATTCTGATCTTGGACAAAACTTTATACTTACTAACTAACAATTCTAAGCCTTATTGGGTTAGGGCAAAACTTGAAAACCCTTTGAATGACCTCTACAAGTCTTAGAATTGTAAGTTAGTGAGTCTAAAGTTTTGCCCAAGATCAGAATTACTTCTACGACTTTCAAACAGAACCCGGGATGTTGAACTTTACATTTATGAATGTGTCACCGAGTTTAAGTCAAGAAATAAGGTTCGGCAAAACTTGAAAGCCCTTTGAATGACCTCTATGAGGTTTAGAATTTTTAGGTAGTGAGTCAAAAGTTAATCCCAAGACCAGATATTGTAGAATACTGAAATAGAAACTCGGCTTTTGACTCACGAGTTAAGGACGGCTGGGCAAAATAAAACGACTATTGATCAAAATTGGGCATAACTTAGGCAAAATTAAGGCCTACTCTATTTTATTGCAATCGCTTATGGGGGTGCCATACCATAGAAATTCGGCTTTTGACTCACGAGTTAAAGGGGGCTGGGCAAAATAAAACAACTATTGGTCAAAACTGGGCATAACTTGGGCAAAATTATAGCCTA
The DNA here is from genome assembly GCA_929113105.1 of Agrypnus murinus. NCBI lineage: Eukaryota > Metazoa > Arthropoda > Insecta > Coleoptera > Elateridae > Agrypnus > Agrypnus murinus. The sequence continues at coordinate 171,852,979 of OV816026.1, read as the reverse complement.
CTTTATTTTATTGCAATCGCTTATGGGGCTGCCACACCATAGAAATTCGGCTTTTGACTCACGAGTTAAAGGGGGATGGGCAAAATAAAACAACTATTGGCCAAAACTGGGCAAAATTATGGCCTACTCTATTTTATTGCAATCGCTTATGGGGGTGCAACACCACAGAAACTCGACTTTTGACTCACGAGTTAAGGAGGGCTGGGCAAAATAAAACAACTATTGGTCAAAACTGAGCATAACTTGGGCAAAATTATGGCCTACTTTATTTTATTGCAAGTTAAGGGGGCCAACTTTACGCAGTTCAGAGCCAAGCCTGCGGATTTTCTTTTATTATTGTATATCCCCCCCCCAAGGGCCAACTCTGGCTACGCCACTGTAAGTAATACTTCGAAACTCAGATTGTAGCTGGTTTTCGATTCAAAAGTTGTCATGATATAATCCGTCCGGTTTTCATTCATTGAGTACAACAGTTTTTGGAGCTGAACCCTTTGTCATTGATTTCCCAGTAACCATACAGCCAGATTTCGAGTTATTCCTTCGATTTCTGCTTCAAAAAGAAACTTCAAAGGCTGGAGATTTTACGTTTCGAAAGATATGACAACAAAAAATGTTTTTGTCTTGAAGATATGAGAACACAGAATTTGTTGCTTCGCAAGAAATTTAAAATATATATTCAAATTAAGGAGCACCGTTCACTAAATTTTTAAATGGAATGTTACAATATATTATTCCTCGTGTTCACTGTGCACTGATAAGGGAATTCACTGAGAATGTTATTCACTATCGCTGTTGAAGGTCGATGGGTAACTTCCGTTACAGTCTAGTATGGATTGATTGAGCTCCCAGACTATAGTGAGTTGCGCCACTACACCGATTAAGGGTGTTGTAAAAGTTCTTGGAGCACTTATTAATAAATTCTTGTACTATTGGAATGCCCAGTTCCTTATGCAATTGAGTGTTTCGGATGAACCATTCAGCATTAATTTGTGATGATGCGGAGCACTTTGGTTTGGAGAACTTGTAATTTATGTATGTTTGTTTTCGACGGGGATCACCAAATGCAGCATTTGGTCTTAAGTGTTGATTTCTTGTTCAGGATGGGATATAGCATGCCGAGTCGTGAATACGATTCTGATAGCTTCTTGTTAGTGTGGTGACTCCATGTTAATCGTCGGTCCAGATATATACCAACATATTTAACATCCTGATCTTTCGGGGTCCACGGTATTGGGGTGTTATCTATAGTGATGTTGGGTGGGTCAGTGGGTCTACGTAGCGTGAAAATCTTGCATTCACATTTGGTAGCATTTATAGTGATACATCAGTGGTGAAACCAAGCAGTTAATCTATTTATGCCTTTGAAGATTTTCCATTGCTTTGTTGATACCTGTATGCTGTGCTATAATCGCTGTATCGGTAGCATACATCGTCACGTCATTGTAGGGAATGGTTGGAATATCGGGCATAAAGGTGTTAAATAAGATTGGCCCCAGAATTGAGCCTTGAGGGACTCCAGATCTAATTTGGCGGGTGTTGGACAGGTACGAGCCAATTCGTATCTGGGAGCTTCTGTCATTCAGAAACGATTGGATAGTTAGCAATAGGTATGCTGGAACACCCATTTTTTGCAATTTATATATTAGCCCGTCCGTCCAAACGCGGCCGAAGGCTTGTGCAACATCCACAAATGCAATTAGGGTATGCATCTTAGCTTCATACCCTCGTTCGATAATTTCCACGAGTCTAAGTACCTGGTGGCTGGTGGAATGCTGGTTTCTAAACCCAAATTGCATGGGGGGTATAGCATTGTGATCATCCATGAATTTAGTCAAGCGTCTGTGTATTACTCGTTCTAGAAGTTTAGATACTGTTGAGAGCAGGCTAATTGGCCGGTACAAATCTGGGTCGCTATAGTTCTTATTGGGTTTGGGGAACATCAGTATGTGTGCCGTTTTCCATGCGTGTGGAAAGTATGTTGTTTTTAGGCACGCATTGAAAATTGCTGTGAGGTAAACTATCGATTTGATGGGAAGGTTTTTTAAAATAATTTTGGGGATCATATCCTTACCAGGTGCTTTTTGCTATATTCTCTAATTTCCGCCGGTGAAACCGGATCTATGGTGTAATATTGTTGTAGTTGTCATGAGTATTAATTTCTCGTTTTACTTGTTCAATATGGCCCAGGTTGTTCTAAATGCGTGGCTAGCACTTCACTTTTCCCTTGATCATAGATCTTCATTTATAACAGCACATAATTGTAATTATGTATTTACAAATAAATCTTAATAAATAATTGATTAATTTTATTTTTTCCATTACTGCCGCAAATAAACTTTTGTCGGACTAGTACTGTAAAAGGGAATTTTCCGGGTCAGTTCTATAAATAAGTACTTTTCGACCTAAAAATTGTACAGTAATGCATGATTTTCAAGACGGGTGTCTAAAAATTATTTTACTATTGCTTGTACTTAATGTGCTGCTTTCAGATAGATATATCTTCGATATTCTTATTAAAGCTGTCGTAGAAAAAAATCTGTGCACCCTTCGATCAATACGAAATCTTGAATGTAGACTAGGGTGGTCCAACAAAAAAGCAAAGTCGGGAATCTTATGCTCTCACCCCCTAGGATTATTGTATATCGAAAAAAAGTACCCCTATTTTTTTATTTTGAAATCGGACAATGTTTAGGGGTGCCTCAAAGCCCTTAAAGTTTCCCATGTATTTTATATGGAAAAAAAACACTTTTTCATAAATTAGGTATAGAATTTTAGAAAATCATTATTTTTCAACGGGACTACTCTGTTTCTCTTCAGAAATGTTCAGAGAATGACATCCAATAATTTATTTATCAAAATATTTTATATTAAAAAATAGTAATAAATATTTTTTAACGATCTTTCTGTATTTCTTTCATTTATGAGGTTTTTTGCGGGTCTGTAAAAAATAGTTAATATAAAAAATTTAACAAATAAATTATTGGATATCATTCTCTGAACATTTCTGAAGAGAAACAGAGTAGTCCGGTATAAAATACATAGGAAACTTTAAGGGCTTTGAGGCACCCCTAAACATCGACCGATTTCAAAATAAAAAAATAGGGGTACTTTTTTTTCGATATACAATAATCCTAGGGGGTGAGAGCGTAAGATTTCCGACTTTGCTTTTTTATTGGACCACCCTAATGTAGACTCACCACACACCCCCCCCTACATAGTAAAAAAAGAAATTTCTGTTATCAAGTCTTGTGACCTTTTTTACCCTGTCGCCTGGACTAAATGGGATTGTTGCTAGGGAGCCTACTTTCCGAAGAATGCAGTATTCTAGCCCATGATTGTCGGGGTTTTCAAGTTTTCGAGCTAGCGCCTCTGACATGACCTAACGACTACCAATATAACACTGGTAACCGGGACCGACGGCTTTACCTGCCCTCCGAAAACACGACCGGTTGCAATCTTCGTACTACTATAGGGGTCACCCACCCAACTTCTGACCCGGGCCAACGTAACTTAACTATAAATACTGTTTGACCGGTATTCATAGCAGTAGCCCATGCAACCTTTCGAATGAGTCACTGAGTAGCTGATAGATTTGATATTACTTCATTTATGGCCTTGGCAAATGAAGAGAAATCTTGAGACAAGATCTTGTATAAATACTTATTCAAACATGACTTGTAATTGCTAGATATGCAACTGCGAGATGGATACTTAAGATTAGTTTCATGGTATGTCCTTCATCTGGCCCTTTGAAATTATGCACGCGTTTTTCTGCAAATGTCTACAAAATTTTGATAGATCTCATATATTTTGACTTTCGCGGCTTATGCGATATCGGGAAAAGCTTTCCGAACAATAGTTCTTGTAGGTTGTGATTTGGCATCACACTTTTTACACTTTTGTAGTTCGACTGGTGTAAGTCTAGTAATTGGTGACTGTGACCTTAACCTTAATACCAGTAATGCCGAAAATTGAGATTGACAATATTGGTTGAAGTCTAGTTATTCAACCAACTACTACATAACTATGTAAAGAATTATTAAAAATAATTTTTCTTTACTGATTGATGGGTTTTATGTCCGTAAAGCGTAAAACAGACATTCTGTCAGATACTGAAACAGGTTGCATATTCTCATCTTGTGTAAACCAAATAATATGAGACTTACTCAGACTCAGGTGTAGCTGACTTACAAACAGATAAAAAACGCTCACCAAGTTTTCTTCAATTAGTCATACTTATTAACGCCTTTGGGAGACAAACAATTCTTAAATAATACAAAGAAACAAAACAGTAGATGAGTCATAGGAATAAATTACATAATCCTCACATATTATATACGTACATATTTACATTATACTTCTACAGTCTTGCATGAAAAAAATAGTTGAAAAAGAAATAATTGTTTGTATTGTACTTTCAGTATGAAATTAATTACATCTTTCTTGTTTCAGGTGAGTTTCTACATGCAATGGCGAATTAGACGTTTTGTTTGGTAAGACAAGAACAATTTTGCATTATTTAAAAGAACACAACAAAAAAAAATGCAATAAACATTTAAACATAAATCTTAATTGTTTTGTATGGAAAGCCAGTGTTATCAATGAATGAACGTAAGTTGATTGAATTGAGCACATCAGATTTCTGAAATCGTGCCTTAGTTAATCAAAATCTTTTATCCAATCGTGAAACGTGCACGTAAAGCAGCTTCGTAGTTAGTTCTATGTGTTCGTCTTGGCATTCAGACAGACTTTTCCTGTTTTACAATTGTATTTACAACAGATTGCAGCAGCTGTATGTGGTGTTATTCACTGTAAAACAGCTTTGGCTTATTCAACCTAACATGAGAAGATTTGCCGATGGAGGCAAAAGTGTAGTAGGTGTGTAATAATCAGCAATGAATATTAGTTATGGGAAGATTTATTCTAACACTATTGTTTCAACTAGCGTGTAATCAATTGATTATATTTCTTATCAAGTTGCCAGTCAATTAACTTGTTTCTAATTACAATTACGTTTCACACATAGACTTGATGTATCAAATAATATCAGAAATACAAAGAAACCCGTGATAGAGATTTTAAGTACTTTTTGAAGACAAATATTTATAGAACCAAGACGCAAAAATTTAATATCAGTGGTAATTATTCATGGTAATCGCTTCGCAGCGATATAGAATACAAAACACGCCTACCATAAGACAAACATTAAAAATATAACAAAAACGATCAAAAATCCATCCATATAGTTATAGTATAACGAGCTTGTTCGGGGTATATATCCTATACTCCGAGTGGTGCTTATAGCTGGTGTCACTGTGGGGTGGAAAGCGTATTTACGTTCTAACGAAGAAAAAACCTGACATAAAAACAGCTTTCTTTTACTATGAAAACAGCGTACTTAATTTCAAGGTTCGTACCCTCATTATTACTATATTAATTAAGTGAATGAATTATTGTTCCTGAATTGGTGAATTTGCTTGGTCAAGGCTCGATGAACCGGCCTTGTTCGGTAGTATAAATTGAAGTGCACACAAAGGTAAATGTTTTATTAAACATTTACCTTTGTGTGCACTTCATATTGAATATGAAGCTTGATATTTCAACAAGCCTACAATGGAAGGTTAGAAGTTTTCTTGATCGAATTTTTAAATCAGAGGTGGAAAGCTAGGAAAACAATAAATAATAGATATCATGTCACTACTTCAGACAGGCAGAAGACAAACGTAACATAGACCTTTAACTTTTGACAACTCTTTACTCAGCTAGAAACCTATTTTAGAGCATAGGACATGTTCTACGGTATTTAGGGAGACAACAGCACAAAATAATTTTTGTGCTTTTCAGGTTTTTACGCTTTTCTTGTGCATTTTCCATATAATTGCTGTTACATAAGCTAAGAAGTACATAATTGGTTTCTGAAAAAGTTGAAAAAAGTAGAAATAATATATGAGAAGACACAAGGAACAAAAGTAAAAACATCGATATGAAATAACTATGTAATCGGATATACGTAGCAGAAAGAATACCAAAAGATTGGGAACACAATTTAATAGTATCTGTTTTTAAGAAGGGGGACCAGACGAACTGCGATAATTCTTCAATTATATGGCGATATGCTTGTCATCGGTGTCGTTCTAGATGTATACAAGAATAATAGAAAGAAAACTAACAAAACTGATGATAAATAAACTTGAAGACCAATAAGCCATCCACGTATAGAACAAATAGAAAAACTACGAATAACATTAATATTTTGGTCCAGATAAATGGGCTAAATCGAAGTAATTTGCAATAAAAAAGGAAAGAGGATAGTCTAAGCCCCCTACTGTTTAGATTTGGACAGAATTCCAAAAATCAGAAGAGTGTAATTACCAAAATATTAATAGGATACAAGAAGTTGAGGCCGGTAAGGGTAGACTGTCTGATATATACAGATGGCATTGTACTTACTGCAGACACATAAAATAAAATGCAGAAACTAATCGAGGACGGAAACAGATTTTAAAAAGATCAAAATGGAAATAAACACTAGCAAAGTCAAAAACAACTATAAAAAAACAAATATAATATAGAGATAAAGGAAAAAATAAAATGTAATGGAGAACAACTGGAATTAGTATCCACATCTGAATTTTATACAGTGTAATAACTTGACGATCAAAATGGACCTGGAAGTAACAGATCACTTCAATAATGTAGGGCATCCCTGGCGTCATGCTTATCAGCTTCGCTGGTTACACAAAAAGTATCTGACCTGGAGATAGATAATCGCCAATAACGTTAATGACCAGCTGATTGGTTAAAGACGTCGCGTTGCGTCGTCTTGTACGACTTACTACAACATTGGCCGGGTCGGATAATGTTAGTCAGTGCAGTAAATCGGCCAATGTCGTTAATGACCGGCCAATCTCGAGAATATATTAATTTTGCATAGAAGCATATTTACTAAATATCTAACGAACTTTGTTACGAGCTAATTTCGTAGCACCCTGTATAGCTATGCTTTTGTGTTAGTTTGTATAGCGTTTAGGGATTTTCGCATGTTTTCTCCTATTAGTTGCCTTTTTGTGTGGAACTAATTTCCTGTGTTGATAAGAGACTTTCAGTTTTTTTCGATCCGTTCGTGAGTCAACTTCTTTGAAGTATATTTTAGTGGACATCGCCGTTTAATTAATCTCTTCCCTTATGTTGTGAATTGGGAATTGCATTGGTGCAGATCTGTGATTAATTGTTGATTAATAGTTTTTCCAATTGTTGTATTGGAAGCCGTATAGCATTTTTCCGCTGGTTCATGTTAGAGGTTAGAAGCACACGTTCTCGTAAGTGTTTTTAGGTTAACTTTTCTATTATTCAGTCTCTTATACTTAATTATTTTGATAGGTTTTGATATATAATCGTCGTTATATGGTGGCGATATAATTATCTCTTAAGGTCACATTACACCGAAGGTATTTATAAAATGTTTGCTTTGTACATTCTGGTAATTTTATACTATTTGTTACAGACCTTTTTTCCTTTTGGGTTTACCGTTACTCATTTTATAACTTCCTAGTTGTCTTACAATAATTACATACACTACGTTATATATTTGGGTTGTTAAAAGATCATTACACAGACTTGGTTGCTGTTGTCTCGTTGGATCACGCTACGTTCGACCTGGTTTGTGATGTTCCTCTTCAGTTCGAAGAACATACATCTGTATCGTGAGTTAGTTATATTGTAGCAACTATTTACAACAACAATAACGTCCGACAACTCTTATTGTATATAAAACATTTCTGTATAATTGTACATTATAATTTTATGTGTTAAATGGTTTTTCCCCAGTGTGCGTGTAGCACTTATATCTAGTATCTGTTTCATATATATATAATTTTATCACATGTTATTTATTTTATTACATTGTTAGAAATATTTGCGAGTGAATACGTGTAAGCTTTGTTCCGTAATAGTTGAATAGATCACTACTGGAGTTGAAGGTTGCGCAATCTGATTGATACCTGTAGTCGCGATAAATTTTACAGTGCCCTTTGCTTATTGCGTTTTGAAGTCAAGTCAAATTTAGAGTAAATAGATCGCTTGCATTAATCCTCACCCAAATCAAATTTGTAAATAGAAATCAATAACTTGTGTTTAATTTCTGCCAAGGCTATATGCCCTTGATTAAGATATATATAAAACCATACTTGCCTGATTTATGTTAATTGGTCTACCTGATAATTTGTTTAATTAATAATAAAGCACCGTAAATCTCTTTCTTGAAGACTTCTTATTTATATGTTTGGTATTTGTGGTTTATATTTTCAGCCATCGAGGATTCAAAATTGGGAAAAGTCGACCACATTGGTAGTAGTCGCAAATGTGTTCTTTACAGATTTTGTTGGCCAATACTGTAGCTATTTTAGACGATTCTTGGCGCCCATTACAGAAGACCTTTAGTGAGACCCACAACCTCACACTAGTTAGCTGGCAGCCGACAGATTTAACTGCGGTTCAAGGTTGTTACCGTTTCCCAATAAGCAGTCCCGATTTTGTGGGTAACAACTTCAACTAATACATAACCTAACATCTATTTTGCAGCTTATTTGTTCATGAAATAAATAAAGATTATTAAAAGTTTCACAGTTTTATTAAAATATACCTGACAATATTGTTTCGACAGCTATGCTGTCATTATCAAAGGTAATATAATTATAAACAAACACGTCGCTAAGGTAGATACAAAATAGGTAACTAGATAAAATAATAATAATAATAAAAATTAATAATAAAAATCATAATTAAACATCTAATACTTCCAGTAACGGAGAATTACTGAGCTCAAGTTGTTCATTCATTAAATTATTCATTCATTATTATTATTATTATTATTTTATCTAGTTACCTATTTTGTATCTACCTTAGCGACGTGTTTGTTTATAATTATATTACCTTTGATAATGACAGCATAGCTGTCGAAACAATATTGTCAGGTATATTTTAATAAAACTGTGAAACTTTTAATAATCTTTATTTATTTCATGATTATGGAGTTCCACAAAATAAGGCTGGAAACAATAAACAAGATTATTTGTTCAAGCCGCGGGTGAGGTCAGGTTAATGTTAGAAGCAAATACTTGAATATTATTAATACTGGAAACTCCATATATTTTACTTCGGAGATAGGTGTGCTACTAAACTGTCTTTTTCCGGTTAGAAACCTGCATTTGGCCATTGACGATAATAGCCGGTCAGTGTTATTCTCAGTATTAAAAATAAACAACATTGTCCACATTGTATACTTATATCAACGACCGTCTTTTAACGTCTTTAACCAACCTAAATGGGCTATGACGATAATGGCCAGTTATTAACGCCATTGACCAGTTTACCACATTAAGTTTAACATATACAATGCATTTAACAAAGAAACCTTACTTATCTGTATGGATATCGCAAAATCAAAAATGACATCCGAATTAGTACAATATGTTCCTTATTGTCATTGTCATCTTTTATCACAAAGAAGTGCATCACATCGTGTCTTTACGAAATAAAATTTCAAAACATTCTAAACACGAAACCTTAATTCGACATCATCAATCCTTCCCGACTTTTAATCAAATGTTAAAACTTTTAGGCTAACTGACTTATGGTCCAAGGAGACTTTGGTCCAACAGACGTATGGCTCAAAGAAACGTTTTGTCCAATGGAAGTTTTGGCCCACAATATTCTTTTTTAAATTTTTTATTGGGAATAAAACATTAAAGGCTAAGTAAGGTTAGGTTAGATTCGATCAACAGATGACCAGTGGACCAGGGGTGTGCTATTTAAGTTACTTACAAGGATCATAATTTTAGTTCATCCAGTTATTAAATTTTAGTTAAACTAAGAGTATATTGGATGGAAGATACTATTGAACGAAAAGCCCAGTTAGACCAAACGTTTATTATACTAAAAGTGCCTTTAGACCAAACATCACTAAACAAAGAAGTTTTAATCCGTGGTGTAGAATAGAACATAGATTGAAAGAATGGATATCTGAATTAAACTAAAGCTACATTCATTACTGACCATAATAAATAAAGTGCCACATGCATTACAGAAAACTTTCGCTTACATTCTCACTCTTTGTGACAAGATTCTATTTTTAAGTTTTCATTCAATAGCTAACGTCACTTTTATTGGTTTTTGTTCAGATAATAAAATTGCGCTATCAACGCCAACGGAAATAGTATATTGCAATACTTAACAAAGGTGAATGGACATCTATCATCGATTATTGTCTTGTTTTGAATGAGTTAGTACTTATCTATCTTCCGAGGGAAATTTATGGAGATAATAATAAATTAGAAAACCTCATTTGGTTTTTAATATGTATTTAGATAATGATGAATGAAACTCAAACCGCAGGCGAAACATTTCTAAGGAATGTTTGTACACAGGAAGTAGTAACTATAATGACGCATTCAATTCATACAACACAAGCTGATCGAATTATTAACAATACTGACGTTAGTTTCATGTGTGCTGCCTCTTAGGTGATGTGGGTGGTGTGCTAATTTTGGATGAATCTGAACGAGAATAGATTTTCACTTTTCTCAAGCACACGTAAGTAATTTTAATGAAGATTAAAATGCTTGTTTTGAGAAGAATAGTTATACAGATCAGTAAGTCTTACATACCATGGAGCTGAACGTTTCAATTGTTCACTGTTTCTATTTTAAAAGTTGTAATTTGTTAGTAGCGCACCAGGAGCGCTCAGAAAATGAAACAATAGTTTTTCAGATTGAACGAGTTTTTATCAATGTAGGTATGTTGTGGGCAAAATGAAAACAATAAAGTGGTCCCTGACAGCTAAATTTAAACATATCAACAAAGAACTACTGAAACGAAAGAAAGACTAAAATAGCGCGTGCTTGTAGTACTACGTACATAATTTAACAGAATTTAGTGCTACTGCCATCGAGCCTTGTGCTCGAATGCATTTTCTGCTAGAATGTCGAATAGAAGTCCGGGTAACATGGGCATGGTCATGTATCCATAACTTAGTAGTTCCGTTTTATATATCTACTATAAGCACATACAGAACTTTTATGTATAAAATTTTCAAGTAAATAGTTCAAAAACAACCAAGACTGCTACTATTCCAGAATAGATCTTACATGCAAGAGAAATAAATAAAACAGAACACCGAAAGTTTGTTTCTTTGTTAACATTTACGACTGTTTTAATCCAATTCAGATTAAGGTTTTATCTTTTAGTTTCAATTGAGTCATCTTTAGCTTCGGCTGTTATAGGCTCTTGCCCTACATTAAACTAAACTCGTCTACTCTGTATTTCATTTGTGCTCAATTGATGCATGTAGGTCGTCGTTTTCATTCTGGATAAACTTTTAGAGATTATCCAAATTCCTCGCCGATTTTATTAATTTCTTTTGATCTAGTTGTGTTATTTACATTACAAGAAGGGTGAATAAATTCGAAGGAACAAAGAGTCTAAATTGCTGAATAAGCTTGTAGCTCCCTTGTTTTACACAGTTGCTAGAACCAGTTATATTTATAGGTTAGATTATATCAGAAAATAAGGTTAGACGTTAGACTATAGCAAACAAATCTTAATAATAATTTAAAACACATGTATATACTGAAGCAATGCCACTGGTGTAAATTCGTACCACCCTTTTGCATTCGGGTTGCTAAATACAAGAGTGAAGAGCCTATAAAAGAAATGTAGAAGCTACCGTAATAGGAATGTGTCTAGATGTCATCGTTTCTAAAGAAATTATGCAATTCCTTGAAATGTATTTAGGAGTGAAAGATAAGCTATATTTACTTGAACAGTAGTATGAAGCTTAAACCAACCAAAAATTGTTTTCCAAATAAACAACTATTTCTGATAAACAATCAATGAACGATGGAAGCACTGGAAAACTAAATAGCCCGAATGCTTGAAAATTATAAGTTTAATACTATACAATTTAATTAGTTGTGAAAATGGTAAACTGAATCATAATCGCAAGCACATCCCAGACAAAAGGTAACAGAACCGGAAGACTTAATATCAAGTTTTGTAGAGGAATAAAACCAATTATAACGTTGAGATTCACAACCCATTGATTGTTTTACGGTCACTGTTTAAAACCAAGCTTCTCCGTTAATTTTGGTTGTCACTGGTTTTCCTCCCCCTCTCTTTATCGTAAATTTGCGCTGGCGCGGTCAAGCGCATTCACAATGATGCAGTTGGCATAACAAAATGGTGGGCTTTCATTAGAGGATGAATGTGAGATGTAATTGAAAATTGGTTTGGTATAATTCGCTTTAGCGGAAAAAATCTCGCGGCCATCAAATCGATCACTTGAATGGTTATATTTGATCGATCGTTGACTAGACGGAATAGACTCTAGTGTTAACCACTTAGGTATTTTTTTATTTTCCACCATGTGTTAAAATCTTATTCTATTTTAGGTAACAAGTCCCTATCATTTTCCTTGAAGAAATCGTTTAATAAAAGACCTTTCTGTTTATCGAAAGGTAAAATTCTTTTCAAATATTTAAAATTAATACCACATACAGGGTGTTTTATTTTTAGGTCTTTTTTGTTTGGGTTTCGTTGCTCGTTTTTTTCTCTTCTTGCCCCTTTGACCTTGGGTTTGGTTTAATTTGAAGGTCTTCCCTTTTGGGTTAGTGCCTGCATACATACCTACAGGGTTGTTGAAGAAGTGAAACAAAATACCCTAAGCAAGGCTTTTCAACCGTATCATCCGTGGGTCATCGAATGGTGGGATGTTTGTTTGAAACTGTATGTATTTATATATATTGTGTCATTTTGTCTATATGTCTATGTATTTATAAAACGTTTATACAATTTACTTATTCATGCATGTTAGTTTTAAGTACTAGTTCAAACGAGATCTCGAGTAGTGAAATTATCATAGGGTAGTTTTTAAGATTTATAACCAGCTGTGATACAAATCACCATTCTGTCGAGTTTACTAGTCTTGTTAAAATCCTTAATCAACATAATTAAGAACGTTTACAATTTGCTATAAATAATAAAACCCTACTTAGAAAGTTTACATTTCACTACATGTTTGTGTTTTATTTATTACTATTTATTTATTTTGTGGTTTTAATATTTGCTTTCCAGCTTGTCACCTGTAAGTGTATATGCACCGTACGACCAAAATTGTGGAAGTTGTCTATATGTTAGTAAAAGATCTATTTCTTCGTTTATCTAAAAAGTTTGAAGCTTTAGTATTGAGAATTGTTTTAAAACGTAGTGGCGCTTGTTTTTCTTATCTTGTATATCTTGTATTACCCCGCTCCTCTCTGACTTATTGGGTTTAGCCGGCAAAAACTAAAGTAGTGTTATTAAGGTCAAGCTGATACTTCCAGCACAGCTATATTTTGGTAGGTTTGGTATTTATCTATATAAAAGTAGCCTTTGTGATTCTGTAGGCGATTCAGAATTTTTTCATAAATTCCTGCACTGTTAGCTTGACAACAGGAGGCTCTATGTAAAGGCCCTAGAACACCTAGGACAATTCTCTTAAAAATAAAAGTTGAAAACTTAAGAAGTGTCGCACCAATTTAGGAAAAACAATACTTCAAATTCTGCTTCTCTTACAAAGTGTTCCGTCTGTCTTTCCGTGTTTTAGTACAGTAAAAATAGACTTTTTACATAAATGCTAATATATGAAAAAGGTGCACTTTACAAATAGAAAACAAGAACCGATGAGGTTGTAAAAGTAAACCAATTTTTACCCCTCTTTTTACAGGTCTAAAGGACAAGTTTGGGGGGTTTTTGCTCATTATCTCGAACGAAGTAAGCCCTAAATCGAAAACTCTGTAAATTCGGTGAAAAATAAGTTCGCCAGGACCGAAATCGATATGTTTTTCTTCAGCTACAAATTCTTCCTGCTTGTATAGGAGTCTAAAAGGCTTTTTACACCCCCTAAACTTTTCGAGATAATGTGCGAAAATCCCCAAAATAGCCCTTTAGAGCCACGAAAAGGGGGCTAAAAATTGAATTTATTTTTGTAACCCGATCGATTCTTGTTTTCTGTTCCCAGAATGCACTTTTCTCACATATTAGCATTTATGCACGAATTTTTCCACCAAATCGCTAAAAATACGCATCTGAGCATCTCGCGATCTGGTAAATTCTCAGATTCGCACTCTCCACAACGAAGTTGGATTTCTACTGTAAATTCAGTTATTTTCAGTGAAATGTCGTACACCTTTTTTTCGAAGTTCATTAAGTGGCGCCTCGAAAAACACAAACACATGGCCACTCGATTTGTGGAGGTGTTCAACATTTCACTGAAACTAATTGTAATTTGTTCAACAAGCGCGTCCAATTCCATATTGAAATTCCTGTGGCGTATTTGTATTTCTTATGTGTGTAAGAGAGGCTCCTCAATTGAGACTAACTAGACAGTAAAACATTTGGTGTATAATTTGAACACTAGACCACTCTAAAAATTGTGTGTTTAGAGTAAAATATGTAATCTGTACCTTCGTATAGACCATATAGTCAATGCAATATTAATTAAAACAATAATTATATCTTTTTAATCATTTATGGTAACTTTTTACACTAAAACACTCAAATTCCTAATCGTATAAAAGTAAGATTTTGCTCTTCACTTTTGAACCTTTTACTCTATATGGGGAAAACATGGATGGTGGATTGTTATAATACTTTTGTAATTTTTTTTTTCTATTTAGATTAAAATTTAGTGTGAAAATAGTGTAGTTTTCCATGGTCAATAATAAAATAAGTGATTTATTTATTTATTGCAATACAAACATACATAAAAAGTATATACATACAAGTAAAACATAAGAACGTATTGAAAAAAATATACGAGCCTAGTTGGGACACTTCTATTTTGGTTAAAGGACACCTCGGAATCTTTACTTCGAAATTGTTTTGGTCCATGGTATGGTTATTAATTGTTGCTGGAGTAAACTACTTGTGCTCTATGCCAACTCTCATAAAATTTCTATTAGAAGATTCCCTTGGTTGTTAATGGCATTGATGACATATAAACCATTATATCTGTCAATTATTTTTAATTGGCAGTATTAAAAGTTTATTTATATTATTTATTAAATAAGGCTTTGAAAAGGACCACGCTAAGTGATCGAAACGTCTACCTGTTTTTTATTAAACTAGCCTATAAATCCCAAGATTGGACAACACTCTTCAAGGCAAGCTTCACAATAATAAGCGAGGGTTGATTCTAATAATTCACCTTTCTTATCAGACGCAATCTACGACGCGACAGAAGCATAGGCTCATTTTGCTTACACATAAATGCTGGTGTCGCCACATTTTATAAATTAGTACCATTTTTGCTTGTCCATCTAATTTCATATCCTTGGTAATGTAGCGACTAGCGTCTTTCACCCAAGCGGACCGGGCTCGAATCCCGGTGCCTGCAGATCTGGTTAATGTTTGTTTAGTTTTCCTTAGGTGTAACACAAACGTGGGATTTGTGCTGCACCATCTGTAAGCCGGGTGAATCACACGATAGACTTGCGTGATAATAATAACAATTGATTCTCCCTCCCCCACAAGCTTCATAGCTTATGGGGCCTGGTTTTCCAAACAATTGGTAGTCGTAATTATTAATTATTATATGTTAATTAAACGAAAAAATGGGGAATTACCTTCAAAATGTAACGTACAAGAATTACTATTAACAAAGACTCAAATTTAAAACCTGAAAACTGCACTTTATAGACTCTGGTGATGATAGACTTTGTGTTTATTTAGAGTTATATCTAGTGACTTCTATTACATTGACGATCAAATTCTAGATTTTTTATTTACCCTCGATTCTTTGCATGTACTGGTGTCATTTTTCCTCTATTCTGATTTACAGTATGAAGATTTTCTCTAGAAGGACATTGGAGCAAATTTCAAATGTTTCTGACAGTAGCATAGAACCATTAAAGGATCACAGTAAAGGTTAGCCTATAATTGGTATATAACCAGATAAAAGAAAGATAAGAGATAAAAAAAATAAGATCAGAATTAAAAGCCATGGAAATGAAATAATCTTACATTTCTCGAAAATCTCATAAAGTAGTCTGACGATTTGATTAAGGAGAAGGTAAATCTCTCGCTCAAGACCTTAAACGGCCTGCTTGGATTTTTTTGTAGACTTGAGAGTCGTTTTCCAAAAATCACTAACGAGATATGACAAAACTCTTGCCCAATACCTAAATACCACCTGAAAGATAATTGATATCAAACCTATCAAATCCTGCGATCCAAAATTTCCTAATTCAAGAAATTAAAAGTTTTTCACGCACCACCAATTATATCCTAAATCATTCAAAATTTCTTTAAGAGTTTTCGGAATCTAGCCAAGTTTATCACAAAAGTAAAATAGAAAGGAACTAGAGTAATCAGATATAAAGGGGTGTTGATTAAACAACCTAATTATCTCTAGAAAGTCATTACGAATATAATTAACAATTAATCACTCATAACGAACAGAATAAGCTGGATTACTTAAGGAAAAGACAATGTGAAATAATTCTATGAGACGCTACTGCTAAGTAACGCAAAAATCGGAAACAATCTGGCATATAAAGCTGATTAAGGTTAAGGAAATACACATTGATAACGTGGTATTTGAGGAGTACAAAATGTTGCCTAAATCCATGAGAAATTAAGCTCCAAAAGAGATTTAAAGATCGAAATGCTTTAAAAATAAAATTAAACTTTAACTGTATTAAGAATTGAGCTCAGTCAACTGGAGTTTAAAATTAAAAAAAGCTCTTTCTGGACTAAATATCGTTGATCAAGAAAGAACTGTAATTTAAACAAGATACATTGTAGATCATTTCGAGAGTTTGATAACATATCAAATAAGTGAAATGTAGTACAATAAAACTGTCATGCCCAGATAACAATCGTGGGTTCCGCGATTCCAAAACAGAAGAAGTATACCATAATTTAACAACAAACTATTTTGGAAGATTTGTTTATCAGATAATACGTAACTCAGACGTCAGAAAACTACATGTATGTTTGTTTTCTGCGTTCGGGTTTTTTGACAACAGAGAAAGAAAGCACGTCAACAACTTTAATAACTCTTCTAACAGAATAGCCGTGTCCATAATGTAAATAAGTTATAAAATCGTCAAAAAAATTTCACAGTACATTCTAAATATACGAGGGGTTTTCATAGTTTTGGATTTTACAGAGGATTAGAAAATTCCTGTTTCAAGATATTTTAACATGTTCTTGGTTTTCAGATTCTTGATACTGTAATTTTATTTTCTTCACCTTTATGTTTCGCTTTGAAAATAATGCCCATTCTACAATTTAAAATAATTACCAAATACTCGCTTGTGCTGAACTTGACTAACCATTAAATAAACTTCGTCTATTCTTTTCTCTCTAATCTGTTGCGTGCTTGGATGTAATAGCATGTACTCCGTAGCTTATTACACCTTTTAGAGCTAGAGCAAGCTGAAGAAGTTCATTTCTGATAAACTTTTCTTTATTTAACGTGAACAGAAATTAAAAATTAAAAGTTTTTCTCTTGCATCTACTTTAAACACCCCCTTTCCCTAACGACCACATTATCGTTTTCCTGTGTATCATCATGGCAGCCCCTATGAAAAGAAGATATTATAATCTCCCTTTAATCACACCTCTTAATTTTAATGAGAATGGATACTTCTTAATTCTCCCCTGTAGATATACATTAAAAGAGTATTGTTCCATTATATCCTGGCTTCATCTGCACAGGGGAGAATTAGGTCATTTTAATAATGAATTTGGTGCAGAAATTCTCGTCTCATTGATTACCGAACCCTGCAACATAATTTTATAAAGGCATTTTTAAATTTTTTCCATAAATATGAAATTTTATTTTTAATCCGAAATGTTCGGAAATCTCATTAATAGTTATTGTTAATTAAATTTAACAAAGAGGTAGAGATCCGAATATCATTGTAATCAGATACGTTTTTGAATTCGTTATTAGGATCAGACGGGAGGATCAGGAAATGAAATAAAATTGGATTTGTTCGTCAGATGAGATATCCCGAAATGCTAATTGAATAGATACACACGATGACGTTGCATTCTTTTGATTGGAAAAACGAATTTCATACATCATCAGTGAAAATGGATGATTTTATAAAAGTGACACTTTTTATGTCCGTAACGGTGAAATTTTAGTTTTCAATCAAATGAGCGCCGTAGTAAATAATGTAATATACAAAGGTATTGATTTTGGTATGTGTAAGCTTCATTTTAATTGGTAAGCTACATTATAATGTACTAAGATGTGTTTGTAGGGACAGGGGGTACATAAACTGGGATTGATGAAAAATAGTTGTTCCTTTTATTTGGAATCACCGTTCATGCGTCCTGCCCCAACCCTACCAGACTCATGTTATTACTCTTATTATTTCTCATTTGACTTTATTGCACTTAGCCTTTAAGAATGCCCTGGAAGCCCTTATTGCTCGTCGTCATTTGCTATTTGCCAAGCAATATCCTTATAGCACCACCAACATAACATGATGCCTCTATCACACCTCGTCACCAACCGCACTTCAGAGCTCTAGCATCTAGAACAACAATGACCACCTCTCCGCTGAAAATATCTAGCCTGGCCAATAAAATGATCCTTCCAGATTTGGGCGTTTTGACAATTGACAAATAAATAACCACCACTACCGCTCGACAGGAAACTATTATCTACTATTACGAATCTATTACGAACACTGCTCTTTAATGATGGGTCAAAGAAATCAAGTGAAACTCAAAGATAGTCTTTTTTACTAAAATCATATAAGTACCTATAACAAGAAAGACGATCGTCAAACCAGTTTTTTACTGACGTAAATCTGATGAATATAAAATGGATACTATCTCCTATCCGACACCTATCACCAAATTTCGTTGATAAAGAAAAAAATCAAATTTCTAAGAAAAGAATTAAAATCAAGCTTAAGGCGTTAAATCATGCAACTGTTAAGCGTGCCGAAGAAAAAGATTATCAAAAGTCAAGTTTTTAGCATTAAACTCAAGTTTGATTACCGCAGCTGAACTAGTCAAAGTAGGCAAAAGACTAGTTGGGCATGGGAAAATTGAAAGGTTGCCTGATTCGAGAAGAACTGTCTGTAGTTGCCTTCTATGCGCCATCTTGTTTGGCAATAATACTAACTATTATTTAATTTAGGGTGGTTTTCACAACATAGTAACACAATAAAAACACCACAAAGATAATTTTCATACCGTTATTTAACATAAAAAGATCATAGAATAAAACAACAATTAAAATAGTTTATTTAAATGGAATAAGCGTAATAATAAAGTATTATTATTTAAAGCATTATTTAAAGTATTACGGAAAGTAAACCTTAAATTATTTTAATTTACTATCCGTTTCAGAATTAAACGAAGTTTAAAAAAATTTATTTTGGTGTACTAAGTGTGTCTCAAGGAATAAGCTAAATTGGTTAATTGTTGCAAATTACGTTACTTTGAATAAAGTTACACTTAAAATTTACTTTGCAGTTAAATATATTAACCCGGAATTATATGACATTATATTAATTAAACTTGAAAACTGTTTAATCGTTGCAAACTAATCATCTTAACTATTTTTCACAGTGAAGGCTGAAACAACTTAAAGACTGTTGCTTACAATTTTACTCTTCAGCAAATAACAATAAAACAATTTTCTGGTATTAATGCACAAGCTACATCAAATCTGTTTTTGGAACCATTTAAGTTTACATTCCACCTATTTCAGATGAAAACTGGGTTAATTTAACTTGCAAATGATCCAATTAAGTTTTACTCAAAGGAAGATCTGAAAAAAGAAGATGATCAGGGTGCAAAACTTTTAATAAAATCAATTTAAATTAGATTATTAAATAAACAAAGATTGATTAAAAGCTTCTTTAACGTGAAAAGTAGATGAATAACTAGAAACATAATATATTATATTCAAAGATTTTAGAAGATTTTAATTGACCATTTACTAAGGATCGTCAACAATAAAGAAAATTAAATTAAACGGCAGTAATTATTCAATTAATGCGATAATTATATTCAAAACAATCGTTAACTACTAGAATTGATTAAAATTCACCTAAATCGTTACATTTACGTACATTTTTTTAATCAAAATAATTAAGCGTGTGTTGTTTTCTAGTGAAGCACCTGGGATAAGGAGAGGTCGTCCAGCAAAAATCAACAGGATTGATTTAAAATGAGTTTTATGTTTTTTTATCTAACATGAATGTAGTGCATTTTAAGCGGTTAAGAGGCGTAAATAAATTTTTTAATTTACCAAGAAATAATTTAGAATAAAAATATTTACTTATAGTAGAGTAAATCTGAAAGCGGATTTTGTTGTCCGTGGTACATTGAAAGGTAAAAAGGTATCGAGTACGTTATCGGATGCTATTTAGGGTGTATATCAATCCCCTAAATTTGTCTGGCGATATCAGTGTCCAACACCCCCCGGGGGGGGGGGGGCAACTGAAAAAACAGCAAATCTAGAATACTTTATTTGCTATTCATTTAAGAATTATCATTAGATAAGCGGAAGGATACTCACTAGATTAGCTTCTAGCTCCCTTATTATGCGTATTTCTATTTCTGCAAACATAGAAAGATGTTTATATCGTGATAACTTTTGGACGACACAAGATATCAAAAAAGTTCAAAAAATAATTGTAATTAGTACAAGATTTTACAATCCAACGCTTTTTGAAACTTTGAAATTGGCTAGACAGTGACGAAGATATGACCAATTTATTCCGACAATGTATAAATTACCGCTGAGCAGCGATCGTTCTATCTCTATTTCCACCCGTCTTCCATCTCATTCTAACGTACTACTCTTACCAGGTTCGTAAGCACATACAACTATTAGCACAATATTGGAGTTACAAATGGAGATGATTTAACATTTTGTTGAAAAAAATTATAAAATTATTACTGTTTTTGTAAATACGACATTAACCTTAACACGGACAGTTCTTCAAGTTATTCTACAACAAACGATGAACTATTACATACATTTAAATTTATAAAAAAAGAAACAGATATGCAGTTATAAAAAATGTTTTGTGTAAAACGGGCGGGAAACTTCAGGAATCCACTGCAAGAACTGCGGAAACTATTCAAAGGTCAGTGAAAATGAGATTAGATATGAAAAATCATAATAGAGAATTATTAGAGCTTCTTCATATAACACACAATTCAAGTAAATTAATGAGGAAAAAACTGTTATTCCTCGTTTACGCGCATATACTATAAAATAATTCCACTATGAAATTAAATGTACATAGTAAACAAAATATATAATAACAAAACTGAACACAAAGGTTATTCTGAAAACCAAAGGGATAAATTGTGGCGAGGTTTGGGAAAAGATTGTTGGGGAAATAAAACATGACATAACCAAAGAAAAGTGTATAATTCAGTTACAATTTACGACCGATATGTCCTACTGGGTGGTAACTTGAACCCGTAGTATTTTCTCCGGGAACTGAAAATACGTTGTACTTTTCAGATCTGATAAAAATAATGAAGCTACTTTAATGTACCCACAATCACAAAACAGTATTTATAACGAGGTGGAAATGCTTAAAGATTTGAACTTTGAATATCGACCTATGGTGCAAAGTGTACATTATTTAGTAGCCTATCAAATTAAAAAAATACCTTCGAGATGTGGAAGATGCTGATATTTTAGCAGCTACAAATGAAGATAACATGAAAAAATATTCCATCATCGATATTGAATTTGCTAAGTTTGGTTTTGTGTGATTAAAGAAATCAGAAGTTTAAGCGTTGCTCAGGATATTATTTTTTACAATTTGCAGCAGACAATGTAGACGTGTTAAAGGAAACTATCAACGGTTGCAATACCTTTCACGCACCTCAGATGTCCAGCAGATGTCTCAGATGTTCGGCATGGTTCAGAAAACGAAACTATCAACGGTTGCAATACCTTTCACGCAACTCAGATGCCCTCAGATGTCTCAGATGTTCAGCAATGTCCAAAAAACGAATTATCTGTAGGAATTCCAATGGAAAGCGACAAAGCGACTACTTGTGCCTCAAAACTTCCATTCCTTGTCGAACTCTCAGTATACCAAGACTAGAATAAGGCTAAGGCTTTCAGAATAACCTTTGTATTCAGTTTTGTTTTGTTATTATATATTTTGACTACTATGTACAGTTGCGATCATTCGCTAAGGAACGATGTAAAAATCATAACCGCCGATTTTTCAGTTTTTTGTACAATGTAAATGCAAGTTTAGTATATGGTATTCAAGAACATTTCATTTTTTAACATTATAATTACCCAGTTCATAAATCAGGCCGAGTTACAGCGTACATTGTACAAAAAACTGAAAAACCAAAAATCAATATTTTTCTATCGTTCCTTAGCGAATGATCGCAACGTACATTTAAGTTCATAAAGGAAATATTTTATATATGTGCGTAAACTTGAATTGTGTGTTATATCAAGCTCTCTTAATTCTCTATTATGACTTTATTGCATATCTAATCTGATTTTCACTGACCTTTGAATGTTTCCACAGTTCTTGCAGTGGATTCCTGAAGTTTCCCGCCCGTTTTACACACAACACATTTTTTATAACTGCGTATCTGTTTCTTTTTTTTTATAAAATTAAAGGAATTTAAATGTATGTAATAGTTCATCGTTTGTTATAGAATAACTTGAAAAACTCTCCGTGTTAAGGTTAATGTCGTATTTACAAAAACAGTAAGAATTTTATAATTTTTTTCAACAAAATGTTAAATCACCTGCATTTGTAACTCCAATATTGTGCTAATAGTTGTATGTACTTACGAACCTAGTAAGAGCAGTGCGTTAGATTGAGACGGTTTAATTGAGAGGGTGAAAATAGAGGTAGAACGATCGCTGCTCAGCGGTAATTTATACATTGTCGGAATAAATTGGTCATATCTTCGTCACTGTCTAGCCAATTTCAAACTTTCAAAAAGCGTTGGACTGTAAAATCTTGAACTAATTACAATTATTTTTTGAACTTTTTTGATATCTTGTGTCGTCCAAAAGTTATCACGATGGAAACATCTTTCTATGTTTGCAGAAATAGAAATACGCATAATAAGGGAGTTAGAAGCTAATCTAGTGAGTATCCTTCCGTTTATCTAATGATAATTCTTGACTGAAAATTAGCTCTAACTCGCTTAATACTTTAGAGATTGTATTTATTTTAATATAGCCGGATAGCAAATAAAGTATTCTAGATTTGCTGTTTTTTTCAGTTTCCCCCCCCCCTGGGGGGTGTTGGACACCAATATCACCAGACGAATTTAGGGGATTGATATACACCCTAAATAGCATCCGATAACGTACTCGATACCTTTTTACCTTTCAATGTACCACGGACTTGATTTCTAGATGCGTTTTTTAAGTTTGCGAATTATTGAAATACATGGAATATTTCCACCCTCCCGAATCGAAAATGATTCAGAGTCAAGAGCAAAGGTGACAAAGACATTCAAAGATCTTTTGTTTTCCAGATTTTAATACGCAAACGAGTGGTTTTCAGTTGAGATTTCGTAGTATTCGAAACTTTAACGTTTCAGTCTCAGACTGTTTGATGAGCCATTTGTTGATACTAAGCAGAAGTAGGACGAACCGTACTTATAATTCGAATAAGGTTTCTTTGTTGTTATTCCAGAAAAAGGAGGGTAATTGCAACAGATTCACCTGAAATCAAAGAAATACAATAAATTAGTTACATAAATTAATAATAAAAATAAAACACATAAAATGGCTTTCAGTTCAAACAAGTTTATAAAATAGCTGATCCAAAAGTTGATTCTGCTAAATCACAGGCCAAACGCCATTTGCATGCTAATCTACGAAAGTTGGCCGATTTTCTTTGATAAATTTTAATGACAAAAGTAAGCTGGGTACACCCCGCGTCAGTGCTTTGTATTTTTTGCCAGAGGTGGCAACCTCGGCAGTAACACTCAAACCGACGATTTGCCAGGTCAGAGTTGAGTAGTTTCTCCTGTACACCACTTAATGAGACTGCTTGCTGATATTATATAACTTTTATCTCAAAAGTTATGACCGGCGGAAGCTTTCTGCTTTTTCTCGTGTTTACAAATTTCAGGATTTCATTAGAGCCCCAGAATTAACAAAGTTGCCAAGTATAAACTTTTCCCGACCTTTTTCAAGACAAAAAACTACCTATTGACTGGACTATTATATTTTGTAGGCAGTTAGAGTCTTGCTGGAAGTAGTCTTGGTTTCAACCAGATTAAGTTGAGATACCATTTCTAGCTGATGTATATTTTTTCAGAATGTTTAAAAGGTATTCACATTTTTTCGAAAATGTTCTTTTACAAAGAACATTTTACGTACATACATGCTATGTACTAA
The DNA here is from genome assembly GCA_929113105.1 of Agrypnus murinus. Lineage (NCBI taxonomy): Eukaryota > Metazoa > Arthropoda > Insecta > Coleoptera > Elateridae > Agrypnus > Agrypnus murinus. The sequence goes on along the minus strand of OV816026.1, from coordinate 171,828,549 downwards.
TGTGCAAAAACCTTCATTTGAACGGCCATGGTTTTCACTCAGCATCTTGGTTTATATAGCAAATAACCGCTGACTAAGCTATTGATTGCTTTCGCTAATAATTGTACGTCTTTTCATGCTAGTTTCATATAGTATGTTTTTCGCACAGACCCAGCAAATCCTTGAAGGCTATTTTTTGGTACCCTACTCCAAACACGTGATATCATATTCACATGAACTTCGATAATTGTAGTTATTCAAACATCCATTTGAGGCGATATTAGATATAACGCCAAGCAAAAGCTTACGTAATGCCTTTTGACATGATTCCTCCCGCTCGTTCATTGCTACGAACTAATTGCGATAAAATAATTTTTATGGTGGGTTTTAGGTTACATTCATAAGTAGTTCCAAGTAGGGTTTCTGAACCGGGAATTTCTCTATTATTTGTTGTCTCGAGTCTCGGGAAAAATAACTCGAGACACGGGACTTTTGTATACAAGGGATTTAAATAAATTTCTTACTGTAGAATTAAGGTTTTATTTATGTGTTGCTTTGCACAGATGGTGTTCTTAACTAGTTTTTTAAAGTACTAAACAGTCTTTGCAAACACGTACAAATTGTTTACAACCTGTCTATAAACAATCAATAAAGGGAAAGGGATCAGTTTCAGTAAGAAAGTACCGTTAGGTATGGTACCTCAGCATTTTTTATAACTAAACTTGCAGTTTCTATTCGATTATATTCAAAAAGGGTCTCCATCCGGAATTTCCTCTGTTATTTATAAACAGGTAAGGTGGTCAGTCTTCTTAAAGACCTAAATAGAATTTTTTACTTAAAAATGCATATTGAAGTATGGTCTTAATCTCTTTAACAACCGGTCATTTTCAATAGGTAAAGGGTTCCAAGAAGATTTTGATAGTTTTTGTAATGTCAATAGTATAATTAATTGCTTATAGTAGTGTGTATTTGATTTCCGGATTTGTTTCATCTGGCTTTTATTTACCTATTAAATTTATAAATAAAATGTCTTCTGTTTAGGTTCAAGACGAAAATAAACCAAATCGTAGTTTGAAATCGGTTTAAAAATGTAGAAACGACCAATGTAACTATTGCCCCAAACAAATTTCGAATTCTAGCGAGCCCATGCCGCATTTAGAATGCGAGCACGGATTGCGTTTAAAAAATATTGGAGAAGATATCGCACCTTGTACCTAAAAAAATTAAAAATTAACAATCGATTTTAAAATTTTGCAAAACAAAGAATTTGAGTGAAATTGTATATATTCTAATAGGTCGCAGTAGATGGAATATCAATTCGAACTATTGCTAATAATATTTATCATGTTCATATTATAATAATATGAATATCATATATAACTTAAAACTTACCGGTAAACAATACAACACTAAACAGAAAAGGTTTTGGCATAAAAGTGAGAAAAATAATTTTATGATCGGAATATTTATTTATGTACTGCTGTGCTTTTCATTAAATAATGGCAATTATTTTCCAATGCGAACTTCTGGGAGAAAGTGGTAAGAGGATTAATTAAAGCAATTTTAAAAACAACTATTTGGAATTTTGTGTTAGGAGCCTACGTAAAATTACTATCCGGGATTCGGGACTTTCGGAAAACACAGTCTCGAGTCCCGGAGCAAAATTGTCGAGACCCAGAAACCTTAGTTCCAAGTTGCCAAGTTTAGTTGAAATTGAAAATGATTGAGTTTAAAACTGCCAATTTTTGCTTGGTTTCGTATGCAATGGGCCATATGCGCACATTTTTGAGCAGTCTGATGTTATTTTTCATAAGATATTCGCGTATACACAGTAGAATTACAGCGGTCTATTCAAGAAGGGAATTAGAGAGGAAGTTTCTACTAGCAACCAAGATAAGCTCACACCACAGTTGTATGAGTTAGAACTACGACAATGAAGTTATAGATTTTGAGAACAAAAGATGATATGTGGTTACTCAAGGAATAGATTTAGTCGCAAATCAAGGGCATCAAAATGGATTGATAGATATACTATATCGTGTACATGTTATAGTTTCTGGTAGAATGAGCGTTCTTACATTTACTGAATTCTCTTTGCTGGGTAACTTGTAAGGCGCGTTATCATATCAGAGCAAACTATTCGCTTTTATTGTTTGTCAGTAAACAGCGCACCTTATAAGGTTATACAATATACACCAGTCGATAGCCCTTCGTTGCTTACAAAATAATTACAATCGAATGCATTTCACAAATAGAGAAAGCGGAAGTAGCGTGGAAAAGCCAAATTATGATTATAGATCATTGTTAAAACTATAACTTCACTTCGATTCTGATTGGTTCCATTACATTTATGTAAGCCCATTATCTTCATGCTATTAATTTAAGCAGAGTATACGATGTACAATTACAAGCAGTTTAGATGCGTATAAATCATAAAGTTATAATTTATAATAGAAAATAGCTCCTGGCAAACTCACTAATGTTTATGCATGAAGACTGAAACAATTTGGTTGTGACTAAAATGGAGGGGTAATAATATGCAGAATTCCAATAAAAATATTGAGTGCACTATTACAGAAATGCAATTAGAAGAGAGTGGTAATAGCTAACAGTTCTTTGATGACCAACCTTTCCCCGTTAAAGTTGGTCAAAAAAATTAACTAGATACATCTGAGATCGATTAAGAAAAAAAAGTATCACTGACCTAGGGTTGACCGACCTACAATAGTGTAAAAAACTTACAAGCTAAGTTATAAATTCCAACATGGTCACTTACTTAAAAGCTCGAAAAATTTATAGTCTAGTATAACATTAATTCTATATCACTCCTAAAATTTATTGCTACTTCTAATTTGCAAAACAAAATGATTCCGGATGATGACGAATCTTTTGAAACTCAAACGTGCCGTTACTTGTAACGTTTATTATGTTACGGTCTAATTTTGTGTCGACACGACAATGCCATAAAAGGCGCCTCTAGAACAGTGGTACGTTTATACACATGCAAATGTGCAATGAAATACAACTGTAGGGAAGGAGGAGTCGATTTAGAGGTTATGTGTTATAAATAGAGGGCGTACGTGGTACAGCTCAATTCGCAGATTACCGGGATCAATTTAAAAAGGTTACACTACGTGATCCTGCACTTCTAGCTTCTTAAAAATCCATCCAAATTCAATTAACTCTGTTTGTTTTGGTTGTGGAAACAACCAAAATGGAAAACTAATTAATTAAAATAAACATCCATCGAGATTTAAAAATCCTAATTGCACTCAAATACATGAAGTCATGAACAAATAAACCGAAAAGCTTAAAAATGTATCCATATTTAGACGTTAGAGAATTAAGACTCTCCCATTAATTCTGACGGGAATGAGTCATACAAACCAGCAAGCAGCAAGGCCCTCGGGTAGAAAAAATGCATTCGCACACACATGCTCTCCCATAATATACTATAAAGTTTAGTTAGGGTCACGCTGTGCTATTATTTCTGGCGAAATTGCGAATATGGGAACTATTAATAAGTAAACAGGGGCTCTGTATGGCCGTTTATAGATCAAAAACTAATCGATATGAGTGATTTTACGATCGGCACTCCAGAACGTTGTTGTAATTCAACATCGCAGGCAGCGCCTCTGGGAGACTTGCGACTCTGCTCAGCATTCAAATGCAATTTATAGTCGCATAATGAAATTCCTCTCGTGGTGCTAGAATACCGCTGCGCCTCCTGAACTATTTCAGTTTGATAATAATAATAATTATACCAGGGACTTTTGTCTCTGTATGTGTATGTAGAAAAGAGGTTGCTTGCATCAGTTTTCATATTTCCACTAATGTATGCAATACGGTAATTATTCCACAACTTTATTCACGAAAGTTTTTCAAGAACTTTTTAATATTGAAACTAATGTAAAGCATAAGTTACTTATTTCCTAATTTTAACTTTACTATTTATATGTAATTGGGCATTAATTTGTTGTACGATTGTACATATTTTTACTAATACTATCCCATGTCTCTATACTGAGAGTGGCCTCGGATGACTGGACAAAGTCGAAAAAAATTACATCCGTAAACGAGTAATAAAGTCCATAAAGTACGGAGCAATAAATGAGCCAACTGCATATTGTTTTACCACACCATATACTAAGGTATAGAGCAGTGCTATCGAACTTTTTTGTTTACGTGATACATTTCTGATTATAAGAAATGACCACCACCTCACTGTAACTGAACTTTTGCATAATTGGTACTGTTGTTTAGCGTAGCCCAAAGCCCAGACTTTCAAATAACACAGAACTTTAGTCAAAAATTCTCAACATACATATACCCTACCCTAGCACACTGTATTGGCAGTGACGAGGCATTACGGACAGAGTCGAACAAAAACCTACTTCTAAATAGCTCCCATGTACGGAGCAAAGTAAATGAGCCAACTACATATTTTTTAACGCAACCCCCAATTCCCCATTTAGTCACAGTTTGCCTTTAGAGGACCTTAATGTCGAAAGAGTATTTTGCCATATATTTAGGATGCAGTGCTTTCCAACCTTTTTGTTCCTCTGACACTTTCTGATTATATAAAAAAAATAACCTACAATAGCATCCTCTCCTGGGTCTGAATTTTCGTAAAATTGTATACCTGTAACATGACGATAATCTGTGCTATGTGTTAGCCTAATCTAAGTACTATTGATTTCGTAATGATCTAGAACAGCAAGGCTAATATGATATATTTACAGTGAAAAAAACTAGCATCATATTAGCCTTGCTGTTCTAAATCATTATGAAATCAATAGTACATTAGTTCCCAGCAGTTAAAATTATATAAAACATTAATCAAAGATGTTTGGCAATCTTGGAAAAGCTTGTACTTTACCGGACATGATCAATGATCATATTGAGAAAATAAGTACCTGGATAAAAGTCGACTCTCAAGTTTTCTCGGTACTAGCTGCACGTTTTTTTACTGAGCCGTCAGTTTGGAGCGTAAATCGTAGATCACTTGTTTGTAGATCGGAGAGTTGAAATGAGCTAGTCGAGTAATGGAGAGTTTTTCGGATGATGGAGCCTCAAAAACATCAACATTGTATAATCCCTGGAGGGAAACTTAAACTTACCCTATAGTAACATCAAAATGTCAACATAACCTTCAAACGTCCTTCCATACCCAGATCGGCGTGTACTTTGACATAAAGTTCAGGGCACTCTTTGTTAGTGATGAATAAATGAATGGTATCTTTTGGTCGTTCTTTGTTAGGACCAACTGCACGAGATTTAATGAAAACGACATCGTCATTATCTATGCAGCCCTCGCACATGTTGTTCAAAGCCTTGCAAAAGTAACAAGAACCCTTTTTGCCGCGTGATTTTTTCTAACTCATGCAACTGAGATTTGGCAAAGAGATGGTTCCAAACGGCGTCCCACAAAGGAAAGTGGTTGGCTTGGGCTTCTTAATTTCCTCATCACTTGCTTTACCACTCGTTTTGATTTTCTCCCATTATCGAAAATGTTAACCTATTCGCACAAAAAAGAAAATCTTTAAAAATTCTAGTTTAAACCACTTCGACAATTTCTTTATGCTATTCAATTGCAACTTGTCGTGAGCTTTAAAGCGATACCGTCTTTTTTTCTCACGGTTATCTAGATAAATCGCTATATTGTCAAAAGTGTTTGCCGGTTAACAAGGAAGCGATTTTTAAAATGTTTAGTTTAAACTACAGCGAAATGTTCTTCGTATATTTGAATACATCTTATGGAGAACTTTAAAAGAATATCCCTCGCATTCGCTTTGCACTCACGGTTGTCCCGTCCATATAAACCGCGATATTGTCAAAGTATTCACCGGTTCACAAGAAAACACTTCATGTTCAGTTCAAACCACTGCGAAATGTTATGCGTATATATTTATGCGTCGAGAGCTCTAAAACGATATCACGCACAGTCGTGTTGTGCTCATGGTTGTCGAGATAGACTGAGTTAGACGCTGCACCACACCCAGAAATATTGCATCATTTAGAACCTATTTTTGTCACATTCGATCGGCTGTAAATTGTCCTATACGCCAAAACTGAAAATGTCATAAATTTGTACGCAGTCTGCTGACAATTCAACGAAAAAGCTTTTCACGGTTAGGAATTGTTTTATCATCTGAATGGTGATTACAAAAGCTTTCTAGAAAATGTTATAATGAGTGGCCATATATGCATACATGACTTCAATCCTCGATGTGGAAACAAAAGTGGATCGTCGCAGTAGGTATGAAATTGTCAAATTCTATTCTGTCAGTGGACTTTTCAGTAGACTTATACGTGACGTGGCTTACTGAATTTTGTGACATCAAGTTCCCCAAAAAGATTATAAATTCATAATTGCAAGCCTGCGTCATAGACCCTATTACTGTAAAGTTCCGTAGATTGCGAAGTCTGCCAATAGTTAATGAACATTTTTCTAAGTGGGTCAGTGTCCGTGCCGCTTACGCACATGCCAATACTGGTCTTATTGCGGCTTTCTGTACGGTACACCTTATCTTTCTTGGGAGACCCGAAGGGAGTTGTCCCATCACCTATGTATTTGCTAAAAACATTATTTTTTAACTTCTTCCTTAAAATATTTTTCCACTGATGAAACCCGTTTTTATAAGTGGGTGCTATATTAATGCTGAGATCTATTTTTCGGACAGAAAAAACGGGAAAACAAAAAGCGGGAAGTACCTTTCTGTACGGTACACCTTATCTTTCTTGGGAGAGCCGAAGGGAGTTGTCCCATCACACTGTGTTAGTATCTATGTATTTGCTAAAACCATTAGTTTTTTAACTGCTTCCTCGACCTCATAGGTCGCAATAATAATTAATTGAACAAGATACGCAAATTTTTTGAGGACCTCTGGGGTGCCACAGCACCTGTTATGTTCTGGTGGCAATGTGGATTTAATCAGAATAAACTAAAACATGTACTGATTTATTCTATTAAAAATGGTGCCAGTTGCATAGGTTTTGTAGCGTCTGGTGCCAAATGAACAGTAAAAAGTGCTCGTAAGCCGTCCCCATGCCTTACACACCTCTCTGAATATTTTGATGTAAGACAAATCGCAGAAAAATAATGCTATATCGAGAAGGCTATGTCTGCTTTTTGGGATGTTGGAAAAAATCTATTAAGAGGCAATCTTATCTGTTTGAAATACCAATGGGCGGTATAATCAAGGAGAGACGACGAAGGATGCGAAAGGATACTGAGTGAAGTGAAAATACAGAAATATGAAATAAGTTACACTAACGAAGTATCTTTCACTGTAATACTTGTGAAATCAAGAAAGGACGCAATGAGAATTTGAGATGACTGGGAAGACTGGGTTACAAGAAACGTAAAATTTAATACTGGTTAGTCAAAAGTGATGGTTCGCAGAAATCGTAAAATACCAGCAACAGTGGTGAAATATTTAAGAAAAGCGACATAGAGTAATAAAAAATTCAAAGGAAGCTGAGAATTACAATATTAGATAGCAAAAGATAATAAAAGTTAATAAAATTCCAAAAAATAAAGAAACTTCCGACACTCAATAAGGGTAGAAGATGTACTACTCCGTAAAATGAATAATATTATATTAACAACTACATGATAATGTAGAAAATTAATCAATTTTGCGTTTTATAATAACTTTATATAGTAATAATGACTAAATTATGGTAAGTCGCCTCGAAAGGTCAACGTAAGGAGTTCTGGCTTAAAAAGTAGACCGTCTAGGGTTCGATTCCCCGTCGAAGTGATAATTCTTCTATATGGATTTCCATTCAAAATATAATTTAATAACATTAATTAAACAAAATAAATTAACCTTTATATAAAATTTATGGCATTTATGGCGTTTTAATAGAACTAGTGATCGTGCGATATCATTTCGCACGGTCGCATTTTTAAATAATTTCGAGAAAACCGTTACATTCTGTATTTGAAAACAAAGCTTAATGGTTATCTTTGATGTCCCAGAATGAGTTTTACCAGTTACAATACGAGTATGGGTAACAACAATAGGAGAAATACATAGTTTCCGACCTAGTAAGAAAATAAGGCATTATTGGGTAAAATATTATATTATAATTCGACAGAACCTCCTTACACTTATTTTAGCGATATTCAAGAACCTTGAAGTCATTTTTACAGGCCGACTGATGTAACTCTTTGTGGTGGCAATCACTTTGGAATCTGACTTCTACTACTTACCAACCTGAAACTTTTTCATGTTCGAATTGAAGGCTTTTGAGTGAAGTAGAGTTCAAGAGTCAGAAGTCTGAAGGCTAATTGATGAACTTTAGCCATCGCAGTAACATACTTGTAGCGAGGCGCTTTATTCTGATACATTCCTTTATCGATTTTTGTAGATAATCGACCAAAAGAATACCTTTACATTCCGAAACATTGTAATCTTTGCAGTCGGTGGAATGATTTCACCTTCGGAGCTGGTTCGGCTGTCGCTGGCTGACTGTTTTGACTGATGCTAAGTCTCCAGAAAGTATTGAATCTCCAAGTGTCATCCATAGTTACGCAGCAGTACAGAAACTGTTTTAGATTGCGCTTGAACAACACCAAACACTGTTTGGAAATGGTCATATGATCGGGCATTTTTTTCAATGTGAATAATCTCAGCATCCATAACCATCACGCGAATAACTTGTTCATGCTCAGAATTTTGCATAATATACAATGTGCTCACGATTATACTATGACCACTGCCTCAGTTATCTCTCGGTCAATTTCAATCGACTATCATTCATTCAACACGATTTTGTGCACTTTTGGGCTAGTTTCTCAGAAGGGCCCGATTTTGGTTTTATAACCGTAGTTGAAACATTTGTTATCGTAAGTTTGTAACACGTCTTAATTGTTAAAAACGATGGAATAGGCTCTAAACTAGAATCTAATATAGATCAAACAAATGAAAGATGGCATTGAGCAAAATCATAGACTATTTATTTCCAGAATCATAAAAATTTGCGTCCTGTAGAGGCTAGACTATACAGAAGAGGAATACTGTTTATCCTACCCTCGCTAATGCAAACGATTACACACACCATTTGTCAAATATAATTGTAGGGATATTTGGATTTTCTGAGGTATAGTTCAAGGTAGGTATCTCAAACCGTGCCTAGCAACTTTCATATATTATCACAAAAATGTTCAGTTATTCAATGATTTTAAATAGCTAAAGGCTCTTCTAAATTTAAAGTAAATTTACTTTTCTGCTATGAAATTTGTATTATTTTCAAAATATAGATAAACTTTCAGAACTATAATTATCAACCAAAATTTAGGTCTCCTCTAATTAACCGAGATAAATATTTATTTTTACTGGACTGCCTTACACAAACTTTCTCAGGATAGAAAGATAAAATACCATGCTATGTTCGTTATTTTATTTATAAAATTTAATATCCCACAAACAAACTGATATTGTTGATATTATTATAGTAATAATCCACTAGAAAAACAATAATAGGCCACTCCCCACAAAACAATCTCAAAAGAGATTACTGCTTTGTATTAGGCTTACTTTTTGCCTGTTTATTCGCTTTTCGTGTGCGCCCAAGCAGTCAACAAAATTTATTTCTTTTTTCCTTAATTAAATCCATTCTCCGCAGCTTTATCTAAGTTTTCTGATAAATTTTGACGGGTTCGCTTAAGTTTAAATATTTTTCCCCTGATGAAACCATCACAACCCGTTTTATAAGTGGGTGCTATATTAATGCTGAGATCTATTTTTCGGACAGAAAAAACGGGAAAACAAAAAGCGGGAAGTACCTCGTTGTTTGACAATCTGACGTCCTAAAGCAATGTTATTGGTGTTATCGACATATATCCAAGCTTCATGTCAACACGACCCCGGTTTATTAGCACCAAAAGGGTGTAGTGATAGACGCGTTTCCTTTTCTAAACGGTTGTGCTACACAGCGAATAGTTCTATCCTTCTTTGGCATGTTGGTCAAATGAAAATTATAAATTTGAGAATATGACGTATGGATGGTTTTAAATGAGAATTGGTCCAGTGGAAACACAGCTGTACGGAAGTGAATTGCAAAATTGTCGCAGCTACGCCATTTTCCAACTATAGTAGGGAAGGCGAGATTTCTGTGAATACATTTTTCAATAAAGGAGGATGCTGTTCGCGGTGTGAGGATTTTAGACGGGCTTTATTTAATTGAAAGGGAACTACGTATAGCATACGGTCCAGTTGCGCCCCTATCCTGTGCTGCCATTTAACAAGCATTTCATGCAAAGCCACCAAATAATCCTGTTATGAACTGTCTGCGAAAGCTAATGTTACAGAATTGAAGCGAGCTTTTATTGTTTGCGTTTAGGTATCCATTAATTTACGATCTCGGTAGAAGTTTGTAGAACGTTTAGCAACTATTAAAACACATTTTAATCTCATACAAGCATTTTAATAAAATCAAAAGAGGGCGCGCGTTCGTAAGAGAGAAAACTCGTTTAATTTGGTTATTCTAATTTTGGGGTGATGATATTAATTTAACGAAATATTTCTAACAGTGGTTGCTTGGAAGTTTTAAACGCGCAATTAGCAGTTAGTTGGCTATGCGCGGTAGGTTTGAAAGACTTTCAAATAGCTTTAATGGACGAAACTCAACACAAACTTGCTTCCTTCTGGTAGTTCTGATACTATTCTTAATTCTTATTATATCGATCGATGTTCGTCAATCCGGTTTGTGAGAGGTAGACTGCAAGGTGTCCTCGTAACTTAAAGCAATGGTTGGAAGCGCATGAAACTCTTTGGTGTGTTCAGACAGGTAATCTTTTAACTCTTTTAACTAAAAACAGACGGCCGATAATCGTGCGGTGTGCATACGTTGAATCCAAGGTTTATATATTGTTGATAAATCTTAGCTAGAGAATTATCATTAGTTGTTTTGCTTTGACATCTGTTATTTAAGACATTCATAACTTATAAACATAGCTGTCTAACAATCTTGTATTAATTACAATTAAGTTAAGTTAATTATTCAAGTAATTTTTAACAATTAAGTATTTAAAACTTATTAGACGGGAATCTGTAAGTTATGAATTTTTTTAAATAATAAATGTCAAATATTTAAACAACAAATGATAATTACCTGCAACCAATTATTTGTAAATTCTCTACACCAAAGATTTATCTATCTTATATGCGTTGCATTATAATAGGTCCCTACACTTACAACTTACCAAATTTATTAATACGCGAAAACAAAAAGTTACAAAACCAGTGAACAGCTGTACAATAAAACATTCTCATTAACCATGACCAATTGATTATCTGCTTAGATAAATTCTCTGAATTCCTTCATCTAACTCTCTTCTCGATCTCCAATAGAAAAGAGATACCTTGTATAAACTTCTAATCTTGCAAAGACCCGATGGTAAGTTTATGTTTTACATTCTAACCGATGGAATTATTGAGCATCTGGATTTGCGACTTCGAGATGTCATCAAAGGTGACACACTTATAAAGTGACCAAGAAATAGCTATCTTGCAGAGCATTTGCTTCATTAACGTTTTCTAAGATATTTTTGGCTAAGGAAGGTCATGTTTCAAACCTCTTTGGGTAAATATGCATTAATATTCGAAGTTATTCGAAATAATCTCCTATATGCAAAATATTATGGTTTGGCAAAGTACACTGCACGGTTATCACAAAAACAATCGAAAAAAGCCGTAAACATTAAATCCCCCTGTTAGTGATGGCGTATGCTAACACGCAACATGAGCTGGATATAAGTAGGCTTCTGAGGAGTCTAGAATTTTGACTACTCCCCTAAAGTAGGGTCATAATAAGCAAAAATGGTCTTAAAGAATAATAAACCACCGCACGCCACTAACCCCCATTTTCAGTATCCTGTTGATCGGTGCCAATAAGTCGTATATCCGTTAGGACCCCTTAAAAAGATCTACGCACGCCACTGACCTTCTTTTTAAATTTTTTCGACCTGAGCCCATAAGACATATTATGTTAGGTCTCCGTTAAAAAAACTTACGAACGGCACTAATCTCTATTTTCATACAAAAGCCACGTTTTCTGTTAGCGTGGGAACCAGTAGGTGCGATCTTACAGCCAGACAGCAGTGGTACCTACGGATGTCACGGCGCCGTTCATCTGCGTTTGGTGTTGACACGATGACCCCGTAGGGGTTGCGCAAAATGTAATGTAATTTTTTAGAATTCCAGTCTGGTTAAGTACGGGAGAAATCCAGTTCGGCTTAGTATGTGAAAAATCTGACAAAAAATACATTACAAATTACAACAAGCCGCCACAAGGGTTGCACAAAAGCAGCTTGAAGAAACTGCGAGGATATAGATACAATCTACACAAGAACGCATATAGTTATGTATGAAAAGACATACAAAAGGCTTCGCACGGAACCATAATTTTGAATTATATCATTAATTAATTAAATATTGCAAAATAATTATTACGCACGCCACTTTTTTAATTTTCTTTCGATTATTGGTGGACATATGTAAAAAAAGCGCTGGAGCCCCTTAAAAAAGTTATTACTCAAGCCGCTGATTCCCGTTTTCCATTCCCATTTGGTTGGTGCCTATAAGTTGAAAATCGATAAATATCTATTAAACAATTTTTTACGCACGCCCCTGACCTCCGATTTCAATTTCCTTTCGGTTGGTGCCTATATGTCGAAAATCGGCTTTCTAAAAGGTTTTTGCGAACATCACTGGTCCTGGGGTATAGGCGTCGGTCGAAGGACACAAGTTGGCCGGCGACATCAGTAGATCGTCCACGATTTAAGAAATATACAGCGCTATTGTGGGATCGTCCGATAATAATTGTTTATTTAAAACAATTTTAAAGAGAGTTTTAAGAGTTGTTTTTTTAAGTAAAAGCCAGCCAAAGTTACATTTATATTGTTTAAAACCTATGGGAAAAGAAGACCCCCCGCCATACACTAAAACCCGAACACATAATTACATATGAAAGAAAACCGCATAAAAATCGGGTTAGGAAAAATGTTCATTCACGCCACTGACCTCCGCCATAAACTAAAACTTGACCGCATCATTTTCTTGGTTCTAACCGAATAAACAGACGGACAGAAAGGCGTTGCGTTTTATACAACGTTTTGATGTACATTATCAAAAGATTAATCAAAAATCTTAAAAATGCGATGAAGTACGTTATGTACAGTCAATTATTGATAAGGTACGTGAAGTATGGTAACGTACTAACGAAGTACGTTACATACAGTGAATTATTGATGAAGTACTGGTAAATTACTAATGAAGTACGTTACGCACAGTGAATTATTGATGAAGTACTGGGAATTACTGATGAAGTACGTTACATAAGTGAATTATTTATGAAGTACGGAGAATTACTGATGAACTACAAGGAATTACTGATGAAGTACGTTATGTAAGTGAATTATTGATGAAGTACGTGAAGTACGGTAAATTACTGATGAAATACAGTGAAGTACTGATAGATTACTGATGAAGCACGTTACGTACTGTAAATTATTGATGAAGTACTGGGAATTAATGATGAAGTACGTTACGTAAGTGAATTATTGATGAAGTGCGGGTAATTACTGATGAAGTACAATAAATTACTGATGAAGTACGTTATGTAAGTGAATTGTTGATGAAGTACGGTAAATTACTGGTGAAATACAGTGAAGTACTGATAAATTACTGATGAAGCACGTTACGTACAGTGCATTATTGATGAAGTACGTGAAGTACGGACAATTACTGATGAAATACGTAAAGTACGGTGAATTACTGATAAAGTATGTCACGTCCATTGAATTATTGCTCAAGTACGTGATGTACGGTAAATTACTGATGAAGTACGGTGAAGTACTGATAAATTAATAATGAAATACGTTACGTACACTGAATCATTGATGAAGTACGTGAAGTACTGATGAAGTACGTTACATACAATGAATTATTGATGAAGTGCATGGAGTGCAATGTAGAGCATACACGGTCTTCCGCAACCACATCGCAGACGACGTCGTCGGGAAAGTGGTCCAGATAATGAGGCAATGTTTACATTTACTGTACTTTATTGCATAAACAGGTTCAGCTCGAGCTAGTTTGTTTAATAAAATTATAAGTATCGTATTTCTTTAAAACGTGTATATCAAAAGAAAAGAAATAATTATTGAGTTAATAATAAAAGGTCGACTGAAATCACTTTCTTTAATTAGAAGTATTTAGTATTATGCAGCCAAAAATGTCTTTCATTGTGATAAAAAAGGTTATAACGAAATACGATACTTATAATTTTATTATATAAACTATCTCGAACTCCCAACTTGTTTATGCAATAAATTAAACATTGCATCATTATCCCGACCACGTCTTTTCCAGCGATTAACCCCTCGAATCAATGAGATTCTAACCTAAAAAGTAGATTTCTCTAGATTTTAAGAAGAAAATTTGTTTAGATCAATTTAATCAATCTTTCAAATCTATGTAAAATGTTTTATTTCCTCCTTCTATGTAAATGTCACTTTACAGGCCTTTATGCAACTAAGTAAATGAGTAATTACAGCCACAGCCCTATAAAACTTTACGGGCTCCTAAAAGAGACCTGTAAAATTTTACAATGCTCATCAACAAAAAGCTATGGGCAGGCAACTAATGTGTTGCTTAACCACAACACCATGGCAACGCCTAGCTATAAATTGTGCTACCGCCTTTGATTCCAAAATGTCTTTTTATAAAAAATATACAATTCATAAAAAATGCTCGTGAAGGTGGAAATAAAAGTTTGTACGCGACACGCTTTGCAATTAATCGTTACTGGGCTCGCTGGATTATGGAAGCTCGCTCCTTCGTCGCGCACAAACTTTCCAGCTCGCCCATAAAGATTAATTTACAAAGCTTTTTCACGTAAATAACTATTATGAGTGACATCAGGTTTCTAAAAAGAAAAAATAGAAGGTAGATAGTTAGAAGGTGGTGTAATTTTTATATGGATATTTTCATAGACCTCAATTTACTTTACTTCGTCTACTTAATGAACTCTTTAGATGATGTAAGATAACAATTATGAGAACAGTCGTGAAAGAAGCAGTTTGTGGTTTGCTGTCATCGATAATCCTTTTGTTCGTTTTCTAGAATGTATTACAATAAAGAGAAATAAGAGAATCTATAGATACTATTTGGTGGTTTTGACAGTAGACCCTTTAATTTCATAATCGCTATCCGTTCTTCGCAAAATTTCTTATTTCTTATTGTGTCTATTTTCAATTACACATTTTTATCATTTTTATCTTTCACCTAAAACATCTAGAAAAGTAAAGTGCCAAACTAAAACGCTTTCTGAAATGTCTTTCACACCACACGTTCTGTTTCTAATATCCCTACATGGTTTTACGGTCTATAACTCTTTATTTCCTCCAAAATCTCAATTTTAAAGCTTCTTAAACAACATTGTTGCATTTGTTCACCTAAAAGTTTTGATTTCTTAACAGTGAGAATTAAGCCGATATTGAAATCATAAAGAAACTTATGGAAAGGTCAATTAGATTAAGTTTTCAGGTCAGATGGAAGTCATTCAAAGAGATAAATATTTAATATAAGAATTGAAGTGTTGCAAAAGCACTGCTGTATTCAACCGGAGACTTGACCATTCGTTTTGTATTATTTATGGAGTTAATCGGAGTTATCCGCGCAAGTCTAAAATGGACTAATTGATAAACAATGCGGGCTTGAATTTGTTAAGAAAGATATACGACCGATAAGCAATGGCATCATACAATAATGGCAATGCATTAATTAACAGAGCAAAGTTATCTAGAGGAATATTATAACAGCACTAAGGGGTTATCATTATCGCATTTTAGTTGCCATTTCCCTGAATTCCCTCAACGAGAACTAAATATCTCTTTTATAATAAAACAATGAAGTCTCATATGAGTGAGAGAACGTAAATGTGTGTTGAGCGTTTTAGTCAACATTGTAAAATGTAAAGGAAGGAGCACTGGAAATAGAGAACAATGCTCCACACGCAAGGGAGAAGCTTTTTAACAAAATCCATTAGAGACTTCAAAGTGGAGAAGATTCGTATTTTGCTTTCGGCTGTTAAATTTACATTAAGCTCATTTTGTTTATTAGATGTTTGGCTTTTATTGTCTTATTTTTCATTTTTAATGAACTTATCTTATTTTTGTTATAAATACGAATTTGCATTTAGAATTTTATTAAGATTTCATGATTTGAAGCATGTCAATTCTTATAACCTCAAATTTCAAAGTAAAACATTTTGAATGCTTTATTTGTTCTTACATATATAAATTTCACTCTTCTTAGAGCATAATTCATCTATAAAACATGCAAAAATGCAAATTAACTACGTCTCGTTCGATTCAGCAGACTGCGTGAAGACGAAGGCTTACGAACTATAGTTTCATGCAACTCCTCGTCATCTTTCACATATTCATTATTCCGCTTACTTTCATCCTTTTGCGGGTCTTGTCCGGCCAATTTCATCAAGGCCGTGTTAAATTCTCTCCATCGCGCGTTCATCTTATACTCCATTTGTACAAATCCTCTGCTAACTGCCATGCGAACCTTCAAGAACTCGCTGTTGATCATTTCCGCGAGTTGCTCGATTGTATCCTTCGTGACATCCTGCAGTTCTTTTCTTAATTTAACGATGTCTTCATCATGGTCCGTTGCGACGATCGAGTTTCCAATATGATCTGGTGGATTTAATGGAAGCTTCCTTATCCAGTTAGAAATAACATCACTTCTATCAGAGTCCAAATTATTGGGAATATCCTCTATGAGACCCCGATTTAAAGATGATCGCAATGGAGTTGTTGAAGGAGGAACAGAAAATTTACTTAAAAGGGGGCTAGTGCTACCCTGTTTTGAATTTATGTTCAAGAATATATCTGTGTTGCTGGGGCACTTTTGTGGAGATGGAATAGCGCTACCATGTGATTTCAGCTCGGGAATGATTTCAACAGTTATCATTTTATCACCAGCATCACCTCGATTTAAAACTGTTAAATTATTCTGCTGAAGACTCTCTAAGTACGCCGTAAGTTCAGAGGTTTGAAGCTGCCAATCACAATCTGAATCTGCTAGTATACTGTTAATAGTTGAAGGATGACGGGATGATACCCCAATGGAATCAGCATTACCACCTGATCCATTATAAACTACAGTCGTTACTTGCGATTTTGTTTCGTGTTGTTGGATATCGCAGGGATCGCAAGGAGACTCCTCAATTGTAGTATTAATATTTTGGAATGCAATTCTTCCAATGGATTTAGGATGATGGGCAACTATTGTGTGCAAAGGATGGTTGATTTGTCTTTTATCATAAGAAAACAATTTTCCATCTATGGTAGCAACAGCAATCATATCACTAGAAGGCATGAATTCTACAGCAGATAACTGTTCATCGGACTTACAGCAAAATATACAATCTTTAGTTCTCAAGTCGTAACCTATAAATCTTTCATCCAATCCTACAGACGCCATGGTGTTATCATAACAGAACGATAAATCGGTTATAGAATTACAATGGGACTTATTGAAGAATTTAATATTACCCGTTGTAGAATCCCAAACAACCACTGTTCCTTCTCCACTAGCAGCTCCCAATATATTGGGATATCTATCGTGACAAGCCATTGCCGTAAGGTTATTAGTGTTGGGAACGTAGAAAGTAGCACAAACATTATTTTTCGAATTATAAAGGATTATTTGCCCATTTTTGCACGCAGCTGCAAGAGATGTATCTTTCGCTCCATATTGTAAATATTTAACTCCGCATGGCAAGTTTGGCAATTGGCGAGTAACCGATTTTCTGCCCAAGTCATAAATCATTACACAGCCATTGTCAGTACCCAATGCAATATTCTTCTGGATATTCCTTGAAAATGTCGCCGCTTGAATATGATTTGCTGGCAAATCAATTACAGGGTACATTTGCATTGAAGATTCGCAAACGGATATTACAATAGGTGGGCCTAGTGATGGAACTGTAGTGATTAACAGCTCACCTTCGTTGCACCATGAGATGCATGGGATGTAGAAACCTGCTTCGGGGATTTGATACGAACCGAAGTAGTCACCGCAAGGCCATTTGTGGAACTTGATCTCGGTTCCGCAAGAAGCTAATAACATTTTCGTTGTTAACTATCGAAAACAAAACGAACCCGCACAACATAGAATTTTGAGAAATTCTTTAATTATTATAACTATCGCCCGTAGTATTGACAAGATGTTGACGTATGTTCAATCACGGCCTACTAGATTCATATAAACTTCGCTTATATACGGCCGTCTCATTTCCAGTTTTTTCATTGTTGAAATTAGGATCCAAAAATTACAGATCGGTACGTTAAGTGGCGCCCACTGACGGTAATTTTGCAACAAAGATGGTTTGTAGTCAGACTGCAGTCGTTAATTTTTAGGTTATACCTCATGCCAGTAATTGTCATTTCCAATTGTATAATATTAATTTATTGGCATTTGTACATAGATATTTGGATCTAACGTACGTAAATATGACAAAAATATGTTACAGTGGAGATTAGGAAATCAAAGTATCCTACATGTAAGAAAATTATACTGAGTTTATGTAATATTTACTAACGCCCCAATTCTTAGACTAGAAACACCTTAATAACTACACGATAGCCACAGTATTTAAGTAAGTGCAGTTTCATTTTTCGCAAATTACAAATGTTCCTTTAGGTTTTGTAGCACTTGAATTACCACAGCAGATGATGTAGACACCTAATGTTAATGCACGATCTATGAACTGAAGCCATGATTAGAAGTATGAGAAGTATTCATGGAATGAAGAAATCTCACTGTGACACTCATTTCTAAAAATAAACATTTTTTAGACATGAAATCTGATAAAATCTACTGAGACTTAAGACCAATAGTTTCAGTAAAAGAAATATAAAACTGACAAAATTTGTCTGATAAGGCATTACCTTTATACGGAATTTGGTTTATGTGATATAAATCAAATGCGATGTCTGAGAAAGTATGTAGAAATTTGTAGGGTGGTTAGGAATCTAAGATAACGATAATTAATCAACGATTTTGGTATCATGTCTTGAATGAGGAAGTGTTCCAGGAAGAAGATGGAGTCGGGAACTTTTCTGAACTAACTAAATGCATAATAATCTATACAAAGGTATAAAATCAAGTCAATACTATCAAACTTTTACACATATTCGCATGGAGTGTTGCTATACGGGTCTCAAACGCAACTGGACAATAGCAAAGAATGCAAAAAAAACACAGGATAGGCTTCTGAGTTATGGTGCTATAGAAAGATGCTAAAGGAAACATTGATTGACCGAATATCGAACAACGAGATACTAGAAAAAGTACAAGAAGAAAAAAGACTAGTGAAGCACATAGAATAATATACAAGAAGAAAGATAGTTAATGAAGAAGACCATGAGAAGCAAAGATAGATTAATAAGACACTTTAAGACATTCGGGTATTATCTAAAAATAGTAATAGAAAGCATGATCGAAGGAAAGAACACCCTAGCTAAACCAAGACTGCAATTTATACTTCAAATAAAAGAAGACTTAGGCTGCTCCAGCTATAGAGAATTGACTTTAGAGAAAAGACTGACAGCATACCGGAAAAATACCATAAAAATAGGTGTATTTGTAAAGTGGTTGTTAAAGTATGTTTTTAGTTTTAATGTAACTTTTTTAATAGTTTATCAATTTTATTTGGGAACTGACAGCCTTTTTTATAAAAATAAAGACATCGGAAGAATAATAAATTAAAATAATAAATAAAATTTTAATGTAACGTTTTGTAATGTAATATAATATACCTATTGTTTTTTAATGCATAATCTAATAACATTTGATCGTTGTTAATAAATTTCTTATTAGTAATTACTGCTAATATTCGAGTAAACATTCTTTAATCGGAGACAGTTTGACACAATTGACATAAAATATAACCTAAAAATTAACGACTGAGCTCTGACTTCAAATATCTTTGTTGTAAAGTTACCGCCAGTGGGCGCCATTTAACGTACGAATCTGTAATAATTTTCAACAATGAAAAAACTGGAAATGAGACGGCCGTATATAAGCGAAGCTTATATGAATCTAGTAGGCCGTGGTTCAATGTAATTAATTTAAAAAAAAAACGGTAGATGGCGCATTTCTAGCTAGGGTCTCTTGTATGCTGAAATATTCGAGAAAGAGCTTTCGACAAAAGGAACACATCTGTTTATAAGGTTTTATGGATACATAAGTACATGGTTTGTTAAGGTAAGAAGTTTAGGGAACCGCCTTTTGAAAATAACCTTCTGTGAAACTTCCTTAATAAAATATACTTTTATAAAATAGATTTTGAGAAATGAGTTTTTACAGAAAACATCTTGGAGATTGAGTTTTTTCAGTATAAAGGACATAGAGGAGAAAGGTAGGGTTAAGTTCCTTTTTGCAGTATTTTGAAGCATCAGGCACAAGTGAACATAGAGGTGTATATCCAGAATCTTCTCACTGATCTGGATCAGGTATATCAGGTGACGCATTCCACCAATGACTCATAGAAAATAATTCTCTTGCTGTGCTGTAAAAGAGCAGCTTCACTTCAGACTCAAGTCCCGAGAAGTGATCAAGTTTTGTTATCCCGAAAAACAATTCGAGACACGGGACTTTCATATAAAAGGTATTCAATTAAGGTTTTATTTCTTTCAATTTCTTGAGCAGCTTTGAACAAAGCTGTCGCCTTACACATGTTGTTTTCTTGATCAGTCATTTTTGAAAGAAATAGTAAGTAGCCATTTCAAATACTTATTAATTATTTACAACCTGTCTATAAGGAAACCAAGCAATAAAAGGAAAGGGATTAGTTTCAGTAAGAAACTACCGTTAGATAACGATACCCAGCCAGGCCATTCATTAAGTAAACTTGTACATTCTATTCAATTATATTCAAAAACAGTTGCCATCCGGGATTTCTTATCATTTATAAACACGTCCAATTATTTTTAAATAGTAGTATTCCTACTAAGACCTAAACAGAATGTTTTTACTTAAAAGTTCATATTGAAGTATGGCCTTGATCACATTAACAAGCAGTTGTTTTCAGGAGGTAAAGGACTCCACGAAAGTTTTGCTAGTTTTTGTAAGAGCAATAGTGTACCTTTATAAATGTTTATAGTATTTTTTTCTACAATTCTGAATTTAGTTCATTTGATTTAGAGATATATTTATGACCACTCAATGTTGGAAACAATATCCAACACTATATTAATATTTAATATCTAAGCAACCATGTTTTTTTTTGTTTTATAATACAATTTTGTCAATATAATTCTGTCACAAAAAACTATACTTGTAACAAATAATAAATATAGAATTTCTTACTTTAACTAAAAGCTTGCAGCAAGTTATTTTTAATATAAAGAAGTAACACAGTCCACTAAATAGAAGAAACCTTTATGTGTGTTTTGCACACTCAATAAATAATAAAAACTGTGGATGCAATACCAGGTATTTTTTCTACGAAGTAGTAAAGTAGTGTACAATATTGAATTTTTGTGTTAGGTACCTATGTAAAATTACTATCCGAAATTCCCGACAATCTCCGGGACTTTAAAAATAAAAGTTTCGAATCCCGGGAATAGAAAATTGTCGAGACTCAGAAACACTGGTTGAGATAAGTTTAGATTTTTAGGTGTATTCACCATGTTCTGTCTTTCTAGTTACAATTTTACCCTCTGGTATCTTAAATAAAAAGTTAGAAGCCAAGAATTGAAACAAAACTATTTTTATTATTTTAGTTTAGTAGAAATATGGTCCGGTGTTTTGGTATATTTCTTGAACCTTTTACACAACAGCGTGAACCAAAACCGCATCTATTTCTTTATTCCTTTTTCAGAGACTGCTCTAACCTCTATGTAACAGTTAAATACTATGTCTATTCGTTTCGATCTGTTAGGTAGGCTTGTTACATAAGTCTGGGATTTATAGGCGCTATAGTCTTGCAATTGCAGTTGCATCGGGGGCAACCGCCCCCCTCTAGATGAGAAAAAAAGAGAATAAAGTCTTCTTCAAATTGATGCGTTTGTACGAGGTGCGGGATGCGAATTAGTACGCATTTTGTAGTGACTAATAAAAACAGTTTTGATGGTGATAAATAGCTTCGAGTTTTATTTTGTAAGAAATCATCGTGTTTCAGTTTGCCCACTTTTTACCTTTCCTCGAAACTAATATGAGTGCACCCCCCCTCAGAGTTCAGATTCTGGATACGCCCTTGTACTGATCCATCCATTATAACATAACTTGCAGTGCCTGGAATGTTATTCATGTTATCTGTAGATAACATGGTACTGTAGTACCATTCAGCTTTTTCAAACAAGAGATGATGTCAGACTTTTACTACTTTTTCAAATGTTTTTCTTAGTAATACTCCCTCGGAGTCAGAAGTGATGGGGGACAATCCAGAATTTATGGACAAAAAGTTCTTTAAATCGCTTTCTCTATCTTGAAAAGAAATATACGGCCTAGTGAAAAGTGAGGGGTCGCTTTTTAAGATGACTACCTTGTGATTCACTGAGAAAGACGAAGAATTACTTTCAAAACTATTTTTTTCCTGATTAAGGTGGATGCAACATTCATAATACTTTCGCCAATACCACAAGCATAAAGATTTCTGTTATCATGCGAAAACGCTTCCGTAAGTTTCTTAACATCATTTACAAAGAGACATGTTGCAAGAGATATGTTGTCTTCATGGTAAACACGGTTATTTGCGTCGTCTCTGAATCCCATTTTTCATCAAATTGTACCATTAAGTTGCCAATTATAGGTTCAGACACCATACATTTCATTAGTGTACTAGGATTATTATGAATATCAACAACCCCACCGTCTGATTTTTATCCTTGTTACGGCATGCCATCAAACCAATCTCCTAAAACTGCAAGGAATGACGTTTCAATGTGTAATGCTTCCATCATGAATACCATTTTGTTTTTCCCATACATTTCTGGAAGTAACCACTGTAAATTTTTAGCTGTCCCGTAGACTGGTTGATCACATGTCACAAGTGTCTAATTATTTATTGACTAATTCAATAAAGGTAGCAATACACTCTAGATTTTTGTATCAGAACCATTTCTGTTGGAGTGGAAAGCAGCTCAACTGGTTTGGCTTAGATTGGTTTGATTATTAAAAGTGTTAATCATCTGCAGGTATTCATCTGACATAGATTAATTATAAATAGGTGGATTCTGGAAGGCGTTATTATTACCTTCGGGTACATTTGGCTGTTTCTTTGTCGTTGTACATGGTAACTAATATTAACATTTTGGTAGAGATGAAGTACATTTCTTGGTCCACCCATTTTCTTTAATTTTTAAGAAATATGATATACCCTGTACATCTGATATTCTCTGTATCATAGAATGATTGTTCCGTGGAATAATGAATATGACAAAGGATTGTGATCAATATTGTCTGAAAGTAGCGATTGTAGGCCTGTTGGACATATAACCCTTTCATTGCAGAATTGCTTACATTGCTTGTTAGTTGTTTTTGCTGATACTTCTTGAACACGCTCATATGACACGCATACGCCCAATTAGTTAACTAATTCTGGTTTTCGAGTTTTAGCATGCACCATTAATCCAGTCTAAGTATGGAGTTGTATCCAGTGGAGATTTTTAATTTTTTGTGGCAGATGTTCGCTTTAGGATTAGGAAATGCTAGAACTTTCCATAATCAATTGTATTTAGATATAGCATAGCCAGTCTCTACTGAAAGTAGAAAAGTTAAGAAAAGTCTTTTTTGGCAATTTTTCTCAAACTGGTACCGCTAAACCCATCTACTTCAAGTTGAAACATTTTCTTTAGAATAATAGCAACTACATTGGTTAGGCAGACACAAGAATTTATTATCATTCTGCAGTTGATAGAATAGCCGCCGGAAAATGGAAGAAATACACTAGAACAACCCTAGGAATGCATTCTCTTCCTACTACAATCTTTCATTCTTCCTTCTACTATCCTATCCAAGAAGGACTTGGTTGCTTTGATCTGTTATTCTTATACTGCAGTTGCGGCTTGGTTTCAAAGCCCTAGAATAACTTCTGAAAACATTCCATAGTCATTCAGAAGGATAGTTAGGCGAAGGCCTAGTTCGTCTTTAGATAATAGTGACGCCATTGCTCATGTTTTTGTCATACTTGAAAAAATGCTTGTTTTTCGAATCGCATATATGTTTTTTATAGTTCCAGAAAAGTGCAACTTCCTAAAGCTTCAATTTGTTTTAGCTCGCTGTAAGATCAATATTCTATGGTCGAAAAGATTGCACCATGAAAACTTAACATAATATAAATGTGGAAGCGAAATACGAAAGAGACTTAGACAGTTACTTTTATTTTAGATTAAACACTAAAATGTTGTATCTAATAACACTTATGAAAGTTATAAATTTCTGATAAATTTACCGCTAGATTAGTTTACCTTCTCTTTCAATAATTAAATCCTTTCAGTAGTCCGAGTTAACTTTTAAACTGCATGTTATGTATACCTAATTTTGATTTCAAACTGCTTCCATTTTCCATATTTTATTAAATAGGTTGTATTATTATTATAATAGTTGATTATAATTTCATAATTACAAACTATCAAGTTAAAATTTCCCGATGTAATTAGCTAATTGCGTCGCTTAGAGAGAGTATATGGATTTGTCTTTCCATTGATGTTGTATATTAATTTGTAGAAATGTATCAACACAAAAGGCCGGTTTTGCTTTTCCTTTTAGGGGCGGTTACTTTTTATGCAGGAAACTACTATGATAGAGCTAGTTATAGACTTTTGAAATTTTGTCGTTATCAAAGAGTTTTATTAAATGGCCGTAACGAAGGAATAAGCTTTTTCAGCTCTTACGAATACAAATTCATACAAACTTGTCTAATCTTTGAGCAGAAGTTATTTAATGGAGAAACGATTTGTTCTGCTGTGTCGTCTAACATTAGCTACGTAGATAAAAGATGCTTAGATATAAAATTACTTTATAAAGTAACATTATATATTTAAGATATCTCGCTGCATATTATTGCATTACTAACTTCTCTTTTATGCATAATCTCGAACTGCCTCACATACTTTGTGGAATATTAAATTTTCATCAAATGTAGGTTTGAATTGTCTCTGGATATAGGTTTTACTTCGATTTTCACAGAATTTAATCATTTTCAGTACTAGTTAGACGATCATAAGCATCGCCTTTTTGAATTAATATAAAATAGATTTGACTTTGCACTGCAGATAAGATAAATTTACTCCAGATAAGATCCTAAAAGATAAATTTACTTTCTTGTGATCCCATGTAAAATATTTCCATTTAGGTTGAAGATCACATTCGAAAGGCAAAATGAGAATCCTAGACAAGTACACGACTGGATGGATGAGAAGTGCAAGTGCTAATACTTAGGTTACTTGCACTGAACTTGTGTTAGTGAACTGCAGCCTATATACCATAGGTTACGGACTACAGATTATCCAATATTTGTTTAACGTGGTCCACCTGTGTTAGCTTATGACCACATTCCTCCTTAGGGGAATACGAATTGAGTTGCGCCCATTAGCGCGTCAGTTGAATTTGTAAGAGCTATCAGTAGTTACTGGTGGGAGCGAAGTTATCTATTCACCTCTACTAGCTCTCCAGGCTAGTGCCGGAGCTATTAATGTGCTCACGTCGGGGTCTGTTTCCGAGGGAGTCTCATCCCCCCTAGTCCAGCTAGTGGACTTTTACTGCCCGAACGAGTCCAACTCCAAGTGTGACTGGGACTTGGAAACTGGGTCTACCTAGGATATCCCAGAATTTAGCCACTTCGCCCTACTATAATTAGGCTTGGTTAGCCTTCGACGGACTACTGATTACAAACAGACTGTAGACATCTATTTGGGCGTAACTACGTCGTACTATTAAAGTAGATAACTGATATTTACTTCTGGTTAAACGTAAAAAAAGTAAAAAACTCCATTAAGTTTGTACAGGGTGTGCATTTAGTGCTATCTAGTCCTTTATTGTTAGAAATCTTCTAAACTATTGTATATCGAAAAACTTTTCATACAAAAGTTTCTTGACTGCCAAATCTACATACATTAAACATATTTACAACGGTACAGGGTGTTCCAGAAAAGCAAGACAAATAAAGCTACAATTTTTTAAATAGAACACCCTATGTATTCTACCCGAAATTGATTCTCTTAATTATAAACTATCTATTCAATGTGAAAGTGTTTTTTGAATCCGTTTCAACATTACCAATGTATTTTTCTTTTCTAAACTTGTTGAGTTTGATATGGTCGTATGTAATAAACGAGTCACAGGTTATCCACATATTTAAATTTTAAAAACGTTATTCGCAGGCAACAGTATCCGGCTCCTGCAAACACTATTGATCTCTTGATAAGATTAAACGAAATTTATATCATTTTTTAAATGGATAAAAATAAAGACATCGACTAAGGCTTTATCCAATCCTGAATATTTTCTTTATCTGGTGCGACGGCGACGTTGCCAAATTACGCTTTTATTCCTAAAATTCCTGATTTTTCGCAGCAATTCCGACAATTTTATTATCCTATCACAATCTAACCCTCGACAATCACTCGATTCCTCATCCAAAAATCGAAATAAACTTAATACGACCCTAACCTATTTTTCTATAAATATTGTTATTACTATATTACACTCAAATTGATTCATACTAACTTTACATCTGTTCATTGTTTTTCTACGAAAGTGTAAAGTTAGTATGAATCAATTCGAGTATAACACAATAATAACAATATCATAAAAAAATATTTAACTCCCGAACATGTATTGGTTTGGGCTCGTATTTAGACTTGTAAGTATTATTTATCTGTAGCGGTTGCCAAATGGAAGATATCTTTTAACTTCTCAGAATTCCAAAAACTTCTAAGCTATCTTGGTTATTAGTCATGAAAAATAAATTAACATTTCAATGACACCTATACCATTTACTTTCGTTTTTATATTTGGTATTCAGAGTACTTTACGTTTTGTTGTAACTTAAATGAACTATTCCCCACAAGAATTAATAAACATATGCTTTAAGAGAACTATGGTTTTGGCGTTAAGAGAACTGTCTCGTAGTCGTGCAAATACACCTAAATATCGCGAATACGCCCAAAAACCACCTTAAAGAAGACCTCGTCAGAAAATGTGTTTCGAAATATTGACAGAAAGATTTGACCGCAGAGGTAGTGTTGATTATGAAAAGATCCCAATAGCTGATATTGTCATAACGAAAAAAATGAACTTGCAATCGCCAGCGATAAACAATCGGTAATTATCTGCATAAGTGCCATTTGTAGAATAGTCTGGAATTATTGCAATCGGGTTTCATTAACGTACACATTACATTTAAATAGTATAATAATGTAATAATTTACTGAAACAATCATGATTTGGCAACGCCGCACCTTACGATGGAAATATTCTAGGAATTGGATAAAGTCCTAGTTGAAGTCTTAATTTTCGATAAAACATACAATGCATTCCATTTAAAAATTGAGTAAATCTCATTTAATCGTATCAAAATCTCAAAGTTTTTGAGCATTCTGTACGTAAACAAATCTAGGAGACATTTTACTTAATAAAACTTAAATAAATGAATAAACAGTGACTTGTTTATTACGATCTTACCAATCTCAAAGATTTAAGAAAAAATATATAAATTGGCAACGTCGCAACGGATTCAACTTTAATGTTAAATAGACTGAATTAATTAATCCAAGTCAAAAATATAGGGTTCTCATTTAAATAAACCTAGCTTTATTTGTTCCGTTTTCCTGAAGCACCATAATTAGTTATAAATATTTTTAAAGTAGCAGCTTTGGCAACCAAGAAACTTTTATATTAAAAGCTTTTCTTAGTATTTAATAGTTTAGGCTATATCCAACTATAGCACACTAAATGGGCACCCCGCACTTGAAGTTAATAAAGATGTCACTCTGTGTCACCCTGTATATATTTTATAAATATGCAAAAGATGCAATAGAAATTATGTTAAATTGTGTGAAATTTGTTGCAATACAAGGTTTTTAACAAACCTTAAAACTATTTAGAAAAGTGTTATTGCAATAAAATTAACAATTTAATCTAAAAATTAAAACTGGGAACCTAAAAAGTACTCTACAAGTATTGCTCGATTGCTTGTTGAATACACAACTGGTACTTCTTGGTTACTCCATAGGTTGCATTAAAGATAAAATCAGTAGGTATTTTGCGACAAGCTTTGATAATCGCCTGTCTTAAAATTTCTTCATTTTCTGGTCGAGTTTCATAAACAGTATCTTGAAGGTATGCCCAAAACCAAAAATAAAGTGGCGTAAGGTTGGGCGAACGCGCAGGCCACCGAATTGGTCCAAGGGTTCTTATCGACTTTTCACCAAATGTAGTGTTTAACCAATTGACATTTATTCTGGCAATCTGTGGGGTAGCTTCATCTTGCTGGAAATAAACTCTATTGAGATCTTCAAGAAGAAATTCATGTAAACGATTGCCAAGATCTTCAGTCAAATTTGGTAGTATTTATCGTGGTTTAAAGTACCATCTATAAAAAATGGCCCAATCAATCATTTTCTTCTAATGTTTGCACTTTTTGTGGTATGTATAGATTGAATCTATGATTTTTTAGTATAGACTGTACAGTTCGATTTGAAGTGCCAATATTACTGTGGAAATCTCCCTAGTTTGTGAATAGAGATAGAGAATAGAGATAGCGTCAATTTGTCCAAACCGCTTGTCACTAAAAATCGTCTTTTTTTGTTACAGCATTCTTATTGTTAAAATTAAAAACATTCTTTTAAAGAAAATGTCTACACATGAAAAGTGTTAATTTAGCGAAAGAATTTTGACGCTATCTCTATTAATAAACAAGGAAGTATAGTTTGCTATATTTTTTCATATAAATCTTAAATAAAACACTTTTTTGTCTGAGAATTAATAGCATAAGAACCACAAGGTTTCTTTCTAAGTCCCACAAAAATCTCATAGATATATGACATATATTTTTCGAGAAAAAAAAATTTAACTTACTTTTAATGAAATTGTCCCTAAAAATGGATAACTTTTATTAAGTATCGTCCGATAAAAACAAAAGTGTACGTTTTAGAAATATAATATTCTACTGTTGTAAGTATGTAAAAATTTACTATTTCCTTGTTCTTAAAATATTTAATTTGGTTCAGTACTTTACGCTTTACTTAAAGAGCAATACGCTTTCAAAGTTGGAGGACTGTAGAAAGAAAATGGATTTTTGAGGGGCCCTTGTACCGCGATATAACAAACACTATTTACTTTAATATAATCATATTTCCAAAATATCTCTGAAACACCGCATAAATAAAAAAAGATTTACTTTTACTTTATGTTTTAAAAAATCGGCACCCGTATGAAATCGGATTAACATCCCTCTAAACAACCCCACTTCGTCATCATTTAGAACCATCTAGAAGCCGCCGCCTCCAGGAAGCTGGAGAATTGTTGTTGCTGTTATTCGAGCTGTTTTACACATACGAGAGTTGATGCGAACTTTCTAACCAAATTTTTGCTGAAAATTCTAGACAAAATTTTTACAATAAATTTGTAAATAATATTTTAGTGTGCACTTTCATCCTGTTTTGTTACGCGAGCTAGAAAATATAATAACACAAATTATCTTCATATTTATGGTCATACGCACGCGTGTTTGCGAAAAGGCTAAAGCGTTTATTGTAAACAAAAAATGACGTCGTAAAAAAATGTTTCGAGTAACAAATTCTGTTGACTACACGTTGTAATAAAGATGTTGTTGAAGAATATGCAGTGATGCAGTATATTTGCATTCTTGTAAAAGTTTTTAGTATACAGGCTGTTCGCACAGTTATCGGCACACCATTGCTATCTCCGTTATTATTGAACCTAAGAAGTCGGTTAAATTAGCGGTATTTTTTCTGCTGATTAACATAGCGAAGATAAAAAAACAATTGAACGTCGCGTTTTCGAGTTATTTTCAAAAGTTACATTTTGAGGCACCCTGTATATTTTTTAGAAATTGAGGAACAGCGAGATTATAAATGCAAAACTTTATGTTCATTACTTCTTTAAAATGAAAAAGCTGTAACGATTTAGAACATACTTTCCTTATTAAGATGTGGTTGCTTCTTGCTAGTTTTCGAGAAAATGTGAATGAAATGAAAATGCTAGAAGCGACACATTTTGATAAGGAAAGTATGTTCTAAATCATTACAGCTAACCCCCATTACAGTAATAAACAATTTCCTTTATCTACGATCATACAGAAAGTGACCACTTTTTACACTGATTTTCGTGTAAAAAGTTAACGTTTAGTGAACTAGTGTTATAAAATTTTTATTGCACGCTAATATCTACAAGAGATGTATGAAGATTAATGATTTATAAATATTTTACTAACTGGTTGCTAAACAACTAAGCACATAAAAAGTTACGAAAGTTACGAATTTTAAAAAATATCACATACAATGAATTCTTTAGTAAAGTGTTATGAACGTAGATAAAACGTTGTGAGATATACGTGTAAAAAGTCTCTTCGTTGCACTCGCATCCTTTAAGATACTCGCTCGTACCTCGCTCCTGTGTTAAACAGTTCGCGCAATAAAGAATGGCTTTTTACACTTATATCTTAAATATTTATTACATGTCTGTTGACGAGTAAAGTCTTGGCCAACTTTTATTTGTTAAATAATTTAAACCAAGACGTTTTATCTGATTTAAATTTAGCTTTTTATAAATGGATTCAACGCTAAAAGCTTTTATTTAATATTAGCTTTATACGTAGTTATTTTTCCGTATTTTATATTTAATAAACACGATGGAATAAATTAATTTCCATTTTTAAAATACTGAGAGCATACATTGCTTACATGAAACATTACTTCAAATTTCTTTTAGTCGATAGATGGCTGCTTGAAATTTATTGACAGTTTACAGAAAATTTATTTTAAAATTTATAATTATTTTTTATTTTGGTTATAAGTCTAATGATTGTAAATAAAATACTATACATGTTTTGTTGGTCAAGTTTTCAAGCCTCGCGATATCGTTTGACCTCGACGTACCGTCTCGGTCTAACGATATCGCTTGGCTTGTAAAGATGTCCTTTACCGACTCGACATGTACATTACAATACAGATAATCATTTTTATATACAAACTCTATTAAAAGTCTATAATAAATCTCGAAGTAAAAATACTGTATTACACTTCAAAGTTTCTTTACAAAAAATGTATTGAAGAATTTTAGCAAAATTATGGTTAAGAATTTCGCATAAATTCTCGTATGTGTAATTAAAAGGGGGAGCCTCTCGAAAGTCATCTTGCCCACTTTCAATTTTGATTTTGGCCCGCCTCTGCTTAAAGGTAATGTTAAGATAATTACATTAGTTATTGTAATTTAGTTAAGTTCTCGAAATTTAAAGTTTCTTATAATATGTACCAGAATACAATCTGCAAACTGTTAAACAATTAACAACTTATCTGTTTTAGACTTGAACTTTTAGAAATACTAACTTTTGTAAATCTACTTATGATTAAAAAACATCATCAGATATCTAAACAACGGAACGAACGAAGTAATTATTAACTCATAACAGCTTACAACTTTATAAAATTATATTTTCCATTATGCAAGCATCAAAAAGTTTCCTGAAAGTTTTTCGTAGTCCGAGCGAGCGAACGAACGTTTTTCAGCGACGTTGTATCTTTTGATTCTTGAAATTTTACAGAATTAGAATTTTTCCTTCGGGCGAATTAACGAACCGATTCAGTTTACGATATATTACACGTGGAAAAGTGAATAGGACAACTGATTGAAAACGGTCAGACATTTTCATTATATTTAGAGGGAAATGGATAGGTACGCCGTTTTGCTGAAAACGATTAATTTACTTTGCAGAAAACGTCTGTTCATTACTTTTCATTACTGTCGGGTCTTTATTAAATTTCCTTTTATTGCGGTAATTTCTGTGTTTTTTCATTGGCAATACTATTTTTCAGTTTGCAGCTTTAGATTTGTAAATTGAGATTGAATATACAATTTTTATCTTTTTCGTATACAATCGATCTATTATAGTTTTTATAAAGAAATAGCAACCTATTTCGTTTTTTCATCTTTTACAACGTTTCTTTTTCTCTTAACAAGAATTAAATTGTTTACCGACACTCGCCGGGGAAAACTTGAGCGTGTGGAACACATCTAGTGGTTTCATATTATAGAGGTATATAATAACGGAAGTAACGTTAAAACCGCTCAAAAAGAGTAACGTACCAAAACGCACATTTAAAGAGGCACGAGCTTTTGTTACCAACATAAAGTACGTAATTTGTATTCGTTGCGAATCGCATTTAATGCGTCCAACAGAAACCGAGAGAAAATCAGAGAGAGACACGAGCGTCCTTTTAGCCGTAACGAAAATCCTTACTTCAAAGAGTAGCAAATCCAAATTGAAAATTTATTAAAATCCTAAACATCAACAAAAAAGAAACTCAATAGTAATTTTGTTGCAGAAGATGTCTACGTGACCCTGTGCAATCCTCAGTATGTCTTCCTCCTCGTGGATGTTATCAGCGCTGCTGGCAGCGTTGGCAATCTTTGGTAGTTTGAGCCTTGACGAGGATTTCGCCTTCGATGTCTCAGACGATTTAGAAGTGGAGTTTCCACCAGATACCCCTAAGAAAGTATGGGGAATGACTGATATTACTACTACAGTGGGAAGAGTATTCCATTTAGCAATTCCAAAGAATTCTTTTGGAGATTCTGTGAAACGATACGAGGTAAGAAATGTATAATTTTAAGAAAATTCAAATTTATAATAATTATAAATAATTGGTAGTCTTTTAAATTTATGTAAAATTGATTATTTATTATTATGGTTACTGATTAGTCTTTCAAATTGGGCCTGCGTAACATTATTTAGCAAAACATGATCGCTTAATAATTTTGAAAGATATAAAAAAAACTTTAAAGGTTTACTTTAGTTTTATACTTGAGAATAAATTGAGAATTTTAGAAAATAAAGTAATAATTTAAACTTACCATACACACAAAATTTGCTAGCTTTATAAATTTCAAAAATATCTAGAAAATTCAGATTTTCGAAATTAATTTGATTCTAAATTTCAGTTTCGTAAGAAAAATCCGGAAATTGCCATTTCGTCCTTTCTTAAATACATTGATATACATATAATATGCCCATTATGTATGAAATATAGTATATATCTCGGTAAATATCGACTTTATAAAAAATTTAACATTTTATTTTCCATAATAAGATAGCATTCAATTGTTTTTATTTCAGAAAACAAATGAGGAATGAATAACACTTTAATTTTTTTAAATAGCAATGTACCCTTTCATTAGGCTCATTTGATAGAGATGTTTTTTCTCTTTTCGATGACCTAAAATCTTAGTACCCTTATATCAGGAAATTTTTGAAAAAACGTAAAAAATGTTTATTAAGTTAATTTCATCAATAACATGAATCTAGATATCCGAGATCTCATTCATTTCATTTGTCTTAACATTTGATTGTAGCCTTTTATTGTGACAGAAGTTTGTTTATTTAATTAAGTTGTTGGTACATGGAAAAATAAAAATTCCTTTAACAGAAACTGAACGTATAGAAATTTTAATTATGGTCGGTTATGGGGATCGCAAAGGAACACAATTAGAAGTATGTGAAATTTTTAATGAGCGTTATCCACATCGAGAACCAATCACCCAGTCAGTAGCAAAACATTGAAACGGTTTAGGGAAACTGGCAATGTTAAAGATCTGGTGAAGACTGGTCCGCAGAGGTCTGCGACAAATGAAGATAAAAAGCTCGATGTTTTAATAGAAATCGAAGAAAATCCAAACATTTCAACTCGTCAGTTAAGTTTAAACCATGCCGTAAGTAAAGGTTCAATACAGAAAATATTACATTCAGAAAAATTACATCCGTACAAACCGACTTTATTGCAAGAATTATCCGAAGATGACTACGATCGACGTGTTGAATTTTGTGAATTTATGATGGAGCGAATCAACAACAATCCAAATTTTCTTAATAATAGTGTTTTTTCTGACGAAGCTACGTTTTGTTTAATTGGAAATGTCAATAGGCATAATTGTCGATATTGGGCCGCTGAAAATCCCCATTAGATGGTCCAAAATCATCCCCAACCACCACCACAAAAATTAAACGTATGGGTGGGAATTTGTGCAGATCACATAATTGGACGTTTCTTTATTCGTGGTACTCTAACTGGTGATCATTATTTGCAATTATTGCAACAGCAAATTATTCCAGCTTGCCAAGCAAATCTTGATGATCTTTGGTTTCAACAAGATGGAGCACCGCCCCACTATCATTTAGATGTACGCCGATATTTAAATGTGGTATTTCCGGCCCGTTGGATAGGCAGAAGAGGGTCTGTGGAGTGGCCTACCCGATCTCCGGATCTTACACTTTGCGATTTCTTCTTCTGGGGATATTTAAAAACAAAAGTGTTTACAAACTGAACATTTTGAACACTTATTGCCATGAAAACCCTTTTATTGCTAATTTCGTTTTGTCTTCAAACTTTGTAAGAGACGTACATAATTTTCTGTTCATTTGTTTTGTTTTGTACATTATGTAGATGCACATCTGTTTATTTTAGGGTAATAATTCGAGATACTTTACGATCTCGGATATCTAGATTCATGTTATTGGTGAAATTAACTTAATAAACATTTTTTACGTTTTTTTCAAAAATTTTCTGATATAAGGGTACTAAGATTTTAGGTCATCGAAAAGAGAAAAAAATCTCTATCAAATGAGCCTAATGAAAGGGTACATTGCTATTTAAAAAAATTAAAGTGATATTCATTACTCATTTGTTTTCTGAAATAAAAACAATTGAATGCTAATTAATATATAATTAAATCGAGTTTTACATTAAAACATTTATATTTATTTAAGTTTAATTTTATTTTTACAGAAAAATATTTATTAAAAAAGATTAAACGTTATTTCTGCACAATAAATAATAATTTTTATATTAATTTTTTTTTATGTATATATTATAGTTTTAACGAATAATAATGCAATAATTTGGAAACTTTTGAAGCTACATAATTGTTAGAAATGAAATTTTTTAGACTTCAAAATCAAAGTATACATTTAATGTTTAATACATTTTAATATCGAAATTTATCGAATAATTTATTATTATTAATTTATTTATTTTTATTAATTTTTAAATTCGAATATAGAGCTTAAATTATTTTCTGCAATCTGACGGTAACAGATTAATAAAACTATGCGTTATTTTCTCATAATTGTAAAATCGTTTAGAAGGCTCCATTTATTTTTGATAATTTTAATATTCGTCAAAAATATCTACACTTTGAATATTATTAGCAAAATATGATATGCACCTGTTGCCTTTCCACTCCTGTAAAGCGTTTTTAATTATCTCAAAATAGTTAGCTACGGGGGTACGGGGGTGTATAAAAAATGTTTGAAAACATTTTCCTTACGTCGGAATATTTCGTTCAAACTCGGTATGTGAACGTAAAACGTCATTAGAGACATTTTTTCTTAATAAAATTTTTCCATATTTTAAATCATTTTTAAAATTTTTAAAAATAGCGAATTTGACAGATACCTAATGTCACCTGTCAACTTGGATATGGCGTATTTTAAATATTTTTAGAAGCAAATGTGATTGACCTACAAAGTTTTTTTTCCAATCAGAATATTAAAATTCCATATGGATCCAACTTTGTGGCAGACACTGTATATAATATTTGGAAAGTTCTGAATTATTAAAAATTACTTTAAAGTTTCTGTCTCAAACCTTATTTCGTAACTAAATAATCATTAAATAAGATATAAATAAAATAATTATGTATTTAAACTTTCACAAAATTTATTGCGATTTATATACCTGTCAATTGTTTCGATATTATCATTATCAATATTATAATGACATTTGTAATATAATTATAATATTATATTCAGATATTAGTAAATTTATATAGATATAAATTGAGAAAAAATTCTCCATAATTGATATAAAGATCCCGATGATTGACTAATTCTTACATACCGGTTGGAAACGCATGACTTGTATAGGGATATAAAAGCGTTCATAAAAATAGTGAAACAATTCGATAAGGGAGAGTTTCCAACCGGTA
Organism: Agrypnus murinus; assembly: GCA_929113105.1. Lineage (NCBI taxonomy): Eukaryota > Metazoa > Arthropoda > Insecta > Coleoptera > Elateridae > Agrypnus > Agrypnus murinus. The sequence continues at coordinate 171,792,307 of OV816026.1, read as the reverse complement.
TATAAAATAGATGATTTCCGAGAAGATTTAAGTATCATATTACTTTTATTTATTTATTTAATTACTATTAACAAAATGGAAAAATACGTTATTATTTAATAATACAAAATAACTAACGTCAATAAAAAATAAAAAGGAAAATATACTGTAACGTTCTTTTTAAAACAATACCAAAAATGCTGTTTAATCGTCTGTGAAATATTATTTACAGACACTAATTACAAACACTATAATTATAATCTGTTAACGAACTTAAACGCTAGATATTTACAAACTTATTCAAGGACTATTTATTTTTAATACAACATGTATTAACATTTATTTATTCACTGATATTTGACTACTAATTACGCAAAGCACATATTCAATTCACCGGTTCAAGGATAATTATTCCTCTTTCTTTGCGGCTGCCCTTATATATATATATCCATACGGAAGTGTCGAGAATGTACTAGAAAGAGCGGCGGTCGATACGTCATACACTACCCACGTGAGCTCCCAACTACTGTAGAAGACGACGGAAGCTTCTCGCAAATTCCCTGCCCGTGTATAGCGGTTTTCCCCTTACAATACGAAAAATGATTTATTAAAAATGAAAATGAGACGAAATATCTGATAATTGTACGTTTATAAATGTATTACACCTTAACTTCCTGAACGATACGAGGAATGGATCAAATAAATTAAAAGATTAATTCTAATACAATGTTTATTTACGTTATCGTTTGAAAAAAAACCTAGCAGTTAGAATGATTTTTATAAAATTAAAAATCTACAGAACAGATTTGACTAGAATCGTTTATGAAAAATTTAGTTATGAAAGTAAAATTCTTAAATTTCGATGGAATAGATTTGGTGTTAGATACGTTATATTCTTAAATATGCGTATTTTGTTTTTAATTTTTTAAAACGTTTTGGGTGAAGCTACTAAAGAACTCGAAAACTGAGGATAAAACTACAAACAAAGTTATTTTAATTTCCATGTTTAAAAAATTTGGAATTTTTAAGAACTTCGTAGTAAATTGTTAAAAAGTTATACGACTACAAATCCAAAGCCTATAATAAATTGGTTACTGAATTTATTTTTTTTACTTTTTTAGTAAGATTCAATTTTATATAACTAAAATAATTAGTATGAGCACTTACACTTCGCTAGATTTCTAAAAGAAGTCTAACAACTATAAGAAATTTAAAATGGGATTTTGTAACAAAACTATAATAATAATAATTGCTACAACTCATAACCTGGAAACCAGGCCCCAGAAGCTATAAGCTTGTGCGGGAGAGAAGGGGCGACTATTATTACGTAGGCCCTACGTGCGGCTGCAGCCGACTTACAGATGGAACACGCAAATTCAACATTTGTGTCACAGCTAAGGAAAACTGCATAAAACCTTAACCAGATCTGCCGGCACCGGACATAAGAAAATGCAAAATTCTTGCATTTAAGATGTAAAGAAAAATTTAAATAATAGGGAAAAAAGTATAAAGAATATCTAGAATTTGATAAATGTTTATATTAAAATTTTAATAATAGAGGAAAAAAGTATAAAGAAATGTTTATACTATATACAAGGTGTTTCACTGAAGATTCGTATCCTCTGGGCAGGTAATAGTACACATAAAATGCAACAAAAAAAAGCTTAAAATCATTAGTGACTATCTTTCATCATAATCGGGAAAAAATTGTTTTTGAAAAGTGGGTTGGTGGTTACTGGTTTAAGAATAGCAGTTGGAGCTGGATGTACCTGACTGTACTTTCAACGTGATACCTAATGCATTGATATAGCTGATGCTAGGTGATTTCCAGCAGTTTCCAAGTTGATCTTTCTAGTAAATATTTTTCGATGTGCGTAAAATCGAAAATGGCATAAGGAGTTTTTGTTCCTATTGACGAGTACTATGAAATGTCCAGAAAATACGAATTTTAAGTGAAACACCCTGTATAATTTATACCAAGAAGACAACACTCTAGGCAAGCTTAGAAATCTCAATAGGACAAAGAGTTAATTCAAATACAAAAATAGAAAAAATTCTATAGAGATTCTGAAATTTGACTTTTTGCAAATATGGTTAAGGACAAGATTCAGTTTTATAATAAAACACAAATTTTATAAAAAAAAACTGGATGAAATAAAATTTTTAAAAGATATTTATTTCTTAGATTCAATGTCAGGACAAATTTAAATACCTGCGTACATTGGTATATATTTTAATGAAAATCTAAAAATGTAAATTGTAAAGTTTATTGGAAAACCGAAAATCGTTTTAGTTTTTCAGTACAATTTTGAAACTCCACCAAAAAAGAAACTCGGAAATTTCTTAGTTTTAACATATAAATCGACATTTTTTATTTCGAGATTTTTGAATTAGATTTGAATTCAAATACAAGAAACAATATACAATTTTAGATAAATTTTAAAAATTTAAAATTCCATTTTCGCAGCAATTGAAAATGTATTTTATTATTAATAAATGTTTTATCTAAATCTTTCATGAACTTTCATTTGTATACCTAAAATTAGATTTAAATATAAGAAATAAGTTTGCAGTTTTATAAATTTTAGGTTTAACCTGAATTCTTATCATTTTGGAAGCAAATGTAAAACTCTAAACCTAAAGAATATTGAAAGAAGCTCTTGACATTGCAGGAAAATAATAAGTATTGCTAAATCTTCAATACATTCAAATTAGCATTTTGCGAAGCATATTTAGACTTGGAACAGCATTGGGAAAACTTCGGTTAGGAATTGGGTTTTTATGTGTGAGCAAAGGAAAATTAGCGAATACTAATTCATCTGAGAAAGATAGATATTGTAACGTTCCTTTTAAATAATACTAAAGGTGCTGTTTTAATTGTCTTATTATCGAAAATATTTAAACTAACACTAATTACAAACACAATTACACACTATTAACAGATTTAACTACATAAATTACAGATTATTTATTACTACAAGATTTATATTATACTATTTTATATATACACATTTATTTTCTGCTACCACACGATGCGCGTATTTAATTAACTCGTTGTCGACTCGCTGTACGTCCACGCACTGGAACAATCCGCCGACAGTCTCGAACATTGTAGATGCGACGGAAACCTTCTCGCTTGTTCGCCGCCAAGGGGTTTTCTGTTTCATTACAATATCATCGGATACTTGCAGATTTTACAATTATGATAACTTTTTTGTAAGGTTGTTACTATAGATAAGAATTTTTAAATATAATTGACGTTCGTCTTTTTGACACATTAACCTAAATTGTGTTTGAAACTTTTTAAAGTCTTGTACTTGTACGTTTAGTAACTAAAGATAAACAACTGATAATTCCGCAGTTGCAGAAAAATAGTACCATTTTATAATTTGAATTTTTTCATTCAATTCATTTTTCAGTTACGTCAAAATGGAAAACTACTTCTTAATTATTTTAATTTTTTTTTACCTTAGTACCAACTTTACAAAAAAGTTACTATATTTATCTTTCGCGGATGAATAAAATTAGTATTTGCTATTTTTCCTTTGCTCACACATGAAAACCCAATCCCTAAGCGAAGTTTTATCGATGATGTATAATAAAATTCAAAGTTGAAAATGAAAGTGTAAAAAGAAATCTGGAGTTTAATATTTTTTATTTAAATTGAAAATTTAAAATTGTAATTGAAACTTAATCTGATATCTCTTAAATCTTCACATAAAAATGGAAATTTTTGACATATATAGCCTAAAATTTAAAAATAAAATTCTGAACCTTTTATTAAATATCAAGTTCTGTGATAAAATTTGAAATGTCAATAAAACATTGAAGTGCTGTACAGAAATCCCTGGATACATAACTTGGAAACTCGATATAAAGAAATCTTGAATTTAAAATTTTGGATTAAATTTTTAAATTTAAAATGGAATTTCGTGGTAAATAATCTAATTCCATATAATATTTCATGTCCAACACCACAAGTCGCAATTCGTCAATATTCCTATTACATAAAGGTTAGTATAAATTATGGAATTAAAAATATACTGTTAAAAACTACTAATTACTAAATGTCTTTTGTACAATTAAAACCAATTACTCCAAGAAATTAAAAATTATAAAATAAGCCTATCATTTTATATAAAAAGAGAGAATCCTCTATCTCAAAAGTTTGGTCTAAGTATTTTTTGAACTTTGACATTTCACTTTTCTAAAGAAACTAAAGATACTCTTGATATTTTAAAGTTTTGATAAAAAAAATGAACCATTCAACCAAGTATCTTCTGATAAGTTTTATTTAGAAAAATTACTGGTAGAAGAAATAAAGGTATAAACGAATTTGGAAAAAAAATTCTTACATAAAACTCTACTATACAGCTTTATGTCAAAAAGCAAACATTTATCAATGTTGAAAAGGAAACTTCTTGATAATAAGTAATTTTTATAATAACTTAAAAAGCTGATATCTCTGTAAATATTTCAATATTTAAATATACCATGCGATACACTACAATTGTACCTATGTGAGTAGCCAGTGCCCGTATTCTCGAACGTGATTCTCTATAACGTACTATAACATTTGATTTGCTAAGTTGCATGTTGACATAAAAAATTACGTCATTTCGTATGCGAAACTTGTGTGTATGAGTTCAATAATACGGGCCCTGAACGGGGAATATGCGAGCATAAACGATCGAGTATTAACGAGCGACACACTGCCAGCCTAGTTGACTGAATCAATCTGTATAATTTTAATCGCTACTATATAAAGACTTCTGACAAAATCACCGGTTATTTGAAAAACTGGAAACTTTCATATTTCGAATTTCAACCTGTAGAAACGTTATCGATACGTATCGTTTCAGCAACCTCTAGAGTTCACCCAAGATCAAAACGTAAACGTGGTATCATTCGAAAGCCATTACCTACTAATAAAGACCATTCAAGGGACATTCAGTAATAACCCTTTCAGTAACCTCTAGGGATTCAGAAACTTCAACGTAAATGAGCGAGTTTGGTGCCATTCAAAAGTTTGTGATCTACTTATAGTGACAATGCAAGGGGCATCGTATAGAACTCATGTATATGGCCTCCAAGGTCCACAAATCCAAAAAATAAGTCTAAAGTAAGCAAACTTCTTGACCTTTAATTTTCAACGAGTTATGTTAATGGCAGTTTTGTGGAACTATTGGTGTTTGAAGATGTTTGTGGCAAGAGGGCTCTGAGATATACAATCAAACGGGATGAGCGGCGTTTGTTAAATAATGTCTGTATCTGTATAAATCGTTATTCCCGTTAGATTATTTTATTACAGAGGCTCAATGTTCAAACAAATTTTTGATTTTAGAAATTAATAATAATAATTGATTTATTATTAGCAAGAATTTTTTTATTTACATGTGAATCTTATAGATATAACTATACATTTTTATTTTCCGTTACAGTTACAGTTTAAAACGACTTTTAATAAAAAAAAATTACTTTTGTTTTTAATTTCTCAATAAACGCGCATGGTGCAGAAATATTTAAATTTATTTTATGGAGAAATAAAATAATATGAAGTTATTCGAATAATAAAATTGCTAAAACGCGGCACCAGTCTACAATACAATTCAAACCCAAGAAAAACATTTCTCATGTCAATATAAACTCATCAGTATAATATTAATTACCAACGCATTTAATTTAAATAAGGTGCTTTATATTGAAACCCGTCATCCCATTTCGAATAGTTTACAAATAAACTTGTCAAGTTATGCTTATTTTATCCACATCACAGCATGAAAATATATAGCATATTCATTCGATTGTTCACCTTGAAGTTGTTAAGCTAGCTTCGAATATCGCACAGACCACGATCAGTCCGCAGAGGTTGGCCGATCTTCATCGTCATTGCATGCTGATAATAACGAGCAGCGGATATTACAGCATACTGGTTGTAAAATGATACTATATTTATATCAAATTTTTTAAATATTTTAAATACCTACACTTAAAGTATTTTTATGGAATTTTATTTATTTTAATATAATTACAAAGGTTTTGTGAACAGATTTTGTACAAGATAATATAATAATTTTATTGCATAAAACGAATATTGTTAAATGGTTCACTAATTTTTCAACTTGAAAAACGATTATTTTATAAAAAAAGAATTTCGGGTTCAAGAAACGGTTCGAAGTATTGATATTGTCCAAGGAACCTGTGTACAAAATTTCATTAAAATCTAATCGATGCGCAAATTTGAACCTAGGTGGTCCCATCTCTTTTGCGGACTATCCAGTTTTTGGAATTTCCACTTTTTAAAGATATGACTTTTTAGCTTAGATTATGTAGTCTTAAAAGAAATATTTGATAGATCTATGAGTAATTTTTGATTTGTATGTTTGGTATAGCATATTTTAGATTAAAAAATATAATTATCGCACCTTTTACTATTTCATGTTCCAAATACACATTTGCCAATTACAGGCATTTTCATAGTATCCTAAAAAAGTTACTGTTGATCCGTTTACGGCCACCGTCCGATTGTCTTCATACCTCATATTAACATACTTGTCGTGTAGACAAGAAAGTTTTTAAGCAAAAGTCCTGAGAATTTACAGTTTTCCAGACATTTACTTATTATCAAAATAAAATAAATGTATTATGTTAAGAATAGTATTTAACTGAAAAAGCTGCTTACGCTTACACATTTTGAGAGGTATGGAATTCTAAAATTGGAATAATTCAATGCAGATATAATAAGTTAGCACTTTAGGTTTAGGTTAGATTATTAGAGCCCGTAACAGGTAGAACTTCCAACAGAATTTATTAGAGTAGATATGACAGTTATGCAGTAGAGTCATTACCGAAGATTGTGATAAAATGAAAAGATTGTTTCCTTGCCTTACATAGAGTCACTGCATCTAGTCACCTAGGCCACGCTGGCTGGTCGATCAGAGTAACGCAAACCGCCGCCATATTGGGGCAGAGAAAGGTGATTTTTAATAATGGACAAATTAAAACCACGTTTTACGTGTTTGACATATTAGAGATTTGATAATAATAATAATAATAATAATTGCTACAACCCATAGCCTGGAAACCAGGCCCCAGAAGCTATAAGCTTGTGCGGGAGGGAGGGGGCGATTATTATTATTACGTAGGCCCTAAATGCGGCTGCAGCCGACTTACAGATGGAACAGCGCAAATCCCACATTTGTGTCACAGCTAAGGAAAACTGCAGAAAACCTTAACCAGATCTGCCGGCACCGGGAATCGACCGCGGGCCGCTTGGGTGAAAGTCCAGCACTCTAGACAGTACACTACCAAGGCTGTGTAATCTTTCAGAATAAGAAAAACCTTTTACAGTAAACGTGGATTTGATTAAATTCGATACAGAACAAATAATGAACAATTTCGTGCATCGTTTGCCCCAATATGGCGGCGGTTTGCGGTACTCTGGTCGACCAGCTGGCCTAGGTAACTAGATGCAGTGACTCTAGCCTTACATCAGTTGCAGCATCACCTACCGGATTATATTATTAATGGAATTTTCATTATGTTCAACGTCATCTATATTTACAGAAAAATCGTTTACGTAGGTTTGGCTGTAGCTTATGTTAGGTTAAATGTACAGATAGATAAATGTTAGGTTAGGTTTCGGATAGGTTACGTTAGGTTAAGATAGATAGATTGCATAAATATGTTAGACTAGCTACACAGCTTCGCCGGGGGTCAACTCCGTTTATTATTGACGTACATGTTTTGCATGCACTATACGAGCACACCTACTCTCGAGTAAAAAAAATGTAAGTTATGACTGATAACTTTAAAAGAAATGCATTAAGATATAAATGGAAAACATGGATTTCGTGTTACTCGCGCGAACAAATAACATTATAACTTTAGAACTACAAAAACCGATTTTAATGAGACACAACCAAAAACCTGACCAGGTAATGTGGCTACATACACATAGAAGAAAACCACATAAAGATTAGATTAGTAGCTTTCTAGTTATAAGCGTACATGCACACAGACAGACAGAGAGACATTGCATTTATATATGTGGAGATTCGGTTTCAAAAGAAGTTAGGTTATAGGTTATTTAGGCTGCATAGTTGGTTAGATTTCGTTATATATTAAATTAGGTGAGGTTATAGGCTAATTTATGTCAGGTTGTAAGTTAGATTAGATCAGATTATAGGTTACTTCAAGTTAAATTAGGCAGTAGGTAAGATTTGATTAAGTTATAGGATATGATTTTGGTTGTGTTTATAGATTAGTTTTAGTTACAGGTTGTTAGGTTAGGTTATAGGTTAGATCTTCACTTATTATAATAATCTATAACCTAACTACTTAGGTTAGGGTTAACAGCATAGGTTAACTTTATAGGCTATTAGGATAGCTGTAGACCTATCATATGTTCTAGGAAAATTGCCTAACATTTAAATTTCAATTTTTAAGTTATTTTTATTTTACTCCTACTCAAATAAAGATCGAATAATTCTTTCCATTGATTAATTAGAAAAAAAACTGAAGTACGTGGCCAAAAGAGATGGGTTTAGCTGCAAGTAATGTCATTTTGGCGGAACCTTTTGTACCTATTATGAAAAACAAACTACAAAATATAGTCAAACGACTTCTTAGCAACATACATTCATTTAGCTGAACGCAGAAAAAACAATAGAATTGCATAAGACCACCGAGTATAATAAGTCAGTCAAGTAAAATAAATAAAGAAATAAAACACAAAATTATGTGAAGTTGCATTTGCCTACCAGATGTTACCCACTATAAACTTCTTTGTGTTGCGTTGCGTTGGCGGGAATACTTAACTGCCGCTATATTATTATTTTTAATGTCAGCTTTTAATGAAAACACTTGTTTAAAGGCTATTTAACGGTTACGAAATAGCATAGTTGTTGTTATATTCGTATAGAGAGTAAAAGAGAGCTGAGAGTGAAGGATTTTATTTAAATTTATGGGGTGTTTATTTTTGCTACTCCCTTTGTGATGTAGTTCAAAATATTAAAACGACTTTATGAGTTTTCCATCTTTTAACAATCTCTTTGTTTCTTACAAACGAGATTTCTCGAGGATGATGCCGCCCTGACTTGAATATTTATTCAATAAGGAATTTCAAAAGATGGAGATTTGATGAGATTATGAGAAAATGTAAGATTGACAGTGACTTTTTACTAATTTATTTAAATTGATAAAGATACTCCCTATCTTTATGCATAGAAACAGTGTTTTATAGTGTTATTTTTATTGTTTATACGATGCTATTAAATTAAAATGCTAAAACAATATACTCTAGGTTGTATTTAAAAGTAATCAAGTAAAAGCGTTATGCACACATAGGCAACCAATTATACAACACGATACTTGATACGACGCTACGTATTTTATTTCATAGTAAATAAATAGCTTCTGTATACATGGCAGATACTGATGAATTTGTTCTTAACACAAAAGAGAATTCCCATACCCCTCAATGAACATTGAGATCTTTAGCCGTAAATAATGTAGAAATGTCATGTAGAAATTTCAGAGTTATAATGGTTTCCAGTATGTCTTCAAGATCTATTAAGTTCATAAAAAACCCCTAATTAATAATAGTACCTTAAGTTGCATAAATAAGTTGTATAGAGCCCCTACAACAATGGTTGTATATTCGTTACTATTGTCACTTTATGACACTTTATCACTTAAGGGTATATAAAGATCTTGATAGTAATCACTATATCTCTTCAATTTTTTTAGACACCTTTATAAACTTATTAGTTGCTGTGTTACATAAGAATGCTCTAGGTTCTCAAACAAATCAATCAAACAAAAGTTAAGACGTCTATCGTGTTCATTTAATACTAGTAAAATAAATTGTCTGTTTGCGTTAAAGTAACCAGTGTCGTCTGAGCTTTTAACAATTGTTGTACAAATGTAACTAAAATATTCTTTTTTTTGCGGAATCAAGGGAGCCCTAAAGGGCTCCCTTGATTCCAAAGTCATACATAAATGTATAACTTTGGAATTATTTATTAACATTTGAAATCCTTCTTGGTCTTCTAAGATAAAAATATTTTTTGAAAAATTAAATTTCATTTTCAAAAAAAATTAATTTAACAGCTTAATCCCAGATTTGTCTGTTTATAACATACAAAATCTATTTATAAACAAAAAATATATAAGCTTGGCCCTACCTTCTGTGGCACCCGGTATATTATATCTACTTAATTTGTATGTCGTGGTCAGCAATAATCTCGTCAGTTGTGAGAGACTGGATGGTTTTTCCAATAGTTTACAATGTAGAGATGGATCACAGTTTTTATTCTTTTTAAAGGCCAGGTCTCAACTACATAGGTACATTAATAGAAATCAATAAATCAGAGTTTGTGCAAGAATAATTGTGCTGTCCAAAATAGACTTCTCGTCAAACATGAAACAATATCTGTATGCGTGTTATTTACAGAAGCATGATGCAATTTTCATCCACTAAAAGGCCAACGAACAAGATCATTTCAGCCTTGTTTTTGCATTTCCTCTTACTGAATACATAATGATTAAAACGAGCAAATTTTATTTTCTTGGCGGTTCAAAACAATTAAATTATGAAAAGGGTCTTTATGTATGTTGTGTATGTCAGACACAGAAGAGAATAACAACATTAAATATTTTATTACTTATTTTGCAACCTTCTCCATAACAATGAAGCTTGCAAACCTTGGAGCTTTATAAAATTAAATACCATCCTATATACTAACAATGCATGTTCTATATATTTAAACAAATAATTGCAACATTATTTAACAAAATGTTTGTTTTACTTTATTTATGTCTAAAAGTCTCCATTTGAAAGATAAAAAAAAAGTTGACAATTTTAAAATAACTGCAACCTTAACCTTTAAAAGGCAATGTCGAGGAAATGAGTTCTTCCTATTTATGTCATAATATGTATAAAATGGAAATCCTATACTGTTCTTCCTTCTGTAAAACTCATTTATTTATAAAAAATGTATTAATATCTGGCTTTTTCTGTTATTCATATTATATAAGAATTTACAGAATAAATGTATTTTTTCAATATAAGTCGCCACCATAGAAAACATATTTTTGAAACAAGATGAAATTTAAGAAGCTACCTCCACAAGAAATGAGCAAACAAAATACCTACTGACTGACCTACTCGCATTTCCAATTTAGAAATAATATATTTCATTTACTATATTGTGCTGTTGGCTTTTAAATGCCAAATGTGTACAATCAATTGATAATAACTAAAATTGATGCATCCCTAAGATAAGATAATTAGATTCTGTAATTGCTGGTAATAATGTTTCAAACGGATTGTGAGGATTATATGTTTTCAGAATCTGTCTAGTCGTTCGGAGTCTCGATGTTGCAAAGCTACGAATATTACGCTAAGAGTATTACAAGTTATCTATGAACTTGGTCTTTTTTTATCAGCAATCAAATAATATCTTTGTGTTCAGCTTCAGATATAATTTGTCGATAATGTTTTTATTTCTACGAGGAAATATCATGAAAGGTTCAGAAATGAAGTGAATCCAACAAATTGGATGGTTTTTGCGTTTTTGTATGATATGTTCAATCTTCCTGTGATTGACAGATAATGAACAGGAGTAGCATTATCTCCAGACAGAGGAAGATCTAAGTAATTTTTATAAGTGTAGTAATAGCTTTTGTCCGCGTGGATTTCGGGTTATGTCCACAACTATTTAGTCCTATTTTAGGTAACAGATCATGTTATGATGTGAATCAAATAGTCCAGGCGACAGGGAAATTGGTATATAGGAAAAGTCACAAGACTTGATAACAGCATTTTTTTTGTTTAGTATGTTGAGGGGTGTGTGGTAAGTCTACATTCAAGTTTTCGTATTAATCGGAGGGTGCGAAGTGTCCGCCATCTTGGAAAAAGAGGTTAAAGTGTTTTTTTCAATTTATCTCGTTAACCGTATAGGTCTGAGGAGAGAAGTAATTCATAACGTTTTTGTCGGAAATTCGATTCTCTACAACTTCCTCGATACAACGATTGTGCTGACAACGCTTTTACTCAGACGTACGGTTAAGGAGATAAATAACTTACCAGTAGGAAAAACGTTATACGGCTTACCTGCTTCGTTTTCGACTTACCTCCCTTTGACCGCTGCCTTCCACTATACCAAAGAACGAAACCAAAAAAGTGAGTAAAATTGTTCGTGTTTAAATTGGCTACAAGAAAGGTAAGAACAGTTTTTCTCGTACGAACAAAAATGAAATAGTTACTTCACCCCAAAGGTTTTCAACCCCTAAATCTTCACGGTTATTTGTTTATAACTTTTCTATTACAAACAAGAAGTGAATTGAGGAAGTTGTAGAGAATCATATTGCCGACAAGAATGGCGGTAACAAATTTTTTACTCGGACGTATGGTTAAGGAGATAAATAACTTACCAGTAGGAAGAACGTTATACGCGCTTACTGCCTTGTTTTCGACTTACCTCCATTCGGCCGCTGCCTTCCACTATACCAAACAACGGAACCAAAAAAGTGAGTGCACTAAATTGTTTGTTTTCATATTGCCTACAAGGTAAGAACAATTTTGCTCGTACGACCAAAAATGAAATGGTTATTTCACCCCAAAGATTTGCAACCCCTAGATTTTTACGGTTATTTGTTTATAACTTTTTTATTACAAACATTTCTCAAAGAAGTGAATTGAGGAAGTTGTAGAGAATCGAATTTCCGACAAAAACGTTATGAATTACTTCTTTCCTCATACATACGGTTAACGAGATAAATTGAAAAAGCACTTAACCTCTTTTTTCAACATGGCGGACACTTCGCAGCCTCCGATTAATACGAAAACTTGAATGTAGACTTACCACACACCCCCCTACATACTAAACAAAAATTCTGTTATCAAGTCTTGTGACTTTTCCCATATACCAATTTCCCTGTCGCCTGGACTATTTGATTCACATCATAACACGATCTGTATTTGACGATTCTACTGGTTGGCTCTTTGAAGTCAAAAACCACCAAGAGCATACGTCTGCACTTCGTGCCGACACACTTGGCTGAACAGGCACGACAGGCACTCCACAATATAAATATTTTATAATTGTGTATTACTAGAAAATACGTCGTATTTATTGGCCCTTGAACGTCCCTAGAATGGTAGACCTTTTACCAGTGAATTAATTTCCCAGGCATTTTCCATTAGGGAACCGTTAACAGAGATTATTACACTTACTTATTTATTTAAGCATTACAATACTTCCAGGCTCAACCACAATTTTGAACAGAGAATACGTTTTGAGACAGAGAACTAATGAGTAACTTAGATTGAGCAATTTTGTTTTTTTATTACTGACGAGCCCTGCATCTTTGAAGCGCCTATTACAGCGGTAGCTAATGGAACATATAACACAAACTTGCCAAATTTTTTTAAATAATTTTAGTGTAGATTATATAGTGTGTTCCAATGAAAGCTAACAAACCATAAATATCTTTCTCTTTGGTAAGTTTTCATGAAAATCCCGAGACACTTCAACTTTAATACTGAGTGGGGGCACAATAGAGCATAAAATTCATTAACTTTACATTCATAACACACCATTCACTGGCAGACAGCCCTTAAAATAATTCAATTGGCAAGCATGGTTATGTGATGGCTGATTTGAAACGTCTTTCAATTCTGGGTATGACTATCATATAACCATATTCTTTTTTTAATTATTCTACTTACTGTAATTTCAGACAATCCAAAATCCAAAAGATCTGACATTTATACGATTTAATTACAATAATTTAACAATTTGTGGAGTTAATTGTTAACATTCTTCTGATGTGGCTCACGGTCCATATATTGCTGGCCACTGATTCTTCTGGTGACTAAACCATCTCAATTGTTTCTATTAAGTTCATATTTTGGTTTGATTTTGAATTGTTCTCCGATGGTTTCGTGACTAATTTGTCTCTTCTTGTTTTGTTTCCTATTTTCCTTAAAAATCTAATGTCAATTGCATAGATTTTTGATTCCTATTTGTTATTGTCCATGTTTCGTTGCTATATAGTATTGTCGATCTTTCTATTTTCTTGATAACGTCTGTTTGTATGTGTTTTGGTAATTCTCTTTTACCCAAAACTGTTGTTTTCATTATCTTTTATACTTGCTTTTCCCAGTTTTTCACTTATTTATTTGTTCATCTTACCATTTTCTTCTCCATTACTGATCCTAAATACTTATACACTGTAAAAAATGAGGTAAAATTACCTTGGGAAAGAGGTAACTTTTCGCTATTATTTGCGGTATTTTTACCCTAAAATTAATTTTACCTATACATTTAGTAGTTTTACTATTTGTGGTAAAATGCCCTGTAATTATGTAAAATTATACAAATATAAGTAATTCTACTACATTGAACTGGTTAAAATCACTATCCATAATATAAATTTAAATAACTCAGACAATTTTTTCCTTACAAATGTATAATTGCTCAATAACTTAATTCATTTTTAGTGTAATATTAAAGATAAGATGAACTTGAACAAGAATAGTGTAATTTTACCCTTAATATGTTTTTAACCGTTGAGATGCTATTTCGCTGATCGCACTTGTTTGTGACCTTCGTTTCGTGAAAGAATTCAGGAATCCATTATGAACAGTCCAAATAGGCTTTTTGGGGAATGGTCGGAATGGTGTGTACCATTCTTTTATGATTTCGGCGAGGCGTACTCTATCGATACCGAACGAAGTGTTCATTGCTCATTAATATTTTGTTTTTCGTTGTAGTGTAGTGCGGATTTATTAAAGGCAAATATTTACACGTATGACCGAAGATGGGAAGAATTTTATTTTATAGTAGAAGTTAAAAAATAATAATCGGTAAGTACCTATATGTTAAAATTACAAATTTAAACCAATAAAATAAAAATATTTAATTTAATGTTTTTCTAGGATGAATCAAAAATTGAAGAATTCGAAATAAACTAGCATAACTGTAATTGAGAAAGGTACTCGTGTATAATTGTTTATATAATTTATAATTTTTTAATTTTCTAGGTGGAATCGAAACTTTATCTGTATGTCTTTGAGAGACCAAATATTTCCGAAAGCCCCTGAAAAGAAGTTCTGTTAATGTCTTATATTTTATATAAGTACATACGTTCAATAAAAATTACTTTGATTTTATTTTGTTTCATACAATTCCCAGAGGAACGATTGAATTTGCAAGTACTTTCGCAAGTCATCGTTACATTCAAGAAGTATTTTCACATTTGTATTTTAACCCTGAAAAGTACTATTGCCATGAAATATTAACTTTGTCATGTAACTTTACACAGGTGTTTTAATGTTAAAATGTAAAATTACATTGAGATTGTAATTTTAATCTGTAAATTTACTTAAAAAGGAAACATTACAATGCAAACTTAACCTAATGTTGAAATTTTTCACTTCCTATGAAAATTACACTTTGAAGTAAATTTACCCCAAAAAATGGAGGTAACATAGTTGCCTCCATTTTTTAGGGTATAATTCACCGGTAATTTTTTAGAGTGTAGCTTTCGACTTATTCAATTCTTTTTCCCTGTATTTGTAGGTTATGTGTTTTCTTTATACTTGATATTATCGTATTTTTGTTTTGTCCACGTTTATTTCCATACCATACTTTTGTAATTTCTAGTTTAATACGTTTAAGTGTTAACATTAATTCTGTCAATTTCACTTCCTCCATCTTCCAGTATCCTATTTTTAATTTTTTCAATGTGTTTTTTATCTTTAATTAACTCAACCATCACTAACGTGAACAATAGTAGACTGAGGATACATCCCTGCTTCACTCCTTTTTCTGCTATAAAATTCTTTGATTCTTCATTGTTTGTTCTTAGTATATTTCTTATTTTGAACTTACGACTTTTGACTCTTTTCTTTGTATTTTTCATAATGTTCGGTCTGTTTTGCACTTAGGTATTTTATAATTCTTTTCACTTACTTATTCCACGAGTCAGTTGTTTTTACATTTGTCTTTACTATTTTTGATATCTCACGGCACTCTTTGGCCGACTCTAGCACATTTTCTTACAATTCTTCCCATTTCTCTCATATTCCTTTTTTTTCAAATTGTTCTTTCAATTTCTTATCTTCTGTTTCCTGGCATTTCTTTCTAATTTCTTCGTTTTTCAATTTATAACTCCTTATCTTTTCTTTTACTATTTTCCTTCTTTTATCGCTTTGTATCTTTTTATATTTTTAAAACTATTAGTTAATTTACAAATGGTTTAATTCTTTGTAATTTGTTTTTGCATATCGTTTATGCATTGCATACGTATCACTCTTTTTGCTATACCTTGATAATTTTGCAAAAATAACCGTAATATTTAGTAAGTTATTGAAGCGATTTGACATAAATATGTTCAAGTTACAAGTGGGGCCCCCTTCGCTCTTTGCCCGGTAGGCCCCAATGTCGCCAATCCGACGCTGACACAGTCCAAAGCCTTTTATGCGATAGAATGCCACTCTTAAATAGAACCAGACAGAAAATAGTCTTAAGTATTTTGTTAATTTTGTGCTGTGGTTTATTTGCGTAAACAGATGTTTGTACAGAGTCGAGCCGGTCACAGTCAAAAAGGCAGGATAATAAAATAGGATAAGCCGAAAGCCAAAGTACTAGAAAGTCGTACAAACGCCATGCAGTTATTGATTTTAGTCCTATAAGTTCAAAGTTGATTGGTACAGCATTTTTCTATCGCCATGCATAACCTTTCAAAGACAACCTAAAGAGATGTTAATATTACTAGAATTATTTTGAGATTCACACGCATTTGAATGGATTGAATCTATTTGAATAGCTTTTGCCTATGTATTCAATAAAATATTTTGACACCATATTTTTCAAATTGAGTTAATCAAAATTAAAAATCCGATATATTTCTCCTTCATGCTTTTTCTTATTTTTTATATTTGCGGTTTGAAATGATTAATTATAAAATGATTGATGTGTTTTCTATTTATTGTGCTAATAATTATTATGTGATAAAAATGCTCTTAACTAGAATTGTTTGTTCTTATTTATGATATCACATTCACTTGACCTCATCTTACTCAAATGTTGAATACGCATAATAATGTTTTATTACTGCACATTTATAATGACATCTTTTATTTATTACAGGCAAAAACAGATCAAAGTAAACCACTACCTTCGTGGTTATTATTTGATAAGACTGGTGGAGTTTTTTGGGGAGTACCATTAGAAGAAGATGTTGGCGTCTTACACATATCAGTTAGGGCTGTGCGTACGGATTCCAATACGGATGTTTCGGACGAATTTACTTTACGAGTAATCGAAGAAAACGTTGCACCTGAAGGTATCGACAAGTGTCCTTCAACAGAAGATAGTACTTTACTAACTCTTATAATCGACAAGGCTGTTAAAGCAATCAAACCAAAGCAAAGAATAATCGCCATTAATAATGTAGCAAAATTTTTAGGAATACCTTATGTAAGCCATAAATAACGATAAGCACTCATTTATCATTCTGTGATTATTAATGTGTTGTATTTTCAGAATGCGTTTATGTTAAAACCACAATTGCAACCTGATGACATTAATGATAGTTCAGTGGTTTTAGCTGGACCTGGTAATTTAAAAACAAGAACGTCGAAATCCACTAGTTTAATTCAAGTGACGGTTGGCTGTGAAGGCCGATTATGGTTAAATATTGCCCCAATGGTACATCAACTAAAACAGCAGGCGCGTGATGGAACCATTAGCGAAGTAATGAGATTGCCACTTGTAGGGTGGCGTGTAAAGACTGAAACCCAACCTCTTATTAGAGAGAAGAGAGATGAACCTGACGGTAAGAGCGTCCTTCAATTCCAAAAATCTATTCATTCTTAGTTATTTCTTCATGATTGTAGGTTATGTAGGAAGTGGTGATTATGAAGAATACTACGAGTACGATGATTATGATGATCCAGATAAAGATCCTGATGAATCAATTTCAAGCAGTCCATCTACATCAACAACTAATGGTGCTACAACATATTCAATAACACATCACCCGACTGCATACGATCAATACCCAACAACTCCTGTAACAAGTGAAACTCATCCTCATCGACATCACCATGGTGAACTCAGACCAATAGATGAAATAGAACCAAGTATTTCAGTAGCAAGAGAACAAGATTTAGAAAAGACAGAACCAACTTCAACATCCGATGTTGATGAGACTGAAATTTACTTTTCTCCAGAATATACACCACCTCAAACTTCATCAACACCTTTACAAACGCCCGCATCGACTACCTCAGCTACAACCACAACAACAACGATGACGCCCGCTACTACAACTACCACTTCCACCACCACTGCGCCTTCTCCTACTCCTTATACAGGAATTAGTGAAAGTAAACCAGATATAGTAACTCCTGTAAGTGGTTTGTACAAACCTAGTGAAACTTTGGACAGTGATGACGAATATGATGAATATGATGATGGGGACGATGATGATGGAGCAATTACAGAAATACCATTTACTTATAAAAACGATATTGTAGTATCAGAAAGTGAACGTGGACGTGTTCTGCCTGAAATTATTACTGATACCGAAACCACACCTGTTGAGGTAATTACTATGAAGTCTTCTAGAACTGATCCTGTTGAATTTGAATCTGAGACCCTTCCAACCGCTTCAACTGTAAGAATCACAACGGAAGATGTTAAAACTACTAGTGCTGCAACTGAAGAAACTCTTCCTGCAGTGACTACAACTGAAATGCCGTTACCGGTACCGACAGTTAGTAGTAGTACTACATCATCCACTACAGAAAAGATTACCACTTTAGAAGAATCAACAACCTTTAAACATACCACATTACGACATACTGTAACATCCACAACCACACAACAAGCAACAACACCACAAGTCACTGAAAGCATCGAGTATGGAGTTAAGAACTTCCCGCCGACGATACAGATTCGTTTCAATCGCATCGCAGTTACAGCCGGTAAATATTTTAGCCAGATCGTCCCGGACGATATGTTTACA
Source organism: Agrypnus murinus (assembly GCA_929113105.1). Taxonomy (NCBI): domain Eukaryota; kingdom Metazoa; phylum Arthropoda; class Insecta; order Coleoptera; family Elateridae; genus Agrypnus; species Agrypnus murinus. Next base: position 171,773,284 of record OV816026.1, on the reverse strand, counting down.
GATATGGAAGACGGAAACACTTTGAAATTGGAATTTTTGGATAAAGATGAAAATCCTGTAAATAAAACCTTATGGTGCCAATTTAATCCAGAAAAGAGAGAAATTTATGGACTGTAAGTATTTTACCAAAACACTTAATAAGACGCGTTAACATTTAAATATGTTATTTTAGTCCTCTAGAAGAAGATGTATCACGTTGGGAATTTCTTTTGAAAGCAACTGATAAAGAAGGCGCTTCCGTTTCTGAATTAGTAGAAATCATAGTTCAGCAACACAAATATTGGCGAGTTGTCAATCATGAATTCTCTTTGTTTGCTAGAGTAGAGAAGAAACAAGACTTCAGGTATCCTGTAGATTGGGCTTTACATATACTTCGAGGAATCGGAGCAGTATTGCATACAACCAACACATCAAAGATCACGGTCCGAAGTGTTAGTTATGCTACTGATCCGATCATTTTCACGTGGACGAATGATTCACTAGCTACTAGTTACTGTCCGAAATCGGAAATTGAATTATTATTTAGCGTAGGTTTTCGTGAAGTTCAAAGAAATGACGAACCATTAAATGTGATTAAATTTCAGATGTTAACGGCTAATGATGAAGGAGATCCTTCAATTGCTTTAAATCGTAGCTTAGCTCCAGAGTTACGAGCGAAAAAGGTCACGCAGCACAGAATGGGCGTATGTGAAGAGCTAGAGATTCCACAGCCGCCAGCACCTCCTCCACCTGTTACTTCATCACCACCGATTCATCCACCCTCGCATCTTGCACCAGTTCTTCCGCCTTCGAATCTAGCACCGATCTTACGAAATCCCGTCGATCATCTTAAGGCTACAGTTGGGGAGCTTTTCTTGTATAGAGTACCAGATGTAAGTAATAAGTTCAGACTTTACTTTTGTTTTCATTTCCATTTGTTTTATACAATTTAAAATATCAAATAATAATCAACACCTTGACATTACGCGCTGAACTCTAACAGCGCGAATTAATTTAACCCTGAAGCTAACTGTTAAAGCTACCATTATATAATCTTGTAATTTTTGAGATAATATGTCAGAAAGCACACCTCTTCTTCAATTAGTGGAGTAACGCTAAGCAAAAAAAGAGCGTTATCTCGGAACCGGTCCAAACTACTTCGATTTGAATAATTTTTTTTTCGAAAGTCTTGTAAATATAAAATACTAAAACCTTTAAAAAATTATAAATTGACGCTCAGAACGGGAAATGTGGTGAAACTCGAATAACCTAAAAATCTTCCAAGTGGTCCCGCACTGGCTGCTCGACCATCTCAGAACAGCATAATTTTTGGTGTGTTATCACATCTATATATTGGTAGTTTGAAGCCACTATTAATTTATTTGTATTCCTTTTGGTTTAAATACGGCAGCCATATTTGTTTCGTGGTGCACGACGTTTCTTGCAGTTTTCTATGTAAACGAAAATCTTGATATCTCAAGAACAGTTGGTCGTAGGAAGTCGCGGAAAAAACCATTGCATTGCTCACATTTCCTAAATTTGTTGTTCTGAACGTAAATTTTGTAAGATGCTTCCTTATGGGCGCAAATTAAGTCCACAGTTTAAAGTTTTTTTGCAAAATTTCGGCTTTTTAGAGTCATATTTCCAGACAATGATGTAGTATCAGCGCTCATTCTTTTTAAAGAAGTACACAGTTAAGGATAGTTTATGTTTAAAATATTTCAAATCTGAAACTTCATTATTTTGGTATTTATGGGCTTTTGAAATTCTCGTTTTCTTCATTTTTGAGCAACTTTGGACCTCAACATCTCTTATGGTCATCGATGGATTTTATTTATATTACGTGCATATGAAGCAGTATATGATGGCAAACTGTGGTAAAAATTTTAACTTTGTTATTACCGTGAGGACCGAGTTATGGTCAGTTGAAAGCTGTAAATGTATACCATTTCCATTAGTATTACTGAGTAAATGTACTTTATTCTGGTGCTAATATTGGTTTGGGAAAGTAAAATTATTATTATTACAATTATTATATATAGTTATATGCTATTGATAAAAGTCCTTGCAGTGATAACTAAAGGTATTAATATAACAAAGGTGCTTTTTCTTTGTATTTTCTTCCGTTGCTGATTTCCCTCTAATTTGTAAATTGAATGGCAGCTAACATGAGCATAACTCTGTTCTCAAGTTAATATCAAAGTTGCCATTTTCACCATAGTTTACCATCGTATACTGCTTCATATCCACATAATATAAAAAAAAATCCATTTATGCCCATCAGAGATATTGAGGTCCAAAGTTGCTCAAAAATGAAGAAAACGAGAATTTCAAAAGCCCATAAATACCAAAATAGTGAAGTTTCAGATTTGAAGTATTTTGAACATAAACTAGCCTTAACTGTGTGCTTTTTTTAAAAAGAATGAGTGCTGATATTTCGCCATTGTCTGGAAATATGACACTCTAAAGAGCCGAGATTTTGCAAAAAAGCGTTAAACTTCGGCCTTAATTTGCTCCCATAAGGAAGCATCTTATAAAATTTACGTTCAGAACAACAAATGTAGTTTGAAATGTGAACAATGCAATGGTTTTTACCGCGACTTCCTATGACCAAGTGTTCTGGAGATATCAAGATTTTCGTTTACATAGAAAACTGCAAGAAACTTCGTGCACCACGAAACAAATATGGCTGCCGTATTTAAACAAAAAGGAATAAAAATAAATTAATGGTGGCTTCGAACTACCAATACATAGATGTGATAACACACCAAAGATTATCCTGTTCTGAGATGGTCGAGCAACCGGTGCGGGACCACTTGGAAGATTTTTAGGTTATTCGACTTTCACCACATTTCGCGTTCTGAGCGTCAATTTATAATTTGTAAAGGTTTCAGTATTTTATATTTACAAGACTTTAGAAAAAAATTATTCAAATCGAAATAGTTTGGACCGATTCCGAGATAAAAACGTAAGGTTACTCCACTAAATTCAGGATGTGAAAATTTCTCTGAAATGTTCAAAAAGATAAGAATGCAATTTCTTCGGGATGATAAATGTCACATGGGCAATAGTATTTGTATCTTTTGTTTAATTCCTAATTTCCTTCTTTTTCCAAGCGATTGAGTTTGTAGAAGGATGACAAAGCATGCGCAACACTTTTTTCTTGAGGACGGCAAAAGTTCAACTTTAATAGTGCTTCAATTTTACAGGTTTTTTTTCTAAATACTATCGAAGATTTAAGTCATCCAAGTTCTAAATTTAAAACTTTCTAAGACGCGAGGTTTTTAGTTTTAGAATTTTAAGATATTAGAGTTTGAGAAATAGATTTTGTTAGCTAAAATTCACCTAAAGTTTCAAGCTTTTTCTAAATTTTGAAAAATCCAGATTTGTTTTCAGAACTCGAATAAATACAAATAGCTTCAAATTTTAGTCAATCAATCACTTAAATGTTCTCTTTCTTAAGAGAGAGAGTTGACACTAACATTGATTTAAAGAGGAATAGCCGATTACAACAGAAGAGGTTCCTAGATACAGAAAAATACCTTGACTGGTTTTATTTTGTAGAGCTTTCAGAGAATCCAATACAAAAAGTGTGAGTAACTTGAGAGTTACTAATTAACAGAAACGTGCGTTTTCAGTGTGTCACTTTCAACTTAAAGAATTGAGATTCAGAATTTTAAAGTTTCAAAGATTGAGAATTTGAAGGTGGCCTAACAACGGGAATCGTAAGTATTGAAAACACTCCCATAGAACACCGACGAAAGTTTGCGCTGTCTCGGAAAACTTGTCGGCAGGGGCGCAACCCGGGGAAGCAAGGTGAGCACCACACCCGCGCCGCGCGGCAGAAATTATGTTCCGATATAAATTTGACGGTGTAATCAAGTGGTGAAAGCAAAACGGAATATTTTCTCGGCGTTTTCTTCAATCGTCATTAATATTAGTTTTGAGTACTTACGTCCACATTCAGAATTAATTTTTTGTAAGAAGGTGATGAAACCGCAAATCAGCCTGTGTTCTTAGATTGCATTTGAATAAGGCTCTTCAATGATAAATTCACATTAACCATGTCGCAATATGCCTATATAAATACATATACAGTGCGACGTCGATTTACCGTGGGCGGTTTAACCGTGCCACGCCGCGCATAAAGCGGCTTAATCATGATGGTCTATAGTATCTACATAATTTTCGTACGGTGGCTTTGTATGTTTGGCCTTCTGAAATGCTTATGTTTGTTTAATTATACTCTTTACAATGTCCGAGAAATACGGATTGCACGTTTTGGTTTATCCCTGTTTTGTATTAACCGGTCGGGTTCTACCCCGACTCACGCAGTTAATCGTGTCACACTATACTATTTTTAGATCACACGGTCACAACAGGTCATGTTCACATTGTCATTGAATTGTATTTTGGGCTCTGTATTGATAATCCATTTAATGGATCCATATTCGTGACTATTTCAAGATCAAACGGTTATGACAGGTAATGTCAACATATGTCTTTGAATTGCCCTTTAAATAGGCTTTTCAATGGGCCCCACATCACTCATGACCTTATTAATATGGCTTTATTTTGCAGTTTGTTTGTTAATTGCAGTTAAAGACAATATAAACACCTTATAGCTTTGGTAACGTGCTGGTATCTCACCCAAGCGGACCGAGATCGACTCCCGGTGCCGGCAAATCTAGTTAACGTTTTCTGCAGTTTTTTCTTAGCTGTAACACAAATGTGGGATTTGTGCTATAACATCTATAAGCCGGCTGTAGCCGCACGATGGGCCTTCATATTAATAATAATAATCGTCCCCTCTCTCTCCCGCACAAGCTTCTAGCTTCTGGGGCTTGGTTTCCAGTTATGGACAGTAGTCGTTGTTATTATTATTATTATCTTATTAGAATCTTATTGATGATGGTTATTATTAAGTAGCGGAATCACTATTTTTGTGTTTTCGATTTCCCATATGTCTGTGAACTCCCCTAGGTCTCGAAAAATAACCGCCCGATTCGAAATCTAATTTAACAGATTATATGTAGGGTCATGTAGAGCTTCAAGTTTACGTTTGAAATCAATTTCAACAAAGAGTTAGAGACGGCTACGGTCGTTACGGGTCGCAAAATTAATAAATAAGAACATGGATAATGTGTGGTGTCATTGAAAAGCCCATTTAAAGGGATATTTAAAGACATATGTTAACACATGACCTATCATGACCGTGTAACCTGAAAATAGATCAGAAATGTAGCGATATTACGACATGGATCGTGTGGAATATTAACGTAAGAGCACATTTAAAGGGAAATTCAATGACTCGAAATATTCGACGCACTAAAGCGAAAAACAAATGACATTCATGAATATTTGAGCTAAAACTTTGTGCTAAAATAAAAATTTTCGTGTATTATTTTTATATTTTTTTCTTCTTTTTCGATTACTACAATACAGGTGTAGAAAGAATGTTGTGTGCAAAGTGCGCGAAATGACTTTGGTGGTCTCGAATGGGTTTTTGACTCGGCTACGCCTCGTATACACAAATAACTATTTTCTTCAAACGTCAGTTAAATGTGACATTATATATGTAGCTGGATTGACAATACTTACGTTCGTCAACGGCAGATAAAGCTATTATCTCCGCTGATGAGAGGACAGCAGCATGGCATAAAGGTTGCAAACACAACATTGCACACAAGGAGTAAGCTCCCTTCGTGCGCTCCTGCCTGTCGGGTTGAATTTTGAAACTGAGCGAAAAGGATAAGAAGTACACAGTAAAAGATGATCGAAAGCTATTATGAAGAGAGAGCTGCCGGTTGATTTTCGAAGTTTACCAATTGGTGGTTTGGAGACGGAATCGCCGGTTTTTCTATTCTACCGGTTTAGATTTCAATTTATTAAAGGTGGAAACAGATAGCGGGATGAAGCAAAACGCATAGTAAAGTGGGGATGGACTCGTATTATACCACAACGTGCAACTTTTCCAAAAAGCAGTACCTGTTGTTTAAACTATGTATCTTAAAGTCGATGTTTCATTTAGTTACGTCGAGGTCCTGGATCAACCGCATTTTAAATCCGCAAGACCAACAGGGAATAACGTTTTGCTCAGATTATTCTTACGATCCAGACATTAGAAAAAGACGTTTTGCGCTAAAAAGATTGCCATACACTTCTATGGAAAAACTAATTCAATGAAAAGTGAACTAGACCTCTTAATGGAATAATACAAAAGGTCTAAAAATTAAACCGATAAATCTAATTAAATTAAATTATTATTAAAATTTTCTTATTTTAATAGCAGTTTACGGGCATTTTGAGCTCGATTTTGAAAGTGTTACCGAGAACGCTTTTTTTTTGAGCTCATAGGATTAGGTCATCGAAATCTACGTATAAAATGAGTTATGTTGTTAATTTTTCCAAGAGCTTTTACCATTGCAAAAGTTTCTGAATGTTGATGCTTTTTTTAACTTTATCTGCACTTTTAAAGTTCATAATTTATTTAACCTAAGGTCAAAAGCCAGTGAGTCTAAAGTCTAAAGACTAAAGCAAAAACTGTATAAATTGACCTATTGATATGCTATGTTCTGCTTGATATCTTCAAAAGTTACATAGGGCAATGTGAAATGTTCTCGGTCTGGCAGAGAAAGTCTGTGTTTTTTTTTTGTTAAAAAATGCATTTATTCACCTACGTAGTCCCCTTTGCACTTTGCAATGCACTTTATCCAACGTTTCTCCAATGAACGGATTCCATCCCTAAAGTGAGATTCTGGAAGGTCTGCAAAATAGCCATCTACGGCTGCAATCGCCTCTTCATTTGACGCAAAACGCTTTCCCGCCATAAATTTGGTGCATGTTCCAACAATTCGTACTTCAGATCCGTCAGTTTTCCCATTGCCAGCACCTTTGTGGACAGGCGCATTGTCCTGCAAATCTATAATATGGTAGATCGGGGTGGCAAACCGCTTAAAAACCAAGTTCTGCCACAATTGAGGTTGGATACGATCGGACAAGTGGTCCTCAACTTTTAAGTTGGGGGAAAGTCCGAAGCTGGACGAGGCATCATCTTTCGAGATGGTGCCAACGGGTGTGCACGTTTATCGCTCCGGTACTAACCTGAAGAGCTAGTAGAGGAAGGATAGTAACCTCGCTCCCACCAGTGAGTTACTGGTAGCATTTCTTAGCAATTCCGCGCTAATTGAGCGTATCTCAATTCGAGTCCCTTAGGGGACAGTAAACATAGAAAGAGTCTGGACATTCGGACTTAATTGACCGAATGTTCAAACGGAAATATTGGGCATCAATTACTGATTTTAAATTTAAAATTTCCAACAACGGCCTATTATAGTCGCCCAGGTATTAGGCTAAAAGAAATGGGGAACACAGTAGTTCTCAAGATCTATGTTCTGCAAATAGGTCTATTATAAATTTATTCAGGCGATAGGCTAATAGAAACAAGCGTCTACGGACAGGAATTCCACTTGGCTTCCGCATGCGCAACAGCCGCCGCCGCGTTGACGTTTGTCAATTTTTTAAAGGCTTTCTTATACACTTAATTATAATTATTTGTAATAACATTTGTAACCACATATATTACATTCAAATGGTTTTTCACTACTATGAATTACAATGTGTGTTTTAAGATCACACCCTCTTGAACATTTGTAACCACAGATATTACATACGAATGGCTTTTCATGACTATGTATTGAAATGTGTCTTCTAAGATCACACCTTCTTGAAAATTTATAACCGCATATATTACATTCAAACGGCTTTTCACCACCATGAGTGAACATGTGTGTTTGAAGATTATACTTGTATGAACATTTATAGTCACATACATTACATTTGAATGGCTTTTCACCACTATGAGTGATAATGTGTTTTTTAAGATCACTCTTTTGTAAACATTTGTAAACACATATACCTACTACATTCAAATGGTTTTTTACAACGATGCCTTAATAGATGTTGTTTGTCCGCACACGAAATTTAACACTACATAATCCGCCATTTGAATGTAGTATATGTGTTAATAATTAGTTGTTAATTAATATTGTTAATTTCCACTGTGATTTCCTACCATTCCAACGTTTACTTTTTGTATTTGCCGGAAATGGCGGATTATGTAGTGTTAAATTTCGTGTGCGGACAAACAACATCTATTAAGGCATAGTTGTAAAAATCCATTTGAATGTAGTATATGTGTTTACAAATGTTTACAAAAGAGTGATCTTAAAAAACACATTATCACTCATAGTGGTGAAAAGCCATTCAAATGTAATGTATGTGACTATAAATGTTGATACAAGTATAATCTTCAAACACACATGTTCACTCATGGTGGTGAAAAGCCGTTTGAATGTAATATATGCGGTTATAAATTTTCAAGAAGGTGTGATCTTAGAAGACACATTTCAATACATAGTCATGAAAAGCCATTCGTATGTAATATCTGTGGTTACAAATGTTCAAGAGGGTGTGATCTTAAAACACACATTGTAATTCATAGTAGTGAAAAACCATTTGAATGTAATATATGTGGTTACAAATGTTATTACAAATAATTATAATTAAGTGTATAAGAAAGCCTTTAAAAAATTGACAAACGTCAACGCGGCGGCGGCTGTTGCGCATGCGGAAGCCAAGTGGAATTCCTGTCCGTAGACGCTTGTCTAATAGAACGCTGTTAGGATGGTTGACTCCATTCGCCAGAACAGTTGCATCGGTATGTCCTGGTGAAAGATGATTTTTTTGTAATCCAGGCCTCTGCTCACGAATTTCTTGATCTAGTTGGTCCAGAAGACTTGCGTAGTATTCGCCAGTTATTGTTTTCCCCCTTTTCAAGGTAATCAATGAAAGGAATCCCTTTTACATCCCACAAAACACTAGCCATGACCTTTCCGGCAGATGAAATCGTCTTCACTCTTTTTGGCGCGGAGCCACCGACTTCTACCTACTGCTTTGATTGCTGTTTGGTTTCTGGCGTGTAGTGGTGGACCCACGTCTCATTCATAGTAACAAATCGGCGCACAAAATCGGTTGGATCCTTTTTAAAATGGTTCGAACATTGTTGAAAAATTCGTTTTTGTATGTGTTCTTGGTCAACGGACAACAAATGCGGCACCCATCTTGCACAAAGCTTTCTCGTGATTAATTCATGATGTAAAATGTACCATACTTTTTCTTCTGATATACTTGTGCCCTCAACTATCTCATACACCTTTAATCGTCGTTAATTCAATACATAGTGTGCACCTTATCGATGTTTTCTTCTGTAGTTGCAGTTTAAATTCAGCCGCCCATTTCTTAAGTGTTGAAAATGAAGGAGCAGACTCCTTATAATCTTTTACCAAGTTTGGATGAATTTCCGTTGGCGATAAACCGTCCACAACGAAGAATTTTATGACGTCACAATATTCCAGTTGATCCATTTCAACGATTATTATTATAACCATTATAACCAACCATTATAACGAAATACACGCAACACATCTATCGTATGATCAAAAAGTCTTTGGATCAGGGTGGCCATGAAATTAACAAGCTATCTATGAATTATTTATTTCTATTATTTTTGACATTTACTTCACAACTATCATGTCAATAGATAATAGTTAAAATAGATTCCATTCTGTGTTTTTTTTATATAAATGTTATTAACTGATACTTAGAATAACTGCAAGCACAAGAAATAATAATAGCGTACGCTAACCTAGCATTTTCTGTGTACTATCGGGCTCTGTTTAGCGGTGTTAGCGCTTCGTATTTCTTGACACAGGTGGCTGTGTCTCGATTAGCGCTACTCAAGATACATTGGTGCTACTCTGTACAGTTCACAAAAACTACGGGCAGTAGAAGTAAAGAAACTATTTGACAAATCAATTTGAAACGTGGCATGCGTTATTGTGACACATGCACCAACATCACAAAAAAAGTTTCATCGATAGCACTGCCATTTCTGTGCGAGGCCGAGAACATTTCACCTTACCCTCGTATAATTACAAGATGACTAAGTTATAAGACTGTAATGCAAACAAAAGATAGAGGACAAAAAATCTGTTCCAAAGACTGGGACCGTTCCAACAAGTTGAACTAGAGGCGGTGTTCTGAAACGCCATATATATGATATCTTTTTGCATGCAGGCACACACAAGCACCAGTTGAGATTGTTTCCAGATGTGTCTATAGAAATTTACTCACAGACACCAGATATTTAGCACATAGTCACATTACAGAATTAACATTAATAGGTAGGATTACGAGAAGCAGCACAGAGAAGAAGACAGAGGTACAGGTACAGTCCAGTAGGTTTCGAGTTTATAAAAGAAACGACTGATGTATAGTTCTACCGATAAATCGTCGGACACGCATCACTAATCTGATTTAACGTTTAAATAGATATTGCACAACTTAACTTTTTGGCATGTTTGAGATGAGATATTTTTGGCATGTTTGTGATACTTTTACACATTTAATGACCGAAGATCGTATACAGTTTAATAATATTTTTCCGCTGTTTTTTACGCTGATGCAATACAAGTACTTTAATTAAATACCTTTATCAATTTGTATATTAGATGTTTTCTTAGGCAATTTCCGAAAGTATGTCCTATATACGAAGAACTGTAGGTATACGATTATTCGATTTTTCCAAGAACTCAGCTAGCTTGAGAGATATTTTAATAAATATCTGAACATTATTTGCCAAACATATCTTACATATGTATAACAAAATACAATCTAAATTTAAAATCAGTGAATTCAAATATGAAAAAGGTAGAACTGCATAGCAAACCATAATTTGCTTCACATTTATCAGATTATTTTGTAGACTCTTTTTCCGAGTGGTCCTTGCTTGCAATGAACATTTCCCTTTCAAAATCGAGATAACATTTCTTTATTCTCATAAGATATTCATGTGTGAATGATTTTTTTCTTTGATTTACGTTCTCAAATAATAGTATATTATTATATGAGCAATTATGATAGCCATAATTCACGATAATGACAATTGAGCCCACGAGCCGCAGGCGAGTGGCTCAAGTCATTTGAGTGAATTATGGCCATAATTGCGAATGTAATACTATACTTTTTCTATTCCTATCATCAGATAACTTCGATATAAATTTCACAACTTTATTATTAATAAAAATCAATTTACATTAATAACAATTAAACAGTTAATGTGAACTTATTCTATATTATTGTTTATTTGATGCATTATTGGGGTAAAAATGAATTGTGAAATTGTTGCAGTTTGTGATATTCAAAGATGGCGTTACTACGTCCAACTTTACATTTTTATTGGTAGTGTTACAACTGGAGTTAGCTTGAACCGATTGCAAAATTTTTTGGGCGGTATCCATTTTGTTCTTCAGTGAATCGTCGATGTAACCTTCTGCCACCATAGTCGACTTCCAACCCCCGTGACGTTTCAAGGCCGTGATGTCGCCTCCTGCATCTACCAGTAAAGTGGCAGAAGACCTCCGGAATGAATGACCAGTATACATTTCCGGGTTGGGAAGCCTTAAAAAGGTGGCAATTGCTTTCCCCATCGCAGAAAACTTATTAATTCCTATTTTTTGATTTGTGCATTTTCCTTTTTGAAAATTCAAAAACAAAGAGGGACACTCAATGCCAGGTGGACGTAATAAGACATATTTTTTGACGATGTTATAAAACTCTCCTGTGATGGTAAACTTGCGAACCACTTTAGTTTTTGTATTGGGCACATTCACTAACATGGTTGATGTGAGATCTTGCAGATCCCCAAGTTTCATTTCCTTTAATTCGTTACAGCGACAGGCCCCCATAATGCCCATTATTAACGCCACCTAAAGTAAAAAAAATGCAATTAATAACATTATTACTGATAAGAAGTACTTGTAATTCTTACTTTGGTTGCAAGATATTTGTTATCATTGGCATTTGCGATAAAATCATTTATTTCTTCTGGAGTGAATGTTTTGGCCTTCTTTGGCTGGTAACCATCAGACTTGCGTTTAAGAAATGCTCTCAATTTTCCATAACTTTCCAGTTTGACATTGTGATGTATTTCGAGTGTACTTCGTAACATCGAATACTGTGTCCAAAGCGAGGACGACTTATATTTTTCTGATAACTTTGCAAAGTATGCTAATAGCACGTTCTCCGAAAAAGAACCAATTTCTTTGTCACTGCGCCAATCCATGAAGGCTTTATAAGTACATTTTTGCGGATTTCGTCGGCAACAGGTTTTCAGTTGTTACTTTTGCTGCTTCCACAATTTCTGGCGGAGTACAAGTTTCGTTTTCTGCGTTATTGTCCATTTTTAACACAAAATAAAGAATCAACTCAAAATTTGATAAAAAAATTAAACAATTCTGACATTACTTTGTTGAATCGGTTGTCAAGTGACAACGCCGCAGAAGGGTTGATAGTGGGCGATTTCAAATGGAACAGCGAGCATTATGAATCTCTAAGCTTTTGATTGGTTGGGAACAGAGAATTATAGCCTCATAATTACCGCTAGTGCATTGTAGCCACTATAATTACCGAAAAAAATGCTAATTATTGCAATATAATTGAATAGGAGTAGAAAAAAGATTAAATTTTGTTCAAAATGTTATTATCTGAAAAAGGAATTCTTTTTCCTCTTTTCCTTTATTTAATTTGATAAAAACTGAACTTTCGGACTAGAGGGTGCGTCTAGAAGTGTTTTCGTGCTTTTGCAAAGGTCATGATTTTGCCGTTGCCTTGCATATTGAATTGAATGTATTACAATAATTACTTTTTGAACTTCCAATCCAACTAACTTACCTACTTGAAATTGAAACCTATAGCTTTGAAAAAGGAAATATCACAAGCGTCGTCTTTGTAAAGCTCTTAGCTGCATACGATACTGTAAACAGTGTAAACCATAGGATGCTCCTCTCAAGATTTACAATATAATATGTTACTTCACAATCATCTAGTACAAGTCACCGCTGTATGGAAGACAAGCGTTTGTATGTAGAAGTCAACAGAACGGTCTCTCTCGGAGAAGTGTGTTATCACCGACTCTCTTCAACATCTACACTAACGATTGGCCCATCCACTCCAACTGCATGAGTTTCCTATATGTTGACAATTAGGAAGACTGGCCAACACCAAGCGTGCCAGTTTGGAAGTAATCGTAACATGCCAAGAAGCTCCAGTCTGTACTCAACGAGAGGCCACTATATCATAGGATGCCTAAAACCGACATTCATCAACAGTCTTCATCTCCTAGCCAGTATTGCTACACCAGATATAACCTGAAACTGCAGCGAATAGGTGGGAAAACTGAGGCAATTACAGGGAGGACCTGAATAGCCGTAGCCACATAAAAAAACGACGCCATCAATTTAGAAGCAACACCTATCCACCAGCGTAGACCTGGACTGGGTAACGCGGTAAAGCCTTAAACGTATCCAAAGTCAACAGGACAAAGGGGAGGTACTAGCGTCAGCGATTTGTGTCCTTACGAGAAAAGAAAACAGACTGTGAAACATGTGGTATGTCGATTCTTCGATGATAAAAACACCATAGAGGACCTCACCACAACCGACGTGATATTGTCTGCGCTCGTCGCTGCAAAGGCATGTGTAACTTTTGGTGTAACGACTTCAAGAGAATGAAGCCACTAATTTAAAAACAATTTTATTCGATATGATCACTACAGGAAAATTTAATAAGTTACTTAGGGCCGGTTGCATAAAGCACAGTCAATCACATTATTAAATTGATCAAACTGTTAAGCAACCTGATTGGATAACACTTAACAACGGGTTTGAAAGAACCAATCACACTACAACACTTGCTTTGAATTAACCTATCACGTGTTAACAAAGCATCTAAATACTCAAGTAGTTATCATTAGATGTTTTTCAGGAACAGAATCTCACTGCTTTGTGTTTGTTGTTATACATTTAAAACTACCTCTTTTCTGACAAAGGCCTCGAATAAAGTAACGAAGGCGGCACTTAGGCTCTTGAAAGTTTCAATTTAAGACTAATTGGATTTCCATTTTTATTTTAGCGGGAAGGCTACCATTGATTGGTTTACCTTTAGATAGACTCGTTATTATCATTTTAGAAACGTTATTGTGGGCAATGATGGATTGTATTAATCCTAGTTAAAATGTCCGGAGAAATATTCCCCGGACAGTACGCAAACACCTACCTGTGGCTGTCGTTGAGATTAATACTTAGCTATATACCACGCACAAGTATATATTCATACTTCTGTGGTTAGGCAATCTTAATTATAATTAACATTAATATCATACGTGAGATCCAAATTGAGTGAGGATGGTTTGAATTTGGTGCCTTAGGTTTTAGTGTATTTCACGTTGTTAGTGTAGCACTATTGAAATATGTTGCGTCAAATTACAGCGGCAACTCGTCACTTTCTCGTTTACATCTTTGTGCACATCTCGTTGTTCTGGATTTTCCTTGAATTATTGCTTTATTTGGCTTGTTTTCTTATTTTACAAGACAGTTCTTTTCAGAACTACGGCTTGTTAGACGATTTTATTATGAAGTAAGCTTATTATTTAAAATTAATGAAGTTTATAAGCTATATTATTTTTCAGACGCCACTGTAAAATAAAAGAAGGATAAGAATATCCGAAAAGTATTCATGTTGCCAACGTGACAATAATTTACCGTGGCGGTAAATTCAAACAGTCCTCAGTCATTTTGGATCACCCTGTGTATCATCATCAGCATATCATATCAAGTTTCCTATTCTCGCAAATATTGTTTATCTATTTAAAGAGACGTAAAAGTATACCTACTCTTATCTTAAAAAAATCCATAGGACTTCGAGTTTTAAAAAACATTTAGCGATCTTAACTTACGAGTGTTAAGAGTTATTCTTTAGGATCTCGTCGTTGTCAAGTCTAAAGACTTTAAGTATGAACTTGGATTATTTTTATAAAAATTCCTAATGTAAAAATTTATAAATTAAAAATTAAATTAGAAATTTTGTAAATTTCAGCACGAACAAGGGGGTGCGATGGGTGGGCGTGATTTCATGTTAATGGGCGTGATAAATGTTTTTGTCAGTATGTTTCAGTGGCGATGCGTAGCTTTTCGAAAAGTGTTACCAATTGATTAAAATTTCGTATTCTTGCATCCACGTAACCAAAACTATTCGTCATACCAAGTCGCCTTAAAATAAGAATATTTTTTGATTATTTTTAAATTATACAACAGAGAGGTAGATTGATTACCTTTCCTTATTTCATTTTTTCAAAATTTCTAACAGAGAACAACTGCTCAATCAATATTTCAACAATACACTAATTCAGTAACTCAAATTCACCACTATGGAAAGTGGAAATATAGCTCGATGGATAGGGCAAGGCCGACAAGTGTAGGACATGCCAACGGTACACCGTACAGTTTTAAAATATTCACATTTACTGATAGGCCAGTAAAATTAGACCCATTTTGGACCGTTGGTGGAAATAAATGTTGGAAAGCGGGACATCGTTTCGATCGCTTTGTTTGAGGTCAAATATAAGTATCCTAGGTTTGCACGGTCCCTCGACTCGAGCTTACCTGAGGGCATCAAAAGAACCACGAAATTTTCGGGCCTTTTTTAGTTTTTCGCTTATAACTCCAAAGCGGTGCTTTCCAACGAAAACCTCACTATTACAAAAATTAAAGAGCATTAAATTCTGCGTCGGATGAGTATCCAACACTTTAAATTCGGTCCAGTGGTATGGTTGGAATCGACGACCGAGAAACGACAATTTTACAAATTTTCGATTTTTCGTCAGACCGGACGCCCAGAAGCTTTTCGTATAAAAAAACCCGTTGGACTCATTCTGATTGTTAATATAAGTCGAGAAATACCTAAGCTTTGATATTGTAGAGGTTGCCGGATTAAACTAATGGCCATTTCTTTGTCATCCCCCATCAAAGCAATTGGGATCAATCCATATGAAGTGCTGCAGTACTGATCGCTCGATCATTTCGAAAAAAAAAATTTTTTTGTGTTATCACATCTAAGTATTAGTAGATCAATACCGTTGTTATTTTATTTTTATTCCATTTGATTGAAATATGGCAGCCATATTTGTTTCGTGGTGCACGACGTTGCTTGCAGTTTACGGATGTAAACGTAACTCTTGATATCTGAAGAACTGTTGATCCTAGAGACCTGCGGTAAAAATGATTGTATTGCTCACATGTGGGACTACATCTTTTAATCATAAACATAATATTGATATGACGTATCATAACGAGAACTTCAAAGCCCATAAATAGTAAAATTTCAGATTTAAAATATTTTATACATAGACTACCTCTAACCGTGTACGTTTAAATAGAAAATTCGCCCTAGGATTTTATTTTTATCTGGATATATGAAATATGCCCCCATAAAAGCGGAAATCTTTGTAAAAACTTTAATCTTCGGGATTAAATCACACCCATAAGTAAGTGTCCTGCAAGAATTATGCTTATGATTAAAAAATGTAGTCCGACATGTGAGCAATACAATAATTTTTACCGCAGGTCTCTAGGATCAGCCGTTCTTGAGATATCAAGAGTTACATTTACATCAAGAAACTGCAAGCAACGTCGTGCACCACGAAACAAATATGGCTGCCATATTTCAATCAAATGGAATAAAAATAAAATGACAGTGGTTTTGATCTACCAATACTTAGGGGTGATGACACACAAAAAATTATCTTTTTTCGAAATGATTGAGCGACCAGTACTGCATTACTTCATATGGATTGATCCTAATTGCTATTATGGGGAATGATGAAAAAATAGCCATTAATCTAATCCGGCAACCTGTATATTATCAAGGGTTAGATATTTCTCGACTTATATTAACAGTCGAGGGACCGTGCAAACCTAGGATACTTATATTTGACCTCAAACGAAGCGATCGAAACGATCTTCCGCTTTCCAACATTTATTTCCACCAACGGATTCTATTTTACTGGCCTATGAGTATAAAAAATTAAACAAAATTGGTATGATTGTCCCTACTCAGTCCCTGTTAGTCCTGCACTCTCAAACCACCACTATGGTTCTACTCAACATTGATGAGGTGTGCACTGGATGGGTCTGATGGATGGTTTGGGCGTGACTTCATGTCAATGTGCATGATAAATTTGTTTGTATGTTTGTCACTTGGTGGTGTTGTTGCTATCCGGTGATTATTTTGATGTCTTTTTTCTATTTTGCCACAGATCTATTTCAGGATTGCCCAAAACATCTTCGCATTTACTCTCTTGCTTCTTCTTTCTTAATGTTATATCTGATTCGACTGCAGTAAGTCGTCAGATTCTACCCGGCCAGATGATATTCAAACTATATTCAAACACTAATACACCTAACTACAAAAGTGTAACTATCGTACACACAACCATGTGTATGCCATCATAGCATATAATATTTATTATCAATACCAACATATAACAAAAACTAAATACACTATATATTTTTAGATTTTAAACAAATACATTTTCTGTTCTAACTCCATCTTAACAAAAACAACTAAATATAATATGCCATGCGATTCAATAACGGGCACTGGTGGTTCACTTCGCTTGTTCTATAACAAACTGCTACTCAAAAAGTGTTAGATTTTTTAATTCAGATTTCTATAAATAGTATTTATGTTGAGGAGATTATATAAATGCTAGCAAAAATTATCGGGCCCCTCCCTTAACTTATGGGAACTTATAGGTGGAGGCTGTAACTAAGATACGTAAACCATGCCAAAGCTATTTGGGGGCTCTTACCAAACTTGGTACCATAAAGCAAGTGGTCTTGTAGTATGTGTTAAGGGCAACCCCTCCACATGTAGAACACAAGATATGCTGGAGGAGGTTCAAGCTTCAGTATCAGTCAGTCAGTTTGAAGAGAGCCGAACGTATAATGAATATTGACTAGCAGCAAGTGTACCATAGGCTGAAGTGTATCTATTACCTAGAGCCATCTTTCGTGAAATCTCGGAACTATTTCGCCGCTATTCTCCTTACACCCGAAGACGCCAGATGGATAGCTCTGGATTGTGAAAGGTTCTAGTAATGTTAGATATACATAATACACGAGATAGTTCCAGACCTTTCTAGAATAGCCCACAAGGGGAGTCACAGAAACCCCTTGTTTTCTGTGATTCCCTCCCACTACCTTCTGCTTCCTGCCAAAGTCAAGCTTCAAGATCAGGTTTTCTGTCGACCAAAGGTCAAGGCTACTCTATTGATGTAGGACAATGCTTCTCTATTTGATATAGGTCAAAATTACTATAAATACAAAATTAAACAATTTGCATGAAATCAACAATTATTTTAACTTACACAGTAAAACAATTTATGTTTTATATGTTTACAACAATATTAATATGGTCATGTAAACAATTAAATACGTGAACCAATTTGGTTTGTGAGGTTATTATGCCAAAGGTTCCTTTCAGGTTCGGCAACCCATTCACACCTTGGTGTATCGCAGAAGCATTTGAAAAGGACGAAATCGCATTTATCAACCAAAAAGTTAATAGTATGACGATGTTCCAAGTCATGATCTATACATGCGAATTCTTGCATTTTATGAGTTCACCATCTTGTGAGTTGCATAAATGCATATGTCATGATTGTGTTCGTGCATATACAGAATTGGGGTATATTTCATATTATATAGTTATATAAGTTAGGTTAGGTTATATTATATTTTACCAGAAATATATAGTAAAAATTAGCACTAACTAATTTTTAATATATATGTTTCTGGGTGTTAATTTTCTCGAATTGCCACCGTTGGTCCTGGACCGAACCTTACAATATAGTTATATAAGTTAGGTTAGGTTATATTATATTTTACCAGAAATATATAGTAAAAATTAGCACTAACTAATTTTTAATATATATATTTCTGGGTAATTTTCTCGAATTGCCACCGTTGGTCCTGGACCGAACCTTACAATTTTGACTTCTCTTAAAGACGGGATAAACACTAATGTATGTGGGACCGGCCCCCTATTCAAGACAAATACGAATTGTGTAATGCATTTTCTTTCCATCCACATTTTTCCAGTGGTTAACTCCTGAATCTCTGTACCCAAATACATTTGCATTACTCACTATGTTCAATAAATAACATTGATCTTAGCATATCCTTGGCCAAATTCTTTAGTTTCTGCTTGCTTTTACTGAGGAGTTTCAACTAGAAGTATGTATCCTTTCTCAACTATATGCTACTCTATAGTGCACATGGTCTGCTAGGGGGAATAATTTAGTTTAAGCAGTGTCTTTGTCCTTGATTCTTAGAGCTATAGCTAGATCTTTGACCGAAGTGTTAATGGTTAACAACTATGACCAGTCGTTGACCTATAGGGTTCATTGTAACAGAATATTGTTACATTCATGGTCACCCACTGCTCTCATACATTAAAACATACAACTGAATGTTTAAGAAAGCAGCTTCTAACGTGTTGTTGAACAGTTTTAATCTCCCGAAGAAACGATAGTTACGAATAATTCAAGTTATGAACAATCAGGTTTTATCTCTCTTAACGAACTTAAGCAATTACCTATCGATTTTATTAAAATGATATTGTAGAAATGCTGTAGCTTGAAATTTCCATCAACTTCCTAAATATCTACAACAGGAACTGCATCAATATCAATACTGCCATATTCACTTTCCAAAGCAAGGTATTGTTCTGGATGGCCCACCAATTTTAAAAATCAATTGTTCACGTTGTAAAACATGTAATTCGAACTAAATGTTTATTATATATAAATTGTTTAATTTTTATTTGTAATAAAAGCCTTGACCTTTATCTTAAAACAGAAAAGCATCGACCTTTAGCCGCCAGGAAATCTAGCCTTGATACATAACCTTGGCAGAAAATTTAGCCTTAAAGCTTGACTTTGGCAGAAAGCAAAAAGTGGTGGGGGGAGTCACAGAAACCCCATTCCCTCCCTACTTTTGTAAATTTCTGATCACAAAACGTCTTTAGGTTAGCTTTTAGTATAAGACCTCCTTTTTTTTCTTGCTGATGCATTTGCACGATTCAGCATGATTGTATGCCCCTTACTCTTATTCGTGATTGAGGCGAGAAATTGTGAGCCTGATTTTTCCACTATCAGTTGCTACTTAACATAACTTTTAGTATCATATAATATGAATGAGCGTGATGCCCTATACATGGAGAGATGGAGTTTACACATTCTTGAGGTAGCACTGAGTTCCAGTCATTTTATTTAGGTTTTATTCAATTCTAACCTAAGATAGTGCTAATCTTTTTTCTACATCAAAATAAATCAGAATAGTTTTCTCTGATAAACTTAAAACTAAGTTGATATAAGTAAAAACTAGTACAGAAGGGGGAATGTTACGCCAATAACTCATGCCTGTGTGATGAATTGTGGAGCAAAACTGTATTTCGTCGGTTTCACATGAAAAGTGCGTAAGTACAAATAGACTGTTTACAGGAAATGTAACGCTTTCCATGTTGCTGTCAATGCTTGTGCCTGATTTTATTTATGCTATTTAAGCAACATCTAGTAATTATTTTCAGAATTTCTCACATTTATTTTATAGAAAAAGTAATACATATTTAACCACATAACATTAAAATTTCAATTTTTTTCAATTTTGGCACTTGTGTACTTTTCATATGTAGCCGACGATTTGTTGATTAAACAATAACAATAAATTAATAATTATTAAATAATTTTTAATCCATTTGTCTTTGCAAAATATTTAAATTTGAAAATCTTCATGTATTTCATCACTTCTGAGTACGCACGGTTTTTGATATAACATCAACCATTTCATTTCCCTCATGTTAGTAGGTATTGGGTCAGTTGAGTCCATCCCCTCTCCTTTTTTTTGGCCACGCCTACTGCTCTCTGATTGGCTATCCCTACTCCTGTAGCTCCTCCCCTTGCTTCCGATTGGTCGACGCCATCTTGGCGACACGCCTACTATTTTGAATAGCCATTTTGAATCGCCATTTTGAATCGCCATTTTGAATCGCCATTTTGAATAGCCATTTTGAATCGCCATTTTGAATAGCCATTTTGAAACGCCATTTTGGATCGCCATTTTGAATAGCCATTTTGAATCGCCATTTTGAATAGCCATTTTGAAATGTCATTTTGAATCTGTCAATTTTGAATGTCATTTACATATCCGCCATTTTGTATCTGTCATCTTGGATTTCCCGCCCTTGGATTTGAATTTTTAGTACTGCTACTGCCATCTATCGGTGACGTCATGTCAACGGTATAGTAGATTCCTCTCTCTCGCTCTCGCTTGGTTCAGGCCCTCTCTTCTGGCCCTCTCTCTCGCTCTCGCTCTGACCCTCTCTCTCGCTCTTGCTCTGGCCCTCTCTCTCGCTCTCGCTTGGTTCAGGCCCTCTCTCTCGCTCTCGCTTGGCTCTGGCCCTCTCTCTCGCTCGGCTTTCGCTCTGGCTCTCTCTCTCTCTCTCTCTCTCTCTCGCTCTCGCTTGTCATTTCCAACTTGTCATTATTTCCCGCCCTTGGATTTGAATTTTTAGTACTGCTACTGCCATCTATCGGTAACGTCCTGTGATCGGTATAGTAGATTTCTATACACCTGTAGATAGGCAACCTGCTACACTTTTTTTTATAAAAATTAATGGATCCAACGAGTTTCGAACCAGGGTTCGTAAGGTACGTCTGTTTACAAGTCCATAGCTTAACCCCGAGACCACGGAGCTTGTCTTTTAAATTACTGCATACGAGTTATTTATAAAAATGCTTTCACGTATATTTGATTAAATCCAATTTATTTAAAAATAATTCCCGGAAAATATTGATAAATATTGTACATTAATAATATTAAATCTTTAGGATTCAAAAATTATAAGCCAATTATGATTATTATCATGAGTCATTGAGATGAGACAATTATTAACCTTATATGAGCCAATCGTGAAGAAACTCCAGAAATTTTTCTTGATACATCTTAAATATAACAATTTGAAAACTATATACAGATATTATTACTACATGAGGCCCGTAACATCAGTCGATCCGCGGCTTTTTATATCAGTACAAAATAATTAGATATAGTTATATTTACTATCTATTCTTTTAAACAGCTGTTATACTTTCCATGATTACTTTATAGTCGGGTATGTAGTACCATTATTATCCTACATTAACTTATATGAAAAATGAGATCGGTAAGGTAAGAACATGACGTCTTGATTGTAAAATTTATTTTCTGTAACGATGATTTCACCATTGCTAATGAATTTACAATTAGCGGGTGTAGAAAGTTAAAATTCAAACATGAAAGACTATTGGTTTAATCGAAATATTTTAAAAGTTGCCGACGGCTAATTATTATTTAATAACAACCGTAAATTCTGAGTAAATCTGTTTGGATATTTCCTGAAGCCTAAATCAATTTTGTTTGTATTAAAATCTAGAAATTTCAGAAAAACGGATTTAAAATAAATTGTATATAGTTATACATTGTGAAATAAAAACTGCAAGAATAAAATACATACACGGATTAAACTAAACTATATATATTAAGAAATATTAATTACGGCTTTTATAGGATCTTACAGGAAAAAGATTACAGTCAATCAAGATCACAACACATATCATTAACTAGATATCAAAAATAAATATATTATATATTGAAGGTAAAGACATGAGGATATCCATCGTTTGACTAATGTCTATTTATTAAAACAAATAAGTTATGAAATGAAGCAGGGAGTCTATTCAATGAACATTGCCTAATACTTTTATGATTTTTCTAGCCTATAGATCAGCAGTTAGAAACACGGGCCTGCTAAATGCCTGCAATTCACCTACCCTATCAATATGTTGTACAATTTTAGATATGTAATGTATACGTTTTGTTTCTTACTTAAGTCTATTTTGTTTGTATGTTTGTAATATTTAGACATTTACGAAAATTAAATCAAGCTGAACAGCAGATTACTATTTTAAATTTAATAGATCATACGAATTATCTTTCTCTGTTCTGAATGACTGCATTGTATATCATGATGTGATATCATACAATTATATTCTAGTAAGAATTGTAATAAAGTCACTGCTATAAATAACAACATTCTTTATCACGATCATCTATCATTATCATAATCATCTAATGTCATGCAGAGTCAGCAGTTAGCTCCTAAGTTCGTATATGCGAGAATCGGTATTATATAACACACACATCAGTCTACATTCAGTGCTCTAATATTGATAGGAACTTTCTAGAATCTATAAAGTTGTACTACATATATTCAACTAATTTGAATATACGATAACTGATACTCATTATACTTCTATGCACACAATCGAGGTATCAGTACACTCCAACCGCGTGATCAAGATTGTAGTATTCAAATCAAGCTTCCTAGCCCCTATACAAGTATTCTAGAACACAGAATATTCATCACTAAACGTATTCTTCATATATGAAATCATAAAATTCGAGTCTAACTACTGACGAGGTGAAAGAATAGGTGCAATCGGTTTATGCCCATACCAGGCTCCCTATGATTATTATAAATGTCTTAACAGAATAAAAAAGGGTGAAATGAATATAACTTATAGGATTTAATCAAACTAGAAGAATGTCGATATATCCTACGTTGAGAAAATAATTATACTATGTAAGCAGCGATACGCTACATATGATTGCGAGCCTGAGTATAAGCATAAACCCTATACTACAGATTTTTATCCTTTTTCATTATATCTAGTACAGACGAGGTGAATGAATAGGTACATTTAACATGCGTATGCTACAATTATCTAATTTTCTAGGTTTCTAGACGTAATGTAATTTTGAACAGATTTTAACCCTTTTCGTTCTATCTACTACCCCTGTAAGCGATTTCTACATATACGTTCTTATTGTTTATACACCATATAGATATTCGTAGCATCTAAAGTAAACTCTTATTTAAACGTTATTTTACAATATATCATACATTTCAGCAACTCCGAAATATGAAGATATGTAATAATTTACTATATACTTTTGTAGGATATTAACTCGTATAATTAATACTAATTTGTAATTATCTTCGATACCTTCGAAATATAAGTCTATAACATATCTACCCAAAAGATTCGCCGACAAACTTACTGAAGATAAAGTGGTCGATCTCAACCAAAAGATAGCGAATACAACTCTGTCTCTAGGATTGGTTTACCTAGGTAAAGTAAAGACAGAAAGATATCAACTGTATGCTGACTGTATGTTCATCGAGACGAATAAGGTATGAAATGTAACAGGTAGTCTATTCAATGAACATTTCCTAATACTTTTTTCTGATTCTTCTTCTACCCTATGGATCCGCATTTAGAAACATGGACCTGCTAAATGCCTGCAATTCACCTACCCTATCAGTATGTCGTACAATGCAAACATTTAATATTATTATTAAAATTTTATAAATAAAAACGATAAAAGAAGTTTATAGTTTTCATTTATTTTTATGTTAAACATATACGGTAGCAGGATCTAGATCGATGTATACAAATTCATATATGACAGAAATGTTATGTATCTCAATACATACCTAAAACGTATTCTTCGTATATTCAGTAAGAGCTACCCATATTTTTCTTTTTTTCTAGACATTCGAATTTTGAACAGCTTAATAATATGTTTTCTCATTTAATCATAATTAGGTTAACTTTATATAGTATTTTTCAGGAAAACCTTCTTCAGAAAAACCCTAATGATTCTTTAATTTACATAAAAAAAAATTAAAACATTTGATTACACAATAATCCCATTTTCGATACCTTCGAAATATAAGTCTATAACATATGTTTAGGTCTTTATAACTTTGAAACACAGGGTAGTTTACCTCTTGCAAAATTTACAGTTATGAGAACCCTGAAGACTTAACCTGGAGAAATAAATCAGATAAATATTTTACTTTTATTGAAACGATAACTTTGCATACTAATATATGAAAATAATATAATGTATATCACCTGATAAATAAAATTGAAATTATTCTTATTCTTTTACAATGAAATGTGTTTTGAAAAAACACGATCAAACGTTATGTATATTAATGCAGGAGTTCTGTTAACGCATTCGTTATTTAGAGATTCACTTATAAGTACACTATCTATTTAGCTGATTCAATAAAAATTTCATTATTTTTAAAATTCCTAACGAGGGACCTACTGATAAGCGTTATATTATACCAGGTACGTATGATACTCTACTGCTGATTGCATACCTGATGAACGCAGTTGTACAAAGTAATATAGGATATACGTTACAGAGAAGTTTAATTTTCCGTGCAACAAATGACCTATATATATATTTTATGTACAATGCTGACATTAACATATTTAGCGCATACCTGTTGAACATAGCTCTACAAAGTAATATTTAAAAGACTTAAAAGGCTTATATTTTAGAGATCGGATACAGGCGCATATATTCCTGTATATTACCTCTAAATTTTACTTTAACAATACATGTAGTCAGGTTAGGCGTAAATAACAATTAGGGATATCAAAGCCATACTAACTGAACGCTAACATAATATGCTCTACAGGTCAAACTCAATTAATTAACCCTGGGGCTATACATCCTTAGGCTAGAAACAGTCTTAAAACAAAAAGAAATTGCTGAGTCCAACCTGTTAGACAAGAAATCAGAGTATGGGCGTGATAAATAAAACATATAAAGTTATTTTACCAACATTTATTTAGTATACATAACATAATACAAGAATATAGATCATAAGTTGTTTTCTATGACGACTGTTGTAGTTCTACGGGTCTCTGAGTCGTCGTATGCCCTCGCAGCAATACTAATACGTATAAAGTCCGACGACTGACTCATTGGAACTGTACCGATAACCCTTTCCTTGTTCAACTCTTCGTTACTATCATAGTTGGTAAACGAGGAACCACATTCATCAATACCCAAATGCATGGCTGAAGTCATATCTTCTTCTTCTTCTTCTGTCTCAACGATATCAGTAGGTCCATTTGCTTCCTTTACCAGAGCTGTCTTTACAACATTTGCGTTATTATGTACGTTTTTTAAATGCCTTTTATAGCTGTCGATGCGTGAAAGATATTTGAAGCAATTAGAACACCGGACTTTGATTGATTCGTGAACGCTTTTAATATGTCTTTTTAAGTGGTCACGACGTGAAAAAGTTTTGACATAGCTAGAACACTGGATTCTGTTTGAATCGTGCTTGGTTTTTACGTGTCTCTTGCAAGTGAATGGCCTCGCGAAAGACTTGAAGCAAACCGGACACTGTATTTTTGCAATCCTGTCGACCAGAGTCATTCTTCTTACATACGTCGTTAGCGTGCTGCTCTATTTCGACTAATGAAGGAACAGGAACACTACCCCGCCTATTTATACTGATCGACCAGCGCAATCGGTTGTTCTCGGTTATAATCGTAAGCGCTCGGAGCAATATGTATGCTCGAGAATGAATCGTAGGTTCTATCCTAAGTGTATGTAACCCGGAACCGATGTCCGTACATTTTAAATTATCAAACTTACCATATAAACATGAATATTTACTACATTTGCTTTAATTCTTGTTCCCTCCCTACCTACCTACCTACCGTAAACAATATGACATATCTGCGTCTAAATACAGTGAACGAAAGTACTAGAGGAACTTAATACCTTAGATCACGGCTGTTTCTAGATACGTGATTTCCTCTTACAATATCTATAGTTATGAGAACCTTGAAGACTTAGCCTGGAGAAATAAAACATCGTCAGTTTAAAAGAAATAAGTCCGTCGCCATATTTAAACGTTATTTTACAATACATCATACATTTTCAATAGCTTCGAAATACGCAGATATGTAATAATATACTATATACTCTTGTAGGTTATTCAACGTATCTATAGTAAACTCTTATGATTAATAATAATCTGTAACCTTATTGTTTTTTATTACATCACAGGTTAGAGCATACGAATATAATTTAGGTTAGATTAGGTTAGAGCCTACGAATACATTTTTAGGGCAGAACGTAGGGAGCAGAGTAAGTACAAAACAACATACTTTCATACAAGAACGTTTATTGATACGAGTAGTTTCGACGCTACTTAAAACATAATACATAACTTATATATATATATAATATCTATTAAAATAGTACATTTCGTATACACTAATAATGGTACTACATACCCCACTATAAAGTAAACATGGTAAGTATAACAGCAGTTTAAAAGAATAGATAGTAAATATAACTATATCTAATTATTTTATAAAATACTATGTTAACTAAGAGGTTATATACAGAATATATACGCCTGTATTCGACCTCTAGAGGGTTCATAAGACTAGATTAGACCACACCAGACCAGACCAGACTAGACCAGACCAGACCAGACCAGACCAGACCAGACTAGACCAGACCAGACCAGACCAGACCAGACCAGACCAGATCAGATCAGACCAGACCAGACCAGACTAGACTAGAGTATAGATGATAGACTGTAAAATCATGAACAATTATACCACCTGTAATATAATAGAGCTTACTTGATATTTTAAAATTAGTGGCTGAATCTAATTATTACAGAAATTCAATTGTAGAAACTGAAGATGTAATCTTTAAAACATCTAAAGTTAGAAGTTTTTAGTAGTCAGGTTAGATTAATAGAGGGTGTTATAATCAAATCGTTTTTAGAAACTATTTGTTTTGTAAGATTGGCTCCGTAAGGAAAAACAACAAAGCTGTAGTCTTGATTTTGAAATTGAGATAGCTCGGGACAAAACGATGAATACAAAGTTTAGAAGTTTATTTCAAAATTCTGTGATAAAAAACATTAATTCTTCATTACTTTACTTTAAAACCCAAAATTGCATGATAAATCAATATAATATTAATATAAATGATTAAATTAAATGAAGCAATCTAGGTTAGACCCCCAAAAATTATATTAAGGTTATAGATTTTAGACTCCGGTTGTTGCAAAGATTCAAGAATCTCTATTAAGATTAGTTCATAAAACATTTATTAGGTTAGAGCATGTAGCTACTTACAAAAAAAAATCTCTATTAAGATTAGTTCATAAAATATTTATTAGGTTAGACCAGTGTAGTTACTTACAAAATCGTCATTAACATTCGAAAAACTTACATATAATATTAGTTGGGTTACAGTCTACGAATATATTTTAGGTTAGATTTAGGTCGCACGCGACCTAAATCTAACCTAAAATTTATGAACTAATCTTAATAGAGATTTTTCTTTGTAAGTAGCTACATGCTCTAACCTAATAAATGTTTTATGAACTAATCTTAATAGAGATTCTTGAATCTTTGCAACAACCGGAGTCTAAAATCTATAACCTTAATATAATTTTTGGGGGTCTAACCTAGATTGCTTCATTTAATTTAATCATTTATATTAATATTATATTGATTTATCATGCAATTTTGGGTTTTAAAGTAAAGTAATGAAGAATTAATGTTTTTTATCACAGAATTTTGAAATAAACTTCTAAACTTTGTATTCATCGTTTTGTCCCGAGCTATCTCAATTTCAAAATCAAGACTACAGCTTTGTTGTTTTTCCTTACGGAGCCAATCTTACAAAACAAATAGTTTCTAAAAACGATTTGATTATAACACCCTCTATTAATCTAACCTGACTACTAAAAACTTCTAACTTTAGATGTTTTAAAGATTACATCTTCAGTTTCTACAATTGAATTTCTGTAATAATTAGATTCAGCCACTAATTTTAAAATATCAAGTAAGCTCTATTATATTACAGGTGGTATAATTGTTCATGATTTTACAGTCTATCATCTATACTCTAGTCTAGTCTGGTCTGGTCTGGTCTGATCTGATCTGGTCTGGTCTGGTCTGGTCTGGTCTGGTCTGGTCTAGTCTGGTCTGGTCTGGTCTGGTCTGGTCTGGTCTAGTCTGGTCTGGTCTGGTGTGGTCTAATCTAGTCTTATGAACCCTCTAGAGGTCGAATACAGGCGTATATATTCTGTATATAACCTCTTAGTTAACATAGTATTTTATAAAATAATTAGATATAGTTATATTTACTATCTATTCTTTTAAACTGCTGTTATACTTACCATGTTTACTTTATAGTCGGGTATGTAGTACCATTATTAGTGTATACGAAATGTACTATTTTAATAGATATTATATATATATAAGTTATGTATTATGTTTTAAGTAGCGTCGAAACTACTCGTATCAATAAACGTTCTTGTATGAAAGTATGTTGTTTTGTACTTACTCTGCTCCCTACGTTCTGCCCTAAAAATGTATTCGTAGGCTCTAACCTAATCTAATCTAAATTATATTCGTACGCTCTAACCTGTGATGTAATAAAAAACAATAAGGTTACAGATTATTATTAATCATAAGAGTTTACTATAGATACGTTGAATAACCTACAAGAGTATATAGTATATTATTACATATCTGCGTATTTCGAAGCTATTGAAAATGTATGATGTATTGTAAAATAACGTTTAAATATGGCGACGGACTTATTTCTTTTAAACTGACGATGTTTTATTTCTCCAGGCTAAGTCTTCAAGGTTCTCATAACTATAGATATTGTAAGAGGAAATCACGTATCTAGAAACAGCCGTGATCTAAGGTATTAAGTTCCTCTAGTACTTTCGTTCACTGTATTTAGACGCAGATATGTCATATTGTTTACGGTAGGTAGGTAGGTAGGGAGGGAACAAGAATTAAAGCAAATGTAGTAAATATTCATGTTTATATGGTAAGTTTGATAATTTAAAATGTACGGACATCGGTTCCGGGTTACATACACTTAGGATAGAACCTACGATTCATTCTCGAGCATACATATTGCTCCGAGCGCTTACGATTATAACCGAGAACAACCGATTGCGCTGGTCGATCAGTATAAATAGGCGGGGTAGTGTTCCTGTTCCTTCATTAGTCGAAATAGAGCAGCACGCTAACGACGTATGTAAGAAGAATGACTCTGGTCGACAGGATTGCAAAAATACAGTGTCCGGTTTGCTTCAAGTCTTTCGCGAGGCCATTCACTTGCAAGAGACACGTAAAAACCAAGCACGATTCAAACAGAATCCAGTGTTCTAGCTATGTCAAAACTTTTTCACGTCGTGACCACTTAAAAAGACATATTAAAAGCGTTCACGAATCAATCAAAGTCCGGTGTTCTAATTGCTTCAAATATCTTTCACGCATCGACAGCTATAAAAGGCATTTAAAAAACGTACATAATAACGCAAATGTTGTAAAGACAGCTCTGGTAAAGGAAGCAAATGGACCTACTGATATCGTTGAGACAGAAGAAGAAGAAGAAGATATGACTTCAGCCATGCATTTGGGTATTGATGAATGTGGTTCCTCGTTTACCAACTATGATAGTAACGAAGAGTTGAACAAGGAAAGGGTTATCGGTACAGTTCCAATGAGTCAGTCGTCGGACTTTATACGTATTAGTATTGCTGCGAGGGCATACGACGACTCAGAGACCCGTAGAACTACAACAGTCGTCATAGAAAACAACTTATGATCTATATTCTTGTATTATGTTATGTATACTAAATAAATGTTGGTAAAATAACTTTATATGTTTTATTTATCACGCCCATACTCTGATTTCTTGTCTAACAGGTTGGACTCAGCAATTTTTTTTTGTTTTAAGACTGTTTCTAGCCTAAGGATGTATAGCCCCAGGGTTAATTAATTGAGTTTGACCTGTAGAGCATATTATGTTAGCGTTCAGTTAGTATGGCTTTGATATCCCTAATTGTTATTTACGCCTAACCTGACTACATGTATTGTTAAAGTAAAATTTAGAGGTAATATACAGGAATATATGCGCCTGTATCCGATCTCTAAAATATAAGCCTTTTAAGTCTTTTAAATATTACTTTGTAGAGCTATGTTCAACAGGTATGCGCTAAATATGTTAATGTCAGCATTGTACATAAAATATATATATAGGTCATTTGTTGCACGGAAAATTAAACTTCTCTGTAACGTATATCCTATATTACTTTGTACAACTGCGTTCATCAGGTATGCAATCAGCAGTAGAGTATCATACGTACCTGGTATAATATAACGCTTATCAGTAGGTCCCTCGTTAGGAATTTTAAAAATAATGAAATTTTTATTGAATCAGCTAAATAGATAGTGTACTTATAAGTGAATCTCTAAATAACGAATGCGTTAACAGAACTCCTGCATTAATATACATAACGTTTGATCGTGTTTTTTCAAAACACATTTCATTGTAAAAGAATAAGAATAATTTCAATTTTATTTATCAGGTGATATACATTATATTATTTTCATATATTAGTATGCAAAGTTATCGTTTCAATAAAAGTAAAATATTTATCTGATTTATTTCTCCAGGTTAAGTCTTCAGGGTTCTCATAACTGTAAATTTTGCAAGAGGTAAACTACCCTGTGTTTCAAAGTTATAAAGACCTAAACATATGTTATAGACTTATATTTCGAAGGTATCGAAAATGGGATTATTGTGTAATCAAATGTTTTAATTTTTTTTTATGTAAATTAAAGAATCATTAGGGTTTTTCTGAAGAAGGTTTTCCTGAAAAATACTATATAAAGTTAACCTAATTATGATTAAATGAGAAAACATATTATTAAGCTGTTCAAAATTCGAATGTCTAGAAAAAAAGAAAAATATGGGTAGCTCTTACTGAATATACGAAGAATACGTTTTAGGTATGTATTGAGATACATAACATTTCTGTCATATATGAATTTGTATACATCGATCTAGATCCTGCTACCGTATATGTTTAACATAAAAATAAATGAAAACTATAAACTTCTTTTATCGTTTTTATTTATAAAATTTTAATAATAATATTAAATGTTTGCATTGTACGACATACTGATAGGGTAGGTGAATTGCAGGCATTTAGCAGGTCCATGTTTCTAAATGCGGATCCATAGGGTAGAAGAAGAATCAGAAAAAAGTATTAGGAAATGTTCATTGAATAGACTACCTGTTACATTTCATACCTTATTCGTCTCGATGAACATACAGTCAGCATACAGTTGATATCTTTCTGTCTTTACTTTACCTAGGTAAACCAATCCTAGAGACAGAGTTGTATTCGCTATCTTTTGGTTGAGATCGACCACTTTATCTTCAGTAAGTTTGTCGGCGAATCTTTTGGGTAGATATGTTATAGACTTATATTTCGAAGGTATCGAAGATAATTACAAATTAGTATTAATTATACGAGTTAATATCCTACAAAAGTATATAGTAAATTATTACATATCTTCATATTTCGGAGTTGCTGAAATGTATGATATATTGTAAAATAACGTTTAAATAAGAGTTTACTTTAGATGCTACGAATATCTATATGGTGTATAAACAATAAGAACGTATATGTAGAAATCGCTTACAGGGGTAGTAGATAGAACGAAAAGGGTTAAAATCTGTTCAAAATTACATTACGTCTAGAAACCTAGAAAATTAGATAATTGTAGCATACGCATGTTAAATGTACCTATTCATTCACCTCGTCTGTACTAGATATAATGAAAAAGGATAAAAATCTGTAGTATAGGGTTTATGCTTATACTCAGGCTCGCAATCATATGTAGCGTATCGCTGCTTACATAGTATAATTATTTTCTCAACGTAGGATATATCGACATTCTTCTAGTTTGATTAAATCCTATAAGTTATATTCATTTCACCCTTTTTTATTCTGTTAAGACATTTATAATAATCATAGGGAGCCTGGTATGGGCATAAACCGATTGCACCTATTCTTTCACCTCGTCAGTAGTTAGACTCGAATTTTATGATTTCATATATGAAGAATACGTTTAGTGATGAATATTCTGTGTTCTAGAATACTTGTATAGGGGCTAGGAAGCTTGATTTGAATACTACAATCTTGATCACGCGGTTGGAGTGTACTGATACCTCGATTGTGTGCATAGAAGTATAATGAGTATCAGTTATCGTATATTCAAATTAGTTGAATATATGTAGTACAACTTTATAGATTCTAGAAAGTTCCTATCAATATTAGAGCACTGAATGTAGACTGATGTGTGTGTTATATAATACCGATTCTCGCATATACGAACTTAGGAGCTAACTGCTGACTCTGCATGACATTAGATGATTATGATAATGATAGATGATCGTGATAAAGAATGTTGTTATTTATAGCAGTGACTTTATTACAATTCTTACTAGAATATAATTGTATGATATCACATCATGATATACAATGCAGTCATTCAGAACAGAGAAAGATAATTCGTATGATCTATTAAATTTAAAATAGTAATCTGCTGTTCAGCTTGATTTAATTTTCGTAAATGTCTAAATATTACAAACATACAAACAAAATAGACTTAAGTAAGAAACAAAACGTATACATTACATATCTAAAATTGTACAACATATTGATAGGGTAGGTGAATTGCAGGCATTTAGCAGGCCCGTGTTTCTAACTGCTGATCTATAGGCTAGAAAAATCATAAAAGTATTAGGCAATGTTCATTGAATAGACTCCCTGCTTCATTTCATAACTTATTTGTTTTAATAAATAGACATTAGTCAAACGATGGATATCCTCATGTCTTTACCTTCAATATATAATATATTTATTTTTGATATCTAGTTAATGATATGTGTTGTGATCTTGATTGACTGTAATCTTTTTCCTGTAAGATCCTATAAAAGCCGTAATTAATATTTCTTAATATATATAGTTTAGTTTAATCCGTGTATGTATTTTATTCTTGCAGTTTTTATTTCACAATGTATAACTATATACAATTTATTTTAAATCCGTTTTTCTGAAATTTCTAGATTTTAATACAAACAAAATTGATTTAGGCTTCAGGAAATATCCAAACAGATTTACTCAGAATTTACGGTTGTTATTAAATAATAATTAGCCGTCGGCAACTTTTAAAATATTTCGATTAAACCAATAGTCTTTCATGTTTGAATTTTAACTTTCTACACCCGCTAATTGTAAATTCATTAGCAATGGTGAAATCATCGTTACAGAAAATAAATTTTACAATCAAGACGTCATGTTCTTACCTTACCGATCTCATTTTTCATATAAGTTAATGTAGGATAATAATGGTACTACATACCCGACTATAAAGTAATCATGGAAAGTATAACAGCTGTTTAAAAGAATAGATAGTAAATATAACTATATCTAATTATTTTGTACTGATATAAAAAGCCGCGGATCGACTGATGTTACGGGCCTCATGTAGTAATAATATCTGTATATAGTTTTCAAATTGTTATATTTAAGATGTATCAAGAAAAATTTCTGGAGTTTCTTCACGATTGGCTCATATAAGGTTAATAATTGTCTCATCTCAATGACTCATGATAATAATCATAATTGGCTTATAATTTTTGAATCCTAAAGATTTAATATTATTAATGTACAATATTTATCAATATTTTCCGGGAATTATTTTTAAATAAATTGGATTTAATCAAATATACGTGAAAGCATTTTTATAAATAACTCGTATGCAGTAATTTAAAAGACAAGCTCCGTGGTCTCGGGGTTAAGCTATGGACTTGTAAACAGACGTACCTTACGAACCCTGGTTCTAAACTCGTTGGATCCATTAATTTTTATAAAAAAAAAGTGTAGCAGGTTGCCTATCTACAGGTGTATAGAAATCTACTATACCGATCACAGGACGTTACCGATAGATGGCAGTAGCAGTACTAAAAATTCAAATCCAAGGGCGGGAAATAATGACAAGTTGGAAATGACAAGCGAGAGCGAGAGAGAGAGAGAGAGAGAGAGAGAGCCAGAGCGAAAGCCGAGCGAGAGAGAGGGCCAGAGCCAAGCGAGAGCGAGAGAGAGGGCCTGAACCAAGCGAGAGCGAGAGAGAGGGCCAGAGCAAGAGCGAGAGAGAGGGTCAGAGCGAGAGCGAGAGAGGGCCAGAAGAGAGGGCCTGAACCAAGCGAGAGCGAGAGAGAGGAATCTACTATACCGTTGACATGACGTCACCGATAGATGGCAGTAGCAGTACTAAAAATTCAAATCCAAGGGCGGGAAATCCAAGATGACAGATACAAAATGGCGGATATGTAAATGACATTCAAAATTGACAGATTCAAAATGACATTTCAAAATGGCTATTCAAAATGGCGATTCAAAATGGCTATTCAAAATGGCGATCCAAAATGGCGTTTCAAAATGGCTATTCAAAATGGCGATTCAAAATGGCTATTCAAAATGGCGATTCAAAATGGCGATTCAAAATGGCGATTCAAAATGGCTATTCAAAATAGTAGGCGTGTCGCCAAGATGGCGTCGACCAATCGGAAGCAAGGGGAGGAGCTACAGGAGTAGGGATAGCCAATCAGAGAGCAGTAGGCGTGGCCAAAAAAAAGGAGAGGGGATGGACTCAACTGACCCAATACCTACTCATGTTTGCCTCACCTATGAGAAAGAATTGTGCATTCTTAAATATACTTGAATTAAAATTGAATGTAGAATGTGTAGAGAATTAGTTTGGTCAGTAGAATAGGGTTTCCCGAAATAAAAATTAATCACCCGATACAATACATTTGATGAGCACGATAACTTTGACATATCTAACTAAATAACTGTCGATTATTGAACTTTAGAGCCATGAGAAATTTTATTCCAGCTATGGTGAGCAAATAGTGGATACATATGTGAAGAATAGACAAATGCACCGAGGTTCAATTTTGCATATACTTAATGCGGAATCCTTTGAAATTTAATATGTTTTTTATGGAACTCTTGGATATTCTATTCAAAAAAAGGTTTCAATAACCTTAAAAGCACAATTATATATTTATTTTACATAATATAATGTCTCCTATTTGTTAACTTTTATTTTTGTTTTCAGGACACATTCTACGATCCAGAAGATGTCGATCCCCGCAACCTCAAAGTTCATCTTTACACAGCTGATAGACAACCAATACCTCCTAACCACTGGCTACAATTTGATAGTAAGAATAAAGAATTCTTTGGAATACCAACGTTAAGAGATGCACGGCGAAGTGAATACCAGTTGGTGTGTGAGGACACTGGTGGTCTTACATCAAGCGATACATTGGTTGTTGAAATTCTTCCTGCTCCTAAAGCAAACTACAATGTAGAATTTAGTATGACTGTAGAAACTGAATACAATGTTTTTGCCACGAGTCCTATATTAAAACGTAAATTTGTTGAAAAATTACTAGATCTTTTTGAGGATGATAATACGGATAATATTCAGTTAAGCACCATATCGGCAGGAAGTGCTTTAACTAAAGACACAACAATTATTACATGGTATAATAAAACTCTTGCAAGAGATAAGTGTCCTTGGGATGATATAAAACATTTAGAATCTCTTTTAGTGAACAGTGATAGAATAATTTCAAATCGAGTTCATAAAGCAATGGGTGAAGAGTTTTCAGTTGCTGCCTTTAGACTACAAAATCTTGGTGTGTGCAAAACAATGACACCGACAAGAACAAGAATTAAAGAACCTCCTCCTCCTCCTCCTCCTATAGAAGGAAGTGCACCTGTAGAGGAAGGAGCAGCAGAAGAAAGTCACGATGAATACTTAATTACTTTCATAGTACCTGCTGTGATCATATCAGTTATGCTACTGTTAGCTGGCATAGCAGCCTGTGTTTTATATCGTAGACGTCGCTCGGGTAAAATGAACATAGAAGAAGATGGACGTCAAAGCTATGGTAATAAGGGTATACCAGTTATATTCCAAGAAGAATTAGACGAGAAACCTGAACCAGGAACAAAAGCCCCTGTGATATTAAAAGATGAGAAACCTCCACTTGCTCCACCTGAATACAGCAAGAGTGGTTCTTTGAAACTTGCCACAGATGATTCAGAGCCATACCAACCACCTCCTCCATTTACTCGTACCCAAGATAACGGTAGGCAACCACGCCCAAAGCCAACACCCACGTATAGGAAGCCACCACCATATGTGCCCCCATAACAAATACAATTCCAGTTTTACCAGCAATAAATCCCCACACAATATTTGATAGTTGCACTGCCACTCGACGTTGCCATTTTTATTATTACTCAAGTGGCTAGCTCTCTCTCTGTTTTTATTGTATCTCTTTTATGATTTGAAATTTTTTATTTCATATTTTTGATGTGACTTTTTTATTATCATTAGATCAGAATGTTTTTAAAATAGCACTGTTTCATTATCTTAATTCTTTATTTAATCGAGGCAGTGCATTTGTAGTGAAGTGATAACTATTATTGTAAAAGTTATACCAAATATGTAGTACCTACATTTTGGTAGTAAAGTAGTAGTTTTGTAACTTGTAAGAAATATTGAAGGTGAGTATATGCTTGAGAGTAAATGCAATAAAATTTATTGTCAACTATGTAATTGATGGTTGGGAGCATTAAAAGAAACTGAATATAATAAGTTTTATAAGTAGTTATAAGTTCTTAAATCTGCATGATGAGCTAAGTTTGATTAAAACTGTGCTTATCCTCAAGTCTATACCCACCTTAAAATTCGTCTTCTCTTTTTCTACTAATAACTCCTACTTTTTGTGATCTTTTTACAATTTTTTATTGAAGATTTTTATATATTTATTTATTTTGTACAGGTTGAGTAGATACCTGCCTACATTAGACAACTGTAACAATCTTTAATACTTAATTATTATTCAAACTAACATTTGAAACAAAAATTTTGATATATGATGTACTGATTTCAATAATAAATAAACAGGTATCTAGTACCTACCAAAAGGATTTCAATTCTAAACAAACATACAAAAGTCTGTTCCGTTTTTCACGACAATGAAGACTTTAATAAATAACATAGCAGTAGTTATCTACTGTTAACTTAAGTCAAGCAGATCACTATTATATTTGAGTCATTTTTAAAATATATTATGTAATCAATACCAAGATAATAATCGTAATAATAATGAAAACAGTGATCTGCATTTAAACAAGCATTGTATAAGATTTACTTAAGTAAGAGCACTTAATAAAATATGCTCCTAGAAAATGGGAAATGTAACATCTCGAAACTGCCAAGAGTAAATAAGTGTTTGTAGGTCTGAGTATTTCACTTAATAAATTTTATATATAAAAATATTTTTTTGATTCTAGAGAAAACTGACTAAATACCTCTATTATTGTTTTATTTTCAATACTCCCACCTGCAATATTTATGTATATTACTATATTATTTCGAACTGATATATTAATAATAATTAATAACTGATAACTTTTTATATTCATTTTATGTATTTTAGAATTTATGGCTGTTTATGTCTGCTTAAATAAGAGATAATTCACTTAATGATTTCATTTTCAATAATAGTTATTTTTTATATATTTCTTTTTACTACTCAGAAGATTAGTTTTTGTATATTAGTTGTATCAAATAATTAATTTGTATGTTTATTTGTAACCTAAGTTACCAACCATATCTATTATATAATATTTAAAAGAAACAAAAATGTGTTTAAAAAAAATTGGTACACATTTTTTATTAATCAAACGATATCCCTTTGTGGATAGCAACGAGAACGAATACACATAATCACTGTGTTAACATAATCACATAAAATAATATGCAGATTTAATTAGACATTTCTGAGGAATCTTTTAATAATTAGAAATGAATTTAAATCTGTGTATTGCCTACCTTTTGTGAACCTTTATACCCTATTGAATATTTATATAGAAACCAATTTTTGTCTCCATATCATCTTACATTTTTGTATTAACTTGTAGTAACAACTGAATAATACACATGTATGTAAATATAACTGTTGTTTTCTTTATCAGTTTGAGTATTCAACCCGTTTATCTTTTCTTAAGCTTCTTATTATTAGCTGGTATAAGCCCTGATAAAATTAATTATATGTACGGTTGCCAGATCCTTTTGAATCCTAATGAATGTCAATGTGTTGAATTTTGAATTTACAGTAACAGAAAGATTTTACACCACTTTTATTATGACAGTTCATTGCACAACAGCAGAACCTACATTATTATTTTAATTACTCGTTAATAGATAGGCGATATTTAAACTTTAAAATAAAGCATATTTCAAACAGACGTAAGGTGACAGGTAATACACCACTCTAACATGGTGTTACATTAGCACCAACTGTGTTTGGAACCGTGTGAGGTAATGAAATATCATCTTCCATTAGAGGGCTCTACTTTTGCATTTTAAATACAGCCTACTAGATTCATATAAGCTTCGCTTATATACGGCCGTCTCATTTCCAGTTTTTTCATTATTCAAAATTATTACAGGTTCGTACGTTAAACGAATTCTTTAGGTTATACTTAATGTTAATTGTCATTTTCTGTATGTAATATTAATTTAGTGATTGACGTTTGTACATACTTATAAAAAATGCATTGCAGTAGAGCATATAGGAAACCAAAATATCCCACTTTTTGACTTTTGATTTTAACCTTCAAAGATATATAGCCTCATATGTATCTGTATACATATGTGTTATTATATTTCAGCACTAAAGAATAATGTGCGAAATAAAACACTATGCTCCCAGGAAATCAGATCATTAATAATTAACGGTCAATAGATGGTGTTGCCAATATTGCAACGAGGGTGGAATAAACTCGATTGAATATATAGTGGTTGTTTCTATTATAGCTTTGTTACTATGATTTGATTTATTTCACCTTCCTGGTAATCCTGCAGGGGCTTACATTGGTAAGGCGCCAGCGATTAAACAAGGATTTGGCTCCGACAACTTAAAACAATTTTTCGAGAATTGGAAGATCGTCCGGCCTTCATCGAACTCTACGACATGTTCAAGTTAGCATGGTACCTTATTTTATTCATCTCTCTATCTGGACTATTTCACCACCATTGGTTCCAGATTTTGAAGCCAAACCAGTTTACGTTTTGGGTGATAAAAAAAGGATTGACGCCAGCAACGTGGGACCTAGACTTTTTAACAGGCCTTGATTATTTGGTTTATTTTTCTTTCTCCTGGATTTTGTCTTTCCTCTTTAGAAATATGTCTTAATAAAATCTAATATAAATCATCTCTTGGTTGATGCACTGACAGATTATTACGCATATTCATGGAGTAGTATTTAAGAGTACTGTGCAAGATAAACGGAAACTGTTCAGAACCCGAATTAACTTAGAGAATTTGCTCCAAGAAAATGTTCCACAAGAACTAAACATCTTGTAACAATTTGAATCCGTTACTAATGGAATTATTAGATTTTCTCTTATTACTCCTCTGGAACGCAACCTAGTCAGTCACTATCAATTTTGTTGATATCGTTAGTAGCCCGGTTCGACAGCTTTTGTTTTTGTTTTTTTTTTGTTATATATGTCATAAAATAGAAGTGTTACTCTGCAAACGGTTTACTGATCGCAACTTTGATATAATTCAAAGTGACATCAGAGGAAAATAGTACCTTCCTAGGAAAGGCTCGATCAGAAGAGTCATTTATGGGTACCGAGGATTTTCTACTATGAGCTTTATTGCATCCGAGGACATTGATTGGATTTTCCACTGGTAACTGAATTATTTGATAGTTCAGAATTTAAGACTGATTAAGATTATATATATGTATATATATCTATGCTGTAATACGTTAAAAGTCAAATAATTCCTGGCAGTTTTGATTTAAATTACTAACTTTTTATTCCCAGTATTAGCTGTCTGCTGTGTTGCTTGATTTAAACTCTAGTTAATAGTTATGACCTTATCGTGAACAGCGTAACCAACTACTACTATATAGAGCTCTATTGGACAGAAGTTACTCGTTGTAAATCATTATCACCAGAGATTACCAGCAATATAGAATAGGTATTTAATATTAATGTTAATATTTCATTATTTAGGGATTATTTCCAATTATTATTATTAAGTTGAGGTTACCAAGAGATAACAAGGTACGACCTTAACGATAATTTTTGCTAAGGCTGGTCGCAGATTTATCTAGCAAAACTGTTTTAATCAAAAACGTTTCTGTTTAAAGCAGAAATGTTTTTGCTGAATTCAAAAAAAATTTTGTTGTGTCAAAGAGCAAAACTGCTTTCAGCAGAAAAGTTTCTGTTTAAAGCAGAAACGTTTTTGCTGAAAGCAAAAACATTTTTTTAGGATTTTTTAGATGTATTTTTATAAATTTTTTGAGGTTATGTCGAAATCGGGTGATGGGTCAATTCTGACCACGGATTCGTTTTCAGCACACCAAAAAGCATACGGTATGGTACCTCACCTTTCAACTACAAGTTTTTTTTTCTTTTTGTGGGTCTGTCACAAATCCACAAAAAAGAAAAAAGTTTTATAGTTGAAAGGTGAGGTACCATACTGTATGTTTTTTGGTGTACTGAAAACGAATCCCGGGTCAGAATTGACCCTTCACCCAAACATTTTTGTTTAGATGTATTTTTCTAAATGTGTTTTTGGAGGTTATGTCGAAATCCTTGGGTGATGGGTCAATTCTGTACCCCGGATTCGTTTTCAGCACATGAGAAAACACACGGTATGGTTACTCATCTTTCAACTACAAGACTGTTTTTTATTTTTGTGGGCCTGTGTAATTATTAAAAAAACATGTTTTAAGCATATTTGACCAAAAACGTTTCTGCTTAAAGCAGTTTTGCTGGACAAGTGTACGTCCATCTTAAGATAGTGTCAATAAATTTAACAAGGTGTGTTTAGATATTTTTTTATATACTTTTTTTTGACAATCGAAAGGTTGTCTGGCGCCCTATGTGTTTACTATTTTTATTTCACCTACACTTGTAATATCTGGAAGTCAACTACAAATTAGAGAGGCTTATTAATGACCCAAAGCCACCCACTTGAGCTAGTCGTGGTTATGGTAACTTATATGTGCAACATAAAAGTATTGGGTGATCATTAATAACTTTGTATTTTATTATTATTCGATAATTAATTTAAATAGCACCTATTATAGAATATTTTATGGATAAAGTCTCAAATATTTGAGTTCAACGTGAACACTTAGTTAAAGACACCCAAAGAATTAATTTCATTAAATGGCAGTGTAAGAAATATGTAAAATAAAAGACTATAAAAATCGAATGTACATAACTTAAAATGACTTAAAATCTTTTGGTTAAATTAAATCAGAAAAAGATTTCACTAAATGAGAAACTTTATTTTCTAAAAGAAAAATCTCTTTCCTTAGTTACGTACTTAAAACAACGTTTATGTTGTAAAATTAACAACATCATCAACTTATATTGTTGACTATGGTTTGTCGATGCGATTAAGTAAACGAGTGATACTAAATGCTGGATGTCTATTTTCTCAGATGAACTTGGACGACGGTTGATGATGTAAATCAGGTTACCTCCTTCTTATCAACTGTAACAATTATAAAAATACAAACTGCTCTCTTAATAACATTTTGTTTATGTAGTTGAGCCTGTGATACTAGTTAGTAAAGCTACAACTTCTGCAGTAGTAAACTGGTGCGACAAATCGTCCTCCTCTTTTTTTTGTTAGTACTATTATAGAAGTCACAGCTTTACTAATAACAAAAGGAAGCCTACCATTACGCGTAAACTATAGAGGAAGGACTAGAAGTGATTGAAGATGACCGCAAAGAACAGAAGGAAAAACAGATCATATAAAAATGCAATGTGAGATAGAAAAATGGAAAAATACAACAGCATTCAACACAAGCACAGGGGATATAATTTAATGTTGCAACCTGAATAAATTCTTTTAATTTATTGACGTTTTATTAGTAAAATTTAATGAAAATAAAGAAAAACCCTGATTACCTGACTGAACAACTTGACCAAGGCGGCTGATAATTTGCAGGACTTCTGTAATGTCGGTACAATTGGGTACATTCGGAGGGTAAACCATCTTCTATTGGCACTGAAGTATGCTCCTGCTGAGAAGGCACTTATAAATGTGAAGAACAGGCCTGCATTGTATCTTGAGAAACATCACTGTGGCCTGCTGCTATGGCAGGATGGATGTTACTGACTGAAAATAATAGCTACTGAAGTTACTCATGAATATATTCTTTATTAGATAATAATAATAATCATTAATAATTTTTGCATCATTTTGTGTTATTACAAGTTATACATATTCAACACAATATTTTAAATTTTATCTTTTACAAACCAACAGATGACCAACCATTACTAAATCTTCTTAAAGAATAGTGCAAGTGGTGAGAAAACTCGTTAAGAAATGTAACCTTTCCATTATTACTCATATATTTTTGTGACCTCTCTTACCACTTACACTATTTGTTAAAAAAATGTAGCTTCTTCATTTCAAATGCTCCTTTCTCATGTGTCGAGTTATTTTTGTAAACTTTCTTAAAACAAACCTCCTCATTTCAAAGTGAAGATTTTAAGTGTTATTAGTCTATTTATTATTTATAAGTTATTAGGAACTAAATAATACACATTGTATTAAGAATTATTAATTTATTTTGTATAGAGTGTTCCCACAATGTAGAAATAAAATGATACATAAAGAATTAAATAATGTAATTTTTCTATTATCTTGTTAAAAACCCATTGATCCCTTTCATTTTGATTAAAAAAGGTAAGAACTGGTTCTCCAACACCGTTTTATACTCAGCACTGTTAATTTTGGGGAGCATAATAGCATAACTAAACTGCTCGAGAGAATATGGATCGAAATTGGGAAACCTTACGTTTTTTTTACTTTACTTTACAAAGTGGATAAATTATCTTGTTATGTACTGCAGGTCACTTTCTCAGATAAAAAGAAATTGATTTAGATGGTCCTGATGGATTTTATTTAATTCATACTAAAGGGATTTAAGGAAACAACCACGCTTTTTTTCAAAACGAAATTTTAGTGGAGGAATGTAATGGTATGCGAGACATTTTCCAGTGAAGGTGTTCTAAGACTGGTTTTTACACATTGCTGATTATACAGCGACGTTGGAGAACTAGTTGTTACCATTTTTCAATCAAAATGAGAGGGTTCAATGGATTTTCAACAAGATAATGCAAAATTTGACGTTAGTCCAGAAACTATGGCTTGGTTTCGAAGGAATGAAATTAGTTTGATGCGATTTAAATCATATGGAAAATCTGTAGGGCACCATAGTACTTCAAATGTATGCTGCAAAGAAACAGTAAATGAATTAAAAGACAATACTTGCGACTTGGAATAATTTAGGACATGAACGTCTAGTAAATCTCATTTGGGGTATGATTTTTTTAAGTACGTAGTCGCTCGATTATGTGAAATAATTAAAACCAAGCTTGTTCATACAAACGAGATGTTCACTCAATTGAATGTACTCTCTAAAATAGCTTTATTATATTTATTAACTTAAATACATTTTATAAGTGAACAACACTGTCTGGTATACAAAGATTATTACTGATAGATTATTCATAAATGCAAATTCAGCAAAGTCATATATTTCGGTAATTTATTCTGTTCATTAAATCGAACAAGTTCATTGTTTAAATTTTTGTTGTTCATATAAACGAATTGTTTATTTAGTAGAGTATTCACTGCAATGAACGGCTATTGT
The DNA here is from genome assembly GCA_929113105.1 of Agrypnus murinus. Classification (NCBI taxonomy): domain Eukaryota; kingdom Metazoa; phylum Arthropoda; class Insecta; order Coleoptera; family Elateridae; genus Agrypnus; species Agrypnus murinus. Next base: position 171,728,725 of record OV816026.1, on the reverse strand, counting down.
AATATGAAGAAATGGGAGTACTGTTATTTTCTTTTTCATAATTTATTGTTAGCAATTAGCAAAAATCATGAATTTCCAAGTGGTGCTATAGTTATATATGTTCCCCATTTATATATAGTTATATATGTTAATATTTAAAAATATACTAGTTATAAAAATTAACAAAATTAAAGCATTTCTTTTTACATTTTGAGGTATACTATAAAATTATAACTAACTGATATAATATGGGAAAAGACAGTCATTTATCACTTTGAAGAGAGAAAACAAAACATTTAGTTTTAATAATGTCATTTAATTAGCAAATTTTAATATTTGTTAAAAATGTTACTATAAACATTTCTTTAAGTCTTTTGAATCGAAAGGATATGTGTACAGAGAAAAATATGAAATAAATCTTTATCAATGAGAACAATCTTATTTTCGTAATTCATAACTACATTACGTATCTGTTTGTTCTCCACGACCATCCATTAGAAGAAAATAAGAATTTAGTGGTGATAGCAGATTTTAAACATGGATTGAAGTAATTATTATGCTTTCTGTAGAAGTAAATTATTTGTTTTTGAAAATAGTGTTAACATGAGAACTGGACGAACAATGCAGTTCTGCAATTTAATATCCACCATCTTCTCCTCTGATATTTTCGCTCTGTATCACTGCTCAATGACATATAGTAGTAAGCTACAGCTGCAATAACTAGATCATTGTTGCCTATCATCTTTTCTAACAGACGTTCTGTAATGAACTGAATAAAATTCGTACATTACAATATATCATTTGAGTTATTTGTGAAAGTAAGCTAATTTTGATTTTTTGAGTAATCCATTTGTATATTTAGCCTCTTGAGAGCCTTTTCAATAAACCTGTTTTTTCCCCACTATTTCATTATAATGCGTTACATTGTTAAATATTGTATTTTAACATCAATCCCGAACAAACAAGAAACTTAGAACTAAAAAGTATTATTGTTTTATGCCGAAGTTTGCTACAGCTTGCTTTAACCCTATTCCAATAGCATCTTCAATATTCTTTGATGTATTTCCACACGTAGACTTGCTGGATTGTAAAATAAAAATTTTATAGGTTTTAAAACTATACAGAATTATATGGTGTTGAACTTTCACGTGTGAGCAAAGAAAACATAGTGAGTAGCAATACAACTGAGAAAGACAGATATTTATCGCATACTTCCATAGTAACCTGTTTGCCAGGTAAGAAAATTTAACAGCAAAACTTGGTAAGTATGCGATGATATTCTATATTTCTCAGATGAATTGCTGAATTGCATAAAAATTCTAACGCAATTTTATTTAAAAAGCATTAATTACTAAACTATGTCTGAAATAACCTGTCGCAAGATGTAAACAAACTTGCAGTCAGCTGACCCTTTTTTTGCGTTTGTGTACCGTGTGCGCTTAACTCGCTCTTACGGTTTCAGCGTAATATGGAATGGGAAATGATACTGATGAAAATTAAATACACCACAATCAAATCAGACTCGTCACTCGATATTTAAACCTAACAAAGCCAAGTTTAAAACAGATGTTTTCCCTGTCCGTGGCAAATCTTTTTATTCTGCGAACCGAAAAAATTACATCAGCAAACTACAAAGCTTTTTTTAAAGCCCCTGCAGAAATTTTGAAATAAAAATAGATTAGGTAATTTGATTTTTCAGAGAAATAACTTCTCTTCTCTTTTCTAATGGCGTGCGTCATTATCACCACTCCATTGCCGACAAGAATCCCAGATTTCATAAAATAGAAAGTAAACATAAATAAACTCACCAGCGTTAACCCATGTTTCATAGGTAAAAAAAATCTGTCGACCTTCTTCTCGATACTTTTTAATGGTTTTTAAAAAGTTTCGCCGCTACAGGACAATGTTTTTACGATCAAAAAGCATGGCATTCTTTGATCGACGTTCATATTTAAATTTTAACTTTTTCTTTAGTATTTTAGAAAAAGTGTCTAGTTTAAAATTTGGTAAGCTTTCGTCGTCATTCACGGTTTTCAGTAAATTCATGTAAAAAATTCATGAACCTGAGGAATACTCTTATTGGAATCAAAATAGAAGAAAAAATATGAAACAAATGCAACTGCACCGTTCAAACGTTAACGAACTAATTGCATATATGTGTTTCCGCATGTAGGTAAAGTAGCTTAAGTGTTAATGAGACCACGTGCGCGCCGACCAATAGCATCGCTTATGGTTTGTTTGTTTGTTATGTGTCTTGCGACAGGTTATTTCAGACAAGATTTCGTAGTTAACTTACGAATAATTGTGGAATTAAGCTGTAACTCTGGAATGCCCTTTTTACATTTCTTCCAATGCTGTAAAATTGTTTTAGTAATTTGTTTGTTTAAATAAAAGTGCTAACATATGATAGAAAAAACCAGGGCTAATTTTGGTCGGTACTGCACAGCTCTCCCCTATTTGGAAACTAATTTACCAGGAATTACTTCTTTCAAAACTCTTATTAGTTTATTTTAAATGGTCATTTCCGCCAAATGTAGAATGAAAAGGTATCTGACAGTGAAAACAAACATGCATTAAAATAAAGAAGCTATTAAGTTCTAAAGGAGATATATTTATCTATTTTACGAATATACTAATGAGGAATGTCTTCAGCACAAAAATCAAGGTAATCATAGGTTTTTAAGATAGATAGATAAGCAGGTACTATATATAAAACAAAAAATCCTTAATATACAACATGTTTCAAAATTACTTGATAGATTAAAAACAATCTTATAAACATAATTAAAAGGTGATTACTATTAAATTGTCGCTTATTGAGATGACTATGAAAACCAAGAAGAATTACAGATTGTTGAAAGATATATATTATAGGAAACCTTATATAACCATTACACATTTTCATACAATTTATCACTTTTTCAATGAATGTCAACCGAACCCTTTTACTTTGCTTTTCACCCGGCTCACTGATTTCTGCACAGATTTATCTGTTATCAAATTGGTACACTTAATCCACTTACGTTTGAAATCTACCATAGTACTAGCAGATTGACATGTTTTCTGCAATTTAGTTTTGATGTTGGCCCGATACTTCTCGATTGGAGAGTTCAGGGCAGTTTAGGAATTTACAGAATCCATTGGGCATGATGAATAGTGACAACAACTTACCAAATCGAGCCAAAACAATGTTGGTGAAGTGTGTTTTTCTATAAACGGTAGCAACCTTTTTTCTAAGCATTCCGATATTTTATAAACTTTGCTATATACTTTTTGCTTCTAATTTTCTGTCATGGATTCGGGTGGTGATCTAGGGTTTCTGGGTCTCGACCATTTTTCTATTCCTGGGACTCGAGACTTTTATTTTTAAAGTCCCCGGAAAGTAATCTTACATAGGTAGTTATTATTATATTAAATAAAAAATTATTAGATGCAAAAGCAAAATCAAATTAGCCTTTTGGCTAATACAAAAATCGTAATATTCGGTTTTAAAATCGCTATAGATAATCCTCTAATCAGTTTCCTCTAAAAATTTTTTAAATTGTACTACCATGAAGTTGGCCGCACTTTTCTTCCGAAACCTTCTATTCCTAATATCAATATTTAGCGCTGAATTTGCGCCAATTAGCGCCCACAAATAGAGAAATGCTCTTCTTAAGGTTAAAATGCTAAAACCTGTAAAAGAATATGTAATTAAGAATGAAATTAAACGTGAAGTTGGCCGCACTTTTCTTCCGAAACTTTCTATTCCTAATATCAATATTTAGCGCTGAATTTGCGCCAATTAGCGCCCACAAATAGAGAAATGCTCCTCTTAAGGTTAAAATGTTAAAACCATTAAAACAGTATGTAATTATGAAATTAAATAAACGTGAAACCGAGTATTTTTAAAGACATAAATGGTTTATTAGTCAAAAATGAGTGTTTTTAAGCGCTTAATTAAGCATCCCACCTATTTTCAAAAATAAACTACACTTTCTTCTTAATACTCCACGAATATATCCGGTTTCATCTAGACTGGAAAAGGAAACCAGCGTCAATAACGATCATGGTATCTGAACTACTGCTTTGAGGAATAACAATAAGAAATCGACGGCGCTAATATAGCGCTAATTAGCGCCGCCCAAAAAAGTACTTCTCTTTGACCTGTCTCAACTTTTAAAATATTTTAAATATATCCATACGCAAGCGACGGTGCTAATATAGTGTCAATTAGCGCCGTTCAAAAATGCACTTCTCTTCGATCTGTCTCAACTTTCAAAATATTTTAAATATATCCATACGCAATCAACGGCGCTAATATAGCGCCGATTAGCGCCGTCCAAAAATGAACTTTTTGACCTGTGTCAATTTTTGAGAAATTTTAAGTATAACCATACGCAATCGACGGCGTTAATATAGCGCCAATTAGTGCCGTCTAAAAATGTACTTCTCTTCGATCTGTCTCAACTTTTAAAATATTTTAAATATATCCATACGCAATCAACGGCGCTAATCTAGCGCCGATTAGCGCCGTCCAAAAATGAACTTTTTGACCTGTGTCAATTTTTGAGAAATTTTAAGTATAACAATAAGAAATCGACGGCGCTAATATAGCGCTAATTAGCGCCGCCCAAAAAAGTACTTCTCTTTGACCTGTCTCAACTTTTAAAATATTTTAAATATATCCATACGCAAGCGACGGTGCTAATATAGTGTCAATTAGCGCCGTTCAAAAATGCACTTCTCTTCGATCTGTCTCAACTTTCAAAATATTTTAAATATATCCATACGCAATCAACGGCGCTAATATAGCGCCGATTAGCGCCGTCCAAAAATGAACTTTTTGACCTTTGTCAATTTTTGAGAAATTTTAAGTATAACCATACGCAATCGACGGCGTTAATATAGCGCCAATTAGTGCCGTCTAAAAATGTACTTCTCTTCGATCTGTCTCAACTTTCAAAATATTTTAAATATATCCATACGCAATCAACGGCGCTAATATAGCGCCGATTAGCGCCGTCCAAAAATGAACTTTTTGACCTGTGTCAATTTTTGAGAAATTTTAAGTATAACCATACGCAATCGACGGCGTTAATATAGCGCCAATTAGTGCCGTCTAAAAATGTACTTCTCTTCGATCTGTCTCAACTTTCAAAATATTTTAAATATATCCATACGCAATCAACGGCGCTAATATAGCGCCGATTAGCGCCGTCCAAAAATGAACTTTTTGACCTTTGTCAATTTTTGAGAAATTTTAAGTATAACCATACGCAATCGACGGCGTTAATATAGCGCCAATTAGTGCCGTCTAAAAATGTACTTCTCTTCGATCTGTCTCAAATTTTAAAATATTTTAAATACAACTGTAGAAAAAATGTATATACTATAGTATATAGAGATGCATAGCTGAATAAAGAGAAAGAAAAAGCATAGACCTTTTAGTAAGGAAAGCTCAAATATGTATAGCTGCAAGATACATAAATATAATGTAATACCGTAATGTAATAATAAATTAATGTAATGTAAAATAAACTATTTGTACCTAATTTGCACTTAACAATAGGGAGAATTAATAATATCTAGTAATCGTTAAGATCTTTCGATCAAATATTTCTAGATTTTGAGCAAGGTTGAGTAGGTCATTGTAGTAATAAACATTAATTCTGCTAATACTTTTTACGTTATTTTCCAAATAAGATAAATTTCTCTTTGTATTAACCATTATTACGTTAACGTATCTGATGATACATTCAAAACCACTCCATATCAAACAATAAACATTTTTATAATAATCTGAACATAAATATGCAATTAAAGTATAACACAAATATTACTTCCTATATTGAGATATTAAAGTTGATTATTGTGTTTAGTTTACTTTGTGAATATGGGTGATATTTACAATATTGGTATTTTTACTTCATTTGAGTCTCCTACAAAAGAAACCGTAGGTGACGTATGGACAGATGATGGTCCTACTTATATTGGTAAAATAATAATTCTAATACTTTGTCATGTAGCTAATTGATTTTTTCTGTAAATCTAGGCATATTTCTATATTCCATTTTGACACCCAGTATTTGTTTATGCGGAATACTTGGCAACTTCATTTGCTTGATTGTTCTTGCTAAGAAAGAATTTGTTTGTTCCTTCTTCGTGTACTTACGAGGTAACAATAAAAATAAATTAAAATAATAGAACGAGATGGTAAATATTATATTTTAGCGCTTGCTGTAGTGGATCTAGCGGCTTGTTGCTTAGTATTCTTATCTGGACTTGCAAAAGGTATATTATGGTGGAGAAATGGATGGACACATTATGATGCATTAATTGGTGTACCTTTAGGGACATTTTTTAGTTATATGAGCACTATCGCCACTGTATTTGTTGCTATAGGTAATTGTCAAGTAATTAATTGTAAAAAAGTTAGTATCTATCCTAAGTATATTTTAAACTATTAGTTTTACAGATCGTGTGATTTATCTTCGAAATCCATTAAGACGTATTAAGCCCAGGTTGTGCAAAAGAATAGTAGCTGTAAAAATATTATGCGTTGGTGCATTAATTTCCTTTATATGCACGTTGCCATATTGTTTTATTTACAGAATTGGTAATGATGGATTTTTAGAATTTACAAATTTTTATAAATCTGCGTAAGTAGAACATGTTTAATAGTCCCGTACTCGTAAGCCTCCGTGGCGCAATCGGCTAGCGCGTTCGGCTGTTAACCGAAAGGTTGGTGGTTCGAGCCCACCCGGGGGCGATATTTTTTTAATTCTAAACATTAATTTCTTTTTCCGTTTACTATTTTAGATTTTACGCTTTATACAATTGGTTTGATTTAACAGTTTTTGCCATATTCCCTTTAACAATCTTATCGATTGGAAACATCATGCTAATGTTAAATCTTAAAAACGCCCATAAACTTCAAAATAAGTGCAGAAAGCTTTGTGGAAAATCTCGCAAGATGAAGGTATTTAAAATATATTTATTAGTTTTTCCATTAAAGACATTAAAGTTATTTTTTAGAATCAATTCCAGCTCACGCTTACGTTAGTATGCATTGTCTTCTTCTACCTAATTGGGGAAGTTCCAACACATCTAACAGCCAGAAAAACAGCAGCAAATTTACTTTTTGGTGGTGATTGGGTATTGGCAGATTGTTCAAAAACGTTGTCTGCTTTTAGACAAGTAACCACCGTTTTAAATTCGGTCCATTTGGCCAGTAAATTTATTTTGTACTGTCTCTTCTGTCCTCAATTTTGTAGGACTTTGAAGAAGACCCTAACAGGTAAAACAGAGAAGAAAGAACAGGAACAGATAGAAGCGAGAAATCTACCGGTTAAATTATTTCTTGTTGAAAAATTTACAGACAGAAAATTGAAATTAGATCTTACTGATTTAGGATTTATGAATATTTTCATTAATACAAAAGCAGCGCAAGAATTGCCTAGAATTTTGTAAAATTATAATTCATTTATTATTGTATTAAATTAATACTACATAATGCAATTAGTGTATACATTCTGGTCATAAAATACGAGCCCCAGCAAACTGTTGATAATGTTGCAAGGTGACAGACACAAACAATATTAAAAATGTAAGTATAAATCAACTCCAATGTTGCGTTTTGGTTTACCATAAACGTATTTAAAAATTCTGTGATTTTATTTATTCAAGTTTAATGGGTTGCCTACCTCACAACGTTATTCAATCAATATACGTTTTTAAATATTTTTTTATTTTAGACAGAAACGGGCTATTACTGCTTAGATGAGCTACATCGATATCAAATGTAGGTGAAACTATTAGTTTAAAGTTTCGTATAGTTTGTAACACTGTTAAATACATGTACAGTATACTATTAAGTACAAGATTATCTATAATGAATAATTTTGAAAGATAAAGTTACTGTCTGGACTTACAGGAAAGGTACCTATTAAGTAGTTTACAAGAGACAGATTAATTTATGACGAGGTCGCTTGCTATGTTAGAATAAAAAAGTAAAGTATTTATAACATACTTTAAAAAACTTTCCCATGATACATTTTAGTACAATTATAAATAATAAAAATTACAACTCGCCTAATATCTTTACAATAGATAATAAATTGTTGCATTTGTTAAAAGATCTCTTACCATAGGCACCCGGAAGGAGGGGCAAGCCCTTGCACTTGCCCTGGAAGTTAAACAATTTGAATTTTATTGAAAATTTTGTATAATATGACGTTTTTCTAGGTTTGCACCCCCCCCCCCCTAGCATGTCGTTTATTCTAGGCTTGCCCCCTCTAGCATGCCGTTCATTCTAGGCTTGTCCTCCCTGGACAAATCTTTGCGGGCGCCTATGTCTCTTACTACCCTCTTACCTATCTACCCGCTCGGTCTTCAATCTAATGAAGACCAGACTGGTAGGTACAGCTCACAGAAATGTACAGCTACAGAAATAAGTCATGCGTTGCCTCCTATGTGGGCCTATTCAGTATGCAACACACCTTATACATTAAAATAAAAGGAACATAACTTTCTAAAAATAATAAATAATAAAGCCCAGATGATGTGAAAATTATGTATAAAATTTATAAAAAAATAACATAAAAAAGGAATGTAAAATCTTCTAAACAAGATTAAAAACCAAATTTAAAAAAGAATAATTAAAAAAAAGTATTACTATAAAGAAAAGACTTTCATTCGTGTTTCTAGTAAGTTATCTTTGTGTTTATCATAAGTTTTATTTTTTAATTATAATTTTGTATGTTGATATTAATCTGTTGATTACATTATTTAATCAGACTTTTTTTTGGAATCTAGTTTCTATAAACTGTAATAAATATCTGGATATTTCTAAATATACATTTTAGACTGTGAACAAGCAATATTGGAAAACGACTTAAATAAGACTTAGAACTGACAAATTAAATTGCAATAATAATATTCTTTTCATCTCTCTTTAAATAATACTTTTTACAATTATTAGTTTAGTAGTTACTAAATATGTAAGACTTTTATTATTAAAAGTAATTAATTTTTAATGCATAGATAATATGAGAATTATGTATAAAAACAATAAATAACATGTAAAGGAAATGTAAAACCTGCTCAAAAAGAATAAAAACCAAATTTAAGAAATAATATTTTTATGGGTTACTAGAAGAAAAGACTTCCGTTCGTGTTTCCAGTAAGTTAGCTTTGTGGTCTAGTGGTGAGAATGCTCGTTTAGGGTGGTAGGGCGATTTGAGCTTTGCATAGAGCCTCGGTACCACCGTTTTATTTTTTAATAAATTATATTTTTGTATTATGTTTAATATTAATCTGTTGATTACAATATTTAATCAGACTATTTTTATTGAAATGTAATTTCTAGAAATATCTAGATATTTCTATATATAAACTTTAGACTACGAATAAGCAGTTTTATAAAACGACCTGAACAAAGGAATCCCTGTCAGCTGGTTCTTGGAACTGACAAATTATATTGCTACCTGGGTTTTTCTCAATAAGTGCAAATACAAATGAATGAAGTTACTTTTTCTTACACATTTACTCTTTTTTATCTTTCTGTTATTATTTATTTATTATTTCTAATAATAAAAAGTTATGTTCCTTTTATTTGAATGTATAAGGTGTGTTGCATACTGAATAGGCACAGACGCATTACTTATTTCTATAGCTGTACTCAGACAGATTGAGGGTATTTAACAATAAAGTTGCACAGGGACGGATTTACCATTAAGCTAAATAAGCTACAGCTTGGCGCCTTGGGTTCCAGGGAGGCCTCAAAAATTACTAAACGACATGATAGATTTGTTAAATTACAATGAAAAAAATGGTTATATGTTTATGTAATTAGCAAAACGTGTTATTCCAATTTTTAAAGTTTTTAATAATAAATATTTTAGTCTTTTCTCAAGTTAGCAAATTGCAAAATACCCTAATGACCACGATGCAATGCAAGATTTATCCATTTATGTAACATTTGTATGAAGTTTGCATAAAATGCACAAGCGTTCGTAGATTTGTGCAAATTTTTCTATAACTTTGAACAAGAAAGTTAAAATCTCAATTCTAAGAATTTTTTTTAATCATTCAACAACAGTCATATTTTAATATGCAATGATAATTTTTATTAAATATTGTATAGTATAATACTAAATAATTAACAGCCTTGGTAGTGTATTGTCTAACATGCTGGACTTTCACCCAACCGCCCAGGTTCGACTCCTGGTACTGGCAAATCTGGTTAAAGTTTTCTGCAGTTTTTCCTTAGCTGTGACAGAAATGTGACATTCAAAAATGATGCACAGTAACTATTGTGTTTATATTAAAAAATGATGTGTAGTAGCAGTCCTAATTAGTCGATAGTATAGGTATGCTGTGTATGTAAATGTGCGGCAGTTCACATATTTAACCCGTACAAGAAAATCTGATACAGAATTTTTGTAGTGTGGTGAATTGAGTATTAGAAACGATATTTATATTTTCTATCTATTATTTATATTTCGCTATATTATTTTTGAAATGTCACATAATAAAGTTAACTCTTAAGCTTAATTTAAAATAGGAAAATCAAACTCTCCTAGATTTATCGCATATGATTGTACTTATAGTATATTACAGTACAAGTGGAGAAACTAAAAGTTTTACTCACGCGTGTGTCGAGATTACACACAAGTGAGTGACTCAGTTACCCACGAGTGCTGTATAGCGTTTTGTTCAATCCTGCTATTAGAAATTAAAAAAATAAATAAATAAATTTAAATTTTTAGAATAATTGCAGAAAAATTAGGAGGCGGTTTTCGTTGTTATGGTTCTCATTATTCGTCATAAAATAAGCAATCAATTTGTCATTATTTGCCAATAAAGATCAATTCCCTGGTATTAATCAACAGATTTTTAACAATTGTAATGTTAACTTTCATATTTATTAGTAATTTTGTTGATATGTGTCACTGTTATGAATAAAATTGGTTAAATGTTCAGCTTATAACTTTGCTTAGCGGGAGTGACTGAAAATCTTTTCACCCACTGCTTTCGCTCACCCGTTGCTGTGTAAGTAGGTTGAATGGACAAAACAAACGCTTTCACCTTTGGTATCTAGATAAGAAACAGTAATTTTCAACGACAGGATTGAACAAATTCTATTTACATTAAAAACTGGTGTGCAGTAAAACAATAATTGTAAATACTTTTCCCTCGACTTTTCCGTATGTTTTCATTAATCAGTAGCAACCCTCATGCGATTTTGAAAAGTTTGTATTTATTATTGACTCGATATCATACATATGTACTTTCCTAAAAGACTTGCAAATGCAAATGTAAAAGAATGCAAATTTCTAGACTTCTCTATGAATATTTTAACATAGACTCCATTCCCGCTGAAAGTCCTATTAACAACCATAAACATTTCAGAGCAAGATTCACTGGTTACTTATTTAACAAGAAATATTTATACCCTTATTTACTAAAAAATGATAATTAGGTAAATTGTTCAGTTGCCAAAAGGACGTGAAGGGATAAACAGTGCTTCAGACCGAAAAGTGAAATGGCAACGAGAAAGTCCAACACAATTAGTATACTGTAACAAGAGAGAAAAAGAAAGAACCTCTTCTCGAACAACAAATGGAATATTCTACGGCATTCGAGAGAATGACTCATCGCACCAAGCATGTGAACGAGACGCGTTTATTCTAGAAATATATAGTAGTTTCTAGCGGCTTCTAGTACGTTTGTAGGAGGGTATATAACCGACTTCGCCGATAAAAAGAGGCAGTCAACAGCAAGTCATTAACTGTGTATCACAAAATAAATAGTGAATGTAAAGATAAATGTTGTATTAGAAATTCATAGTCTGTAAATAATAGTTTTTAATGGTTTATAATCATAGCGTTAATTTATAGTGTATTCATTAGTGTTTGTAAATAAATATTTCTTATTAATAGACGATTTAACCAGCACTTTTGTTATTATTTGAAAAAGAACGTTACAGTGTTGTCAGGTGTGGAGTTTTAAAATAAATAAAATCGCGTAATAATTAATTAAAGTGCTGTGAGAATAAAATTTTTGGTGTTATAACATAATTTCAACAAACAATTAAAATGGTGATGAAACTGTTAAAAAATCTCAAAGTAATAGACTTAAAACACGAATACACCGTTACATCCGCAGTCCGATGGAATGGTAGAACGCATGAATCGGACAATGGGCAAATATTTGGCCAAGGTTGTCTCCGATCATCAACGAGACTGGGACCAATACCTGCATTTATTCCTAATGGCTTATCGTGCATCGGTCCACGAAACAACCGGTCAGTCACCAGCGTCTGTGATGTTTGGACGCGAGTTACGGTTACCGTGTGATCTGGAATTTGGGTCTCCACCTATAGAGCAGGAGGTAGCCGGGAATGATTATGTCATCAACTTAAAGAAGAAGTTGGAGGATATTCACGACCGAACCCGAAATAATAGTCGAATCGCGAGTGACCGGATGAAGGCTACGTACGATGTGAGAGCCCAAGAAGGAGGGTTTCAACCTGGAGAGCTTGTCTGGTTATACAACCCGCAAAGACGTCGTGGCTATTCTCCAAAGTTACAGCGGAATTGGGAGGGCCCATACCAGGTGAAGAAACGAATAAATGACTTGATTTATCGCATCCAGAAATTGCCAAGGGGGAAACCAAAGGTGGTACACTCCAATCGTCTGGCGCACTATGAGGGAAATAATGACGCAGTCCCGTATCGGGAAGATGAGGCTGAGGTGGCTATCAATACCGTAAGGCTTGAAGATGATCAGCCAACCTTTAGAGAATTTATGGCTGCGTTCTCTGGAACTAGAAAAGCGCGATTCGGAGTCACGACTGAGATGCAACAAGATCTCTTCCGGGTCCCTGGTGATTATTCCATTGCCCACTGTGTCTCCGAGGATCTCCGTATGTCCAGGGGGATCGCAGTAGTGTTTAGAAATAAATTTGGACGGCTGAATGAACTTCGAGAACAATATCCCTCTGTTGGTAAATCCTTACGCTTGCCTGATCATGACCGATCCATTTACTACTTGGTAACCAAGCAGTTTTACTACCAGAAACCGAGTTACGCCGACTTGTGGAGGACATTATGGAATTTGAGGATCGAGTTGCTTACCAGGGGTATTAACAAATTGGCAGTTCCCAAACTCGGATGTGGGCGGGACCAGCTGGATTGGAGAATCGTTAGAAACATGCTGGAAGTTGTCTTTAGAGGCACGGACGTCAAGATCTTCGTCTGCAGTTTTGACCCACAACCCGCATTAAGGCCAACGAAGAGTGTAGACTGTTATTTCTACCGTAATGGAACGTGTAGTCGAGGTGAAGACTGTCGATATCGTCATGACCCGTTCTACAGGAACCAGAGCATAAAACCTGTTCTGGGACAGAACAGACTTGAAGAGGGGGGCAGTGTAACAAGAGAGAAAAAGAAAGAACCTCTTCTCTAACAACAAATGGAATATTCTACGGCATTCGAGAGAATGACTCATCGCACCAAGCATGTGAACGAGACGCATTTATTCTAGAAATATATAGTAGTTTCTAGCGGCTTCTAGTACGTTTGTAGGAGGGTATATAACCGACTTCGCCAATAAAAAGAGGCAGTCAACAGCAAGTCATTAACTGTGTATCACAAAATAAATAGTGAATGTAAAGATAAATGTTGTATTAGAAATTCATAGTCTGTAAATAATAGTTTTTAATGGTTTATAATCATAGCGTTAATTTATAGTGTATTCATTAGTGTTTGTAAATAAATATTTCTTATTAATAGACGATTTAACCAGCACTTTTGTTATTATTTGAAAAAGAACGTTACAATACGTAGGAAAGGTTTAGTAATATAAAATATGAATCTTTTGTTATCTCTGTCCAACACATGCAGTATAGGATATCCAAGAATAGGCCCAAACGTTGAAAAATATACCGTAGTCTCGAAAATTACGGGATATGTCCAGATTTTCATGCTGAACAACATATCAATTCCCAAAACCTCTTGTGGTCCTTGATCCGTTAATGTTCCGTTGCGAAATCCTGAGATATGAGTACAGAAAATTCCTTGCGTTTTAAGTTCGTTCACTGCCTTCTTACAACTTGCGGTGGCGTATTGAAAACACATCGCGGGGAGTTATGTTCATGTGCCCCCTTTAACCACCTGACCCTTCGTGGATAAAGAATACTGATTATCCGGCATGGTCGGTCGAACAATGACCCCCAACCTAAGTTGGGGACTTAAATGCTCAGGGTGGGCGGTGCAGACCACACGCCTACCCATAGAACTGGCCCGAGAAACTCCTATCCCAGGTCTGTCTGGTTAACGGTTATTAAGTAAAAAAAGTTTAGGTCTCCTGCCTAGGCCTCCAGGACAAAATGTGTCAGAGACATACAGAGACATAGTGTTCTCGACGATTACTCATTAACGTTGCATTGATTGTCATGATTGTTTTACGTGGGGTACCCGTGTGAACATACCCCCACGTTCCCCCAGCTATGCGCTCTTGGTCAACAAGGGGGACAAGGTCATTTATGGTAACCGTAAGGAACCCGCTGTTTGATTGAATTCTAAGGAGAAGAATCGAAGTGAGGTTTATCCCGGCCACAGAAGAGTAAATCTGGACCGATGGGAAACTTCATGCCACCAGGTACTGGTTCCGAAAGCCCTTCGAATCACCTTATGACTCGTATTACGAGTACTGTGATCTGAAGCGGCTTTAGAGCCTTACTCTTAATAGTAGAGTCAATTTTTGCATTAAGTTCTTATTTTTTACTATCTAAAGATAGAGATTTGAAATCTTTTCTAATACCTTTAGTACTGGACCAGTATAAAATGTTATATGTTTAAAATGGGAGCACGTCCCCCTTGGTGGTTGTGACTCCCATTTTGTACCCCTAATTTAATAACGCAACCAAATTGAGCGAAATTTATGTTAGGAGGGTTCTTGGGGTCGCTGATTATGAATCCAATAAGAAAATCAGAAAATTCAAAATGGCAGACCCAAGATGGCGGTATTTTAGATTAAAAATGCGATTCACGCCGTTTCTATTGATTTTAGAGAAAAATGCAAACAGCCAAAATGTGATTCTGCATAGGAATACATAAATCCGGTTACCTTCACTCCCCTTACCCTTCACTCTCCCCTACTGAGAAGCCCACTAGGGGAGAGTGAAGGGGGTTACATAATAAGATAACCAAAATAGTGTATTCATATGCAAGATCACATTCTAAACACTTTTTGACTCTGAATTTTTCTCTAAAATCAATAGAAACGGGCGTAAATCGCATTTCCAATCTCAAAGACCGCCATTTTGGGTCCGCCATTTTGTATTTCTTAATTTTCTCATTGAATTCATAAGCAGGAACCCCAGAAACGCCCCAATATGAATTTCGCTCAAGTTGATGGAAAACTTCCAGAGTTATTAAATTGCGAGTGTAAAATCGGGGTTTCAACCCCCCGAGGGGGCGTGCCCCAATCTTAGACATATTACATTTTATATTGGTCCAGTACTGAAGGCATTACCAAAGATTTCAAGTCTCTATCTTTAGATAGTAAAAAATAAGAACTTAAAGCAAAAATTGACTACTACTAGGGCAAAGCGAAGGGGTTACATAATAAGGTAACCAAAACAATGTATTCCTTTGCAAAATGACATTCTAAGCACTTTTTGGCTCTTTGGATTTTTCTCTAAAATGAATAGAAACGGCGTAAATCGCATTCTCAATCTCAAAGGCTATTATTTTAGGACCGCCATTTTGGGTCCGCCATTTTGAATTTCTCGATTTTCTCATTGGATTCATAATCAGCGACCCCAAGAACCCTCCCAACATAAACTTCGCTGAATTTGATTGCGTTATTAAATTAGGGGTACAAAATGGGGGTCTCAACCCCCATTTTAAACATAACATTTTATACTGGTCCAGTACTAAAGGCATTACAAAAGATTTCAAATTTCTAGCTTTAGATAGTAAAAAATAAGAACTTAGGCATGTTTTTTGCAAAAATTGACTCTACTATAAAGGGAGTGAAGCGAGAATCAGCCAGAAACGATAAAGAAAGATAAATATATTAATAGGACCTATGAAAAAATTTACAAGTACATAAAAGATGGAAAAAGCGACAAGTCATACAAGACAATTAAAAAATATTTTCTCGGAATTTAGAATATAAATGGAAAAGTCCTACAAAAAGACAAAGATATAGCAGAACGATGAAAAGAATACATCGAAGACCTTTACGAAGGTGAAAACACCTTAATAAACTTGCAAATGAACTAAAAGAAATTAGAAAATCAATACTGATTCGATAGGAATTCGAAAGAGCAGTGAAAGGTCTGACAAATGGTGACAACATACCAAGTAAAATTATTAAATGCCTTGCTTAAGAATGAACTATTCCTCCTAATACAACAAATATATGAAACGGAAGAAGTTCCTGAAGATTTCTCAAAAAAAGTTATGCCTTACAAATACTAAAGAGGAAATGACGCAATCCCTAATAAAAATATAAAATACACAAAATAAAACACAAAAGTAATGTTATGTGGAAAAAACGAAGAAACCATCGGCGACGTAACAATTAACAAAGAAATAATACAAGAAGTGGACCAGAATAAACAACATCATAATAACATCAAACAGCATATCCCTCAAGACAAAGAAACGACTATATATGGAGAACAGTTCTCTACGGATGCGAAACATGGACGATAGGCAAAGCTGAAAAAAATTAGAAATCCTGGAAATGTGTCATTATAGAATGGATGGATAGGGCATCGAATTAAAAAGGTCTTACGAAGAGTAAAAGACAAGAGAAAACTTTGGAGACAAATAACGTAAAGACGAAACGAGCTAACAAGGCCACACTCTAAAAAATTACCGGTGAATTATACCCTAAAAAATGGAGGCAACTATGTTACCTCCATTTTTTGGGGTAAATTTACTTCAAAGTGTAATTTTCATAGGAAGTGGGAAAATTTCAACATTAGGTTAAATTTGCATTGTAATGTTTCCTTTTTAAGTAAATTTACAGATTAAAATTACAATCTCAATGTAATTTTACATTTTAACATTAAAACACCTGTGTAAAGTTACATGACAAAGTTAATATTTCATGGCAATAGTACTTTTCAGGGTTAAAATACAAATGTGAAAATACTTCTTGAATGTAACGATGACTTGCGAAAGTACTTGCAAATTCAATCGTTCCTCTGGGAATTGTATGAAACAAAATAAAATCAAAGTAATTTTTATTGAACGTATGTACTTATATAAAATATAAGACATTAACAGAACTTCTTTTCAGGGGCTTTCGGAAATATTTGGTCTCTCAAAGACATACAGATAAAGTTTCGATTCCACCTAGAAAATTAAAAAATTATAAATTATATAAACAATTATACACGAGTACCTTTCTCAATTACAGTTATGCTAGTTTATTTCGAATTCTTCAATTTTTGATTCATCCTAGAAAAACATTAAATTAAATATTTTTATTTTATTGGTTTAAATTTGTAATTTTAACATATAGGTACTTACCGATTATTATTTTTTAACTTCTACTATAAAATAAAATTCTTCCCATCTTCGGTCATACGTGTAAATATTTGCCTTTAATAAATCCGAACTACACTACAACAAAAAACAAAATATTAATGAGCAATGAACACTTCGTTCGATATCGATAGAGTACGCCTCGCCGAAATCATAAAAGAATGGTACACACCATTCCGACCATTCCCCAAAAAGCCTATTTGGACTGTTCATAATGGATTCCTGAATTCTTTCACGAAACGAAGGTCACAAACAAGTGCGATCTGCGAAATAATATCTCAACGGTTAAAAACATATTAAGGGTAAAATTACACTATTCTTGTTCAAGTTCATCTTATCTTTAATATTACACTAAAAATGAATTAAGTTATTGAGCAATTATACATTTGTAAGGAAAAAATTGTCTGAGTTATGTAAATTTATATTATGGATAGTGATTTTAACCAGTTCAATGTAGTAGAATTACTTATATTTGTATAATTTTACATAATTACAGGGCATTTTACCACAAATAGTAAAACTACTAAATGTATAGGTAAAATTAATTTTAGGGTAAAAATACCGCAAATAATAGCGAAAAGTTACCTCTTTCCCAAGGTAATTTTACCTCATTTTTTACAGTGCATATATTACGAGGGCCTATTTAACATAATTATCAAGAGAAAAGTAGAAGGCAAGAACTTTCCGGGGTGTCCCAGGCTACAACAAACAACGCAGGTCATTGAAGACACCATCAGTAGAAACTACGTTGAAATGGAGAGCCTGGAATAGAGCATTATGGAAAGCTGCTGCAAACCAGTCGCAGGAGTAGGGGCTGTTTGGACCCCCTGACGCACCTGGAGCTTAGTCACCAGTCGCAGTGGAGTTTGCTGTTCCTTTTAATACGTAATTTGCAATTTAAAAAATATATATTGCTATGGATTTTAGTGTCGAAATTTTGGAAATTGTGTAAATTTTTGTAAAATTTTAAAATCTTTGCTAAAAACTAACACTTTAGAAATATTTTATCAACTTTTCCAGTTAAAAATAATTTTAAGTTATTTACTGGTGTGCCATTGATTATACAATCAATGTGTGTACTTTTTAATAAGGTTAAATAATCCATGTTTCTTTATTTATTATCAAATAGTTTATTCACCAAATACTTAAGTATACGTAACATCAGTGGCGTGCGGTGAGAATTTAGGCTAGGGAAGCAACTACGATTTTAAATTTAATATAGCTAAGTACAGTCGCGAATCTACGGGGGGGGGGCGGAATCCCTCTTCAAAGTTTTGATATATACTTTAGTATTATAGTTAAATAAATTTTGAATGTAAAAGTAGTTAATGTTTATTAAATAGTGTGCAATATACAACATTTATAAATAAATATACATAGGATAAAAACAAATAATGTTTATATAGTAATTATTATTAATTTATTTAAAACAATTATTTTCAAAAAGTGCCCCCCCCCAAATAATTCTCTGGATCCGCCCCTGCTATGTACAATAAAAAACAGTGTTCTAATTATTAAGCTTAAAAGTTTTTCAAAGAAGAACTTTTATACTTTATATTTATGGAATTTATTGACTATTATTCTTTATTTAAAAAAGTACTACTATTTATAATGCAACTCAATTTTCCGGTCTCTTTTAGCAAAATACCTGGTACATGTTTTAATATTTGTTGTTAAATTTGAAAGTTCTGGTTTTGATCTGCCTTTCGCAACAATTTGTAATTTGCCTCCAAAACTGTATGCAGAAAAATCTAATAATTTACAAACTAAACAACAAAATCGTCACGATTCGGTTGTATCGGAACTACTCGAACCTTCGACCGAAGCAGCTGATTTGTAGTCATGACGATAATGCAATTTTAAATTTGCATACAGAACAAACTAAATAGAATTATTTGTCTTTAAAAAAAATCCAACTTATATAAATTGAAATAATAAAATGTTTCAAAATACAATCTCATTCGCAGATTTACATTTAACAAACACTAAATCGAGCAAATAACCAAATTATAATAAATAAACATTTGAGCATGGAGCACACTAAAAATAATGTGACCTTACTACGATGTACAAGGCACCCGCCGACTAACGAAGGCGTGACTGGCCAGCTGGCGGGGAGAAGTGCAATAAGCAACGAAATCAGTGCTTATATGCAGTGTATGTAACACATTTGAATCGGTATCGGAATCGGTAGTTTAAATAATTATACTCTTTGCTGTACGGAATTGATATTGAGCTTTAAGTTGATTAAATATTACAAATCCACATTCGCCCTGAGATGAGTTTTCCTTATTAATTTTAATTCAGTTATTTTAAGTTATTTAATTGGCGCCCAACTTATTATTACGTAAACTTGATTTAGTCAAGAACTCGCGTAACATTGTTATGTAACTAGTGCATTATTTAAAACTATTAAAAAGTATTTTTGATAAGAATTTATAAAAGAGGGAAGTTGAAAAGCATTTCCAAAGTACACAGTCTTTTTAAAAATCAATTTATTTATAAATCAATTATCTACAATCTAACGAATTCGTTATTTGAAAGTATTTTGAATATAAAAACAATATTTTATTTTTACTTAGCCAAATTCATCGCATATATTTTTATTTTGCTAGCCGATGTGGGAAAAGATCAAATTTTTCCTTTTATGCGAATTCACCGCATATAAATTTGGTTTGTCCCAACGTGGGGCAAAAGAAATCAAATTTTTCTTTTTATGCGAATTCACCGCAATACTTATGACATATACTTATGTCAAATGCTTATTATCAGAAAAAGTCGCTACGATTATTTAGAATATAGGGCAAAAGACAAAAAATTATAAATTTATTGCTAAAAGTTTTCGTTAAAGCAGATGTGGCAGATATACAGATTTACCTTGCAGGACACTTTTGGTCACATCTCTTTTAGAGCAAATTACCTGCTTTTAATTCATATTTGATCATTACGTTACCAAACAAAATGATACGTACTTTACTGTTTAAATAATTACACTGGGCTATACACAGACTAAGTTTTATCTTTTATACTCATATCATAAGCCAGGTTAATTAAAGATATGTTTACACATACATTTTGTATTTTATCAGTTCATATGCATTTGGAGAATCAAAAATGGCTTTTGCTAAATACTTTGATAAAGAAATAATAAGAATGTTTTTTATATTATATTTCCAGAAAATTCTGATCAGTTTACCACGAAGGAAAAACAACTAATATATTTCTTCTGGAGATTTTGCCAATTATTTTAATTTTTATATTCCCGCTCGCATATTTAAAAATTTTGCTAGACTTTTCATTTAGTTTACAGTTGAAGATATTTTTCAAATTTAAAACATACATGTATAGTTCTGTCCTCTTATACCGTAAGGTGTTGTGGTAATTTAAAACAATGAGTGTAAAAAAAACCAAAGGAACCTGCTATTTTTCAACATTAAACCCTCTAAAACCAGGGATCGGCAAACTTCTGTATATCTTTCTGGCGGGCTAAACTAGGTTACAAAATGTTCAGCCTCACAGGCTATTATAACCAAGGGTTAGTTTTTTAAAGTGCACCTACATATATTGTCAGGGTGCTATGACAAAATAAACACTAAAACAGTTATGTACTTGAACCAGGCTTATTTGTAGACATTTCAAATTTTTCTTTGTAATGTATATGTGGCCTAACGTAAGTGGCCGTATAAGAACCGTTAAATTATTTTGTAAGAGTGACTCTATTGCATAAACTTAACGTTTTCAACGATTTCAAATAAATGATTAATCGAAATAAGAAGATTAGTACAGCGATTTAAGCAGGAAGGCTCAGTAGCAAATCAGGGAAGAAATCGAACGGCTCACGTGAGAAACCTGGACAAAACTGCAGAAATTAAGGATATAATCGTAAATGATCGCTCTGTTTCAACTAGGGTTTCAGGGTCTCAACAAATTTTTCTATTCCCGAGACTCGAGACTTTTTTAAGTCCCGGGAATCCTGGATAGTAATTTTACATTGGTAGGTATTATTATATTAAATAAGAAATTATTGGATATAAGCAAAAGTAAATTAAAAGTTCATCAAGTTAAAGTTAAATTCATTCGATAAAAAAAGATACTACTCCATGAATTATTTCCCTTTTTTAAAATTTCCACGAATTCATTATTATTCGAGGACAATGAATGAAGGTTTCTAAATAAAAATATAGATTAAATTCCTTCGTAAGAAATGAAACTGTTCCAAGAACGATTTCCCCTTTTTTAAATTTCCACGAATTCATTTTATTATTTGAGAACAATGAATAAAGGTTTGTAAATAAAAATGTAGGTGAAATTCTTTTAATAGAAAAAGAAATTGTCCCAACGATTATTTCCCCCTTTTTAAATTTCCACGAATTCATTTTATTATTCGAGGACAACGAATGAAGGTTTGTAAATAAAAATGTAGGTTATATTCATTCAATAGAAAAATAATTTGTTCCAAGAAGTATTCCACCCTTTTTAAAGTTTTCACAAAATCATTTTAACATTCGAGGACAATGAATGAACGTTTGTAAAAATACAAATGTGGGCCTTTCGGTTATAGGTCATACTTGTAAGTTTTGCAGAAGGCGGACTGGAAAATCTTTGTTCAAGAACACAAATGAGGACACATGAAAAATGTTCAATATCTTATATAGCTTATATTTTTAGGGGTCCAAAATTCGCATACAACAGCTGGTTTTTATTCATTCGCTCCAAAATATTTGGGGTCTTATTTTCCAGAAAATAATCGCTTTAAGTAATACTCTTATCAGTTCCCCTAAAAGTACCCATTGGAAAATAACTAATAAATAACAATAATAAAATTTAAAAGTAATGCAGGAAATTTCTTAATGAGTCGTTTTTATTGTTAATAAATAAAAATATCAAATTGTTTTCAATATGATCAAACATTGATACAAAACCTTCATGAATTAAGAAAATTTGGTTTTTCAATGAGGATCACATATTAGAAAAATTATAATTCAAATAATTATAAATTCATTTTAAATAAAACTTTTAACAACAGTTATAAATGATGGAATAACAAAAATCAAGTGATGTGCTTAATTCCACCACAAAAGATTTTTAATTTTTTGAAATAATTTAATCTTATAAAATCAATAAAAATTTATTAACTATTATGTAATTTTCAACTGAAGAAGGATTTAGTAAACAAAAAAGAATTCGAAATGATCATCTTAAAAACAATTTGATATTTTTATTTATTAACAATAAAAACGACTCATTAAGAATTTTCCTGTATCACTTTTAAAATATAATAAAATAAAGTCGTTATTAAAGTTTAAACAAAATTTTTTATATATAATAACATTTAATTAAAATAATTAATAAAAATAAATAATATTTAATTAAAAGTACAGCAATACGTAAATAGATTATTCTGTCATATAATTATTTCTTTTCTCTTCTATGGCAAGACCTTTCATGCTTATCTATTGATCGTCTCACATTGGGACTACAGTGTGTGTTCTTATGGACAACGGGGTTGCCAAACATCTTGCAAGCAACTTTTAAAAACACTTTCTAAATATTGTAGTTGTAACTGCATAAACCTTTATAATCCCTATTGTTCGAGCAAGTTATATTGCATGTAGTCAGTTCTTCTGACAGCGGTAGTAAAACAAAATTTCAAAACTTTATAAAGACGCGTATAAATTCTGGAACTATCGAAATCTGTTTTTCACCAACCTTTAGTACACAACCCATTATGTTTTTAACAATATCCGCCATACTTATGTATGATGTACTATGTGCGATATGTAATACTAAAATATGAATAGTTACAACAAACACGACAATGTTAACAATAATTACAAACAACTAAGCGAAGATCTACAGGCGCACAAGCTATCAAAATCTGAAACCAAATAATTATTTCTGTATTAAGAAATTTGCTTAAATGCGTTCGGTGACGAATAATAGTGCCGACAAAAAAAAACGTTGTATTATAATTTCAGTAAGTACAACCTGTATTATGTAGTTCCACGAAGTAAAAGTAAAAAAACCAGAAGGGTTTATTGTTTACTAAAATCCTTTGCATTTGCTGCTAATCCTAAATTTTCGTTTTTGCAACTTTCTTTTGAAACAAGTTGAACAAATGAATGATTTTATCATGATGAATCATTTTACCATTAAAATTGAGTTTGGGACTTTATTTACCTGTGAATTAGGAGATGAAAAAGATCATACAGAAGCTAACCATCAGTCGTTATTTTTATTTTGAAAGAATTTGCAGACGAAAGAATTAAACAAAAAAGTATAAGTAATAAAATATCAAATATTTACATACATGTACGATGTAACAATCCCAAGTAATGTTTAATAAAATAATAAATACATGTTAATAAGAATTTCTTTTAAATTCTCCTTTTGTATGGTTACGGTTACACTTTTTCCGTTACTGTTTTCAAAGGTTTAGAACCTCTGGAATCGTAATCCATATTTCAATAGATTCATACAGTGAAATAGGTGGCAAAAACGAA
This sequence comes from Agrypnus murinus, assembly GCA_929113105.1. Lineage (NCBI taxonomy): Eukaryota > Metazoa > Arthropoda > Insecta > Coleoptera > Elateridae > Agrypnus > Agrypnus murinus. Next base: position 171,704,691 of record OV816026.1, on the reverse strand, counting down.
GCACAAACTCCCATAAGAAATACATTGGCTATCTTTCCTTCGCTGTAGTCCCAACGTGAAACGGACAATAGTGTGTTTCATTGTTTGTCCGCAAGTTTTAAGTCATTCGCAACTTTAACAAAACATTCTTCCTGAATATGAGGATGATTTAACCAAGCAAGTATTATTTCAATTTTTTTTGAGGTTTCCAAAATAAACAGTTTTAAATATATTCATTCTTCTAAACCACCTAGAAATAATACCTGGTTGCATCCTATAATTTTTTATTATTTCTGTTTTTTTTTTATTGGCTTTCGGGATCTAGCCCATTTGCCAGACTATAAAATTACAACGAGGAAAATATAACAGAAGGAAAAAACAGGGACACTCTTTTCACGCTGTGGGGTCTATCACAGCGACTTGTAAAGACGATACATGTAAGACTGACGGACAAAAGAAAAGGTTAACAACAGATTAAAACAATAGGGAAGTTGAGCAAAGGTTGTTAAAGTTTCATACCGATAATTTTTAAAAGTTTGAAAATTTCTTTGTAAATATTAATGTTGTTACTGCTCAGTAGGAGAATAATGTTTGTAGGTAATTTGACGCCTAGTTTAACTAACCGGTCGACAAATGCATCAATTTCGTCTTTGTATTTTGTACAGAAAAGAAATATATGATTGAGGTCTGCAACTTGCAGATCGCAATGAGGGCATAGTGGCGAGTCCAATACACCAATTTTATTTAGATGCGCAGGGTACTGTCCATGGCCGAGTTTTAATCGTGCAATGGTTGTATAGAATGTTCGGGAAATATTGCTGTGGTCTTTATGCCATGGGTGTGTAGAAATACAAGGGTGAATCAGTGAATACTGGATAGGTTTGATTCCTCCCAGTATGCCTGCCATGTATTGCGAAAGAAGTACGATTTAAAATAAGCGGTTAAATCTTGTTTGGATAGATGTGGAAAAGTGTAGATAAAATTTGAAGATACAGCTTGGTTGGCCAGCTGATCTACCTTCTCATTTGGCATAATGCTTGAATGACCTTTTACCCAGTACAGATTTACAGACACTGCTTTACACCGGAGTTGTATAATTTGATGAAGAATTTGTATGATTATGGGGTGCCTCCTTTTAATGTGTATGTTTGATTGTAAGGCCTGTAAGGCAGATCGGGAGTCAGACATAATAGTTATGTTCTTGAGACGATTTGAGGTTTTCACAAACAGCCATAAAGAGCTTCTGGTCGTGATTAGGCAAACCTGTATAATCTGGAAAGTATACTTGAGGAGCTTTAATATACTGAAAGTAGTCGATAGCAATGTCCTTGCTGGAACTGCAGGATATTTGAAGGTCTTGCAATTGTCTATAAGGGTCGTTCTCAAAATAATCAGACTATTCATCCCTGAATTTTACAAGAAATATCTTCACTAAATAATGGTAGTTATTCCATTTTTATATACAAAAAACTATTCTCTTAAGATACAATTACATCTCCGTATTTTATGCGTTCGAAGTGGCTGCATCTCGAACTAATAAAAATCGATTCTAAAAATGGACGATTTGCGTATCGCTCGGCGTACTTTATGCGTTCGAAGTGGCTGCATCTCGAACTAATAAAAATCGATTCTAAAAATGGACGATTTGCGTATCGCTCGGTCGGCATCAGAGTATTGATTTATTTAACCCGACCGCGAGAAAAGCATTTTTTGCATGCGCGCCACCGTCACTACAAGTGCCCCCTACTCTCCCGAATCGAAGATCATTTTTTTCTCGGTTTAAAACCGTCTTCAAAATCAGTCTTTAGTCGAGAAAAGGTAACACGTATTGGCATTAGTCAAATACAATGCGAGGTTACAAGATACCGTTTAAAACATAGTGAATATAAGTTGTACTTATATATAAAGTTATATATAACCTACCTACACCCTACTTGTTCTATATACACCCTACCTGAAAATACGTGTTTTGATGCACATGCGATCTAACTTAACCTCACCTCATCTAACCAAAACTAAATTAAAACACGTATGAATAGATGAATAAAGCAAACCTGAATTAAATCTTAGTTAGGTTATGTTATAGGATAGGTGAGGTTAGGTAATAGGTAGAGATCGGATATCTCGTTGATATGGCGTAAATAACAGAATCGGAATCCCTTAATATTATAAACAGGACACTTTTAAATTTGTCGTGCGTTTTATTGTGCAGTATTATATCCGATGTCTAATAGTATTGTAATATTTCCGTAACGAAATCCGCACCTGGAATGCCAACCAAATGTCCGATCGCTAGTTATAGATTAGGTTACTGAATATGTTATAGGTTAGGTTAGGCTAGGTTAGGTAAAATCGCATGCGCACCAAAACAAGCATTTTCATGTGAGGTAGGGGAATTAACATGCAAGTCTATGGCTCCTCCTCCAAAAAAGTTTTTGGCGATTATCTAGAAAGCTACTGCTCCCCCCCTCCCAAATTTCACTATAGACACTACTGTTCAAAGAGATGCATCGAATGGTATATAACATGTGCGGCTGCAGGTGACAAACCTAAAGTTTTACCGAATTTCTAAGTAACGTTACATTCGAATCATTTATTTCGAAACAACCTAAATCGCGTTTTATTACTTTTAAGGAAATGTTAGAAATGTGCTAGACCTGTTTTGCAGGGCCATACTAGACATTGGTAAGTAATAAGTAAACTAAAGTGACTAACCAGGACAGTACTCTTTGTACTGTCCTAAGTAGGTACCTGTACCAGTACCTTTGTACTTGTATTAAGTTGTACCTAGTTGTTTCTTGACTAAACGCAATTCATTTTTGTAGCGCCCGATTCAAGCCTATATGTATAAATTAAAAAAAAAACTTCTAGTTCAATTGTCAAATATTCAAATCAAATACTTAATAAAATATTATCGATTGCAATATTGTATACGGTTACCAAATACGTCTAAATAGAAGAGACTTTTGAAACATTTGCAATATAGCCATCTCACCGTCAGCCACTCCCATACTTTCTTGCCGTCAATCGGTAAACCTTTTTATGGCTACAACCAATTTATATATATTTTTTAGTTAGGTACCTATATTTTCTTTTGAGTGTTCTATTTTATGGTTTTCAGTGATTACACAACAACAGCTTCCAAGATAATTGAAACTACATGCGATTGACAAGACTCGTTCCATAGAGACACAACGAGATTGTAGCTCGAGTTGTTTCTCATTACTGAATTATCGCACAATCTTTCTAAGTCTGTGAACTAATCTGCATGTTAATGATATTCCAAGAGTACTTAAGGTTATTAAAATTGGACTTCGATTGTTTCTAAAATTAAAATTAAATAGGTACTACATGTACTGTGTAATAAAATATGGCAAGTTACCAACTCCCATAAAGACATTCCAGGTTCAATTCTTGAATTAACAAGTACATTGTACAATTATTAATCATATAGCACTTAATGTAGGTTTATTATTCACAGAAAATAAACGTACATAAAAAAGCATGTCAAAAATGTCAATAAACAAAGTAAAATAGAGAAAAGTTACCAATCAATAAAGTAAATACATAAGAGCTAAATATTTTTATTTTATGAGGAAATATACAAAGAATTGGTTTATGAGGAATTGTGTACGAAGGTGTATGAGGAATTGGTGTATGAGGAATTTGTTACAACCAGGGCATTATCGATACTTAAAAACACTATTTAACTTTAACATTTCATAAAAAATTTCAATTAATAGTTCATTAAATATTTACTCATCAACATCTTTACAGTTTTATTATGTAAGTACAAAATTATATACAAATTTTTCTCGTAGGAATAATTTTCATAACAGTCAATATCTTAAATATACATACAGGCACATAATAAAACTATTCATATTTCTTCTTAGCAATTTTACAACTTAACCATCATCACGTTCGGAATTTCATTGAAATCCCTTTGTAGTAATAGTCTCTTTTTCTATTAACAAATACAGTATATTAAAACTTAATTCTACTAAGCGTGTAAATTTACTGCCCCAACATAAGACTAGAATGGTCACTTCTCATTTCAAATACAACGTAATTTCTCTTCATACGTATCTTTTATACTGTACATTGTTAAATTACTATTAGAATCTTTATTTTTACATCTTCGTCAAAGACACATTCCAGGATTCTGCGTACACCAAACTGGCCACATGGCCTCGGCTCCGATTCCTCTACGTATAAGTCTTTCTCTTTGCGTTGCTAAACGCGTATAAACATCTTCTGCTATACTTGCTATGTACTGTTCTTGCTGAGGGTCGCTCCAGACGCGTTCGGCAAATGCGGCGGCTCGTGGCCACAGACGGCCGTCTACAGCGTCCGCGTCAATTTGTTCGGTCCACAAACAAGCTTCACCACCCAATATAAGTTTCTTATTTATTTGTGGCTGCTGCCAGGGCCTATGACTGTACACAGATTGCCATGGCCTGTATGGATCACACGCTGCTTCACCCGTCTCTCTCCATCGTCCAAAACCACAGTCCAAATACCACGCGTCAACGTGCGATATTATAAGACGATAACCTTCTAATAACAAATCTAACGTTTCGGGCCATTGACTAGGACCCCAAGTTTGAACAACAATATTATTCTTATCGAGATATTTGGCAGTGTAAGGTCTTTTACTTAGATTACTCGACCAAACGATTACATGGGATGGGCGTCTGCCTCCGTTAGCATTAGCTAAGCTCTTTAAAGCTTTCAATGTGAAATCGCCCCAAAGATCATGAAGATCTGTATAATTTGCGTAAACACCTTCCCAACGCAAATGTTGAGACCAACATTCTAAATTCACTTCATCCCCTCCTAAATGAAATATTTCGCTTTCATTACTTAGCTCAATGATATCTTTATATAATTTTTCTAAAAGGTCATATACGTGAAGATTTTGCGGATTTACTTGGCCACACGGTGGTTCTCCGCAATATAAACTCCACGGCTGCTCATTCACACATACCGCTAGCTCTCCTAAATTTTCTTTTGGTCCCCATGTCCAACCATTACCTGCATGAGCTGGAGTATCTATTTCTATCACGACTCGAATACCTCTAATTGCCGCAAAATCTACTATTTCTTTAACATCCTTTGCATTATACATCATATCGGGACTGTACGCTCCATATTTGGCAAACTGAGGTGCTCGTGGAGCCATAAATGGAAAACTTTGCGAGTCAGTGATATGCCAGTGGAATACATTTAATTTATTGGCAGACATTCCTATCAACGCTCGCTTAATATTTTCTAATGGAATGAAATTACGTGAGGTATCTAACATGATTCCGCGATAAGGGAATGCAGGCGAATCCTGTACAGTTGCACCTTTTAACATTCTTAGCATGCCACCAGAAGTAAATTCGTCCCACCACACGAGCTGTGATAATGTTTCTAAACCGTGTCTAGCACCAAAGAATGTCGTAGCATTTATATTAGCAACCAGATCTTGCTGATTTATTTTTACAGTTAAATTATAACTTTCATCGGTACTTAACCGAAGTTTCACATCATGAACACGAGTCACGTAAACTTTAACTAGAAATCGGTCAATTTCACTATTTGTTTGTTCTAGCGGGTTTTCAGTTTTTATTAACGCCATATTTGCTATGTTTTCGAAAAAAATATTAAATGCATCATCTAGGTGTTTTCTTGCGTTTCCACTAACGGCTGTTTCTAGCTGAATTTGATTGTGATAGAAAGAAACTGCTCGGCTTCCTAAAGTTACTGGTCCACTTGGTTGTGGCCACAACTGAGTTGAGCCACATAACATGTTACAAGTTGTTAAGGAAACTGGTGCTTGATCTGTACTGGCCCTTAAGTGGCGCTCGCATCGTTGGTTAGTACTACATTCCCACGTCCATAAAGGGTTTAAATTTCTAGAAACAAAAACAATCGATAATATGAAAATGTAAACGAGGAACTTCTAATAATACTTACACGTAAGGTTGATGTATTACACGCCTGCTAGTCCATCCGGTTCTTGAAACTCCAACTGGTGGTAACGGTGGTGTAACTTGATGCCAAAATAAATAGAATACTAGGACCCCACACATCAAAAGAAGGACGAACAGAACGCGTCTTAGTCCTGCCGGCTTCATAATTATCCTCTGCAACAAGAATAATCTACATTGAATTCTCATTGTGCTTTTTCTTTCTTAAAGATAAGCATTTAAATTGGAAATTATTTATGAAACTTTGGGTGATGACGTCTATAGTGACGCCATAAAATCCGTTAAGGGTAGAATTATTAACGTCAGAGGTGACGTCCATGATAGGAACATATTTTTACATATTATTTAAGCTGTTTTGAGTTTTTCTTCTATGATATCAACTTTTCGAAAAGCACAAAAATTAAAAGGTTGTTGCTGCGACAAATATTACACCATCTGCAAGTTGTAATAAATTTCAGAGTACTAACGCTTGTCATTTAGAATCGATTAGGTGGTAATGTAGAAAAAAAATTAGGTTAATATCGATTATCTCGGGAAAACGAAGTGTTTTGTGAGAAACAGTGCGTGGCTTTTCCGAGCTGGTCACCAAATAGTGAATTATTTCTGTTTTATTTTAGTATTGTTTATTGTTTCGTCTTTGTGATTTGTGAATAACTTTTTTAATTCATATAGTCAAAAAAGACAATAAAAATGGTGCTAAGTGACAATAATAAGATATTTTTAGTAATAAGTCTTGAAGATTTAAAATATACTAATTAAATCTCATTCGAAGCAATGTCCTTTAATAAGCTCCATTAAATGTCTTTGTATGTCTCTCAAACGTCTAGCTGCAATATCAACAGCAACCCACATGAACGGTCACAAAGATGAAGAAACGAACAATAACCAAAGACCGCCAGTTCCTGTACACGGCGTTAATGTCGTGTTGGGAGGGTAAATATTTAAAACGATTAATAAAATTATTTTATAGGATACAAAATGTGCTTGTTCCCAGTGCTATGATGAGCGGAATTATAATAATGGTGTTCCTAATTTGCTACTGCTGTCATCGCAATCAACAGAAGCGACAAAACAATTTACCACGTTATTGGAGAGATCCGGGCCTGTCTATGGAAGTTTACACTATAGAGGGCCAACAGGTAGTGCTTTATTAAACTAGTTTAATTTTGCTTCTTTTTTAAATGAATTGAATTGTTGAAGCTATTTGAGATTCCGGAAGAGATTTCAAGGCCTATAAATACCGGGCCTCCGCCTTCCTATGAAGAAGCTGTGGTGCAGGAATATGAAGATGATAAAGATGACAATAATCTAAGAAGCATTACAAGAAGTGATGATAGTGGATTGCCTAGTTATGAAGCGGCGTTACGGTTGGCTAATAATGAACGACGAGTTGTTTTTGTTTAGTTAGGCTGCCATTTGTTTGCCTTTGAAGTGCCTTTCAAAGATTGACGAAAAATTAGTTTAGTTGTGGTTTCACTAGTTATGATTATTTATTTTGCTTAAATTAAAAAAAATCGTTTTTTACGTTTGGCAAAAATATGACCTATCTAGTACAAAAAAAGATTTTAAGAAAATTAACCTTCAGTCTAAAATTTCATGACAATGGTAGTAGGAAAAAACTTACAATCCAAGAATGTTGGCAAGTAGCTATGGTAGATCCTGTACAAAGACATCTTTTTTTGATTTCGTAATTTATTATTTCAGTTCTTCAAACGATTGAGGTCTAATAATGTATTCCGAAAAAGCTCATCAATCAACATTTGTACTAGAATAGAAAAATAAAAAACAACCCTCCCTTCTAGGGAACTTAATTGCTTATACTTCAATTATGATCGATCTTCTGCTTTAGTGCATGGTTAACGACATCCGATTGCATATGTCACTTTAATCATGATCAACTAAAGGGTGTCACCTACCCTACTCTCGCACATAGTTACTACGTTTGAATTCAGCTTCAGCATATCGATTGGGATTAAGAATCATTTAACTTAGAAAAGCTATCACATCTCTTGTAGCCAGGAAGAAAGGCATTTTTTCCGTTCGTTCCACTTTTTCATTCCATGCCTCGGGGCATTTGCTGCCGAACTCCAAATGGATTTTCTAAATTGTTGGCGTAAATTCGCAAAAAAAAGATATCTTGTTGTGATGTGATGGTATTTTTAGAGAAGGAGAAGCTCATATTAAGTTTGAAGAGCATGGTCTTTCATAGACCTTCTGAAAGTCATGTAGTAATAGGCTTGCCATATCTAAAGAGTTTCTGTATGGAAATTTTGATCCCCCCAAGAAATCAAATTGTTTGAGGATATTCTAAATAGTATTTAACTATGTTGGTTGTAGAAATCCAAGCTACAATGTAAAAAGTCAAATTTAGATATATTCAAAGAAACCTGTTTACAACCAAATGTTTTATTGCAAAAAAACTATTCTTATGGAGAAATTTCCCCCCAATGGCCATTGTTTCGATATACTACTACCATTGCCTTGAACAAAAAGAAACTTTTTGATTGAAATGCAAAACAATTTTAAATTAAAGGCAATCATGAGTCTAGTGTATATAGCTGTAGTGTAAATTTGTAGTTACTATTATACAGCTAATTTCTTCCAAATGGGTGGCTAACGCTGCACGCGAGTTGTCACACGCCGTCCGCCTACTTGGAAGAACTATTCTGTATGCCTGCTTGTAAGCTATGGGTTTATAGGCATAGTGATCGACGGAAAATATACTTAATAGACGTAAGTTTATAAATATTTGGATTAAATACTAATATACAAGAAATGTTTTTATAAACAATAAGAAGTGATTTAAGACTTATTATACTTGCTTTGTTAGAGTGGAATAGACAGATTACTGAATTCTGAGCTTTTACCGCTTTTCACAGTTTTCTTTTACCGAAAACCAAATATTTACGTTTTATTCCTGTTCATTATGCACTGTATGTTATAACACTGAAATATACAGAAAGTATCGGCACGGTTGTACAAAATGGAGCAACTTTCCCCCCCTTTTATTATTATTATTATTACATTCTATTGTAATTCAAACCGCTAAATATAAATCAATGTACATATTAATATTGATAAGCAATAAGTAACAATGTAGACTGATGTATGTTAGTATTTTAAACTAGTAAAGTAGTTAATTATTTATTATTAGTTAATACTATCAATAAGAGTATTCAATACATCTAATAATAGGTTAGTTAAACAAATAATAATATTTGAAGCGCCTTTTATATGTACTATATAGTATAATGAAAATAATACAAATAATAAATGTATAATCAAACACATATTAAATTATGTAAGTTTTTAAGTTTGGGCGTTTATTGACTAATTTATTCAAAAACATAAGTAGACTTTTAAAAACTATTATAAACAACATAAAAGAGCGCTAATTGTCTTTATCTCAAAACAATAGGGAAACTAACTACCTGCTCATTATGTTTATCTATTGTTCGACACATCGTTTAATAAATAATAATAATTAGAACCTACAAGTTGAAACAAACAGCTATATTTTAAACATTTTTATTCGGTAATTTCTGTTCTTTCTACTTGTTTTAATTGCTGACGATGATAATTTTTATAATAAGAATAGAAAAGATAATTATATAATAAAACTAATATTGTCTGCATTTTAATTTATTATAGCAAACTTATTAATAATTGTAGTAAATAATGTCATTAAAGCATATGTTAAAATGCCATTTTGTGGTAGATGTATTAGATGACATCATGGGAATCCTTGGAAAAAATGTTAATGAATAAACGATTTATATGAAAATATGTTTTGATATGAAAATAACTACTTGAATGTAACAAGTTAAGAAAGAGGGTCATGCGATGCCTCTACTATATAATAATAGTAATCATTAATTCCTAATAACAATTTGAAAGAAAAATATGTATACACCTACACGGTATATTTTTATATAGTAATATAGTAGGTGGTGACAATTGAAAGTCTAATTTTAAAGGAAAACACACTTTTTATGTAATGGCCTTAAGATTTCAAATGATGCAATCCTTAGGCGTAAACCGTATTGTTGTATACAAGAACAAAAAAAAACACTGGATTAGGTATAGATCCTTCAAGACTTTCTATGGTGGTGGTATCCAATTTTTTTGGAAAAGGATAGAAGTGTGTTGCGGTAAAAACCATTTCCTCTCACTCACGTCTTGAATGTGAATAGGTGAGAAATATAAAAAAAATCTATTAAAAAAGTCTACGAGTGCAGTAAATGAATCTTTCTTTACACTTAAAGATAAAAACCTGTTAGCTATTCAGTTAATAACAAAAAATGCTCATTGGTATCTTCATATACAACGTGTCCCAAAAAGTTGTAGACAAATGGTAAATTTCTTCGTATCGTAAATTAACGTATACGTAAATTAAGTGAAATATACGTCTGGCGAACTGTTGTTACAATTAAAATATTTCCATATAAGATAATACATAGAAAAAATGTAGATAAATCTAGTATGATCAGACATGAAAAAACAAATAATTAATGGAAAAGGTCAAAATAAAGTCAACCGTCTTCGCGGAGAAGTGGGAAATGGAAACATCGGGCCATACCTGGTGACACAGAAAGTATCGCCTACGATATACTTTCGTTGTTAACAAAAGGAGACGCTTCAAGTTCTGATGAAATATATTAGGCTATGGAAGCTAGAGTCAGCATTATAATAACCGAACGAGCTCCTCCTGTTTCCACGGAAGTCACAAAATGATATTATTCTTCAAAATGGCCGCTAAATGCAATTTTTATTACTTTACACTGAATTGGCCTTGGGACGTCATTGCTATTTCAAAATCATTAAGTAAGCTATGGATGTGATAGATTGACCATAAGTACTTTGCTAGTACTGTGCTATATCACATCCAGCATGTAATAGCTAAGAATTACTAATAAATTAAAAAAAGAAATAATTGCCCATAAGTCACAAACTCCAAATGGAAACCCTACATTTTTATCAATAATTACATTCGATAGAAAATTTGATTAGCTTTCATTTGATATCAGTATTGTAGGGGTTCTTTTGATTAAATAATTTTAAAATTTCGAATTGAGCTAATTGTTACATAATTTTTAGAAAACTATGAAATAGTATATTATGGGAAAAATGGTTGAAATAAAATTTCAACGTTGAAAGTGGTTTTTTTCAACGAGCGATAGCGAGTTGAAAAAAGTAACTCGAGACGTTGAAATTTTATCAGCCACGCGTTCCATATACTATTTTTTCTTCGAATTTTTAGTAAATTAATGCACTTTAGAAAAAAATATTACATTTAAGTAACAAAACATGACATTAAAGTGACATTTCTCTTGTCAGCAATTGAATGTCGAACAGTTTGAAATTCAAAATCGCGGTAGCCCGATAATCTCAACCTCTAGAGGTTGAAATGCGATTTCAACCATTGTTATCGATTGCAAAATGAGTGATTTCAATGTCATGAGTAGAAAATAGTATATTATGGGACAAGTGGTTGAAATAGAATTTCAACGTTGAGTGGTTTTTTTCAACGAGCGACAGCGAGTTGAAAAAAGTAACTCGAGACGTTGAAATTTTATCAGCCACGCGTTCCATATACTATTTTTTCTTCGAATTTTCAGTAAATTAATGCACTTTAGAAAAAAATATTACATTTAAGTGACAAAACATGTCATTAAAGTGACATTTCTCTTGACAGCAATTGAATGTCGAACAGTTTGAAATTCAAAATCGCGGTAGTCCGATAATTTCAACCTCTAGAGGTTGAAATGCGATTTCAACCATTGTTATTAATTGCAAAATGAGTGATTTCAATGTCATGAGTAGAAAAAACATATTATGCTATTGCTTGTACAAACAAAAATTCATACCGAAATGTCAGATTTCAATTGTTGGCATCTATTTCTTTCATAGTTTCACTGAGCAAAAAGGCAATTTAAGTTCGATAAGTACTCGCGGACCTATAAGTTGGCCCGCAAGGTCACCTGATCTTGTAGCGTGCGATTTTTTTGGGAGCTTATCTAAAAAATAAAGGTTAAGAAGTGAAACCGCCAACGTTGGAAGACCTGGAAAATAGAATACGTTCGGGTTTCCAATTCAACAACACAACCATGTTACGAACTGTTACTACAGCAAATGTAACTCGCGCCAATAAATAAGTTATTCATGATAGATTTATCACTTCAAAAGCCTACTTAATGATTTTCAAGATTTCAAATTTGGCGGCCATTTTAAAGAATAATATATCATGCTGTGATACATATCAGCGAATCTTAAACCGAAAGCAACTGGATAAGAAAAACTCACCCCCGGTGAAACCAAAAGTGCCCTTTTGGCTATTATAATGTTAAATTCTAGCTTCCATAGCCTAATATACTTCATCAGAATTTGAAGCCACTCCTAACGGAAATATTTATCATTTTGTGTTACACGGCATTGTGTCGCATGCGTTTACAATAGATGGATTTCGTATACCATCATAGCAGGATCAGTGTTCTAGGAAAAGGAGATATTTTTATAAAGAATTTTTTATTTTTAGAAATTGAAAACAAAAAAGTTTCCCATATGGTGCATACTTTTTGCCGGTCAGGTACATTAACTTTTTTCAGTTTTTTTGCGATTCGCATTCAAAATGGAGGCACAATTTATTTGAAAAAGATCAAGATCAGAGTAGGTCAATACCCTGGAAATTTCTTATTATCCAGTTGAATATCTCTAAAGGTTAGAATTCATCAGTATCATATCTGTTGCTTCAAATCCAATGTCACAGAAAAGCAACACAAGGCAAAAACATCGCAAAACATGGCGAAATGAAAATTTAGCAGGAATTTATTTAAAATCGTTATTGTTAAGTAATGAACAATATACCCTTTTTTACTCGCAGTTGATTGAAAAATTAAGCAGAATAACTGAATGTTACTATACTCTAGTGTTCAGGTTGGAAATTATGAAATCGATTTACTGAACCCTGTGGTGTTATAATAGTATATTACGATACGATATCGGTAAGTGCTTTATAACAAATAGAGAAAAGTTTCCAATTTTCGCTATCTGTTGTAAACACTTAACGACGAGTTTCGTATAATATCTTTTGCGCTAACGACACTATTTAATAAATGAAGAAATGTATTTCTAACGATTTTTTTATTTTTTTAATTTGACGTCGACGTTGGCTGCGAAACGTTCATTGTGGACATATCGTAAAATATATTAACCTTACTTTTGTAATTTTGTAATGTCAAATTCTTAGCAAAGCACTTTTAAAAGCGTTAGTTGTCACCAAATTACAAAAGTAAGGTTAGGTATGTCTTGCGGAATGTTCACAATGAATGCTATTTTAAACATTTTATACTGTCTTATTCCTTTTCATAACAGCACCCAGACTCGTTATGAATTAGAACAGTTCTGTGATGTCGTAGCAACCGGAAACAATCGGTAACATCAAATTACTGTCGTAAATAACAAATTAACTACACTGAAAATACTAAAATGTTTACTGAAAACAAAGAACGATACTTACTGTACTTTATGCTCCGGCAAAAGATCTTTTTTGATCTTTTTGCTGACAGATTATTATTCAGGGGTAGGTACTGATTTCTCTAGCTTATAGATTGCAAAGAAAAATAAGGTTTGTAGAAATAATAAGGAATATGGGCGTCATTTACTCGAAGTCATTACAATTCTTGATCCAAATCCCCAAGTAAAAAAAGATTCTGGTTATATTGATCAAAATTAATAAAATTAAATAACTAATCATAATTAGTTAAATTGGCGTTAAAGCAGGCTAGATAATTAAATAACTCCAATTAATGATCGGTCCAATATTATCACAATAAAGTTTAGCTTAAATTCTCATTAAAAAACTTACTTCTAACATACAGTTTATCGGCTAATACTTGTTACTTCGTTGTAGTTTACAATCCTTTAAATTTCACAAGTATCACTAACGCAATAATGCCTTTAAATTCACTTAAACATTAGGTACAAAGTACCTCACACATTATAAATGTAGAACCTTGAATCATTGGTGTCGATGCTAAACGATTACTAAAAAGAACGATGCTAAAAAGATTACCCCGTTGACACAATTTTATTTCTGAAAAGGTTGCATTCTCCCCAATACAGTATCATTCTTAATTCGGCACAAATCTATCCACTTATCCCAATATTAGCGCTGCAATACGCAACAAAAATGTAGTTTCTTTATCTTTAAAATTCAATTAACTATTGAATTCACTTCACAAATCATAAACAGCACACTGGATTAGTTATTGACTTTACTAAAACAAAATACTAAGCCTTAATCTAAAGCTCTTAAATGTCTGATTGGTAAACTGAACGGCAAAACTCAAACTTATTTCACTTGGCGGTCCATAACAGAACCTCGCGTCTACTTGACAAGTCGTCCGCGACCTTCTGTATGCGCCCTGCTTGGCGAACTTCTTTACTCTCCAAACTGTATGCGCCCAGCTTGGCGATTTGTCTTCAACTCTTCTGAAAATTCCCCGAGTAAATAATATTTTAAGAAAGAGAAGTACGTATATTATTACCCTATCAGATCCAGGAATGACACATATCGAACCAATGAGAGAAAACCTTCTCGAACATTTCACGGGCATTTGCAGGGCGAAGATTTGCTTTGTAGCATGAAACTTGATATTTAAAAATATTTCAGACTGTTCCTTTTTGATATATATATATATTTTCGAAGAATCTGTTCATCAAAAACGTAAAATACACAAGGACAAGGAAAATAGTACCACGAGATCATTTGAATTTATAATTAAAGTTGGCTGTGATTTTTAAATTAGATTGGCAACACTAACTGTTCACTTCACAGTTTGATTTGAATTGTCAAAGTGACGCTCCAAAATGTTTAATCTAGAACATAAAATTGCATAACCTCTAATTTACACAGCGAGTCAATTGGCAGGATCGCCAAACGTATAAAAAAATTCCCGCCTACTTTAATTTTAAATTTAAATGATCTCACGGTACAAGGAAACATAAATTTGAATTAAATGCATTTTTAGACTATCGTTCCGTCAAGAAGGCAATTGTATCTCTGTATTTTTATTACAAAAAAGATTTCATCTGCGTGAGCACGCTTTAGATGATCTTTTATATTAACGAAAAACACTATTAGTTTTGAAATAAAGTCTGCAATTTTAAACCAACGAAAATATATTCAAATGTACAGGTCCGTACTAAGATTATTTACAATAAATACATTTTGCAATGTATTTAAAACGAATCTAAAATTTTAACATGCTACATCTTCCACTAAATAAATGCTGCTGTAACTTATGGAATCTATTCGAGTTTTGAATCAATAGAAGTGATGAGCATTTAGCTGAAAACTTTAACCAAACGAGACCAACTTAACAGAAATTGTAATCATTAACAAAAAAAGATCTATTACTATGCATTAGGTGTTATTTTAATCATGAGCTACAATCTACAATCTTATATAAAATCTTATGCGATTAAACAAAAGTAATGTACATATATAAATTACCTTCATGTATGTTTGTATCACACTCACGATCGAATTTATTTCTAAATTTCGCAGATTTCGTACCAGATTGGAATCCAGGAGCCAATTTTTAATATTATCCATAACACCAACAAGCTGTTCAGTCACCAAAGCAATCATCTTCCTCATTTTACTAAAACCAATAATAGGTTTAATAACAAAAGTTGTTTAATTTTTTTCTTTCAAAACTGATATGTTAATCACATTGCTGTAAGTTGCTGCTACACAGGTTATAAATTAAAAAGGTTTATAGCATTTTCTTTTTGATAACAATATCTTGGTGACTGGTATATATTATGTACATACGTATTGTGTGTTACGAATAAACAAACGTGTAGAAATAATTTTTTTCGCCTGTTATTTTCACACTTTACAACCATTCAACATTTTATAAACAAAAGAAGGCATTGAGTTTGTTTTGTATATTTTTTTAATTACATTTAGGTGTGATGAGATGGCATGTGAGTTATAGAGGTGTCGTATTAGTGACATTGATGCCTCTTAGAAGTAACCAAACAATCAATTGATGATAATTAGTTTAAAGAGCGGCAGCAAAACACTATCAATAAGAGATAGATCGCACTATCAATAGATCTATGAAATAAGACTTTTGATATAAGATCAGACCATGAAATGACCTTTGCAACATCGTTAAATATAAGTTCTGTTAAAGTCAGAAATAAAGATTTTAAATTCTTATATACTATATAATCAAAAACCTTTTACATACCCATAAGGGTGTAAGGTAAAATTTTAAATTCTTATTAAAACCATTTTCTAAAGAATTATCAACCTTTGCAGACTCATCTTATATTGAGCTTAACTGTAATAATGATTTTTTATTCTGTAATAATTGTTTAATGTTATTTTTATATTTTATTATATTCATACGTTACCACAAATTATTCATAAGTCTACCACCGGAGCAACGAAAACACCTTAAAAAGTGTCATGTATATATCATTGAGGATCGAGTTATTAGTGCGAAACACATTAATCCAGTGATATTTTCAACTGACAATTAACTCCCACGCAGTTTATTTTTAGATTTTAATAATTCCATCTATGTACGACCTAATTTTTCACCACTTTTTATAACAGCTTTCTTCGTTCATTTTTGTAGGTAGAATCTAAATTTATCAATAACAAAATACACAGACATGACTTTCGTCTTTTTTCAGGAAATACGAAGGTTTGTGGTTAACCATTTATCCGTCGCGTTGGTCTTAATACATATGTATATATTCATCAGGGGAATATGGTTATTAAAATTATTAGTGTAAACATATTTACAAAATTGTTCTTTCATTTGTTCTATCTAGAAAAACACCACAAATTCATTGCGGGATGCAAAGATATTTATTAAATTGTTGAAATCAAAAACGATTGCATGTATTAATTGCTGAAGAGGACGCCATTCGGCACAAAACTGTTATTGTATATACAGGGTGATTCCTTAATATTGCGAAAAATAATCAAGGACATATTCCTTGGATAAAAATAAGAAAAAAGGTTCCTACAAAATGCATATCATACATCTCACTAGTTGTGTAATTTATCTTGAAAAAAACTTTAAGCACGAAAACGATACTCACTTTTTTACTCATTCTAAACTCGTAAAACGAAATATTTTATTTATTTTTAAAGTATTTAAGAAATAAACTCACAAAACGAAAGGAATGTGGCAAACAGTATTGTCAACTAGTAACAAAAAGTATTATTATTGATTGCTCGGCATTACAAGTTCCAAGGTAACTGGGGGTAATTTGTGTGTTGATGCTAAACATGTAGGTGGCAAATAAGTGAAATGTAATAATAAAAAATGTTTCCTATAATTATTATTTTCTTGAAAACAAAACGAGATACGATAAAAATTCAAGGAGCAAAAAGCTCTACTCAAAAAGTTTAATTACATTATCGAGCAAGAATATCAGACTTCAAAAAAAAATCAGTGACTACCGACTACCCTAATTCTTCTCATTAAAACATTAAATTAAATGCCTGCTGAGATGCCCCTACAATAAAAAGTGAAATGTAATGACATAAAAAATTGGCTTCTATTGTTAAGAAACAAACCTGCGAATTTTCAATGAAACTGGATAAAGGACTTTTAAAATAATTAAAAGCTAATTTAAAAAAAACATAACGTCCTATATATCCCAGAAAGGAAGCGTTTCCGGACATATGTTCATAAGAACTTTTTTCTTTTATCCAAGGAATCTGTCGATGAAATTTTTCGAAAAATTAAGAATCACCCTGTATAATAACATAATAGCAAAGCAATCAAATATTTGTTTTGTCAGGAAACTCGATAAAATACTTTTAAATTAACGAAAACCTCATAAACTTTTTTTAATTCATACACACTAAAATATAAAGTTGTCAACGATGTAGGATTATGTTGTACTAATTGTAAGGTTAGGGGTAGGTTAGATTAGGGTTACCTTTAAATTCTTTTCCTTCTCCAGTAACATCCTTCTATTCTGCAGCTTAATTCAAAAAATCTCGGCCCCTTACCACTTTTTGCAGGGCTTTCCACTTTTTAAATTTCCCAGCTAACGACTTTAAAACTCTTTAAACACATCATAAGCTAATCTAGTCCGAACTAATGCAGTTACAAAATAGTAGAAGTAGTTAACAATTCCTTCGTGATTTTCTTTACAGTATTGAATTTTCCAAAGTCACACAAGTTTCTCGATCTTTGAAGGAGTGACAAAATATTAGATAATATTCCTTCTAGTGCTTTCCAATGTAAAATTTATTGAGCTGTAATTCGAAATAAAAACTGTTAGGGGTTTGGTGATTAAATATTGAAACTGTTGTATGCTGTATAGACTCTATGACTATTAATTCTTGTCTTCCGGCTGGAAGGTTTACCATTACAACTAGGCAAAGTGTGCCTTAAATGCCAAACACTCAATGCTTGAATGAAGCATCAAGCACCATGTTCAGAGAGACTAACCAAGTTCTAAATAGAGAGAATATATTAGCGTCTTGGCGACATATTTGTTTTACATAGTATGTAACTAATACTAATATAACCAGAGCTCTCGTAATCTCTCAGGGATAGCTGTATTAATTTAAAACATATTTTCCTTGTCAACATATAGTCGCTTCTTGATAGTTTCCGAGAAAATCGCATTTTCAATTTTAAGTACACCAATTCTACTCACATTACATTAAAAATACAAATCAAGCAAATAATCTTTTTCCTTAAAAAATTAAAAAAAAAACAATACAATGGTAATTAAAACTTAAAACGGTATTTTCCCGAAAAATAGCAGGAAGCGACCACGTGTGTATAATATGTCCTAAATCATTACGATGTTTCTAATTATATTAGTTACACCTTGTATAAACAATTGATATGTGCAACAAATGCGGATAATCCGCAATGTTTAGAAATCAAAGAACTCTTCGATTTATTTTCTCAAAACGATGCGATCTAAACCCGGAAGTCGTTGCTTGTTCATTGACTCAGGTCGTGAAAGTATTCGCGTTTAGACATCCTATATCCCAGGAAGAGTTAAACAATCATAAACGTATCAACATAGCTAGTTGCTGTATTTTGCCAGTCGCACTCGTGACATGAAAAGTTCAAACATGCGGTAGCTGAACTTGATTTTACCGAGCAACTAGAAATTGCACAACCAAATATTTTGGAAATAAGTTGACTAAGACAGCTTCTGAGTTGTGGAGACGATATATTGAAAAGTTAGGTTAGATGAAGTGATCAATGGATAGAGGTGTTTTTTAGGTTAGGGTAGGTTGGAAAAATTATGTTATATAATAAAATTATATTTGAAAATGGTTCAACGAGCGGAGTCGTTTGAGACTACTCTCGAGTTGCGGAAACGACATACTGAAAAGTTAGATTAGATAAAGTGATAGAAGGATTTGTTTTAGGTTACGTTAAGGTAGGCTAGGTTAAAAATTATATGATAGAACTATGCTTGAAAATGGTTCGATTGCTGAATAGATTAAGAAACTTCCGAATTGCGGAGACGACCCCATTGATAAGTTTGGTTATATAAGTGATCGATTGGATAGAGGAATTTGTTTTAGGTTATGTTACGTTAGGCTAGGCTAGGTTAGGTTCGGTTGGATAAATTCTCCACCGGAGACAAACAATCCAAACTGACATAACTCTTGCGCCTAAATCGAATCAGCTCGTTTAGAGCATTTTATAACTATATGAGTCGATCACTTTCTAGTTGTATTCTAGTTCTAGCAACTAAAAATATATTTCGAAAGGGCTCCACGAGCTGAACCAACTGAGACCACTCCCAAGAACAGAAACGGCATACTAAGAAATTAGATTACGTGAAATGTTAATTTAGCGAGGGGGATTTTTTTGAAAACGATGCCTGTTCTCCTCCGGTGTAATATCAGTCGACTCAGTTCTTTGAGTCTTGCGAAATACATGGGTTGACCAATTTCTAGCTGAAAGCAAGTCTTACTTAAAACAGTCGAGTTTTTTCAAGCGGAATATACTGACACATTTTTAAACATGTGAAAAGCATCCGACGAAGATGATTATTATCAAGGATCTGGTAGTATAGTCCCTTAATCCATATTTTCTTCAACAACTGCTTTCATTAAAATTTTGAGTGTGAATAGTTAGAATAAAAATTGGCCCATATCATAATTTTAGTTGCCAACAGGGGAATGATAATTAGCATTATGGTTGTATGTTATTTATAAAAGAAAATTACTTAAAGCATGTGCCAAAAAAACTTACATTACGCACGTATTGTGCAAGTGTAAGATTACACAAAAATAAAGTACGCAAACCTACAATGACGTCACAAGTTATTTCCAATTTGTAGTTAAGTGCCATTTACTAAAAGAGTATGTTTCTATAATCGTTTGATAAAAATATGATGTGCTTGAAAGATATTTGTGTCCTGAAATGATTGCAGATGTCGCTTTGTCCTTTTTCCTTTTGGTTACTTCTCAATATAAATCAGCAAATTACACGACATGACATACTTTTTTGAGAAATTATATCTAGAAACGAGTAAAACGGTAGATAGAGATGTGATTTTCTCACTGAAGTGCTTTAATTGTATATAATTCCAAATCCTACAAGCGGGTTTGCACAATTACTGTCAAGACCATTTGGAGCGATTTGGCCCACAGCACCCAAAACTCCAGACCTTAGGATTCAAGATGGCGGCCAAAATTCTGATTGAAGACTGAAGCTGGCCACCTTTGCGCCATTACAATCAATATCGTTGGCAGTAGATTAGTGGAGATGTTGCGTTTATTAGTCAAAGACTATTTCTAACAAGACCTATCTTACATTCAACTCCAATATCGCACAAAGAAATGCAAGATATGTTTCTCGTGCTTTGGTGATGGAAGAAATAGTTTACCATCTGGGCTCTCGTGGTAAATTGCTTAGATGTTCCTGAACATACACTAATTTCCAGACAACCTTCTTCTACGTTTGATGGAATTATCTATGATGGCGCAGCTAGCGTGCGGTCCATTAGCCCAAAAAATGACAAGCATTTCAAGGACTACTAGACCTTACATTTCAAGTCAATGTGGTTTAGGCCCTCTTCTATTGAGAAAATAACTTAAAATCTAGAAAATGTGAATGCCGAGGATTTGATGTTCGTGGTAAAACTACATCTAAATTGGTCAGATTTTACATCTAGCCAATATCTGGAAAGGTGTCGTTTTGGTGATTTTGAAGGAGTAAATGCGGTAACAAACATTGAAGACAAGATTATTCTTTTTCTGACTTCTCGTCAACGTGATGGAGGAAACAGACAGTCAAATAGTATTGCATGCAAAAGATATGGGTGAAAATAGAACTCAATTTTTGTCCATTTTAATCAGATGCTCTGATACAAAATGTTCATGTTAGTTGGTTTTTTGCATTTCCTTCTTCAGTGTCCTCTTAAACAAAATAGCATAGAGGAATTAGCACGGATAGCAAACGACGATATCTAGTCCAGGATATCTTGTTGTATTGGAGAGCAAATGCAGAAGCTATGGCTTTAACGACCTTGGTAGTGTAATGTCTAGCGTGCTGGACTTTCACCCAAGCGGCCCGAGATCTACTCCCGGTGCCGGCAGATCTGGTTAAGGTTTTCTGCAGTTTTCCTTAGCTGTGTAAGTCGGCTGCAGCCGCACGTAGGGCCTATGTAATAATAATAATAATAATCGCCCCCTCCCTCCCGCACAAGCTTATAGCTTCTGGGGCCTGGTTTCAGGTTATGGGTTGTAACAATTATTATTATTATTATATATAATGGGGATTTCATGCACTTAGAGGTAGGAACATTGCCTCTTTCTTCTCTTTAGGGATGTAATGGAACTTTATGGACTCTACTTTACTTTACTCTCATTTAACGGATGCATTGTAGGCATTATTCAAGGCACATTCTGAAATGTCGGCAGAAATAATGTAGCAGTTGGAAGTATTAACTGCTTTGCAGTATGATCCAGGAACAAAACCAAGAACAGATTCTGACAGACGATGTTTGTTAGCAACACGACTTACTTGTAGAATCTTTACCTCGAAGCTGGACAGATCTTAGGAAAACAGATTTACGAGGGTGGTCTGAAAAGTTTCCGACCTAACAAAGATACAAGACATTTTTTCTTTAAATTTATTTTTATTGTTCTACATAGTCTCCTTGTAAGTCTACACACTTCTCCCAGCAATGCTCCCATCCCTTTAACCCGTCCAAATAGTACTCGGCGTTTTTCTCTGCAAAATAATTGTTCACGAAGCTGATTGCCTCCTCATTTGACGAAAATCTCTATCCTCCGAGCGCAATTTTTAGATGAGGGAACAAAAAGAAGTCGCTTGGGGCTAGATCTGGTGAGTAAGGAGGATGGTCAAGCAGGTCAAACCGTAAATCGTGGCTTTTCGCCATGGCAACCGCGGAGGTGTGAATTGTCTTAGTGAAACAGGATTTTCTTTTTCTGCAAATGTGGCCGTTTTTCCGCAATTTCTGCCTTCAGCTTGTCAAGTAATGATGTGTAGTATGCTCCTGTAATGGTTTTTCCTGTTTGAAGATAATCGATTAAGATAACTCCATGACTATCCCAAAAAACAGTCGCCATCACTTTCCCAGCCGACATAACAGTTTTTGCTTTTTTTGGAGCCGATTCCCCATTCGCAGTCCACTGTTTTGACTGTATTTTTGCTTCGGGCGTATAATGGTGTATCCAAGTTTCATCTACAGTAATTAATCGGCGCCAAAACTCTGATTTATTGCGCCAACAGAGCGTTGGAAATGTTCATTCGAACACGTTTTTGGTCTAACGTGAGCAAATGCGGCACCCAACGCGCGCACAGCTTTCTCATGCCTAAATCTTGATTCAATATGTGACAAACATGTTCTTTGCACATATTCATAGCATCCGCTATCTCTCTCACTTTAATTCGACGGTCGTTTAGCACCATTTGGTGAACTTTATCGATGTTATCGTCAGTGGTTGCAGTTTTTGGACGTCCCGAACGTTCATCGTCTCCCAAGCTGGTACGGCCACGTTTAAATTCAGCTGCCCAAAATTTCACTGTGGTAAATGATGGCGCAGAGTCCCCATACACAGAGTACAACTCATCTTTGATTTGCGTAGGCGTATTGCTTTTCAAAAACAAATATTTAATGACAGCTAGATACTCGATTTTTTCCATTTTCACAAAAACACTCACATCGACTCACTCAAACGATTGTCAAATAACAACTGCGCGTCCGAAATGGCTGAAATTTTGGTGAGTACCTGTCAAAAGATGCACAACTACATTCCCTAGCTTTTATTGACGAGTGCTGCCATCTTCACGTTAAAGTCGGAAACTTTTCAGACCATCCTCGTACATGCATTACATACAATTAGTTGAATCGTCATTTACTTAGCTCATAAAAAATCTATGAAAAAGGAGAAAATTAAAATTTTGGCCGCCATTTCGAAGCCAAAGGGTTGAGGTTGTGGGTTTGCTTTGATGATTACGTGTAGTATATACAGGGTTATGATAATGTAATGCACAAAATTCATAAAACGTACAACGATCACTTTGGAACAAAATGCAAAAACACGTCAAATGTTTTTTTTTATTCCGCATCTTTTGACATAAGTTACAAAAATAACACGTCAAATTTGTCAAAGTTATGACGTCATTAACATATTTTTTTAATGGGAAGCTAAGATTTTTATTACATTATTGGAGAAAGCTTGTTTTGTTACACTAGGGAACAATAGTTGCAGTAGGGCTCACATAAGAAAAAAAAACGAGAAAATGAATAAAAAACGAAATAAACGTAAGTTTCATAATAATCGTTGTACGTTTTATGAATTTTGTGCATTACATTATCATAACCCTGTATAATATCTTAAGATATCGATCGCGTGTACTAATAGCAGATATCAATATTAAAATAGCACCGCCTTAAAAAAGTAAACTGATTTAAGATTTGCTTTATTGGTACCTGGCATTTGTATAGTACATTGGTGTACATAGTTTTGTAGAATATGGTTAGAAACGTGTCTTACCACTTCCACGAATTCCCGCTTCTCCCAATCTCACTTCTCCTAAAAACCCATTTCTCCTAAAGAAAAAAAAAACATTTTCCCCCCCAATCCCATTTCTCCCAAAAAGCGTTTTTCGGTCTCATTTCTCTCAAAAACAATTTTTCCCCCAAACCAAAAGATTTTTAAAGAAAAATGCATTTTTTCAAGCAAAGAAAAATATTCCAAATTTTTAGTCCATCTATCTTCAACATAGACAGAGGGGAATACATGGAGTGAGAGAGAAATACCAACAACGTGGACAAGGACACGCTATGCAGCGAAGGTTAGGTTATAAGTTAGTAAGTTTGATAGATCTAACAGAGACAGACTCCAACAGTTAAAGTGGCGGCTGAGAGAGATTAATAACTCTAACGGCGTACAGTACACGCTGTTACCATCTAAAATACTATAATTATTAGGAAACAATTGCAGATTGTACAGACTGGCCAGTCGCTGAACCGCAACATTTGTGGATGTCGACACTTCTGATAAGTACTGAGGTGCACACAACTCAGCGGCGGCGATTTCAGAAAAAGTCGGCGGCGGTCAGCGTGAATGTTGAAATTGAAGGCGGCGGCAGCATTAACATTTAGGCTGTCAATAATGTTTAAAAAATACAATACCTGAATTTTTTATATTGACGCTTATCATAAAAAAATTATTAACAATATATTGACTTCATTTGTTCATTTGCTTTGGCTTGGGAGAAAAGAGATTGGGAGAAGCGGAATCGGGAAAAATGGGATTGGTATAAGCGGGAATTGAAGGAAGTGGTATTAGGAAAAGTGAGAATTAGGGAAAATGGGATTGGGATAGGTGGATTTGGGAGAAGCGGGAGTTGGAAGAAATGGCGTGGAATCGTTAGAAAGACTCAGTTTTACCAATATTTGACAATTTCGTTCAGCAAGTGACGCATTTAAGGATAGATTAGTTAAAGCAAATATAATTATTGCGACCGGCCACACCAACAAATACAATAAAGCGATTTCAGTGATACAGAAAAATAACAGCAATAACAATAAAATGTCAGACGTTTACTGTCATTTTTCTATAGCACCGCAAGTGCTTTATTGGTGATGAAGACACCCATTTATTTTATAAAGAATTTTATGCACAGATGCATTATAATTAGGCTATTATTGCTGGACTCGTCTAAACATAACCGTCTCTTTATGGCCCAAGGGCCTCTTTATGATCCGACGGGCAATAAAGAAACGTCAATTAAATGTCAGAGCTGTATTTGTAGAACTTGATTGGTTCTTAATATAATTTGTAAACTTATCACCAATGAAAATAAGCTGAAATTAAATATTTTAAATATAGTAACTATAGTAACGTACACTTGCTTTCAAAACTTTCGCGTACACCTATTTTTCGCTGTATTAAATCAGGGTTGTGATTAATCAACTTTGACGTTTAAATTTTTGAAAAGTCAAAATCATGTCAAAATGCTAGACGCTAATGGGGCCATGACGCGATATTAAAACCTTATTTAACATATTTGTATTTATTGTTATATTCGTTTTAAATAAATTTGTTATCTTCAAACACTAATTACTGCGGAATTAGGTATTTGTTTTGTAAAAGTTACTTTGTGTCATTTTTAACCTAATTTTTAAATTACCCATTCACACAGCTACAATTTTGCAATATTATTGTTACTTGATTTTGAGTGTGTACGCGAAAGTTTTAAAAGCAAGTGTACTTCGTATAAGCACATAAGTATACGCACAGCGGCTTGAGCGGCTACGTACTCATTTAATTAGATTTTTTACACAATAATAGATTTGAGTTAAAAACTTAATCTGTGCATAAAATAGTGTATGTATTTCGGGCATAACTTGCTTTTATGGCCCTACAGCCTTT
This sequence comes from Agrypnus murinus, assembly GCA_929113105.1. Lineage (NCBI taxonomy): Eukaryota > Metazoa > Arthropoda > Insecta > Coleoptera > Elateridae > Agrypnus > Agrypnus murinus. The sequence continues at coordinate 171,678,801 of OV816026.1, read as the reverse complement.
TCCTAACCCTCCGCTAACGCCTCGGGCTAGAAATAACGCTTCTGGCCATAAAAGCTTCTTTATGCCCTTAATACATAATAGTTATTTATGTATTAAGGGCATAATCTATTAGATTATGGCATGAGAGAATGTTTAAAGCCCGACGAAGGAGGGCTTTTAATTTCTCGAGGGCCATTATCTTGATTATGCCCGTGGTACATACAACGTTTTATTTTATTTTGCTTCATGGAAAGGATAATTGCAAGCAATTGCACATTTCATTTTGAAAAAATGGAATAGTTATACATAATTATTTATTAAAATTGTTAGAACTCTATAGAAACGTTTTCTTTGCATCTTAGCAACTTTATACGCCCTCGGGCTAAAAAAGCCAAATTACGCCCGCAATTGAGTGCCAATAAAGACGATTATCATGTCAAAATAAAATAAATAACTATTAGGCACTCATTTATTTGAGTTATTAGAATCATCTAAACATAAACGGCTGTTTATGGCCCGCGAGCCTCTTTATGGCCCGACAGGCAATAAGAAACGTCAATTAAACGTCAGGACTTTCTTGTAAAACTTGATTTGTTCTTAGTATAATTTGTAAACTTATCAACAATGAAAATAAGCTAAAACTTAAAATATTTTAGAATATTTATTATAGTAACGTACAGTTGTGATCATTCGCGAAGGAACAATTTCAATTTCATTATATTTGCATGCTTTTTTGCTAGGTCTAACCTAACCTAACTTAACCTATCTGTGATTCCCTCTCCTTACCTAGACCTATAATAGTAATAATAATAATTGCTGTAACCCATCATCTCAGAACCAGGCCCCAGAAGCTATAAAGCTTGTGCGTGAAGAAGGGGGCGATTATTATCGTTACCCGCAGGTCCAACGTGCGGTTGCAGCCGATTTACATATGGAACAGCGCAAATGCCACATTCGTGTCACAGCTAAGGAAAAACTGCGGAAAAGCTTAACCGGATCTGCCGGTATCAGGAGTTGAACTGGTTCGCTTGGGTAAAAGTCCAGCACGCTGGACGATACACTACCGAGGCTGTGTTACCTTTACCTGCGTTTTCTCAAGGCTTCCGTAGATCAATTTAAACTTCATTCTAGTCATTTTGGTACCACTCGATTTGTCTCGTCGAGTAATACAAGAATCAATCAAAATATCCATATTTATTTATATTTAGATATTTCATAAAAATATCTTTATCGCTACCGAGTCTATATTACATCCCTCTCTTCTAACGAGAAGAAAGAATTTATATTTACTTCACCTCATTTGAGCTGCCGTGCTCTTTAATTTTATTTTTCTCGAAGAAGCTCCTTAAAATTGAGGGCGAAGCGTAAAATTTGTTCGTTTATTTAGTATTAATATGGGACGCGCCAATCCCGAAAATCGCTGTTTAGCCATTGACTCTGATCGTGAAAGTCTTATTTAGCTTATAATTATTATTTTAATTTGCTAACTTTTGTATATAACCTAGCGCACATGTTGCTAGTTTACATCGTTATATAAAAGACCATGATCCCAATATTGTTAAAATGACACGTTCCTCTCTGGGAATGACCTATTTTAATTTAAAAAACCAGGCTTTAAACATTCTTTTATTCGTCGGAACTTTTATATTTAAATTTCTCGTCTGACCTTGAGACGTTTAACCACATTTAACATACATATGCTCATAAATCTATAAATTCCAACAATTTCATACTACTTACTTTAATTACTTCTTTGCTAATTGTGCTAATTAAAAGTAAATTTTGGGTCAACATGAAAATATTAGCAAGATTTATGTTTACCTGTATTTATGCATTGAAGAGCATTTCCAGCTTGTTTATTCTTCCATTTAGCCAAGTTTAAAGGACATGCATGTGTAGATGCAAAATTCAAGGCCAACTAATGCAAATTCGGAAATGTGTATAATTAACATAAAAACAAAGAATCATTTAACGATAACCATTCAAAAGAATTGCTTTCGTCCTTTTGGGTTTTGACATTTCATTGAAAGTGCTGCCTGTGATCAGTTTTTATGCTTGCATAATAGTAGATTACATACCGAGGCGGGAAGTGTTTCATTCCTGTCGAGAGCTAAGATAGCTCACCGAGGGCCCAGGCCCGAGGTGAGCTAATGCTCGAGACAGGAGGAAACGTCCCGCCGAGGTTTGTATACTATTTTATTCGGAATCATCATATTTTTTAACAAATAAATAATTATTTACAACTGACAACTGAAGTGACAAACTTGACCTAATAATGCACCCGCCCTCTACCGAGCAAACTACGAACTTACAACAGGTCGGGAATGATCACATTCCTGACCAAGAGAGGGATAACAGGTAGGGAATGATTACATTCCTGACCAAGAGAGGGAATTAAAAGTAAGTTAGGAATGGTTAATTTCCCACCCTCTGAGGCGGTTAGGAATGCACATATTACCATATGATTCCGAATAAAAGATTTTTATTGATTGACGGATAATAAAAATTTGCGTTGGCAGGCCATGAAATTGGCATTTTCGAAAGTGCAATTAAAATGAGGATAGTATTGCAATAATTTATATACTCTTTTACAAGTATTTTTAATAAATCTGCTTTTTCCGGTTGGTATTTAAAAAAACAGGAAATACATAAATATTTTTTAGATGTTATTGACCAAAGTGTGGTTGTATCAAGGTCCATCGAGTCTTTAAATTAATCTTGATTGTGTTATACTGAGAATTTAGTATTTACATACATACATAATTCTTATCATAGAATGAATATTTTGGTTAGGCTACCTGATTTTTTCATTTAGAGCGTCTCTTCCTCTTTTCTGCTAAACAAGGTCATACAAAATCTGGAAACGAATGGGTTTTCTGGGTTGTTGCTGTAGTTTTTTCATGCTATGAGTGATCCTATTGCATTGATCTTAGTATGGTTAGATTTGCAATGATAAAAAAATTTCTACATTAATGCAAGTACTTAATATATTTTTTGCCCGATCGGGCGTTTTGGTTCATTTACAAGCTCTGCCCTCAGGGCGGTAATTTCAACTTACCGCCCAAGGCTCGGTAATAAAGTACCTCGTCAATTAAGTCGAAAAACACTCACTATCATTCTAAAATTCGTCCGGATTGAGACAAAAATTGTTTTTGTTTATTCAACTCCATAACAACCAGGCACATTAACCGACTGAAAATTCACATTTTCAGTGTGATGTTTTTAATGTTTACTAAATATATTTAAAATTCACTCATAGATCCAATCGGGCAAAAAATAGTGTAAGCATTACGGGCGTTAGGTACGCTTTACCAGTCTCGGGTAATATGGAGACCTCCGCTACGCGTCGGTTTCCACACTATTAGCCCCGACTGGTAAAGCGTACCTACCGCCCTTAATACTTAAATAACTATGACGTGGATGACTAAAATTCTAAATGGAGAATAATCTTTTTTTGCCAAGCCCAAATCATAACGCGAAGTTAAAAATCCGATGATTTTATTGGCCCAAATGAAGACGTGGCACAAAATAAACTTTGTTTCTAGATGTTTCTGATAGATGGCGCAATATGGTTTTTGTTTAATTGTTAAAATTCCGAGTTTAAATTAATTAATTTTTCTAGTGATACCTACTTTAAAAAAACATTAAAAGGTATTTTTTGTCATAAAACTATTTTTTCTTTATCATCGAAAAAAACTAAAAGTGCCTTCTAAAAGTAGGCAATGACGGTTCATTCGTGTTTTCTTGGTTGCCTATCCGTTGTTCTGCTAATTTAATATAATTTAGCTGGGTAAACCGAGCTGGGCCAGACAGACAAAATACAAAAACGAAGTACAGACGGGATCGTCGTGGTATAATCATGGATGGGTATATTTTCTTTATTCGTTTAGAAGGAGTCATCATTCTTTTTCATTTAGTAATTTCGCCATCCACTTCAAATACTGTAAGTAGTTAAGTGAGCTAAACTTTTTACCGTCCTAGGCATATATCTACTGGGACATATAAACTGAAGGTTCTCAGGCTTTTCTGAGCTGATTAATATTTATTTCAGTTGGTCACGCAAGATCTGGTTTTAAAGATCTTTCTCGTGCTGAACTAGTGCCAATGGCAACTTTAAATCAGTATCGAGATTCCAAAAAGACTGCGTATTATGTAGAAGGCGGTTAAGGAGAAGGGCGTGAACAGAGCTAACAAAAGGCATGAATTTGGTAGCTCTGCTCAATTTTAACTGAGATGACGTTGAAATTTCATTTGAAGGTTCATTATTCGAAGGTACAATGGCGATCAAAGAACGGAAACACCAGCTTTTTGCTATTGCAAATAGATACAATCGAGTTAAGATCAAGATTGCTGAAGTTATATTATTTTTAAATATATTTATCGGTTGTTGTCCGATTTACAGCGTGTAAAATTATAAAAAAAGCGTTAACTTGATTATTGCTGATGTTTCAGTTTTTTTGGCCGCCACTATACCTTACAATAATTAACTGACACAGTCATCATCTAGCGTCAATGTTACCAAATGCAGAAATGTATTTACGACCTACTCAGAGTTATTTTTTCTGCGTGGTTCGCTTGAACTTATTATGACAAAAAATATTCTCAGCCCAATCATGTAACATAAATACCCAATACAATGTCAACTGGAATAAAAGAATATTCACTAAGCTCCTCTTCTGATTTTCTGATTAACACCACAATATTAACTACTCACCTTTGGCAACCACATAGTACAATATCTTGGAAGACTCTTAATTTCGAAAAAACTGTTTTGTCTCTCCAAACCCGTTTATTTTTTAGAGGGTTTTAATAAAAACAATCAGACACCGAAGCAAAATCAATGTATATACAAGAGTGATGTAGTCTAATCGCGATAATGTATTTAGTTATAGTCCGATATCAAAACAAATATTATTGCCCGTAATCCCCCCCATTAAAGGTAGGTACATATTATCTTCTACTACTAGATAAAATTGTTTGGAACTAAATAAAGTAAAAAAATTACGAAAACGGTCTAAAGTTCTACAGGCTCATTATTCATATATTTATATTCCAATTTTCATTCCAAAGTAATAATTTTTACATGGTGTTATAATGCCTAAATTTGTTCCGTTTTTTGCCCAAATAGGTATACAACTTTATTGCCATTAACTTACGACATCTTAAAAATTGTTTTCTGCAATAATTTGCATTGTTTATCCTACTTTGAAAACTAATTACCGCATTATATGCCTAATAATTTTTTAATGCCAATAAAACGCGTTCTAAATATAAAGGCCATTACAATTTCACAGTCATAATTATGAAGCTGCCCACGTTTACACCATTGAAGTGAAATGTGGGATTCAACGCCAACAATACCTGCATTGGACGGTCAAAAAACTGTAATAATAATTTAAGCAATACTGATTTGTTTGCGCATTGTTTAAAAGATTGTTTTTCAGGGTATAGGATCAACAAAATACCATGTCTGAATGAATTCTGTGGGAGCACTGGGTTTTGAAAAGTTTCGGTGGTTTTAGCAGCTACAGTCAAAACTAGAAAGCAGCAAGTAAGTAATCTATGTCAATCATCTCCACATGAGTACCATTGTATAATAACACAGACGGTAAACGCAATTCTAAACACAAACGTACATTCTGGAAACCATGCATCATATTACTCATGTCATATGGTTCATTTGCAACACATTCAACTGAAGAGCTTCTAAAACTAGAGGTTTATGATCTTATCTGTAATATTCTCGTTAAACGAATCATGAATCATGAAATTAACGGAACAAAGAATTTCTTTTGTTGTTAAAGGCAGTCGTATCCTAGAAAATCTATCATGTCCAAAATTACAAGAACTAGGTTATGGTACATTTTGTTACTGTCGACAAAAAATGTATAGTTCGTTGGCAATATAACCAAAATTATTCAATCAGAAATGAATTTATATTAATGTCTTTTGCGAAGTGGTACTTTCCATCATCCATTCAGTGTTTTTTGTAAAATGCGAGTCAAATGAGTCGTAAAGTCAATCGAGAAAAAAGATAAAAATGTCAATGTTCGTAGGTCCAGTACGAATGATAAGATTAATGGTATTAGAGGATATGAAAGTGACTCCTTGAAACTCCATGAAACAGATTAGATAGATCTTCGACATAACGACCGTTTAGATCAAATGATGAGCTAGAAAGGTTTATAGAGATTTTACTTGCAAACGAGTCCAGAATCCCGAAATTATTCAAACTGCAATTGTGCAGTAAAGCATAGACTCCCCGAATTCTATTCCATGCTATAGATGATAGTTTTGTTATGGTGGTAGTGTCAGGTAGAGATACGTAAACAAGTACATCTATATACCCGTCCATGCTTTTTGTGAGAAGCTTTCTTCAACTGAGAAGGTTAAACTCTCCGCATTGCATGCAATTAGGCTCAGACTGCACCTTCAGTATCGATACCATCTCCAAGCAGGGTACTCGAAATGTTTTCAGAAAAAACACTGGACTTCTATCAGATTTGGGGACAAACTGAAAATATCCTAAACATCAGCAGAAATGTCTCTAACGAAGCTATACAAAGTACAACCCTTTTATTGAGTTTTTATCAATATACGGTGGATCCTGAAATAAAACTTCTGCTTCAACTTCCACCTGGGCTAAAGACGTGAATAAGGAAAGACTTGCTGTATTTGGGAAAGTGGATACCTACCACCAACTATGGTGCCGCCAAGCTTTACATACATCACATAAACTCTTCTGTAACGGCTTCAGATGCCATAAACGTTGCGACAAGACATATCTTTAGGTGGTTATGTGTGGGCGCAAGTCGGGATGTGCAATGAGATAATACATGCGCAATAAAAATAGTTTGCTCTGCACTACCATGTATAAATGTACCATGTGCAGCAACAGCACTGCTGACGATGGCTTCCGTAGTATTCACCGATTCTTTTCTTTGGCTAACGGGTGGGCCCTGAGTTAAGACACAAACTAGCAACCTCTAGGAAGGGATCAATCATGTGAGATATATCTGAAGTGCCTTCAAAGCTTCGTACTATAAGTAAGAACGGGCCTTTAACTAAGGATCAATATAAAACAGAAAATTAATATAAAACTTATGACCCAAGGGTTATTTTGAAAATCGTTTGAAATATTGTTTTATTTCAGATTATTCTGTTTAAAGTGCTTGAAATATTTGTTGGATACATTTATTAATGTAAGCTGATGAGAATAATAACAAAACACAAGAACTTAGATTTTCTCGATTGTTGCCTTTTTGCCGAATCGACAGCGCTACATGGTTTGTAGCTTTATCTAGACGTTGCAATTAAGGATATAAAGAAGACTTTTTATTAATTATTAATGTCCTTAGTGCCACGATCCATTGCACGCTGCAGTAACTTATAAGTATGTAACAGATTTACCAACAACCGACTTCGACGCCATCTTGGACGATATCTTGAAAAATAACCCGCACGTGTTTTTCAACATGATATTCGAGTTCATAATCACCGCAAACCTAGAGATTTACTGACAATATCTAGAGTCACTCTAACAATACCGGACATTGACGCCATCTTAGATGCCTTTTTGAATTATGGATTCTATTATGATCTTTCTTTTAATAGAACATAATAAAACACTCTCCACTGTTCGAAATAAAATATTAACTCCAAAAACTGTTTTGCTTTGCTCTCTAAATGTCCTAAAACGAAAGATATGTCTTTTATATTATTACAACGGGTATAGGATACTTCGCCAACCGCATGCACTTTGCCGATCATGGCACCACGCCGACCACAAGAAGTGGACACTACGCCGACACCCAGCCAACACACTGACGTTATAATGGCGTTATTTTTAAGTGATTATTGGTCGGCGACGTCATATGACTAGTAAATGATGTCCATAAGACGTCATGTTATGGGACGTACGTAGACGTCTTTTAGACGTGCAATAAGGTCGTTTTTAGACTTCTAATATTATTAATTATGATTTATCTAGGTAACCAAAAAGTGATATATTCCATAAATTATTCTTTATTTTTACATTTGCAGAATGTAAATAGGATACATTTTACTGTTTTCAATATTCAATTACACTACTTTTGTATTGTCAGGTCCACTGATGCACGAGAGAGAAATCTAGTAACACTGTTTCACTTTATTTTTTTACTGAACTGCACGTGACCACATGCCGCAATACAAACAGCAACAACGTCTTTCGTGTATTTGTTTTGCTCTTTAATTAGTAACGTTTCTACTTATTATTAAAGTTGTTGACGTACCTACATTTATAGTGTATCTGTACGTGCAACTGCTGCATAATAATTGTGTGGTTTGTCACAAATGGTGAGTATTAATAATTACTTGTTCCGTTGCAATACTACATAACCTCTACAATCTTACCCGTTCGATGATTTTGTGAGATTACTATTGTTAATAAATTAATACTAATGCAATAATTTCTTAGTACTTACTAATATTATAGTATCATCAATTATTCTGCATATTGTTTTAGCAGCTTTTCAGTTAGTAAATGTTTACTTTTGTTTAATAATTATGAGATGTTGAGTTAATAGAAGAGCTGTATATTCTGTTATTGAATGTTTACTTTTGTTTAATAATTATGTATGAAATAGAATATAATAAATATTATTTCCAATATTCAACTATTTATTTATAACTCCTGTCCTAGTCCTAGTATATGACGTTTTAATGGCGTCATTGAACAACGGCTTAATGACGTCGTTGAACTACGTTTTAATGACGTCTTATATTGACGTCCTTGGGCTGCGACATAATGGTGTCAGTTTTACGACAATTTGACGTCATTTTAATACGTCATTTAACGTCATTACTGCCAAAAAATCGCGGCCTTATGACGTCAGTGTGCTGGCTGGGCAGCTGCGCATGTTCGTGACGTCCTCACTTATTGCCAACTGGGGTATCTGCAGCGAACCAGTGGATAAGCAACCTACAAAACATGTTCTAATTCTCTTAAGATAGATTCAAACTCGGGTCTCTAGCTTGAAAAGCGGACGCTCTCGCGTTGACACTTCACCAACTGTAGTGACTTTATCACTTCACTTGATTGCTGCAAATGGAACATGTTTAGTGCTTCTCCTAACGATAGAGGGTACTCGTTTTATGACAAGCTCTAGAGGTAGTGCTTTAGGGGCCAAGGGGGAAGATGAAATCTCAGTTAATTGTGGTCTGTCCACAAATGTCATAAAGATATTAAGTTAATTTAATAATTTACAAAAGTGTTTGTGAATTTTATATTTTATCATATTTAGTTTTTTAGGCACCGCGTACGTTTCAATTAATTAAAACGGTTAATTAATTGGTAAATAATTAGTACGGTTAGAGAGGAATTAGAAACCTTTTCAAAAGTGTCACAGCACAGGGCACATGTTTGTATTTAAAAAGCATCGATGACGTCACAATTTTGACACAGATAACGTCATAATTCGGCCATATGGCAAAATATGCGTATCTAAAAATAGAGATCGACGTGTCAGAGGATTTTGGTTAAAAACTGCCTATTAACGGAATAATTAATTTATTCCACACTTTATGTACACAGCAAGGACAGAAGCAGGAACCCAAAAGAAACGGAATCGGAACCGGAACTGATTTCTTTTATGGACAACACACGTTCACAGACAACCTACGTTCATAGTACAAAACGCCTATACTTTTAGTGTAAAATATGCGACTAGATATCCTTCAATTAGAGTCGTTGCCATGGTGCCCGCCATTTTATATCACATTAGGGTCAATCATGGATTTTGGCATTTTACTGATAATGTTTTATGTGCACAACCCCCTATTTCGTTCCGCACTGTAAAAAATGAGGTAAAATTACCTTGGGAAAGAGGTAACTTTTCGCTATTATTTGCGGTATTTTTACCCTAAAATTAATTTTACCTATACATTTAGTAGTTTTACTATTTGTGGTAAAATGCCCTGTAATTATGTAAAATTATACAAATATAAGTAATTCTACTACATTGAACTGGTTAAAATCACTATCCATAATATAAATTTACATAACTCAGACAATTTTTTCCTTACAAATGTATAATTGCTCAATAACTTAATTCATTTTTAGTGTAATATTAAAGATAAGATGAACTTGAACAAGAATAGTGTAATTTTACCCTTAATATGTTTTTAACCGTTGAGATACTATTTCGCTGATCGCACTTGTTTGTGACCTTCGTTTCGTGAAAGAATTCAGGAATCCATTATGAACAGTCCAAATAGGCTTTTTGGGGAATGGTCGGAATGGTGTGTACCATTCTTTTATGATTTCGGCGAGGCGTACTCTATCGATACCGAACGAAGTGTTCATTGCTCATTAATATTTTGTTTTTCGTTGTAGTGTAGTGCGGATTTATTAAAGGCAAATATTTACACGTATGACCGAAGATGGGAAGAATTTTATTTTATAGTAGAAGTTAAAAAATAATAATCGGTAAGTACCTATATGTTAAAATTACAAATTTAAACCAATAAAATAAAAATATTTAATTTAATGTTTTTCTAGGATGAATCAAAAATTGAAGAATTCGAAATAAACTAGCATAACTGTAATTGAGAAAGGTACTACTAGAAAGGTGTATAATTGTTTATCGAAACTTTATCTGAATGTCTTTGAGAGACCAAATATTTCCGAAAGCCCCTGAAAAGAAGTTCTGTTAATGTCTTATATTTTATATAAGTACATACGTTCAATAAAAATTACTTTGATTTTATTTTGTTTCATACAATTCCCAGAGGAACGATTGAATTTGCAAGTACTTTCGCAAGTCATCGTTACATTCAAGAAGTATTTTCACATTTGTATTTTAACCCTGAAAAGTACTATTGCCATGAAATATTAACTTTGTCATGTAACTTTACACAGGTGTTTTAATGTTAAAATGTAAAATTACATTTAGATTGTAATTTTAATCTGTAAATTTACTTAAAAAGGAAACATTACAATGCAAACTTAACCTAATGTTGAAATTTTTCACTTCCTATGAAAATTACACTTTGAAGTAAATTTACCCCAAAAAATGGAGGTAACATAGTTGCCTCCATTTTTTAGGGTATAATTCACCGGTAATTTTTTAGAGTGCGTTTTAATTGAGTCAAATACCGTTCATATGTGTGCCAATATTTAGCCGTGTAACCATTTCTGCATTTTTCAAATTTGGTGCCACGTGTTGTGATATAAAATAACTGCCTTAGCCCGGACTCTAATTGAAGGGTCTCTAGGAGACAAAATTTAATAGCGCCTCTTGCCAATATGCGTGGTGTGCAACTAATCCTGACACTTTAAAAATATTTTAAAGTATTTAAAAAGTAATCATTGTAATGAAAGATTGACTAGTTTAGATAAGTTGTAAAGTTTGATGTAGGCTAACAAATAATATCAAAAATAGTGTATTTTTTATTTAGCTGCAGGTTTCTCACCGAAAAATCATTTATTAGTTGCACACCCATCTGCGAAGATGGCGCTTCAAAAATGTCGACTATAGAGACCATTCAATTAAAGCAAATACATTAAAGTCTGGCCAAGGCAGCGATTTTATATCACAACACGTGGCGCCAAATTTGAAAAGTTACACGGCCAAATATTGTAATTTTATAATAAATTAACTACACCTATTTGATCTATTGACAATCAGTCACCCTTGGGCTATGCATAAATTTTATAAAACCCATTAACACTGTCAATAATGTTAGGATACCTCTAATAAATCCACAACAGTACATCGAGTGGCATGTGTTATTATATGTTAATACTATTTAGTATATTATTAATTCATTAACAGTAGCAACATGAAAGTAAACCACTACACACAGTTACTTTAGAAAATTACTTCTGCTAATCGGCGGAACGACCTTGGCAGACAGAATAATTAAACAATTTAATTGATTCAATTCATATAATAAGTCTGTACTACAACAATTTTGTAAGCTTTTATGTGAAGGCATGCAAACAATTTGAGAATACATATATATGTATGACATTGGCGTGAGACAACGAAATAAATAAAAGATACGTAATTATGCACTTATGCTTTATTTAGTATGTCTGGAAGCATTATTAAAAAAAGCTAGATGATCAAGATCAAAACTAATTTTAAAGTAGAAAGTTATTTTGCACTTACTCTTTTAACACATAAATACACGCTACTACACTTGAAGATGTTTCTCATTGTAGTATCTCTGTATAAATTGGCACAGATCGTATTTACATTTATAAAGAGCATGTTTATTTATGTTAAAGACATACATATACATGCGAGTATCATCATTAATTATGACCTTGTAAAACAAAAAAAAAAGGGACACCAAATGTTATTCCTATTATTATTTTTTACAGATGTATGGATGGAGTTAAACACCATACTACATAATTTATAACTATATAGAAAATTATTTCCTGTTGTTCGTAATAATTCAAAAAATTTGATTATTAGAAAATAAAAAAAATCAATGAGTGGACGTTTCTTACCTGCTCAGAATCATCCACCATCAGGGGTTCCTGATCACTCATTTTCAGAAAAGATTAAAATCTTTGATTTAAAAAAAAAGCATCAGTAAGACTACTTCGACTCATAATGAAATACTAAACGAAAAGTTGTACGAGATATGAAGAAAAAAGTAATTCACTTTTTATAAGCAGTTATTATTTCAAAAAGGCAATTAAATTGCTTAATGGTACTTTAATAGTAACGCTAACGAGTGATTTATTTTTTTAGTACAACTTTTTCTATCAAGATGATGCAATGGAGAATTTTATTCAAATGTTTAGGTCTCTGGATATGGAGCGTTTCCCTCTGAAATAGGTTGATGATGTTAGTTATTTCTATTGAAGGGTAAGCTCTCTGTATTTTTACATAACATCACCATTGTAAAACATCGATGTTATAGCGTTGAAATGATCTAAACGTTTTTGAGGCGAACTTTGAATCCACATCTTTCTTAAAAAATGAGATGAGATATCTGATCATCAAAATTATTTTATTTTAAGATTTATTTTTCCTCGTTAAATTTCAAATAGACTTTTCCTAATCTAAATTTTTTTTCCAAGTCTGGTGATCAAACATTTGAAGCCTGAGAGCTTAGCGGATATGGAATTTGAATACTTGAATGTCGAAGTCCTGGACTCAAGGCTCAGGATCGGCTTAGCATAGATTTTTTTTAATATTTAATAGGTCAATCATTTTACTCAATTTGTTCAGCAAATAGGGTAAAAATATAAAAGCTGTATTTTGGTATAGATGCTCAGTTGGGCATGTAGTTTAAATATTACTAAACGTACCTAATGACTCGAGTACGAGTTTTCACCGATGACCTTGAAATGACCTCGAAAATTGGTCAATTACGCTACCGACCTATTCTTATTTTCCGCTTTGTTAATTATTGTCACAGTAAGTCAACTTGACAGCAAAATAACAGAACTATCATAATTCATAACCTGTCTAAAAGTGCTATATGACCAGCAAATTTCTGATTAAATAAACGTTTTATAATTATACCTAAATACATTTTAATTTTTTTAAATAGTGTCGTTACCATAGAATACTCATCGTTAACAGTTTATACAAATCTCTCGTGAAAAATGTTTTACCGCACATGTATCATAATACATGCTAATTATATTATTTCCTGCGTGCACCTAATTAGGAAACTTTTTCATACAATAAATGCAGGAAATTCAATTTTCCACAAGAAAAGTCCCTATCAAAGCTGCTTCTCAAAAAACCCAAACATGTGGTAGCTACCTGTTAGTTTTCGAAAAAATCGCATTATTTTAAATTTTAAGTACGCCCATTGTACTCACATACAAAAAAAAATAATTTTTTTTAATTTTTCTGCTTTTTTAATTTTTTAAAAGTCAAACTAATAGTGCAAAAAACTAATTTTCTCCCGATTAGATCATTATAATCGATTAGAACACGCAGATGCAACTAATGTACATTTTCCAGTTCTTGATATTTACTTATGCTACTAAGAAACTAAAAATAGGTTTTTTGGATATGCACTCTTATTCTGCAAATCTTATGCTCTCACTCCCTAGGATTATTGTACATCGAAAAAACAAGTACTCGTATTTTTTTATTTTGAAACCGGACGATGTTTAGGGGTGCCTCAAAACCCTTAAAGTTTCCCATGTATTTTATACGGGAAAAACCACGTTTTCGTAGATTTGGTATAGAATCCTAGAAAATCAATATTTTTCAACCGGACTACTTTCTCTTTCTTCAGAGATGTTCAGAGAATGACATCCAATAATTTATTTGGTAAATCTTTTATAATAACTATTTTTTACAGAGCCGCAAAAAACCCATAAATGGAAGAAACAGGGAAAAATCGTTAAAACATATTTATTACTATTTTTTAATGTAAAATATTTTGATAAATAAATTATTGGATGTGGTTCTCTGAACATTTCTGAAGCGAATCAGAGTAGTCCGGTTGAAAAATATTTATTTTCTAGAATTCTATACCAAATCTACGAAAAAGTGTTTTTTTCCCGTATTTAATACATGGGAAACTTTAACGGCTTTGAGGTACCCCTAAACATCATCGGATTTCAAAATAAAAAAATTGGGGTACTTTTTTTAGATGTAAAATTATTCTAGGTGGTGAGAGCATAAGATTTTCGACTTTTCTTTTTTGTTGGACCACCCTAATATGCACTCCATACTTTGTAAAACATTTATCTCAAATCTGATGCGATATTGCGGAACTCAGATAAAAAATGCTCTTTAATTCTAGTAAGAAATGAGCTTTTTAATGTAAAAAAATAGTATTATAGCGTATAAGGTGGGGCAAATAAATTTTTATATGAAACAGATTTCTACAAAAAAAGAGAATCAACGTTTCCGAGCGTTTTCTTCAAAAGTTAGCCAAAAAGAAATAATAAACATGGTTCCATACTTTTGCCGCTCCTACAGTATTATAAGCAGTACATACGCATATTCCGAAGTGCAACTAGTGTTGTTTTTCGTTCAATCAGTGCAAGAAGACTAGGAGATATCGTAGTTTTCAAGATAGGGCAACCATGATATAGGCAAAGTTTTGAACATAAGCGATAAGATGTACGAAAGATTAAAAAACAGCTAAATATTCAATAGCTTTGCAAAGTTAGTCCTTTTGTAAAATCGAAATCAATACGCCATAGGAAGAGAGAAAAGGATGCAGAGGCTTTGGCATTGTTCTTGATATCTTCAAGCAACATTTTGTACTACAGAGCTAGAGCTGCCTACTAGATTGCAGCAGTAACTATAACTACAGTTTGTGGAATGTAATAGCAGCTTCAACTGACTGACTTCTGAAACCTAAACATTTCAGATATTTCTATATCTAAGAAGAATAATCTGATCCAAGCGTCTTGAAGATTGCTTTTCAAAAATAAAAATCAGGATGGTTATTGGTATGCTACTATGCTACCAATGGCAAAAATGCGGTTGTTCAGAACGAAACTTGCGAGGCTCATGTTCTTTAGTATTTTCATTATTTGCGCGGCCATTTTTGTTCTACTGGGCTCGCACCGATCAATATTGGATAGTACCTAAAGAGAACTTATTTTTCAATAGTAATTTAAAGGAATTACCAGAAATAAAATATAATGAAATTTGATGAGAATTAAAGGAATCGTGGGGAAAATAGAACTTAAGCAACTGTAAGGAATTGCGAAGATTTTCAAGATAGAACCTTATGAGACTGTTTTCCAAATCAGAAATAGTGTAGCTGGAAAAAAGTTTTCGATATTGTTTGTAGAATAAAAGTTTCAGTATCAAGAATTTACAATATAAGCATTTAAGTCGACAGAGTGAGAGCACAAGGTGTCTAATAATAGCGTTTGGTTACTTCAATGAAGAATTTTGAAGAAAAACAATTGCTTATTTTAAGGATGCTGTTCGGCATACACATTTCTTTTTTCTAAGCACACTTGTGAACAAACTTAAGATACTTTTGATATTCTTTCAAACCGGTTAGAACCCTTTTAAGGTAACATATAAAAAGTAGTTTCAAATCTTTTGTGAGCGAGTCACCATACAAAATATCTTCTTTTTACAGGATTCACCCTTCATAATAAGGTCGTTCTTTAAAGATGTTGTACTTATTCATACCATGCTAACTTTTAATGTTAGTCTTATCACCAGGAAGTTTACCATAATAACAACATATGTAATTATATTGTTATCTCTATAAATAATTCAGCTTCTCGCTGATTACAATTAAATGATAGAAGATTTTAATTAAATGTTAATTAGTGCTCTTTAAAACAACCATCAAGAAAAAGAACTACATAATTATTTACGCGTCACATAATGCAGTTCTGGCTGCAGGGTTGACTCAGACAATGTTTGCTGTTATGTAAAAGCGTAAGTGCAAATAGCGCAGTGAAGAAATTGAGAATTTTCAGCAGTGGGTTGCTGATATCTTTCAATGTTCATTTAAAAATTACAATCTTATTGAAAAGTTTTCTTTTTTTTTGAAATTTTTTGACTTAAAAAGTATCACTTTCAGTAAGATCAAGAAAACACTATAATTACAAGATTCTAAAAATGTGCTGTTTTTAGAATCTGTTATTTTATAAAGACCTTCAGAGTTTTCTATATACATAATTCTATGGAACAGTGACAACAGTATATTTCTGGGTCTATAATTTTATTTAAACACTTTAATTTAAAGCTACAACACCATGACCTTTTAATAAATAACAATTTAGTTATGTAACACCACCCAAAAGCATAAAAATTCTTTTGTTTAAAAAAAATTACAATCTCTTTCTATAATAATTCTTAAACAACAGAACAACAAATCGTTAAAACACTACTTACAACACCGTCGATTAATTTATAAATGAAAGGTGTCAATGGATCTGCATTTATATACAACTGCCTTGGCTGTAAAAACTAAAAACTCACACGGTGTTTGTAAACAATAGGGAAAAGAAAAACACACGCACGCACACAAACACAATAACTATTTTATGACATTTTGTCCAACGACGTTATTGTTATGGAGCTATTGGGAAACTGAAATAAGTATCTCTAGCAGGACGGAAATACACACGAATGGGTAAGCAGGATGCCGCGTAGATACACGACTTCCTTCTACTCTTCATTGCTTTATTTTTGTGACTGGTGTTGCACTTATTTATTATTACATCAACTTAACTACATCGTCATTCAACATACTTGAATACATACGTGTTGGTTGGCGATTACCTAGAATTTCCCACTTTTTTGTACGAGTATCACATGTATCTGCTTAATTAGGCGGAATGTATCACAATAGAAATAATGTTAAACGAAGCATAAACTCTAGTTTGTAATAACAGCGCAAGGTTATTTTTTAAAAAGCTACTTTTGTACATACCGAATTCAGAAGTAGCACACATAGAAGAGCACAAAAGATAGATGAAAAGATTACCCAAATTTTGACTGCCCAAAAGTTCCACTTATCAAACTATTATATGTAACATAATTGAGTACGTCCCTGTGCGGTCAACGTACTTATAAAACAAATCAAATTAGTTTTAGTGATAAGCACACCTACTTAAGTATTTAAGTCAGTTCCTTATTTGAAATATCTAAAATTGTCAATTTCACTTTTTAGGTATTTCAATCTGTTAGATTTTTTTTGTAAATACATAATGTATCTAGGTTAATAGCGCTGTCTCTCATTTTCAGTTTATATTATTGAAGTGTTATTAAACCTATCTATAACTGTTTTGACGCAGATGCAAACAAATTAAGGAAACGGAAATGACCCATCAATACTCGAATGAAGACTTTAGTTACTTATTTATTATTAAAATAACTAATATCGCGAACGATATTAATATCATGAAGGGAAAAGTTTACTTAGCAGAGAAACTGAGAAAAACCAATTGCAAAGACCGCAGTACAGTTGGAATGCTGGTGCGCCTATCAGGGCCTATTTTTAACTGAGATGGGCCCTAGGCTCAGCTAGCAAATTTCAGGCCCCGTATTCGAGTGAAAGGAGTACCAAACAGGCGTAAAAAACGAAATAAAATAAAATATACATATATATATTTAAAAACAAAAAACTAAACTCAATATATTTTGATTTAAAATTAAGCAACTTCTCAGATTGCCCTGGTGAAGGAACTAAAATCATAACACATATTTTAACACAAGAATTTAATTTGTTTCTTTAATTTTTTATTTATTTTTTATCGGGAACCGTAAATAGTTTTACTTTTCCCAAAAGATATACGGCATACATATTAATCTATTAATATACTCTCGAGGAAAAAAACGCACCACTTCATAACGCACCAAAAATACCAAAACTTCAAACAGTCCTAACTCGGTTAATTTAGAAAAAAATGGATGAACTTTTGCGTGCTGCAAAGTTTAAAGTGTCTAGTTTAAGGGCGTGTAAGCGAATGTTACGTTTAAGCCTTTCCGCTCCCCGCGACCCCTGCAGAAAGAAATGTCAGACTTTACAGCTTGTATGGTATACCAAAGAAATCGTGGGCCCAATCGACTGCCAGGGCAATAAAGTTCAGACCTTTTCTGTAAATTCTTTAAAACTTCGAGTGCCTACGATAATATGGCGCGAAATTATGAATTTTTGAAATTTACCCTGCATTTTGTCGGAAGTTTTTCGTTTTCTGCCGCCACCATTATTACCGGTTGAGTTTGAACATTTTTCGCCAAACTCAAAAAAATGTTTTTAATTAATAAAAACATTTTTTTTTATTAACGTTAATTTTTTTAACTTGTAACAGTCAACATCAGCGTTACCAGATGTGCACCACGAGGACGTTGTCGAGCGGATTTTGCACATCGTGTGTGTGTGTTTCTTCCTTTTTTGCTGGCACATCTCTTGCAACCTCGCTGGCTTGTTCAGAACTGCTCGAATCTCTTTCTGGGGAATGTTGTAACCACAATTGCGTCAGTTCTATTCCCAATTCTCGGAGAGTAGTTGGTGGTCTCTACAGGTTTCGCAGACAACGCCCGATTTTCTCCCACACTTGTTCAATTGGGTTGAGGTCTGGCCTGATAGGCGGATGAGGAAGAACGCGTATGTTGTGTTGCTGGAAAAGCTCCTGGGTGACTCGAGCAATGTGTGGATGCACGTTGTCTTGCATAAACACAAACGCTCGTCCCATCCGACGTTGCATGGGAAGAGCGTGAGGCCGAAGAATTTCGTTGATGTACCGAAACTCTGTCAACCCAGGAGTTGGTACAAACACCAGATCGGTGCAACCATCATAGCTAACGCCTCCCCAAACCATTGAAGATCTGTCGTTGAAATTGCGCGTCGAGTCGACGCAATTGCGATCAAATCGCATTCCTCGACGACGCCATACGCGAATTCGTGCGTCAGAATAGAAAAGCCGTTTTCGTTGGTGAACAAGACCTTTCACCATTACCTCGTAGTCCAATGTCGGTAGTGCATACTGCATTCTCTCCTGACGATGCCGGTGCGTCAAGTTCACCTTCATGTAGACTATTTCGTACCGTCCTATCGGATACTCCTAGAATCAAGTCCATGTCCGCTGCAATCAGGTGAGCGCTTCTCACAGGATCCCGTCGAGCTGCATTCACAAGTCTTCGATCCTCGCGACGTTGGTAGAATGAGGGTGATGAGATCCTTGACGACGACGAAAAGTTCACGTCTCTCGATTCCGGGACCACGTACGAGATACAACACTATGGTAAACCCCATATCCCAATGCGACTTGTCGCATACTAACTCCTACCTCCAAAAGAGCAACAATTTGTGCACGTTGAATGTCCGTTAAATACGTCATTGTAACGCTTCGAATAACTTTGTGATATTGATTAATTTCAAAACATTAGTGAAATAAAAATCAAAACATTAATTTAGACACTTGCACATCGGGTAACGGTGGTGTCGTCGGATATACGTTAAAAAAATAAACGTTAATAAAAGAATGTTTTTACTAATTAAAAACATTTTTCGACATTTTTCAAAATTTTTTAAATTTGGAAAAGAAAAGGTTCAAACTCAAGCGATAATAATGTCGCTCGCAGAAGAGGAAAAACACCCGACAAAATGCAGGGTAAATCTCAAAAATTCATAACTTCGCGCCAAATCATCGTAGGCAGGCGAAGTTTTGAAAACTTTACAGAAAAAGAACTCAACTTTATTGTCCTGGCAGTCGCTTGGATCCACGATTTTTTTCGTACACCGTACAAGCTGTCAAAGATTGACATTTTTCTAATCAAATTTCTTTCTTTGGGGAGGCGAGAGGCGAAAAGGCTTAAACATAGCATTCGTTCGCACGACCTTAAACTAGACACTTCAGACCTTTTAGCACGCAAAGGTTCATCCATTTTCGTCCAAAATCCGCCAAGTTATGACGGTTTGAAATTTAGGTATTCTTGGTGCGTTTTCTAGTGGTCCACTTTTTTTTCGAGAGTACAAATATTATACATAAATAGTATCAATTTTCTCCTATCCTCCATTTGAAACGAATGTGGTGTCGCAAAAAGTAAACAAACAAATACATAAACGCCAACGAAATCTCAACAAAAGTGCCGAAAAATTTTTTTTGTGCATTTTTATGATTTTATTTTTCAATTCGGGCCCCTCTTGCCATTGGGCCCTAGGCACGCGCCTAGTGCGCCTAATGGTAAAATAGGCCCTGGCGCCTATTCGGAAAGTTAAAACGGAGATATCAATAACTCGTCTAAAATAAATAATCCACATAGACATTTTGACTATTGACTAAACATTTCACGTAAAATTTGATTCAATTATGACCTTGTTCATTGAACAAGGTCAAGAAATATTCAACAAAGGTAACGAAATTCAAGTAAAATCTAAATAAAAGAGTGGATACAGCACGACTATAACTAAGTATTACTGGGATAGGTGAATTATACATACAGGATGTTTCACTTAACTTTCGTATAAATTGAATACTATGTGATAGTAGTCGTCAATAGAAAGGAAAAATCTTTAAGCCATTTTTGATTTTACGCACATCAAAGAAAAATTGATAAAAAGATACATTTTTTGGAGACTGCTGAAACGTGTCACGACCTCCTCACTATAAGATCCAATACTTTGTTTAACAAACTAAACAGTAGGTTTAAAAACAATATTTGGGTAATTATACGCATTGACAGTATCACATTTCATTTTGTTTGCGATTTATTTAGTCTGTGTATTAAGAATGAGTGATAACTGAAAGAACTGGGGTGTTTACATTCATACAATACTTTATTATTGCATTACTTACCTTTATTAGGGACAGGTTTTGTTTAGCTATAACGTAACTTTGGCATTCTCTTTGAAAACGAAATACTAACAATAAACATCACAAATAGGTCAATGTCCCTTTTGTTCTAACATGAACGGGACAGCGGTGAATAAGTGTTAATTCTCTCTGGTGTTATAGGTACCTACGTTACTTTAAACATGGAGAAGACTTGATTAAAAACACATCTAATTAAGTCCGTAACATTCTTTGCATCGTCAAACGTGCAAAATTCAAAAGAATACTGCAAAATCTACTTCCTGGATGAAGTGATGGTCATGTTTATTATTATTATTAAAGTACATAAACATTAACTGACATTGAGTTTACATAAACTAATATAATAGTAGTCAAAGCAAACTGTGACATTACTTAACAGTATGAGCTCCATCAATGTATCAGATATCAAATTGAAAATGCAGTTAGGTATCAGCTTCAACTGTGATTCTTAAACCAGTGACCAACCACCAAACCCACTTTCAAAAACATTTTTTTTCGGTTATTATGAAAGACATGCACTAATGATGCAGCTTTTTTGTTGGATTTTATGTGTACTATCTATGCCATCTAATGGCCATGGTACTAATCACCTG
Source organism: Agrypnus murinus (assembly GCA_929113105.1). Lineage (NCBI taxonomy): Eukaryota > Metazoa > Arthropoda > Insecta > Coleoptera > Elateridae > Agrypnus > Agrypnus murinus. Next base: position 171,656,958 of record OV816026.1, on the reverse strand, counting down.
TTCAGAGGATACGAATCTTAGTGAAACACCCCGTATAAGTGCTGGTGAGAAAATGGAACACTGGATTTATAGACAGGGTGGGATTAAAGTATGGAATATTAAAAAAAAAGCAAACTCAACCGGTTTTTTTTAAACGCTGAAACACGTCGATTTTGTTTTTTAGAAATACACATTAATATGTACAATTCACCTTCCGACTTTAATTTGTTTCTAAGTTATGACGTCATCACAAAAATTTAAATCACAATATAGATTTTTAATAGTGGAATCCGATAGTGATTTTTCTTCCCTTTATTATCATGCAAATAAATCATAAGGTTGCATAACAAAAATTCTGAGAAAAATCGGGCTGAACATTGTAAATGTTTGTTAGTTATGACGTCATCACAAAAAATTTAAATGACAATATAGATTTTTAGTAGTGGAATCCGATAGTGATTTCTCTTCCCTTTATTATCATGCAAATAAATCATAAGGTTGCATAACAAAAATTCTGAGAAAAATCGATCTGATGTATTGATATATTGATACCATATGATTTATTTGCATGATCATAAAGGGAAGAGAGATCACTATCAGATTCCACTATTAAAAATCTATATTGTCATTTAAATTTTTTGTGATGACGTCATAACTAACAAACATTTACAATGTTCAACACGATTTTTCTCAGAATTTTTGTTATACAACCTTATGATTTTTTTGCATGATCATAAAGAGAAGAAAAACCACTATCGGATTCCACTATTAAAAATCTATATTGTCATTTAAATCTTTTTGTGATGACGTCATAACTTAGAAACAAATGAAAATCGGAAGGTGAATCGCACATATAATGTGTATTTTTTAAAAACAAAATCGGTGTGTTTCAGCGTTTTTAAAAAAACCGGTTGAGTTCGCTTTTTTTTTTAAAATATTCCATACTTTAATTCCACACTGTATGATAATCTGCAATGGCGAGTTTTTCTAGATTCATTTTTGTGTCAATAAAAAAACACATGTTATAAAAAGCATGCACAACGTTGGATCAAGTTTGTTGTTTTTGTGTTATATTTTGTATCATAGAATCTGTAATTTGTCAGGTTGGTGTTGCTGTACCAACTTCCTTTTAGATGTTCAAAGAAAAATTTAGTTGAGTCACCAAATTGATCATAGCAGTCGGTGTCGTAATGTACGAGGGATTTTCGTCGCCCCAATTCTTCTCCCAAAAACAAACAAGCAAATATGTAGAGAAATCTACTGAATTGTTTGAAAACATTTAAACTGCAACAGTTTCTATTAAGACTATTTAACGCAATTTTTACAAGAAGCCTACTACGAATTCAATCGTACTAAGATTTTCTCGTTAATCAGGGCATTTTATGTTGTATCAGAATTTTGTTGACAGACTGTGTTTATTATATGTGATATTTGCTTTTTGTTATTTTACTAATCTAGTTAAATAATATAATAGAAACATACGTTTCTGAATCCATATGTTACTAGATAACTCGTGTTTTAGGACACGCGTAATAATCTCGATAATCTCGAAAAGTTTTGAGATATGTACAAACACAAGCACAATGTACAACCTATAATGAACGAACAAATTGAGCTTAGTAATATCCATTACTAGAAGTGTTGGATATTTAACTAGTCGATTTAGTCACGTATTTCTTATACAGACTATGTACAAGGTATATACAAGAAAGTTAAACTAGCACGTTTGCTAGGATTATATACAAACTGTTCCCTAAAACACGCCGCAACCCATAACTCCATTATTTATGATCCGATTTCTATAAACCAAAAACCAGATAAAATGGTTCTATAAGTATTGTAACGGGTACATTTTCCAACAGCATTTTGTATGCAGAATTTTGCATTTATTCTTATTAAAAAATCTTAAGTTCGGTCCTGTGACTTCGCTTTATTTAAACCAGCATTTCATCATGTAAACATTTCCTATAGAAAGCACTTTTAGGAAAGGATTGTTTTATATTTGATATAATTAATGAATGTGGTGTCACCAAGAATGATGTTTTTCAGTATTTGTTTGCTTATATTTTAATATAATATCGATTACTTCGGGAAAGACCTTGATAAGAAACTGTGTGAAGTGCTTGGTCAACTTATTTTATAGAGATATTTCTGTTAACATTCTGAGAATACAGGATTCGAAAATACAATTTCCTTTGTTAGTGATCTGCGTGTTAAATTTTAAGTCAGTTTACGGCGTAGGAATCATCTCTACACGCCAGACGCTGTACCACCGCATAAGTTTGGCGCGCGATTTCTGGCGGTTCTACTTTTTTGTATGTGAGTCTAGAATCCTATAGAAGGTCAAGTAAAAAGCGCCCTTGCTGCATAAAAACAGATGTAACCACGCAGAGCTACGGGATCCGAGGAAATAAAAACGCTCGCTGGGGTTGGCGCAAATAGATTTACCACCGAACCCTTACAGCAAGCGGTCGATTGCGGTCGATGTTATAAATGTACACACTTTAACTTGGGGTGTGCGGGTTCTTCGTTTGAGTTCAGATCAATAATGATTGATCTATAATCACTGCTACCGAATTACAGTTAGTTCTAAACCCTTTAGATTTGCTATAAATCTAAATACAGTACAGTACCGTTTCAGTGCTATTTTGTGCAAAGTGCCAGTTTTAAAAGGAATTCCGTCTCGATAAATCGTGTTAGAAAGATTTATAATTTTGTAACGCGAGTAAACAAAGGTGTTTCACTTTTTGGTAAAGAACTATTAAAAACAATTATTTCGTTTCGTTTGGTTTGAAGACCAGTGCAGTTTTCTTCAGGAAAGATCAATTGTAATCGATCCAGAATTTAATGATCGACTCCCGTATTTTTATAAATTAAAATTCCGCTTAAAGAATTTAAACGCATTTAGTGCTACTAGTGATTAAAAACAATTTAAGTTCCTGAAACATTATTGTTATTTTCTAAATGAAAGTAAATACGTTATTACGTATAAACAGTTTAAAATCTTGGCTTATTTGTGTGTGTTCGACTCAACTTGTTTATGAAACCATATGGGCGAATGACAGTAATTAAATTGAATCGAGTTTCTGGTACTGAAAATCAACACTTCAAGACAACGCCGAGTTCAACAACAATTTTCCGAAATAAAGGCCAATTTCCAATTTCTACTGGACTGTATGTGTTGTATTCCACGAGTCTGGTGGATGAAATTCAAGGTACCGTATTTTTTAAGTGATTGTTTTATAATGCAGTTAGTTAAGAACCTTTTAGTTAAAGAATGTTGCAATTTTTCTTTAGGAAGAGAGCTCTCTACTTTATTTAGAAATCTTTAAAATTAATGTATTTTAAAATCATCCAAATTGATACTAATTGAATTAATCTAATTTGCATAATATCCTTTAGATATTTGTTTATAGATTTTGTCAACAAAGTCAAGTCAACTTAAACTTTATTACCTGAATAAAATTTATTGAATAATTCTTTTGGTCGATCTTATAAACTTCTTGGTTATTTTTGTTAATTATTGAAAGGTCTTATATGAATCTTTTTGATTTACTTTGGTGTACTTATTATTTAAAGAATATTGAGTAGACTTGTAATAAATGTACGAGTGGTGTTTTATTTTATATAAGTATTGTTATGTCTTAACCATTTTTCTTCCTGTTAAATAAATGTTTTCAGTTCAAAACTAAGGATCTAGAAAACGGAACCATATAATTATGAACATCTTATTTCATTTTTATTTCAAAATTTTAAATAAACAAAATCTTTTTTTATTCAACTAAATATTTTATTCATTTTCTGGTTAATGAATTTAATAATTTTTAAAGCTTATTCTATTAACATCTTTGATTGGTTATTTATAATCAATACCTTAAGCTTCATAATCAGATGGCGCCCTTTTTGAGTTATTATTTGTGTTTTGAAACCTTAATCTACTCCTTTTCACAATTTATACGGCTGTGGAACCAATACCTACGACTTGAATAATTAATTTGTAAGAGAGAGTTTAAATCACAAGCTGTGGCAGATATTTTGAGTTTCTTAGATACAGTAAGTATGAATCATTTTATATAATTTTATAGTTTTTATTGTTTATTTTGAGAAAAAAAAACGAAAGTTTCACTGGCGCCCAATCGCGGGGCATTTTTATAATTGTGTTCTTGTGAGAAAAACTTTTGTTTCAGTATGGTTCTATAACAATCTAAAAAGTGTATTTTTTCCTACACCAACTTTAATGTCAGAAATACTCAACTTTTTTTCTATAGACATCATTTTTTTCATTTAGTCTGGTAGACAGTAGTTTTCTAAATTCAGTCATGTGTTGCAAGTTATGTTAATGATTGCTGTAATATTTCTTTGAAAAAAAAGTAAAAACACTTGTATCAGCAATTATTTAGATTTTTGCCAAAATTTCCAAGTGTGCCATGGAAAACAATGATAACTGTAATGTTTGTATTGCAATAGAGAAACTACTTTGCTAGTTAAACAAAAGAACGTTTGTAACACTAGATTTTTAACAAAACTAAAAAATTATTTAGAAAAATGTTTAAACAAAATTAAAAAAGTTACTTATTTAAAAATATGTTTCAATAAAATTAACAACATAATCTAAAAATTTAATCGAAACTAGAAAACCAATCTAATAAAAGTACATATTGCCCAAAATAAAATTTTAATTGTGCAATGGTAGACAAACGATAAATGTGAGTTGAACGTTAGATTTGTCTTTTGTATTTTTAATTTCTGCCGCATTAATTTCTTGCTTTTTTTTAAACAACACTGATTATGGATAATAATCAACTGACCGATATGTTACGAGTGTATTTCGAATGCAATAAAAATCGTGGTGAAGCAGTTCGTCTTTACAGAGCCCATTTTCCAACAGAGAAGTTTCAGATTCTCGTAAGTTTGTAAGACTTGAGGAAAATTAAGAAAGTATGGAGCTTTTAAAAAGCCGAAACGTGAGGAACGTCAATTTCAAGATACCGTAGAACTGGACGTCCTTCGTAGTGTACAAAAAGTTCACAAACTTCTACCCGAGAAATTGTCAGTAATATTGGCACTTTAAATCTGTACACTCTAGCTAGACTAAAAAAAATAGATTCAAGCCATACATACCACAAAAAGTGTTAAAGTTAGAAGATAATGGTGGAGGTGAAAGATAGCAAAACATAGTGTTGGCAAATTTCCTGCGTTTTATACAAACAATATTAAACTGCCCTAAATAAGCAATTGCCATCAGTTATTATTTATATAATTCGTGCATTGTCCATAATTTTCAATATGCGGGTATTGTCTACGCAACCTAACAATTTTTTAAAAATTATCTGCGTATTAACCGCTGATTAATGATGGAAGTGGACGGCTGCATCACCCTTTTATATCTATAAGTGGGCGCAGTTACGAAACTCACCACCGTAGAAAGTGAGAGGGCGCCCCAAGTGAATGTCCGATTCGTCCGTCTCAAATTAAGCATTTTAGAGTTTTCAAATTGAAAATATTAACATTAAGAAAATATAAAAATTAAGCAGTGTTGACTAATCTACACAGCGAAAGCTTTCATATAAAAAAAAGAATCGCTTAGATCGGCCCGGTGGAACTCTCAAACGAACTGGAACAAAAATAAGCCTTGTGTTTTAAATATATAGACAGTATCTTTGTTGTAGGGTATACAGTACACTAATATTGCAATAGTGTTTTATTCGACCAGCAAATGCAATACTGTATTAATTAATTATTATTAATATTTAAAACAAACATCTTTTTCATATTGTATTTTTCAGATACATATTGTCAAACTGGAGTACGCGTACCACTAGGGCTACTCCAATCAAATATAGGGGATGCGCCTAATTTATTATGCACGTAATGGCAGAAGTACGATACGATATACACTGGAAAATTGAGTACATACATGAGTGTGCACTTTTTGTATGAATTTTATACACATAGACTTTTAATTAGTTTTATTGCTAAAATATTAAAGAGAATTAACAGAACAAATAGCTTTATAGTATAATAACGCCGTACCTACTAAGTATTTTTGAGGAATTTTAAAGAAGTGATACATTTTTGTTTTTAAACAAATAGGGGTATACTTGGAGAAAAAGTTTGAGAACCCCTGCTACAGAGCAGCACTTCTTTTATTAAAGTACAATATATACAGTGACTACATGTTGTTCTCTTAAGATTTCCAGAATAAGAACCGAAATAAGTAAACGTTGGTAATTTTTTTCAAGTGTGTTTATGTTTTTTAATCTAATCTAAAAAAGGAACATGTGTACCAGTTAGGCTTCAAAGAAAAAGTATCTCTTTTTTTAAGTCGTTTACAAACTAGTTCGTTAACATTGCGAACTAGATTAGATTTGGTCAAATTATTTAGAAAGTGAAAGAATATCTGCGTCCTTATGTGTTCTAATATTCCAAACGTGTTTACTGTTGCAAATTTGTTAAAAATGATGACCGAGAATTTACTTACACAAGCGCCGCGCAAACTCGACTTAACTCTTAAAAAAGTGTATGCTTAATTATTATACAACTTATTATGTATAAGAAATCTATTTTAAGAAGCGCGAAAAAATTGCGCCGTAACTATTCAAAGAGCTACTTACTATTTCCTGGCTTTTATCACAACATTGGGTCACTGAATTTATATCAGATGAAATTGTTCACAACTCCAATAAAATTCTATTTTATAAAAACGCACTGTTTGTAAAGTTTACCATCAACAATAAACATCAACCACATAACGCACTATGTTCACCACGAACAACGGTGAATGTAGACACAATATAATAATACTCGTGTGTGCGTCCATTGACCATCTCTCCTTGCACCTGAGCCAGGATTTCTTGTTGTCGTTGTTAAAAAAAAAGAAAAGACGTATACCTGACGAGAACTACATCGACCTCACCAACAACCCACCATGCCTCGTCTACCAGCACTAACCTTTTAGTAGTAGCGAACCAAACTTGTCCATCCGTTCTAAACGCTAACGTTTGTATAAGTTAATTTTAAAACTTCCCGAGTTACGGACGCGGAAAAAATGAGGACAGGTTGGCACCGAATGATCCGTATGATGAAGGTGTTTGTTCATTCATGATACTGTTGTTGGATTTTAAACGATAAAAATGTTATTTTTACGGTGGCAAATTCTTTTTTTATGGACGCTAGTACGAGGTTGTAGCTTAAATAAGTATTTCCCTGCTTTTTTGTGGGGTTTCAAGCAAGTAGAGATCTTTTATAAGGATTCCTTGTAACTTTATTATGGGTCTGAACTATAAAGTCTGAAAATGAAATAAAAGAGAGTGAGGGGTTAACTTTAAAGATAGCAGCGTTTTATAAATGGAGGGTTCAGCTGCGTTAATTCTTTGTTAAGAGACCCCACAACATTTCTACTACTACATAATTATTATTTAGTAAATAAGGATAGATAGCCTATCGTTAACATCTTGTATTTTATTATATTTTTATTTACACATACCAACCCCAAAAATGTTTGAAAGGGTCAGCACCCTCCAGTCCCCCCTTTAACTACAAGCAAACGTTGAAATCAGATTTTTTAATTATACTTGCATTCAATACTCCATTAATAAGTACGTTCAAGTTAAAAAAAAATAATTAATTAAATGGAATTTCATATCAATAAGCCAATAACATCCATAGGTATGCCATTATAGAATAATTGCTATATAGTAATCTTTATTTCTAAGAAGAATGCAGGTTTCCAGAATCCATAAAGCATCGCTTTTATATTGGTAAAAAATAACTGACTGTAACATGTAGTAATATGTAGTTTCATTAAAATGCCAAACATTTTTATTTACTAAAAACTCCTAACAAATTACCAGTAGCATAATAACTTTTTGATAAAAAATGTTTCTTTTTCTTTTAGTCGCTTATCCAAAAGCTGAGAGCTGGATTGGACTTACTTGTCGCCATTGGCATAGATATGGGGAAGAGTAAAGGATCATTACCCCTCCCAGGATCCAAGAATGCATTAAGAATTAGCAAGGATATGAAGAATAATGATCATTGATGACGGTAAATTATAATATTCCATATAGCTATAAAAAAAACCGCTAATAATTCGCGTTCAATTGTGGAAAACTTTCTCTCCGACTTCGTAAGAGAACAACTGAGATAACATACGATTTTCTCGCCTTCTGGATATGATTGTGATAGAAAGGTTCCTATTTCGAAATGCGAAGTATCTGTTTTTAACAAAAAAAAAGGTAAATCGACATTTGTCAAGTCTAAACAGGTGCAGATATAAGAGCACCTTTAAAACATTCCAAAGATTTACTACGTTCCTCTGTCCAACAATTTTTTTGATTTTTCTTTAAGAGAGCAGTCACAGGAGCTATCATGGTTGAATAACTAGGTATGAAACGGTGTCTATGTTACTGTGAAAGACCAAAATTTGGTAAATGTCAACATTCTCCGGTTCTTCGCAGAAGAATTGTTTTTCTATTTGAATAATTGTATTTCTTTGCTATAATTCCAAATTATCCAATTTTAATAATCGCAATTAATCACCCCGTTATTAAAAAGAATAGAAACCAAAATTACTGCATTTTAAAAATGTTCAAAAAAGCACATAGTTAGGCCGCAAACGGCGATAACGTTCAGAAAGATTTAAACTATTTGCTATACCGCATTCCTTATCTTTCCTTCCTAATATTTTCTTTCTATCTTACAAAAGTTATCTTTAAAAATAATAACCTACGCTATCGTATCAATATTCAATTAATCTTGGAAAAATTAAAACGTAACAATAGTTTAGAATTTCAGAAATCGAAAGTACCAAAAAGTCTTAGCGACTTAGAACTTCACTTAAGTGACCCATAGATCCAACAGAGCTACAGGAAGTTTTGTCAAGTATCAAAGTTTAAAAAGCCAAAGTTTTAGAGCTCTTAAGTTTTAGAGATCATAGCTTTAAGGTTTCGTTATTTTAGAATTTTTTTCAATTTTACAGTTATAGAACATTAAAATGTAAGAATTCTATATATTATGTCAATCAAGAGACTTTCTGTGGAAGACGATCGTGGAAATAAAAAATACAAATTGTATTTTGTTAGTACTTACTAGCGATGACACTATAAAACCACGAACATTTTTTTTCTTTCAAAATATCTAAGTTTCAATAGATTAACGTAAACACGCATGCTACGGTGTCACACAATGCTATTACCGGTTTTTAGACGTGTTACCGGAATTGTATATTACTAAAACAATCGAAAGGAACTAAGCTTATTTATTTAAAAAAATACTGGTTGAAGATAATGGCATATTTAATAACAATAATGATTAAAATATTGAGGTCATTGAAATATTATTTAAACGTGATTATACAAAATAATAAAACATCTAGCAACAATGTTTAGTAAACACTAATTCTATTATTCAATCAATTTAATTAAATTTTTAATAATTTAATTTTTAAATAAAAACGTTTACATAATTATAAAAAAATTAACAATAACAGCTTATTTAATTTCGTCCTAAATCATGGATTAAAGTTAACCTAATTTTATGATTAACATCTTAAAGAAAAATCACACGTTTATATTTAAATTTATAAACAGCAAAACGATACCTAAAAGTATTCTGATTTATACGTTTTAGAAAGATTAAAAAAAACTTGCACAACCAAACATTTGTATGACCAGGAAAACAAAGTGGTCAATATCAATTCTAAACATATCAGGCGGATTTTGGCTAAAATTCTTTTTTTAAAATGAAAGATAAAGGTTTCGGAGAAATATGCGAATTTCTAAATAAAAGATTGGGCTCTGTGAAAGACTTATACAGCTGTATAAGGGTAAAGGAGTGCAAAATGACTACGAGGTGTCAATTATTATATCTATATTTGGAAAGGAAAATATTGCAGGATTTTCCGGTTGTCAACGGGTTTTCGATAGTTTTCCAAGCATTATGAAACCAGGATTGCTAAAATAACAAATTCGTAACAGAGGAATTCTGGGAGTGTTCAGAAACCAATTTGTCAGAAAAACCTTAACAACGTTACGACTATTTGAAACGATGATTAGTGGGAGACATAGGCGCCTGGAAGGAGGGGCGGCACTTCCCCCCCCCTGGAAGTTGAAGAATTTGAATTTTATTGAAAATTTTATATAATATGCCGTTTTTTCTAGGCTTGCCCCCCTAGCATGTCGTTTATTCTAGGCTTGCCCTCCCCCTAGCATGTCGTTCATTCTAGTCTTGCCTCCTCCCTGGACAAATTTTTGCGGGCGCCTATGGTGGGAGAGGAAGCAACAGAAGTGGTTTAAATGACCATGACTGTGGTGTGTACATAGAAAACTTAAAGGATGAACTCCCTATAAGATGATAAGAACAACGACCCCATTAGGGAATAAGAAAGCGCCAGTATCAAGAGGATAGAAAAAAACACATATCGTGCGAACAGTGCCGTAACGATGGCGTGGCGAAGAAAGCGTCCGCCACGGGCGCAACTGGGTATGGAACGCAAAACAAGGGATACCGACTCGGTTGAGAGTTGCACTTGTTTTTTTTTACTTGTCCATTCTACTCTACATGAATCAACACCAACTCTCACTGGCTGTTTCTCATCTTCTGACCAATTTGACATAGACACGTATTATTGCGTGAGCATAACAATCCCTCTCTTTCTTACACTCAGCCCGCATTCTCATGAGACGAAAAGATCAGCCAATCAGAACGTCAGGACAAATCAGGTGACGTTAATACGACGTTCTGATTGGCTAAGAAAGTTACGACGGATACGTTACGCTGCTTTTTCCAGGCACGTGTGAATAAAAGAGTTGCAGACTCATACAAGAACGATCTATACTGGGTAGTATGTAGACAAGGGGCTCCCGTCTTTGTTAGTCTTTCCTCGTTTATAAGATCAACTTACGAGAAGAAACATTAAATTGTGACGATATAATAGATGTGTTTGAATGAAAAAGCGAGAAAATTACTTTATAAAATATGCTGAACTGTTTTATGTTTTTATTATACGAGTATTATTTTAACATACTTATACCTAACTATGTTTTGTATTTCTTTTATTTTGTCGTCATTGAATATGAATAAAAATTTGTTCTTAATTACGTTATAGAGTATTTATTCACACAAATACCTTGACATATTACATACATTATTGTATATACAGGCATCTCATTTTGATGAGGTTAATAGTCCAGTGAGATCCAAATTGAGTGAGGACGGTTTGAATTTTGCGCTGTAGATTTTAATGTATTTCACGTTGTTAGTGTAGCACCAGTAAAATGCGTTGCATCAAATTGCAGCGTCAACTCACCACTTTCTCGTTTACATCGTTGTGCTTTGCCATGTTGTTCCGGATTTTCATTGAATTTTTACTTTATTTCGCTTGTTTTCTTATTTTACAAAACAGTTCTTTTCAGATATACAGTTTGTTAGACAATTTTACAGTCAGGTAAGTTTACTATTTAAAATTAATGAAGTTTTATAAGATAGATTATTTTTGAGACGCCATTGTAAAATACAAGAAGGATGAAAAGTATTTTTGTCGCCAACGTGACAACAATTTAACATGGCGGTAAATTCAAACTGTCTTCAATCATTTTGGATCACCGTGTATTTTTCTATTTTGCGTCTATAATAAAGCTGTTAAAGCACCCAAAACAGTGCGTTAATAGCTCATTTGAGTGCTTTAATAGCCCAACTTTTTCAAAGTTGATAGCATTGAAAAGATAATTGAAAAAATAGAAAATGGACAAAAACTTCACTCAATTTTCTGTGTCAATCAATGAATTTACAATTGTCACATCAGTGTTGCGATTTTTTATTTAAAAATGGAATAAACGTCGCAAAATAGAAGAAAAGAGCATAATAAACTCGTTTCATAAGTCATTATTGCACTCATCCTCAAGAAAACTCGCCGCAAGAGGCTCGTTTTCTAGATTTGGACTCGTGTAATAAATCTTTCTTTATGAAACTCGTTCTTTAATATACTACTTTCTCTTTTGCGTCTATAATAAAGCTGCTAAAGCATCCAAAACAGTGCGTTAATAGCTCATTTGAGTGCTTTAATAGCCCAACTTTTTCAAAGTTGGTAGCATTGAAGAAAAATTGACAAAAACTTCAGTTAAAACAAGTTGAATTTTCAAATGTGACATTAGTATGTTGTCAACTACCACAAAATTCCCTAAATTTTGAAATTGCGATTTTTTTATTTAAAATGGAAATAAAAGGTGCAAGATAGAAAAAAATAGCAGAAAAAAAGCTCGTTTCATAAGTCACTCATTTTCTAAATTTAGACACGTGCAATAAATCTTGTCTTATGAAACTCGTTCTTTAATATACTATTAATATATTGCATTCAGTAAAATTTAACTTATCACATTAAAATTTTTAATTTTTTTGTTATTATTGGGTTACGGAGAGGCGCAAGTCAGACACTTGCCACAGGCGCTTCATACCCTTGTTACGACACTGCGTGCGAAAAATTGGAAAATAACAAAAAAGTCGATACATAAAAGAGAGTTACTTAACTTATTTAAGTACGCGGTAATTTGACATTTTCCTTTGCTTTGCTTTTAAGAATGTTTTAGTGCAATTTTTAATCTGTTCTAAAGCAGTCCTTTCTCAAAAGTTTGTAAACCAGAAGTTTGTATTACTGTTATTATAAACACAGCTTTAAACATAGCTTTTGTTGTTGAGTACCCAATCTTGTAAACAATGAGGTTAGAAGATTTTGGAGAAAGAAAATCTAAAGTATTCCGTATTATACACAGAAAGTAAACAGCTACCAGTATCATCAGTCTCGCTGTACCATAAGATCCTGTAGACCTCTCAAAGGATAGGAAAGTTTAATAAAGATATTTACGCAGATCTTGCGCCAGTAACAGTGGCACAATAAAAGCAAAGAATATTAAAATGAATTAAAAGATACAGTCAGCATTTCCGTTACAAATTCAACTATATATGCTAAAGCTAAGTGCTGCTTTTACTTTTTTTTACCGTACAAAGACTTCGAAGGCATACAAATTCATAATTAGTTTTTGTATCTTTTTATTTTTTCCATCTAAAAACTTACTGCGATTCTAATAATTTATTTGTTGGTGCATTAATATATCTAGAAGCTACATGCTTTACAGAATTGTTTACAGGTTTTCCTTCTTGCATTTACTATCAGAGTTATGCTCAGAGTTATGTATATAAGCCTTTACAGCACTGGAGAACCTATGGCTGTCTCTGAACGTTTGTCTAGGCGAGTGGTATTTTGTGCTCTAGACCAAGAAGACTTACAATTAATTATGAAAGGTGAACTATTGGAAATTAACTGAGTCTAAAGGCTGTCACCAAATCCCAAAATTGCTTGGACCGAATTAACTATAAAGACCAGCATTTCGTACGCTGTCTAATTATAACGATAACCCAGCCAGCACACTGAGGTTATAATGACGTTATTTTTAAGTGATTATTGGTCGGCGACGCCATATGACTAAATAAATGATGTCCATAAGACGTCATATAATGGGACGTATGTAGACGTCTTCAAAACGACGTCTTTTGGACGTACAATACAATACGTACAAGTTTCATTAAAAGGATATTATCTTAGCAGAGGCCAAGGAATACTGGTCATATTAACCAGGTGGTCTCAATATAGAGATGTTTTGACTGTAGTATATAATAAATGTTATTTTTAATATTCAACTATTTATTTATAATTCCTGTCTTAGTCCTAGTATAGGACGTTTTAATGACGTCTTATATTGACGTCTTTGGTCTGTGACATAATGAGGTCAGTTTTACGGCAAAATGACGTCGTTACTGCCGAAAAAACGGCGACATTACGACGTCATTGTGCTGGCTGGGAAGGTGTTAAAAGGATTGCTTGAAATTACAGAGCGTGTTTACTTATTAATGACAAGTACTAATTAGATAAGAGTTTATCTATTAAATCCTAATTAAAAGTTGACGGAAATCAGTTAGATTTTCTATGCAGCAGTAAGCTTGTAAATTCCAGTGAAATATCTCAGAGTTTAGAGTAGTACTGACGAGTACGAGTGAGTAATTTTAGTGCAGAGATTATCTTGTGAATTTCCAGTGTGAGACCTTCTGATTATGATTAGTTTTGTGAATTGTCTACATATATTCCTATACCTATACTATTAGTTAATTGTTAGAGCACTCAAGTGCAATTATCTCAAACAATAAATTAATTTATTCTGATATGAAATAACAATAAATCTATTTTTGTACATTAAATGCTTCCTAGCTTTTCAACATTATTGCATCTAATCATCTACTCATAGTATCACGTTTGAATAATTATTCATTCAATAATAGTTTTCGAATAATCATACTTTACACATTTACGTAAGCGATTGTTTGTTTAATAATTCATTGTTATTTGTATTTTTTGAATAAATTTGCTTAAATTAAAAATTTCCTGAGATTAATGCGTTGTTATCTCAATCATCATAATTATCTTATAAAAGTCGTACACAATGGCTACTAGCCTTACTATCCTTTTTAACTAATTATTGTTTATATTTAAATGTATAAAACCTTATTAAAGATATTATATTGCATTATAAGCTTTAATAATATTCAAAATAATAATTAAAGTACTATTTTCAGCCAGTTAGATAATTAAAATTGTTACAAGAAAAGCCTAAATGACGTGGAACTTGGAAGGTTCTTAAAAAGGAAAAACTCTACCAAGTAGTCGTGAGTCTTCACGAAAGAAATAAAACGATTTATTTAAAACTACTGAAAAAAAATTATTAAATTCTTTTTACAGTGAAACTAAAAGCGTAAATATCTTCCACGGTAAGGTATTTATAGCAGATTTGCAAATTTTACGGAAAATAGGGTGCGATGTTGGTAGATATAAAAAAAGAAAGTTCAAAATAAAATTAACTAATAATATGTCCTAGTTGGTATATTTTTGGAAATACGCGAAATTTATTAGTGTTATAAGCGATGGTGATGAATCATAGTCTAAGAATTCATTTTTAAAAAAGGAAAACAGTGGTTACATAAACCAGGAAATTCACAGATTTAGAAACAGGAAAATAAGGAACACATTTTATCATCATCTAAAAATGAAGGCACTTATACAAACGCTTTTAATAAATTAGGTTTGTTAATAATAAGTGATAGAATGAAGCAGAAATGTAGATGAATAAATCGACTGAGAACGAATAACGCCCAAATTAGCAGAACTTAGACTAATTGATAATAAAAGACTAGGAACTGTAAGAAAAATATATATCGTTCAGATTTCGAAACGACTAGTTTCTAAAGTATCAGAATTCTAAGTCGTTTAGTTATAAAATTTTCAGATTTCATAATCTTTAAGTTACTAATTTAATTGTAAGATTGAGTGTTTCTAAAGATTATCAGCTTGGAAGTTTCAAGATTTCAAAGTACTAATCAGACACGTAACAAAGGAGGGGGTTCGTAGGGCTGAAGAATATGTGATTTTCTAAAAGAATGATTCATTATAAAAATTCTTAACTAAAATTTTTAAACTTAGCATTTAGGCAAGTAGTTCAGATCGGCACATATTTCACGCTTGCTGTTGATTAACACGTACGCGCTTAGTTGGCTAAATTGGCACTATGGCGTGGGGACAAGGTTTTGTCCTTGGTATTTCTAAAAATACGTCGCGAATCCCAGTTGATGTTACTTAAAGCGGAACCTCTGTTCCTTCGCACCGTCATGTGCCATCTAAAATTAGCCTTTCGCGCGTATCTCCTTAATATGGGCGCGCGGAGCAAACCACACGGCGCTCACCCTTAAAACTGGCTACCCAATCCCAGGTTCCCTGGGCAACGGGCAATATAGTCAGAATAAAATGTGTGGTAGAGTGTCACGCAAGTGCTCTCGACGGTGATTCATGAACGTTGAGGAGGAAGCTCTTCTAACATGAGTACCGGTGTGGGTGGATTGGATACTCGCCTGAAGGGGAAGCCAAATATGGTGCACCGCTGGTCACCCGCTGTCTGGACAAGCCTGATGGAATGGGAATTCAAGTGAGGTTTATCCTGGTCGGGGGGGCAAGCTCTGGCCGATAGGAAACTACATGCCACCAGCCAGAAGGATTCAGAGACGAAAGTATGAGGATCACGCCATGACTGTCAGTCTAGTCCAGTGATCCGAAGGAATTGTGTCGAGCCGCTGGACTTAAGAGGTATTGAAGCGAATACATAGCCTCTCAATGCTCAAGATAACTTCACCTCCAAAAGGCACACGCCGGGGTTCTGCATATTTAGTTTGCTAGTAGAACTAAACGAAGCTCTGACGAGGGCACACCAGACCTATAACTTGGTAGACCGGGGTGGCATAACCGTTCCAAGCCCGCCACATTGAGGTTGGTTTTGGTCGGGCAGTGGTCCCACATTGTGAGGAAAGTCCGAAGATGGACTAGAGGCCGTTTCCTATTCAGCGAGAAGGGGTCTCGACGATTGAGTACGTTTATAACTCCGGTACTAGCCTGGAGAGCTAGTAGAGGTCTGGATAGGTATACCTCGCTCCCACCAGTGTGTACTGGTAGCTTCTGCAATAGCATTAGTGCGCTAATTGAGCGTAAATCAATTCGTGTCTCCGAAAGAGCGACCGTGGTGTTTAGCTTCTAGGTACGCCACGCTAAAATAACGCTGCCAGCTACAGTTTGTTCTGGGCACAGTGCGATTAGATACATCTCCTTAATATCTGATTCACTCCCATTAACTCAAGACAGTGTTTTGTGTAAAACTCAAAGACATCATTCCTCAGCCCTCCTGAACTCCAACTGTGGGCAGATCCAATAAACTGACTCCGATTTCGCAAAGACCCCGACCTGTTTTACTGGGCTAATGATTAAAGGCTTAATGGCATTTTGATTAAATCAAAAACATAAATAATAAATAAAAAAAATAAAAAACATATTTTAGGTTTCCTCCACAATGACAAAGACAAACACTGCAAGCGTGGGTATAACCCGCTATACAGCCTTGAGACTGGCTATTCGGGATATACCCACTCTTGTATTTCTTTCTTTTATTTTATGTGGGGGAAATCTAGAGGTTTCCTTTTGTTTATTATTTATATCTTGGTCATATGAAAACGTAATAATAATAGATATTAACTAACCTAACCTTCAATACAAGTTTAACGTAACTAACTTACCTTAGCCTAATATTTAATTGTCTAAGATCTAAACTCAATTAATCTTTAAGGTAAAGGAATATTAGTTATCCACTTAAGTTAAACTAATCTAATGTAATCTAATTTCTATATCTAACGTTCTTGAGCTTTTTTAAGCGACAACCTCCACCCGGCTACCCTAACATACATTTATAAGCCAGTTGAAGCTGCGTAAGCTGCACTACCCCAACGAACTTAAAATCATGAGCTAAAGATAATTTAATGTAAACGTTTTCAGTTTGACCGCCATTTTAAGGGGGTTCCTTAAGAGATAGGAAAGTTATCCGAATCTGAAATTAAAAATTTTTATTTTATCTAAAATTATATGTATTTATTTATTATTTTATTATTGTAGTTTATAATTAACACTGGCAACAGGGAACCCATTTCGAACCAACCCATCGGCCAAAACTTTCACGGCTTAAGTAAATGGACAAGGAACGACTTCCGGATTTGGTCCACTCACAAATTCCTTCGTTGACACAGGCCAAATCCGAAAATCGTTTCTTGAAGAAAATAAAGAAAACAAACATGAACATAAGAGCAATTATCGTTCTTCAAATACGTAGATAGGACACATCCATTCGATTTGCTTTATAAGATTTTCGTTGCGTGGAAAATCGGAATCAATCTAAATGCCAGAGTAGAAATATTAGAAGATTGCTTATTCTAAAAACTCTAAATCCACAATAAACTTTTGAAAATTTGTATTGCAGTTATTTTAAGTTTTAGTACTTAGATCAGTGATTTATTACTAATTAAAGCAAGATAAATTGTAAACTTACGCATTGCATTTTAACACCTTCAGTTTGAATTTATGAAAGATCTCTGAATTAATTCTTCTCTAAATACCCACTGAAACACAATCACTCATTTAACATACTGCAGCAGCAAATAGCAAAGTGAAGTAGGTAAGGAAAATAATTCAATCGAGGTAAGTGCAAGCAAATGGAAAATGTTATGTCATAGGCCTCTTATCAAACCGATTTGTAAACATCAATAATTCAATTCATAAAGAATGTTATCAGAATCGGAGGAAAACAGTAAATCGGGAAATGATTAAAGTTTCTGCTTACTTTTGATGTTAATCGAAATGAACATAAAGCATAAAAATGTCATTACCTTATTATCTGTTACACTTGATTGACAAATACTTGATTGAAGTCATCTTTCGTTTATAAAGGATTCGACAATCTTAAGTGCTATAGCCATGAGGAATTTAGAGCGTTAAAACAACGCTTTTAGAAAACTGCTGCTGTAATCGAAGAAAACTTTGCATGGGAAGCAATCACTGAACAGACATTGCTATACCCACTCTTTGGTTTAGTGTACACATTATTATATAAGATTTATTTCTTAGGACTTTATAGAGTCCAAATTTAAAAAACGAGCGGCTCGCAGCGAGTTTTCTAAAGGACCAGTCCCGAGCGAGTCTCAAAATAGAAAAAAATAATGAAAATGCGAGGAGAGGTCCATAAATTCGTCGAATGAAGGGGAAATACGAAGATAAGTATTTGAATGGTCCAATCTTTATCAAGCATGTATGAGAACTATCATTTGATTAGTTAAACAATTAAGCAGTTAAACAATTGCGGTTTACTTACATTTAATTGTGACACCTCAGTTGTAATTTTTAAACATAGATAAATTCTAGTGAGTTTGTCAAGTTACGTGGTGATTATCCAGCAATCTAGCTAGTGTTCTCAACAGAATTGTAACTGGAGACGAAACTTGGGTTCATTGTAATGTCCTGAACTGAAAGAGGAATCCATGGAGTGGCTCAGAAAAGGTACAGCCCCGCCGAAAAAGTTTAAGGTCGCTCAATTTGTCGGTAAGATTATGGCAACCATAGTCAGGGATTCCAAAGGAATTCTGCTTTTGGATTTCAAAGAAGATATAAGTCTATTACAGGCGAGTACTATTAAAATCTATTGCCGCAGTTACAAAAAAAGATGTAAATAAATGATGAGAAGTGTGTGGCTCATTCACAACAACGCTGCTGTTCACAAGTCTCGCATGGCAATGGAACCTTTATCTGAGTGTGGTTTCGAATTTCCACTAATATTAATAATATTCTACAGACAACTAGAGCTAAATATTTTCGTGTTTTAATTTAACAAGTTGTATAACGTTGTTTTCATAGCTGTAGCTGTAGGTGTAGACAACATACAAGCGAAATAATCAAAGTCCTAGATCAAAAAATACTAGATACAATCTTCAGAAGTATACAAGTAATATATAATACAGGACAAATTCCAAAAACATTTACAAAAAGCCTGATAGTGACTCTACCGAAAAAAACACAGCAAGAAAATGTGAGCAGTACAGAACAATTAGCCTCATAACACATGCATCGAAAATCTTCATAAAAATCCTACAACGTAGAATTAAAAAAAATAGAAGAGAATTTGTGGACCAATTTGGGTTCAGAAGAAACACAGGAACCAGAGAAGCAATCATGGTGCTAAGAGGAATAATAGAAAAGATGATTGAGAAAAATAAACAAAGATACATTGCTTTTGTTGACGCAGAAAAGACCTTCGATAGAGTAAACTGGGGAGAAATGTTCAAAATACTGAAAGAAATAGGAATAGAAGAAAAAGAAAGAAGTATTATACACAATATTTATACAGACCAAACAGCGGTTTTAGAGTATGAAGGGGAACGGGAAAAAGCGAGAATTAGACAAGGGGTTAGACAAGGTTGTCCGCTATCATCCTTACTGTTCAATGTGTTCATACAAAAAATACATGGAAACAAAATTGACGCGATTAAATATGCTGATGACATAGCCTTGCTGACTGAATCAGAAGAACAATTGACACAATACATGAGAGATATGGACAAGTTATTTAGAGATGAATATAATATAAAAATAAATAAAAAGAAAACAAAAGTAATATAAATAATATCAGCATAGACAATGAGACGATCAAAGAAGTCAACGAATTTAAATACCTTGGTAACATAATCACGAAAGACGAAAGAAGCAGAAGAGAAATAAACAACAGGATAAATTTAGCAAAACTTGCCTTCTATAACAAAAAACAGTTACTCACATCCAATAATACAGTTTATTCAAACATATATATTGAGGTGATTTTTAATCTGCGCCACAATCAGGGTAACGCATAAAATATCTACGGTGAAATCTAATAAAGTAAAATAAAATACACCCCAATATTTTTCCTTTTCCCAATCGGCTAACTCAGGTATAATTCGATAGAGCATGAAATAGTTGAAATAATAAAATCTTATTGATTCTTATACCTGGAAGAAAAGAAAAACTTACAATGAAGACACTTGGACTTCCGCAACTGGACAACAGCAAGCTAAGCTCTAAATATGAAAAGAAAACGAAATGGATGCTTGTATACACATCAAATAAACACATAGATAAATTGAAAACACAGTCTTTATTTTATTAATGAAAATAAATGAAAATCAAATTCAAAGAAAAATAAAAGGAAGATTATTCAGAACAAGACAGTAAAGTAAAATTGGAAATTCTTTCCTAAGCTTGCTCAAGTGTGTTAATTAGTCGTTAATAACCTGACATAGGGCTATAACAGTTCTACACTTGAGCAAACTAACATCAATCAATGTAATCAAATAAATATATTTACAAATGTTCAAATAAATTTAAGTTATGATAATTAAATTTTAATAAAGAAATTTAATTTGTTTTACTGTTAAGAATTTTATTATTTAAAAAATCTTTAAAGTTAGAAAAATGAATTCTGAAATTATTCAGATTGTCTTTATAATTTTTGTTTTTGAAAAATTAAATCAAAACCTTTTAATTTGGCCAACCTTGTATATAAAGTAAATGGATCTTGATGTACTTTATCTCTTTCGTTCCAATATTATTTTAATTTGGTACAACTGCATTCAAATCTGTCAGATGATTTTATAAACGTAAATACGTCGATTCTTTAAATCAATAATGGAAATAAAATCTCCTTGAATTTATCCAATAAACAACTTGTTCACACTTCCATATAATTGTTGATTCACGAATAAATCTTCTTTTAATTTTAAAATGTTCAGGTAAATATTCTTTAAACTTTGTTGAATTTTCTTTTATTGACATCCAACCATATGATTATTACATAACCACAATTATTTTACAGATTTTTAATCCGGAGTCGAGCATGGATTCCCCAAGTGCTTTTGATCGACTGGATTTGTTAATTTTAGCTGGGGTTTATATATGATTTGGAGTAACAAATGAAAATTATGTCAATTTTTCCAAACAACCGCCTCGCGAATGTTTTATATGACGTCACTATTCAAACACAGCTGACTATAATTACCACTGATTCTACAAAGATGGGATTGTAGCTGCTAAAATAACGATTAAAACAATATCAGACACTCATATTCCAAAGTCTACCATAACGAAGATAATTGACAAAAACGATTGACGATGAATAAATCTCATTATGACCTAATTATACACAAAACTCAATAAATCCAGCTTTATACTTTACAAAATGAATACATAATTACTATATATAACTAATGCATATAAAACTTACACAAGGACATCTTTACAATAAAAGAAAAACACAAATTAAAATTCCTCTCTACGGTCAGATAAACCCAACGATGCTTTATACAAAATCCATTTTCAAATCAACTTAAATGAAGTCAAATTATAGTCAACTTGTCCAGCATACAGTCCTACAAGTGTTAAAACAATGGTGAAAAATGTTGTATAAGAATCAATATTTGTAAAACTTGAAGCATATCAACAAAACCGAAACCTTCATTAAAATAAATGCTTATTATTATTATATAAGAGTTTGTAAGTTTATTGTGCTATATTAGTCGTTACAAGATTGACCTAATTTACATATTTTTAGTTAAATATCAGCACGAAACTGAGTCAGTCTCATGTAAAACAAAAAAATTCCTCCTACGTTAATGATCGTAAAACTTGAATTTAATGAGGAAAATTAAATCCTCCAGACGAATGGAAAAACCATCCTAATATGTGACTTGGGTTGCATATAACATGTATTATCATGAAACAATCTAAATGATTGATATCCTTTTTAAAAATCAGGCCTTTTTATATATAAAAATTGAGGTTATGTTTGCATTACAAATTATCCTGCTTGATTTCTATTTTAAAAATTGATAAATCTATGACCTAACATGTAGCCTTTAGATTAATAGACCTAACATCGTAGCATGTCTATATTGTCTATCCTTTATTTTATTTTGTTGCATGAAATAATTATTTTTATGTTTACGATCATATCGTTCAATAAATTTTCAATGAGATGAAATCTAGACATCTCAATATGGAGTACAGCACTATGCGGTTGTGAAACATGGACAGTAAGTAACAGCGATAGAAGAAAACTAGAGGCGTTCGAAATGCGGTACTATTGGAGAGATCTAAAAATCAACTGGATGGAGAGAAAAACCAATGAAGAAGTGTTAGCACTAGTGGGAGAAGAAAGAAAAATGTGGAAACATCAAAAAAAGAAGAGACCGAATGATAGGACATGTACTACGAAGAGAGGGATTACTGAAAACAATTATAGAGGGAAAAGTAGAAGGGAAAAACCCGAGAGGAAGACCACGTTTGAATTATATAAAACAAATAATTGAAGACACAGGAAGCAGAAACTATCAAGAAATAAAAAGAAAGGCGACGAATAGAGAAGAATGGATTGCTGCGACAAACCAGTCTGAGGACGGAAATTGAGGAGGAGGAGCTATAGCAAATAACCTGAACAATGCATTAGATGAAAAATATATATTTAGTGTAGTATATTTAGAAAAATGTTAGTTTTGAAATTAACTTTTTTGAATTTTCTTTTGCCTTCGCCATGTTAATCCACCGAAAAAATACTACTATATTGCTAATTTGCTAATTTGGGCGATTTCGTAGCTCCAATAATAACGGAGATAGCAATAGCAATTGCACCATTTACTGCGCCAGTATATAACAGCAGTGGCGTGCGGTCCCAGGAAGCAAGGGAAGCAATGCTTCCCTTAAGAATTTATTAAAATTAAAAAACAATGCTAACAAAAATAGTTTTATAAAATTATGGATATCGTTTACTTAAATTTGTAATATTTAATCAACTTAAAAATCAATATCAATTCCGTACAGCAAAAAGTATAATTATTTAGAGTACTATTTTAAATTAGGCTCATTAAACTTGCACGGAAAGGTAATACCGATTCAAATGTGTTACATACACTGCATATAAGCACTGCTTATAACTGCTCTTCTCTTAGCCTTGGCGTGAATCAGCGAGCGTGGTCATATAGAGTAGCCGATGCTCTTAGCATTGTTTGGCCGTTATTGTTAGTGTGCTTCATGCCCAAATGTTTATTTATTATAATTTGGTTCTTTGTTCGAGTTTGTGTTGGTTAAATTTAATGTTACTTAAGTAATGTAAATCTGCGAATGAGACTGTATTTTGTCGCATTTTATTATTTCAATTTATATAAGTTGGATTTTTTTAAAGACAAATAATTCTATTTAGTTTGCCTGTGTGCAAGTTTAAAATTGCATTATCGTCACGACTGCAAATTCAGCTGCTTCGGTGGAAGATTCGAGTGCTTTCGATACATCCGAATCGGGTCGATTTTTTTGTTCAGTTTGTAAATTATTAATAAAGAATTTTCCGCATACAGTTTTGGGGAGAAATTACAAATTATTAAGAAAGGCAGATCAAAACCAGAACTTTCAAATTTAACAACAAAGATTAAAACCTGCACTGGTATTTTGCTAAGAAAGACCGGAAAATCGAGTTGCAGTATAAATACATAGTAGTAGTTTTTTTTTAAATAAAGAATAATAGTCAACAAATTCCATAAGTATAAAGTGTAAAAGTTCTTCTTTGAAAAACTTTTAAGCTTAATAATTATAACACTGTTTTTTTATTGTACCTAGCAGGGGCGGATCCATGTTTAAATAAATGTAATAATAAATAAATAGTCCTTATATAATCTACTTTAAGTTTGTGAATATCTAATATTTAAGTTCGTTAAGAATTTTTAATTATGTTAAATAATTAGTTAAGATTAAATTAGTGTATGTAAATATTTCTCTTCTTAATAGACGATTAAACAGCATTTTTGTTATTATTTTAAAAAGAACGTTACAATATCAATTATCCTAGGTTGATTGGTTGTGGGGGAATGGTTGGATGGCCAGCTATAATAATCCCTTTGATTTGAGTAGTGTGTACGTACAAGACAAGTGTATGTAGAAATTTTAAACGCCCGAGAAGAATCATTGGAGGCTGCCCAAGAAATGCGCGAAAACAAGCGCGAAATAGCAAGCGTCACTGTATCTGCTGGCAAGCGAGCACAAGCTTGTAGGCATTCATTGATTGTGTTTGCAGCTCTTCAGAAAACACTGTTACTTTGCCAAAGAATTTCATAGCCCTGTATTTCCAAAACAAATAAAAATCGACCTACCACTTTTGTGTTTTTTTTTACTCTCAGAATTAAATCTACTTTACACTCCCAGTGTAAAATAACGGTACAGAACACCTTGTATACTTTATATATTTAAAAAAATCATTCTTTCAAATAGTAAGCATCAAGGAACACGCCGAAAATCTTCCATAGCTACATGATTTTCTTCTAGAAAAGTCTGTTGGTTAGTCGCTTACATACTGAAACTAGAAGGTTGTAAGGGGTAGCAGGAGCGTTATAGTTAGTTTATTTTATAAAAGGTTATTAGTATTCTTTAGTGATTTTTTAATAGCTATTGATTTATGATTCTCACTTTTATCTTTAATATTTTAACATCGTTAATATAGTTAGAACAGTTAGAATAGTTAAAAATACAACGAATACGATACGAATAGTTTGTCGAAGATACGACGCATGCCTTTATTATAAGAAAATACAATTATTGCATGTGCTTGTGTTACGGGTTACAGCGAAGTTACGGCGCTCTATAAAATTACCACAAGCCCTACATAGTGAAGATTCAATTGTTTTAAGTTTTCGTCATTAATAAACCTACATCCATTAAAAAATTGCCGTATTTTTGTCCCACCTACTATTTACTATAGCCACCTACATTTCGTTTTTCTTGGATATAATAAACAAGGAATTACATCCACTAATTTTAAATAATTTGTTATCTTTGTTTTATTTAAAAGTTTCACAATTATGCCCACGCTTTTTAAACAATGCACAATAAAAAAAAAGTTAATGTTAGGGTCATTGAATCACACTGACGACCTTCTTGTGCAATTTATAAAACGGGTCATATAACGTAGATAACAACATTGGACAAAATTACTAGAAAACACAATTTTTATAACAATTACATTTACTATAATTGTACAAATCAACACATGATATTTAATTTAAATAGTACAAAAGTACAAAAATACAACAACGTGATGATTATAGTTGTATTAAATACGTAGATAATTATACTACAAATGAATATAGAATTTGATTATTTTATTGTAACAAGTTAATTCTTTTAAATTATAAGAAAAAACAGTAATGGGGTCTAGTAACCCAGCAAGGTTTATTTGAAAAACAATTTATAAGTATAGGGCGCCAGTTATATTCTGTCGCAGCGTGAACAACTAAGTTCCCTGGTCTCAAGGGACACGATTAACTCAATAATAAAATAACCAGGAAATAATACTTAAATATTACAAGAAGGCAGCCTAAATTATGGGTTTGTAGGTACTTATTATGCTTTAAATTCGGAGTTGAGTCGACAATTACGTCAGTGGGTATCAACGGCGTTAATAGCTCATGAATTTTCACTATTTTTACCAGAGATTTGGGGAAAGCACATAGTAGACTGCTATACCTTGTACCGGGCTAAATTCTAGATAGGATTAAAGGAATTTGTTTATTTCTGAGATCTCGAGATATGATTTCGTTAATCAGAGTATCTTCTCACTTGACGTATTGCAGACTGGATGACTACCTACTAGGTTACTACTTCCAACATATTTAGTTTGGCTTTCTATTAACAGCGATTTAATGATTTTTTTGAACAATTTCACTTGCGTAATACATTTAGGATACGTTAAAAAGTTCCACCAAACCCAAACCAAAGATTTGAAACATTACTCTTATGCAGATTCTTACGCAAGAAAGTACGAGAATTTTATTTACAATTTTATTAACTCCTAAGGTTAAACTGGACAAAATTGTAGATATAAGTTTCTAGAGAAATTAGCTTACCTGCACACCTTCACAAACTCATTGAACAGAAAAGGCAAAAATCCAGTCGCGTTCCTAAAAAAGCCTTTTTCATAATAGAAAAGAAAACACTATGAGTGCACTGTAGACTACATTGCAAACCGTACCTATCACAAAAAACGATAATTCTTAGACTCTCTTTTAGTTTCCTCTTTATTTTACGACAATATGGTGGCCAAAGATTTCGACAATGCGCCACTTGTTTTATCAATTGAATATTTCCTTTGTTGATATGGTTAGAATGATATTTTTTAGATCATTTTCAAAATTGATATAATTTCTGTTCTTTTGATCAGAAATTAAGTGTCTTATGCACCAAGAGTCTGTAACAGCTATGCGACATTTGTAATTCCGTTATGTTATTATTAATTTATAACATGGACCATAAAGTTGATCGTAAAAGTTTAATCCCTATTTAGACAGAATTATACTTTTAGTGAAACTCAAATGAAAAATGCTAGACCTGGATCAGGAAGGAAAACTCAAAGGAAAATATATCTGTAAAAGATGTTGGCTAGCCATACGCACTCCCAGGAAGAAACGTAACAACAGAAATAATAGATTTGTAAAATTTTGCCAAGAAGGTGGTATTCACAATTGAAAAAATACCCATTATCTGGCGATCCAGGCCCCAGGCCCCAGAAGCTATGAAGCTTGTGCAGGAGCCGAACCTTGCTAACATGGACGTTGTGTTTTGCCTGGATATATGGTCTAATTATGACAGTCACTTAAAAAATAGTCAGTCAATAACAACATTTCATATCCCGATTGAACAAAACAAAAGAGCCTTGTGGATGCGAGCTACAGCTAGCTTCAGCTGTATGTAATCAGTACCAGTAGTGGAGTGTTAAAAAAAGAATTTTATAAGTTTGTTTGAAAAAAGTTTTCGTAAATAGAGATTCAAATTTCAATTTCGTATGAAAGATTTATTCAACGATATTAAGGAAGAAGTAGAACTCAATACCAATGACATCATAATCCAAGAGGTATACTAAGGTCGGTGGAAAGAATATGCAGTAATATTAGTTAATGTAAGTCAGTAAAAAAATCGGTAGGCCTGGGTGATGTAGATTTCAGCAGAAATAATTAAAGCAGTGGACGGAACAGCCGTAGACCTGTTAACGGATTTGTTCAATATAATTTACGATACAGGACAATTACTAAATGACGAGCTACATTTGCTAATAACATTTTTGTACCAACTCAAAAAGAAAGTAATCCTAAGTAGTGCGGAGATTATAGACTTATCAGTTTAATGAGGCATGCACTCAAATTGTTTTTAAGAATTAATCACCAAGGCTTATTGCAGACCATACGAAGATTGTCTAAGTGAGTTGCAGTTTGGGTTTTGTAAGAAATTGCACACGAAGCCCCTTTCAGCTTGCAGGTTCTCATACAGAAATGTTTAAAACATCAACAGAAAATACTATACTACTAAAAATAAAGAAGAATGCGATCATTAAAAAGGTCAATTAGCAACAGAAAAATACAAACAAAATTAAGGTGTCAAACACGATTGTATTCTCTTCCCGACCCTATTTAACGGCTATTCAAAGATAGCAGCTAGAAAAGCTTTAAACAAAGCTGTTGGTATGCTTTTATTAGAGTTGGTTTTTACACAAATATCTACTTCTAAATTCATTAATATATGCATGTTTATGATTTTGATTAGTTTTCATAAATATAAAAGACTTTTTTTAGTTTCTATCTCTGATTCCTTGGGTGGGCGAGCCTCATAATATTGTAGCGCCTAGAGCCTCCAAAACTATTTTGAAACTCTTTAAGTTTTGTCTTTGCAATATTCACGAGTAAAACTAATATCTTAAGATTATAGTATTATTAAATTTATAGCATTAAAATCTTATGTTAACTAAAAACATCAAAATGATTACTATCAGTTATTTATTGAAGATAACAATATGCTCCCGGAACTTTCTTGCAAAACAAATTAAGAGATACCCATATTTCTCTCATGCATAACTTGATATATCTCTTATTGTTAGTTACAGCTAGCGTATCGAGTTTTGCACTGCGCAGATTACGTTTTCCTCTGATTTTAATGATATGATTATATTATTATATGCCTATGTTGCTGTTAGAGACATAGGCTACTGATAAGTGAAAATATCGAAAATCGATCCAGTGGTTCTCAAGTTTATCCAAAAAATGAAAACTTGTCATTAACTTCTTCTTTAAATATTTAGACTATTATTGCACGTGTCTGAAATTTTCCATGTAGGATGTACTGTTTCTTGTCAACCTTTGCTGCGTTCGGTATTCAACTCTTTTTGCTCTGAAAGCTCTATTGCCCTATACTCGGGACGCTAAACAGATATAGTAATCAAAACCGCCTACAACTACCCCCTCTTTTTAACAAAACCTTTCTATTGGTAGCATTCAAATATACCGCTCAAATTGAAAGGCATGTTTACCTGTACCAAAAAGATATCAATTCGTTTACTGTCAAACTGTCTTACTCACGAACTTTTAATAACATTTTTATTAAATTAACAAAACTGCAATTTTTTAAAATGTATGGTTATTATTTATACTAGCATCTCTCGAATTGACATTATTTATAATGAATTAACAATTCATATGCAAAAATGTTTTATTGTAAATGTCACTTTCACATAAAACCAATCAGAACAATCTGTGCTGCCTTGATTTTTTTGTGCTATATCTATTCGGCGGCCCCAGTATAGTTATAATTATTTACAACAATGAATACTATGGAAACCGAGCTGTTCGATTAATACATACCAGAAATACCGAATGCGGCTATTATGTCAAATTTTTGTTTTTTTGTTATATACCTATACAGGCTGTGCACAGTTACCAGCGCACCATTGCTATATTTTAGTAATTATGTAGTTGTTTCTACTATTTATTGGAACTTAGTTCCATTACTTCTGAGTAACTTTTAAAGTAGGTGGAACGGTATTGCCACTTAGTATAGTTACTTTAAAGTGGTTGCAACTTCAAAGTTCTATTATGAATGTAGCAGTAACTTGCCCGGAGCTACTTCAAAGTTTTTAAAACTTTAAAGTGGTATTGAGAGTTCCTGTCACTTGTGTGACACCATTGCTCAACCCTTTAAAGTAACGGAACCTTACAGTAGTTTTAAAAGTAAAACTTACGTTTTTGTTACCCAGGAGAATCACTTTAAAGTGATTTCTCGTAAACTACTCCATCTCCATATTTACTTGTAAAACTTATAAGTATTTTTGTCATATTTTATTAAAGATATTCTTTATTAAAAAATATATATTTAAAGAAGGCGCTTTGTTAGTTTTCGATCTATCATATCACATTTAACAGAAAAGTTGCAATGGTTTCTAATTTTGGTATACTGGAATGACAAAATAATCAAACATTTCACCGGTTTTTGTATTATTAAGTGTACGCATTACAAATAAAACCCATTTTGTGACACGATCGCAGCATTAGTATAGAATATTTGTTAAGTTGCAAGAGTTAGAGAGAGCAATCACGCGACACGATGTGTCAAAGAGAAAAGAAGCTCCACGAAAGTAGCAATTACTACGCCGCCACGTTCCCGCTACGTAGCCTAAATGTACCTGATAAGTTACAGAGAGGTTACTGCAACGTATATGCTACCCAAAAATCGTTCCCCATTCTAGTTCCAGACACGTAATAAAACCGTAGCAATTACGTGCTTGTGACTAGTGGCAAAAACTTAATAATTCCATAGGTAGTTGCTGGTACGTAGCGATGACTGAAAATGCTGCTTGGGTTGGAGCTACGAAGTCGGTGAAATTAACAAATTAGCAGTATTCCTCCTGCTGATTAACATGACGAAGACAAAAAACAATTAAACGTCGCGTTGCTTAAAAAATTATTCAATGACTAATGGATAGGAACGCACGGACCCATGCAGTGACCTCCGCGTTTTCGTGATATAACGCTCTATGATTTTTATTTCTGGGGTAACTTAAAGATGAAGTTTACAAGCAAGCATATGAGAACGTAAATGCGTTGCAAAACAGTATTACCCACATTATTGACAATATTAATGGAGGGATACTTTTAAAAGCGACACGTCATATGTTTAACATACAGATTTCTCTGATTAATGTTTTAATATCACCTCGTATATTGGTTTATAATTATTAATATGCCATGGCATTTAGTATCACCCCGTATAATAGTTTCTCTCTTGTGAAATTCCATTTTAATATTAAATTTTATGGTGCAATCAATGTTTGACATTTCAACTACAAATTTTTCGATTTTTCGATTTTTCAATAATTTCTAGATGGGCATAAAGGTTTTCTAGCGTTCTTATTCGTTATCAAACTTTGTTATCGATCTACTTTTTTTGAAGGCGAGCCTCTTCTAAAACACCTTCTCCTCTTGAAAATTTCTTGACAAAGCAAAATGTTAGATTTTGTGCTATTTAAATGTTGGTGATTTAATTATGAGAATTCCCTTTCAATTGGATAATAATCATGTAATTAGTGCACAAAATGGTTTTTGTGAAATACTGAAAGTATTAAATCATTGTTTGGAAGTTACGGAATAACGAAATTTAAGTTTTGTTTGTAAAGTAATATTTTTAATTAATTAAAGTTTTTTTTTGTTTTATTGAATCAATAAGACTTTTTCTAGACGGTAAGTATTATTTGTAGGGAATTCCGTTTGGCGTTAAATTTAGTTCGTTTTTAATCCAGTTTTGTATCTTGATAACTAATCTTCAATCTAAAACTGCAAGTTTTATTCGTTTGGCGTTAATGGCGAATACACCATAGTGGCTATTAATTATAAAGAGGGATCGTAATTGTATTGATCTGGAATTTCTAAAGCTGCAATTGGATGTAAGGCATTAACAATGGTTTTGTCATCCGCAATATTTTGAGTACTCATGGCAACTGGAAGTCTTCTCCAAAAGGTTTCTAACAACCTGGTAGTCATCTACTACGAGTCACCGGAAACAAAGTTTCTAGACCAAATCTATGTTATTGAAACAACCAATCGGGTTTTTTATATTTTCTTTTCATGTGAAAAGGTCACTAACTAGCTGTATTAAAATTTAAAGGTAAATTTAGTTGATTTATAAGTAATAGAATTTTCAGAAGTAGCGAGTTAACAAAAATCCTTAATGCGACAAAAAATTATTTTATATAAAGTTTTGACGTTCAACTCCTAAGTAACTAAGGAGTTTAATAACGATTAAGGTTTGATTTTATAAGTATATTTAAACTAGTTATGAATCGTTTAGATTAATTTACAGAAGCACCAGGTGTTTAATTATTTATCTTTTTATGTAACATTGGGTCGTATTCACGTCTCACTATTAAGTTAATGTTTAATTACTATGGCGACCAATTCTAATCTTTTCCCATCTATTAGAATTAGATAAAACTATCTATTTTCTTGTTGAGCTTAATCGTAACTTTAGTTAAATACACCTTTAATGATGGCATGTTAATATGGCCCATTACTATTAACTATAGTAAACATTAGTTAAATAACAACACAAGGCATTATCAACTACTTAAATAATCAACAAATTAAAAAAGTTCATTATCAATCTAAGGATTGAATAACCATTTTTATGTATATATGTGAATAAATAAATAAATGATATTATTTTAAGATCTATAGCTCCGTTGTTATGCAGAACTACTGATTGACTTAAACTAACCATGCTGGCGCCCATGATCCATAACTCTGTTAAATCAAGTGGCATTCCAATTCACCTACGATCTCCCTTAATTTAAAAAGAGAACGAGATTCTTTTATATTATATTTATTAATATTTATTTTGTATCATTATTTACTACTATCTAATAAATGTTTTAACTTGGATTCAAGAATTTTTGTCATTTTTTCAACACCTATAACGGCTGCTATCAAGATTAAAACGAATTAGATAAAAAATAACAAACAATGGCCCATAACTTCTTTATTTTTTATTTTAAAGAGGTAATAAACAAACTTTTGTATTTATAATGTCGCTGTCCATTCATTTCTACAAAAATATACAGGATGTCCCATTAGAAAAAATGTTATTTTACCGACTTCGTATCTCTTATGGTTTTCGAATGTGCAACAAAATATTATCCACCCTGTATTTATTTTATTTATTTATTTACTCCCATTTGCTTTTGCATAGCAAGCATTAGCCGCACCACCCCATCCTATGATTCCATAAGCTAATAATGATTGAACAAGGGTGTAGTGCATGCCTAGAAGCTGTTTTATGGTTAGGACTAGGATCTCCCTCTTAAACAAATAGATCATTTTTCTGAGGTTACTGCTAAGATATGCTGTTTGCGCATCCCATCTCATATGTTGATCAATAATAATTCCTAAATATTTTACATTTTTTCTTTTTTTAATAACAACGTTGCAGTTACAATTTATTTGACAATTGTTTTTATTATGTACTAAGATTTCTTGTATTATCGGTTGAGTATTATCATAGGTTGTGAAGGTAATGAAAGAGCTTTTAGTATAATTTAAAGTCAACACATTCGAATCTAACGATTTTTTAATAATATTCATATGGTATTGTGCTTTATCCTTAACATTTTCCCAGATGTCTGCTTCTTCAAATAATACTCTTTCGTCAGTGAATGCAATAATTTTACCTTTAATCGATTTCTCAATAATTAAGATTAATATAAATTGAAAATAAGAGTGGTCCCAATACAGTTCCTTGAGGAATACCACATTGTATACAGGCATACAAATGAGGAAACGGTTATGTACTGTGCCTGTGAAATTAAAAATAAAATTAAACATAATGGAATGATTTGATGTTGAGGATAGTTTATAACAAATACTAAACGCAAAAAACTGTTTAAATTATTCATTAATCAATTCAAGGTTTGAATGATGTATAGTATATGTTACCATGAACTCACGTTTAATTGTTTCTACAAATATCTTTCCTAATATTATTAACGCTATAACATTCAGCTAGATAGTATAAAATAACTAACAGAAAATTAAATATTTGTATAAATATGTACATAAAGGGGAATTTCAAATCTTATCATCATGCCCTTATTATTGAAACATCCTTGGTTTTCTATTAAATCATTTATTTGGCGCTTGCGCTTGTACATTTTCTAATATAACCATCTCCCAACATTAAAACGTCTCGTGCAGTTTGTATTCAATTGCATAATACATATTAAATTGTTAATAATTACGTAACGACTAACTACAGGGTCATTGAATTATAAAATTCAAGGCGAATCAGTTGATATAATTGTCTGCCTTAGCAATTAAATGCTTTCATTTAGAAGTACCAAAGAATAGAGAGCCACCCTTTTCAGGGTGCTATTAGATAGTGCTTATATTTAAATATCTTACCTGTCGTCAAAAATGTGTATTATTATCAAAAAATCTTCTAATGTATCTATACATTTTTAATGTACACTGGCAGCACAGTAAGTAAATCTAGAACTAATTTAAGTCCACTTCTAATAGCAATTAATGTCGTTTAAGGTAATTAATTCTACATGTTATTCCAACTTGGCACAAGTAAAACTGGATTGAAACGGACGCTCAAATCTACGCACAATTATCTTCAACAGTTGATTTTAAATGCTTGTGCTCAATTTAAATTTGTATTGTCTAAAGTTTTGGAACAAGATTCATGACGTCTGTTGTGTTGCAAGACCTACATCATACTAGGTTGGAAATCTGACAGGATAAATAATAAATATTAAATAAACAAGAAGAAACTGGATATTGAAATGTAGTAAATAAGAATCGGTGCTAATTTTTACTTAAAAGTTATCATAACTCATGTGAGCTTTAAGTGCGCTTGAAAACGCATCACAATAGCTAATTTATCTTAACATAGATTTATCTGATTAGTATTCTCCTTACACGTGATATCACCATTTTAATGACGATGGCAACCCTTTTATCTCGTGTGTTAAACGTTCTAAAAGGTACTGCAACTCAGAATCCTGCCCAGTCAGGTGGAACCATCACCAGCACAATAGTTTATACAATTTGTGGTAGAGGACGAGGAATACGCAACATGTCTACTACACTTTTGGAAATAGGTGAGCCACTTAATTAGTAGTCACTATTGTTTTTTTACAAACACTTTACATTTTGTTAAATTTGGTGAACTAACAATAAATAAAACGTAACTGATAGCTAAACCGTTATGGTACATACTACTACAATATTTATATTATCTTATCAGTATTAAGATTATTGCTCCATATTTTTAAGCATGTATTAGGATTGCTCTTTTATTAATTTTATTATTAATTTGTTAATTTCCTATGTAATAATGTACTAGATTTTCTTAGAAGTTTCTGTGCCAAAATGTATCTCAATGCTAAACAACTCAAAAAGTTTCTAACATTGATTAAAAATGCATCTGCATATATTGTTATTTATCCTAACATTTCTTCTTTTTAATTTTATTCGGTTCAAAAGTCAACTTTAAACACATTAAAGCGCTTGCGCTATGTTTCATTTATGTTTTGTAGGTTTTTCAATGCTCTAATAACTTTTTCAAAATTTTTCTAAATGTAATTTTGTATTGTTTTAGATACTCCCTTAATCTCCCTAAAAGAGTCTAGGCGTTTTATCATAGAATGTATGGAAGCTGTTGGTACGTCGAAATCTCACTCGGAGGCCTTGGCTGATCTCCTAGTAGAAGCAGACTATAGAGGTCACTACAGCCATGGAATGAATCGATTAGGTAATTATATCGATCTGCTTTCTTTGGTTGATAGAAAGACTAAAATTTTAAAATACAGTGGTAGAAAGTAGAAACCACAATTAAATTGTGTGGTATGCAAATGTATATAAAAAACAGAAAGGCCATATGATAGCAATATTTTTATACAATACTATATTAGTGTGCATTATTGTTTTTTTCTTTAATTATTGAATTTACTTATCATTTATCTTGTCCAACAAGTGTATTTTTCGATATATAATCCTGCCTTCATTATTGTTATCATCATAATTGTCTAAATAACCATTATTATATTATTATTATCATGAGAACATGACTGTTTCTAGGTGAACTTCGCTTTAAGAAACTACAAAAAGTGTTCGCATTTCCCTGCAGAATTTTTATGTAGAATGCGTTATCTTTATTAAACAATCAAGTTATTAGATAATATCTTAATCTTAAACAAGAAGGTCTATAATTTATTGTCATTTAAAGATCAAGGACTTGAACATTTTGCGAACTAGAACCAAACCACAACAGATCTTTCTCCAAAATAAACCGAAATTTCTTTAGGTTTTTAAATAATTTTTTATAATATTTTTCTTAGAATAATTATTGGTACATACATATACATTAGGGTGACCGTTAAAAAAAGTTTTTTTTGAGCACCTCTTAAACCATTAGAAAATGATAACATAATTGCCAAATAAGTGGAAAAATACTTGTTTTGAATTTAAACCGTAAACATTTAATTCTATTGTTTGGTATCTTTCCAGAATTTCTTCGGCATAACTTTTTTGTTTTTCAATGTTTTTGCTTCAAAAGTGTGTATGTTTATGTTTTTGGTGTCGTTGAATACGAATCTGATGCAAAAAAAGACTTTTGACAGTTGACTTTAAACTACAACGAGCAGTTTCGATTGCATTGAGAAAATACCCAGCTAGCACACTGAGGTTATAATGACGTTATTTTTAAGTCATTATTGGTCGACGACGTCATATGACTAATAAATGATGTCCATAAGACGTCATATAATGGGACGTACGTAGACGTCTTCAAAACGACGTCTTTTGGACGTACAATACAATACGTACAAGTTTCATTAAAACGATATTATTTTAGCAGGGGCTAAGGAATACTGGTCATATTAAGCAGGTCGTCTCATAATATATAGATATTTTGACTGTAGTATATAATAGATGTTATTTCCAATATTCAACTATTTATTTATAATTCCTGTCTTAGTCCTAGTAGACGTCTTTGGGCTGTGACATAATGATGTCAGTTTCACGACAACTTGCCGTCGTTACTGCCGAAAGACGGCGACATTATGACGTCATTGTGCTGGCTGGGTAGTGAGAAAATCCTATTTTTATTTATTATTTTGTTATTTATTTATTTATAAGATTTGAATGCAGACCGGACGAGAGGTATTATTTAGTGCACCGCTCGTGGTTTCTAGTCCCACTTGGGGCGGCGAGATTTTTCTAATTGGAAAATGCCGTCACCTCAACTAGCGGTTTGTGTATTTGTGTTGCATGTTAGATGGGGAACATATGACTTAGCTGTTGGTACCATGTAGTGTAAGCTTGAAATAAAATAATTGAATAAAACAAGTTGATAGCTGTCAAGCGTCAGGATTCCATTAAAACGTCAGATTTTTAAATCATCGACCCAAAAAATCCGGGTATAGACGAGATGCGGCGATTGCTAATTATTTTGGTAATCCTATAGTCCACTTGCGCCGGAGCCATTGCAAGTACATAAAATATTCGGGCTAATTTGAGCTAGTTGCTGTCCCATGAGAGCTCAGCAGGTAACACAGAGATGTATTTGCACTCCTTCATGTCGATCAGTGGCCAATTAACCTTTTTTTGGAATATATATCTTGGTTTTTGTTATTGTTTTTTAATGTGTGCTGTTTCATTTTTTTAGATTCAAGATTTGAACCGTTATTTATATTTCCGGTTGATTATTGTTGATTATTGCTCGGACACGGTTTATTATATAGATTAATATAATAATAATATAATGTTTATTCATAATAAAAACACAATTTTTCTTTCACTATAAATAAATAAACATAACAGAAATCGCAGAAGCTGAAAAAATCCGCTTATAAGTGATTAAAACGAATAATTCCAAAACAATTTCTAAATGATTTTAAAATTCCGCAACTTTGTGATTATTATTTAGACGTTCTTGTCATTACCGCTTATTACTTTTAAAATCTCATTAACAGTAATCCTACATCAAACCTTTCTGACTATTAATTTAAAAAGTATATCTACATTTGCCATATGATATTAGCACTACTAAGCGTTTTCTACGAATTCCTTCATTTTAGAATTTCTTCTCAAGTTCTGATATTGTTTTAACGTTGTTTTATAATATCCCTCTTTAAATAAAGACCCGCAAATAAAAATCTATAATATAATAATTACTGTCATATCAATTATGTTGTAATTATTATGTACAATAATAATTATTGTCATTTGAATTCAGTTACTTCAGGCATAATCTAAAATCTTGGACCAGCTTCAATATTTTATAACAAAATATATTACATACAGAGTGTCCCACCAAACAACGAAACGAGCTCGTTTTGAAGCACTAAACCGCAAGTTTTCGAAAAACCGCTGGACACGTTAAATTTATTAGGCAGGGGTGCATGTCATATGACTTTTTCCGTTCAGCCATTTTCAACCCTAAAATGTTTAAATGTCATGGGGTGGGAAAAGACATACCATTTGAAAGCACAATGAATTTGCTTTGCAGTATTATTTTTTGGATTCCGAGTTATTAGATTAGTATTAGAAGTACAAATTCAAATTTAATTTCACATTTGTAGCATTTGTCGAGTGATAACACGGCAGCAAAGGTTCTGCTCAAAATGTCGTTCTGCAACATTTGTGGTGTGATTAGACGGCATTCAGTAATTATAATTGTCGTAAATCTGCTAAAAAGTCCGGTGTCGTTACGTAAATTTTATTCTTCAGATGGCTCCACAAAACTAAATCTAGCGGAGATAGATCTGGCCTTAGAGGCCATTCAAGAGCGCCCCTTCTTCAAATCCATTGACCCGGAAGCCTTCGATATAAATACTATCGAACAGGCAGTGCATAATGCGGAGTTCCGTCCTGTACATGCAAATGATCTGCGAGGTAATGATCATCATTTTCTACGATATCAGTTAATATTGGACCAATGTTGTCCTCTAACATTCAGGGTAAACGGCCAGGCTGTCGTTCTAGGAATCGGGCATGCACTACTATCCGAGACTAGCTCAGGATGATAGAGATGCGGGCAGTTGTTTGAGGTGTCGGACATGGGCTAGTATCCGAGAGTAGCCTGGTTGCAGACCACACGGCGTTCACCCTTAGAACTGGTTGGTATGTATCCAATCCCAGGTTAGGAATGGAAACGTGCCACAGACCGTCGTTAGGGGTGTCGGAGGTTGTTTTACACTATGATTCTAGAGGTGTCCGATAAATCGACTCACTAGTATCCGAGACGAGACCTGAGGAGGTACCTGCCAAAACGTGGGTAACGAACGATACAGTCGGAAGTAATGTGTAGTAGAGATTCACGAAAACATTTCGCGACGAAATACTTATTAACGTTGAGGAAAAAATTCTGATGCATGAGTACCGCTGTGGGTGAAATTGATTCTTACCGCAGACTTAGTCTGATGAAGGAGAATCAAATGAGGTTTATCTCGGTTGGGGGAGGGGTAAATCCTGGCAAATGGAAAAATGCATGCCACGAGGTAGATGTGTTTGGGGAAGAAAGTATGGGGATCATGCTATGACTGTGCAGTTCCAGTCGTATGATCCACATAAACTGTTAGGAACCACTACGCTTGAGGGATGTTGATGCGAATATATAGCCTCTCACGCTCAACTTCACACCTCACATACCGAGTTATTGACAAAACAACGGTATCCGAGTTGTTGACTTAACTCACTAGTTTAGACATTTAGTTTTTCGGGGTATTGAGAGTGTGTTTCACGAAATATCCTCGGATTAGAATCTCCACTAATGTCAAACCAATAGCGACAATTATGGCGATTGACTACCATTTACGAAAAAACGGAATTCGTCGGAAAAGCAGATGTTAAAAAAGAAATTTATCGCTCGTTCACTTAAAGCCTCACAAAATTACAAACGGCGATGAAAGTCGTCTTCATTGAGTTCTTGTTGCAAATGAATCTTGTAGGGCTGAAACTTGTGGTGTTTTAAAATTTGTTGAATACTGGCTCGATTAATACCCGATACTATAGTATAGCCTATAGCCATTTGTCTTGTACTCAACGTAGAATCTACAATAACGTGGCCCAGAACTGTCACTTCCACCACTTCATTTCTTACTGGATTTTCAACATTTCCCTTTTTATTTGCCACACACCTGGTCTCTCAGAATATTCTTACTAACTTCAGGACATACTTGCGATTCACATGCTTATCTGGATGTCGCTGGTTGAGCAACTGAGCGCTTCTTTCGGCATTTTCATTGTTTGCGAAGAAAAGTGCAATTATATCAACTCTTTCTGCAATCGAATAAACAATTGGAATATTGAATGAATAGATACAACGAACACTTCGAAATACGGCGTTTAATTGCCTAACTTCTAAAAGTTCATTTTCTGCTCTTACATAATCTTCTGGGTACATATCGGGTTTTTCTGATTTTGGGCCATAATCTACATCTGCTTCAATTTGCGTTGGTTGGCGAAATATTTTCTTGTGTTTGAAATATCCAATCTCTTTTAAGAGATTTAAGTTTAAGTTTAACCTGTGGGGATCAATTGTGATGATTGTTACCGACACAACAAGCGTGAATACCGGCAAGAAGACAGGCGTTGTTATTCGGCTGCAGCAAATGTTCGAAGAGAAAGGGCACCCCGATCCCAAGTTCATCAGTTGCCAGCACCATGTACTGGATCGCATTCTTCGCGTTGTCATGGACGATGAGCTCTATGGGTCGACTAAATCACCAAACATCGAATACTTCTTTGTGCAGGATTTGATGAGATCAAGCAAACAAGCGGCTGGAGAGACGACATGAAGTTTTAGTCATTTTGTGAAGTTTCAAAAGATCCCAAACATCAGCAATGCACGCTGAAACTCTCGTGCCATTCTAGTCCTTCTTGCGTTTATTCTGATGCCTGAAACCTGGAGCAGCCTGCGTAAAATCTGTTCCTTCATTTATTACTTATGGGCTGACCAATGGTTCAGCAGCCAATTGTTCCAAGCTGAAGATTTTGATGAACTATCTGCAGCTCTAAATGAATACCCAAAATCATGAAATAAATAAAGATTATTAAAAGTTTCACAGTTTTATTAAAATATACCTGACAATATTGTTTCGACAGCTATGCTGTCATTATCAAAGGTAAAATAAAATAAAAAAAAATAAACAAGAATACCCAAAAGGTCTCAAATGCTTGGAAACCCACTGGAAAACGGATAAATCTCCAATCAACATTGCCCGAAGCAACCAGTGCTGTGAGCGTGCGATCAAAGTTATGCAAGACTCCTGCCGCAACAAGGACAACCTCCCACTGAGATTCATCCTGTACAATGACATTATCGTGAATAATTGACTTCCTTGTGTCTTTGATGACCCTATATAATGTTGTATCGAGTGTTTTTTTAAATTTGACGTCGAAGGCGGCTATGGGTAGTTGATTGTGAACGGATCTTGATCGTATTAATAAATGTCATTGTCAAAACGTTCAAATCCAACCTCTGTCCAATAATTCACAATCGACTATTCACAGCCTACGTTGACGTCAAATTTAAAAAAAACACTCGATATATATGTGTCTCTAAATCTTGTGTTCAATTTTGTATCTGATTACAGTGACTTCAAAAACTGGGTAAAACGCTGATAATTAAAATTTCTCAAATCATTTTGTGCGTGATGTTTTTTATCAAATCACCTTGAAAGTAAAATTTTATCTAATCTTTAATGAAAGCTCATCAAATTATGATACAAGGAAGCCAGGCTGTAAAAATGTCATCACCCTAGTGTCCTACTTATGATATATACGTTATTAATTACATATAAATAATGTAAGTGTATTTATTCTTTGTTATAAATTAATAATTTGAATGAAAATGTTAAATTACGCTTTTTGGATAATTCTTAATTTTTGCGAGAGTTCTAAATTTAATAATTAATCGGACGGGTGCTTACAAACTCCATTATTTTCAAAATTTTGCTTATTTTTGTAATTTAGAGACGTCTAACTGTAACATGACAGCAGTTATTAATTTCCTGGTAAGTATTAAATGTTTTTTGCAAATCATTAAATCACGATTGATTTTCTATATATTAAATATACCTACCGTAAGTATATTTGAAATGTAGTTTCACGATAATTTCGCTAGTAAACAGTTTTTTTTTGTCACAAACAGCGAGTGTTAAATAAAATAAATTATGTTACAACTGCAAAAAAACAAATCGCAAAAATAACGTATAACATTGTCAACAAAATATTTGCTCGGAGAAGACTTATTATTGCACGTTTTTACTTAACAAATATTCGATGTTTCTTAACGGGTGCCAATGACGTCTCTATCCCGAATTAAAATTTAATACGTTCGTATTAGTACATTCGATCGTTAATTCAATATAGTGAAAAAGGATATTCAAATATAAGGTAAAGTAAAACCATATAAATATAGAGGAAGACGTACTATATGTTTACATTAAAGATAGAGAAAGAACCAACATCACAAGCGACAAGTTACTGCGGCTGCCCGTGGTGGCGACACCGGACAGTAAAAAAATACGCTATAAAACTTCTAAAACACGGTACCGTAGAAAACGCGTACTAAAGTTAATCTGGCAGATATCGATCTAATTTTTTTAAATTAATATTCAGAAAGGATAAATCTATGTTTATTATTTTGTAGATTTTAGAATATTAACGAAAAATATTGAAAAACTGATGCACAAAGTTAATGGAACTTTTAAAGCTAATTCAGGCGTTTTGTGATTTAATTTTTTAAAATCTACAAACTAAAAAACGTAGTTTTATCTTTTTTCTAAACCGGTGAAAACTAGACCTCTCTAAGTATCAAAATAAGACTGTTACGCGTTTTCTTCGTTATCCTGTTTTCGAGCGTTTTTGGCTAGGGTACTATACGCTCTTAAAATCCGAATGAAAATATTCACAAGAATTTGTTATTCTTGTACTACAGCTTCCGCACAGTCCACATTTTTGGAGAAAACTTTGAAGAAGCCTCAATATAATTATATACAGATTAAGTATATCGTCAACCTTGAATCGTCGATTAAAATGCTGTTTATAAAATCGAACGCAAGACTGTCTCCAATTGCTCTGGTTCTAGAAATGTCCGTACCATTGTCCATCTTAAAATCTTTCTAGAGACTGAATCACTGAATGAATTATTTTATCAACTGCCAAAAGTCTTTTTTGGCATCAGATGGCAGAAACATTGAAAAACAAGAAACTTATGCAGAAAAAACTCTGGAAAGACACTAAACAATAATTGTATTAAATAAAAGTACCCATTTTTAAAAACTTCATCAGTTTTAGGCACGGTTTAAATTCAAAACCTACTTCTTCATCATTTTCTAACGTTTTAAGGGGTGCGCGAAAAAAAACCGTTTTCTACCGTGATCCTAATATACATACATAATCCATTCATCTCTGCCGCATTTGCAGTGTCGGAGTTTCACACAAACTCTTATATGTATTTATATTATGTATTTTTGTGACAATTTTAATTATTGATCACCAAAATAGTAGTTGGTCATCAAAAATGCTCAAGAAGCACTATAAATGCTGTTACTAGAAACAGTGGCGGCTCGTGCTGACTTTTTAGGGTATGAGCAAATCTTACCTAATTTTATTTAGAACGGAAAATAAAGTCCATGAGACGATCACACTTGCCTATAACTCTAGAATTAAAGTTTTTTGTATTTTGAACTAAATCCTTTTTTTTCTTGATAACAGAGCTAAAGCATTTGACCGTTCTTGTGACAACGATAAAAACAAAACACTATACGCCTAAAATATATATCAAACCTCCTCCAATAGCTAAGCAAGTATTTATATTAAATTATATAATTAATTATGTAATATATAATTTTTTTAATAACACTTTTTTAGTCGAGTAATAAAGATTTAATATAAATTTTGCATTTTTATAATTTTTTTTAATAAACCATTTTATTTGTTAAACACGTATTCATATTTTCTCTCATTTTAAAGGTTGCTAATCGGACGAAGACACTACACCAATAAAACATATCGACTAAAAATATATTATTGCAATTTTATTATTTATACCGTTCAATAATTTAAATTTTATTGACAAAAAACGAAATTATACCAACGGAATTCATATTGAATGTAGGTAATTCTACAACAATAAAACACTATACGTGAACACAAATCACAGAAAAAAAAACACTAACACTATTAATGCTTTCGAATATAATCGAGTATTTCCGCACGGGCTAAATATTTATCAGCCCGGAAAGTTGAAATTCATGTATTATGTAATTTTCGGAAGCGGTTTAATTAGTGTCTAAGTTAAAAATATAATGTAGTTCTGTTTTAATTAATACATATAAACGAAATTATTTTTTATTTTTGATTACTGCAGCCCTTATATACCAGTCGCCACTGCCAGAATAGTTATTTATGTACCAAGGGCGTTAGAAAGATGATAATGCTAGGAGGGCGACAATGTTCCAGCCCGAGGGCCTGAAGGGCCCGAGGGATGGAAGCCGCCCGCTGGGTAAAAAAATCCTAATAGCACTAATGTCATCTAAAAAATTAATTAATTTTAGCTAAGAAGTTTTTGTGGGTAATTATAGTCAGCACAAAAGAATTCGTGGATCATACGCCCAGAAACTACGTGCAAATACTCGTTATTTGTTGTACTGCAACATACTTGTACACAAACATATATTTCCCGGCCTAATGATCCAAATTACTATTGAACGTAACGCCGGCACCGATTGTAAAGTAAACCATGAGCGGGCGTTATGAATATAACGCCCGCTTATAATGCCCTGGTTGTTATGGAGTTGTTTATGTAGTTCGTAGCACAGGTATAAACAACAAATAATATGCAAGTGAAACATAAATGTATTTATCGACCACCAAAACTATTTTTTCAATGCTAACAAAATGCAATATCAGAAATAGTAACTGAGTACTAAAATTAGTAAAAGCTGAGCGCCAAACATAAAAGATCTTTAAAGATGGTAAATTATCTCTAAAAATAATGAATGACATCCCATATTATTCGATAAGCTCCAAAGAAAAAAAAAATGAATATACAATATAACTATTAAATAGGGTTGCCAGATCTC
This sequence comes from Agrypnus murinus, assembly GCA_929113105.1. NCBI lineage: Eukaryota > Metazoa > Arthropoda > Insecta > Coleoptera > Elateridae > Agrypnus > Agrypnus murinus. Next base: position 171,612,541 of record OV816026.1, on the reverse strand, counting down.
ATACTTTATGATTTCCTATATTTTATACAAAATCGCCTATATCATATTCGAAATGACGCGATCTGACGCGGACAGTCTGGCGTAGGGACGATCTAGCGTGGACTCATTCGGGTGCAGACACGATCTGACGCGGGGACGGTTCAAACTTGTCATTCCAAATCACATGGATGAATAAATCCAGTATTAGAATATATAATAACAATTGTTCTTATGGGAAATTGATGTAATTAATTCAAGTAATATATAAATATATCTAATGTATATAATCTCGCTCTGCATTCCCACCCTCCTACCACACCGCCAAAACCTTTGTTCTGCATGCACTGTCTCTATCAAAGATACACAAAAAGCCGTTTTTGAAAAATCTTTTTTCGAGTGTTCTTGCTTCTAATCTTGGCTTTCATACTGGTAATTGTAATATAACTTTTCAAAGTGTGAATTGGTTCAGTTCATATATTTCAGGTTATAACCATCCCTATCGCCACAGATAACTAGATTTCGAAAATGAAACGGTACTGTCCGGTGCCTACCAACTAAAATCCAAAACAGTCTCGAATTTCATATGTCGAGGAATTAAATACCAGAGATTAGGTATTTCAAAATGTTAGCATTTAATTGAACATAAAGATGCTTATTTTACTGCGCTCGTTATTTTTCTTTAGGTTCCCTCTTTTAAGCATTCTACAATTACCTGATCCTATTAAAAAGACAATAAAGAAGGTTCAAGAGATAAGTAAATGAAATGGGCCGGTAAAGATTATTTTTAAAATTAATTAATCCATTTATCAATCTTTTATATTATTATACTTTAAGTATGTAATTTGAAATGTTTCTAACCTCTAACGTAACTAGTTTTGCATTTTTGTGCGTAAAAAACACACTTTAGTTAGGGGAAACCAGGGTTAGTTATTGCATGGGCTGGTTGTTACATTTAGTTTAAAATACGCTTCACAAAGACTGTTCTGCAGGTTCTGTTCCAAGATAAGGTTGTCTGAGACAATATAAAAAATGTGGTAATCGTTGTCAATGTCGGCGAACATTATTATCAAATTTTATCTCGATATTTGCATTGATTAAATTCATATGTCGCAAAAGTTAGAGAACAATTTAAATGGAATACGACCCTAATCTTCCAGTCTACAGATTATGATTTCTTAGTGAAATCGTAGATTTCAAGAAATTAGTAGGCCACAGTCGCAGACGGAGAAGAAAGACGTTATTTGGGGTAAAAGAGATGCAGCGTCGCTCGCACTCCTACCTGCCATCTTTTATTACATCCGACTCTATCCAAAGTGCACCGCAAAACGTTCAAGGAAGAAATTCGCTACCTGACTGATAAGGCAGCGCATTCTAAGGTTACACGGCAGCTTTCGTTGGATGGATTGTATGAGACTGACGCCAGTGGCGCAGATAAAGTTATTTTCTGGGAAGGAATAACTATACGTAATTTAAAGTTACACATTTGTTTATTTACGATAATATACGAACAAAGATACAAATAAAATTTATTTTAATTCCTGGGCGGAGTAATTACTCCATACACCCCATTCCTATCTACGCCAGTGACTGACGCATGATTTTAGTTAAATGAAATATAAATGAAATGATATAATAATGTAAAAAATATTGTATTGCATACACTATACAGGGTATAAGGGGTACTATGCATTAATTTTAAGGGCTGATAGAAGACGTCAAAACGAACAAAAAGTCTTGTATAACTTTGTTCTAGGGCATACCACTTCTTCAGAAAATAAATAATAAAATTGTAAACTTTAACATCATTTTGCTGCGTTAATAATATTAGTTTATTTATGGACCAGAATATGCATCTCATCTAGCACAACAAAAAACTTTAATAACATTTTTTTATGATCAATCGTTTACTCGTAAACTCGGATACTTTTACATTTAAAAACCCAGTTTTTTCTAAAATTTGTAAATGTTCAAACCTGATCTGCTCACCTCACGTCCTAAAAACACTAATGATGGAATGAACTCGATTTATGTTTGATGGATGAATGCTCCTAGAAGAATCAGGAACATTAGAGGCTTATCTAACTGACTTTTATTGGTAGATATGAATAGTGGACGTATGTAAGTTAAACAATCTGAAAACCAACTTGCTGCTTCTTTGATTACAATGGTATTAGATGTCAGTAAGATATCTGATAAATTAAATAATTGTTATCATTGTTATATTGTACGTGATATAAAAGGATTATTTTCGATTGAACCATTTCGGAAAAACAAAAACAAAACGCTTTAAAAGGCGGCCAGGTCAGTGGCGTGTATAGCGGCCCCAATACCTTCAAACTATTAGAAGTTCACGTGTGTTAGAAAGTCCGCCTGAGAATTCTGTAAAAAGTCGAGTTTTGTAACAGTAAATAAATAGGTTTGATAAGACCTATAAGCATACATGCATGGGGCGGAATGAAGAATATGGCCTAAATAGAAAAAGGTCCAAGCCAATCATTCTCAGACATTTTCAAACATTTGTGGAACGGTCTAGACTTCTAGAGGAAATCTATGAAAAAAACCGTTAAAACAAGACTTGAATTTGCTTTGCTCCAGAAAATGCTCATCAGTACATTATATATTTAAAAGTATCTGTGTAGATTTTTACAAACATATCTTTTATCTATAGTACCAATATATTAAAATAAATTTTTGATTTCTATTATAGATATGTACATTAGTGACGTCCAAAGTGGAACTTGCAACGCACAAGCAACACCTAAAGTACTTAAAGAAAGTCCAGCTACAGCATGGGTGGATGGTCAAAATGGTTTAGGAGCTGTTATTGGTAATTTCTGTATGGACCTAGCTATTCAGAAAGCCAAAAATGTCGGAATTGGTTGGGTAGTTGCGAAAGGTAAAAATTTACATTTTTTAATACTTTAAAACCTTTATAAGTTTAGACAAATTGTAGTTTGCTCCTGTCTATAGGATCCAATCATTATGGTATAGCCGGTATATACTCATTACAGGCTGTAAACCAAGGACTTCTAGGAATGAGCTTTACGAATACTTCCCCGCTGATGAGTCCAACGCGTAGTAAAGAGGTAATGATTATACCTTTACTTGAAAGTACTGTTTGTTAATGGAGAATTTGACATGTTATAGGCTGCATTAGGAACAAATCCATTATCGTTGGGTGCACCTGCAGAAAATGGGGATAGTTTTGTGTTGGATATGGCAACGACTGCAGTAGCAGTAGGAAAAGTAAGAAATCAATTATTTTTGATAAAGTGTTGATGTAATTATAATTGACGATAAAATTCATTGCTTTTCTTTTAATAGATAGAAATAGAAAAACGTAAAAACGCACCAATACCCGAAGGATGGGCACAAGATACAAAAGGAAATATCACAACCGATGCTGAAGTAGCTTATAAATCTCATTGTCTAATGCCTTTAGGAGGTTCAGAAATTAATTCAGGGTATAAAGGTTTTGGCTTAGGATTATTAGTAGAAATCTTTTGTGGAATTCTTGGAGGTACATTTTCAATTGTCACAAAACTTCATTCAGATATTTTGCAAAAATTGTTATTTTCAGGTGCTAGTTTTGGTCCAAATATTCGTAGATGGGGAGAGTTTGGGAAAACCGCAGATTTAGGCCAATGCTTTGTTGCTATTGATCCAACTTGTTTTGCGCCAGGATTTGAAAACAGATTAACTCAACTCCTTGATCATATTCGCAATATGGAACCGGTAAAATAACTAAAATATTTTTAAATGGAATACTTACCAGGGTAAGCTATGTTGTAATTGCAGACTGATCCAAGTAAAGCTGTGTTAGTTGCTGGTGATCCAGAGCGTTTACATATGGATGCTGTCAATAAAGCAGGTGGAGTTAGATATCTTCCAGATCAGTTGAATACCTGTAAACATCTTTCAGAATCCCTCAAGGTGGCTCCATTAAAACCATTATCTTAGTGTAAACCATAGCTTTTAGAAAGTATCTCCAAACAAATCATATAAATAGTAGCTGCTCTATTTAGGAATTTGGAGATTTGATAAAAAAATTAATCATAATGATTTCTCTTGTCCATATATTACCAAGATTTGTTTTGAGGTTCTTTCTAACTAGGTACTGTTTATTTCCTGTTAGGTACCTAACTGCTTCGAAGTGATAGAGAAGACCATTCCGTATGAACAAAGGACAATAATTGTTAGGAATGCTACAAATAAAAGCTATACACATGTTAATGTTTTGTTTGTTTAGTCTTTTTGTGGCTAATCTTAAAAGTGAGATTTGAATTTTTAATCTAAAACATAGTTACATGGTTCAATTTCTTGGTATGGGACCAACTAACCGATAAGTAATCTTACCGAACCAGGTATCTAAGACAGTCTATTGTTAGAGTTATAACATTGTTTTTATGAGAAAGATAAGATGCATTCAAGTAATGAGAATCTCAATTTATTGCAAACATGAATGATCAAAATATCAAAAGGTTTTAAGAACTACCCGGCCGTAGACTTATTAGACTAAACAACGTGCGTGATTTAGGGCAAAGTCCTGTAAATGCTTTCTGATGCAGTTTGTCCGAAACTCTTAGTTGTATAAATAGGTATGTCAAGATAACTATCAAAAACTAAGTCGAGGAAGATATAATGATGTAACGATTGCAGCCATCGCAGTGACGGCCTGTACCAAATATTTTTGGATTTGCTGCATCTCCCTAAATGTTTATATTTGCTTTGTTTTGTCTGTTTATTTTGCCAAAACGTATCGTATTTCATTGCTAATATGCGTTTGAGAATATACTTTAAAGGACAGTTCTAGGAGAAATTTTTCACTTAAATTAAATATAACGCCAATTTTCAAAATATGTATGTATTTAAAATAAGGGTAGAATTTAAAGTGCATTTAAAATATTACATTTTGGGCGATAAATAAAAAATATAAATAGTTAGATTTAAACACGCACGGTAAAGTGGGTGGTAGATGGGCACGTTAAGCAGTCGGTCTCGGCAATTACATAAATATCTTTCTGTGGTTGTCGTTAAGAATAACCGCTCTACATCACGCAGAAGTGTGTATTTACTTCAGTGATTTGGCAATGTTAATATTACAAGTAACATTTATACAATATATACTATAATCAGTGGCGTGCGGTGAGAATTGAGGCTAGGGAAGCAACCACGATTTTAATTTTAATATACCTAGGTACAGGCGCGGATTTACGGGGGGAATACCCCCCAAATTTAGAAATAAGTATACATAAAACACAACAAATAATGTTTGTTTAATTATTATTTATTAAAACAAATATTTTTCCACAAATTTCCCCCTCAAAATAATTCTCTGAATCGCCCCTGCTAGGTACAATAAGAAAACGGTGTTATAATTATTAAGCTTAAAAGTTTTCTTTATTTTAAACACTATTACTATGTATTTATACTGCAACTCGATTTTCCGGTCTTAGCAAAATACCGATGCAGGTTTTAATATTTGTTGTTAAAGTTGAAAGTTCTGGTTTTGATCTGCCTGCCTTAATAATTTGTAATTTCTCTCCAAAACTGCATGCAGAAAATCTTTATTAATAATTTACAAACTGAACAAAAAAATCATCTCGATTCGGATGTATCGGAAGTACTCGAACCTTCTACCGAAGCAGCTGAATTTGCAGTCGTGACGATAATGCAATTTTAAATTTGCATACAGAACAAACTAAATAGAATTATTTGTCTTTAAAAAAAATCCAACTTATATAAATTGAAATAATAAAATGTGACAAAATACAGTCTCATTCGCAGATTTATATTACTTAAGTAACATTAAATTTAACAAATACTAAATCGAAATAATAACTAAATTATAAACTAATAACTAAAATATAAATAAACATTTAGGCATGAAGCACACTAAAAATAATGGCCAAACAATACTAACAGCATCGTCTGTATCACCACGCCCGCTGAACCACGCCAAGGCTAGGAGAAGAGCAGTTATAAGCAACGAAATCAGTGCTTATAAGCAGTGTATGTATCACATTTGAATCGGTATTACCTTTTCGTGTAAGTTTAATGAGCCTAATTTAAAATAGTACTCTAAATAATCATACTTTTTGCTGTACGTAATTGATATTGAGCTTTAAGTTGATTAAATATTACAAATTTAAATAAACGATAACCATAATTTTATAAAACTATTTTTGTTAGCATTGGTTTTTATTTTTAATAAATTCTCAAGGGAAGCATTGCTTCCATTGCTTCATGGACCGCACGCCACTGACTATAATAAAAATTACATCCAGCAATTTTGATGTTAAAATTAATGTAAATATTATTAATATACCAGCGATAAAAGATTTTGGGAAATGTTTCACGTATGTTTATTAACGCTTGTATTAACAAACAATTCAGTAACATCATTATAAATAATAAACTGGTATAAACGGCGAAGTAATGTCTCGAGGATACTGGATAAAATAACGAAGCAAATAGTTACTATTTGTGTAGAAACGAGTTTCTTGGAAACGTGTCTGCCATTATTTTCTACAGAAATAGTAAAATATTTTATTCATTATTTTGTTCAGCACCCTCTAATACTTTACCTCCTTTAGTTATTGGCATATTCAGCAAATTCGCCATTTATACCAGTTTATTATTTATAATTATTTTATTGAATTGTTTGTTAATGCAACATATGTTAATAAACATATGTAAAACATTTTCCAAATTCGTTTAATTCTGGTATTAAAAATGCATAACTTTAACTATCAAAAGTATCGGATGTCCCTAATAATATGTCCAGATACTGTAACACGCGATGAACCACCCTACTTCAAGAACATTTTTGTACTAAGTGTGCTGCACGAATCGCAGCTATTTTAAACCATATATTTTGCGTCTGCGATCAGTGCGATCCCATCCGGATACTTATAGAATTAGGTTGTTGCCTATTGCCCGAAAAACCCAGTTACAGATTGATAAACCCTGGTATCACGCTAGCGGACTTGTATTACCTCAGTATTTATTTGACCGACTCACTAACGCAGTAACGGCACTTTAACCACAACGTATATAATATATTTTCGTTTATTAATTTAAAATAATTCAAGAATGTTAAAGAAAGGAAGAATGCTCAGGATGTCTATCGCATCCTAAACTACATACATCAATACTGTCTGTACTACTCTCATCAAAGTTCATCATCGCACCTACTTTGATAACGAACCTGCAGAACGTTAATTAATTGATTAGCACGTTCATTTTCCATTTCAGGTTATGGATGTCAGTTTTGCATGCTTCTCCCAATTCAATACCACATAGGATTACACACTGTTTAATAATTCTCATGTTTCTAACCCTCCAGTCGAGTAGTCACATATCCTGGCCTTCCCAATATGTCATCTGAAATTAAATTCTACGTTAGTATTGAAGTGCAACATTCGACGTGCCCAACTTAGATTAACGTAAGAAGATTCAACGGTGTAGGATGATGAACATAAAATTATTTATAATACTTCCTTCCTAACGAATGTATCATTTTATAAAGTATGTACACGTAACCTGACCTGTCTCCCCTCTACGCAATGATTGTTAACTTCTATGAAGTCACCAAATGCTTTTAATAATATTAAAATCTTCGTAAAACGCTCAAGAAAATGTTTAAAAAGTACGATAAAAACAATTTATGTTACTACTGGAATAAAGGCATTAATTTACAAGCGCGAAACTTTCACCACGAGGTCGTGAGACCGAGTCAAATAATCGCACAAGTGCTATTATCCCTTATTATGCTTTTATCCTTTATCCCACGTGTATCATACAAAATTTTATCTACGACACTTTTTATGTCATTCATTACCTCACTGGTGTATTAATGAACTTCATTATCAAACTCAAATGAACGACATATGAGTTTTAGTAAGTAGTCGTAGATAAAACAGTAAGTGTAACTATGCTAAAAACCCTTTACAAAACCCGACAGCCTTCATGGCGATACACTGATTCTAAACCTTTTGAACCTAAAGCCCAGGCTCATAATAATTCGGACATATCAATTTTTGATAAAAGACACCCTGGAACTTTTACTTCGAAGATTTTCTCTTGGTATACAATACGACTGTTTCTTGTTGCTAAAGTGAAGGACTGCTTCAGAACCTACTCCGTGATAACGTTCATGAAATCATATTAGGAGGATCCCGTGCATCACCTTTTCAAAGTTTTTGGGAATCCTGTTAATTTATAAACGCAAAAAAGCCGTGTGAAAACCTATATTGAATTTAATGAAACTAGGAATGGGGTAGGTGAAGAACCACTGCTTCAGAGTGAAGCAATGGCTCATATCGCGTATACTACGACGTACAGAGTACGTCTTAGTATACGCGATATGAATACTGCATCTTGTGGAAGTGCAAGATAGTACCTATCTCTGCAGATTTATAAAACGATGTACGTTGCATAGAACGCAAAATAGCGATTGCGATTTCAAGTTCAGTCACTCTAGTACTCTACGCTAGTCATTCCTTTTTAGCCGATAGTTGTTGAGCAAGAAAACCATGTATGTCCACATTTGCAATGCAATCCAAGCTCCAAAACCAACATTGGTGATAAACGAAGAGTTTTGTGTTTATTTAAGGTATTACGAGACTAGTTTCGATCGCGTTTCAAAAATAAGAATTTTTAATTCATAGAAATCTGGTTAGCAACCAATTATTTATTAAAATTCGTAAAAAAGTATACAAAACAGAGCTAAAGCTTATTGTTGGTCTTTACGAGTCACCCTGGCCACGGTACTGTGGTACTATAAAGTATATGAACCGTGGGATCCACTACTTTCGGAGCCATATCCTGTTCATAAAATTTTACCAGTTTTCGTTGCATTCTCTCGAGTCATCATTATTTTCCTAATGAACCAGTGAATATCAGGGTCATCGTGTGTGTTGAACTCGAAAACGTATTGGAGCCATTTCTACTTTACCTTTTTTACCTGAAAAAAACTACTCTTCGTCTGTAATTAAATAATTATTTTTTAGCCTTGCTTATTTGTAAATTTGTAATGAGCTTAAACTTGAAGTTATTTATTCCATTTCAGTTACATTTTCAACTCCCGATTTATCGCCAAAGCTACAACAAAGTTGGGAAGACCCATACCAGGTGAAGAAACGAATAAATTGCCAAGAGGGAAACCAAAGGTGGTACACTCCAATTGTCTGGTGCCCTGTGGGGGAAATAATAACGTATACCCGAATCGGGAAAATGAGCCTGAAGTGGCTGTCAATAGAGTAAGGCCTGAGAATGATCAGACGACCTTTGTAGAATTTATGGCTGCGTTTACCAGAACCAGAAAAGCGCGATCCGGAGTAACCACCGAAGTACAACAAGATCTCTTCAAGGTCCCTGTTGTTTATTCCATTGCCCACTGTGTTTCCGAGGACCTTCGTACGGCAAGAGGTATTGCAGTAGCGTTTAGAAATAAATTTGGACGGCTGGAAAAACTTCGAAAACAGAATGCTTCTGTTGGCAAAGCCTTACACTTGCCGGATCATGGACGCTTCATTTACTATTTGGTAATAAAGCAACTTTACTATCAGAAACCAGTTACGTGGATCTGTTGAACGCATTATGGGATTTGAGGATCGACCTATTTACCAAGGGCGTTAACAAACTGGCAGTCCCAAACTCGGCTGTAGGCGGGTCCAGTTGTATCGTAACATGCTGGAAGTTATCTTTAGAGGTACGAACGTGATTATCTTGGTCAGCAGCTTTGACGCACAGCCCGGGTCAAGGCTGTAACGGTATTTTTTATCAGTCCTGAATAAATGTAATTTTGTCTACATATTTACTGAAAAATCTAAATTCCGGTCCTGCAAATTTACGTTCTTCTTGTAATTTAAAATCATGTTAGCATTTGGTACAAATAAACATATAAAAATTATTTTAAAAGGTTGTGTTTCAAACCTTCATGGAATTGTAAGGACATTTGGGCAATAAATTATTTCTTTCTGTGTCTTATTTACTCACGTGTGCGCTAGCTAAAATGGCTTCGTTCTTGAAACCTTGAAAGCTTATAAACACACTAAAATTTATATAGTTCTCGACGATATTGCAGTTCTGCGTTCCGTGAAAATATTATAAAAAATCTCCTTTATCTAACGAATGATGCTTGCTACGTGTTAAAAATCCCTTTCGGTTATTTACATCTGCGCTAAAAACATGATACGTCTGCCAAACTTGCTTTAAAATAACATTGCTTTCTATTTTGTCCTTCGTGAAAACAAAACTGCGTAATTTCTAGCCTTTTAGGGTCAAAATCTAGTATTGGAATTAAGAAGACTGCCCTTATTATCAACACGTGGACTGTATAGCCCTGATTCGTTTAGGCGAAACCACGCGACTTTTTGATTGGTGTATGCAGAACTGCACCCTCCAAAATATTCCGTATATAATAAAATAACCTTGGGTTTTTAAAAACAGAGTTTCACTTCAGTTTCAGTTTTAAGAGGGTATAGTTGATAGAGACGTCTTGACCATTTTCGCTGACGGCCGGGTATCGGATGCCAGTGCCTAATTATTTGAAAATTTGCAGTTAACAAAAATACCGTTGTGTAATTAGTTTTCCGGACGTTAATTAAGAATTTGCGGTTAGCAAAAGTACCGTTGTGCAGTTAAATATTTTTCCGGATGTTTGTGTTTCTAAAGAACGGGAAATCTAGTTTTTCCTATTAAAAGTGTAATAGCTTTAATACAGTTTACCTATGGAAATAAATATTGTATCGTATATCGATAAAAATAGTTCTCGTACCGAAATACCTATAAAAATTAATAACTACAGACTTTATCTTCAGTGATCGAAATCTCGGATCAATAATGAAATCCGAGTTATGTGCTTTATAAATTCAGTTCGGATTTAAATAATAAGTGGGTTGTTTTATGAAAAATAACGAACATTTGCCGATGGTTCTTAAAATTAATTCAATAACCAAATCTTATAGAAGTTTTATGGTTGCATTTAGTTACTTTATTTTGGGTGAATTTGTGAATAATAGTTAACCTCATACAGGCATTAAGAGGGTTAATTCATTGCATACTTGAATAATGTGAAAGCAGAAATCTACAAACATTCCAGTTTCCATTCGTCCAGCAGTGATTATTTTGGTGTGTGCAAGAGTCATTTTTGTGCAATTTAGCGTTAATTTGGTTTGCGAATTACCGATAACTACAGGTACTGTGAATTATGAATTTCTTTTTTGAATGTTAAATATTTATGTGAATTTCTTTGGATCTTTGTAATATTTCTACAGTCTGTTTTGTATTTATACGTAATTTGTATACAACTTTTATTCATTAACAAATTTTACTAGTCAAGAGCTCTTAGGTAGCGAATTATTACTTGAAGTTTTGAGTTTAAAATTTGTAATTTTCTTATATCTTATTTTTCTTTGTGTTTTCTAAAATAAAAATGATTTTAAAGTTAATTAAAACCAGTATGACTGAACAATATAATTATGAAAGTTTCTATCTATATCTATATTTTTTATATATATTTCTATATTATATTTGATCTATTTAATTATTATTATTAAGCTTCATAATCAGATGGCGCCCTTCTAGTGTATGTTATTGTGTTTTGAAACCTTTATCCATTTCTTTAATAATTAGACAACTGCAGAACCAATACCTACGACCTGAAATTCAAATTTGTAAGAAAGAGCTAAATCTCAAGCCGGCAACTTTGAGCATTTTATATACAGTAAGTATCGTAATTTGTGTTCTAAACTAGTTTAAGTAATATGAACTTTTTGTTTGAAAGTTTAAGCTTTGTTTATTTAGTTTGGTTAAAAAACGTATGTTTCAATTGTCGTCCAATCGCGGGGCCTTTTTTATTGTTGTTTATTTTATCGTACAGAAAAGCTAGCGTTTCAAGGCCAACGAAGAGTGTCGACTTTCTAGTTTAGGATTTCTACCGCAATGGAACGTGTAGTCGAGGTGAAAATTGTCGATATCACACGATCCTTTCTACAGGAACCAGAGAATAAAACCTGTTCCAGGACAGAACAGACTTGAAGAGGGGAGCAGTGTAACAAACGGGAAAATTTCATGTATAGGCTGTCGGCGAAAGCAGACTTCTAGAGAATGCCAGGCGCTTCGAGAGTCCTATAGAACATATCGAACGAGGTATATAACGCCGACTGCAGGAGAGAAGAGCCAGTTAATGAAAAGTACGCAATAAAAATAAATATATGTGTATTCAAAATAAATATTGTAGTTAATTAAATAAATAAATAGCCTTTAAATAAATTAGTTTAAGTTGGTTAATAGTTCATAATTTGCGTGTTTAATTAGTTAAGTTTAAATCTTGTTAATATTTGTAAATCTTGTTAATATTATAAGTATATCTTGTTATTGTTAATATTTCTCTTGTTATTCTTTAGCATCTTTAGTTTTATTTAAAAAGAACGTTACACTATCATGTTTCATATTAAACTGAAATCATATTCCATTGTGTTCCATTAGCTTTACTTCCTAATTTTTCTTAACTTTGTTGGTAGTGGTAGCCAGGGTTGCCAGGTTGGGCGAGATTCCGCCGTTTGGGCTAAACGAGCGCTCTATTTCGCGGGGGAAAAATGTGTTTCGCGGAATTCCGTCCAATGGGCGAAATTTCACCAGGCTGTCCGCTTTTTGAGCTATCTCGCGATTTTATTAATAATGTCTTCAAATGTTGGAGTTTACAGCAGATTTTTATGATAATTTTCACAAACGAAATGTGATATTCGCAATGTTGGTAATTTCTACTAGAGAGTTATGCCTGTGTTTTGATAACGTGATACGATAACTTGATGTGATCTGATTTAATGTGATCTTATTGAATAAGTCCTTAAATTCTTTATATACAAATAAGTCAAAAATACAAATTAGTGTTATAAATATGAAGTTGTTTCAATAAAGCCCTCATATATTATTATTACTCATCATTATTCGCCATTATTACACATCAAAATATCAATTATGCTCGTTAATAAACTTGAATTTACCGCTTGTACGTTCGAATAGAATGCAATGTCTTCATTGGGCGGAATTGGGCTAACTCGGAGCCCTCTAACGGCGGAACATTGCATTGAGTATCTGGCAACCCTGGTGGTGGCATCCTGTTTTTGTTCCTGTTCTGTGAGATTGCTTCTTTATGTTATGTCTCTCTAGGGGAATTTCCATCTCACTCTTTCTTTGTCCTCTGTATTTACTTCTCCATTCGCTGTATCTCCTCTTCTATAAAAACTTGTCAGAAAATTTATAGTAAGAATCTACTCGATTTATTCCATTAAAGCAACTTTGGCTAGTGTGCCACAAGGGTCTTTCTTAGGTCCAGTTATTCACACGATAGTTCGATACGAAGTTCTTGTAATGTATGCTGATGATATATGTTAGTACAGTATATATAGGTTTTTGGGTGGAACTACTTCCCACAAAAACGGGGTGTGAATTTCTTAGTTGATTGTTGGTATCTTTTTGACATACTAAAAGTCTAGAAAAACCTGAGTGTGCAAAATACGTTTTTTAGTCGCCATCTTGAAAAAAACATCAAAAATTAAAAAAGTCATGTGTGGTGTCAAATTACGAGAAATTTCATGGTGAAAAAGATAATAATATTGGTTTTTAGAAGTAAAATGTCTCGAAAAATGAAGTAAGTGGTATCTTTTTGACACACTAAAAGTCTAGGAAAATCTAAGTGTGTAAAAATATTTAAATTCCATTTTTTTATCAGGTTAATTCTTTAAGTCTTCTAAGAAATTGAAAATGGCAGAAAGGAACTGTATCTTGTGCTCTCACAGTAAAAGCGAAACTTCAAAGTATGTTAAGTTGTCTACTAAAGGTATACAAGGTATCATCAGTGCAAGTAAAATTCGAAAAGACGATATTCATGAGTTGTTTGAACCATTTCCTGATCACCCCGTGAGTGTCCATGTCGAATGCCGCCGTCTGTACACAAATCCCAATAATATTCAGAGTGATATGAATTTGAAGTTCCATACTCAGGATGAAGCAGTAGCCAGCTGCAGTAGAGTATTACGGTCGGATATACCAACATTTACATTTAAAAAACACTGTTTGTTTTGTGGTCACTTTATTAATGTTAGTAATGTCTCAAAATTCTGTTATGAAGGCGTGTAACTCAAGAAATGATTTATGGTCAGCCAATGTTCAATCACGATTGCTATCAGTTTATGATTTACCAGCAGCAAATGCCATTTATCACCAGGCATGCAGCGTAAATTTTCTAAAAGGTGACTCGGTCCCACTGAAGTACCAAGATGATTCCCAAGACGAATTACGTTGCAAGCGTCTTGGTCGTCCTGCAGAGAAAGAAAAACATGATGCTTTTTTGGAAGTAAGTATGATAAGCCGGTTTCTGTCCAGCAGCTGTCTACTAAAATGAAAGTCTTCCTACCAGTTGGTAATGAACCATATACTCATCGCCACATGCTGCAAAGACTTAAAGAACATTTTGTTGGTAACATTATCGTTTCCAAAAAAGATGGGATGCCTAATATGGTAACTATGGGTCAAACAGTGGCTAATATTCTCTTAGATTACCAGAAACAAAAGAAATTAAAAGACCCTGAATTATAAAAATATCGTCTAATTGAAGCGCAGCAAAACTGATCAAAACAGAAATCAAACTATTGTCGACTTCAATTGGGTACTATCCCTCGTCATCAGAAATTGCGTCTGAACAAGAAAATAAAAAGTTCTTGCCACCTGTTTTGCAACATTTTTTTGATATCATCATTGGTACTAAAGCATGTCATGTAAAGAAGATTTCCATTGGACAGGCTTTGGTGCAAGCTTCAAGACCCAGATCACATAAGTCCAATCCTCCTTGGTGTTGGAAAATTTTCAGATGTGTTACAACTATATAGCAGTCATATTTCTAAGCAATATAAACTTGTGACAATTGTATTTGATGGCTATGCCATCTCCAGTACAAAGGATATAGAGCATCAGATACGCACAAAACAATCATCAGTAACTCAGTGAAATTTACTGAGAGCTCTCGACTTCTTATTGGCAAAGGACCCTATCTTTCTAATAATGAAAATAAACAGTGCTTTATAACCATGCTTGGGAAATATTTAGAAGCGAATGGCCACACTGTGATTCATGCTACAGATGATGCTGACACAGATATTGTAAAAACAGCACTGGCCTTGGCAGAAGAAAAGCATGTAACAGTTGTTGCTGACGACACCGATATTTTTGTACTTTTGATTTACCATAATACACGAAATACTTGTTTGCAGTCATCTACGTTCAGTGATAAAAAACGTGATATTAAATCGATGCAACATGTGCTTGGCGAAAAGGGATGCAAAATTATTCTCTTTTCACATGCTTTAACTGGATGCGATACCACAAGCTTCTTATTTGGTAAAAGTAAATCGGCAGCATATCGACATTTTTGGAAATGTGAGGAATTTAGCATTTGCGCTACTCTGTTTGGATTAGAAAATGCAAACAGAAAGGAACTCACAGATATTGGCACCAAAGCATTGGTATCATTGTACGGTGGAAATCACAAGACAGAGACTCTGAACCTACTACGATATAATCTCTACTTGGAAAAAATCACAACTGCCAAAAGTGAATTTAATATTGCAAGATTGCCACCTACAGAAGATGCTGCTGTTCATCATCTTCTCCGCGTACATTTATAACGTCTTTGTTGGAAAACTATGAACACCAATGTTGCCAACCCCAAAGAGTGGGGTTGGGAAAAAGTAGGAGATCAACTACCGCCCATAACATGTGAAATGAGCCCTGCACCAGAGTTATTACTAAACATGATCCGCCGCACTTGCAAAACGGATACAAATGAGCCGTGTGGTAGTGGTAGATGTACGTGTCGACGTTGTGGTGTGGAATGTACTGAGATATGTTGTAACTGTTCTGGTAGAGATTGCACAAATAGTGCACTGAAAGAAAGTGATTTAGAAGAAACTGAAGAAGACTTTTAGATTTAGCTTTTCTCTGATGTAAGATGTAAGGTTGATGAAATACAATATGCATTTGTATTATAAAACGCATTTTGATTAATATAAGCTTTCAGTTTTTTGTCCACTATTTTGTTATTTATTTTTTAAAGCCAATATCATAATCTTTTTCAGCATGAAATTTCCCGTAATTTGATACCACACACGACTTTTTTAATTTTTGGTGTTTTTTTCAAGATGGCGGCCAAAAAACGCATTTTGCACACTTAGATTTTTCTAGACTTTTAGTATGTCAAAAAGATACCAACAACGAACTAAAAAATTCAATCCCCGTCTTTGTGGGAATTAGTTCCACTTTTGCATATATCTACTATACTAAGGCCCGGTTTTTCAATTGATGATTAATTTTTGATTAAGGGTTAATTTGTAATTAATACAATTTTACCGTTTTTCAATCTATGATTAACAAAAAAGTTTATGTTTATTCTTGATTAATCTAATCATAGGATATTCTATCAATTAATTCGAATTTGATGATTAAAGTCAAAACTGACATTGCCGATTTATTGCAAATTTTTGATTAAACCATAACTCGAACCATAAGCAAAGAGTAATGATTGATGAGATTTATGAGATTAATGCTTATAGTAGTGATGAAGAGCCACGGAGACCAAAAACTATACGTTTCAGACCCAATCACTTCGAAGAATGGGACCAAAAAGATTTTTTCAATCGCTTTCGTTTATCTTCGCGAACAGTAGAAAGATTGTTGGAAGAAATAGAAGAAGCTATTTCTTATCCAACTAACCGGTGAGTGTTGCAGAGTAGTCTGCATCAAATTCTGATGTTATAAGCAAAATTTTTGTTTCAGAAATGACTGTTTATCGCCTCAAAATCAGTTGCTTTTGAGTCTACGATTTTATGCAACGGGATCATTCTTGAGCGTGGCTGGAGATTTTTGTGGTGTACATAAATCTACAGCTAGTAAAACTGTTAGAAGAGTTAGTAGAGCTCTAGCGGCTTTGCGTCCAAATTATATTAAAATGCCCGAAAACCGAAATGAAATTAACGAATGTAAACAAAAGTTTTTTAACATTGCACGATTTCCTAATTGTATTGGCGCTATAGACTGTAGCCATGTTAAAATACAATCAGTAGGTGGAGAAAATGCGGAAATTTATAGAAATAGAAAACAGTTTTTTTCCTTAAATGTACAAACTGTATCTGATGCCGACCTAAAAATACAAGATATTGTAACACGATGGCCAGGATCTGCGCATGATGCTCACATCTTTCGAAATTCTGTGTTATGCGCGTCAATGTCGATGGGAAATTTTGGAAATGGAGTTCTTGTAGGTGACAGTGGTTATCCTATAAAACCATATTTAATAACACCTTTATTAAATGTTCGAAATGATGCAGAAAATTTATTCAATGAATCCCAGATAAGAACAAGAAATGTGGTGGAACGGTCTTACGGAGTTTGGAAACGCAGATTTCCAGCACTGGCTTTAGGCCTCCGGTTAAAACTAGACACAACGCAAGCTGTTGTGGTCGCTACAGCAATTTTACATAATATAGCCTGCATTGAAAATGAACCTGAACCTCCTGTTAATGAGCATGAAGAGGCTGCCATAGAACTTGTAAATAATGTTGGCAATGACGATCAAAATGAAATAAGGGGAGAAGTTAATAATAATACAAGATACAATTTAATAAATAACTATTTTGCAACACTTTAAAAAAAGGAAATACATTAAACTACAATTAATATTTTAGTTTTTTTCTAATTTTTTGTCCACCAGTTCTATTTTTTTTCTTAGAAGTTCCATCCGAATGGTATGTTCTTCCAAAAATTTTTCTTTTTGTAATTTAACAAAATTTAATTTTTCTTCTATTAACTGATAATTAATACCGACATACTTTTTTGTTGTATTTAACTTTTTAGTAATTATTGATCGGCTTTCTGAAAATGATGGATATGAAATTTTAAATTCAGTATTATAAAAAATTATATACTTGGTGGTAAGTTATTCCTCTTGCTTTTCGCAACTAATTTTTCCGACACAGTTGATTTTAAATCTTTGGGGGTATGTGTAGACCAGTTAATGCTGTCGCCAATATCAACTTCTGCAATATTATTAATATGTAATCAATGATATTTAATACATAACATGAAATTAATCGTCTTCATCATTCCGCTTTTCATCCCTACCTTCATGAAAAAATTGTTCATTGGCCGGTGTGGCGATTTCATCATTATCTGAAATAACTTCGGCTCTAACATCTGCAGTATTATCTTCATTTACTTCGTCTGTACCCAATAAATATGAAATAATAAGAATGAATAAAAATTGAGTAAAATACAGTTTCTTACTTTGGACACAGTCGCTGTCATAAATATTATTCAAACCATCGATTTGTTCTCCCAAGATATCTTTCAGCGTTGTGTCTATATCCGTAAAATTAATAGTTTCACACGATCCTCCACCCGTTTTTAAAATCTCTTGCCTGTTTTTAGAAAATTTTTGCTTTGTAGTTCTTTTTAGATTTGCGTATTTCTCTTTGAGGCCTTTCATGCTGCGATATAAACTATGCGTGTTTTGGCAATTAAATTCTGCCTCAATTTTTTTCCACGCATTCTGTTTGTCCTTCCAGGATATAACACCTGATTTTTTATTTTCCACAATGTGCTTATTTTGTGCCACGAGGCTCACAAGCAATTGTTCTTCCTCTTTAGAGAAATTGCCAGATCGCTTATTAGCTGAGTTACTCGCACCACTTGTACTCGTCATGTTAACTACAAAATGATATTCCATTTCGATAAATCCTACATATTCAGAATATTTACTTACCCAAGAAATGGCTTTTAACCAAAATTAGGATGAATAAAAATTATAAATTTGAAATTGTCACAAATCACAAACAACCAAGGTGTCAAATTTGACAGAAAAATTAATACCAATATAATAAATTTTGAATTAATTTATAATTAGCTAATCATAATTGAATATTGGTTTGAAAAACACTATCCATGATTAATTTGAAATTAATCAACAAGTTATGATTATCTTGTTTATTGTTTCCAGCCTTATTTTGTGGAACTCCATAATCATGAAATAAATAAAGATTATTAAAAGTTTCACAGTTTTATTAAAATATACCTGACAATATTGTTTCGACAGCTATGCTGTCATTATCAAAGGTAATATAATTATAAACAAACACGTCGCTAAGGTAGATACAAAATAGGTAACTAGATAAAATAATAATAATAATAAAAATTAATAATAAAAATCATAATTAAACATCTAATACTTCCAGTAACGGAGAATTACTGAGCTCAGTAATTCTCCGTTACTGGAAGTATTAGATGTTTAATTATGATTTTTATTATTAATTTTTATTATTATTATTATTTTATCTAGTTACCTATTTTGTATCTACCTTAGCGACGTGTTTGTTTATAATTATATTACCTTTGATAATGACAGCATAGCTGTCGAAACAATATTGTCAGGTATATTTTAATAAAACTGTGAAACTTTTAATAATCTTTATTTATTTCAAAGTTATGATTAGCTAATCAAAACGTTAATCATCAATTGAAAAACCGGGCCTAATATGGCTATTGATCAAAACGAAAATCTAAATCAAGCGGTAACAGAACTACAAAACTGCTTAAACTCTATGTTACCATGGTTTCACAGATGAAAAATTAAAATGAACTCTAGAAAGAGCATTGCCAAAATGTTTACTTATAAGCATTTACCTGACTACCAAAGGCAATTCAATATTTAGGAGTCTATCTGGATTGACATCATAATCTGGGGCTAGCATATAAATGAAAAATTACATTAATTATATAGAATTAAAGATACTTACTATCAAACAACAGATTGGTGAAGTTACGAGAAGATAGGTACTTCAAAAACCTTCCATCATGTTCTAGTGGAATTACACACAATATAGGAAAAAGATAGGTCCATCACAGAAGACTTCCTCAGGACCTCTACCTTTAAAAGCCCACTAACGAAACTATTAAAATCAAAATTTAAAAGCACATTATAATTATACATCAGACTGACTACAAAGTCAACATAAACATAGTTAATAAAGGGAACGTTTTTTTTAGTGCGGTGAAATCCGATAGCGAGATGTCCTTGAGACTGAGTTTCAGTGAACGTTGGTACTAAAAACTACGAAAAAAAACTAAGAAAAGCAGACTTGTGCTGCACTAGTGCCTGTCTACTAAAGTCTTACTTTCTAAAGAAAAGAAGAATGACATAAATTTAAAATTTTGTGTAGGAAATAAGAGAGTGTGCGTATGGCGAGAAGCGATTCTACAACCTCGGAGCGTTTGCAAATTAAGATTAAAACGATCATGGCAACATCTATTAAGATATAAAGAAAAACGATCTCCAGAACTGAATAGGTGCTTTAGATGTGCCTTACAAGATTTTGTGAATTTATTATTTATGATAAGCCGGTAACCTCGGGAAATAGCAGTGATCGAGACTGATACGATACTGAAATTGGTCAGAAATAAAGTCATAATGCTCCTTGGGGAGCTTACATTTTTAGTAGATAGTGGTCATCTATCGCTATATTGTAATAATATTGGTTGCTTCCAAGTGTTAAAATTATAGCATTTTAGACTGTAATTCTTGATGTTTAAATCTAAAATTCAAAGTCAAGCAGGTCAATGCAAAACCAATGCAGGCAAGCATATTAACCGGTTGCATCATATTGCTCACTTACACAGATACAACGCTTCCCTCTAGCTAATAGAACATCCAAAAGGGTACATAGTAACAGCCGCTGTTCCATTCTAGTCTAATTCTATTCATTAAAATACAGAATGATATATTGGAGATAAGAGATGTAGAAGCCGTAGAAGATTTAGATCGGTTCCATCTAGAATCCAATCTTTAAGTTAATTTTATCTGAACTAGGCATTCTTAGTCGATGCCTAATTCTAACTAACATAAGTCGGGCCGCCGAACAGATATGTGATATTGGGATGCGCTAATAAATATAGATGGCGTTGGACAGCAACAAAATTAAACAAAATCATTTCGATATGCAGTTGGTGATTATGCAAGCAACCAATCAGACGCGTGTAACATAACCTTCAAACTTTCCAATTTGACAATCATTCTACCGCACACGGCCTTTTCGATTTCTGAGAAACAAAGGTCTCTTACACGGCCGATCGGGTTTGTAGTTTCAGGTTCAGGTATTATTTCTGTTTTGAAGGGGCGCCACAATACAGAACATCCAGGTTGTGTATTATCAAACTTTCTTTCGAAATATTACGTTACTACTCGGTTGCAAATTCTCAACGTTGTTAATAAAACATAACCTCCATTAAAATTCGCACTTGCATATTGTAATAAGTTAATATTAATGTTGAAATTCGATTATAAAAATGGAAAATCGTAAAGAAAACTCAACAAAAGAAACAAACAAAGCCTTCTGTAGAGTTTGATGAATTAAAGCAACAATTCAGTAATATTTTAATCGTGAGCAATATTTATGTTTAAATCCTTCTTATTTATTAATTTATTATGGTTATAAATAAATTGACCAAAAATGCAAACGAATAAATGCAACGAAATCGGTTGGTTCATCAAATAATAAATAAATTATATTGATGCTAATATTTATTAAAAATAAACCAATATTACTTAATATACAGGGTGGGATTAAAGTATGGAATATTAAAAAAAAGCGAACTCAACCGATTTTTTTAAAAACGCTGAAACACGTCGATTTTGTTTTTTAAAAATACACATTAATATGTGCGATTCAGCTTCCGATTTTCATTTGTTTCTAAGTTATGACGTCATCACAAAAAAATTTAAATGACAATATAGATTTTTTATAGTGGAATCCGATAGTGATTTTTCTTCCCTTTATGATCATGCAAATAAATCATAAGGTTGCATGACAAAAATTCTAAGAAAAATCGAGTTGAACTTTGTAAATGTTTGTTAGTTGTGACGTCATCACAAAAAATTTAAATGACAATATAGATTTTTAGTAGTGGAATCCGATAGTAATTTCTCTTCCCTTTATGATCATGCAAATAAATCATAAGGTTGCATAACAAAAAATTCTGAGAAAAATCGATCTGAACATTTAATGTTATTGATATTATGGTATCAATATATCAATACATCAGATCGGTTTTTCTCAGAATTTTTGTTATGCAACCTTATGATTTATCTGCATGAGCATAAAGCGAAGAGAAATCACTATCGGATTCCACTACTAAAAATCTATATTGTCATTTAAATTTTTTGTGATGACGTCACAACTAACAAGCATTTACAAAGTTCAACTCGATTTTTCTCAGAATTTTTGTTATGCAACCTTATGATTTATTTGCATGATCATAAAGGGAAGAAAAATCACTATCGGATTCCACTATAAAAAAATCTATATTGTTATTAAAATTTTTTTGTGATGACGTCATAACTTAAAAACAAATGAAAGTCGGAAGGTGAATCGCACATGTTAATGTGTATTTTTAAAAAACAAAATCGACGTGTTTCAGCGTTTTTAAAAAATCCGGTTGAGTTCGCTTTTTTTAATATTCCACACTTTAATCCCACCCTGTATACAGGACTCGACAGATGGCGCCACAATACGCAACCTGTCAAAAACAGAAATTTCTCCAACGCGACCGAGCGTCTAAGAGACGTATGTCTCTCAAATTGAGGAGGCCGCGCTACCGCATAATCAATTTTTATAATATTCCGCTAGAATGCAGGTCAGTCTTTGGCGCGTCCAAGGTACGTAGATGTAAAGCAAGCTTACAAAGATAGGCCGTCTCATTAGACGCCATTTTTTGCCCACTGACATTTCTTGGCGAAGCCACCGTAATTGTCGTTTGGCATTATTTGCGTCTTTTTATACTTCAGGATCTTCAGGTACCTATTATGTTGTTTAATTTTATAATCAAAGCTGATAAATATACTCCAGACCCTGTAAGTTGCAATGCACGTCACATCCTACGACATACCCTCAAATGATGTCATTAATTTAGTATGCTTACATTCTTTAAATGAGTGTTTATGAATATGCAACCAATTTAGTACATGTATATAAATGTATGTATTGCAATGTATACCTACACAAAAGAAAAAATCGATTATAGATTAATGTGTAAACAAGAAACAGCAGTATCACCAACAGTCGAAACACAAACATGAAAGTCATACGCAGTTAATTATTTTACAGTTTGTATTTCGACTATATAAACTCAAAATATAATACATGGGAATAAATAAGATGATGTTTATACTGGATTACAGTAAAATATACATATATTATTATACGAGTTATATAAGACGGTCTATTATGTAGCACGAGTTGTTTGGGGCACGACGAAAGAAGCGAGGAGTGTTCCAAAGGAACGAGTGCTACTATACGTCTTATAAAACAAGTATAATATACTGTTTTTTATACTTTGCGGCATTAATTATACAGAAATTGTAAATTCAAGCTATTAAAAACATTACAGTACAATCTAGTGATATTTGCTTTTAGCATGTGGCGACACTATAAAATGACTTTTCGCGTTTTGTGAGGTTAGAATGTGTCAAAATTAAATGTGTTTATATGAGCTCAGTGTGAACTCAAAGTACAAAATAGTATATTAAAGTATTAGTTTCATAAGACACGTTTTTAGCGCACGTGTCAGAGTTTAGAAAACAAGTGCGCTAAAACGTGTTATGAAACGAATACTTTATACTATTTTTTCTATTTGCGTTAGTTCGTTATTAAATAATGAAAAAAATTACTTAGTTTTAAATAAAATTTGTTAGGGATATTTTGGTAAGTAGCATAGCAGTTGGCAACACTAGAAATTATGCAATTTTGTTTTTTACATAACCTTGCTTAACTTTAGGTAATCCGCGCGACGTAGAAATTCCCATTCTTATCTCATACACACAACGCCCGCTAAGCAGCAGGACCTCGTTCAAATTTGCCAGATGTACTATACGTACTGTTGAAAATTATTATAAATTCAAAGTAGAATGTATGCCATTATATTTGTGACATAAATAATTGCTACTGATTAATGAATTAAAAACTTGGATGAAATAAGAATAATTTAATTTCATAGAATACTTTGTTTGTTAAAGAAATTAATCAGGTATAAATGCATTAGTATTTTCAGCAAAGAATGATTTTTGTTAACCAAAATAATTATTCATTGGATCTTTTGGATATTATAACTTATAAGGTAAAGATATATGTATAATTTTATAAAATTTAATTCAGTATCAAAATTTACAATTTCGTTAATAATAAAGTAAAAACTGTTACGCCCTTATTAAGACTAATTATTATTCGGCGCATTTATGTAGCCTGCAATACTAGTTTCGCAAGTGTTGCATTCCAGTTATAAGAGTTCACTGCGTAAATAACATAAGTTTGACATTCTAAGAACAGCTGTCTAACAGTGATATCAACTTTAAAAAATAAAATGTTACTGTTTCCAGTATTCGAAAAAATTTCATTAGGACACGTAAAATGCGTGTCCTAATGAAGCCATTAGGACACGCAAATATAAAAATACATTTAAAACAAGCACACTTATATTTATTTTTGTCAAGTTTACAAAAGCCGCCCTTAAAGAATTTGAAAAGATTATTGATGACGTGACTTATGGTATAGAGTATATCAGCTATCACATTAAAATTTGTAAAAAATCACCCAAGTTGACAAAATTTGTAGTTTTATGTTAAAAGAAAATATACGTCATTGACAACTTGCAACAATTGTAGATCCATTAATGTAATAATAAATGATGCATTATTAAAATTAAACATAACATTCCCTATATGTATATATCATTAAGGTCATAAAACATTTATGGTCCCTTTATTTTCAAATAGTATCGACAACTATTGATCTCGCCGCTGGATCAAAAGCGCCAGAACGATGTTGGCGACACTAAAAGTTACCAGATTTGACATTACGTTTTGCATATCTTAGGTTTAATAATAGTCATGCAGGAAAGTATTTACAGTTTAACATTAATTTGATAATGGTTAATCGTGTTCTGTAAAAACGATCATATTAATATAATATACATCTATGAAATTGTAATCTTTAAACAAAGTTTTATTAAATTGAGGTAACAATATCCATCTAGTCATTTTTTCTTTGTTCAAGTTTGTGTAAGGTTTGCTCCACGATACTCCTCGCTACTATTTGAAATAGAGGGGCTATAAAAACATTAATTAATTTAGTTGAGTTTCAGACCTTTAAGATTATACTATCAAACCATAGGGGGCATTCGCGTCGGAAGTACAATGATTTGTAATAATTATAATAATAACTTTCTATTAATATTGTCGGTATCGCCTCAATTTTAGAATAAACTACGAGGCCGATCGCCATAGTTTTTACATATTTAGTTAGAATCTACGAAAAAAAAAACTAGATATATTAATGTTTTGCAGAACATAATTAATTTACATTTATTTAAAGTTATCTATGTAAGGTAGTTATGGTAATGTATACGTTTAAATATAAACCAATTTAAAAATTATAATGTGCATTCGAAGATTATTAAGTAGTGCCGTGAGTTAAAATTAAAAATAACACTAAAATACAGTAAAAACATGTTGCACCTACAGCACCATCCATTTCAGAGTAGCTGAACTATTAATTGTCCACTATTGAACTATTAATTAATAATAGTAACCAAAACTGTAACATAATTATTGTTGTTATAAATAAACTTTTATCAATTAAATTTGTTGATCTGTAAACTACTCGAGTACTTTCAAATTATTATAGAGAGATACTTTAGTTTTATGAAAGAAAAAATATTTATACTTATGGTTACAGTTTTTATGTTTATTTAGATATTTTCGAACAAATTTTAATAATCCTTTTTGAAAGTATAGTTCATATTTTTATCTACAAGATTCTAATGTTGGATACACAATCTATGATATATTCTTTCTTAAAATAATGAAACTCAGAGACTCTGCATAGCGTATTTTTATACAGCCACACCCCCCCCCTCTTAAGATTAAACATACCTATAATTTCGTAATATTTTATCACCAAAAACGTAGTGTACTATTCTGTATCTAACAGTTCTAAAAATATTTTATTTTTTCGCTTTTAATTATAAAAATAAAATGTTATCATAACATTGACCATACCTCAATTTTAAATTTTCCGCCATTTGACGCCGTTTTCATGGCCAATAGTGGAAATGTATGAGACGACCTACTTTTCTAAGCTTGCTTAGACATTTACGAACCTTGTGTCACGTTCCAATAGCAATTGACCTTTTTTTCTCTTTTAAAGGTCTGCCCTTTTTCACTTTTTAATATTCGCTAACCTTACTGATTTAGTAACTTATGGTGGCATCAACTTGAATATGATTAAACTTCGTACATAAACGTAACCTGTACTACTGACTGATGAACGTTTTTTGAGCCCTAGGCTATAAATAAAGAGTAATATTATAAATATCTTGTTTATTTTAGTTTTATTTCAAATAAAATATGCGTTTGAAAACACGCACTCTCGAACTTTTGATTACATTCTTACTAATTAATGAAAATGCAACTTTTTAAAATGTAATTAATCTCTCAAGGTAACATCATTTATAATGAATTCACAGTTCATATGCAAACATTTTTTACCTATTATAAATTTAACATTCACATGAAACCAATCAGAACAATCTGTTCGGCATTGATCTTTTTCTACTAATATCTATTCGATCAATTCGATGGCTAGAGATAGTAGGCTATGAAATAGTAAATACTTTAGGTAATTTTGTCAAAATTTCAAATATTATCATTTTTCATTTTCCATACCAATTCATATCATAACAGTTACAACTTAAAATTTTTCAAAATGTAAGTATTTCGTTACTTTTATTAAATGTATAAGAATTCAACCATTACTAAATAACTTATACTTTCGCAAACTATTAATCATACCTAACACTTGATGAAATATTTCAAAGTCGCCATTTCTTGTCGGGAAATTTGAACATTTTCGCGTGATGGTAAAAATCCTGCTTCTCAACTGGAGAGATATGAGTTTTTAACCTCGACATGGCATAATGCGGCAAAAGAGGAACGTTAAAGTTCCGTTACAAAATCTGTAGGTTTGCTAGACACTACGTAATCATTACATTTAATTTTTATTATAACCTTACTTTTTATTATAAAATTGAGTTTTTTTATGAAAGTTTGTTTATGTGATTTGTCAGCATATTTATGTAAGACATTTTGAAATATTTCACTTATCAATTAGTAAATTTTGCTTATTTTTGTTTTAAGTCTATTCACAATCCTATTAATTTTAATTTTTAATAAAGGATGAGCGGAGAAGTAAACAGGAGTCAGTATGTGTTACCGCATGACCAACCAGTTGTCTCCCTTGATGTTACACAAGCGTTCAGTCAACTTAATAGCAGAGAAAGGCTGTACGCATACCACTTAAGTCAAGCGTCATGGACTGGAGGTCTTATAACTTTATTACAAACCAGCCCAGAATCAGGAGCAGTATTTGTTTTATTACACAAATTATTTAATGCACAGCCTCCAAACAAATTTAAAACAGCCGCACTTGCTTATGGATTCTCAGAAAGCGAGATTAATGCATTATTTGTTTATTCAGCAGGAGTATTTACAAATGCTGGTAATTACAAGGTTAGATCAATAAAAATTAAGGTTAAACTGTTTAGTATTTGTCGGAATTTATTTTAGGGATTTGGTGATACAAAATTTGTGCCTGGTATTGAACCAACCCGTTTAGAGCAAATGCTGAAACTTAGTCCAATATGGGCTGAATTGCAATCCATATGGTATTGGTTTAATTTGAAGGAGCGATTGTATGATTTAAGAGAAGGCCGTACGTGTCTTGGGTTTCCGCCACATGGATGCACAACCTACTTTTCTGGGAATTGTGGTCCTTTAGA
Organism: Agrypnus murinus; assembly: GCA_929113105.1. Lineage (NCBI taxonomy): Eukaryota > Metazoa > Arthropoda > Insecta > Coleoptera > Elateridae > Agrypnus > Agrypnus murinus. The sequence goes on along the minus strand of OV816026.1, from coordinate 171,584,620 downwards.
TAGTGAACGTGTACAGCAATGGTTAAAAAAGCATAGTCTTGAGGGTTACAACACACGGTGCTTTAAAACGGAAAATAACCATCAGGTGCGCTCATAATTCCGAGTTTCAATGTAAGAATGAGGTATCTTCAATTTTGTCAATTTGGTTGGTTGTGGCATAGGACAATATAAGCTCTATAAACATTGTTATGCTATAGCACTACATATCTCATTGAAAATTGAAGATACCTAATACACTCGTTATGGTCTATACCATCTCAAAACAGGCAGGCTAGTCAGTCACCAATTTTGATGAAATTTTAGTAAGCAAATTTACTTAAATAAGGGTATGCATGGTTTATTCAGTCCATGGGTAATTGGAATTTTTTAATGAACCACTAAGATGATGCAATTGGTATTTATGGAAAAGATAGATCAAGTGTATCAGAACACAATATACCGGGTGGGGCAATAGTGTGGGAAAGTCCGATAGCTCCTAAACGGTAACAGCTAGGAAAATCGTATATTTTGTACCTTTGTGATGCAGAATTAAATAACGAACATTTTTTGTATGTACGTCCCTATAGCTATCTGTAACCACTTTTGATTTATTGAGAAAAAACTGCAAGAAGTACAAAATTAAAAAATTATTTATTTAAAAAATTAAGGTTTTTCAAATAAAACAAAAGAAAAAAACTATAACAAATGCTCCATATGTTGCTCATTTGCATGGACACACATTTCGATGCTCCTTTGGAACGATCTTTGTACATTTCTTAACATTGCCGGCGTAATACTTCTAAAAGTATGTATTATTCTATCCTTCATATTTTGGATTGTGGTTGGTGTCTCTGTATAAACAATTTCTTTCACATATCCCCATAAAAAGAAATCCATTTTTGTAAGATCAGGAGATCTCGCTGGCCATTTAGTGGGTCCATTTCTTCCAATCCAATGGTCTCTTACTGCATGTAAATAATGTGGTGGAGCACCGTTTTGCTGAAGCCCCATCCCATTTCGGATCTTTTCGGATTAGCATAATAATGGAAATTGTGCCTGTTAACAAATCCATTTTTATGAAACGTTGCCTCATCAGTGAACAAAACATTGTTGAAGAATGTACCATCGTCTTGCATTTTACCTATGGCCCAATTACAAAACTGTAAACGTTTTAGAAAATCGTCATCAGTTTTCCTGGTGCATTTGAATGTGATATGCATGAAACTTATTTTTCTTTAAGATTCGACCAACAGAACGTCTACTTATTCCTACAGATGAACTCACTTCTCTCTGACTAACATGGGGATTCTCAATCGTTGCCAGCACAACAGATAACTCATTTTCTTCGTTCACAACATTGTTAATTCGTTCACTTTTTCATCCTGTACATTGCCGGTCCTCACAAATCTATCGAGCAGGTTTTGAAAGCTGTGAACTTTAGGGAGCCTCTGTTCAGGATACCGTTGGTGGTAAATTCTGCGGGCAAGCAAACAATTTCTTTCCGACTTGCCTGTTTTGAGATGGAACGGGCCTTATGTTTACTGTGTTTCGCAGGATATGTAATTGATTTGTTACTTTTAAAGCAAACTTTTATGCAATAATCGTGTTATTGGAATATCTATTCCATTTTGGGCTTTACGAACTATGTCATCATAATGTAAATTATATTATTTCTCCCACATGCTGTTGGTTTGCAAATAGCAGTGTATTGAGAATATGACATATAATTCCCTGTTTGTCCTTCTCTTCCCAAATAATGTTAATGTACTGCTGTATTTCTTCCATCCTCTCCCTAAAGTATTCTGGTTATTCCTATCAACAGATGACTGCAATAGGCTAGAGACCATTGAGATGCTGAGATTTGAGGATATTGTGTCTGAAATGAGAGGAGAGTATTCTAATAGATTTCTAATTATACAATTAGAGAAATCCCTAGCAATGATCGTACAACCTTTATAATCTATGTCAGCGACTTAGCTAATAACATCAAAACTAATATAATCTTCTTCGCTGATGACACCAAGCTTTTTGCAAATCCTTTGGAACAATACATAGAGCTGAATGATGACTTGAAGATAATAGAAGGTTGGACAGTTACTTGGAAAATGAAACTAAATGCAGACAAATGTACAGTACTAAATATTGGACCAAACAATAACAGCCAATCATATAAATTAAACAACATTGAACTACAGCATGTCAATCAACAAAAAGATCTGGGTGTCATCATCAGCAATGATATATATAAATTCATATAAATGCAATTGTAAAAAAAGCCAATTCTTTCATTTATTTAATTCAAAAAGCATTCAAGAATAAATCTCCGGACATGATTTTAAAATTATACAAGAGTTTCATCAGGCCAAAATTAGAATATGCACATACAATATGGAATCCTTACTATGTGAAAGATATAGAGAGAAAGTACAAAGAAGGGTTACAAGAATTCCACCAGAACTATCACAACAACCATATGAAGCAAGACTAAAGAAACTTCAGCTAAGTTCAGCTTCAGCTTAGTAGTTTAGTAAGTTAGAGTACAGTTAAGAGGAGATTCAAAAAAACTTGAAAAAGAAAAAACTGCTAAGCTACCACGAAGAAACTTCATAATAAACCGTGTGGTATACCCTTGGAACTGTCTACAAGAAGATACTATATCAGCACCAAGTTTGAATTCTTTTAAAAACAAACTTGACAGAGAAAACATAATGACTCTAAACATTGACTACACAGCCTCACAAAAAAAAAAGTTCTGTTCTGGGATCGAGACTATGGTATTCGGATGCAGTTGAATCCGAATCCGACCTCAAAAAAGCAAATACACCCTCAAAATCTTGCGCTAAAGGCCAAAAACAACCCCCAAATGGAGTAAAACACTCCTGACATATGATGACAATAAATACATGTAAAAGAAAACCGCAAATGTCTTGTATTTGGAAATAAACCTCTGGTATATGGCCAAGAACCCCCATCCGTGAGGGGGTTAAACCACCCCAAAATGGGTCAAAACCATCCCTTAGATCAAAATACAATAAATACATGCAATCAATGATTGAAAACCGCAAATGTTTTGTTTCTGGAAATAGACCGTTGGTATATGGCCAACAACCTTCCTTTCTGAGGGGGTTAAACCACCCCAAAATAGGTCAAAGCCACCCCTTAGATCAAAATACAATAAATACATGCAAAAAATGAATGAAAACCGCAAATGTTTTGTATTTGGAAATAGACTTCTGGTATATGGCCAAGAACCCTTCTCCCTGAGGGGGTTAAACCACCTCAAAATGGGTCAAAACCACCCCTTAGATCAAAATACAATAAATACATGGAAAAGATGATTGAAAATCGCAAATGTGTTGTTTTTGGAAATAGACCTCTGGTATATGACCAACAGTCCCCTTGAAAGGGTAAAATCACCCTTTAAGGGGTGGTTTTGACCCATTTTGGGGTAGTTTAACCTCCTTACGGATGGGGGTTCTTGGCCATATGCCGGAGGTTTATTTCCAAATACAAAACATTTGCGGTTTTCAACCATTTTTTGCATGTATTTATTGTCATCATATGACAGGAGTGTTTTACTCCATTTGGGGGTTGTTTTTGGCTCTAGCGCAAGATTTTGAGGGTGTATTTGCATTTTTGAGGTCGGATTCGGATTCAGCGTCGAAAACTGCATCCGAATACCATAGTCTCGATCCCAGAACAGAACTTTTTTTTTTTGGGGCTGTGCTATCGATTGTGACAAATTGTGCTATTACTACTAAGTCGAACAATTAAGTTCTAAAGAAAACTCTCAAAGAAAAACTTTTAAGATAAACACAAACTAAACAAATAGTTTCATCGGTTTCGACCGCCTACTATAACATTATAATAATAATAATAACCTAACCCTCCCCAAGTGAAACGCACAGCTTGAATTCATCCTGAACCATGCTAGTGCATTGTTTACTTGGCAGATTCCTTACGAGGGTTAGCATATGATTGGTGTCCTTTCTTGGGAATGTACTAAAGCTGCTGACTGCAGTTCTACCCGTGTTAAAGTGTTGAGTGGTTCTTACAAGAACTGATGTGCCAACAGGAGCATTGCCATGGAACAACGGAACTTTGATACAGTTTAGCACCTTTTTTTTACTCAATTAATGCAATTGCTCAATTTCATTGATGTAGCATAGTGATGCCATTAGCTCGAGGGACGTGGGATATTTTCAATTGTGAGTAGGCTATCCGCGTGAATCGGTAGCGCTCAGCTCAACAGTGTGTGTCTTTTTCTCATATTTCTCCGTCTTTGAAAGTACAACAGCATAATTCCCTTTCTGAGTAATTTTGTGCAAATTATATTTATATGTATGAAATAAACAACTAAGATCAAAAAATGAACGAAAATATGTCTAAAAATGTCTTTTGTGAACACGTTTAATATTATTTTTTTTACATTAATTTGTTTTTTCGTTTTTGTAAAAATAAATATTGTTATAACATTGATGTCGCTAATAATTAATTTTAATTTATAAAAACTTAAAATTAATTTATTTGATTTTGTAATAATGATTTTTTTTTCTACTTATGACATTAAAATCACTCATTTTGCAATTAACAACGATGGTTGAAATCGCATTTCAACCACTAGAGGTTGAAATTTTTGGACTACCGGGATTTCGAATTTTAAACTGTTCGACATTAAATTTCTAAGAAGAGAAATGTCACTTTAATGTCATGTTTTGTCACTTAAATGTCATATTTTTTTCTAAAGTGCATTAATTTACTAAAAATTCCGAGAAAAAATAGTATATGCAACGCGTGGCTGATAAAAAAATGTCTCGAGTTACAAAATTTTATTTCAACCACTTGTCCCATAATATACTATTTTTCTACAGCTGTCAAAAACATGACATTTTTTCAATAATATCCGAATGCAAAATGCCACATTGGTTTCGTTTACTTGACAAGGTGTTTTTGCTCTAAAGTGAAAAATACTTCGTGCATTTATGCGATTTATGCATATTTGAGCAATGTCGTTTCCATAGCAACAACGAAACTGTCCACTTTGCACTAAAATAAAAATTTCCTTGTGTTATTTTTTACGATTCTTTTTCTACTTTTTCGGTTATTTCAATATTGCTGTAGAAAATTGAGTGCAATTCGTGCTCGAAATGACTTTGGTGATCTCGAATGAGATTTTCATTCGAGTTTCATTCTTGACCACCAAAGTAGCATTTCACGCACTAAATACACAAATAACTATTAACTTACTAATAAATTTATAATACAAAATAGAAAACGTCAACTCTGGGTCTACATTTCAATTGTTATTGCTGACGATGAGTATTTTCATTTTCTTCTTTTAACAGATAATATCTAATAAATTTACCTACATACTCAGAAAAACTGGATCTAATTTTTTAATATGTAATTGTAATTATACATTATCTTAAATTACAATTGAATATAATAAATGTTTATTGAATACTATTGTAGCTTGTAACATAATAATTTACGTTGAGTGGATGAGACCATAGCAAATAGAATTTGTTCAATTCACTTTTAGACGTATTGCATTCTATTGATTTTCGTTTGCTGGCATAGGGGCCTGTAGAAATTTGTCCAGGGGGGGGTACGCCTAGAATGAACGGTACGTTAGTGGAGACAAGCCTAGAAAAAAACGGCATATTATACAAAATTTTCAATAAAATTTAAATTGTACATCGTTTAATCTCTGTGTTTCAATTACTACTAAGCTGACAATCACACGATAAAAACTGTGAGTACCTATTGCCGGACCTTGTAAATGTAAATGCTACAATACAATAAAATTAAAAAATTGATAAATTATTCTAAAGAAAAAAAATAAATATACATATAGGTACAGTTGCGATCATTCGCTAAGGAACGATGGAAAAATAATGATCGCCGGTTTTTCAGTTTTTTTTGTACAATGTACGCTGTAATTGGACCTGATTTATGAACTGGGCAATTATAATATTCAAACATGAAATGTTCTTGAATACCATATAATAAACTTACATTTACAATGTACAAAAAACTGAAAAATCGGCGGTTATAATTTTTTCATCGTTCCTTAGCGAACGATCGCAACTGTACATGTATACCGTTACAATAAGTCGTCACGTGCATATAAAGTTGGTTTTAGAGTATGTTTTGCACCGCAAGATTTATAAAGAAACTACTTGCATTGTGTAACAAGTTTCTCCTCTCGACTTTAATGCAAATTTGACAACGCAAATGGAGTTCATAGATTCAAACCCTAACCTCTTTCTTTTGCACGTTTTGATATCAGGAATCATGCTAAATGCTCACTCAGCCGCAGCATTAGCAAGAGGAAGAATTCTAATGATGCCAACCAACGACAACAAATCTTGGAAAATCTGATCAGCAACGACATTTTTTCAAAGGAAATTTTGCATCCACATCGTGCAAATGACAATTTTGTCTTTTTGGACTGCAGCAACTTAAAAAATTTCCGGGGTGTGCAAGTCTTTTCAAATACAACTTCTTCCAAGAAAAATTGAGTAAACTGATCCGAAAGTCTCAATACCCAGCTTATGCATTGATGACGTGCCAACCATTGAGTATCACTCAGTTTGAAAATTTTGAGCGTTGGCTTGTCAAGACTCTCCTGCAAGTCAAGGAAAACTGCAGTTCACTTGAAGCTATAGTTCATGAAAGTACCTTTTAATAAACCGTCAATTTCCTTTGGAATTTTCCGCTAAGGCAGCAGAATGACAAACGCAAGGGATCGTTAAAAGTCTAGGACACTTCTTCATCAAACTCCATAGACGGAGAAATATGCATTGAGCTGAGCGCTACCGATACACATGGGTAGCCTACTCACACATTGAAATATCCCACGTGCCTCGAGCGAATGGCATCACTATAGTATACTCCATTGACAATGGTGTTACATTCTTTAAAATCAATTAAAAGAATCTCCATAGAACTCCAGAAAGTCATAGCTATGACCTTTTTTCAAGATTGTATGAGCTTCACTGTTTTGGGCTGTGATGGACCTGGATGAAACTATTTAAGTGATTATTTTGAAATAAGATCAAGGTAGTACCATACTGTAATGAACGCAATCAGCCCTCTAAACGCCGCCGTCGAATGTTCGAGACTGCATGAGTTATCAACATCTGCCAGTGTGGTTCACCGGCACCTGCATGTGTGATTCATCAACGTGACTCATCGACGGCGCGGCAAGCAATAGACCATCTAGAAGAATCTAGTGCATTTTCTAGAAGATTGTATGCTGTATATAAACGCGGGCTTACACGGAAGAAGGGATTATTCAACCGCGAGTAATTAGACGTGTTAGTAGACGCAAGTGGTAATAGATAAATATCTAAGTAGAATATAAAGGTGTGTGTGTGTAAATAGCACGAAATGAATATTGTGATTAAATATAAATAGTTTGTTAATAGTTAGTTTATACTTGTGTTTTGTAATTAGTTTAGATTAAATTAGTGTGTTAAGTGTAAATATTTTTTTTTGTGAATAGACGATTTAAACAGCATTTTGATATTATTTTAAAAAGAACGTTACAATACTTTGATCCTTTGTAATGATGGATACAGTCATTTCTTTTATTTCATCTGTACAAAGGGACAAGAACTCACTTGTTCTTTCTCTGCAACTGCCAATAGGTTTCATTATCCACTTTGTACTGATCTTATTCATACTAATATTGATGTTTATTTAGAATCTGCAATAGTGTTGTTTTTAATAGAGTACTCTTTTGTCTTCAACTTAATCTTTCCGTATTTTTTTTCAATATTTCTCGGTAACCACTTCCATAGACCTTGATCTAGCATCAGTGAATTCCCTTTTTAAACAGAATTGTTTTAACCTTTCTTTTACAGTAGAATGAATACAAAGTGGAACGGCCCCTATAAACACTATCAGTATAGTCTCCTGGTGAGATTAAAGTGTACTATAACAATCTTTGGTGATTGTGCCTTATAGAAACTACAGATAATGTATTCTTGTGGCATCTGAAGTAAATGTTTCTTTCAATAGGTAGAATATGAGATTCGCCTGGCTTCAGAAGAATGTGGTGATTTGATTCAGGATGAAGAAGGGAAATTTACTTATCGACTAGTTAAAGGAGATTATGCTCCTTTGCTTGGTAAAGTGATAAGCTCAATGGAACATGCCCTTCCATTTTCCAACCAAACAGAAACTTTGATGTTACAACATTATATTAAATCGTTTAGAACTGGCTCAATTACCGAACATAAAAAGGGATCTAAATTATGGATTCAGAATAGAAGCCCTCCAATAGAGACCTATATAGGTTTTATAGAAACATATAGGGACCCTGCAGGAGTACGTGGTGAATTTGAAGGATTTGTAGCAGCTGTGAACCGACCAATGTCTGAAAAATTCACTGCCTTAGTTAAAAATGCAGAGAAGCTACTCTCTCATTTACCATGGCCGAAAGGTTTTGAAAAAGATCATTTTTTGAGACCTGATTTCACTTCTCTTGACGTGCTAACTTTTGCTGGTAGTGGAATTCCTGCTGGAATTAACATTCCTAATTGTAAGTACTTTCGTGTTGGTTGTGCTAATCTTAATTCTATGAGATGGAGAGACATGTAACATAATTTATTATTTATTATAGATGATGATATTAGGCAAACCGAAGGCTTTAAAAATGTTTCATTAGGAAATGTTATACCTGCTAGCTATCAATACACACAAACACCATTTTTAAATCCACAGGATGCAAAGTTGTTGAAACGTTGGAGAGTACCTGCTTTTGAATTACAGGTAAGGTATATTGCATGTGGAGCACTATTCTAGATGTCATGTAGTCCACTTGATCAATATAAATAATTCAAATATTTCATTAGAAATTTTGCTATTTCAGGTTGGCTTACACGAATTGCTAGGACATGGTTCAGGGAAACTTCTTAACAAAGAATCGGACGGAAGCTATAATTTTTCAAGTTCTTTATTGAATCCCATAACAGGCGAACCAATCACTAATTGTTATTTCCCTGGTGATACATACGATTCTCGCTTTGGTGCAATGAGTTCACCATATGAAGAATGCCGTGCCGAAGCAGTTGGCCTTTATTTAAGTTTAGATCATAGCGTATTAGAAATCTTTGGCCATACAGGTAAACAAGCAGATGAAGTTAGCTACGTTAACTGGTTATCATTGATTTGGGCTGGAGCTGGTCGATCTTTAGAAATGTGGGAGCCTGGACGTGGCTGGCTACAAGCTCATGCTCAGGCACGCTTTGTAATAACGAAAGTGCTCATGCAAGCGGGTGTTGTAAAGGTTGCAAAATCAAGTAGAGATAATCTACACATATCTCTAGCTAGAGACTCGATACAGGGTGCAGGAAGGAATGCAATTTCCCATTTTCTTTTACAAATGCAAGTTTTCAAGTCTACAGGTGATGTAGAAGCAGCATCGAATCTATTTAACCATCTTTCGGAAGTAGAAGAGCCTTGGTTAAGTTGGCGCTCTATTATACTTGCACATAAGCAACCGCGTAATATGCTGGTTCAGCCGAATTTAGTACACATGCATGGAAATGTGATCTTACGTACATATGAATCAAGTATTGATGGCCTTATTAATTCTTGGGCAGAAAGATTTCCAGATCCTGAACCATTACATTCTGCAGTGATACAGTTAGCTCGAGCTGATTTAAATCATTTTATTATCTAGCAGCAATAAATTGTAATTATAAATGGGGGCAGTTGGGATTTTAAATAGATGTGCTTTTCTATATATTAATATAAGTATCACTTTTAAATTTATATTAATAATAATAACACAAATGCAACTGTAGGCTTTGTATATAAATTTTATATATATTTTCGATATTTTAATGTGTTTTGTTTAATTTATTGTTAAGTACATACCTAACCTAAAATTAAAATATCTGCCATCCGTTAAATAGAAGATTAAGCTTTTACCAACAGTAGATATTTAAGGCTGGGATGGTTGCAGAAGAGAATAATAAAAATTCTTCATGTACATATTGTTATAATATTTTATGAGGGTGTTTTTATTTTAAATACTATTAGACATGCAGACACAGATGCTATTGTAACAAAAGATGAAATACACAACTCACTACTTGCTTACCTTTAACTGAAATAAATGCTCCGGATATATTATAGTGAAAAGTTAACTCCACAAATTGAGACTGTCAGGTGGGTTGCTTCAATAGATAACTAAATTCTTATATTTAGGGACACAATAATATAAAAACAGATACACAAAGTACTAACTAACAAAAACTAATTATATAATCTTATAGATAAAAAACTCCCAATCTAATGGTATATATATTTTTTTTTCACACCTACACTACGGGGGAACCAACTGCTAAGGTCATCTGTCCCCCATCTAACATGCAACACGAATACACACACCCATAGTTGATGTGGCGGAATTTTCCAATTAGCAAAATCCTGTCGCCCCAAGTGGGATTCGAACCCACGACCCTTGGAACAGGAGTGGTGCACTGATACCACTCGCCCACCGCCGGCCCTCTAATGGTATATTGCACTTGTTTTCATTACACAATAAGGTCTCCTTTGAATGTTGATGGAACCTAATTTTCAAACGACTGTTTATTAACTTAATTACTTAAAAATACCCTTTCACACCTTCCTATCTTCACAAATTTAAACATTATATCCTAACAAACATCATTTGCATAGTTTTAGGCATCAACAACGTGAAAATTCAAACCAATTACAGTATTTCAATGTACGATCGAAAAGCGCTACATAATTAAATGTGTTTATCTGATATCATTAATAAAAAGTAGAACCTACATAAAATATAATTATAATATTGTGGTAAGTGGTAATGAAGCAGCTTTACAATCCTCCCCCAAAATTACTTGTCCAAAAGTCAAAAGTAAAATTTTGAAATGCAAGAAACTCAACACAACTGAAGAATCTTGTTAACATGAAAACATTTTTTTTACTATTGCTAAAGTAAGGCAGTAAATACTTGTATACCTCCCCATTAAATGCACCTTGTCTGTTTTAGGTTCTCTCTTATAATAACTTTGCCTTAAACTTGATTTAAATTGAAAAATTAGATAATCTCCCACATCGTTAATGGACAAGGAAAATTAACTAAATTCTATGGAAAAAAACAGTTTTCCAGGTTAGTTTTACCTGATTATAGTTGTATATCATGTCATTATGTATTGGTTCGCATACTTACTGAGGCAGCACCAATCGTTTATAGGTATACGTCGTTTAATAGTTTCATCTGTATTCATAACCAAGGTTAAGTTTAAAGAAATTCCGTCTTATGTTTTTTATTTTACAGTTACATTAATTGTCAGCCATAAGCGCCATAAATTCTCCGGCAGGCTTCTACAGGTGCCAACATGTTTAAACTTGGTTGTGTCATAGTTGAACATGTAAGAGGCCTACATTAGATATATTACGGCTAGAAGCGTAATAGATTTTAGTAGCCACTCAAGCATCGTGACGAGTGCATGAAAATGTCGCAGCTAACGAAAATTGAGTACCGCGAGGTCATTAAATTTTTAACAAAAGAAGGGCTCACGCCTAATCAAATCAAACAACGTTTAGACCGCGTTTATAGTGATTTATCTCCTTCATATTCCACTGTACAAAAGTGGTCAAAATGTTTCCGTTTGGGGCAAGAATCTCTTAAAGATGATGAGCGCACCGGTCGACCATTTGAAGCGGTAACACCTCAAAAAGTTGCAATCATTGAAGAAATGGTATTAGAAGATCGCCGTTTGAAAGTTAAAGAGTTAGCAGTGTTTTCTGATATTTCGGAAAGAAGTGTTCGCCGAATTCTTCATGACCATTTGGGTATGAATAAAATTAGTGCAAGATGGGTATCGCGTCTTCTTTCTGTGTTCAACGTCGCGTCGAATGAGCGCGCTCATTTTTAAATTTATGTGGAGACGACCCAAAGCCGATTTTGGAGTCCATTGTCACTGGAGATAAAACAATGGTTCTGTATTATGATCCTCTATCCAAAAGGGAATCGATGGAATGGCGGCGACCTGACGAATCTCGTGCCAAAAAGGCGAAAGTCGTTCAATCGACAAAGAAAGTTATGGCAACAATATATTCTGGGATTGTGAAGGATTTTTCTGATTGATTTTAAAGAACGCAATACAACTGTTAACAGTACATATTATGCGTCTTTATTGCATAAATTGAGAAACAATATTCGCGAAAAACGTCGAGGGAGATTGACAAGAGGTGTTCGATTATTACATGAAATGGACCCGTTCATACTGGCGCAATTTCACCAGCTGCCATTCGCGAATGCGGCTTTGAAGCATTGGATCATCCACCGTACAGTTCGGATATGGCTCCTAGTGACTGTTATTTATTTTCCAATTTAAAGAAAGACCTGAGGGGACGTCGTTTTAAGTACGAGAACGAGTTGCAAGCAGCTGTAATTGAACATTTTGAAGGAAAAACTTCAGATAATTTTTACAAGGGCATTGAATTATTAATTCCACGTTGCAATAAGTGTATTGACATTGGGGGAGATTACATTGAAAAATAAAAATTATTATATTTTACCAAGTTTATTTTTTCTATATTAGGCTAAGAATTTATGGCGCTTATCTCGTACATGTACAGTCTTTAGCAAATGTCTAGTCCCGAGTAAGGGCGTTGCTGCTTTAAAAATCGAAATACCCCTTATACTGTGTATGAAAGAGACTGAATTAAACAGAGATGGACAACTACCTGGGCAAGATATTTGAATTCTTTAAAGCTTGTCTTGAAAACTCTTGTTACTCATTCTATTCAAAATTTCTTGGACACACTTTATAAAATAGTCTTTTTAAATGGAAGCATCTACTAGTTAAACAAAGTTATATAGCGTTGTTTATGTTTCATGCTTTACCTTTAACAAAAAATAACTAAACGATAATACTAATGAAAACAATCATCAAAAAATAGAGGTTTAGTAGTATTTTAGATAATTAAATAATCTCAGAAATTAATGTAAGCGATAAATAAAAATAAAGTAATAATATAGGCATTTATTTACGTAAATACGTTAAAATTTTAAAAAGTTATTAAATATTCAGTTGTTTTAATAAAAATACTACAAACTAAGAAAAACTAGAAACATAGATATAGTAACTACTAAAAACAAAACAGTCACACAACAAAAATTAAGAAACACTCTTGGCAAAGCATAGAACCTTAGATCATATATATCATTAATAACTGTTTACCTAAAATGTTTAGAAAATATTTGTGAAAGCTTACAGATTTTTTTAAATCCCGCCTCCTTTTAAGTAGATTAGCAATGGGTTTAATTTTTCTGTCTAACATATTATTCTGTCAATTACCCATCTCTCTCTCTTGCATGTGTTACCGGAGTTGAAAAGTTGGACACTTTCCATAACATTCCAATAACTACTTTCAAGATATAATCCTGTGAATATACTCAAACTGTATTTATTATTAAACTTAATTTATTTGACCGGCAACTACTGGTAATTTTACCTGAAGGTGAATAAACCGGCCCTTAATGTTTTAATATGCCTCATTTGTATGCCCAATCTGATTATACTTTGGAAACTCGGGGAATGATTATTAGTTTCGATTATTTATTATTTTTACTAATTTTTACAGTAAAAACTTATTACAGTTAAAAATTTAGTTTTTTTAGTGTTTACAAAATAATTAAACCATGTAAATAAACAAATCCAACTCGTAAATAAATTAATAGAGTTTATAATAAAGAAAAAAAGCATACAATATTTATTTCTTAAAATAGAAGAAACGATAGTAGAAGTGAAACGGCTGTTTTGTATTCCAGTAAAATGAGAAACTCACTTGAAAATAGCAGTTTTTATTACTCTATTGTTGTTATACAAAGCCACTCTAGGTAGGGTAGCAACCTTTAAAACTGGTTGTATTTGGTGTGTTGTTTGTAAACAAAAGAAACTGTGCTCCGAAACGTACGTCGTTTCTTTTACCAGAATTGTTAAATGTGTTGCCTACTCGGGACAAGACATTTGCAAATGACTGTACATGGGTAGGAAAGTCTTATGATCAAGGCCGTGCAAATGACTTGCGCAGGAATTACAAATTATGGTTCATGACTAGACATACGAGATGGCGATGTTGCTTCTCCTGTCGATAAAAAAGGTGGTAGAAATCTATTGCATCTTTAAAAATTGCTGACCGCGAAAAACCTTGTGGTTGACAATGTCACATTTTTATTAGTTTGCTACTTAGATTTTATGAATTGCGTGTATATTTGTAAAATTTCTATTTGTGACTAAAAAGTTTTATTTAAAAGAGGAATAGAAGTGTTCTCGCATCAAAGAAAAGTAATTTGTAGTTATTGGTTTATTATGAGATATCTCTATAATCCCACTATAAACAGATGGACTTTTATAAATCGTATAATTGTGTTATAAACTAGAGAAAGGGTCTCTTAATTACTTTTGTGCATTTAAACTTGAAAGCGTGTATGATACTTGAAAAATATAGTGTTAGCCATAGTGTTATAATGTAGTTGTTCCGTCGTCATGTATATAAAATAATTCAAAATTGCGCGATCCAAGAGAGCGTTAGTCATTACAAATTTTAATGGTAAAAGACACGTCAAGTCAAACCTAATAAAAACCCTCGATATCACCGAGTATAGCAAAAAGTACGTTGATCATGGACATATCTCTTTGAAGAAGACTTTATGTGACCCCCATTTATGGTATTTTAATTCAGGAATGGTTGTCCAATTGTTGTAGCCTCCGCCAACTTACATTGACAAAATCGTTTGGAGCTGCAACCTACTTTAAAGGAATTTGAAGTGTCCCTTTTTATGGTAAACGTTCATATTACCAAATTGTATTATTGTAGCAATTTGCATTATCACCCCACCTAGTTGAGACTATCTTGGAAGATCCTTCGCCAATCATTTTATTAATTATTATTTGCATTGTATCTAATTCAATACATGTTTTATAAGTACATGGTGCCTTTTGTTCCGATCGACATTCTATTTTAAGTACAAACAAGAATACAGTCCTTTATTATTTGTAGTATTCTTTGCGTATCCACGTCCAGCAAGGATATTAGGTGTGAAGCCATATCTTTAATATAGGTAGGTATGTAATTTGACATCCCTATGTCGGTTCAGTAATAGGTAAGGTAATCTTAAATATAACTACTTTATGGTGTCAATCATAGTAATTTATTAACATATTAAATGCAGTTTTCTGTTTTGTACTATTATATTCCTTGTAAAATTTAAATTTATTTTATTAAAAGGAAAATGCCAATATATTATATTGGCATTTTCATTTTAATAAAATAAAGAAGGGTACCCTATTACTGCGATTATTTGGCCACGCGATATCTCATGTGCACAAAGTCGTAGAATTCTCAAACTTTAAAAAGATATAGAAGGAACAATTTTATTCTACATGTATCAATTAAAAAGTGATCCCTATTCTGGATCTCGAATTATCTTGATTTTCGTAAACCCTTGTTTTGTATGGTTTTACATAGCAAATCGAACGTCTGAAAAGTTAAGCATCAATAACTCGAGTGCACAAGGACTACTATCCATTTTTTTTCTAGAGTCCTCTGACTTTGAAAGCATATTGCTCGGGAACTACTTAACCAAATTAAATATTTTAAAAACGAGCAAATAGTAAATTCATTTCTACATATATTAGTAAAATATTATATATCTAACTGGTATACTTTTGTTTTTTCGGACGATATGCAATAAAAGGTACTCATTTTTAGGGACAATTTCATTGAAAGTAAGTTCACTAATTTTTTTCTCAGAAAGTATATGTCATATACCTATGAGATTTTCGTAGGGGTTAGAAAGAAACCTTGCGGTTCATATGCTATTGATTTTCAGACAAAAAAGCGTTTTATTTAGAATTTATGTGAGAAAATAGCGAACTATGCGTTCTTGTTTATTAATAGAGATAGCGTCAAAATTTTTTTGCTAAATCAACACTTTTCATGTGTAGACGTTATTGTTTTCAAAAAAATGTTTCTAATTTTAATAATAAAAACGCGGAAACAAAAAAAACGATTTTTGATGACAAGCGGTTTCGACAAAAAACGATTTTTTTGTTATTGTACTTTTATTGTTAAGATTCGGAACATTTTTTTCAGGGGGGGGGGGGTGTTGGACACCGATATCGCCAGACGAATTTAGGGGATTGATATATACCCTAAATAGCATCCGATGACGTACTCGGTACCTTTTTACCTTTCAATGTACCACGGACAACACAATCCGCTTTCAGATTTACTCTACTAATATTTAATTTGGTTCAGTAGTTTTCGAGCAATACGGTATCAAAGTCAGAGGAGAAAAAAATGGATAGTAATTATGCTGATATTTGGTGTACGCATTACCCAACTATCTGAGCGATTTTAGTGCAAACACAAAATTGATCCCTATCATAGTTCGGCAGCAAATATAATTTATATGAATGAGTGCAGGTAATTGAGTGATTATTATACAGGATCAGGTATTTTCATCCAAATGATGCTATAATGAGTAAATAAATGGTAGTTTGCTTAGGTCACTAGTGCCTAAGATAGCTTTTCGTAGGAAGATATCCAACACCTAAATGTGGCCTAATGGGTCTAAGCCTAAGACTCATCAGCGATTGCTGATTGTGTGCCTTAAAAATATTTAGTCTTAAATGACTCCTATTACCTCTGCACCTAATCCGTGCCAAGTGTCGTGAAATTGTATTTGGAGATTATCTCACATCGACCCTTAAAAGCTTTTGGATACTCCGACAATTTGCGGAAACAAAGAGGGGCGGTGTGAAAAAACACTTGCAATAGAATTTTATTCAACCTAGCATGGAGTAAGATAGTCTTGGACTCACTCACTTGCACTTACTCACTTAGATACACTGATTTGAACTCACTCACTTAGACTCACCCACTTGGACTCACTCACTTGGACTTACTGACTTGGATTCACTTACATAAACTCAGGCACTTGGACTTACTCTCTTGCACTCACTCTCTTGGATTCACTAACTTGGACTCACACCGTTGGATTCACTTAAATGGATTTACTGACTTCGACTAACTCACTTGAATTCACGCACTTGGACTTACTCTCATGCAATCACTCTCTTGGATTCACTCATTGGACTTACTAACTTGGACTCGCCCAATTGAACTCACACTCTTAAAACCCACGCTCTTGGAATCACTAACTTGGATTCACGCAATTGGAACCACTCACCTGGACTAATTCACTTGTATTTAATCACTTGGAGTCACTCACCTAGACCCAGTCACCGGACACTCATTTGGACTCACTCACTTGGACTCACTCACTTTGGCTCACTTTTTCCAACTCACTCACCTAAACTCACTCGCATGAACTCACTCAGTTAGACTAATTCTCTTGGAATCCCCCACTTGGACTCACTCATCTGGACGCACTCATCTGCATTCACTCCCTTGTGCTCACTCCTTTGGCTCACACACCTGGACACACTCACTTGGGCTCGCTTTTCCGGACTCATTTATTGAACTCATTCATTTGACTGAATTCGTCATGAACTGATTCATTGACTTGGACTCAATCACCTGGACTCTTTTGGACTCCATTCCTGGACTCTTTTGGACTCCATTCCTGGACTAACTCTTCTGGACTCACTTACTTGGACTAGCGCTCTTGGACTAACTCACCAGTGCTCACTCATTTGGACTCACTCACCTGGACTCAGTCATTTGGACTCATTCACTTGGACTCATTCAGTTGGACTCACTCACTTGGACTCACCCATTTATACTTATTCATCTGGACTCATTCACTTGGACTAACTTATCTGGACTCACTCACTCACTTGGGCTCATTCATGTGGACTTACTCATTAGGACTGATTTACTTGAACTATATGTCACTTTGATTCATTCGCTTGGGCTCACTCACCAGAACTCAATCTCTTGGACTCCTTCACTTGGACTCACTCACTTGAAGTCAGTCATTTGGATTTACTTATTGGAACTCAGTCATTTGGACTCACTCACTTGAAGTTAGTCATTTGGACTTACTTATTGGAACTCAGTCATTTGGACTCATTCACTTGAACTCACTCACTAGGACTCACTCAACTGGACTCACTCAAATGGACTTATTGACTTGGATTTACACACTTGCATTCGCGCACTTGAACTTACTCTCATGCAATTACTCTCTTGGATTCACTCTCTTGGATTCACTTACTTGAACTCACGCAGTTGGGCTCACTAACTTGGATTCACTCAATTGGAATCACTCACCTGGACTAACTCCCTTGGGATCACTCACTTGAACTCAATCACTCATCTGGACCCAGACAATTGGACTCAATCAACTAGACCCAGTCACTTGGACTCTCACATGGACTCACTCACTTGGACTTACTCTCTTGGAATCACCCACTTGGACTCTCTCATTTGGATTCACTCATCTGTACTCATTCTCATGGGACTCACACACCTGGACACTCACTCATCCGCATTCACTCCCATGAACTCAGTGACTTGTACTCACTCACTCTCTTGCTCGCTCTCTTGGGTGACTTATTTGGACTCATTCACATGGACTCACTCACCTGGAATCACACACTTGGACTCACTCGCTTATGTCTTTTATACGCTCGATGAAGTGACTTGCGTTCTTTACGTAAGATTCGGCTTCTTCGGCATAAGGTTGCAGTTGCTTGGCCAGGAATTTCGCTAGAGGTTGCAGTGGTGATCCAATGGAGCTTACGATGGGTCTTAGTTGTACACCTTCCTTGTAGACTTTTGGTAATCCGTACAGCTTAGGGCATGATGACGACTTCTCTCTCGGAATTAGTTGTAACTGTTGTTCTTGACTGAAACTGCAGGCTTTTATTTTGGCTTTAGTGGTCTTTTCCAAATATGTTGTAGGATCCGTTGAGATTGTTTGGTATCCAGGATCATTTAGTAAGGTTTCTATTTTTCTTTCATATTCACCCTTATCCATGACTACGGTTGCGTTGCCTTTGTCTGCTGGTAACACGATTACGCTAGTATTCGCCCGTAGGTCGCGTAAAGCTTGGATTTCTTCGTGGGATAAGTTCTTCTTCGGTGGCTTGGCTGTTCTCAGTATACGTGACACGTCTTGACGTATAATTTCGGCGGTATTTCCTGGGATCTGTTATTGATGCTTCGACTCCGCAAATAATGTTTTCTATTGGAATCCGGTTTGGCGCTACTGCATAGTTAAACCCTTTCGATAGCACGCTATGTGTCGCTTCATCCAGCGGTAGATCTGAAAGATTGAAAACTACTTTCTTTGGTTCAACTTGGTGGTTGATGTACTTCCTGGTCTGTTGTTCGGCTTGTAGCTTCTCAAATTTCTTCTTCTGGTTAGAAGTTGTCAAATTAGCGTCGGTTTCTGCTCGAAACTCCGTGAGGTTATCTAGTGTTGACCATAGAGCTGGATGAATTGTGTTACTTAAACGTAGGTGTAACTGTAGTAGCTCGATGTTGATGCTATTTAGTGCCCTTCTGGTATCGTGAATTGCTTCTCTTGTCAATGCTAGGGTTGCTCTTCTCAAGATGTTCCTCGTTTTGTTGTTCTTTTTGTGGAACGTCAGCTTCATGGAATTTGGTATTATATTCTCGTCCCGGCAGCGTTCCAGGAATGCGAGGTTGCACAGCAGCTTGTTTCTTTTGGATCATAGCTTCTTCAACTTCTTGACGTCTCGTAGAATCTCCTCTACTAAAACCCTCCCGTAAAGGTTATTAATGTTACATTTTAAATTTCCGCGGATATTATATGATACTTCACTACTTTTCCGGGTTTCACTCCGCGTATTCACTATTCGGCTGCTAGAGGAACCAGACAATGGTTGACGACGTTTCGGCAAGATCACACTTGCCACCTTCAGGTCACTTCTAACTTCCTTCTGCTTCGCGTGGTGACACGATGACAAGACTTGTGTGTTGAATGAATATTTAATAAAGACTTAAGATTAAAACAGAGGTATTTATACCTTATCTGCCTACACAGTTCTCATGGTCATGAGAGAATAAATGCCAAAGAAGTTCTCATAGAGATAACGTCGACTTATCAGAAAACTGTAATTTGATATCGTGAGTTTTATTATCTTAAGCAATTCTCATGTAACATGATCTTATCTATAGTGCGATTCTACGTACGTTACTTGTGTTACTTTTATAAAGAATAGTAATCTGATATTATGTTTGTAAATAGTGTAGTCATTGTATTAGATGGTAAGATGACGTCAAATTGTGTAATGTGATTATGTAAATAGTAACTAGTATATAAGCTTAGAAAATCATAATTTAAGGACACTTCCTGACATAAAGCGAAAGAGTAAAGTCATGCAAAATAACATAGTACAAATGTAAATAGACTCTTCTGAATATAAAGCGACAGAGTAAAGTCGTGGATGAGAATATTGTAAAAATTTAAATAGTCTAGTCTTAAATAGACAGTTAAAATTGGTTGGTGAATTGAATACGGCGAAAGTGTAAAAAGTTATAAATTGTAAAAGTGTAATAATAAATCTTCGATTAAAACCATAAATTGGTGTTTTATTTAATATAAACACATAAAACAAATACTACAATGTCTACGAACAAGGGAAACAGTACCCGCAATTAATTAAGACAAAAGTGTATTACTAAAAGTGTGTAATCAATAATCAAGTGTGTGGATGGTGTTATGTGGTAAATCCATGCAAAAGGAAGGAAGTCAACCGGAATTGGAAACCAGCACTGGGACAACATAAAGAAACCTACTCTGCCAATAGGAATTGGGAATGGATATGGTAGAAAGGAAGAAGCATCGCTATATAAAAGGTAGGAAGTTATTTCCTTCTGTAAATAGTAATTGTGAAAGAAAACACAATTTTGTGAAGTACAATTAAGTGAATTGAACAATTTATTAATAGTGAAACTTTATTAAGATTTCAATTTTAGAAGTGATTTGAATTTCAATTTGTATATATTTTTAAAACCACAGGAATCCACATTCTGTTAAAGGGCTATATAACTAACATAAGCAAGGGTTATAACTAAGGAAAACTGCAAAAAACCTTAACCAGATCTTGAAATAAATAAAGATTAGTAAAAGTTTCACAGTTTTATTAAAATACAACCTGACAATATTGTTTCGATAGCTATGCTGTCATTATCAAAGGTAATATAATTATAAACAAACACGTCGCTAAGGTAGATACAAAAATAAGTAACTATATAAAATAATAATAATAATAATCAGAATTAAATATCTAATACTTCCAGTAACGGAGAATTACTGAGCTCAAGTTGTTCATTCATTAAAGGTACCCTGAGTTTGTGTTTGTATATCTCAAAGGCTTCTAAAATGTCTAATTTGCGTTTGTTATTACAAAAATGTAGGAATTTAATATTATTTTGAGGAGTCATTGTGTGATTTTGTTCTAAAAGGTGTTTGGCGTAATTCGATTTTTCAGGATGTTTATTTTTCTAATGACGTACGTGTTCTTTATATCTTATGTGTTCTGTCTTTAGCATTAAATAAAAATGAAAAAGTGTTAGTGTTGGTTTTAAATGTTATTTTATAATTGTTGGTTTTTCTTAGTATATGTGCAATTATTTCTGATATTTTGCCAAAATATGGTATAGATATGTAATTTGTGTCTTCTGTTTGCTTGTCAACGGGATAGCAATAGTTTGATAGCTAACCTATAATCTTTTTGTTTAATTAAAGTGTCAATCATGTTCGGATTGTAATGATTTGCATGTGCTAGTTGTTTAATGGTTGATATATCTTTGCTAAAATCTGATTTTGTTAGTGGAATAGTTAAAGCTCTGTGTACTAATGATCTGTAGGCTGCTATTTTATGTGTATTATGGTGACAAGATTCATTTGGTATTGTTATGTCTGTTTGTGTTGGTTTTCTGTATATGGAAAATTCAAATAGACTGTGTGCGTTAATCTTGATATTTAAGTCTAGAAAGTTTATAGCCCTGTTTTGTTCTGTTTCTAGTGTAAAATTTATGTTAGGTTGGATACTGTTAATAAGAATTAAAAATTCATTGATAACCTCAAAAGAACTGTCAAAACAAGCTAAAATGTCATCAACATAACGAAACCAGAAGATAGTGTGTTTAGAGAGGTTTAATTCAAATATTCGATCTTCGAACTTGTCCATAAATATGTTAGCTAATAGAGGACTTAGAGAGTTACCCATAGGTAAACCATCCTTTTGTAAATAAATTATGTTATTAAAAGTGAAATAATCTTGACTTATACATAGGTCAAATAATTGAATTAGCTCTAACCTTTTAACTAATTCTATATTACTATTGATCAAGAAACTATCTAATAAAGGAATACATTCTTGTGGGGGTGTTCTGGAGAACATGTTGCAAATATCAAAACTAACAAGTTTTGAATGTGGTGGAAGATGTATGTTTTGCAGCTTATCTACTAATTCTAATGAATTTCTAACAGAGTATTTTGATTTGTAACCTATCGTGTTAATAATCTGGTTCAGTTTTTTGGGTAAAATGTGATTCGGTGCATTGATGTATGATACAACTGGTCTTATTGGCATATTCTGTTTATGTGTTTTGACTAGTCCATATAGTTTAGGTGGTTGTGGGTTTTTATTAATGATTTGTTGCTTTTCTAATTCTGAAAAGTAGATATTGCAGTTTTCTAAACCTTGTTTTATTTCTTTTTGGAATTTTCTTGTTGGGTTTTTGTTTAAAGTTTCTAAGTTTTCTTTATTAATAAATTCATTAACTTGTATGTAAATATCTTTTGAAAGAATTACCAAAGTGTTACCCTTATCTGCTTTAACAGAAATTAGATTGTTCTCTGTGATTTTGTGTTTTATAGATTGAAGAAGTAATATGTTAGATGTGTTGTACATTTTGTCCTGTTTCAAAGACATCTCTTTTAACAAATTCGAAATTTGGAATTTTGCATAGTTATTATGATCTTTCTTAAGTATAGTTTCGCATTCAACGGCCAAAATTTCTTTAATTTTGTTGGTAAATTTTGGAAAAGGACAAAACTTGAAACCTTTGTTAAGAAATTGTGTTTCTCTGTCATTGAATGTTATATTCGACAAGTTTATGAAACGAGGATAAAAGTTTGCAGTGTTCAGGCAATTAAGGTTATTTTGTAGTGTACGTTTTTGTTGTACAAGTTTATTTTTCTGTGTGGTGTATTTTTTGAATTTAATGTGACTGACGGTTTCTCTAATGTCAAAATCTAAGTACCTTTATATAAACGTGCATATTGTCTCTTATACTAAACCATTTCTTCGATTCTTCTTTGAGCCATCTTCTTTTGGCATTCCTAATCACTTTTTCGTGATTACGTGCTTTATTTGACTTAATTACTGACTTTACTCGTTATTACTGATTACTTAAAACAGTTATTGTACTCGGGAATTTCTAGGACTTAAAAAAAATAAGTTAAAAATAATTCAGGTGTGTACAAAATGCGGTTGTAGAAGATTAAAGCTTTCAAATTAAAAAGGTAATTAATAGGTTCAGAAATATTTATGACTACTGAATAAAACGGAAATAATAAAAATTGTGGGTGCAATACCAGGCACTTTTTCTAGTCAATAGCAAAGTGGTTTACAAGGTTGAATGTATTTAAAGCTTTATTTTTAAATTTTAAACAAATTTTCGAATACTATACTTTCTCGGATGAATCCATCTACCATTTTCAGGAAAACACTGACTGCCTATCATTTAGGTAATTATTAAAAAGTTGCATCGCGACTAAGGCGCTTACCTTACTCTTAAAATTCAATTCAGTAGCTTTAAAATTGGCCTCTAGCTATTAGTCTTCGAGTTACACTGATTTATAGATTTTGACTGAATACAGGTCATAATTGCAACTTTTTTTTTTAAATTTTACATACATGGAGAAAATGTGTGTTCTATAAGCTTCGCATGTTTATTTTCAAATTAATATAGTCATTTTTAAGATTCTGGATCATGCTTTATGGTTATATTTAAAATATTACTACACGTGACCCTAATTTATTTTCTACAGCTGCAGCTTAGAGAAGTTTTTTTCGAGAAATCCTTTTTGGTATATTTTAATTATATATTTAATTTATATTATAGAATGCAATTTTTTCAGAAATATCAGAGATGATTACAAACTCAAAAATCGAGTACCCCTTAAGGTGTCGCTTCTAGAATATACCAAACTACTTTGCCCCTCTTTTGAAGAATGGCCCAAATTTATTTAGACTATGTATTTTTCTCAAAAAAATAGAATAGTTAGTTTTATTATAGTATATAAATTCAAACAATTACATTAGTCAGTAGTATTAATTAATCGCTTATTCATTTTAAGATAGATTTTTAAGATAACTACATAGGTACTTTTAGTTTTTTATCGATTAAACGATGTTTTTTATAAATACGTTATTTTGTACCTTCATCGTTTTATCAATAGTAGGTACAGATAAGTGGTCTTTGAATGTAACTGTTTTTATCGACTGTGGACCGACCTTCAAGCTTTGATAAAACTAATGGCATTTAGTAGAACTGTGTTAGTTAGTAAAATGGCACGCTCTTTCCTATTTGTGACTGCTCTCTTCCTTTTTGCACTGGTGCAATTAGGTAAACTTTGTTAAATTAGTTTTGTTTCTGATTTAATAAATAAAATAATTTAATTTTTTAGGGGATAGTTTAAAATGCTACCATTGTGTAGATAAATTAGGGGGTGAATGTGATGATCCAACTAAAAATCCAGCTTTCATTCGTGACTGTCCCAACGTACCCGGTTATGCTTGTATAACCAAAAATACTACTCTTGTAGGTGGTAAGTAATAAAATAAATAATTAGGCCCAATATGTATGAAGTTACATAATGCTTTCTCTTGTTTTTTTATGTGCAGGTGGTACAGAAATCGTAAGAGATTGCGTCCCAAAATCTCAATGCGTTACCACCCAAGGGACATGCGTGATTTGCACAACTGATTTATGTAACGCATCGTCATCAGTTTTACCATTATTAACCATTATTGGTGTAAATGTTATAATTACTGCAATTATATCTAAAATATTATAAAATGTAATAATATCTAAAATTAGTTTTTAAATTTTAAGATGTTTTTATGTTATAATTTTTTAACTTGAGGAAATTAATTTTTTTAAATATATCTTTTCTTAATATTTTTTTTGTATTTTGCCTTAATAATCTTATTGCGATACCGAAAACTATTTGTTTTGTAAGATTGGTAACATTGGTTTTCTACTGCGTATGAACACATTTGAATTTCACAATTTTGACAGTAATGCAACACTTTTAGTAGCCCGAATTTATAAAATTAATCACGCAAAGTAAACAAAATAGTATGTTGTATTTGTTTTATCAGACGTATTCGTCGCACTCGTTCCTTTGAAACACTCCTGACTTCGCTCGTTGTGTCCCAAACAACTCGTGCTACAATAGAATGCCTTAAAAAACTTGTATAATAATCTATGTATTTATTATAAGTAATTAACCATTAAATTTTATTCCAGGGAAATCCAGGTATAACCAGAACTGACTTGTACTTTATCTTATCGGTTTAATTGTAGACGTCTCAACATTTTATTAGCACTTGTTATCAAAAAGTCAATAATAAGTACATATGAAGCATTACTAACTGACTATCCATCCAACGGATTTTAAAATAATAATGTATTTAAAATGCTACATGTTTATGCTTTTATTATATAAATACTTATATAAATGTTGTAAAATCTAGCTCTCTACTAGAGAAATGTATGCAATTTCTGAAGCTTAAAATTGGTATGGTATGAATTACAATAGATACTGAAATTATCGAGACTACGTAATCTTTAAAATTACATTAAAAGAGCTTAATAAGTCAATTTAGCAAGTTTTGAGAAAAGCATAAAAAAACTTACTGACTTTTTAAATGAGTTAGTTTTTCAAAATATTTGTATTTGTTTCACTAATTAACTAATCATAATTTAACCATACTTTTCTAAATCCTGCCTGCTCTTTGGGTTGGTTTGGTAGAAATCAAGTTTCGTTTCTAGTCTGCTTGTTAGTTGTTTGTTTGTTTTTGGGCGAGGAATCAGGATGGCGGAGCATCCTTCGTACCTCATGGCACCGATTGCTATGATCATTTGGCCAACCCTACTAGAATTTAGCCGAATCTGGGGAAATTCCACCCCCCAGTAGGGATCTTTATCGTGCCAAACATCGCATTGACACGGGACCTACAGTTTTACTTCCTATCCGAGAAGAAGGCATGTTTTTAATTTTTCTCCGCTATGAAAAATTACCAGCTCGGCCGGGGATCGAACCTGCAATCTTTGGATTATGAAGCAAACATGCAAACCACTAATCCACCGAGATTGTTAGTATGCTTATAAACAGTTTGTAGATTTGGGAAAGTAAGCTTACCAGGCGGTAAGTATTTAGAACCGTTTTGTCACCTTAATTGGTGAACGCCTCAACAACCTACTCTTTGCAGACGATATTGTACTAATAACAGATAACCTAGCAAAATTACAAGAAATTGTACAAGAACTAGCGGAAGCTTCACAAAAAATAGTACTACAAATGTACATAGTTAAAACAAAATAATGGCAAATAAATCAAGAAAATAGAAGGGATATAACAGTAAATGGCGAAGTTATAGAAAAAGTCGAGAAGTATGATTTCCTGGGACATGAGATAAGAATAGACAAAGAAAACCAAGCAGCCGAAGTTAGAAGAAGGGTTACAGCAGGATGGTCAGCCTTCGGAAAATTAAATCAAGTATGGAAAACAAAGATACCGTCAAAATTAAAAGCGAAAGTTTTCAATCAGTGTGTAATACCTGCAATGACTTATGGAGCGGAGACCTGGATGCCGAAAAAACAATCATGAATAGGATGAAAGTAGCGCAAAAAGGCATGAAGCGAAAATTTGTGGGAGTAACTCTAGCAGACAGAAAAACGAACGAATGGCTAAGAACAAGATCGAAAATGTGCAAGATATAGCAACAACAATAACAAGACAGAAATGGGAATGGGCTAGACATGTTGCCAGAATGCCAGATAAATGGAATAAGAAGATATTGGATTAGAGACCATGGTGAAGAAGAAGAAGTGTGAGCAGGCTGAGATGGGCAGATGAAATAAGAAAAACAGATGGAACCAAATGGCAAGAGTTAACAAACGACAGAAAGGAATGGAAGGGTAGAAAGGAGGCCTATTTCCGTATTTGGGTAGAGAGAGGCTAGAAGAAGAAGAACTTAAACATAATCAGGGATATTTTGAGTTTTGCTGAGAATTTATTTTTATTTATGTCAAAAAACTACGGTTGTAACGTTATGTTTTTGTCGGTTTTTAAATAACGCAATTTAGTATGCATATTTAACAAAAAATTCTAAATGCCGTTACACAGGACGGCATTCATATATTTTCTCTCAATATAAAATTTCATTGTTCGTGAAAGAAGAAGAATATCTTCGAATAGACTAGCCTTTTAAAATACAAATTGTCAGCCATTTCCGTCGATGTGAAAGAGAATCTGCAAATATTCCCATCTAAATAAGTTGAAATTTTATGAAAAATTATCATTAAAACCTCTCCTGCCGTGATTTATTATTTCCTTGTACGTGCTTATAGGCAAATTTCGAATAAAAACATCTGCGCTTTGAAAGATTTCATGTCTGCAAATCTTGTTGTAAAACCCCGGGCTCTGAATTTTCTTTGTGTAAAAATACTAATTTTGGCTGACTTAAAAAAGTCACGTCATTCCCTTATTGGTCTATTTGAAAGTGCACCCCTCTTAAAATTCCGTCTACTGTTAAAATAATTTTTAACAAGAAGCAAGTCGAACACAGACTCTGATACCGTCAGCAAGGGTTTGAAAACAGGGCCCACGCAAGACTTTTGTCGCGTGCAGAGTTTTTCGGTTTGTCACAATATACATATCGAGGCCGGTTGCCGAGAGCATTTACAGAATTATTTTTACAGTATTTCTGTGATATTAACTGTTGATATTAACGTATAGTTGATTGTGTGATTGCAGGAAGTTTAGTTTACCGAGAATTAAAGTTTAATCTAGTGTAGCCTATCGACAATAATAATAATAAAGTGTAATCAGTTCCTTCCAGTAACCGTATTTCAAGTCTATAAAGAATCTCGTTAAAGCATACGATTAAAAATACAAATAACCATGGTAGCCTAGCTGAATGTTTAATAAATTTTAGTGTTTCATAAAACATTGTCTGGATATAATTTAAAATCGGACAGCTTTAAAATTAAATTAATAAATAAAAATAAACAGATCGTTTCCTAGAAGATAATTCCATCTAAGTTGTCTTGTTGTATCGGCTATTTGATAGAATGAATTCTACTAATGAATACCTTTTTGTGGCACAGTATTGTGAAGTTTAATTCTTGTAGTTTTGGGTTATTACATGACGAGTATGGCACTTTCGGAAAGGAGAAACAATGGGCTTTCCACACTGTGCAAAAATGGTGTTCCATTTGAAATTTCTCTCATTTCTGGTTAAAGCGGAAGTGGACACGAAAATCAGAAAAAAAACTTTAAAAAATAAGAAGACTGGTGAAAACCGCATTTTATTATCTCAATTAGTTGAAAAGTTATATTAGTACAGTCAAATAAGGTGAAATAAGGGGCAAACCTCAGAATGAAAGTCAGAAAGCTGTATTTTTCTCTTGACGTTCTGAAGACTGGCTGAAAAGTCTCCTATAATCCCGTGTCCGCGTCACAAGATTTTAAACGTTAAAGGTCACGAAAATCGGTTTTTCGCAATTATCTTGTTTTCTATGCGTCATATGTCATTTAAACTTCTTATAAAACTAGTAGATCATAAAATTATCTACAATTTTTATTTTATGCATTTTATCGTATGATCAACCGTTCTTGATATAGCGCGGACAATGGTACACGATCATGTAAACTGCGGTGCCAGGTATTGTTAGTTCGCTATACAAAGTTAATTATTAAATAAAACGGCACAATATTGAAATTATTATTTTCTTTTATTATTAATTAAAAACTGTTAACATCGAATAAAAAATAATAATTTCCGCTTCTGCAGGAGGGCATGCTGACGTAACAGAAATACTGTTAGAAAATGGAACTAATGTTCAAGCAAAAGATCAAGATGGCACATCTTTACATGCCGCAAGCATTGAAGAACACTTTGACACAGTAAACGTTTTATTATCGTATGGTGCAAATATAAAATCTTTAGATAACTTAAATAGAACTCCATTACTATTGGCTTCTCATAAAGGATATGTTGACGTAGTGGAAATACTTGCAGCAAATGGAGCTAATGTTCAAGCAAAAGATAAAGATGGCATAACATCTTTACATGACGCAAATATTGAAGGACACTTTGACATAGTAAAAATCGTATTATTATCGTATGGTGCAAATTTCGAAGCTTTAGATAAACTAAATAGAACTCCACTAATACTTGCTTCAGAAGGAAGAGATGCTGACGTAGTGAAAACAACGGAGCTAATGTTGAAGCAAACGATAAGGAGGGTATAATACCTTTACATGCCGCAAGCTTTGAAGGGCACCGTAACACAGTAAAAATATTATTTTGTGGTGCGAACGTAGAAGCTTTAAATAAATCACATAAAACCTCATTACTGTTTGCTTCTCATAAAGGGCATGCTGACATAGTGAAATTACTGTTATCTAATGAAGCTAATATACAAGCAAAAGATCAAGATGATATAACATCTTTACATTCCGCAAGCATGGAAGGATACCGTGACACAGTAAAAGTTTTATTATCGTATGGTGCGAATGTAGAAGCTTTAGATAACTTATGTAAATAGAACTCCATTACTGTTTGCTTCTTATAAAGGACATGTTGGTATAGTAGAAATACTTATATCTAACCGAGCTAATGTTCAAGCAAAATATCAATATGGTATAACATCTTTACATGCCGCAAGCAGGAAAGGACACCGTGACATAGTAAAAGTTTTATTACTGAATGGTGCGAATGTAGAAGCTTTAAATAACTTAAATATAATTAAATTACTGTTTGCTTCACATGACGAACATGCTGACGTATAGTAGAAATACTGTTAGAAAATGTAGCTAATGTTCAAGCAATAGCTGAAGATGGCACAACATTTTAACATGCCGTAAGCTTTGAAGGACACTTGAAAACGTTATTATTGCATGGTGCGAATGTCGAAGCTTTGGATGAATTAAATAAAATTTCACTAACGTTGGCTTCTCGAGCAGGACATATTAATGTAATAGAAATACTTTTTGCAAATGGAGGAGCAAAGGATGAATATGGTACAACATCATATTATATATTGTAACGTTCTTTTTAAAATAATAACAAAAATGCTGTTTAAATCGTCTATTCGCAAGAGAGATATTATTTACATACACTAATTAAAACACTATAATTATAAACTATTTAATGAACTTAAATGCTAGATATTTAAAAACTTAAAGTAAATTATAAAAGAACTATGTATTAACAATTATTAAACATTTATTTACTCACTAATATATTTGAATACTAATTACACAGAGCACACTTCGATACGCCGGCTAAAAACTAACTCTGCCGGGCCCATCGCGGCTGATGTATATCCACACGGAAGTGTGTACAATGCACTAGAAAGATCGGCGACGTTACGTCATACACGCGACCCGGCTCGAATATTGCAGACGGGACGCGGATCTTCTAGTGGGTTCTCGTGGGTGTATGACGCTTCGCTCTGGAATGTTCTGCCGTCCGCATATCTCCGCAGGGATCTCTCTATTTGTTACAATATATTGTTTCTACTTTTCTGTTATAAATATACGATAAAATGTAAAAGAATCTGGTTTCATTGATAATAAATATTTTTGAGGATTCTTAGGATTAAATTTTGTTCTGCAAACCTCTAACAAACAAGAAGTAAACCATTTTACCTACTTATTTTTTTATAAAAAAAACAAATTTGTGATTAATTCTTTTGTGAATTATTGAGTACAAGATTTTCTGTGTTGATTATACTGCACTATCCGTCCTTAATTACGAGGATGGTCTGAAAAGTTTCCGACCTTAACGTGAAGATGGCAGCACTCGTCAATAAAAGCAGGGCCTACTAAATTCATATAAGCTTCGCTCGAAGCTTATTAATCTAGTAGGCCGTGATAAAAGCCATAGATAATATAATAATATACTACGTATATAGAATGCAAACTCCAAGCATTGTTCGATGAATAATTTGTGCGCCATCTGTATTTTTGGGGCTAAGTATCTTAAATGCATTTTACCTGTACGGTTTCATCTTTAAGAATTTAAATTATTTTTTCCTTTTGGCTTAGAAAGAAATCCAAGTAATTATTTAAGTTAATTTATTCTTACATCGTAACAAATACCTACATTTTTCTTGATTGGTTCAATAGTTCAGATTGTATTTACAATTTCTACTACATTTGTCTTATTATTGTTGTTTAAACCAACTATCTTGCAAACAATGCTATCTTTTAAACTAGCTTTATGACTACAAGAAAATGTACCTGATTTTTTTACAAAACGTATAATAAATTGTCTATTGATTATTTGTTTTAACTTGTTAACTTTCTAATATAACTTTTTTTGCTTTTGGACACAATTTTGTTTTTGGTTGGCCTGACTTAAAATTTGAAATTGTATCCTTGGAACATGCGGTGTCTTCGAAATTGATGTATCGCTTTCCAGCAATACTTTATAACATCTCTAAATTCTTCCTGCGCTACAATAATAAAATTTTTGGGATAGTCATGGAGTTATCTTAATCGATTATCTTCAAACAGGAAAAACTATTACATGAGCATACTACGCATCATTACTTGACAAGCTGAAGGCAGAAATTGCGGAAAAACGACCACATTTGCAGAAAAAGAAAATCCTGTTTCACCAAGACAATGCGCCGTCTCACACCTCCGCGGTTGCCATGGCGAAAAACCACGAATTACGGTTTCAACTGCTTGACCATCCTCCTTACTCACCAGATCTAGCCCCAAGCGACTTCTTTTTGTTCCCTCATCTAAAAATTGCGCTAGGAGGACAGAGATTTTCGTCAAATGCCTACTCATTTGACGAAAATCTCTCTTCACCTTCGTGAACAATTATTTTGCAGAGAAAAACGGCGAGTACTATTTGGACGGTTAAAGAGATGGGAGCATCGCTGGGAGAAGTGAGTAGACTTACAAGGAGACTATGTAGAAAAATAAAAATAAATTTAAAGAAAAAAATGTCTTGTATCTTTGTTAGGTCGGAAACTTTTCAGACCACCCTCGTACAATAGCGTCAAAGAGCTGTTATCAAATACATTTGCTGATTTATAGCAACTTTTTCTCTGTTAAGTTTAGGTTACGTATTCTACGCAAATCCATATTCATCAGTAACTTTTATTTTGAAATGTGGTCGTTTTATAATAATTAGTGTTTGAAGTCTGCAAATAAGAAAATGTAAAATACTTTTCACCGTTATATCAATAAATTATATTTCACTTAAAAATTTGCGATAAGTTTTTTCTTGGTGAATCTAACATTCGATTTGTTGTAAGTCTGTATCATATTGAGTCATCCTATGATCTTGGTCTTTCATATCTTTGAGTTAAGTCTAGTTTGAATAAAATAACTCAAATTATTATGTCCTATATGCTTAGATAGACATTCAATCTTTAATTGTAAGGAATACATGGCCAAACAGGCAACGACGCGACTCGAATTTATTGTGCGACAACTTTGATGTATTAACTGTTTGCCCAAGAGCCACGCTTCGAAAGCTTGTAAATCTTCAGAATTGTGCAGTGTTTGTTATAAACACCATCACACTGCAATACATGCTGTGTCTGACATTGACAGCTAGTCTTCCAAAATTAATCAACCTCACAACTCAACCGCCTATTTCAAATAAGATACAGAGTTGCTTGGAATTACGTCGTGATTTTCTAACCGATCTGCATATACAGGGTGGAAATAAATGATTTTCATCAAGTTACCATTGCATTCCCCATGTAAAAGCACGACGTGCCGCTCTACGAAAATAGAGAAGGCAGTACCATAACCTCAAAATATACAAATTCAATAAATTCTATGAATTGTTTGACAGATTGATTTCATTTATTGACAGAACTAATTTAGTACTAAATCAAAAAGAGTAGAGCGGTACAGAAAAATTTACATGTGAAAAAATTCCAAAGGGAACTTGATGAAAATCATTTATTTCCACGCTGTAGCAATTACATGAGAGTCCGAGTTTATTGATAAAACTGGCTTATCGCAGTCAATATTACGTACTGTAAATAATAAATTTAAAACTTCCAGGTGAAAAGGTGAATTAATTTCTAGTCGTTTTATAGTCTCTGGCTCTCAATACAATCTCATCACTTATTATCTGTTTAGTTAAAATTTTATCACTTCTCTCACGCTCAGCGTCTACTTTTCTTCACCATTTTAGTTCACTGCCAAATCATATCACGTCTTTTTTGTAAAAATGTGATTAACTGTGAAGCTCTGATTATGTTAAAAATTACCAACTTTGTCGCATAAAATCCAGTTGATCCGGCTGTGTTCTGGATATAAAAAGTGAATAATTTTCTCTGATGATTCTCTTATCAATGTTCCGTCTTACGAGAATGCAGTTACATCTTGCAATCCTTTTAGAGGTTTAAATACAATCTTTACACGAATGGTAATGGTAATGGCCTTATAATTACCAATTATCACAAATTGTAAAGGTGACTAGCAAGTAGCAATATTATATGAAAATTACGTAAATTTCGCATACCTCAAATCACTAACAGTAAATAAATGGACGTTCTACTTCCGAATTGTCGCTGTTTGGGTTACAGGTAAGCTGATTACCTACACAAAACCCTGAACTAGAATTTATCTTTTTTTAATTCGTCTTAAATGACGAGAAGTATAAATTTTCCTACCTCTTTCCATTCCCATTGCACTAAAAATGAGACTACATTTTGTTGGTGACACACACTATGTGTATTAGGGATTTTATAAATTAAATATGTTGTTCAATTCACATACCCATCAAAAGCAAGTGAATGATATGGTAATGACGAAGACATGAAAATGGTGTATTTTTACGTATTAATTTTTAATTAATTACCGCGGGGTGCGTAATTATTTCTAATTCGTAATTTAATTTCTATCCAAGAATTTAAAAATAATTCTCCTTTACGAGTCAAAAATTACAAGGGTTACAAAAAAAATCACTCAGACCCGTCAATCTTTGCTTTGAGACACAATTTTCCATGTAAATGGTGAACATACGTTTCCCCTTTTCATCTCCACCACCACCTAGCATTAAAATCTTACATGGCACTACCCCACTTCGTTTCATTCTGAATACAATGGTTTCTCACTTTTTAAAATATAAGGCGAGATTTGAGAAAGGTAGCAACCATAAACCATTTAATCACGCGTGCACTGGATTCACGTAAATAATGACAGGCATGTCATAAAAAGTGTTCCATTTTTGTACTTTTAACAATTTTGCTGTTGAGACATTAACATTTCCGTCCGTTTTTGCATGACTACTATTATTGATATTCTTAAAATGATCTATACTTTGGTGGAACAAACTGACGTACTATCTGAAACAAGTGCTTCATGAAAGAGAGCTGAGAGAGTAGTTCAATCACAGGTATCCAGGTCATGAGATTGGTAGAAGAGATACAATTGAATGATCTGCCCAATCTCCAGATTTGTTTCCTTTCGACTTCCCTTTGCGAAGTCATCTAGTCACCAGTAGTGAGACACTGCCTCAGAGCATTCAATATTTGCAAAACAGTATTACACAAGAATGTAGAAGTATTACACCAGAAACTTTTCAGAATGCAGCAAGAATGTACAAATACGTTACCAGAAAATGTGAGAATAGAGAGTCCAAAGATGAACTTTATCTGTGCCTTGTTAATAACGGAGCTCAATTCAAACACTTTTCTAACTACATAGTAAATGTAGGTAAGTTATATTTTTTTATTATGCTGCATAGGATGGTTTATAACTTTTAATTCATAACTGACTTTTTGTTTGATTCCAAAAATTATACCTACACCATGTTTAGAATGAGATTAGCTTTAAGATGATTATCAGAAGTGGGGTAGTACCATTTTTTTACCAAAAATGTTTCTCATTTAAAAACAGAAATCAAGCCTTTTCATTTTTGACTTATCGCTTTCA
This sequence comes from Agrypnus murinus, assembly GCA_929113105.1. Lineage (NCBI taxonomy): Eukaryota > Metazoa > Arthropoda > Insecta > Coleoptera > Elateridae > Agrypnus > Agrypnus murinus. The sequence goes on along the minus strand of OV816026.1, from coordinate 171,549,420 downwards.
AATGAACATCCTGTATATATTTGTTTATGAAAAGTGCCGTACATAAAGAATTTATCTTTAATTCAATTAAATTAAAAACTAACAGCAAAAAATTGTTAAAATATGTATGTGCTTTGTGTTTTTACAGTTATATAAACTTACTGCACTCCAGCACCAGCATAACAAAACAGGTAGCATGGTATAGTTAAGGGTTAACTTTGATAAAATAACAGATACTCATATACAGGGTGCTGCAAAAATGGGACATAACTCCTTCCTACAATATTGTAACGAGTGCAACGCATCGTCTGTTCCGGCCGTCAATGGGTTGTGGAACATTCCGGAGCCGCAGCGCAATGCACTCAACCTTCTAGTGTATTCGATGTATACCGGTATGTTCGAGCGACTTCTAGAGGAATTACATGGGGGTATATAATCGACGTCGGATAAAAGAGAGGCAGTCAACAGCAAGTCATTAACTGTGTATCACAAAATAAATAGTGAATGTAAAGATAAATATTGTATTAGAAATTCATAGTCTGTAAATAATAGTTTTTAATGGTTTATAATCATAGCGTTAATTTATAGTGTATTCATTAGTGTATAGAAATAAATATTTGTTTGTGAATAGACGATTTAAACAGCACTTGTGTTATTATATTAGAAAGAACGTTGCAGTGGTGTCAGGTGTTGGGATTTTAAAATAAATAAAATCGTGTAATAAACAAAGTGCTGTGAGAATAAACTGTTAGTGTTAAAAACAATTACAACTAATAATTAAAATGGCGATGAAATTGTTGAAAGATCTGAAGGTAATAGACTTAAAACGCGAACTGGAAGAACGGACTTGGAAACAACGGGCCTCAAAAGCGTATTAATAAATCGGCTAAGAGAATGGCTTTTGGAACAGAAAGAAGACCCTGAAAGTTTCCTCTTCGAAATAACTGGACCCGCAATTGATACCAACGTGTTTTTAAGTAAAATGGAAGAGAATTCTAGAAAGTCCGAAGAAAATTCTAGAATATTAAAAGAAGAGTTACTGGAAAGTTCTAGAAAAGCCGAAGAGAATTCTAGAAAGTCCGAAGAAAATGTTAGAATGTTAAAAGAAGAACTATTGGAAAAGCACGAAGAGAATTCTAGAAAGTCCGAAGAAAATGTTAGAATGTTAAAAGAAGAGTTACTGGAAAATTCTAGAAAATCAGAAGAGAATTCTAAAATGCTTAAAGAAGAATTACTTGAAAATACTAAAGCACTGGAAGAAAATGTTAAAATGCTTAAAGAAGATTTACTGGAAAATTCTAGAACGCTTAAAGAAGAATTACTAGAAAAGTCTGAAGAAAGTTCTAGAAGGCTTAAAGGAGAATTGATGGAAAATGTCAAAGCGTTGGAAGACAAAGTTTTCGAAGAATTTTTTGAGAATGCCAGCGAGTTAGGACTGTTGGAAGGTAGATTGGCGGAACATGATAGGGTAATAAAGATGGTAGAAGAGAAAATATCCCAAATGCTATTACCACCAACAACTAAGAAAGACGATATGACCGAAATGCTGGAAGATAGAATGAGGCAACTACGGTTTCGCTCAACTTCTGAGTGGCCGTTTAATGAAGTAAAGAAACAATTTAAAGAAGAAAAGGTTCCTGCCGTAGGGATAAAAGTAAAACCACCCACGTTCGATGGAAAGATACCTTGGTCCACCTACTACAAACAATTTGAGGCAGCCGCTGGGGCCAACGGATGGACAGGCAAGGAAAAGGCCGTTTCTTTAACTGTGGCTTTGCGTGGAGACGCGTTGAATGTCCTGCAAACAATCCCAGCAGGACAGGAAAATGATTATCAATTGTTAGTGTCTAGATTGGAGATGAGATATGGAGACGCGCATCTTCAACAAGTGTATCACGCGCAAGTGAAGAATCGTATCCAGAAGAATGGAGAAAGCCTGCAGGAGTTTGAAGCCGATGTTGCGCGGCTTGTCCGATTGGCGTACCCTACGGCACCCGATTCATTTCTGGGACAGCTCGCTGTGCAGACCTTCATTGATGGGTTAAGAGACGGGGAAACACAACAATCATTGAGGCTAGCACGACCAAGAACAACTGATGATGCGCTTGCTCACGCCTTAGAATTTGAAGCTGCAAAACAAGCGTCCCGAGGTCACGGGCGTGTTCGGGCCGTTGTGGAGGAAGAAGGTTCTAAAGATCACCTAGAGGAGTTAGTACTGAGAGTTCTTCGGAAGGAAGAAAGCCGTAAGAAGAATCATCAAGAAGTTCGAGGGCCTCGTTGTTGGAACTGCGGCGAACAAGGACATGTAGAACGCCGTTGTCCCAAAATAAGAAAAGTACAACCGTCGGAAAAGTTAAAGGTGGTTGGCAAGAGGGGGCGAACGTTAACGGCGAGTGAAGATGCCCCGGAGATCACGATCCATGCCGTAACATCGAAGAATAGTAACGGCAGTTTGTTTGTAGATGGGAAGATTGCTAATCGAACTGTTCCACTACTTATTGATACGGGGGCGACAAAATCCATCGTACGCCCTGATGTTCTACGATCAAGTATTAAGTTGCTACCCACAACTACTCAACTCCGTACAGCAACGGGTGAAGTGATACCAACACGCGGAGTGGTGAAGATGAAGATTGGCATTGGAAGTGAAGAACGTGATCATGAGGTGCTGGTAGCCGATATCACTGATGACTTCATCTTGGGAATGGACCTCCTGAGAAAATTTGGTTTTACGTTGGATTTGAAAGATGGTGTTTTGAAGGTCGGTAACGAAGAACTTCCGTTGCACCCACGAGAGGATCCGGTTGTAAGGGTTTTGCTGACTGAAGATGTGATATTGCCGGGTCAAAGCGAGATGGTTGTCGAGGCGGGTTTGGATGGAGATCTTCGGGTAGGATGTGTGCGAATGATGGAGCCTGTTTGTGATAAGAAGATCCATAGTGGCATACTGGTGGGAAAAGCGCTGATCAAGGTTGGAAAGAGAGTACCGGTGAGAATTATGAACGTTGATGTGGATCCGGTGACATTGAAGAAGAGTACCCTTGTGGGACAGTGTGTGCCAGTATTCCGAGTAGCCAGGTGTATGGCTGATGTTCCAAAACCAGTGCCCAAAGACCATGGTGGAAAATTAGTGGGTATGGTTACTAGTTCGTGCGAAGACCTTAACAGAACGGAAGTGAAAGAGGTACAGGGTTTGGTTCACCGATACCAAGATATCTTCGCTCTTGACGATAGCCAGAAGGGACGAACAAATATAGTAAAACATAAAATCAATACAGGCAACTCTATGCCTGTCCGTCAGCAGCCGAGGCGTCTACCTCTAGCAAGGCGAGCAGAAGCCGAAAAGATTATTACTGATATGGAAGAACAAGGGGTCATCGAGCCATCCAGCAGTCCATGGGCATCACCGGTGGTCCTGGTCAGTAAGAAGGACGGGTCAACGAGATTTTGTGTGGACTATCGGCAGCTCAATAACGTGACCAAGAAAGACAGCTATCCCTTACCACGCATCGACGACACGTTAGATACCCTGTCTGGTTCACGATGGTTTTCGACTTTGGACTTGAAGAGTGGTTATTGGCAAGTTGAAATGGAACCTGAAGACCGGGAGAAGACCGCGTTCACTATTGGTTCCGGACTATGGCAGTTTACAGTTATGCCTTTCGGTCTATGTAACGCTCCGGCCACCTTTGAGCGTCTAATGGAGACCATCCTGAGAGGGCTGTCGTGGCAGACCTGCCTGGTATACCTAGATGTGATTGTAGTCGGAAAATCATTCAACGAACATTTGAAAAATCTAGAGGAAGTGTTCCGAAGACTACGTGGAGCCAATCTGAAACTGAGTCCGAAAAAGTGCCACATATTCAGAAAGGAAGTGAAATATCTCGGGCACGTCGTATCACAAAATGGAGTGGCAGCTGACCCCGATAAGATTCGTGCAGTTCAAGAGTGGCCAACACCGAAAGATAAACACCAAGTTCGTAGTTTTCTTGGGTTATGTACCTACTACAGGCGTTTCGTTCCTGGGTTTGCCAATATAGCGAAACCTCTGACAAGGTTAACTGAAGATGGGCGCGAGTATGTTTGGAGCGGAGAGTGTGAAACAGCTTTCCAACAGCTGAAGCGTGCCCTGACAACAGAACCAATATTGAGCTATCCACGGACAAAAGGGAAATTCATACTTGACACAGATGCAAGTAATCTGGCCATTGGGGGGGTACTTTCTCAGATACAGGATGGACAAGAAAAGGTCATCGGCTATTTTAGTAAGGTTTTGTCGAAAGCCGAAAGGAATTATTGTGTGACCAGAAAAGAACTATTGGCCGTCGTGAAGTCCGTTGAGCACTTCTACAAATACTTGTACAGACGGAAGTTTTTATTGAGGACGGACCATGCAGCGTTGAAATGGCTTCTACAATTCCGTAATCCTGAAGGCCAGGTCGCAAGGTGGATCGAACGATTACAAGGATACGACTTTGACACCGAACATCGAGCGGGCACTAGTCATCGAAATGCCGATGCTCTTTCAAGAAGACCCTGTCCAACGGATTGCCGTCATTGCTCTCGTTTGGAAGAGAGGGTTTGCCAAGTATTAAGGACTACCATCGTCAACGACAATTGGTTGCCGGAAGAATTGCAACGACAGCAGGAGGCTGATCCCGAACTAAAAATGGTACTGGAATGGAAGCGCGTGGGAGAAAGGCCTGCCTGGGAGGCCGTCAGCCCTTTCAACAGAACGCTCAAAGCATATTGGGCCCAATGGGAGTCCTTGAAGGTGGAAGACGATCTCCTGAAGCGAGTACTGGAGAGTGAAGATGGCACCACCATTAGGTCTCAGTTCGTGGTTCCAAGAAGCCGAGTGGCTACAGTATTGCGACATCTCCATGACGGTGCCTCAGGAGGACACTTCGGTGTGAAAAAGATTTTGGAGAAAGTTAGGGAGCGTTTTTATTGGGTCAACTGTAAAGAAGACGCGAAGGAGTGGTGTCGGAAATGTGAACTATGTGCCACTGGTAACGGACTCTTGGGGAAACGAAGAGCACCTATGAGGCAGTACAATGTGGGTAGTCCTCTGGAAAGAATAGCCATAGATATTGCCGGACCATTTCCCGAAACCGACGATGGGAATAAATACATATTAGTGGCAATGGACTATTTTACCAAATGGCCAGAAGCATATGCCCTACCAAACCAGGAAGCTGCGACTGTTGCTGACGTACTAGTCAAAGAGTTTTTCAGTCGCTTCGGAGTGCCCATGGAGCTGCATTCGGATCAAGGCCGCAATTTCGAGTCTGTACTCTTTGGAGAAGTCTGTCGATTGTTGGGCATTCGCAAGACTCGGACCACACCGTTACATCCGCAGTCCGATGGAATGGTAGAACGCATGAATCGGACAATGGGCAAATATTTGGCCAAGGTCGTCTCCGATCATCAACGAGACTGGGACCAATACCTGCATCTGTTCCTGATGGCTTATCGTGCATCGGTCCACGAAACAACCGGTCAGTCACCAGCGTCTGTGATGTTTGGACGCGAGTTACGGTTACCGTGTGATCTGGAATTTGGGTCTCCACCTATAGAGGAGGAGGTAGCCGGGAATGATTATGTCATCAACTTAAAGAAGAAGTTGGAGGATATTCACGACCGAACCCGAAATAATAGTCGAATCGCGAGTGACCGGATGAAGGCTACGTACGATGTGAGAGCCCAAGAAGGAGGGTTTCAACCTGGAGAGCTTGTCTGGTTATACAACCCGCAAAGGCGTCGTGGCTATTCTCCAAAGTTACAGCGAAATTGGGAGGGTCCATACCAGGTGAAGAAACGAATAAATGACTTGATTTATCGCATCCAGAAATTGCCAAGGGGGAAACCAAAGGTGGTACACTCCAATCGTCTGGCGCACTATGAGGGAAATAATGACGCAGTCCCGGATCGGAAAGATGAGGCTGAGGTGGCTATCAATACCGTAAGGCCTGAAGATGATCAGCCAACCTTTAGAGAATTTATGGCTGCGTTCTCTGGAACTAGAAAAGCGCGATTCGGAGTCACGACTGAGATGCAACAAGATCTCTTCCGGGTCCCTGGTGATTATTCCATTGCCCACTGTGTCTCCGCGGATCTCCGTATGTCCAGGGGGATCGCAGTAGTGTTTAGAAATAAATTTGGACGGCTGAATGAACTTCTAGAACAAAATCCCTCTGTTGGTAAATCCTTACGCTTGCCTGATCATGACCGATCCATTTACTACTTGGTAACCAAGCAGTTTTACTACCAGAAACCGAGTTACGCCAACTTGTGGAGGGCACTATGGAATTTAAGGATCGAGTTGCTTACCAGGGGAATTAACAAATTGGCAGTTCCCAAACTCGGCTGTGGGCGGGACCAGCTGGATTGGAGAATCGTTAGAAACATGCTGGAAGTTGTCTTTAGAGGTACTGACGTCAAGATCTTCGTCTGCAGTTTTGACCCACAGCCCGCATTAAGGTCAACGAAGAGTGTAGACTGTTATTTCTACCGTAATGGAACGTGTAGTCGAGGTGAAGACTGTCGATATCGTCATGACCCATTCTACAGGAACCAGAGCATAAAACCTGTTCTGGGACAGAACAGACTTGAAGAGGGGGGCAGTGTAACGAGTGCAACGCATCGTCTGTTCCGGCCGTCAATGGGTTGTGGAACATTCCGGAGCCGCAGCGCAATGCACTCAACCTTCTAGTGTATTCGATGTATACCGGTATGTTCGAGCGACTTCTAGAAGAATTACATGGGGGTATATAATCGACGGCGGATAAAAGAGAGGCAGTCAACAGCAAGTCATTAACTGTGTATCACAAAATAAATAGTGAATGTAAAGATAAATATTGTATTAGAAATTCATAGTCTGTAAATAATAGTTTTTAATGGTTTATAATCATAGCGTTAATTTATAGTGTATTCATTAGTGTATAGAAATAAATATTTGTTTGTGAATAGACGATTTAAACAGCACTTGTGTTATTATATTAGAAAGAACGTTGCAATATTATAGAGCCCTTCCCGAGTATGAAAAAAATAATAAAACTTTGCGTAACCCTCCGAAGGGCGCTGCTTTCGTGAAATTTTATTTCATTGGGAATAGAAATTTTAAAACAAGCATTGGAGGTAAAAAGAACATTTTATGAAAACAATAAAAGGGAATTATGTATATACATTGCTCAAAACAATTAAAGGGTATGTTTTACAATAATATTAGATGGTTAAATAAGATTAATTAAATTATTAAGTAGTGATTATTTATCTGCTTTGACGACAACGCTAACAATAACATAAACACTTTTGGTCCAAACTATATTTGAATCCGCTGCAACAGCGCAATAAATGGAGATCCCCTTCAGAAAACCTTGGTGTTGGTCAATTGGCACTAATCAAAAGTGACAAGTTGTCTTCTTGCAGATGGCTACTAGGACGTGTGCTCGAAGTGCATCCTGGCTGTGATGGGGTAGTGCGAGCGGCTACTTTAAAGACAGTAAATGAAATTTTATAGAGATCCATTTCCAAGATTTGTCCGTTTCCAATAAAACACTAGTGTAGCATCTTAGAGTTCTTTGAGCACTGCAACCGCTTAAAAGGGGGGAGTATGGACAATTATAAATGGATTTTATATGTTATCCTAGTAATCAAGTTGTTATTAAAACAAAATATGTCAATTTCTAACTTGTAAATTGCGATATATTAAAAAGAATTCTCCCACGTGTCTTCTGTACCCGAACCTTAAAGTATATTATATCTATTCAAATACAGTCCACTGATTTATTAAAAAACGTTAACAGTAACTATGAGTGATCAAAGCCATATGTATGTAAAAATATTGACACAGACATATTAAATTCAGTTTTTGTCAATAGGACTAAGAATTCTTTAACTTGTATACCTGTGTATTAGGGTGGCTCTTATTTACTTTTGGTGAAAAATTCTTACCAGCTTTTTTCGCCTTTTTTCCCCCAATTCAGTTCCAATAAAAAAACAATCTGTAAAAAACTTCAAGATACAACGTCCTGTTTTAAATGTTTCTTAACATTTTCGTTTTTGCATTCCACATTGGAAATTATTAACATTAATTCCTGACCACGACTTTTGAAACCTTTTAGAAATCGGCATATTTGGCCCTGTAGATTTACCCTTTTCTTTCATTAAGAACTAATTCTCTAAGAACAATCTTATATATATGATGCCTACAAGGTAAATACGGTAGATCTCTTTTTAAAGTATTTTCTATTAAAACACAAGCACCTTTCAAATACCAGCATGTATACTGTCGTTTCGAAAACACTTTTAAGCGATGTTAAAGATCCCATTCTAAAAGCGGTAGATGCCTGCTCTCTTTCAGACTCGGATTGTAATGCAGGTACTCCAAGAAACTGCTCAGTATCGCCACTTAAAATGACTACAGGAAGTATGTTCATCGTCTCTTTACCTATTAAAACTGGAAACAGTTTACCGTCCCATAATGCACAGTACATGACAATAGCTTGCAAATCATTCTCCTTAAATTGATTTTTAGATAAAGTTGACCTTTCTTCGTGTATTCTTTTTCTAGACTTGTGAACAGACAACCTGTTAATAACTAAATCTTAGACATCATGTCATACGGATTTAAGGTGGTGGGTGCTACTGATTATAAAATTAATGTTTTTTTTTGGTTTTGATAACTTAATGCCTAATAAATGGTGAGTTTTAATTAGTGAACTTATTTCAATTTCCAATTTACAAACATTTTAAACTTTTCATTTTTATCTTCAAATGTTATTACCTTTTGTACCAAACATGCAGATGTTTAGAAAAGGTAGAACGCATAAAAATGCTTAGTAACTAAGCCTTTTACTATACGTTTTATCAAAAATATTTCAAAAATTTTATCAATATTCTAGGTGAACCTATATCAATTTCCAAGTCTGTATTGATTTCATAATGATCTAGGACAGCAAGGCCTACAAGATGCTTTTTTTTCTTTTTTTACCCGTGTGAATGCATAGGATAAAATAATTTTATCCACAATCACTATATAATAAGGTAATAATTGAACTCCTTGCCAACGTATAATGTGGTTTATAAAACTCTAGGGTTTCTATACATAAAACACATGGAATTATAATGATTGTTGAACACACTAGCAACCAGTAAAGCAAAGGTACTACGACAAATGGAACACGAATAATGATTTTCAAGGTAACATCCGCCGTCGCAGTAAAATGTCAAATAATTTTTTGATAAAATTCGGCAATTCTGATTCTAAATGAGTGTGATTGTGGATAAAACATTGTATTGCATACGGGTTTTAGATGCATTTTATTCACTTAAGAAAATTAAACGCTCGAGCAAGCTCTCGCGTTTAAACATTCTTGCGTGAATAAAATGCTATCTAAAACCCTTATACAATAAATTACTATTATGCACAGATGCATTATAATTAGACTATTATTGCAAGACTCATCTAAACATAAACGTCTTTTTATGGCCCAAGGGCCTCTTTATGGTCAGACGGGCAATAACGAAAAGTCAATTAAATGTCAGAAGTTTTTTTGTAGAACTTGATTGGTTCTTAATATAATTTATAAACTTCTCACCAATGAAAATAAGCTGAAAAATATTTTGGAATAGTAACTATAGTATAAGCAGATAAGCATACGCACAGCGGCTTAATGACATACGTACTCATTTAATTACATTTCTATACAATAATAGATTTGACATAAAAACTTAATCTGTGCATAAAATAGTGTATGTATAGCGGGCATAACTTGCTTTTATGGCCCTACAGCCTTTTCCTAGCCCTTGGCTAATGTCTCGGGCTCGAAATAGCGCTTCTGGCCATAAAAGCTTCATTATGCCCTTAATACATAAATAACTAAGAAATAGCATCATATTACTGTCCTAGGTCATTATAACATCAATAGTACTTTCTTTGAAAACCGTTAAATCGTGCAAAAAAAAAGTAATAGATGATAATGTGTGCTTTTTCTCTAGATCTATAACTTTTATTTAACACATCTTTTGATCCTACTAATTATTTTAAGTTTAGAATCCTTCACGAGACATTTGTTTAAAGTGAATAAAGGTTCAAGAGACAAATTAAGGGAAAGAATGATTTCAAGATCTTCTAATAAGGGTAAAAAATAACAATGCATATTAGAAATATATTTTATTTCCAGATACTTTTTTATGAGTTCCTTAAATATCTTATTCACAACTTTTTTATGAATGATGATGATGAAGTAGCACTTTCACTCTTTGAACATTAATGTATAATGTGATCAAATAATCTCGCGACCCAAGTAGGTCATGGAAATTTTGGGGTTATGAGGAAATTATATTTTCTTATACTAAATTTTTAAAAACATCAACTAAACTGTCAAATACAAGCTGTTTTTGTTTGAGGCATTTTAAGTTAAGTTGTGCAAGCACTACGTATTTCTGTTTTGTTAAAAATAAAATACAGTGGAAATTATTTAAATAAAATGGAGGTTCACTTTTGTAGAAATTGTTCTTTCATTGAACAAGCTGTCAGCAACGAGATCCAAAAATATGATATCATAAGTGAAGAAAATGCTGGTTTATACAGAGCTTTGTCGACAGTAAAGAATGATGTTCTAATACAAACAGTTGAAATAACAAACTTAAAAGGTCTTGTAACTGAAAGACAACGTAATCTGCAGTTATCTATACAGCATGAAGCTTTTATGCCAACATTAAAACCACATGTAAATCTTAATCTCAATTCAGAATTACAAGAAAATAAGACTGCAACAGTCTGCAAGAGAGTGTACTTTAGATCAGTATCAGCCAGTTCCGAGACTAAAGATGAAATGATTTGTTTGACTAAATACAATCAATTAATCTGTTTAATGTGAATGCTAAAAGAACAATATGAAAAAGACTTGGAGATATATCAAGAAAATTATAATATACTATTAAACAAAATGAAAGAACAATATGAGGTTGTGCGTGAGCATAACTCTATTATAGTAGACATGTATGAAGTCATGCGTGATGATTTATTTCTAAGCCTAGGTGAATTTTCTAGGTCTCGGGCAGCATTTAAAGAAACAATTGATACCATTCAAAATGACAATAAAAAACAATTGGTAGTTATGAAAAAGCAAATCACTAAGGAAGTTACCAAATCAGCTAATCTACAGTTAAGAGAGAATCTTGCTATTTTACGACAATTGACAGAAAGAGACGAACTAATATCAGTATTGCGTAATCAGCACGATGCCTTAGATGAAGTTATTTGTAAACGGGACCATGACCATCAAATGCAGTGCCAGAAGTATAAGGATATAATTGAAGTCTTAAAACATAAAGAAACAGCTGCTCAAAAGAAGTATGCCAAATTGGAAAATCGGAGACGGTTAGATCTTCAAGGTTTTTTAACTGATGTTCGTTTGATGCGTAAAGAGATAATAAGTCTAAAGAAGTGTAAAATTCGTAGACCTAATATAGCTAATGAAATAGAAGAGTGTGAAAAGAAACTGGAAATGTTTCAAGAGACAGTAAAAGCAGCTTATACTCATAAAAAATCAGTCCACTGATGTTACAAAAACAATATTTAATTATATGTAGTACATCTGCTTTTTTTTTTTTTGGTTAATTATTATTTATGGATTGGACATACGTTGAGAAAGCCGAATAATGATATAACAAAACAAGCACTAGAACACAATATAAGAGGTAACAGGTAGGCCACATGGAGAAAGAAGACGCAAAATGAAATTACAAAGAAAGGACTACAATGGAGTGAAATAAAAGAGAAGGCAAAGGACAAGACCGAATGGAGGTCATTATGTGAAGTGTTGTATACATACTGAACTAGTGAATCTCGCGACCCAAGTAGGTCATGGAAATTTTGGGGTTATGAGGAAATTATATTTTGACATTGAAATCACTCATTTTGCAATCGATAACAATGGTTGAAATCGCATTTCAACCTCTAGAGGTTGAAATTATCGGACTACCGCGATTTTGAATTTCAAACTGTTCGACATTCAATTGCTGACAAGAGAAATGTCACTTTAATGTCATGTTTTGTCACTTAAATGTAATATTTTTTCTAAAGTGCATTAATTTACTAAAAATTCGAAGAAAAAATAGTATATGGAACGCGTGGCTGATAAAATTTCAACGTTTTGACTTACTTTTATTTGAAATTTTATTTCAACCACTTGTCCCATAATATACTATTCTTATACTAACTCTTTAAAAACATCAACTAAACTGTCAAATACAAGCCTACTATGGCGACGGAACTATTTGAGCACATGATATATATATACCTCAAAACCTCATTTTATGGCACTATTATTCAAATAAAGCTATTTCGTATTACAGTTACCGACATGATTTCTTCTTTAGATATAAAACCCTTTATTTAAATTTTTACAAACTGCCAAAAAATATGGTTTTTAATATCTAACAATGACAATAAAAACATCCCTCTCTCTGCAAAGGAATGGATTATTTAATAATAATTTGAAATTTACTTATAGTAACATCAATTTGATATATGTTTCATACGAGGTCACATATACATATGATACCTATTTGACATATTTAATCATATGCAATGTGTTCTAATTAAATACAATTAAACTATTTGAAGCAATAATAATTAGTTTACATCTTCATCTTTATAACAGATAAAGTAAAAAAAATTAACTAAAAATAACAATCGTACTATAATTATATCTAAGTTCAAGTTGGTGGTCGTGCCCAAGTGTAAACATATCCGTCTTGACAGGCAGTGATCATACAATCAGTACGATACACAAGTGCAGTTAAGCGTTCGTGGGCAATCTTTTTACAAACTAAAGGTTCTAGCACTGGACACTCATCCAAACGTGGACAACTCGGTGTTCCTACAAGTTGTAATGGATCAGATCGTCTTTTAACTTTTGGCCTAGGTGGTGCTAACACCTCTTCAGGTATTTCCCAGAAACACAATTGAGTGTCATGACCTACAGATCCCAAACGGTAACATGCTTCTAATTCTAAATACATATCGAACATCACAGCTGCAACCCATGATCGATGTCCTTGGGCACGGGCAATTACACGTCGTTGCTCCAAGGACCACACCGTTACCAAGTCATCTTCACCACCTGCTGCTAGTAATCTACCATCTCCTGACCATGCCACACATAATAAACCACCGAAATAGGAACGAGCTGTACCTAATAATTCCATACTGTCGTAATGAAAAACTCTTAAAAGACCATCCTGTGATGCAATCGCTAACTGCGTTCCATTCGGACTAAATGCTATTTCATTGATTGCAGATCCATTACCAAGTAACCATCGAAAAAGAGGATTCCGAGTAGATTTAGTTTTACAGGTACTAACAGTGAAGCCTTCACCCGATTTAAAAGGTTGATAATGTGGTGTGGCTGATCCACATGGTAATTCTTCATTGTACACATATAACTGTCCTGAAGCATGCGCTGCTAGGAACAAACAACGACTTCCAGGCACCCACCGCAAACATGTAACCCGACTTTTATCAATAAGGCGTTCTTCATTAAATAACTTGTTAAGTTCTTTTTTAATTGGATCAATTAATTGAATCTGTCCTGTACTAAAACCAATAAGTAAACTAACACTGTCTGATGCAGCAGAAGTATGATTAAAGTCGTGACAAGTTGGATTAGTGCCCTTATATACTTTCTTATCTAAAGGTTTACTTAAATCGGCCGCTTTTTTTATTCCTTTATATACATACACATATATTTCTCTACCATGATTAAAACAAATACGTTCACCCTGATCTGGAAGAGTTACTAAGGATACTCGAACTTGAGGCTGTGACTGTCCCTGAGCTTGATAACCAACACGATTTGGACGAGAATATTCACTAAGAGTCATTAACCGATATGTGCCTTCCCTGGTTGTGAATTGTGTTTTAACATCTCCTGGTTCAGCTAATGAACGATCTAAAGGACGTTCTCCTGCTTCCAATAATGATTGATTACACAATGCCTCTGCCCTTGCTGGTTTTGGCCCTAACATCCTCGACGACATAACTCTTAAAGGTATACACTACGTTAGTTACATGTTAAGTTCACATAAATTAATAATATAAACGATTTTAGAAATTATCAGTCTATTATCTATAAATAATTAAACGGTTAATACATAATTCCAGTAGTTAAAGAATAAGTGAGGTTAGAAAATCGTAAATCTTAGAATTTCCGATTATCTACGCTAGATATCGCTAGGTTTTATCAAGTTTTCATTTACAGAAATCTATTGGAATATTTAATTGATTTATATGATTTATGCTATTTTGCTTTTGAAAGCTAGATAAATAATTAAGGAATTGTATAAAAATAATTTTTGGTCTATTGTTAATATTACGTAATCTAAATTTAATATGAATTCTTAAATTGTTTTGGATTTTTAATAGGTTATAATCATATCAATGTTGCCAAATGTATGATATTATTTTGTGTGACCCTGTCGATGAAAATCGATAATAAGAAAGATATAAATAAAAGGGCAGCAGAACACCTTAACAGTGCAGTAGTAGTGGCTTTTATAATCAAATTTCAGTTTCTTATATGAAGAGGGAATCTGGCAACACTGATTAAAAATTGAGTTTGTCAATACAAAGTTTTCTAACCTTATAATTTCTCCTGTCAAAATGTCTTCAAATATAATGGATCTTGATGAAAACACAATTATTAATTATTTAAATAAAGAAAATTACAAGGAATTACTTTCATACCTAAAGACAAAATTTACAATTACTCGAGATGAGGTTACAGGAAAGCTAAATTTGTATGTAGCACTTGTATATTTTTGATTTTATAGCAACTAATCATAATTTGACAAAATGTTTATAGGATAACAGTGTCCAGTAATGCAATAAATGGATTAAGTTCCGTATTAGTTACATTGGACAATAAATTAGCTCAGAATGATCTCACAGAAACTGAATCCGATGTACTAAAAGAAGTCTTTAGAGCTTTAAGAAATGCAAGTGTATCTAATCGTGAAATACAGAATTTGATTATCAAGAATGAACTTATTATAAATAGCACAGAAAAGATCATAAACAAATATTTACAAAGCGATAAGAAGTGCATGAAAATCATCTTACAATTTTTAAGTAATACTGCATCTAAAAATACAGATGCTGCTTGTGAAATATGGGAAATATTGCAAAGTATCCTTACTGATTTATTTGAATGTTCTGAATATTCTTATTATGCTGCAGCTTTAGTTTATAATATTATTTATTTAAAGAAAAGTTTAATAAAAGAATGCAAAGGAATCTACACCTATATCATTGATGGAGTTGAAAATGAAGAGAATGAATATTATTTATTTCTAATAGAAATGCTTATACAAGAAACGGAGTTTATGAATTGTTATGAAACTTTTGAATTATCACAGCGATTGATAGTTTTGTCATATTTGCAAGAATTAATCATGTCTAAAGAAGACGATTTCATCTTACATAATGATATAGTGAAATTGCTAATTACACAGTTTAAAAATAAATCTGATTGTATATTAAAGACAGTTACAAATGATGTAGATAAGTTGGCACCGCAGGAGGTAGTGATTTTATTAGAAATATTAGCTTCATTATCTGCTAAGGATTATTATCGTAAGCATTTGCAAGAAGATAAAAGTTTATTAATTGACTGTGCTTTTCTTTTAAAAAATATTAATTCTGTTGGGAAAGAATCACAAAATCATTTTACTCCCATGACGAAATTATCAGATGTGACTTCTAGTAACAATCAAGCCCAGAAGAATCCAGTTTTTGGTTTTAAAGCTAATTTAATACAGTTTTTAGGTAATGCTGCTTGCAAAAATAAGGATAATCAAGATAAGGTAATAGTATAGTTATTTCTAATGAAATTGACCAAAATCTGACTGACTTGTTCCCAATTTTTGCCGGTCCTAGTTTCTATTTGTATGTATTTATTGGAGGTAAATGCACAATTCTATTGGATAATTTTATTTTTACATGACAGTTTTGTTGCCATGGAAATAACGAATCAAAATCATGAAAAAATCCTGATGGTGAAGTTAAAGCAAGTTGATATAACTAACATACTCAGATGTTTAGAAAGAACATTTGAATCATATGATGCAGAAACGGCTTAAGTCACAAAATCTGAATTTGAGAGAAATGACAAAAAGTGTTAAAGCTTCATTATGTTTTATTCCTAAATTTTGATAATACTAACAGAAATATATAAAAAGAACGTCAAGAGAAAAATTTTAAAGCTATAGGGATTAAGTCATTGACTTAGATCATTTCTGCATAAAACGTATACAACTGTTGCTAAAATTATTTATAACAATAAACGCAAAATTCCTTTTGATATAGAGAAGCAAAAGTAACAAGCCTTTTCTGTATAATGCGATTCATTTGTTTGTATGTACAGGGTCATGCCTAGTCAGGAAAGAATGTCTCAATGCAAACCAGGGCATTAATAATTTTATTAGCAAAATTATTTTGCCTAAAGTACATGTGTAAGGCGTTATTTTTTTCCACTAACAAAAAACCTTTGCTCACTGGACGGTGCGTGGACCTCGGCAAGTGTAACAAAAAAAGACGAATTCTTATCTGTTAATAAAAACTTATCGTGTAGGGATTAGGGACAACTCAAATTAATCAAACTGATGTGTAGTGGGAGTGAGAGACCACTTAGTCTGGCCATTACTGGTCTAATAATAGTGATAATAATAAGTTCCTAGCAGACCAATGAGAGTGCTTGGTGCAGCACTTACCTCGAGGGGTCAACCACTACTGGAAATCACTGTACACTTTGCTGGGAATACTTTGGAAATACCTGGGAATACTTGGGAATACCTGGAAATACTTGGGAATACTTGGAAATACCTAGGAATACTTTGGAAATACATGGCAGTACCTGGAAATACCTAGGAATATTTGGGGAATACTTGATATTATTCATGCTTGGGTGGAAATTTATTTTCGTTTTAACGGCGTTATTAGAAGAAAATCTATTAAGTAAAGTCAATTACGGCAAATTAGTTTAACCCAAACTCGGTTATAAATTATAAATAAAAAAAGTTAAAGACGTAGGGGAAGTAGCGATGTTTCGTGACGTCATGGAATATTTATGTTAATGTATAGAAGCAACACTGCATTTTTAATATACTTCATGTATTAAGTATGCTCTGCACTAGAGCATTCATGAGATGATCAGATCAAGTAGAAATCATCTTTCAGTTCTGGATATGAAAAAATATGAAGCTATATGTTAAAAGCAAAAAATAAAGCTGAGAAAACCGCAAAATCTTTTGGAATAGAACCATCAGAAATACTGTGTGAACAAATAGGAATACCCTTAGTTATCGAATCTCAAGAACTTCACAATCCCACGGCTGTCTTGAATGAGAATTTCGAAGATGATGATGAAGATTTAATATATATATATATATATATATATATATATATATATATATATATATATATATATATATATATATATATATATATAACACCGGTAATATATCCAACACAACTCAAATTGCATTTAGTGACGAAATCAAAAAATGATGAACAGTTATTCATTCTAATTTCCTATGACACAAGTTTAAAAGATTTTACGGGAATTAAATCATGTTTAAATTAATGATAAATCATATTTAGCAGTGTTACTGAAAAATAAAAAACAATGACGGCTAAAAAGTCTACACTTTGCTGTTTTTTTCTAATAAAAAAGCTCATTTATTGGCTGACAGAGTAATACGAGTTAGAGCTGCACAAAAATAAATCAAAAACCCAAAAAAACTTCAGATCTCTACGTCAAAGAAAATAATTAAGAAGAAATGACCATTAGAAACTGAAACCTGTGTTTTTAAAGGATGTGGTCCTTTTTGCATCCAGAGGCACCTAGCTAAAGATGAATTTACTGAAACTGCAAAAGCATGCGTAGAAGGGGCCATAAGTGGTTTTATAAATGCCTTTCCGCCTTGTCCGAGGAAAAGCCTTTTCCTCGAGACAAATAATTAGTGGGAAAGTTCTTTGGCTGCTATTTCTGATCAAATATAAACGATAACAACAAATTGGTTATTGATAAAAATCTAGAAAGTTGTTATAAAGATTTTGCTAATGCCTATTCGTCTAGATCAGTGGTTCCTAAACTTTTTCCTATGGCACCTCTTTTTTGGAACCACCCTTACACCCCCCCCCCTCCCCGATAATTAACAGGTTAATTTTTATCCAGGTATAAGATTTTCTCTGTACGCTCTCATGCCCTCCTTAACGTTACTTCACGCCCCACAAGGGGGGTGCACCCCCCAGTTTACAAACACTGGTCTAGATGGATAACTAAAACTTGCTAGTTTGATTCGATTGACTTCTATCAAGGTTTTGAAAGATTGTTGAATGATTGTGTGAAAGATACGTTCTACGGATATCTCAATGAGAAAAATTAAGTGGACTAGAATAAATATTCTAAACATTATTCTTTTATTTTATGTTCAACTATAATGCAAATAGAAAAATGCTATAAAAAAATAGTAAAAATACTAAATTGCGATATAAATTAATGTATTGTAAGGAATGAGTGATACGTAGGTATAATCTATAATCTCTTTAAACTTGGTAGAGAATAATTTTTTTATATTAAAAATATTGTTTTGTTAAATTTATTTTATTTCAATTACATTACTTTGACACAAGGTCTATTTAGTGTCCCAATATTGTCCCCGCATTTACCGTACTTTAAGTAAACATTTAAGTCATCTCACAAAGATAAGAGATGTTTTTTACTAAAGCTCTGTTTTCTGATGTTTTAGAGCTTTTAAGCCATTTAAGTTTATATCAAAATAATCTGACTTTCTATGTTCTATTTTTCGATAATTTGGAATTACCTGGGTATACTTGGTAATACCTGGAAATACTTGGAAATACCTGGGAATACTTGGAAATACCTGGGAATACTTGGAAATATTTGGGAATACTTGGAAATATTTGGGAATACTTGGAAATACCTGGGAATACTTGGAAATACCTGAAGTTTTTTGAAAGTATTCCCAGAAACTGGAAATCACTGTACGTTTTTTGAGGAGTGGTTGACCCCTCGACTTACCTCATTGAATAATCAGTGTAAACAAAGAACAAAAATTATAATAATAATAATAAATCTTTATTGAGAAGTTCTTCTTAACTTTGCGTCTTTCTGGATATTGATTCTCCAGTTTATATGGTAAATATTTAAAAAAATTTCAGTGAAGAAAATCGAGTGGTACTCAGTGTTGAGCGTAAATAGTATACCAGATCAGGGATCTATATTTACGTTTACTAGACAGTATATGGTATTTATATGGTATTTGGAAACTCGCATTACAAATCCCAGGGACTTACAAGAAGATTCTCTCATGGTATCTATTTGAGATGAAAACGAGAGCGAAGGTTGATTGATTGACACCTGCTGTAGCTATGTCACATTTAGCAATATTTAGCTTTAAATTATATCTGTTACACTAATCTGAGATTATGTTAATATTGTCTTGTAATAGTTGGACATCTGCTGTAGAGCTGCTGCTAGAGATTCTAATAAATGGTTTTCTGAATAATTTATTAATGTGGGGCACCTGTATATAACTTAATCCTCACTTTCATTCCTGCTACCAGTCACTCAGTGGTCGGAGCAAGGTTGCCTATCCACCCTCTACTATGGAGCTATAATCGTGAGTAGGTAAAAATAGGGAGTTCTGAAACACCACCCTCCACTCCTGACCTTGACCTTGAAGCTATCTCTCTCTCTAACACATGGTGACCTTGAACCTATCTCTGTCACCTAAACGTGGCAACAACGCATTCTCAAGGTCATCAAAATGACAACAATGTTGGTGACCTTGAACCCAAGGTCATCAATAAGGCAACAATTCATTGTCAAGGTCATGACCTTGAAGCTATCTCTCTCTCTCTCTCTCTCACACACATGGTGACCTTGAACCTATCCGTCGGAACTTTCCTATCTTTCATGCGGGGTCGAGTTCCTCTTCTAGCATTAGGACTTCCCCCAACCCAAGTTAGGGCCATCGGAACCTTCCTGCCCTCTTTCATGCAGCACTGAGTTTCTTTCCTCGGCCTAAGTTGGGGACCACTGCCCGATCGAATCCAAACTCAAATGTGGCGGTACTTGGTTTTTGAATGGTTTTGCCACCCCGATCTCCCAGTTATAGGTCTGGTGTGCCCCTAACAGAGCTTCGTTTCGAGTTTACCATAATAGAATCCCGGTATGTACCCATTAGGGTGCTGTTGTCTTGAACGTGAGAGGCTATATATTGGCATCAACACCCCTTAAGTGTAGGTCTTCAGACGATTTCTGGGAATCCGACGACTTGAACTGCACAGCCAAAGCCGGACCCCCATACAGCAGGTGCCCTCCCTGACCGGGATAAACTTCACATTAATTTTCCTCTATTCATCTAGGTCAGACAGTAGGAAACTAGCACCATATCAGACCCTGACGCCAGGTAAGAATAAAATCCATCCAAACCAGACCTTCATGTTAACAGAACTTCCTCCGCATCGTTTTACAGTCATCGTCGAGAAACTCTTACATATAATTCTAAACAATTACATTCTGACTGCATTTCAGCTCTAAGGGTAAAGGCTGTGTGGTCTGCCCACAAGCTAGTCTCGGATACTAGGGCTCCCTGACATCTCTAACGACTGCCCAGACCTCTGTCACCTGGGTCTAGTCCTAGTGAGTCGGATACCTCGAACGACTGCTTGTCCGTTCACCCCATGTAATGGTTGATAAAAACATTAAATAAGAGGGGCACCAGGCTGTAGTCTTGTAAAACTCCATTTTTGGGACAGGCTGTGTGAATTGAAACCATTGTAGGATAAGTACATAATAGCAACGATTATTGAGATAAGATTCTATAAGCCTTATTGGTTCAAGAGAAAACCCTAACAAATCTTAAGCTGCTAAATAGAGTATTATCATGGGGTAAGTCGAATGAGCGTGAAAATCAGTGTAATAGTATCCACTCTTATGTTTGCCTAGAGGTTTGCAACTGTGGCAAGATTTGATAATTGTAGATCGACGAGTCAGGAAACCATGCTAGTTTGGTGAAATATAAGATTTAATGTAATTGTATATATTTTTAAAGATTACTTGCTCAAATACCTTTGCAGAATTAGAGAATATGGAAATTGGACGATAGTTTGAGATAATAGAATTATCTTCCTTTTTATGCACTACTAGACAGATTCTTGTCACTTTCCAACGATCAGGAAATTTACTTGTCTTAATAGACAGGTTAATCAAAAGACAACTCGGCCATCTTTTACCATAAAACTGGGATGTGAATCATCTCTGGCCATAAACTTGGTGGGAAGCTTTTACATATGTTGAATTACCAAATTATCGTCTATCTTTGGAACTAAAAGTAGAAGGCCACATTCTTGTGTTGTTAATTTTGTATTAACTTTCTTAAATACGCTGGACAAAAAATTTCCTATATCTGGTGGATTGCTATATTCTCAGAAGGCATCGTGCATATGCTATTATAATAATTCTTTTTCTACTCCTGTATTCTAATTCAACTATTATATATGCAAAAGTCGTTGCATAATGAGGTTCATTATGCAATGAGTTTCCATTATGCAATGAGTTGTTGACCTATGAGAGTCAAGAATAACGAGCTGTTGACCAATGAGAGTCAAGAATATCAAATGGTTGCTTAGGAACAAGCCAAAGTTAGTATATACAAAAATCGTCACGCAGTTGACAACGGTAGTTGACAGTTGTTTAATTTAACAATTAATAATGGACAGCAGTAGTGATAGTGAAGATTATGCAGATATAAAATTAACACCGCCTGAAATTGTCGAAAAAGCAAAACAAACATATGATGATTTACTACCACGAAAATCACGCAAGCTGTATGAAAATGCTTATAAATTATTTATGGATTGGCAGAATAAAAAGCAAACTACATCATTTTCTGAAAACGTCTTAATAGTATACTTTGAAGAGCTTGCAACCAAAATAAAGTCTTCTAGTTTGTGGAGCCGCTACTCAATGCTAAAATCAACATTAAACATCAAACACCAGATTAACATAGGAACCTATGCAAAATTACAAGCTCTGTTAAAGCGGAAGTCAGAAGGTTTCAGAACCAAAAAAGTCAAAAACATTTACATGCGATGAAGTAAAAACCTTTATTAATAAGGCACCAGATAATAAATACCTCCTTGTAAAAGTAAGTCAATTTTAAATTTAAGCTATTTAGAAACTTAAATTCATGTTTTTATTAAAGGTAGCATTAATATTTGGCATAATGGGTGCATGTAGAAGACACGAGTTACACAAATTAAAATATAATGATGGAAATGACATGCAATCGATTATTCTTGTAACCATACATGATACAAAAACTAAAACTGTACGTAAATTCACAGTTACAGGTTCATATTACCATATATGCAAAAAATACATCAATATTCGCCCAGAAAACACTATTACAGATTCCTTCTTCCTAAATTATCAAAATGAAAAGTGCACAGTACAAAACGTAGGAATTAATAAGTTTGGAAATATGGGAAAACAAATAGCGACCTTTTTACAAATTCCTAATTCACATTTATATACAGGGCATTGTTTCCGTAGGACCTCTGCCACACTACTAATTGATGGTGGGGGAGACATCACTTCATTAAAACGCCATGGTGAATGGAAGTCCACATCAGTGGCAGAAAGCTACATAGATCATTCATTACAAAATAAAATAAACGTAGCAAACAAGATATTGCACTCTATAGAAAATAATCAATCGACAAGTAATGACATACCTTGCATTTCATCACTATCACGTACCATTCGCACTTCAGCACCCCAAATAAATTTATCAAATTGTACTGGAATTACAATTAATATTGTTCCTAATAATGATTCTAATTAATTAAGTTAAATATATATTGCTAATTGTGTTAATTATTATTATTGAACATCAATTTAAATAAAGAAATTTTGATTATTGTGAAGTATATATATTAACCAATTTGCTAAGCCTACTTTGAGAAGTAATTAAATTCCTCACAAGCTTTCATAATGCTAAGCGAATCAAGACAATCTAGTAGTTGTGTAGTGTAGTAGTAGTAATACTAGTAGTAGTAGTTCATAGATTAAGGTTTTAACTTATAAAAGTTTTAGAAGTCCATGTAGAAGTAATAAATTAGTTACAGTCGTAGAGAAAATAGTGTATGCAACTTGCACATAATGGTTATTAATACACTCGTATGAATTACAACACTTGCTTCGCTCGTGTTGTAAACGTCATACTCGTGTATTAATAACCATCATTATGTGCTCGTTGCGTAATATACTATTTTTATTGCTATTTATTCTTTGATTGAACCTTTAATAAGGAATTTTAAAGTCGAATAAAGTAATCAAAGTAGGGCAATTATAGATACTGTTAACAACTTTGAATAAAAATACTACCATGTGATAGATTCGTCTGTTGTCTAACGAAGACAGTTGAAGGTAATTTAGTAAATCTACATAATTACCTTGAACCAAGCCATTTACGCTATAGAAATATTATTTTAGGACCTTTTTTTTTGTACTTAAGTTTTAATATCATGAAAATTTCGGGTATTGCGAATTAAAGAGTCTATTTGCTTGGATGCTGAATTTATAACTTCTATATGTAGCTTAAAATTAAGTGATGGTGTAAAAACAATTTCCAAATCTTTTATTCTATTGACTCTGCTTTAAATACTTTATTTTGAATAGACCAGTTATAGACTCAGTTCAAGTCATTCTCAAATTGATTACAATCCTTATTTGTAGTAGCAACGAAATAATTTAAAATCGTCACTAAATAGCAATTTACAAGATGACTGAACAACCTCTACAACGTCATTAATGAAGATAGTAAATAATAACGGGGCTCAATATGCTTTCCTGAGGAATGCCTGAAGTGGCATAATATTCATTCAAATAAAAATCACAACAATAAACGGACTTCTGTTATTGAGATATGAAGTTAGAAAGCGCACCAAGTCCGAATCACACCCAAAACACGATAATTTAGATACATGGTTTACTGTGTCAAAGGTCTTGCAAAAATCAGTACAATCTTACTATAAAATACTAATAATAAAAAAAGGTGCAAAAGCTTCAGCAATATCTTTTCCATTATTTAGAAAAGAGCCTTGGAAATCAATCATAAAGGCATATACAGAGAATTTTGCTTAGATTTTACTCTAATTATTAGGCTCGGATGTTTGATTCAATAAAAGTAATATGGTCTGTACAAGCTAGTTTAACAAAAACTTTAAATTGTGACCTGTAATGAGAAAAAAAGGTTGTAGTAGACTTGTAGACTGGTAGTCTTATAAAGCTTATGGTACCTATTTTTTAGTCGTAGGTTATGTTTTATTTCATTATTATGCCATAACGGATATTTGTTGTTGTATTTCTTTACTTTAGGAATGCAAAGGTACAACATGGTAAATATTCTGAAATCTAAAATAAAGATTCTAACATGCAACTTGTTACTTTGGAATTTTTCGAATCTGTTGATTTACTGAATATTTTCAGTTTGTAAAATAATTCAACCGAGTAATCACAAATTATTCAAACATTCGACATGTGCAGGGTTTCTCCATACAATTTCGACCCTTTTTTAAGAGATAAAAAATATTTTTAATTGCAAAAGTGCAGGATTTGTCATCAGATAAAACAAATAACCATTGCAAAGTTAGAAACAATTATTTATATTTCTAGAACATCTTGTATATTTTATTTTAGTTTAACTTGGCACTCTTCTCCGATTTTAGTTTATTTTAGTTGTTTGCCTAATATATCACTTAAAAGTTTTATATTTGCGTTTCAGAAATAAATAGTATTTATAAATAAAAATAACGAGTAGAAAATTAAAATAAAATATACTGGATGATCCATTTAAAAAATATGAATTCTCATTTATTCTAATCTTGCATCATTATACAAGTCTGAAACTTTTATATTTAGCAACTTCTGTGGGACTTAATACTGAAACAATGCCTTACATAAAGGAACTTGATGCTGCTAACTCAAAACAAGTTTGCGCTGTTTACAATGCTAATCTCCATTACCATTGTAAATTGTCGCAATCTTGTAAATGTTGATGAAGTTCAGAAAAGAACGGCATATAGATGTGCGAAAAATCAAGCGTTTCAAATTGCGATGATCTTATGTTTACGGTGAAACAAAAATGTCAGAGCCAGAAAAGAGCCAAAATCAGCATAAAAACAAAAAGGTATGAATATATAAGAACATTACTGGATTTTCAAACAGAAAATATACCAATAATTTATCTTGATAAAATAAATTTTAATCTATTTATTTATTATATGAAATAGGAAGGGCATTTCTTTAAAAAATCAGAAGCGAATGAATTTGGAAAGCAATGCTCGAAGAGGCCTAAAATACATATCAAGATTCCATGGTGATAGACAATGCACCTTGTTATTCGTCTATTGAAGAAGTTTTTCAAAAAGTAGAACACCCACCATAGACCAAAGTGATGAATTTATGAAAAGTTATTAAAGATTTGTCGGAATAAACAATCTTTCTTTCTTAATAAGGCTTGGTCCATACAGTTGTTAATGGTCCATACTTTGATAAACCCAATAGAGCAAGCATGGTACTGCGTGTTAAAAGTAGGTGTAAAATAAAATTTATCAGATCAATTAGCTACTATCAGCCTTAGTTATAGTCATTTACACGCATGTACATCTGACGTGAATTGAACGTGTATTATTTTACACGAAATGCATATTCATAAACATTTTACAAGGGGCTGTAAATTAGGGATGCGTGTAAATTTTATATGCATTCCGACCCTAGTTTAAGTTGCGTGTAAAGTGACAGTAGTAAAAAAATTACTAATTTTACTGTCTTTTTTGTCGGTTTTGTAAGATATGGATTTAGATATCGAAGAGATTCAAAATCAATTGGATGAAATTCCTGATATACGACAAATAGCAAGACCCAGGAAGGCCAAAGTTTATAAAAAGAGTCAAGACCTCTTTGAGATTATACGGAAGAACTCAGGCGAAACTACCGGTGATTGTTAAGTATAATAAACATGATCTATTAACTTTCTATATTTATGTATCAAATTATATAAATTCTAAAGAATACCGTATTTTTAGCTTTCCAAAAATATGGTGAAAATTCGATATACCGACCCCTATCGTAGTACATGCATGCATACGGAAATACCAAGCGCTAAGGGTTTTCGTTGAAAAGACGTCATAAAAACAGGTAAAAATTATAAAATCTTCTAGTCAGATGACGCAAACACCATTTTTATGCCATTTTCACGTAAATACAGCTAACTTCTTTACTAACTGTAACCTAACATCATAACATTCTAACCTCAAAATAGCGATTTTAGCATTGTTTTTCTTATTAATTATCGACGACCGGCGCGATTTCTTTTTTCGGATTATTGTTCTCTGAGTTATCCTCTACAACTCAGTATCATTGGTTTACCTGGGTTCAGAAGGGTCGGTATATCGAATAATTAATCTTTAAAATGATCCAGTCAAAATTATTAGGTGGATCTCCCGCCTCTCCTCCTCCACCTCTTTCGCATTTTTCTTTAAAAAATTTTGTTAGCCTGGTTCTTGCTTCCCTTTTCATTGTTCGCCACTGTTCTTTTATTTTCGGAAGATCTCTGTTGTGCCCACAAGCTTGAAACTTTTTCTTTAGATCATTCCAAGCGGTTTCTCTTTTCTTATTTAGGCCATTTTCTATTTTTTTTCATTCTATAACACCAACTTTCTCACACATTAAATCTAATAATAATGACTTCCTCTTGTTCCCAGTTCGAACTTCTTGGTCGTTTGCTGGTTTTTGCCTCTTCATTTTCCATTTTTAACTTGATAAAGGATTAATCAATTTTTAAATGACTTTTTTCTCCAACATGAATATGACACTATAACATCAAATTATTTTGTATAAAAAGTACACCATTTAGGAACTGTTACTCGTTACCATAGCAATTGTACAAAAAGTAATCACTTTTTGTACAATACAAAAAGTAGTCTGAGGTTATGTATGAACTATTTTCCGCAGTGCTCTATAAGATTTTCTTTTATAGCAATAATGCGAAGTAATAAGTAGAAATTTTTATTTAAATAACAATCATTTATCTTTTCTATGACAATATTAAAATATTTATCCAACACCTCTATATAAATACCATGTTTACTATGGTCATTTTAAATAAGGAAAGTGATTGTTTACTTTTATGTTACATTATAACCTACGTTGCCCCTAGCAACATGGGTTATTTTTAAAAAACTCACTCCTTCAAAGATAACAACCAATCACCAGCTTACGTTACTTAATATTATTAAAATCCAGTCATCGTGCTAGAGTATTACCGTCAAAACTACAGACTAACTATACATTGCAAATTCGATGTTTAAACCTAAATAAAGAGGTATTGGATAAAATTTTGTATGGCACGCGTGAGTTAAGGATATCATCCACTCAGAAAAATTAACCCTCTCGGGCATGCCGGCCCTCGAGGGTAAATTTTTTGTATTACCTTATTACTGTATTATTGTATTATATTGTATTATTTGTATAACCTAAATAAAGAGGTATTGGATAAAATTTTGTATGGCACGCGTGAGTTAAGGATATCATCCACTCAGAAAAATTAACCCTCTCGGGCATGCCGGCCCTCGAGGGTAAATTTTTTGTTCGTGGATAATATCTTACTTAACTCACTTGTACCATAAATAACTATAAATTAATTAAAGACATAAAAAAATAAATTCGACATTTCTATTAAAATTTTATTTGCTGCTCGGAACATTGGAACGACGCACACTGGTGTAAAACTCACAAAAACGATGTATAAGGGTAGAAAATCAAGTTCTTGGAATCCTTAAATTATATGTCAGGTGTTATTAAGAATGAATGGGGGCATCTTTTATGCACGACCTTGGAACTGATAAATACCCACATAGTGACATAACACCCCCGTACTTGGTCATTTCGTTATAGCGGTTAAAGAAAGTATACTTGTGCGTTAATTAAATGTATACCCAGTTAAGCAGAAGGGTTAATTTGCTAGTAGAAAATATGGATTTAGATTTTCAAGGTAAGTAGTTTTAGCCTATGTTACAGTTATTCCGCTTGTATTTATTACGATGTATTAAATATAAGTACGAAGATTAGGAGGTTTTTTTTTGGAATTTTAGCAATAATCTGTCATAAGTTTTGATTCCCGTCTATTCCTGTGTTCTAATTTATACATCAAAGAGAAGCATCTTTGGTGAAGATTTCCTGAAAATTTCAGATCCCTCTCGACCCCCCTATCTGAGTTAGTAATTTTTAAAGTTACTACTGCAATTTATAGTTTAATTAAAATTTAACATAAAAAGTGCAACAGAACATTCTTTAGATGATTAAACAAAAACTAAATGGTATCCAGGTTTTTTCTTACACAAGTGGAAATTTTATTTTAATTGTCGTTACTCCTACAAAACAGTTCAAACATTGGTAAAGAACGGTATTATAGCGAGCATTGTTAATTGACATAAACGCGATGTACCAGTTTTTCGACTTTTACACCAGTGTGCGACTTCGCAAAAACAAAAACCAATCCTAACCTCTAATTATTTAACGGTAAACACATATATCTTAGACAACGCCTGTCGAAATTTTTCGCCTGTCAATATTTCTTAATGATATTAATTCTTAATATTCAAATTGCCACTTTTTACACATATTAGGATTGCAGTAAATAAAAAGTAGTTTAACGTCATGTTTATTCTAAACATTTGTTGTAGCTGAGTTTGCTAGTAACTTGCTATAAAAATAAGCAGTTGGAGAAAAAAATGGCATGTTTAATTCGTACAAAAAATGCGTTTTTGGGACTCTTAAGGCTGCCAGACTCCGCTAACGAGTCATCCGGCAACTTTCTTATTCGTCCCAAAAACATGTATTTTTTGTACTAATGAAACAAATAACTATTATTGTCGGTCGCAATGACAGATTAAAATCTGACATTAAGTTTCAATGTTCCCAAAGTTTTCTGTCGTGTAATGTATACGCATATAAATAATGTGGAATTACATGTCCTTATTTTTGATTTTTAATTTTCAAAATACATACCCTCCAAATTTTTTACATTACATGAAAGGAAATTACCCTAAAAATTTCAAGTTGATCAGATCATGCTAACCCGGCCCCCGCATTAAGGTCACAGTTCAGCTATTTTAGGCTGTTTTTCACATAGTGCGTATTTTCAGTGAAATGGTTGCAGCTAGGAAAAAAAGCTATTCTTCCTTTTTTGTAAAAAATCTAATCTACTATAAATTTAGTCTGTACATAATCTTCGAGAAATAATCTGTTTTTGAGTTATGAAAGGAAAGTGAGATGCAGTAGTTTACGGATTGTGCGGTTACATATTGAGAAATTTTGTTACTCATTTGTGATGCTTTTCTTTAATACTACTGACTATTTCATTCATAACGTTATGAACCAATAAGAATATGGGCTTTTCCTTAGATACCACGTATTAAAACGGTTATATTGTAACTATGTACAAGTAACCATGACGAATCGAATATACGAACCTTTGTATAATCGCTGTAATACAAACCTTTGTATATTCACCCGCATGAGACTCAATTCTTAAATTTCAAGATATCCATGAAAACTCCATAACAGTCAAATAATTTATTAGTAAACAACGCAATTTTTTTCTAATTGTGCATTTTAGACTGTGGTTTTCGTTTTAGTTGCAAAATGAATCGTTTTAGAACAAATTCTACAGAAAATATCGATTAATTAAATTCATGAAATAGTCTCGTGGTGTTTCAGGCAATATGTCTTGTATAATCGAGTATTTTCGTTCGTCTTGTTGTATAATTACTGACTACTAGCATACTTCTAATGCCTTTCTAATATTTCTTACTGGAAATTATTATTAATAATAATAATTGCTGCTACCCATTACCTGGCAAACCAGGCCCTAGAAGCTATGAAGCTTGTGCTGGAGGAAGAGGCGATTATTACTATTACCCTGGACCAACGTGCTGCTGCAGCCAACTTAACAGATTGTATAGCATAAATCCCACATTTGTGTTACAGCTAAGGAAAACTGCAGAAAACCTTAACAAGATCTGTCATTACCGGAAGTTGAACCGTACCGCTTGGGTCAGAGAAACTCTAGTAGCAGTAATTAATAACATTTGCATTTTGGGTTTGCGGAATTCGATAAATAATGAAAAAATAATTCAGGGGACGCATTCACCAGCTGTGAATGCTAGGACACCGACCTACTAGAGAGGCCAAACTTTGTAAAAAAAATCTTTAAAAAAAATCATAGGTTTATGCATGGGGATTGGAGGGATATCTGAATTTACTCCCAAACATCCCCCAAATTTACTTATAAGAAAAGTTGGACAATTATATGTCTGGCTTAGGTATAAGATACTGTGATAAGGGCAGCCCAGGCAAAGCCGGACTTGTGACAACCATAATAGTATTTAATCCATTTCATGCAAATAAATTGATAATAATTTAAAAGGTTACTGTTACTAAAATTGGGTATATTTCGAGAATATATCTTAGGATTCATACTCTTAAATGATGTTAAAGTTAATGATGGTTTTGCAACTCTACCTGCTATCACGATATTCAGTATTCACAACATTTTATTGTGTAAAGAGTCGACTACTGGCGATGCTTTAATGATGTTTTGCCTTTTTCATATATGTTTCATTTAATACTTCTTGGCAATTGCAGTGATTCTGCCTCTATTTTGGAATCTCAGAGCAATGCTATTATTCTCAGGGATGCTGTAGTTTTGGAACTCTCAAAACAGAATGGTTTTGCGACTCCTGATAAGTAAATATCCATCACCTGTCAAATTCTAGAAATCAGTAACTAGATCATAACTTTTTATGTATTCTCAAACTAAATTTATTTCACAGTCTTAAGGTGGGTACACATCAGAGCGGATATAAGTTGAGTACGAACGAATATGCGTCTGTACTCAACTTATGTGTTCTCAAGTTGTGTGCAGTCACTTTATTTCATATGTATGGGTGTCTTCTCAATCAGCTTCATTCATTTGCAGTAGTAATAATAGCAATGTCGTCTGGTGAAGAAGTAATGATAAGTGCTGCTGCATTTTTTACCGTTCTTTATTAAAAAAGAAAAAAAAACAGAAAAGGCGGTGGTGGATTACCCAATTATATAAAAACAGAAGGCAGTGGATATGCGATTGGAAGAATCTTCTGGGCATTTTAAAAACTTTGCTTCAGGCTCCAGTCCATCTTTATACAACTCAAATATACTTTTAGCCGAATTAAAAATCTCGGTCAAATTAAGATTAGTAGATTACAAATTAGAATAATAAGGGAGCTCAATAAAAATAAAGAATAAATGCTCTTGTTAATAATAATAATCAGCAGCAGAATGAAAATACATCCATACTTCGCAAATCATTAAATAAACTAAGCAAAATACACATGTGGTAAACATACACACCAAAAAATCAAAAAGCATTGTGGGCACATACGCTGCATATTTTCTTTGAGAAGCTACCAAAAACTGACAAGAAAAGGCTCGCATCATGCGTATTTGTAGCCTCGCGTGAGTCAGGTACATGGTCTGAGACAGAACGAATGCACCGTCCACATTAGCATATGCGTGCGTTCTCTTCTCATGTGCTCTAAGATGTGTGCCACCATTATATATGATTTGATATCAAAAGAAATAATAAATTATCAATCAGATTTTGTTCAGTTTAACTTAATAATACAAGAGTGTATAAAATAGTATTTAAGTCTTTTAATTTTAATTATTATTGCAGTTGAGAGAATTGGATTGCATTCCTTTATTGTTGGATTGTTGTAACATTGATGCACGTAATCCTTGTATCCTTTTTTACATAGTATAAAATAATTATGATTATAATTTACTTTTTAATTATAGTGCCAATTCATTATTATAATTTCTTTAACGTTATATAGTTATAATGCAATGGGCAATCTTAGCAATTCGAAATTTATGTGAAAACAACTTGGCAAACCAAGAACTAATTGCAGGAATGACTCGACAAGGTACAGTTGATTGTTCTACCCTACAAGAGATGGGGCTTACGTTACATGATGATGGAACCAATAAATTAACTCTTTTACCTCTACCTGATCGCAATTAAAAATAGATATCCAATATAATGCTATTAACCTTTATTAAATTATTAAATAAGCTTTTTTAAGTTTGTGGTTTTATTTCTTAAATGACAGTAACTGGCTGTATGCTCTATTTATATGTAAAAAATTTGCAAAATTCGGACTACTCCAGGTGTACAGTATCAAATTTCCCCTTATAAATATGTAATATAAACTGCTTATTTTTGTATTATATTCTAACATACCCAAAATGGGTAAAAGAATAATGAAAAGAATATCTGATATTTGGAATAGCCCTCTTTTTTACTCAGTGAGTCAGAATTGTAATGATCCCTATTTAGAGGTTCCCCCTGAACTTTGTAATACGAGTAGGGTATGTGGTTAGTTTTTTGTATCTAACTAATTAAGATTGCAAGAAATGTAACCGATTTTTTGTTATATGCGTGTTGGAGGTTGTAATTGATTCAGTTGCAGAGGGTCATATTTTTTTTGTATATCTTTTGGTTACTGCTCTTTGTTTTCAATAATTATTTAAATATATTAGATATAGTGTTACTAGATTATTTTTATTGAAAAATTAAATGAAATGTGAATTATTTTATTATTACGAGCTCTGACACATGAATTGAACCAAGCAAGACAACTTTGTATTTATGTTTGACATTTTACATTTTATCTCGAATTAAAATGATTTATTAGTTGTGAACATTATGGGCAATGAAGAATATAATCAGTTAATCACTGATAATTATTTGTTAAATGATAAATCTTATTTACAGGAAACATACAGTGGTCCAATTGATGTACGTCAGGGTTCGTATTATTTTGTGGAAAATCTAAAATTGATTTATGATCTGAGCTGAAACTTGTTATTGAGACAAAATTCGTGTAATGGACGACGTATTTATCGGTGGTACGATATTCAATGTTAATATGAGTTTTCCTATGTCAATTAATTGCAGTAACTTGATTCTTAATTGATTTTGTAAAATTCTTGATTTTTCAAAAATTCAATCAGTGGTTTAAGAAAAATTCATTTTCTAAGAGAGCTATTAAAACATTAAAATCAAAATTCTTCAGCAAATCTTTGCATAAGGGAATAAAGATTAAGAAGAAGTAAATATTTTTTATCAACCATGATATTCTTATAAACAACAAACAATTTATAACAAACAAATTAAATTATTTATTACTTCTCTATTGAGTTGGAACGTTGTTCTAATCAATTTACATTCTACCTGCATTTACCAAACCACTGCTGAAAAAAGCTTTTCTGATTTAAATTTGCTAGGAAATTAAAGCAATGTTTGTTATGAGCTTTTTTGTATGATGAAGTGCCCCGGCGATGGATTGGTATGCCTAGAAACAGGTTTGCATACTGAACCGAATGAAGCAAGAGTGGCGCCCAGGGCCAAAAACTTTCCATTCCCG
The DNA here is from genome assembly GCA_929113105.1 of Agrypnus murinus. NCBI lineage: Eukaryota > Metazoa > Arthropoda > Insecta > Coleoptera > Elateridae > Agrypnus > Agrypnus murinus. The sequence goes on along the minus strand of OV816026.1, from coordinate 171,515,804 downwards.
CCCCTCTCATTATTTAATTGATGGAAATAAAAATACATAAATATAATTATATAATATACAGTGTTTTGGTTTTACTTCACACTATTGTATCTTCCTTATTTATCCTCTGTACTGTTTCAATCTTTGATCAATTATTATACAACTCTTTAAAAAGGGTTATTTTTACAATCTTTAAATAATTTTACTGCAAATCAGTAATAGTTCAGTCAGCAGGGAACCAAAAGTATCTGTTTTTGTTTCTTTCGTGTTAACAGCTAATTTATTGTATAAACCTACTTGGAATAGTATATAGAATAATATATGTAGTTGCGTACTAAATCGTAGTGATAGCAGAAAAGTTATTAACAATCTTAAGGTGCATACAACCATTTTCGAGGCAGTTTTTCTTCTGTAGCTCATCAGGATGACTTGGTTTTAAAAAATGTTCAATATATGATTTGTTTGTAATAGAAATAACTACAAAATGGCACCGGTCCGATTGTTATAACAGCAATAATTAAGTTGCAAAATCGAAGAAACTTCCAAAATCGCGTGTTTTTTAAGTTGCCATAAAAATTTAAATAATCAACGAATATTGATCAAACTTACGTTAACTAAACCGATGGGGCCAAAATTATATATAACAGACGAGAGTGGAAACGAACAAAATGCATATTTAGTATGAATGAAAGAGATACGTATAATGTATCTAAAGTCCGTTTGCGGTAACCTGTCGCAGGATGTAAACAAACCATAAGCGATGCTATTGGTCGGCACGCACGCGGTCTCATTAACGCTTAAACTACTTTACCTACATGCGGAAACAGGTATATGCAATCAGTTCTCGTTAACGTTTGTAGTGTGCAGTTGCATTTGTTTCGTAAGAGTGTTGTGTTTGCGTAAGTGTTCAAGTACGGCGGAAAATCAAGAAAACGCTCCTTTTAAAAACTTAACTTAAAAAAACTTCTTAGTTTGCTGATGTAATTTTTCCGGTTCGCAGAATAAAAAGATTATTTGCCGTGGACGCTGTTTAAAAATTGCACTTGTTAGGGCAAACACCTCTTTTAAACTAGGCTTTGTTATGTTTAAATAGCGAGTGACGAGTCTGATTTAATTGTGGTGTATTTAATTTTCATCAATATCATTTTCCATTCCATATTACGCTGAAACCGTAAGAGCGAGTTAAGTGCACACGTTACGCAAACGCGCATCATCGTAAATGAAGCTTCAAGGGTCAGTTAACTTCAAGTTTGTTTACGTCCTGCGACAGGTTACCGCAAACGGATTTTAACATTGTAGTAGACCGAAACTGTATGTTTTGAAAATTATTATTTGTTTATTGCAGTTCTCATACAGGTGTAACCTAATTACATGAGAAGCAAATAACTAAAGTAGTTCACTTATAACTTGTCATTGCACACATCTTCAGTACAAAAACAAAATTAGAATAACAACATTATAGGAAATTTATAAATAAGATAAAACAAAAACAAAAAAAAAAGATAAAAATAAAGACTGGAACAAGTAGTAAAAATGTTTAATCATTTAAAAAATGTTGTGGCAGTATGTTATTTATTTTATTTATCTATAATGATAAATCTATATCCAAAGCTATATATAGCTGGTTCACTAACTGCATACTTATGATGGGAGCGTTCTGTGAGTACCTAATCAAAGGTATATGAAAAACAGTTTTAGAAGATCTTATCCGTTGGTCTGGAAGTCTTGGATGTAATAATGACAAAAGGTATGATTCATGAATGTGATAGTTCCATAGTTTATAGCAGAATATAGTTATATTAACTAATTTTTCTTCTATTCTCAAGAGATATGATATTCTAATTCTAATGATGAGATAATCAGGATAAATATAGTTTTTATAATACAATAAACGTAAGAACTGTTTTCTGATCTTTTCAATAGCCAAATTTTGAATATAAAAATGAGGAGACCAAATGGCAGAAGTGTATACAAGTTTAGATCGTAGCAGGGTAAAGTACAGGATCTCAAGAGTCTACTGGGAATGAAAAGTTCTTGATAATCTAGTTACGTATCCAAGAATTTTGTATCTGAAGCAGTTATTGTGTTGATATGATCACGAAAACTGAGTTTGTGGTTATATATAACACCTAAGTCTTTTACTGTTGATAAGAGTTTTAAGGTATTAGCATTCATTCTGTAAGTAAAAACAATATCTTTAGTAACACAATTAAAGAACATCCTTCTACATTTATCCATGTTAAAAGGTAATTTATTAGGGATACTCCAACTTAAAAGCTGATCGACGTCAGACTGCAGTAATTGACAATGCAGTAATCTTTTATAAATTTTCAGGTAATCTGCAAACAATACACAATGAGAATTGTTAATACTTAAAACGATATCATTTATGAAGATCACAAACAAAAGTGATCCAAGGCTAGACCCTTGGGGCACACCAGAATTTGCGTCAAATTTTTCCGAGGTGTTCCCGTTAAACCTAACAATAAACCTCCGAGGATTTAAGTAGAAAGCAAAGAAACAACATGTTCATAGCGAAGCCGATATCATGTAACTTCTTCAGCAGCAGATCATGATTTACCTTATCGATGGCTTTTGAGAAATCTGTATATATACAATCAACCTGTCCCTTTTCTTCAAGAGCTTCCAATACCTATATAATTAGTAAAACACATTAGAACTGTAGGTTTCTTCTCCATAAAGCCATGTTGTTTAGCAGTTATTTGGTCCGAAACATAATTATATAATTTATTTTTTTAAAATTTTATCAAATAATTTAGGTGGAGCAGAAAGTATGGATATTGGTCTATAATTAGTGATATCTGAGCTATCCCCAGATTTATAGATTGGAATAACCTGAATAACTTCTTTCCAGAAGTCTGGAAAAGTGCTCGAATTAATAACTATAATAAATATGTTTAAGAGGGGTTCCTCCAACCATTCCGAGCAAGCTTTAATGACACAAGGTGGTATTCCACCAACTCCCGCCGATCTTGTAGGCTTTAAAGACTTGACAGCTACTTTATAATCGTCGATAGAAATTGTGGCGATTTTAATAGTATATTTCTTTATTAGGCGGAGAATTCACACTTTTTGTGCCGAATCTGTAGTTGTTTTAGTGTGACGGACGAACGTAGTGAGTCCGGCATAAAACAACTACAGATGAGGCACAAAAAGTGACTTCGCGCCGTATAAAGAACGCAATTTTTTCTTCAAACGTAAAAATAATTACAACGTTTTATTTTAATTTGTTGGATTCGGAAAGACTGATTTGAATTTGAACTGATGTTTCTATAGCGACACTCCAAACAACTAAAAATTCGCTTGAAGTTTTCGTTTCACGTTTTGAAATTGGTAAGTAATGATTAATATTTGCGTTTTTATAGTTTTTATATTTGTTTATTTTTAGTGCATCAACTTAATTATTGTTAATAAATTCATGATATTTATGGTTTAATTACAAATAGAAAAATTATAATTGACCAATAGAAAATCACTTTTGCTGTCGGCGGCAGAAAAAGTACTTTTTCTGCCGCCGGCGGAGAAGTGAAACTTAAACTATGGCAACCCAATTCAATAATGAGGTACTTCTCTGACGTTTGAAGAAAAAATATCTAGTTGCATTCTCGCTAGAATTACTGACATTAAAATTAAGTACGGCATCTTGAAACATTAAAAGTTAAAAATGACTAGACGTCTTACTGCAACTGTATTACAAATATGGAAGCATGAGGTTAGTACTAGCTCATTGGGCTGAAGTGTTCCCGGGACGGGCACCACCATTCTTTTTCCTGATGAACTACTGAAGAAAAACTGCCTCGAAAACGGTTGTACGCACCTTAAATTGTTAATAACTTTTCTGCTGTCACTACCATTTAGTACGCAACTACATATATTATTTTACACACTATTCTGAGTAGCTTTGCGCAATAAAACAGCTGTTAACACGAAAATGCACTCCTTCCATCTTTATTGACTGGACTATAACTTATTGCGATCAGAAATAACAACGAGAATTAAAACAACATTGTAGGTCTAGTTTTATCAAAAAGATTTATTAAACTCCCTAATAGGGGTGGAATTTCCCCAATTTCTACTAAATTCTAGTATGATTGGTCAAATGATTATAGTAATCGGTGCCATGATGTGCGACACTCCGACTCCTCGTCTAACAGTAAATAAAATAAATAAATTAAGATTCCATTTTGTCTTGATAAAGAGTGCCATGGAAGAACCGAGTATGAATCGGACCCTAAAATCTATTGTTTTGTGTTTAAAAGTCTTCACCATAATCAATTATGATTCATAATTGATTTTAAGCGCATTAGTGGAGCGGCCACACAGTATCTTTGGCTGTGTTTAAGCCGGCTCTGCAAGTGGTTTGGAATTTCATTCTGCACGTATCCAATCTTAATGAATAATTACACCAGTTGAAAGTGTATCTTAATATAAAAAACTGAATTATTTAATTTGGAATTATTTCATCCGTGACAATATGTGGCAATCTTTTTAATAAGTAATATTCTTGGAGGCATTATAAACGGTATAAATACGATTTTCTAATTATAAATCATATGTGCTTGCTTTTTTCTAAATGTTTTGTTGTCAAACGGTCTCTAGGTCGGTGACTATTAAATCTGGCCATGAGTAAAGGTAGTGAGTGCATTTGGACCTTAGATCAGTCGTTTGCAATCTGATATACTTTTTAAGTTGAAAGAACCTGCAGTTTCCCTAGATTTTTGTCTTTTTTTTAAATGAGGGACCTGAATATAGACATATGTACAGGCTAAAGACTTGCAGGGATTGAGTGAGGTTATAAAGCCTGGCTGCGCAGTGTCAGGTTATATGTAATTAAACATTAAAGAGTTGAACTGACGTGAAGAAATATACATTTCTAGGTATAATAATACGAAAACTAGTAAAAAAAACTATAAAATGTTGACACTTGTAATCATATACATATTGCTATAATAATACAGGATTTGGGGGTGAAGAACCTATTCGTTTATGATGATGATTGAAATTGATAAATTGTTAAGTTGATAGTACAAACAAAACATATAGCAACAGACTTCAGAAAAAGCACAGTGATGATATACACACAATACAAACCGCCTACATTTACCATAAAAAAAAGATATGCTCCGTCTTAATAACTGCTGTGAAGCTTGAACCTTATCACAACTGAGACTCACAGGCAGATTGCTTTAATATAGGGTACTAAATAAATATGGATCTAACAAACATAATTAAAGTACACAAAAAAATATAAACCAGAATTCTCTTTGATATGAAATGACAATAACAATTTATTTAATAATGAACATAGAAAACAAACAGTAAAATAATAAAAAATTAAACAGAAATTTTTTTGGATACCTTGAATAATTGAAAATCAATCCTAAGAAAGTTTAATGCTTTTTATCCGAGCAGTAATATACCTGGCATCATCATATGTTCAATGACTAAATTATATTTAGATAAATACCTTAAACTTTTTAAATTAAATTAATTTTTTTTTGGCGCCAAACGTATACCAACTGATTTAGTAACAACACAGTTATCTATTTTTTAAATAAGGTTTAAAACTAAAATGGTTGAAAAACAATCGCCTTTCTTCAATATAATATCCAAATTAAATTATTAATAAAAATTATTAACAACCAGCTGCTTGCTTGAGATTTGGTAAGTCCATTTTATGATAAAATTTACAAATTCCCTTTCAATATCCAAATTATAACAAAGGTAAACAGATGATGGACATACATATAAACTTTCTTCTTGTAAATGAGCATTCATCCCGAAATAATTCACAGCACTGATTATTATATCAATTAAAAGTGATTATTATTAAAGCAATTAGTCAAATTCAAAGATTTTAGAAAATTAGCAAACACTTTCGCATATAAACAAAATATAACCTCACATTCTTGACGTTTGTTATGTTTTCAAAATAATGAACTCACTACATAACCTTCAATTTTTAAGATTTTGCTCTGAACACAAGTGTACTGCTTGAAATGTTGAAATTAACAGAGAGTTTGTCACCAAATCAGTCGCTGTTATCATATCCTTTTGAAAAACAAAACACTGCGCTGGTGATTTTTCTGGTTATAAACAAAAGACAATTTGTTACAAGATGGCAATGCCACTTGGAAATGCTTCTTAAAGGCGATTACTCAACGGTGAAGAAAGAACTGAATGGCATAGATCCGCGTCAGCATTGAACGTGTTAAATCCGTTTGGTTCTTCGATCTTAAATCAATCTCTAAATTGTAATAAGCTAAATTAATCATGTTGAATCTTAATGAACACACAAACATGAACAAAAAATATAAGAATAAATAATGATTAATAACAAGACATTTAATAGTCTATGAATTAAAAAAATGCATCAAGTCCTATGCGGTAATTCCAGGCCTCGAAATGTTTTACAATTGAAAACAAAGATGTAAGAAAGAATTTACGTCTTGTTTAAAAGTGAGGTAAAAAGATTCATTTAAAGCATCCCAAAAGAGGATCAGAGGTCAAAATTAAGCATTTAAGTCGAGAGTATCGATTTCACGCTGTCTGAGCAACGGAATGATAAATGAAAATTGCTGAAAATTAATTGCCCAATAAATTTGCATTGTACAATTTGATTTTCGTTAACTTGGCTCTGATTTATCGTATGAATAATAAGTAATTTGCGAACGAGGATTCGCGATTATTAGTTTTATGGGAATATTGATGAGGTAGTGATCCCTAATGCAATTTTCATCGTTCTCCCTACTGGATTATTTTATTAGATTATGCACTTCAGCAAGTTATGGTGGCATGCATCTATTTAGTTAGACTTTTACAACGTCGAAAAACTTTATTGAATTTTTATTACCTTATAAAAGTAGATTTTTAGAAAGATTGCTACTTCAGAATGTTAACGTAGTATCTTTTTACAACTCTTTTATTCTAGTTCAAATACTAATATCAATTGTAAGACTTTGTTCTTATTTTAGTTTTCAAATTCTTTTTATACAGTCTTAATACAAATATAAGCGTAAGCAGAAGAAAAAGAGAATAAACGAGCCTTACAAGAAATTACAACACGGAATAGTTCAACTACCCTCAATGAACATTTTGTGAACTTTAGGTGTCGATAAATTCCTACAGAACAGTTATAATTGTTTTCAGAATGTCTTGAAGATGTATTAAGGTTTCAAAAGACTCCTAATTTATAATAACATCTTAAGTTGTATACAGTGCTATATCACCTCTTTATACATACTGTAACGCTGTTTTAAATAAAACTAAAGATGCTGTGTTAATTGTTTAATAAAAGAGAAATTGTTAACAATAACTAACGTCTAACTAATTAAAAACACAAATTATTATAAACTATCAATAAACAAATTTAAACTAATTTATTTAAACACTATCTTATGAATTTGATTATTTATTTAGAATGCACAATTATTTATTTTTACTGCTTTACAGCGCGCTAGGTACTTCTAATAATTCAATAAATCCTTTGTTGTGCGATCGCTGTATTTATATGCGGCGGTGTTAAGGTCTCAAATGCTCACGTTTAACCAAAACGTCTGTCTCCGTCGCCCATCTAGACGCTTCCCCGTTCATTGCAATACTATAGTTTATCACTTAAGATCCCATAGCAACAGTTATATAAACGTTACTGTTACCACTTTATTTCATCATTTAAGAGTCTATAAATGTCTTAACAGTAATCATTACATATCTTTTATATACTTTCATAACACTTGTGATCTATACACCTTTTATATGACTATAAGATATATAACAGTCACGATTACACTTTCTCACGATAATATTCAAGTTCTATAGATGCTTAACCAAATCTGCCATTTTAGTAAACTATAATTGTATACTCCATTTTGGAACAGCTTATGACAATATGGTATAAACTTTTATTTAAAAAAATATCATTTTTAACATTTACTTGATACTATCGGTTTAATTAATAAAGATTTCTCTTCTTACAAAGTAAAAGATATTTCTTTTGATTTTAGTTAATTTTGCAACGTTTCGCAAAGATTTTTTAAACTTTAGTATTATATTCCAAGCTCTTTAATTCCCCCAGCCTAAAACTTCTAGTTTCACAATAAAAATAATGTTTGCATAAGAAAACTAGATGAGTACTGCATTAAAATCATTATAATTTTATTTGACCATTGGTAAAGAATTGTTAACGAAGCTCTGTCAACAGCATCTCCTTAAAAAATGAGATCGATACAGAATAGTAACACTATTATGTTCAAAAAGCCCGAAAGAGATAAACATATTGTAGGGGTGCGATTCTGAAAGAATCATGCAACAACCAAAAATTATATATTATATAGTAGGTAATATAAACTTTAAAAATCGGTGTTATAGGAGTAAACCGAAACGTTTACAAAGCATTAAGTAGGTAGTTACTAAATGAGTGATTATGAAAAGCGTCATAACATTGTTGTAAAAATGTTATAAAGGAAACCAAGAAGTTCTGGTAAGATTACCAACACAAAGATGTTGGAAACCCTTACAACAGTACTCCCTCCTCATTTAAGCTCTCTTACGATGCTATTAATGTTCTATGGCTGTTTTTCAGAGGCTACTATAAGTTAGCAGGATATGGAAATGCCCTTGTAGAGCAACTAGCAAATAAACCAGCAAACACAAGGAGATTGAAGCGAAAATTGCCTCAAGAACTAGCCCTCACCTAAGACTAATTCTTTCTTATCTATATATTTTACAAAAATTATAGTTTCCAAGATAGGATATATAATGCACAGCATAAGGCCGGTTTTTCGAAAATTGACCACTTCATTCCTTTAACTAATATAATTATTTATAATGTGGGTACGAACCTTCAAATGAAGAAATTACAGAAAACTGAATTTATGTTTTTTAGGTTTTTAAACCTAAAAACCAATTTAAAAAACCTATTTAAAAAACCTATTTAGGTTTTTCTTCGTTTAAACTTACATTGGCACCGCGCAGTAGCGCCAGCTATTTCCAAAGTAAATAGGATATAAACCCCGAACAAGCTCGTTATATATAGATGCTTATAATAATAAACGGCCACACTGTACATAAATGTACATATCTCTCTTGTTTATATTTTGCTCTTATACGTATTTATGGAAAAATAAATCGAATAAAGACTCAGCCTTAGTTATAGTCATGTTAATAAATGATGTGTAAACCTCAAATATATGCAAGTATATGCACGCGTCGATAAAACGTGGATTCGTGTGTAGTATTCGTAATTCCACATTTTTTTATACGAGTATAAATTACATGACAGAAAACTTTGGCAACATTGAAATTTAATGTAAAGATTTTAATGTCAGTGCCACCGACAATAAAAGTCATTTAAAATTGATTAATCCTTTATCATCAAGTTGAAAATGAAAAATGAAGAGGCAAAAAAACCAGCAAACGACCAAGAAGTTCGAACTGCGAACAAGAGGAAAAATCGTTATTACTAGATTTAATGCGTGAAAAAGTTGGTGTGATCAAATTCAAAAAAATAGAGAATGGCATAAATAAGAAAAGAGAAACCGCTTGGAATGGTCTAATGAAAAGGTTTCAAGCTTGTGGTTACAACAGAGATCTTCCGAAGATAAATGAACAGTGGCGAAGAATGAAGAGGGAAGCAAAAACCAGGGTAACGAAATTTTTTAAAGAAAAACGCGAAACAGGAGGTGGAGAGGCGGGAGAACCACCTAATGATTTTGATTGGATCATTAAAGATTTGATTCCCGCGGATTTTGATAAAGAGTTTGATTGCGATGCGAATGAAGACAAGGAAGAGGAGTGTGGTTCAGAAGAAAAAGGAAACGTAGATTCACCACTAATTTTTGAAGATGAAGAATTTTACAGTGTTCAGTTTCAAAATGCAAGTGAGGACAACACCGTAACCTTTTCTGATTCTGATCAAATGATTGCTGCTAAAGCAACCAAAAGACAGAAAAGCAATGATAAGGAAGTTTCACAGACCAACAATTCCAAAAGAATAAATATTATAGAAGAAGAACGTAGTAACACTGAATTGAGTGGAAAAAAGAAGGTAATGTCGGCTTATGAAGAAATTATGTATAAGCTATATAAAAAGAAAACTGAAAATAAAATCGAGAACGCTAATAAACTTTCGAAATTACGACTCATTTATGAACAGAAACTTTACAAAGAAAAACTTATTCTTTTCAAGAAGAAACAAGATTTAAGTGGGGCAAGGAAAGACGACAGTGATTCAGATTAAAATAATGACTTTCTTTGTATTTTTTATAAATATCATTATGAATGTATTTTTACATTCATAATACATTATAAATATCATTATAAATTAATTAAATACAATAACAAAAGTAATGTTGGTTAAAAATGATTTCTTATATATCGCGTCCTGAAAACGGCTCTTGATGAACGCCTCTAACTCCGTTTTCGTTTCTGACTTCGTCATCGTCAATTTCTTCATCGGAGTCAGCGATATTGTTATCTATTTTATACTGTGCATGTATGTTGTGAATAATGGCTAAAGCAGTTACTGCAGCTTTTATTGTCTCCAAGGAGGTTTGTAGTACATTAAAAAAAGCTCGAAATTTATTTTTCCATATCCCAAATAGCCTTTCTACACAATTTAGCGTGCTTATATGAGCCCTATTATAGTTTACTTCTTGTCTGGTTGTTGGATTCAACACCGGAGTCAATAAATATTGGGTGCAAGTGTATCCATTGTCTCCAACTAGAATGCCAGAAATTTGATTATTTTCGAATTTATCTTTTAGAGCACAATTTGCCCAAATACGCGCATCGTGCACACTTTCTCGCCACCTTGCAATAATGTTCATTATTCTCAGCATTGCGTCACAGATGACTTGAACGTTCAGAGAGAAGAATCCATTCCTGTTTATGTATGTTGCGGCTCTTTCACCTCCTGGATTTTTAATTTTAATGTGAGTGCAGTCAGTTGCTCCAATAATTTCTGGCATTGCGGCTATGTTATAAACTGTTGTTTATTTACTGTGAGTTGCTGAATAGTGCCGGGCAGTGGCGTGCGGTCCATGAAAGCAATGGAAGCAATGCTTCCCTTGAGAATTTATTAAAAATAAAAACCAATGCTAACAAAAATATTTTTATAAAATTATGGTTATCGTTTTTAAATTTGTAATATTTAATCAACTTAAAGCCCAATATCAATTCCGTACAGCAAAAAGTATAATTATTTAGAGTACTATTTTAATTTAGGCTTATTAAACTTGCACGGAAAGGTAATACCGATTCAAATGGGTTACATACACTGCATATAAGTGCTGATTTCGTTGCTTATAACTGCTCTTCTCTTAGCTTTGGCGTGCATCAGCGGGCATGGTGATACAGACGATGCTGTTAGCATTGTTTGGCCGTTATTTTTACTGTGCTTCCTGCCCAAATGTTTATTTATTATAATTTGGTTATTTGTTCGATTTAGTGTTTGTTACTTAAGTAATGTAAATCTGCGAATGATACTGTATTTTGTCATATTTTATTATTTCAATTTATATAAGTTAGATTTTTTTAAAAGACAAATAATTATATTTAGCTTGCTCTGTATGCAAATTTAAAATTGCATTATCGTCACGACTGCAAATTCGGCTGCTTCGGTGGAAGGTTCGAGTACTACCGATACATCCGAATCGGGACGATTTTTCTGTTCAGTTTGTGAATTATTAATAAAGAATTTTCTGCATAAAGTTTTGGAGAAAAATTACAAATTATTAAGAAAGGCAGATCAAGACCAGAACTTTCAAATTTAACAGCAAAGATTAAAACCTGCATCGGTATTTTGCTAAGAAAGACCGAAAAATCGAGTTGCAGTATGCTAATACATAGTAGTAGTTTTTTTAAATAAAAAATAATAATCAACAAATTCCATAAGTATAAAGTGTAACAGTTCTTTTTTGAACACTATTTTTTGTTGTACCTAGTGGGGGCGGGTCCAGAGAATTATTTAGGTATATTAAAATTAAAATCGCGGTTGCTTCCCTAGCCTAAATTCTCACCGCACGCCACTGGTGTCGGGGAATATAATATATCTGTCACGGTACATACAAATTCTATTAACTACTCTGGCAACAATCTTTGAGAGAGTTGACTGAGATATACCGTGTAAGTTCGCGATATCTAATTGATAAGCCCCTTTTGCAAAATACCTTAAAGTAGCTAGAACTTGCAGTGGTCAAGAAACTCTTAATCCTCTATTATTTGTTTGATTATTATCATTATTTTCAACTAGGGCTATAAGTATTCTCACCATATCTTTTGGAAAGCTAAAAATAGGGTATTCTTTAAAATTTATATAATTTGATACATAAATGTAGAAAGTTAATAGATCATATTGTGAAGTATGTTTATTATACTTAAAAATAATCACCGGTAGTTTCGCCTGAATTCATCTTCCGTATACATCTCAAAGGGGTCTTGTCTCTTTTTATAAACTTTGGCCTTTCTGGGTCTTGCCATTTCTCATATATCAGTAATTTCATCCAATTGATTTGGAATCTTTTCGATATCTAAATGCATATTTTACGAAATCGACAAAGAAGACAGTAAAAATTAGTAATTTTTTTACTACTGTCACTTTACACGTAACTTAAAATAGGGTCGGAATGCGTATAAAATTTACACGTGTCCATAATTTACAGACCCGTGTAAAACGTTTATGAATATGCATTCGTGGAAAATCATACACTTTAAATCCACGTCAGACGTACATGCGTGTAAATGACTATAACTAAGGCTGAATTGTATAATATAAACCAGCAGCGTACATACGAAATAGTATCCACTGTTTCGTATGCACCACATGCTGCTGTTATAAACATGCGATAATAGAGTATATCATTCAATGAGTGAGCAAATTCGACATTAAACAAGAGGATAAAATTTGTCACGAGTTGAATACTATGCTTTTTCTATTTCTATTAAATCGCTTAAATTCGCTTTTATTTTATTTAACAAGAAAATAAACATCATCTATTATTGTTCGCTTTTCTTATGAACAAAAACATTCACTGTACATTCTCTGTATGAAATCATATCTACATTAAATACTTGTTGGTAGCGATAAATGTATTAGTAGTTGTGCCTTGTAAGGTACTGTTATTACTTCTACATGATTCAACAGTACCGAAAATCTTATTAGCTCTCTTTAGCCATATGTTATTCTTCATGGAAGTGTCACTATCCCTCTGGCTCTGTTCCACTGTAGTTAATTGCCAATCGCCATATCTCTTCAATGTTATATCTGCGCAAGCATTCACTAATAATGTTGCAGAAGCCCGTCTGAAGCTGTGTACATGTTGGCATCTGGCAGCCTCAGAAACAAAGCAATTTGTCAAAAACTTGTTAAAAAAAAGGAGTTACATGTTACATATGATGGGCGAAGACTGATATACTAAGTACTTTTTAATTATGTTATAAAAAGTGTCCGTTACTGTGAATTTTATGACTGACAGGGTTTGCTATAACCATTTCGCGACAGACGCCCACAAGTCCCATGATTAATGCGTTTTGATTTGCTCTGGTGGAATGTTTTGGAATTCTTGGGTTGATAATTTTTAGACATTTTCAAAAGGTACGTAATTCTGGGTAATTTTCAATTATTGACACTGTTGTGAATGCTAAGGGTCTCAACATAGAGTACCGTGCCCGTAAGGATGACGATTTGTACTTCTTTGCCAATTCGCCGAAATATGCCAAGAGCACATTTTCAGAGATGGAATAAATTATGGGTTTTGTGTTTACGCCGATCCATAAAAAGGTTGGAAATGAGTTCGTATTTGTTTCGAGATTTTTCAGGCAACAGATTTGGGAGGTTTGTCTTGTCATTTGTTTTGCCGTCACTTCAACTTCTGGTGGCGTCAGAATCTCATCTTCATCGTGCTTCATTCTCACGAACACTTTTATTCTATCGCAGTTTATTATTTATTTGACTTTTTTTAATTATTTTTATGAAGTGTGTTTATTGTGGTTGCTATGAAAGTATGTTATTTCCTATTTGAATCATTTTGAATGTCGAGGGGTACTCATTAATGAACGATGCATGATAGCAAAATAATTAAAAACTGGCATATGATTTGCTGATAACAGTGGAATAATAAAGAATTATTCCATTGTTTTGCACTAAAAAAAGAATATGCTCTAGCAACAAAATATGAGTAACTGCAGCAAATATTTTGTGTCAATATAGCCTCAGCAAATCTATCATTTGGATATACCAATTATTTTTGCTGTAGTAATCTTAACTAAAGAAATAGATTAATTTGCTGGGAGTACTAGAATTATTTTGTTGAAGTGGCAATGCAGAATACAAGAAGCTAATTCGTATTTTCTGGAAATACAAAGCTCTTACTTACTGCAGCAAATTGCAATTTGTGAAATATACAAACAGATTTCTAGCCTTTGGTAACACCAAATATGCTGACTACTAATTAATGTGTTGTCTTAGCAAATTTATAATTTGTCGAAATTGATAGAAGAGTTGCTATTAGTATTTAATGTAATACACTCAGTTAACTAATTAATATTGGAATAAGTTCGGAGAGTCCCCACTCGTCTAGTAGATTTTCCACTTTTCCATTGTAATCCTACAATGTATTGCTATTATAATCCTCGTAGTACTAATAATAACATTCATACGTGGTATTAAGTAGGTAGAGTACAATTATAATGGAAGTACGATTCTTTTTGAAGGGCGCCTTCTTGTTGTACATAATAACATGCTAACGAGACAACTAAGACAACCTTGTAAACTGCTGTTGTGAGTGCAGACAAGAGACAACAAAGGAACGTAATAAACCCGTGTCCGACACGACCGTAACCGGATTGACCGCTGATTGAGCACACGTGTAATAAAAAGCTAACAAAATATATTTGTGAAGGAAACTCACAACAAAAACTAATTTAGCAAATGAGATTTTGTTACCAAAAATAATTTATTTCTTAGTGTGTTTTCTCTCAGCAAAATAACTTTGTTGCAGATACAAAGAAAATTGGCCGATGTTACAAACTCGACTAGTATTGTATCACTTAGCATAATATCATTTTTTACAACTAATGACTTTTGTTGTTAAAAACAATTTGTTATGTTTATTAAAAATACTAACAAAACTATGGAAACTCATTAAATTGGTTTCTATAACATAAATTAATTCTATTTTCTGTAATTACAATAAAAACTCTTGCTCTATTAACAAAAACTTATTCAGCAAAGGAAAATTTGTTACCAAAAATATTTGATTTCTTAGTGTGTGGAATTATTGATGATATTCCCAATCAAAAACATCAATAATGTACTTACATTATTTAATATGAGTAGAAGAAATATCTTATTATATTATAAATTTATAAGTGTGACTTCTTGCGTTCTTGCACAGATTTGTTGTACATATCTACTAAATACATTATATAAATGTCAAAGGTTTTTCTGATTGCATACTTTTCTGGTTTGAAGTCGCCAGAATCTTCAGCAAAGAAAACTTGTGCAGAGAAATTATTGCTTAAAACTAATAATCGCAATCCAATGAACATATTTTAAAGCTTTTGTATTAAAAAGTAAACTTTTCCTACATTTTTTATTCTTAAAAAATGTACAACAAAGACATAGTGTCAAAGAAAAAAAATTTTTTGAGAGCCTCTCGTAAAGTATTTAAGTTATGCATTTAAACGTTTGCATAACTATATCATGTTTCCCTCTACTCATTACATTTTATCCGAACAAAATATTAATAGGGAAGAAATCTAATCTAATCTCATCTCTAAAAATCTCATCTAAAAATCTAATCTCATTTAAAAACTCCTTCCCCCCCACCACCATGAAGTTTGTGAGACCCTCCCCACATCACTTTCTGTCAAGGTCAGATTTTCTGGGATCCTTCCCTCACCACTTTCTGCAAAGGTCATAGAGCATAGGGAAGAAATGGGGGTTCTGTAGAGATTCTCTGATAAAGGGACCTCAGAGTTATAGTTTGAAATGGTTCAAATTTGTTGCTAATGTTCTATCTGAAGGTTTACACAATAGGTACCAGAAACCTCATGGTAGTTGCCGGGGGGGGGATACTCTGCTGATCTTCAAAGAACGTTAAGTTTTAGTCATTTA
The DNA here is from genome assembly GCA_929113105.1 of Agrypnus murinus. Taxonomy (NCBI): domain Eukaryota; kingdom Metazoa; phylum Arthropoda; class Insecta; order Coleoptera; family Elateridae; genus Agrypnus; species Agrypnus murinus. Next base: position 171,499,690 of record OV816026.1, on the reverse strand, counting down.
CCCTAACTTTAAAGATGCAAATTTAATATTATCGATTTTGAACACTTTAGGCCCTATTGTTACTGCACCATAATATCTAAGAAAATCCAAAGCTGACCCCTATTTGATAATTGTCCTTACTTTATGGAATGGCCCTTGGGGCACTTAAGATAAAATTCCCCGTACCGCTATTCGCTCCTGATTATTATCTATAATGTACGCACATGTAAAGAAATCGACTTTAATTAGGGTTAGGTAATCATTGACCAAATGACTATAAGAACAAACCGCCACAGATCCAAAGACAAAATTATAAACAATTTTCTGTTATTAAATCTCTTAAATATTCTGGAAATAGAATGCAAAAATAGTAGACAAATATAGATGGTTGAATTCTAAATATGGAAATAACTTTTCCCAGAAAAATATCACAACCATTGATTTTGATACATATCAGTAACTGCTATTTGTACCCCTACTCCTGTTTATGTCGTTACTCGAATTCTTATTTTTCTTTAAAAGCAAAACAAATACTAGAAACGTCTAAATAATGAAAAGAGAACAAAATGCCACAAAGGGAGGGATTGATAAGCTTGCGTACTTCTCAAGTTCCGCTATCACCGCGAATCAGGTGGAAACTCGAAGTTCAGTAGCTCTTTTAAAATAATAAAGTGAACACTGAAACCTGAAATTGTAAATCTTCTTTATCTTACGTAAATTGTGAATAATGTGATCTTTATTAAAAAGATGCAGTGGTTTCAAAACATGATCGTGAAAATATCCTGAAAATTAACGAGAGGATGGAATTGAAATTTTTCAAATTCGGGTGAGTCATAATTATTTATGTATAAGATTTAAATAAAAAGAAATTTGTGGTTTCTCTTTAATGTATTTTGTTAATGATAATAATAGTAATAATAATAATAACATGCACAGGTTGTCTTACGTTTTCATGTACGAGCAGATAAAAGTTGATGTAATAAATCATTTGTGAGATAAGAAAAATGAGCCATCCTAAATCGTGAGCAGTACCGTCTTATTATTACACATGCATGCACGACAATAATAATGTTGTAGGTTCAACTTATTTTTCCTGTCGTTATTATTTATTTTAAATTCGAGTTTATAAAGTACTACAAATTTGATGCTGTGTTAGGTAAATTGGGTGAAAAAATACACAGTGAAGCTTTCGGAGATGGCGCTTTCGAAACGAAAACATTTAACTGAAAACTGTAGTTAGCTTTCCTGTAATATGTAGTTTACCTAAGATTTATTACTCAACACTTGATATTTATCAACATAAAACTAATGGATTAAGCTAAAGGATGAAAAATTGATTACAACAAGCTAGGGATTTTTTAATTATTAAGTTATTATTAAATAAAAGCTTATCTTTTGTATGTGTAAAGATGTGGCTTAAAAATTTGTTTAATTTTAATTACACGCCTACAGTATGGGGGAACCAACAGCTAAGGTCATCTGTCCCACATCTAACATGCAACACGAATACACACACCCATAGTTGAGGTGGCGGAATTTTCCAATTAGAGAAATCCCGTCGCCCCAAGTGGGATTCGAACCCACGACCCTTGAAACACGAGTGATGCACTGTCACCACTCGTCCACCGCCGGCCCTTAAAAACTTGTTGTTCAAATAAATACCTTTTCTAGCTATGAAAGCTTCTAATTCCTTTTTTTCAATATAACGGTTGATATGATCTAGTTTCTCAATGATAAATGGTTTTAGGTGTCCTGAAAGGAATCCATATCAAAATTAAGAGATTGTGTAAGATGATAACATTGCTAACTTACGTTGACAAACTAAAAAAAAGAACAACACACCAGATTTGTTCTGCAATAAAACGATTGGATTGCTCCCCAACCCAAGAGACAAAATGGGTTAATTCCATTAAATAAAATTGTCTTTAATAGTTACTGGAAATCGGAATTTTACCTGTCTAATATTCTATATTATAATAGTTGAGATTTGACAAACATAAAGTCTACTTACAACTTAGGCAGTTACAATTTGAAATAGCTATGAAATGGTTAAAATGGCGTTTAGAAACTTTACGCGTGCTTTTACACTTCTTGACGATCACGGCACTCTACCCGCGTAAATTTCAAATATTTAACAAAACGGAAGTTGACACAGCACTACCAACCTTACCATAATGGCAAATTTCATAATGGTATATGTAACAAAAAAAAACAAACTGGATCCTACGTTGTGATTACTTTTTATAACATGTGACCATAGTTGATAACGATTGATCTACTTCATACGGACGTAGAAAGAGAGATAAACACAAATAAAAAAACAGTTAAATATGATGGTAATATTTTATTAATTTATTCTTAACTCTTGAGCTAGGGGGGATGGATGCAAACTAACACAAAATAAAAGTCTGTAAAAACCCCTTGAAAATATGCTAGCCCAGCTTAAATACGTCAACGCTTCAAATTCAACAGGTGATCAAATTACTAATTAATAATAATAATAATAATAATAATATAAGTAAAACATTTAGTTAGGTTAGAAAATCAACCATATATCAATCAGTACTGACAATAAAACATACATAAGACACATAAAACCAGTAGTTATATTTAAGCACGAATAACCTGTACAGTTAGCGATAATTAGATGTAATGATACTACAAACGTTAATAGAACATTATTTTCTAGTAATATTTACACTTTAAAAGAACAAAATTACAAATTTGTTATGGACAATCAAACGAATCTTTTAAATTTTGTAACCATTTATGTTTTGAATTATCTATAGATTCAAACGAGAGATTTGGGTTATATATTAATTAAATAATATAGAAATTATATCACACAACTAGAATCAACATAAATAAATAAAAATGAACTTACATGAATAAAATTACTTTATAAGCAAAACACCAAAAATGGCTTTTTCATCTTCTAAAAACAAAATAGCAATTCTCCCTAGCTACAAAAGAAATCAACCTACAATTCAATTTTATTATGCCTCTGTATGTACAAGCCATTTTCTTTTCCAGTTTCGCATGATGATGACAATAGTGAATTTAATATTTTTACCTTCAACATCATCGTGTAACTATATATTTTTCAAGTCATTTTCGGTTTCTTTGCAATATCGTATGATAAGAGTAAAGTAAATGTGGTGTTTGTAACTTCAAGATCATCATCGAAACCTAGGTTGAGTATGCTTGTAGAGCAGAAACCTTATAATTATTAACCCCGCTCTTATTATTCGAATCAGTGATTGGATCTGGTAATAATGCTTATACGAGGATAGAGTGAAAAGTTCCGGGTCTGAATAAGAAAATAACATTTTCCATGGCCGGTGCGTGGTTCATCACTGGTGCTCTTCTGAATAATTTTAAATTCAGCGGCCCAACACTTAATCGGTGTACTCAATGGAGAGGAATCCCTCAAGTCGAATCCAGCTCTTTTTAAATTCAGTTGCTTATTAGTTTTTCAAAATAAGATATTTTATTACCGTACGAATAATAAACATAATAACCAATAATATACAACTGATTTACTTGAAACTTCGAACTTAAAGATATGAAGGATACAACATTGCAACACCATCAAAATATTGAGCATAGAACTTTCACCCTGCTCTCGTACATTTTCATTTCTGTTATGGCTTCTGTTAAAGCCTTTTTGTGCAAGTGCTAAGATTATCTTTAAAGGCTTTCTAGAAATTTTTCAAATAGAATAAATAATTGACTATCAGTCAGGGCCCGATCTAGTTATTTAGCCGCTCCGGGCAAAAATAATATTCGCCGCCCTTTACACTAATACCATATAAGTCATGAGCTTGCTATTCCAAAGATGGGATGTTATATATGTGATGTTGGAATTGTATAATATTCACATATGTTAGTCTACTGGGGCTTCTGAACAAATATACAAAAGTTCATGAGAGTAAGTATGTATGTTTGTAAATATATATGTATGTCTGTTAAAGAATTTCTCAGAAACTACTGAATGGATTGAAATATTTTTTTATCGACATATGTATCTTTCAACTTCAACATAATCATCAACCTGTTTCGACTCACTGCTGGGTATAGCCATAGGCCTCTTTTCCCTTGTGCCATTCTTCCCTGTCTCGGGCTAATCTTGCCTATGTATGACCCTTTAGCTTAGGGAACAATAAGCATTTTTCATCAAAATCGTTTCAGAAGTTAAAAATATTCGGACCAAACTGTTAAAATTATGAAGTCGGTTTATATGTATGAGTATTTAAGTTATAATATGTAAGTTAATGTTCATACGTTAAAAAAACAGAAGAAATGATTTGTTTTTAAATTTAACGCAAATAAAAAAAACACATAATTATGTAATGCTACAAAACGAATCAGTCAATCTTGAAAATAATCAAATTAGTCTCTAGCACAGAACATTTTTACCTCAGAGTCTTCAGAAAAAGTAGTGAAATAATAATACAATTTTTGCTTATATGTGATATTTTAGGGATTCCCCTAAAATGTCGCCTTGTAGGAATGTAGGATAAAAGGGTATTCCCCCAAAAATTTGTATAGTACTTATATACAAACTAATAGAAATAATTACTTATCTCAACGTCTGTGGAGAATCCAGTTGCCAGTTCAGAAATGTAAAATCGGTAAAAAAATTCGGGAGATTTTCTTTGTATTCTCAATTCAAAAATCGTTACATATCGAAAGAGTTGGTTCCTTCTTTCCTATTTAGGTATTTCTTCTTCTTTCTTTCGACTTGGTTTGCTTAAGTGCTGTCTTGTAATTTTCCTAGGAGACAGCATAAGACAAAATAGCACTTTAAAATATGCTGGTAATTTTTATATGATTTTTCTCTCCTAGAAAGAAAATTGAGGACTCCGTGCAACCGCCAAGCGCCCTCAATTTTGCCGCCCCTCATTTTTGCCACTCTGGGCAAATGCCCGGCTGCCCCCCTTAGATCGGGCCCTGCTATCAGTAAATGAAAGAACTATATCAAACCAAGACGAGCTACTAGAGCAAGGAATTGTGAGTGAGATGGGCAAAAATAGCTTATAATCTACACTTCTACACTACCATACTCTGATAAAGAAAACCAGCAAAAGCTTTCTGTGAAGCATTTTACATATCTAAAACTTACTGACATAACCATACAAAATTTGACTTTACTAACTGCTAAATTAACAAAAAATCTTGTTCTTGCGTTACAGAATAATAAAGGTATATCTAGATGTGCATTGTCAATTTACAAAGATTATTCTAATCTTACCCTATGAATTTTTTAAATGTATTTATCTTAGTACGTACTACGTACAGTGGCGAGCAGTTGAAAGTTGATGATTAGAATGCCATTTTACTTTCCCTTGTAAAACAGGATTTTTTATAATGCGAATTTTTCACTTTTGATTTTTTTACATTTGTCACGTATCTGTCACTTGCTGCTACATTAGTATTGTTTATATGCATACTAGTATGTCTGATTTACACGTTGTTATTTATAACAGTTGTCAATTTGCATCTGTTCGCCACTGTACATACATTATCAAGAAGAGGGTGAAACAATCTTTTCGAATCTCTACCTGGCAATACTGCCAGCTGATTTGCCTCCAGCGCTTACGAGGGCCTCATTCATTGATAAAATTGTATCCACCATCCAATACACCCTTATTTTATCTTAAGTGTATTTATCAAAAAATTTATACTATAAGATTAATTTAATTAGGAGTGAGGCAAATATTAAAACGCTCGAATTTTTAGGGGAAAATACTAACTGGTAACTGTTACTATTACTAAATCTTTAATTTCTGGACATTATTTCATGTTTCTGTAGTCTGGACAAATTAAATTCATATTCTACATCAAAACAAAAGGCTTAGATCTTAGAGAGTTTGCTATAAATTCTAAAATTTCATCTTGCTTAGAAATAGAAATCATGAGTAGAATTATGCTGGTGAGCGAATACCTCAAGATTTCCCATGGCCATGAGGTTGCATTACATTCTTAATTTTTTATTTATAAATCGTTAATAATATGTTAGATTAATTAGAATTAAGTACATTAACAAATCATTTCTAAGAAACATTCCAATTTACTAAAATTTGCAAATATAGAAGTTTTATTAAATTTTTTTACTGTAAAAGATCTATTTCAACAAATCATAGTTAGTGCTAGAAGTAACCCCACTATTCTTTCTGCGATCGCGTCTATAAGCAAATAAAACAACAATATTAACTACTTATTGCTATATCAAAGGTATAATCTTAAACAAAAATAAACAATTTAATTATGCAAGAAGAAAATTAGATTTTCAAACAAAAACGAGATATATTTAAATCAATAATATATTTAGGCAGCTTAATAATAAAATTAATCAAATGCATGTGCAAGTACGTATAAATATAGATCTATCTCAATGTTAGTCAAAAACTAATTAGCAATATTTAATGAAAATCCCTTAATCTCGTCAAAGCTAGCAATTAGAGAGGAGTTCGCGAGAAAATAAAAACTACCAAAATCTGCTAAGGCCTTGGCATAAATCAAATAGTTTAATGGTACCAAATATTATACTTAAATACGGCCCCAAAATCTCTTTGCTAAACCAATTAACAAAAACACATGCTAAACATAACGAAATGCATTTCTAGATCGCATCGCTACAAATACATCGTCTTGATTCTGAAATTTATTTACATAAAATAGAGAAACTAAATCGTTTAATCTACTAGTTGTTTTACTTGTTACACTTGAGAAGTGTTTTTTAGCTGTTCACAATAACCTGAATTTGTTTTAAAAGGTTAGCAAGATGATTAATATTCTAGCGTCCACGGGTGAACTCCACAAGAACACAGAGTGTCTTCGATGGAGTACTTGAATACTTGCTATTAATTGGTCCTAAATAGAAGAGTAAAGATGATATGGTAAAAATACCCCCTGATTAAAAAGCCAGATCCTAGCTAAAAACTAGCGGCCAATACAAAATAAATAAATGGTACAAAACAAAACGATAAATAAATACATTGTGGTAAATATTTTAAAAACTTCATTAACCTAGATACTCCGGTTAGATTGATCTTCACTAAAGAACTATCTAACAGAGAACTCAATTTAATTTCAGATTATTTTAACGATTAATCTCAAAAACAATAGTTTCGTAAAGATTTCAACAATGCATCTTCTGCCAAAACAGGAAGAGGAAGTGTAAAATTTTAAAAACTGATAATCATTATCAAAAATAGAATTGCTTATATAGACAACTTACGCTACACCTTACTAAAAGTCTTGATTTTTAAATGAGACAAAAGCTATAGGAAAAACAACATAATACATAGGAACGAAATGAAACACCAAATACCTCGCCACTTGGCCGCACAGGCCTACTTTCAGACGTAACAAAGTGACAGTGCTCAGAAAAAGTCTCTTGCGTTGTCATTAGAAACCGCAAAAAGCTACGTTTCACTGAGATTGTAGGAAAAAAATATCTTATATCTGCCTTTTGAAGTCTCTTGTCTACTTTGCGCACAAAATATTGTGTTATGTTCGATCCTGTTTTTAGAACATAAATTGCTAAATTAGAGCTTTAGGGCGATAAAAATCTGTAGAACCCTAGAGCTCTAATTAAGCAATTTTCGCTCTTAAAACAAAAGGTATACGAAAAACAACATAATAAATAGGAACAAAATGAAACACCAAAAACTTCGTTAACTGGCCGTACAGACCAAGTTTCAGTCGTAACAAAGTGACAGTGCTCAGAAAAAGTCTATTTTAGCAAAGATCTTTAGTTCTAGGGCGGTAAAAATCTGTAGAGCCCTAGAGCTCTAATTTAGCAATTTACGCTCTAAAAACAGCTAAAAAATGCTTTTTTTTATTAATATTTTAATTGAAATACGTTTGTTAGGAATGACCATTTTGAGTTCGACGCTGTTAGCATTGGTCGAGGATTGGTGGGATAGCGACTTAAAAATGCTTTACTTTATTTTATTTTATCGGTATCAGTTTCATAATCAAGTTATATTCAGATTTTAATTTACATGGTATATCGCTAAAGCTAGCGAGTTTTATCGAGTCATGGATAGATATATCCGGCATCTACTATCCTTACTAAGGAAACTGTAGATCTTTGTTTGGTTCACTTATTGTTGTAATATTTTTATGTATATCTAAGACTGCACCCTTTAATGGATCCTAGTCTCTGCCGTGTCTCATTAAATGCATTATTTTTCTGTTAATGCACTCACACTGTGCTTTTCTTTTAACGTCCACTTACCTTTTTGAGTCTTTTCAGTGTCGCACTATTATCGAATAATTTTAAGATTTTTTCGAGTTGATAAGATGTTCGTTAAGTTCTGGTGAACTTTTTTAATACACATTTTTGGGTTTGATTATGAGTTGCTCTCATTTGTTTCTAACATGGTTTCTAACGTAGTTCAGCAGCCAGTCTTATTTCTAAATATTCTACTATATTTATTAGGGTGTGTTGTAAAACTATTATTGATATCCACCAGTAAATATTGGAGTTTTCTGTTGGTAAAATTAAATATTGATTTATATTTAGCTTTTATCTATCAGGCCTAGCTCAGTTTACACAGCTAAATTATTATGGAATTACTTGAAGAACGTATAGGCAACCAACAAAACACTAGTGAAGTGTTATTGGCTACTTTCAGAAGGCATATTTCAGTCATAATAAAGAGCAAAATAGTTTTAGGAAAAATATCTTATCACAATGAGAATCAATTAATTTAAACTTGGCATTGGAGACGTAATTTTAATAATAAAAGAAAAACGATATTGGGCCACCTATCAAAAAAGGCCTGGAAGCAAAGCTGATTTTGTACCAGTGGAAAATGTTTTAATTTGGACCAATACAATTATCGCATTATACAATTATACAACTTCGCGCTATGGTTTAAGCCTGACAAAAATCGAAGTATAGTTTCATTCCAGTTCTTTAGCCATTGTTTGGTATACAGGTTGATCTTGTTGCTGGTTCCTTAGAGTTTTCCTATTGCCTTTTTTACACTTACTGACTGTAAGGATTGCAGTGACGTCAGCGATGGAAGCAACCGCGTCTTTCTCTGACTGTAGCAATAACTAACTAGTGTACAATAGGTATGTCAGGGTCCAGTACACTTCTTTGAAGACTTAATGTCTTTTAAGTCTATAGGATATTGTTCTGCTAGCTTTATGATAATCATTATTTAACGATAATAGTATTGTATCTGCTTGAACTTAATAATAATAATAATAAATGTGGTTATGATGTTTGCTGGGCGCCAATCTGTTTTAAAAAAACCTATATAAGTGAATAAAATTTACTAAATGATTGTTTCAATAAAATGTTTTGTAAAATGCCAAAAGAACTGAAAAAAACTGTTCCCCACAATAGGACTGTGAATTGTAACACACAAGTTTTACTTACTCTAAACAAATTACTTACTGAGAACGAATGACGATACTATACGATACTGTATCTTATGCTCCGGCAAAAGATCTCTTATTGATAAATTATCCCTCAGGCGTAGGTACCGGCTTCTCTAGTTTATAGATTGTAAAGAAAAATAAGGTTTGTTGAAATAAGAAGGAATATGGGCGCCATTTACTCGACTGACTAGCTCGGGGATGCAAAACCATCTTTTCCTAATATTTTTAAGAAAGGGAAATTAACCACCCTATCAAATCCATCAATGACAAATTTTAAGCCAATGAGAGGGTTTGTTCCAGAATATTCTACGGGGTTTTACCGGAGCAAAAATCTGCTTCGTAGCATGCACTCTGATATTTAAAGTTTGTTGCAGATTATTTTTTGTTGTATGTCTGTTTTTGAAGAATCTATTCATCAGAAACGAAAATAAGCACGTTCCAGGAAACCTAAATTTGAATTTAATGCATTTTTAGACGTATAATTCCTTCAAGAAGGCAGTTATCTTACAAAAACATTTCATCTGCATGAGAACGCTTTGGATGACCTTTCATATTAACGAAAAACCCTATTTGATTTAAAATAACAACCGCAATTTTAAACCAACGAAAATATATTTAAATGTGCAGGACCGTCCTAAGATTATTTACAATAAATGCATTTTCAAATGCAATCAAATAGATCCTGAAATTTTAACACGTTACAGTTTCAAAAGTTAAAATGTTTGTTAATGTATGCAAAACATAAAAAGTAGATACAAAAAAAACACTAAATTATATGAACATAAGCAAACAGTATAATTAAAATCAAACACCTATGAAGTATGGTGTTGTATATTGTATATCGTGTATTGCACTTAAAAAAATTGTTGCAAGTTAAAAAAATATTAGTTAAAATAAGTAGTTAGGACTTGTAAGCCGTTTAGAAGTTATTAGAGGATCACAGTAACTCAGTATACCATACCAGAGGTGGAACTCTACAATCAACTAAACTATTAAAGGCTCTTCCCAGGCTCACCCTAAGATGATTTTTGGATGAGCTCAAGAAGTGAAGTAATTGACGACTTGAAGCGAGCCTGTTTAAATATAATTCCTACGCGTCGTGACGTGTGACAACTTGAGTAACGAAGATGTGTGTAAAGGTTACAGCGATTCAGTTATATGTGACAAGGTCGCCCATGTCCAGCTCTGTTGTACCTTTTCTGCTAAACACTCTTACTAATTACTAAGGGAGCAAATTTAGATTTTTCTTATAACTGTAGCGTTAGTAATGGTTACCATGTCATTGAGAAACATAACCTGTTCACTTTGCTGGTATATTATTAAAAAATTCTAACGCAGTTGAATTGAAATTTCTATTGTTTTCACCTCGAGTGGTACCAAAACTGTTCAAGTCACATGGATCCCCAGACAAACAGAATCAGTCATCAAATCTGGGCCTGAAGTTTATGCTTGCTGGCACATTAGCTGTTGCCGTTATGATAAAAATAAACAAAAACCTAAAACAATGTCATAAAGAGCTCTGAATCAATTGATTTCGATTTTAGAAAGAGACAAAAATCTACGGGAAATCGAAAAAATGTATTTCTAAACGATTTGGCAGAATTTTGCATCCAGAGATATTTACAGTTTCTTAGTCACTATGTCCGAAACTACTACATCCAAAATCTACTAGAAAAAGAGAAAACGAGTAACGAAGTATATTAGTTAAAATTAAAAAAAGCAAAACAAAGGATAAGTTGGTATAATATTTACTCTTTATGTTCTAATTATACCAGAAGGGATTGTTAAATAACAAAACTGCTTGACCCGCATCAAATTGTCATAAGAAGAGAGAAAACGATCCATTTAAGGTTAGAAATAATCGTCATGCGATTTATAACTACTTACAAATACCTCAAATAACAGAACAAAGCAGTTATTTCAAACAACACAAATAAAACAAATTAACTTGTGAAACCATATCCACATGTACGACAAGAGTTTTAAATTAAGACAATGGTCAAAATCTGGAAGAATCATTAAGAAGGAAAAGGATCGAAAACAATCTGAAACTTCACTGTAGCACCGACAATAAAAGAGAAAGAAGATAAAAAGAAGTCTGCGTGGAAAGGAGGTATTATCTCGTAGTTAGTAGAATAGAATGTTTAATAAGTTAACTAAATGTAATTAGAAGATAATACTTCGCGAGCGTGCATAAAAAATTAATACAGGAATGTATTACTATACCTATATATTATGTATACCTAAACTGTATGGACTCGTCAAAACACATAAACAGAATATGCCTATACATTTTATCCAAAAAACTGAACCAGATTATTAACACGATAGGTTCGTGTTAATCGAAATACTCTGTTAGAAATTCATTAGAATTAGTAGATAAGCTACAAAACATACATCTTCCACTACATTCAAAACTTGTTAGTTTTGATAATTGTAACATGTTCTCCAGAATACCACAACAAGAATGTATTCCTTTATTTTAGTTTCTTGATTAATAGTAATATACAATTAGTTAAAAGGTTAGAGTTATTCAATTATTTGACCTTTGTATAAGTCACAAAGTCACTTTTAATAACACAATTTATTTACAAAATGATGGTTTACCTATGGGTAATTCGCTAAGTCCTCTATTAGCTAACATATTTATGGACAAGTTAGAAGATCAAATATTTGAATTAAACCTCTCTAAATACATTATCTTTTGCTTTCGTTATGTTGATGACATTTTAGTTTGTTTTGACAGTTCTTTTGAGGTTATCAATGAATTTTTAATTCTTATTAATAGTATCCACCAAAACATAAATTTTACACTAGAAACAGAACCAAACAGGGCTATAAACTTCCTAGACTTAACTATCAAGATTAACGCACACAATCCATTTGAATTTTCCATATACAGAAAACCAACACAAACAGACATAACAATACCAAATGAATCTTGTCACCATAAAGCACATAAAATAGCAGCCTACAGATCATTAGTACACAGAGCTTTAACTATTCCACTAACAAAGCCAGATTTTAGCAAAGAGATATCAACCATTAAACAACTAGCACATGCAAATCATTACAATCCAAACATGATTGACACTTTAATTAAACAAAAAGATTATAGGTTAGCTATCAAAAGAATATATCCCATTGACAATCAAACAGAAGACACAAATTACATATCTATACCATATTTTGGCAAAATATCAGAAAAGATTGCACATATACTAAGAAAAACCAACAATTATAAAATAACATTTAAAACCAACACTAACACTTTTTCATTTTTATTTAATGCTAAAGACAGAATATATGATATCATGAAATCGGGCATTTACCGTTTAAATTGTTCTTTTTGTAGTTCGGTATATATTGGGCAAACACTTCGAAATTTTGACATAAGATATAAAGAACACGTACGTCATTACAAAAATAAACATCCTGAAAAATCGAATTACGCCAAACACCTTTTAGAACAAAATCACACAATGACTCCTCAAAATAATATTAAATTCCTACATTTTTGTAATAACAAACGCAAATTAGACATTTTAGAAGCCTTTGAGATATACAAACACAAACTCAGAGTGCCTTTAATGAATGAACAACTTGAGCTCAGTAATTGTCCGTTACTGGAAGTGTTAGATATTTACTTCTGATTATTATTATTTTTATCTAGTTACCTATTTTTGTATCTACCTTAGCGACGTGTTTGTTTATATTTATATTACTTTTGATAATGACAGCTTAGCTGTCGGAACAATATTGTCAGGTTATAACATATTTTAATAAATACTGTGAAACTTTTTACTAATCTTTATTTATTTCATTAATACAGGAGTTCAGAAAATAAATTTCAGTCTGAATGGATTATTATTCGAAGAAATAATCGAATTTAACAGTGAAATAGCAATACACAGCTGTTATGGAAATACGAGACAATAGTAAATAAAATATAAATTTAAAATAGGTACAAGAACGTACAACAATCAACCATCATCACATTTAATTGGATCTTGTGACGGGCAGTCTTATAAAATCTATTTCGTAATAATCAAAAACAATATACAAAACCTGTTCTACTGAGATAGTGCTTCAATTATATTATTGATAAACTTATTATATGAAAGAGAAACGTCTTCATATTATTGTAATAAGTATGTACACGATACGTATGAAAAGCGCTCATTCATTTTGTAAATAGAATAACTTCTTCCGTTTTGTTTAGGTTTTGAAAAGAAATATTTGTTTTGTAAATTAAGTGTACACTCATACAGATATTTTAAAAGTTTCTGTAAATATTGCTGCACAGTGCATCTAGAACTGTATAAACCCAGTAAACTAATCGAATTTATCATTTTTGGTCCTACTATTAAAAGCGATTAACCTCAAAACGAACGTACTACGTACAACAAACATTTTTAAGTAAAAGAACAAATAAAATAAAACGATCCACATTCCATTGAATGCTTGAACATAATTAATTTTCCAGGAGTGCAGTGAGTGATGAAAAACACTTAAAGGCAAATGTATAATAACAATCATCGTAGATGCTATGGGCCGGTTCAATTTCAATATATCTCGTTAGTGGTTATTGTGCGCCCTGCATTTGAATGGATTCATATTTCTTCGGCTGTCCGTTATGATTTATACTCTCACGCCGGTTATTAATGTACATTAGAGCTTATATAATATTAAATATGCGGATAATTAGAGGTTGTGATGGTCGCAGGGGGCCGTGGGCTGTAGTTCCGTTGCTTTGTACAAACACTACACATCGGAAGTAAAACCCGCGGATATTATACGAATGAACTATTCTGCATCAGCTTATTTATTGGTTGTTTATTAAACAGATTTATTAAAGAGTAGTTTGATTATTTAGTAAGCACTAAGCAGAAATTTAATCTCAATAAAAAGAAAAATAATTAACATAGAACTGATTTACTATTAAGTATTGGAACAAGTCAGTAGTGCTTCTAAAATAACTGATGTAAACTTCCGAAGCTTGTATTGGTTTACTCTAATTTGATATTGATCTCCAATAGCTAGACGGTCTAGAGACGTTAGATTCGTTATTGGCACGATGATTATGTTGATTAGAAAAAACCCTGTCAGAAAGTGATCCTGAGAAACCATGATCTATCTGTATAACCACATTCAATCATTAGATACAATTTTATATTTGTTACATCATCTTGATATTTATTTTATTGTATAGTTAGTTTACATCATCACTATACAGGCACTAAGGTTCAATTATATTCAATCATGAACACAGCCTTTTTAAGTAATATGTACGTCAAGGTCGATGTTTTGGAAAAAGATTTTACGCTTTTGTACGTAAAACGAAGGTGAATCATAATAAATTAATTATTGAATCATTGCAGTTGTCTGGCATGTCATTGAGATCTCCAGAAATTCACACTTAGTGATTCTGTTAATGGGAAGATTTGAATTCTGCTAATTTAAATGATTAATGGGGATTTAAACCAAAAAAATTGTAGAACATCCTCGTTTTATTTTAATTAAAGTGCAATACTGGAATTCCTCTAATGTGATAGGTTTGTGTGCTGATGTAACGTTGATATCTCTCATGAGTTATTTGGACGTTTAGACAGTGAAATGTATTGCAGAAACATTCTCAGTGTGAAGAAAGGATGTTTCAAATAATAATAAAATTTATCTATTTCTATAAATAGAATGCAGATATAAATATAAATGCAAAATTGAAAAAAATGGCAGAAATTATCTTTACAACCGCATTCTAAAATACTTGTTTGGCTAGTAGTATTACTAATTAATACCTAGAATGAAAATTTTTATTAAACATTAAAGATGGTTGTTGTTGCATTAGTTTTTCTGTTTTCATTCTCTGTTGTCGCTGTGAATTAATGAATATTTATTTGAATAAAATGCAAACTTGTTTTCTTTTAGATCAAAGGAAATTGGCAAAAATATCAACAAACACTAGTTGTTTCTATTTCATGTCAGTATTGTATTTTTGGTTTTATCAGGTATTGTTATTCGTCTACATTCATCTTTGCACAGCAACTTTCATTTTTTTAAGTGTCAAGACCAACAGAAAAAAAGTAAAAGTTAATTAAGGGCCAATTGATTTTCCAATAACAGACTGTGATGAATCTCCAGTAAGTGGTTTTAACAAGGTAAATAACTACCAACCGAAAACCACAAGGAAAAAGGTCCTTTTGTAGCTGAATTGTCCTAAATTTTGCAGGAGAGGGCAATGATATTAGCAAGATGTTAATAAATTAACTTATCAATCAATTAAGTAAGCTGCTGTTAACGACTAATACATTTTTTGTATGCAACGCAATTCACGCAATAGAACATTTAAATTGAATTGATGATTCCTCTGAGAAGCATCAATCATGCCTGAATCCGGGCAACGCTCGCAAATCGCGAAATTTTTCGAACTTTCTCGGACGTCTGGTAACCCTAAAGAAGGCGGCCGTTAGCCCAAGATACGCTTGTGCTGCCTAGGATTCTAATTCGTTTACAGATTACAGGTATACATCAGCTTACATTTCCTGAAAATGGCGACTTTGATAATCATTTGCGTGCCCAATAAACATTTTCCATTATATATACTAACACCTGGTTATATAAAAGCTCTATAAAAGAATAGAAAGTATATAAGAAGGTTTATTAGAGTTTTATAACATTACTGTGCGTTCTAGGTATATGTATATAACGAAGTGATCACCATTTTATAAAACTTATATTAACCGTTACCATAGTATATAAATTAACAAATTTATATACTAAGATTTGCCATTAGCTCATAATAAAACTAACATTTGCGGTTATATAAGGGTGTTGTTAATTACTTTTATAAGTACCAAATACTAAGAAAAGATGGCTACAATATATTATGTCTTTTGTTCATAAACTTAGTTATTTGTTATGAGTCTATTAAAAATCTCAGAAAAGATCTTTCCTTCTTTCTTTTTGCAGGAATGAAAAACAGTGTGCCCTGCTTTTCTCACGTCGAAGGCACAATTCGTCGCTTTGGAATGATAAGGTACTATCTGGACCAAGACAAGTTTTTCGGTATCGTGCTGCAAACTTTTGATCTTACATATTTTGCTTCTATTGACATATTTTGACAAATTCTTTTGATCAGTTACTTTGAAAATGGATTCAAAATTAACCCAGTCACTTTTCTTTTTTCTCCGATTTCAAGAAATGTTTAATTTTAAACCTCAAAAATGTAGATAGAACTTTGTGTTAGAAGTGAACTCAATTCAAATAATTAAACAAGGTTTTAAGTGAGTGATACACATCTTTGTTTTATAAATATATTAGGAAAAAGTAACAAAACTAACAAACAAGGTTCTAAGTGACAGTTCAATATTTTTTTAAAAGCACTAGCTAAGATATTGCCACTTCGACCTTGTGTAGCTTCATTCCATATTGCACAATAGGTTTGTCCAGGGGTCGAAAAGTATCCTGTTAAGATTATAAATATTTAATTTCTGAAAATAAAAAAAATCCCCAACTTCTCTGATCGTGGACATGTTATCACATTTTGTAAATCAATGCAAAGTATGGGAGTTTTATTTTCTTCATCTCTGTTTTTTTCCTTTCTCATTTCATCTTTAATTTTCATGTGCTCTTCATAGATTTGACTTTCTTCTTCGGTTAATATCTCATATTTATTCTTTAATTTATAGGATTCACACTTTATACATCTATAATTTTTTCGGATTATGGAAACCATAATTAAATCCGGTTGTAATTACATGACGATAATAAGATAATTTTAAAGGTGTTTTTTGTTTTTCCTTGCAAACTTAATTTTTAAATTTTGGCAACACTTAAATTTGCCTCTAAATATTTTCGTTGCGTTGATTTTCGACAATAGTGTGATTCTATTACAGGAAAACGTTTTATGTGGTTAATTATTTCCGTTTTTTGAGCAGTACTATCTGCTTTTGAACTATTCTTTTCTCTATGATCTTTTTCAATTCTAAAAAACCGGCTTTTGGGAAATACCTAGCATACCCAAAGGAACTCCTTACACACACATATGACTTCGCCTTTAATTTTAAGAAAATAAAAAAATTAATTGGCTCTTCTTGGTTGGTCAGGGGTTGTTTTACGGCATTTAACTTTTTGGTTGTTTCCCTAAAAAATACATATTTTTAATTTTGCGTCAATGTCCAGTAAGCATCAAATGTCAGTTTCCTCTGAAAAAATTTGTTTTGAACAATTAAATTTTAAATGCAATTTTGTAAGCAGTTTTTTCTATTTTTAATAATTCTGGCCTTTTGCACTGGTATATTCTTTTCCTGCCTGACATTTCCTTTTTCATACATTTACTTTCCTTTTGCTTATCCTCCTCTTACGCTTCCTTGTTTTCTTTAGTTGTGCATTGGCTTCAATATTCGTCACAGTTTGATTTCCTTCATTTTCATCAAATAAATTATGTGCTTCATTTTCAGTTTCCTCCATGATTGCTGTATATTTATTGTTATTTTGTGTATCGTCTTCAATATTCGTCTTAGTTTGGTTTTCTTTACGTTTTTTAAAAAATTATCTTCTTCAATCTCCTCAATGCTTACTGCATGTTCATCGTTACTTTGTACACCAACTTGAATTATAGGAATGTCTTCAAGGGTGTTTAATAACAAAGGTGTATCTGCATTGATTTAATAAAACGAAGTTCTATCTGAAGGTAGATAGAACCCTGTTACACCGAATTGTGTAGTTAGAACTTCGTTTCACTCAAATTAGAAAAAACTTTGATGTAGATAGAACTCTGTAGCATAACTAACTATGTAGTTTATTTAACAGACGTGGATAGTTAACTATTAAAATAAAGAATTTAGCAGATAAAACCATAATATACCAAGATCTCTATTTTGGTAAAAAAGGCAGATAGAACCTTATTATTCCAATGCAACGAATTGTTAAAGGCGAGAAATTATGCCCCGGTTCTTTCGTTTGTACAATTTTAAACGACATTATAGTCCACAAAAAAGACGAAAAACTAAAATTTATTGACGTTAGGTCATCTTTCTATGTATCACAAGTTTTATAATGTAGTATATATATAATATATATAATACTTGTGTTATAACTTTTATTTAACATTATACAGTTAACAAAATAGATTATAGAAAAAACATAGCGTCGCCATTCTACCATCCATCCGTTCCATGTAGCTTCCATTCTTTCTTAATTGCACCGATTACACTCTACCTTGCCGACAGTAGCAAAGACTGAAATTTAAAAACTGAAGTCAAAATAGACTTTCAATAATGTTATATTACTTAAAGATATATAGTGTTACTTAAATTTACTTATGGGTGATAGTACATAGTTTCCAATGTTTATAAGAGGGCTTATTGCCTTCCGGCATGATAGTATATGAATAAAAATGATAAAAAATGAAAGAAGCGCTTTAATGCGCATTATTAAAAATTGAATAACTATTTAACTTATTAGTATAACAAAGTTGAGCTCAAAATTTTAGCTTATAAAGAGCGGCACTTTTATTGAAATTCTTGAACGAACGTTTAAAAAGTCGGTAAATTAAAATCTATTATTTTTCGATATTTTAAGCCCCCCACCCCCTTAGTTTTTGTGTTAAGGTAACTTGTTTATGTTTGCACTAAAAAAAACCCACGATAAAATTTTGATCTAAGATACTTGTGTGAAGATAACCACAAATAACATAGGTAATTACATATGTACAATGTATATATTATATACCATTATTATTATCTTATTAAACGAGCAGATAACATGTCAACTAAGAATTTTAACGAGAAGCTCAGACAGCAAAACAATATAACATTACAAATAAATGCTCAAGACAGAAAAGAATGCGATTTCAATAGGGAAAGAGTAATGAAAATTTGATAGCGGAAATATTACCAACATATACAAAACTACATTTTGTTACTAAAAATGCATTTATATAAGAAGTTATATAGTGGTAACAAAAACGTTTCTGTTACTATTATTTATAAACTCTGAACTTACGCGCCGTCCCTTTACGAAAGTCTTCTGCCTTTATAAGCTCTTTAAGGGGTTTATAAAGGTAACAGAAGTGATGCCGTTACTAAATTATGCGAACTAAATTTATTTATAAACGTCTATAGTAACTTCGTGAATTTGAGTTTATTGTTTACTATTAGTATATATTCTTTTGTTTCCGATCTACATTTATAAAATATGATATGACTCCTCAATAATTAAAAGAGTATAACGTTGTTTTCGAAAATACTAGTTAAAATCAAAATCCTGTCAGCTGCAATTCGAAGGGTTGATTTACCGGTTGATGTGTAGCAAGTCCGTAAGAACCTCATGACGAGTTCAGTCTGTCTTCAGAGTTATTGGTCGATATATCATTTCAGTTCTATCTTCACCATCTATATCAGAGGTGGCAAACGTTTCTATGTTTGAGTGTCAGAAATTTGCAAAAATTGAAATACTCACATACCAGATCAAGGTCCATTAGTCTTACAGGTTACCTCAGTGACGATTAGCCGATAATGAGAGCGCTAAACGGCAGAGGGCTACCCATTTGATCTCACTTGAATATTATTTATTTGCTACATGGTATCCGTCTCTATCTTACAGCTCTTTTACGTTGTTTTACAGTACATTTTAATAAGAAACTGTCTTGTATGCCAAATTGATTTTAAATATTAAATATTTTACTAAGGCCTTCCGTGGTGGAGTGGTAGAGATCCTACCTCTCGTTCAGAGGGACAGGGGTTCAAACCTCGGTTACGACTGAATTTTAAAAATTTAGTGCTATCGTGTTTGAGCTCTTTAGGTTAAGGTATGAAAGTTGTATGAGTGATAAAGTATGGGGGTGCGTAATGTAATGTGTGAGCAACGGAATTTTGATTCAGAAAAGGCCTTGGAAATTTTAGGTTACATCTGATATTAATTTTAAGTAAGTAGTAGAACTACTACAGATCATTGAGGACTACTCTCAGTCACTAACTAACAGACCTACTTTAAATGGTGCGCACGCGTAGCATTTTAGTTCTGATTTCGGCGTTCTCAACAATCTTTAATCAAGAAATTTTTAAATAATACAATTAAATTAAAAATTTATTAAAGAAGATGAGTTATATGGCCCCTACCTACATATCTTCACAACGCAACTCTCCTTTTAACGGAATCGATAAGATTATGGAGGATACAAGGTGTGTTATTAATTTCTTCAATTTTGTTGCTAATTCTGTGTTAGATAAATTTCTACCATATTTCTCTTTTGTACTTCATTAAATATGAATGTCATTATTAAAAACTGATTTTTTTCTTATTTTTTTTCAAAAACAGTTAATCTGACAGCTGTTTTCAAAAAGTGACAGTTTAAAATGTTTAAATAAACTAATTCATATGATTAAAAATTGCACATGACCGATATGTCTATCTCTTTCTTTCAAGGCCAACTCTGAATCAAAATTCCGTTGTTCACACATTACTTGCTACAATATTTAGAATACGCATCAGTCATTTGGTCTCCCCAATATGACGTATACATCAATCGAACACAAAGAGTTCAAAATAATTTCCTAAATCACTTACGTTTCAAATTTCCAAACCAAAACTTTAATTTAGTTCCCCTTTTTAAAAGGCGTTCTACACTTGATTTGCTCATGACTTTCAAAATAATTAACAATCAAATTGACTCGACCGTCTTATTATCGATGTTCAATTTCCGAGATCCCTTGAAACCTACCAGAAACACTCAATTATTGTCAATACGATTTAATAGAAAAAACTCTGCTTCTAATTCCCCAATTTCACGTTTTTCAGTAGAACTAAATGATCTGCTAGCCAAAACTGATGTTGATATTTTTAATGAATCCTTAACAAGCTTTAAAAATCATCTAAGACGGACTCTGTAGCATTCACTCCCCAAATACAAAAAAATCCAACTGTTATCAATATAACGCGTTTATCACTGTTTACTAGGTAGCTTATATTATTATTATGATCAATACTTTTATAACCGTATCAATTTTGTATCTAAAATATTATCTTTTAAAAACGTATGTAACACTTCTATTAAAAATTAGTTTTTACTATTATCATTATCAATACTTAAATGTTAATTACATCATTATAATAAATTATAATCAACTATTATTGTCAAAGCTTAGGGCATGCTATTGTAAAAAAATCTTTAAATGTATTTTTTTTTGTAAAGCTGTGGACCCCTGTAATTGG
Source organism: Agrypnus murinus (assembly GCA_929113105.1). Taxonomy (NCBI): domain Eukaryota; kingdom Metazoa; phylum Arthropoda; class Insecta; order Coleoptera; family Elateridae; genus Agrypnus; species Agrypnus murinus. The sequence continues at coordinate 171,478,093 of OV816026.1, read as the reverse complement.
GCATTCGGCTGTTGGAGTCCCGAATATTAATAAATAAATAAATAAATAGGTCCATTACCTCCATTGCACTCCCATAAGAGTTTGTGGGGAACTCCGACACTGCGAAATGCGGTAAAAGGGCAATGGATTATGTATGTATGTATATTTTACTAAGGTATTACTTAAAGAACCTAAAATGTCTTTGTTTATTCACAGGAAGAAATGGTTTTGGTTTACAGGTATCACCCAATATTTATTTTGTAAATTTAAATTTATTACTAATTAGGTAACACTATCAATAAATTTATTCTACCTTTTAAATGAAAAACCAAAGATAAATGTTTGTTATTCACAAACGGTTTATTTTTACAACAAAATTATTAGTAATACGAAGCTTCTGGCATTTTATGTTTTGTTAATACATACAACACACAACATTAGCATTAATAAAAAGCACCTATACTAAAGATAACACTTTTAAGCTTCAAGCTTCTAGGTAATTCCTCCACTTGCAATTCAAATATTGTTCCGAAGGTATTTGTTCGTTAGATTCGTATGTTTTGCCGGATTGTTCGGTAAAACCCTCCTTTCTTGCACGCAGCACTTCGAAACGCAGCAGAAATCACGATTCCTCTTTGAGTCGGATACGAATTTTTTATGTCATTTTCAAGAAAGTGATCGCATTCGTGATTTTGTTGAGACAGTTGCTCATTACATGACTAGTCCGGTAATGACTTACTTTTCTGCCTCAACAGAGTCATGGCAGTGATCGCCTTGAAAATACCAAGCTCTGTTAACATATTTATTTTGTTTCAACTTTTATGCTATTGTTATTACAATTTTAGTATGTTTTTAGTTTTGTTCTTTAAAGTAGTCAAAAAAAATATACACAACACATCAGGAAAGTGTCGTTACAGTATTCAGGCTTACTACATGACCACTTATCCTGAAAATACCACTTTCCTGCCGTGTTACGTAATAGTAAAATTTACATAATAGTCCAATATTTGCAGCGAACAAATACAACTACTTGCGCTTTTGTGTAAATTGGTTAGGGGAGTCAATATTTGCACTATTCTAAATAAATAAATTCAGTATGTTGCAAATCTGTATGAAGATGTTTTATATAGATATTATAAAAAACAACATAGAACACTGCAGTGAAATAAATAAGAAAAATGAAATTTGGGGTTTTTAATTGTGGGCTGGAAAAATTCTGCAATGGCCATACCGTTCCCAGCCTCCGGTTCTCTTATCATCTGAAATTCTAATTATTTTATATTTCCTTGAAATGATTAACTTAATAAGGAATAACTTATTCCTTTGAAGGTAAAGAAGGAGATCTTTAATGGCTATGGGAAAATAAACAGCATGCTGCATGTATAAATAGATACCCAGAAAAATCTAACACCTTTTAGGACAACGTGTCAGAATTAAACCACCGCGAAACCACACAATGGCATGCCCAAAATAACATCAGATTCCTATATTTTTGTGTAGGAAATAACACAATAAACATAAATTAGACATTCCAGAAGCTTTTCTGCGATACAAACACAAAACACAAGGTGTGCTTAATGAACGAACAAATTGATCTTATCCATTGCTGTTACATATTTAATTTGTTTTAGTTTATGTAGTTATTATAAATATATGTTGTTTATAATCATAGTGACGTGCGTATTTATATTTTTGCATTTACCATTTTACCTTTACATTTTGGTTATGACATTATTCTATGCCAATTATTTTATTTCAAGTCAGGCTAGAAATAGTAAACTGTACTAAAAGTTTTGCAAATAATTATTTTTTTAAACACGACTTTTACCTCATTCTCTCCTCTAAACGACTAATTATTTTATTTTTCCCACTTCCAAGTATCGAGAAATTCAAGAAAAAAAAAGTGAAAATACGTATAGTTATTTCGAATTAAAAAAAATAGAAAAAGAATTAATTAAATGCAGAATCTTACAGGCTACCAGAAAATCAACGTTATTTAAAGAAGCGAACTAAGAAATCCATTTCTTTGAATACTTAACATATCATGTAATATGCATATTTTATTAATAGATCACTCTTGAGAATGTATTGCATTTTATGGATTTTATTTATTATAGGTAAATACATAAAAGTAGAAATATTCCAATATATGCTTCAGGGAAACGTTGTGGAAAACAATGATTTCACCTACATTTAGCTTGCTTTTATATTCATTTATTCATCAATATTGTTTATTTTTTAATATAAATTGATTTATATATATAGTGTTGATTGTTAAATTTTTTTATGTATTTTAAAACCGCATTGCGTGCCCAGTAGATTTTTGATTGATGTATATAATTGTCACCTACATATCTAAGATAATCTGATCGTTGGAAGTAGGGTGGGGAAAAGTCGAAGTGATTGGCTCGTGTGTCCAGGTACAGGTGGGCAGGTGAGACTGATACCGGGGCCACTTCAACTCGAACCTTATAGACGGTCCATCCGCATCTCTAAGCGGACATCAACCAAAAATCTCCGCACGCGAAAATCGCGTCCGACGGGAAATTTAAAACAATAATAATAATTAAAAAAAAAGACAAAAGTCATTTATTACGAAGTATTGTTTCTGTTTGATAAAAATATCTTTTATTACTCCGAGTATATGGTATTACATCACAGATCGATCGTGAAAAATAATATAGCAAACTTGTTAGTAGGTAATAATTTAAGTGCCTTACCTGTAATAATGTCATTTTATCAAACCCAATAAAATTTATATCAATCATTTACATCGACAAAATGGCTGCTAGCTTATTAAAACGACAATAACAGCAATAATGCGATTCAGTTAAGCCGTAAACATTGTGTGAAGTGCCTTAATACAAAACCAAACAGCACTTAAAACGACACTCGTCAAATAAAACAATGTTTGAAGAGTGGTGCGCGACCTAAACGATGTTTAATTTTTTTTCAACAGATAATGTGACAACTTGAAAAATTGAGTTAAATAAAATAAAATCAGACAAGGTGTGTGCGGAAATAATGTCGTCCAACAAAACTGCCCAAATTTCATTGTAATAAAAGTACCGAGTCATGTGTGACGGGCATGAAACCTCGGCGTTGCATCGGTTTTGTCATTGTTGTATCAAACCCCTATTGTTATATACTATTTGTGGAATTTTTGTGTTATTTAGTAATGTTTAGTGATGATGCCGTTTGTCCGATGAGGGGTCAGTATGCGCGCTAGCGGACCGGGTTCGAAACTCGTGCTCGCGCTTTGCGTCCTGCTTTTCTCCATACACAGTTTCAGGTGAATTTTCATTTTTTTTTAATTTTCATTAACCTATTTTAGTGTAGGTTTAATGGTGGATTTAGCAAAGATAAATTTATTAAAAGCAATATAGTTGTCATTTATTGCTTGTTTTGCAAATCAAATCATTGAACCTGATGATTTATGCTTTCTTTGTAAAGTGTAAGGCCAAAATTAGTTGTTTGACTTTTTAATTTTGAAATAGTTAACATCATAACTAGATTAACTATGTAAAGTGAATTAGTTGTGTATGTATGTTTAACTTGCAATTTCCACTTATTTTTGCATAGATAACATACCTAAAGAAAAAGGATTACATTTTATAATCTTTCTTTAAACAATTTGAATATAGTCTACGTACGAAATTAAACAAACTTCTTATTTTATAATTAAAGAGATATCATATCTTTAGTTATTTATACAAAACGAACTTTATTAATGAAGAAAATTAAAATACAAGGTATTCTTAAATTTTATGATAACGTTTAAAAAATGACTTTCTAATTTATTTTTACTATATTTCATTTTCCATTCAATATAGAAATTAATCTAGAAGTGCAAATACATATTTTAAATTAAAATATGAAACATCTTACTTAAAAGATTGTTTTCATCTAGTTTATTTAATTGCAATGTTAAAATTTGTCTTTTTTTTAATTAAATGTAAATTTAAAGAAAGCTTCAAATTTTATTGCGAAATAAATTGTAGAATTATATTCAATTTAAATTTAATAATAATTAATTTTATGTATTACAATTTTAATAAAAACATTCTAAATTAAAAATCAATAAATCATCAATTAATTTTATCTAATGCTAATATTCTGTAATTATGACATGTTAATTAATCATTAACTTCCTGTAATTGTAACTTTCATTTTTATATTACACTTTTCTTATTAATATTGATATCGATTTATTATAATTTATGTTTGTTTATTCTTCTAAAAACAACTCATTTACCTATGTTTACAAAGTATATTTTTCTTTCCGATTAGAATAAAAAGGAACTCTTAATTATACTAGAAATATTTTAATTAGATTAAATAAATAATTACCCGGGTTTTTATTTAACAGCATTACTAAATCTTTAAATACAGATATAATCAAACAAAACAGTGAAAATGGAAACTCAATACCTTTACGTGTTGAAAAACAATAAATTTCACTTTTTATTTTCAAGAATATAATAATCTTTTAAATCCCAATGCTTTGCAAAACCAATCTAGTTAGATATAGTTTTGAAATACTATTTTCTACACCTTTCAAAATTGAAATATTTATAGCTGAAATATTAAGTAACCTGAAACTCGTTAACTCTATTATACTGTCCGTGGTGTCTGTTATATAAAAGGAAAACTGTCACTAGTGTGAGTGACTTGTTCAACAATGTTTAATAATCCACGGTTTCTAGATTTATGTAGGTTAAGAATTAAATACATTGAATACTTCTTGGAATATTACTTACTTCTAACATAGTCCTATTTATAAATTTCAAATCTAATATTAATTATGATATTATGTGTATTTTCCAACCGTTTTTTATTTTCTCACTAAATATATATTTAACATGAATTATTGAAATTCGGGGGCTTTTCTTTTTAATTTTCCTTCAAAGGATAACCACTAATTTAAGTTGTTTTTAAAGGAAGCTAATCTATAATTTAGTTGAGGATTTATTCGGATTTTCAGTTTCTTAATTAATTTGTGTTATTCTAACCTAGAATTATGGACTGCAAGTAGTTAAATATATAGAAGGCCGTGACTACCACAATATATCACAGTTGATCAGATACTTTTTGAAGTTGTGTTAATTTTAATTTTATTTAAAAGATCTCACAAAGGTGTAAAATTTAAAATTTCTATACTATTTTAATCGTAGTTTAATATATTATAATTAATTTTTATATTTTTTTCTGTTAAAAATATTTTTTTGAAAAATTCCGTACGGGCAATCTAGTTAATGTGTGTTTGAATCAGTTTGGCAATTATCTAATGAATATAAATTTAATTAGTATTGTCCACTGGTACGTTTAATGGTCCCAAGGAATTGCATGTTATAAATCTATATGTCACATCGTTAACCAATAATTAATGGTTGTTATTGTGAATAAGAGGTTAAGAATCATCAAACATTAATTGATGTTCTTTAATTGTTTTGATATATTTTACATTAACTAATAAACTATTTATTGATTACTTGTCGATTGTAATAACGTTTGCATATCATAATTTAATTATTTTATTTTATTAATACAATGACAGAATTTAATCGATTTATTCGTTTTATTAACAACTATTTTCATTGGTTTTGTTATAGGGTGTTTAGAAGTATTAAAAGTTAATAATAAATCATGTATATATAAAAAAATGCAGAATATAACAGCAATCGATGTAAATATTAATCATTAAGATGATAAATGTTAAAAATGTGTTAAATATAAATTAGATGCTTTTTCTTGAATATATCTTTAATTATTTAAAGAAATAATGGGTATAGATGTTTTTATTTAAATATATCATTTTATTAATTTTATATAATTAATTAATTACAAAATAATACAATTTGTTTTATTTTTTTGACTTTATAATAATTGCTAATTGTTGATTAAAAAAATATATTTAAAAGTAATCACAATAAATACCCTATAAGATATTTTGTTCAAGCTCGAGCATCAGCAAAATATAAACTTTTAACTTTGCGTTAACGTAAAAAACAATAATTTCTTGCTTACATACTATTTGCTATTAACTTTAATATTAAACCTTATTATGAACAGTAATAAAAAAGATGATCATAATACAAAACAATTATATAAATTTTAACTAAATTTTATTGTCTTTGCTGTACCGTGTGGGTTTTATTGTCCGATTCATCTTTGTAATATAAATCGTAAATTGGTCTTTATTTGCTGGAAAATGCTGTCAAAAAAAGATTTATGAAAATCATTTATAGCGAGCTTGATGTAGTTATCGTTTTTTTCGTGAAGTGAAGTGAAGACCTTTTTGACAATTTCATCATATAAAATAACCATGAAAATTGAAAGGCAATAGTAGAAGGACTATCAGTGAAAAAGTTTTTTTTGATGATAAGTATTCAGCATTAGTCAATCGTGACATATCTTGAAGAAAAATACGATTAAAATAGAAACTAGTGTTAGTTTCTTGACATTTAGATATGGTATATTTTCTACTTTTAATTTCATATAGTATAGTAAAATAAATTTACAGAAATTACTTGTCGTAATCATGAAATTGCATTACTATGAGAAATAGTAGTTATTTTCAGATGGGATGCCAAAATGTTCGGCTAGTTTTATATCTAAATTATCTTAAAAATGACTTTTTTGAACATGTTCGGTAAATGAATAAAAGAAAATACTTTTGCACTTTTGCTATTTAGATTTTTATTTTTGATACCAATGAAGTCAATCTAACTGTTATTAATTTGTACCATAATTAGGCCAGTAAAATAGAATCCGTTGGTGGAAATAAATGTTGGAAAGCGGGAGATCGTTTCGATCGCTTCATTTGACGTCAAATATAACTATCCTAGGTTTGCACGGTCCCTCGACGCGAGCTTACCTGAGGGCATCAAAAGAACCATGAAATCTTCGGATCTTTTTTAGTTTTTCGCTTATAACCTTAAAGCAGTGCTTTCCAACAAAAACTTCACTATTACAAGAATTAAAGTGCATTAAATTCTGCGTCGAAGGAGTACCCAACACTTTAAATTCGGTTCAGTGGAATGGTCGAAATCGACGGTCAAAAAACGACAATTTTACAAATTTTCGTTTTTCCGACAGATTGGAAGCCCAGAGGCTTTCTTTATAAAAAACCCGTTGGACTCATTCTGATTGTTAATATAAGTGAGAAATACCTAAACTTTGATATTGTAGAGGTTGCCAGATTAACTTTATGGCCATTTTTTTGTCATCCCCCATCACAGCAATTGGGATCAATCCATATGAAGTGCTGCAGTACTGATCGCTCAAACATTTCGAAAAAAAGTTTTTTGTGTGTTATCACAACTAAGTATTGGTAGATCAAAACCACTATTATTTTGTTTTTATTCCTTTTGATTGAAATATGGCAGCTATATTTGTTTCGTGGTGTACGCAGTTTTTTGATGTAAACGTAAATATTGATATTACGTATCATAACGAGAACTTAAAAAGCCCATAAATACCAAAATAGTACAGTTTCAGAGTTAAAATATTTTATACATAAACTACCTCTAACTGTGTACTTTAAAAAAAAATCAGTCCTAAGACTTCATCTTCATCTGGATATATGAAATATACTCCCCTAAAAAGCGGAAATTTTTGTAAAAACGTTAAATTGCACCCATAAGTAAGCATCCTACGAAAATTATGTTTAGATTAAAAGATGCAATCTGACATGTGAGCAATACAATGGTTTCTACCGCTTGTCTCTAGAACCTCCCCTTCTTGAGATATCAAGATTTACGTTTACATCAAAAAACTGCAAGAAACGTCGTGTACCACGAAAAAAATGTGGCTGCCATATTTCAATCAAAAGGAATAAAATAACAGCGGTTTTGATCTACCAATACTTAGATGTGATAACACAAAAAAAATTTTTGTTATCAAATGTATTTTTATTTTTTTCTAAACGAAATATTTTTAAAATGCAGAAAAGTCGGTGTGGCCACATTTTTAAAAATCTGAAAAAAATGGTACAGATTCTTTGAACATTTCTGTATTTAAATGCCAAATGGCAAGCTGGACGTTTTAATAGTTTTGGCAGGGTAAATTTTCAAAGAACGCTCTGCAGACAGCCCGCGCACCATAGATCACGGTCAACCGGCGCAACCCGCATTCGCTACCTTCTAGTTAGTAATAATACCGTCTATATTTCCAGCGGTAGATCTTAACTAATGTACATAAGATAAATGTATATATGTGTAGATATGATTATACCTCCTGATTAGTTAATTACTTATGTATTTAAATCGATTTCTTCGGGTGTGTTACATAAAGCATTTTTCTTGCGGCCATCAAAGACCCTAAGATATTATACTGCAATAGCTTAGATACCATTTTTGTTTACAGAAGATGAGTTGTTTTTGATCCTAAATTTAAAAAATAGAGGTTCACTGGGCTAGACTGGGTGCTATTGTAGGTAGCAACCAATCATCAGCTTACGTTGTATTATATTATTAAAATCCAGTCATGGAGCTAGAGTGTCAAATTTATTAACGTTGAAAACTATAGACTGAACTATAGGATAATTGCAAATTCAATATTTGAACTTGTGGCACAGGTGAGTTAATGATATTATCCACTGCAAAAATTATCATAATAACTTACTGAACTCACTTGTACCATAAATAATTATTACCGATCTCTATTGTAGGTTCTGATGTTTAATAAGATCAGCTGCGGTAATTGGAGCGATGGGGTAACTGAAACTTTGCTTAATAAAAACTAAAACTATCGTTAAACGTCTATGAGAATTACGTGAATTTTTAGTTTTATCGACTTTACCCTATACACTTTTCCGACTGCGATAATTCCTGAACTATTCCTACTGCAGCCCTAATTTTTTGGAGACATTTTAATTAATATCCTTAGGGCGTCCCAGTTACCCAAAACATATTATAAAGTAATGTGGCTATAAAATATAGACGATGATCTCATTTACCCCAATCTATTGGGTGACTGGAACCACAGGACATGTTTTTAAAAAAATATTTTTAAATGCAATAGTTGGCATTAAAGCTGCTTTATTTTTACATTTTCTTTTGGAAATGTATTAAAGTTACTATAAAACAAGGTCCTAAACTAATACTTCACGTTAAAATATGAGATAAAGAGTTTGAAGCAAAAGAATTGTATATCTATGGACCAATTACCCCAACTGACCTTAAAACTTAAATTAAAAAAGCTGTTGCATTATATTTTATGGTCTTGGACAGCCGCAAGAAAAGTACTTTATGTAACACACCCGAAGTAATCGATTTAAATACATAAGTAATTAACTTATTAGTAGGTATAATCATATCCACACAAATATACATTTATCTTAAGTACATTAGTTGAGAGGTTAAGGTTAAGAGTTAAGCTGGTAATATGGACCGTATTATTACTAACTAGAAGGTAGTGAATGCGGTTTGTGCCGGTTGACCGTGATCTATGGTGCGCCGGCTGTCTGCAACGCGATCTTTAAAAATTTGCCCGGCCAAAACTATTAAAACGTCCAGCTTGCCATTTTGCATTTAAATACAGAAATGTTCAAAGAATCTGTACAATTTTTTCAGATTTTTAAAAATGTGACCACACCGACTTTTCTGCATTTTTAAAATATTTCGTTTAGAAAAAAATAAAAATACGTTTGATAACAAAAGGCTGTCCAAAAAGCCCGTCTTCTAGTGAGCAATACACAAAAAAGATATTTGTTCTAGGGTAAATACTTTTCGAGATATTTATATTTCTTTAAAGGCGTGCAAGCAGTTTTGATATTTTTTTCAGTTTGAATATTTCCGAAGTTCTGCGTAATTTAGCAAATTGATGAATGAAAGTTATGTTCTTTAGTTGATTGCTACCTCATAAGTGACTTTCATTGAAATCCGTGAGATCGACCCATTTTAGTGATAGATTTCGCATGGAATGACCCCCAAGTCTTTAATACATTATTGTGATATTTAGCAAATTACTGTCAAGGCAATAGCGACATATGTTTATAATTGTTATAATTGTTTTTTCTAGAAACTCGATATCTTTACATTCAGCTATGTTCAGTGCTATATAATTCACTGTACAACAAAATTTCCAGATTCTAATACACTTTTTCTAGAGGTTTTCAAGATGCAGATCATGAATCTGCTATGGGTTTTTTCGGGTCAGGTCAGATTTTAGTTATATTCCAAATTGTTTTCAAATTAGACTCGTTTTTAAATGCACGAGAAGGGTAGGCAACTTTTACGTTTAACAACACCCTGTATAGCTACCTATATCTGCAGGTACAGGTACAACAATATACTTGTCTTAGTAGATATGATTTGAAGGTTTATGTACAAATATATACTAAATACCTGATACAATACTCTTGTGTGAACTTCCAGACTCATGTTTTGTGTTAAAAGTGTGTAACTACCATATTTAACAATTTCTTTAATCCTGTTCCCAAAGGCTTCCCAAAATGAAACTTACACCAAAAAGAGTCTACACCTAACTGTATAACATACTGTATATCTAAAAGAATTGAAGGTACACTTCCTTAGATATTCAAAGTCAAAGTTACATCATGTGACTTTGGAATGAAGAATTGAATATTTTTTTATAAAACAAATTTTTATGAAAACTGTACTCTTATAGTTTTAAAACAAGCCTAAGATAAAAGTTCTACTATGATTAGAAGTAAAGTTATGAATTGTTTTTGTTCACCTTTAAGCGTAAATTTAACATTATTTATCATATTTGCAACCCCGCTGTATGAATACCGTGTATCACTGAGGGCTATAATTTTACATGCGTAAGTTAAGTAACTTACGGTAGAGGACATCAAGTGATGTGCTCTACCATCCTACTAAATTTCACGAAAATCTGAGATGGTCGGGTTGAAAAGTTCATTTTTCTTGTGATGATTTGGTATGGAATGACCCGAATGATATCGAAACAACAGTATTTGACCTGACCCGAAAAAAAAAACAATAACAGACTCGTGATCTTCATACCAAAAACCTGTAGAAAAACCATATGAAAATTCTTTTTGTGTTGTACAGTGTTATGTTTCCATCGGTCATTGAGTTAATTAAGTCAGATCTAAGAAAATCAGAAAAGTTACTCTATACTTTTAAATGCAACCACTGAGGAACTCTAGAATTTATGGTGTTAAAAGGTGTTCTATATTTTATTATAATAAGATGTTCAAGACTATAAGAACATTAATGTTTATATCAAAAATATAATTTTGAAAACTATTTAAATTACTGCAGTAGAGCTAACATTTCTCCAATCACTCTACCAATATACAGTCATACTTGTTTTAATTCATAAGTACCAAGTACTTCGAAAGCTCGACTCATGTTGATGATTATCGACTGTGGTTCCGTACTTGAGGTAACAACTAGTTAAAGAATAGATTTATAAGTTAAATATGTCACCATTACACTCCAAATTAAAGTCAAACCGAACCAAGATACACTTTTTAGCACATTCTATATATCTGTTACGATTTGTAAAGCATAACTTTGTGGGTCTCATACTTTAGCAGCATAGCAGCATTATAAAAAACTTCTCAACTCCGTCTACCTAATTATTCAGTAATTTGGAATTTGTATTTGGTAGGGTCTGTTTGTTCTATTATTTTTACACTGCTAATCTTTTGTTAAATACTTTCAGAAGATCCATTTTACACACATCAGATCGAAAGGCATATCATTTTTTTAGTTTTGTTTGCAAATCAGTGCTGATTTATTTCGTTTATTCTAGATATTTTACTTTCTCTAGATGACACTGTCAAGCTTGATCTGAATCTTTGTAGCATCTAGTATCCGTACATATAATTGGTATGATTATATATAACGATTAATTTGGGAGTTAACTAGCAACATTTAACAAGAAAATTGAAATCATTCTAGTACGCCGCGAGTTTCATGTATGTGTAAGTTATTTGACAATTGTAAATGTTAACATAAAATTAATATTTACTATTAATTATTTTGTTTTTAATAAGCCTATACGTGTTTATTGAATGAATTGAAACTCAGGTCAAGGGTCAGGTGAAAGGTCAAGAAAACCCAGGATGCTAAGAAAATACAACAATAGATACATACCAAAACATTTAAATTTTTCAATGTTTCTTCAACCCTAAAATTATAATTTGACCATGAGTCGTTTGAAAAGTTCTTATTTCAACACTCCTAACTCGATCGTTCTTATCAGATTTGACGTGGATCAGAATTATCTAATCATTTATTCGTTTTAGTAAGTGTAAATAAATATTCATTCTTCCAGCGTCACCAATAAATTTAATTTTTATGCACGTGGGGAATGAGAAGTCTTATTATTTTTAAAATTCCATCAAGAATAATCGAGTTTTTTGCGTCCTCTTCAAAATCTTGCGAATGACCGGTCCGACCTTCCATTGATATTAAGCCATAACAGTCGATGAAAGGTGATAAGGAGTAAAGTTTACTACATTTTGGTAGCGCTCTCTTATTATACTCAATAAATAAGAATTTTTCATTGAAACTATCTTTTTGTCCTGAACGTGGCGAGATTCAGTTCGATTGTTTTTAATGTTTGAGGATCTAATTGTATTACCTCGTTGGTGTTCAGTTTCGTAAAAATTTATTTCATAAAGAAAATCTTACTAATTGTAAACTTCAAAGTGTAAACGGTTCTTATAAGATTTATGCGCGCGCGCGCGCGCACACACACACACACACACACACACACACACAGAGAGCTTTTCTATATTTGTATATGCAGGGTGTGATTAATATAATTGTACTCCTCGAATGGGTGGTAGTTGTAATGATTTAGAACATATTTTTTTTATCAACATGATGCCGGTTCCTGTTAGTTTTCGAAAAAATCGCATTTTAAATTTTAAGTACGCCCGTTGTACTCACAATACATTAAAAATGTTAAACAAGCAAGAAAATCATGTTGATTGTTGATTGCGAGGTTTGTAGCTATATTAGCTACACCCTGTATAGTTACATTAATTTCTAAAATTTCAGGGTGTTCCACTATCGTACGTACTTCGTGTGGATTCGAAAATCCAGATCCTGTAAACAGTAAATATAAACCAAGTTAGAATTCCATTTGTAAATAATCTGAAGCTATCTGACCGCTTTTTAAAGTTTTAATTTTTTTTCAATTAATTTTTCTAGTTTTGCTTCTGCTCCTGTTATTTGTTGGTTTCTTTTATCTTCAATTTGGCTACAGCTTCTTCTGCTTTTAATTCAGTTTCCAAAATTAATTTTCGTGTGAGTTTGTTTCGACACGAAACAGAACGGGGGAAATACGAATGTTTTTTGTTGTTCTTATTCATTCATGTAAATTCTCCAAAAGGATAAAACTCTTATCATCGTCCTCTTGATCAAATCGTTTGGGAAGGCAGCGTTTGTTCTTTCATTCAGAACGTCGTAGTTCGTAGAAAATGTTTTACTCTCTTTTGTTTAATCTGAAAAATATATCGAGCCCATGTTTTGTTTTCTTCATTTTACATATGTATGTATTTCCCTTTTATGGAGTAGGCTAGCTTGTGTCCTTCATATGTATTTTACTGGAGTTTACATTTATGGGTATACTAGCTGTAAATACTGTTGGGATATTATCTGGTCAATATGACTATGAATCTATGAATTCTACGCCATGGAAGGTCAGTAATGCAAGTTTAAGTGTTCCGTGCGACACAAACAGAATGACTTTGATGTATCTTTGAGCCATGCCTGCCGTGAACTGGAAGAACAAAAACAACAGTCTGGAGGGTGTTGTGAAAGAGTCTCCATAACGCTTGCAATTGGGACAGGCCCTAACGCCTTCAGATAAAGTAGCGACTTCGACAGGGAAATGCTAGTCCCAGTAAAAGAGTAATGATGGTTTCCTTTGACGTCTTGTATTCAGCGACTTTTCACCTTAATGGAATAGTGTGCAGGCATAATGTTCATATATGGGGGAGGGGAGGAGGCGGCAGAGAACTCATATGCAGCAGTGCAGCAGGTATGAGGAATTAAACAACTTTGGAATTCCGGTAATACTCTTTTAGGTGTATGTTTCTGTGCAGCGCTCAAGAATGCTGCTACTGAGAATTTTGGAATTTAATTAACTCTGTTACTAAAATACTTATAAGAGACTTCAATTAGGAATAGTTTTCATGGAGAGCCTAACGGTTAAATTTGTTAACCAACAATACTTCTTGTATTGGAAATAAGACCCCCACGTCAATGTTATACACTACACATCCCATTTTATGGAAATTGCTTTCCTTCTGTAATTTATGCAATCCTGCATTTCAAACTAAAATGTTGTCTTTAAAATTACCATACAATAGTGTCTCGTACTACTATCAATCTATGATGAAGATTATCAGCTAGCACTCTAGAAACGATATTAGAAACTTCTTATTAGCTATTGCAATTGCGTGATGTAAAACGGCTACTCTCTCGAACTAAACTTTTGAATAGTATAATATTTCATAAACAGTGGTGAGTCATGAAAATGGTTGTATAACTTCAGGAGAACTACTTAATTTACATAAATTGTTACTTTTTTTTTTTTTTTTTTTTTTCACGCCTACACTACGGGGGAACCAACAGCTAAGGTCATCTGTCCCCCATCTAACATGCAACACGAATACACACACCCATAGTTGAGGTGGCGGAATTTTTCAATTAGAAAAATCCCGTCGCCCCAAGTGGGATTCGAACCCACGACCCTTGGAACACGAGTGATGCACTGACACCACTCGTCCACCGCCGGCCCATAAATTGTTACTGTAAAGTATTTTTAATTCAGTATCTAGTCATAGTTTACTGTAGTTTCTAATCTTTCGGTTTGATTAGGGTAAGTCATCATGATATATTCTTTTGATCGATATTTGACTGACGTGTGATATTTGCTTTTTACGTTCCTTTGTTTGAACAAGTTTTTACGTAATTGCGGGTTTTGTGTAGTAGTACTTAACAGTTTAAGTTTAAGATTCATGAATAAAACTTAACAAAAATGAGTTCACCTTTTTGGTTATGGAATTAAATTTCAAATATTCATTTGATCTATGTGGGCATTTAAAAATTTTAACAGTTTTAATTTCACCTTTTATAACATTTTTATGCGTTAAGTTTGGATTAATTTTTTTAATCGACTTTTAATATTATAATATTATTTTTTATTATTTTTATCACTTCTTTGTATCAATGTATTAATAGTTATAATATGTAGTAATATATTGTTAATATTATATAATTAACTAATTAATTTATTATCAATTAATTTATCAAAAACAAGCAGAAACCTTCATACATTAGAAATAAGTCGCGATAAATCAACAACATTACGGTTTGCAAGATAAATAAAATTGAACTTGTCTTACCAACAGACAGCTATTTGAACATTTTCCGTAGACTTACCTGAAACAGAAACAAAAACAAAGATTAACGACAAAAACATAAAAAGAATTTTATAAATCATCAATACAGTGAATTTATATCCAAAAGATGGTATTTACATAGAACTTTCGAAGATTGATAAATTCATAAAATAAATACAATCAAACTAATGGGAAAATGTTGAACGCCTCTAAATCTATCGTGAAAATCAAGGAAGGTATAAAGATTATGTAATCTGCTTGGGGCTTATAAATTATGATGTACTAATAGGTAATTAGATTGAATTTCTTAAATTGTAACAACAGATTTGTTGAAATTGGTATTTATTTTGATAATATTTTTCTAGTTTAAAAGTTCAAAAATTTAGCTTACATTTTTAAGTAAAAATTAAAAATAATCATAAATGTTAAAGTTCGTTAAGCATGAATGAAAAAGTGTGGTTGCTAAATTTAAATAGTTCATAATTAAAAATGATTTATGTATTATACTTTAAAAGTTTAACACTTAAAAGATTGGGAATTAGATACATTAATTTTAAAGATTTACACGAATTTTTTTCAAGGTTGATGTGCTAAGGATTCACATATATTTTACAATATTAATTTAAATTTTTTTTAGATACATAAATTATAATTTATTAAAAAATGAAAATTTAATAATTTAAATATTTCTTATTTCATAAAATTCAATTTCAGCAATGAACTTTAACCTGCCGTGTCAATCGAGGTGTGCTGTTCTATAATATAGGTAATCATTTTCAATAATCACCATTAGAAAATATTCAGCGACTTTAAGGCCAGCAGATTGCATCAGCCTCGAAAGCTGCAATAAATTGACATTATGAGGAATTTTGCTATAGAACATAAATATGACGGAAATTGCAGTTAGATAAAAAAGTTGATGCAATTAAATAACGGAAACGTAAACGTACTACATATATTTAGTTTTTTTACCTGTTCAAGGTAACTGTTATATCATTCATTGATAAATTTCGTCCTCGTCTATTTATTAAGTGACATATTTGCGATAGGTATTTGACGATCAATCTTGATCACATTCTCTCTAGTTTCATTTCAAGATTACTAGTTAACAAGAAGTTGTATAATATTTAAATGGTTAAATACTTCTTGAATTGCTACGAGTTCTTATTTGTAATTTATCATTCTATTTAAGACTTTTAAAGTATGTTATCCTTTATGGCATGTTTAATAGCGACTACAATTATACCAATGACTGTTAAGGGATCTGGATACAAAGAGCATTGTTATACATTTTCTCGAAGTTTTTAGCCAATACTTCATCTCAAGTACACAATATCAGTATATCCACAATATAACACACAATATACTACACAATATAATATATAAAATGTGATAGTATTATAACGGTATTACATTTTTGGAATTTATTACATGCCTCCAATTTTAAAATACGTCACCTATTTATTCTTCTTATTATTTTAGTTTTCTTAACACGAATGATAAGAGTAACAAGAAGTATTAAGCCACAAAACTGATTTTTAAAAGTCAAAATCAGATAATTTCCCATTCCGGACACTACACACCAGTTGCCCCACACGGCTCAGATAACGAAACTCCCAATTCGCTTACTTTTTATTCGGTGATAGAGAAAGGGTGCAAACAAAAAAAAGTAATAGTTACATAAAATAATTAAATTTAGAAAAGAAACAATGAGGAAGTAAAATGTGATATCGGAAATCGAAAGTATTCGTGTTGGTTTTAACCCATATAGGAAATAACAAAGGGCCCGCGCTTGGCTCAGGCTTGGGACGATGCTTATCAACTCTGGTACAAGCCTGAAATCCAAGACTGGTCCATGACTGGTCTAAAATCGGGATGATAACTTCGTGCCAAGCTTGTTAATCAGTCATGGCCCTAGATTGGTGATACATCTTGGCCCAAAAGTGAAAACCAATATAGTGCCGACGCTAATACTGAGTCTTGGCCCAAGGTATATAACCAATATTGGGCCACTCTTAATATTAATGTGGTATCATGGCTGACAATCATTGATAGTGTAGGTTCGGAATCCAACGGTAGCTCCGGGTTATTACTGACCTTTGAGTATGAGACCAACCTAATATTTAATATTGTACTATAGCTTATTAAGACTTGTATGAAATAACTTTGATGAAGAAAACAAAGTAACACAAACATTCTAAATTATTACCAATTATTTTAATTCGTTCAATTATTAGTAACATAAAAAAAAGTGACTTAAAAAATTGTTTTCAAGCATACAAGTTTAATTTTTACTACTAAAAATTGTATTTATTCTTATTAGCATAGCTTTGTTTTTAAATAAACACTTTTTATTTCATATACATTATTTTATTGGCGGGATGAACACTGACTAATACCAAATACTTTAATATTATTAATACCAGAAACTTCATATGCTTTACCATATGAAAATAGGCGACATTTTTGTGGCGCCATCTTCGCAGATGGGTGTGCAACTAACAAATGGTTTTTTGGTGAGAATCCTGCATCTAATTAAAAAATAGCACTATTTAGGATAAACGATGGTTTATTACTGTTATGCTGAAATATATAAAATTTTACAATTTATCTAAACTATTAAATCTAATATTTGAGAAATGTAAGGTTTATTTGCACACCACACCGCAAGGGGCGCTATTAAATCTTGTCTCCCATTTTTCGAAATAAGTTTTCGGTATTAATAATATTAAAGTATTTGCTAATACGTCGGTAAAGGCTTCCCCTTGTAGCTGCCGCGTTACTGACTTTTCATGTCTGTGCTTGTTTCGAAGAAACGAAGCGCGCAAAAATTTGAAAGCTGAATTTATATTTAGTAATAAGAATTATAATCTATGTAGGTATTTTAGTTTAACTTTTCTCATATTTGTCTCTTAATTAATTACTAGCTGATATAATAAAGACAGAAAACTTCACAAGCTTGATTTGGTAGAATATGTGAAGATTGGCCCAAACTTGGTTCAAGGGTAAGAAACCAAGTCTAAAAACACTAGCATTGGTTGGGGCTTGAGCAAACAGTAAGAAACCGAGACTAGGGCGCTGAATGTTGGCTCTGACTTGGGCAGAGATTAAAGAGCCCAGCATTGGTACATAGGCGTTGGTTGACCCTTGGGCCACGACAAAGCAGCCGAGGCGTGGGATGTGAAGGTTGGCCAGGCTTCGACCAATGTTGAAATAACGACATTTGGTTATCCAATATTCAGTCAAGCTGGGGCCTGTTGTCAAGACTGGCAGTTCCTACATGGGAAAGGCTATTTTATAATTGTTGGCTTTTGGTAGTATATGTGCAACTTTTCTGATATTTTGCCAAAATATGGTTGCTGGATAATTACTTTTTTAGTTCAACTAATTTTATTTTTTATTTATATCAGAAACAACTTGACAATTACATACTACTACTTTTTTACATGCTTTTTTAAACTTTACAACATATTTTTGCAAGACTACTTTAACGACTAAACACTACATATATTTCATTTCTCACCGACACTTCCCCCCCACCCTTGTGCGTTCATACAAAATATTATTAACATTAATAGAACATAGTTTATCTAGGTACATGTCGACGATAAATAGAAAAAGTAACAGCTAAGCTTTTGTCATCCCTTTCTACATTTGCTACTTTAACGTCTACTATTCGTATTTGAGCGTCTTTGGCAGGATAATAAGTCTCCACAACAATACCTTTCTTCCAAAAACTTCTTGGATTTTACGAACAACGTCACCCTTAATTATTAATTATTCTTAATTGGTCTAGAGCCAGATGTGGGCATCCCGATGTCCGCGGGCACCATAAGTCATTTAGGAGGATGTTATTTAGTGAAGAGGTTGCCGACCCCTGCTGAATTAGACTGATCATGCCATTTTCCGCATAGTAAGAAAGTAATCCCGGAAGTGGAGGAGCATTGATGCACTCCCATTTTAAAAAAATTAAAGTAAGTAATGAGACTGATTTTTTTCAATTCTTTTATTCGAATAGAATTACAATTCAATATTGTCTCCCTCGAAATAACTTCCTTGGGAAGCCACACAGCGCTGGAGACGGTTCTTCCAATCCTCATAGCAGTGCTGGAACTCGGATACTGGAATAGCCTTCAGCTGGTTGGTTACAGCCGTTTGGATGTTTTCGAGTGTCCCAAAATGAGTTCCCTTGAGGTGATTTTTCAATCTCGGGAAAAGGAAAAAGTCACAAGGACTCAAGTCAGGCGAACAAGGAGGTTGAGGAGCACAGGAATGTTTTTACTGGCCAAAAACTCGTTTATTGAAATTGCTGTGTGACAAGGCGCATTATCGTGATGAAACACCCAGTTGTTCTTGATATTTGGTCTCACACGAATGACCCTTTTTCGAAGTTTTTCAAGAACCTCTCGGTAAAAGTGTTGATTGACCGTTTGGCCTTGAGGCACAAACTCTTTGTGGACGATTCCTTGACTATCGAAAAAACAAATCAGCATGCATTTGATCTTCGACTTGCTCATTCTTGCTTATTTGGGCCTTGGAGAGGTTGAAGTGTGCCACTCCATGCTCTGGCGCTTGATTTCCGGGTTGTACTCAAACACCCAAGACTCGTCACCAGTAATGACAGGTTCCAGAAAATGGGGATCATTTTTCAATCGATTCCAAAAAGTCAAGGCACCTTTCCCTTCTGATGTCCTTTTGGTCTTGCGAAAGGTTTTTTGGAACCAATTTTGCGCAGATTTTTCTCATCTCCAATTAATTGGCTAAAATCTAATGAACGGTGGTGTGAGTTAAATTCAACTCTTCCCCGATCATTCTGACTGTCAACCGACGATCTGAACGCACAAGATCCCGAAGTCTGTCGACATTTTCATCGGTTCTTGATGATGAAGGCCTTCCGCTTCGTGGTTCATCTTCAATCGACTCTCTTCTGAAAATGCCTTAAACCACCGAAAAACCTGAGCCCTTCACAAAACACTGTCTCCTTAAGCCTGCTGAAGTTTTGCAAAAGTTTTCGTTGCACTGTACCTAAGTTGAAGCAAAATCTGATATCACTCCGTTGCTCGAAATTGATGTCACTCATTTTTAGAATGCACTAGAAAAAACTGTTTCACGAAAGAAATTGCTACGGACAACCAAATGACTTTAGCGAGTTCAAACTCGTACTGAAGGCGTATCACATGTTCATCTGCCGCTCCTCCAAGTCCCGCGTCCCAAGTGTGGCCAGATCGAACGTTACGTTGCCAGTCTCATTACTAAATTTACACACCTCGTACATCACTTATTACAACAGGGTCTCAAAACTCCTTCGTTTGAAGTTTACTCCTTAAGTAATCGTAACAAAATTTCCTTCAATTTCTTCAGATTGGTGGTTGCTTCAATGTTGCACTAGCATCTGCTGCATTTTTAATTCTCCCATTAAGCACAAGTAAACCCTCATCATTTAAACATGGAAAGAAATGGCTTAGCCTACTTCCTTCTTGGACTGTTCTGGAGGGCGAAAGTTCTTTGATAAATGATTCCTGTTAACTCATATTCATCCGTAGGACGGTAGCTTTGTCTACTCTTCTTGCCATAAACCTTGTTGCAGTCGCCCGCACTAGTCGCATCCACAGTAAATTCTTAGAAATATCTGGTAGTCGTACTTCACTAATGGTAGTAATTGCTGCTGCAAAAACCTTTCGCAGTTCCAAGTCGTTAAGTATTCACAGATTCTTCTGTCTTCAGTTTATGTTCCTAGGGCCATTCGCTTTCAGACTTCGTTAGAAACGCGGGCCCTGCTTACTAACAACAATCAGCAGTTATTTTAATTGTTTTCGTTGCACGCGCAGCATTATCTGCTGCGTTATCAGCAGGATGGAAATCCAATACCACTGTTTCACATTGGTAGGTCCTTTCTAAAATGTCACTTATTCGATTTCCAACGAATTAAATCCAGTAAAAGAACAACTTTTCCACATTGAAGTCTTCTTCAAAAAGTTTTCACACTTGCAGCTAGTCTTGTTCCCGCGAATGCAGTCATGAGCTCAATCCTTGGAACAGTTAATCTTTTGATCGGTACCACAGAGAAAAGATACTTCAACTCTCCGCCCGGTCGTGATACGAAGGAATATAACTGTGGCGTAAGCACGTTACACTTTACTTTGGGTGCTTATGTGTTTTGAATAGCACCTTGGGACGAACACTTTGACAATCGATTTCAAATCACGTAACAACAAGTCCCACATTTCTGCAATTCTATCTGTTACTTCGGCATCCCAACCAATACCGGTTTTCCACGTATTTTAAAGGATGACGAGAGCACGTATTTTAAATGGGCATAGAAATCCTAAAGGCTTGTACATAATTAAACTGGCCATCTCACGCTTTGTTGGCCCCGTTTTGGCAACTAAAATGTCTACTGGTACCTTCTTAAAGTTTTGCTGAAAGTTAAATTCGCCCTATTTGGGATTCCATTGTAGTCCCAAGATCTTTTCAGCCGGAACTTCGAAAACGTCACGGCTTCATGCCGTATCTCGGTGGGAATGGATTTGAGAACTTCTATGGAGTTACTATTCCAATTGATAATTGAAAACCCACCAGCCACCACGTGGATTTCAGTAATTCTCTTTTGCAATTCACCTCACAAGTCGTCTATGCAGTTTATCTTACACAATGGCATTGAGTGCATCATCTTAGTGAATGAGCTGCATGGAGACGAAGCCGAGCCAAGAAATAGTAGACTTTCATATTCGGTTGAAGCTACATCGAGTTGCTTTACACGATAGAGTATTTTTTGGAATGGCTGATCCTCCTTTCGTAGATACACCTAGTGAAACATTTCTCCAACATCACCAGTCAATGCAATGGTGTGTGTAACAACGAAATCTCACTAGCACAGTTGTGAGTTGTCTTGTCAGTCAGGCCCTTCAAGAAGAAAGTCATTTAAACTCTTCTATGTTTTCCAGCCGGCCTTGCCGCTGCATCGAATACAAGGCGAGGCTTCTTTTTGGGTGATACGCAAAAAATCACGAAAGGTACTATCTCTGACCACAACTTGGTTTACTGTCACGTGAAAGTAGATAACTTTTGTGAATGTAGTCATTAAACTTTTTCTCGCACAGCATCCATGTTTTTTCCATGTATCCATTTTTCGCCCCATTGTGTACAATCTTCAAATTGTCATTTATTTAGAGTCTGGCATCGTGAAATTATCATGTTTCCAAATGAGTCCGGTCTCCCACTTGTCACCGACTTTCACGGTAGTTCTCTCCAAAACTTCCATTGCTCGTTTGTCTTCCTTTCAGCACTGACATTGACTGACAATTTTTATAACAAATGTTTCGATAGAGGCTCCACACACAAGGAAAGCGATTCTTCTTTTCTTCTTTTCCTTGGAGTCAGTTTAACATCTCTTTAGTTGTTGATGTGATTTGGGGAGTAATACAGCTTCCTTTTTTTACTGCTTTCCACCTGCCACTGTTTAATTTTCTTGAATGCAAAGCAGGAGGGAACGTCGTGGTTTTTTCGCCGCAGAAATTCCAAGCACCTTCGTCATCTATTGATGTACAGCTGTTAGGATTCCTGGGCCATGTTGTCTTCGATCACCCTTGCGTTTATCATCACTTTCATCGTTAATAATTGGTGGATGCAGTTTAAGTTCTTTATCATACTGATGCATCATCCATCGGGAGAAATGCTTCATATCTTGTGTTCTGGTTTCGTCATTGAACACTTAATCTAGCCATTTCTCTATCATTTCACTTGGTAATCTGTTCACAATTTTCTTTAATAAATAGTCATTGTTGGCGTAGTCAGTCATTGTATGTGTGTCAATACACGACTGCAAATCACGTACAGCTCCGGCAAACAACTTCACTGTTTCCTAAATTCTGGAGAGGCACTGATAAACTTTAAAGATCCAAATTCTTTCTCCAAGGGTTTCATAATTTTATGAACGTTGTCAAGATTACTAAACATCCCCTTCATGGACTCTCTAGTATTACCACGCACAGATTTCATCAATCTAGCCAAATTTTGCTGATGATCATATTTGTTATTATTTGTGCTTCTCTCAAAGGCGGTAGCTCTTTGTCAATATGATCTCGTTTTGTTGTTTGATTCATCCCATCGACAAGTGTAGGTAATGCTGTGATTAGACTAGTCATATAGCGGTGTTTGGAGCTAGAGACCCACTGGATTCATCATTCGATTTCTTATACATTTTCAAAGCAAGCTGCTCAGTAATATTGGGATTTTTAACTGTGAATAAACCCATGCCTTCGTGCGTTCTACACTTACCTGTTTAGATCCGTTTGTGAGAGCAGGCTTACTATCATCTGATTCTAAGATTACCTCTTTATTAATTTGTATTTCTTGTTCAATCAATTTCTTTTCAATAGCGATCAGTTGTCGTAAAACTCGAAACACGGATCTTTAGTCGTCCAATTTCTCATTCACGCTCAATGATCCGTAGTTGCTCTTCTGTGTGTAACTGGTCAGTTACACATTTTATACGTCACATTGGCAGCTTTCTTTTGATAACTTAACAGTAGTTGCTTAGATTCTTCCAGTTCTGTCTGGACATCAATCAGCTGTTGTTACAATTCAGCTCTTTTCTTCATAGCATCCTATTCTGATTCTTTCAGTTTAACGAATGAATCTTTTCTCTTTGTACGAATTTTAGATGTCGGTTTGTCATCAAGCGATTCTTGTCGCTTTCCAGAAAGTATTCCTGATGGCGTAGTAGGGTTTTCAGTAACTCTGGTCATCTTGTTTTTCCCAACTTATGCGGTTTCCACCACGTTCTCGCTTGGATTTCCAAACTCACAGTATCCCAGCCGCACTGGTGGTTGTCGACTTCTGTGGTCTACTGTGCGAATTGATATATCTTCCGACATGTAGAGAAATAAATCTTCAAAAGGACAGTATTGAATTAGTTAAGGATAACAACCGGATCTTTTTATGTATGTTAGCAATCAATTGACAAATGGATAATTCTTTGGGCCTTCAAAATTGATAAGAAAATACTCTCTTACGTAACTGGTTAATTAATATTTATTCAGCAAATTCACAATGCTGCAGTTTTTCTACTACACTAGAGTAGTAGCCAATTTTCTCATATGGAAAATGTGCTCCTTTCAGCGGTCACATACTGTGCTCAGATTCATAAATGACGTACTCCAAAGGACCGGATCCTTGGCTGGAAGGATCAAAATGTTAGATAATTGTTTTTTTAATTCAACCAATTTTATTGTTATTTTTTATTCATGTCAGAAACTACTTGACAAACAACACATTACTACTTTTATACATTCTTTTTTCGTTTCGCAACACTACTCTAACGGCTAAGCACTACATATATTTCATTACTCATCTACAATGGTCTATATATTATGTAATTTGCGCCTTTTAATAATAATGACAGCATAGCTGCCGATTCAATTGTCAGGTAGACTAAAATATACTTGTGAAGCTTTTTACTAATCAGTTTTATTTATTTCATTTTACAACAAAATATACTAAACCCGAACCAACCGATCAATACAGGGTAGGTCGCAAGTTTTATAGTTAACATGATATCGCTTCTTAGATGTCGTATGATAAAGAAATATCATTTTAACTGTTGGGAATTAAGTTATACAATTACCTAATACTTTTTAAGTTAAAGTAAGTCTTGGGCGAATGTTTTTGGTAAATAAATTAGTAATTAATGGTAACTACCTACTAACTGTTTTGAATAACAAATTATTATTGCAAGAATTTCTTCAATCTTGGAAATTTTACAAATTACTTAAAATTCCATATTTAACCGGAGAGTCACTATTCTCATCAAGCTATTAGGTAATAGATTAGAATAGTCAAAATGAAAAATTTACTATGTTATTACAATGACAATAAAATGTTTCTCATAACAATTATCATATTAATTATGACATCTGTATAAAATAAGCAAGATTTATAAATTTGTAAGCCACTAAAATTAATTCGATGAATTTTTATAAATTTCATACAAGACGTGTTTAGAATAATAAAGTTGTAATAAAAAACCCTAAAACATAAATTATGAGTTAATTAATTACCTGGAAATTGTTAATTAATCAAATTGAGATTTACGATGAACATGCGCGACATGTTACACACGACATCATGTCGTTGCAAGTTTGTCTGAAAGCAGCGTGTATACCTTATACCTATAATAATTTTTCAAAAATTTACTGTTCACCACACATTCAAGCATATAAACTACCTGTCTTAATGAAAACTGAAAAATTGGTGCCGCATTATTACTTTCTGCTGTAGTTGAAAGTTGTTTATGCAATTGTTCTGGAGTTTTTCTCAGGTTTATTGCACATCACATCTTGTTTATATTTTACAAAACCGCATAGATGAAAACTGGTTTCAGCAGTCATTAATAATGAAGTTAATAAATTTGGATTTTCATTTATGGACTATAACGTATTGTAGCTAAACGAGATTTTCTATCATAAAGCTCGTATAGTAAGATGAAGACTTACACAGTGAGTTTTTACTCTGGCTTTGTTATTATACCTACTTTCATATTCTAACTGATAATTTATTGTGATACAGACAATTATATATATAGTTCAGTAGCCGTTTATGTTTGAATTGAAAAACAATTTCAATTTTCTTTTTTATCCTGACCATTTTCCTAAAATTCTTTACAAAATAAAATCAAAATCTATGTTGATAAAAATGATGTTTATGTACACGAAAATACAGCCGGGAATTAAGGTATGCATATGCTTCAATTCATCCTGTATCAATAATTTATCGACTACTCGCATTATCCTGCAACAATATTCTTGGTTAACCAAAGTCAATACTTTAGTGATCATAACTGTATCGCTACGATTTATTAGCAATATAATGTATGGAGTATATTTACTGTTTTAGCATTTAACTCAAGCAAGTATCTAAGAAAGGTTAGAAGCAAGATCCATTAAACGACTTTGAGATTGCACCCCAAAGGTAACGCTTCACAATAATAAGATCTACACTACACTGATGGATTAATTACAACATGAAATCAGAAGTATCTTCTGCTTTGACCAGGATAACACACCCACAGAATTATTATTCTTCGATATTTGCGATTAAAGGGGAAGTTCACCATTCAAAAATATTTAATAATTTCATACAGTGCGTACCAAATGTATGGAACCGGCCTTGTTATTTCAAAACTATTCAAGCTAAATCGATAAAATCTGGTATGCATGCTGTTTACAAAGCCTCCTATTATTTCCACAGTTTTATCATTTTTTTAATTGACAAGGTCGGGAGCTGCACAGCCAACTTGATTTTTTTTAAATAGGAAGGGGGGTCAAATCGCATACCGTTTGAAAGGTATTTTCAAGTAGAATTCAGCGACATGCCACGTGCCATAGTTATCTCTAAAGATAACTTCGCTATTGTAAATTAAATATTGGGAGTAGGAATTAAATGGATAACTAAAGATCCAGTTAGCATGGGGAACAATGAATTGTTTTATGGTGTTTAATGTAACATCAGATTGTTGAAACCGTGTTTTAAGTTTAGGAAGTGCATCTAGTACAAGAATGGAACATTTATAAGCGATGCTCAAACTGTTCCCCATTCGCCTCTTGGCAGTAATAAATTCGATTAGAAAACCCTTCAATTGAATTCAAAATGAACTCGCGAGGAATATTTGCTGTTTCTTCTCGAATTCGTTGCACTAGTTCATTCAAGTTATTTGGTTTATCGAGGTAAATATGACTCTTCAGGTAACCCCACAAGAAGAAATCTAGTGGGGATAAGTCAGGTGATCGCGGTGGCCATTCAATACGTCCTCGACTCCAATCCACCTTTCCGGAAAAACGTTGTTCAAATAAGCACAAACTTCGTGGCTATAATGCGGAGGGGCTCCATCATGTTAAAACCATAGCGTGTTGCTAACTACGTTAGGATCGTTTTCATCGGGGTATAATCTTGTTAGATGAGGGATGATATTTTCTTGCAGTAGTTGCAGATATTTAGCCGCAGTAAGATTCCCTTCAATCAAAAAGGGGCCTATAATGTTCTGTCCAACAATACCTGTGAAAGATGAATGCATTTTAGTATGTTAGGAAAGTTATTATGGGCCAGCATACAAAAAACAAATTATTTAGGCGCGAAATTAAAACATAAGACTATTCAGTTAAATTTATTGTTACGTACCTGCCCAAACATTAACCTTTTTTGGAAATTGCGTGTGAGCTTCGTCCATCCAATGAGGATTACCCTGCCCAGTATCTGTAGTTTTGCTTATGTACTTTGCCATTTAGCAAAAAAGTAACTTCATCAGAAAACACGATATTATGGATGAAATGTGGATCAGCATTTATTCGATGCATAATTTCTTCACAGAACTCTAATCTTCTGTCGAAGTCGTCTTCATTTAATTCTTGCACCAAGTGTACTTTATAAGGGTGAAATCTTTGACGCATCAAGACTCTGCAGACGGAAGACTTGGATATATCATGATTTGCTGCTAGTTGCTGTACTATTACTATTCCTTCTTGGCGTATTAATAACATCCAAAATAACATTTACAGAATTTTCATCCTTGTTGCTGTTTTTGGACGGCCAGATTCTAAATGATTCTTTACAGTACCTACCTGTTTCCGTAAAACTCTCCATTGTTTTAGTAACCGTAGATTTCGCGATTGGGTTGCGGTCAGGATACGTCGCATTAAACAAATCGCGTACTTCTGCATGACTGCGTCTTCTATCACCGTATCCTATCATCATCAAGATTTCTATACGTTCTTTTTTTGTAAGATGCTCCATAATTTAGCACTTCGGGCACAGTTTTAAGCTTTTGACGTTCGGTAAACAACATAAACTAACCATTGTTTTCAGCGCTAACTGGATCTTTAGTTATCCATTTAATACCTACTCCCAATCTTTAATTTACAATAGCGAAGTTATCTTTAGAGATAACTATGACAAGTGGCATGTCGCTGAATTCTACTTGAAAATACCTTTTAAACGGTATGCGATTTGACCCGCCTTCCTATTTAAAAAAATCAAGTTGGCTGTGCAGATCCCGACCTTGTCAATTAAAAAAATAATAAAACTGTGGAAATAATAGGAGGCTTTGTAAACAGCATACATACCAAATTTTATCGATTTAGCTTGAATAGTTTTGAAATAACAAAGCCGGTTCCATACATTTGGTACGCACTGTATTAAAAGTCAATTCAAATAATTAATTTAGAATTTGAATCAGGCACCAGTGATCTTTACAAATGGTTAGAAATAGTGAAATAACTTTGCAAGGTTGCCTTGAGGAATAATGATTGGTACCAACACTTTAAAACAAATTTTAACAATGTACCAGCAACTTGAACAAGTTACAATTCAATTTCCATTTTACAGTTTGAATTACGTCAAGAGTCAACTTTACACACATTCTCTGAGATCGTCAAATGACATCATTGTAGAGAATTTTTGAACTAGAGAAGTAATATTTTCACCATTTTCTATTGTGAACTTGTATGGCGAGTAAGCAAGGTGATTGGCACAAATTAAATAAACAAAGAATAAGAACTTCTTTGTCAATTAATAAACAATTACTCACTAGTATAAATAATAACAAAGTTCACACTTGCAACTTCTTATTAAAACAGTTTTACTGTCAGTTTACAGTAGACTGTACAGAATTAAAAAAGACAAAAGACCTTAGAAAAACTTAGTTACATTATACGTACAAGTACAAATATAATAATATAAGTACAAATAAGTAACACAGAACGTAAATTCTAAGTGAAAACTCGAGAAATACAGTGGGGCTATAGTATTCGTACGAAATTATAGCCTAGTTGCCGCGTATCAGCAGCAAAATAAAAATAGATATAATAAATATATATTAGGTCTTCAAAAAAATCATTAAAAGAGAGGCGCGTTTAAAACTGATGTGAGAAATTGGGCTTTGTAGTGTCACAGGGATCTAACCACTAACCACAAGACAGAAGAAAGGAAGTTGCCACAGCACTACCAACTTACAAATGACAAATTTTATGTTGGTAAATATAACATAAAAGAATAAACTGGATCCCACGTTGTGTTTTCGTAACATGTGACCATAAACTGATAGCGACTGATTTACTTCATAAGGATGAAAGAATAGAGATAAACACAAATAAAAGAACAGTTAAATATGATTGCAGCCAGGGCCGTAGCCAGGACTAGAAGCAGAATAGAAAAATAATTTTATTTTGTTGTCATTTATTAGTATTAAGCTTAGTTTGGGGGGGGGGATTCAGACTCCCTAACCCCCCCTTAAATACGGCCTTGATTGCAGCATTTTATTAATTTATTCTTAACCTTGGGCAAAGGGGAACAGATTTAACCTGACAGACAATGAACGACTAGGTTTGTAAAAACCTCTTTGGAAATATGCTAGCCCAGATGGAATACGGCATCGCTTTAAGTTCAATCAGTGATCAAATTATTATTTAGTTAGATTACAATGAGTTTTTGATTAAACTGAACAATACATATTAATAAATCAATGTATAGTATGAGGTCGATACAGTTATGTGTTTATCCAAGCTATTTAGAAACAGATAAAGCCATGAACCTCTCAGTGACATAAATCATCAAAGTAAGTGAAATTGAGTGAACTATATGGGTTTACGTATAAACTAGAAAAGATAAACGCGCCAGTTTAAAATGAACTACTGAACAGTAATTATCTATTATTTGGCATAGCAACAGGTACTTTGTGACCAGATGTGTAATAAAGGACACATATCAAGTAATAAACATCTGTAAACGTCTTTTGGCACATAACTAGATACCTGACAAGTAATAATGGAAAACAAGCAAAGAACAATAAATATATCACATATAAAATAAAATAAATCAAACATGTGTATAAAAATAATGCTGAGTGTGCCTCTACACGATTCAAATATGAGACGATGGATGATCTCTCTATCAACCAATAGATTAACACTAAGCAAACCTCGATACGGTTCAAATTTGATCCAATGGATGATCTCTCTCTCAGGTTTAGTAATTATGTATGTATCTGTGGAAAGCTACCACTGTTCCGGACTTCCGATCAGAGCCACAAAGTACAGCATTTATAGTAGGTTTTAAAATCAACCAATAATCATTAGGTACTGACTGTGAAATATATTAAAACAGTAGTTGCATTTAAGGCAGTTACCAATAAACCCTTACATGAAGAAAATACTGTTACAAGCAAAGACAAGAAATTTCTACCTATGTCTCTTATTTACACTTCATAATAATTCTCCCAAAACAAAATAGCAGCGTCCCTAACTACACAAAATTAAATTACCAACGTTAAAGAAACTGTAATAAACATTTCTAAACATTTTATATTTAAATCAAATAATTGTTATTTTAAAAATCATGTGTGTCTTTTGCTTGCACCAGTATGTAACACAACTAAATAAATTGACTATTATAATGCAATTTGCTTGCTTTGTGATTAAAAATACTTGCTACAGCTACTTTGATGTATTTTTGGTTGACGGTAGGTCTTACCACTACAGTCTCAAATATTAAAAGGTTGAGAACCGCTGATTTAGCTAATAAATTCTTCTAATACTAACGTATTCATGTTTTGCAGTTCATGTTTTTAGAATATGTAGCACCACTATTAGTATTAGACATACGGAGGAGTAGATATCCTGCGCATATAGAAAACGAGTACTAGATGTAGCCTCGGGTTTCAGTCGCCAGTCGTCCGCGCAGTTATTGTAGTATACATCAGCGGTGGTTATGAAATTATTATTTTATTTAGGTACCACTACATCATAATATAAATAGTTTTAATGATTTCTCATAATTAATGATTTATGAACGTGTTTGTTATTTAATTATACTACATTTTGTCTCACTAGTCACTATAGTCTTCGTTGCAAGTATCGATTTATTCTAATGCATGTTTTCTAACTGAAGAACAAAAGACAAAACAGTATTGAAGTCACATAAAACTTTCTTGGCATACGTACTGATACTTGGTTGTTACCTCACTTTAGTTGTACGGACCATTACCTTAATCTAATCAGCCAGACCATGCTGGTAGATCAGAGTACTGAAACAACGCGATATTAGGGCGAGAAAAGCGCAAAATTCTTCCATAGTATACATACTGATGTAATACATGCTGATTACATGTAGTGACTATTTAGTTTAGGTTGAGTGTTATTTAACTTAACCATGCATTAGTCTACCATCTACCTATAAATTAAACTTTCCTATCCCTTTGACTAGCTTACATCTTTCTGGCATAAATAATAACCAATTCGCAATACAATCTAGAGGGATTTTATTTTTTGACAGATTCACAAGTTAACAGTTTCTTTCTGACAACTTCACGACGAACTTGTCAAGTTAGTTAAACATATGGTACACTTGGCGTTAGGAAGGGGGAGGGGCATGGGAGGAGAAGTAGGGTTCTTCATGAGAAAATTCAGAACAAAAGCAAGCAATGGGACATGTTGCTTAGGTCAGATAAATTTTAATCCGCGACAGCCAAAGAGGAGACGATCAATGCTACACCATGACAATTCCCATTAACTTAATTTACTGGAAACTGCATACTATAGATCACATAATACATGATTGCTGTGCCCTCCCTCCCACATCCCCTACCTCATACATTTTATATCAACAGATTTCGTTTGTTATTGGCTGGAGAAAATGTGTGCTATTCTACAAGCAAGGATTCAAGGAGTCTTTCCCAAATTTGGAAAAACGATTCGAAAGGTGCCGAAAGACTCTATAGATGCAACTAGATTATTGGTTATCGTCAATATATGTACTCATTTTATTGTAATAATTGGAAATGATCGTTATTATGTAAATAATATACCTACTACCATATTTACTATACCTGCCCACCCATTTACATGCTTAATTCCATTGTTTACTTCTTCTTTTAATTGACTGAATTTCATTTATAGAACTGTATTCTTAAACGGGGTGTCCCATATTTTATACACAGTACATTACTATGAGTAACGAATGAACTTTTCGAAGCCAGCACTGTTCAATTTCAATTATTTTTTCTGAAGTGTACTAAGAATATCTAAGGTAGCTATAGCTTTCGTATCGCCCTGAACAAACTAAGTACAATATAATGTATTAATACATAAAATTAAGACACTCTGTATTCCCTGGGTAACTTAATCTTAATCTACTACAGAGGACTTAAAGGTTGTAATAAATCATACGCTTATGATAATAAATCATAAATATTCTTGCATTAGTAAAGGTTTCTGGTCACAATGGGAACTTGTATTTTTACTTGCTTTTATAAACATCTTTATTTCTGTTTACATTCCTAAGGATTTACTGTTTTCGTGAAACAATCGCGGCAGTCAGTGTAGTAGTATTTTGACTGTTTTGCACTTGGCGTAGGAGGAGAATACAACAAGAAATGCATAAATAAGTTCAATAAAGACGATAAATGATAACAAAAGCATTACTAATCGATTTTATTAATGTGTAACCGAATAATTGACATTTGATGCATTATTAACTTTTAAAAAGCTTTAAAGCATTAAAACTAGCCAACTGTGTATACAAGCTTTTAATGTGTAAGACTGCGTTAGTAATTCCTATATCGATTCTGGTCGTTTACACATGTATATTTACTTATACAAGTAATTAGCGTAATATACAGTTTTTATGTACAGAAATAACATGCCATGTAGTGAAACGTAGTTATTTTTAATCTATAAAACTGCTTATTTTTATGACACTACTACCTCATACAGCCATATTAACAGACACTACGTTTCAATAAAATATATACATATGTAACACTCAAGGAATATGAATGAAATTAGAAAGGTTTAATTTCTTTCCTCTCGAAGATTTGAAGGAAAATATAAAGTAATTTGTTCATACTTCATTATTTTAAGTACACTTCGTCTCATTTTAGATACTGCAATAAACAAAGAGAATATTAAGGTTGTTCGCTAAATCCAACCTTCCTTAGTACTAGTTGCAATTTTTAGCTCCGTTTAGTGGTCCTCGCTAGGGTACAGGAAAAATAAGTCTCGGACGAGGTAATTGTTTAGCAGAACACAACATACTGAATTTAGAATGAGAGCCTAACACAACAAAGATTGTTCGTAAAACAAGAAAACTGTTAACTGAGTCACTTCTCTTGAGTTTATTGATATTATGAGGGAGTAATAATTTAGCTGAATTTCTGTGCAAGTTTTATATCTTTCATCTTAAATGAATTTTTCAAAAGAAGAATTTTCCTGGCAGAGTTTGTGCTGGTGAATATTTCTTGAATTAAATAAAAATATTTAATTAAGATATAAAATAATTAAGATAGTTAAGCCCAAATTACGTTTTACAAGCAGGATGTAAGAAAATATTACTTCTCCAAAAAGACATGGTTGATTGGAGTTAAAATTCTGTCGTGTTTCTCAACGTTGCCTTTAAATAAATAATTAAATAAATGCAGGATAATAAATAATATAATAATAAAATATATTAGTAGCAGTTTTAGTAGTGTTATAGTGAGTATATAACAATTCTAAAAGCTACCTTTAGGTAAGTTGTTTTCGGTCTATTGTGCCTATTTAGTTGGTTTCATTTCTCTAGCCTGCTTTCCTTCAGTTTCCCGCCCGTTTTCAGACATTTAATACAGTGCAATAGTTTAATACGTTTTATTAACACTGCAGTTGGCCATTTTAGCTAAGGAGCCAATATTAATCTTGCCTTAGGGATTATATGTATGTCTGTTATGGCATTATGGCGTCAAATCTAGAAGAAATGCGTCAAATTATGGGAGAAAACGCCAATACGTGAATCCCACTGACAATACGGTAACGTATAAACTGAAAAACAGGACAAAGACAATAACGACAACAATTTATTTACCAGCCTTTATTAACAACCTATATAAATAAATAGAGGAAAAATTTATCAATTAATGTGCAAAATGTCGTTTATGTTTATATATAAAGAAGAAAATTAATTAAAAAAAATAAATAAAGATTTGAAAAAGCGTTAGTATTAAAGCGAAACGTCGTCATGTCATTCCAATGAAACATTGTTTTATTTAAATTGACAAGACTGCAAAGTCTTACAAAAAAACTGTTTAAAATTAATATTACTTTAATATTAATATTTATTAAATAAAAGCAATCGAACAAAAACAGTTGAAAATGCTAAACTTACCATTCTCAGACGAACTTTTGAACGCGTTATTTAACTAACAAAAACTGATCCTTCCTTCCTACCTTAGTTACCTTCGTCTTACTCATTTTTCCGGCTTACCCATCCCCAACTTATCTCTTCAACAGAATTACCACCCCTCTCCCGGCTTGTACCCCCCCGACTTATCTGCCTCTCTGACTTACCTCTCTCCACCTAACTCTCTCTTTCGGACTCCTCCCGACGTACTCACCCATTCCTACCATAAAATTCTACATTGCATTTTTATATCATATGCTTAATTTCTAGACTTTGTCGGCTATTCTTTCCATGTCTCTTAAGAGATAAAACATTAATTCTTAGACATTCTTATTCTACTTTTTCATCAAGTATCCCAATCTGCAGTAAAATTTAAAAATTTTGAAAAACTGACACACTCAGAGTCAGACAGATATATCGAATTTTCGTTAATCTACAGAGTCAAAACTTTAATATAAAAAAAGAATAAAGCAAATCGGTCTGGTAGAACTCGTAGACGAAGTGGAACAAAAATGAGCCGTGTTTTAAATACCGGGTGATTTTTTAAATTTCTGATCTAGTAAGTCGTGATTTTTACGCCGTATCGAAGGTCACCGAAACGTAGGGCGTAGCGTTGATCACACTGCTATTCCAAATGTCATTTATGTGACAAATTGACTACTTACTTTTACATTTATTAAACAAATTGATAAATATTTAAACAGTGATCATTTGCGAAACATGCTTTTACCAAAGTGTGCATTTTATTGCGAGTTTAAGTGCAATTTCGATGTGATTATTGACTTGAGAAGTTTAGGTTATGGTTACAACTCGCTTCAATTTTTATTCCTTGGATTTAAGAAATAGCAAGATTTATTCACAATTATAACAATTTACATTGTTAACACAATATTTATTCAAAATTTACAACAACTGTTGGAAATGTTGACCTTCAGCATCTATACACAAATTAACTCGGCGCTTCATATTCTCGAACACTCTAATAAGCACTTCTGGTGAAATCCTTGCACATTCTTGTCTGATTCTTTGTTTCAAGTCATCAATTGTGTGTACTGGTTCTTTGAAAATGGTGTTTTTTAAAGTCGGAAACAAGAAATAGTCCAGGGGCGTCAAATCTGGTGATCGAGGTGGATAAATATTCTCGGTGTGGTTGCTGATTAAACGGTCGTCATAATATTGTCTTAGGTAATTTAAAGTTGTATGGGCTGTGTGTGCTGTTGCTCCATCCTGCTGAAAGTAACCATCACGTAACTCTTCAGGGTCAAGTTGATTGATGAACTGTCCTAAAATATTTTGATACCGCTCAGCTGTGATAGACTCTTCGAAAAAGATGGGTCCAATTAACCGTCTTCGTGAAATGGCCACCCATATTCCAATTTTTTGAGGGTGTAAAGGCGATTCTCGAAAAAAATGGGGATTTTCTGCACTCCACATCCGCATATTTTGTGAGTTTACATACCCCGAAAGATGAAACCAAGCTTCGTCACTAAAGAAACTCAAGTCCAGAAGATCATTATCCATTGTCCGATTGAAAAAATTACAATAGGATATCCTTTTCTCATAATCTGGCGGCAGAAGTTCTTGATAAACCTGCATTTTGTAGGGACGCATGTGCAGGTCTTTTTTAACAATTTTTTGACATGTGCTGTAAGATAAGTCCACTTGTTGTGAAAGTCTTCTTAAGGACGTATGAGGGTCATCTTCCATTATTTGTCTTACATTTTCAACAGTTTCAGGAATTCGTTTTGTTGGTCTGCCACTTCCAGTTTTTCGCTGAACACTGCCAGTTTCTCGGAATAGATTCACCACATAAGACAGAGTCATGAGAAAATTTGCCTCTATCACCGCAAGATCTGGAAATTTTTCTTGAAACTCCCGAAGACATGCTCCGGCTTCATACACCCATTGACCATTAACTTGATGACCATTACGAAAGTAAGCTTCGATCATAAATGTTTTTTGTTCCTGTGTGAACACCATTTTGTTGTGATGAAAAACACTCCAAAATAACGTTGAAAACTAAGCGTTCAATCACAAACGAAAGGTTAGTCTTGAAAAAGACTGATTTTTGATAATAACCGAGATAATAACTGGCGAAACGGAATTCAAAACACGAGGAAACAGTGAAGCACAAAAGACGGCAAAAGCGAGAACAACACTGGAGTAGGTTATGTTTATGTCAACATTTTTGAAATCTGACAGTTGTGACAAATCGAACGATTCAAACTACGCCCTACGTTTTCCGCATCTTTTGTTTTAAAATTATGTCATGGCTTTCTAGATCAGAAATTTAAAAAATCACCCGGTATATAGATTAGTAAATAATAATTGACCTATACAATAAAGTTCAGTGTGGCAGGTGTATTCACTATCGAAGTACATAAAATCTTCGTAAACTAAAACAGCTTTAATGGAAACACGATCAGTTTGATCGCCAATAATGAAATTTTGAAATAATAATCGCTCTAGTCATTTACAACTTTTGCAAGAATTTGCAAACGTATCTCACGATGATTTTCTTTTGTCCAAACAATAAGTAAAACAGCTATAAATAAGCAATTGCCATCAGGACGTCACCTAATATTTGTATAATTTGTTTGCATTCAATAGATTTCAACTATGCAAACTTTATAATCGTGAATAGTTCCAAAAGTTACAGTAGGGGTCTGAGAGGGCGCTGCAAATAGATAACCGTTCGCCTGCCTATCAAAATAAATTTATTTATTTAAAAATATAAAACTTAAAGGAATACAGACAGTACGTAGTGTTGACTAATATACACAACGAAAGCTTCAATATAAAAAAGAATCACATAAATCGGGCCAGTAGAACTCTCAAACTAACTAAAACAAAAATGAGCCTTGTGTTTTAAATATGTAGATGAACAGCTAAACGAACTTAAATACATGGATTTGGATTTTTCTGTGGGTGTTTATCAGGTTGCCGAGTTTGCTGAAAATGGGATGTTTGATCAAGAATTCTCTCTATTAAGTCTTTATTTAAAAAAAATATAATCTGTAATCGTAAAGTCATTTAAAACTAAAGAACCTCCGCCCTACCCTAATTGAATCAGTCTTATTAATACCTATCATCTACAATTTGCATACTTAAGGTAAATATTAATTAAATGTAAGTAATAATTTTTTTCTTATCTTTATTTTTTTGTTTAATTTTTTTGTGAACGTAAAAACTAAACTGACTGGCTCATTTTCTTAATAGTTATTAATGGCTAATTCAGTGTTCACAACTTTTTCTTACGACAAAACAATTTCTACATAAATCTAGAATGTGCGGTTATAATTTATAAATAATTTATCAAATGCAGCAAATTACAATTATAACATTATAGCTTGTTAGACTTAAACGATCTACTTTTTAACTTAATGAATTATATTTTAGTAGTCTCCAATCAACCAATTACAATCAAGTACAATTGAACTGGACATATATTTTTAAAGTTATGGGAACTTCCACCTTAAATTACAGTCACTTCTATAATTGCCACTTCTGAAAATAATTTTATAAAATAAATAAGATCTATCGATTTAATTTACTTTTTAATTTCTTATAACAAAATCTTATAGAGTTCTGGTGATGATCTTCTGCCGAACTCTATTAGTTATTATAGTTTATAAATACAGAATACAGTCTAACTCGCACAATCGGAAATTGTCGAGAAATTAATGGACCAAGGTGTGAGTAATAAAACCTGTAATGTAATTAAAAAAAAAACACTATAGGTGATCTCAATAAATAACAGACAAACATGTTTTTATTTATTTTAACAAACCTAAAAAAGGGTTTATATAGGTTTTATTTCACACGTATTTCCCTAAGATCTTGTTGCTATATATCGTGTTAATGAAGTTTACAAATAAGGTTCATAAATATCTAGATTAAGTAAATGTTCCAAAATTGTTAAGCATTCATCACCCTAAATGGAACCAATCCAAGAAAAAATATTAACAAACAAGTAAGAAATGAAATCCATTTCGTTTTAACCTATAATATTCAATTATTATCCAATTTTGTTTATTGTTTCCAGCCTTACTTTGTGGAACTCCATAATCATGAAATAAATAAAGATTAGTAGAAAGTTTGACAGTATTTATTAAAATATATCCTGACAATATTGTTTCGACAGCTAAGCTGTCATTATCAAAGGTAATATAAATATAAACAAACACGTCGCTAAGGTAGATACAAAAATAGGTAACTAGATAAAAAGATAAAAATAATAATAATCAGAATTAAATATCTAACACTTCCAGTAACGGAGAATTACTGAGCTCAAGTTGTTCATTCATTAAAGGTACCCTGAGTTTGTGTTTGTATATCTCAAAGGCTTCTAAAATGTCTAATTTGCGTTTGTTATTACAAAAATGTAGGAATTTAATATTATTTTGAGGAGTCATTGTGTGATTTTGTTCTAAGAGGTGTTTGGCATAATTAGATTTTTCAGGATGTTTATTTTTGTAATGACGTACGTGTTCTTTATATCTTATGTCAAAATTTCGAAGTGTTTGTCCAATATATACCGAACTACAACAAGAACAATTTAAACGGTAAATGCCCGATTTCATGATATCATGTGTTCTGTCTTTAGCATTAAATAAAAATGAAAAAGTGTTAGTTTTGGTTTTAGATGTTATTTTATAATTGTTGGTTTTTCTTAGTATTTGTGCAATTTTTTCTGATATTTTGCCAAAATATGGTATAGATATGTAATTTGTGCCTTTTGTTTGATTGTCAATGGGATATATTCTTTTGATAGCTAATCTATAATGTTTTTGTTTAATTAAAGTGTAAATCATGTTCGGATTGTAATGATTTGCATGTGCTAGTTTTTTAATGGTTGATATCTCTTTACTAAGATCTGGCTTTGTTAGTGGAATAGTTAAAGCTCTGTGTACTAATGATCTGTTGGCTGCTATTTTATGTGCTTTATGGTGACAAGATTCATTTGGTAGTGTTATGTCCGTTTGTGTTGGTTTTCTGTATATGGAAAATTCAAATAGATTGTGTGCGCTAATCCTGATAGTTAAGTCTAGGAAGTTTATAGCCCTGTTTTGTTCTGTTTCTAGTGTAAAATTTATGTTTTGGTGGATACTATTAATAAGAATTAAAAATTCATTGATAACCTCAAAAGAACTGTCAAAACAAACTAAAATGTCATCAACATAACGAAACCAGAAGATAATGTGTTTAGAGAGGTTTAATTCAAATATTTGATCTTCTAACTTGTCCATAAATATGTTAGCTAATAGAGGACTTAGAGAATTACCCATAGGTAAATCATCTTTTTGTAAATAAATTATGTTATTAAAAGTGAAATAATTTTGACTTATACAAAGGTCAAATAATTGAATTAACTCTAACCTTTTAACTAATTGTTAAAATTAGTTAAATTATTAAATTATTAGTATAAAGTAATTAAGTATAAAGTAATAAAGTAAATTATTAGACAAAATAAAGTTGAGGAGAAAAATTCGTATTTAAATAGTTTTTAATAATTTTTTATATTCTCTCTTTAGATCATTCAAGCACAAAAAATCATATATTTCTTTACTAAAAAATATATAACTTCTATTAGATTTTAAATTTTTTAATAGAAAAAATAATATATTAGCAACAGAGGAATGCATCGGTTACATTCTAATTTCAAGCCTCATATTGTCAAACTATCTTATATGATTGTAAATTAACTACATCAATAACTTATTGATAATGATAGTTATCAAGTGTATTTGATACGCATGGAAAAATGCAATTTGAGAATCTAATTTGATCGCAAATCCTGAAGACCTCGAATCATCTAACTGGATTTGATTCAATATTAAATGTAACCACTATTATTTCAAAAAAATTGTAATAAAAAGTAATTGCAGGACACAATAATGTAAATATATCATAACTCATAAAATCATAACATGTATACCAATAATTAATTGTTACAATAATTATTATTAATAAAATTAACCAATGTCCAAAATATAAAATGAAATAATATAATTAAATAAATTAAAATTAATAAATTCGATTTATGGCATTTCATTTATAAAATTAAATTAAACCTAATTGGTAACTCGGAAATCTCGTAATTGTGTTTTAATTATAATTAAATTCGGAAATTAAAATACCTTCCTTCCCAAACCGACTTTCTAGAAAAAAAGTCTCCATTAAATATGCTAGTCACAATCTCGTAAAGATTAAGTTCATTGATTCAGAAGACGATGAAATAAAATCAAATTAAAAGAAATGAAAGTATAGATATTTAATTTGGTCTAGAATGTGGAAATTATGTTTTAGTAAAACAGACTTATTATTCATTAAACTGATAACACTGTTCTAATATCCGAGTAAAAGTTTGTTTCTGGGAAAAACTATTTTAAAATTAGTTTTGAAAACTATGTAAATACATGGATATCGCCCAAGCTCGAATTTCCTTTGTCGTTATTGTGCGGTTTTGTAACGGTCATGTGATAGTAATAAAATAACGTACATATTAACAAGGTTTTGCATTGAAATTAACATTACAAAAATGGTTTTTATGTTGGTATCAATGCTTTTACATAATCGAGTTTTTGTGCAATCAGTTAATTATTAATTAGAGATAAAAACAATTTTATAGTGTTGAAAACATTCTGGACAAAAGTTGCAAAAATGAAATTAATTGCTAGCAGTTTATTTGTTTCCTAATTAGTACCGATAATGAACTTCTTACTTGAATAGACTTTTTTAATCACTTTAATGTTTTCCTCTTATATTGATTTAGCTTGGTTGTAAAGTTTAGAATGGATACAGCATTCCATAAAAATGAGCACTTTTTTAATAGAAATTACTAAATAATTAAATATTATTTATTAAATTATTATTAAAAGAAAGTACCAAATTGAATTGAAACATTTTAATTGTTAATATCTTATGTGGAAGTACTGGCAATTTAATCCACATCCTTCTCCTTTCATTAACAAACTTGACTCATGATTGTAGGGTTGTTATTTACAAAGACTATTAAAGTAGACCTATAACATTTAAAGAATCTTATTAAAGCTTCCTCCTAATACTGAATTTCGGCTACGACAAAACAAGCTTGTA
Organism: Agrypnus murinus; assembly: GCA_929113105.1. Lineage (NCBI taxonomy): Eukaryota > Metazoa > Arthropoda > Insecta > Coleoptera > Elateridae > Agrypnus > Agrypnus murinus. The sequence continues at coordinate 171,436,464 of OV816026.1, read as the reverse complement.
AATTGTCAGGATAATATTTATTTATTAGTATTTTATAGTTCTTCTTTGTTGCATAAGCATTTTTTAACATTATTAATTCCTGTTAACTACTGTTTATCGGTTTAACAAGTATTACATTTACTATTAAGGTAACCTTAGCCATTAACTTTACTCCAACTATGCATTCATTTCAGGGTTAGATTCTAGTGTAATAAATATAATATCATCTTATACATAAATATAATACAAGAAAGTGAAGAGTAGAAGAGTAGAAGTCAAGAAAGTGAAGTCATGTAGAACTCATCAGACCGTGAAAAATGGCAAAATTAAAATTAATTTCCAATTTAAAGATTGTTAGTCATATATCCCGGTTTTCTTAGGTGCAAAGTGTGTAGCTAACACATTTTGATAATCAAATTCATAGAGATATGGATATATGGACGCCAGCATAATTGATTTAATTTAATAAAAAAGTGACGTTAATGCTCCACAATACGGAGCTCTAGATATTAAATTGAACCAGTCTTAATTATGCAACGACCGATTTCCAACACTCTGTTATTACACAAAAATAGTATATTATAGAAAGTAAACAAGAAATAATACAAATACCATTTATTTATTTGTTTCGCATAAAAAAAATTATTAAATAATAAAAAATTAACTGGAAGGCTTTCAGTTGTTATTTAGATATCTTAATATGGATTATAATAATACAACTAAATTAAAAATAGTTTAAAAATTCTCACAGTTTTTGAAAAACTCGCGTTGAAGTTTATTAATATTTCTTGGAAAATATTAAATTCAAAATCTCCTAAAAATTTACTTATTCTCATATCAAAAGTTTTCTTTAAATTGCAACATTAAAATTTCGCAACATTTAAAACACTTAAATTTTGATCAAATTAACCAATTAACGCTTCAACAACAAATAGAATATAATGAACCCACCTGATTATTTCTATAAACTTAATTTGGCTTACTAACGTTACTTCAAATAACTCGTTGAAGATGTCAACCAGGTGTGAGTCATTCACTTGTGGGGATTCAAAATACTACAAACTGCAAGACCATAAACATCAAACAAACAAAGGTGAAGCTCGCAGTTTCCACCATGAAGATTAACAGCAAACTAGATTTTAAAATTTGTAGATTTTCTTAAAACCTATTTCTATTACTTTTTCAAAAAGCATTGTTCCAAAATGGACGACGAAACGTGACAAAGAAAACTCTAATTTCGTTACCTTCTAAAGTTTCAAAAAGTGATTTCGTACATTTAATAAATCACAAAACCATTTTATGCACTAATAAAATTATAATTCACCCATTAAAAGGGAATTTTACTATTTAAAACCAAAATTTTAATCAAGCACCAAACAAACATATTGCATTCTCAAGAGAATTTTTACAAGACACCCTAGAGTAGGTACCAACGGGTCGCAGGGGGAAATCGTTTCCCGCTAAAAAAAGCGTCTGTGATTTTATTGCTTGTTAACGAATTAGAACGTCAGAAAACATTTATGCCCAAATAGGGATTATTGAAAAATCAATATTTTGTAACTGAAATACCAAACCTAGATGGTGTTGCAAATAAACAATGGCAGTCGAATCTATTTTACTATACAGGGTGTCTTACGAACAATAACCTAATAATATTTTTTTCAATATACATGTTTTTAAAATAAAAGAATAGACAGAAGAATTGTCTGTTACAAGTGACCAATTATTATCAATCATCAACCAGCTGCCACTTCGGCAGTCTTTATTTATTTAAACTGTTCCTTGATTCAGATTGTTCTTATTGTTAAATACTTTCATTTCTTCTATAATTCTATCGCTACAGTTACATATACCGTACTTTTAATCGCATTTATGAGGCTACTAATACGATTTATTTAGTTATAGAATATATTTCTATACAGAAGTTAGCAGATTAAGAGTGGCATCTCAAAAAGCAGTATGTTCTTGAGTCGAAATATCTTCTCGTTTACCCATAACTAATCCTCGTTTAAAAAATCATTCCTACAAGTAAACTTCTACATACGTATTGTGGACAGTTCCAGTAGCTATTATAAGTTGCTTATAAGAGTTACAACTCTTAGTTAAGCTGTATATGTCCACCCGTATATATATTTTATAGTATAATTGCCCATTAGGACCTGAATGTTCTAAATTTGAAACCCCTGCCATAGTAGTGTACGTTGTCGCCCTGTAGTCTTAAGTGGAACAGTCTATATACATGGTACCGCCTAGACAAGTTCATTTTCACCTTTGGTAATGCAAAGAACATCAAAGCATAGTATATTAGTGATATCTGCTTGTACCACTGTATTTCCGTCAGAGCCTAAATGCTCCAAATGTGAAGTCTTTAATGGGGCGCTCTTTATATGAGCTATACATGAAGGACAAACTCGCTTTCATCTTTGGTAATGCATAGAGTGCTCAAAGTACAGCACATAAGTGGCATCTGCTAATATAATGGGGTGAACGGCCGGGTTGCCGAGATGTTGCTTGAGATGAGATGTCGGAGTATTCGAGACTAGCCTGGGTGCACACCTATAGCACTGACTATAGTCAATCCAATCCCAGGTTTGGAATGAAAACGGCCCACAGAACGTCGCTAGAGGTGTCGGAGGTCGGTGTACACTAAAATTCGACGATATCTGGAGTGGTTACCCAGGCCGTCGTAAGAGGTGTCGGATAAATCGACACACTAGTATCCGGGACGTGACCTGAGGAGGTACCGGCCCAAACGTGGGTAACGGACAATACAATGAGAAAGTAATGTGTGGTAGAGATTTACGAAAGTGTTTCTCGACGAAATACTCATTAAAGTTAAGGAGGAAACTCTGAAACATAAGTACCGGTGTGGGTGGAATTGATTCTTACCACAGACTTAGTCAGATGGGGGGGGGTAAGCCCTGGCCAATGGGAAACTGCATGCCACCACGTAGATGTGTTCAGTGACGAAAATATGAGAATCGTGCTATGACGGTGCAGTTCCAATCGTATGTTCCACAGAAACCGTCTAGAGCCACTACGCTTAAAGGGCGTTGACGCTAATGTACACTATGTACAGCCTCTCGCTCTCAAGACAACTTCAGCTTAACGGGAACATATCGGGATTCTGCTTAGGTAGAATTCGATAGATTCGGCCGGGCAGTGGTCCCACCACGTGTCCGGAGCTGGACTAGGGGTCCATCTCCTCGGAGAAAGAACTCGCGAGCAGGGATACAGCTCCGGTATTAGCTTGGAGAGTTAGTAGAGGATGGATAGTACCTCGCTCCAATCAGTGCGTAATGGTAGCATTTGCATTAGAATTTGTGCGCTAATCAAGCGTATCTCTATTCGCGACTCAAAAAAGGAGTACGTGGTCATAAATCGAAAGGTAGGTGGGCCACGTTAAAATAACGCTATTGTACTCTTGATTGGGCAGTATATGGTGGTTTCACATAATCTGTTAATTTAGCTTCTTGGACTAGATCATTCTACCATGTTACGCCTAATTTGCATTAATAGGCATTAAGTTGTGAAGGTCAAATTCTTGAAGACTATTTATATTGGAAAACAAATCGAAAAGTATACTCTTGAATACTATCTAAAGCAATAGATTTAGATAACACTTTTGTCAGTTTCCAGATTTTTATTGACGTTTTTTGAGATTGTAAGTGACAGATTAATAATTGCCAAACAATGCTCTTCATAAAAACACACTCAAAAGTAGCCACCTTTGTGTTTAAGTGACCGTCATAAAAGGTTTTTGAGTTTCGACCAGATGTTCAAGCGTAGAATTGCGTGCATACATACCACATCTTTAAAAACACTGAAACTGGTCTCTTCTTTTTTTATTTTGCATATATCCTCTTCTAGAAATATACTCTAGACCAGATATCTTCTTCCTCTCTAGACAGCATAATTCGGGTATTTCAAACTCGTTATCTAAATTCAGTACTAGAAAATCTGATCCGATGTGTTAACTAAGCTCAGTTTCTCACCAAAGCAAAATCAAATACAATTCTAGTGTACGTCTGCCAAACATCGCATTGATACGAGTCCTGCGGTTTTACTTCCTTATCCAAGAAGGCATGTTTTAAGTTTTCTCCGCTAATGCAAAATTACCAGCTCGTCTCAGGATCGGATTTACGATCCTTGGATTATGAAGCAAACTTATAGTAATCCACAAAAGCTAGCGAAAAAAGGTATTGAGGCTGGATGAACGAAAATTGCTCTACTGCTCATAGATTGTCTGATTAGAGAGTTGACGATTTTTCTGTCATATTCCATCTAATCCCGACTATACGTTTCGGTTATTCTATATATCAGCAGCTTTCAGAAGGCTAGTAGTTCGATTTTGAAAAAGGAACCTAACTGACTCTTTTTGAACTTGATCTTGAAGATCGATAATGACTTTGCCTTTAACCATTTTAGTGGATATAAATGCTAACTATTTAAGTAGAAATGAAACTACCTACTACATAGAAAATATTACTTATATTATAATAGAAAATATTATTTATATGTTCGGACTAAGATCTCAGATTTAAGAAAGTACACCAAATTACTAAAAACAACCACTAAATAATCACGACGATGAAAGATAAGCATGAAACTGAATGTACGATCCAAAGAAAGGTTTAAAATGTTGTACTTGTAATATTTATCGACAACATAAAAGTTGGATGTCCGCTGTTTAGTTTTAGCCTTATCATTGTGGGTGGTATGAAAGGAATGAAAATCACAATAACAAAAAAACGCACAATTTAACGATTTTTCTCATGGCATTAAAACAACTCAATTAAATATTAATACAACAATATCGACTTTTAACATTTATTGGTCAAACTTATACTGAAATTAGCCTGTCACACGAACCAACATTAAAAATTAATGTGGCAATAAACAAACTCGATGATGTTTTGAATATTAGATTAGTCTAAATGTCGATATAACCGAGAAAACTTAGGAAATTTAATATTTTTTTATTTATTCAATTAATTCCTCAAAAATCCAGTTTTTTAATATAAACAAATTGTGAGAGCAAAAAAAGAAAAATTACGATTACGACCCATTTAAATACCTCAGCATCGTATACCTGTCATCTGTTATCTTTTTTACTCATTGAGGTCATCTCTTGCTTATTAATAATATATTATTGAAGAGGTTAAATAAAAAATTATTTATTTATATACATACTAAGTATGTAGTAACACCCGCAGGAATCCAGAAAGGATGTTTAGTTAATGTTCTTTAACAAATAAATCACGACAGTTCCTTTAGATTTTTATTTGATTTGTCACAGCTTTTAAATAAATTAAGTTTGCCTTAGAGAATTTAATATTGTATGACAGGGGACAGATTTTTATGCAAAACTAAATTATTGCATATTTTGAAAACTGTACATAATACTCAGAACTGCATAATTTGTGGCGTGTAGATGCACTTTGATAAAGTCCAACTAATTTGGGAATAATAAAATTTGCTGATCTCAATAAAATGATTTTCAGAATGGGAATTACAAAGCTGTCGATTATTTTAAAAAATAATGCAGCATACAGCAAGGTAAGGCATAAGCATTATAAAGAAAATACACAAGCTAAATTGTACATAAAAGTAGGAAACTAAAACTAACCTTTACACAATTACCATTGCATAAGCTGACAATATGCTAAGCCAAATTGATTCCTCAACAATTATGTTACAACCCAGGGTTAATCCTGGCCTGCACCAAATAACTTTTGGTTGGTTGTGGTAGTTTTACAGTTGATCTGCACTGCTCGCAGTTGACATGTTGACTTTATTTGAAATATTATAAAAGCTTAGCCCACGTTGAACCGTCAGTGAAACATTCGAATTTTACTTCATCTAATAATGCCCCGCGATTAGGCGACAGGGAAACCAAAAATTATTTTCCCAAACGAAGTTATTTTTAAAATAATCAAAATATTTATACTTACGATATGTAATGCTTAAAATTGCCACAGCTTGAGATCTTATCTTTACAAATTAGTAGTTCGGGTTGTAGGTATTGGTTCCACAGTTTACTAATTATCAAGGGCAACCACATGGTTGCTGAATGGGTAGTTAAGCGCACAATTTCGTGTAGTCGCATGTATACCTAACCGTACCGTAACCTACCGTAATTTTATACCTATACATTCGACTACACGAAATTGTGCAATTAACTACCCATTCAGCACCCAGTTGGTTGGGCTTGCTAATTATTAAAGGGATGAATAAAGGTTTCAAAAACACAAGAAAATACATATATTTGAGCGCCATCTGCTTATGAAAATTGATAATAACCTGATACCACTAACCAGAAACTGGAGTCAGGTCTAATAGATTTAATTCAATTCAATTTGTTAATCATATTCAGTAATGTCAAAGTTAGGTTTGATAGGATATAAGTAAAGACTTTCATAATTATATGGGTCAATATTATTCAGTCTAATTAAGTTTAAAAATTATGTTTATTCATGAACCAAAAGTTAAAAAAAAGATAACAACAGTCATAAAAAAATCATTAAGTAAAGTCACAATACCCTGCATAAGAGCTCTTAGCAAATAGGAACGTTTTCATAAAACAAAATGACACAAATAATCGATACATAAACAACATACACTTACATAATGTTCACAGAATTCAAAGAGTCAACAAATCACCATATCCTGTTCAAATTGTTTAATTCACAAAACTGGATCAAAACAAACTTACACAATATTGCCCTTTACCTACACAGATATAAACAATTATCACTGAACTGTAGAAACTAGAAAGCTTCGTGAAATTCTGCAATCACTAATAACCCAAAACTGCGAGAATTAAAATTCACAATACCGTAGTGCAAAGAGGTATTCATTAATAGAGTTCTTTCTTTCAAGTACCCGATACAACCAGACAACTTAGATGGAATTACTTATTTAGTTTATCTTAGAAGAAACGATCTGTTCCTTTTTATTTATTTATTTGGTTTTAAAAATGTCCGATTTTAAATTATACCCCGGCAATGTTTTATGAAACACTTAAATTTATTAAACGTTCAACTAGGCTACAATAGTCATTCATATTTCTAATCGTATCTATTAACGAGATTCTTTATAGACCTAAAATACGACCCCTGGAAGAAAAGGGTTACACTTTATTATTATTATCGATAAACGGCACTAGATTAAACTTTAATTTTCGGTAAACTGAATTTTAACAACTGTACGTTAATATCAACTGAAATACTCAAAAACAATCCTATAAATGCTCTCGGCAACCGGCCTCAATATATATGTTGCGACAAACCGAGAAACTCTACACGCGACAAAATTCTCGCGTGGGCCCTATTTTCAAGCCCTTGCTGACGGTATCAGAGTCTGTCTTCGACTTACTTCTTTTAAAAACTATTTTAATAGTAGACTGAATTTTAAGAGGGGTACGCTTTCAAATAGACCAATAAAGGAATGACGTGACTTTTTTAAGCCAACCAAAATTAGTATTTTTACACAAAGAAAATTCAGAGACCGGGGTTTTACAACACGATTTGCAGACATGAAATCTTTCGAGGCGCAGATGTGTTTATTTGAAATTTACCAATAAGCACGTACAAGGAAATCATAAATCAAGGCAGGAGAGGTTTTAATGATATTTTTTCATAAAATTTCAACTTATTTAGATTGGAATATTTGCAGAGTTTCTTTCACGTTGACGAAAATAGCTGACAATTTAAATTCTAAAGGACTAGTCTATTTGGAAATTCTATTTTTCCCACGAACAATATGAAATGGTAGATACTAACACGTGTGGAAACAGTACCTTTATTTGAAATGAGATCCGTAAATTCTTATAAAAACAATTTTATTAGTCTGGAGTGCTTCTTTGAGATGACCTTTAATTTTCTTTATAGGGTTTATTTTATGCAGTATACCAACGATGATTTTACATTAAAAGAAAATATGTGAATACGCAGGACCGCAATTAGGGTTTTTTGTTAAATATGCATACTAAATTGCATTATTTGAAAACCGACAAAAACGTAACGTTACATATTCATTCCGCATATATAATTTGAGTTGTTTTACAATTGTGTTTGTAATTTCTCCTAAAGAAGCCCCATAAAATTAAAAGCGAGACGTTGAGTTCTTCAATTGCTTTCTCATCGTGACACGATTCAAAACCGGAAATTGTTCTTTGTTGATCTATTTTTCATTGATTCTTGTATTCTTCTCGTGCCCTTATAGTACAGTGTTTTTGTAACAGTTCTCATAAGCTTTGTTTTTTTGTTGTTGTAGCCTTTGCACAGTAATATGAAAATCAGCAACTTATTTTTTCTTTCCGACTTTTTTTTATCAACTACTTTGCTAGCTGCTTTTTATTTGCATCTGTGCGCTTAGTCCACTGTTCCTTTAATAGAAATTCTAGTCTACAGTTCAACCAAAAATACAAGAAATGAGTCATCACATACACGTGGGAGAAAATGTAAAGTCATCTAGAATTACACGAAGGCCACGCTGTAATCTAAATGATAAAATAAACAATAAATGAGCTAGAATGATTCAGTAGCGGAACAAACCCCTTTTTAATTAAAAATAAATGTAAAACAGCAATGAAACTCTGTTTGTTCTAGCGTACGTCACTGACTTCGTAGCAATGTGAAATTTGCACTCTTATCTTATCTTACCTCGGGTCGTATTTCTTTATTCAGGTGTGATTACGAAAATGACTAATTTCTTGTATTCTTGGTTGAAGTATAGATACAGGAATTTGTAAAATAACTTAAGTTAATTTTTATAACTTAACAGTAACTACTCTACCAGCACCCAACTTTTAATTGTGGACATATCTAGTGGCTAATTCAGTTTATTTAATAAAATATTTATTTAATAATTACAGAATGATTGTATCAAACACAAATTCACTAACATACTTTCATAATCCACACCCCTTTTTACCGCATTTGCAGTGCGGGGTTATACACAAACTCTTATGGGAGCAATGGAGGTAATGGAGCAAGTACATTACGCTCCCCCATACTTCACACACATACAACTTTCATACGTTATCCTCAGGCCCTCAAATATAATTGTACTAAATTTTTTAAATTCAGTCCTTTGATGGAAAAAGAGGATATCTACAACGTAGGGATTAAATTTATTAAACTAAGATGAAAAGGTACGTGGCAGGTCAAACGAATTTTCTCTCTGTTTATACTTCCATAAAAAAAACTCTAGTTTAGTTAGCACGCCCACTAACATAAAAACATGCCTAACAGACCCACCTAATACAGCTCTCCGGTCCTTTCATAGTTCAATGGTATAGTTCAATTAAATATATTTGTATTCTATAAAGAAACAAACACGCTGACAAAAACAGCTCTTTGGTCTTGGGACAAACACACTGACACAAACATCTACCATTCCCACTAACATAAGGCCATATTAAACGATCATAATAACCCTGTGCAGGTTATTTAAGTGAGAAGGTTGCGATATAAGAGACACCATCTTAGACTTTAAACTGGAGGAAGTCGAATGACCGCTTACTTTAGGTCTTATATTGCTCAATAAATTACCACAAGATGCTGCCATTTCCCAAAGAACATGGTTCCTTTTTAGATTTTCCAGTGTTTTACCACTTCAAATTCTGCCAGATCCCATCTCTCACGAAATTCGTTCTTTATGAGTTTCAATTCAGGGTGTCATTCTCGAGTTTCTTTAACTTTCCAAGCACTTCGTTGCCGAAATTTCCCTGCCACACTATTTTATAAACATTGGAACTGAAATAAAGTCAGAATTGACAAAATGAACTAGAATGAATGATTTCAATTTGTAACCTTTGATTGCTTGTGCAAAAAAAAACTAGAGACAACAAATACTTTTACAGTATGTTTAATTTGCACATGATTCTTGCAGAATCTACATCAAAATCCCAGTCTGTCTAATTATGGAACTTGATTAGAAAATCGGTCGTGCTGGGACTGTGCTGAGAATAAATCAGAAAATTATTATGTAATAGTAATTGTTGCTGCTTTAAGTGAATTAACAGAAAGGTTCGACAGTGTCTAATTTTACAGAAGTAAATAAAAACGCTTTATGCTCCATCAGTGGGGTATCAAGGTATAGCAGTCAATTTTTAACTGTTAAAATAAACTATAAAGGGTGTCCCAACAAGAGCGTCGGATTTAAATTTGCCGTCATTTTGTTAATACGAGTTGTACGGTGATTTTTTGACAGTTGTCACGTAGAGACCACGCGATTTAAGAATATGGAGAAGTATTCAAACGAACAACGTTTAATTATCGTAAAAACACATTACAAAAATGGTGCAAGTTTTGCGAATACAGTTCGCCAATTACGTCAAGTTTTCGGTCGCAATAATGCGCCAAATGAATCGACAGTGAGGCGTTTAATTAAAAAACTTGAGACCAAATTTACGCTGATGGATCAGAAGACCATTGTTCGTCGTCGTCCTTGTCGGTCACTCGAAAATATAGCCACAGTAAGGGAATCTGTGGCCGAGAATCCAGGAACTTCCATTCGGCATCGTAGTCAAGGTGTAAACATTTCCAGAAGCACTATGCAAGGAATTTTGGTAAAAGATCTGCATTTGCACGCGTACAAGGTTCAATTGGTGCAAGAAATCAAGCCAAGGGACCATGAGCAGCGCCGTGGATTTGCTGATTGGGTGTTGGAACATCATCAAATTAATGCGGATTTTTCAAAGAAAATCATTTTTTCATATGAGTCACATTTTCAACTCGACGGATACGTAAATAAGCAAAACTGTCGGATTTGGGGTGCTGAAAATTCTCGTGTGATACTCGAAAAAGCAATGCATCCACCGCGAGTAACTGTTTGGTGTGCATTTTGGGCTGGCGGAGTGATTGGAGTATTTCTTTGAAAATGTGGCTGGAAATGCGCTAATTGTTAATGGTGTGCGGTATCGCGAAATGTTAACGGAGTTTTTGTGGCCCGAATTGGATGTAATTGATGTGGAGGACATGTTTTTCCAACAAGACGGTGCGACCTGCCACACTGCACGTGAAACAATGGTGTTACTGCAGACCAAGTTTCCAGGCCGAGTCATTTCTCGATTTGGCGATCAACATTGGCCACCAAGATCGTGCGATCTAACGCCGATGGACTTTTTTCTTTGGGGGCTATGTGAAGGAAAAGGTGTATTCGAATAAGCCTGAAACAGTTGAACATCTTAAAGAGGAAATACGGCGCGTTATTGGTGAAATACAGCCACATTTATGCGAAAATGTTATTCAAAATTTCAACAAAAGGATAACCTTGTGCCAGAGGTTTCGTGGTGGCCATTTGCCTGATGTATTTCACGTTTGATCGGAACTATTTTTCTTTATGTTGAAATAAAAATGTTTGCTTAATTAAAAAATTAATGTGTTTTTCTTTAAAATTAAATCCGGCGCTCTTGTTGGGACACCCTTTAGTATATTCTTAACACAAAGTCATTTTGTTCCACTTCGTTTACGAGTTCTACAACACTATTTAGATTTTTAAAGCTATAAATCTAAAATATTCATTTACATACGACCAAGAAAGCTTATACACTTAGATCGCCCTTGTAGTACGTCGCATGTTAAATTTCGCGAGTACTCGTGCCTATAAGTGCCATAGTTCGTCTTTACAAGTTATATGAGACGAATTTGCTTGATTCTTTTTTTATATTGAAGCTTTGACTTTACACTAATTAAAAATATTTTATACCTATTTAAAACGCAAGGTTCATCAGTCGGATGGTGAGTGGATAAGTCTAGAGTGTTTGTTAAATAACGCGACCATGAGTTCGTTTAACAATCATATGCTTAGAATTTTTAACGGTTTTGTTTGGTTGTGCTTAGTTAAATAACCATTCATGGAAACCCGAAGGATTGTAATCACACATTATGGTCTTTCCATACATTATCCTTTTAACTATCCTGTTTTAACGGTGTTTCTATAGTAATATTAACAATTTTTGAAAATGCTTTGGCCTGCATAAGTTCCAACTCATATAAATGCTCTCAATCAAATTAAATTGGAAAGCACTAGATTTCGGGGTGCCCGCCTCCTGTATTTAATGATAATAATAGAAGTGTCGATGGTTCAGTAATTTATTTTCTAAATTTAATTGAACTTACTACTCTCAAGTCCAGAAAATAGAGCACGAATCACATCCATGATCAATATGTTATAAATCAAAAGAGAAAAAAATGTTTCCCTGTTTAAATTAATAAATTAAATAATTAAAAATACTCATATTTAATATCTTGTTAAACAAAATTTTGTAGAACATTTGTTCGAGAATAGTATAAAAATAAATTGTTAGGTGAATTTATACTAGAGATCTTTTACACCAAAGAATATTCTTGCATAAACAAGTTCCCAACTTAAATTCATTTTGCCCATTATAATAAAGCCAAGTCTTAACTAATTTTTCTTTTCTCAACAAAGAATATCAATAGCGTTGGTATTAACGATCTTGACCCATTAAGTTAGTCTGAAGTAAACGCTGTACCTTATGAATACTTCTGGCCTGCCCTCTCTTTCAGATTATTATTATTCTTTATTATTTATATTTACTTTATTCTTACCTGATACATTACATCGATATACTGGTATACTTCAGAATGTAAAACTTATAAACCATAAGCTTAAGTTGTAGTCATTTAGTCATTTTAGTCACATTTAAAGAACTTTATTGGAATATTAAGTAAATAACTGTTTTGTTAAAATTATAGTTTTGTTGAATTACTTTGAAATGAGATCCGCATTTTGAATTAAAGAGCTAGATTCAATTCACTCCAGTATTATAGAACGTGCCGATACCTTTCGGCATATGGCTTCAGCTGGCAACATCTTTTGTTATGATGATTTGAGTTTTAATCTTTTGTGTAAGTTGTGCTTATTTCTGCAAAATTTTAAGATATCTAGAAATATGTGTTTATGCCAAACTTTATATTGATTTCAAAACGAACAAAGTTTACTAAAGAAATCCCACACATTTAAACGTTTAATTTTAAAATGTAGAAACTGTAGTGCTTTTTGAATCGTTCAGTATGTAATGCTTTCAAAGCTTCTTTCTTATTTCGCCTAAGAAAGCATTTCGTAAAATACCGGTTCGCATAAAAGCATTTGCATAAAAATTGCAACCTCTAACCTAACTTCTTACTAGTTAACCTTTAACCTATTCTGCAACCTAACCTCTAACCTAACGTTTTATTCATCATCTAACGTAATCATGTAATCTATAACATCACTTCTAACATAACCTGTTACCTGATCTTTAACCTAACCTTTAACCCATCTATAAGCTATCCTCTACCCTAAGTTGTAGGAATACTTTTATGCAAATTTATGCAAACTGGTATTATGCGAAATGATGTTATGATGCGTGTTATGTATGTATATTTAGATACAAACAGGGTTTAAACGAATTTTAAGATTACCATTTAATAAAATCTACCAACTACTAAAAATAAGGATAAGGTATTGATTAATACTAGAACAAATACAGTTTAATTTGAAGTAAAACATTATTGTAGGGTAATTACTCACAAGTTTTTAATTAGGTGCCATTTAATACATTTTACTTTCGTAATTAGGTTGGTAAAGAAATATTTTTACTTACCTATGGGCTTTCGTTCAGAGACATTATAGAAATACTTTTGCATATTTATAAAAAGTGTGTATATTTGAGCAGAATTACAACTTTTTTGTTGAATATATCCGTTCTCTACTGATATAGCTAAAGGCATTCCACCAAAAGGAAGTCTATAAATAAACATTTTTTTTATCACCCGGATTTCTGATCGTTCACCATAATAGTCTCGTGGTTTTAAAATAATAGCCTAGATGACTTCTTCAGTTGACTGGTGAGATTGTATAATGATTTATGGGTCTAGGCAACCCCGGGCACATTCAATTACTAATAAACTGCCTCGTTTTTTACCTGTAACATTAATTAAAATGCCTGGCTAATTGTGAATGCTTCTCCGGATCAAGTTTACCGTCGTGAGTGGTTAGTAGTAGTAGTTAGTTGTTGTTGTGTTGGTGCACTGAGAAATATTTGACGATTTATGGTATGGTACGCATAAAACACAGGTAAAAGTTGTTTAAAGCTCGCTACCGCTATAAGTCGAAATTAATTGTTTAAGTAAATTCAGTTTGATGATTTATATTCTCTTTTAGGGGAATTTAAAGCATTGGAGGTGGCAGGGAATTAGTTAATTTAAATCATCTTTTTCTTGAGTTACTAACATTAGTCATGGACATTATCATCCAGACGCACAAAATAAATCTAATAAAATATTTGTATAATACCTTTGTTAGACGTGGAATAATTCAGGCTGGGTGCATAAATTTCTCTATTATCGCCTTGACGACCATCTACGGTCGTATAGAATGAAAGAAAGATGAAGTACTACTAGTGTATAAGATAACCTACAATAGTCTGAATGAGCATTAACAAAATGGTTTTTAAATTATACCTTCTAGCGTTTTGTATCTTTGTCTCTTGAGTATTAGCTTTGCTTATATTACTTATATAGAGTTGATTATTGTATAAACACTATTTATTCATGAATATAGTCACTTCAAATATGCTACATACTTCAAGTAATAGATCCTTTGTTTTCTTACATTCTACATTGAAGAAGTGCCACTTTTGTTCAATACAACCAGTCTTTGTTGTGTTTTCAGTCAGTACTTTTTCATTGTGTCAGACTATCTTTAGTCTTGTAAGGGATTGTGTTGGATCTTATTCTCCAGAAGGAATCAGATTTTACTATTACATATATATGGATCAATGGTCTTATTCGTTCGTTCATTGAAAAACGAGATGTAAAAATTTTCAATAAAACAGTGAAGCATTCGTAATAGAACCCAGAGGAACTGTGGCCTCTATATGGACCTCAAAACGAGTCATTCTATCATTGTTATTACAATATATTACTAATTACTATGGGAGATTATATTTAAGCTAGTTAAATGAGTTTGTGCAAAGCGCTGCAGGTGCCTTCATTTCTATTTTTATTCGGTAGTGGGGCGCAAGACGGTGGTCAGAGTAAAGAGTCAGAGGGAGAATATGAAATGCACTTGCTATCTTGCCATTATCTACTGTAATATCGCAGTTATACGTCATGGTTTTATAGAAGATCCATCTACTTAAGACCAAGTAGTAAAGACCAGAGGTAGAAGAGACAGCTGTTCGCATTTCAAAGATCGTGAGTTCAAATCGCAACGGAGACGGCAGGATTTTTCTAAATTTAAGTAATTTGTGTTAGACATGGTATGTATGTAAGAAACTCTGAACCCTACTAAGGATTTATTATGTATATTGAATACCAATGTAAAATATCTTAGGATATTCACAAAATCTTGAAAACTTTGCTCGTACCGCATAGAATCCTTATACGCGCGATGACGATAATCTAGACCAGGAATGGCGAACCTCTGACAGACGGAAATTTTACTGGCATGCGGATAATTGACAGTACTATAATATCATACGTTTATAAATTATTCATTTTCTTTTAGTTACAATATGTAAGAGGTTTACACGCAGTAAGGTCTCGGAGGGGTAAGGATAAGTATGAGGTCTCCAGGTTTACATGCAGTGAGGTCTCGGAAAGGGTGTAGATGTAGATAGGGTAGGAAAGCAGGGAGGAAAAGGAATTAGTGCTATGGTCAAGAGGACTTACTCTTAGAATTCCTGAATGCTACTCTGCTGGCTTGGGTGCTGGTTAGTCCTGCTGGTTCTTCGAGTTCAGGAAAATGAACTGGTTGAATTGGCCAGCGCACGCTGTTTTATAAGTGTTCGTGCAGCGCAGTAAACTGATATTAGTAGTACGGTGCGCGCAAAATGCACGGACGCGTACGATTGCTCGAGTCTGCGGTTTATCCGGACGGCTACAGATTGCAACGGCTGATACATTTATATACTCTCACACAAATAATAATTGAAATAAAGTATATAATAAAAATAACTGTATTGAAAAAGCAACGTAAAAATGCACACTAATTCTCAAAATTAAAGGTGATGCCAAAGTAACGCACAAAATTCAAAATAGAGGCAAAACACGCTAAAAAAAGTTGAAAATGGAACCATATACATTTTTTTAGGTTGCTAGAATCCGGATAGTCGAGGATTAGGATATTGTGTCACTTGTCACAAAGAAATTCCAAAATCGTAAACAAAATTCACAAATTATTTTTTATTACTTTGACATTGTTGCCAAAAAAACATAAAAAGTTTTATTCTTATTCAACACAAACTCAAATTTTCAATCTACTACATATAAATTCAAATTCTGTAATAATAAGTTTTTTATTAATTCCTTTCTCATATAAAAAACTATTTGGCACATCTTTGTAAATTTCTGGCACGCGAATATAAGGAGGTTCGCTACCACTGATTAAGACCAATAGAATCTACAATAGTTCTTGAATATACAATTTAGCAGTCAGTGTTCAATTAAGTGTAAATAAATATTAAGACAGTAGAGTATGTTTACCTGGAGTTCCAACTCCAAGATTGCATCGTGATAAGGCACTGGAACAGTAATTTTAATAATTAGTATTTTTTTATTTCATATATCATTAGTTATAATGAGTAAATGTCAGGAAAGTCATCTGCTATTAAAAGTTTTCATATGAATTGAGAAAACCCATGGATTGATGAATTTTAATCAGTGCCAGTAAAATAACGTTAATGTACGTACAGTGATAATAAATAATAAATAATTCAAAACCCCCTTTCCATTCCTGTGCACGTTTCTGTCCAAAATGTAGAATCATAATTTGTTAATGGATCATCTTGGATTTCCAAAATAGAACTGAAGCTTACTGCATGTCGATTACATACTAGTAAGACTTGGGGTGTGTGGGTAAAAAACTACTAATGGGGATTTTCCTCAAGAGAAAATACAAGAGAAAACTGAAGAGTATATCTGATGATGTGGTCCCATTGAAGATGATGCGAATAAAAGAGAGAGAGTAACAATCCAGCAAGAACAATCAAGTCAGAGACCAATTTCAGTAACGACTTCGAAGCTAAATAATTATCAAATAAAATACGTGAATGCATAAACTGCGTTGCAGCTATTGAGATTATGCGGATGCTTGTTAATCTCCATAGATCTTTAAATTTCCTAGAATTGGCATCATAGAGAACGTATTGAGAACACACGTTTGTTTACTACTACTTATTTACTGTTTTCAGTCAAATTAGAGAAAGTCATGCCCTCTATATTATTAATCAAGCGAATCGGTTCTACTAAGAGTTGACTAGTTTTGAGGTATCTCAGTTCCAGTTTTTTATGTTATAACAATAAATTCGCTACATAAAACATCCATGCAACTATGAGTTAAGATTAATGAGTGAAAATATTTTAATACTAATCTACAATATCATCATCCTCCAGCTTGGTAGGTATCTAAAGTCATGACAATAGAATTGATCAAGTAGACGTAATATCTCACTCTGCATTAGAAATTATTGTAATTACCTACCCACTTCTGCAATATTTTATTTCTATGCATTCTGACACCTTACTTGATTGACATGATACATTTTTCTGTTACTAAAAATGTTAATCAATAACTAATTACTACTGGGTGTGTGCTTCTAAAGAAATTGTCATTATTCCTCTTATTTGTTCCTCGGGGCTGATTGTATAAACATGGAAAAATTCTGTGTCATTTCTGATTATTTTGTTCTATTCATATACGACAAGACAATGCAGTTCTATTAAGTGTGCCTCAGTAAATTATGTAACCACTTTATTTCAACATTGCGACAACTATACTGTCGCAAGTTCAGCTAATTTTTCTAAAAATATAATTGATGCTAGTTCCTCATATTAGTAAATCTACTAAATTCTTCATAAATGTGTAATGAAAGGCTAATTTATTATGGAAATATATAATTAGACATCTGGCGAACAATAGATTTTATTGAAATTAAAGAACGCGATAAAATCTCCTTATAAGAAGAATCAAGGATAGGTATAACACGTTTTTACTTATTTAGTTATTAAAAGAGATTTAATTAGTTTTTACATAATATAGTTGTTTGATTGTTCGTCTTGGTTTATATTTATCTATCAGAACTAATATGAAAATGAAATAATACTTGATTGATATTAAAAAAGAAACTATTTTCAATTTACTATCGAAAATTTTTCCATACTGTATAAACATATAAGGGAACCAGTCCAAATTCAAAATTAAACTAAATAATATTTAAAATACTAAAGACTTGTATTATATAATGTGCCAATGACCTAGGACAGCAAGGCTAATATGATGCTATTTTTTTATTATTTTATCCTGTACATTTACATTAAAAAAAGCATAAAATAGCATCAAGTTACCCTTGCTGTCTTAGATCATTATGAAATCAATAGTATGTAAGGTATATTGGTTACTTTTGAATAAACAGTTGCACAAAATCCACATGTAAGACATGTCGGAAGTTTTGCTGTACGCCACTGTGTTCATTATCGGATATTTTTGTTTGTACCGTTGCGAGGTGCAACCTTAATAACTTTGAGATAATACCAATTACATTTATTACAATTTACAACTTTTAGTCAGTGCTTAATCTATAGGTAAACAACATATTACCAGGGCCGGATTATGTCTTTTGCCACCTATAGGCCCACTCATATTTACGTCTTTATAAATTGTGTTAATTTATTTAATTTAAGTTCAAGAATTTGAAATATCAACACGTTAGCATAAAACAAATAGCTAATGACAGGTAACGTTTTGACATTTGACGCGCGTTTGTGTTCTTTGTTATGTAGTTCTTTGAAGGCATTACATAAATTATATTAACAAGTGCTGTTAATGAAATGCTACTAAATATCACGCACATGCATGCATACATGCATATGCGCGCTAAATATCAACAAACCAAATCCCACACTTGGGATTCAATTGCAACTGACTAAAATATCGGCAATCCAATACTACTAAAGTTGATTTGTATGTGTAAGTAAATTTTTTAAAGTAGGTCATGTTAGAGATGGGTTGGGCTCATTCGACTCCAATACTACTAAAGTTGAGTGTCCGAGCCTCATTCTCGCGTTCTATAAGGGCTAGAGAGATGGGCTTGGGCTCATTCGACGCGTAATTTGCCGAGGATAATGCACGACCGAATTTTTTAAATTAGGTTATGTTTTAAAATTTTTTAAATTAGGTTATGTTTTAAAAAATCGATAAATGCTGATTCTATCGTATTATTTAGTGCTATTGAGTGTTATTTGGTACTAATATGTGCTCTATCGATAGAGAATCGATTGGAGATTTATGTAGGTCATGTAAATACTGACCTACTTTAAAAAAAATCGATAAATGCTATTTCTATCATACTTAAGTGCTTAGGCCTATAATTATCCTAGTTAAATTACTTATAATTATGTTAACTTAGCTCCCGTCAGAGACGTCATATCGATTGCAGGGGCTTACTAATTTCAGATAGAAAGCAGGAGTAAGTGGAAAGAATAGAAGGGCGCCACCCAAGTTGTTTTATGTTATTGTTTTAAAGCAGAAAAATGGTGATCTATAATTCGGGAAAACACTCCCATTTAATTTACGTTAAATTAATTAATAATTATTAACATTCTTTTTAATTCTAAGATTTATTTTGTGAATGGAACACCAACAATTTGTCGTGTCAAACCATAGCAATAGGTAAAAGTTTTAAACTTTATATATTAAATGAAATTCAAAAATATCGTTTTACAACAATACAATCCACTTTCTTATTATCAAACATACACACCAGTTAATGATCGTTGAAAACCGACTTGCTTTATAAACTTCTACATTTTCGCTTAATTTGGGATCCCATTTTCAATACACAAAATACATTTACATACAAAATGAAATACTATCAAGACAAATTCTGGGGTTTGTTTCACTAGAAGATTTATTGGTTTTCTTCAATTTAATTGACGTTGTTAAAACGGCAAACATAAGCATAATATTTAATTTTCACAAATAAGCAGTTTGAATCAAACACCTACAAAACGGCAATTTCGTAACAGTCTTGGACTATCTCATCTGTATTCTTCCTCAGTGCAAATTTAACTGGGATGAAGTATTCTACGCGTGTGCGAAACGTGTCGCGCTACGTGACCGTGCCCTTGTCTATCTTTTACTTAACTTTACTTGGTTTCCCCCAAGAAGGGAAAGAATTATCAAACTCTAATAAAACTTAAGAGGAGCTAGGTTGTGGTTTTAAACAACCACACAATATTTTTAACGTTAGTAACTACCAATGAATAATCTGGACGAAATTTGCCTCTAATATTGTATAAAGGGTGCACAAAACTATTACACTCAAAATTACAAACAACATTTATCAGAATGCAACCAATTACTAGCTATAAAACTCTCTCAAAACACCAATTATGTTTCCAAAAGCCATTCATTCTTCTTTCGTTTTTCTTTAAAAACGCTGAAACACGTCAGTTTTATTTTTTAAAATGCACGTTAATATGTGCGATTCACTCTTTCATTTGCTTGTTAGTTATGACGTCATCAAAAAAAGATTTAAATGACAATATAGATTTTTAATAGTGGAATCCGTTAGTGATTTTTTTCCCTTTATGATCATGCAAATAAATCATAAGGTTGCATAACAAAAATTCTGAAAAAAAAATCGAGCCGAACGAGTAGTATTCAAGATAACAAAATATTTCAGACCTTTTTGATTTATTTTCATTATTCAGTTTAAAATTTTTCGTTTATCATGTTTTAGAAGTACTATTCTAAATTTCACAAGAGAAGAAATAAACACCCTTTATCATGGCTTGAACTAAGGAAGAGAGATCTAAACTTCTCGAAGATTTTGCTTGTGGCATGGCTCACCATTGATAAAGAAACAATATTTGTCTTTCGCATTTAATTTTTTTTTCTACAGCTGTTAAAAAATGATGACATTTTGCAAAATGCCACGTTGTTACTTTTTATGATTTTTTTCTACTTTTTTGGTTGTTTCAATAACTCTGTAGTAAAAACGTTGTGTGCAATTCGTGCTCCAAATGACTTTGGTGGGCTCGAATGAGATTTTGACTCGGCTACGCTTCGTCAAAAGACTTTCATTCCTGACCACCAACGTAGCATTTTGCGTACTAAATACACAAATAATTATAGTTCGACTTAAATAAATTCTTAGAATAAAACAAAAAATGTTATTTTCTCAGGCTATCAGATTTTTCTTACAAGAGTAACTGGGATGAAATACATATTTTATTTGTCAAATGGGATCATCAATAATTCTAAAAATCAGCTTAACTTTAAATTTATGATAACCGGCAAGGAATCTAATGGAAAATGAATTTGAGAAATTATAATACGAGAGGTTCATTTAATAAATCCCAAACATTCTAAATTTGCCAGTCTAGTAGCTGAACTTCGAAGTCAGTCACTGTATAGTAACTAAGCAAATCAGACCAAAAACGTTATTATAATGTAATGAACGCAATCAGTCCTCTAAACGCCGCCGTCGAATGTTCGAGACTGCATGAGTCATTAACATCTGCCAGTGTGGTTCGCCGACACCTGAATGTGTGATTTATCAGCGTGAGTCATCGACGGCGCGGCAAACAATCGACCATCTAGATATCTAGAAGAATCTAGTTTATTTTCTGGAAGATTGTATGCTGTATATAAACGCAGTCTTACACAGAAGAAGAGATTAGTCAGCCGCGAGCAATTAGACGTGTTAGTAGACGCAAGTGGTAATAGATCAATATCTAAGTAGAACATAAATGTGTGTGTAAATAGCACGAAATAAATATTGTAGATTAAATATAAATAGTTTGTTAATAGTTAGTTTATACTTGTGTTTTGTAATTAGTTAAGAATAAATTAGTGCGTGTTAAGTGTAAATATCTTCTCTTGTGAATAGACGATTTAAACAGCATTTTGTTATTATTTTAAAAAGAACGTAACAATAATTTACATGTAATTTTAAGTAAGATAAGTAAAACTCACTATTTCCTCCACTACATTATATTGTTTACTTAATAAATAGTAGTCATCAATTTTGTTTCGGCTACTTAATTAAATTAGCCATCTTCTGACAAACAATTAATAAAGTGAACTAGAAAAAGAGAATCTACGTAATTACAACCTGCAAGGGTAAATGATTTTTTAAATAAAATAGTAACATGGGTTTTACCTGAAATTTATAATTCTAAATAACTCCAAAATTTAAAACAATTAATTAATACCTTATGGACTATTTCAAAAGTTGAAACAAGAGTTAAAAGATACATTAAGAGATAGGTATAGGCTCTATGCACATTTGTACAGCGTGTATTTCAAATTAAATAGAATAAATTATTGTAATTCCAGAATCAATTCCTATTAACACTTTAATGGCAATATTGTTAGTGTGTATTAAGAGATTTAAGCAATTTTACTTTACAATTTTTATATTCTTCAAACCATACCTGCTATTGCTATTGTCATGCTATTGTTAAAGAAAGACTTTCTTGAGCTTTTTATTAAGCAAAATTGCGTATTGTATGAGATAACTGACATATTTATATTTTATTTTTTTATTTATTGTTTGCAGCCAACAGCACAAGGCCAATTACAGGCTACATTTGTAGAAAATTAAAATACTAAATTCGTGGTTTATGTAAAATTAAAGAGCAATATAAACAACATATAAAAAAAGTTGCCAAAATTAAGAATTACATTTATTACTAAATAGTAGTTTACGTATTCAAATAAATCTGGAGACCCTGTGTCAAGGTGATGTTGGAAATGATAGAAATCTCTACTGACCCTACCGGGGCGTGGAATTTCCACAGATACGACTAAATTCTAGTAGGGTCAGTCAAATAATCACAGTAATCGGTGCCACGAGGTGCGAGGGATGCCACTCCGATTTTTCGCCCAAATATAAAGAAATAAAAATAAATATTATCAAATTTAAGTGTGTTTTGATTTATACGTAATACTTAGGGCCGATCTTTCCATCTCCTTAAAATGTTATTTGACCGTTAATTGTCTGTTAGTTAATAGATACGATTGTAGAAACATTTATAACCATTACAATTATTCACTCGAGAAATTTATTGGAAGATAAAACTCTAAGAAGAGATGTTTTTCATTAAATAAGAATTTAATGAAAGATCTCTTCGGTAGGGCTACATTATGAGACTATTTAATGACCATAATTCGAGATGTACATTCTAACCATAACTCAAACGAGCTCAATGAAACTATGTATTTCTAATAACTATGAAAGTTTAGAAGCTTCTAAATTATATCAACGAAGCGTATGCGATATGCTATCGAACGAAAAACCAAAAAATATAAAGCATAAACTTTATGAGTTCATCGACGTCCATAAAGTTCTAATCTGATTTTAAAGTCCATGAGTTTGGATTATAAGAATATAAAGTTGCTTTTGCTATATTTCGATATAGAACTGTATAATAAAAAAGCTTTTGGGAATATTACATTGTCATATTCATAAACTAAGGAAATGCATATATACCACACATATGCTATACGTACCATAACAGTAATACTCGTGACAATTTTACATTCTCTTGTTTTGATCTTCTGATATCAATACATATTTATAAGCTTTTCAGTAAGAGGAAACTTATCTAATTGTAGAGCTTTCTGAATCTTATTATATGTACTCGCGAAACAATATTAAATGCATGTAGTCTGTATGTTTTCATTTCATTTATATTTCTTTTAAGAATCTATAGAAATTGCTGAAATTATAGATAGGCCAGTAAGATTTATAATACTGCAGAATTCTCCTGCATTAACAACTCAAATATGTCAACCCTCAGCATGGATTTTAATGCGCCAGATATCATGTTGACGCTTACTTGGCTCAAGGTTTACAGTTTTATCAAACAAGCATGTTTTTCAATTCATCTCCCTACGACAAATCTGCAAGTTCGCACCCATAACTTTTGGCCCGGAGACGACTCATACACATACAGGGCGAGTTTCTAGACATTCCCTGCATTAGGTTTTCGGAAACTGCAATAATTAATTATATCGTTTTCAAAATTTGTTGACCCTTTACAGCAGAACTCGTTTCAAAATTCTTAAAATTACTGTTCAGAACATTTACAAGTAAGAAACAATAGTACAGTGTGATCCAAAATGAGTGAGGACGGTTTAAATTTCGCACAGTAGGTTTTAGTGTATTTCATGTTATTAGTGTGGCACTATTGAAATGTGTTGCGTCAAATTACAGTGCCAACTCGTCACTTTCTCGTTAACCTATACATCGTTGTGCTTTGCCACGTTATTCTGGATTTTTATTGAATTTTTGCTTTTTTCTCTTATTTTATAAAACAATTCTTTTCAGAACTACAATTCGTTTTTGTTCATTATTTAAAATTAATGAAGTTTGTAAGCTATATTCGTGTTGTCAACATGATCATAATTTAACGTGGCGGTAAATTCAAACCGCCCTCAATCATTTTGGATCACCCTGTATTATTCAAGCAAGCCACTTTACATACGTTATAATTATATTGCAGACGTCGAAATTTATTGCTCAACCTAAAGCGTTTAAGTTTAACAAATAAAAGATCAGGAAACGTTTAAAACTTAAGGCCATCCGCCTATGAAAGAAACATTACGGAATTGATAACCGTAGTGGATTCGTAACAAGGGAAACTTACAAAAGTTAAATGCGCTCGTCGTATTAGATCATTCTCAAAAATTTAGTTATCACAAAAGAAGGCTGTAGCTGCCCATAGCCGTAAAAAAAGAACAGAGCCAAGACATTGTGAAGCTGAGGACCTTCCTGGCTAATATCGGTCAAAAGAAATAAAATCCATATACTGCAGCAAAACGTGTCGTTTCTACTGCTGATCCTCCATTTCAGTGAAGAACGGTCCACCATGTCTTCTACAATCGATTTTATCTATCCTGTGTTTCCAAGATATGTATTCTTTAGAACTCTTAGGTCGTCGAGCATATCTTGCATATAACCAATAATCCGAAATATCTATGGGAAAAGAATCTATTGAGATTTAGTTATCCCAAAGAATCTATTAGAACTCTCTTAGTATCTGCATATATTTTTTGCTGCAGTTCCGTAATGGAACTAAGTATGTACAAAGCTGATGATACGGTCATTAATGTTTTATGATAAATGATAAATCATGCACCCAATTTTAAATTGGGTGCATGATGTAAAGCTTTAATTTCGTGATCATTAAATTACGCGAATTCCAATTTTTAAAAACGTCTTTCATAAGATGATTTTTTTAAATGATGTGACTTAGAGCCTGAACCTGGATGAGGTGGAAGGGACACTCCTCCTCTTTTTAGTGGTTCTAGAATCTCTATTGCGTCTGTTGACTTGAAGCGGACTTTCGCAAGTCACAAGGAAAGTCCGAAAGCTGGACTAGGGGTGATGGGACTCCCTCGGAGACGGAACCCTACGGGTGAGAACGTTAATAGCTCCTGCACTTAGCCTGGATAGCTAGTAGAGGGTGGATAGACAATCTCGCTCCCACCAAAGAGTACTGATGAGCTCTCATAAATGTAACTGCCGCGCTAACTGAGCGCAATACTGGAGAACCTGTTTATTTGATGGGCGGTAGTTAAACTCCACGCAGTAATTAGATACGGACCTATCAGATCAAGAATCAGATTAAGTCCCTATTTCGAACACCGGCAAGACCAAGTAGATAGGTAGGTAAGCATTAATATAAATTAACGACTAGACTTGCAAATCAATCCGATCAATCATCCTGTATCATGTTCAAGCGGAAGTTAATGTGGTTGCAGCTAGATAATGGTCCTGCACATTTCTGGTAATTTATTTGACAAATATTGACTAGTATGAATTTTAGTAATTTGAGGAAGGGTAGTTTCATTTGGACCTGTTGAAGTAGATGATTTCTGGACTTCAATAGAAACGTTCTCTTAGCACGTCCTCCTTTATTATACCTATTTCCAACGATTGTGTCCTTTTATTCTCCATTCCAAGGATTCTTACTACCTACCCAAGCAGCATTTTTAGTCATTGCTACGTACCAGCAACTACCGGTGGAACTATTAAGTTTTTGCTACAAATCATAAGCATGTCATTGCTACGGTTTTGTTACGTGCCTGGAACCAAAATTGGGGAACAATTTTTAGGTAGCAAATACGTTGCTCTGGAACTTGTCCAGCTACATAACGTGAACGTGGCGGCGTGGTAATTGCTACTTTCGTGGAATTTCTTTTCTCTTTGACCCATCGTGTCGCGAGGTTGCTCTCTTACTCTTGCAACTTAGCAAATATTGTCACGTGGGGTTTTCGTGACTGGAGGACGTAGTCAGAGGTAGAGAGAAATTAAACACAAGTTGTAAAAAACAACTATATACTAAAGACAATAAAGAGAGTACAAAAGGTTAACATACATGTTGACATATTGATACATATTGTGAGGACGTATATGTCCTCCAAAACTAGTGCAATCAAAGGGAGGTCGGAACCAACCCTATTCTAGCACTAAATCTACTAACTAAGCGTAGGAGCTAGTCTCCTAGTAATTATAACTAAGCCGGGTAGCCTGGTCACAACTCCCCATAATTTCGCAGAGAGTGGGCGTTTAAGCGCTACCCACTCAACTAAGCACTAAGCATAAAATAATTGAAAGGTACTCACCAGCTTGCTTGTTGTATTCGAGCCATGGTCACTGACTGGTTTGAAGAGCTCAAGCAGGCTGGTTATATACTGCTGGACGAGGAAGTATTACTGAATAATTGAATAAATTAAGTGGGATACGAAGAACACATGAATACATAATGAGATGCAAACTGTATAAATTATTCTAATGAGATACAAACTGTATAAATTATTCTCAAGGCAATGCAGATTGTGTACCGCGCGTGGCGGCGTGTGGGTGGCCATCTATTGGCCATTTATTGATTATAATCAATCAATAAATAATTATTTATTATGGTTATTTTTATTGAAGGTTATATAGTAAAACATCTATTAACAATTAACAAATTGCAAATTGATTAATGGCCTCCAACACATTTTACAAGTAAATATGGAGATAGAGTAGTTTATGAAAAATCGCTTTAAAGTGATTCTCCTGGGTAGCAAAAACGTAAGTTTTACTTTCAATGCTACTGTAAGGTTTCGTGACTTTAAAGGGCTAAGCAATGGTTTCAGACTGGTGACAAGAACTCTCAGTACCACTTTAAAGTAATTATACTAAGAATGGAAGCTTACAGCTGACGTGTCGATCATTTCAAAAATTCTTGTTTTAAATAACAGTAAATCATAACTAAATCAATAGTTAATCAAAAGTAAAAAATAAGGACGTACGTGTTTTTGCATTTAACCTCATAATTAAAAAATAACCAATTAAACAAACAAGACGCAAAATTTACTTGGAATAAAAACGTTACTCGCAACAGACAAGGGTGCCCGCGTGGTTAACGTAGTACCTTTATACACGGTCGGCTTAGCGTTCGATTCTCACTAGGTCCTTTACTTTTTTAAATTAGTTTTTTAGTAAAAATGCACCCCTGTTTACAGTTGGGCTTTTCTTAGACTTTTAAATAATTCAATAAAAATCATTACGATGACAAGTCGTGTACTCCCTAAATCGTAATTGTAACTGTCTCTAATTATTATACAGAACATTGGAACAAGAACCTAAGAATAATATATAGGTAGTTAAGAGTTACCATAAATGTAATAAAATTATTAATTTATTTATATTCGAATAAGGCGCTCCTTGGTGGAGTGGTAGAGATCCTACCTCTCGTTCATAGGGACAGGGTTCAAACCTTACGACTGAATTTTAAAAATTTAATACAATCGTGTTTGAGCTCATTAGGATAATTTATGAAAGTTGTCTGAGTGATAAAGTATGGAGGGCGTAATGTACACTTGCTACAATAGCTCCATTACCTGCGTTGCACTCCCATAAGAGTTTGTGTGGAACCCCGACACTGCAAGAATGCGGTAAAAGGGGAATGGATTGTATATGTATGTATGTATGTATATTCGAATAATTGACATAACGTTTAGTATTTATTGCTTTTTAAATTATTCCTAAAAATGAATCAAGAACTCTAAACCTGCGAATTTACAAATCGGCGACACGTCAACTGTAAGGTCCCCTTGTAAGCGGAAATACCGTTCCACATACTTTAAAGGTTACTCAGAAGTAATGAAACTACATAGTTCTAATAAATAGTAGAAACAACTACATAATTACTAAAATAATCCGAACTGAAGTAATTAAACCTATAAAGTTATAAATAAATAATTTAGTTGTAGTTTGCGTAACAACTACTCAATCAAAGTTCCGATATACTTAGATGCTGCTAACGTATCCATTACCTCATATTATAGTGAACTGACTCATATACTGGCATCGACTTTGACTCATCATGTTCAAACATCTAGCTAGCTTAGCTAGCCCCAACCCGAGAGCTCCTGCTGCTTCGTCGGTTCTTCTTGCTTCAATTGCTTCTTCTTATGGCATTCTATTTCAGCTTTTCTGATTCTAGATGCGGTTATTAGAACGGTTTTCTTCGCATGATATGACTTTCGTCTGTTCTGTCACCTGAGCGGCATGCTCAGATTGAACTTCTTTAGCCTGCCTATACCGATTACTGCTTTTTATTCTAATAAAAGATTTTAGATATGTATGTATCTCAATAACATATTTAGGAACTTTGGAGGGTGGGGAGGGAGTGCAACTCTAAATAAGACTGAAGTAAAATTCCGTATACCTTCAGGTCATCGAAAATTTGCCCAGGAGAAGGACTAAAACTAGAAATTAAATGTTTTATAAATTTAGATATCTTTTTTTGTTGGAATAAATGTTACGTAACCCTTCTAACATATAGATCTGTTCTGAAGTTAATGCCTGTTATTTCTTCTTTAACGTGGTACATTTCTAGAATGTTCCACTTTCGTCTACGTAAGCGTTTTTCTCTTTCCAAAATTTTTGTGTGTTAACATCAAAGTTGTGTTGACATTCTATACATACGTTTAGGCAGTGCTGTATTAGTTTTGAGAACACTTTATATTGTTTTATTCTGTTTTTTAATTTTTGTTTGTTTGTCCTATGTAATATATATTACAAACTTTACAGTTAGTTTTGTATACTTACTTTGATTGTTAAAAGTGGAATGTTTTTCTTCTAGTGGAGGAGGCATGATATTTCTTCAAGGTATTATGATTTTTTAAAGGTAACTTTAATGTTTGAGTTAATTATTTTATCAATTTCTTAAAAAGGTTTGATAAAGAAATTTGTCTTTTGTCTTTTATTATTGTTTTTTATATTTGCATTTATTACACAAAAAGTGAATTTGTAAAAAACTGCTTTTTATGTTGTTATTTATTCGAATCAGTGATACCAGAAAGTCTAGGATAAAAAGCAAAATCACTCATAATCTTACGAAACTTGGATTTTGACTCACATTACTTATTTCTAAGAACTTCACCGGAAAAAGATGTTTACATTTTTCCTTAAAACTAGTGAGATAACAGATAAGCAACTTAAATATTCTAAAAAACTTCAAGATTAAATTTTTTATTGTTTTTATTTTAATCACCATCCTTACATACCTAAACATGTGTCCGTTATACAATGTTATGCAATAAAAAGGAAACTTACAAGATTTGATAAAAATTATGACCACTTAAAATCGTCATTTACAAAACGATCTACTTTTCAGTGACACGATACCTCATAAAAACCAAAAAGATTTACTGTCACTCTTAAAAAAAGTCTTATTAACCTTATCCCAGCCCAACCGTTTCTAAAACAACATAAACATAGATATCATCTAATCTTTATTAATCACACCTTAAGTGTAAGGTTGAAAGATCTAGAAAATGTTACCTACAGCTACACTCACAAAACGAAACCGACAATTCTGGGCTGTTGTTAGTTGTTATGGTAGTCTAGTTTTTGCTTTAGAAAATATCTAAAATAACCCCGATATAATAATAGTATACCTCTAGCATAATCCTTATTATTAGTGTGGGATAACGTCACGTATAAAAGGAGGACTCTTCAACAATACACAATAAGAATAACGCTCTCGACAACAAAAAGGTACAAATAGTCCTTCCTTTCAATACCTTTGCGGTTTTACAAAATATTGCCTCGGAGGAGGAATACGTTAAATTTCAAAATAATTGTTAGTAAATAGTTACGTGCGTTGGGATGTTTCCTTTTGCATAATTTTGTTTAATTTCGAGACCACTCTGGCATCAGCGTTTATGCAAATTTTATAAATCGATACAAGATAATTTTATGCAAATAAGGTAATCCAATACAGCAAAACATTTACGTTTATCTTAAATCAGTCCCAATATTTTATCAAAACATAAAAAACGACAAAGGTAAAAAAAAACTTAAAAAGTTAAAACCTTATAACCCACTTCGGACTAATATGTAAATTGCCCGGAAAACTCACTTCTTATCGATTGTTTAGCAGCTTTTTTATTGCATATCGATCAGGTTCTATTAACATACGATTAACAAACGTGCCAAAAGTGCAGACATATTGTTAATGGCCTGTGGAGACGGAGATTCAACGCAAAAACTAATAGAATATCATTTCTATGAAAACTTTATACGCCTATTTGGGATTCATCTCAAGTGTAGAACTGTATTATTGTTTGGTACGATTGGAGCTGAAAGATAGTCAAAATATAAATTTGGTCAAGTCACCGTTAGAAGTTTCTGCTACTCCAATAGAGGAAATAGATGGAATAGCAACTTAATAATTATTATAAAAATTATATAATAATTTAGAATGTCTAAGAAGATTAAAGAATGAAGTCTTTAATAGTGACAGTAATATATGAAGTGATTAATTGTTAAATGAGGCGTGGTCAGTGAGGCAACTACTTGTCTATGATTAATTCATTTTATTTAAATAACTGCGTTTCTTTATAATTTCATCATATTATCAACATTCTTAAGAATTCAAATAGCAAGCACACCATCAAAAGGTCTCAGAAGTATACTAATTGAAAAATGAATAGATTGGCACGATAAAATAGAATATTAATGATATGCGATTAAAATACATACAAGGCGGCTATTAAATCTAGGATAAGTACTAGAACCTGATATATAAAGTTTAAGTTATCAATATCCGTTATAAAGTTAATAAATAAGTGATTTACAATGATACAAACACTTTGAACTGTCTTATAACTGAACTTTATAAAGGTAGTATAACATATCAGTTAATTTCAATCGGCGATTGAAGATTGAAATTGAAACAAGACCAAGGCAATTTTGCTGACCTTGCAAAAACAGTAAAATAATTCAAACAACTTAATTACGAAGCACAAGAGAGTTGAAGTTATTTTAGTAAAAGACAAGTGTTAAATTATTTCAATTAAAATTGAGGAATTTAATACAACATAAAGAATATAATCTATATTATATATAATTAAAACACAAGGAATTTCCTTTCTACAATCCACCAGCCTTCTCCTACTAAAATGAATCTTATGATCTTTTTTTGTATCAAAGCTGCTGACCGACAAAGTGACCAATTCGAAATCGACCACATTGAAAAACAAAACAAATTGTCGTTTTTGTTCTTGATTTAGCATTTACAGAGCCCTCTGCTTTTCCGCTCTGGTCGGAATCGGAACTGAGCTTGCCTCTATAGCACGACCGTATGTTATTAAATACTCTCAACGCTGTCGGTATTCGCTTCCTTCACCCCGAATGGCATCCGAGCCGAGTATTGGGGGTAGGGGTTCGGTTCTGAAAGAAACTGGTTTTGTTAATGGCGTTGCAATATTATGACATTATGGCATGATGCTATTCCGCTGACAAATAAAGTTGACAACGTTACCGTGACCTTACCAAAAACGATAACAACAATAGGAAGCCACCGCCGAACAATCAAAATTACCCACCGACTACAACCGCCATCCGGCACCGACCTTGCTCTGTTTTCATCATGGTTATTATTTTTATCATCAACAGCATTGGCCATTATCTGACACATGTTAGAAGAGACCGGAGCGCAAAAAATCTCTTAATCTCCAAATTAAGACTGAAATCATCATTGATCAGTCGATCAACCAGCCAGTTAGTCAATATGTGTGTTGCGGATTTATGTGACATGTCTGCCTTTCAGCTTAACTGCTACGTTAAGTGCGCCGTTTGGGCGAGGAATTGAGGTAAGCTCAATTAGCGCATCCTTATTCTTTTATGTGAATGCTGAGAGTTCTTACATCTGACTAACTAGTCAGTCAGCCATTCAACCAGATGCTGAAATCTGAACCTGCTTCCGCCGAAGAAGTCAGGGAGTTTAACTATGGAGGCCTGCAATGTCAAAAGGTCCCGACAGTAAAAGCAATCGTGTTCTCAAGGCTCTGCTAAACAAGGCCATCGCAGCTTTGACCGGCATTGTTAACACTTTCCTAGGAAGTGGCGTTGTGCCAGTGTGATTCTTGTGCCAAACTCGGGCCAACCGGCGACATAAAATTACAAACCGATATCGTTTCTGTTTGTGGTTGGGAACATTGCCAAAGACGTCGTGTTGCGGTGGATCAAGCGAGAGCTAAATGCACAGAGCAGTTTGGACTCAGAACTGCACATTTCACTATGTACCAATGGAGTAGATCACGGAGCTATTCAAAAAACACCACTTAACATGCGCAATCCCTTTGGACATTTGTACAAAGTCGGACATGATGGAATATTTTATAAAATGCTGGAAGCTGAAATCTCTTGTGCGCTTGTTCAGCTGGTAGCTGTCTATGCCCGAGGTAGGGACTTCAGTATTGTGCTGAATGCGGTACTATACTCATAGGGCTACAAGATTTCCCTGAACGCCGACGACACGGCAGTGATAGTCAGTTCGTCATCTCTAGCGATAATCAGTGGGATATGAGACTACGTATCGGCGTACCTTACCGTCACAAACATCCGAAGTTGTTTAAATTTAAGATTCTTACTCCTATAATATCGTTGTCAACAATTGTCATTCAGATAGAATTATGAGTTGTGGCTCCTCTCACAACTGCATAATTTTAATTTGCAAAATGTAAAACATAAAAAGAACTTTTACAAACATTATCTTAACAGAATTTATTTCTATATTAGTCCTATTAGAAAATAAATGAGGATACATTTATTATATGTAAATCAGAATAATGCTGAACTGGTTAAAGGTTTTGCAAAATGAATTCAATATTGAAGCTTGTAACACATATAATAGTGCAAATAATCTAAAAGCTGCAAACTAATAAAATGTACACAGTTTAACTTTCAGGAAAGCAAGTATTAAACAGGTAGTTGTTACATTTTTTTAAAGTACCTATTAAATAACAATAACAACGAACAATAATAAAAACAGGTATCTCCTGAAAATTATATGTATATGGGGGTCATTGTTTCTGAAATCGGATAAAATCTGCCAACCCCCCTCCAATTTTAATAAAAATTGGTTAGTGGGTGTATTTTAATGAGAAAATTACTGAGATGACATTAAGTCATATTTTTTCCGATTTCCCATAATAAAAATGTTTTTTGTTTTAAACGAAATTGGGAGATGCGGATATATTTTCTAGAAAATTATCAAAAATATCAACCCGCTTAATAAAGGTTGGAAACT
This sequence comes from Agrypnus murinus, assembly GCA_929113105.1. Lineage (NCBI taxonomy): Eukaryota > Metazoa > Arthropoda > Insecta > Coleoptera > Elateridae > Agrypnus > Agrypnus murinus. Next base: position 171,402,865 of record OV816026.1, on the reverse strand, counting down.
TTTTGGTAAATCTATGTTCTTTTACATCAAAAGAAACGTATTTAATAACTTATGCGTATTCCCAAGGTCATCTTTAAAGTGAAATTTCGAGAAAATGGTCAAAATATTTGAAATTAAATCTCCAAAATACTTCATATTCGATTATGGCTTAAATTTATTGCAAACTGTAGCTTTTTAAGCTCCTGAAATAAATATCTCAAACGAAAAATTATAATTTACGGAGATATAGTCATTTTAATCCCATATTAACCATATGCGATAATTAACACGTTAACATATTACTTGAAAAAAACAAAATTTAATATAATTTTGCATATTATTTAAATAAATAATATTAATCAATAGTTGCTAAGTACATATCTCTCGAATTATAGGTGTATTGATATTTTTGCTAATTTTCTAGAAAATGTACCCGCATCTCCGAATTTCGTTTAAAACAGAAAACAATTTTTATTATGGGAAATCCGAGAAAATATTACTATTATGAAATAAATAAAAATTATTAAAAGTTTCACAGTTTTATTAAAATACAACCTGACAATATTGTTTCGACAGCTATGCTGTCATTATCAAAGGTAATATAATTATAAACAAACACGTCGCTAAGGTAGATACAAAATAGGTAACTAGATAAAATAATAATAATAATAATCAGAATTAAATATCTAATACTTCCAGTAACGGAGAATTACTGAGCTCAAGTTGTTACATTTCTATTACTATTATTATTTGTTACATATATTCAACAAAATAAGGCTGGAAACAATAAACAATATTACTATTAGTTAATGTTATTTCAGTAATTTTCTCATGAAGATAAACCCACTAATCAATTTCTTAATAAAATCAGAGTGGGTCGGCAGATTTTGTACGATTTCAGAAAGAATGAAACATATATCTTGTCAGTTATATGTCTCATTTCAAACAACCGTTTGTAAAATCTCCTCAAGTAATATAATTATTATTTCTGTTTATCATTTTGTTTATAAGTTTAAAAGGTACTCATATACTGAAAATTGAAAAAAATACATAGCCCCTATTTTAAAGAAAACATATTTAGATTAGTGCAGCCTAAAGTAAGTGTAATACGCTCAAGAGTAGACATGATTCTATAATTCAGTTAACCGGAGCGGGGTGATAATAACCCTGCCAAGATGGCAGATAACTCTTCCTTTTTTATATCCTTACAAAACGCAAAATTTACAAGGCAATTTGATTCTTCGATATAATATTCATTTTGCATATAATTTTGATAAAATTGCATTTCAGAATTGTAATACTGATCCACAGTATTACAAGCTACTAAAAAAACAGTTTGTATTGCGACGCGTCAATAAATATAGACAACAACAATATTAGACAAAATAACGTCGATATGCGGTAGGTCATCATATGCAACCAATGAGTCGTATGCTTTAGTTACAACATAACCTTCAATCCCAAAAATAATAAGCTCTTATTTAGAAGAAAACACGTTTCTTAGAGCAGCGGTTCCCAACCTTTTTTGTTCGCGGACCGCCAAACGACGTAGCATTTGCTTGCGGACCGATAAGGTAAAAAAATTATACAAAACATTTTGCAAAATAAATCTTATAAAAATAAATTTATTTTTACACTGTACAAGAACAATCTAAAATAAATAAATATCCATTGTTTGTAATAACAAAAGTCGGTTTTTGTACATCATTCGCTTCATGGGGACCGGCCCGAAATCGGCGAGAGGCTGGAGTTTTTCTCTTTTCGCCAAACGAACAGGTTTTAGACACATAGGACAATCTATCGTTCAAAATCAGAGCAAGGTAGCTCGTCAGGGAGCACCGAATAACCGAGATAACCGAAAACGCTGGCGAGTGGATTTCAGGAGCGGCGGTCAAAAACGGAGATGGGCTCAAACGACCCAGGAGGCAATCATATTAGACCTCCAGAAGTGGTTTCCACTTAGGAACCCGATTAGGCTGATGCCGGCGATATTATTTTAGTACGATTCTAGGGCGAAAAACAAATAAAGATCTTCGAGTTTTTCGGCTGTTACTTTTTTTCTTATGGTGTTGCACGGCATTTGAAGGGGAAACATTTTGAGATTGCCCGTCGTTTGATGCCAAGGTAGTCGTTTTGGCTCCTAGAGTTTCCGAGATACCGCCTCTCGAAAACGGGCGCAGCTCCCACGAGCGGAGATACGGAAAAACCAATTGATGGACCGCTCGTAGCAGGCCGCGTGACATCGAATGCGACCAACACATGTTCTATCGGTCCCAAAAACCCCATGTCACCTCTTGCCCCCGCACCCGGAAGAGTGTTGGCAAAAAAGACTTTTCCGGTATAAACGATTGGGGTACTGCGTTGGCAAAGATTCCGCTATCAGATTTTCGCCCCGACCTACAATAAGTTTTTTGCCGCCTCCGCCTAAACCGCTCTTAACGGTATAACGGAGACGGTAGAGACTTCAAATCTGAGACTGGAACTACACAACGAACGCATCGATCCACAAACACGGTCCGAATCGAAGCAAGTTTCGCGGACGCAAGACAAAAATTCTTTCGGTTCCGGTATGGCCAGACCCATGTGCGCTAAACCCGCTTAAAAATTCTAAAATGGTATCCTAAATCCTCCTTATTACCTATTACTGGATATTACCCCACCACATAGGTATGGAGCCGGCGAGTTATATACCCCGTATGTATGTATGAGAAACGTACATTTATACGTAATAAAAGGTAGCTATTTTTAGGGACAATTTCATGAAAAGTAAGTTGAATAATCTTTTTCTCAGAAACTATATGCCATATATCTATGAAATTTTTGTGGGGGTTAGAAAGGAATCTTGCGGTTCTTATGCTATTAGTTCTCAAACAAAAAAGCGTTTTACTTAGTATTTATATATTACTCTTGGTCAACTCCGATAAACTATTTGATGCTAGATTCCCTCCAGAATAACACGAATTAAAAAAAATCTTTTAGGGACGGTATTATAAAACTTTTTACTTCCTAGATAAAATTTACTTTGAGAGTAAATTAATTTATTCTGTCAATTTGCATATGAAATTGACAGAACAAATGAATTTACTCTCAAAGTAAATTTTATCTAGGAAGTAAAAAGTTTTATAATACCGACCCTTTAGTAAAATTTTTAAAATACTGTTATTTCTCTGCGGACCGGCAAAAATGTCTGACGGACCGGCACCGGTCCGCGGACCGGCGGTTGGGAAACGCTGTCTTAGAGTACCACGTCTCTTAATGAATATATTTGTAATTGACTGAAAAATACTTTTTTCCTTTATAAGATTACCAATAAATCATTACGAAAAATCTTGTGATGTATATCAGGTCGTGGTGACAAACAAAAAACTATGGGTGGTGCCCATGTTGCTTACATTGGAATCTCAAGGATCTAGAAGTGTCCAATTTAGATTTTGAGTTGCCTGCCCGGCCCGTAAACAAACATATTCTAATCCGCCCTCCCAAAGCCCGCGGGACGAGTAATATAAAGATCTTGTCAAACCTTGGGACAAATGGAATTTATTACGTGGTAAAAGCATATTTACCATGTAATTAAATAAGGTATAAGGTATATACTTATTCATATTTTCCATTTTTTTAACACGAAATTACTATACTGAAATCCCAACGATTTCTTCGTATATAAAGTAAATTTAAACTGGATTTGGTTGGACCCTTAGTAAAATTTTTAAAATACTGTATTTCTCTGCGGACCGGCAAAAATGTCTGACGGACCCCACCGGTCCGCGGACCGGCGGTTGGGAAACGCTGTCTTAGAGTACCACGTCTCTTAATGAATATATTTGTAATTGACTGAAAAATGCTTTTTTCCTTTATAAGATTACCAATAAATCATTACGAAAAATCTTATGATGTATATCAGGTCGTGGTGACAAAAAAAAAACTATGGGTGGTGCCCATGTTGCTTACATTGGAATCTCAAGGATCTAGAAGTGTCCAATTCAGATTTTGAGTTGCCTGCCCGGCCCGTAAACAAACATATTCTAATCCGCCCTCCCAAAGCCCGCGGGACGAGTAATATAAAGATCTTGTCAAACCTTGGGACAAATGGAATTTATTACGTGGTAAAAGCATATTTACCATGTAATTAAATAAGGTATAAGGTATATACTTATTCATATTTTCCATTTTTTTAACACGAAATTACTATACTGAAATCCCAACGATTTCTTCGTATATAAAGTAAATTTAAACTGGATTTGGTTGAGTGATTTTATTCGTGTATTATTAATAATAATCTCTGGGAGCCACGAGAATACCACCTAAAGTGAGTATGCCCGCCTGCCTGTTGTTTATGGGCGCAAGCCTGCTTAACCGAACATACTTGAAAGCCCGTTCGACCCGTTGCCCGCGGACACGGAAGGGCTCGGATGAACTTCACACCGCTCTTCATAGAAGTTCTTAAGTTAGAAATATTTTCTCTTTTCTGGACTTACAGTTTCCCATACGAAATTCATGGAAATCTTGATCATTTTTTACTTTGAGGTTCTTGGTCCCACAGTCATTAAAAGGTTTTTTCATGGAACGAGTTTTAGTCTGGTCTCAAATACATTGGAAATTCACATCCAAGAGACCATCCATAAATAAATCTGCACACTTTTAAAAGCTATGTTATTAGAAATTTAGAAGTAAAAAATGGACACAATTCCAAAAGTCCAAATCAACGAGAAAAACTGTTGATTTAAGAACTCTCTACGTACAACTTGGGACACTTTTGTTTTGAGTAGAGCAGGAGAGGGACAAATCTCGGGAGATCAGAAAAGATGCTTCGACAGTACAGTATACTTTGCACTAATTGACCCTTGACCTATTTTCTTATATAGTCAATGTCTCCCAACGAGACGTATATACCGTTGGAAAGTACTTAAAATTATCTTTTCGATGATATAATATAGTATGAAATATTACAAGTGCCTCTTAGCGGAGACGTTTACAATTAGTTAATGCAGAAAATTCTTTAAGAAAAAATAAAAAAAGATACGAGTATATCGTATAATCACTTTTGGAATTGAGTCTTTTTTAATTTCTTAGAGTAAATGATTATATTGGTGGCCTGTTGATATGTGAATTATCTAGGCTAAAAATGGCCTTGCTATTGGAAACATTTTCAATTATAGATAGATTGAAATGTGAAATAGTGTGCAAAACTATAGTATATCATTTAGAAGTTGAAAAGAAAGTCTATAAGTTGTCTACTTGAAAACCAAACGTATCTTCTAAGGTTGTGGAATTCTATTCTATTTAGAACAATGAAGAAATAAAATATTTGCAGAGGAGTGCTCGTAGATATGAAATGGTTTTGAAAATATTCAAGAGAACAAAGAATGAGTTTAATTTCTATAGAATATCCGTATATACTTCCTATTTGAACAACAAAGCGTGATCAGTCTATGGAAAGTTTATTTCAGGTGATTTGATTAATTAGACTAGACATAATTTGTTTAATTCTCACTTTAGTCAACTGTGAAGTCTGTATAATAAAAACATTTCATCAATAGGCTTCAAAAAATAAACAGTCAAGTTGATTTATTAATAAATAACTTCTTATTCGATATCTAGCAGAGTAAAAAGCTAATTAATAAAGATTCAATTAATCACTTCGCTTCTCGTATATAGAATAAGTTAAGATATGTTAACTTTTCCGCCTACTATGTTTAATTTGTAAACGTCATTCAGAGGGCGTTGTATTTAACTTTTTCTTCAAATTTTTTTTCTTTAAAATCGCCAAGAGTAAAATTAACTCTTGCGTGCGAAACAACGCCTCCTTTCTTTAATCTATAGCCTTGGAGGTTGCAGACACTGTAATTTTTGGTTATTGGAATTCTAACGTGCAACTGCATAATAAAATAGGGCTCGAAAGTATAGATCTTCTAATTGACTTCAATGAAGATAATTCTATACAAGGTGTTAAGGAATAACCACTTAAATATGTAGTGTTGCTGGTTGTTAGTAGCCGTTGGTGTGAACACATGCATTTAAAGGAGCAACCCGTGGTGGTAAATGGTAAAATGCAACTTGTAATAATTGTCTGTTTATGATTTGCAATGTTTGTCTCGCATTGTTGGCGCTGCTATTGTTAGATACTGACAACTCATTGATTTACTACCGCTGGTACTGAGAAATAATCGACATGAAATCGTACTCGTACACAGCGTATATCACACACATTCGAATACTTTTGTACCTTTTTTCTATACACTTCAGAAGCTTAAAATATTGCAAAAGGTGTGTTGTTATATCTAAAAAGAATTTTTTCCTACTTTATCCTTTCCCTTGTCGACGAAGTACAGAATAGTATATTATATACCAAGGTTGTGAAGAGTTTTTTCTAGAGCCGAGCATTATTAGATCCCGAGATGCGCAGCATCGAGGGATATAAGATGAGAGGCTCTAGAAAACACTTCACAACCGTGGTGTATATATTATTTTTTTCACTACTAGTACTTTTATTCCTTTTATTCTTCTCACATAAAAAACGTACTATCGCGATCACGGATTTTTTCCTGGATGCCAGTGTATAATGGGATGAATTTTTGCCCCGTGTTACACTAAAATCTGGATTATTGACTAGTAGTCAATAATAAAAAATTATTTACCACTAGGCAAGAAAACTAACTTCACAAGGTGACAACAGACTAGATAATAGTATGTTTTAAAGCTAGTAGTGAAAAAATACTTTTATTGAGTATTAAAGTATTATTTCTATATAGCAATAGCAATGGTAGAATTTATGCTGTAGTGTTGTTAATAACAACTATTACTGTCATATATTATTCTAACGACTTTCCATGTCAAGTTAAAATTCATGAAGTGTAATTTTATCTATATATGGTTAATAGGGGAAACTTACGCCTATGTGAAACGTATTCTTTAACAATGAAACGTTAAAAACGGCTAAAGTAACATGTTTATCTAGTAGCATTAAAATTTATTAATAGTGAATGTAAAATAGTTATATTGTTAAAAATCTTCTTTATATAAATCACTTTGAATTATTGCTATTACTGTTGTTATTATGCCAATAATAATGAATTGCCAGTAGTGACTTATATGTTAAACACTTTTTGTTTTGCGGCATAATGTTTAATAAACTGGTGGAGTATTATACAAGTAGGAAGATGAGAGATTGAATTGAATATTCATATGAAGTAATCAATTGACAGGTACTTGTGAATATTGCAGAGTATTGTTAAGATCATGTGAATTTCACAATTGCAGCTGCTTCCTGTTTATGATAACCATAATTTACAAAAGAGGTACTTAGGATTTTATTATCAATTGTTTTGAGTTATTACTGTGATAAGTGATGATAAGTATTGTTTTATTCATAACCTAATGACAGAATATATTCCACACTTCAGACCTGAAGTTAGAAGCTACCAAACGTAAAAACTTTCGAAAAAAAAGATAGAAACTAAACAGCTTTTTATCAAAAATACGCTAATTTTTTCGAAGTCCTCTCTATTAGAGATAATTTGCAGCACTTAAGGGGGTAGTATGATTTATACAATAATGGGTTGACTATGCAACAATCATAATTTCAGAAGCTAAATGCTGTCAAGGTCCCACAACTAGCATAAACGTTTAATACTCACAGGATTATAGTTGATTATCACCGCTGAGCTAAACAAAGTAAGCAAGAGACAAAATGTCATTAAAACTCTTTCGGGTATGGAAAAATTGAAAGGTTAGCTGATTCTAATTGAATTATAGTTGTCTATGAGAACTATCTCGTTTGAGAATAAATTGAATAATTTTAAATACATTCTTTATAATTGATCGTTAAATTTCCTCAACATAGGAACATAACTTCAAACGATTGATTATAAATGTAAACAAGCATATTTTCATAAGCAACCATTAATAGATAGCTTCTAAATACACACATTAACAAAGAGACAAAAATAATTTTCATACATTTATTTCACGTAAAGATCAATTTAAACGTTTTATATATCTATATACCGTTGGTTATATGGATAGAATAACCAAATATGGTTTCTCAAACAAATAGGTTATATAAAAAAACAAAACATATTTCGAAGGTATATCAGGTCGTAGGTCTTACGTCAACTTAATGAATTAATTGAATAATTTTAAATTCCTAGTTACTTCAGAACCAAATAAAATAAACAAATACATTTTGCTGCACTAGGAGTATTACAAAGATTAATCTATATTGTTAAATATTATTATTTATTAAAAAAAACTACAGTTAAAATTTAATCTGCACATTAACCTTAAATTCTAGGGCATGAGATTGATAATTTTCATTTTTATAAACTTTAAATATTTAATTGTTGCAAACTAATCTTAGATTATATTCTTGAGATACTAAAGGATGAAGCAACTTAAAGGGTGTACCACGGGTTTTTTATTCTCCAACAATCCATAATAATAATAATGGTCTGAATAACTTCTTTAAACAAATTCCTGTTTGTCGAGACTCATGCTATTGAATAATTTATTCTTAAATGTGGTTTTCTCAAGACAAGGTCAATCTAACCTTCAACCGAGTCGATTTCAATTTATTCAATAGTCAATCTAAAAGCAATGTGTTATAGCGGAGGAGAAATAATAGGAAGAATTCTATTATTTCTATAAAATTCCATGAAAAAACCTTTAATAAAGGAATTTACATTAGATTTTTACTTTTAAAAAACTTCTTTAACATGAAGAAAAGATAACTAACTAAAGACACATAGAAATAATGTTTATTAATTCGCCATTTACTAATGTATAGGTGCAATAAAAAAGTAAATATATCATCGCCAACAAATCTATCATGATTCTATCCAAAACAATCGCTAACTAATACAGTAGGTTGAAATTCAACTAGATTGATAGTTAACAGTAACCGATGGAACAATAACACAAACAACAACTTTGTTATAATGGATATTTGTGATGCATCCTGGAATCAAAACGTCAAAAGTGCGATTTCTTCGAGAAGAAATGTCGTTCTTTTCTAATGAGACTTGTCACCCAACGAAAGTCAACCTGATTGGCAGAAAATTTCCAGGAGTTCAAACGGTTTTGGGCGCCAAGAGCTTACCTATCGTCAAGCAATATTGACAAAATCTTAGCTTATGTGACGATGTAAAACCTAATATCATTTACTACCTTTAAGAACTTAGGAGGTGTTGTAATTAGATTTTTTAACTTTAATAAGAAAATGATTAATATGTTAATAGCTTCTCTAAATTATTCAAATATTTATATCTTGAGATACAAGGTAGACTTCCTATATAATACAGCATCATATAAAGGATTTATTAGAAATAATATGTTGGAGTTCAGAAATATGAAATCGAATTTGTATGGAGTACTCTATGCATGTTTATTAATATAAGTAAATTCATCATAGAATTCTAGCTAGACAACAGATAAAATTTGATAATTTAAGCAATCAATTGATTGTCTTCTTCCGAAATACAAATACTATTGCTTATATACTTTCTTTTTGTTACAGGTAAGCTTTGGCTCCTTTCTTGCGGGTTATACCAGGAATACGTATCGGATAACACTTTAGTTTAAGATAATAGAGTAAGTACTACTCACTTTGACTATTTTGATTTGACTACAATTTTATAAGTGAGAAAAAATTTCATTTGCATATTACGTATAGCATGTAAGGTTATGCAGCTGAAAATATTTATTCAAATTTTAATGTAGTAAGTAAATCTATTGCTGTTAACAACCAATATATAATTCATTTATCATTTTGCAAATGTTTATTATAATTTGGTTATAAGGTTTCCAAGGTGAAATCTAGTGAGTCTACTCTGCCCTAGTTATCTTGAATATCTATTTACAATGATCTAAATTACTGTAAATCAAAAATCTTATGCAAATAGTGCAAAAATAGAATATTTTTCCATTCATTATCGCACCTTTTTTTGAATTGAGCTTCACACTTTCAATAGCGATGGACGTTTCCAACTTTCGACAGTGGAGACGGGGTGGTTCGATAGAATTATTACTTTTAGCGAGCTACGAGGTGTAAGAAATAAACCATAGCAAACTCATCTAACAGCTATTAAAAAAAACAAATAATCATCATCAACACTTTATCCTTTTTGAGATGGTGGCAAAAGGTAATTCTAAAGTTGTGTCAACACTGAAGTGCACGTTATTATTCGGAAAACGAGGTGACAAATAGTTGGTTAATCTAGCATTTATCAAAGTCCGTTGTATTCCTGTCAGCTGATGGTTATCACTGGAGTATTTTATAAAACCTGGTTCAATACCGGTGATGTAATTTGAATTAATACATAGAATTATAATTTCCCAGCAAAATTAATAATAACAGTCCCACAGGTGTTACAAAAATAATCGTTTAAAAAAACTTAAGTATTTAAATTTCCCTACTGGGTTACTTAGGTAATTTCAAATATGTTGCCGAGAGAGTTTTCAGATTGATAAATAAAATTACTGGCTAATAATGATATTAATTAAATTTGACCTTAAATCTCACTTAGTGTGTTATGTTCTTGTCTATTCGTGGGTGCACCTTCTTTGTTTGCAGCCCAGGACTATTATAAACCAATACAGCAACCATCAGGAGATGCTTAACAACCAGGTGAATATTAAAGAAAATTTAAAAAAACGAGATAAAAAAACGGAACATCTTAGTACACGTTGAGAGAAAGAAAAAAAACGATCATTAAAATTTAATTCTTTTAAGGTGATTGAACAGTCGAAAAGAGATTAATTAAAAGATGAAGATATTACCTGAAGATCCTGAACGGTTTGAAGTAAAATTTTGAATCCTTCAAAATGGCGTCGCGTCTTGTGTAGCCAACAAACTTGATGAGAAGCAACTTACTCAAGTTCCTTTTTTAGAGGTTCAAACCAGCATCCAGTTATTCGATGAATTAACAGAGTAATTAACAATTCTTCATAGAATAACTAAAGTTACCCTATTAATATATTACACAGGTAAGAACCACATGACTTGCAATTACGACTTTAGAGAAATGTAATCATCTCCAACAAGAAAAGTTTTTCGAGAAAAACCTTGGAAAGCTGGAATCGAAAATCAAAGGCATTCCCCAAATTCAAGAAATGACTGCAACATGAATCGTTTTTCAAGTATCAAGTATCAAGTTGTGTCCAACACCAATGTTGTCAGCATGTTACGTCAGCATTTGTAAAAGTACTGGCGTAGGGCTTGGTAGGTTTATTAATAGTTCTTATCAGCTCTTCTCGCAAATTTAAAATGCGTAATAAAACGCTTAAATGATTTTAAACAGCTAAGTATTCCGAAAATATTAGATTTATTAGTTATCCTTCTTTATCAAAATTCGTCTTTGTGAAATTTAACTACGGGTAATATCCATGAATTCACCTCCATTTCCTTCGATTTTTAGACTCCATTTTATTTTAGTCAATGTAGTCATTTTACATCACCCACAGTATACCGTGTAAGCTTATTGCAAATACGTAGTTATTCTAACCTAACCTTCTAATCTGCCGTGGTTAACTTTTTGAAGAGTACCCGAGACTTAAAAATCTGCATCTTCTCTTTCCACGATAATTTTCATTATTTCTTCTTCTATAGTCAATGTTCTTGCAAATGTTGATGTCAATTCAATTTTAAGTTCATAATCTAAGAGCGTTTTATATGGGAAACATCCTATTGTCCTATGGAGTGTTTCGCCATTCCCCAAACTGGAGTACTACAGACCATCTCTTACAATTTCAATAAGATATCCAAGCTCGTGTTATGTTCTCACCGTCTTGATGGTATGTTTCGATAATTCCCTGAGTCTAAGAATGTTTGGGATGACCATGTACGATAATGCATTCAGTCCACAAACATTTTAATTCGATTATCACTTATTTATATACGAACTGTTGACCATTGTCGCTTTGTATGATTACTTTAGGAGGTCCTATTAGGAGAAAAATACTTACTTAGAAATATACCTAGTAAATTCGAAGCAACCTTGGTCAAAAAAAAAAGAATTTTGTGGAATGATCATGATAATTGAAAATCCATTAGTATCATCCATCGTGAAGCGACTAAAAGTCTATCAAGTCTACTTGCCATTTTTCATTGAAATATTTACTAAGAACAAAGTGAACTACAATTTTCTTTTTGTCATGTTTCTTCACAGCGGATCTTACACCATCGAATGGAAAAATCCCATCCTCCACTCTTCCAACCTTTTATAAAATAGTTCTTTTTAGGCATTTGAACAACGCTTAACAGTTTTCAAAATTTAATGCAACGTCTAAAAATTTTAGCCTTTTGGTGTAACGTCTATTCATTGCACTGTTTGTCAGCATTTCTCGTCTGTTGAGACTTTTCACACTAGAAGACTGCAACTGTATATTATTTTAAATCCAATACCAAACCTTGTACAGCAAGCACAAAAATTTATGATTATAATAAAGGCAAAAAACAAAAATTAAAATAAAGAATGTGTTAATGCCTCGTATTATGCAATTGCCTGAAGGAACATATTTGATTGATTAACAAAAAATGAGTTCCTTAAAAAACGAATACCTGAAATTTTAAACCCGGGAGGAATTTCTAAATGAAAAGAAAAAGAAAGAGATCAAAATATTGAACCCAAAAAGCAAGAGACAACAAAATTGCTTACACGTTATAAAGATGTACCACTGACGTTTGTCCGGGTGGTCCATCTTAAAATCCAGTTCAAGCACCCTCTCTCGCTTTGTCTTTTTCTCTCCTGCCCCCTCCGGTGCACGACCACAGTGTAATAATTATAATCGCCGAGGATAAATCAAAAATCAACACTGTAATTGAGCCGTCAGCGTGGCCGGATTCGCGATACGGGACTTGTTCGATCAGTCCGTATCACTTATCGATCTCATCGATATTTATTAATATGAATGAATTTGCATATTGAAATATTTATTAAATGGGAGTAATAGCCTAGTAAATTATTTTTGCTCAGTCTTTGTTTAAGTAGAGGTAATTTTTTATGTGCATGTATTATTATACTGTGTGTGGTGTGTTCTTGTAACTTTTTGAAGGTTTTCAGGGTAGCAGTTACAGGGTTATCTTAATGAAATCAGTGTCGAGTCGTTGTAATGATGAAGTAAAGAATTGAAAAATATTGACCAGTTCGAGGTGTACATAAGGGCCCTACCCAATATACTTGACATCAAATAATTAAATCAGTAAATGAGTCAGAAATACAGTGCGCTATGTCCGGATTTATTGTTCTGAGAACAATGTTATGTCATTTTTTAATTGGATCTGGGGTGTTTTAAGAATTGCATTGATCTTTATGCTGTCATATTAATGATTGGTATTGTTTCATTTTAATTCAAGGATTTATCAATGTTTTTACAATGACCTTCTTGATTGATATATTTAATATACAATAGTAACTTAATTAAGGTTAAAATCCATTTAAAAATGAGAATCGATATACTACTTTTATCCTTTTTTTTGGGTTAATAACACATTGTTATTATTTTTTATCACAACCTATCAGAATATAAGAAAAATAATAATTGAACTAACCATAGCCCATTATACAGAGTTAATTAAAACTATGGAGACAGCGATTTATTGTTGTTAATATTCATTTTAGGAAATAATGTTCGACTGTAATTACACGAGAGGTCTTTTTTTGTCCGGATAAAATTGATTTTTTTAACGATAATTTGGTTGCTTGGTAAATTGACGATACAAACCACCTACGATAAAAAAACGAGTCCGAAGGACGAGTTTTTTTATCTGGTGGTTTGTAGAGTCAGTTTACCAAAAAGAAACCAAATTAGAGTTTAAAAAATCAATTTTATCCCGGAGAAAAAAACCTCGAGCGTAATTCGATGAGATAATTTAATGAATAATAAAAAGGAATAACTAGGTAATTATGAAGAAGTCAAGAACACATTTATTAACTTGAAAATGACAATTATTAAAAACAATAATCAGGTTCGAGAAAGTTAGCCATGGAAGTTTAAACACATTTTATCCAGATGCAAAGTTAGGGCTAACTTTATCCGATGTCAAAGTGACAAATGTATCGCGGCTTATGGGATTTTTTATACATGAATTAAATTATCAATATAAAAGTTTTTTAAGAAATTTTTAACTATATTTGAGAAATTTTTTTCTTTAATTGTTTTTGAGTTACGCCTTCCTGTAAAATGATTTTAAATGGGAACCTATTAGTTTTACGCTACCATTCGATAGAATTTTTTTTCTCTTTACTATAGGATTAATTTTTTTTAAGTTTATTTCATTTTAATAACATTTTTTCCAGAAAACGTCGGTTCAAGTATTTACAAATAGTAGGTATGTATATCTAAGATTAAACTCGCCATTGCTAATATTAACTGCAACAAATTGCATACAATACTTGTATGCAATAATTGTATGCATTTTATTGCTGTTAAAATTAGCAATGGCGAGTTTAATCTTAGATATACATACTATTCGTAAATACTTGAACCGGCGGTTCCTTGAAAAAATGTTATTAAAATAAAATAAAATACATTTTTTTAATACTATTGTAAAGAGAAAAAAATGTTCTATCGAATGGTAGCAAAAAATTAACAGGTTCCCATTTAAAAAAATTGCAAAAAGGCGTAACTCAAAAATTGAAGAAAGAAATTTCAAGTATTCTCAAATGTAGATAAAAATTTCCTAAAAAACTTTTGTATTGAACATTATTTTCTAAAATAAATATTAACGACAATAATTCGCCTCCATACTTTTAACTAACCCTGTATAGTGACTAATGCATTCAAAACAGCGTGCATTTTGAAAACGACAAATTACATTCCAAATAAATATTAAACTTTTAATAATTATTTATTACAAAGGAATACATTGCATTTTTGTGTGGGGCAGCATATTTAGGGTGCGACCGTAACGGTGCACCACACTTCGCCTAGACCATAGCCTAGTACCTTCGCGCACAAAATATTATACGATACTCATCGTTAAGTGCTTACAACAGATATCGAAAATTGGGAAAAATTGATCCTTCGGGTCTCGTTTTTCCAAATTCTTCTCTAGCTGTTATAAAGCACTTACCGGTCTCGTATCGTAATGTACTATTTTACCTGCAGCAGACTGTTCAAGAAATTTTTTCAAAGTTTTAAGTTCCTTAAAAATTATTTATCTTCAAATTCTAGCCTCTTCTACAAAGAAGGATGCTTTAAATTCTGATGAAGTTTTTGACTACTGCAATGTTAAGTTCTAATTTCCATAGCTTATTAGAAGCTAAAACTTATCATTACAATAGCCAAAAAGATTCTTCCGGTTTCACCCGAAGTAACGTGAACTTTTTTATTTTAAACAGCAACCCTTGTTCTTTCGTAGTCAGTTTAAAGTCTCTGATCAATGATGTATCACATCACAACATGATATTATTCTTCAAAATGGCCGCCAAATTTAAAATTTGGAAAATCATTAAGTAGGCTATCGAACTGATAGATCTATTATAAATCCTTGGTAGCAGGCACAATGCTATATCGTATCTCACTTAGAATAATTATCAATAAAAGATTGCAAATTTAAAATTAAATCGAATTTAACAGTTTAATTTTAATTTTAGATTAATAAGTAAATTCATTAAGGGTGTCTATGGAGTTTTGAACAAAACAAAAGCTCCTCTTCTGTGCACATGATCCTGCCTAACAACTTTATTTTCTATTTTTGTTTTTATTTATCAATTATCAATATACATTTTCGTGTGTGAGGAAAGGAATTATTGTAAACATTATATCCAAAAATTCTTTTTAAAAAATAAAGTTCATTTCCAGTTGAAGTTATAAATTTTCATGAGTGGAAAGATAAAAGACTATTTTTGGGTCAAGCAATCCCTCAATTTAGAACACATGGTACGTATCAATAAAATTAGTCAAGGGCGACCTTTTTCTTTTTCCCTATTTTTAAGAAAAGAAATATTTAAGACTGCATGTTTGTGAAGATTTGCATGGTTATGATTGGCCCTCTAGTAGCCCACCCGCAGAAGAGACGGTTACTATAACAATTTTAGAATTTTTTTAAATCGACGGTTTTAGGTGTACAAACAGGTATCATCGTTGTCGAAATACGTATTGGCATTATTCAAATACCATGTGTGGTTAGGAGACACCTTTTAATAGTATATTATATACCCAGGGACTAAAGTGCATCTTTTAATCCCGAATGTGAGGGATTAAAAGGCACTTTAGTCCAGTGGTATATACGCTATTTTTTACACGTCCTAAAGGACTTAATCGCAAAAATTCAAAATTTCGAAAATTCTTTCCGAGAATTTCGTTACATGTCAGTCATTCTAACAACTGAACTCTGCAAAACGCCAAAATCACATAGTTTTAGGATAATAAATCCTAACATGTACCGCGATTACTTTTTATGTTGTTTACTTGTTGTCATGGAAACACTTTTACTACCTCAGGGAGTAAAAGTGCTACTTTACTCCCTCTTTTGGGGGACTAAAGTAGAGCCTTATATATAGGACGTGCAAAAAATATAATATACTATCAGTTTAATAATCTGATAATAAATAATTTACCTATGAATAGCTAATCTCCAATATTATTTCATCCAAAAGGACCGTCAATTAGCCACAAAGACTGTGATAAACTGCAAAGTCGATTGTTGTCGACTGAAAAGAAAATTCAAAGATTAAAGAACGGACAACTGTGTGATACCTACTTAAATCCACACCTGCTTCTTTTTGAGAATAAACTATTATTAAGTGCGGAAGAACGAAATCATGGACTTCTAAAATTATATAAACGATATTTGCAGTCGGGTGAAAGGAATTAAAATAGAAACTTGAGAGAAAGTAGACATCTTTCTACTACTTTAACAGAAAGTTCCATTTTGCTCGCCGAAATCACGGAGCAAAATGGTACGTTGCCTCCCTAGAGAGGTAAAATACTCATTCCGGCTCCTTAGGGAGGAAAAGTGTTCTCTCCTTCTCATTTACCAGACCAAAATAAAAAGTTACTAAAATCTTACATTCTTATAAAGTTACTAAAAACTACTTTTTCTAATTACTTAGGAGAAAAGTGACTTTTCCTCCCTTGTTGCACAAATAGTTATTTTAATTGCATTTCTACAGCACCATATGCCAGCATATTAATGACATTAAATTTAATCCTGGACAGCTTCACGAATACCTTTCCCTCTTGGGCAAAAATTATTGTTGCTGCTGCAATTGAAAGTTTAGTAGCATTAGGTAATTAATAAAAGCGCTTTACAACAGCATGGTTTATCCGCTCAGTACCAAAATGGATTAACATTCAAATTTATAACCAAAATTTGAAGCTTCTATTACTAAAAATAATAAATTAAATTATCTTCAGTCCTTATTTAAATTTATGGATTTAATAGCAAATATAGAAATTGGCGAAAATTGTTCAAGCTGGGATCTTATTAACAACGAAGAATATAATTTAATTAGTAGAAAAAATATCGTGTCCCTACAAATACTTTTTGAACTTACTGCTTTCAAAATCACGTTTTGCGAACATAACAGTTGAACGTGAACGTAGTGTCCGCGCACTCGTGCTTCAAAATCATGCAAAAAGCACTGGCCCTTTTAGACTCTGTAAAATAATTTGACATTATAATAATCAAATTTAGTTTAAAAATGCCATTTTATCCATTTCGATATTAGAAATCACAAAAGAAAAATTAATAATCGCTAATAATTCCACTGACAAATGTGCGAGCGCCACCTATTGGCTAACAAAAGAATGTTATTGCATACTTGGTTTTATGTTTATTTTGAATTCGAAACAGTATTAAAGGTATTGGTTAATTATGGTTTTTTATTGTTAATGTTCGTTGCGTCGACGCATTCGCGCAAATGAATCAATCGCAAAAAATAATACGCTAATAATAAAAAATACGCTTATGTTCGAATAAAGACTTCGCGTACTCGGTTCGTAAATAACTATTACTAGGTGCCAACTGCTTACCCTAATGGCTAAGCTTTAGTAACTTGTTGCTTTTGTTGAAATACGAAAAAAGAATTCAAGCTCGGATCCTCACCTCTCTTACATCGCGTAGTTCAATAGGGTTTGGGTCATCCAGCGCTAGGTAGCGCTGGCTGTCTCGCCGAATACCGAGACACATGAATGGAAACACAATGCTTGTACTTAATAATTTAAGGATAACACCACACGGCTCAATTAGGATGTTTTGTAAAAATTCTATATAAGTCATACTTTGCCTATAATTCAACCTGGCAGCGTTGCAAGTCACATGCGCCCAAAAATTGATCACTGTGCTCAGTTTTACATCGTAATAATGGGGGGGGGAGGGTACAAAACTGATTTAGATCCTCCATTGCATAAACATCTTTAAGAGTAAATGCAAAGTAGGTTCAAAAACTGTATCTGAAGAAGTATCTAGGTAAGCGATATTTTCTCATACAAGGAAAATATCGCCAAGCCTCGTTGCCTACTTGTGATCTGTGACCATCCTTAAAGATTATAATTAAAAAAAAACAGGTAGGCTCTGATTGAGCCGATATTTTGGACCATAGAACTACGACTTGCAGATGGGAAAGTTAAAATGAAATGAATAAAATGAATAAACAGGTATTGCAAGACAGGGGCACTCTGGTATTAAAAACTAGATACAAGAAATTTAGAAATGTGGTTAGTAGGCGTAATCGAAATCTAATTATTACACAAAAAAATCGAAAAATCATCTAATAAAATTTCAACTATTTTCGAAAGTGCATATAAAGCGCAAATAGACAGGAAAATAAACGGATTGAAATAAAGCTAAAGGATGAAAAAATCCCTGATAATAAAATTATTGCAGATAAATTTAATGAATATTTTTCGAAAGTACATAGTAGGTCTAAGTATGGCTAATGACATAATAAATAGAAATAAAAATTTTAATATTACAGTACCGCAAGATAACTTTCAGTTAGATAAATCCATGTATTTAATACCAGTATCTGAAGGGAAATTATTGGAAATAATAAATCATTTAAAAGATGCATCTTTTATTTATCATGTAAAACAGGCCATTTTTCAGACTTATTAAAGGAAACTGTATTCATTCATTCATACTTCGTTTCAACATAAAAAATAAAATACTTGTTTTATTCAATTATACGTTTTAATTGATCTGCCTAAACAGTTTGATTCTGTATCTCATTATAAATTAATTGATAAACTGGTACACCTAGGCATGGGTAGAGCACCTAAAAAGTTGGTAGAAGATTTTTTATCAAACAGAAATCAACGTGTAAAAATCAATAATTGTATTAGTCAACCCTGTATAGTAAAATATGGTATCTCTCAAGGTACAGTATTGTGTCCACCGCTGTTCCTCGTTTATATAAATGACCGGAATAGAGCTGAAATGGGTTTACATATTGTTAAAAAGTTGTTGGATAACAACCTACTTACATTAAACTCACCAAAAAAGCTTTTGCCTTTTCTAATAATATTACAGGTCAGTCAAATTATTCAAGTATTCTGTTTCAGGAAGTTGCTTCTTGAATCTTCATAACCTTAAATGTTCTGATAAGATAAAATAAAGTGTTTGATACAAAATATTTAGGTGTAATAATTGATCAATATTCAAGATAGGAAAAGCAGTGTTACATGTCACCTCGAAGTTAAGAATTTTACTAAATATTAACTAATAATAAAACATTAGAGTCAGCAAAGCGAGGGCAACAGGCAACTAATGACTGCAAATGATTTTCAGTCAGTGGTTTCTCCCCTACCTGCTGGATACTTAAAAAAGGAACACCAAAGGTTAAACAGTAACGTAAAATATTAATAAATTAAAATAAGATTATGTTAGAATGACTTGAAATAAAGAATGGAAAGGGAAATAACACCAGATTTTCTCAATAATGTATTATTAAATTTACAGTGATAAATAATTATAGCATATAGTTGGAACGTAGGCCAGAGCTGCTTGAGTTGACCTAGGGTACTGGCTATGTCAATTGTCAAGAAAGCGTCACATGAAACCAAATACGTTAATATTATTAATACCGGAAACTCCATATATTTTACCATATGAAAATAGTGGACATTTTTGAATCGCCATCTTCGCAGATGGACGTGCAACTAACAGATGGTTTTTCGGTAAGAAACCTGCATCTAATTAAAAAATAGCACTATTTCTGTTAAACGGTGGTTTATTACTGTTATGCTTAAATACACTGACCGGCAAAATTATCGCATCACTTAAAAAACAAGGACTTGCGGCTACGTGATGCTTGAAATAGTTCAACTGACTGACTGCATAGGGTAGTAAGATTATTTGCCAAATTCAGGAGTTGGCTATGAGTTGTTTAACACCAATTGTATACACTTTTTTAAGGTGAAGTGTCAAACAATCAAAATTCTTGCTAATTTTCTGATTTTTCAAAAACTATTGAGTTGCTTTTTTTTAGGAATCCATGTAAGTTAGCGTTTAATTTTTGAGCTGATTTGTTTAACTAGTGATTTTTGACAGTTATAAACAGAAATGAACAGAAACAGCTACCATTTAACAGCTCAACAAGCTGCAATGGCTATTGCTCTCTTGAATGACGGCAGAAGTCAACGCTATGTTGCTAGAACTCTAGAAATGAACCAGTCTACGGTTTCTCGAATTGCCCAAAGATATCGGGAGACTGGCGAACTCAAAAGGAGATCAGGTCAAGGTCGCAAAAAAGCTACATCTCGAGCTGATGACCGATTTGTTCTCTTAACATCTTTGCGAAATAGGCATTTAACTGCACCACAGCTCCAAAGTGAGCTTCATAATGCCAGAAATGTTCAGGTGAGCGAGAGAACAATCCGCAGACGACTGGTAGAAAACAATTTAACCAGTAGAAGACCTGCGAATGGTCCTTTACTGCTCCCACATCACAAAAGAGCGAGGTTGCAATTTGCTCGCGAGCACATTCATTGGACAGCCGACGATTGGGGAAAGGTTCTCTTTACGGATGAATCCAGATTTGCTCTTAATTCACCCGATGGTCGTCTTAGAGTATGGAGGAGGCCTGGAGAACGTTATGCGGAATGCACGATGGTCGGTAGGGAAAGCTTTGGTGGCGGGACTGTTATGGTCTGGGGAAGAATTAATCTTCATGCCACGACAGACCTCGTTCCTGTCGTTCGTGGTGCTTTAAATGCTCATCGGTACATAACCGAAATATTGGATCCCACGTTGTGCCATTTGCACCATTTGTGGGTGATAATTTTCTGTTTATGCAAGACAATGCACGTCCTCACATTGCCAGAGTGGTGACTAGATACTTCGAAGAAGTCCAAATTCAAAAATTAGACTGGCCTGCAAGAAGTCCAGATTGTAATCCCATTGAACATGTCTGGGATGAACTTGGGCGAAGGATCAAAGCGCGAAGAAATCGTCCACAAACACTTAATCAACTTCTTGGAGCGCTTAATGAAGAGTGGGAACAAATGGATCACGCAGTGATCCAAGAAATGATCCAAAGCATGCCTCGTAGAATGGCTGCCGTTATTCAAGCTGGAGGAGGTAACACACGGTACTAGAAGTGGACTTGGAGTGTGAAATTCCAAAACAAAGATGTTTATGTCCAAGCGAATTGACGGACATATGAGAGTAATTTTCATTTTAATAGCAATATTTATTTGTTTCGAGTGTTATTTGTTAATTAATTGTTATTATTGTTAAAAACTAGATGTTAATGTACTAATTTCAAGTTACTTTTTTGATAGTTAAATTTGTATCATAATAGATCAAGTTTTTTTAGTGATGCGATAATTTTGCCGGTCAGTGTATATAATATTTGTTTTATTTGCATATCACACTGCAAGAGGCGCTTTTAAATTTTGTCTCCCAATTTTCAAAATAAGTTTCCGGTATCAATAATATTAAAGTATTACAGAAACCCAATATGATGCGTGTGGTCGAATTCAAGTTATTTAAAAGAGGAGTGTTAGGTTCATATGTCATATATGCGTCTGCTGCTGTTGACATAATTCGGTAAATGTAAACGGTAATGAATATAAAAGACATTCTATATCACATATTTATTAACAAGCCATTACTATAAATGCTGAAAATGAAAAAAAAATTATTAAAAAATCGTTACTCTATAATTTCACTTTGTTGTAATTTAAGTTAAAAATCGAGATAAATCATGAAGGAAATTATCATTTTTTTGGTCGTAGTAAAAACAGTGTACATAACTCGCTAGAAAGTGTCTTTCGCACCCTCGTGTGATATCCGTCTACATTCAGACTCGTAGGAAAAATGTCACTTTCCATACTTGTTATGTAATATACTATTATGTTATTACTCAAGTAAGGCAATTTTTAACTGATTTTGAGATATTTTCATTTTTTAATAATAATAGGGTTGTTACGAACAACTAAATTTCCAAAGAATGTATGCATATACAGATTTGAGATTATAGGTCATTTTTAAAACTGTGTTGCATCGACTGGATTATTAGGAACTGTAGAAGATAATACAGGGTGTTCAAACCAGAATGTCAAACTTTGTAGGTAACCAGAGAATACCGATATCTCGTGATTTTTAAAAAGCAACCTACATTTTTTTCAGTTTTATTGCATTCTACGTCCATAATTAGAGGCAGTATGTATGTACTTCCCTATAACTAAATGTTGTAGTTTCGGAGTTATTTTGGAAAATGTATTAACTCCTTTAAAATTTTATTTTATAAACTCTGGTAGGCTATGGAAACGGTCACAAATAAATAAAAACAAATGAAAATCGGGTTATCTGTCATTAGTAAAATATTTACTATTGTTACTTGAGCGTTTTTAGTATTTTTTTTTAGTTTTGCCTTTGAATATCTGAGAATATCGCGATCCAGGGCCTTATTTCATAAACATATTTCATAAGGATTTAATAACGAAGATTTTTTAAAATTTAATTATTACTTTCAGTGAATGTAATAGGTTAATGAACAGACCATGTCGAGTTTATGCAGAGAAGTATGCAAATCGCCCAAGATCCACCAACAGTATTGTAAATAATCTTTCAAGAAACTGCTTATCCTTTGGTAACAACACTAGCGTACTTTACTGCACATCATAGCAATTCCCTAGAAGATGCAGAAACCGAATTAGGTGTATCCAAAAAGAGTATACACCGAATTTTACAAAAGAACAAGTGGCATCCGTACAAATTTTACCCTGTTCAGCATTTAAAAGAAGTCGACTTTGGCAAAAGACTGCAATATTCTGAGTGGTGTTTAATAAAACCACAGGAAGACGGAGACTTCATTAAACACATAATATGGACGCCGAAGCAAAGTTTTGCAAAAATGGATTGTTTAATCGACACAATAGCCATTTCTGGTATGAAGATAACCTTCGAGTAGTCGAGTAGACAACAACCTTTTCAAGAATCTTGGAGTATTAATGTATTTTGTGCTGTAAAGAATGACAGAATATTTGCTTTGTACGTTTATGAAGAAAACCTTAATAGTGAGCGATTTATTTCTATCTTAAGAAACGTCATAAGTTTAAGTTTGAATACAATCCCGGAACACCAAGCTTATAATGCATGGTTTCAGATGGATGGCGCACCAGCACATAAATACTCGAGCTGTTGGAGAGGTATTTAATGAATTATTTTATGATCGGTGGATCGAGAATAATGGACGCTGCAGATTTCCACCACGCTCACCGGATTTAACACTCCTAGATGATTCCATTTGGTACACCTGTTACCACTAAAGGCAGAGTTCCAGACGTGTTTAATGCTCGGGATGGTGAAATGATTCAGCGTGCTACACTTACGAGCATTTTGAAAAGATCAGGAAAAAATAAAGTGATGTGTTTGAACATTTACTCTAGTGTTTCGTCACTGTTTTTGTTGTTGTTCCGGTGTTTTGCTTTATGTGGTTTTTGATTCAAATGTTTTAAACATTGACTAAACAATTGTCAATTGTTTTTATTTATCTGTGCCAATTTTCATAGCCTACCAGGTTTTACAAAATAAAATTTTAAGGGAGTTAATACATTTTTCAAAATAACTCTGAGCAGAGCCGGCGCTATCAGTTTCGCTGCCCCGGGCAAAAAGGTAAAACTTTTAACGCTCTTTTATAACAAAAATTAAAAGAGATAACCTAAACCCTTCCCATGCTTAGTAGTAAAATAAAACGAGAGCAAAAAATTGGTATTAAAAATTTTAGTTTTGATTTGCCAAAAATACAAATTTCTTGATTAATGATTTTGGCACTAAATTGAAATTAAGGTTGCACAGAAAAAAAGAAAAGACACAAATCTAGTATATAATTATAAAATGCATATATTAAAAAGATAGTAAAACAAATTATAGAACCATCAAAAATAAAAACCTAATTATTAAAAATACAGTTAAACTTAAAAGTGTTTTTTTGTCTTTAATTCTTTTAATTCTGAGAATTTTTTGATAATTTTTTTGACATCAATTTCCTTAGCTAGCTCATGTTCAATGGCTAATGTTATCAAGCCATTTAGCGGATCCTCGGTAGTAGAGCGCAAAAATTTTAATTAACTTTAATTTGGAGAAACTTCTTTCTACACTTGCCACACTTATTGGGAGAGTAAGCAAGATTCTTAAAACTATACCGAGATTTGGAGCAAAATCCAGCTTTGAAATGAATTTTAAAATCTCGATTGGACTTTATTTTTTGAAACACTGGCTGAAAACTGCATGAAACACCAAAGTGGCCAAACAATTGACGGATTTGAGCGTTTTTCCTAAAGCATCCTGTAGAAATTATAAAAATATTTGCTTAGAAAAGCTGCATATTTTTTAATTATTACCTACTCACCTTACTTTTACAACACACTTTATGACACAATTTTCAAAAACTCACGGCAAATAATAATTGTATATAACGCTCTCTACTTCACTAGTAACCAACCTGTAAGGCAATTATTGCATAAATAAAACAATCGAACTGCCTCTTTTCCTTTTATAATAGTAGCGTAAAAATCGTGTCACAGCTTGTCATGACTGGTTTTTCGCGACCCCATACGCATACATGTTCCGACAAATTAAAACACACGGTAAAAAATTCGTTTACACTTTGTATGTGTGTCCATTTATTTAAATTATAATAAAAAGGGTCATTTTTTATTTTATACATTTTTAAGCCATTTTTAAGCGGGAGTTTATTATCCTTGTGAGCGGTTTCCTTGAAATATTTTGATATTTTTTCTATATTGCTCTGTATTTTTGGTTCGGTTTTGGATTTGGTCTTTAATACACGAAAACTCTACTTATCTTTCAAAACGTATTTTTATTTAAAAACTACATACCTCAACCTTCTTATGTCGTTCTCATGCTTGAGGATTTTTGAAGTGAGTGAGTACCTATACTTAAAAGTTCGTAAAACATATTAAAAGCAGATTTTATTAAAATTCCAACTTGTAATTTTTCATAAGTATTCAAATGAATCTTGGCTTAATCATTTTCTTCATAAACTAGTTAATTTTACAGCCCATTTGCGGCCTCCTAAGGTTGCCGCACCAGGCAGGGGCACGGCTTGCCCGCCCCTAGCGGCGACCCTGCTCTGTGACTACGACATTTAGTTATAGAGAGGTAAATACATACTACCCCTAATTTTGAACGTAGAATGCAATAAAACTGAAGAAAATGTAGGTTGGCATTTAAAAATCACGAGATATCGGTTTTCTTTGGATACCTACAAAGTTTGACAATCTGCTTTGAACACCCTTTATTATCTACTAGAGTTCCTAATAATCCATTTAATGTATTGTAACGTTCTTTTTTAAATAATAACACAAGTGCTGTTTAAATCGTCTATTCACAAACAAATATTTATTTCTATACACTAATGAATACACTATAAATTAACGCTATGATTATAAACCATTAAAAACTATTATTTACAGACTATGAATTTCTAATACAACATTTATATTCACTATTTATTTTGTAATACACAGTTAATGACTTGCTGTTGACTGCCCCTTTTTATCCGCAAAGTCGCTTTTATACCACCATACAAATCTTCTAGAAATCGCTCTAATATACCGGTATATTGCTAGAATACACTAGAAGGTTGAGTGCATTGCGCTGCCGCTCCGGAATGTTCCACGACCCATTGACGGCCGGACCAGACGATGAGTTGCACTCGTTACACTGCCCCCCTCTTCAAGTCTGTTCTGTCCCAGAACAGGTTTTATGCTCTGGTTCCTGTAAAATGGGTCATGACGATATCGACAGTCTTCACCTCGACTACACGTTCCATTACGGTAGAAATAACAGTCTACACTCTTCGTTGGCCTTAATGCAGGCTGTGGGTCAAAACTGCAGACGAAGATCTTGACGTCAGTACCTCTAAAGACAACTTCCAGCATATTTCTAACGATTCTCCAATCCAGCTGGTCCCGCCCACAGCCGAGTTTGGGAACTGCCAATTTGTTAATTCCCCTGGTAAGCAACTCGATCCTCAAATTCCATAGTGCCCTCCACAAGTCGGCGTAACTCGGTTTCTGGTAGTAAAACTGCTTGGTTACCAAGTAGTAAATGGATCGGTCATGATCAGACAAGCGTAAGGATTTACCAACAGAGGGATTTTGTTCTCGAAGTTCATTCAGCCGTCCAAATTTATTTCTAAACACTACTGCGATCCCCCTGGACATACGGAGATCCGCGGAGACACAGTGGGCAATGGAATAATTACCAGGGACCCGGAAGAGATCTTGTTGCATCTCAGTCGTGACTCCGAATCGCGCTTTTCTAGTTCCAGAGAACGCAGCCATAAATTCTCTAAAGGTTGGTTGATCATCTTCAGGCCTTACAGTATTGATAGTCACCTCAGCCTCATCTTTCCGATCCGGGACTGCGTCATTATTTCCCTCATAGTGCGCCAGACGATTGAAGTGTACCACCTTTGGTTTCCCCCTTGGCAACTTCTGGATGCGATAAATCAAGTCATTTATTCGTTTCTTCACCTGGTATGGACCCTCCCAATTTCGCTGTAACTTTGGAGAATAGCCACGACGCCTTTGTGGGTTGTATAACCAGACAAGCTCTCCAGGTTGAAACCCTCCTTCTTGGGCTCTCACATCGTACGTAGCCTTCATCCGGTCACTCGCGATTCGACTATTATTTCGGGTTCGGTCGTGAATATCCTCCAACTTCTTCTTTAAGTTGATGACATAATCATTCCCGGCTACCTCCTGCTCTATAGGTGGAGACCCAAATTCCAGATCACACGGTAACCGTAACTCGCGTCCAAACATTACAGACGCTGGTGACTGACCGGTTGTTTCGTGGACCGATGCACGATAAGCCATCAGGAACAAATGCAGGTATTGGTCCCAGTCTCGTTGATGATCGGAGACGACCTTGGCCAAATATTTGCCCATTGTCCGATTCATGCGTTCTACCATTCCATCGGACTGCGGATGTAACGGTGTGGTCCGAGTCTTGCGAATGCCCAACAATCGACAGACTTCTCCAAAGAGTACAGACTCGAAATTGCGGCCTTGATCCGAATGCAGCTCCATGGGCACTCCGAAGCGACTGAAAAACTCTTTGACTAGTACATCAGCAACAGTCGCAGCTTCCTGGTTTGGTAGGGCATATGCTTCTGGCCATTTGGTAAAATAGTCCATTGCCACTAATATGTATTTATTCCCATCGTCGGTTTCGGGAAATGGTCCGGCAATATCTATGGCTATTCTTTCCAGAGGACTACCCACATTGTACTGCCTCATAGGTGCTCTTCGTTTCCCCAAGGGTCCGTTACCAGTGGCACATAGTTCACATTTCCGGCACCACTCCTTCACGTCTTCTTTACAGTTGACCCAATAAAAACGCTCCCTAACTTTCTCCAAAGTCTTTTTCACACCGAAGTGTCCTCCTGAGACACCGTCATGGAGATGTCGCAATACTGTAGCCACTCGGCTTCTTGGAACCACGAACTGAGACCTAATGGTGGTGCCATCTTCACTCTCCAGTACTCGCTTCAGGAGATCGTCTTCCACCTTCAAGGACTCCCATTGGGCCCAATATGCTTTGAGCGTTCTGTTGAAAGGGCTGACGGCCTCCCAGGCAGGCCTTTCTCCCACGCGCTTCCATTCCAGTACCATTTTTAGTTCGGGATCAGCCTCCTGCTGTCGTTGCAATTCTTTCGGCAACCAATTGTCGTTGACGATGGTAGTCCTTAATACTTGGCAAACCCTCTCTTCCAAACGAGAGCAATGACGGCAATCCGTTGGACAGGGTCTTCTTGAAAGAGCATCGGCATTTCGATGACTAGTGCCCGCTCGATGTTCGGTGTCAAAGTCGTATCCTTGTAATCGTTCGATCCACCTTGCGACCTGGCCTTCAGGATTACGGAATTGTAGAAGCCATTTCAACGCTGCATGGTCCGTCCTCAATAAAAACTTCCGTCCGTACAAGTATTTGTAAAAGTGCTCAACGGACTTCACGACGGCCAATAGTTCTTTTCTGGTCACACAATAATTCTTTTCGGCTTTAGACAAAACCTTACTAAAATAGCCGATGACCTTTTCTTGTCCATCCTGTATCTGCGAAAGTACACCCCCAATGGCCAGATTACTTGCATCTGTGTCAAGTATGAATTTCCCTTCTGTCCGTGGATAGCTCAATATTGGTGCGGTTGTCAGGGCACGCTTCAGCTGTTGGAAAGCTGTTTCACACTCTCCGCTCCAAACATACTCGCGTCCATCTTCAGTTAGCCTTGTCAGAGGCTTCGCTATATTGGCAAACCCAGGAACGAAACGCCTATAGTAGGTACATAACCCAAGAAAACTACGAACTTGGTGTTTATCTTTCGGTGTTGGCCACT
The DNA here is from genome assembly GCA_929113105.1 of Agrypnus murinus. Lineage (NCBI taxonomy): Eukaryota > Metazoa > Arthropoda > Insecta > Coleoptera > Elateridae > Agrypnus > Agrypnus murinus. The sequence continues at coordinate 171,374,072 of OV816026.1, read as the reverse complement.
CTTGAACTGCACGAATCTTATCGGGGTCGGCTGCCACTCCATTTTGTGATACGACGTGCCCGAGATATTTCACTTCCCTTCTGAATATATGGCACTTTTTCGGACTCAGTTTCAGATTGGCTCCACGTAGTCTTCGGAACACTTCCTCTAGGTTTTTCAAATGTTCGTTGAATGATTTCCCGACTACAATCACATCATCTAGATATACCAGGCAGGTCTTCCACGACAGCCCTCTCAGGATGGTCTCCATTAGACGCTCAAAGGTGGCCGGAGCGTTACATAGACCAAAAGGCATAACCGTAAACTGCCATAGTCCGGAACCAATAGTGAACGCGGTCTTCTCCCGGTCTTCAGGTTCCATTTCAACTTGTCAATAACCACTCTTCAAGTCCAAAGTCGAAAACCATAGTGAACCAGACAGGGTATCTAACGTGTCGTCGATGCGTGGTAAGGGATAGCTGTCTTTCTTGGTCGCGTCATTAAGCTGCCGATAGTCCACACAAAATCTCGTTGACCCGTCCTTCTTACTGACCAGGACCACCGGTGATGCCCATGGACTGCTGGATGGCTCGATGACCCCTTGTTCTTCCATATCAGTAATAATCTTTTCGGCTTCTGCTCGCCTTGCTAGAGGTAGACGCCTCGGCTGCTGACGGACAGGCATAGAGTTGCCTGTATTGATTTTATGTTTTACTATATTTGTTCGTCCCTTCTGGCTATCGTCAAGAGCGAAGATATCTTGGTATCGGTGAACCAAACCCTGTACCTCTTTCACTTCTGTTCTGTTAAGGTCTTCGCACGAACTAGTAACCATGCCCACTAATTTTCCACCATGGTCTTTGGGCGCTGGTTTTGGAACATCAGCCATACACCTGGCTACTCGGAATACTGGCACACACTGTCCCGCAAGGGTACTCTTCTTCAATGTCACCGGATCCACATTAACGTTCATAATTCTCACCGGTACTCTCTTTCCAACCTTGATCAGCGCTTTTCCCACCAGTATGCCACTATGGATCTTCTTATCACAAACAGGCTCCATCATTCGCACACATCCTACCCGAAGATCTCCATCCAAACCCGCCTCGACAACCATCTCGCTTTGACCCGGCAATATCACATCTTCAGTCAGCAAAACCCTTACAATCGGATCTTCTCGTGGGTGCAAAGGAAGTTCTTCGTTACCGACCTTCAAAACACCCTCTTTCAAATCCAACGTAAAACCAAATTTTCTCAGGAGGTCCATTCCCAAGATGAAGTCATCAGTGATATCGGCTACCAGCACCTCATGATCACGTTCTTCACTTCCAATGCCAATCTTCATCTTCACCACTCCGCGTGTTGGTATCACTTCACCTGCTGCTGTACGGAGTTGAGTAGTTGTCGGTAACAATTTAATACTTGATTGTAGAACATCAGGGCGTACGATGGATTTTGTCGCCCCCGTATCAATAAGTAGTGGAACAGTTCGATTAGCAATCTTTCCATCTACAAACAAACTGCCGTTACTATTCTTTGATGTTACGGCATGGATCGTGATCTCCGGGGCATCTTCACTCGCAGTCAACGTTCGCCCCCTCTTGCCAACCCCTTTTAACTTTTCCGACGGTTGTACTTTTCTTATTTTGGGACAACGACGTTCTACATGTCCTTGTTCGCCGCAGTTCCAACAACGAGGCCCTCGAACTTCTTGATGATTCTTCTTACGGTTCTCTTCCTTCTGAAGAACTCTCATTAATAATTCTTCTAGGCGATCTTTAGAACCTCCATCTTCTTCCACAACGGTCCGAACACGCCCGTGACCTCGGGACGCTTGTTTTGCAGCTTCAAATTCTAAGGCGTGAGCAAGCGCATCATCAGTTGTTCTTGGTCGTGCCAGCCTCAATGATTGTTGTGTTTCCCCGTCTCTTAACCCATCAATGAAGGTCTGCACAGCGAGCTGTCCCAGAAATGAATCGGGTGCCGTAGGGTACGCCAATCGGACAAGCCGCGCAACATCGGCTTCAAACTCCTGCAGGCTTTCTCCATTCTTCTGGATACGATTCTTCACTTGCGCGTGATACACTTGTTGAAGATGCGCGTCTCCATATCTCATCTCCAATCTAGACACTAACAATTGGTAATCATTTTCCTGTCCTGCTGGGATTGTTTGCAGGACGTTCAACGCGTCTCCACGCAAAGCCACAGTTAGAGAAACGGCCTTTTCCTTGCGTGTCCATCCGTTGGCCCCAGCGGCCGCCTCAAATTGTTTGTAGTAGGTGGACCAAGGTATCTTTCCATCGAACGTGGGTGGTTTTACTTTTATCCCTACGGCAGGATCCTTTTCTTCTTTAAATTGTTTCTTTACTTCATTAAACGGCCTCTCAGAAGTTGAGGGAAACCGTAGTTGCCTCATTCTATCTTCCAGCATTTCGGCCATATCGTCTTTCTTAGTTGTTGGTGGTAATTGCATTTGGGCTATTTTCTCTTCTACCATCTTTATTACCCTATCTTGTTCTGCCAATCTCCCTTCCAACAGTCCTAACGCACTGGCATTCTCAAAAAATTCTTCGAAAACTTTTTCTTCCAACGCTTTGACATTTTCCAGCAATTCTCCTTTAAGCCTTCTAGAACTTTCTTCGGACTTTTCTAGTAATTCTTCTTTAAGCCTTCTAGAACTTTCTTCAGATTTTCTGGAATTCTCCAGTATTTCTTCCTTTAGCATTCTAACAGTTTCTTCGGCCTTTTCTAGTAATTCTTCTTTAAGCATTCTAGAATTTTCAAAAACTTTTTCTTCTAGCACTTTAGTATTTTCCATTAACTTTCTAGAATTCTCTTCGGACTTTTGTAGTAGTTCTTCTTTTAATATTCTAGAATTCTCTTCGGACTTTCTAGAATTTTCTTCGGCTTTTCTAGAACTTTCTTCCATTTTACTTAACAACAAACTAGTATCAATTGCGGGTCCAGGTATTTCGAAGCGGTAATTTTCAGGATCTTCCTTCTGTTCTAAAAGCCATTCTCTTAGCCGATTTATCAAAACTTCTTTCTTTCCATTACTATCCAAGTCCCTCTCGTCCAATTCCCGTTTTAAATCTATTACTAAGAGATCTTTCAATAGTTTCATCGCCATCTTAATTGTTTGTTGAAATTATTTTTAACACTAAAAATTTAATCTCACAGCACTTTATTTAATTATTACGCGATTTTATTTATTTAAAAAAAAACCTCACACCTGTAACACCACTGTAACGTTCTTTTTTAAATAATAACACAAGTGCTGTTTAAATCGTCTATTCACAAACAAATATTTATTTCTATACACTAATGAATACAATATAAATTAACGCTATGATTATAAACCATTAAATACTATTATTTACAGACTATGAATTTCTAATACAACATTTATATTCACTATTTATTTTGTAATACACAGTTAATGACTTGCTGTTGACTGCCCCTTTTTATCCGCAAAGTCGCTTTTATACCACCATACAAATCTTCTAGAAATCGCTCGAATATACCGGTATATTGCTAGAATACACTAGAAGGTTGAGTGCATTGCGCTGCCGCTCCGGAATGTTCCACGACCCATTGACGGCCGGACCAGACGATGAGTTGCACTCGTTACAGTATCATACTCTACTCTCAAATCTGTACCTGTATACATTCTTTGGAAATATAGTTGTTTGTAACAGCCCGCATCTGTCAATTTTTTTGAAAAAATGAAAATGTCTCATAAACGGTTAATTCTAGAGGCAGATTTTACTAGAAAAATTAATTTTAAAACTGCCTCAGGAATACATATCAATAATAAAAATCCGGGGTGTTTTATTTAAAATAAAGAAGTTGGTACACCCATTTCCGGTATAACCGGAAGTAGCAGAAATCTGAAATTATTTTAAAACAAAAGCACGTAAAAGCACGAAACCATTATATGCAAAATTTCAAATCGCAACTCCTATTGGTTTATCATATTCTTCTAACGAAAATTCACCGTGACATACCCTATATAGATAGTGTATCCGTTTGATCTCATATTGTTTACACAGGCAACAAAGTAAGTTTGAGTGACCTTTTATTTGTAAAACCTTACCCAGTATAGTTTTTTTGATTGCACAATTTATCATTTTAAAAAACTGGATTTAATGATGTGAAGTTTTTCTTTAATTTGCAAGTAGTGATTTTTTGCACGTATTTAGTCGGTCTGTCTTGTCTACATTTTTATATGCTTACAAATACTCTGATGTAAACATCCTACTGAATAGAAGCAAAAGCAATAAAAATTAATATTTAAAAGATAGTAATGGCAATTTTATAGATTTTTATTTACCGCAGATATCCAAACACTGTAGTTTTATAGGAGCTTTGAAAGCGCAAAAAGCCAGAAATTATATCTCAGATAATCCGTTCTTCTGCTTTGTGTCTATATAATAATTTAAACTTTTTACTATCAGATCACGTTTATCTTACCACGTACCTTTTATGCCATAAAAATATAATATGTTCACTGTCGTTTCTCTTTTTTACGACGTTTCCAAATTTCTGCTTATGCCCTATTTTGTAAGATCGGTAATTTATTCGAATACAAATGTCTGCCTCTCAAAAGATAATGAGGATGAACGTTTCGTTTCTTTTTGAACGTTAAAGACCCTAAATTAAAGATGTTTTATATAATGATAGTAAAAGTACATTCATTCAGCAGATATATAAAAGAACTTCTAGTTATGACGAGAGGAATATAACGAGGATTGCTGTTAGCCGGAGGGACGCGCGTTCGAGGCCATGTTTCAGAAAACCCAACCAAAGAAAACAAGCTAACATCGTAATATATAACATCTCCTATAATTATATCCATTATCATATAAAGCATCTCGAGAAAAGCTCTTTTATATACGCATATAGATATACAAGCGACTATCGTGCTGGAGAGGAATGCCTTTTAATATCGGCCACTTTACCAGACATAAATTTGTGTCTTAGACATAAATTCTAAATAAGTCATTAATTGTAATGAGCTACCTATTTGAATAGAAAATGCATCTTTACACGAATGGTCAGAAGTTAAATTAGAGTTAACTCGAGTTATAAATCAGAAGTTTAGAACGGCGATTCAGATAGCCTTATCAACTATTAAAACTTAAACGACTGCAAAGGATCAATAAATTATGCGCGGCTGCTTCCTCGAAGATACGGAGGGCGCTTGGCCGACGGTAATTAGAGATCTTAACCCGCAATTAGCGAAGACTATCGCCTCCTGTCGTACGAGAACTTGTCGACAGGGACCTACAGCGAGACACAGATAAATCATTTCTCCGACTCTTCCTCGCCATCACACACGCTCTGAGATGAGATAGAAGAGCGCAGAATTATTGCCTTATGTAAGAACCAAATAAAACGCAAATAAAATATGGAGAAACATTTGCTTGTTAACGAGCTAGACTTTCCCACAATTTTAACGATTCACTAACAAGGGTTTCAGAGATAAACAATAGAAGAGGAGATAGAGGCCAGGACGGACGCAACAACGTACGCATTCCGCTCTTACGTGAGCTCACTGTCAAATACGATCGTCCTTTTTATTACTTCACCTTATCAATTTGATAACAATATGGGGCGTGGATAAGTGCATAGTGTCGTTCACACCCCCTGAATAAAATAAATTTTACGGTAACTGAGAAACGCGCTTTTAACGCTTAAGAGCTCTTAGCTAGAAACATCCAGAATTAATCGTTCTTATAGATTAGTAGCCAAACAACTTTGGTTTTATAATATACAGAGTGTATTTTTGTTAAGTTGGATGCAATTTATCTTCTTTTTTTCATAATGTGAAGTTGTCACAAGAAAATATCATCTTCAATTTTGTTTGAAATAAATTACAAAGATCAAAGTCGTTGATAAACTCAGTATCTACAAATTATTACTTTACGAAATGTTCTTCAACGACAATCTTCTGAATACCGGCACGACATTTAATTAAAATAATAAAAAATCTTTTTACAACTATAGCACCCTTACTCAGTGGCGTAGCAACACCTTTTGAGGCCCGGGGCGGATTCGTCCTCGGGGGCCTCCCATGAATCTTTTCAAATATAGGTACTATATCCAGCGTTCCGAAACCTTTTTTATCTAACCCGCATTACAAGGTAATCTGATGTACAGTATTATATAAAGCTCACTGTAACTTAAACTAGCTATGTTTCGAATAATGGTTGAAAATTATCAATGCCGGATTTACTTGACATGGGGCCCTAACATGAATCTATTTGAAGAACAGTGTTAATCAAATTTTTATTATTATAATTCATATTTTGCATAAATACATTACAATCAGTACAGTAAGTAAGTTTTAAATCGAAATAGATTATGCAATAGATAAATTCTCTAATAAATATATACAATATACAAATATTACCAGAAGTTAATTAATCATTAAAACTTAAAAAGTACTGCAACTTCAATAACCCTCGAAGTTGTGGGCCCTAAGCTGAACCATTTTCAGCCTAATGGTAAATCCCTCGCTGCAAATTATTGCGTCAAAAAACTGGTTAAAAGTATTCTCAAATGAGGTTAGTAATAATCCATCAACATCATTTAACATCCATTTTTAAAGAGAAATTATAGTTTGCAGAAAATACGTATAATATGAAAATTGTTTCTCTTTTAAATTATTCATTTAACAGTGAGTTTATTGACAATTCTTTTGGTCAAACAATTAATCATAATTTATTTCAATATTTCCTATAGCTTAAAACACAATGTCATCCTGCGGTTTTTATCTTCTTTTCAGGAAAGGTAATTGTTTATAATCATTATTAAGTGTTTTGCAGTAAGCATTCCCGAGTTGTAAGTAATATTGAAAAATATGAACATTTAAAATGTAAATTTTAAAATATTTACAAAAATATGTAAAATTAAAATTAAAAAAAGACCGCCCCCCGTTGCTACGCCACTGCCCTTACTACAGTACATTAATAGTGAACTGTAACGTAGAAAATATCTTCATACATATTTATTAATAGACACTTATTTGATAAAATGACAGAATTATGTTAGGGTTAAGTGCAGGCTTATAGTAATCGGCACAGTAATTTATAATTCGTATTAAAATGTGGCAGATTCTTTATCTTCTCTGGTTTTTGTTTTATTCTGAACTTTATAATAATATATATTTTTTTAATTTTACGCCCACACTACGAAGGAACCAACATCAAAGGTCATATGCCGCTCATCTAACATGCAACACAATCACACACACCCATAGTTTGCTGCCCCAAGTGGGATTTGAACTCATGATACTTGGAATACGCTTCTGGACTTTATTAAACGTTAATATGTGGCAATGATATTGTAGAAGAATAATAATATATTCTTCTACTGTTAAGTGATTTTGGCGCATGTGAAGAATATCATGCTTCGAGTTTTCTGCACAATTTGTGTGTATATAAAGATAAGATGAACCTACTTAAGGCGGAATGCCCGGTGTGGTCAACGTTGAGAATGAATTATGAGCTTAGTTCTTATCGGAGCGCCATGTACGTGGGCTCAAGATATTCATAAAAAATATATCAAGCCGGGTACAGAAAGTTTTATAACTAAAAGTTAATAAATCCAAAACGAGAAGTTAAATATTGAAGATTATTTAAATTTGAGTCTGTACCTGGAATTTTACTGTCCTCTAGTTTTCATAACTGAGAAATTTATTTAAAAATATTAAAAAATAAATTTACAATCCTTTCCCAAAGTTGGTTGTTTTTGATCAGTGTGGTGTGTGGCCCGAATTTTGCTAGTCTCCGCCTATTCGAGCGGTGGTGGGATGAAGTAATACGACCTGATCGTTTGTGTTACCGACTCAACAATAATAAATTAATTCTTATCGTACAGTTTGACGGGTAAAATTGTCTCTCCTGAAATAATAAAATAAAAGGGAATATGAACTAAACCTTATAAACTGTATACCATTTAACATCACACAAATATTTTATAAGTTGTATTAGGTCTACTTTTTTGTATTGCCTATTTATTTGGAATATTTAATTAAATGGGGGAATTAATTTGTTAAACACACTTATTAAAATATGTGTGAATGCAACCTATGTACAATGTACATATTTCATTATTTATGGGTCATCGTTAATTGATGGTAAAACTAAATAAAAAGATAAAACTTTACTAAAGCATACATACATATAGCAATAATTGACGTACTAAACGCAAATAGTTTACTTCTGTTTAAGTAAATTTTGTGAACCTTTACAAAATATTTTTCGTATGAGTAATTATTTTTCTAAATTATTTACCAAGAGTAAGATTAGTTCTTTTGTCAATTAAAACGTCTTACGTTAGGGTCGTCTCATTGTCGCGGTCCTTTTCCCTACTTTATAATGTTGCGACAGGATGTAGAAGATTACAGATTTTCTTCAAAAATTCAAACGTTTGGTTTACTTGTGTTTGCATTTCATTGGGAAAGAATAGGGAAAGGGAAAGGATAGTCAAAAGAGAGGTTTACAACTTATAAAGCGGTAAACAGCAAAGTAATTATGCCGCGACCAAAGACAGTCGCCGCGGACTCACTAGATTAGTGCCATAAAACGGCCACAAAAGAAAACCGCTTTTCTTTTTCGAATTTCACCGCGTGTTTGTTTAGAAAGCAATGTGCTCTACGTTGCCCTGATGTCTGTCCGTCAAAATAGTTCGCGAATCAGAAAGGAACTAATAGGTCATAAATTTCAAGTAGGAGAAATCTCGTATTTAGCCTTACCCCTTCGGATTTGTGTTAGATATACCGGGTGATTTTTTAAATTTCTGATCTAGAAAGCCATGACATAATTTTAAAACAAAAGATGCGGAAAACGTAGGGCGTAGTTTGAATCGTTCGATTTGTCACAACTGTCAGATTTCAAAAATGTTGACATAAACATAACCTACTCCAGTGTTGTTCTCGCTTTTGCCGTCTTTTGTGCTTCACTGTTTCCTCGTGTTTTGAATTCCGTTTCGCCAGTTATTATCTCGGTTATTATCAAAAATCAGTCTTTTTCAAGACTAACCTTTCGTTTGTGATTGAACGCTTAGTTTTCAACGTTATTTTGGAGTGTTTTTCATCACAACAAAATGGTGTTCACACAGGAACAAAAAACATTTATGATCGAAGCTTACTTTCGTAATGGTCATCAAGTTAATTTCAACATTTCCAACAGTTGTTGTAAATTTTGAATAAATATTGTGTTAACAATGTAAATTGTTATAATTGTGAATAAATCTTGCTATTTCTTAAATCCAAGGAATAAAAATTGAAGCGAGTTGTAACCATAACCTAAACTTCTCAAGTCAATAATCACATCGAAATTGCACTTAAACTCGCAATAAAATGCACACTTTGGTAAAAGCATGTTTCGCAAATGATCACTGTTTAAATATTTATCAATTTGTTTAATAAATGTAAAAGTAAGTAGTCAATTTGTCACATAAATGACATTTGGAATAGCAGTGTGATCAACGCTACGCCCTACGTTTCGGTGACCTTCGATACGGCGTAAAAATCACGACTTACTAGATCAGAAATTTAAAAAATCACCCGGTATATTGAACAACAAGCCTTAACTCATCGTGCCTTTAGACACATAGTATGGAGTCAACAAGTTGTTTCAGTAAATGATTTATTCCTCTCTTGCAGCACAGTCCTACTCTAGGACGTTTATGATCTGCCTCGCTCTGTAAGTTCCACTCTTTACTTTATTCTTTTCTGCCAGGATCAAACTATAGTTTATACTTTAAAATGCTACAATTTTATTGGTTCAAATCAAAACGTTTTACACTGGTACAAAATGTAATCTTTGTTTCTAGAATTTTTTAATAGATGGCGTTACATCGTTTTTCTTTTATCGACTGTAATTACACGAGAGGTCTTTTTTTATCCCGGAGAAAAAAACCTCGAGCGTAATTCGATGAGATAATTTAATGAATAATAAAAAGGAATAACTAGGTAATTATGAAGAAGTCAAGAACACATTTATTAACTTGAAAATGACAATTATTAAAAACAATAATCAGGTTCGAGAAAGTGTGCCATGGAAGTTTAAACACATTTTATCCAGATGCAAAGTTAGGGCTAACTTTATCCGATGTCAAAGTGACAAATGTATCGCGGCTTATGGGATTTTTTATACATGAATTAAATTATCCTTAAAATTATATCACTATTGTTAAGTTTAAATTAATTGATTTTTGCTGTAACACTTTAACTTTAAAATGCTTTTTCATAAAGCTATTTTCCTCTTTATCAGATAAAATTCGAAAGATTATTTTATGAAGTGTGCCTTCTGAAAATAGGCAATCAAGACTCAGTCATGCTCTCTTGGTTGCCTATCCGTTGTTCTGCTAACTTTATAGAAAAATTTAGCTGTGTAAATCGGGTCCGGCTCGACAGAATAAAAAAGTATAGTGCTCTGTGACAGATGTCGTTTTCATTTGTCCCCAGAGTGTGCCCTATCCAGCCAAATGTACGTTTCCTGGTCTCCTTGTCGATTTGAATACGTTTTGTTTTTTACCATAACTATTCGTTTAATATGACTTACTTCATTATATGTCTCAAGCAGCGATTTACAAAGCTTTCTAGATTTTCTTAACATCTATCTTGTAACAAACCAGATTTCGCTACTATACAGTAGTACAGCCTTAGCCTTGGCACATGCTTTGAAATCTCGTTTGTTTCCATTTTAATTGCCTACATATTAAGATCCTTTAACTGATCCCGCTAACTTTGTTATCTAAAGAATTTTGTCAAACTTTATCCATCATTACAATAAACAATAGAGGTGACAAAAGATACCCGTGCCAAACTCCCGATACTGATTCAAAGGTTTTCGATAAAGATCGTCCTGTTTATCCGAACATCCAATAACATTCTACTGAATTTGAAGCTAATGCATATACGATCCTATTTGGTTCTGTGTACTATATCGCTGGTAGACCTCCACGTTATTGTATGTACGTTTTTTCGGGGGTACCATCATTTTCTTATGCTGCCTGCATATGTTCTATTTAACTGAAAGGATTATTTAATCTCAAATTCTGTTTCTTCAGCTGCACGCTACACTCGGCCACCAGAGTATCGCTTCTACCAATAGGGTTCACCACAAGAAGGTGAGGTTGGTGTACGATAATGCCCAAACTATTGGCGGCAAATTCTCAATTTATACATCAAGTCTGCAGATTCGTTTAAGCAAACATTAAAAAATATACGAGTTTTGGTCCTTCTAAATTCGCCATGAATTTTTGAACGCGAAGAAGTTAGTATTTCGGAACTTCTTCAATCAAGGACAGTACGTTAAGGGAAAAAGGCAATAAGAAAGGATAAGGGTATAGAGTATTTTAACGATGGACTAGCACGACTACCTGCTAGATGAGTTTGTGAGTTAAAACAGATATTTTACATAAAGATAAATAAAATATGTCATTTCGACCTGCAAACTTCTCCTCCACTTGTTAGGATCGGTTATTGAGCAGATACTCCCTAACGAAGATACTCTAGATCTGTTGAAGGGGGAAAAGGTCGAATCAAAAGACGTTAATGGAGGGCATTAAGGCATCATTCTAAGATAATGCTATTTTGGAGATATTTCGAGTCCTGAGAAAGCAGTGAGCCATTTACAAGGTAACTGAATATTTCGTTGAAAACTTTAAAAGTAATTGAATGGGATAATGCAACAAGAATATATTGATACAAAATGTATGGAACCCTTTAAGTAGCTTTGAAACACTTTAGTTAAATAATATGCTGAATTCAAAACTGATGTCGACAGTATTACCATGATAGTAAGTTTTTTCGGAAACTTTACCAACCTTTGTATTTTAAATGGGATATATTTGCCCTGTATTTTTCTATTTTTTTGAGTTCCCTCAGTAATTCTGCACAAAATTTGTGTAGCATTCTCTATATCTAAGTTCAACCTCTTTCGAAGTATTTTAACTTTTAACTTCATAGGTAATATTAAATAGAAACTTTTAATAAATAACAAAGTAGGTGTAGGCTCATAAGTAAATAACTTTTAATGTTACCTATGAAGTTAAAAATGTTAAAATATCTCGAAAACAGTTGAACTTAGGTATAGAGAATGTTACACAAAATATGTGTATGATTAGGTACTAAGAGAACTCAAAAAATAGAAATATACAGGGTGTCCTATTTAAAATACACAAGTTAGTAAAGCTTCCAAAAACCTAACATCTTGGCAGCACTGTCGACATCCGATTTGAATCCAGCATATTATCTAAATGAAGTGTTTCTAAACTCGTCTCGATCGTGCAAGCCGTTTTCCATACTTGTCTGCCACATTGTATATATTTTATAGAAAAGTACACCGATAATAAAGAAAGGCGTCAGAATTAAATGAGATTACTTATAGATGATTATGGTGAAGACGGAACACAAAAACTGAATGATGCAAAATGAACAACATACTGATCAACTGATCGAGCTATTAAAAAACAATTGATCGAATCATTTACGATAACGCAGTACCACAGAAATCCTTTGCTGAAATGCTACTCCGAAATTGTACGAGATTATAATAGAAAGGGTTTAGCGTGAAGAAGGGTATGCATTTGCACGGGAGAAGAAACGCAAATAAAAAGTACATCTGTCTCGATAGTACGTTTTGTATAATTTGTTTTTGCAGTAATACATTTTCATTACAAAACAAGTCCGTATATATTTAACGAAAAAGAATTACAAGTCTAACCACGTACACAGGTATTTACTGTTGATTTATTTTTGAAAAAGTCACTTTAAATGAAATCAGGTTTACAGGCAAGTGACATAACGAGAAAATGAATATTAAGAAATCGGAAATACACAGTTATATAAAATCATAATATAACATGTTATTATGAGTATTTCTTTTAATCAATTACGTAACTTGGGTATGTCTTGGACATCTGGAAAGGCTCCTTACCTAACAACAGAATTTGGTTCAGAAAAGATGACGATGTCGAAAAACGACAACAAGGAAAATCTTTTTGTATTACAGACGCAACAGGGAAGATAATAGAACTTCAAATCTCCTTAGACGTTGTTAGGAGGAAGGAGGGGGTAAGTAGGAGTCGCTTGCTTATTAGCATATCTCTTAGCTGAAATATGTGTTTAAATTTAAACACACTTCACTTTTAGAATATAAATTATATATGGATGCGTTATTTGGTTTGTATCTTTACTAAACATTTTTACCATGTCCGTATGCCGTATGGGCTCCAATAATGCTGTCTGCACTTTCCGGCAAAATAATGCGACTCTCCGTCAAACAAAAACAGCAAGTTAGGAACATTTAAATGTAAATGGAGCTCATGAAGTCTTACAATTCTTTTATGCATGTAAATTGTAAAACATTTAATAGATTCTGTAGACAACACTAAAAAGCAAAAAAGAAAAAGTAGCTGCTTTTTTTCGTAAAATGGTAATTCTTGGTCAACTAATCCACTTCTGAGTATCATTTTGAGTGTCGAGATTTTCACAGATTTTCGTGCGTTTAGTTCACAGTCCCTTTTTCGCCTTTTTGATCTCACTGTACGCAAAACCGGTAACTGTTGTTGACATAAGATATGAAGCACGAAAAAGCATAAACGAAGCACTAACATTTGGCATAAAATTTATGAATTACAAAAATAAGTTGCTTGCAGCCATGAGGTAGTGTAGCGACTAGCGTGCTAGTCTCTCACCCAAGCGAACCGGGAATGTATCTCTGGTTAAGATTTTCTACAGTTTTCCTTAGTTGTAACACAAATGTGAGATATGTGCTAAACCATCTGTAAGTCGACTGCAGCCGCACGATGGACCTCCGTAATAATAATAATCGCCTCTCCCTGCCGCATATGCTTCATAGCTTCTGGGGCCTGGTTCATCAGGCAATGTGTAGTAGCAAGGTGAATTATACACGAAAGCGGTTGCTGTTGCTGATATAAAATATGAAGCACGAAGAAGCAGAATTGAAGCACTAAAGATTGCACGGACTTGCGACTTTTGTGCTTCACAAATGTCTGCCTACTAAACGGCCCCCACTTTTTTGATCTCACTGTACGCAGAAATGGTACAACAAAAATGTTGTTGACATAAGATATGAAGCATAAAAAAGTATAAACAAAGCACTAACATTTGACATAAAATTTATGAATTACAAAAATAAGTTGCTTGTAGGCGTGAAGTAGGTATGAGGTATAAGTGAGGTAGTATAGCGACTAGCGTGCTAGTCTCTCACCCAAGCGAATCGGGATCGAATCTGGTTAAGGTTTTCTACAGTTTTCCTTAGCTGTAACACAAAAGTGGGATATGTGCTAAATAATAATAATAATAATAATAATTACTACAACCCATAACCTTAACCAAGGCCCCAGAAGCTATAAGCTTGTGCGGGAGGGAGGGGGCGATTATTATTATTATGTAGGCCCAATGTGCGGCTGCAGCCGACTTATAGATGGAACAGCGCAAATCCCACATTTGTGTTACAGCTAAGGGAAACTGCAGAAAACCTTAACCAGATCTGCCAGCGCCGGGAGTCGAACCCGGACCGCTTGGGTGAAAGTCCGGCACGCCAGACATTACACTACCAAGGCTGTTAAACCATCTGTAAAGTCGGCAGCAGCAGCACGATGGACCTGCGTAATAATAATAATCATCATCTCTCCCCCCCGAACATGCTTAATAGCTTCTGGGGTCTGGTTCACCAGGTAATGAGTACTAGTAATTATTATTGTATTACCTATTATTATTTTATACAATTATTGCACTATACACGAAAGCAGTTGCTGTTGCTCCTATAAAATATTGAAGCACTAACGATTACACGGACTTATTGCTTTTGTGCTTCATAAATGTCTGCCAACTAAATGTTCCCCACTGTTTTGATCTCACTGTACGCAAAAACGGTTACTGTTCTTGGCATAAGGCATGAAGCACGAAGAAGCATAAACAAAGCACTAACATTTGGCATAAAGTTTTATGAATTAAGAAAAATAAGTTGCTTGCTGGCGTAAAGTTGGGTTGGCGGTTGGCATTTAAATTTAATTGCACTACACGTAAAAACGGTTGCTGTTGGTGGTATACGATGTGACGCACAATTGAAGCACTAACGGTTACACGGAAAAATGTCTGCTTACTTCACGGTTTCAAAATCTTGAGCTCCCTAACATAAAAGCCGATTGTGATCCGGTAGGAAATTGAAGACGTATGTTTGGACACTCGTTACTTGTTGTAGATTCTATCTAGTATCTACCTGATATATATTGAGGGTACATTTTAATGTTGAAACAATTGGCAGGTTAAGAATTTAATAAAACTTGTGAAACTTTTAATCAAGCCGATTGTGATCCGGTAGGAAATTGAAGACGTATGTTTGGACACTCGTTACTTGTTGTAGATTATATCTAGTATCTACCTGATATATATTGAGGGTACATTTTAATGTTGAAACAATTGGCAGGTTAAGAATTTAATAAAACTTGTGAAACTTTTAATTAATCTTTTGATTTTTATTATATGTATTTTATAAACAGGATACTCAGCAGAAAATGGAAACCAGACATACTGGATATTATGTTAATTAAGAATTTCGCAATTCCCGTACATCAGGAGGTCTTACATGAATTAGATTCGGATCATCTTCCAGTGATTATAACTTGTGACTCATTTCCATCGATTATTCCGCCAACGGCTAGGTTATACAACGGTAAACTAAATTGGCGTGCGTTCACGATCGATATTAGCAAAACCTATGTGTGTCCTAGTAAGATTAACACGATAGTCGATATTGAGACAGCAATATAATAATATAAATAAAGTTTAGCCAATTTACTCTCTTTACTTAGTATACTCTTTTTTGATACTACAAATCTGTATTTGCCAAACTTGTCGAAAAACTGATTTAATTTTTTGATTTAATTTTGACTCTTCGACATCTTCTCGTCGCTTTTGTTTTATGATAATATGTTTTATATGTTTCACTTTCATATGCTACAGTGTATAATTCAACGCCTTTTCCTTTACAGTAACACTGCCTATCCAATAATTAATTAATTATACTAATCAACAAAATAATTTAGTAAAGTTTAAATTTTTTATATTGAATGGAATTAACAAAGTGCAAGTGGAAGATCAGCGATGGCTGAACTTGCACCTTGAGGTTCTATACATTTGGTACAATATGTATTGATTTTTATTTAATGTGTATATGTGTATTTTCATATTTTCATTATAATTTATTTATAATCAATAATAATTTATGTATTATAAAACTTTTTGTATGCCAGATGTGTGGAATAAACGTATTATTATTATTAATAACAGATTTAACGAATCAAATAATGGCATCAGTCAAAAGAGTGTCACTTTCTACAACAAAAATGCGACGAATAAGTATATCCTAGCCCAAGCTCACACTGATTAGTGAAAAACATCGTATGAAGCGATTATGGAACAGAACTAAAAATAAATTTTTCAAACAACACCTATCAGCATTATCTAGAAGACCAAAATCCCAATGACCCTAACATGTGGCGCGCTACCAAGAGAATATTAAGACAACCTCAACAAATACACACATTAACCAATGGCACCATTAATATATCTACGGATAAAGGCAAAGCTGATTTTTTCGCCGACCATCTGGCTAAAACTTTTTCCATTCACACTGATTTGAATAACAGTCCACATAAACAAATCTTAGAGCGTGTAGACAAAAATACTCATGAAACATCTACCTGTTTTGATCCTGCTTCTGTTGAAGAGCTCACATATCACATTAAAAAACTCAAAACCAAGAAAGCACCCGGTTACGACCTCATTACCAATGAAATACTAAAAAACCTACTGAAAAAGATCCTTGCAGCTCTATGTACTATATTCAACGCTTGCATGCGATTAAGCCACTTTCCATCCTGCTGGAAGCATGCGGAAATTCTTTTGTTCCATAAATCAGGGAAGCCAAAAAACCAACCCGATAGCTACAGGCCAATTAGCTTGCTGCCAACAATCAGCAAATTATTAGAAAATGTTATTAAAACCCGACTAGCAGTCTTAGATAAAGAAATAATTCCTGAACATCAATTCGGCTTCAAGCCCAATCATTCAACAATTCATCAATTACACAGAATTACTGAAACCAAGCAGTATACAATTGGTTTGTTTCTCGATGGACCTAAGGCATTTGACAGAGTGTGGCATAATGGTTTAATTTACAAACATTTATCGGCCGAAATACCACTCGACATGATCTTAATTGCCTCTTATTTGCAAAATATAACATTTCAAGTAAACATCAATGGACAGCGCTCTGAACAAAAAATAATCAAAGCGGGAGTTCCACAGGGTTCGGTGCTGGCACCGTTGCTTTTTAATATTTATGCCCACGATATCCACTTAAATGACCATGTTGATGTAGCCACATTCGCAGACGACGTTGCTTTACTTTCACAACACAGCATTCTCGCAGAAGCCACACAGAAACTGCAAACATATTTAACAGCATTCGAAGACTGGTGTAAAACGTGGTGCATAGAAATAAATACTGCGAAATCGCAAGCAAAGATTTTTACACTGCGCAGATATGCTGAGCCTCCAAACGTTAAAATTGGCCAACAACCTGTACAATGGTTGTCACAACATGCGCCTGTGAAATGCCTAAGTATACTATTAGACAGCAAACTGACATGGAGAGCACACGTTAATCACAAGTTAAACGCAGCTTATGCCAGATTGGCAATGTTGTACCCTATTCTTAACAAGAAATCTCATCTAAAAATCGAATGCGGATTGATGATCTATAAAAGTATCATTCGACCAATTGCTACCTATGGTAGTACAATTTGGGGTCCAACATCAAAGACTAATATCAACAAAATCCAATTATTGCTGAATAAAAGCTGCAGAATAATTTTTAGTGCCCCATGGTTTGTTCGTAATCAACAACTCCACTACGAATTGTAGCTTCCAACAATAGAACAGTTTATCCGTATAGTAGCAAAGAATTATTTTGCTAACCTAACAGTGTTCTAGTGCGGCCTATTACAATCCCGGCCAGAAAACTATTCACCCACATCTAAAACTGAGGCTACCACAAGACTGTCTTCTCTCAGAAAGTGCCAGTTCTACGAGGGGGGTCCCAGAAGTACCCGACCTGACCAAGAGGTGGCGGTAGTTATTTGAAAATATCACTGTATTGGAAAGTACGCAGTCTATAAAGCATATGTTTCAAGTTTCAAAGTGCCAAGTTGTTCAGTATTTGTTTGGCAGCCATCAATAGTGAACGTTGTCAGTGAATTTGTGAAAATGGAGAAAATTAGTCATCGTTATGTGATACAATACTTTTATTTGAAAGGCCTCAGCCCAACCAATATAAAAGCTGAACTGGATTCTACTCTGGGTGAGTCTGCTCCTTCGTTTACAACAGTTAAATTTTGGGTAGCTGAGTTTAAACGAGGCCGTACGAGCTGCCAAGACGAGCATCGCAGTGGTCGACCAAATGAGGTGACGACTCCAGAAATGGTGAAGAAAATCCACAAAGCGGTACTTCATGATCGTCGACTGAAAGTGCGCGAGCTAGCAGACGTTACGGGCATTTCAAAAAGTGCGGTACATCGCATATTCTCTGAAAATCTGGACATGAGAAAGCTGTGTGCAAGATGGGTGGCGCGTTTGCTCACACTCGAGCAAAAACAGTGTCGTGAAAATGTTTCAATTGAGTGTTTAGCGAAGTTTCACAGCAACAAAGCAGAATTTTGGCGCCGTTTCGTAACAATGGATGAAACATGGGTCCATCATTTCACACCCGAGACAAAAGAACAATCGAAACAATGGACTCAAAAGGGAGAACCGGCTCCAAAGAAGGCGAAGACCGTTTCATCTGCAGGCAAGGTTATGGCGTCGGTTTTTTGGGATGCGCGTGGAATAATTTTTATTGACTATCTCGAAAAAGGAAAAACTATCAACGGCCAGTATTATGCAAACTTATTGCAACCTTTGAGCGAAGAAATCCAGCAAAAACGGCCGCATTTGGCTAAAAAGAAAGTGTTGTTTCATCACGACAACGCGCCAGCTCACAAATCCGTTATTGCAATGGCCAAAATTAATCAATTAAAGTTTGAATTGCTAGCTCATGGACCATATTCGCCAGACTTAGCCCCCTCGGATTATTTTCTGTTCCCAAACTTGAAAAAATGGCTCAGTGGTCAAAGATTTTCCAACGATGAAGAAGTGATGTCAGCAGTTAATGGCTATTTTGAGGAGCAAGACAGTTCTTATTATAAAAAGGGTATCGAACTTTTTGAACACCGCTGGGAAAAGTGTATAGAGCTGAAAGGAGATTACGTTGAAAAATAAATAAATGCTTTTCCAAAATTTTTGTGTTTTCTTTGTTGGGTCGGGAACTTCTGATACCACCCTCGTAGTGATGAAAGTGATAATTAAAATATAACTTGTAAACTATTTTTTACACAGTGCTAGGTACTATCTCAAATGTTATTAATGACAACATTTAACATGTGTGATCAGTGTCGCGAATAGCACTTTCTGCTGAACCGACTAGAAAGAAACAAAAAAAAATAAACATGATACTGATTAATAAACATATTAGTGTGAAAGGTTAAAAACAAGCATTTACTTAAAACACACAGAAAAATTAAAAAAAGACTAGCAAAGATTTAAAACCTATCGATAATCTATGTAATTAATTAGTTGCTAATTATTAGTAAATTAAATGTCTAACAAATAAATTAACTAATTATTTTTGAAATAAGGACTCCAGCAAATGTATTACACTAAAGTAAACGTTGAAGCTTTTAAAGGGTTCTGATCTCATTTTCAGTGTTAATTAAGATATTATATTAAGATATTAAACGAAGAAAATTTTCATTCGGTTAAGAAAGAGAATTAATTAAATGAATTAGTTGACAGCCCTACTTTATGTAAAACATGCAAGTGGCAAAAAATTAATAATTTGATATATTGCAAAAGCTTTTAGTTCATTGTCTATACCTTTGGTCTACCCATTAACTTAATTAATTGGTTATTACTAGTTAATAATACACAATTAGGTGAGTGATAAAATAAATCAATTAATTAAAGTTAATATATACCAATAAACTCGAATAGTACACTTTCCAAGTGAATCAATAACAGGCTTTTGCTATGATAACCTCGCTCAATCTCTTTCTGCAAGTAACTATGGAATTGAAATTAAACATTTAAAAGATTTGAGCCCCGGCATAATTCGTTTGTAATTTATTTTTGTGTTTCAAATTAATTTTCTAGAATTTTACCATCTTGCGCTTTTTGTTATTTCATATTCTGTGTCTTGTTTCGAACTCAACTTACTCATATCTGTTTTATTATATTTAAAAAATAGTTTTGCAATTTTTTTCTTTTATTTTAAATTAATATTAGCAGCATTTTTTATTTTTAAGGAAGTTAGTAGTAGTATGTAGATATACAGGTTGAAAGAATATTATACTGAAATCAGGAACAGAAATTGTTCCAAAAATCTAGGAGCACAGGAACGTGGCAATTAATTAGTCAAAAAACCCAGACTACATTTAATCAAACAATGACAATGCCGGCATAAGTGTCGAACAATTAATGAATCTTACATTATTCGAATTGTAGGAAGAAGTGGAAAATAGTATGGCAGGAAGATAGTGGAAACATATTCAAACTATAGGCTAGAATGTTTATTGAGCGCCACTGGGTTTGCATTATTTATGGTCACTGATTGATGTTAACAAATGGTTAATTTAAAAAATATTAATAAAATTAAATTGTTAATTGAAGCACCCTGAAATCTAAAAGTGAGGCTAAGCAAACAATAAAACAAAACATTATTATTATTATTTATAGATATTTATTTATTACTTGTGGATTATATTCGAGTTTCTTTTCTCTGTATACAATTAAAACTACGTTGATTTAATTATAGCCCATATATTAATTAAGATCTTAAAATGGTCTAAATATAGATTATAATTAAAAGTTATAATTAAAACAAAAGAAAATCATGCTTTATCGCTACAGTAAAGCAAAGCGTAGATCTAATTTATTCTTTTAATAAAAATAAACAAATAAAAATATCGTTAGTCTAAAGAAAAAAAATCGATACTGCTAAATCTTAAGCTGGTTAGAGAGAGACCTTTTTTTATTAAACACTTACTCGGCTTATAATAAAACAAAAAGAATTAATAAAAATATTAGCAGTTCCTAATAACAGACTTATTACATCATATACTGAAAGATTTTTATTAATACTTGCATTAGCAATTGTTTCATCTTAAAATGCTTACAGCACAATTTAAATGATTAAGTTGAATCGAAAATAAAACTCTAGAAATGGTTACTTTCTGTCATAATCCAAACATAGTTAAATATCCCTTTTCTAATTTGATTAGTTTATTTAAACAAAAATGCATATCCTCGAACCTGCATGTACTTCCTAATTACGTAATCTTCGTAATTCGTAATTACGTAACTTAAAACTCACAAGGCCATAATCTCCTTGATACATATCTTGCCATTTACAACTAATTCCTTCTCATTCCATGAAATAACAAACCACAATAACCACTCCGCAAATTTAATCTCCATAGATTTAATCGTCATAAATGTAACACTCTATGCAGACAAATTGCTTGGAAGGTATATACGTCTACATAATTGTTACAGTAAATTCAAGCCGTCTAGTTGCTCTTTCTAACAAAATCAATACAATATTTCAACGGGACACATTTTACTTTACCTTTTACCAGTGGGGTAGATAATCCTATGGAAGGAGCAATACGAAAAAACATTATCTATAATTTAAAGTATAGGTACAGTACATTTGTTCATTTATTAAACATACGAAACATGATGGAAAAGAAAATTACTATTTTAAATCCTTGATAAACTTTAATGCATTCTTGGAATCTGGAAGGGGTAATCATCCCTTCCAGGTTCAAAGGAGGTAATCTCCCTCCACCCCCACTATCTACGCCGCTGCCTTTCATAATATCGAAAAACCACTAAAACCATACTATCAGTTAATCAAAATAACCTCGCCACGAACATGTCTCTCCGAAATTCAAAATAGATTTTTAAGATAGAAACAAGTAACTATGATGCCCTAGGGTCTATGGCCGAAAAAAGCATAGAGACAAACAAATATTTCAGCGGAAATAATAGGCCCGCAAGCACTAGCGACTAACGGTAATAATTATTTGTCCAAGTAGAGAAGAAAGCGCTTTTTTTCGCTCGAGCGTTATCAAAGCAGGCATTTGAGCAACAGTGAAAAGCGTTTTCGTATCGTGTTAGACACAATATCTTTTTTACGGCGTGTTTCAAAAAGATTTTCTCCACACCCTAAGATTTTTTAATCTTCAAATTTTAAAACAAATTTATACTTTATAAGATATTATGTAATAAATTGCAACACGGCAACATTAGCATTATTGCATAGCGATGTCGCGTATCGATGATGTCTCTTGCTCCATCTGAAACAAAATATCTTAATCAAATAACATTTCAAACTCACCGACTACGATGCAACTTATGCAGCAGGGAACTTAAATTTCCCCATTTAGTTAAAAATATCACATTCGAAAAAACATTAGATCATAGCTCCGGGCAAGCATACGAACACTCCAAATAGGATAGAGGCGAAGGATAACGAGAACTCCACTCCAATCATTGTTTTGATTGGTTATGTTCACAAATATGTACTGATTTGATAATTGTTGGGTGACTGTTTGAAGATCCTAGATTTTAGCTTGAATATTCGTCGAAGAAGGTCTGAACACATTTCAAGCACTTAACGCTGACTGAATCTTTGTCCAATTATAATTCTTTATGGATGAATCTCTATAATACAAGTGAGACATACCTCAACAGATAATGTTAAACATTCGTGCCTACTTTACAAATTTTTTCACCAGTTCAGTTTTCTAACGCTTTTCTGACATTTGAGATCGTCCTATACTTTTGATATAAGAATTAAAGAATATATTCTGATGTTAAGAGGAGTTTCAATTTCTATAACAGCTGTAGAAATAATCTAAGGAGATATCGTTTTTGATTTATGATGGTAATACAAAAGTAATCGTCCATCTTCTATGCGCTGCCCTCTCAACTTCTGATAACTCATTATTAAAAAAATCTTCGTTCGACACGCAAACATTTTACTGAACAGCCAAGCTTACTGCAATACGAACGCCGATAAACAGATCGCAATAATATGTTAGCACGATTCTAACGCGATCCGTGACTTCCTAAGTCAAGACCGAGTTTAAACAGCTCAACATCCAGGTCTGGCATTTTAAGCTAGATTTTTAAGCTAACTAGATGTAGTAACAGATATGCTGGAAGTGGACGTCGGGGTGACAGTTCAGGTTTTTCGTTCATATTGACCTTCTCGGATATATTGTGATACAATTATACTAGGCTAACTTCGGAATCTTTCGAAGGGTCGGATAATCGGCTACTCTTCGCCTCTCCCTTATTGGTAGCAGTTTTTCCGGTTCGGTAATGTTCGGGTATCTTCGAATCATGTCAGGATATCATCCAATCGATTGTTCTTCGATTCGACTAAATATAACGGATCTTGTGTTCGTTGTTACTACGGTTCCTCGGTCCAAGGATGGTGAAAATCGTCTTCGGTGACAATCGGCAAGTCTCGATAATCTTCGGGTGCTGCAGCGATTCGTAACGGCAACTTTGCCTGAAGGCGATGGATAGTTTCCCAGTTGACGGCGGTAGTCCTCGAGTGCCAGTTGCTTTAACGTGGTTAACTCCACGAATTCAGGTAGCTGCTAATGGGGGAAGGCAATCCAAAGTTCCGCTGAAGTCGTAGAGGTCAATACAGTCTAGATAAATCAGTGGGCGCGTTCACTGCGCCTATCTGACTTACTAAGGATTCAGTACTTTCCTGGATACTAGCCGTCTGACTGCTAGTTAGTAGCTTTTGCTTCCAGGACTGGCTTCGAGTTCAGGAAATGAGCTGCCTATCTCTGACCAGCGCAGGCTGTTTTAAGGGTGTTCGAGGTACATGGAGGAAATTGTAGGAGTAAGGCGAAACGCACGCCGAGGAAGGGACGCGTAAGCCGCTTATCCGAGCGGCTAAAGATTGCAATATCCAAAATATTTATTTAATCCCAATCAATTAATAAATTAAATTAACTTCGTTACAATCCTTACGAGAACTGGACTACTGTCCAGAATGACGATTGTTGATTGGCGAAAAATGTGTAACTGAAAGAAAACCCTTATTGAATGGAAACTCGCGTATGAAGAATTCCGCTATATATCTCCCTATATATAGATTTTGTATAATAATACCCCTCAGTCTGAGAACTACCTTGAGTTTCCTATTGGGAACTGAAGATGCCTAGGCGAAAGCTAGCAATACCCCCACATAAGGCAATAATAATCAAGCAAGGCTTTTCCTGTTCTTACATAAAAAGATTGATGGAGTCAGTCTACAAAAATCTTTTGATAAACTACTTTCCTATTGTACAACTAACAAAAGTTTAATAATTATTTTCTGAATATGGGATCTGGAAAGCCAGTAATGTGGATAATGTTAATCTTGTTTGTTGTCAGATAGGAACAAATGAGATGCTAGATTACAAGTTTTGTAAATATGGTAAAATTTCAAATACTGTATTGATAACTATTCTGATTTTGATAGCTCCTATATAACTCATTTGATACAGTGACACAAACTTTAGAGAACTGTTTCGCCCAATGAAACTTTTTGTCTACAACATTAACATTAACAACTTACTTCATCAACAATGAAGTAAGTCAAATATTCTGTCTCGAATTCCTCTCATTTTATCATCGAGTCTGAAGTTTAGCTTAACTTAGCTGTCTTCCTTACAACAGCGCATCGTTAGTCGTTACCTTACTAGTTAATTAAATACACAACTCTACGGAGAATTACGCATAGATACTTTCCGGCTGTTCCTTGAAACATCTTTTCGTCTCTCTGTAGACTAGTGAATACCGTCAAAACAAAAAACCAGGTTCACTCAACAAAACATACTTAACGTACGTAATTATCACTAGTAAACTGAGTCAACAACTCAGATAGCGTTATTTTAACGTGGCGCACCTTATACAATAATCACCATAGACCTCCTTTCTGGGACACGCATTTTGATACGCTTAATTAGCGCACAACCGTAGTTAACAACGATGGAAGTGAGGTTATTATACATCCTCTACTAGCTATTCCGGCTAGTACCGGGGCTATAATCGTGCTCACCCGTCGGGTTCCTTCTTCTAAGCGATGTGTCCCTAGTCCAGCTACGGACTTTACACATAAGTAATGGGACCACTACCCGACCGAATCCAACCTCGGTGGTTACACCACCCCAGTCTACCAAATTATAGCGCCTGGTGTGCCCCTGTCAGTGCTTCTTTTAATTCTACCAAAGCAGAATCCCCGTATGTACCCGTTATGGTGAAGTTTACTTGAGCGTGAGAGGCTATACATTCGCATCAACACCTCGTAAGCGTAGTAGTTCTCGGGCGGTTTCTGAGGATCATACTATTGAAACTGCACTTTCGACTTCAATCACATCTACCTATTGGCATGCAGTTTCTCATTGGCCTGGGTTTACCTCCCCAATCTGGATAAACTTCGCTTGATTCCCCTTCATCAGACCAAGACTACGGTAAGAATCAATTCCAGCCACACCGGTACTCATGTATCAGAATTTCCTCATCAATGTTAATGAGTATTTCGTCGAGAAACGCTTTCGTGAATCTCTACCACACATTACTTTACTTCTGACTGTATCGTCCGTTGCCTCTCCTCAGGTTTCGTCTCGGATATTAGTGAGTCGGTTTATCCGACACCTCTAACGATGACCTGGTTAACCATTCCAAATCTCGTCTCCGATCTTAGTGTAAAACAACCTCCGACACCTGTAACCTGTGGCACGTTTCCATTCCAAACCTGGGATTGGATAGATATGACCAGTGGACAATCATAGATGGGTTAGATTAGGTCAGATTAACGGATGACCAGAGGAAAATAATATGGACAATTCTTTAAGTTACTAACAGAAGCTGCCGATCAAGTTCTTTTAGTTATTGCATTTTAGTTAGACAAGAACCACCATTGTACAAAAAATTCCCATTGAACTAAAGATCAGGTTGACTGAAAAGCGCAAGTGAACTATACGTCAATTGGGACGCGCCAATAAATATAGATGGCGCTGTACAGCAACAAAATTAAACAAAATGACTTTGATATGCGGTAGGTGATTATGCAGACAACCAATGAGACGCATACTTTAGTTGTAACATAACCTTCAAACCTTCCAATTTGACAATTATCCTACCGCATAATCAGTTTTTATAAAATTCCGCTAGAATGCAGGTCAGTCTTTGGCGCATCCCAATTAGGATAAAGGTGGGTACTCAGACTGCGGATTTTGACAGCGGATCGGCGAAATCATTTTCTTTTGTATCTGTCTAGTGTCACAAACGGAATTATTTCAAATTGAATACTTTTATAATTTCTTAATTTACGTCCCGTTTGGTACAAATATCGTGCAAGGTTAAGCTCATCTGCCCACGTTATTCAAGCAGCTGCGAGCCGCTTTGCCTACGACTCGTCATTTATAGGATAATATAAACCGCACGTTGCACTCCAGCTAATCATTTCGGGCTAGTGCATTTCGTCATAACATTATATAGGCGTTGGCTTAATGCTTATCGCACACGCGAGCAGCTGCTGTTATGCGAAGAAATCCTAATGGACATGCGATCGACCCACGGCAAACACGTGAGTCAACTGCTCTCTTCCAAAGGACTATTACTCAACTCACAGCAACCCAAAGCTGAATACCAAACAAGGAAACACCAACGACTACCCAGAACCGCTCGTTGCACAGTACCTACGTTTCACATTAAGATGCGAATGTCTTCCG
Source organism: Agrypnus murinus (assembly GCA_929113105.1). Classification (NCBI taxonomy): domain Eukaryota; kingdom Metazoa; phylum Arthropoda; class Insecta; order Coleoptera; family Elateridae; genus Agrypnus; species Agrypnus murinus. Next base: position 171,347,147 of record OV816026.1, on the reverse strand, counting down.
CAACACACAGTATATAAATCCGCTTGCCCTGGCTTAGAATTCAGTCAGTGCCATGCCTCGAAGAAGTCACATCCAGAAGCAAGAGGGTAAGCAACCTTTTTATTAATTAATAGTAGAGCATCTAGAATATGATACTCTGGGGTATTGATTACCTGATCCTCTACTGCTTAGTTCTGCTTAGTTATTAGGGGGTTGTGCCAGGCTCTCTATGCTTAGTTGTAGTATTCTAAGAATCCAGATTACCGGATTTCCTAGCGCTTAGTTGTAGGACTTAGTGCTAATACAGGGTGGTCCCGATTGCCCTCATCATTAATCTTAGATTTATGAGGACTTGCCTGTCCTCATACTTATTTGTAATCCAATGTATTCATTGTATCCTACTGTTTTATTGTTTAGTATATAGATGTTTTTATGACCTGTGTTTACGGTCTAACCCTACCTCTGACTACGTCTTTCAGCCACGAAAACCCCACGTGACATTCTCATAATGCGGATTGATTTCTGCTGCTTTGTAGTTTCTTTTATTTTGGCATGTTGGCGTCACTCATTGAATTTTTGTGTGTGATATACCAGATATACGCCTGTACCAAAATGCAACCCATAATATTACAACATAACCCAATATGTACTGCTATATGCACTGCTATGCTATATGTACTATTTCGAGATAAATAATAATTGGCATGCCAGATTTTTTCCTTTTTCCAGACTTTTTCCATAGGACACTTTTCTGTAATAAAAATATAAGATTGGAAACTGTCACTGCCAAAGTCGGTGTAATATGCCAAAATTCTTAAAAATCCGCCTACTTTATAATTCAATCGTACCAATTATTCATCTGGCAATAGTGCATGGTCCAATCAGCGCGTTTGCTTCGCTTATTTCTCCACCTACAAAAAGGACGTTTCCGGCTATATCTCGGGAACGAAACATCGTATCCTCATGGGGCTTTAACTAAAGTATAGAACCTAGGACACTGGATAACATATCCGATCGGATAACAATATCCGGAACCACCGATTTTCAGTTGCATTTGTAGAGTTCGAAAGACTAGTAAAGTAAAACTGTAAAAGCTCACACTGTAGGTACGATTTGTGAATATTTCAAAACAGTGACCTGAATAACTTCTACTCCCACCACACTTTAAAGTAACCAGAGAATACTCAAGCTTCTGTACCTGACAATTATGCGCAGACCTTACGGACGGTTCTCAAAGCGTCTTCTCTAAACGGATATTTTAAACTTACGGTGTCTGGGCTAAGCAAAAGTGATAGCGCAGAGGACCCAAATCCCTTTCACTAAAGTTAAATTGAATTCTACATTGCTATAAAAGCTCGATTTATATCTAAATCAATTTACACAGAAGTTGTAAACCCAAGAATAATGACCTAGACGATATTGGCCTATATTTGGACTACAAACTGCATTTTCTTGTCGACTTAATTACAAACCACATATTAAATTCTGTAAAAGACACATCCTGTACGTATACAGCGTATGTAATGATACGAAACATTGCTAAAAAGAATAAATTACTAGAGAATTTACTTTAACGATGATGATAAACAACAAAATGAAAAGGTCTATAAAATTCCCAGGGAATTCGCAGCATCGTCGCTGGAACGTCAAGTTGTTATATTACAGCAATCACAGCTCACTCGATTAGAGTAATAAGATGTTAATCAATTTAGATAACCAGTCTAATACCTTGATTGCTATAAATTATCAATTAACGATACCACCCACACCATCAACGAAGGAATTTTTTTCTAATACTTGAAGAGTTAAAACGTACAATTAATGTGTTCAACCTTTGCACTGGGACATTTTTAATATTTACACGAGCTTTGCAATTACCTTATAATCGATTCGAGTAGGCAGTATAGAAATTCATACTCTCGCTCGTAGTTATATTATACAGCTATTAGTTTTAACTTATTTTATTTATAAATGAATCACTGGATAATTAACATCATGGTAATATTTACATATACCCAGATGGGAGAGTTTTAAAATAAGTGTGGGTCGGTTTTCAAGAAATATAGGATTTCCTCTTATACTATAAATCAAACGTCTAAATTATAGAATGCTTAATTAATTTTACTTAGTTTTACTGATTTATACCACATATTTATTACACGCGTATTATTAAGGTCTGACACCCAAGCATTTTCTAAATATGTTTGTACAAGATGTTTCCGAATATATTTAATTTGTTAAAGTGTAATGTTAAAATCTAAGAATTCTGTTTCTAAACCCATTAGAACAGAACGATCCGATAAGTTTTAGTTAGTTTAACCATAAAAAGAAAGAATGGCATAACAAAACTTAAAAGATTTGGCTATCAATAATTCCCATCGAAGTTGGTCATGCGAAGATTATTAATTGTACCATCCACGTATAAATATTGATCCGGACGTACAATACATGTTCATAAAGTATTACATTTAGTTCAGATCGAACATGTCTTATTAAATCCTCATAAATAAACCAGCTGTCTACAAGTCATTGTTCCTCTTTTTTATATTCCACTTTATAAGCTTTTAATATTGTATTTCACAAGGAACTTAATAAATGTTTACTAATAAAAATCTAATAAAAAAAGCTCTATAAAATTTTAACACGTACCTAAGTGAATTGTGTAGTTGTATTTTTCGGTTAAAATTTAATTATTGTTGTTACACGTTCATAATTCAAATGGTTCCATGTTACTGTTGTCGAACTATATAAAAGATATTATTTTTGTATAAAGCTTTTCAATAGGTTTTTTTGCTATAAAACTTCTTCTTCCCCATTATTGTTTTGTTTCGGCATTAATACAATGGTTATGATGATTAAATTCTGTATTGTCTTTAGTTTTTATATGATCTATTAATATGAGGTAATAAAATGAAGAAAAATAATTCTGGTTTCTCAATATTTTCCACTATTTTAGAAAGTACATAAATTGTATACTTACACCTGCAACTGTGTTGCAATTTATGAGATCATTGTATTTGTAACTTGACGGACATATAGAGCTACAACCCTCATATTTTATAAAGATATTTGTAATTGCTATTTATACAAGAAGATTATATTCACATCAAGTTGTATTCCATAAAGGCTTTTTAAGTCGATCGAAGTTATTGGATTATTATGATTTGTCTGTGAAAACAGAAAACGCTATACCTAAGCAGAATGTTATAATTGGTTAATTTGAAACATTGATGATAAAAAGCTAAAATGCAATTCGTCACTTAAATTACCTCAATTTTGAGTCTAAAATAAAAATGCTGCCTTCTCTCGGGACAGTTTTCCACATTCTCGGGACCAAGCGAAAACGCAGGCAAACAGTTCCAAAGGATTCCGTTGTCCAACAATAGATTCAGAAAGAATCTTACAAAAAAATTTGTGTAAAAGCCAATAAACATGTCATTGTCATTCGAGATGGTAGATCATATTTTACTTGAGATGGCACTGAATGTCATCTACAGGACTATATAAAGTACACTCGTGTACTATTGAAGATTCAGTGAAATTTATTTAGATGATATCATATCATTTAATTGAAAATTTGTTTAATTTGTAACACATTAAGAACATTTAATAGGCTACAATAGGCTCCGGAAGCTTTCATGTAATATTCATGCAAAAAGAATAGATACTCATGCTAGGATATTAGTTTTATTCATGCTTAAGGATACATGCTTGGTTACAGATAATTTTATCAAGTTAAAGTAGGAAAATAGGAGTACGATTGTCTTAATGCACATTTAGCCTCACTTTATAAAAGGTTTATAAATATAAAAAGGAATATCAATCAGTTAGTATAGTTCAGTTCAACATGTTCAGAATAGTTTATCCATTTTTTTAGAGGATTTTATCTTCCTTTCTTTATATGGAGTTTGACGATAATTAACGAGAAGAGAATTTTCTTGAGCCTACTAAGCCGAATCAGTTTCAGGAAAATATTTCACTGGAAATATGTAAAACGGGTCATTATTGTAATGTTACAATACATTTAACTTACAATGTCCCGTATTTGAGAAATTTGTGTTAATCTTGTGAAGGTATTGGCTTTGCTGATATGCTTCAATTTTTCCAAATATTGATTTTATTAGAATATTTTACACCGTTGTAAACAGCACTTGGAGTGCTGTATTCTGGACAAGAGTGAGTATAGTTTGATTTCATTTATGTTGTCATTTGTATGGGGAACTTGCAAAGCATCGTTTGACCTTAAAAACGTGTAAACAGATTTTTTATTTAAGTTTTTCTTTTATTGTAAATATTTCTCTATGTAAACTGTATATGTATGAGTTACCTTGGGTAGCAATGTAGTCATTCCTTGTATAGGCATAGCTGGAGTTAACGAGTTTTCATTGTAATTAAGTTTTAATGAGATTTTTGTCCGTTGGTCGTTTTCGTTCATTTTCTCAGTTATCGTTTATTTTAGACCATAAGTGTGTTATATTTTTTAATTGTCTCTTCGCCAGCAACATTTCTGTCTTTTTAGATTTAAGATTAGTGCTAATTATGAACACATGTTTTTCGTTAAGTGACGTCATGATAAAATCTTGATGTGCGATTGTTTTGAAAACTTGTGTTGTTTTTCGATTGTTTTGGTGAAACCTATATAAACTCCCGGCAAAAAGAACAATTTCAGTCGATAAAACGCATTGGGAGTGTCCATGCTCGACTGGACCAGCCAAAAATCTGCGAAATAAAGTAAGGTTAAGTAATAACCACATGTTTTTTTGTAAATAAACGACAATTTTTAACAAAGTGTTTATGGAATTGAATAGTTACCTGAATATTTAAATCAAAGGAGATTTATTTTCGTTCTTCAACAATTATATGGAATTGTGAACGATTTATTTAAATTAAATCAAGAAGATTTATGTTTATTTAATTATTGATTTGGATCATTCGACTTGGATGGATATCAAAGATCAGATGTTGAATTTAAGCTGTCTGTATTGCCGATAATACAGTAGAAAATACATTTGAGTGGATTCGTTGACGTTTATATACAAGGTAAATCGAAAATAAAAGGATTTGGTTCATATTAAGAACAAAATTATAAAAACAATTTTTTTAACCAATTTAGAAAAACATTTCAAAAAATTCATAAAAATACATCTAAAAGAAATCCTTGGGTGATGGGTCAATTCTGACCCCGAATTCATTTTCAGCACACCAAAAAGCATACTGTGTGGTACCTCACCTTTCAACTACAAGACTTTTTTTATTTTTGTTGGCCTGCGTTGTTATTCAATTTTTGTTTTAAGACTTTAAAAGCAATTATCTCGAATTCTTTTACTATAATATATCATACTTTTTTAACATATTTGGTCTTAGAATTTCATTATCTTTCCTAATCCATCATAAAAAATTACGGTTTCCATTTAAAAAAAATTTCGCTATCGCCATCACTCAAAAACAGGAGACAATCTCCAAATAACAACTACACTAAGCTATGTCTCGTTTAAGATAAAAATCGACTTGTTTGAGTATTTTTTCAAAACATTTAATAAAAGCTTTATTTATATAGTTCCAACCTTTATACTCGCACTGTATAATATTATACTAATAATTACAATAATAGCCATTTTTTCTAACAAAGTTATTAAATTAAACAAGTGCAGAAATAACATATAAAAGCAGGTTCGATCCCTGGTCGAGCTGGTAATTTTTCATAGCGGAGAAAAATTAAAAAACATGCCCAAAGCGTCAGAGTATTTCGATAAATACCCGTGTCGCCTAAATAAATGTTACCTTTCATCGCCTTTGGGTTCCTGGACACAAAAGTTATGGTTTAGAATAGCTGCAATTCGTGCAGCATGCTTAGTATTGAAATGTGTTTCAAGTTGTTTGTATTATTTTAAGTACTAATAATAATATATAAGAATAAAATATATTGAAAAACTCAGTAGTACAAAATAGTAACACTACTACAGGTAGATGTAATTTTATATTGATTCTGTACAATAATAAACTATGCCCATAAAAGAATGTGGGGTGATTAATTTAAAAGATACAAAAGAAGAAATAGTGACAAAAATAAATATATAAGTAAATTATATTAGTCCTACTAGACTAATAAATGGGAGTGGAAATCGGAAATGTATATATTTGCGTTTGCACGCTTACTAGATCCAAATAACACTAGAATTGAAGCCTAGAAACTATCAGCAGCGTCGCGAGTTGCGTCGAATAGTTGTGTGAACAATGGACTTTTCAAAAATATACATTTTTAGTGAGGCACAGTTTTGGGGGATTGGAAAATCCAAAAGAGATTATGTGAGTTAACGGCTCTAGATTTTTCCCCAAGGATCATTTAAAAAGTAGAGTCTACGAGAAGAAACCGAATACGATTGCAGACTTGGAAGAAGAAAAACGACACACAACAGTATATATAGGGTCTGGGTTGTGCCGTAATCGGAAATTATGATAAGCCCATTACATCATACAAAAATATAAATTTTTATACTTAATTGTATTGAATTGAACTAAAAATACTAAATACTTCAATTTATCGGCAGTGACTTTTAAAAAGAATTTGTTGGTATTCTTTCATTCCACTTTTTTCACAGTCGTAACGCCGAGATGATGATAAATTGTTTCAAAGGACACACACCACGGTGCATTTATTATGGCTCTCGAAGTTTTTTACTGAAACCTTTGAAAGATTCTTATGATGCATTTAGAGCTGCAAATCATATTCTATATTTGCTTCAATATAGATTTATAGACGAAAATTTGCTGTCTAATGTAATTGAAGATTTCTTTCCCTTATTAGCTACTGTACTTTTGTAAATTCTAAAGTCCAGCTGCTTGTTTTCGTTTAGCTAAAGAGGTGTGTTTGTCATGTGAGTTGCATCTAGATGCATTTAGAGATACTTTGCAACGGTGACTCAATGTTATCCTGTGTTATTGGTAGGCAGCTGTTTTTCTGAATCGATTTTGTATCATTGGCTGATTCGCCATTTCTTTAACCAGTTCTCTAAGAGGGTAAGACTCATAGTATTTTCAGAGATAGACGCTTGATTTTCATGCGACGCTAGAATGGTAGTGTCGGCCACAAATGTAGTTGTAAGATATACTAAATAGTTATAATGTCCGCTGTATACAAAAGGTAGAGCATAGGACTAATAATACATCCTTGTGGCACCCCAGAGAATACCCAGTTAGTTAAATTAAAAAGGTGTTGTTGAAATCTAACTTGAAAACATCTATCTGACAAGTATGATTTCAAAATCTAGTAATATATGTGGAGGACCAATCTTTATCTTGAAGGGTAGGCCTACATATGCCAGACTTCTCTTCACAGCCCTACATAACTGTTCAACTATGAAATGCTTTTCCCCGAATCCGACAAATTTTTGACAAATTAGAAAAAAATGATGTTTGAACTAGCGCAAGATATGAACTTAAATACTTAAGATAACAGTATGGAGCGCTAATGGATTTTCTTCAACAGAGGCTACAGAACTCTCGTTGTGGAGGGCTACTAATCAATTAAGGTAGTCGCAAATAACAGTACTTCTAAGTAGAAATCTGATGCCAGCTGGGTTAGAGATACAAAGAAAAAGGTGCAGGCATTTGCCGTACATCTATCTAATCTAGTCATTTCAACCACTACCATCAGAAATAACATTTGACGAATAGGATGGAATTCAGCAGCATCTTGATACCCATGATCAAATGTCCCTAGCTATTAAAAAATCAAAGTGAGTGGTAAGAACAATGATAAAATATGATTTTATCACCGGAAAGATCTTAAAAGATCTGCCAGACAAGAGTTTAGGTGACTTGACGGTTCATTTATTAGTTTCCATAAGGCCAGATAAAGAAAAATTGTTATTTAGATCAAGTATGTACTTAACTTCCGTAAAAAAGTAGCTGATTTAATTTCAATAGTTAATAGGTTTGATTAGAAGTTTACAATATTTATCTTAACATTAATACATACCTTTATCGAATAATAATAAATTTTATGCTAGGAAAACATTTGAAATGACCGAATAGCCGTGTTATAGGATATAAAAATAAACATATATACTAGAAAACTTTTTCATGAATATGCTCCATGTTCTAGTTCGAGAGGTTCAACGTACAATGGGCACTTCAATGGTACGAAGAATGGAAATTAACAGAATAGATGATAAAGTTCCATAAACAATTATTAAATAAAAGTATTTTCATAAAAGTGGCCAAAAAAGTAAAAGCTGTTGGGTGTCGAGGTGTGGGAGGCAAATGATATGACTGTGATTGGTAACTATATACTTATCCATTGCATCAATACGATTGAAAAATAAGTTCAAATTATCCAACGACGATTATCCAATAATTCATCCAACGACGTGAGACGCTTTAAAGTGCTGTAGCAAACTGACGCTGGAAGCAATAAAATGTCAGCCGTTCATCTTAATTTTTTTACAGCGCTTTATATCACTTTACGGTGTTGAACGCATTCAGTGTGTCACTAATCTTAGAACTCTTATGTAGCCAATTGTACCGTTTCACCGATCTTAGTTAACTTCGGAAAAAGTCGAGATTACTTAGTTTCCATGGTGACGATTGTTTTAACAAAACATATCTATGTAAACTAATCTCAGATTAAAGTAAATTGTATTTTTGCACAATCACCTCACTTAGATTTAACTGCAGGTTACTGATTGTTGGAAATGGTAATTAATTTCCGGTTAGACTTAACCAGAATTGGTGAAAGCAGCTCTTAAATCTTTGTTTGTGATTAGTTTGAGGTTAGGTGTATTCTCTTTTTCCAACTTGTTAATTAATTAACTAGTCGATTTTGTTCTAAAACTTCAACAATTAAACATTTCCTACTTCCCAGGTGATTAGAAAAGTGATAAAAATTTATAATAGTAAATTTGCTTCTTTCATAGTTTCGTCTGTATAAATGTCATCATCAGAGAGACTAAAAACATCAGTCTTTGAAGATCAGCAGCTAGATTATTATCATATTTTGTTATTATTATAATAGACTATCATAACTCCCGTTGAAAAATCAACGAATCCGTCTCTCGTCGCTTCAGCTATAAATGTGGTAAGAAAAGATATTGACTTATAAAAGTTAAGCTGCAGCTGGTAACGCTGCCGCCGGCAATCTGACACCATATACATACCATATACCCCACATCATTCGCAGGTGCACGCACACTCAAATAATTACAATTAACTTATGTCTCCGTAAAAGCTGGTGAATTTCGAAAATTACTGAATAGATTTTAATGCCATTTTCACCATTCAATAGCTTGTTTCTTGGAGAATGTTTAGTCATTATTCGAGAGTCGAATAATGAGCAAAATGTAAAAGAAATAATTAATAAAATTAGCAAAAAAAATACAAAATGCCTTACACTGCGAAAACGGTAACATATAAAGGCAAACTGTAAGCGAACAAATTGTAGGTCTCAAGAAGATCTACAAAAAAGAAAACTTGTGACAAGGCAGTATAGATAAGACTGTAACAACAATAAAAGAATTAATCAAATCAATTTTTAAATACCTAGAAAAGTATGTGAACAGATATATAAGACCAGCCATACAAAACGTTGTTATAAACAACTAAAAAAGTTTTTAAAAACCCCCGTCGTGCCATATTTGCAGAACAACCAACAAGCGTTAAGTTTGGTTACGTTCAATTCGGCTGTTATTGCTACCAATTTACCAACTGATGGATGAAAATAATTCGGATATCTCGCTTCTTCTTTTAAGGTAGTTAGTTATGTTAAACTTACTAGTCACTCGGTTTTTGCAAGTTGCAGACTTGTATTATTATATGTAGTACAGATCGATCGCCGTTTTTCGGAAAACAGGCGTTGTATAAGTTGAAAAGTGAGGGAAATATATCTCTCTTAAGAACTAGTCACTACATCTAGTCGACCAGAGTACCGCAAAACGCCACCATATTGGGGCAGACAATGCTGATTTTTAATAATGGACAAATTAAAGCCACATTTTACGTATTTGACATATTATATAAATAATATGTCAAAGAAATAAGAAAACCTTTTAATAAGAAAAACCTTTTAAACTAAATGTGGATTTGATTAAACTCAATGCAGATATAAATAATGAACAATTTCGTGCTTCTTTTGCCCCAACATGGCGGCGTTTTTGCGGTACTCTGATCGACCAGCGCGGCCTAGGTGACTAGCTGTAGTGACTCTATTAAGAACGACAGAGATAGGAGATGCAATTGTTTTTATTCCTAAGTGTATTTTGTCAACACTACCTACAGGTGGTGATAATTCTGTTCACAAAGTTTACTAATTGAATTTTAATAAATCTAGTTATTTGACAGGTTATTTAAAAAAAAAATGAGGTTTACATTTATTACTTATTACAGGTAAAATGTGATTGGCTGCTATTGTAGGTAGCAACCAATCACTTGCTTGCATTGCATAATATTATCAAAATCCAGTCATCGGACTCGAGTATCAAATTTATTATCTATTATTGTTAAATTAATATCTTAACTCACGTTTACCATAAATAACTAGGATTAATGTTTTCAGCTTTAAAAATAAAGCAGTAATGGAAGTTTAAGCATGAAGCAACAGTTTGACAGAAACCAACACAACCTAGATATTATTTCTATAACCTATAATTGCAACATCAAAATGTCGTCGATATGCTGGAGCTGATGACGTAGATTTTAGCAGTTGGTTTTGCTGTTGTATTTTAATGGTCATTGTAATCTTGGCAGATACATATGAATTGAATCTTCCTGTTACTACACTACATTCTACCGCATAATTTATTTTAGCAAAATACCTCAAGAGTGCAGGTCGATCTTAGGTGCGTCCCAATAACAATTTGCTGTTGTTCGAAGTACTATTATCAGTACTATTACACTAGAAAATCACTAATTCTGGTTACTTTAGCTACCCTTAGTACTTTCAGTTAATATGATGCTATTTTTTAGTCTTTTTTAGTACAAAATAGCATCATGCTGTCCTGCATCATTATCAAGCCAATAGTACATCATATTAAATTAGAAATGCCAACCTTTTCTTTATGTACGCGTATGTGGACGCGTTTATTAAATAAATCCCACTATAATTTAAGTCAAATTATCTATTATACAATGCGAGAGCCTGTGAGAAGTCTGACACTATGGACATAAATATTTTATTAAATATTTTTAAAAAATCCTCAAGCATTTCAATTTTTATCTTAAATGAAACATATTTTAGCATAATTGCTATTTATAGATTGTCTTTTGTTTATGAGTTATGGTGATAAATATATTTTTTTTAAATGGTAATCCTAATTTTTTATGACGAATTTGGAAAAGCATGATATATTTTAATATGAAATATAATAAAAAAAAGTATGATGCTGTATTTTAAAATTTTGGAGATAATTGATTTTAAAGTCTTAAACTAAAAATCGAATAACAATCAAGAGTTGTAAGTTTTAATAGTTTTAAAGACATAAGAAAACTCTGCGAAAAACTGTCATAATTTAATTGTTACATGGCTACTATATTTTTTTTAAATAATTACTTTTAAAGTTTTAAAACAAAAATCGAATAACAGTCAAGAGTTCCAAGTTTTAATAAAAAAAATCAAGTAGCCATGTAACAATTGACTTAGCGTTAAAATTATGATTTTTTACAGAATTTTTTAATTTTTTTTAAACTTGGAACTCTTGATTGTTATTTGATTTTTGTTTTAGAACTTTAAAAGCTATTGTTTTAACACTTTAAAATACACGATCATACATTTTTAGTGTATATGGTCTTAGAATTTCATGCTCCTTCCAAAATCATAAAAAATTAAGGCTCTCAATTAGAAAAATTTTCGCTGTCTGCTTAACTGATAAACAAAAGGCAATATAAAAATAACGATTAAGCTAGAATATGTCTCATTTAAGATAAAAATCTACGTGTTCGAGGAGTTTTTTTCAAAAACATTTAATAAAAAAATTAGTTTAATAGTTCCAGACTTTACACTCGCACTGTATATTATCATTCATATTATGGGTGGTAGATTTGATGATGAGATTATAATAAAATTAAACGAATGCGGTTTTTTCGTACAGGTAGTGGTTCTACCTGCGACAATTTTTTAATATAAAATAATTTTAACTAGATTTATCGTGAATAATGAGAAAGATTTCTTCTAGAAAAAAGTTACTGTTATTAGATATTGCAATCTTTAAATATATTTGTTTTAATTAAATAATACTGAAGACAGTCAACGAGGTTGATACGTTTTTATTAAAATAAACCCGCATCCTTCATTCTAAAAACACAGAATTAACAAAATAATTTTAAACCGCTACTTCAAAGTAGCAGATGCAATTCAGGAACAAAGAAATTATTTTCAATTTCTAGCATGGGTGTGGTTTAACCACGCCCATTTCCAATAGAGATTGTCCCTTATGCTCAGGGTACCTTCATGCCATATTCGACAAATATCCTCAAGTCTGAAAAGAGTTATCGTGTCCACACCCAGACATGTGACTTTCGCTACTTAATAAACCATAGAATCAGAAGCTTCAGATAGTTGGACGCTTGGACGGACTAAAATATTTAATTCAAAAACTGCAGAGTTTATCTATAGCAACAAAATAAAGTTTTTCATCATTATTTCCATGAAAAAAGCCACTTTTATTTTATTTTTTTTTAGTTGTAGGAGATCGTCTTTTTAATATAATATATTATATTTTCTTTTTTTAAGATTAATGGGTTATCAGCCAAAAATACAACAAATCAACATATAAATAAATTATTTCATCGCGATTGTGTTAAGAAATAAATAGGATCAGAATCAACAAATAAATTTTAGTTTACTAAAAACAATTCCCTCTCGTTAGTTCAGCTTTTACCACCCGCGGTGTTGTTGACAGCTCTATTTCGTTTATTGAAGATTTATCTACACTTCCAATCCCGCTGGCAAAAATTTTTGTTCAATTTCAATGTCTTTTTTAGTTCCCGTAGGTATACGATTTTTACTATAACAACAACTTTCTACCTTTTGGTATCTTACTTTCTACGTAACGAAATCTTCCAGAAAGAAAAAATTAACTCGTTTTTATATAAAATTTATAAACGTAAACATTCCTTTTCCATAGTCTTTCGATCTCTCGAAACCAGTTGTCGAGACCAAGTTAACCTTTTTTTGCATTGGATTCTTTGACATCTCGTGAATATATTCATTCTATAAAAATTATTGAGAGTTATGCCCCATGGTCGAGAGTATAACGAACATAAAAAGTCGAAATCATTATATTGGTAAACCAGACTCGATGTATAAATACCTTTTACTGGGTTTTTAAATAGTTTTTTATTCTAAATTTAGTAGTATTTAAATTCCTGCTGGTTTAATGGTCGATATCTTCCTAACAAATTATTGTTATTTCCTTTTTTATCCGATTAGATTTTCTCTCCTTTTATTTTCTTTTTCTCATTCGGAAAGCTTTCCGATTGAAGCTCACTCACAATCAGAACTTTTTTCGTTTCCTAATATGTAGCCGCATTGAAGAGTAATAATTATTTTTTAATGCCGACAGCTTAATTTAGAAGTCATTTCGTAAAGTGTGTCATATATCACAGGTGGTAACACAAGTAAAAATATGCTTTTGGCCGTTTTATGTTTTCGAACAAACCACCAAAGGCCGCCGATGGATGTTGCATTGGTGCTTGCGGTTTAGGGTTATTATTGTTATTGCCATTTTTACGCACCTGAAAAGTCAAACACATAAATCCGGTAGAATTTAATTTTTTCCGCGAAGAGAAAACTTTGTGGTATGCATGAATAAGGGTCGGATGGTAGATTGTTTCGAAATTTTTCTTTTTCTTCTGTTGCGAATTCTGCTTCGTTATTTACTCCGGTTATTTACCTGATCGGTTCGTTCTCTGGTAGTAGCAGCAATGCATTAATTGACATGAGATATCTGTTACTAATAAAAAGACGGACTTGGCAAAGAGCCTTAGTTGATTATCTTATTTATATGTTTCCACACGATAATTTACCTACAACGAGCCACCTTCCATATGCGTGCAAAACTGATCAAAAGACATCGCTTTATATCTCATAGTCGTATAAGAGTTTAATCCGCGGTTTTATAATAAAATTACATATTTGGCTTTTATTGCTTTCATTTTATACATTAACGCTGGTTTTATAGATGCAACAAATTGAGTATCGTTGAGTTTAAAAGCAATTTCGAAAGCCGTATTTATTTTATGCTCTTATAATTAGACCTAATTTGAATTAATATTATGATACTTGTTTTCAGGCTAGTGTGCGGTGTTATAGCGTTAGGTGCGGAAGTTATCTGCGGTAGAGTGCCAGGATTAACGGCTAAACAACGAGAGATGTGTAAAGCTGCACCAGATGCCATGGTAGCCGTCGGAGATGGCGTTCGTCTTGCCACCGCTGAATGCCGGTATCAATTCAGGCATCAGAGATGGAACTGCACGGGAATCACTAATCCTAGTTCTTTTGGACACGTGATAACAGTTGGTAAGTGTAATTTTGCTTTTTTGCGACAGTTGGCTGGTTGGATGCAATAAACGTTTTATGTGATCCATAAAATCTAGGAAAGAAATTATTTATGTCTATAACTACATGTCAGTTAACAAATTGGAACTACATGAAGAGTGCGGTTTCAACCGTGATTTAGCATCTATGCGTACTAAAAATATTCGTTTAAAAAACTTTTTTCAATCTTAGCTCTTTCTTCATCACTTCTTTCTACCTGTTTTTATTCAGCAATAAATTTCCCAAAATACTCGCCAAACAAGATGATAGATGTATATTATGTTCATACAGTCTTATGGAAGTTGAAATGTCTGTTGAAGGAGTCACTCCATCATAGTATGACAGAAATGCTTAGAAATTCATCTCGCCTTTAACTGTTATTGTAAAACCAAAACAAAGTAGATAGATATAGGTTTTAATACAACAGATTTTTAATACTCTTCTGCCTTAATAATCATTTTCTAGAAACTTCACCTTTTAATATTAGGTAGTGAAGAAACTTAAAGTTAGACCAATTACTTACACAGGTAAAAGCCTATCAATTTCTTCAATTTTACTGTTGCGGCAACAAATGTATAGCCTTGGCAGTGTAGCGACTAGTGTACTGGTCTCTCACCCAAGCGAACCGGGATCGAATCCCGATCTATAAGTCGGCTGCAGCCGCACCCCTCCTTCCCGCACAATAGCTTCTGTGGCCTGGTTCGCCAGGTAATGTATAGTAGCAATTCTTATTTACCTTACATTTCATAGGTATAGCTATTATGTATTATTTTGTTGATTGAAATCAATCTTTCATCATAAATTTTATTCAGAATGTTGAATGCTGAATTTTATTTGTTCTAGATTTTCTGCTAAAATAATGATAAAACTTGTCTTCTTGAGCTATCCACCTATCAAACAAAAAACCAATCTACACAATTAAAACTATTTGTTCCGTTATCTCGTAAAAATTGTTCCACCATCCCGCTTGAGACCTAGGACTCAACTTCTCTGACTAGGCTTTTTCAGGCATTCCAACTTTCTGGGATTGTCTGAATTTCAAACAGTTGGCCCAGTGTTCTGAAAAGACATTTAAAATCATCTATTTGTTCCAAATTATGCTCAAGTTAAGCTTTTAATGAATGTTAATTCATTCGACTGAAGTAATTTCCTAACCTTAAAACATAATTTCGAAAAAAAATTATAAATCAGAGAAATATAAGTGGCGAAATAATGGACTGACGGCGTATTTCGGATCCGATTCGATTATCTTCGCTTCGACCTCCCGTAAAAATTGTTCCACCATCCCGCTTAAGACCTAGGACTCAACTTCTCTGACTAGGGTTGTCAGGTATCCCAATTTCCTGGGATTGTCCCGAATTTTATAAACAGTTGACCAAGTGTCCCGAAAAGACATTTAAAAGCGCCTATTTGTTCCGAATTTTGTTTTATGCTCAAGTTAAGTTTTTAATGAATGTTAATTCACTCCACTGAAGTAGTTTCCTAACCTTAAAACATAATTTCGAAAAAAAATTATAAATCAGAGAAATATAAGTAGCGAAATAATGGACTGACGGCGTATTTCCGATCCGATTCGATTATCTTCGCTTTGATCTCTCGTAAGAATTGTTCCACCATCCCACTTAAGATCTAGGACTCAACTTCTCTGACTAGGATTGTCAGGTAGCCCAATTTTCTGGGATTGTCTTAAATTTGAAACAGTTGACCAAGTGTCCCGAAAAGACATTTAAAAGCGCCTATTTGCCCCGAACTTAGTTTTATGCTCAAGTTAAGCTTTTAATGAATGTTAATTCATTCAACTGAAGTAGTTTCCTAGCCTTAAAACATACATTTCGAAAAAAATTTATAAATCAGAGAAATATAAGTGGCCAAATAATACATGCATAATAATATACTGACGGCGTATTTCGGATCCGATTCGATTATCTTCGCTTCGACCTCTCGCATAAAAATTGTTCCACCATCCCACTTAAGACCTAGGACTCAACTTCTCTGACTAGGGTTGTCAGGTATCCCAATTTTTTGGGATTGTCCCGAATTTGAAACAGTTGACCCAGTGTCCCGAAAAGACTTTTAAAAGCACCTATTTGTCCCGAGTTTAGCTTTATGCTCAAGTTAGGCTTTTAATGAATGTTAATTCATTCGACTGAAGTAGTTTCCTAACCTTAAAACATACATTTCGAAAAAAAATATAAATCAGAGAAATATAAGTGGCGAAATATCATTATTTCATACTGACGTCAGTTCATACTGACGGCGTATTTCGGATCCGATTCGATTATCTTCGCTTCGACCTCTCGTAAAAATTGTTCCAACATCCCACTTAAAACCTAAGACTCAACTTCTCTGACTAGGGTTGTCAGGTATCCCAATTTTCTGGGATTGTCCCAAATTTGAAACAGTTGACCCATTGTCCCGAAAAGACTTTTAAAAGCACCTATTTGTCCCGAATTTAGGTTTATGCTCAAGTTAAGCTTTTAATGAATGTTAATTCATTCGACTGAAGTAGTTTCCTAACCTTAGGAACCTTAATAAATACATTTCGAAAAAATGTATAAATCAGAGAAATATAAGTGGCGAAATAACAGACTGACGTCGTATTTCGATTATCTTCACTTCGACCTCTCAGCTTCTCTATTTATTACTATGCTTGCTGAGGTCTCTGCATATCGCCGCCTGCCGCACCAGCAACCCCTTTAGCGATGGCAAAAATTGTTCATTTACCGAAATAATTAGTCAAACGATGCATCGGATCAAATTTCTAATGAAGAAAAACGAATCCTGTTCCAGTCTTCATATCTTTGGAAAACATTTTGATATCGATTTGAAACTCCTTTTCCGTGGAGACGAATGTCTACTAAAACGGAATAATTAAATTTTAAATTTAACATTAAAATTAACGATTACATGTTGCTAATTTGATAAGCAGCTTAAGTCGAAACAGGCTTTTGTTTAAATAAATGAAGTTATGACTGTGACATTTATTAAAGTTAGTTGTTGCATTGTCATCAGTTTTATTTGGTGTTAATTAAGTCGCCATCTACTAACTGATTTCCGTCCGTGAGTAAGTCCGACTTAGAGGTAATTGCAACCTGTTATCGAGAAAAAAATTGGTGTGGCAAAAGAAAATGCTAAAGACTTCCGCACGGTTTAAACTAGCAATTGGCCATCTTTTCCATGGTAGTTCTTTCACAATTCTTTTGCCACGCTAATTATTTCTTGATATCAGATTGCAATTACCGCTAAGTCCGACTTAGTTAAATGAGGAGTCATCCTCATTGAAGAGAAAACTAAAGTTAATTGATGGCAAATCAAACTTATGACAATGCAATAACCAACTCTAAATGTCACTCATAATTCTCCATTTGTTTTAACAAAAGCCTGCTTCGATCTAATCTGCTTATCAAATTAGCAACGTGTAATCGTTAATTTTAATGTTAAATTTAAAATTTAATTATTTCGTTGTTAATAGACATACGCTTAAGTAATTTGGTACGCATAATTTTAAGTTTCAAATCGATATGTAAATGTTTTCCGAAGAAATTGAAAGTTCCGAAGTTGAAATTGGATACGTTTTTTTAATCATCCGGTATATTGAAATATTTACGAATTGACCTTTTTGCCGATATATCAGAATACCTACAAGGACTGGAATGTATGGAATGATGTTAATTTTTTTTGCTCGACTTTGGGGCCCGGACATTTCGTTTTTTCTTTGTATGTCGTCACCAATATTTATTTAAATTAAGAGTCCTTTATTTTTATCTGAGTTCCGCAATACTCCATAACGACGGGATAATACATAAAATATGGAGTCTACATAAACAGAAAACTATTTTTGTTTTCTTGTAATTTTTATATGTAGATGTCCCACCTGAGGTAATTTTTGGATAAAATTTTTGAAAAAAATAAAATTGCCAGCATTTGGTATCAACAAGATGGTATGCAACCGTCTTGTAGTTCCTGGAGACAATATAACTAATTGCAAGTATCCCCTGAAGTATTAGCTGGTCGGTCTTAGCAAAACAGATACAAATCAAAAAAAGTGGAAACCGCCTCTTTCTAATCTTTTCGTTCTTCATGGCGCTTGACGCACATTTTTGAAGTATCCCGAATTTTCGAAATAACAATCTGGCAACGCTGCCGCTGACTTCAGTAACAAGTAACAAATAAATGTAACAGGTAAATTATGGTTGGTACAGGTCTCCATCATCATATGAAATAACGTTATAATTGTGGGCTGTTCCGTACGTACTGTACTAGCAAAATTATAGATCTAATAAAGCCTAGATGATCTTGAAACTAAGTTGATGTTTATAAGTAAGATATAATCAGAGTGCTATTTACAAATACCACGAGATCATTTGAATTTATAATTAAAGTTGGCTGTGATTTTTAAATTAGATTGGCAACACTAACTGTTCACTTCACAGTTTGATTTGAATTGTCAAAGTGACGCTCCAAAATGTTTAATCTAGAACATAAAATTGCATAACCTCTAATTTACACAGCGAGTCAATTGGCAGGATCGCCAAACGTATAAAAAAATTCCCGCCTACTTTAATTTTAAATTTAAATGATCTCACGGTACTAATAATAACTACAGCGTCTTTACTTATGATTGTGATTTGACAACATATACTATTGTGGTTGGATATGCTTTGAAGGGAGCCTTAATAATTAATAAAAAATTAAACATAATTAAAAAAATAATTTTCAACTAGTTTTGAATTTCGTACATACGCAGATACCGTTCACGGAAGTGGTTTCGTCATCGTATTACCTCGTATTAAGCACGTATTAAGACTATTTAACAATCAGATTAGTATTCCTTAGTATTATATTGTGTCAAGTTTTCTGCTTATCTAAAACCGAAAACCTCTTAGGAAGTCTATATGTTCGTTCCGAATTTGTAACTGCTACTTCGTAGGCTGAGAATAGAGTAGGGTCACAATAGGCGTCTAAACGTATTAGTGATAATGCATCGGGTTAATTCTATATTTTATCATCCATCAAGTGTTCTATTTAATCAACACTTCAGAGTATATCTAACCTCAATCTATAATGCTGTCAAATCGCGATTACGTAATAAGCTCTAATGTTAAGTGACAACTAAATAAAGAGAAGACGCATATAATACATTATACAGACCTTCTAAAATCTAGCATTTCTACTATGTTAAATCTCACTTTTGATACCTCCAAGTCCCATTAACCCAACCCTTATCCGGGCCTCCGATGTAAGCTAACTTTTAATCTAAAACCTAACATAGCCCTGAACCTCTAACCTCACGTCTAAACTAACCTCGAATGTAATTCTTAACCTAACTCTACTCTAACCTAACCTAAACCTCTATTTAGCCTCTAACCTTACCGTTTAGTACCCTTACCCTTAAACTAACCTCTAAACTACCCCTTAATCTAACTTCTAGCCGAACCCTTAAGTTACCTCCAACCCAACTTCTAACTTAACCTCTTACCTAACCCTTAGCATAACATCCAACCTCACTTCTAAACTAACCTGTAGCCTTACAAAAACCTAACCTGACCCTTAGAATAACTTCTAACCTAATGGTCGATAGTGCACAATGACCCCTACTGTAAATTGCGTGAGTAACTAGAGACATCGACCAACACCAAAAAGTGTTCTCTGACAAAATTAAAATTATCACTTAATATAACCTAAGTTCTCAACAGGTTGTCTTCACGTCTCGGGCCTTAATCAACTCGTTGAGCCCTTTCTAAATATATACCGTTAGTTTATCTTGAAAGTATACACTTCCACACTTTCCAACATGTTAATTGTTGAAGTGTATACTTTCAATAGATACAGTAATATTACTTTATTAATTAATTTTAACTTATTATTTTCCTCGTCGTATTACCTTTTTTTGTTTATTATCTGTGTTAACTGTCTGCAGGTCGTTAAAGAGTCGTTAGTTAAGGAATAGATTACTAACTATTAACATCAGTCAATTCATCTGGCTTTCGGCCAACAGTCATAAGATTGGGATTACAAAATTAAAAAATAATCCTCCTAAAGCGTTTTCCGACACAAAGAACTTGAGGAAAGCGTAAGTTTATAAAGTGATGTCACGATGCAAATTGGTCTTCAACAATTTTAACAATTATATTAACAATTTTTTAGCGGGACACAAATCCGAGCTAACAAGCACACAAGACAGGACCGAGGGCGATCGGGCCAAACTAGGTCTGAACTAGATGACAAGAAAATTTCAAATATCCTGATAAGTCCTCCATCTTCTAAAGGCCGAGTAGGGGTTGCTAGAAGTGATCGCGGTAATTCAGTCATAGAAGGCGACTCATAAAACTGGACTCGCCCAGATCGTCTTTGATTTTCTGGAAATTTGTTTGTCTGTCTGTATGTTGCTTGATCAGTGTCTGAACGTTGAAAGACTTAATTCCAGGGATAGCGGGACACTTCAAGTGTCCCCCTACTCGCTTAAATCAGAGATCAGGAATTTTTGTTTGGACTTCTTTTATTCAGCTGAACGAACTAAAACATTTTGAGATTAAGTTTGTCTTTATCGGGTTCGGTCATGTTTTGTGGTATCTGTAAAAATAAAATAAGTCATCCTGCCGAACTATGCACCGGTGAAAATGCATCGTCATGCTTATGTTTCTGCGCATTTATTTAAAATTTCGAAATTTATTCTTGGGTCAGTTTGACTGGTGTAGGGTAATTACCTAGTTAAAATCGCTTCTCTATGGAAGTACTTGACGAGCCGAAAGTTGCTAACCCCTGCCACGCGGAATAATAAAATCAAAAACTACCTACCTCACCGATTTGAATGAAACTTAGTACAAACAATGGCAAATTTAGGCATCACACGCTACCACATGTGTGCGCCTAGGTTTGCTTTGTTTACAGCCGGCTTGTCGAACTAGCTGGATGATATTTTGTAGAAAGTTTGCCAGCTTAGTCCAAGATGTTTATGATGGCTAATGTGCAATGGGATGACAGTGATTCTGATGATGATTATTTGTTTCTTTTTTAGTTGTGTAAACGTAAAATAAGTAAGAAGAAGTAAAATAGATACATGAGGTAAACTAAAAAGATAATAATTTGGGGAATACATCCGATAAAAGCCTTAAGTGAAGATGAATCTAAATTGAAAGAATGTTTAAATAATAATAATAGTTAATACTTAATAAACCTTCGAATAAATTATATCATCCAGTCTGATCATCTTTTACCATTGCTTCAGATTGACATAGAAAAGAAAATTCTAAAGTATACTGAATACGAGCGTGGCGTGCTTTAAACTGCTGCAAGTAGTATTGAGTTTACCCGTCCACGGCGACGTTCTAAAAATTTGGTAAAAAGCTTGACAAATAAAGCGGCAACTTTTTGTAATGCAAACTCTTCTTTGATGGGTTTTTTATCTTGAAAGTGTAGTCCCTGGCATTACTATGAGAAGTTATAAGATGCACCTTTCGCCCTTAAGGATTATGAGTCCTTTAAGGTTTCGGGATTTTGCTACATTTTTACTACGTATCGAGGAATAAAAACTCCAATTATATTCATTTTAGATAATAAATAGTATCTCTTATAAAAATATCAGTGATGGTTGTATAAGGATTTCAGTAGGAAAATGCAAAAAGCAAAACAACAAAATCCCGTAATTTTAAAGAGCTCGGCAACACTTAAAAGGGAGAAATATTTTCATATCTTCTAGTAATATCATAGCTTACACTTTCAGAGTAAAGAAGACCACAAACAAAGTATATTCGGTGATAAAAGCTCCAAGTTGCTGAAGGAGATACATATACATTATGCATAACCAAACACCATACTTGTCTTCTAATTCTTTTTATGTGATCTTTCTAAGCCTCTAGTAAAAAAATCTCCAGATATAAAACTGTCTAAACAAATTGTTTACGCGCACAATGCATTTTTATCTGAAACACTAAAAATCTAACCTAGATTTAGTTCATTGAATTTTGCTCTTATTGTTACAATAAGTTAGCAAATGATGCGATTGCCTGCATAATGAGTATCATTTCCCGTTTCAATTAAAACTGATATGAGTTTCAATTTTTAGTCAGCCTTTTTCAAACTACTATTTTTAAACTAAAACCAAGTCTCTCAAGACTAGGACAGTAATAAACCAAAATATAACATGATGTCATAATATTACTGTTCGGTAGTTAATTATTTTCTGAGGGAATATTTAAATTTTGCTTATAGTTAATTTATGGGAAACTAAGGCATAAAGTCTTCTAATTAAAAATGAATAGTGGGACAATATTAATAAACTACAAAATGTAGGTAACATGTATAACCATCCAATATACCGATATGTACACACTTAAACGATAAGGCAATGTAGAGATATTTCAAGTTTCCAGGAGACTTCAACGCTCGATTAGAACACAAACCTCGTTTCCGTGCATTCCCGCAGTGACCATAAATCCTCAACACACTTTATTCACTTATGAACAATATCGATTTACGCAATTGAAGGTGCGTGAAGGCGTTAGATTGATGTAATGTAGCAGCAGCATCTCCGTATAGAATTTCAACGACACGAACCTACCACTTCCCGGATTTATGATAGTCGGACGTGTGTATGTTTGTTGGAGTGCATTTGCATTCTGCAAGCGTTGCAACTCCCACAAAAATAATTAACTTTCGTCGCACGAAGCGGTCTAGATGTCTTTATTAATCTCACCGAGAAATTGGACATTTCTCTTTTTCGCCTACGACACATCGTCAAAATTCTGAAAACGGTTCCCATCGTTTGCCATGTAGGGCGGCAGTAACGAGGTGGGCTCGGAGGACGGTAGCGGCCGCTGCTATCTGCGATCAGTAATCATGTTGTTGGGCTCCCACGCGACCCTCTGATATAAATATCCGAACGTTTAAATTTCGTGTAATGACGCTTGTAAAAATGTACGACGACGCTTAGAATTCCTGGAATCGCTGTTTTAGTCATCCTGGCATACATTTTTTTAGGTCGCATTAAATTTTTATTGTCGAACTTTCAAGTAAACATAATCTGGGATTAAAAAGCAATATTTTTTAAAATTTACGATGGTTATTGATAATTTGCTGTCATAATATTATAATAAAAATGCAAATTCCACCAATGAATATGGACGACCATTTTTAGGCACGAGCGTTTCGTTTTTTACTCTTTGCGTCCGTTCATTATTTTTCGGCAATTTCAAATTAACCCGTTTTCAAGTCTTGTTATTAATCAAGCTTTTAGTATGGATATTGCTGGCAACAACTTACTGTAAATTAGTTACTCGGAAACTAAATTGGCTAGTTATCATCGTTTTTTTACATACACGGATGGTAAAAATAATTAACAAACTTCGGAGAGTAATTGTTTCAACATTCATCTACAGGTAAAATTTGAATAAATGACAATCTACGACATAAATCTGAAGTTGGGTGTCAACTTTTTATTTTGTTAATGACTTACTGTAGTTATCATGTGCTGAGATTTGGAAAAATTACGTCGAAATTGGCAATACTTAATAAAAAGTGGAATGGCAGTTCGCAGTTTTCATCGCACCATTGCTATTTCCGTTATTATTGGAGCTATAAAGTCGGTTAAATTAGAGAATTAGCAGTATTTCCTTTGTTGATTAACATGGCGAAGACAAAATCACAATTGAACCTTACGGGTTCCAGTTATTTTTAAAAGTAACATTTTTCTAAATGGATACCCTATATATTTTTGTAGAAATGAATGGAAAGCGACATTATAAATACAAAAGCTAACGTTTGTTACATCTTTAAAATGGAAAATAAAGAAGTTATAGGACAATTTTGATATTTTTCATGCATTGTACACTGTTCGAGTGTTCAAGTGATCTGCTAGCTATGAAGACAAAATCACCACAACTTATCACATAAATTAAAACACGAAAATATTTAGCTGTAGAATATTATTACTATTAGTGCAAGTTTATTTCCTGACCTTATCCACCCAGTCGTCAATATTGTAACACATTGTACCAAAAATTTAGAGAAAATAAAGATACGTTCTCAATAAGGAGAACTATGAGAAATTTCATTATAAACGAAGATTCTGAAATAAACATTTTAGCTTTTTTTGAAGCAAATCCTGAAAATTGAATTAGAGATGCTTCAGAAGAATTTGAAATCAGAGTGAGTACTGTACACAAAGTTCTAAAAATCCTTATCCCAACTTTCACAGACTAATCTTATCGAGTAATGAGTCCAATTTTTCGAATTTTGGTATGTTTAACCGTAAAAATTCCTTTAATTAGTTTATTTGAACCAAAGATTATTGCCCCATATTTTTATGATGGCACTTCAACTGCCCAGCGATACGTTCAGTTCATGACACTAATATTAGACGATTTCCTGAAGAACCTTAATATTCATAACAGACATGAAGGAATCTACTTTCAGCAGGACGGAGCCCCTGCACACAATTCCAATGCAGCACGGAACTAGTTACAGAATTCTGCGATATCAATGGATAGGAACGCAAGAACCCATACAATGGCCTTCGCGTTCTCCTGATATACCGAGTTTACAAGCAAGCATACTGACTTGCAAAACAGAATTACCCACGATTATTAATAATATTAATGGTAGGACAATTTTAAAAGCGGTACGTCATGTTAAAATCCGAACTAGAAGATGTACCGAGCAAGAAGCAGGAGTTTTCGAGCATCTATTATAAAAGAATGGCATTTAATTATTCTGTCACTATTATTTTAGATTCTTTTATATTATTCATTAATTTTTATTTTGTACCATTACTTACTACTATCTAATAAATGTTTCAGTTTGAGTTCAACAACTGTTGTCATTTATTCATCACCTACAACGGGTGCTACCAAGATTAAACCAAAAAAATGAATTATACAGTGTGTCCACGGATTGAGTTCACAAGAGAGGAAAAATTGTTATTTTTAGTTTTATCGAAAAATGTCGTTCTTGATAAAAAGTTTTGCTTGTTGTAAGACTCCATAAAATTAAAAAATTTTCTGTAAAACCATATGAAATTTTGCAGTTCAAAACTTTAACAATAATCTAGTGGGTTACGTTTATGCCATTATTAAGCAATAATTCGTTGAAGAGTTAACATTGTATCACAACCTCTTCAATCTCACCTCTTCCACTCTTCAACAAAGAATTTTTCTTGTAAAGTGCTAAAATGAATAATGAAATTCAATGAGACGGGGTCTGTTGGAGATAAAAAGAAGGCAAAAAGGCATACCGTGAAGACGATGATGCAGCTACTGCCTTAGCTATCCATTCCATATTTGATTTACCCAGTAGATTATTGTTAAAGTTTTGAACTTAGTGCAAAATGTCATGTGGTTTCACAGAAAATTGACTATAAAATGAAGCAGGTAAAATAAAACGTGAATTTGTTTTAATTTTCTGGGGTCTTACAACAAGCAAAACTTTTTATCAAGAATAACATTTTTCGATAAAACTGAAAATAAAAATTTTTCCCCTCTAGTGACTCAATCCGTGGACACACTGTATAAGACATAACAAACAATGGCCGTAAATTCTTTATTTATTATTTTAAAGAGATAATGAACATACATTTTTAATCCATTTCTACAAAAATATACGGGATCTCCCATTTTAAAAATATTACTTTTGAAAATAATTCGAAAACGCGTCGTTCAATTATTTTTTGTCTTCGCTGTGTTAATCAGCAGAAAAATATTGATAATTTGTTAATTTAACTGAATTCGTGGGTCCAATAACAACGGATATATCAATGGTGCGCAGATAACTGAGAACAGCCTATACGTATATATGTAATTTATCCAACATGCATGAAAAAGTTGCTTTAATATCACATTTGTGAGACGCCTATTAATATAATTAAAAATAAGCACAGCCAATAGAAGTTATATAGATTAGAGTTTTACTTTTGTTTTCTTAAATTAGAAATTATAAACGTAGAAACGTAGCAAACAATAAGATCAAATTGAAATCAGAATAGCTTAAGTTAACAAAGAGAGGCCGTAGAAAAAGAACCACTCCTTAAACTAAGAATTATTTGTCCGACACAGCTTAATTTAATTTAATTTTTCTAGATTACCGTTTTTTTAATGTGTATTCAGAGAAAGGTATTCAGAGTTTAAACACTGGTAACTGAAATATTAACAAATTGCGTACATGAGTGAAAAACTTTTCTAAAACATTGCGTTTGTTGGAGTTTTAATTGATTTCTAGAATAGATACCTTGTATGGTCCATTGCCAAGATGGAGAGCGGTACAGGTAACATGTCAAATTCGCGCGTCTGAAAAAAGATAAAAAAACAGTAATTTAATGAATGCGAATGAAACCAAAAACAACTAACATTAAGATTGTAGATAATATAGTGTATAGCAAGACTACACAAGGATGCGAGCAGAAAAATAATACTCTAAAAGAAAATTTTCATATAAAGTTTGTAGCAATGAAAAAAATTAAAACATCAGTACGTGGCGATTGTTGAATGCGATGGTAGTACTTTTAACAACATAATTGAGAATGGGTATTTAATGGGTATACTTGCAGTATATATGAGCACATTGACTTAATGAGGTGTTTTAGGTGCGCGGGGTTTCACCACAAACAGCAATTATTGTAATAAAACGCGAGTATATCAAATCTAAAATGTGGAAGCACTGAACACCTGTCAACATCTGAAATTAAAGTTAACGTAAACACCGAACATTCGCCAGCGAGTGTCATCTATACCGGAAGAAGATAGAAATGGTAAAAGCTAAAATACAATCAACTTCGGCGATTTAAACAAATAAAAAGATAAAACCATAAGCAATGCTCATGTTATATCAATGTACTATCAGAATGCAAGAGGACTCCACTCAAAGGCTTTAGAATTCAAAAACATCTTCAAAACATCGAATATCTTGACAACAGATATACCAGATATAAGGGTGCGTAGATATTTGAAAGAGCCGTGAACATCACTATAAAATTGGACGAGTTTTGAGGTACTTGAAAAAAAACAAACAATTGTACCAATACCTATATTAAAATGGTGATCATACAGATATTAATTATCGGTCAACCACAGTGATATCAGTGATGGTCAAAGTGTTCGAGAAAATCCTGTACAGGTTTCAATGATGTGGAAAAATCTGTATCCTTTCTATATACATCTCTACATCTGTAGTCCCATAACGGCCACAACGCTCGTGTCTATGATTTGTCTAACTTTTCTTTAATTTATGATTTGCCGCAATCTGCTATAATGCTAAATGCCCTTCTATACGCTGATGATTTTAAAACTTTTAATGTTATGTATAATGAGTGACTATATGTCGGTGCAAAATGATTTAAAAAATATATCAAATTGGTTGATTCAAAATTATCTTTTTTTAAATACAAACAAACTCTGTGAAAGATACTGATACAAAGATACACTAGGGATCTACGTAGTTCTCTATTAATAGTCAGGTAAAGGATTTAAGGAATACTATTTACTGCCAAGTTTACTTTTAATGACCTTCACAGTATTATAACGTTGTTTTTTAATAAAACTAAGAATGCGCTTTTAATTGTTTAATAACAAGAGAAATATTAACAATAACTAAGGTTTAAACTTAACTAATTAAAAACACAAATTATGAACTATCAACCAACTCAAACTAATTTATTTAAAGGTTATTTATTTAATTATCTACAATATTTATTTGATAAAAATCTGCCCAGTTTCCGATATTCTTCCGTATAATGAGAACGGTTGCTTTCACCGCTAGTCTAGAATGAGCGAGATGCTTCGATTTTTCCCGTTCATTAGAGTATTGTAATATAAAAGCCTTGGTAGTGTAGTGTCTAGCGTGCTGGACTCTCACCCAAGCGCCCGGGATCGACCCTCTCTTTTCTGCAGTGTTTACTTAGCTGTGACACAAACGTGAGATTTGCTCTGTACCATCTGCAAAACGGCTACAGCCGCACGTTGGGCCTGCGCAATGATAATAATCGCCCTCCCCCTCCCGCACAAGCTTTATAGCTTCTGAGGCCTGGTTCACCAGGTAATGGGTTGTAGCAATTATTATTATAATTATTAACACAAAAGCTTGAATAGAAATTGTAATAATCTCCATAATATTATCCTCTTATATCGGTTTTTTCAACGGATTTGATAATATACGAGGTGTGCTATTTAATGTTTAAAATGAAGAAAATCTATAAATAATTGCGTTTGTGGTTGTTAGCCTTCAGGCTTAGCTCTATTGAGTTGATGATGTTTTACGATTTAAAGCACTTTCGTCTAATTAGATAGGCAGTTTATCTTTTCTGGACCTTTTATCTTTTTTACTACTACCTATGTGTTGCTAGCTCTCAGTTTATTCATTTGAAACGTAATCATGATTCGTGGGCTCGGTGTCTTGCAGGACTACCACAGTACGAATCTAGTGCAGAGTAGCGAGCCTTCTTGTTGATGTGACAATCATATAGTTTCTTTTGTTTCGATACTTCGAGTTCAGATCTCCTCTTAAACATGCCCATGGGTAGTTAGTATCAAGGCCGTGCCCAGGGGGGGTTAACCCCCCCCCCGAAATCTGTAAAATATATCTGAAATAATGTGAAAATCAGGTAGTTTTATGTAATCACCTACACTAATTCACATTTTTCAATTTTGTTTAAACACCCTTAGTTTTTCTAAACATAAACTATTCATAGTAGCCCTGGACTGGAATGTACTAAATAATAAAATATATACAGCTGTATTTTATATAAAAAACAAGTTACAACAAACATTAACTTAATATTTCTAACTTTAGTAAAACAGGTCAAGGGAAATTAGATTTTGTATTGTGACATATAACGAAGTTTAGATATTCTACTGTGATGCAAATAGCATATAAATAGTTTATATGATGTGTAATGAAATTTGGTAATAGTATATTATATACCCAGGGACTAAAGTACATCTTTTAATCCTGAATGTGAGGACTCGCTAACGCTCGGAAAATAAACACATGAGGGATTAAAAGGCACTTTAGTCCAGTGGTATATACGCTATTTTTTGCACGTCCTAAAGGACTTAATCGCAAAAATTCAAAATTTCGAAATTTTTCATGTCATTCTGACAATTGAACTCTGCAAACGCCAAAATCACATAGTTTCAG
This sequence comes from Agrypnus murinus, assembly GCA_929113105.1. Classification (NCBI taxonomy): domain Eukaryota; kingdom Metazoa; phylum Arthropoda; class Insecta; order Coleoptera; family Elateridae; genus Agrypnus; species Agrypnus murinus. The sequence continues at coordinate 171,317,518 of OV816026.1, read as the reverse complement.
GATAATAAATCCATAATAAATACCGCGATTACATTTTTTTGTTGTTTACTTGTTGTTGTTGTCATGGAAACACTTTACTCCCTCAGGGAGTAAAGTGCTACTTTACTCCCTCTTTTGCGGTACTAAAGTAGAGCCTTATATATAGGACGTGCAAAAAATGTATTACATTGCATTATTTACTTTAGAACCAAACCTCCCCGAAATTTTTCTCTGGGTACGGCCTTGGTTAGTATTGACTTTAATTCCTGAAAAGAATATTTTTTGCGTTCGATTCTCTTCTACTTGGGAAGATTTATTACAAGACGTATTTATTTTAAAGCATTTCGTTTTCTTAATCGCTTCTGGAGTTTGATTTCCCTTGGATATAGGCAACATTTTCTACTCCTCAAATGCCGCATTATCAATATTTATTCCATTACTAACTTAATCTATTTCGAATTACTTTGACATGCCAGGTTTTATATTAACTGTTACGGCTCATAGAATCATTTTGGTTATCTTTGGTCAAGAAAGATTCGTCGTATAACGTTGAAAGAATTTGTGAAGAGATTTCAGCAAGAAATTCAAACAAGCTGTTAAGACCTTCAGTGAGTGATTTACTCTCTAGACGTATTTGTAATGTAGGTTTTTCTGATTTTAAAGCTTTTTCCTTTCATTATTTTTTAGACGTATTTTTTTACACCTTTTCTGTTAGATTATTTACGTCTTCTGGGTCAAAACCATACTGTGAGTTTTTAGTAGTTTTTCGCTCCTGTCAGCAACTATTAAGACCGGGTCTCTACTCTAAATTTTGGTGGTGCACGATTCTGGAGGTCTATCATTCGTCTGGAGTCAGCTGCCGTGACCACCTAAGGTGATACGAGAAGAAGTAAAAGTAGCCCTGCATGGATTTGATAAAAACGAGGTGGGATAAAATTATTTATATAATCACGTGATCAGTAACGGAAATTAATTTTGAATTGTGGTTTCGTCCAATTTTAATTATTGGTATAAATTTAACTGCAATGTCTTTTACTTGACTGATGGATCGAGACTGGTGGATATCCAAAGGTCATTTTACAGATACATATTTTAATTGTGCTTTAATCAGATTATAGTTAATAAATATTTTCTAGTCTCATTATTGAATTATTTAAGAAAACCCAAATAAAGCAAAATAATTCTTGCTAATTCAAAATTGGACATTCCAAATCAATTAGGAACTTATACTATAAAAGTGATTAGATATTAGATATAGTGAGTGATTTAATATTGAGCACGTAAATCTCAAAACATAACTTTAGAATTTTTTTGACACAAATAAAAATTCAAAAAGTTGATTAGTGACTTTGCTAGCTCAATCTGAATATTGATTGTTTACTGAAGATAAAGGTCAAAAAGTCCGAAATGATGGGTTAGAGCAAGATTCTTATATACAATTAATTTTATCTTTAAGAACCCTATTGAAACCCTTTAGGACGTCAAAAGTGTAATAATATACAAGCTGTTCCATTTAAAAGTAGGTTTATTTCAGCTTACTTTCAGTAAAAAGCAAGTGTGCTGGATCGTACAAATCAAAGACAATTTGAATTACTTTCTATTTCACCATTTGAAAATAGGCCTTTTCAGTTGCCATTAAATTTTGATTACCTGATTTTATGTAATTAATCACAAAAGTTCGTTGTGGAAGCTTCCGAAAGTTTGGAAACCGGCAAGTTTGCGTTTTGTCTAACAATAAAAGTAATATACTGAGATGATCTATTTGAAACTAACAGCAACAGTGTGTTAAAAGCAAATTGATTTACACGATATAAATGGCTATAATGTGAGTTATTAAATAGAATATATGAATAAACATAGTATAAAACAGATTTTGATATTCTTTTATGAGCTTCTTCCAATTTACATTCCATGCATCCAACTCCTATTGAAGCATATAAAATCTTAGCTGAAAGACGTCAAATCATCAAGCACATACCAAAGAACGAACGGGAGGCTTTAAATTCGAAACGAACGTTTATAACCTTTTGAAATTTTTAATTTCATAGTAATCATCGTATAAGATGGGGATTATCGTAAAATATGGAATTTTATAGAATCGTTAAATGCTGAACGCAGTACACTTCATAAAACTGCAGTTGAATACGTTACTTATTATATACTACATTTACTAAAGTTATAAGTAATAATGCAAGTAATTACACATTAGCTGGGGGTATTGTGTGTCCTTTAATATCTCAAGATTAAACGCAATTATCGAACGTGTCCGCGCACAAACAGCCACGATCTATGGGCTTCCACGCTTTAACGCGACAGCTACAACATAAGATTACACCTTATTAATAAATAAATAAATATTTATTTGTTAGCTGATGGTAAATATAAAAATCACCTCATCGCTGTTGGGCGTTGTTTATCCACATATCGTCACACATTAATCGTTTCTAAATGACCATCTTTCTTACATTTTACACATTAGGAGATAATCTGGTATAATAACTCTCGACACCGCGCGCAAAAAAACAACTTAAGCTAAAACAGTGTCGAAATAAATTTTTAAAAACGCCGCCATTAAGTCAGTTTAACTAAAGAAATTCATAATGTGCTCGATGTTTTACACTAGGACGGACATGGTAAGTCAGTCGGACACCAAGAGCCGTGTGGGCGACCAACAAGTAAAACACCTGTGTATCCGAATTTACACCACCATATCTGTGGTAATTTCAGAAGTCAGTAGACCAAAAGATTAATGCATTCAATGGTACCCACCCATTATTATATATCTACCTGTTTTATCATCGTGTTCTACATATCTTTGTTGATGGTCGAAGAAAGAATGTTTTTATTTTAAGAGCTCTATACGCTTATAACCTTATTAAATTCCTAGACCAGTTTGTAATAAATCTATGGGATTAATGCTGCTTAATTGTATTAAATGAGACCGATTTAAAGCAAAAAATCCAATAAGTTTAAGCGAGAGTCAAGGTTTACTAGATGTTAAGAGGTGTAATAAGGGTAATTACCTTAGTAGTGTTGGAATTTATAAAAATGGTACCGGATAGAAAATAATGGTTCAATTTGTTTGCTTTGTTGTACAAATACATCGAACATATTAATTTTATAGGTAATAAGGTCATAAATAATCTTTATTATTACTACTGCTTTAAGAGTATTTACGTGACATTGTATTAATTTAACATTTTTACGAATACTTCGCTGAAATGGTAAATAAAGTCCCTATATTCCATGGTTAGAAATTTTAGATTTTTACTTTACCATTTTAAGTCTCAAAATTTGAAGTTTGAGGGTCTACAGTACGTAGGAACTTAGGATACCTAAAATGCTTTTCGCCCTATAACTTCTCATTCAGTTGTTTCTTAAAATTCTCACACCCTACTTGAACCAAAATAAAGAGGAAAATTCATTATATTCCCATCCTTTTTCGGATTTGAGGAAAAATTATTTTTCATGAAAAAAGTATTCGAAAAAAACATTAAAAAATCCTAAAATATTAATTAATTAAGCAAAATTCTGAGAAAAATTAAAAAAAAGGCGAGAGTAGATTATTAATCGAACCTCACTTTTGCTTTTTGTTTCATTTTAATAGATGAATTAATAAGATCAGGAGACGAATAATTGGAAATCAATTTGCTTTGGATTTTTAGTTACTATTGGTGTCAAATGAAGCCACTGCGGCAACTACATTTGCTAAATACCAAACTTGGTTCAACCTACTCTAGAGCATGCGCTCTATATTGTTTCGCACGTGGATGTAAGGCGGTTCGGGTATTTTTTTAAAATAAAATTATGATATATTTAATATATTTTATAAATACACAATTTTTTCAATTCAACATATTTGTATTGTATACGAATATTTGTATACGAATGAGTTCACAAATTTAATATACAATTACAAGTAAATACGAATCATAATGTATCGTCATTCACCACCATAGCCGAATGCAGGGCACGTTAGATTTGTAATTGCAAAAATACAAGCTCTAATCCCAGTTTGAGTAACTTTCTTTTATAAATATAAGTAATATTTATAAAAAGGAATAATATAATTAATAATATAATTATAAACATAAAATTATCCCTTACCTTTATAGTTATTGTTTAAATTAAACTATGTATATTTACGTTAATTGAAAATAAAACTAAACAATTAAACACATGATATTAGTATTTAATTGTAAAGCATAAATAAAATCTAACATTAGCCCTAATAGTAGTATAGAATGCATGTTAGCTCATCAAGCAACTATCCCTTGTGCCTCGATATGGAAGGTGTTTGCTTCGCAATGCATCGCGTGCATGCAACAGTGTCGCAGGATCGATCGCTGCTCCGGTAATTTTTTTTATTTGAACTTAGTTTAAAAAAATTATTCAATTAATTATTTGAATTATATTCTTAAACGTTATTTGTTTTTTATTATTATTATATCTATATTTTATTATTATTATATTATCTTGCGACCGATGCCTTACGAAGCATGCTTCTTCAGCAACCATCGAGGTACAGGGAATAGTTGTTAGATGCGTTAACGCGCATTGTATGTTATTGCAGCTGAGGTTAGATTTTATTTATGCTTTACAATTTAATATTAATATCATTTTATTTTATGTAGTTTAACTTAAACAATGACTATAAAATTAAGCGATAATTTTATGTAATTATTTCTTTTTATAAATATTATGTTTATAAAATATATTAAATATTTATAAAAAAATTATCCAAACTGGGATTAGAACTTATGGTTTTGGAATTTTAAATCTAGCGGGTCCTGCATTCGGCTTTGGTAGTCGCTGTCGTACCTTATTTCTTTAATAAATGTCCATTTATCATACTTTTTTGTTTGTTTTTTTATTATTAATTACTTTTTAACCCTATTTTTACCACATTACTAATTACAGAACATTACCTTATCAATGGATTAATATTAACTAATCAACAATTAATATTAACTCATTTATGTTCTTTCAAAATCTAAAATTTGGTTTGTTTTGGTGTTGGAATTCTATAAGAAAGAGGGGAAATGAGTAGGAAAGAGATGCATGATTTCCACTACTCAACATGGGCGCCTAATATTAAACGGATTTACCCACACTACAGAAGATTATTTCGAGGTTATGTCCAAAACGATTAATGCTTCTGAATACTATAGACCCTTCCAGTGTTAATACTCTAAACCAGCGTTTCCCAACCGCCGGTCCCCGGACCGGTGCCGATCCGTCAGGAATTTTTGCCGGTCCGCAGAGAAATAACAGTATTTTTCAAGATTTTACTGGAATAGTTTTAATAAAAAAAGATCTCTCATTTTAAAATTTTATACTGGAACCGAAGGAATTTTCGTCTTGTGCTCCCACTTAAAACGTTCGCGAACAATCAAAATCCAGGAGGCGAGGACGTTTCACGATTTCGCAAATGTTTTTCGTGTGTCAATGCGATTTCGTCTCAGGTTCTCGACAGTCTGAGTCGAGCATGGCTTGGAGATATTCGATGTCACGCGGCCTGCTATAAGTGGTGTGCCTATTGATTTTTCCGTATCTCTACCCACTTCCAATCTAGGGGGCTGCGAGTGTCAAAATGTTGACCCTTCTTCAAATGTCGTACAAAACCATAAGAAAAAACTTACAGCCGAAAAACTTTTGATTTGTTTTCACTCGAGAATCGTGCTAAAGTAATATCGCCGCCACCAGCCTAGTCGGACTCAACTGCAAACCACTTCTGAAGGTCTTATATGATCGCCTCTCGCGTCGTTTGAGCCCATTCCCGACTTCGGCGTTGCTCCCGTTTTTGACAGTCTTTACCGAAAACGCTCGCCAGCGTTTTCAGTCATATCTTCTTTCCCTGTTGAGATATCTCGTTATGGTTCTGAACGATGAATTGCCGTATGTGTTTGGGACACGGTTATGGTTTTCGGCACCGCCCCTCCGCCGTTCTCAAAAAAAAACTCCGGGCTCTCTGATGGTAACCGCTGACTTCGGGAAGATGCCCGTTTTGATTGTTCGTGGTTTGGTATACGGATGAGGTATGAGAACCGACTTTTGTTATTGTAAAGAATGGGTATTTATTTATTTCAGATTGTTCTTGTACAATGTAAAAGTTTATTTATTATATATGATTTATTTTGCGGAATCTGTTCTTTAATTTTTTACCTTACCGGCCCGCAAAGAAATGCTACGTCGTTTGGCGGTCCGCCAACGAAAAAGGTTGGGAACCGCTGTTCTAAACCATCGATCCTTCTAGAAAAATCAAGCGTTCGAAAATCACAATCAATTCGAAGTTCGAAAATCACAATAAATCTCGTAGTTTCAGGGGTGTAAAGATTAAATTTTTACTGTGAACTATTCAATGTTTGAAATATTGAGAGTCTCAAAGTACGAAACTTCAGCTACTGTAGCTTCAATTTCAGATATTTATGGTTTTTTAAATTCCCAAAAGTCCCATGCATCAGAAATGAAGTTTAACTGGTCCAAATTATAAATTTCTATATCTTCGACTTTTCCAGAAGTTCAGATTGTCAGACAGTCTAGACGTTGACAATTTGACGCCGTCAAAGTACTCGAGATTTAGAGATATGTACTAGTAGCTCAGGAATTTAAAACAATGCTAGTTCCATCATATATCCTAATTATTTAGATTTTCAGTTTTAGAAATCTAAAGTTGAAGAATCTTTAGGTTTCAGTGTCTAATAAAGTTTCATAAATACAAGTTTAAGTTCATTTTCAAATTTAAGTAAACTAAAGCCTTAAAAGATTATGATAGATATACTCCTAATGGATTTTGAACACAAAAAAATGTTGCTGAAATTATGTTTTTGGTTGATAAAAGTAGGCAAACCTGCCAGTATATACGATAAGTTACAAAAGACGCTGGATGACTGAATGCGACTGTATCTCAAACTCTATCTAAGAAAATTAGACTTTTATGCAGAATCGATTGTGTACAGTACGATCTAGTTAATTATTAACAACTCATACCGTTTGTCTTCATTTGTCTCAGTATTATGGTAATTTTAGCATTTGCTCCTGTTATTCTATTTTTTTAAACTGGAGATGGCTTCTATCAGAGAAGATGGATGGAAGTATCTTTGTACAACATACAGACTGTCGTATGGTATAACATTATCGTACGAGATGGCATAAAAATGTAATTTTTGAGAGTGGAGTGAGACAAAAACGAGTCGAATCAAACCTGAACCGATAGATAGAGGATCAAACGAGTCAAAAGTTAGAGCATGGAGAACCAAGAATAGTCGGGGCAATCGTTTTTTGTTTTCCGTATAAAATTTATTTTCATCATAATTTTAAGCTCTGGGTAGTAAACCGTTTAATGCAAACTCTAAACACATAAGCCTTATCGTTTCTGAACTAGGATAATTTTAAGGTTCAAATCTCCCCCTCTCTACCTACGTTATTGTAAATGGGAAAAAGTTTCATGTAGGACAGAACAGAACGCACTGTACGTCTGTGAAAATCATAAAGTTTTGTGTTTAAAGACTGAAATAAAACTTACTTAATAATTACGTAAGAAAGTAATTATAAAATGCCTGAAATCTTGGCATACAATTTTTTTTCTTAAACACCCTGTACAATTAAATATTTTATAAAAGCGTGCAAGTGAATTATTTACGTTAAAGTTTTGTATCTATAAGTTTCTAATGTTTTAAGCTCTAGAACTTGGTATAATTGTGGATTTGTCATCCAGCCTGCGTACTTTTAAACGTATTTTGCGACTCACCCTGCATACTGTCAGTTTGGCGCAATGGTATGAAACTTACTTGGCAACCTTTTTCAAGCCAAATAATACGTTAAAATTTCCGCCAAGGTGCTAAAAAGCCATAAGAACTGTGACATATACTTTCAGAAAGGATATCACACGGTCCTGTAGAAACCCACTGGATTCTAATGAACTTGTTGAAGTTGTAGATGGTAGGGTGAGGAGAAACTTCTGTTGAGACAGTTTTGTCATCACGACCATGGTATTTGAGAGCTTGATGTTCCGACTCAAAGAATTTCCCAAGGTTTACACGAAAACTTGGAGGCCACCAAGGTCATTCCTGTGACCTTATTGTTTTAATCTTATAGAGTCAGTTTAGCACGCTAATATGCATACATGAAGCTACGTCTCACCAACGGTAAATAAAATATATTTTCTGATGCGTTTTACACATTGCATACCATACACAGCGGCGTTTTTATTTATTTGTTTTTCTTAAATTTATACAAGTAAAGATATTCATCAATAAATAAAAGCCGTCCGTCGGTAGGGTTTCACATACTTACAATAATCGGAAGTATGTGAAACACTACCGCTGTGTTACTAATCATTAGTAGGTATATAAGCTATAACTATATTTAGTCCTTCTCCTGACCAGGTTTTCGATGACCTGAAGGTATACGGGATTTGACTTTAGAATCTTATTTAGGGTTGTACAGAGGTCCGAAATCCGTGAGTTGGACTTGTCGGAGTATGGTCGTTAACCCGCCATCTTGGATTCAATGCGAAAATTAATTTGATGTAGTTTTCTTTGATCGATTCGAAATTTTATTTCTAATTCAAAGGGTTCTATAACATTTTTTCGTATCTCTAACAGTAAGTGCGTTATAACTAAAATAATGTGACAACATTTCTTCTTTCTGATATTTTGGTGTCCAGCTTTTTTGTTCCTAATTTATTTAAAAATTACTTCAAATAAAAAAAGATTGTTGCATTCTAGAGATTTAGATGTCGTTTACCGTTTCTAATTATCTTTAAAAATAAAAAAGATATATCAATTTTAGTCGCGAGAAGTACTGTCAAACATCTATGTAGCTGGTAGTTAAACTTTGAATTTTTAATTATCGGTGCGCATAGACGCTATACTGTTTTATAAATATTATTTTTTCGTGAGTTTCATTAATATCACCCTTACAAATTGCTGTACTTTAAATTTGCTTTTTTTTACAAGTACATATTTTATGAACATATTATGAACTTACAACAGCAAGTAATCACAAATAATAAGCAAACTGTTAGTGGGTTTTAAAAGGTCACCGTCAATATCAATCTCGAATACACATTTAGTGGGATCTAAAGATGCATAGTTAGTCCCTCTGTAACAATAAGCAAAGTTTTGAATACAAAATTTCTGGCGTGAAAATAGATCCAGGATCTTAGTTCATCAAAACACTTGCAAGAAAATCCTGGTTCTGTAGTTAAAACTAGAAATTCCTCAGCATACGGTAAACACGATTCCAAAACTAATTTTTTAAAGATATTTTAAAGAACTAATTATTAATAATAATTTAATTTTTTGAACCTAATTTGCTGGTGTAGTCACATCCAACCACAATGTGAATTGCAACGAGTACGTTACACCAATTCTCCCATGAGTTTCTAAAAGTATATGTACTGGAATGTATCTAAGCTTCTCTTCTCCTCCTGTACGGAACCATATGTCCGATTTGTATAAGAATTGCGAAAAATGATGCAAAAGAAGAATGAATACGTCCGTATCTGAAGAAAAAATGACTGCTCGAGTTTCGACAACTGTTTCCTAAAGATTTATTAGATTTAGCTTGTCTTCTAAGATGGACCAATTTCAGTTTTACCAATATATAAAGTAGGAATAATGCTATTTTTAGTTACAAAAAAACTAAAGCAAACATCAAGATCAAAATAGTCAATTCACAATTTTTGCCGAAAATATTTTGAATGTTTGATTTACTCGTCGTAACAGACCAAATTGGGCCAAACCTGTTTGCTACTTTTGACCGAATGAAGAAAATAACAAAGATAATGTCAACACGAGAAGCGTTTTTACAAATTCTTAGTTCTTTGTAACGGAAGATAATACAGCTGTAATATAGGAAAATCTAGTAACTTAGTTACTATGTTATGAAATATGATGGATATTTAAAATAAGCCCATACGATTTGTATGGGCTTACTGTAAATATCCATAATATTTCATAACATCGTAACTAGACTTACTAGATTTTCCTATATTACGGCAGAATAGTTTTCCTACCTTACTGAAAACTCGAGCAGTCATTAGTTCTTCAGATACTGACGTATTCATTCGTCTTTTGCATCATTTGTCGAAATCTTTACACAAATCGGAAATATGGTTCCGAACAGTAGGTGGAGATAAGCTTAGATACATTCAGAGTACATAGACTTTTTTAAATTCATGCACAGAAATTGTGTGACGTACTTCTGGCAGCCTAGCATGTGACACATTCTGACTGGATGTGACCACACCAGCAAACTAGGTTGAAAAATCTCAATTATTAAGGCAAGTCCTTTAAAATTTCTTTAAAAATTAGTGTTGGAATCGTGTTTAACGTATGCTGAGGAATTTCTAGTTTTAGCTACAGAACCAGGATTTTCTTGCAAGTTTTTTGATGAACTAAAATCCTGGATCTATTTTTACGCCAGAAATTTTGTAGCCAAAACTTTGTCTCCAACTTCCCTTTCATGTATTGACCATAATAAAAGATCTTATTACTTACCCTTGTACCTAAATTGTTACAGAGACTAACTATGCATCTTTAGACCCCACTAAATATGTTTAGAGATAGGTACGGACGATGACCTTTTAAAACCCACTAACAGTTTGCTTATCATTTGTGATTACTTGCTCTTGTAAAAGTTCATAATATGTTAATAAAATATGTACATGTATATGTATTTAAGTAAAATATGTAAATATGTAAGAAAAAGTAAATTTAAAGTACTGTAGTGTTTAGAAGATTAATGTAGTAATACAGGTTGCTTGTGTGTGGTCTTGTACACTACTTATATGTTATCTCTTGTAGAAGACAATAAAAGACATGTTTACTTTTATGAGATATTTATTTATATTCTTTCACTTTCAATCACTTAGCATGCAATGCCTTCTTGAGGTAATATGGATGTAATGACTGATTTTATGATGAATAAACTGAATGTAATGAACTTGATGTACAGGAATCACTTGTTAGGACGTTCTGTAATTCTTACTAAAAAGAGAGAAATAAAATTTAGGAACGTGAAAAAAACCAAGGAACAACATAATAAGTGTTTCGTGAACAAGTGATGCTTGCGTTACGATTTATTTGTTGTAACTTTTAAGATTAAAAATAACTATGCTAATTGAATCTAAAAGCGTTAGCCTAAGTAGTAAGTTTGTGGTCAACATTGATAAACGTAGTTGTATTCATTTTGTCCGTAGGATTGGAAGAAGTAGGTTTGATCTCATAAAACGGAGGCAGCATTCATAGCATTGTCCTAAGGTTGTAGGAATTACTAGGTGAAATTGCCCGTTTGAGAGTATGATTAAATCTTCTTGAATCCTATGATATTTGAGGAGAATGAATACTTGAAGCTTAATCCGGTAGCACATATATTTGGGAGGTCCAAATGCTATTCAGGATTGATTAGTTGAATGTTATCAATGTATGATATCATGTAATGTCGAGTTGACAAGGCTCACGTGGAAATTTATAAGTCACTACTGTTATTTTTGCACTTGTGTTTATGGTGTATAACTGGAAAGTTACGCATGCACAGGTAACTGCACATCATGCCAAAGTTTATTAGCGAAATGGATTTTGCTATTATGATAAGATAATTTGAGTTCGGTCAATAGCAGTTGCACTGTTGTAATTTTCTTGTGTCCGAGAATTGCTGAAGACATTTTTCAGGAGCTGTTACTACGGGCGTCGTAGCTTTTGGTTCTTGAGGAACGTTATTGATGTGATTTCCATCAGGAACTGGAGGTGTTGTAGCTTGTAGATTCCAGGAATGTTTTACTGGATCCAAGAGAGTCTTCGTAGAAGATGCGGCGGTTGATATCTCCAAACCGTCGGCCTTCGGAAGCTCTTGCAATTTCTGATTTAAAACACATTGGTTAGGATTCAATTTTAGCTGTATCTTAATTGGCTGTGATGTTTTTTGAATGTTTGTAGGAGAGTTTGATTCTGTTTGGTTGTGGAATAAATGAACTTTAAAAATCAAATCATTTGTGATAGTTACTGTAATGGAAGTATTAACCTGCGAAACGTGCTTTTCAATAATTGAATGGTCAGGTTTATCAACACAGAAAGTATCAGTGGATGCTGACACATCTAAAAAGTCATTGCATTGATAAATGACGTTTTGAGTATCGTCGCTCAATTGGAGGTTAGGACACGGATCTTGCGATATTTGATTACAGTTTGTAGTTATGAAATTATGAGGAGAAATGATTTCGTTTTTAAATAGGTTAACTAGGCCAAAAAATTCAGGTGAATCATTTTGTTGTAACCAGAAATCTGTAATCTCTTTGGGAGAAGAGATAGTATTTGATTTTGGGTTGTATGAAGTAGGTTTATCTAAAGAAGAACCCAAGTAGTAGTTCGTTGATGAACGTGGCGTACGGTTCGAATGAAAGTTTATTGTTATCAATAAACCTGATAAGATTCGAATGCATTGTAAAATGTTATATGGCAAGTTATGAATGAGGATATTATATCTCTGAATCTCGTTCTCAATATGTAGGTAGTCAAAGTATCTATCGATTAAGACTATTGACATGTGTACATGCGAACTGTCAAAAAATAGGAAATTTAATTAAATTTGCTTTTAACTGCGCCATATTGAAACGTAACCAATATAATATAGTTTACTTATCTTATTTAAATGATAAAAAAGGATATTTATAAACTTCTGAAAGTCGACTGCTTGCGTAAGACAATCAAATAACCAATTCTAGGAACTCCAGGTTGCAGGTTGCGTTTGTCGGTAGAGACAGAAAACCAGAGCAATGGAATATTGAAGATATGGTGTTGATCATCTAAGTTCTTCTTTCGTAGCATCGGAGGTCACCAATGTAGTGTTTAGATGACCAATGTGGTAATGCAGGTTGCTTGCGTGTGGTCTTGTACACTACTTATATATTATCTCTTGTAGAAGACAATAAAAGACATGTTTACTTCTATGAGATATTCATTTATATTCTTTGCTGATTACTGTTGTCATGGCAATCACTTAGCATGCAATGCCTTCTTGAGGTAATATGGATGTAATGACTGATTTTATGATGAATATCATTACAGTACAGCATTTTGCAAGTGTGATATTAATGAAACTTGCGAAAAAATAATATTTATAAAACAGTATAGCGTCTATGCGCACCGGTAATTAAAAATTCAAAGTTTAAAACTACCAGCTACATAGATGTTTGACAGTACTTCTCGCGACTAAAATCGATATATCTTTTTTATTTTTAAAGATAATTAGAAACCGTAAACAACATCTAAATCTCTAGAATGCAACAATCTTTCTTTATTTGAATAAATTTTTAAATAAATTACGAACAAAAAAGCTGGACACCAAAATGCCAGAAAGAAGAAATGTTGTCACATTATTTTAGTTATAACGCACTTACTGTTAGAGATACGAAAAAATGTTATAGAACCTTTCGGATTACAAATAAAATTTCGAATCGACCAAAGCTACATGAAATTCGGAGTAACCGTTACCGAGATCCAGCCATTTGCCATTTTGGCATTGAATCCAAGATGGCGGGTTAACGACCATACTCCGACAAGTCCAGCTCACGGATTTCGGACCTCTCTGCAACTCTAAATAAGATTCTGACGTCAAATCCCGTATACCTCCAGATCATCGAAAGCCTGGTCAGGAGAAGGACTAATTACGGCACTACTTTGTATGTAACCACAGAATATTTGAATGTAAAAAGGTAAATCTGTAAACTAAGGGAAGGCCAAATAAGAAAAATGTCACATCGTAGATTTAAATTATTTTCTAATAAAATCATAAAAATATTTATTATTAAACTTATTATTAACTATTCGAGAAGAAGAAATTAAGGAAAACAAAAAACTGAGTAAACGTATTTTCTGCTTTTGGTAGATTGTTGTTCTTGCTTTTGCATCCTCCAGGATATTTGCACGTTGCGATGCAATAAAATTTAGTTTTCATAAAGGAATAAACTTTCATTGAGCTATCTGAAAAAACAATAAATGAGTACCTTTTTTACAATGGTACGTAGTTAGAGATATAATATTTAAGATAATGATTCCTGGGTTGCAAGAACTGGAACTATTCCAGTTTCCACATTTTGCCATGCATAATTTAAACAGCTTTCCAAATTAGGTTTGGGTAATAAACTATTCAACCAGTCTTTAGTTTGGTAATGTACTCGTAAGCAATGCTGTATCAAACTATCTTCTGCTGGAGGTAGTTTATTGATGAATTTAATTTCTGCTAATCTACTGCTCAAATTGTTGACAGATCCGACTGATTCTTCTGCTTTATACAGCTTTTTAACAAACGCGTGCATTTGATCAAAAATCTTAAAACCCCCAATATCTACATCGCTTAAGAGTGCAGCGTTAGCTTCAAAAACCTTTTAGGCAATTTTATCCTATACAATTGACTGGTAGTACGCGTCATAGCTTATTTTTCTTGCTCAAAGAATCGGCATAATACGAATATTTTATACGATGTTGATCTTGCAGGTCTGGATACGCTTTGATGTTCCCCAAACAATGATCCGGTATGTGGTTGTAAGCGGTTGTATGTTTGTGTGAAAAGTACATTTGGAAGACCTTTATAGGTGAATGAATTTCAAACTGTTAAACAACTATAATCTTGATAGTTTAGCCGGACTTGTATCGTGTAAGTTACTTAACTGTTCTACTCCCAGGTATTACGTATTTTTCCTAAAGTTTGGTCATGATTTCATGCATTCGTGTAGCCGACTCTTTTCCTCCAAAACTACTGAGTTGACCTTGTATTTGGTTTTCTTCAGGAAACTTCCTTTTTTCTTCTAACATTTATAACCATTTCTAGAGTGAGTGGTTCTTTTTGTTCTTGATTGTTATTTCTGAATACGGGTTCTGACATGGTCTCGTAATTTCCCCTCTCTATCTTGTTCCAGCAGTTCTCCCTGAAGTGCGCAATTCGAAGATTGTCATCTTTATTGGTTAGTAATATTCTATTTGTAGCATCGTTTTGACTTCTAGAGAACTCCAGCTTTTCCAATATCAAAGATTATTTTCTATCGCCTGTGCTGTGCTTTTCTTCTCTTCTCTTCGTCTGTGTTTCCAACTTTTATTTTTTGTTGCTTCGTAGCAGCCTGCATTGGTTCAATCGGTTGTTCTTGTTATTTTAGTTTCGCCTAGTACTTGATTGGCTGTTGCCTTCTAGAATATCTCCCACTTATCTTCTGTTGATGCTTTATTCCTATGCGGAGCTTTCTAGGACGGTTTTAGAGTCTTTTTCACAAATTTGTGCCAATTCTGGTATTTTATGCAGTAATAAATTGTATTAACTCGTTTGCATCTAATTCCTTTAATATACGGTTGCTTGAAAATGGTGTATTAAATCCTGGTTTCTACACGTATTTTTTCCGAAAACTGCTATAAACTTTCACTTAATTAAAGCAATATTTATGAGGTAAATAATCCCTTTAGGAAGATTTTGAAAAGGTAATTTAACCAAGTCTAGCATGCTACTAGCATTGCATAACGTTTAATACGAGTAAATAATTGATACCTACCACCTACAAAAAATATGTTTATAGAAATATACATATAGGTATTTATTTCTACAAACGATAATCCTACCAAAATAGTCTTGCGTCTTGACGTTACTTAATATTAGACACTGTACATAAGTACCACGATTACAGTGAAAAATTGAAACATGTCTTGGAAAAATTGATGGAACATACCTACACTTCACATTGCATTGCTTCATTCGTCGTTTAACTTGGTATTTAAGTGAAATAAGTATAAATGTCTTCTTAAAGAGATATAATCCTTTCAAATTACTACGCAAGTACATTTCCTCTATTAATTTACAACGATGGCAACATAATTAGTAATTACACTAAAGTATCCACTCTTTAGAACTCTAAAAGTCTTCTTTATTTGTTGGTAAGTAGTAGTTATGTACAATTAAAGATGCAAATTGCCGTGGGTTGATTCTTTGAAATGTTGCTTGTAATAATAAACAATCGGAATAATAGATTTTGAGGTAAAGGATTTCAGTAGAATTCCTTTCGAAAGGGGAAAATAAATTATTGACAATTTGTGGACGTTAAGGTTGCTTAGAGCATTTAATAATCGCCAAAGTTCGGATTTGGAAGTGTGATTGTTATGACAATCCAACGCATTCTTCATTGACCAATGAAATGTCACAAATGTTACAAAATTAACTAATAATCTTTTATTTTTAATTGTTTAAGATTTATTAGGCTTAACCATTCAATCTTTATGAGGATGTAACTAGCACAGTAGGTACTTATCTTGTAAACCATATGCGGACGACTGTATAATAAAAATTAATTCGGTTTAAAATAGATTAGAGATTATCTTGAAAAGCCCGTGCGAAAGACCACATAGAATAGAAATTATCAAATTAGAAATCATAGCATTCTGTAGAAGATTGTTCTATTCTTTACTCACTGTAACGATTTATCATTGTATTATTTTTTAAATCAAATTATGTAGATTATAAAATCAATTTTATTCTCGAATTTTTTTTCGAAATTTGAACATAATAGCTTTTAGTATTGTAGTGAACAAATTTGTAATATATTGTACAAATTTGTAGTAGATGTTTTTGTATATCATTTCAATTGTAATGTTAAGTAGTCAAACTTGAGTGTTCAGAATAGGTTTTGTTAATGACTTGATAGTAATCCAGACAACTTTGCGAGAATGAACGACTGATATTAGAAACTTGACGAGTATGAAGTAGACAGAACATTCAATAATGACTGAAGGTACAGAGGTAATGAATTAGGTAATTTGAAAACGGTACAGTAGAAAATGCTAGGCGGCGGCCAAGGAGCCGAATTGGTAAAAATGCCTGCTAGAATTCTTCAAGTTAGGAATATGAGGATACCATCAAAGAATCAAAGTTATTCTACGCAGGATTTAGCGCAAAAACTGCGAATATCTCGCCATAGTGAACGAAATTCGTAGATTGCAATTTTATGATTGGTCGTCAATTATTGTTTATCTGATTACGAACGATGAAGCTTATTTTCAATTAAGCAGAGAAATGAATAAGCAGAATCAACGTTTTTGGATAGAACAAAATTCTTGTGTTGTTTTTAAACAATCACAGCTCGTACAAAAAGTTATTTATGTGGTTCCAACAGGTACAGCACAACCAAGGTCCATCAACTTTACAGGTTCAGTGACGATTACCCAATGAGAGTGCGAAACGTCAGAGGGTGGCCCATCCTATCTCAGTTATATTCATTTGCTATGTGGCATCTGTCTCCGTCTTACAACTTTTTGATGTTGCTTTACACAAACTATTTTATATGCCAAATATTTTCCATGGAATGATATTAATTTTATTTCTATTAAATAAGTTACTTGAGGCATTACTTCACGAAACTAGAATTACAGGAAGAAATTATTTTGATTTAAGGGGTCTATTGCTAATTAGGCAACAAAGACTAGTTACATAACTAGATTAGTTATGTAAAAATAATAAAAGACCAAAGACAAATATTTATTATTTACAAAACGGTTTATTTCTACAACAAAAATGTTAGTAATACGAAGCTTCTAGTATTTTTATGTTTTGATAATACAACACACATAACATTAGCAATAATAAAAAACACAATTACTGAAGGTAACACTTTTAAGTTTGAGTAACCAGCAAAAAACTTTTGTATAACTATAATAGAGTCGCTTTTCCATATACAGGATGTCCTATTTAATAGTCTATACTAAACAATTCAGACAAGCTTCTGGCTATAGTAATGGAATAAAAAGAACTTTGTATATTTCGACTTTTAGTTTACGAAATCTGTTTTAGAACCCATTTTAGAACAAGTACGGTTACCAAACATGAAGTTATCGGAATTTTTTAAAATATTTATTTAAACTTCTTCTTCAATCGAAAGATTGAGTGTAGAATGTTAACCGGGACAGAAATAGTTAATCGGTTCTAGCTATTTTGCATTGCAGCTGTTATTCTAGTTATTATGCATTTTAGACCTGTTAAACCTTAATACGTTTCTATTTAAAATCACATTTGCTATCGATTTACATACTTACTTAGAACTTAATAGTTCCATTTAAAGAAATCCCGATCACGTCATGTGCGGTACTAGCACATGTTCTACAATGGCTTCTAATACTGATTTCGTAAAGTAAAAGGCAGAGTAGAAGTCGATATATACAATGTTCATTTAGTTTCACTGCTAAGGCCAGAAGATTGTCCGAATGATTGAGTATAGACTGTAAAACGAGACAGAATTTTTAATTGGTTCTGGCTCCGTTATTAAGCATTTTAGCCTTGCGGTACCTTAATATCTTTTTTACTCAAAATCACATTTGCTATCGACTTTCATACTTAAAACCTAATGCTTCCATTTAAAAAAAGTCCGATGACGGCATGTGCGGTACTAGCATATGTTCTAAAATGGGTTCTAATAGTGATTTTGTCAAGTAAAGTTTATTCCTATTCGCAAACATGTATGAGTGGAGGTGAGCTTTATTTTATAACGAAATACGATGTTTCATTATTGCATAATATTTAGGTTGTCATAACATGTAGCAACAGTTTACTGTTTACAAAAAAAGTCATGAAGCCTGCCGTCCTTTTAAAAGGATGGTAGTAAAATGTACTGCTGCCGCTTTTGTATTATGGGCGACTCTTTTCTATTTTAGGAGACCGTTAAAACTGCACGAACTATTGGAGGAATTAGAAAATCCTGATGAATTACCTATTCCTCCCGACGAGATTATACTTTTTCCACCCGTAAACGCGAACGATGACTTAACAGATTGTGATTCCAGTGATGAAGATTATACTACCATAAATAATCTTCCAGGGAGCCAACTAAGGAATGACGTTGAAGTAGTAATTGAAGATAAATACGATAATACACGGTTAGTCCAAGACGATTCTGTAGATGACTCTGTGCAAATGCTTGAAGACAGCGGAAATGCATCAGATTCTGACGATGATATACCGTTAGGGCAACTTTTTCCTGGCGCTGCCGTGTTACCCAATAACAACGCATCACATACCCCTGTAAAAAAGTTTAAAAAATGGTGTTGGTGCCAGAAGATATAATCCCAAAAGTTGAGAAATGGAAAGAATCTGTGGGTCCTATTCAAAATCAAACTCCTATGCAATTATTTGAATGCTTTTTTGACGAAGAAGTAATAGATATGATAGTGACGTTTTCTAATAGATATGCTTTGCAAAAAAACTTTGACGCCAATGTAACTGTCAAAGAAATTAAATGTTTCTTGGGCGTTCTGATATTGAGTGGCTATGTAGTTCTTCCTAAAAGGTACATGTACTGGGAAAATAGGAGCGACACCCATAATATTATGGTAACGAAAGCAATATCTAGAGACAGATTTTCACATATTATGAAAATATTACATGTATGCGACAACACAAACCTTAACAATTCGGACAAGTTTGCTAAGATGCGCCCACTATTTACTCTCCTAAACAAGAGATTTCTAGACTATGCACCTTTACAGCAACAACATAGCATCGATGAAGCGATGGTGCCATATTTCGGGAGGCACTCTTGCAAGCAGTTTATTAGGGGGAAGCCCATAAGATGGGGTTACAAACTGTGGGTAGAGGAACTTCAACTTGGGTATACCGTCTGGTTTTCTCCATATCAGGGTGCTTCTACAGCTTTACCCAATAATTATAAAAACCTAGGTTTAGGCTCTAGTTTGGTCCTTCAATACACAGATATCTTGACATCTAAATGGACTGGTATTCCGTTTCACCTTTACTTTGACAACTTTTTTACCTCAATTCATTTATTATATGAATTGAGAACAAGGAATCTGAATGCTACAGGCACTGTACGCGAAAATCGTTTGTTGAATTGTCCACTTTCTAATTCTTCTTTATTAAAAAAAAAAACGAAGAACACGGGGATCGTTGTATGCCGATGGAATGATAACAATGTGGTAACAATTGCTTCCAATTGCACGCCAGTTTTTCCAGTGAACTTTGTCAAACGGTATTCACAGAAGGAGAAAAAACACGTGAATATTGAACAGCCTAATATAATAAAGTCTTACAATACTTACATGGGCGGTGTAGATCGGGGAGACCAAAACATTAGTTTGTACAGAGTTTCCGTCAGAGGAAAGAAGTGGTACTTTCCACTTTTTGCGCAGTGTGTAGATATGGCTATTCACAATGCTTGGCAGTTGCACCGCATTCAAGGAGGTAAAATAGACCAACTAGAATTTAGAAGAGCAATTGCGGGAAATATGCTAGAAACAAATAAGAGAGATGCGAAAAGAGGTCCATCAAAACGAAATTCACGAGATAATGCTTATTCCAGATTTGATGGACTCAATCATATCATAATATATGAAGAAAATCAACATAGATGCGGTGAATGTCACAAAAAAGTTCAATTTCGCTGCGAGAAATGTGATGTGCCACTTCATCCAAAATTTTGTTTCAAACAATTTCACACACAATAATTAATTCTTGTTAATTAGACAATTATTGTGCTAAATAAAAAAAAGTTGTTCAGTAGTTGATCTTACTACCGTCCTTTTAAAAGCCCACCCCCTATTTCAAAGTAATTTGTTAAAAAAATAAAATTTTATTTTTTTGTGCCCTTTTAAACAAAATCAAGTAAAATATTCAAAAAAATATAAAAGAAATTAAAAAAAAAGTTTCAGTAACATCTGGGTTAATTAATAACCTTACTTCAATCATTCCTTACGACTATTTTTAACAACTTATAGGCTATCCAAAAAATTAAAAGGAACAAAAATATGGATAGAGGAAGATTACACCAAGCAGGAACAAGAACAGAGCCGAATCCTAATCAAGTACATGAAAGAAGAGAAAGCAAAGAATAACAGGGCAACAGTCATTGGAAATAAATTAATAATAATCAATGGAGAATACTTCACAATTGAACAGCTAACAAGGGGAATGAGTGAAAATAATACCGAAGGAAAAATAAACTTAAAACGAACAGTATCAGAGAGATCACCAGAAGAGCATTCAGGAAGCATTAAAGAAATAGGGGCTAAAGACGTGGAAATACAACTTCAACCAAAAAAAGTATGGAAGCAATCCTTACTAGTGGGGTTTCAGGAAGGACAAACCAGAAACAAAAACAAATAGAACAAAGTAAAAGATACAGTTCACAAAATGAAGAAGACGACCAATGTATGTCCACGGAAATGGCGAATAGTTTAACGAGTAACGCAAACAATGAAAATGGTAGTAAAAAAACAATATACAAGTACAAGAAATAAATATGAAAAAAGTTAAAAATATAGGATTCTGGAACGTACAGACTCTAAGGCAAGCAGGTAAATTAGAACAAGCCGAAAAAGAAATGGAAAAGTATAGACTGATCATACTGGCTCTAAGCGAGATAAGATGGAAAGGAATTGGAAAACTAAAAATCAAAATGTGAATATTTACTCAGGCAAAACAAAAGAAGAAGCACATGAAAGTGGAGTAGCAATAATCATAGCAGCAGAAATTGAAAACTCGCTTTTAGAATTGGAAGGGGTCTCAGACCGCATAATATGGGCTAGATTCAAGGCAAAATTCTACAATATAATCATTATAAGTGTCTATGCCCCAACAAATACAAACCCAGAAGAAAGCAAGGATGAATTTTATGAGCAGTTACAAAGAATATTTGAAGAATTACAACATAAATTTAAAAGAGATGTTAAAATAATACTAGGAGACATGAATGCGAAAATAGGAATTGATAATGTGATTTACAAATTTACAAAGTAAACAAGTTTGACGTTTTAAGAACAGCTGTTCAACAGTGATATCAACTTTAAAAAATAAAATGTTACTGTTTCCAGTATTCCTTTGCACACGCAAATAGAAGTAATAATATAAAGTATTCGTTTCATAAGACGTTTTACTTTATACTATTTTTTCTATTTGCGTTATTCTGTAATTATTTAATGTATTACTTAGATTTTAAATAAAATTTGAAAGAGAAACTTTGTTAAGTTTTTTGATAGTTAGAAACACTGACAATTCTAATTCTACATTTGTTTTTCAAATTTACAAAGTAAATAAGTTTGACGTTTTAAGAATAGCTGTTCTGCAGTGATATCAACTTTAAAAAATAAAATGTTACTGTTTCTAGTAATCTTTTTCACACGCAAATAGAAGAAATAGTATAAAGTAGTCGTGTCGTAAGACGTTTTAGCGCACTTGTCCTTTAGAAAACTGCCCGCTGCGCGGGTCCTTTTCTAAACTTAGACGTGTGCGTTAAAAACGTGTCTTATGAAACTAATACTTTAATATACTATTTTGAGTTTTATTTTAAATATTTTGCATATACAATCCCGGGATTCCGGGATCCGAAAATTTCAATCTAAAATACCGGGATTGAAAATACGTTTCGGGATTGGATGCACTAGAACTCGCTAAGTGTTCTGTGGTCACATGAAGTAGTGACCGTACAACAAAGATAAAGCTTTGAAAGTTGTAAACCAAGCAAATGAACCCAATCCCGGGATTCCGGGATCCGAAAATTTCAATCTAAAATACCGGGATTGAAAATACGTTTCGGGATTGGATGCACTAGAACTTGCTAATTGTTCTGTGGTCACATGAAGTAGTGACCGTACAACAAAGATAAAGCTTTGAGAGTTGTAAACCAAGCAAATGAACCCTTCATAAACTTTCGCGATCACGTGCCAAGAAAAAATGCAAATTTCGTAATCAAATACAAAAACTGTTGGGAGCAGTTTTTTGGACAAATTTGGTTTTTTAGGTATAAACAGATTAGATATCCATCAAACTTGAATTCGTACAAATTCTTCAGCATACATTTTCTTATTTTTTGGCATGTCGACCTAGAACAATACTGTTTTCGTGTCGTTCTTATTTTCAAATTAAGAATCAAATGGTAATGCGCATGAAGCGGTTTATTGTGGTTCTAAAACCCTGCAAAGTTATTATTAATTCAATCTGTTAAAAAAACCTGCATAATTCATCTATAACTATGCAAATCAATCGATATTTAATAATGAATTAATAATACATCATGCAGTTTACAACACGACGCAAAAGGCCGAAGAGAGAGCTAATGCATGAAAAGTTATCTATTTTTCTGTGGAAATAAACAAATCTCTGTAAGCAACCTGTAATCGAAGGAATTTTAATTAGAAGATTAATTAGAATTCGATCACGTATAGTAATTAACAAAATGTATAGATCGTTTCAGAGTATTCATTAATTCTTTGACATTTTGCAAATTATCTGTATGCTATCTTTTAAGGAACGAATCTTCAAATTATCAATCTTTTTTGTTTATTATGGAATCTAAATGTGAAATTCTATAAATAGTTCTTAAGTATAAGGATAAAGGAGAATAAAAGCCATTAGATGTAACAGTTAAAGAACCCTGTAGCCAGTCATGTTAGTTTCAGCTTCCTGTTATTTACTGATTCCTCAGGTGCATATAACGAGATTGTCTTAAAGAGAGATCTCGGTGCGTTTTACCATCATCGTTAAATCCGTTATTGCCGCAGCAGCAATGTATTTATCTGATAAAGTGGGAGTCTTTGTAAAGAAAACCTTTTCCAGGGCATTCAAATGTCAGTTAGATATCAACGCCCGGCATAGGCAGCTACCACGGTAGATATGTCGACGATAGATACGACCACGTACAAGAACTGACTCTGAAAGTGACAATTTGACAACCTGACATGTGTTGTTCGGCATTATCTACTTACTACTATCTATTACATCTAAATAACTAAGAAATAAAACGGTTTAAAACTCGAGGCGCATTCCTTATGTTCTCCTTCTGCTGCCTTTTTCTAGTTAGGTTTATAACGCTGGTAGTTGGCCGAAGAATAAAGTAGAGGAATCTCTTTGTATTGTCTTTGAATCGGTAATTACTTACCTACTGTCCGTGGAAACGGTGGGGCAAGTGGACACTGCCCATTATCGTCCTCCGGTCATAACTTTACCATTTGCATCGACCAATTACACTCGATCTTACCTTCTCGGGTCTTACTATGCAAATTCACTCAAGAGTTGGCTATAATAAATTAGCCTCATTACGTTTACCCATATTTATTATGTTTCAACATTAAAATATGTCCAGCTCGTTCTCATAAATACTCTCTTTTTAAATACGGATTACCTGTGGTGTACTTATTTGTCGCTTTGAGCTTATGAGCAATAACTCGTTGTTAACTCGTGGTGTGGCAAATTCTTTACCATTAAAACCATTATGTTTTCTGCACACCGTACAACATATCCACAATTTCTGTCATTAAACGTGTCTGCGTGTCTAAAGCGTTTAAGCCTGGGAAGATTAAAATTAAAAAGTCATCTAGTTATCTAGAGGGCACCTGTTTTGTGTCCACTCTCTTCTGAATCGAATTTTAAATTAAATACGGGTGATTTATTAAAGCAGAGTAAATAATATCCACGGTGTCCAGCAGCGGAGGATTATCATGTTATCTTGTATAATCCGGACGGCTCATAAACTACGGTATTAACGCACATAAACAAGTCTTCGGCCAGCGGGCAAGCGACGGACACCACCGGACATCGTTTTTCTGGTCCCAGATGGTCCTGGGACCAGAAATTTATTCTAAACCCATTCATAAAAATATTGAAGCATCTTTAGCGCCTGTCGCCCGGAGGCCCCACCGACGCCTACTTTACTGCTCGAATTATATCTCTAACCCACGTGCTAACTTTTTAATTGACTTTATCGGAGCCATTATTATAATCTGGCGACCATTTATCGCATCATTTGAATATTATTTCGAAGATTATTGGACTGATCGAGACTAATATGAGGCATTGCATGGCGTAGGAGACCCGGTCGAGACTGTTTTTAATTAGTATCTGTTTCGGTTTTTATTACAACCTTGTTATTATAATAATCTGTAAAGTCTATAAAAATAGTTTTTGCGTTTCTCATCTGCACGTCGAAGATGAGAACAGCTACAAGAAATTAAAATTCTTCGTCTGGTAAATCAAAGGAAACTTCTGTTTTAATAAAAACAAACCACAAAAAGTGTTTTCGCTTGGCGGATTACACGAGCAATTCCTTTAGTGTAAATCAAAGCTTATAAGAACATAAATCAGGGTAATTTATTTAACAGAAAATTGACTCTAAGCAACAACATGAGACTGGCAGTAAATTAACAATTTCTAGATTAAGCAAGAATTAATGACAATAATACATTACGTCGTCGGTCGTTACAAATGCTTAACGAGGTGTTAAAATTAGTAATCCACACTGTCATGTATACAATAAAATCCATTTTAGTAGAAATATGCAAACGGATTTATCAAGTAGGCGTGCAAGTGTATAGGAATTAATTATGACCTACTGGGAAAAAAGTAGTTCAAATCTAACATTTGAGAAATGTTATCTTAGTGACTTAAGAATACATTTCGTCTTACAATAACTACCTTAAAATTAGTTTTTACATGAAAATGAAGGGCTTTGGTCTTTTGTACTTTGCCTTTTTCATGTTTTCCCCCGTTTCATAACTTTGTTTGTGGTCAAAGATCAACTTGTTAACATTGAAAAAAAGGATAAAATATATTATTCCAGTGTGAAATTCCAAACAATAATGAAATGGTAAAAAGCGTTGGTTTCGGTCTTTCTTTACCTAACCTAATAATCCTTTTCTAGGTATTTAACAATTTCAAAAACAGCATATGCTCATCAAGTTTTTTTAATTGGTGTACTAATAATTTTTTGTATCATGATATTCGAAAAAAGCTACAATTCTTCGGGCCATTTCCAATAAGCACCCCTATTCCTGCGAAGAAACTGTTCTGAACAGACATCTTTTTTTTGAGTCACGTTTAACAATAGCTGGAAGAGATTTCTTATTAAGGGGTGGTACTTTTCTTTTTTAATTATTTTTGAATTTGTACCTTTTTTTTGGCAGTAACTAATTTAATTTTTTCATGTTTATTTTGTGTTGCGGTTGGCACGACAAATTTAGAATACAGTACGTTTTCTAGTCCGGCCCTACTTATAAACGGAATCTCGATTTAACACATTACAGCTGACGTTTTGAAATTTCAAGTTAATCAGTGTTAACTATGCTTTGTATAATTGTTACCTAGAGCCTATTAATTCCTTTTGTAATTGACAGAACAGCTGTGTTATAATTTATATACATTTGAGTGCTTGATTGTTGAAATACATAATTTATAGATAAAATTGAGGAACAAATCCTCGAAATCCTCAAAGTGCACTAGTTAGTACATTAATTCTATTCGTTAAATTCAACTCCTATAACAAGGAAAATCCGCGACATAAATAAAAAGACTGGTCTCTATCTAGATCTACAATTCGACATGGAACTTCAAAAAAACTGGTCTCTAACCAGACCTAGAATACGATACGGAACTTCAAATTAAACTCTTTTCACAAAAAACAAACTAATTTGACAAACAAATTTAAATTTTCTACCGGAACACGGGCAAATTCTCCGTGATCGCCCTGAGCGTGAAGCGTCCACCTTGGTAGGCTAAGCCAGACTATATTGAAATTCCTACAAGAAGGGTAAACTAAATATTTTTTTCTTGAAATTTTAGGAGTGCTATATGAATTCAACCACTTAAGTTTAAATATGACAACATGCATAACCAATAACAAAATCCAACAAATTACTTTCTTTTATTTTAATAAAATGTGCAAAGTGAGAATAAACTCAATATTCGTAGCGCTAAAAACTGTTAACCCAAATGAGAACAATAACTTGAGAACAGTCTGTTCTTTTGAAATGCTAATAAGCTGAATGCTGCATAAGGAATTATTAACACTAAATAAAATCATTAAATAGATTAGGTTTTGTTTGTACCCAATTTTACTGCCCCATATTTTTAAATAATATTAAAGGGAATTTTGAAAAATATGTGTCTAAAGCAAGATCTCAACCATGAGAAATACGTTTTATTTGTACAAGTTTTGACTTAGTTTCAACTGAATACCACAAAATATCATTAACTGACACTTTAGACCGCACCCAACGATAAAACCATTTACTTTTTATACATCAATTTAAATTCTTAACAAAGCGAAATAATTCATATTTATACCGGGAGTGAAAATCTAAACGAAATAAACTAAATAACTTCAAATTTGAGGACGTCGACAAACAGTTTGAATTTTTGTTTCATTTAAGAAGCTTAAGCTTATACTTTAAGGATATGGTCATGGACTGTGCATATTCTAACAAAAGTGTGAAACCCGCTCAAAGAAGGTGGTTATGTTATAGAGCAGGTTGATGTCATAATTGCACGAGTTATGGCAGACCAGTCATCAAAGCGATATGTCATTGTTCAATGAGTATGAAATAAATAAAGATTAGTATGTAAAAACTTTCACAGTATTTATTAAAATATAACCTGACAATATTGTTTCGACAGCTAAGCTGTCATTATCAAAGGTACTATAAATATAAACAAACACATCGCTAAGGTAGATACAAAAATAGGTAACTAGATAAAATAATAATAATCAGAATTAAATATCTAACACTTCCAGTAACGGAGAATTACTGAGCTCAAGTTGTTCATTCATTAAAGGTACCCTGAGTTTGTGTTTGTATATCTCAAAGGCTTCTAAAATGTCTAATTTGCGTTTGTTATTACAAAAATGTAGGAATTTAATATTATTTTGAGGAGTCATTGTGTGATTTTGTTCTAAAAGGTGTTTGACATAATTAGATTTTTTAGGATGTTTATTTTTGTAATGACGTACGTCTTCTTTATATCTTATGTCAAAATTTCGTGTTTGTCCAAAAGTGTTTGTCCAATATATACCGAACTACAAAAAGAACAATTTAAACGGTAAATGCCCGATTTCATGATATCATGTGTTCTGTCTTTAGCATTAAATAAAAATGAAAAAGTGTTAGTGTTGGTTTTAAATCTTATTTTATAATTGTTGGTTTTTCTTAGTATATGTGCAATTTTTTCTGATATTTTGCCAAAATATGGTATAGACAATATGGTATGGTATAGTCAAAACACATAAACAGAATATGCATATAAGACCAGTTGTATCATACATCAGTGCACCTAATCACATTTTATCCAAAAAACTGAACCACATTATTAACACGATAGGTTACAAATCGAAATACTCTGTTAGAAATTGATTAGAATTAGTAGATAAGCTACAAAACATACATCTTCCACCACATTCAAAACTTGTTAGTTTTGATATTTGTAACATGTTCTCCAGAATACCTCCACAAGAATGTATTCGTTTATTACATAGTTTCTTGATTAATAGTAATATATAATTAGGTAAAAGGTTAGAGTTAATTCAATTATTTGACCTTAGTATAAGTCAAAATTATTTTACTTTTAACAACATAATTTATTTACAAAAAGATGGTTTACCTATGGGTAATTCTCTAAGTCCTCTATTAGCTAACATATTTCTGAACGAGTTAGAAGATCAAATATTTGAATTAAACCTCTCTAAACACATTATCTTCCGGTTTCGTTATGTTGATGACATTTTAGCTTGTTTTGACAGTTCTTTTGAGGTTATCAATGAATTTTTAATCCTTATTAATAGTATCCACCAAAACATAAATTTTACACTAGAAACAGAACAAAACAGGGCTATAAACTTTCTAGACTTAACTATCAAGATTAACGCAAACAATCTATTTGAATTTTCCATATACAGAAAACCAACACAAACGGACATAACAATACCAAATGAATCTTGTCACCATAAAGCACATAAAATCGCAGCCTACAGATCATTAGTACACAGAGCTTTAACTATTCCACTAACAATGCCAGATTTTAGCAAAGAGATATCAACCATTAAACAACTAGCACATGCAAATCATTACAATCCGAACATGATTGACACTTTAATTAAACAAAAAGATTATAGGTTAGCTATCAAAAGAATATATCCCATTGACAATCAAACAAAAGACACAAATTACATATCTATACCATATTTTGGCAAAATATCAGAAAAAATTGCACATATACTAAGAAAAACCAACAATTATAAAATAACATTTAAAACCAACACTAACACTTTTTCATTTTTATTTAATGCTAAAGACAGAACACATGATATCATGAAATCGGGCATTTACCGTTTAAATTGTTCTTTTTGTAGTTCGGTATATATTGGACAAACACTTCGAAATTTTGACATAAGATATAAAGAACACGCACATCATTACAAAAATAAACATCCTGAAAAATCTAATGCTAAACACCTTTTAGAACAAAATCACACAATGACTCCTCAAAATAATATTAAATTCCTACATTTTTGTAATAACAAACGCAAATTAGACATTTTAGAAGCCTTTGAGATATACAAACACAAACTCAGGGTACCTTTAATGAATGAACAACTTGAGTTCAGTAATTCTCCGTTACTGGAAGTGTTAGATATTTAATTCTGATTATTATTATTTTATCTAGTTACCTATTTTTGTATCTACCTTAGCGATGTGTTTGTTTATATTTATAGTACCTTTGATAATGACAGCTTAGCTGTCGAAACAATATTGTCAGGTTATATTTTAATAAATACTGTGAAAGTTTTTACTAATCTTTATTTATTTTTATGATTGAATTGAACTTTTTTTTTGTTTATTGTTTCCAGCCTTACTCTCCATAATATAAGTTTTTTATATAAAAATATAAAAAAATTATATTATGGAGTTCCACAAAGTAAGGCTGGAAACAATAAACAAAAAAAAAGTTCAATGAGTAATTACCAAATGAACTGATATGAATGAGGTTTAAGACAGAGGGCAAAAAAATGTAAACTGTCTGGGTCAGTAAAAAGGATCGCCAGTGTTGTAAACTTTAATTATTATTAATTAGCATGTACTACTGAAGAAGAATAATTAAATCTCAAATAAATAATAAATAAGCAATAAATTAGAGATTTTTAATACTGATAGGAATAGATAACACTTTTACCTTAAATGCGCCATTCAAATCGATTGAATGAAAAATGCCGGCCTTGGGTAATCTATTCGATTAGATATTCTTAATTAATGAAGGAATAATCTATGTTATGGCATTGGACTCAAACTTTTAATTAACTCCTTATTTCTCTAAAATATTTGAATAGGATGAGTACTATTAATTAAGCAGCGTAGGTGTTGAAGAAATCCTTTTTTTTAAATTACTGCTTCAGAATTTCAGTTTAGTACAAATTGGTTTATATTACCATCGGTTTTATTTTCGACTTTTAATTTATAGTTAAAGCGATTCTGTTGTGATGTTTCTCATTTTGTTGTAAATACTAATGAGAATGAATAAAATATTCCAGAAACCTTAAACGTCGATTAAAAAAATAAATTAAACTTAATGAAAATTGTGTTTAAACAAATTAAATTTAATGGAAATTGTGTCTAAAACCAATTAATGTTAATTTATTCAACATAATTAGGACTTTTAATGTTATTTTAATTGCTAAAAAGTAAAAAGAAAATAACTGATGCTGTAATTTCCGTCAAAAGAAATAAAAAAGTTTAAAAAACTAAAAATAGCTTTAAAACAATAACTACGTTTTTACAGATGCCCGCAGGTAATACGTGCCCGTTATTAGATTCTTCATTAGTTCTCTGAAAAATTTTAATTAAAAAATGGACATCCAAAAAAAGCACATCCACGGTTGTTGTGCTTATTATTAAAAACCATCCAACGCTTTAAAAATGTTTCTAATATTAATATGATAGAAATAAATAATAAAAAAGCAAAGCAATCCCGGAAGCTGAAAAAACAAGTATCAAGTATCTCGTTACAAATCGGGTTCTTTTTTTATTTTCTATCTTGACCACACTTCAGTGTCACTGACCAATGATTAATTTTCATGTATTGATAGTATCTGTGGTTTCGCGTAACACGTCGATGAAATGTAACGCCTGAGAGTATCCTCTTTAACAATTATTTGCTCGTTTGTCATGTTCTAAATTTAAAATTATGTATGGTCTAAATTACATATTGTAATTAGCATTTAAGATATCTTTAGAGCACACTTTATTATGGAGTTTCCGATAAAAGGTGATATCATATAGTTAGGAGATTTTTTCATTATTTAGTTGGAAGTTCGGGTAATTGTAAAAAGACTAAAACATACCTTTAGAAAGTTGTATCGGTATACTATTTAGCTAGAAAAATAGCTTTTTCCCAATAACGTTGGAAGAGTTGACTTTGTTATTTTAGAGAAGAAAGAAGCAGAAATGGAAAGCAGCGAAGAAAGTAGGTACTTGATATGTATTGGTGGACTGTATGAGAAGTAACAACCCCAGTAGCATACCATGTTTAATGTACTTTAAATAGTTAAATTTACATTAAATAATTTATATTTGAATCTTTATATTTCGCACATATTTAATACATATTTGGACACATATATGAAATGTTTTAATGATATTAGAAAACTAATTTTAATAATATTTATTTGATAAACATTTAATACACAAATAAAACTTAACATAAAATTTAGCATGATAAGAAATATTCACTAATTGTTTCGTTTTCAGTGAACAGTCTACATTTAAATCTTTATATTTCATAAATATTTAACGTACATTTTCGAAAAATCCAATTTAGGATATATTATACATAGATTATTATAAATATTACATAGCTCATCAATGTTTAACTTACAATGTAAAATATGTAAAACGTGTGTTGAAGTCTCAAACAAAACCCCTGAACGCTTTTTTTATCATTTTACAAAACGTTTCTAAACGGTTTATTGCAAAATATAATTATATTTTTAAACTGTGTAAAAAATTTTCGGATGGTTTCGGCAACTGGCGTTAGTCGGTTAAAAGTACTTTATGCGTATTAAAGTGTATGGTGTTCTTTTGCTAATAAAGGTTTGGGTGGTTCAAAATTAAATAAAATAGTGTATTGGGTGAATTGGTGGTAGTTTTTTACTGTATTGTAATAATCTTCATTAAATATACTATGCAACCTTATGGATATCATAATTTGTATTCAGATTTTTTATTACTATTTCATAATATTATATCACACTTATTTTTTTTATTTCACGCCTACACTACGGGGGAACCAACATCTAAGGTCATCTGTCCCCCATCTAACATGCAACACGAATGCACACATCCATAGTTGAGGTGGCGGAATTTTTCAATTAGAAAAATCCCTCCGCCCCAAGTGGGATTCGAACCCACGACCCTTGGAACACGAGTGATGCACTGACACCACTCCTCCACCACCGGCCCTATATCACACTTATTATGTTGGTAGATTTTTTCCTAACAATAAACCAAAGAAAAACTTGACTTTTTAGTTATATTTTTCATGCAGTTTTCAGTCATATAAATATTCACTCAATATTTATGGTGTATATTCATATTGCATCAAATACATCATATTAATAGTATATAGAATAAATTATATTTAAACAACATTATAAGTTCAATATTTATATAATATTAAAAATCAAATGTTTTTTAAATAAAAAAATCCTCTATGTTTGACAAATATTGACAATTAAATATTTTGTTTATACATAAATATGATGCTACGAATTTGCCACAGAATCTCAAAAACAAAAATCTCATAAGTCAAAATCTCAAATAAACAGAATCGCAAAGACAAAGTCTCAAAGCCCAAAATCTATAAGTTATATTCATAATACAACGTCAATGATAAAAGTTTGCGAACAATCAACAACCATTCTAACCTAAACTAACCTAAACTTAACCGAACCGAACTTAAGCTTGACAACGATCAAAAACCACAGCTACGATGAATCGGAGGTGACCATTACACACCTGAGAAAGTTTAACAGCGATCAACAACCATGATTAGGATTCAAATGGAAATACCAAATGAATCTTGTCACCACAATACACATAAAATAGCAGCCTACAGATCATTAGTACACAGAGCTTTAACTATTCCACTAACAAAATCAGATTTTAGCAAAGAGATATCAACCATTAAACAACTAGCACATGCAAATCATTATAATCCGAACATGATTGACACTTTAATTAAACAAAAAGATTATAGGTTAGCTATCAAAAGAATATATCCCATTGACAATAAAACAGAAGACACAAATTACATATATATACCATATTTTGGCAAAATATCAGAAAAAATTGCACATATACTAAGAAAAACCAACAATTATAAAATAACATTTAAAACCAACACTAACACTTTTTCATTTTTATTTAATGCTAAAGACAGAGCACATGATATCATGAAATCGGGCATTTACCGTCTAAATTGTTCTTTTTGTAGTTCGGTATATATTGGACAAACACTTCGAAATTTTGACATAAGATATAAAGAACACGTACGTCATTACAAAAATAAACATCCTGAAAAATCGAATTACGCCAAACACCTTTTAGAACAAAATCACACAATGACTCCTCAAAATAATATTAAATTCCTACATTTTTGTAATAACAAACGCAAATTAGACATTTTAGAAGCCTTTGAGATATACAAACACAAACTCAGGGTACCTTTAATGAATGAACAACTTGAGCTCAGTAATTCTCCGTTACTGGAAGTATTAGATGTTTAATTATGATTTTTATTATTAATTTTTATTATTATTATTATTATTTTATCTAGTTACATATTTTGTATCTACCTTAGCGACGTGTTTGTTTATAATTATATTACCTTTGATAATGACAGCATAGCTGTCGAAACAATATTGTCAGGTATATTTTAATAAAACTGTGAAACTTTTAATAATCTTTATTTATTTCAAATGGAAAGTTGGACAGCGATCAACAAATGTTTATGTACCGCAAAATATTTGCATGTGATCTCGTTCCTCTACTTCTTCTTGTCACAAACCCAATATCAAGTCTCACGATTGTCGATAAAGGCGATATTTGCTTTGTGGTAACTGTGTCCATCGTATGCCACCTTGATATTGCGCGTGTTGGAATGATTAACATCAAGCAGTGGTAAATTATTGGGTATTATTACTTGGACAAGTTTAACAGCGATCAAAAACCAAAACCACACTGACACAATGTCAACAAGACAAGTGAGATAACAAGTGTCACCACCTATTTGGGATTTTGAGCTTAGAGATTCTGTCATTTTAAAATTTTGGTTTTAAAGATTTTGTCTTTGAGATTCTGTCTTTTTGGAATTTTGTTGTTCCTCGAATATTACCGGGGAAAATGCACCCTTAACGGTTATGGGGTCCCTTAAAATCCCGGGATTTTGCAGATTTTTATTTAATTTTTCTACTTACCATACACTATATAAACTTGATAACTATATTTTTATAATCAATGTGACAATAGTACCTAAAATCAACTCGAGTTGGGTAGCCCCGTTTTAACTTGTTACATTAACTTTAAAAAAATTATTTGAATATTCCCACTGCTAATAAATGAGAAAAGTTAAATTTAATTATATGATAACATAATAACCTTCTCAATAAAAGTGTTATCTTCTTATAAAAATCCTATGAGAACTTTCTCTTCGAATCTCTACTACTTTAAGTTGTAACCAATTAATTTATTTTGTTATTATGAACCTATCCAAAGCAGGTATACTAAAGAAATACTCATTTTATGAACGACACGAAGGTACTTTCTTCTGCAGGATTTCATCATTACGTTGATGTAATCATCTGAGAAGTAACTATAACCTTTGCAACTGTCTGACCAAGAAGTTATGTCCTGTGACTGAATCAGAACCTACCACTTGGGCTCTTGGTCTTTTCGCTTTCTATTTCGCCTACTTTTTTGCAATATAGATCTCCAAATTATAAAGTCAAAGTTGACGTTTATAATCTTTCTTGCTATCTATGTGCATCTATCTATCTATCTATCTATATCTTGCTGTTTAATAAGCTGCTTGCACAAATTTTGTTTCTCGTTAGTTCCAGTGTTCCTGCAAAACCTCCAGTTTGACACGTGATGCACGTGTCCGTTTACAAAGTCTTTCTCTTCAGATCAAAGAAAGTCAAATATAAAATGTTTTTTGTTTTTAAAAAAAATAACGATGTTAAAATATCTTACTAATAAAAAAACATTATGAGCACGAACATAACCTGGAAATCTTTATGAAGAGTGAAACTTTCATAAAAGCTCTCCGTGATGCTTGTGATGGGTAAATTCACTTTAATACACCAAGATACAAAACGCACAGCTCAGGCAATTATTTTTCAAAGCACACATTACTACAGATGTAGCAAATAAAAATTGATCTCATTTAGAATAAAGCTAGCAAAAGGTATTTGCGCATATTCACTTAACACTCAAATCCTAAAATATTCGCTGGCGCCATTCTCGCTCAAACCTTACGTTGCAGATAATAATTTGCTACACTCAAGGCTAACAGATTTGTTGCAATATATATGTAGGAAACTATTAAGAACCGAATTGAACCGTGCAACTGCAGTATTTTTGTAGATTAGTTAGACAGGTTCTTTTTTGGGAATATTGATTATATTTATTTAGCGTCCTTTGGCCTGAATAAATAATGTGTGTGTGGTTGGACAATTATTAACTGTTGCTAAATTAAAATCCGATCCTGACCGACGTTAAGCTTAAAAATATAGCTATTAATTAATAAAGATCCTGGACATCACATAGTTTTGAAAGGGGCCCGGATTTAACTGGCACTTGTCCGTTTCCGCGTCTTTTATTTATCACGGCAGCAGCAGCAGCAGCAGCGTCTCGAGACTCCGGTATTTTATGCACTTGTCCAGGCATTGTGGAACTGGACGTTAACTTGTTCTGTTACGCATTCCATATAAACTATTTCTTCTAGCCATGCGATGCGAGGAGGCTTTTTACTACTATTATATATATATGATTAAATATGATCGAGGAACCTAAAGAAGAATAAGAAACGGTTTGTTCTGGTTCGTGCATGAAGAGGGCAGGCAGGTACTGCAGTGGCGCTGTTTTATTATTACCATTCAACTGGTTAACTGGTTTCGTATGTATGTATGTATACGCCAATGATTCCTGGACGGAGAAGAAGGATTAACAGCGTGGAATGTGTGTAAGCGTAGATCAAGCGTGCATAGGGATCATTAAAAAGCCCTAATGAAGCCGTTATGCCGATAATTACCACCGTGTCTGTCTGTTAATTGTTGCAGCCACGGCCCACTGCGCTCTTATCTACTCTCTAATTGATGCGATATGCTAATTCACCGGATTTAAGACTTGATCCTGTATATGACCTCATCGAAGACATATTTTTAGCATCAATTTTTGGTTTGGTTTCGTGAATTCAAAAATAACCAGTTCCATAAATAGCATATCTGTAAAAAAATCGATAATCGAATAAAATTCGATAAAAACTGTTTATATACTACAATATTTGCCAAAAGCTT
The DNA here is from genome assembly GCA_929113105.1 of Agrypnus murinus. Taxonomy (NCBI): domain Eukaryota; kingdom Metazoa; phylum Arthropoda; class Insecta; order Coleoptera; family Elateridae; genus Agrypnus; species Agrypnus murinus. The sequence goes on along the minus strand of OV816026.1, from coordinate 171,281,166 downwards.
GTCATTGTATATTATTGCAATAGTCTTGCTTATCTGTAGGTTTAAATTGCTACAATTGAAAGATGAAGCGACGTTTAAAGAGTTTTGTTGGTTTACATGAAAAAATTAAATTGCTTTTGTATTGCTCTGAAACCAAAATGGAGTTTCCTCAAATTAAAGCAGATCTTCTAACAAAAGACTTGTTTTCCTAATGAAAACTGAAAGTGAAACCAAAACGCGAAAATACAAGGAAAACTTATATCTCTGTGTTTAATACAAATATAAAAATACTTCATTAAGGATCTAATATCTAATAGTCGACAGACCCTTGAAATAGTAACAAACATAATAATTAGGGAAAATAATTTACCGAAAATATTAGCTTTGCAATATTTCCATATATTTGCAGAATAATCACCCTCCATGAAATACAAACCAATATTTGTAGGTTATGAATTACAACACATCTGAAAATCAATTCAATTACTTATTGCGGAGTCCTTTAGTAATTTCTAATAATTATTATAGTTTTATGTCTAAATAATGCTATCTCAAGTTTTTCTTAATTCTATCGAAAGCTTAAAACGAAAGTTCAATTAAATATATTCAGAATTACGTTGAACTTTCTGGAAGTTTTTTTATTTAACAGAATTTTATTATATTGAAGTTGTTGTGTTCAGAGGTGTTCACAAGCATAGAGATTGTTCAAAGTTTCTATTTAAAATCTCTTAGAATTTCTATTAAGTACTAAAAGCATTTTAGAAGAGCATCTATTAGTTAATTAGAAAGCGAGGGAAACTAATTAAAGCAATAAAAAAGAAATTGACAAATTATTTCAGAAGGGGATTGTTTAATAATAATTAATTAAATGCTCCAAACATGCGATATTCTGCTAAAAGAGACAAAATATCTGTTAGCCCACATGGTATATAAAACAATTGTTGGTTTTCGAGGAAACTACTGAAAATTTGAGTCACCTAGCAAAAAAATTTCACATGCTTATGTACAACTGCAATTCTATTAACAAATAAATAAAACAAATAACTTGTGTAAACGCCAGAATGCCATTTCCCCCTCCTAGAGTTTTTCGAAATGAAAGCATTCTTAGAGTGGATAATTAATTTAATAAAATTAACGATTTAAACCGAAAAATCGGAATTCGCCTTTTATCACCCATCTTCAACCCCCATTTCTCCCCATTTCGGGGTAGAAAATTCATTTATCGTAAAAATTTCAAATATCCCCCTATTCTCATGTATTTTGATGTGCTAAAACCGAATATAATGATGAAAAATTCCTTTAACTAGCCAATCCAAAGCTATCACCCAACTTCACCCCCCATTTCCCCCCATTTCGCGGTAGAAAATTTATTTATCGTAAAAATTTCAATTATCCCCCTATTCTCATGTATTTTGATGTGCTAGAACCGAATATAATGATGAAAAATTCCTTTAACTAGCCAATTCAAAGCTATCACCCATCTTCACCCCCATTTCCCCCCATTTCGGGGTAGAAAATTCATTTATCGTAAAAATTTCAAATATCCCCTATTCGCATGTATTTTGATGTGCTGGAACCGAATATAATGATGAAGAATTCCTTTAACTAGCCAATTCAGAGCTATCATCCAACTTCACCCCCCCATTTCCCCCCATTTCGGGGTAGAAAATTCATTTATCGTAAAAATTTCAAATATCCCCCTATTCTCATGTATTTTGATGTGCTAAAACCGAATATAATGATGAGAAATTCCTTTAACTAGCCAATTCAAAGCTATCACCCAACTTCACCACCCATTTCCCCCCATTTCGCGGTAGAAAATTCATTTATCGTAAAAATTTCAAATATCCCACTATTCTCATGTATTTTGATGTGCTAGAACCGAATATAATGATGAGAAATTCCTTTAACTAGCCAATTCAGAGCTATCATCCAACTTCACCCCCCCATTTCCCCCCATTTCGGGGTAGAAAATTCATTTATCGTAAAAATTTCAAATATCCCCTTTTCGCATGTATTTTGATGTGCTGGAACCGAATATAATGATGAAGAATTCCTTTAACTAGCCAATTCAGAGCTATCATCCAACTTCACCCCCCCCATTTCCCCCCATTTCGGGGTAGAAAATTCATTTATCGTACAAATTTCAAATATCCCCCTATTCTCATGTATTTTGATGTGCTGGAACCGAATCTGATGATGAAAGATTCCTTCAACTAGCCATTTCAACGCTATCACCCTATTTCATCACCATTATACCCCCATTTGGGGATTGTAAATTAAATATTCTTCACCATTCTTATGTGTTTTGAGGCGCTTACGAGTTTCTGAAACCGAATGGAAGAATGACTTTTCATAATTCTACAATTTTCTACCCAGGGACTTTGCCAGAAGGAATCTGTTGCCCACCGTTACCACATGGAGGTGCCATGGTCGCAAATACGAAAAACTTATAAAAAAACCTGATACTACGACCGTTTGAAAGAATTAGATAAACCGAGATAGAATGTAATGCAGTGAAAAAATTTTGGCTTCTTGAGCAAAGTGTCATAAGCGATTTCAGTCGAGTAATCAATATTTGTTAACACGTCCGCTGCGGCTGCTGCTTTTCTTTTCTTCAATTTTGAATGTCCTTCTGCTAAAGAAAACTATCTAAAATTCATTTAAATTGTTGCTACCAAAAATTGTAGAATTATGAAAAGTCATTCATCCAATCGGTTTCAGAAACGTGTAATGGTGATGAAATGGTAATAGCGTTGAATTGGCTAGTTGAAGGAATTTCTCATCATTATATTTGGTTCCAGTACTTCAAAATACATGAGAATAGGGGATATTTGAAATTTTTACGATAAATGAATTTCCTATCCCGAAATTGGGGGAAATGGGAGGGGAAGTTGGGTGATAGCGTTGAATTGGCTAGTTGAAGGAATTTTTCATCATCATATTCGGTTCCAGCACATCAAAATACATGAGAATAGGGGGATATTTGAAATTTTTACCATAAATGAATTTTCTACCGCGAAATGGGGGGAGAATTGGGGCGAAAGCGTTGATTTGGCTAGTTAGAGGAATTTCTCATCATCATATCCGGTTCCAGTGCATCAAAATACATGAGAATAGGGGGACATTTCAAATTTTTACGTTAAATCTCATTTTGCTCATTTTTTGGCCATTTTTTGAAGTTATGTACAAAACCTGAGGTAAATCGGTGATTCTGACCCCGGATTCGGATTCAGTGCTGAAAATTACATGGGAATATACCGATCAGGTGCTTTGGCCCGGACACTTTTTTTGTGTGGCTGTGTTATTAGATTATTACATCGATAAAATAGAATGTAAATGGGAATAATCTGGCAATTAGTAAAATGGAAGGAATAATTTAATTTGGCAACAAATGCAATGTATTTTACAAGCTTTTCAACTATATCTATAAAAACGAAGGATGTACTTTGCATACCAGACACAAAGTTTACATGGAATCCAAAATTCGAAAAAAGCTCTTTATAAGGGAACCAAACAACACAGAATTTCCTATTTCCAATATGTCTGATATGTATGTAATGCCACCTAACGATTTCCTGAAATAAAAAAAGGAAGATCAATTTCATTCCAAGAAATTCAGCAACAACACATTTCTATCTTTTGCTGTTTCCGAGATCTTTATGCATAGCGTTTATTTGGAACAAGAATGTATAATTAATTCAAAATAAAAAAAGCAAAAACAGCAGCCTGATCTACTCGATCTATAAAAGAGTTATAAGAGTACCGATAGATATGCAGTTTGTTTACGGCAGTGTAAGTAATAATTCAAACTATATAGGTATATCTGTCGTGCTTTTTAAACTCGCAACTCCATTAACGTTCGAATTAATTTAGATTAAACCAAGAGATAATTCGGTGGATATCTGGGACAATTAATATGAACATGACCTTATATGATGCGTGTAGGTGCACCGGCTGTTTATACGCGCAAAGAGCGCGCACACACACATACAGACTGATTGCAGCATATTACGCACGTCCGTTTAATTAGCCGCCTTAAATTTATTGCTGATGCATCGATATGCCATAGTTGTGTGCACTTTACGGAATATACAATGGGGACAGCAAGGTGATATTTGAAACGATCGCGGATATACTAGGAAAAATTACAGAGTATGTTGGATGTATAATACAGTATATGTAGGTGTTTTATTCCACTAAATAAATGAAGCATAAATATAAGTTTAATTCAAAATTAATTAATTGGAATTTATTATCTTTTTTACTTGCAACAATTTGCATAAATGTTTATAATGATTTCCTTTTTGTCTAATTTATTATTGTGTTTTTATACTTCAAAGACTTTTTTTATTAACAAATGTATATGGTCTCTTGTGAAATATGACTGGTGGATTAATCCAAACACAGATTCATGAATCTTAGCACCTACTTCATTTTAACAACCAAAAATTAAAATTGCAATAAAAATAAATACTTATTAAAATTAAGACACCTTCACTATGCCAGCTTTATAAAACAAAGTTTTGATAATTGCTGCAGACACTTGACAGAACAGACCGTATAAGTTACCGTTGGTCTCATCTTTTTATGTCAAGATCTTCAAATAGGTTTCCAACAGTAAACGGTGCTCCAAGCAGATATTTATGTTAGAAGATGTTGTACGTTGATTAGGTCCTTGGAATGTTAATATTGCATAAGGTAATGAGCGGTATCGAAAGGGAAACAACATGTAATGCGCTCGAGATATTCATAGCAACTAAATTCATTTTTATACATCAAGAAAGTTAATTATGAATTACATTATTTATAATAAGTAAATGCGGAAGAAAAAAGAAGAACTCAAACTATACTTACTATAAAACAGCTTCTAAAAGTAAACAACATAAATGATAAAAAAGTGTACAAAATTTTCATAATGAATTTAAATACATATAATAGATGTTTTTGACTTCATTATTCGCATTTAAACGGCGGTGAATTATGCGGTGAAATTTAATTACTTATGAAATGAACATTAAACAATCATTAAACAATAAATCGACAAAAACAGTTTGAACTAATGATTAGTAGAATGAAACTAAATGTCATGAAAATGATGATTCTACCTAGATTTTTTCTATTATTATTTTTATTATTATTTATTATAATAATAATAATAATAATAATAATTGCTACAACCCATAACCTTAAACCAGGCCCCAGAAGCTCTAAGCTTGTGCGGGTGGGAAGGGGCGATTATTATTATTACGTAGCCCCAACGTGCGGCTGCTGCCGACTTACAGAATTAAAACGAATATTCTTATAATAATCTTAATTTAATGATGCTGATATAAATTTTTTATAGTAGCAAAGAAAATTTGTGCAAAAGTATGGCACCAAATCTGGCATGAAAAGCTGATGAGAAAGTTTAACTAATTTACTGAATATGAACAGAAAAGAACATCATAGAAACTGACCCTAGTTGAATAAGGAAGAATACAGTAAATTAAATGATTGAAATGGAGAAAATTGTTTCTATTTTTTAAACTTGAATATTTCAATACACAATTGAAAGTTAAACTTAAGTTAATTAAAAATTAATCACGGGTTAATGACAGAAAGACTAGCTGTCACATAAGCGCAATCGTCCAATAAGGACACGCAACAAAAGAAGCGGCGAATCTTCTCATGGCAATTATACTAATTAATAAATTCCTACGTACAGATAGATATAAACATTCGTACGACATGAAATTTATAAATGTTAATGCTAATTAATTTAAATGCTTTAACAGAAGAAATTAAATCAATCAAAATCTACAAATAAAAATAAATTTTCAATTAGCTCGCTCTTTACATTCCAAATAGAACCAAAAATACCAAATAGAATGAAACTTTAGTCAGATGTAAAACAAACCGAAGAACAGATGCACGTTACAAAATTCCATGCTATTAAAGACAATTGCTAAATTGACACATTCATTATAAAATCAGCAAATTTACTATAAGTGCCCACTTTCAATCCACTTAAAGCATCCACATAAGTAAGCAGCTCCACTTGTAACGTGTATAAGTTTTAACAATAGTAGAGGAAAAGAGGAAGTAATTCTTGTGCGCTATATGTTTAGAATATATATATATCGCTATATCCAATTTAAGATAAAATAGTTCAAATCGTTTTCAATCTGCAGCTTTTTTAGTGTTTTCAAGCAGAAGAGTAAATATTTTTTGTTTATTCTTCTACATAAGTGTTCAATCTTTATTTTTCATGATAAATATGCCGCTTTGTCTGGTAAGTTGATCTTTCTTTCCTCTTTAAAACGACATAACTATTAAAGCCGAATACATAACCTAGAAAATCCGAAAAAACAGCACGATTAAAGACACTTTTGTTTGTGACAGTTACAAAAGCGATTTTGATTTGTAAAATGTATTCTTAGTTATAATTTATTAATGTAACTTAAACTGGTGTAAAGAGCAAGCACAAGCTATAAACTTTTTCGTTTTGCACATTGTATGATTGATTCATTGTCCAAACTAATAAAGTTCAAGCTAAAGTGGATAAAGGTGTCAACATGTTTGTTATAATGAAAGCTGATTTAAAAATATTGATGTGTTATGATCGAACAAATTGAACTTAACACTTTGAACTTTTCAAAATCAAAAGAAGTAAATTGGATTAACACAGCAATCAAGTAGTGCAAGTAAAATGCAAATACCATTAGTACCTACAGTACAGTAAAAATAATACTTTTTACATGGAGAAATTCGTTCATAAATGCTAATATGTTAAAAGGATGCATTTTTAGCAGTATAAAACAAGAACAAATGAGGTTATAGAACTAAACCAATTTTTACCCCCTTTTTCGAGGATGTAAAGGGCAATTGGGGTTTTTGCTCATTATCTCAAAAAGTAAGCTCTAAATCGAAATATAAGAGTTCAAATTGGTAGAGCACAGTATAGCAGCAAAATAGTTAAAAAAATTAGTAAGAAGGAAAAATAAAGAGTTAAACTCCACATACGCGGGTCTAGATGGTTTTGCTACAAAAATTACAAATTGGTAAAGTTAGTTTGAACAAAAAATATTTTTTTATTACTCCGACATGTAAAATGTTTTCTTCTTTCAATAATACTTAAAGCATTTAAGAATAATGTGATTTGTAAAATTGAAGCTTTAAGAATTGTACTTTTATAATTAAAAATACATAAGTATTAACTCATTTAAATAAGTACAACCTACTTTTATAATAAATATAGTAGTATCAACTGTTTGATGTGCTTTGGTAGCTCAGTCGGTAGAAGCGAGGTATTACTAAACTGAAGCTACTGTGTATTTTAGATTTCTTAAGGAGACATGCAATTTATGTTTGATTGTTTTGCTTGGTTGAAAGAAGAATATACTGTACAACTTGAGTGGAATGCCCATATCGCCCTCGAACGATTTCGGGGTTGTGCCTAAAACTTCGCCCTCCTACGATATAGGTATCGTTTCCACTCACCTTGTAAAAACTACAATTTTTCTACAAAACAATTTTTGTGCAATAATTATCATTTTAGTCGATTTTAACCATTTTCAAAGAGCTTTAACTCGATCAAATTCAATGAAAAATAAGTTCGCCAGGACCGAGATCGATCCTGGCTCGAGTCTTTTTTTTCTTCCTCTACAAGTTATTTCCTCTTAAAACGCGTTTTACCCCTCTAAAATTAAGAAAAACTGAAAACTCCCCGTTTTTATAACTCGGCCGATCTCTAACCTTTCTAAACGAAACAAAAATAATATAGCATTGTCAAAATTTTGAATCTTACTCCCTCACCCCTCAACCAACTTTAAAATGTTAAATGGCAACCCTGCATCATTGCTGAGGTACAGGGAATAGTCTTCTAACAACCCTTCTTCAATGTCTAGGGTGTCTTTCAGTTTTGTTTAAACTACTTTTGCTTAAAAAATGAATCATTAATAACTAATAACTAAAGAATTAAAATATGAATTTGATTGTGAAGCAAACATGATGATCAACGACAATCAGTTACATTTTCAGCAGGATAGTGAAGTACACAAACAGTCTGACGTTTGTATGTGAAATAATTTGAATGATATTGAAGAAGGGATGTTAGAAGACTTTTTTCTGTATCTCAGCAATTATAGCAATTACACAGGGTCAACGGACAAGCAGTTGCTCGAGGTGTCGGGGAGCACTAGGATTCGAAACTAGCTTGTGGGCAGACCACACAGCGTTCACCCTTAGAACTGGTTGTTTGTCTACCCAATCCCAGGCTTGTCTGAGCAACGGATGACGCAGGCAGAATGAAATGAGTGGTAGAGTTACACGCAAGTGTTTCTCGACTATGACTCTAAAACGTTGCAGAGGAAACTCGTAGAGCTCCAAGCTAACAAGAGGGTCCGGTGTGGGTGGTTTGACTATTACCCGGTTTAGCTGATGGCCCTGACGTCATGGTCTTTTATGGAGCTAAGTATCACGCTGTCTGACCTAGACGAATGGCGGGAATCAAGTGAAGTTTATCTTGGTCAGCGAGTATGCTCGCTGACCTATGAGAAACTGCATGCCACCAGGTAGAGTCTCGGTGATGACAGCACGGGGATCCGGCTTTGGCTGTGCAATTCCCAGAAATCGTCTAGACCTACGCTTAAGGACGTTGATGCGAAAATACATAGCCTCTCACATCTAAGACAACTTCACCCTAACGGGTACACACCGGGATGCTATTTTGATGGGCCTTATTAAGTAGCCTCGAAACGAAGCTCTGTCAGGGGCACACCAGGCCTATAACTGGGAGATCGGGGTGGCAAAACCGCTTAAACACCAAGTCCTTTTACATCTGAGGTTGGATTCGATCGGGCAGTGGCCCCAACTAACGCTTGGTGAAAGAACCCTCTGGAGGGTCCCGATGTACCGAACCTAGGTTAGAGAATAGTCCAAATGCTTGACGAGGAACCTGCGAACCCATATGATAGAGGACTGCAGGGTTCCGGCGGGTGAGCACGTATTAAGTTAATCGCTCCGGCACTAACTTGATGAGCTAGTAGAGGGTGGAAGGCAACCTCGCTCCGACCAGTGAGCAACTAGGAGCATGTACTAAGCATATGCGCGCTGATTGAGCGTACCTCAATTACTTCCTCTTGGAAGGAAGTGGAGATTAAGTCTAACGATAGATGCTCCACGTAAAACACTTTTGGAATAATGTATCTCAGCAGTCCATGTTCCGATTTGAATTTTTTGCGCCAAAAGATTCTTTTTTATTCCGTTTAAAATGAGGAGTCACAATGATGGGGGGGGGGTGCCATTTAACATTGTAAAGTTGGTGGGGTGGGAGGTGAGGGAGTAAAAGTTATTTAAGGAGGATATTTAAATGCCCTCCTGAAAAAATAAATTGACGTGTTTTTGCTGAAATCGATATTTTGTATAGTTTAGGAGATACGAGTATTCAAGGTGGGAAGTTTTCAAATGAAGATACTGTATAGCTCTGTTAAACAAGATTTTAAATTGGACGGTTGTTATCTATCTAGGAGAAGACAGACAGGCAGAAGGACAGATAGACAGGAAATTGTCGCGCTTCCTCTTCTGAATAACCATTATTTCGAAGCAAAATCGCATATGAAGGAAAAATAAGATAAATGTTACATTACTTTTATTATCAAATGTTTACAAGTTAACACAGTTTTGCCGACAGAATAGTAATCTGATCAGTAGCTACACTTTCGTAAAAGCCTAATAATATGCCTAATAATAAATACTAATAATGATATACAGAAAGACTATTAAACAGATTGAATTCGAGCAGGCCATGAATACAGTAGAGTTGTGTCTCTCTACGTTTGATGTTTTATATGATTTGCTGTCAAACTGACTAATGAAACTACATATGACCTACTCTAATTCACATTTTTGTTATTTATGCATTAAGGGCGTAAGGAGGCTTTTATGGCCAGAAGCGTTATTTCTAGGAAAAGACTGTAGGGCCATAAAATCAAGTTATAACGCCCGCTATACATACACTATTTTATGCACAGATTAAGTTTTTATTTCAAATCTATTATTGTGTAAAGAATATAATTAAATGAGTAAGTAGGTACATCAAGCCGCTGTGCTTATATGAAGTACGTTACTATAGTTACCATTCCAAAATATACAGTTTCAGCTTATTTTCATTAGTGATAAGTTAACAAATTATATTAAAAACGAATCAAGTTCTACAAAAACCAGTTCTGACATTTAATAATATAGTTTTCTTTATTGCCCGGACCATAAAAAGACTCTTGGACCTTAAAGAGACGGTTATGTTTAGATGAGTTTAGCAATAATAGTCTAATTATAATGTATCTATGCATAAAAACAGTTTTTCTTACGTTTTAGCATTCAGGGCCGTGATATGCCCTGCCCAAAGACATTTTTATATTGCTTTCAAGACGTGTTTAAAGATTGAACGCGAAGGAGGATTTAAATCCAGTTTTACTATAATACCATAATTGGCGTTACAGCTAGAAGATCGACTTCCGGAACGGTTTTTCAGAGACGCAATTTTGCAGAATGTTAAGCGTTTGTTGTCTATGTATATCTCGACTTGAAGGCAGCAATTGTTTTGTCAAAAGCAGCTGATAATTAGGACATACATTTAATGTGGCTATATGCATTGATAAATTGGATATAGTTTTCTTATATCTAATAGTTATCTTCTCAGTCTGTTTATATTTATTATATTTAGTGTTTTTTTGTTTGTAAGTGTTTTTATTGTGTACTAGCATGCTAATTATATTGTTTAGGTTTAGTTTATCAATTCACTCAAATTAGACGTTTGTTCTAATTATACAGCTGCATTTCACAGAACAATTGCTGCCTGACTTTTGGATCTACATAGAGATGGCAATGGTTGAGAGCATAAAATCTAACTCCCATTCATCTAACAGAAACTCTAGAGTCTAGATTGTTCAAAGAGTCTGGTAACACAGTTAGGCAAAATATAATAAAATTTTTACTTGGTACCAACCACTGTCTAACCAGGAAAATGGCCTAGGAAGTCCGTATTTTCTGTTCTATAAGTTAACATAAATCTTATTATTACTTGAAATTAATTTTTGTTAAGTTGAATAATGATTTTACATTAAATAATATTTAGAATGCAAATTCATATAGAAAAATTAATCGACTCTGCTGGGACTCGAACCAGGACCCTCCACTGTCTAGGTGATATCTCTACCAACTGAGCTACAGAGTACGACTACCAGCATAGCGAGAAATTTTCCATGTGAATTAGATGTTTAAGCAGACATACAAAGTAACTAGATATTTTTTTGAATATTATTAATGAAGATCAGCAAGTCGCATGACAAAACAATTATTAAACAATTATTCAACTTAACAAAAATTAATTTCAACTAAAATTTATATATAATTAATTTCCTTTCGGAATGATTAAAAATAATCTAGATACTTTGAATATTGATGTTGTTGTCATGCGACTTGCTGATCTTCATTAATAATATTAAAAAAAATATATCTAGTTACTTTGTATGTCTGCTTAAACATCTAATTCATATGGAAAATTTCTCGCTATGCTGGTAGTCGTAATCTGTAGCTCAGTTGGTAGAGATACCACTTAGACAGTGGAGGGTCCTGGGTTCGAGTCCCAGCAGAGTCGATAAATTTTTCTATATGAATTTGCATTCTAAATATTACTTATTGTTACTTGCTTTGATTGAATAACATAATTTAAAAAAAAAACAAAGAACCAAAGCAAATATCATGTTAACATAATTTGTTAAGGCAGGGAAATACGCCATTACCGGACTAGTCAGGTAAAATTTCTTCCGAATTAAGCAATCAATTTTGTGGCAGTTGTAGAAAAATAAATGTTTGTTCTTAAACATTTTTTAAACTTATTTTTTGTAACACGGTCATATCAGAAAATATCGAAAAACAATTACAATAAAATCATTTCAGGTTTAAGTCAAATGACGCAAGGTTTTTCGCATACTCTTCGAATGCGTTGTTAGTTACTGCCAACTGTACAACATAGAAATTTTCGAAAACATCGTTTACAAATTTTATTTATTGTTTCTAGCCTTACTTTGTGGAACTCCATAATCATGAAATAAATAAAGATTAATAAAAGGTTTCGCAGTATTTATCAAATTATAACCTGACAATATTGTTTCAGCAGCTAAACTGTCATTATCAAAGGTGATATAAATATGAACAAACACGTCGCTACGATATATACAAAAAATAGGTAACTAGATAAAAACATAAAAATAATCAGAATTAAACATCTAACACTTCCAGTAACGGAGAATTACGACCAGTTGTTGTATCATATATCAATGCAGATAATCACATTTTATCCAAGAAACTAGACCAGATTATTAATACGATACGTTACAAATCGAAATATTATATTAGAAATTCCTTAGGATTAGTAGATAAACTACAAAACATACATCTTCCACCACATTCAAAACTTAGAACCTATCAAAAGAATATACCCCATTGACAATCAAGCAGAAGACACACATTACATAGTGTATCGAATGGAATACCCCTATACGTCGTCATCGAACATTCTAGATTCTGGCGGCAAGATGTATGATTCATCAACACCTGCATGTATGAATCATCGGCGTGAGTCATCGACGGCTGCACAAAACAATACACCAACTAGTCAAATCCAGTACGTTCCAGAACTTTATATGGGAGATAAAAATTGACGTCGCGTGTAGAAGGAGTTCAGTTAGTGTTCAACCGGCGTATTGAAATGTGCACTGTGTAATTAGTAATCAAATATATTAGTGAATAAATAAATTGTTGTAATAATAAATAAATAGTGCTTATATAATCCACTTTAAGTTTGTAAATATCTAGCATTTAAGTTCGTTAAACAGTTAATAATTATAGTGTTAAATAATTAGTTAAGATTTAATTAGCGTGTGTAAATAATATTTCTCTTGTAAATAGACGATTAAACAGCATTTTTCTTATTATTTTAAACAGAACGTTACAATATATACGTTGCAAAATATCAGAAAAAGTTGCATATATAATACTAAGAAAAACCAACAATTATAAAACATCCTATAAAACCAACACTAACACTTTTTCATTTTTATTTAATGCTAATGCTATAGAATACAAGATATCATGAAATCGGGCATTTACCGTTTAAATTGTTCTTTTTGTAGTTTGGTATATATTGGGCAAATACTTGGAAATCTTGACATAAGATATAAAGAACACGTACGTTGTTACAGAAATAAACATCCTGAAAAATCTAGTTATTCCAAACACCTTTTAGAACAAAATCACACAATGACTCCTCAAAATAATATTAAATTCAAGGTACCTTTAATGAATGAAAAGATTGAGCTCAGTAATTCTCCGTTACTGGTAGTGTTAGATATTTAATTCTGATTATTTTTATCTTTCTATCTAGTTACCTGTTTTTTGTATTTACCTTAGCGACGTGTTTGTTTATATTTATATAACCTTTGATAATGACAGCTTAACTATTGAAACAATATTGCTAGGTTATAATTTAATAAATACTGTGAAACTTTTCATTAATCTTTATTTATTTCATCGTTTACAAAAATCGTGATGTAAATACTCATTGCTAAGTGGTACTAATGCTTCACTTACAAACAGGGTTGGTAATCCATGGATTAGTAATCTCCAATCTGTGATCAGGATTAGGGTTAGATTAATCCTTCTAAAAATTTGATCGTTAGTCCCAAAAAGATTTTTTAAATAATTCTAATCTCTACTCACAAAAATTTTTTTTTTTTATTTTCAAAAATTTAATTCCTGATCCGAAAAATATTTAATAGAAAGTCTAATGCTTTATCTGTAATCCCAAAAACTATTTTGAAAAATCTAATTTTATTTTTTATCTCTAATTCCAATAAATCTTTAAACACTCAATCCTGGATATCAAAAATATTTAATAATTCCAATTCCAATAATTCCAAGGATATTTTTAAAAATTCAATTTCAAATTCTAAAAATATTAAAAACATTCCCTTCACATTCTAATTCTCAATACTAATCCTACAAAAGGTTTTTTAAAAATATAATCCGCTATACTTAATCCCAAAGAAATATCTTAAAATTTAGTCCTTAATCCCTAATTGCAAAAGATATTTTAAAAAATCCAATCCCAAATTCCTAATTCTAGTTTTCAAACCCAATCCCCAATCCTTAATCTCAAAAACTAATTTGAAAAACTTCTACTTCTACTTATAATGAATCAAGTGAGTCTTGTTGCTTATAACGAATCAAGTGGATGGAAAATTCCTAGATTCTTGAGTTAAATAGATTTCTAGATTATAAGTCTTAGATTAACTATCAAAGGTAATGTTTTTAACTTCCTTTTTAACTTTTTAAAACTTTGACAGTTTGATTATCTAGTAAGTATATATCATTAGCTTGGTTTTACATTATTATCAATAATTAGCAAATAAAACTAAAATAGGGCAAAAACCTAACAAATAGTTGGGTTTTTTCAAAATTTAGGCAGTTTCGTCTAACGTGTGTCCACTACACATCCACACAATATAGATGGTAGATGGTTTCAACTTGTTTGCAGCTGTAAATGATATATCTAAGGTGCCACTACAACGAGCTACAAATGAGTTCTTACCACATGATAGGGGCCAGGACTCGCGATGAAGGGCCCACTGGGCATTTCCACGGTTGCCCGGCGAACCAGTCCGACACTTTTCGCCAACCATTTTCAAATTTTGAATGTATACAGTTCGTGTATTTCCTGCATTTCTAGTTCCAGCCCTACTCTTTAAATCTAAACATTAACCATCATGCTATGACGCAATGGCATTTCTACCATACACATTCACTGCCCCCTTTATCTGCCTCTCAGAACTAAGATATTTAGGGATTATAGCTACTCGGAAAACTTGCGTTAATCAGCTTTAATTCAACTTGGTTTGAGGAAGTGGAAGAGCTAGGAATAGCAAGAACCCAGATTTGGAGGACGAAATCATCGATACGAATGACGATATCATTAAACTCAAAAGCATTAAGTCTGCAAAAGTAATTTGAAGGTATACTACTTTACGAATTCGTGTTCATTTTGCGCTTACTAAAACTGATTAAAATATTAATGGCAATTCAGAAATACTTTTTTCTCTTTGGAACCCTGTCATTTAGGTGGCCTTGCGTATTCATGCATTGCATACCCTAAATATTTGTACCTTAGTTGATAAATCTGCTCATGAGTTTTAACTTTATATAATTCATCGTTAATTCAAGATTTCTAGTTTCAGAAGTTTGAAATACAGTAAAGCAAAAGTAGCTAAATTAGAAAATTTAAATACGAAATAATTTCATTATTAGATTCATCGTTCTCTCAAAAGTACATCGTCTTTATTACTGATTAGTTTTTTGAGATTTTCCATTCGTTATTTAACTTTATATTGCAAATGAAATTAGATGCCATAATTAAATTTTAACAAGCACTTTGAAACTCATGGAAGCTCTAATGCAGAAAACATTTTCAGAACTGTAGCCTCAAGTAGTTCATATACTACCGCTTGACAGGATTGCCGCTTAAATTACTGCAATTATACTTCACCATGCTTTAATAATCCCTTCATGCATAATTAAAACGATTATTAAAAGAAAATAACAATTAAAGCTAAGGTGAAAGATCAGACAAAAATTTATGGCTCTATGTAAGCAAACGATTAATTGGAACTGTGCGTGTTGCTTGACTGACAACGAGTACTCGTGGGAGGCGCTAAATCATTAACAGTTTCTGATTTATACACATCTTGATTAACGCTAACTAGTCCATCGATTGCTCGTTATAGATTTATCGATAAGACTTCGAGAGAAAGTCACCTGTGTGAAGGCGTATTGTATAATATACCATATTCAGTACACATGTAATACGAGTCGTAAACAAAAAAAAAACGTTTACAAATGTCTTATAATTTGCTTGTAACTGTAGAATTTTATGATAATGTAGAAATAAACAGAAAATGCTATTAGGTGAAATTTCCATAAATTAATAATTTCCAATTATTACTATTATTTCTCTGATTAATTATACAGCCCTGGGAAATTGTAAAATATACGTAAAGATATGCATGCATGCATGTCCTCCAGGGCTAGTCCTACTCTGTATGTTTAATCATGTTTTTTATTACATAACTAAACTAGATAAATCTTTTATTAACTGCATATCAAGTTTAGTTTTTAAGAATATTAAAAACATCTGTCATCTAGTTAAGATAAGCTAATTAAAATTGGTTTTTATATACCTTACATAATTAAATGCTGTTAATTACTACAAAGTTGTTAACGTATACCATTAATCATTGTTACTACATTGTTTTTTGTTATAATTTCAATGTACTTAATAAAACAATCTCAAATGACGTAAAAGCGCGCAAGACTTGCATTCTAATGTACTACAGTTAATTAAGAAAAAATAAAATGATAGCTCAAATTCCAAATAATCATAAATCCAAATCATAATTCTAAAGGGTAAATGTATTTAGACTCCGTTATTGACGAATATGATCAACTTTGAGTTGTATTGCATTCTTCTTCTTCTTCTTCACTAATCCTTAATGCCCAATAAATCTTATTTGTTTAATTATCGGACGACGCATAGCGGATAGGGTTTCTGGGTCTCGATAGTTTTGCTATTCCCGGGACTCGAGACTGTTTTCCGGGAGTCCCGGGAATTCCCGGGAATTCCGGATAGTAATTTTACATAGGCACCTAACACAAAAATCCAAATATTTGTTTTTAAAATTGCTTTAATTAATCCTCTTATCACTTTCTCCCAGAAGTTCCCATTGGAAAATAACTGCATTTATTTAATGAAAAGCACAGCAGTACATAAATAAATTCTCCGTTCATAAAATTATTTTTCTCGCTTTTATGCCAAAACCTTTCCTGTTTAGTGTTGTATTGTTTGCCGGTAAGTTTTAAGTACTCATAACTTTTGTTAAAACATTTTTCCTGAATACGAACATGATAAATATTATTAGCAATAGTTCGAATTGATATTCCATCTTCGACCGACCTATTGAGATACATACAATCTCACTCAAATTCTTTGTTTTACAAAATTTTAAAATCGATTATTAATTTTTAGTTTTTTTAGATACATGATGCGATATCTTCTTCAATATTTTTTAAACGCAATCCGTGCTTGCATTCTAAATGCCGCATGGGCCCACTAAAATTCGAAATTTGTTTGGGGCAATAATTACATTGGCCGTTTCTACATTCTTAAACCGATTTCAAACTACGATTTGGTTTATTTTCGTCTTGAACCCAAACAGAAAACATTTTATTTATAAATTTAATAGGTAAAGAAAAGCCAGATGAAACAAATCTTTAAAAATATTCTTGGAACCCTTTACCTTTACCTATTGAAAACAACCGGTTGTTAAAGAGATTAAGACCATATTTAAATATGAATTTTTAAGAAAAACCATTCTATTTAGGTCTTTAAGAAGACTGACTACTTTACGTGTTTATAAATAACAGAGGAAATTTCGGATGGAGATCCCTTTTGAATATAATTGAATAGAAACTGCAAGTTTAGTTATAAAGAATGCTGAGACACCACACCTAATGGTACTTTCTTACTGAAACTAATCCCTTTCCCTTTATTGATCGTTTATAGACAGGTTGTAAACAATGTGTATGTGTTTGCAAAGACTGTTTAGTACTTTAAAAAACTAGAGCCCCTTTATTTTCAAATAGTAGCGACAACGATTGATCTCGCCGCTGGAGCAAAAGCACCAGACTGACGTTGGCGACATTGAATATTACCAGATTTGACATTCCGTCTTACAATAAATCTTAGGTTTAATAATAATCATACACAAGAATATTCACAATTTAACATTAATTTGATAATGTACATTCCCGGGAGTTCCCGGTTCAGCGGAGTCCGGCAATCTTATGGGCCCCATTTGTTATTAACTACCTTTATGTACTGCCTAAGTAGGTAACGATACATGACGTAATTTGATAGACGACGTAAAAGGACCTAACTTCATGCCGTATGATTAAATTATAAAGAAATTTTATTTTAGAGTTTTTATAAATATGTACTTTATAATTATAAATATTATATTAAATAATTTATAAAGAATTTTTTAAAGTAAATGTAAACCAAAATACTTACTAAAAACACATCGAAAGAAGAAAAGTTATGATAGCTTTATAACATATGCCAGTATGTTACAATATTTATTTGTGTTTTTATCTGTGAAGGATAACTTGATGGATAACTTTTAACATAAATACTAAATTAATCTTTAAAACTGATTCCAATCGAATTAAAGATACTGTATGACACATAGTCCAGTCATTAGGTTTTTTTTGTGCAAAAGGTTGAGAAGTTTTGAGACGTAGCAGGATTGTAGACTTGGTGGTTCTAAGTATGACTCTAAGTTTGTCATTTTGAAGAATGGTGCCTAAAATGCTGGCATATAATACAGTTGCTGTAAGTTTGAGAGAAAAAGATTCTGATTGAAAGTTGAAAAAGATAAGATTTGCTACAAAGTTGTTCCTATACATTTTTTTGTTAGACTAATACTTTCCGAGTGTTACAGTACCGAAATAGTATATTAAAATACAAGTTGCAGAAGGGATCTATTCAAGTACGAATTTGAAATTCCGAAACGAGCCGCGTAGCGGCGAGTTGAGAAACAAATGAGTGCTTGAAGGACCTTCTGCAACGAGTGTTTTATACTATTTTTTCTATTTCGCCGCTTTATACCATTTTATAAATTAAAAAATAAAAATTTTAAATCTAGGGATTTTTTGGGTGGTTGGTGACATTTATGTGACGTAAATTTAGGCGGCTGTGGAAAAGAATTAATTTGAAACGTCAGATTTTATTTTCGCAATTTCGCGTTGTTTGAAATTGAATAGTGAAGGAAATTTATCACTAATGCCGCCGAAAATTTGGCAAATTGCACAAAAAACGTTAGAAATTTTTTTTGACGTATGTCAGTTGACAGTTCAACCAACGCTACCAACATCAATGCAGTGAATTTTACTAGCCTATTCTATGGCATCAAAGGACATCATTTGGGTGCTAGAATCGACTTATTCTAAACGCAAAATAGAAAAAACTTATTTTCTCAAACCTACAGGAACCAAGTTATATGCCAAAAACTGATTTTAGGCGCCATTTTTCTAGATGGAGGCGCAACCGGCGGTCGCAAACATAGAATCATACTTAGGGTCCCCAAATCTACACTCATGTCAAGTTTCGAAGCTCCTCGGTCTTTTGTACCACCTTTCTTATGTCTCTAATGAATGGATTAACATGGACGAAAACATTATCTTTTGGACTCGTCATATTTTGTTCGTCTTACATAATGATTATAATGAATATTAAAGTTATATTAGTGCGGCCGTTGTACCACGTTTTTAGATAAAAACACCTCTTCGCCTGAATTAGTTTCTGTATATGCAATCGGAAAACTGTTACAAGACAATATTCCCAATAATAAAAGGTCATTTAGCCTAGAATAGTCCCAGTATAGCTGGAGAATCTTCATATTCTTCATTGTACTTTTAAAAGGTTTAAGATTTCTGAAATTGTGTCCGACATTAATGGAATTTATCCGAAATAATATTAATTGAAACAGCTTTTAGTGTATCCTTCCTGAAGCAAAATTCGTCATATCAACGCACATGCTAACTGTTTTTTTGTACCAACCTACCCTATCCACAGTAACTTTTCCGTGGCCATTTTCAAAGTAATTCTTGTTGTCAACTTGACGCGTTTGAAGCTTTGTGGTAATGGGAGAAAACATGATTTTTTTATACTGCGTACTAAAGACATCATTGGAGAAAAATACGTTTTTTTTCTTATTATGGCAGTTAGACCATGTCTAAGGGACTCGGATAAGGTGCAGAATAAGTTAAATTTGATTTCACTACTTCCAACAATACCAAACAACAGTATGAATGGATATCGGAGGTACAGCACTTCAAAAATAGGCACTTTATAGTTCCCTAAATATTTACGTGTGTAATTCTCATTAAAATCTGAAAAAAAACATTCTAAACACTCCTCATCAGGGGTTAAGTAGAAATATGAGCCATATCTTTTATTAATGAATCTTTAAAAGCTAACTCTCACTCATTCTTTGTATACTTTATTACACTTTACAGCTGCGTTTACACCATCCTGTTTTATATTTTTTATGTTAACCACTTCTATTTTCAAAATCCATTTTCTATAACTAGTGATGTTAGCTTGGCTAAAAGAGTGAAATTGCACCTCTTTGTTTAAAAAATTCTTAAATGATCTTTCCAAACATGTCTCTCTAAGTTTACAGCATACTGTATTCTTGATTTTCGAAAACTCTTCAGGGTCAAATGCTGGGCTTGGAATATTTTCATAAACTTCGTCTAGTGCGTTCATAATTTGGTCTTCAGTTCTGACCCAAAATGTGCGCAGTTTGCAAAAACAAGCTTAACTAATTTCAATATCAAATGATATGAATTTTTGATAAGTTCCCAAGCGAGATCCGAGAGGTAATGTCTTTGTTTTTTTAGGGTAATAGTTTCTCCTTTTCCATGGTACATTTTACTGACATTATTTCTTTCAAAAAATAATTTCACAGCATTTATTACTTTTAATTTTAACATATACCTTAAAGTTTTCCTTGACGAATTTAAGTACCTTCTTCGGACATATTAATTTTGGAAACATTTAACATTATACTTTATAATTTTGCCTTTATGTCTTCCTACTTGTTGGGTCCTCCGCTCATTTCGCTTACGTCTGCTACGAGCCCTAACCACTATACGTTCGAACGATAAATACTTTTTTCTATAATATTCTTATTACTGTATTGCACTCAAATTTATTCATACTAACTTCACACTTTTGTGGAAAAAACAACGAACAAACGTAGAGTTAGTATGTATCAATATGAACAAAATACAGTAATGGGAGAACAGGAGCTTCTACTTCAATGAGTTTCAGACCTTATCCCTTCGTATTCCTCCTTTTTGTTATTCTTCTATTTCTCTTTCTTGTTCAGCTGGTATTGATTCGCGCCTTCAAATCCCACCCGTTTTTAATGTTTGGCCAAATGCCTTCGGTTCTGTGAAATATTAATTAAGAACTTGCATGTAACTTATCATTGGACCCCCAACGCAACACACAACTCCAATAGAACAACTTTAAGCGCTTTGCTCACCACTCCATGCCACTACCATCCACACCCTTAGCCCCCACACTCCATTGAAATATTGGTCGAATCCCCCGCAATGTGATACATAATTCTACTTCAACTCGTTACTGAATTTCAATAAAACAACTCTAAATACTCTGCTCCCTACTATTATCACCACTCAACTCCCCATTTACCCCATTAAGGTCCAAAGTAAAGTATTTCACCAAAAACTTTTCATGCTGCACGTTATTCGACTCTAAACAACACAGAAACCGAATAAAACGACTATAAGCACTCTGAATTACACCCCAAGACCCAGGCGCGTGCTGGGTCAATTCTAGGACCCGGGAAAATATTACCTTAGAGGGCCCCACCAACCCACTTCGGTTAACTTTTTAAGGATAATTTATGTATTTAGATTAATTATTAGATCATCTATTATATGGGATTCATTAGTAACTGTCAGTACAATTTTACGTTCCTCTTGCAGAAAAAACTTGCAACGAATGAAGGTTGTTGTGGCCACGACTCGTCTCTGGGAGACGAAAGAGCCATTGAAGTCCCATCCACCGCAAACTATGATTTAGTAATTACGAGGGCAAAAGTCTGCGTGAGGCACTATCAGCCTGATTATCTGCTGATAGAACGTAATACTATGACGAATGAAAGCTACTCGGATAGCAACAAATGTGTTGGAGTCTGGAAGTCTTCCAAGAGATCGTATCGTCAAACGAGATCTGCTTCTTCAAAGCATCAATGAGACTTTTCACCAATTCTGCTGCCAATACAGAACGCACAATTCCAAACGTGGGATGGAAATAGTTTTAAGAGGTACAACTATAATTTTCCTGCACATCAAGAAAACTCTGATAGAGCCGTCAGAATATTGAACCCTTAAATACGCTACAGCAGCGGACCGCAACGATAGGGTCGCGACCCAATTTTGGGTCGCAAAAGTTTAAAAATGGGTCGTATAAATATTTATTTTTATTATATCATTTAGGTTTATGCTAAGAATATATGCTATAAGGTCCTGTAATTTTAAATAACCCCCCTCTCCCTCTCGTATCGGTCGCCTAATCATTTTATTTATATTTTTGGGTCATTAGATAAAAAAAAGGTTGCGGAACGCTGCGCTACAGCACTGTAACCAATTTGAAACGCATCCGAGAATGCATGAAGTTCTTTTTTGACGGCCGAGTCCAAATTAATAGGCCAGACAAATTTGTATTGGTACTCAATCGTCACAGAATTTAATGCTCTACATTTTTGGTGATACTGGACTTTTTGATTAAACGCTTAGTTTCAGAGGAATTCGAGAAAGACCGGAGAAAATCCAAAAATTTCGAGGTTTTTTAACATCACGGTTGAAGCTCCACTCGAAAATCGAGGCAAACTCAGATTATTCATATCAGAGACCAGCTTGAGTGATTAAAACAGTTTCCAGAACTCCATCCGTTTTTGGAAGGCAGCCCCTTTTTTGAACCTAATTTTATGGGTATATAATACATTTAGACAATTTTAAATTTGAAAGTTCAGGAATTTCCAACTTGAACAAATTCCAGTTATTGATCACTGCCGCAGGAACAAGGTAATCCCAATCTATTGTCGCCATCCATAATTGCTGCATCAGCCTTTTTGCAAAGAGAACCACTGGGGTTTAAAATCTTAAATGATCGTAAATTCATGCTACTTCCGATAAGATATTTCTTTTTGTACAAAGACGATCTATAGGGTGACACATATAAAAAAAAGTCGGCCATGGAGTCCCAATGAAGACCTAAAACTTTAATAAGGATAGGGTCTTCTTTGCCGAATTGAAGCCGCTAGAAGTTCCGGACAGTAACCTGTATTAGCTCCAATTGATGTTTCTGGGCAGAACCTACAAAATCATATCCACAAATTACGTTATCAATATCAATATGATTAGCAACGTATCCGCAACATTAGGATACTTCGATTCTTCTTCGAAGTTCTTGAATGGTTCGCAAGGCTAAAAACGGGGAAGAAGATTAGATTAATCGTCGCTATTCGTCAGGCGTGGTCTAGTTGAACAGCGGTTAGATATATTGTTTTTTCTTAAATAAATTTAATTGTTGATAACCTAAGTTCAGCCGTGTTGTAGGGTCCTTCTACGCAACTTTATAAAGGCCCACCGGGAAACTCCCGGTATCCCGGTGGGTCAGCACGCACCTGCCAAGACCCTGCCCCCAAAAACCAAGTACAGAAATGTATATCTGTGGTTATGGCCACATGTGACATAATAATCGATTACGCTGGACGTCATTACCCGATTACCCACAATTAGAATCACTTGCAGCCGTCTTTAAGTTTCGGGATAGATACTGCTGTACCGGTCTGGACCAGTTACTGGATTGTAACTTATACTACCGAAGGTACCATTCTTATGTGACATTGAAAGGAGTCGATTGATGTGCCACACGTATGGGCAGTTTAAGTTACTGGATCAGTACCTGGCGAAGTATAGAGGCGGCAGGAGGCCTTAAGGAGAAGTGTAATGGTAACTGGGTTACCATTCGACTTGTCACATCGAGGGAAGTCGATTGATGCACCGCAGATGAAAGACCATAGGTAGGCATTTTTCTTATTTTTGATGAGTCATGGAACCTGGAGTTGTTTTATTAGACTTCTGCGTTGGGTTAGAGTCGAATGATATGCCACATGTCGGTAGTTTTTGATGAATATTTCAAAGGGTTTTGGGTGGGAAGAGGGGTGGGAAGAGGAGTGGAAATGTGGATGTGATTGGTGGAGGTCCAAAGAGAAAAATCATTCTGATAATTGCAAAATGCAAAAATCCAATGAGTATAATTCGGCAAACACAACTAGATTATGAAGATAAATACAATTAAAATAGATATTAAAAACTTTGAATTATTGAAAATTCAGAGCGTGTGCTTTACAAACTTTTAAAGGAAAAAGGTAATTCAAAGTTGTATTTAATATTGAATGTCACGGTTAAGCTCTGTTTGTTACGTTGCAACAAATTACAACTAACCGATAGACTTAAAGAGTTACAGATTAAAGATACAAATGAATTATTTTTTATTTTTATAGTTACACACAGTTATACAATGCAGTACAATAGTTACGTTGTGATTGTGGTCGTATCTACTTGATGTGATATACAAATGATTCTTTGAAACTACGACACGCTGAGATTTTCAAGCTTCAGAATCTTTGGAATGTTAAGATCTAGATTGTTATGGTAATAGCTAGGAGGCTTAGACGTAATAACAATAACAATATAACAGACACTTATAAATACTTATCAATGATTTTATATTCATTAAATAAAATAATAGTCCTGTTAAGCTGCTGCATTTATTACTCCTATTACATATTACAATGACTAATATTACATAGGTAATCCGAACTTTTGCTAGAGCTTTACCAAGCTTTAAGGTCTTGACTATTTCAGGACTCAATGAAGCTCTGAAAATTTAAAACTTTGTAACTATATGGTTTCGAAACTCTTACTTCCTATAATAATTCTAAGATTGAAACAGTCTCGAATTTAATGTTCTAAAATACCCTGCAAGTATTAGAAATGCAGATATTCTGAAAGTACTTTGCTTGATAACTTTGAAACTGTGAACGTTAGATTTGGTATTTAATAAACCTTGAAAGTTATACCGTCTTGATACCTGAGATGAGCTAGAAGTATTGAAACTTGCAAAAAATGAACTTTCTAAATCTGAACTAGGACTTTTTAAACCTGGAACCTGAGAATGTTAAACTAATTTTTGAATTTTGAAACTCTAAATTGCAGAAAACAACTTACATACTTGGAAATCTTGAAATTTTTGAAGAATTTAAGAGTTTTAAAAATGAGAAATATGAAACCGTTTGTGAAACTAAAACTTTATGGATTTATTAGAATTTTTAACTTCAGTGTCGCTTGCCTTTTGATTTAAATGAAGAAATATCAGAACATTTTTCTCAAAATATCACTTGCCTAGCTTCCTTTTATTTTCATAGATATAAGTGGACTCGCTATAAAATAAATAATAAGTAAAATAATAAAACAAGAAAGATAATCTCAGATGAACAGTTGTGCAATGCAGTAGCAAACCTTTTAAGAATAATAATAGGTTTTTATCGTCCATCTAGTTAATAGATAATGAAATCTAGTTATAGTATAACTTAATGGTAGGGTAATTAAACCAACTCTGCAGTTGTTAATCTCATGATATATAAGGTAAAATAAAAATAAGCACTACGGAATGTGTTATAATTTATAATTTATGTAGTTAATTACTAATATCAGCGTGAGTTAACAGAGTTTCAATGTTAAAGTATTTGATACAAATTGCAATACCAGAGACATTCGAGCATTTAAAACATGAAGTGCATATGTAATGTACGTACATATGTAATATGTTGCCATAAAGTTATTATTTATTCATAGTAAGTAGACATTGCAAGGAATGTTGCTAATTCTAGATAATGCAGTCCTAATTGATCAAATACTAAAAGTATTCAAAACATTTGCAGAATAAAACAGGAAGTAAAATTGTATTTGTAATGAAAATGGCATTCCAAAAGCTTATAGCAACTTAACACAGAATATAAGGAATCGTTAATTTTATATTCAGCACAAAAACGAAAAACGAAAAAATTATTCTTCTCTAACTCTATATAGATTGAATATTAAATCTAATAGTATTCTACTTTAAAAGTATAAAAAAATCCACTCTAATTTTAATTTTCTTAAGAGAAGAAAAGCAATTAAAAAGTGATATAAATGGGTAAAAAGAATTGTTCATGTTACTCTAGTTAGAGTAAATAAAACGAATTGACACTAATATACACTTGACAGAGTATTTTACAAGAGAAGCATGTGCGCAATAACGACACTCACAAAAAATGGCGACAATTAGCTGACTGCTGTATTTGACTTCGACTAGTTGTAACTAGTTAAGACTTTGCAATTTTAAAAGTTACTGAAATTGGTGGGAATTTCAAAACTTTACAAATCTAAATAACTTAGTGTAGCTGCACAATTTAAAACATACTGAACAACTAAGCAAAATTTGCGATCAAAATTATATTGACCAGACCGAAAACGGTATCTGAACATAAATAATACTACCTACATTAAGTTTTAATTTGTAAAATTTTGAAATTCCAGCTAATTTTAGTAACTTTTTAGATTGAGAAGTTTTAACAGTTATAACTAGACACCTGTTAGTGCAAATGTGTTCACGTCTTTTTACCGCGTGTGAATGTGAAACTTCGCAGTTTGTTTTTATAAGGCAACATAAAACAATTTTACAGGTTAAATATTTTATTAATACACTTGAATCTTATAAGCCATGTTCAACAGTAAACTATTTAATATTGATCAACGGAGTTGTACTTCTTTCAAGAATTCATATGCAGTGTTTTATTTACAAACAATAAACAGAGATATTAAAAAATTAGTTAAGTAAAAGTAATAATTATAATTACATCTAATTCGCAGAAAAAAAGAGTAATTACATCATATTGGACCTAACTACACACTTTTTAGAGTGGTCTACTGTTTAAGTTTTACACAAATTTTTTTACTGTGTATTATACGTTAACGCCACAAATGTCTTCAAACATTTCTTATAGGAAAAAATAAAGACAGTTACTACCATTATTATTAATTGAAGGAACAATTACAATACAACATTCTACAGTACAACTGGACATGAAGAAGTTGATTTGCTGCGCATACAGAGAGGGAGTACGTTAGTTGTATAACATCCTCGAGCTGGTCCCGGGTTCCAGTCGCGCAGTTAACTGTAGTGCATCAGATGTGTTTTTGACATTATTGTTCTATCATTATTTATTTTATTAAAAATTATCTTTAGAAAAGTGGAAACCACGAACAAATGAAAAAATAAAGCGGTGGAAAACAATAGAAACAAGATGAAATTTTACTAATAGACATGCCAAAATAAAGAATCGGCAGTACTGTTGTGAATGGCTCACAACTTGCATTCATTGCGTAGATACGGAATGGTACTAGGCAACGAGAATAATAAACAAGTCGAATAAATATCTCATAAAAGTTATTACTTGTGTTTTATTACCTCCTACAAGAGAGACATATAAGTAGCCCTAACACTACATTAGTGTTACACCCTCGCTACATTTGGTGACCATACGTTCCTGAAGAAGAATTTAGCAGCACTGGTCTTTGCCTGCTGCTCTGAATTATCCAGGTGAACAACTGCTAGTTCTCCCTTCATCGTCTGTCATCAGCTACTACTCGACTTCTGTCATCGTGAGATCCTGCTACCTGCTTCGCTTGCGTGACTTGTCGTGGCTGGTTAGAGATGACCGTTGGAACCGGAACTAGTGCTCCTTCACATCCGATAAGTTTCAAATTATTTTTACTTATTTAATATTTCAAATAGCGACTGTCAAAGTTCCATTTCCAGTTTTTACGAGTAACGATATCGACCTGTATTTTATTTTGGTCGAAAGATACTTTACTCGTATGCTGATCAATGATGAGCTCGCCAAATATAACTTGTTAACACTAAACTTACCTTTCGACGTTTTAGGAGCTCATCGCGACCTGACCATTAACCCCCCTAGACAACGACCATACACTACCTTGAAACGGGCAGTGATAAAATCTGTCCTAGGACCACGAGAATCTCGAATTAATAACCTTTTGGAGACTCTTCAATTCTCTGGTAGTGTCAAAGAACTACTTTTTAACATCCAAAAATTGGCAATTGATCTGGATTTAACTGAGAAATTAACCAAAGACTTTTTAATAGCTAAACTACCATCAGAACTTAAGATTCAATCCTTAAATTTCAATGACTTACCGTTAATATCCTTTGTAGAAAAATTAGATTTAATTTATTCTATGCAACAGGCACCACAACCTTTAACTACTCCTGCATTAGAAGCTAAGCTAGACAATTTGACGACCAATCTTACTACCATTTCCAATGAGCTTTCTACCATGAACAAGCGACAATCCCCTGTAACTTCCACCATCTCTCCGAACCACCAAAATCCTCAGCATTTCAATAAACGCCGTTCCATGCCTTCGGGCAATGCCAATTCCCAATTGCAGCCGTGCTATTATCACAGACGCTTTCAAAATAATGCACGTAATTGTACGGGAAATTGTTCATACCAAACAAAAAACTAACTTCGCACTCTCCTGGCCTACAGGGAGGGCCATGCAGGGTTAATTGAATCCCTCCAACTTCTTCTTTACCAACACTTATTCTTCAATTTTTTTACAGGACCTAACCTACAAAATTAATTTTGTGGTTGACACTGGTGCTGATTATTCCATTTTACCCACCCGCGTTGCAGTTTCCTGTAACCAGACCATCACGCCTGCCAACCTTTCATTTATGGCCGTGAACAACACGTCAATTCCTGTGACAGGTATTGTAACTTTAAGGTTACATTTCCCGATTCCTGGCCTACAGCCATGACCCTGGAAATTTTATGTCGCTGGCATATCTACAGCCATTCTAGGCCTGGATTTTTTACAGCAGCACAACCTAACCATTGACTGCTTTTCTCGACGAGTCATTTGCAAGGCAGATGTCAAGCTCGCCCAAACTCGCAGCCAAGGTTGTCAATTGCCAACTCCAACAGTGAATCCTCTCACTGACTGCTCTTCTCAGCGGGTCATTTGCGCAGCAGATGTCCAGCCCGCCCGAACTCGCAGTCGAGGTTCCACAACCCCGCCCATCATGAAGGCAAGATTGCTAAAGGTTTTTTCTAACAACCAAGAATAGTTCTGAAATAACTGATATTTCCGAGCATTTATTGAAAGTATTTAGAACAATTTTGATTAGTTTGTCGTTACGGTTTCCACTAAATGTTGATGGAAGATATTTTATGAAACTACGTCCCAGGATGCTCGTGGAGTCAAATTGGTGATACAAAATGTCCATAAAGTATTAATTCATAGTTCAGATGTGACAAAAGCGTCGATTCTTCCTATAGGACAATTAATTATCCAAAGAAGCTTCAGAAGCGCGTCATAAGGATTTTAAGCAGGGTCGTCACTTTTTTTCACGCCGAACGTTTTGAAAAAGTAGGCCAAGACATTTTTAAACGCCTTCTAGTTTCTTTAGATCCCAAACGAAGTTTTTGGAAATGTTATAACCTAGAGGAATGGAGGAAGAAACAGACGACTAAGAAAATAAATTAATCAGACAGTTAATATAATTTTGAAATGGTTAGTTTGAAAATTACAATTAATAAATATTTTATTCTATTTTGCGTCTATAATAAAGCTGTTAAAGCACCCAAAGCAGTGCGTTTATAGTTCATTTGATTTGATTGTTTAATAGCCCAACTTTTTGAAAGTTGGTAACATTGAAAAAATAATTGAAAAAAACAGAAAATTGGAAAACTTCACTCAATTTTCTGTCAATAAATGAATTTTCAAATGTCACATCAGTGTTGACAACTACTACAAAAATCCCAAAATTTTGAAATTGTGACTATTTTTTATTTAAAAAGGAAAGAAAAGACGCAAAATGGATAAAATAGCATAAAAAACTCGTTTCATAAGTCATTATTGCACTCGTCCTTTAGAAAACTTGCCGCAAGACACCAAAAACGATTTCATAATAGAGGCTATAACATCGTTTTTGGAGACTATTTATTTTGTAAGATTGATAACATTTGTTTTATATTACATATAAACCATTATATAAACACATTTAATTTTGACACATACTAACCTCACAAAACGTGAAAAGTCATACCACATGTTAAACGCAAAAATCACTAGATTGTAATGCAATGGTTTTAGTAGATTGAATTTACAATTTTTATAAAATTAATGACGAAAAGTATAAAAAATAATATATAATATATTATTTAAATAATCAAGTTTTTCTTGATTAAATTAATTAAAAATATACTTTAGTAATTACGTTTTCTAATAATAATAAAATATACAAATTCCCAATATGTTAGGTTATGTTCCATCTAGGTGTCGCATCAGTTAGCATTTGGTATTAATGTTATTTCTTGGCTTGTATATATAAGCCAGGATAAGGTGTGTGGATGCCACAGGTGATTATCTCCAGCTGATAAGAGTAAAAGAACTCGAAACAGTCTCACCTGGAGTATCACTTGTAAATTCCACACATTTAATTATTATTTTGGGATAATCGTCCGAAATCTTTTAAATTTTACCAAGTTAGACTTTTCTTTAATATAATTCAAATTGAACTTTAACACCGCATACTCTAGAAGAACTACAGAAGATTATCGAAAATGCATTTCAGAATATTATACCTAAAATACCAATAAAGGTACTATATGAAAACTTAAAACACGAAATAACCCGTGCCCATAGAAGGATGGGTCACATTTTGAGTATTTATTAGAACAGTCTTTTCTTCGGTTTTTCGTTCAGTTAATAGCTGCTTTAGATTATTAAGGGTCCGCGTTAGCTGCAATTGTTTCTACAATCGTATCTATGATAATTATCCACCAAATCAAGTTAAAAAGAGATAGCAGTAGATAGGTTATCGCATCGTTTCACTATTTTTATAAGCGCTTTTATATCTCTATACCGAGCCCATGCGTTTCCAACCGGTATATATCCCGTAATCAATAGCCAACAAGATACAAATACCTACACATATAAAAGGGTAAATCACACATAAAGGATTCAATAAATATATAGATATCTTATCAGAAGCCAATATAAAGAGAATAAAGCATGCAAGTACGTTTGGTATTTTATAAATTAATAAACAATGATAATCAACAATATACTAATCAACTGAATAATTTTCTTATCAGTTAGCTATTGTCTATTTCTATTAATAAGAAGTCATAGTCACTTCCATTATAATAATTAGAAACATAACTATGTGCTCACCGAACTAGGGAGAAACGCTTTAAATCTTCCAACAGACCCTAATGTTGTGCTATAAACATTAATCTAAGTATCTATTGACATGTGCAAGGCTACATCTAGCTGTACTATGCTAGAATGCCTTTGATCAAAGCGCTTTATATGAATTCTAGTTAAACGGCAAACACTGTATCAATTGAGAATTACTAATAAAGCTTGCTATGAGCTATACAGCAATCAAATATCTTACATGTTAAATAACCCCTAAGCCAACCATTTTGATTAAACTATGTAAGTACTCAAATAATTAGCTATAGTTTGGTTGTGGATATTTTTAAATTGTATACCCTATACTGAAATCATAATGTTTGTTATTGCTCTACTTAACTTGCTTCTATTAACAATTATCCCCATTTTGTGGATTTCAAAAAGAAATCTTGGAACCACTTCTGTCAATTTCAATGCCCTTCGAAGGTTCTACAGATTCGATTGAGGGAGTGAAGAAGGCTAATGAAATAAAATCCACTACTTGATTTGAAATTAAAATACTATTGCTATTTGCAACATTTCTAAAATTTGGTTCGTTATTGAATTACAACCTTTAGGTGATGAAAAGATAATATAAGTATCAAGAGAGTTAAATCTGCATTCCCAGTATGAATTAAATAAGTGAAGGAATCAAATATCAACAATAACCTTGAATTGTTTTCATCATGTCCGGTCAATAAAACAATAATCGAAGTTATAAATTAAAAAATTACATGTAGAGTTATAAAAATTAAATAAATTATAAAATCAACATATTACATTGATTAAGTTTATGCCCGTAATAAATTAATTTACTTAAACTTATCAGTATTAATATTAAATAAAAGTAATGTAATTGAATGAATACAATAACGTTACATAAGATTACAATTTTAAATGGTAATTCGTTTGATATTTTTAAATGTCCTAATTCCCATTGTAAAACTGATTCCACTAAAAGAAATGTAAAGCGAACAGGACGAGGGAGGCCTAATAGGCTTACGTGTGATGTAATTCTAACGGACTAACGTCGACTGCCGTAACCAACCGAATTTTTTTACACAGAAACTAGCATTGTCGCTTATGAGCCTCGAATTTAGACATACATGTATATTTTTTTAATAAACTGTTTAAACACATTTTATGAAATGAAAAGAAAGTTTTCAGAGGTTTTTACGGCTCAACACATGTTTTACATATTTTAATTGTAAAGTTAAACATTGATGAGCTATGTAATATTTATATAATCTATAATATATCCTAAATTAGAAATATTTGTTTGAAAATGTACGTTAAATATTTATAAAATACGAAGATTGTAATGTAAATTGTTTGCTCAAAACAAAACATTTAGTGAACTTTATATTTGTATATAAAATGTTTGTCAGTTATATCTACTTTTAAATATTAATATTCTTTTATAAATTTTTTATATGCATTATTTCGAAACCCGAAGTACCGCAATATTTACAAGTAATTTAAAAAAGCAGGCGGGAGAGATAAATAAAAAGAACAAAAAATAAAATTTAACTTCAGATTGAACACTTTTAGAGTTGACAGTATTTAAGAGAAAGGCCCATTCTCTCATACTATTCATATGAGTGTAAGAAGAACTAATCTTTATGTTAAAATTTAAGATAAAAGTTAGGTTAAAATCATTTGTTGTTCTTTATTCTAATTTGGATATAATAATCATGGGTGTGCTTTTGGCTCTCTTCTGGATTCAAGAGCCATTAAAATACAATTAAGCTTCTGTAGCCTATTGATGATCAATATTAGTTTTTGTCGGAATTACTTATATTAAAATCAGTGGCGCCCAGAAGAATTCCCAACCCTTAGTCTGTATCAAACCCGTAATTCCCATTACCTTGTATAATTTAATTAAACGTAGTTGTTTTGGGTCTAAATTCTTTGATATTAATAAATGCTTTGGCTTATACATTTTCAGATTTTCACATTTTTAGATTTTTAAGGATTTAGAGCTTCATACAAAAAACAAAAATAAAAAAGAAAATAAATCTTGTAAAACTGAAAGTCGGCTATTACGAGATTTAAGAGTTTTTGTAAAACTGAAAATTGAAATGTTTGTAATCCTGTAATATCTAATATATGAAATGTATTCTGAAACTATAAATATTATAAAACATTTTTAAACTCTTGAACTTAAACGACGAGTTGCCGCTATTTTGAAACATCGAAGCTCTGCAACTGTGATTCTAAACTTTTATCGTTTTCTGAACTAATTTCGAAACTTAAGAATTTTAGAAACTTGAATAATCTAAAATTCTAAAACATTAGAAGTATTCTTTCAAACTCTGAATTCTACAAACTTTAAATATAATCGAATTTGAAACGTATGCCGCATATTGTTGATAGCCACGTTATTACGCATACAGGTACATTTCATAAAATGTTTCATCTTATGGAATTTATTGACAAGCTAAACTTTGGGCGAGTTTCTGCAGCATAAAGGATGGTAATTATGCATTTATGATAAAAAAACAATAACTTTCAGGGTGTCAACATGTAGGTACAACAGGGTCAATATAATTCCTTGAAAATCTTATAACAGCTTACCAAACGCGATTAACAGGCCAACACGTGTGCTTACTTACAAGGTAAAGAGTTAAATGAGGGGAAATATTTGGTGGGTATTAAAAAACAACGAGTGCCTATAATTATTTCGTAAGGTGCGAATGAATGCTGTCGTAAAATAAAATAAATAAATAAAAACGAGGGCATGTAAAAGTGTTCCTTTTCAGCGGCGGCGGCGCATGAAAGCGCGAGAATAATTAACAGCCCGACATTATTAACATCCCCCGTACCGTCTACACCTACACGCTGAATCATAACCAAGTTTTCTCGATTTCACACGTGGGACGGCATTTTTGATATGCAAGTCCAGTATATTAAATCCTTACAGTATAATTAATCTAGAGAATGATTGTGTTTAAAATATTTTGCTTTATTATTAATAATAAATCAAAGTAATGGCTGTAATCACTAACAGCTTATAATGAACATACGGTGTGATTTGTTTAACTATATATTTATGTACTTAATTCAAGTATGATGAGAATGTGCAATTACCATTTAAATTATATTTTATCAATCATCATTTAAATTATAACGAAATTAAATTTGATATGACTTTTAAACACTGCGGTTTGCTCTTATCGATTAATCTTTAAAAGCGCCAGTAGATGTTAACTTTTAGGAGTAAAAAACAATAATAAACAGAAAAGCCCAGAACAAAACCTTCCGTTGATAAGGAAGTAAAACGTAGGCCTCGTGTCAATCTTACGAAAATTATTGCTTTTATCTTCTTCTGATAATAATGGGAGCAACCTTATGCAACTTTAATGTCTATTCACATTGAATTCTATACCAAAGGTGTCATAAGACACATTTATGTACGTTTTATAAATGAATGCTATGAATAATGAATGAATAATAAAGCCTAGTAAATGCTTTTGTTGCTTTTACTGTTGGTTTGTAAGATTTGTTTCGGATATTAGTTATGAACAGAAATTTGCAAAGCTTCTTTATAAGTAAGAGCTTTGAAAACCTTATAAAACTGATTTGAATAAAAAGAAGTTTAATGTCATAGCAATCTTGTTCCACGCCTTCTAGATGTACAATAGAATACTTTCACCTACAGTTGCTGTATTTTTAGAATTCATAAGAAGAAAGCATAGTTAGAAAATTTTATTGTTACATAATTACTGCACATAAATCCTAGATTTTCAACACATTTTATTAACGTTTGCCTAAATATTAAAGACTCATAATATCATGCTGCTGACTGAAACTTTAGCGGAATAAGCTCTTCTCGAACATATCTATATTTATGTAAATTAATTGATCAGAGATTTACAGTTGCTATGGATTTTTTTAACGACGAGGACTTATTTACTGAGGGATACTCATACAAGAGATAGGCCGATTTAAAACGGAGAGCTTCCGAACTGACGGACAACTTAGTGTAGGTACTAAGAATTTGAAATAGTAGCTCAAGTATATGAGAGGATATGATATGGATACGACAGCAGCGAGTTGTTATTACAAAAACTCAAACTTCCAGGGAACAAGAAAACTTGAGAGTATTACTTGAACATAATAGAAAAGTAAATTATGAAGTCAATAGTCGTCGAAGTCGCAATCTGAAAATATTCAAACGAATTTTTAAATGTTACGTAACAGAGTGTGTGAAAAGCAAACCAGTATAACTAGTGTCTGTAGTTGAGAATGAAAAACATTGTAAAAAATTCCAACATAAAGAAATATTAATACATCCGTCTATACTTTTTAGTGGTAATGGCAATTTAGATAGATAAAAGAGCCACAGAACATATAAAAATAACCACGGAATATAGATAAAAACATATTTTTTTAATAAGGGGTGTTTCCGCAAACGAAGATCCACCTGCGACACACTTACGGTACAATAGCCACAGCGCACTTGACTACGTACGCATGTGGTACAGAGATATTGTTCAAATGGGTGCTTGCGGTCTTCTATCCAAAGAGTGATATTTTCTCTGTGGTATTATACGGAAATACTGATACTTCAAAGTTGAAAACAAAAGAACACCTTTATATGGTTAATTTATTATCTATTTTGATCAAGCATTCTTCAATATTGTAATGTACACTTCTGGGGGTCGGGGTTATAGACGTGGTAATATTTTTTTAAAGGATTGTAGGCTCTTGCTTCGTTGCATATTTTATACCAAACGCTTTCTAAAGTATTGAATGTTCGATACTTACCACTATTTTGAAAACAATGTTCCTCATTTAATAATCATAAATTATAATATTTCCTGCAGTTTAAGATGTAATTTTACATATAACTTACAGAATTTTTAATTTAGGACCATTATTTTCCTCGTAATTGCAATTTTAATTTCAATCGACTACCTTTTTCATGCTATCAGAATGAATTTCAAAAGATTTGAAAAATTCCGTTTAATGTAGGCAGGACGAGAATGATTAAGATTGCACAGTACGTATAGTGACCAAATTTGTAGAAAATATAATTTTTACTCTGCATTTGGACAATGGACCACTTTATTCACAGCGTCCAGTGAACTATTTTTTCGTCGAGAAATGCATCGATATGCTTGAACAGAAAAAAGAAAATAAAATGTCTGAAGGGATTCACAAAATATGTACATATATGGATATATTGTAGATGGAAGAACATTGAAAGTGGTACATACGGTTATTGCAAAGGGACCGGTGGGAATCTTAGCTTGGGGGGCAGTAGAAGAGTTGGTGGAGAGCTATCCATATAGTAATAAATATATGGTTAGGCTTATCTGAATACCGTAAATAAAGTTTAATAAGGTTTAAAGCGAAAACTGTTCTCTGCCGTTTACAAAAAAGGGTGTAATTTCTATTCCACTGCCTATAGTGGTGAATAGAAACACCATTAAAATCTCATTAACTTTCGCACGTTTCGGAAATTTCACTTCTGTTGAATTGTTACTTTTTCCATGTAAAATTTGAAGAACAACAGTTTTTTTTCTTTTCAATTTGAAAACTGATATACAGCCAATCCTCAATCTTAATGTCATCTTGAGAAACAGAGTGACTGCGGCTTATCGCAGATCTTTGTCACTTGTGGATCGTTTCCAACGAAGGTTCACTTAAGGACATTGAGTAATCTCGGTCTAACAT
This sequence comes from Agrypnus murinus, assembly GCA_929113105.1. Classification (NCBI taxonomy): domain Eukaryota; kingdom Metazoa; phylum Arthropoda; class Insecta; order Coleoptera; family Elateridae; genus Agrypnus; species Agrypnus murinus. The sequence goes on along the minus strand of OV816026.1, from coordinate 171,244,440 downwards.
AACTGGGCGTGAGATAAATAGGCGCAGAGACAACTGGACGCAGGGAAAACTCGGCGCGAGACAAGTGGACGCAAAGACAACTGTACGCAAAAGTATAAATGCTACGTTAAAATGTTTCTAATCAGAAAAAATAGTTATATAACAACATTCGTAGAATCAAAATATCAACATTGCAGACGAATACTGTCACAAACGGAATTATTTCGAATTGAATAATTTCATACTTCCTCAACTTGCATTCCGTTCAGTGCAAATGTTTCCAAGGTTACACTCGTCTATGTAGCGGCTGCCTACGCTATCAGACCATCTGCATGCGGCATCGCTCACGACTCGCCGTTTATACGATAATATATCCTATTAAGATAATACATTATAATATGCATTTATCTACGATCATACTACAAAACGTAACTACTTTTTACACTGATTTTCGTGTAAAAAGTTTACGTTTATTGAGCTAGTGTTATAAAATTTTTATTTTTAAAAAATATCAAATACAATGAATACTTTAGTAAAGCGTTATGATCGTAGATAAACGCGTAAAAAAGTCTCCTCATTGCACTCACATCCTTTAAGACACTCGCTCGTGTGTTAAACCGTTCGCGCAATAAAGAATGGCTTTTTACACTTATATCTTAAATATCTATTATATATTCATCTCATTATAAGTAATATATTCATTTACGCATTAACAGCTTTTGCAATATTCATAAGGATACAGTATATAACAGGGCTGTTTCAAGTCAAACATTCAGTCTTTCCATCGACTGCAACGAATCAACAACTTGAAGCAGACCTGGTAAGAAACCTTATATTAATTAATTGTAGGGGAACTAGAAGCTGGTGTCCAGGGACATTGCTTACCTGATCCCCTACCGCTTAGTAATAGGGATCTAGAAGCTGGTGTCCAGGGGCACTGCTTACCTGATTCCCTAACGATGCTTAGTAGTAGTACTTTATATTAGGAACCTAGAAGCTAGTACCAAGGGGTACCGCTTACCTGGTTTCCTAATGAGGCTTAGGGGTAGGATATAGAAGCTAGTACATGGTGGTTCCGACTACTCTCATGTGTAATGTTAGTTTTAGGAAGACTTGTCCGCCCTCACACTTTGTGTAGTTTGTCAGTCCAATGTAATCCTTGTAACTTGTTGTTTAGTATATAATTAATTTGTGACCTGTGTACTTTCTATCTTCACCTCTGCATTGCAAATCAAATTAATTTCTGTTTGTGTAAACTATGGTAGAGACTAAATTCGAACAAAAAAGCATGTTTGAAATTAGTATGTCCGCCTGTAGAAAAAATCTGAAAGGTATTGACGAAACCACTAAAAAAACATGAGCTTCTTTCACATTCCAAGTAGCTTCCCCATCGCCAAAAGCATTCTTGTTATTTAAAAAAAATTTTTTTTGAGAATCTTAGAGATCGATAGCTCTTTTATGAAGCACTTTTGGATAGAGGTAAGTTTGGTTAAATCGTCCTAGTTTGATTTCAGGAATATGCGGTAGCGCCTTTTAGAAACACCCTGTATTTCAAATGCAGTCGTTTTCTAAATACATTTTAATTTGGCTTTACATATTAATAAATTATGTGAGTTATGTAAAATATGTATCATTATACAATTTATGTCTGCAGTGGTGTATTTTAATCTTATGAATTTAATTATATACCTTTACTTTTTCTGATCAGAAACGTATATTAAAATGTTATGTAATATGTATACTTAATAGATTTCCGCGCCAAGTTTTCCTGGCGCCCACTTGTCTCGCACCCAGTTGGCCGAGCCCACTTGGACGCGTAGAGTGTCCCATCCCGGAGTAATATGGATTGAATTCTGCAGGATCCTCGTCCGACCCTGTATCTTGACAATAAATATCGTTTAGCATATACTTTTTCCTGCTGCCATATCCATTTTTTATTCCTCCGTAGGAAGCATCACAAATTTGATTTCCATCAATAACTCAATAAAAGTAGCATTCGTACTCTGCTGCTACATCAAAACATCATCATTTACTTGGTTTGGTGTTTCCGGCAGAAACATATTCAAGACCTAATAACGAGCCACGCTTTTACAAACATTTTCTTCTGTTTTCATTGAAACCACTTTGATAAATTTAGCCGTAAGTCGAGAAAATACACTGTAGAAGATTTTTTCCACTCGCAAATATTGTTTTTCCTTGTTGCTTTAGATGTCGTCAAGCGGCTGGGTCAGGTGAATTTCTAGAGAGACATAAAAATGAGATGTTTTGTTTTTACAGCACAATTGAATAGACGAGTGTTTGATGAAGTTTTTATTAGCATCTTTTTTCTTCATAAACGGCACTGCTACAGTGTTTACACATACACAATCATCAAAGCGGACACGACCAAGAAGCTCAAGATTTTCCTTAATAACCAGTAGATCATATTCAATTTATTTATGTAGTTGTGTTGTTATATACAAGTACAGGGAAAAGACATGAATTATATTTAGAATAACAACTGTTTGATTTAAATGTGAAATGTTTAGGGATGTTTATTGCAGTTTCTTTTAAAAGTTGGTAACTTGATTTTGTGTAGTTAGGGACGCTGCCATTTTGTTTTGGGTGAATTATTATGAAATATAAAAAATAATAAGAAGATAGCCTTTTTGTCTTTACCTGTAACAGTGTATTCTTTCACGTAAGTTTTACGTTTATTTGTTTCCTTTTATGTTGAATAAGTTGTGTATATTTTGAATTATAAAATTTGTTGTTGAACCCGTGGTTGTCTAGCGGTTAGGACCATGGGGCATTACAAGATCTGCCGATAGATATGTATATAAGGAACTAAACACCACAATCCGAAAATTAAAACTATGAATTAAACAAAGTTTTGGATTATTATATAAACGGATAAATTTCGTTTTCTTAGTTAAGTTAACTTGTTAGTTATTTCAACAACTAAAGAATGTGAACAATGATGATTATTTCTATTATTCTATGAATTGTAGATATAAAAGGCAATAATACTGTAGACAAAGGACAATTAAAAGATCGATAAATTCAGGACGGGCACTCAAATAAGATTTATCACAAGCTGTTTCTCAGTTTAGGATGATAACACATTTCAGAATTATTGAAAGAGCTCTGCAATTAATTAATAATAGGAAGCATAATGTATAATTCTGAATTTAATATCCGGAACTGTCAGAGAAATTGCATAAGTTATGATTTAATTGTTCGAGGATCTCGAACCTTGAAGTACATTATTTGCAAGAATAGTAGGCATCAGTAAATATAACATAAGGTATATTGGAGGTATTTTCCGAACTACTATATTAATGAAATGTTCCTATACTGATATAAATTGCTAGAATATTCACTTTTAACTTTATTAAGAACTTCGCATAACGTTCGTATAGAAATCCGTTCTCAAAGTTGATTGTGGAGATTGTAAACGTTATACAGGGTGTCTCGTAATAAGCATATTGAACGCGGCATGTAGTTAGACATCGATAAGACAAACAAAGAATCCTTATAACATTTTTTTCTCAGAAGCGTAGTTTTCGGAAAAAATGCAAATAAAGACGGGTATAATGTTTTTAGCACATACAGTAGTGTTTGTTATTTTCTTCAAACAAGACGCTTTATCGTTTGTTATGCTTACGTTGCAACCTGATCTTTTTACAATACAATTTTATGAGGACAGCCAGTCAAATGATAATTCCCAGAACGCCGACGATTAAGAAAAGGATATTGGTGTAGGGCAAGTCTTTGCAAAAATTAGCCGGACATTAAAAATCTGGAGTTCTCATTATTAAAATGTTTAATTAATGTACCTAATCAAAACAAAGCATCATGTGATAGTTCGTGGGATTCCGACGTCGCATCATAGATATTAGAATTCGTTAATGTAATTTCCTTAAAAAGTCGAATGGTTTTTGTTTTTTAAATTAAATTCAAAGTTGCACACATTAATGAAAACATCATTTAATCTAATTAATTTACATGATTAGGAATTCAAAAGTTCTCTAAAAAATCAGGTAAGATATTCTGTTATAGTCCTTGAATTTATTTCGAGTTTCATGTTTTGTTATGTTTACATTTCTGCAACATGATCCTGGGTACAATATAATTTTATGGGTCAGTTAACCAGATGACTTATACTATTCATTTCTTTTCAATGTCATTGCGTACTCCAGCGTTTTTTTAATAACAAGAACGCATTAATAACTGTTTAGTTTGTTATGATATGTCGTAAAAAATATCAGTGGTGCATCTAAATTATCTAGGATAGTTGCGCTTAATAAAATTACATAAAAGGGAATCGAGAACTGAATGCTGCGCTACCCTTGTTTGTTTTGGTCTAGGGATAAAGCCAGTCGTTTCGGGTATCTATGTCCATCTGAAGCACGTGGTTTGTAATGTCTCACTTCTTCTATTAATAGTAAATACGTACCTAAAACTGCATGCATACAATTAATAAATTGCTATTAATGTGATAAGGATTTCATATTTGTGTTTTTTTATCACGTTTTACTTTTTATCGAAAAATGAATTAACAAAATTGCCAAATGTGGAATTTTACAGTACCAGATATGTAAAGTCACGTATAAATGAAATTAAATAAATTCCCGTTAGACACAGATGGCTGGTAAAAATTAACTACACAATTTTGTTTATTTATCCGTGTTGTATGAATTACAATTAGTCATCATTTGAAATGTACCTTATAGTAAAACGAAAACCACTATGTGAACCAAGCGAAGCAATTTAATCTGCAATAGTCCAATGTAACACAAGTGGGCGCTTGGAAATGGTGAGTTTGGACTAGAAAAATGCACAGTAATATGTGATCTCATCATGTTTGTCTGGCTTTAAAATTTCAAAGCTTGTAATTATAAACTTTATTTTTTATTCCTGATATCAATATCAACATCCGCGCGTTATAATTTTATACGTACTTTTCTAAAAACGTCGGTCAAAATTACCCAAAATTTGAACTTTCCCTAATCAAAAAACTTTATTAAGATTTTTTGTTCCTAATGCCGTCAGAAATGCGCTGGTAAAGTCCGGTGTGTGGGATATGAGACACCCTGTATTTTTATCTTTTACTATTCTTTATAAATTGTCATTCATATTCGTTGTCAATAAATTACCCCGCAGGATTTATGTTTAGCCAAGATGAAGGTGATGAAACTCCAAATCGACATGTGTTCTTAAATTACACCCGAATTGGACTCTTCAATGATAAAGACTCTGCCTTTTAAATGGGCTCTTCATCGATACCCCACATGATCCATTTCTTATTATGCTCGCGTCAGTGACATATTTTCAAATCAGCCGTTTACGACAGTACATAATATTCCATGTGACCAAGAATTGTATGACCCTCGACTTGAGTCGTAAGTTGAAAATTAAAGCTATACATGACCCTAACGATAACCCTGTGAGATTATTCAAATCGTACAGTTTACTTTTCGAGATGCAGATACAGATACAGACAGACAGACAGGAAACCGAAAACATAAAGCAGAGATCCTGCTGCTTTAATAATAATGCTCAAATAAGACATGAGCAGGTAAATTACAATATAAAAATAAAATTTGCAATAAGGAAATATTGAAGTTCCTAGATCTCGTTCTATATTCTTCGATTAAAATTATACAAAACGCAACAAATTCAAAGTTGCAAGTGCAAATTTGTGAAAATAATATTAGAAATACCTTCATGTTCTGAACATTTTTATAACAACCATATTTATAATAAGCTGTAACCATATACAAGAATAACGCAATTATAAACATATTAAAATTCAAATTTATTGAGGATTACAAGAAACAAATCTTAATCTTTAATGTTTGCATAAGCTTCGAAGGTTCTGTCTAATATACCATAATTTACGATCCGATGTGCAATTCTTAATTGCGTCTTTTTTCCAATGTTTTACAAAGATTTATTTATTTTGATTTCTATTTTGCAACACATATTTCATTATGAGGTAATAATTCCATTTTAAATTTAAATTCTTATACCATTTTTTCTTTCTCTCTCATTCCAGGCTCACGAGAGGCAGCTTTTACCTACGCCATATCTAGCGCCGGCGTTTCCTATGCGGTGACGGCGGCATGTGCTAGAGGAAACATATCATCGTGCGGATGTGCACCGGGCCCAAAACCCAGAGATCCGGCACCGTCAGGCTGGAAATGGGGTGGATGTAGTGTAGACATAGCTTTCGGCACACGTTTCGCTAGGAAATTTTTGGACGCAAGAGAATTGGAAGGGGACGAACGTAGCCTTATGAATCTCCATAATAATAGGGCGGGTAGAAAGGTTGGTATTTTTTATGATTTCAGGTCCCATCCACCCATTGTATGTTAGTGACACATGCATGGCTGTTTGTATAAATGAGTGGGCTAACAATCGCGGGCGGTTGGTCCATCACTCACCACCCTGTCAATTAGTAGAAAACACGCGATACGAAAAACTTGGCGAATCTCGCTAGACTTGATAAAAAGAACGATCAGCTTAAAATTTTTACATGGATCACGTGCATCAGTTATTTCTTTTGTAATACTAAGAAAAGGTTGCATGCTGTATTTCAGGGATTAGGGAACCTGAAAGTTAGTAGTTGATAAATCAGCCATTCTACACAAGTTTGTATGGTTTGTAAATTTAAAGATTATAAAATAAAAAGACTTACTCCTAAATACATCAATGACCCACATTAACTTCTGAATTATTCAAAGATAACGCCCAGCTGGGAATTTTTTCACTTTTTCAAGTTGTTACTTTAGCTAATAAAGCTTTTTATGATACTCTTACTTACCACTATTAATAAAAACTAAAAGGGTTTTAATTATTATTCTTTCTACTCTTACATCTATAATGATATTTTTCAGGATAATTCATTAAACGATCTTATGTAAGTATTTCTCTTACTGTGTCAGAAAAATGTGTAGGGAATTAAAAATTAATTGATTTAACATATACCATACTTTTTATTTTTTTCCTACTCCATTTTATTCTTAGCAATTTTGCATATGTAATCTGTTGCTTTAATATTTCATAGTGGAATTAAAAGATTTCACATTACGACAGTTATTAACAAAAGAGAAACATAAATAATTAAAACGATTCACTGACCAAAACATTGATAGCATTTCCTCTTTGAATTAGTTACAATAGAAAATCGTTCCTTAAACCATAATCGTATACAATGCTACAAGTTTCTGCTCAACCATGTATATCCGTTACCTAAAGCGGTATATTTTCAGGAACTTCTGAAAAACGTTGGTATCGGGATTCGACGTGTGTATGATCGATTTTTCGAAACTTTTAAATATTGACTTTAGAGTTGGATATTTCATGAAAAATAGAAACAAGATGGCTATACAAAAGCCCTGGTGGGTAAGTCGGAGGGAAAGTGGTTAAACCGGAGAATTCTGGTAAATCAGGGGGGTTTGGTTAAACCGACGGGTGAAAAGGATGGGTAAGTCGGGGGTGTTTGTTAAATAACGCGCCCAGGGATTCGTCTAGCAATGTCAGGCTTAGCATTTTCAACTTGTTTTCTTTTTACTTCTTCTACGTCCGCAGTTGCATTCTGATTCAGTACTGAGATAAGTAATTCTGGTATTCACGGTAGTGAAGCCTCGCACTAGATATTTACCGTGACAATAAGGTGCCATTTAATTAGAACGTTTGCTATCGATTCTAGCTTTTGAGTACTCAAGTATCAGCTGAAAGTCCACACTAGCCCAAGCTCTGTTGATAATTCCATTTATTTTCTTATGTCGTGAAATGCGTCCTTTACTGAAGATACGAAACGGGCCATGCGTACCGGATTTATTTATAAATTCTTCACAACAGCAAAGGTGAGGTTCCACTGTTTTGTGACTAAGCGCTAGGCTTACAACTCTTCTGATCATTTGTCTGTTGAGTAATGTTCCCGAGTTTGCAACCAATCAGTAGCACGGATTTTTGCGAAGCGTGGTTGTCAATTTTGTTTAATGAGATTCAAATAGAAATAAATGTCTGGACAAGATTTTTAGAGTCTCTATTTTGTTATTGAGAATTCATTTTTTAAGTGTATCACTCAATGGAGCTTCTAGGAAAAAAAGATAGAAAGGCCGAAATGTTACACTAGAAAAAGCTATCGTAAAGGTTGCAGCAACTTTGCCCCAATTAGAATATTTCACATTTTGCTTTATTCGAAAAAAGCCAAAACTCAGGTGCTATTCGTAACCTCTTTTAATTTTTACTGTTTGCTCATAAATAATTGAAGTCGCCTAGCGTCTACAAGGTATAATCTCCTATTTTAATTTGTTTTGTGTTATTAGTCTCTCTTCTGATGCTTGTCATGTATTTATCTTGTATTGATTTATGCCTCATCCTCTGTCGTACTTCTTTATCTAATATGATGTGAGTGTTGCTTCTTCCAGACTATTTATGTTTCTTTCTATCAAGGCTATATCATCTGCATAGGCTATAATTTGTAACAAGCTTTTTGAAATGGTTTTTGTATCCCTATTGCCTTTATTACCCCTTCTAATACAATGTTGAAAGCGCAGCCTGTAAAACGAACGTTATTTTTCCGGAACAAAACAAAGCAGATTACTTTAACTTCAAAAAATCTTACGCAAACTATACAACACAAAATATTTAATACTTGCTGTACAACTCAAGATTGCCTCGGTTTGAGATATCTACTCTACAAATTTAAATTCAGGTCGTAGGTATTGTTTCCACAGCTCACAAATTATAAAAGGAATAGATAAAAGTTTAAGACACAAGAAAATACATATATTTGGGCGCCATCTAATTAGGAAAGTCCAATAATTTTTTTTATAAAAAAATTGACTCGATACCAGTAACCAGAAACTGGAATCAAATTTAATAAATTTTATTTAGTCATAACCGGTTATATCAAAGTTAGGTTGAATGAAATATTTAAGACTTTCATGAATATATGGTCCGGTAATATTCAGTTTAATTAAATTTAATTATAGTTTTATTTATAAATGAAAATAAAAAAATGAAGTTTCCAAATAAAACATCGTTACAAAATTTAAATATATAAAAAATGATACCCAACGTAAGAATTCTTAACGACAGGCAAATAATACACATCAAGTAATTGTGGTCAGAAATAGTCAATACAAAAATAATGGTTTAACTTACATCAATATTAACAAAATAAAATTCCATTAAGTCACAATACCTTAATCAAATAGTTCAATCCAACTTCACCTTACAAAGCAATTGAAACAATATTGCTTTTTCTATCAGAACAAACACTTATCGCCAAACTGAAGAAATCTGGAAATCACCTTACTGAATTTGCTCCAAGGAAATAAAGTTCACAATAACGGTCTCTCTTTAGAACTAATGTGTAATAAAGTTCTCCTTTTCTTATAAAAAAATAGCCGAAATAACCATAAGAGTTCAATTATTAAATGTTTATAAAAAACACTCTTCTTCAATGGAGGTAACGCCACACTTAGTATTATTTAAGTACTATCTAGTTTTCAAACTTCCGATTTTAAATTATTTTAAAACGGAATTCGATAAGAACTTGAATTGCGATAAATTAACTTCGGTAAACATAATTATTAAGTATAGTAACTGTATTTTGATCAAACAAGATCGTTTAACAAGACTGAAATGCATTTGCCAAACATTAACTGCACTTTGATTATAATCGGTAGCTAGTACGGAAATAATTATTAGAATTCGTTCAAAGCAATTTTAATATTATCACTTAGATTTCTGCACTTTTTCGATAATTGAATATACCACTGAATATTTGGGAAGTACCAACGGCCATCAACCCCTGTACGACATAATAAGAGTTCCGCACTTTTTTAAATGTTTCTTTTTCACACCAATTTAACAAAACAACTTTAAACTAAAGCTATAACTCGGAATAATTCTCCTCACGGGGAATACACGAGGCCTCCCACGTGGCAAACGCCACTTCGCTCGGCTGTATATTCAACCAGCCTCTATCTTAAACTATGTTCGACTGACTGTCAACTAAAAACTATTTCGCGGTGAAGAAATGATCTCCTGAGGGGGACGAAATTTTAAACAAACCAATAAAAGTTGTCGCGGGGTATTCATCAGCCAATGGGGTGTACTTATATTATTTTGTTTGTGAACAATCCCAACAAAAATTTAAGGGTATTCCCTTTTGAATCTGTACGCAACGGAAAGCAAATAACCTTTGCAGGTGCAGTCTAGACAGCCTGTTCCAGAAAATTCCTTTGGTCGGTATTTTATTTACTAGTGGAATTTCAACGCAATATGTTTTAAAACTATAGATTCAAGGTTTATTATATTTTAACCATAAGGAAGCTTTTCTTAAGGCTGGTATTATATTTTAGCCCTAAAAGACAAAAAGTTTAAAAACAAATTTATTCTAGAATAATCCATATTCTCCAAGAAGAAACATTTGGTCGACGTGGGAACTTAAAATAAACACTCGCATCATTAGAAATTCTGCAGAAATATAAAATACTGCTTACGGATATGTTTCGAGGTGACTCTTTTGTACTTGGGGAAACATTATTTAGATTAATTTAATATTTGCAGTTCAGACCTAAATGAATTTTACTAAACTGCCAGGACCGTACTGAGATTCCTTTAGTATTTATTGGTTTCAGAAAAAAACGTGACGTTACGCCTATTGTCTGGCTCCTTTATTTATATTTATTGTCTTTGTCGCACTAACCGATGTCAAAACTCTTTTATTTTCATGTTGTTGCAACTAGTGGAAGAATATAGAAAGAAGTTTACGAAGTGCAATAGAAAATAACTTGTGCAAATGTAGGCTAACTGCAGTTTACGACAGTTCAGAACTAAGTGTAGCCTAGTCAAAATATGTTGATCGATGGTTTTAGGGTTGTATATATGAATGTTTTTGATAAAGGTAAATAATTTTTAGCAATTTATTGTTCAAGTACATATCCTTAATATATCGTAGTCTTATATGGAGAGCGAAACCAATATTTTTAGAAAGCTTGGAGAACCTCTAAACATCATTCAATCAGGACTAAATTTTACACACCATATTATAAGACCACATAGAAACTTCTTGGGGGCCAGACTATTAAAAAAAATTGCGACACACTAGTGCATAGGCATTTATTACGGTGATGTTGGCTTGTCTATTTCTTATCCTGATATAAGACAGTCTTCATAAAGTTTTCTATTTCTTCCTTGTTTCTTTTCCCCTCGTAATATAGTATACTATAATTTTTCTCATCTATTTTCCTTCTTCTTTTTTATTTTTTGCAGTGCTAATACATATATCTACCTTGTATACTTCTGTTTCTTCCTCCTTCCCTGCTGTTAACATAGTCTTAATATTCCATGTATAAATTTTTGTCAACTCCTTTTTTTTATTTTTATGTGCATCCATACTTATATCTGTTTTTTTCGTACTTCCAAGCATTGTATCCATTGTCAAATTCTTGTTTTTGTATTGTTGCTAATTTTCCATTTCATAACCTGGTTCGTCTCCTTTTTAACCTTCGTTTCTTCTTCGTAGCTTAATTTTCTTCAGCTGTCGAGTTATGTTTTCATTTTCTGGTGATCGTTCGCTGAAAGTACGCTTGGAGGTGTCTTGGTTCTTGTTTCTATAATTTCCAGTATTTTATGTATGCTACTCCGTCTATCAGCAGTTAATCATACTGAAGGTAGTCTCTATACTAGGGTGGCCGTTATTTTGTAAAAATTAGAATTTTTTAGGTCCCTAGATCTCTTCAAAATGTCAAAAAGACGGGCAGTGCAAAATCTCAGCCCATTTGGTCAATATTAACCCGTGCCACCGAGAGGTTAAAGTTTTAAATGGGATTAACTATTTTGATAGTGTATCCAGATGTTTGATCCTTTAAGGTTTTTGAATTCTTGTATATTGTTAATTTCTCTTAGGAGGTTTTTAGTTTGACTAAAATGGGCTTATTCTTTACTTGATTGAAGTTTCCAGGTCTTTCAATATCTTCTATATACTGCTGTACTTCAAATGGTACTCCCACTTTTCTTCACTATACTTTCTATCTTGCCTTTAGTTGCTTTTTTCTTCTCTTCTTCTTCGTCGACTACGCCTCCGCCTTGGATCCAAATGTTCTTCTTTCGTATATCTTTGTTTATTATTTCTAATCTTGTGTTTTGATCTTTAATTATTTTCTTTTTTAAGCTATTTAATTGTCTGGATATCTGGGCAAATATCTTAGGTATAATCTTAGATTTGGTAACAAAGATTGCAAGAGTTATACGGAATCCATTTATAATTGGAAATAATCGTCTTAATGGGGCGGTTTCATTTACAATACAAACTACAATCACATTTTGAGTAAACAATTCTGGAAGAATTTATAGCTGAATTAGCATTTAAATGCGAAATTTTAGATCTAGCCTCTTGGCATTATTTCTTTTGGGATATCTATGGTTATTTCGAGCGGGTACTGTACTTTTTGAAGCTTCTGCATCTTGTATGTAAATCCTGTGAAAGTTAACCAGTTTTATATTTTATGAAAAATGGATCAGAATATTTCTGTGGAAGGTATGGCTTGTAAATACAGTCGAGGAAAAAAAACGCACCACTTGAAAACGCACCAACATTTCAGACCGTCATAACTCGGCGGATTTTAGACGAAAATGGAGGTAAAACTTAAGTTTAGCAAAACAGCCCCGATTTCACTGATTTGTTTCGTATGCATAAAACACACCCTAAGAACACACCCCCACCAAAAAAAAAAACACGCGGAAAAGCGTATTTACCACAAAAAAATTTTACATTGCACCCGCAACTGCGTTTAAAGTGAGGTTATTTTCATTTGGAAATCGTATGATTGTCTTGATCGTGTTTGTATTTTCTCTCATATTCGTCATTAGTATTACTTCAATTGCCATTTGGTATGAAACTGTAATTTCAATTGCCATTTAGTACTATATCGCTAGGTTAGGTTAGGTTAGGTTAGGTTAGGTTAGGTTAGTACTATATCGCTAGGTTAGGTTAGGTTAGGTGCCAAATGGCAACCAGGACATCGCTACCTGCGGTTCTCATACTGTGCTTTTTGTGGTGTCTCCTACCTGCAAATGTGACGTTGCAGCTGATCATGACTGCTCGGAGAAGCCTCTTTTGTGGTGAACTTTCAAAATTTTTTTCTTGAAAACTACGCTTTTCCGCACTTTTTTTTGCGTTGTGAGTGTTGTGAGGGGGTGTTTTATGCTTAAAAAACAATAGGCGAAATCGGGGCTGCTTTGCTAAACTTAAGTAATTCCAAAATGGATGAACCTTTGAGTACTAAAAAGTTTAAAGTGTCTAGTTTAAGGGCGTGCGAGCGAATGTTACGGAAAGGCCTTTCCGCCCCCCGCGACCGCCCGCATAAAAAAAATGTTTTTGATTAAAAAAATGTCAATCTTTAACAGCTTGTACGGCGTACCAAAAAAATCGTGGACCCTATCGACCGTTATGGCAATAAAGTTCAGTCCTTTTTCTGTCAAGTTTTCAAAACTTCGAGTGCCTACGATTTTTAGGCGCAAAGTTATGAATTTTTGAAATTTACCCTGCATTTTGTTGGGTGTTTTTCCGCTTCTACCAGCGACATTATTATCGGTTGAGTTTGAATCTTTTCTTTTCCAAATTCAAAAAATTTTGAAAAATGTTTAATTAATAAAAACATTTTTTTATTAACGTTCATTTTTTTAACGTGTAACCGCCGACAACGCTACCCGATGTGCAAAGTGCCTAAATTAATGTTTTGATTTTTATTATACTAATGTTGAAATGAATCAGTATCAGAAAGTTATTCGAAGGGTTACAATGCCACAATTAACGGGCATTCAACGTGCACGAATTGTTGCATTTTTGGAGGTAGGAGTTAGCATGCGACACACACACGATGTGTAAAATCCGACCGACTAAAATTAAGTTTATAAAAAAATGTTTTTATTAATTAAAAACATTTTTAAAAATTTTTGAATTTGGGAAAAAAATTTTCAAACTCAACCGGTAATAATGTCGCTGGCAGAAGACGAAAGACTCCCGACAAACTGCAGGGTAAATTTCAAAAATTCATAACTTCGCGCCAAGTCATCGTAGGCACTCGAAGTTTTGAGAATTTTACAGAAAAAGGGCTGAACTTTATTGCCATTACGGTCGATAGGGTCCACGATTTTCTGGTACGCCGTACAAGCTGTTAAAGTTTGACATGTTTTTAATCAAAAACTTTTTTTTCTGCGGACGGTCGCGGGGGGCGGAACAGCTTAAACGTAACATTCGGTCACACGCCCTTAAACTAGACACTTTAGACTTTTAGCACTCAAAGGTTCATCCATTTTCGTCCAAAATCCGCCGAGTTATGACGGTTTGAAATTTTGGTATTTTTGGTGCGTTTTTTTTCCTCGAGTGTATATTCTGAAGCATTGAAATCTTTCCAACCCAACCTTATAACCTTATTTTTATTTAGTTTCGCCTAGACTAGTAATTGAAAAAGAGTTTATTGGCTTCATAAACCTTATAAAAAGTTTCGTCAACTTAAGTTTTTATAAACGTATTTGTAGATTTATTATTCCAATAGAGAGAAATAATTAGGTATTTTGAGTTGGTTTGACTTCTTGTTCACCTCAAGCGTCAACAAGGAAACAAATATGAAATATAGCACTGTAGAAGTTTTCATGAATTAATTAGTCGAAGCCGAACAACAAGAATGTTTGACCTTAAAAAATGCTGCTGGCGTCTTAAATCATAACGTAAGCGGCAGTAATTTCTCATTATGCACAGAATCAACAACTGATAATCAATGATTATACGTCGTTCCTTTTGAAAACGAAATTATACATCCACAATGGTACTTAATAAGCATTTTGCTGAATTCATCTCGGACGAATGTGTACAATTCACTTATTATTAGTCGATTATAATGATTTGTAAATACAGTAATAATCTTGTTACGGTAGCGTTTAACCGCTCTCTGCGGGGATCGTGATTATATTAAAATGCTGCTACATCAATAGTAATTAGTATTTGCTTAATAATATCGTAGGCAGGGCCTTTAATATATTAGTTTTATAATAATGAAAGTTTACAAATCGATAATGATTTTGTTCCATTATAACACATATATACAGGATACAGGATGGGGTTATTCAAATACTCTCCAAAATTTTTAACGTCTACTAAAGATTGGGGGATTTACGTTACTCAAGGGAAAACCAATATGAATGCTTGAATGCTTGAATTATTATTATTTTCCTTTCAATAAAAACTCACCCAAGAGTCAAATTACAACATCACGAGCATTGATAATGAACAAGCTTATGTATAGTTGGGTACACGATAAGTGGGTACGATTGGTGCCTTAAAAATTTTCAAAAGATTTTGTTTAAGATCTTAAAGAGATTAGGCAAGGTCCTAACCTTATCTTGAGTTAGGCGAGCTCTTAGCCTTACTTAACTTCTTCATCTGCACCCACTACTACCTCTGCGAAATGACAGAATTTCCTTAAAATCTTCAATATATATGAGCGTTAGACACCCTCTCGCAAATAGGCTGAGGAAGGTTAGGTTAGGTAAGGTTGAATAGTTTGAGTTAGGAGATCTAATTAAACTCAACTTATTTGCATGCATACGTAAATGCATGGGTTAGGTGAAGTTAAGTAGGATTATCAATTTACCTAAGACCATAAGCAACCAAATAAAACCAGTAATGGTATAAGGGGACTATAACTCCAAAGCTCCGAAATGGTAGTTTGCCCTTAAGGCAACAGAAAAAGACGAACGTTTACAGAATGGATGGCACATTTACAATTAACCCCACTGAATGATGGAACTGCCACATTCATAAGAAGGCAAACACACTCACATCTGGATCTGACCATGGTGTCAGAACGCCTAGCGAAACAAGTTGAAAAATGGAAAACCCTCAAAGAAGAAGAAAGCATACGTTAACATGTCTGTATAACAAACGAAGTAAAAATAAACAAAACTAAACGAGTAGGGAAAGAATATGCGTACGCAATCCTAAAAAAAAACTTTTAATAATTGGAATTTTGGAGGAATATAGAATAAATGATGAACCAGATGACCCTGAGCAAGTGGTAAACCTGATAAGCAAAGTTAAATACAGACTAACAAACTGTAAGCAGAAGCAAAAAAGAAGATTATTGGTGGAATTATGAAATCGCAGCGCTCAGAGAAGAATGTAACGCAAAGAAAAGAGCGTTAACACGTATAAATAGAAGGATAATAGATGAAATGAAGATGAGAAATATACTAGAAGGATATAAGACCAGCAGAAAAGCTCTAAGAGCTGCTATAATCAGGTCTAAACGAGAGAAATGGCAACAGCTATGCCGAGAAGTGGAACAAGACAGACATTTGGAGAAATGGACATAAATTTGTCATAAAACAACTCAAAACAAGAACCCCTAAAACAACATTAAGCCTAGAAGACCATAAAGTAGTCAATGCACTGTTTCCAGAACATAATAAGTATACTAAGCAAAAAGAGAATAGCAGCAGATATACAAGAACAATGTAAAATATCTAAAAGTCATAATAGATCAAAACCTAAGGTTTGACAAATACCTAGAAACAGTGTGTGCCAACGCAGTCCGGGTAACTGCGGCACTCGCTAAGGTAATGCCGAAGGTAGATGGGCCAACAGCAAGTAAACGACGGACGTACACTATGTGGAGTGATGGAATCTAGGGAATATTAATCGCCCATCCAGAGAAGGGGGCGATTAATATTATTACGCAGGCCCATCGTGCGGCTGCAGCAGACTTACAAATGGTATAGCCCAAATCCCACATTTCTATTACAGATAAGAAAAAACTGCAAAAAAACCTTAACCAGATTTGGCGGTCCTGGGAGTCGAACCCGGGCCGCTCAGGTGAGAATCTAGCATGCTAGGCTGCAGGCCATGCATAGAGGGATAAATTGAAACAAACAGATATGATTAATAATTCTAGCACTTTGCGTATTCTACACATATACACGCAGTGTGTTCGTTTAAAAACTTCCCACCTTGAATATCTCTTAAACTATACAAAATAGGTGTCGATTTCAGCAAAAAACACATCAATTTATTTTTTTAGGGACCATTTAAATAAAGCGTTGTCGAGATCTTGCATTTCACCCCCGCACCTCCCACCCAACCAGCTTAAAAATACTAAATAGCATCACCACCTCCTATTGTGACACCTCGTTTTAAAACGAATAAAAAATAAATCTTTTGGCACAAAGAAATGGAATTGGATACTGAATTGGAAGTTGTAACGATAAATTTCTCTGAACACACAAAACAAACGTAGCACGATGGACGTTAACTATAACATCGATAAAACTCGCTGAAAGAAAACAATGATACTTACTGTACTTTAATGCACCGGCTAAAGATTTCTTATTGACAAATTACCCCTCAGGCGTAGGTACTGGCTTCTCTAGCTTATAGATTGTAAAGAAAAATAAGATTTGTTGAAATAAGACGGAATGTGGTCGCTATTTACTCGTCATTACAATTATGGTCCGAACCCCCGAGTAAAGAAGGAACCAGGTTATATTGATTAAAATTAATAAATTAAAAGAACTAATCACCATTAGTTAAACTGACGTTAAAGCAGGTTAGATAATTGAATAAGTTCAGTTAATGGTCGGTCCAATATTATCAGAATAATAGTTAATTTAAATACCCATTTATTCGTAGATAAAATAATCTTTTGTCTCAAATGATAATAATAAGAACAATAGTAATAGTGTTCTAATAAGAATCCTGCCAGCTTCGGTGGATTAGTGGTTTGCATGTTTGCTTCATAATCTAAGGGTCGCAGGTTCGATCCCCGGCCGAGCTGGTAATTTTTCATAGCGGAGAAAAATTATAAACATGCCTTCTTTTCGAATAGGAAATAGAAGTGTAGGTCACGTGTCAATGCGATGTTTGGTACGTTAAAAATCCTTACTGGATGTGGAATTCCCCAGATTCAGCTAAATTTTAGTAGGGTCGGCCAAATGATCATAGCAATCGGTGCAATGCTCTGCCATCCTGATTCCTCGCCCAAAAATAAATAAATAAAATAAAATAAGGACCTTATTGAGAAGAAAATGTTTGCATAATTAACACAAAGTTTTTATAGAAATGGTACAAATAAGTTTTAAACACAGAACTTACTTCTATCATACAGTTAATCCGTCAATCCTTGTTAAATCGTTAGAGTTTTACAATTCTTTAAATTTCAAATATCACACACAATAATGCCCTAAAACTCACTTAGCATTAGGCACAAAGTACCTCACATATTATAGATGTAAAACTTTGAACTATTGCTGTCGATACTGAAGTCATAACAATTGTTTATGAACTAAAGTTTATGGTAATTATATTGTACTTAGGTTTGCAATATTCTTTCATTAATAAAGAATTAAACCATACACTTTCAAAACAAACGTGCATTATTTAAAAAGTTACCACGTTGACACAACTTTATTTCTCAAATGGTTGCATTATCATTTCATTAATATTTTTTGAATTCGGCACAAATTTGCGCAATTACCAATATTAGCTATACTATGTGGAACAAAAATATAGTTTCGTTATCTTTAAAATTCACTTAATTATTGGATTCACTTCATAAATCATAAACTAAGAGCACACTGGATTAATTTTTGTCGTTACTAAAACAAAATGTTAAACTCTATTTTTAAGCTTTTAAATTTCTGATCGGTAAATCGGAACGGAAAACTCAAACTCAATTCACTTGGCAGCCGATAACAGAACCCCGCGTCACTTGGCAAATTATCCGAGATTTTCTGTATGCGCACTGCTTGCGAACGAATGCGACACGGTGACTTTACATCGACGTATCCCATCAACCGCTAGACCGACATTACCAGACCCCTTTGCTATATTGACTGTTTGGGGATGTAAAACTATCTTTGCGCTAATATTTTTTTAAGAAATGGGACATAAACACCCTATCAGAAACTGCGCTGATTCATTTTGAACCAATGGGAGATTTGTTCTAGGATATTCTGCTGGGTTTTACCGGAGCAAAAATCTGCATCGTAGCATGAACTCTGATATTTAAAATTTGTTGCAGTCTGTTTTTTTGTATGTCTGTTCTTGAATAATCTATTCATCAGAAACGACAAGAAGCACGTTCCAGGGAACATCGATTTGAGCTTTATGCATTTTTAGACAGATCTTTCCGTCAAGAAGTGATTTTTATTTCGTATTTTCTTGCAAAAACAAATTTCATCTGCGTGATAATGCTTTAGATGACCTTTCATATTAACGAAAACATTGTTTGATTTCAAATAAAGTCTACACTTTTTAAACCAACAAAAATATACTTAAATGTACAGGACCGTAATAAGATTGTTTACAATAAATGCATTTAAGATTTCATTAAGATTTAATCTAAAATTTTAACACGTTCCAAAGTGAGGTTTATGTTTTACAATGCTATTGCAGCAAATTGCTTTTATTCGACTGTACCACACCAGGGTTCGAAGCAGGGAGATGAATCGTTATTTGATTATGACACCGGGACTCTTACCACTAAGCTATGGATCGGTCGGAAATTATATTTAATTGTTTTAAATTGCACTTACGTAGCTAACCTGCTGCGCAGTGGATCATTGCGCAAGTGGTAGCGTAGTAGTCATTTGCGCAGATAGTAACGCAGTAGTCCTATATGCTGTTCAGCAGGGTCGTACGTTCTATGCGACGAGTTTTCGACCAGATTCGGTATACACTCCTGCCTTTATGTTCTCGAGCATGATCGTGAAACCAAACCCGATAACGAAGAGATAGATAAGGATTAGACTACAAGAAAAGTAGAAGCAGTAAATTTAAGATCGCAGAGCACGTCTAGGATCAAGACCACATGTTCCAATGGGATAAAACACGGAAAAAGCTCCGCATTTATACATCAATTTATAGCCAGCCTCGGTGGATTACATGCTTTGGTTTGCATGTTTGTTTCATAATCCAAGGGTCGCAGCTGGTAATTTTTCATAGCGAAAAAATCCTCATTGCTAAGAATCTCGATCTAAAAATCTTAAGAATAGCATGCTTTTGATATCCTTCTGAGTCCGTTAACTGCTTCTGATATGACATCAAGAACTACCGGCAAAATTGAAGCTACTAGTTCTATGATACATGAAAGTATATGAATAATTAAATAATAATTACATAATAATAAAAAACAAATGCCAATAATTATCTTTATCTGAATAATCATGCAATACTTCGTACAATCTATCCTTGGTTCATACTTAAAACATTCAGTTTTCAAGCTTGTCTTTACAATACGTTGAGTCTGAGTGTGGTACCATAGAATGGGCATCATCCCTATTTCTATTTTTTTGAGTATCGTATAACCAGCATGTTGTCTTATACATAGTCTAAGCCTATACGGAGGAATGCATTCCATGTTTTCACCATCATTTTAAAATTCAAACATAAGTATGAAGATGATTCTAGTCTTGGAATTTAAACATAGTTTATCCAAGATTGATAAAGATGTCTTTTATGATGCTACGTAATTTGATAAAGACTATAAAGTTTAGAAGTACTTACCTAATACTTAAAGTTGTCCGCTTTACATTTCCTGAAAAAGTAAAAATGTATCACAGAAGAGAAACTATAACTCGGAACAACGTCATTCAAGTATTTGAATCTAATTTGGTATATGAATTCTCCATTAACTCCCAAGATCCCATATTGCAATCTGATGGCATAGAACCATCTTTTGCTCTTCATACTAATTTTTAGGATTTACATAGAAATTTTGAAACTCGACTTATGGCAATTATTTAACAATTATCTATATCTAGTGACAATATATATCAAAAATAATCATCGATATTCCGAATTATTTTGCAGTTTTTGTTCTGAATAAAACTTGCTTGATATCCAACAGCAAAATGAATTCTTAATAATGACATAATCGAAAACTAACAAAGATTAGGAATTTAATTAAAAATTTACGATTATCATTAACATCTGAACTTAATTAGAATACCACACATGCTTAGAAAGTCTCTTGAACTAAAAAGTTGTTTCAAGTTTTTATTGCCCAATAACGTTGTGTTAACTACTGCGAGATTTCACATTAGTAAGAAATACCCATTTCCGAGATATTTTTATGTGGTAGTTGGTATCATGTATAACTTCTCTTAAGTATTTATGAATGGTATTGGTATGGTATATTACGTGTACAATACCTATAGAAACAACAAGGATACAAAGATTTCATTAAGCGTTTTGAGTTCTTTAAAATTTAAGAAATCTCCAACGCTTGAAAAGCTTTTGGTGTAGGAAAACCTGAAAACAGTTTTGAAAGGTGAAGAACTTTTCTTTTAATCGATTCCAGGTAAATTAACAAAATGATTTATGTACGTAGACGTTTTCAATTTGCTTGCATGTAAATGCTACAACTGAGATTCTTTGTATGTTATTAAGCTCCTAGAAGTTCATGAAGTAAAATATTTTCTGTTAGAACAGATGTCTTGGTGAAACTGTTTTGAAAATATTCCAACAGTTTGGAAATACATTCCAGGAGTATTAGTGTTGTTTTATTGTCAAAGCGTGACAAACTTCAGAGGTTTCGCCAGCAAATCAACTAGAATGGAAAATAGCAGTAGCAAATAGCTTAGAAAGATAGTCAATACAATATGTTTTATAGCATATATTTTAACTTGGTTTAAACCACAGCGAAATAATGCATATAGAAAAGTTGAATTTTATAAACTATTGTTAAAAGATTTAGAAATATTTTCTTCTGATTTCTTCATAGATATTGATTGATGTAAAGAATACTACTAGACAAAGTACTCTTGTTCTAATAGTGTAATCAATTAGTTAACTAATTGAGAGCTTAGAACTTTTCATCTACTTAAATAAATTATGATTAAAAAATCATGAAAGTCGGTTGAAAAAGAGATTAGACAGTTACAGGTCCAAAGGAGGACACCTACAACAAAAATTGTTACAGTTTTATTATTGTCACTATTTTGAAACTATTTTCTTAGATGGATTCGTTTTCTAAAATCTCACCCCCACATTGAGTAGCAGGTATCGTGCATCTCTTTCCTATCCATTTCCCCTCTTTGTTATAGAATTCCAACACCAAAACGAACGAAATTTTAGATTTTGAGAGCATACTTTACATGCGTATAAATGAATTAATATTAATGGTTGATTAATTAATATTTATCAATTAATAAGTTAATATACTGTAGTTAGTAATATTAAAAAATATTAAAAAGTAATTAATAATAAAAACAAACAAAAAACAACATGGGAAATTCAATAAAAAAGCAAAAGACATCAACAGCCGAATTTCCGAATGGAAGGTGTGCTAAATTTTCATTTACATAACGCGGATACTGTTCCTGGATGCGGTAAACTTATTTATAAAAAAACATTTAATATATTTTATAAATAAACAACTTTCCTAACAATGTAATATTTATAAAAAGGAATAATTTGCAATTGAATAAGTAATATGGTATGTATGTTCCGTTTAGTTTATTTTCAAATTAACAAGAATATACATTTAAACAATGACTATAAAATTAAGGGATAATTTTATATGTAATTTATTTATAAAATATATTAAATATTTTATTAAAAAAATTTAAAAAAATTAAAATACAAGTAATTTTCCTGTTGAAATAGGTAAGGCGATAGAGGTTCATACTACGTGTACCGTAACTATGTACACTACCGTTCATTTGAAATGGGTTACTACAGATACTGTCAATTTTGTAACGTGGAGAAAAATTTTTGTGTTTACTGAAGTGGTAATGCAAAATCAGCGCAATTTGTTGCCAGGCTTTACTAATAACACTTTGACTCACATTAAGATGGTGAGTCACTCTTCATTGTGATAAACTACTTTCCAACATTCCAACAACGCGATTGAGCTCTGGCGTTTCCAACCGTCTATAAGGCATCCTTTCTGTATGTTTTTTATGCTTTTTGTATTTAATCGTTGTAACCTGGTAAAAATTATTGCAGCAGCTGGTCATTAATAGTTACAAATATTGTCAGCAAAATGAGGCAAAATACTAATATTATAATAATTTGGTGGCAGCGTTTACTTAAGATATCTTAGGGTAAAATCAAAACAAAATAATCACCACAACATTACTACTTAGGTGAACACATAAACAATACTTTCCACGTTATTAAATCGCCAATTTCTAATGACCCATTTCAAATGAACGGTAGTGTAGTTCATTACAATGATTTATGTGAAGTAATTATGGTATCTTATAAAGGATTATTGTGTAAATAAAGATCAAGAAATTATGAATAGTTTTTAAACATACAGGTATAAAATTTAATGAATTGTGCATATTTTTAATAGGTGTGTATTATTTATATACATTTCAAAATGACCCTCATTCCCCTATTTAACAATCTTTGCAGTCTTTGCATCTGCGTCACGCCAACCATGAACAAAACAGAGCTACAATAGTTGAAATTGGGTTCTACAATGGCTTTGTAAATTGCCAATGTTACCCAACAAGGTGTTCTCAATCGTGTCAAAAAACTTATTTTCTTTGCAATTTTTTTAATATATAATCTACGTGGTTATTAAATTTTAATTGCCTATTTAATTACGCCGAGATATTTAAATTCATTAACAATTTTTATTTTAGTATTACCAATTTTAATTTCAATATCTTTTTGACTTTTTGAAGCAATAATTATACTCTTAGCTTTATCATTAATTAATTTAAGTTTATTAATTGTTAACCGTTAGTTGTTAACATCATTGATTTCCAGAAATCGATAGAAACATATCGTCTGCAAAAATATTTAATTTAGATGATTTTATAACATGATTAATATCGTTTACATAAATTATATAAAAGCAGGGGTCCGATAACTGTTCCCTGCGACACCCCGCACGAACAAGCAGTAGATTACAGTTTATACATATCATATTTCATTGTAATTAATTGTAAATTATTACCTTTTTATAAATATTATATTTATAAAACAATTATTTATTATAAAATATATTACAAAAATATTTTATTGAAAAGGAAAATTAACCTAGCTCGGATTAGAAACGGCGTTTTGTAATTGGAAATGTAACGCACCTTCCATTTGACATGTTGACTGTTGATGTGCTTTGTTTCTTTAATGTCATTTATCATGTTTTTTATTTGTTTCTTTTTTTATTATTTACTTTTTAATGATTTTTTACAATTACTAATTACAGTACATTAACTCATTAATTGATTAATATTAATTAATTAATCAACAATTAATATTAATTCATTAATATTAATTTACGCATGTAAAATATCATCTGAAATTTGGAATTGTTCATTCCGGTGTTAGAATTATGGAACAGAGGGAGAATGAGTGGAAAAGAGACGTGGTGTCCCCGCAGCTTGTTTCTGGTATCACTGGGTGAAACCAACTTTGGTTTTAGCAAATATAGTAGGCGCAATGGTCTCTTTTGAAAGGTTATACAAGTAGTTCTAATGTTCGAAATTTAATCAAACACGTAAGTGATATTTCTTCTTTCTGATGAGTTTTTCTAATCAGTTGGTATATTCTTTAAGTTATTTGAAATATTATCTCCTAAATTTTTAGAGAACTTTGGTAAACACGTAATTTTAAAAACATAATTTCACAGAAAAGGAGAGTCAAATGCTTCAATTGCGTAAAGTATGAACTCAAAGAATTCAAATACCCTTGAAATTCCTACTGATAAATACATCTTACAATTACCAAAAGTTTACTTACTGCCGATAAATACGTGGGTTACGCTATATATTTTCAGATACAAGATAACTACAAGTTTTTTTAGGAAAATGATTTTATTTATGTTCAAAGTAATCACCACCTACATCAATACACTTTTGTAACCGAAGCTTCCACAACTCAAACGCTTGAAGTCATCTTTTGGAATGCTCTCAAAAAATTGTTTTGAATTGCTTCATCTATCTCATCCTTCGTCATGAAACGTCGACCACGTAAATGTTTCTTTAGGTTAAAGAACAACCGCAAATCAAAAATGGCCAAATCAGGCGAATAGGGTGGATGTTCAAGGACTGTTACATTATTTTTCCTGTACTAATCCTGTACTACGAAAGAAAACTGCGTACATAACTTTCTTGACAGACCTTTGCTTTTTCGCCATTGTTGGTGTTGGTGCATCTTCGTTAATCCACACACGGCTCTCCTGGCGGGTAGGAATATCATAAAATGGTATGTATGTTTCATCACCTGTTATTATTTTAGAAAAAATACGATGTCCACCATTATTTAACATTTCTAACGTTTCCCGCGCGATTCCTACTCGCTCTGCCTTTTGGAAATCGTTAAGCGTATGTGGCACCCAACGAGTAACAATTTTTTTCATATGAAGATGATCATGTAAAATGGAATTTACTGTTGCGGATCCAACACCAAGAGTTGCCTCAATCGCTTGATAGGTATATCTTGGATCTTCTTCGATCATACGCCTCACTCTCCCAATGTTTCCAACAGTAACTGACGAACAGGGCCTACCAACACGTGCCTCATCACCAAGCGATATCCGTCCTCTTTTAAAATCGCTATACCAGCGAAACACAGTTGCGCGTAAAGGACTTTCATCACCAAATGAACACCTACTGAAATTCACAAGGATATGACAGACGTTTTAGGGGACTCTGCCCCTTCTTACCAAGTGGTGAAAAATATGTCTCGTGAGTTTAGATTAGGCACAACAACTTGCGAACATGCGAAAGGTGCGGGACGTCCAGTCTGTGTCACCGTTGACAAAAACATCAATTTGATCCATGATATGGTAATGGCAGATAGAAGACTGACTATTCGCCATATCGCGGAAATAACGAACATCTCTTATGGGTCAGTTGAAAATATTTTAAGAAATGTTCTTGATCTCAGAAAAATTTCGGCGCGTTGGGTTCCAAAGATGCTGACCGTCGATCAGAAACGCTCTAGAGTGCTGCATTCGGAAGCCAATTTGGAGTACCTGAAGGCCAATCGGAAGCAATTTCTCACTCGCTTTGTGACTGTGGATGAAACATGGGTGCACCATTTTGATCCTGAGACGAAAAGACAAAGTATGGAGTGGCATCACAGAGATTCTCCACCTCCATGCAAATTTCGAGTTCAACGGGCGGCTGGAAAGATTATGGCCACAGTGTTCTGGGATGCAGAAGGAATTTTGATGATCGATTATTTGCAGCGTGGACACACAATAACGGGTTCTTATTATGCAGGGTTAATTCCAAAATTGCGCGAAAGCATCGACCGAAAAAGACCAGGAAAGTTGGCACACAAAATTTTGTTCCATCAGGACAACGCTCCAGTCCACAAGAGCTGCATTGTCATGGCTGCCATACAGAACGCTGGCTTTGAAATCCTAGAACACCCTCCATATTCACCAGACCTGGCACCCAGTGATTACCATCTATTTCCAAAATTAAAGGAAAACCTGCGTGGAAAAAAATATGGCGACGATAATGAAGTTATGACCGCAGTAAATGGCTGGTTTGAGGAGCAACCGGAAAACTTCTTCCTGAAAGGCATTGAAGCATTGGAACATCGGTGGACCAAGTGCATTAGTCCAGTCCATAGAAGTCCAGGGAGATTATGTTGAGAAATAAATAAATAATGTTTTAAAAATTCTTTCTCTTTCTATATCAGGGACCGTAAATATTGATCTTCCCTCGTAGCTATAAAAATAAAATTAAACTCTGACACTAAAACACAAATAAAAAATCAACATAATAAAGTCTAAAATAAAATTAAAATTTATTCTGATTCTGAGTCATCAATCAACTCTTTAGATTTAGAATCAAAAGAATAACATAACTCATCTTTTAAGTGCAAATAACTTTTGCTATGGAGTAACCCTACAATACTAGCAATAGAAAGCCTATTACGTTGATTGGTTTTTAGCAAATTCTTTTGCGAGAATATTCGCTCAACATTTGCAGAGGAATGCGGCAAGGATAGTAAATTAAGAATAAAGTTAAAAACATAGTACACAACAATTTATTAATTTTGTACTCAATAATTTTAACAGTAAATTTCGGAGTGAAAACAGTAGAACAGTAGATTGAAGGTAAAAACAGTAGATCTCCTGCTAAAACAGTAGGTCTGGCATCACTGGAGCTTACTAATGAAGGATGGTGGTATGTAACAATGCCGTGTTGCCTGTTCTAACTCCTCTAATTTCGTGGCATCTCACAATATACAGCGTGGCCCTCGTATCCTCTTCTTCTAGAGCTGTCAATTATTTAGTTGAATATATTAGACGAAACTAAAAATAAGCTAAGTTAAAATTACAATTAGAAGACAATTGATCAGTACTATTGCAGCAAGTACAGTTGCTAGTTAGATCTTTTTTATTTTGCAATTAGAAGAAAGCAATTTAAAGAAGTGTTGTAAAATCGCCTGAAACTCATTTGCATGTTTAGCTACATTTAACAGTTTTCTTCTTTAGAAAAAAAAATCGAAATTATTAACCGAGAAGATATATTGCAATAATTCCAAATATTATTACCAAATTAAAAACACCGTCTTTTTCTCACTCTCAAGACATTTCTGCATATAAATGTTAATCTATAAAAAATATAGTATTCTAAATTTGACTTTTAATTTTAACTTTTAGTTTATAAATTGATTCCCTATTTTTTGTATGTATGAATATTAATATTTATAAATGTAATTTATGTGACATGGATAGCGTTAAAATAAAAAATGATAGCCTCATTATGGTTATAATTCGAGCGTGTTATTGATTGGTAGCTGAAATATACTTTCGTAAATCGAATTGAAGTTCTACCTTTTAAATTATATTAAATAAAAAATAAAATGATTGACATTGCATTTCTTCCTCAAAGGTATTACCTGTTACCTGATTTCATGATTTATATTTACGATCGACATTAAAGATTTCTGAATGTAGTTCTAATATCAATAAAAATATTTTGAATACCTAACAGTTTTATACTATAAATATGTATCGTTAATATGCAGTTTTTTATTGCGCTATTATTGACATTAACAAACGAAATTCTATTAAAAAGTGGAATATTGAGTATTTACAGCAATCTTTAATAGAATCTGTTAGATGTACATTGAGAATTAATTTGCATAATGCAGATTATAATTAATCGTATTATCTTTAATGGAGATAATCCTGCATTATTTAAGATGTAATAACTTAGAGAAATAATAACTTATAAGTTCACCGTTGACGAATTAACAATTATATGATCCTCACTACATGAGTCACTTAACTGACTCCTCAGTATTGGCTTCTATCACTCATCTAAATTTCTGAATTTTAATTTTTATACCGGATGTAATCCTACGTCTGGTACATGTTAATACGTTAACGAATAGAAAAAAAAACACATAATACTGCATGGGGTAAAATTGGGAAAACAGTATGAGCACTATTGTTTTATTAGTCAAAATTTATTTGTTTCTCATTCTGACCTATTGATTTCAAAGCAAATAAGTGTTTTATCCTTTTCCCACTTGTTGATCTTCTTAAATACCAGTCAGGTTTCCAGCGCCTATGTTTGTGTATGGTGCGGTAGTAACACGACATTAAAAAATTCACATTTAGCACAAGACAAAGCACGAACAGAAACGGCATTCATAACCTGATTAAAAAAAAGAACTGTATATGAACCGTTTCTCAACTCTTTTTAGCATCGATGTATTGCTAGGCGAGATTTAAATGAGTACATCATACTTAATTTGTTTATATGGTATTGTTAAGTTTATTTAATAATTAATACATTATACACTCAGATTTCGAAGCATCAAGGAATATAAGATGCGAAGACATTTATAACATTTTTTTCACCGCTAGCACATTAAATCCTATTGTTTAACGATTGTTATATTGATAATAAAGTAACTAGTTTGATATGAATGCCAATCAATAGCCACGAAAATTAAATAACTTGAAGTAGGTAATCTTTTGTTTTATTATTAAAGTTTCGAGACTTGAAATATAACCTAAAATTGAAAAGTTATATGACATTCTAAATGATAATTTACCCAAATTTTTCGGCTTCTTCTATCTGTTTTACCTGAACATGTTTTAAATTAATATTGTAATATTAAATTAGTATTGTATGTATGTAATATTTGTATTTTAAACACCGTTTTTAATGCACAAAATACAATTAATTGCAATATCTCCATTACGTATATTAAATCGTGTTATAAATTGTTACTTTAGAACTGTCGTAGAATATACTCATTTTAAATGTCAAAATGACATTTCTGATTAAATAAACGATGTACCTTTTCATGTTGTATTTGCTGGGGTTCACGCGCCGCTCAGAGAGCAACGTATTTGTATTTGTCAAAAGAACATAAATCTTTCAACGCCCACTAAAACGGAGCTCGCAGCTTAAAAGAGTTTACTTAAAACAAGCAGCGTACTCGTACTTTCGGTTAGAATAAGGCAGCAAATCACCAAATTGAGTAAAATAATGTACTTGTATCATCCCTTTATACAGGGTGATTCAGAAATAACTGATATCCTTTAAATGGTAGGTAGAGGGGAGGCAATAGTGCTAATTTACCTTGAAAAATATAGGTCAAAAACGAATAGTTTTCAAGAAAATGAATTTATAATAAATAAAGTTTAATAACTTTTGGATCCAAACGGAGCCAAGTTCAGGACCGGATCCAAAAATTCAATAAAACCTTAAAAGTAATTTTCTGCAAAACTTCGTTGTTGACCTATACTTGTCAAGGTAAATTAGCTCTGCTGCCTTCCCTCTACCTACCATTTAAAGGATATCAGTTATTTCTGAATCACCATGTATATGATATAATGAGAAAATTATGTCAAAGATATTTTGCGAAATTTTGCATAGACCTAAAACGTACTTTTACATGTGGTATGGCGAATTTGGGTTGAGAATTCAGCCAGAATACAACCTAATGGAATCGATAGTACTCGATCAGAGGAGTTCAATGGTATGTATCACGCAATGCCGGCGACTAGGCTTTTTCAGGCATTTTCCAACTAAATAAGAGTTAATAGGGCCTAAGCAACATCATACTACTCATCACATATGCCATAAAACCATTTTGATACTTGCCTGGGCTCACTCCCACCCCTTAGAAGAAAAGAAAGAGAAGACAAGACAAAGTGCAGACTAGTCTTTTCGAGTTTCAATAAGCTTTTCTCTTAGTGTCTCAGTATTTAAAAACATTTTGGGACAGTTTGCATAGATTTGAGTTATATAAATGGGCTTAACTCAACTTTCGGTTTTAATAAAACGGGTAATACATACTACGGCAGCTAGCTCCTTATGTTCATAACTCTAACGCTTATTTCACACCAAGATATACTTTGACCCATTTAGAACAGTATATATCCAAAGCTTTACATCTAATGTGTCCAAACTTTAATATTAATTTCTTTGTTTTCTGGTAATTAACAACTGGTAAAATAACAAAGTTAACATTCTTCCCGTGCCACATTCAACTTAATAGTAAAGACTAAAGTCCCAGTTTCAGTGTAACTCGTATGTTTTATCATTCTGATACAGTTATTGTTTGAACGCTTATTATTTACATTATATCATCAAAACGAAAGGATTGAAAGGAAGGAAGCTACAGACCTAACTATGTCGTCTTATGGTCAGTAGCTTACGATAGACTTCCCTGATTTTTGGATGTTATATAACTTGATAGAAGAATCAAAAGTCAGACCTTTCGGTTGCTATCCAAAGTCAAATGTCATCACAGGTGCCATTACAACACCCTTTGTAGAGTATCATCGAGTAGGTTACGTTAGATACATAATACATGACGAGTCTATGATCATTCCTATGACTTTGCGCTTAAACCAAATGTGGGTTCCCTACAAACCCACAGAGTAGCATATTGTTGGAAAGATACGCACATGATTGCTCTGTGACCATTCGTGTCTCCTTCAGGTCATGACAAAAGTTGAAAGATTATTTAATTACAAATACCCATCGAGTAGTAAATCGATTCAGAGATCTAATCAGGTAGGTTAAGAAAATAAAACACAAAATAGGTCTGCGGCCATTCTATCGGCCAACAAATCACATCTCAGTGAGTAGGATAAGAAAATGTAGTAAAATAGGTTGGCTCTAGGACCATTCCTGTAAATTCCAGGTCACGCCGAAGTCAATAAACGGTACATTTCTAAGTTCCTTTTATTCTATTCTTAATCTTAATGTAATACTGGAATCATATTTATTATTCTAGATTATGATGTGTCCACGATTTTTTCTAATGATTGCACTTTTATATCCCGATGCTGCAGTACACACTGTAGTAACTACACTTCGGTAAGACATTTGTGTTTAAACATTGTTCTCTTTTAAAGTTTTAGATTTCGATGTTGCAGTATAGACTATAACAGCTGCCACTCCGCATCAAACACCTATTGTACTTTAGTAGAAAATAATATTCTAAAGATTTCGACATGCCATGTCAAACTAACGAAAAAGATGTCAGCTACTATAGAGTCTTTGTATGAGGCATCGAATTGATTTTTTTCTCAATTGTTAGCATCTGTCAACATTTAGTACATTTTTATTATAATCAATTGAAAATTTACTCAAACAGCAAGCTCTGTTTGATTTATCGAACTTGCTGTTTACGTTGTACTAACATCAATATCGTATGATCACCATTGTTTAATTTTTTTTAAACGTCTTTCTGCAATAGGATTCACGCCCATACAGACCGAATCCATGACTTGTAAACCCCTTTCTTTAAATATTCACTTTTCCAGACGTTTTATTGACATTTGAGGTACCTATGACTGTTTAACAATTTCTAGACTCTATGGAAATTCCAATCGCATCAAGATGCAGAAAATGGCGGTACTCAGTAGGTAGGAGGACATCTTTATAAGTACACTTTTTAGCCTCGAATTTGAATAAGAACATCTTCTGTAAACAAGATGCAAATTGATAGTTAATCTGATGCGCGTATGTTTGTAATGTTTCATTTTTATTTTTAACACAACTTTGTATGCAATGTTGTTCTGCTACTGACATATGTACACAAGTATCTTCTTCCTTTTTGGCATTTTAATGTAGTCGCAGTTTTAATACGGAGATCTTCTAAGAATTGTTCCATGTTTTTCATTGATTAGCATTTCCAGTAACATCCCAATTAATGTTCAAACTCAACCACAACAGAAACTTTAGGAAATCCATTAAATTTATGATGTTCCAAAAATGTCAACAACAATAAAGTAAATCAAGCAAGAAATAAATTACAAAATCCAATTAAAATAAGTTTATGGCGACTTCTTGAATATTATTTAACAAATGAGAATCTTTAAACGACACTAAAAGAAGATAATAATATAAGTTTTTTGTTTTGTTGAAATGAGGTTAGGTTAGTTTCATTCTTGTCTTGTATTTTAACGAAAAAGTAGTCGAATGAATCAAATGAGTAAGCACTTTCTTGACGTTAATTATGCGGTTTTGGCATTCTTTTCCTGGTTGAATTAAAACAGGTAATATTACAAGGTAGCTAGCTAGATTCGTTCCAAGAGATATTCAAGATATAATACGCCTTTTATACACTTCTTGGTTACTGAAATTATATACCCGATGTGTCATCCATTGCAACCACATATAAATCAAGGATTTATATTATACTTTTCCTAGAATAAGTATCAAAAGCTCATTTTCTCACGATCATTATGTTTTTAAGGCCGTCAAGACGAACTTGCAGACCGAATGCAAATGTCACGGGGTGTCCGGAAGCTGTACCATGAAAACCTGTTGGAAAACACTTCCACCATTTCGGCAAGTCGGGGATAGCCTCATGAAGAAATATTATCGTGCCAGGCAGGTCTCGTCGAGTTCAGCAGCGCCAGGGCCAAGAGAAGTCGATATTGTTAATAATAATAATAAGAAAAAGAAAAGGTTACAGCTAGTCTTGATAAAGGGAAAAACGCCTATTAAGAAAGTACCAAAAAGGGCCGATTTAGTTTTTTTGCAAATGTCGCCGAACTATTGTGAGAAGGATTTGGCTGCAGGTTCTTTAGGAACTGTAGCGAGAGTATGCAACAGGACATCAAGGGGTAAGACTTGTACATTGAAAACTGTTGATATGTTTAGTGATTGTATTTGTATTTGACAGGTACGGATGGTTGTGATTTGATGTGTTGTGGAAGAGGGTATAATACTCACCAATATACAAGGACCTGGCAGTGTAGATGTAAATTTCATTGGTGTTGTTATGTGGATTGCGATACCTGCAGTGAGAAAACTGAAGAATACACTTGCAAGTAATAATTTAATAATTGTGATGATGTGCTCGTGTTACGTAACTAACATTTTTTGAATGTATTTACATCGAGTTACCTTTTTTTTAAGAAGTGTATAGTCCGTGAGTTCGAACACACTAAAATTATTGTGTATTAATTGCGCGTTTTAACAAATTAATAACAATTTTGCAACAACAGTATTTTAACTAAATACGTATGTAGATTGTCCTTGGTATTACTTATTAATTATTGTGTATTTTTACCATTATTTATTCTTTGTGTGTAATTGAGTCGTATTTCATGACAAATTTGTATAATTATGTATTTGTAATAAACTTTTTTATGTAAGCTTTTACATCTTACTTTAAAATTCCGTTTTATGTGTGTGTATTGTACATAACACTTTGTATAAATATTTATTTGTTCATTATGTTTATGGTTCAACAGGTAGATAACACCGGAAAGCATTTCAACATTATGTGTACCAACAAGCTAGACTTTTTTTGTAGTTTCATTGACACTTCCTGTTTGTTTAAAATATATCCGTTATTTTTTATTTTCTAAATTTAAAAATGATCGAAACAGTTATTTAACTCTATTGAATTACGTTAGATTAATTTTTGATTTTAAATCTTGACGTAACTTGGTTTACAGTTATTAAGCTTCATATCAGCAGCATAAACTATTATCTTCATGGAGCACATCAGCTTGATTAGCTCGTCTCTGTTCATGATCATAGACTTACATAATTGATATCGTATATGAATGAATGAAAATCGTTAAAAACAAGAAGTTCCTGGATGAATAAACTACATTGTCATCATAGTCAGCTTAACATGGTAAGTAGCCAATGTATGACATCCCCTAAGCAACATTTTTAGTCATCGCTACGTACCAGCAACTACCAGTGGAAATATTAAGTTTTTGCCAATAGTCACAAGCACGTAATTGCTACGGTTTCATTACGTGCCTGGAACCAAAATGGGGGACAATTTTTGGGTAGCAGATACGTGGCGGCGTAGTAATTGCTACATTCATGGAACTTCTTTTCTCTTCTCTTTTCTATTTGACACATCGTGTCGCGTGGTTACTCTCTCTTACTCTTGCAACTTAACAAATATTCTATCATTTTCTAAACTAATGCTGCGATCGTGCCACAAAATGGATTACTATTTTATTTGTAATACGTACTTAATAATACAAAGCGCGAAATCCGTTAGTTTATGGGGTTAAACAATGGTTCCAGGCAGGTGGCAGGAACTTTCAGTACTACTTTAAAGTTTTAAAAACTTTAAAGCAGCTTCGGGCAAGTTACTGTTACAATGATAATACCACATTGAAGTTGCAACGACTTTAAAGTAATTATATACTAAGTGGCAATACCGTTCCATATACTTTAAAAGTTACTTAGAAGTAATGAAACTACATAGATCCAATAGTATAAACAACTACACAGTTACTAAAATATTCCGAATTGAAGTAATTAAACCCATAAAGTCATAACTTTAGTTGTAGTTATGTAACAACTCAATCTAAGTTCCGATCTCAGTTACTGCTACTTAGATGCTGCTTGGGTCGGTTCTGGTTTTCAGATTTTCAGAATACCACTCTATTAAGGTTTCAAGGAATGAAATATCTCGTTCTAGGGCTTAGACAGATTCTTACATTTCAACAATTTAAATCATCTGATTGTGTAAGTTTCACTTT
Source organism: Agrypnus murinus (assembly GCA_929113105.1). Classification (NCBI taxonomy): domain Eukaryota; kingdom Metazoa; phylum Arthropoda; class Insecta; order Coleoptera; family Elateridae; genus Agrypnus; species Agrypnus murinus. The sequence goes on along the minus strand of OV816026.1, from coordinate 171,209,479 downwards.
TCACTTTCATAGGGGGTTTCATAATTGAGTCTAGAGTTTCATAACATCAAAGAGAGAGCATCTACTAACAGCGCATCAATTAATTAAATAACTAAAATTAAATAAATTTTAATTAATTAAAATGTGCAAATGATTCATATGTATACAGGACGTGTCACGACGAATTTTCGTAAGAAGAATATGGGAAACCAATAGACGTTGCGATTAGAAATTTTGCATCAACAAGTCATAACTCCATTATGTATGATCCAATTTCGATAAACAAAAAACCAGATGAAATGGTTCTATAAGTACTACAAATCAGTCAAGTGTAATTTTTTCTAAGCCAACTTTAATGTCAGCGATAATCATTTTTTTTAAATAGAGACATAACTTTTTTATTTAGTCTGGTAAGGAGTATTTTTCTAAAATCAGCCATGTGTTGAAAGTTATGATTACTATAATATTTGTTTGAAGAAAATTTAAAACATTTCTATCAGCATTTATTTAGATTTTCCAGGAAATTTTCAAGTGCGCCATGGAAAACAATGATAACTGTACTGTTTGTACTGCAAATACAAACTATTTTGTTAATTAAACAAAAGAACGTTTGCAATACATTTTTAACAAAACTAAAACAGTATTTAGAAAAGTGTTTAAACAAAATTTAAAAAAAAACTTACAATTAGTTACAAAAACATTTCAATAAAATTAACAATATAATCTAAAAATTAAAACTAGGAAACTAAATAAGTACTACGCTACAAGTTGTTCGAATTGACCGCCACCTTGTTGAATACACAACTAGCACCTTTTGGTTACTCCATAGGACGCATTCAAGATAAAATCAACAAGAGTTGATAACCTTCTGTCTTAAGATTTCTTCATTTTCTGGTCGAGTTTCATAAACGGTATCTTGAAGGTATCCTTAAAACCAAAAATCAAGTGGCGTAAGATTGGGCGAACGCGCAGGCCACCGAACTGGTCCAAAAGTTCATATCCACTTTCTACCAAGCGTGGTGTTTAATCAATTAACATAGATTATGGAATTTGTGGGGTAGCTCGATCATGCTGGCAATAAAATAACTCTATTGAACTCTGCTGAGAAAATTCATCTAAACATTTACCAAGATCGTTAGTCACAAGTTAGTGGTATTTATCTTGATTTATAGTACCATCTATAAAAAATGGCCCAATCAATCGCTTACTCAAAATACCACACTACACATTCACACTAAATCGTAAATGCCATATGCCATTGTTACTAAAAGTGCATTCATGAGACCATATAACTTTTCTGTAAAACACTAGAGGTCTTGTTGCATCTAGTTTAGAAAAAAAAAACGGCAAAATGGTTCTCTTCGACCTCGATTATTGTCTTCTAAAGTTTGCACTTTTTGTGGTATGTATAGCTTGAATCTATGTGTTTTTAGGATACAGTATACAGTTCGATTTGAAGTGCCAATATTACTAGCACTCTCCCGAGTAGAAGTTTGTGAACTATCTTGTACACTTAGAAGGACATCCAATTCTAGTTTATCTCGAAATTGAAATTCCTCTTTTTAAAAGCTCCATACTTTCGCAAATTTTTCTCAAGCCTTACAAACTTACGAAGATCTGGAACTACCCTGTCGGGAAAGTGGGCTTTATAAAGACGCACTTCTTCACCATGATTTTTATTGCATTCAAAAAAGATATCGGTCAGTTCATTATTATTCATAATCAGTGTTTTAAAAAAACGCAATAAATTAATACGACAGAAATTAAAAATACAAATTTTATTTTCGGCAATATGTACAGTTGCGACCGAAAACTGTTCAACGGTCTATTGCGACTGCGTAATTTCGACTTTTCAATTCTCATAAAAGACCTCACTTTTATTCATCTGAAATGCCATAAATGGCATACAAGCCAGATTCATTCGATGTGAATATCAAAAAAGTGTGCTATCTTGATAAATTACCGTTGAAAATCTTTTGGACGCAATTGTACTTATACTAGATTAGTTTTCTAGTTTCGATTTTTGTAGATTATGTGATGATGATGATTTTTTAGTTTTTTTTAAATCTTGTAAACGTTCTTTTGTTTAACAAAATAGTTTCTCTATTGCAATACAAACTGGACAGTTATCATTGTTTTCCATGGCACACTTGGAAATTTTGTGAAAAATTTGTTGCAAAAAAGTTGACTACGCTGACATTAAAGTTGGCGTAGAAAAAAATAAATACACCTAGACTGTTTTGTAGTATCTATAGAACAATTATATCTGTTTTTTTTTATTTATCGAAATCGGAGCATAAACAATGGCGTTATGGCTTGCGGCGTTTTTTAGGAAACAGCATAAGAGAACTGCTTTAGATTTAGCAGGATTTAGTTTGAGATTATTGAATTTAAATCAGCATTTATTTTTTGACAAGCTTGGGGTACTCCGAAGACCGGACCAAGAAAATGACAGATACAATTGTGTATCGTCAGCGTAGAAATGAAAGTTTACAAACTGGTTGTTCATGGAAATTATATGTATAGATCGCAAAAGGGGTAGGGCTTACCGTTGAGCCTTGTGGTACACCAGAATTTAAGGTTAGGTATTCCGAAGAATTATTTTTATATACTACAGCTTTTCGATTATATCATCCGTTATTTTAAGTGATGCACTTGTGCATCAACTGTATCTCCCGTCTAAACTCAGATTGTGTTACAAGCAATACATCATTTTGTTCTAAAAACTGTTTTGCCTAATTTATTGTTTATGGATAGTTATTTCTGAAACTTTGGATACGACAAGTATGATAGAAATAGTTAGAAGGACTTTTAATTTCAATTTTAAGGGATTAGGAATCCTGCTTAGGGAGAGGACATTGCACTAGGTACAAAATTAAGAAAAACGTTATTTATTTAATTTACAATTGCCAAATACTCTGGTAAATTCAAGGATTTCCTTTTATATTCTATAATAGTGTCTGAGATTTTTTTCAGGAAAGAATGATTTATTTTGCTTGTAAATTTTGTGTGAATAATCGCTCACTGCATTAAGACTTTATATTATCATTAATCCAAGACGGTGGTGTTTTAGATATTCTGGAATGTTTAATAGGCATATGGGGATAGCAAAAAGGATGGTTAGTTTATTAGTAAGAGAGTCAATTTTTAGTGTCAATATCAGAATAAATATAAATTTCATCCCCTCTTGAAACACTTTTTAAAATTTGTGCAGGCCTTTGACAATCCATGAGCAGTGTGCAGTATACTGCCTCGTGATCGGACAACCGAGCATCGGCTATAAATCCAGAGTTAACAATATTTCGGGCTTTAGAAGATAGAATTAGATATACGATAGTCATTTCTTGCAGGCTCAGTAATGTGTTGAGATTGAAATTGAGTTCAAGATTCTCGCAAAGTGTCAGTAAATCTGATGTTACATATTCGCTCTTATCGCAATCTATATTGAAATTATCTAAGATCTTCATATGATCTGAGTAATTAAAACTGCATCACATACTTTTTTATACTCTCCTACTATTGCTACTACTTTGCTACTATTTTATCTTTGATACGTGAAAAATTGTCCCAAATAAGAGGCCCATTCCATACCAATGGGTCAACTTGGAAGATAATTATATAAACACCAAAGCCGACGATTCTGCTAGCCAAAAGTGTAACCTTAAAATTCTAAAACTCAAACCCTCACCTGGGTTTACACCTCTGCATAGCTAGTACTGTTGCAGCAGTGACTCTATATTATTCAAATTACCTTTGGGCATGGGCAAATTAAAGGATAAGTATTAAGTAGATTTTTGAAGAACTATGGAAGAGAGCGCCAGCTTATTCGCTAAAGTAATCTAAACAACAAACGATTCAATCTCTTCAATATGGGAATTCAGCCGAAGTGATATAATTCAACCCAAATAAGCAAAAGTCGACTATCCACTGATTCTTGATAATACAATTTAAACAATGCAAGAAAACTAATCAACAGCAAGCAAAGTTGGGTTAGATATTTCCAAAACTAAAAAAGTTCTTAAAAGGAAAAAGTTTTCATTGAATGACAAAGTACTGCGCATGAGTGGTTTGCAGGCAAACACAAGCTTTTTAAGGTATAGAATTACTCTCAATAAATTCTGTGCAACACTGACGAAGTGATGCTGTGTTATCAAACAACTGAGAAAGAGTTGAAGCTGTAGCTGTAAGCAACTTTAAGTAATATCTTATAGTAGTATCAGTTTCCCAAAAGATCATTTAGGTTAGATTGTCAAACCTTTGCTATGGATATCTACAAAAAAGTATCTTTACTACAAGGTCATATGTTTTGGATCCTCCTCCCACCACTTTTTTGAAGATCATATTTCTTTAATCCACCGCCGCCGCTACCTATTTAAAGGTCAAGATCAGAGATCAAGGCCGAAAGATCGTACTCGTTTAAGGTGACTAGAGGTCATGACGGACCACAGAGACAAATTTGTGATGTTAATGTAATAATGCACTGCCCTGTATTATAATTTATAATAACCCATTTAAACCTTTACAGAACCGTTTTTTACAGACTCTAGGCTGTCCTGTCGAAATTCTTACCTACTTAAAAGCTCTTTAAAATTTATTGTGTCCAGTTTAGCTTCGTATAATCATGAAATGAAATAAAACAATTATTAAATATATTTTCAATTAAATATTTATTACCTACCAACTGTATCGTTATAAAATATATTTATTAAATGAAAAAGGTTTGTTTATTCTGCTATCTTTAATAATGTTATATTTTATATGGAAACATTTGTAACGTAATAAATATTTAACTATGAAACTATTTAACAATTGTTTTATTTTATTTCATGAAAGCTCCTTTCTCTATTTCATTTTAAAATTGATTTTCCTTCCAAAAATCGTTTACCTACATCATATTTTAAATTATACTTTTATTATAAATATTTTTCTTAAATTTAATGTTTTCTCATTTTTGTTACTTGGCCTCTGTTCGGCTAAAGTAAGATATCAGAAGTTACAAGTATTTTACTTTTTATTTCTTTCTAAAATAATTTTTTTATTATCTAATGTAGTTTTTTAAATAAAATTTAACAGTTGTCTAAAAGAATCGCATCCAAAAAGAAATTACTAATAAATAAGAAAATGTAACACAGATCATATTATCCGCTCCATCTTCCGTGCAAAAGCTAAACTTTAAATCTGCAAACTACTACACGCGGTTCTTGCTCTTCCGCATTCTTAAATCTATGGTTTTAGCACAGGCTCTAGGTTCGTGTTTACGCTTACGATTGGAGTTATATTTTTCAGCTTTCAGGTTTTCAGCTGAATCGTGTTAAAAGCCCCCACTTCTCGTTGTTATTATTAGTATACACTTTTAACGATGTCGTGAATGAGAAAATTCCCCAATACCTCTCGGGGCTCGGTTGGCGCTACGAAATAATATTTTATTTAAAATTCAATTTCATTTCCTCTTTAAAGAATGAGTGAATTACCCTCGCAATGAATATACCAATATTGCGGGGGTGGTGTAGGTGTCGCGTGCGAAGGGGTGCGCACGCATTTCTACGCTACACCCGTTCATTGATCAGTGGCCCGCGGCAAGAATAGTGCGAGTGCGGCTGACATCTTCGGTGCTGTGTGTGAAATGACATGAGATGTCCCGAGACGCGTACGTGGGGGGCAGCCGGTCTCCGGGACGGGGCGTGAGGCTGCCCACCGTGGACCGGTCCCCCAGCCGCATCGCGTACCCCGGAGGCAGCCCCGTCGGTCGCAAACCTTTGCGCCAAACGCGCTCCGGAAACAATTCTCCCACGGACCACGGCGTCTCCGGGTATCATCACTCGCCCTATTATCGAGGCGACGACGAACTTCCCAGTCCTATGCTTGAGGAACGAGGTCGACCGCTGGCCGTGGGGCCCAGCCACCACCGTTCGCGTAGCGCCACCAGGCCCACGAACCCCATGTCCGTGCGTTACCAGTCCCTGGATCGCGGTCCCCCCGTTGTCGATCACGAACGCGAATTCTTGCCAATCCGCGATCGTAGAGATCGGTCCCTCGAGCGTGGCCTTTACTTCGACGAGGAGCTGCCTCCGTATGGTTGGTCCACCAGGTCCGCGAGACAATCGCCTACATCTCATCAACCCTTCATCGGCGAGCTACAAGTCCAAAATTCTGATCTGCAGCGAGAATTGGGTAATTTGAAAAAGGAGCTGGATCTCACTAACCAGAAATTAGGCTCTTCGATGCATTCCATTAAGACTTTTTGGAGCCCGGAGCTGAAGAAAGAGCGCGCCTTGCGCAAAGAAGAATCTGCCAAGTACAGTCTAATAAACGATCAGCTTAAACTACTGAGCAGCGAAAATCAGGTCAGAATAAAATTCAAATTTTCTAGCTCTACGAATATCGAAATTGCCCTGCGAAAACGCTTACATTCTCGTATTGTTGAAGAATTTCGAGGTTTTTATAGACATGTAAAAAGCCAGTAAAGCTTTTATTCTTCCGAAAGCTCAAAAACGCCCGCCGGTTATATGATAACCTTCGTCCTTCGACCTACTACACAATTGCCGTGGGATTTAAATTGTAGATAAATAAGGAAAAGAATGTTTTTTATTCAGATTTGTATTATAAAGCGCAGGCTTTTTCATTTCTTTTGCGTTTTACCCCATTTTTCTATTTGATAAAGCCTAACAAGTCACGCATTTCAATAAATTATCCCCTAAGCTGGTTTATTAATATTTCATGTTTAATATGTTTAAGTAAACAGGTTATTTGTGAAGTTAGAACCCTTAAATTGTATTTTTCAATCAAATATTTTTTCTGAAAGCCCCCTTTTCATTAGGACATGAAAGATAAAGTAGGTAAAGAGTTGTGAAAGCTAACTTCACAGATCTTTAGATTTTAAAACAGAAAAGACCAAATGCTACGTAATCAGTTAAAAGCAAATTCAGATAGATGAAAATCCCAGAAGATAAACAAACAAATCCCAAAAGAAAGAAAATCCGAAGTTTAAGTCGTCTTAAATAAATAAAATCATTACACTCTTATATCTCCGAAACATCTTTAGAACTTTTTCCGTCTAAAAACGAATGACAGCTTTCTTTTGAAACCGAGCTGTCTTAACAATACTACTAAAGACAAAAAATATTTGTTATTTTGATTTTCTGGAGAGGAGACAGCAAAGTTTCACGTTTATCCAGCTGAACAAACAATCTCATCCACATCTTCCACTCTTTTTTTCCACTTTTTTCAACCACCCAGACATGCAACCTTGTCCTAAATATTTTTTTATATAACGTTATAAGAGAGTTCCAGACGCTCTAATAAAATATCTATGCAATAAAAGACCACCTCTTTTCCGTTTTTCCCGGACGAATTTACAATTTTATTGATTGTCACATTTTGATAAATTTAATGGAAAAATTAATAAAACCATTTATTATGATCACCCCCAAAAGTATAAAGAAGAAATAAATTATCTGTCTGGAAAATACAAAGATATAATTTAAGGGGGGTTATGGGGATGATATAGGGATGTTGGTTCCGTTTTGACCTAGACGACGACCCTGCTGGCGCCTACATTCTGTTAAATTCGTCCGTCGTGTGAGCCAGCCCCTGAATTTGCAATCTAAAAGAGATCGATTCAGCTCATGATATTGTACAATAAAAAATTATGAGCTCCAACATTGTAAGAATACGAATTACCTACTCGTTATTCTCCCGTAAAGCCTAAAGCACCTTTTGATGCTTTAAAGTGCCATGAACAGATTCTGAACTCGCAGGCGGCAGGAATTTTGCTGCGGGGAGTTGTTTCAACAGGAACGCTTAAGAAGAAAAAAATGCAATTTGAGCCTTTCTTTCTTATCCCTTAAGAATACAGAAACGGTGTGGGGTTGGTAGAACCCCACGGTTAGTTAAAATATGCATCTTTGTATATCCATTGTCTGAAATTTAGGTCATGCTTCATTAATGGAACACTAAGATAGGCAGAAGAGGGTTGTATATAGTTTCCCAACTATACAACCCGCGAAAGATGTTTTCCTATCCTATCCTATTTTTGTTTCTCGTACCATACTCCCAGAATGAAACATAAGGCTTGGGGGCTCGATCTATTGTAGTTTCATCAATGTGTCAACTTTAAGTATAGAATTTCACCCTCGAATATATCACATTTCTCGCAACACATCCTAGCACCTGTGTTGAGTCCTTTATATTGTGTGTACATATATATAAAATGAACAATCGTAGGAGAACGCAGATAGCAGTACATTAACCGAATTCCCCAAGTCTCCGACCAACCATCGACCATCCCTATCCCTCGGGAGCTCGATTACATTAACGGACATGACCCAGAAAGCGATGGCGCAAAACCATAACTCCAAAACACAATTAGACCGATCTGCTCCTCTTCGCAACAAGTGTATGTTGAATTCTACTTGGACCGATGAAACTCCTTAATTTCATTAACTGGCATTATTACTTCATCGAGGCTGTGTAGTAAAATTAGTCAGTTTCATTATACGATGACGTCATTCGATTAGTTTCTCAATGCCCTCTCCCGAACTTGACTCAACTCGAAGGTTAGATTTTGAGGATTCCCGTGCAACAGTGCAAAAATGTTGGCCTAATGCCAGAAACTGTTCGGGACCGGAGACTCCAGTCGGTTTATTCGGGACACAAAAGGGTAATTCTTCTGTTTGTTAACTTTGAAAATCGGATATATTAATTTTAAAATGAAATGCTCGCGATATGGCATTCACGGTATTTCTCGATCGAAGTAGTTAAGGGCACACGCGAACGCTGTTGGAAATCTTGATTTTCTTTTTGAAAAAAGAAAAATGTTAACCATCGGATAAAAATAACTCGACACGATTTAATATTTATATATAAGAACATTTTTCTTTCTACCAACCAACGATATACGATAAAAGCAAACAAATCACGAGACACGAGAAGGAAAATGGGGAAATTTATTGACGAAGTAGTCGACCGTAACACGTGTTTACTAAATAATTAAACACTTAAAAGAGGATATTACGGATTTATGTGGCAACTAAACTCACAAGGGGATTAGTTACAAAACGGGGAGGATTCATTCATGGTCGGATCTTAATCTTTACATAGACTAACTTGGAAGTCGTTAGGCTCATTAGTAAGTTAGGATACCGAGCAACTAGCCGAACTTTGATTATAGGCAGTCAAAGTTAATAGCAAATGATTTATGCATAAATGAATTTAGTAATAATGAAAGCAGAGCCACTGGTAGGGGATAGAGAGACAAAGTTGGTAAACCGCTTCGCTAAATTTTAAGAGCGGGGAAATTGAGTTTGGATTTACATGTGGGAATATCGTAATTCTGGAAAGTGGTTCCTTATCTCTATCACGACCGGCGCTGTCTGGTACATTTGTCCCTTTGGGTAGGTTTGCACCCTGAGGCATGCCAAGAATGCGAGTGTCATCCGGATGCCGACCCTAATTTGCCATCCTTGATTGCTCTATATGTGTTTGTATAAATGTGATCAACGTGCATACCGATCATTCCAACACTTAATGACATCAAACAGTACAAATTAATTTCACCAAAACCTTAGAAGTAAAACTTGAAAACTATGAAGTTGAAAATTGAGGGCAAAAGAGTCAAGTCAAAAACTGTAGACGTCCTCCTTGCTTTCTTATGTTTGATTCGATAGCATGATACTGCTCAAATGAGTATTAGGAGATAATCCTATTCCTTTCTAAATTCATATAAATTTTAATTATAGATTTAGAATAATTAAGTTTGTCCTAGAGGTAGTGCCAGATTCACTGCTAGAAGTGCACACATATAGAGCTGGATAAGCTGGCTTTAGTCAAGACTCTTCGAAAGAACTAGACACCTTTGGACACGGATTGGATTATTTTTATGTAAATTTTCTTCTTGTTTAGTTTCACAATAAAGATGCACCAATCAGTTTTATGTTTTGAAACTGAAACCGCCGTTGAACAAAGATTTCCTAAATCGCCAGATATTGCTAAAGAAATTCGCATGCTCGACGGTATTACTTTTTGAAGAGATTGAAAATCTAAAGAAAATGCAAGTTGAAATCGCCGTAACGGAAGTCGGGGGATATAACTGCCTTAAAATGATTCAAACTAAAATAACGAGTCTGAATGAGCTTGACAACTGAAGAATATCTCAGCAGCGACACTACACTTAAGTTCTTCAAAATATGTTACACTAAGACATGTTTCTGTAGATATCAAGATCAATAGATTCCTTTACAAACCGGGTTAAAAGAGCGAGAAGTTATAAGGATTAAAAACATTACTTTTGAGAAATTCTCAAAACCAGCCTTAAGAATTTGCAGCGCAAGAAAGAAGCATTCTCACACATGCTTCTTTCTTTCATGCACTTTCCAATAGGCTCAGTTTATTTAATTTCATATGTTCACTTCTTTACTCATGTCTGCAGTGATCTAGGATTCCATAACTAATACATCTTACGTAATTCACTCTATAATCAGTTCCTACGGTCATTTCTTCGTAAGCTTCTTGGATAATAGTTCATGTTGATACTCCTAAGGTCTTGGAATACCTGTCCATGGCTTATTTAAAGAATAATCTTATTAGAGCATTTGGACTTTAATCACTATTTGTTCAATTTCATATCTATGAAAGTACTCTTTGAGGTACTCCAGGAATATCAGTTTAACTACATTCGAACCAAGCACTCTGGTAAATAAAGAGTGTGTTAAGTTTACAAAATGTTGCAGATGTTACTCACGCTAACCTCAGTGAGATCAATGAGTATCCCTACGTATATAATGCATCTCTAGATGTATTCCAAGTAGAGACTCATGCTACTGACGTTTATGTGCAGGAGGACATTTACAGAAACTATCAGGACAGGAATAGCTCTTTCTTGAGAGACAGCCAAGCCAGTCTGGAATTGTCTTCAAAACCTTATAACACTTGCAAACCACAATAAGGAACTCTTATGTAGATGCCAGAACAGGATATACAAGGCAATGAAAAAGCTAATATGCTTGCAAAAAGGGACCAGAAACTACATTTATTAGCCCCGAGTCAGTATTCGGAATTGCCAAAGATACAGCAAACTGATGCTAAGAACACCATTCAAAAAAACTAACAAATTACATATTGTAATTAAGCAGACAACAAATTAGGCTAGTAACTAAGCTACCAAAAACATATGCGTACAATAGCCATCTTTAATAAAAAAACCATAAAATGTTCGAAGAAAAGTAATAAGAAACGAAAAGATGTTCGAAGTGAGGGCACTGCACACATTCTGCTGTGTGCAGTGTACATAGTTACTGTGTACATATTTTACATTTTACACCACTTTGTTTTGTTAACTATCCTGTATATTTTTTCGGCATTCTTCCTGAAAATTATTTAGAGTTTTTGCTGTTGTTTACCATATACGAGTACATATTAGGTTCCAATACTGTCAGTTCCCTATTTTTGTCATGTTGTGGAATTTAAGCACCTATAGTACCTTCTGCTCATGCAGCATTTCATAACAATGCCTCTGTTTATTCCTGGTGCATGTTTTCGATCCCAGCTCGACGGTTTCTGACATCGTTGACGAGTGTAATTGGTGTTTTATTAATTTTCTGGACATTTTAATAGTAATGAGGAGATGGTTTTTGTGTAATGGAAAGACAAAGCAACATACTGGAAATACAGTTTCAATGCATAAGTACGATAAGTGTAATGTAGCAAACGCTAATACGCATCTTGGTTCTTGAACACGGTACGAGGGAGCATCCGCACACACGCATTAATGCGACCCCGACACATAGTGTTGGTCTAAACATCTAAGTAAAAAGAGCAGTATAGAACCTAATATGTAATATGTTTTTAACCAAATCTTGTATACTGCTCTTTGCCGGGGTGCTGGATTTAAGAAGTTTTTCAGTGAATATTTTCCGCGTATCCTTAAAGAATTTGAATACACACAGGCTTCGACAATAGCAGTCCTCTCATGCCTACAGAATAAGGCATTTCGGCATAACATAACTAGTAGATGTACGAGACAACACGTACTGTACTGAAGCATGATCTGACAACAACAGAAAAGAATAGTAACTGAAACAAATGATGGTAACGCAACAGTTGCGATACAGGCGCCAAATATAAATTACAATCTGGAGCCGGTTTTAAATTGCTCCCTATAGGTATACCAACTTTCTAAACTTTGTCGACCATTTTGTCTATGTCCCTTAAAAGAAATGACATTAGTTCGTCGGGCATTCCTATCCTACTTTTTCAGCAAATATCTGAATCTGAAGTTAAAATTTAAAAAGACACACACACAGAAATATGAACTCCGTTGAGAAGTTCGTGAACATTCAAACCAATTTCCAATAGGGCTAAAGAATTTTCAAAACTTTTCATTTGCATTTTACGGATTTATTATGATACTTTTTCTGTATCTGAAGATTGTTGTAGCTGCGACTGCGCAGTAATTCTTAACCAACTTTACAGGAAACCACTTTAGGACTCGGCGTACTTTCCAAATAGTTTTGCAGCCAAAAACCATTTGGTTAACATATTTCTTAATATGCCTAGTGTGCTCCTAAGGCTATTTGGACAAAAAAGGGTTTTTTCATGCAGATGAATTTAGAAATGGCAGTAATACCAGGAAGAGGGTAATAAGCTACCGGACATTATTATTCTTGCTATTGGTCACCGATTAACCTATTTACGTTGTTTTAATAACAAATCGGGGTTACGAAGAGAATCGCCCAAAACCAGATATAGAATAAAATAATCGCTCTAGTAACTGTATATTTGTGAATCACCTCTTACCAATTCTTGTACTTTAGGAAGACGAGTAAGGTGCATGCTACAGACTAATTTGTAATGGACGTTTAAACCATGTGATTTTCTACTAGCTGTGTATTATTCTAGAAATGAAACGAATTCGCACAAAGAGTTGTTAATTTGGCAGGTCAATTTGGAAGAAAGGATTCGGTTGGTATCTATCAGTTATACGTCGATGGGGTAAAAATCTGTTTTTGGAAAGCTATCAAAAATAGCTGCCTTCCTCCCTTCGTCCTGCATCGTAAGAGTGGACTTTGGATGTCATAAGTTCGGAGTTATAAGACCCTCACGAGTCTTATAGCTTATAGCACATGACAATTCAACGTCAACACTACAAATCCCACTGCCCCAAGGGCTTTGCAAAACAACTATTATTCAACTATTTTAATTTTCAGCTATTTATGTAGCAACATCGTGCTCCATACTTCTGATCGTTTGTTATGATTCACCAAGAAATTTGATCCAAAAGGAACTGTATGAATTGATTTTCCGTTGGTAAAACGGATAAAAAACTCCAAAAAATGGTAAATTCGTTCGAATATAGGCTGAATATGCCAAAGTATGTCGTTATTATGATAATGGTACCACATGCAGCAGTACCAAGGCTTAATAGATGGTTATTTACGTACCAAAGGCGTAATGATGATGATAGATCGAGGAAGATGGAAGTCTCTCGATGGAGATTATCATCTAGTCACGCTTGTGGCGCATACAAGACTTTTTCTCAACAGAATATGTACGAGTATTATTGAAAACTAGTTTTAATTTATAAATAACTGTTGGCGTTGCCAAGGACGTTGTCTATATTTACTTTGAACGTAACGCCCACGCCGATTGCAAATTTAACGCTGAGCAGGCGTTTTAAAAAATAATAATGCCAGCTTATAATGCCCCGGTTTGTTATGGACTTGTTTATATAGTTCATACACAGGCATAAACAACAAATAACATGAAAGTGAAAAATAAAAGATTTATCAAATATATTTTAGACTTTTCATTGGCTTCGTCTACGTAAAAATTATTAGATTTCAGTTCAATTCATGAAAAATGTATAGATCCAAGTTTGATACAATTTTCCTCAAACTTTCTGTTTGTTTTGCTGTTTGGGAAAATACGCGATGATAAATGTTAAGCATATTAATTTGTAATTTCCAACAAAGACACAAGAATGTGGAGAATGCCCAGAGGGTTGAGAACAAATTTGATTGAGACAATTTGGACGTTTGTTTGAACGCATTTGGTGGTAAACTACCAAGATACCATTAATTCTCATCTTCTTGCAATAAATTCTTTAACTTCCTTCTGTATCGATTTTGTTCCGAAGAAATAAACATTAATGCCGCCCTTTAGTTCAACATAAAAAGGAACGATTGTTAAAGCTCTTTTTTTCTCCCCAACGCATTCAAATTTACAAGCGCCAAAGAAATTGTTGAAATTCTCTAGACATCGGGTAGATAAAGCTAAATATGAAAGCTTGTAATCCAGAAGTTGGAAATATTGAATTTTTGATGCCTCTTCGTGCCTGAAACAAATCCTCTTTTATGCCGGTTCGCACAATAACCACAAAAGCCCATAAGATTGTCCTTATACTGCGCCACGGTAAAAAGTTTAGCGGTTTTGCCGTTTAATATAAAAGAGAGCCGAAGTTCTAATTTTAAATTTTAGCTCTCTGAAAACAAAAACTTGACTACTAAATCCCAGAGGAAACTTCTCTCAAACAAAGCTCTAATTTACATTGAAGTGGCAAGTGTTCAATGCACACCAGTGGTAAATGACGTATATTTCACAAACTCAACTATTTTCCGGTTCAACAAGTTGAAACTGAACCAACTAACATCATCTAGTTTGTGTTAACGAACTCAAATAAAAATTACTGACTAATTTGCATCAATATGGTTACGAGATACGGTTTCTAAAATGAATTCTGTTTTAATATTTTACAGAATTCTAAATATGATGAAGGTTCTTTTTTTTCATGAAATTTGCTTCCCACACCAAAAAGCTTTTGCGTCGCTCCAAAGAAGAAGCTTTTTACTAATGAATTATGAATGTCAGAACATTAAAAGTGGTTTGATCTCGTTTCTAAATTAAAAAGGAGGCATTGCTTTAAAAGAAGAAAACAGGCGAAAGAAACTTTTTTCTAAACTGGTTACCTTTCTTTTCCCAAAAGGAAAGTGTACATTTGTTCTGTTCCTTATTAAACAAGAAAAAAAAAATGGAATTATATATTCAGGATTTAAACTGTAGCTTTTTCTTTTTCACCTGAAGTTATTTCTGTTCATAACTTTTTTTCACTTATATATTTTGTTACTACCCACTTCATTTTTTTCTCTCGAATGAGTTATGCTTTTACTGTGTTATCCGTCAATGTAGAGTTCACCTTGTTTGGATGTATCTCAGCATTTTTTACTTTTCAGTGTTTCATTTAATAACGCTACATTTGCAAAGCTCCAAGGCATGTTTTCAAGGCATTCAATTTATTAAATGTATATATTGTCGAAATAAATGCGTAACTTTAGTCAGTACATTGTTTAGTCACTAATATGAGCACACTATACAGGGTGTAACTAATATAACTAGAAACCTTGTAATGGGAGGTAGCTTTAATGATTCAGAACATATTTTCATTATCAACATGTGGTCGTTTCCTGCTAATTTTCGAGAAAATCGTATTTGAAATTTTATGTACGCTGATTGTACTCACATTACATTAAAAATACGAAACAAGCAAAAAAAACTTTAAATGAAAAAATGCGGGTTTCTCGAAAACTAGCAGGATGCGACCACATGTTGATAAGGAAAATATGTTCTAAATCATTACGAGGCTTCTAGTTGTATCAGTTACACCCTGTATAGAAAGGTCACATTCAATTGTTAGTTTTCTCAGACTTTATTCCAGACTTATTCTCAGACTTAAAAAAGGTAAGTAAACTCCACAGAGAAGTTGGTCCTACAAAATTTCGCAAATAACAAATGGCATAGTATCAATATCATCCGAAAATCAAATAACTTATGTATTTAGTATAAATATTAGGGTAGTTGTTATTTTGGTCATGTCTAAATTTTGGTTTTGACAGGTGCCCATTTGATTAAATAAAAAACAAAAATTTTAAGAGCAATACGAACTTCCTATTTCTATTGTAATCATTTGCTATAACGAGAAGAAGTTTCCTATGCAAAATACACACCTTTTTTTAATGCTTATGTATATATTTGACTACTGGTACTTGTTTTGGTAATTGTTAAGAAAAATTTGAAAATTAATTTTATGGAATTAACAGACAGCGATGATACTTTTCGGAAAAAAAATATTTGGAGCATTCAACAACTTCAACACTAGTTGAACGGTGTATTATTTTGAATTTACTTGAAAATCGTTGGAAAAAAACGAATTCCCCCCCCCATATATTTTTTTACCGAAAAGTAGCATCGATGGCCGTTAATGTCATAAAATTAATTTTTTCTTAACAATATGTTCCAGAGGTCAAATATAATAGGAAACTTCTCCTTGTTGATTAGAATAGAGATAGAAAATTCGTATTGGTCTTAAAATTTTGTTTTTTTAATCAAATGGATACCCGTTAAAACCGAAACTCCCACATGACCCAAATAAGAACCACCCTAATAAATATATTTTAACTTCCGGATCCTAAAACTAAGAAACTACAACATTCAGAAACTCTTAAGATTTCCAAACTTGCGAATAAAAATATCATAAGCCTGAAAATTTAAATAAATATAATAATAATAGTCTTTAGATCTTTATAATGCTTTTAAGCTATAGCAGGTCAAAATGTCGAAAACAATTTGGCCAAATTTTCAAAAGGCAACGCCCAGATTAACACTGAAGACTACGAAGCTCGGGTTTCAGGCGCAATGTCTTTGGGGGCGCCAGTGCCAGACACAGTTAGCAGAATCGCAAATTCTTAGAATCGACTGGGACTGTACCGCCGGGAGTATTCGTAATGGCTACAACAAACCGTTCATTTTCAGCCCTCTAATTGTTAAACAATTATCTTATATCCTCTCTTAACTCTTAGTCAAGAGAAATTAAATGCGCTATCAATTTTATGCATCGAATCAGAAATAACTGAATCTGTAGATTTTCATAATTGTATAAATTATATAAATACATTGGCCAAATTAAAATCACGTAAAAAATGATTGCGTAAATGAATTTGGGTTTAAATTTATGGTAATAGTGCATTTTTTTGTTAATATTGTCAAGTTTATAAGAAGATTCATAATAAACATACCTAAATATAAATAAAACAGAAAACAGTTGTTGACTTTGATACCTACTTTTATACAACTAAAGTCTGGCCGCGTTCGTTATTCGAAAAGCGTAAACAAACCAAATGAAACGCTATTGTTGGGCGCGTCGAATGACTGATGACATTTACTTAAACGCGGAAATGCGGATAAACGTCCAATACTATTATTCATCTTACACGGTGCAATTGTTTTATTTTTATCGTGCAAGTGTTAGTGTGACGCTGCAAATTCAAGAAATGGCCAAAAATCTCGAAAATGTTCCTTAAAAAAGTAAACGATTTTAAAAGAAAAACTAAAATTTAAATACTCTCGTAGATGCAGAAACACCATGCTTGTTTACTGGAAAGAGATTGTTCTCTGGAGCTGAAACCTTTTAAGGACAATTAAAAAATATGGTGAAGAAAGGCGATCAATATTTTTTACTAGCGAAACTTTGAATAATACTGATGAGGATTATTTTTATTTCTTTTTTCTTTTACCACTTAAATATATACAGGGTCTTCATTAAGTTTGGAACCGGCTTAATATCTTCAAAACTATTAACTGGATTAAATTGAAATTTGGGGTGTGCATTTTATAAATTAATATCTATTGTGCCTAATTTTTTCACCTGCTTTGCATCGTTACTTTACGAGATACACAGCCAACTTGATTTTTTTTAAATAGCAATGGGGGTCAAATTTGACATCATTTGAAAGCTTATTTTTTTCTGAGTACCATTATGTAATACACGTGTTGTATCATTTTGACAAAAATCGCCAAAAAAATTAAAATCAACGAAACATGTTTTATCCACAAAATTAAATTTATTACTTAAAATTTACTTTTACTTAAAATTACTTAAATATTTACTGTCAATGTGTAACTTTTGACATTTCTATGAATTTTGTAAGATCACTAGATATTTTAATTTTTAATTTATTCAACACTTTTGATTTTGTGGATAAAACATGTTTCGTTGATTTTAATTTTTTTGGCGATTTTTGTCAAAATGATACAACACGTGTATTACATAATGGTACTCAGAAAAAAATAAGCTTTCAAATGATGTCAAATTTGACCCCCATTGCTATTTAAAAAAAATCAAGTTGGCTGTGTATCTCGTAAAGTAACGATGCAAAGCAGGTGAAAAAATTAGGTACAATAGATATTAATTTATAAAATGCACATCCCAAATTTCAATTTAATCCAGTTAATAGTTTTGAAGATATTAAGCCGGTTCCAAACTTAATGAAGACTCTGTATTTTGTAAAAACAAAACTTTTTTTTTTAAGACCGTAAGAGTACGTCGGTGAGCTTTGAGCGGTGCGGTAAGTACGGAGCGAGGGCATTCACGCGCGCGTTTGACACAAAGCGTTTTCTTTGATAAGTTCTTCAACTTTGACTTGAAATACTTTAGATTGCAATGATCATAAAATCCTTTTATAGGTATTACTTTTAATTTCATAACCTTATCTACCGTTAGGTGTTAAGGTGAATTTTACAAAATTCGTATTCCTAATAAACAAACTAAATAAATTAAAATACATTGGTTAAAATATCAAAGATAAAGAATTATGTAAAACAATGTTAATACAATAATATAGTAATGCAAAAAATAACTCAGTATTCTTCTCTATTTTATTCTGCTCCATATACCCGTCTTGCCCATTCTTTCCTGTTGCGTGCCATTCTTTTCCCCTCGTTCCATGTGATGCCCTTGTCTTTTAGAGCCTCCTCTACTTGTCTGTCCCAAGTTTTCCTTGGTCTGCCTACAGGTCTTCTCAGTTGTGTTCTTGCTTGCCATATTTTCTTTACTGTTCTCTCGTCCCCCATTCTTAATAGGTGCCCGAACCATCTTAATTGTCGTTGTTGTATATCTTCTTTTATTGTACCCACTTCCAGATCTGCTCTTATTTTACTGTTTCTTACTCTATCTCTCTTAGTTATTCCCATTATTCCTCTTAAGAACTTCATTTCTAATGCTTGTAGCTTACTTTCCATACGTTTCTTTAATGTCCAACTTTCACTTCCATATAGTAGTACAGATTTAAATATGGTTTTAAACACTATTATCTTGGTTTTACTTGACACTTCTAATTTCCTTATAAAAGTATTATTTAAGGCATAGTATAGTTTGGTCGCTGCTTCTAATCTGTCATTTAATTCCGCCTCCATAGTTCCACTTTTCTGAATTTTCACTCCTAGTGAATTTCTACTTGTTCTATTTCAATTCCATCTACTTTTACCCTTACTTGCTCCTCATCTTTTCCTATCACCATAATTTTTGTTTTTTCTATGTTTATTTTTAAATTTCTAGCTTCTAAAGCCTTTGTCCATATATCTAAATTATATTGCAGGTTGTCTTTATTTTTCGCATAGACTACTAGATCATCTGCAAATGCACTCACAGCTATCTCCACAGATTCCATCATCCAATATCCTACCTTCATTTTTTTAACTTTCTCTTTTACCTCTTTCATTACATCATCCATTATTACATTGAATAGTACTGGGCTGAGTACTCCTCCTTGTCTTAACCCCTCCGTAGTTACGAATTCTTCGGATATTATATTTCTTGCTCTGACATAATTCCTTGTATTTTTGTAAACGGATTTAATACAATTTATTAATTTGTCTCCTACTCCTCTTCTTCTTAGACTGTTCCATATTAACTCTCTGGGTATGCTGTCAAACGCTTTCTTTATATTAATGAAGGCTACATATATTTTGTTATTAGCGTGTTTTTCTATCAGCTGCTTCAGCTTCAGAATATATGATCCTGTACTCCTCTACCCTTTCTGAAACCACATTGTGCATCCTCGAATTGTCTTTCTAGTGCTTTTTCTAGTCTTTTAGCCAGGATCCATTCATATATTTTGGCTATTATACACAACAAAGTGATGCCTCTGTAGTTATTGCAGTCTCTCTTGTCTCCTTTCTTATATATTGGCATTAATATTCCTATCTCCCAGTCTTGTGGTATTTGTTCTTCTTTCCAAACTTTACTTATTAGCTTTGCTAGTGTCTCTGTAGCCTTTGTTCCTAGATTCATGACCATCTCTGCACATATATCATCATGACCTGCTGCTTTACCTCTTTTTACTTTTTTCACTGCCTCTGTCACTTCTTCTGTTGTTATATCTTCATTCTCTATAATGGTCTCCTGCCCTCCTTCGTTGATCGTGTTTTTGTTCTTTTCTGGCCTTAAGAGTTCTTCGAAATACTCCTTCCACCTCCTTATGATGTCTTCATCTTCATCTAGTATTTTCCCATCTTTCCCTTTAATATGTTTTGCATTATGTGTTTTACCTTGTCTGAGGGTTTTCAGTACCTTATAGAATAGTTTTTGATTTCCTAGATAATCACTCTCCATTCTGTCCCCAAATTCTTCCCATGATTTCTGCTCTGCTATTTTCACCATCGTTTTTACTTTATTTCTTTGTTCTTTGTATTTTACGTATTTTTCACTTATTCTATCATTCAGATAGTCTTTCCATCTCTCTTTCTTGATTTTTATTTTTTCTTTAATTTCTTCATTCCACCACCTAGTTTGTTTTTGGTGTTCCTTAGTTTTTATTACTCCACATACCTCTTTTGCTGTTTTATTTAGCACTTCCTTTATACATTTCCACAACTCTTCTGCATTTAACGTTTCTATCTTATCCTTTATTTTATCAATTTCGGATTCCACCATTGCGCTGTACTCCTATGCCGTGTTTCTTTCTTTCAACTTGAACGTTTTGGTTTTTTCTATGCACAAATTCTTCTTTTCTCCATTTCTTCTTACTTGGTTTTGTTCTACTGTCTGCATCTTTACTTTGGACACAACTAAAAAGTGGTCTGAGTATATTTCTGGTCCTCTTTTCACTCTTGTGTCTTTAATTTCATATCTATGTTTCTTATTTACTAGTACATAGTCGATTAAGGACCTTTCGTTTCTGCTGCTTACTTCTCTTGTATATTTATGTATTTCTTTGTGTTTGTAGAAAGTGTTGGTTACTATCAGGTTATTTAATACGCAGAAATCAATTAATCTTATTCCGTTGTTATTTTTACAGTTTTCCCCAATTACCATATTGACCAATTACTTCGCCTGCTTCTTCCTTTTGAATGCCTACCCTTGCGTTAAAATCTCCTATCATTATCAGTCTTCCTCTACCATTTTCTATCGATTCTGCTAGCATTTCCCAAAAGTCGTCTTTCTTTTCTGTTGACTCATCCTCATTCGGTCCATACGCCACTATTATTGTTGTGTTTGTTTTCGCGTCCATATTCATTTCTATTTTTAATATCCTTTCCGATATTCCCCTCCATTTGAGTATGAATTTAGCTTTCTCTTTCTTAATTATGCATCCTACTCCTTCCTTGGCTCGCTGTCTGTTATCTACTCCACTATAGATTAATATATGCCCTCCTTCCAATTCTATTTCCCCAATTTCTTTCTTTTTGGTTTCCGTTATTCCTAGTATATCTAACCCTGCTTTCTCGAATTCCTCTTCTAATTCCTTCTCTTTTCCCTTTAAGCTCCTAATGTTCCATGTACCTATTTTCCAATTTTCTTCTTTTCTTTCTACTACTCGCTTACTATTCCTCTTTTTCTTTTCCATAGTTTTATTTTTGTTTTATTTTTATCGTAGTCCAGTTTCATTGCCGTGTTCGTCTTCCAATGACAGTCCTCTTTATTTCTTAGTTTTTTGATTCATTATTAGTATTGGTTACTTTATATTCTATTTGTGCTAGCGTACCTTTTTCCTTATTCCATTTCCATATTTGCCCATCTATGAATAATTTTTGATATCCATTTTTCACTGATTTGCCTTGTTTTCTTTCTTCTTCTGCTCTTTTCCTAATTTGTTTCTCAATGTCTCTTTCTTGTTTAGTTAGATCATTATTTATATAAATCCTGTCGCTTTTAATTTTAGCTAATTATAATTCAACAGCGCATTTTAACAGCGCATTATAATTCAAACAAAATATTGTAATGAACGGGAAAAAACCCTTATACACTACCGGTGAACATTCGAGATTGGCGGCGGATTACTAACCAATGCTCAACTAAACGAAGCATAATACACCAGACTATTCTAGCGCGTTCCAGTAATCTTATATGGGAAATATAAATCACCTCCGCGCAATAGGAGGGGATTAATCAACCAGTAAAACACATTCGCGGATCGTGGGTAGTATAACATAAATATCAGTGTAATATAAATCTTGTTGAAATAAAGTTTGTTAATAGTTTATAGTTGTTTGTAATTAGTTTTAGTGTAGATATTTTCTCTTGATAATAGACAATTAAAACAGCACCGTTAGTATTATTTAAAAAGAACGTTGCAATATGTATATACAGTGTGTCGCAAATTAGGTGGCAAAACTCTCATATATTTTTATGTATTTTTTATCCAAATTGAACTAAATTTCCTCAAAGATAGAACACGTTTATGATCTACTTGTGAACAAAAGACCATTTGCCCCCTTCAAATGCAAAGTCACCTGCAATACCAAAATAAATGGAGAAATTCGTACGTCTCAAAAAGCAGACGTGCTAAAATCCAAATGTTAATGTTGAAGATCTGTGCTCGGCTGGAATTAAATGTACTTTAGTTTTATACGGAGCTCCTCAAACTGCAACAGATTTAAATCTGTTCAAATGTAAATCTTTTGTGTAGGCTGTGGGAAAAAAGAGCACCGTACATCTGTCTTCGTTACCTCCCACTGTTGATGCTGCAGTGTATCATTTTAAAAGAGTTTATTTCCAAGTTCAAACATGTATGAGTAATAAAACGTTATTGACAGAACAATGGATTTGGTAAAAGACAGATTATTTAATTCCAATCACAATTACTCTGCTTCCAACACCAGACGAGTTATTAATGATTTTGTTCTGTGGGTGCAAGAGTGGGCGTGGGGAACTGAGTTCCAGTCATCCATACTGAAGAAATCGAAAACTCCGAAATCTAAGATATTGAATATGTGCAAAAAAATGTAGAATAGTCGTAACAACAATAAAGTTTACAATATTAAATACAGTATATTTATTATCATATTTATTCAAACTAAATAACTCACGACTTTTCATAAATAACTCACATTTTTGTCCGCCATTTTATGCCCGAAACTTTCAACTTTTGAAAACGAAATCGTAGATTATTATTGCTGACCCGATAAAACTACTACTATAATTTATTATTACTTAAAAAATTTTACGATTAAACTTCAAATAAAGCAGGATTTCACTTATAAATCCGCCAATTAAAATTTTGAAAAAAAATGTTTTCAGCGACTCCAGACACAAAGACTTTTTCAAAATTTTTCAAAAATTAAAAAAAAATGCACATTTTTAATATCAAAACTGATTCTAACGTACGTTCCAAGTTATAATCCAAAAGGTTTCATTTAAATTGATGCTAGGGGTAATTATTCATAAATAATAATTGATGCTTTCTTTTTAAAGGCACTCCACTAACACAAAATATTCAAATACTAGATAAAATTAAACGAACTAGAAAACATCGTAACATTGTAATGCCGTTGATGCCATCTCCGGGACGTCAAAAACTAGGACGTCTGAAAGGCAAGGTTTTCGGCGATTCATCGGAGAAATTTGCCCAAAGAACGATTCGGATAATCTTTCAACACTCTCTTAATCAGTCGATTCCTTGTACCGCTTTCACCCGTTGCATGGGTTTCGACACGCCAGTATTTGGTCGACGGGACACTCATTTGAACTTTGTTTAGTCTTGAGGACATTGACGAGTTTCAAAATTGTTGGACGTCACTATGACTGACACTCGTGCTCTCCGATCAGATATTCCGCCGGAAGAGCGACGTTCATAGCTTAATCAAGCGTTTGGATAACTGAAGAGATGTTTTGACCATCTTGATATAGATTTAAAATCGTCTTATAGAGAAGCCCTTTGTATCGAAGACTAGGAGATGATGTAGTTTCAATGCTATACCATCCCGAATGGCGAGGTTTTGTGACTTAGAAATGGCTGTCGAATTTGGAGGTTAGGTTAGTTACCTAACCTTTTGGAGTAAGGGGGAACAAGATTTTCGGTGGTTTAACCTTTCAGCCTTTTGACTTATCGGCGTTTTGATTTTGGCCAATTTATTTTCGGCGTTCCGACCTGGACTTCTTTAAGCTTCTCATCACCTGAAATTTTAATTTCAGTATATAAGTTGCACCACTTATAATTTCAAACTCCAAAAACTGACTTCCGCAAAACTTTATCTGCTACTGTAGATGGCTACAGCCTTCAAATCTTGTAGCTAGGAATCCCTGATGAGCAGAAAAAGTTCCAAAGCTCTTTTAACTGGTTATCTTTATTAAGATTATGATTAAGATAAAAGAAACAACCGGAATCAATATAATGGCAATATAATATGGTCTGAAAATGTTCTCCACCACAGTCGTTATTATCGTAGCCGTAAATTAAAAACCGGTTTCATGGTGTAATCATAAGGTATGAAAACGAGTTCTCTGACCATGCATGCAGAAACTTTATAGCTAAAACTTCATCTTGATAGAAATTGAGCTATGCCGAAAATGTAGAAATATTCTCCCATTTTTGAAAACATCAACCATGGAAATATCCACAAAGGCCCGTGAATATGACTAGATAAAGAAACTTAGGAACACATGTTGTGATTGATAAACTATCATGAATGTAAAAGCTAGCGGGGAGTATCCTACGGAAGATCCCCTCTGAGTGCAAGCAAAATTCAGATGTAAAATAAACAAAAGCAACAGACTGAAGTAAAGAAATACAAAAGCTTCACCTGAACTGAGATCATCAGACATCTAACAGTGATTTCAAGAAGCTTTGGAACAGAAACTCCAAGAACCGGGACTGAAGTAATATGTTGAAAATAAGCCACCGGAAACAGACAGAGATTACTAGGAATGTAATCTCGCCCAATAAAAAATTTTAAAATACGTAAATTGGTCAAACCAAAACGAGTTTGGGTCAACCCCACCGATAAGAAACAAATGATTTGTTCAAGAAAGAAACGAAGTACGTAAGCAGTACATATGTACAGGGTTATTCATTACATTTTGACGCACTTTTATCTTTGCTATTATTAGAGATAAAATAAGTTTCCTATAAATTTTGTATTGCTGTATCTATATTTTTAAAAGTATCATGAAAAAGCAATTACATGTAATACTGAATATACTTACATTTTCTTTAATGTAATACCCTATATACTCTAAATATATAATGTTAAATAAGACTTAATAAGAATTAATACTTTGTGATATATTTGATATTAAAAGTGCAAAACACCTCTATTAGAAGAGCAGTGAACCACGCTCGTCAAAATGTGATTAAACTGAAAATAACAAGGTTGGCTATGAAAATAGTTAGTTTATTTTTTACGGGCATTCCTTTAATCAATATGTGGCAAGACCATAAAGGTCCTAACGGACGCATATTGTACAGTAGTTTTTTTGTAATATCTCTACCATTCGTTGATAATTATCTTTTTGATTTTTTTTCAAAATCACTGAAAAAAACGAATGATTACGTGACAATACATAATATGATAAACAACGTAGAACCGTTATCATTGTCAACCGTTGTTGATAAGAAATTGACCTTGAGTTGAAAAAAGTTTGCAACGAATGAATCATAGTCTTTACGGCGACCGGCAATTCGCTCGTACGTACACGAAAGTTCTGTTAGCGAGCGGCAAAAGTTGTCGAGTCAAGTGGCCGCGGAGCAATCGGTTAATCCGTTTTTCCGCTCGCTGACAAAACCTCCCAAAGATAAACATTTTAAATCAAATCTGGAAAGTTGAGATTTCAGTGTTATAAGCAGCTTCGTAAATCGAAAACACCTCAAATTCTACGTTTCTTGCGAGCTTCAAAAATTAATAAAAGAAAAACCAATGTGATAAAAAAACTCGAAAATAGCTATTTATATAAGAAAAGCGTTATTTTGTGTAACGAGTGGGATGTTTGCGGCAGGAGCAAATCGAGTTCCTAACGTGTTTCATACAGGTTTTTTCTAATTTTGATAAAAATTGGTGCTTTAAACCGATAACATTATTAATTTCATGAATTGTATTAAAAATCAAATCATTCGTTTGTCGAAATGAATTTTTACTACCTTTATGGAAAGTTTTATTCTGCTGCTCGAAATTAGGGAGGAAGATGGTACTTTGCGTCCCTACAGAGGAAATGTATCCACTTTGACTCCCTAGGGAGGAAAAACATACACTTTGTCTCACTAAGGAGAAAAAGTATCTACTTTGTCTCCCTAGGGAGGGAGTTTTTAATTGAATATTATACATATAATTCGGTGCTTTGGCAACATTAGAATTAGGTGAAGATTTTTTTTCTTTCTTTTTTGCGCATATGCGCTTGTTATTGAAACTGGTCTAATAGACCAACCATCAATTTATCTTTAAACTCTTAAAACTAAATAAAACTTAAGCTACAGTTCATCCATTGATGTCCTATATTTTAGTCTGACTTTGCTTCTTGAAGCACTTGCACTCGTTGCACTATCGCGCACTGTGTTCTGCTATTAACACGTTACACAGTATTTAGACTAGTTCAAATGGCTTAGTCCTCTTCAGTCTTCTTATGATGGAACTATGATGCCATTTAAATTAACTGAAGGTGTATTTATAAGCCTTTTATTAGTAAAATTTACACAAACCGATTTTAATTCATTAAGATTTGTTTTCCACTTTCTAGTCCACTAGTGTATTAATTTTGTCACTGGCTTCTTGAAGCTTATCAGTTGCTTCTTGTATGGTTGTTTCAGTAACCATCAGCACTGTGTCGTCGGCAAATGTGGCAACAGTTATATTCTGCGGTTGTGGAAGATCCCTTGTATACAACAAGTAGAGGATGGGCCCCAATACGCTTCCTTGGGGCACGCCAACTCTAGCCTCCTTTAACTCTGAATATTCATTTTCTTGCTTAATGCGGAATAATCTGTCTGATATATAACTCGTGAGTAATTTAACGTTATGTTTTGGTAACATTCTTTTTAGTTTGTAGACCAATCCTTCGTGCCAAACTTTGTCAAAGGCTTGAGCCACATCTAGGAAAATCGTTGAGCAGATTAATTTTCTTCTAATGCCATTTCAATGATGTTTGTTATTCTATGAGCTTGGTCAATTGTAGAATGTTGTTGCCTAAATCCAAACTGATGGTTTGGTATTAGATTTTTCCTTTCTATA
This sequence comes from Agrypnus murinus, assembly GCA_929113105.1. NCBI lineage: Eukaryota > Metazoa > Arthropoda > Insecta > Coleoptera > Elateridae > Agrypnus > Agrypnus murinus. Next base: position 171,182,236 of record OV816026.1, on the reverse strand, counting down.
ATAGGTCTAAATCTTTTTAATAAGAGCTTTTCGAAGAGCTTCGATATAATCGGCAGTAGTGATATAGGTCTGTATGATTTCGCCTCGTTAGGTGGTTTACCTGGTTTTGGTAGCATGATAACTTCTGCTGCCTTCCAGACACTAGGCACATGTTTTAATCGAAATGCTGCATTGAACAATTACGTCAGCATAACCATGGCTTTTCTGGGAAGTTGTTTCAATATTTCACCTGTGATAAGGTCGAATCCAGGCGCTTTTTTGCCTTCATCTTCATCAGTTTTTACATTTGATTGAATTTCGTTTGGTTGAAAAGTTTCAGCAAGGTGTTCTGCGAAAGTTTCAGCCTTCTGTTTGTTACTTCTAGCCCATGTATCATCACTTTGCCTGATGGGTGGAACGTGGGTGAAGGGTTGTTTGATTTTCTTTGTGACTTTCCACAGCGAATAATCAGTATCTTCATCTGCTGTTAGTTTTTGGAGATACCTTTCAATTGAGGCTTCTTTCAACTTTTGAATTTCTCTCTTTAGTTGCTGAGTTTTATTATTAAGAATATTTTTGTCAGCCGGATCACGTGTCTGTTGCCACTTTCTTCTGATTCGTCTCTTTTTCTTGACTAATTCTCTGATTTCCATAGCATAGTTAACTCCAGCAGTTTTGTGAGTGATTTTTCTAGTGTTACTCCAAGCTACTTTTTGGATAATTTTGATAAAGTTTTCAGCTTCTGTTTCCAATTGTGGTCCACTTCCAAACAGTTCTTAATTGCACATTGAGTCTTATTTCATTTTCAAGTTCTATTCTGAAGCTTTCCCAATCCGTAGTTTTATTAACTAATGTTGGTTTTTGTTCTTTTTTTATTATTCTCGCACTTAGGGTGAGGATTACTGCTGAGTGATCAGAGTTTAAATAATGTTTGGAGAAACTTTTCTAGATATAAAGAAATCTAAAAGACCTGGTATTTTGCTCGGGTCTGTGGGCCAATAGGTTGGTTTACCTGTGATGTGGAAGTTACATCCTGTTTCCCTAATGGCTTATCTAAGTTCATTTCCTTTTGTTGTTGTTAATCTCGAGCCCCAATCCACATGTATGGCATTAAGATCACCCCCGACGATGAACTTCTCGCCAAGGTTGCAACGTAACGTTCCCAATGCGTTACGTTTCAAAAATCTGGCCCTCTTCTCATAACAACTACTACACAACTAATATAACAACAGAAGACTTTTTCTTTTTAATTAATTTATTTTTATTAATATTATTATTGTTGTTACCAGTAGATGAGGATCGCTCTAAATTACGCCGTGCTAGCTCTGATGACGGAGAGTAGGGTTGGGTTTACAAGAATTAGAGGGCGCCAGGTAGTAGGTACGTCAGCGTAACTAGGCGTGAATGTTCATACAAAATCATCACTACCAAATGATCTACTTTCTTAAAACCTCAAAGAAGGTACCGAATTAAGGCTACAGGTAACACCAAATAAAACTAGATACTCCAACTCAAAATGTTTGTTTAATCTATGGGACTAGATACAGAATTGTTGAAATTGAAATCGAAACCCAATCACTTCAATTAGCTTATAATAACATATTCTATGAAAAGTTCATAATTACATACCACTTCCACATAGAATTAAATTATGGGTACATTAACGGGAACATTAAAGGTAGTAACTGACAAAATTCAAAAGTAACCTCTGGTTTTAGAACTATCAAATAATTAACCTGTATCTGTCAACTATTAAAATTATAAATTAAACGTCGAGAATTTCAAAGAAAAATTAGGTAAATTAAAGAAATTCACAATACTCGAATAGCCTCTCTTAGTATTTTAAATGGGCGAAACTAATATAAGAGGATTTTGGTAACAGAGTAACAGACCATGGTAAAAAAATGCGCATTTCCTTTTAGTAGTCAGTATCTTTGCTCATTTGCAAAAATTTCATTAAAAATGAACTTGCGTTACAAAGAGTGGCCTTACAATACATCAAATGTGAATTATAAGGTGTATATGATTACACAAAAAAAAAATATAAAACTTATAAATTGAGCACTTTTAACGTCCCAAACAAAGTCAATGACTAATTGGTAAATAATAAAGTTATGTTTTCTGACCTTAAGTCTTCAGTATAAAAAAAAAGGATATAGGTATTCTTATCTGACAGCTCAAGGTAAATTCAATAGTTCGCCAAATTCTATTTCTTTTATCTATTTTCACTCAGGCTCAGTTCCTTTAAGTTTCGGATCTGGATTTCTCAGCCAAATGAAGTTTCCCAGGCCACAGGTATAGGCAGAAAAGTAGGTAGCGCCAAGGATAACGAAAATAAAGAATGGGAAAGGAAAGGACCCTTTAACGAGGGTCCATCAAACTTAACAGCGTCTATAATCGTACAAGACTACGTTCTACTACATTAACACACACGGCAAGTTAATGTTTAACTTATGCAGAACGAATGAGTGGTATGGTTGCCAAATTATCCACTTTCATAAGCGTGAGTTTCAAAATCCAAATCAATCTATCTTAACTCGAAGACAACATCCACTTGACTTAGATAAGTTTTTCAAGATACGAAAAAAAGAAAATTCTACAAATCAACAAAAAATTGACAGTAGTCTGTCACTAGGCATGAAAAAAGTATAGAAGTAGTAGAAACAGGCTAGTATGATTTTTGTGAGATTTTGACCCGTAACAAGGTGCTGTAACAAGTTTTTGTGTTCCGGTTTTTGAGATTGTATCTTGGTGGACAATATATTGCACCAACATTCAAATTTTGCTTGGTAGATTTAACGGTCACAACTGTGAGTTGAGTTTCGGCGCTTTGAACATGGAATTCTTCATAATGGTTGATGTTATTTTTTATCAAAATAGCACTGCCACCTTTTGCTTGATTATCAGGGTGAATTGCCTGATAGATCTGATAGCCTTTTATCATTATGTAGGTTTGTTTAGTTGAATGTGTCTCTGAAATCAGGCACACGTCTATATTTTGCTCATTCAGAAATACTTCTAGTTCTAGTAGACGGTTCTGGATGCCATTAGCATTCCAAGTGACTATTCCTAAATCTTTTTGGTCCATTAATTTGTATTACGCGGTATAGCTCCAGTATTTCTAGCTTCTAACTTATCGAGTCTCTGTGAGAACTTATTCATTAAATCCATCATACTTTGCATCATTTGTACCATGGATGATTGTTCGCTTGTATCGGGTTGCATTTGTGATTTGTCGGTCCTAGCGGCTTGAGCATATGACACACCTTCAATGTTTTTACTAGATGTAAATGTTTTCGGTTGCGGATCATTTTTATTTTTGTTTGATTTGTCACGCATTTTCTGTAATTCGCGCGCAATCAAACATCCTCGTAATTGGCAGGGTGTGATTCACCACAATTTGAACATATAGGTTTGTCAGCATTAGTTCTCTTACACTCAATTGTTAAGTGTTAATTAGGTGAAGATGGTATGAAAAAGAGATAAAGAAAGTTCTCCAGTTTTCTCACATTCTTATAAAATTATTAAAATTTTAGAAACTGGTTTTTATTAAAGTTTTAGTTTTTCAGATTTTCTAAAGGTAGTATAAATTAATCATATGTGCAACTCAGGTGGAAAGGGTCTTTTCCTCCCCCGAGAGCTTGTCATCCTCAAGAAAAAAAGTCCAACTTATTTCATCGCTATAGTTGCGATTTTTTCTTTCATTTTCTAACAGTTACAAAAAGTCGTTTTTGAAAAGTTACACTTTTCGTATTAAAATAAGAAAAATATGTTTTACATACATACTCTACTGGTATGTCTCAAAACCAAAAATAAGGTAGAAAGAGTGTGTTGACGCTTATGGAAGAAGCAAGAGTTAAAAGAGATCTCATTACAAAATCAGTGTCTACTTCAAAAATACAATAAATGATTTGTATTATAATTATAGATATTTTTAGAATGGGAAAACTAAATCTTCCAAAGCTTTACCTAACTAAAGTTTAAAGCTGGTAATGAACATTGAATTAACAAGATTAGAAAGTAAATCTTTCGAGATTGCTTTGATACAGGTACTTGCCTTACTATAGCATTAACTTCAACTTTAAAGTTCTCTCTTTGAAGCGTGTAATTATCTTTTTATTTTAAATCAACCTTTTACAAGAAGTGCTCTTTATCATTTTATGCAATACATCTCCTCAAATCCGTACTATTTTGCTATTAACAAGAATTTTGCTTTTAAGTGCAATAAAGCTTTAGTATATGTATTTTAGTTAAAATCAATAGAACATTCGTGTCGTCTCAGTAGGTAGGTATACATTTAATGGTTTAATGGAGTACCGTTTGAAAAATGCTGGTCTAAGGAAAAGTACTGTCAAAAATATAAACGATGGTAGTAATCGCGTGAAAAAATACTTTCAGTATTAGTAGTAGAAATTTGCTCTGATTAGTTGTCTGGTATAAAACCAATTACGTTGTCGTTTTGATTGATGTGCGCGTTTGGGATGCAAATTATATCATAATAGAGCACTAATGGTTACAGATTAATGTAACACAACTACATTTTATTGATTAGTTTGTCATTGGATTTTCTGATAAGACCAACGATAGATAAATTATTAAGTACTCTTAATAACAGTAATAGACTTGTGATGCTTTTCGAAGATAAGGTTATGTTAAGGAAAAAGCTCTTTTTATGAAAATTTTAACCGTATAATTCGCTTCATCTTAAAATTATCATAATTTTAATATTTCCTGAATGCTTGCATTTTTTATTACTTTTCCCTGTGTTTAAACACTTTACTAACTTGTTGGGGTAAAACTTCTAAATTAAAGCACTGGAGTTTGGAAAAAGAGTTCTAGGCTGTTATATAAGGCAAATTTACCATCAGTTTAAAGTTTGCAAAGAATTCCTTTAAGATTAACTTAAGTGCATTCTCATCCAATTTTTGAACATTTCAGGTATGGTATGTATATTAATTGTAGCATTAATTTTGACTGACTGCTTTGGGGAGAATGAAACAAATGAAACTCAATTACATGAAATGTCGTATTAAAAGCGTACAGTAATTATACAACTTTTAAAACCTAACTGTCTCGTTTCATCTCAGCCTTCACATCTGCTATTTTCCAATTACGACGCCGCCATAAACATTTCACATATGTGTTCGAGAACAGTGCTTCTAAAACGTCATCAAATTTAACCACATTAACAAATGAAGGCGGCTCTAAAAATAAAACATTCGCAAAAGGAAATTGCGACACACTTTTAAAATACTAAACTTATTAGTTTCATTTAAAAAAAAAAGCTTCAATTTGATGATATTTTTCTCATACGTGCAGTTTGAAGAAGCTTGACAAACAATTGTTTGAGAAATTCTGACAAGAGTGACAAAGAGACCAAATCGAGACCGAGACAGAATATCTCAGTAGCATCCAGCAACCACTTGATGTCAGTTCCCAGTTTTCGGCTACCTTATTCCAAAATAATGAATTCATTCCCGAATCGAAATCCTTTCCATACAACCGAATCAAATCCTACCTTACGTTTACCCGATTCTGTGGGCCCGGATTGTCGGCGGTTTGGAAATTTATTTGACGCCTAAGAAAACATTGAAGTTCACTTTAAAATGCAAATTTCGACAATGAAATCCTGGTGTGAATGAAATTGCACGGAACATCGAAGCTTATTGAACTTTCTTTTTTTTTGGGGATAATTACATTTCATTTTGTTATCCAATTTTGTGTCCAAGATTAAAAGAAAATTAAGTATATCATCCCCCTTTCCTTCATTCATTTTTTTCTTGTAAAAGCTTCATTTCATTTAAAACGAACTTTTAATTAACCTCTGGATTCAGGTTTAATTTATATGAAATCTAGCTCATGACTAATCTACCTGGTGTAAAACTAATTATTGTAAGTTCCACGCAGTGTTGGATGTCCTCTTGGTTGGAGAGTTAGTTCATATAAGCAAACTTTAGATGGGGTTTTAAGGAAGATCTCGCTAGATTAATTACTATATAAGAGCCATTTTTCTTTTTAATTGCTAGATGAAACTTACAAAAGTTGAGTGCATGACCCAGATCTCCACAAGTGGAGAATTTCTGCCCCTTACTGCTTTTAAGTGGATAGGTTGATTAATTGTATTGGAATTAAGATCAGATAAAGCAGACATCGTTCCAACTTCAAATTATATTCATTCAAAAGTCATTGATTCAAGTGATTCAAATTATAAGGGGAGAATAGCGGCTGTAATATATTAATAGTATTCCATTCAAATTGTTATGACAAAGAACAAAGAGAGGTATATGTTGAACCAGATTATTAAATTGTTCAAACTCGAACGTGGATGAATCATTCTTTGGCAGATAGAGAAAAACTATAATCAATCCCAATTATTAAGGAGACTCAAATTAAAAAAAATCTAGGGGAAATTGGCTCATGAGTCTCTCTTTTTAACTATGTTATTTATACACCAATATTGATGAATTTTGTGCATTTCTAAGGAAGCATCTAAAATTGTGTAAATCCAATGTTAGGTCAGTTCCTAAAGGGGTAGTCTATATATTCTAGATACGCCCCCACACTTTTGACCACGTGGGAACAAGAGAAGAACTGAGCTGCATTCTCAGAAACAAAGTATGTACGAAATGATCTTGGAATGGGTATTTAAATTTAGAACAAAGCTTAAGCTTTAGTCGAAGGTTTAGGTGTAAGGGCAAGGCAGCCTGAACTAATTCTTTCGCTTCTAAGGCTGCTATTGATCTAATATTAGTTCCAATTCAACTACCCAAGAAATTCACTTAAAAGCAGAAACAGGCAATAGTCTCTATTTGTGCAGATCTGCTATCCACTGAACTTCTGCAAATGTGTTTTGCATAAAAATGTGCCTTTTCGCCTAATTACTATTCCATAAATAAAAAAAATTAATTATTACAACCCATCTATAAGCATGCATTTACCTAATACGAATAAGTCTTAAGAAATATACAAGAAGTGTATTTACGGCACTCAATTCTTAAGAAATTTAAATAACTTTATGTATTTAAATGCCGAAAGGTGGATTAACACGACCACGTCCACATACGCCAGTTGACCGCACCGATTGAATTCGAACAATTTGTAGGATATTGTTCGAAATAAGGCCATCCTACGGCGTTATAATCTGCCATAGTCTAACGTTTCAAATCTTGAGAATCCCGAAAGATGGTCCAAGACAAAGATTCCAACTCAGTTTGCACAAACATTCGAGGCTCACAACTGAGTAGTTTAGAGTAGTCTAACCCCCACACGTTATTCTAGTGATTTATAAAATCTGTCCAAACTCAGTCGATTCGGAACTGACGAAGACAGACGTATGCTGCCTGAACCAAGTCAGCTGCATTGGTATCCAAAAACGAATCAACGCGTGACTACAAGGAACCAAATGAAGCAGAGAGCATAACACCAACAGACGTTTCCAGTCCCGAACTTATTGAATCGAAAATACCGAGTCTGGTTTCGAGGAATTTTGTGACTGAGTGAAAGTTCTAACTTTCCATGAAATGTCCAGTTAGCCAGCCTTTAAGAAAAGCTTTCAGATTTCACATCATAATGGAAATAACAGTTTTCAGGAGTAATACGGAATATCTCAGTGATAATTGATTAGAACTGGTAATTAAAACTGGGATAGTGCGTCGTGGCGCTTAGTTATGTAAGAATACTTTCCTCGGCTTACGATGATTCTTATAAAAATGATAGTTTGACATAGTAGACTGGTGGTGAAGTAAAAGTTATTTGTGTGCCATGGTATTACAAATCATTCGTCATCTCAAACATATACCAAATGAACAAAAATGTATATGTCATCAGTCCACAATAATTCTTATAACAGAAATATGGCGAAACAGTCTTTAATAGTCATTTCTGAAGCACGATCATCCACAGATAAGCAGCTACGGATAAACCAATTCGGACCCTTTCTAATCTCTTAAGATCTCAACCTTTTTAAGGTCAAGTTAGGTATCCATGTAAAGAAAAATGAGATTTTTTTGATGTTTTCAGCGTCCGAGACCCCTTCAACATTCGGGGCCCTAGGCACCACCTCGTAAAACTCCCCACAGCCCGTTCCTGGAGATGATATCTCTATCTGTTTTACGAGACTCATTTCATAAAAAATGCACATGCATGACAGTATCTCTTTACAATCCTTCTATGTAGTCTCCTGCTTCTTAATGTCTGCACCAAGTTTCGGAAGCTTGCGGTGTGCCACTTTTATTCAGTCCTCTGATGGTTCGGGTAATTTCAGCTGCAGAAAGCTCTTTCATAGGCTTTTTAACATGGAGAGTCGAAGTTGGTGAACTCATATCTGGACTGTATATAGCCTGAAGTAATCATTTACTCAGCAAATCGTTCACAACCTTCCCCAGCCGGTGGCGTGCATTGTCGTGCAAAATGAGTAGCATATTCTCGAGCAAGTCAGGTTGGCTTTTAGGAGCTTTTCTGCAAAATTCTTGCATCAAATTATAATAATACGCTGCTGTCAGAATTCTTCCGAACTCTATCTGTCATGATGATTCCTCGGTAATCTTAAGCTAATATAATGATATTAGCTTAAGATTACCGAGGAATGCTTGACCTTTGATTGTGCTCGTATAAAATTTTTGGGTTGCGGAAATGATGGACTTCTCCACTCGATTGTCTGCGATTTCAACTCCAGTTCAAAGCCTTGGCAAAAGAAAAATGTTTCTAAATACCTAAGCAACGAATCAAAATATTCTCCGTTATCCCCGAAAGTTTTGTGCAGCCCGACTGATGCGACTGTAAGATTTTCTGAGCATTAGTGCAAAAAGCCTTCTAATTGTCAAAAGAGCTCCAGCGATGAAAAGTTTACTTTTAGAAAATTCTTAAATTTCTTGATCTCTACTTTTGTACCATCTTTGTCTAGTTTTTCTATTTTTGCTACCTGATTTCGGGAGCCGACACTATTCTGCCCCGGGGGTTTCAGGGAACAAAGGTAGTAGAAAATGACATTTGCCTTTTTTTCGTCCATTTTGAATTAATTGATGTTTATTAAGACCATCTGCAACGATCAGTCTTCGATATAAAAAGGGATTGTTTTTTATTGTGGACAAGAGCCAAACAAGGGCAAATGTACGCACGCACACAGAATATTTAAACCGTATTCTTCGTAAAAGCACTTAAACATTGATAGCTTTTATCGACACACTAAGCACACGTGTACCTCTACTATTCTACTAATAATTAATCTCATTTATACTATAAACGAAATCCTAGAAACATGAAATTATCTAAGGTGTCTAATGGTGTTGATGCAAAATGCGGAAGAAGGCACAAAATGTTTTTGATGGACTTAATACTGGGGTTATTCATAGGCACATACTGCTTAGAATCGCATAATTTTGAGTCATACCTCCTGCAGCTACTACTGTCCTCTCTCCTCCGATAGAAAGGTGCGGGGAAAGAGAAAAGTACGAGATAGAGAGATTATTTGTTAGTGGCGCTTCGGATAGTAAAAATTAATTGTCAAACATCATTAAGGGAAGGTAAAACTGGTGTGAAGGATGCCTTTGAAAACAACGGAACAATATTGTATTGGACTAAACCAGCGGCGTGTGTAAGTATCGTCCCTGTTAAATTTTTTATTTCATCAGCCGTTGCACACTGGGGCCAAGTGCAATTTTTGATGGTCAAAAATATTTTCTTTGCTTATTTTGCTTTTTAAGATGTTTGTTATCATGTGTGACCACATACACCATAATAGAAGCAAAAAATAGAAAAAGTATATAAATTTTACATTGCCACAGAAAAGGTAATATTACTGCTAGCGATTCATTTTTAAATTCTGCAACGATTAACTATTCCTGTGTAAAAAAGTAACAAATAATTTTCTTGCAATATTAGTATGTATATGAATGATTCTAAATACGATAAGTTTTTAAATAAAAAGGCTTAAACATACTACTTAATGTAACGTAGACACTTTATATTGGAAATTTAATTGACATTAACTGAAATGGTAATTACAAAAAGAAGCACAAAAATGCGCAATAGTTTTTTACTTGTAAAGTAGTAAAAAGCTATATAGAATAATTCTAAGCAAGATTTATATTTTGGACTTCTATGGACGATAACTATAGCTCAACGATACTAAAAAGCTTTCATAGTTTTACAGAAATTCGAAGTATTCCCTTTTAAATTTTAAAGAAAACCTAAGTTTTTAAGACAATAATAAGTAATTTGATTTCTACTTTCGTCTTGGAATAGAATCCATACTAAAAACACCCCTAAATGAACTTTAAAACACTATTTGACAATACCTAAATAATAAGGAATAGGCAATGACTACACAACCGCATTATTGGTAACATTGAGATTCGAAATAAGAAAAAAGACGCATCTGTTGTTTTATGAGCTTTTCTTATGTAGGTTCAGTTAGCCTGATGATCCCTTTTAAAAAGTGCATGCCTAAAATAAAATATTATACAACTTTTTAAAATCACTTTTGACCAGCAAAATGAGCAAAAAACCCCAGTGTGCGTTGATCCAAATTAAAGAATTTCATACAACTTCTTAATCTCGTATGTTGTCAAAACCGAAAATTCTAATCACCGGTTTGAATTCAGTTCATTAGTATTGATTAAAGTATTTTTTCTAAAAGAGAACTTTCTTAAATTCTGTATTGTGACATTTTGGTGGAGGCGCCCAAAAATAATTAAGAATGTTTAATTTATTAAAATATTTGTTGAGGCGACTTATGTTTTAATATTTTTAAAAGGGCCTAGAAACGTACCAGAATCTTCTCTCTTACGACATCTTAAGACATGGAAGAGGTTTAAATACATATTACACGATAAATACACAGCGGTCTAAATGGATATTTAAATTATGTAATTAAATACGTTAAGAATCTCTTTAATGTTTGGCAAACTGTATTTTAAAGCGAAATTAATAAATCTCAACACATGAAGCGGGTTGTGATTGATGACAAGTTGAATGAATTAATAGGTGGTAATAAATTGTTATGTTAACACAATATAAACAAACCGTAATAAACAAGTACATAAACAATAATTTATATAGTAGGCTATTTTTAAATCTTTTTAATTTAAATGTAAAAGAATTTATCTTAATTTCTAAGTTTGAGCGCCACTGCGTTAAAAAGATATAAAAAGCGAAGCTCTCTTGCATAATGAGATTTCCAAATGACAAAGTTGTAAGAATTTATATATTTTTTGAAATTTGAATAACCAATGGATATTTCCAACACTGATCAGTTTAAAATTACTAATATAAGTGCTGCTGTTTTTTTTCCATTATGTATTTCGCAACACCGAATAATGTATATAATCAGGTCCGTGAAGCTAGCATAACCATTATAGCACAATCAAATAAAACCTTCGTAAATATTTAGTACTCATTAATTACTAATTAATTACTAAAAAGAAAAATTTATTACTGTTGCCTTTTAAAAAAACCCGGGTTGTTCCAGCCTCACAGTGAAGCTAGCACAACCGCACCAAAAATAAACAACGATTACAAAAAACTAACGTACTTATTAATTACTAATTAATTACTCAAAAATCAAATTTATTACTATTGCAGAAAAAAAGATATTAATGTTAAAACATCTAAAAATGTATCTAACGTGGAATTTTCCATTTTGAATAAAAGAGAACGGGACTACAATTTATTACTCCAGCACAACCGACAGATTATGGTTTATGTCAACAAATCTGATTAGTCAGAACCAGATTCTAGCATGTTTTGACATAATTATCGTGTCCAAATCCGTTAAAACACATACAGTAAGTACACCTTAATACGGGAATTTCCAATCTGACTGAAGTAGGACGAGACTACAATTTATTACTCCAGCACAACCGACAAATTATCGTTTATTTCAACAAATATCATTAGTCAGAACCAGATTCTAGCATATTTCGACATAATTACCGTGTCCAAATTCGTTAAAACACATACAATATACCTTAATACGGGAATTTCCAATCTGAATCAAGTAGGACGAAACTACAATTTATTACTCCAGCACAACCGACAAATTATCGTTTATATCAACAAATATGATTAGTCAGAACCAGATTCTAGCATATTTCGACATAATTACCGTGTCCAAATTCGTTAAACCACATACAATACACCTTAATACGGGAATTTACAATCTGAATCAAGTAGGACGAAACTACAATTTATTACTCCAGCACAACCGACAAATTATCGTTTATATCAACAAATATGATTAGTCAGAACCAGATTCTAGCATATTTCGACATAATTACCGTGTCCAAATTCGTTAAAACACATACAATACACATTAATACGGGAATTTCCAATCTGAATGAAGTAGGACGAGACTATAATTTATTACTCCAGCACAACCGACAAATTATCGTTTATATCAACAAATATGAATAGTTGGAACCAGATTCTAGCATATCTCGACATAATTACCGTGTCCAAATTCGTTAAAACACATAGAATATACCTTAATACGGGAATTCCCAATTATGTCGAAATATGGTTCTAGAATCTGGTTCTAACTAATGACATTTGTTGATATAAACGATAATTTGTCGGTTGTGCTGGAGTAATAAATTATAGTCTCGTCCTACTTGATTCAGATTGGAAATTCCCGTATTAAGGTATATTGTATGTGTTTTAACGAATTTGGACACGGTAATTATGTCGAAATATGCTAGAATCTGGTTCTGACTAATCATATTTGTTGATATAAACGATAATTTGTCGGTTGTGCGGGAGTAATAAATTATAGTCTCGTCCTACTTGATTCAGATTGGAAATTCCCATATTAAAGTGTATTGTATGTGTTTTAACGAATTTGGACACGGTAATTATGTCGAAATATGCTAGAATCTGGTTCTTACTAATCATATTTGTTGATATAAACGATAATTTGTCGGTTGTGCTGGAGTAATAAATTATACTCTCGTCCTACTTGATTCAGATTGGAAATTCCCATATTAAAGTGTATTGTATGTGTTTTAACGAATTTGGACACAGTAATTATGTCGAGATATGCTAGAATCTGGTTCTTACTAATCATATTTGTTGATATAAGCGATAATTTGTCGGTTGTGCGGGAGTAATAAATTATAGTCTCGTCCTACTTGATTCAGATTGGAAATTCCCATATTAAAGTGTATTGTATGTGTTTTAACGAATTTGGACACGGTAATTATGTCGAAATATGCTAGAATCTGGTTCTTAATAATCATATTTGTTGATATAAACGATAATTTGTCGGTTGTGTTGGAGTAATAAATTATAGTCTCGTCCTACTTGATTCAGATTGGAAATTCCCGTATTAAGGTATATTGTATGTGTTTTAACGAATTTGGACACGGTAATTATGTCGAAATATGCTAGAATCTGGTTCTGACTAATCATATTTGTTGATATAAACGATAATTTGTCGGTTGTGCGGGAGTAATAAATTATAGTCTCGTCCTACTTGATTCAGATTGGAAATTCCCATATTAAAGTGTATTGTATGTGTTTTAACGAATTTGGACACGGTAATTATGTCGAAATATGCTAGAATCTGGTTCTTACTAATCATATTTGTTGATATAAACGATAATTTGTCGGTTGTGCTGGAGTAATAAATTATACTCTCGTCCTACTTGATTCAGATTGGAAATTCCCATATTAAAGTGTATTGTATGTGTTTTAACGAATTTGGACACAGTAATTATGTCGAGATATGCTAGAATCTGGTTCTTACTAATCATATTTGTTGATATAAGCGATAATTTGTCGGTTGTGCGGGAGTAATAAATTATAGTCTCGTCCTACTTGATTCAGATTGGAAATTCCCATATTAAAGTGTATTGTATGTGTTTTAACGAATTTGGACACGGTAATTATGTCGAAATATGCTAGAATCTGGTTCTTAATAATCATATTTGTTGATATAAACGATAATTTGTCGGTTGTGTTGGAGTAATAAATTATAGTCTCGTCCTACTTGATTCAGATTGGAAATTCCCGTATTAAGGTATATTGTATGTGTTTTAACGAATTTGGACACGGTAATTATGTCGAAATATGCTAGAATCTGGTTCTGACTAATCATATTTGTTGATATAAACGATAATTTGTCGGTTGTGCGGGAGTAATAAATTATAGTCTCGTCCTACTTGATTCAGATTGGAAATTCCCATATTAAAGTGTATTGTATGTGTTTTAACGAATTTGGACACGGTAATTATGTCGAAATATGCTAGAATCTGGTTCTTACTAATCATATTTGTTGATATAAACGATAATTTGTCGGTTGTGCTGGAGTAATAAATTATACTCTCGTCCTACTTGATTCAGATTGGAAATTCCCATATTAAAGTGTATTGTATGTGTTTTAACGAATTTGGACACGGTAATTATGTCGAGATATGCTAGAATCTGGTTCTTACTAATCATATTTGTTGATATAAGCGATAATTTGTCGGTTGTGCGGGAGTAATAAATTATAGTCTCGTCCTACTTGATTCAGATTGGAAATTCCCGTATTAAGGTATATTGTATGTGTTTTAACGAATTTGGACACGGTAATTATGTCGAAATATGCTAGAATCTGGTTCTTACTAATCATATTTGTTGATATAAACGATAATTTGTCGGTTGTGCTGGAGTAATAAATTATTGTCTCGTCCTACTTGATTCAGATTGGAAATTCCCATATTAAAGTGTATTGTATGTGTTTTAACGAATTTGGACACGATAATTATGTCGAAATATGCTAGAATCTGGTTCTGACTAATTAGATTTTTTGACATAAACCATAATCTGTCGGTTGTGCTGCAGTAATAAATTGTAGTCCCGTTCTCTTTTAATTTGATTTTTGAGTAATTAATTAGTAATTAATGAGTTCTAAATATTTACGAAGGTTTTATTTGATTGTGCTGTAATGGTTGTGCTAGCTTCACGGACCTTATATAATCTGTATACGCTGGAAATTTCATTACGAGCAAAATCTGACCTAGAACGTAACAGACTGTTGATTTAAATAAAAGCATTAGTATATTTGAAAAAACGCATGCAACCTTTGAAATTTGCATACACATTTACGTATTAATGAGTAATACGAATAAAAAAAAATAAAAACACATTGCTTGGCGTTCGTTTGCATGCAGAGATATGAAGATAGAAAAACCCTTAATTAAGAAAAGTCTTATTATACTTCTACCTAATAAAAATTTTAATCCTCTGATCTAGATAGAACAGAGAACATAACTACATTTTTCAACATAGGCTTTTTGGTTATTTGCATTCTAACTATTATCACACTAAATTATTCAGGATAATTTGTTCATAACGGTGTAGTATTATTAGAACTGAAGAATGTAAAATTAGACCAATAGGACCAATAGTCTAGTTTATTGTCTAATATTGATCACATTTCTTTTAATACAGTCCAATGAAAACTATTTTTTTTTTCATATTACTTTCATATTACAGAGAAAAAGATTCTATCGAAAATGCTGAAATGAAGTGTAAGTTGCCAACATACATACATAAAAAGCTTTCTACATCTAAACAATAATGAATAGGTATACGTAGCTGAAAATCATATTGTTCCCCAGTGTACTGACGATGTCATGGTTATTAGTTTTTGTGGTGAACTTACACCTACTAATCAACTCCTTGGATTTCCAAGTGGTCATATACCTTAGTTATCGATCGCATGCAAACCAACAATTTTTGATGATTCATACGTTATTTCCAACCATGTAGGGATTTTCTTTTTCATCAACTAGGGTCGTATTATACAAACGAATTGAAACGATATTCGGATAAACAACGATTTGATATTATAATCATATGATTAAATGAGATTACCTATTGGACATAATCTAGTTAAGTTCCGTTACTAAAATGGACATTTAGAAGTTTGGTTTTGTCAAGCAATTCTTCAAAACCATCGAAGTAATCGTATACTGTCTTTTCATACCGAGATTTTTAAATTCACCATCTAACAATTCAGATAAAGTTGGTCTAAATTCTTACAACTGTTTAGAATTCTGCGCATTGCCCACGATTCCTCCCATGTTCTTACTCAATTCCTTTATATTCGTCGCTTGAAATAAAGTCATATCATTCATTACAAATGTTACACAAATCCAGTCGAACAAATCTAAATGGAAATTAATGTCTCAATTTGTCAGGTTGGTCCACGTCTCACATAAACTAACACTGGCAGCTCCCATGGAACACCATTCAATCATTCAGATTAAAAAGCCTCATTTCGCACAGTCTAGTGACCATGAAAATGACTCATTGGTCACAATTTCTAAACTGAATGGAAATGATGTCGCACGATCACGATAGTTCTATTAAAACGCCATAGATGTCAGCACAAGCAATATTATAACATTATTAAATATTTGAAATATAAAAGTTATACATTTTAGATAAGAGTTAATTTATTTGTTTAATTAATGTTTTACATTAAATTATATTTATTAGAATGCAAATCTATCTATCACTCCGACGGGGAATCGAACCCTGGACCGTCTGCTTGCTATTAATCGAGATCTGTACCGTTAACCTATTGAGGAGACTTACTATAATTTAGTTATTATTACTATATAAAGTTATTATAAAATTGTTATTGAATTAACGTAAAACTGATTAATTTCTTACGTACACTTAACGCTACTTAAACGCTTAAAGCTCACTTAAAGCTCTTCTTCCTTGTCACCTACAATACCTGCGACCACAGAATATGTTTACATTTCGCAGCAAAGGGGTTAAGAACTGACAATTGAATTGCGATTGTTTATAAAAATTACTTTTGAAAACGAGTATTCTATTGCTAAGGATGCTCTAGAACCTAATTAAGAATTCAGCAGCAAAACATTTTGGCTGCAAATGCATAGATTAATGAAAATTATACATTTATCATGGATTTAGATGAATCGTTAAACCTGCATGGGATTTGCTTGAAATTTAACAACAAAAACTGTGAGTATTGTGGTGATTGCTTGCATACACCTTTCCATCTATGCCTTTTATAAGTTTCAGGTGAAACTACACCTTACAATGGCTTCAATTATGAAAACCAAGTCCAACGACCTAACGATATGCAAATCGTAACTTGTCAAAATAATTTTTTAATTTTAAGTGAAAAATCCTTTTAAGAACTACTTCTTATTATTATCAAGTGATGTAGAGTGTATCCTTTACCTATTAAATAACAAATTAATTTATTTTAAATAATATTTGGGCAAGTTCAATCTAAACCCCTAAATTTATAGGCAACCCAAATGACATACTCAATCATAAGTGCTGGAAATCACAGCAATACGTATAATTGTTTAGCTGTGATAAATAGTAGATTGACTGAAATTATATAGATTGTAAACCTATTATTACTGCTGTGTGTAAAAATTTAATATTTACTTGTCGAAATTCAGATTTATCATGAGTGAATCCGATATGGGAAAATGGAGTGTACAACTCCAAACATCGTGGATGCTGCTCACATTACATCTCTTAATTTGTTGCCAGATATCACGCAAACAATATGAATGCGAGTATAAATTCTAGGTTAACTATTTTTCTTAGCTTTTGGAGTTTTATTACTTTTTTGTGGTCGTACATAAAGTATACGTACAAAAATGCCAATTTCACACTCGTGAGAAATTGGAACTTTTCTGCACTTGTACTACTAAACCTTAAAAATAAATCTAAATTAAGATAAACACATAAAAATCTAGTAGGCAGATCATTGAGCAGGTGTCGTTGTAACCTTCTATTAATTATGGGCTGTTTTAAGAGATTCTCAATGAAATCGTTATGACTACTATACTGCAAACTGCATCGTCGGTTTTCTTCTATGACCATTGGATCTGGAGGTCATTTCGAATATCCATGATGGGTACATACCAAGGCGCGTTGACTACCATGCGCAGCACTTGGAAACGCTCAAGAATTTCATAATTAGAGGTAGATGTTGTCCCCCACAGCTGAATGCCGTAGGACCCAATTGGTTTGACTATTACTTTGTAGATTATGATCCCCCGGAACCGGCGATCGGATTTTTGTCGCCTTCGCCGTGTTCTCAGACAGGCACGTTAAGCAGTCGCTCGACAACCACATAAACATCTGGCTGTAGTTTTCGTTAACAATAACACGCCCAGTTAGATATACCACGCACAAATATGCATTTACTTCAGTGGTTTAGCAATGTTAATTACAATTAATATTTATACAAATATACAATTATACAAAATTATGAGTTTGTTTCTAATGGTAAGTCTGGAGGAGCGTCCAAGTAGCCAGTACGTTTTTGATAGTCAGTCCTAACTGTTTACGATTCGTGAAGATGTGTTTTCTCTAGTTAAGGCAAGTCTCTTATCAAGGTACAGTCCGAAGTATTTAACTTGTTGAGGCAGGTGTTGATTATTTAGATGAACGGGGGCAGGTTTCTCTTCGTCTAGTAAACGTTACATGACTAGACTTTGCTTCGTTTGTTTTTATACGCCATTATTTTTGCCATGCTTGGATTTCAGTTAATTTGGTTTGCACTATTTGGGAAGCAATGTCTGGAGCAGTAACACTGCGTTGTCAGCCGCGAAGGTTGCTGTTACGACATTTGGTGTTGTAGGAAGATCTGCAGTGTATAAATGATTGAACAGTAGTCCGAGGACACGGCCTTGGGGTACTCCAGCGTTTGAGGGGTGGAGTTCTGTGTACTATGTGTACAGCTTGATAAGGAAGTGTCTATTATGGAGGTAGGATTTAAGGACAATGAAGTAGCTTGTGGGGAAAAGAATGCGTACTATTATGTAAAGGGGGGCGTTTGGAATTTTTTTTCTTGTAAAGAAGGCGGTAGTCCATAAAAGGTTGGGAACCTATGAGCTAGGTTAACGTAATATGTAAAAAACGGTTTTTAAACCATTTTTAATTAATTTCATAATTAAGAAGAAGAAGAATGTATCTGTTCTTTACTAATAAAACGCAAAAGTTGCTAAATATCTGAAAATTTAATTTTTATTATGTTGTATTCTTCTATAATTATAACAAATCTCATGAATCGTCAATTTTTATCATCTTGCCGCCTACCCATTCATAACACTGTGCAAGTCGGAAATTATCTCGTGGTATCAGTTGTTTGTCTAGGTTGGTTCATATCTTGAACATTCTTTGAAACCAAAATTGACTCCTAAAGTACATAGAAAGTTCTTCACCAAAACGAAGTTAAAAAAATATGAACCACACAGACAAACGACTGGTACCACGAGATTCCTCTACCAAAATTAAGTGAAAACGGTCGACACCGCACACGGTTAAAAAGGTGTAAACAAACTTCTACAGTAATAATTCCTCAGAGTATAGTGAGGATGACCGGTGACATACAAGATTTTATTCACCAGAATTAGAAACAAGAATTCTAAACTTCGCTTAGACAACTTGCAACCAACCGTAATATTGTCTGTTGTATTTGGGTCATCGTCCATGAACCCACGTAGAAAGAGACAGTCAGTATCTTCTTTTGATGGTTACCTGCGTGTGCTTCTGCGCAAGCAACAATAACAACTACA
The DNA here is from genome assembly GCA_929113105.1 of Agrypnus murinus. Classification (NCBI taxonomy): domain Eukaryota; kingdom Metazoa; phylum Arthropoda; class Insecta; order Coleoptera; family Elateridae; genus Agrypnus; species Agrypnus murinus. The sequence goes on along the minus strand of OV816026.1, from coordinate 171,162,695 downwards.
AACTTTTCTTGTTTGCTTTTTACAAACAATACAAAAGAGCATCAAATTTACAAATAAAGCTAGGAAATGCTACGATAAAGTTAGAAAATATCTAAAAAGGCGGATCTAAATCGTTAACTTTTCAAATTTTAAAAGATTTAAGGGCTTATAGATTTGGAGAGGCTCGATTCCTTCCTTGAGCATTGTAATTAAGGCATACGTAGAAATAGAATAATTACGGCATGTAGAAAGAAAATTAAGGTATCAAATTTAGTAAATTGAGTAAGTATCTAGAATGGTTTATTTTATAAATAAAAAAAAGTTAGGATTTGAGAGAAATAAGAAAAGAAGAAGAATTTAAAGGCTTTGAGAATTTTCAAGGTTTTGGGATTAGAATCGGACTGTTTTGCATTCCAACATATCAGAGAGATCATCATAAGTATGTCCAGTCCAAAATCAATAAATTTCAAACTAATGAGAACCAAGACGAAATATCTGAAAAATATTACGGGATCCTTCAGAGTGTAGAACAAACGTGCATAAAATCTATCCCAATTTAAATGGTATATTCATTCAATTCGAATTTACAAGCAAGCTAGGCGGCACAACGTGTTCCAATACTCATGGGCACTAGCAAAGTTTAGTAATTGAAGGTAACTTGAATTTAGTGATGATAAAACAAATTGTTTTGAATAAAGCTTCTTTTAGTCTCACGAAGAGAAAGCAAAACAACAACTAAAATATTACTTACAACTGAAACTCTATTATGGATACCAACAGTCCAACACTCTGCACTAAATATGTATAATATCTGTTATAAATATTCAAAATTACAAATTTTCATTTGACAACATGGACTTTTGTCTGCAATCAATACGGCAGCAATAAAGACTGCTGTTGCATATGCAAGCAGAAGCACGTGCATGCTATTTGTTCTGGAAATACACTAACGAGTAATAGCCCAATGCTAACGAACTCGCCAAACTAGTGCATATTGAACCACGTTTTCGCAATATTTAGATAGCTTTACATAAATAAAGGACACGATTATGGTGATGATTGATGAAGAGTGGTTATGAAATTAAGCCAAGTGCCAAATATGCAATTCAAAATTAATTCCAGTAACGCATGTAGACTAAACCTTGCTCTAATAGTTCCGTTGACATTTACTTAATAGGTTGATGATTTATTTGTATTTCTAAGCTTCGGAATTTTAAACCACTTCAAGAAAAATGCAATATATAAAGGGTTATGTGTATGTGAAGATCGCAAATTTATGAATTATGCAAGGAACAAAAGTAGACCTACTGGATGTGGATATCCATTTTCCATATATAGTATAGTTTTCCATTTTTTTTATCTATTGGTACTTGTTGCATGCTGCTAGTTACCGAAAGAAAGCAACTGAAATATGCCAAAACAGACTGCTAGAAGGCGTCGGTCGGCCTGCGGCGTCGTGTCGTTCTGAAACTGTAATGAACAAAAATCAGAAAAAGTAATCAGAAAGAATGACCTGAGTCGAATAAAAAGTACACATATCTAAGTCGGTACATAATAAACAACGGATACATCAAGATAGATCACAACAAAACACGCCGTAAGATAGCTTCCCTATCACTTCACCACTTAGTCATTAACCTCTTCATTTTTTTACTTATTTACCGATTTCAATTCGGTTCGCTAAGTTTGCTTTGGTTTATAAATAGTTTTCCGATTGATCAGAAATCAATAGATATTGTTTGAAACATCAAATGATCATACAATATTTTAGAAAGAGAAATGTCGATTTTTATAGCTGCTGCTGACGTGGGAGTGACGAACGCAAGAAAAACTTCAATATTTTATGTGAAGAGTCAAAGCTGCTATCTAAGGTTGATTTAATCCAGCATTTAGTGGGACTTAGTCCATGACTTGAGGGACGAACCGATCTTCTTGGTAATTCAGGCAGAGTTGAGCTAAAATTTAAAAAGAATAAATCTACAAGCAGTACCCAAGCAACTAGAGAACTTCAGTGTAGTTAGTATTAACGAAAAAATGAAATGAAAAAATAGCAGAGCAAAGTGTATGTGTAAATAGTCAAATTCATATTTTGACAGTAGAAAATTCTTACTTACTCAAGAATCTTTTGAGAAGTTTATAGTACCTATATTAATATTATTAAAAGTTTGTTTGGTAAGTTGCAAACTTTTCCATATTTAATCAATTTAATTAATTATAATTTAAAATATAGTAAATTCATAAAGAAACCATATAACAGGGCATCATCACTTACCTATCAAATAAGGTTATGTAATGCTTTACAATGTAATGATTCTTACCAAACTAAATAGAGGGCGCTAAAACTATTATTTCATAAAGGTTATTTTAAATCTGTTGGAAATGGAATTGGGAATTATCTTGGAAAGAAACCGAACCACGGCCTTATTGACGCATTTCCTTATTTTAATTCTTAATAGCTTGTAACAAAGCCATTAAAGCAATATAACATTAACAAAATTTAAAAGGCTAATCTTGATGTTGGAGTCTGTATGATAGAATATAAAATATCTTATCACCTAAAATAATTATAATCTCAATACATATTGATATTCCTTCCCCTGTTCGACGCAACTTTTTTCTATAGATAACTTAGATCCAGATTTCTTGATCTCGTTCCTCTGTAGGATCTCGCTTTAATTACGCAATTAAATTAGCTACTCGGCGAATATACTGCTATCCGTTAGACTCTATTCTTTAATAATCTGTTGCTAATTATTGAGTCTGAGAAATGCTCGAGCAAGCGATCTGGCGGTTTGTAGTCGGAAGGAAATCCTTCGCATAAAGACTTCCTGGACTATTGAGAGTTTTGAGCAATAATTTTCTTCTTCGTCAATTAAATAATTTAGTATGGTAGGGTAGGAAGATTTCTAGTAAAAATGTTTAGTAGTAATGACTCCAGCACTGAGTTCCAATTCCAACAATATGATATTACAACAACAAACAAAAAAATTGATAATGTTTTAACGCAAAATAAAAATAAATTACTGCTTTAAGTGTTAATAACCAAACTAATAGCAACATCACACGTTGCTCGACAATAATATCAATATTGCACTGTGCTAAACAACAATAGTAATGACAAACAGATAATAGATATCAATATACTATATCAGACAAATATAAGTATTGTAGTTACATCTAAAGTTTGGTCTCTTTTTACACCACGTAACCAAGATACCGCGTGAGGTCTCTTGTGCTTAAAACCATTTACCCTGTATAAAAGCACCGACTGACATATATTTTATGTACCATGCATTTTGTAGTTTACAGCTGTGAAGGTGTGAAATAACACAGTAAGGATAAAAGGCAAAAAAGTTACCAGAATATATTGCTTTACATTCCATTCGTGCCCTTTTCTTTAAAATGTATTTGGAGTTTACGCAGAATTGGAAGTTTTAATTATTTCAGTTTATTCATTAGATCAAGCGTATATGATTAATTATTAATCTTAAAGCTAGTAATTTACATAAATAAAATAAATGCCCCACAGCATGTTTTTGTTACATATATCACTTTTTTGAATAAACAATCGTATACCTACTATATCATACAGTATTTTTAAAACTATCGTTTTTTACTACAGTCCCTAGTATACCTTTCCGGTTTATTTTGCAATTTTAAATTAAAACTGGCAACAGGATTTTCTGAAGAAATGAAACGTATGAAATATGTGTTTTAGTTCTTAACTACAAACAGTACGTGTACATAACGTACGTACAACCCCGTTTTCCCCATCAACGTACTACACGTTTAACCATTAAAATGCCAATTTTATCTCGCGTGTAGGGTGTGGATTTGTTTACAGATTAACTTTATAATTAAGTTTCTGCTATGATAACATCCACTCAAATCGTGGTTTAAATAATACAGTGGCCTCTTAGATTAATTAACCATGAAATCCTCCATACTAATTAATTTACGATCTAAAATATAAAAAAGGCCAAATCAATACATATGCAAATAAAGGAGGATGCTTTATCTTAAAAAATAAATTTATTGATAATAAAATTAAGGTATACGAACTAATAGATCTACTTGTACTGCTTTGTCAGATAAGACATCTTTTAGTCTTGTTTAGACTCATCGGCGTGGCAGAATCCCATTATGAAATTTACCCAACATAAAGTAATAATCTTTAAAACAAATCTGCTTTTAACATTTTCCCCTGTTTGTTTCATTCATTTGCTGATGTTTTGTGACTTTCATATTCAACGAATTTCATAAACAAAATTTTACGATCAAGCTAATATACAAATTGAATTTACTGTTGTATAACAGTCTTGTAGCCTCTGGAGATTTTTCGTCTGAGATATTAACTGAACGTGCTTAATGTTTCTTGAATATCAACAAGCACAATGCTTGCTTGTCTTTAGACTAAACAGCGCGTTTACTTCATAAAGAACGAGCTTGAGCTAACCCCTTTTTTTGTAAATGAGACGTTTGTATTTAGACGTGCATACTGTTGTGTAGTCCTTTGTGCATTATCCTTTTTATGTATTCACTATTCTTCAGTTAGTCTCAGCATGTTCTGTACAATTTTTAGAAATTAATCTTTCAGATTTTTAAAGGAGGACCTATCAAGTGTCATTTTCTTCTCTTTGCAAAGAATGAATTACTATACATATACTACTAGTAATATTATTATTATTATTATTTCAGAAGGTTAGGTTTTACCGATAACGCCTGAATACTATACATAGGTTTCGATTTTCCATTATAATTTCAGAACGCAGAAACTTAGAGAACGTTATCATGCCTGTCAGTTTCAGGATTGCCTTTCACTTCTTTTTACAAAACAAAACGAATTTTGCGTCAGACAATTTCCCTACTACATCATTTCAGGATGACGCGTCTTGTAGTCGTCCATTTTATTGTGAAACGTGCCTCGTCAAGGGGAAGCACGTTACTGAAACCCTTATATTATATACGTATGTTATACGTACATATATACGTCAGGGATATTTTTACTGCAAATATTTGACATCGATTCGGGTGTTATCGTTTCTTGGGTCAACGTAAAAACTTTTATTGATAGATAAAATAGTAGGTATTATTAAAGACGGGAAAATCAAAAGACCCTTTTAAGGGCTCTTTATTGGGGTATTGACGTCGATTGTTATTTCTTGACTATAACCTTTTTAACTCGAGGCTTTGCTATTACTTTTAATAAATGAGATTGTTATCAGGTGAGTGCCATCCTTTTAAATAAGATATGAGTAGCTCAACAAGGGGATGTAGTGTTTTCTAAATTACGCAATCTAGATAGCCGAGTTCCCCGGCAGACACAACTTGAATTTAATAATATTTAAACGATTATTTAAACAGCACAAAGAAACGATCATAGATAGCGGCACCTATAGGTCCGTAACGCTAGCCCCCCCCCCCCCCCACTTCAATTAAATTCAAAAACTGTTAGCCTATAATTAAATGCTAATTAAAGACTAATTTGTACCAACAAAAAAATTTGTACCTATCCCTGTTTAGCCGTAATTTATGTTTTAAAGGTGGGGGTGCTGGCAGTAGTTGAAGCTAGCACGCCCACTTCAATGAAATTCAAAAATTCCTTGCCTATAATTAGGTACCAACTAAAGACTAATTTGTACCAACAAAAAAAATTGTACCTATCCCCGTTTAGCCGTAATTTAAGCTTTAAAAGTGGGGGTGCTGGCAGTAGTTCAAGCTACCACGTCCACTTCAATGGAATTCAGCCACTTCAATTAAATTCAAAAATTTCTAGCCTATAATTAAGTACTAATTAAAGACTAATTTGTACCAACAAAAAGAATTGTACCTATCCCTGTTTAGCCGTAATTTAAGCTTTAAAAGAGTGGGTGCAGGCAGTAGTTCAAGCTACCACGTCAACTTCAATGGAATTCAGCCACTTCAATTAAATTCAAAAATTTCTAGCCTATAATTAAGTACTAATTAAAGACTAATTTTATTATTATTATTATTTATAAGAGAAAGGCAGACAGCAAATTTGTACCAACAAAAAAAATTGTACGTAATTTAAGTTTTAAAAATAGGGGAGCTGGCGACGCTAAAGCTAGCCACCCCACTTAAAATAAATTCAAAACTTTGAGCCTACACTGAAGCACTAATTAAAGACTAATTTGTACCGACAAAAGAAAATAAAATAATCTATATTTCGAATAGTTAATATTTTATTTACCCCTGCATCCGGATACTTAATCATACAACAAACCTTAGAAAAGTTCACTTTTTATACAATTTTGCCAGTTTTTCAGATGTTTCATATACTTATAGTCACCGTGTCATATAGCTTTGAGTACCCTGGTTTTTCTAAGTTCGTCATATGTTTAATTAGTAGTCAGTTTTTCGTTAAATAAATTTTATAAAACCACTTACCACGTGGCAAGCTTCAAAGAATTGTTCTTAATAACATTTACATTCAGATAATCATGAAAATTTGGTTGGTACAAATTAGTCTTTAATTAGTACTTAATTATAGACTAAAGATTTAAATGAGGTGGGGGTGCTGCCATAAGTTGAAGCTAGCAAACCCACTTTTGAAACTTAAATTAATAAATAAATGAAGCAAACATTTTTTTATTGATACAAATTATTCTTTAATTATAGACTAGTATTTTTTTTAATTTAATTGAAGTGGGGGTGCTAGGTTCAGCTTCTGCCAGAACATCCATTTTTTAACTTAAATTAGTACGACTAATCCTGTTTAGATGCAAGTTTTTTTTATTGGTACAAATTAGTCTTTAATTAGTACTTAATTATAGGCTAATCATTTTTGAATTAAATTGAGGTGGCGTTACGAATCTGACATCTATAATAGTACGATATGCAAATTGTTATTATTTAACATAATATGTTAAATTACGATAACAATTAAATGGTTTCAAACAATCAATTTTGTAAGGATTGTCTTAAGACTATACGAGTTCGTACATTACAAAAAACATATTTCTATATAAAAGAAACGTGAATGGCGTGGATACCGCTGTCCAAAATGTTTATCAATGTTTTTACGATTTTCTGTATCAGAGACTTAATAAATAACTGAGTGACTAACCCACGGCTTAGGACAAAGCAAATACCCTCAAGCACGTAAAAACAGTTTGGATAATAACAGATACTTTATTCATTTTTGGAATACAGAATGGGTGTGCGTCTTAGTTTATCGCCAACAACCCCACCCAGGATTAGAACTCAACATTGCCTTTTCAAATTGTTTCCCGGCAGGTTTACTTGGTGAGTGGTGCCCAGGCGGGAGACTCGAGCAAAAGAAAGTATCGCTAATGCAGACTAATTAACTTCACTTCCACCAGACTGAAGAGGTATAATGAGGCTGTAGTAGCTTCTGCTCTGCTTCTCAGTACTCTTTTGTTCATGTCTTGACTTCGATACGAAGCATAGACAGTTTACTTAATCCCATCTTCAGATCGAGATACTTTTCGAAATCAAGAGATTTCAAATGTCTGTCTGTCAAACATCGCTTTTTATAATATTTGCTAAAGAAAGAAAGGATAAGTATCTCACACCAAGACGGTACGAGACGCGCCTGTCAGTTTTTGCTATCTCTGCTACCGACCATACGAAGGGGCAGGCTGCGAATGGCTTTCGGGTTGTTTATGACTTAATCGAGAATTCAAGGCAGTCATGTAAAGTTTAGATAATACATTGCAGGAATACATCGCACTGGTTTGAGAAAGCTGAATGTTGACATTTCTGAAGATCTTTTCTTCGAGTACCGCAGCCTATCGATCATAGTTTACGTGAAATCTGCAATTTACACCATCATATTCAACTCTCTATACTGAGACAAGCTCTAAACTTTGTCGAAATTGGGCCCAAAGTGGAAAAATTGAAAGGGAGAATCAAGCGCCTGTGTCATTCCGTTATGATTAAAAGGCCATCTCGATTTGCTTTATGACAGTCTATATCACGAACCCAAAGAACTAAATTAATTCGATTTCAAATGGGTTGTTTCAGTTCGATATAACAGACATTTTCGAAGTCCTGCTTTACTGATAATTTATAGCAATCCACTTAGTTATTAATTCCGGAGCGGACACCTGGTTCTTATGCACGTATGGTGCTGAGCTTCCTTCTTTAATACATATTTAATCACTCTTGGGATTTCGTGACTTGTATTATAAAGGAGTTACGATCACTAGAAGCCTCTATAATAGTTTCTATCGTGGTCATTTTTTTGTAATCATGCTTTTATTTATGGACCGATTTTCTTCAAGTTCGGAAAGATATGTTTTTCCAAATTTATTACGGAAAAGTAGTAGAGTTTAGCATTTTACGCATTTCAACATGTCTCAACGCGAACGTGAACTGTTTTTTATTGAGTTGAAACGAAAATGATTAAGTAATAGGACTTACAAATCAAGTTTACATGCTTTTGCAAATAACAACTCTACAAAGAAGAAAAATACTCAATGAGTCGCCTATAAAGTGTGAATGTAGGCCTATAACTTTTCGTCTGAGATTATCTTTATAAAAGCAACGACTATTATCTGAAATCGCAAAAAGTCTATTTGTCAGTATTAAACTCCTCGAATTTATGAGTTAGTTTCAAGATAACAAAGTTTGTTAAAAAAATCAAAAGTATTATCTAACGATCTACAGAGAAAGAAAAACAAGAAGTTATCAATCTGTAATTTATAGAATCTGTGATTTATTAACAAAGTAAATTCGGTTGTATAAGTTTCAAATCTTTAACAGAGATTCATTTTATTAAATGGAGTTTGAAATCTTACGAATTATACTCTAGAAATATTATTAGGTAGAATGAAATTCGATATGTAAACCAACCCCTTTGACATCAATAGAAACGTGAGCAAATATTTGAAATTGGGTTTTCCTATAAAAACCGGAACTTCCTGAATTATAATAACTTTTATGATTCAGTATATATACTACACAGCAAATTTTATAACAAGGAAAAAATATACAAAATAGCGTTTAGAAAAGGAAGAAAGGCGATCGTTTTGATGATAAAGCATATAAAAAGGCGAATTCAAACACACACACACCACAAAAAAATTTAGATATTTTTGTGTTTTACGAAATGAAAAGGCAAGCTGCGTTTACCTGAGCGTAATAATTTCCATTCACGCCCTTTAACAATGACAGATTCGTTGATAATTTCTGGATCGATACATAAAAATGTGCATGCAACAAAGTATTTAAGTAGACGGTGTATATATAAAAGTTTTATACCGTGGTGGGCAATGTTTTAAAACTAGGACAAGTAACAAACAAAATTCTAACTTCAATACAACGATACATTATTTATATTACCCTTTACAACTGGGGTCAGGGTCAGGATGGTACCAAAAAGTTCATTTTATATTCTGTCAAATAAAACGATTGTCGGCACGTTATTTTAGATTACTTACGTAAAAAAACAATGTGCGTAATTAGGGTCAGCTTTTAAATTGATATTAGTGTATTAAGACTTTTTGGACAATCTCAAACTGTTTTTTTGTTACTATTTTCATCCAAACCATCAAGTGTTAAGTAATTTAATGAATTGTATTGTAACGTTCTTTTTAAAATAATAACAAAAGTGCTGTTTAAATCGTCTATTAATAAGAAATATTTATTTACAAACACTAATGAATACACTATAAATTAACGCTATGATTATAAACCACTAAAACTATAATGAATTTCTAATACAACATTTATCTTTACATTTACTATTTATTTCGTGATACCCATCTAATTACTCGCTGTTGACTGCCCCTCTTTTATCCACGAAGTCGATTTTATACCCTCATATAATCGTACCAGAAGCCGCTGGAACCTACTATGTATTTCTGGAAGGCGCTAGATAAACCGCGTCTGGTTTACATGCTTGGTGCGATGCGTCATTCTCTCGAATGCTGTAGAATATTCCATTTGTTATGTGAAGAAGAGGTTCTTTCTTTTTCTCTCTTGTTACAGTATTATTCGAAGAGTATCTGTGTTATGATTGTCATATTACTATTTATGTTGACTACAGCGCAAATGGGTTTTCAACTAGTCCGAAAAACTTCAACTTTCTTCAACGTTTTGTTAAAATAAACATCTGCATATATTTTATGCGGCACCCTTGTCGTTTGTATGCTGTCTTAAAAGAGAAGACGCATAAGAATCGGACCATAAGTAACGAGCGCAATTAACCAATTCCTACTGTTTCAGTGCTATGATTAATTGCATTGCAAACGGAACATGCACTCTAAAAAATACCGGTAAATTTACCCTAAAAAATGGAGGCAACTATGTTACCTCCATTTTTTGGGGTAAATTTACTTCTAAGTGTAATTTTCATAGGAAGTGGGAAATTTCAATATTAGGTAAAGTTATAACTTTACGCAGGTGTTTTAATGTTAAAATGTAAGATTGCATTGAGATCGTAATTTTAATCTGTAAATTTATTTAAAAAGGAAACATGACAATGCAAATTTAACCTAATATTGAAATTTCCCACTTCCTATGAAAATTACACTTTGAAGTGAATTTACCCCAAAAAATGGAGGTAACATAGTTGCCTCCATTTTTCAGGGTAAATTGAAGGGGAATTTTTTAGAGTAATGCAAGCTGGTTTCCAATATTGATATTTCCTTTATATTATAGAAACACGTAACAGTAGTAGCATGCAAGATGTTAAAAGGCAGATAATTCAAAAGGATATTTGCCCCCCCCCCCCGCCCCCAATCGGTCAAGAACGAAAGACCTAAAATAAGCAAAAGTAATCGATAACTTTTCGATATTTTACTTACAGATTTTTTCTATTTTCATTTGACATGTGACCTGAATTATGTTTTAAATGATTTGGAGACCAGTATAAGAATTTAGAATAAAGTATTTTTATTGAGAAAAATACAAATTTGCCAAAACCACAAGTCGACAAATTAATTTTCTAATTGACAATATGCTTCACTACATTTTTCATGTGCAAGATAAAACCAAGGTCTCGCTAAAAATGCACTTCTAGCATCTTACTGTAAAGTAACTTTCAAGTTTATAGCAGTTTATAACGTTCTAGCATTCATTACATTTAAGTATTACAAAAAGGGGATATTATAATACGCCTTGGAATGATTATTATTATTACAATTAGAATATTCCATCTTTTGAATACAGTTTTTAAACATTTATAAATAAAGATATTTTTTATATATTAGCCTATCACCTATGTAACTCACGAAACGATGGTTGAAGTAAAAAAAGAGAGGGGGGAATATGCAATGCACTTGCTATCTTGCCATTATCGGTTGTGATACCGCAGTTTTAGGTTTTGGTTTTTGAATATAGCATTTAAATATTAGTAGTTGACTGTTAGATTTGAAAATAACAGACGCAAGTTTAAGATTAAACATTACTTCTTCAAATACAAGTAATGTTATTATAAAAGTCAAAATAAAATTTGTTGTTTTCCTTTTGTCCTCGTATGTCCTGCTTTGGTAAAGGTTTTGGCAAGAAATTGTCCTACATTACTGTTTGGGATATTTGGCAACGCTAGCTGCACAGAGTAGGCGTAATATTTGGAAATACCTGGGAATACTTGGGAATAATACTTGGAAATACCTAGGAATATTTGGAAATATCTGGGAATACTTGGAAATACCCGATGTTTTTTGAACGTATTCCCTAAAACTAGAAATCACTGAAGGTCCTTTTGGGGAGTGGTTGAGCCCTCGGGATTAACGACTGCTGGAAATCACTGTACACTTTACTGGGAATACTTGAGAATACCTGGGGATACTTGGAAATACTTGGAATCACCTGGGAATATTTGGAAATACCTGAGAATATTTGAAAATACTTGAGAATACTTAGAAATACCCGATGTTTTTTAAAGTATTCCCAAAAGCTGAAAATGACTACGTTTTTTAGGGAATGGTTGACTCCGAGGGGTAAACCACTGCTGGAAATCAGTGTACACTTTGCTGGGAATACTTTGAGAATACTTGGAAATACCTGGGAATATTAGGAGATATCGGGGAATATTTGGAAACTCCTAGGAACACTTGGAAATACCTGATGTATTTAAAGTATTCCCAACAACTGGAAATCACTGTATGTTTTTTAAAGAGTGGTTGACTTCTCAATTTTTTACCATAAGTTAGGCCTATTATACTAAACCAGCTGATACATTTTGTATGACTATTTTCGCTCTCGTCTTTCTCTAATTATTATTGCTACACTAACAAATCCATTGACTTGTGATCATTGAATTGTAAGAGATCTACGAAATCTTTATGTGTTCACCTATTCAAAGTGTTACGGTGCTTGAATAACACTTTCCTGAATACTTTCCAAAGTAGGAAATAAGCTCGATTTGTATTCTATTACAAACAGAAACACCAACTAAAAAGCATACACACCAAAAACTAAAAATATTAAAATTATAATTTCTAATCACTATACAGAGTCTTTTTATTTAGTCTACAGCTAAAGAACTAGTCTACTTTGTTTATGGTTTTTGATATATATGTATGTATCTGGTGGATGCAGTTGATGTTCTAACTTGTAAGAATTTCGGTAAAATTGATAGAAGCGGGAAATGCTAATGGTATCATGCTGCTTTGTTGTCAAAAAGAGAGCTGCAATTTATTATACGTTGATTGTTTAGAGTTGGATGGTAACTGAGGTAGAGGTTGAGTTAATGGAGTTCATATTGCAGATTATTTGTTCTGGTTGCATTCTGGTAGCACAGACACCAAGTAAAGGTGTCACTTATAGTACTCGATGATGGACAGCGATTCGCAGTCGATTGATGGGTCAGATAGTGGTACGATTGGTAGAACCAACTATATGCTGTTGGCGTGCAGAAGATAGTTAAAAGTGAATGGTAATAACTAACGATGATTATAGTAATAGCCCAAAAACTCGGAGACGTTCATTAACTAACGGCAGTGATGTCACTTTTAGGTTCTCCTTTGCAGGAGACGCTATAAAAGGAAAAGTATTCAAATGACAATGGTGGAAGCGCAGTTGGTCAGATTTCTAGTCTATTAGTGGTCTAGCTTCTAGTTTAGTACTGGTCGCTCGTAAACCATTTGGTGTGGCTGACAGCAGTGGTGACATAGGCGAGGTGGTAGCGCGTTAAGTTGACAGTTGTAAATGGCACCGAGTTTCCAAATCATCTCAATTTTTAATCACGAAGTGAGAAAAATTGAATGATGGACTAGGTAATAGACTGAGGTAGCCTCAAGATCATTTGATCATCGAATGTAGTACTTGGTTATAGTCATCATCCCTAATACATCATTCCAAGTCTAAATCACTGTCGCTCTCGATGTCCTTCAGTCTTGTAATAGTTTAATAAAAAAATCACGTCAGCCAACGACATGTTCAAGTACTCATATACAGGGTGATCTTCATGAAAATAACAAGAGTAGTTAGTATTAACATAGGTCCGAAAATACTTCCTCATCGAAATGCAGGACGTTGAATATTGCAGTAAGATAATAATTTTTTCAATTAAGCTAGGAACTAATTGCGAATTAAGTTTTGAAGATTATACAGTATGTTTGTATGATATGGACTAGAGCAAGCAGTTTTGTCTCTACCAGTGTCGTAGAAACACGAGTGTATGTAGTTGTTTAAGGAGAGAAAATAGCGCGCCACTGTTTTTTTTTGTTTTGTTATAATTTCTAAAACGCCCAAAAAGTTTCTTACTGAAAAAGTCTCTTAAGTTTTTTTCGTATTATTAACAGTTTTCGCGTTAAACGCGCTTTCAACAGAGAAAACATGACTAGTTGTAATCTTGTTATTTATGTTAGTGTCAGCTAGAGTTCCTGAATGAAAACTTTAGCTATGTTATTTTAGAGTTAGGGCACGGATGTCAAAATCTATATCCTTCTAGGCCAAAACTAAGCTGTCTGAAACAGAGAAATTTTTTTATCTCTTTTTACTTTAGTGACAAAGTTCAGCAGCTGTGTACGTGTGTATGTTATAAATTTTAGGTTACGCTTTATGCCATGTTTATTTTTATGCAAGTAAAGGTTTTTAATGTGCACATGTATTTACTGTTTATAGAGAATTTTTAAAACTCCTATAGTATATCAATTTTCTAACTAATAATTTACGACAGCTTTTAATAAATAAATTAACTGTACCCAATTTCAGATTTATATAATTGTCATATTGACAGTTTAATTTACTAAACCAATTTTCATGATTATCAACCTTCTAATAAATAGTTTCAAAACATGAAATGTCACTAGGAAAATTTGACATGCGTGACTTGACTCTTATAATAGCAGAGAGCTCAGGTTAGGTCAGTAGCTAAATAGTTGTTTGTTTGATTGTTTGATTTTGAACGAGGAATCAAGATGGCGGAGCATCCTTCGTACCTCATGGCACCGATTGCTATGATCATTTGGCCGACCCTACTAGAATTTAGCCGAATCTGGGGGAATTCCACCCCCAGTCGGGATTTTTAACGTGCCAAACATCGTATTGACACGGGACCTACAGTTTTACTTCCTATCCGAAAAGAAGGCATGTTTTTAAAATTTTCTCCGCTATGAAAAATTACCAGCTCGGCCGGGGATCGAACCTGCGATCTTTGGATTTTGAAGCAAACATGCAAACCACTAATCCACCGAGGCTGGCAGCTAAATAGTTATTTGCCCAACTAGTGCAGAAAACGATTCTTTTCACTCGAGCTCGAAGCGCCTCTCGAGCGTCAGCTACTGACTACTCTTCAACTTTATTCTACAAAATATACAATGAATTACTGAACTGCGAAAATTTGCTTCTCGATAAATTAACTGCCGAGAACTTGCGGATCTTTAATTTTTTCCCTCTCTGGAGAGGGAACGTTAATTTTTATCCAATACACAATACACTAAAAATATCAGCAAAAACGTTTTACTTAGTTATTTATACACATCTATTCTTCATAAATCAGAAGCAGAAACAACAATCAGTTTTTCCGTCCTAATATATCTTTTTTCATGTTTATTGTTTCCAGCCTTATTTTGTGGAACTCCATAATCATGAAATAAATAAAGATTAGTAAAAGTTTCACAGTTTTATTAAAATACAACCTGACAATATTGTTTCGACAGCTATGCTGTCATTATCAAAGGTAATATAATTATAAACAAACACACGTCGCTAAGGTAGATACAAAATAGGTAACTAGATAAAATAATAATAATAATAATAATTAAATATCTAATACTTCCAGTAACGGAGAATTACTGAGCTCAAGTTGTTCATTCATTAAAGGTACCCTGAGTTTGTGTTTGTATATCTCAAAGGCTTCTAAAATGTCTAATTTGCGTTTGTTATTACAAAAATGTAGGAATTTAATATTATTTTGAGGAGTCATTGTGTGATTTTGTTCTAAAAGGTGTTTGGCGTAATTCGATTTAAACTGTGATAATAAAACTGTGAAACTTTTAATAATCTTTATTTATTTCATATATTTTTTCATGTAAACCTAGATTATTCTTCAATTCATTGTAACTGTAAAGCAATCGTTTAGTTGTTTTTCATCCATTACTGCAAACAGGGGCGGATTTACCATTTTCGAGGTCCCAAGCTAAAACTTGCTTGAACGCCCCCCCTGTCGTATTGTCTCTAATAACATTTTACGAGAAACGGTTGCAGGGAATAAGTACATCTTCGACTATAAAGATTTCATATTTTTATTTAAAATTTAACATTTTTAATAAAAAAAAAATACATTGAGAAAAGAGTAAAATATTTATTATTAAAAAAATGGAATAACACTCCCTGGAACCCGAAGCCCTAAGCTGTAGCTTATTTAGCTTAATAGTAAATCCGCCCCTGACTGTGCAAACGATAGAAGCAACGTTTATTGGAGCTAAGGCTACATTTAATAAGATTTACTAGTAGATGCAATAACCTGTTTTGTCATGAATCGAACCAATACAGTTATCAATAATCAATTACTTGTCAAGTAGTTACTAGTCCATTACATTGGCATTTCCTGTTCGGATGTTTATGAACAGTCGGACTTTATTGTGTGCCTTGGACATTGGTAAATAGTATAATCTAATAAATATCATTTCATAACCGAGAATTTCCACAACGATCATTTACTTGTCATCTTCCAGCTTTGTATCATTGTTTAAAAACCTTTTTTTGGCCAAGCATATACATTATAAAGCCTTTTTAGCCTAAAATATATACATCTGGAATTATCCATGCGTCTTTAAGAAATAAGAGGGGAAATGGAGACACTTCTAAATTGTGTTAGTATCTCCAGTTATTGTCAAATGCTAAGGAAATTTGCGAGAAATTGCTAAAAAACGTTCGACATCTAAAAAGCCTTACATAATTCAATATTCTTCACTGTACGAAAAACCATCAATTATGCAAATAGCTTTCCCCGATATCTCATGCGCCTCTGCTGAAAGAAAATGTATTTTGTCAACAAAAATGATTAGTAATTGTGTTTATAATATTTTAAAGTTTTCTTATTAGACCATAAACGAAGTTTTTTTTTATTATACGGAAAAACAGAATTATTCAAATAATTTAATCTGAAACAATAGACTTTAGGTAACCAACACCTTCAGATAAAATACAAAAACATAGAATCTGTATATAGGAGTAGGTAAAACATAAAATGCTCTCTTGTTCTCGGATTTCTAACACTTTTAATTCTAACTCTGGAAATTGCAACTACGGTATTAATGGGTGATATTAACTATCTATTTTACAGGAAGTAGTTGCATTTCATTACATTTCAACACAGTAAACACGTGTGTATTTGCACTATTATAAACTATACGAATAGAATAAGAAGCTTTTATTTGTTTGTTTTTCTGTACACGTTTTCTTTCCTTGAAGGATTTATCACTTCTGCAATCTTTTTCTTACAAGGATATCATTGTTGGAATATCGTTTTTCAAGATAACCTGAGAGGAAGAACTGAATACGTCGAGATATAGAAACGCCCTATTGAGAATGAAAAATATTTTTGGCAAAAAGCTAGTAAAGATAAGGAGAAAGATTTATGTTAATATGAAATACAGCTAACGTGTAGCAGAAAAATAAACTGAAATATTTACATAATTTAAGAAGCGGAAGGTAGTTACAGAGTAAGATCAATGTGCTACATTGTTACAACATGAACTCATTATTAGTATTAAATATTTAAGATACAGAAAAATAACTTTCAAAAAAGTCAAATTTTCAAGCAAACTAGCTCAAATTATTAGAGCAAAAGATCACAAATTCCATAACTCATGCTATGGACTATTTTTTAATTACTTCAAAACGGTTGTGCTTTACTGACCTGGTATAACAAAGAGCAAAATATTACTTCATCCATCTTGATACCTCCAAAAACTAGCTATAACTTCCCCATGTATTTTCTGGAGAATTACTAACCGGCATGGACGTGACCTTGCCGATTGTGAGTTGAGTATAAAATTATTTATGAAATTCATTTTTAAAGTGTACTGCCAAAGCTGTAGAATCTTTATCATTAATGTCATTTTTGTGTTAGTTAACTGACTAATAATTTTTGCGAAATTTGACCAACATATATTAAATTACAGTTATTGCAAGAAATTTGATAAACTAATTTTGACGGTTGGTTAATACGGATTAGAAATTAATGAAAACCAAAGGACTCATTGATGACACAAAAGCAAATAAACTGATTGCCGTAAATAAACAATGCTGTAGCACTGAGATTCTATGGTTTGCCAAAAAAACATTAAATAATGTTTATTTACAAACAATTATTAGTTTATTGAACTCACCAATACAGAAATTATCAACATTTTTGTTTATTCGGTCAAGAGTACCTTTTTGAACAAAACACAAATCTTCCAAATTCCAAATCATCGTAAACAGATATACCTAAACGTAACTTCTGTGTTTACTAACATACTCTTATAGATCAATAATGGAAAGAGATACAAGAAAATTGTAATTTCGAAAACGAAATGTTTCTAAAATTTATTAAATTTATTTTTAATTGTTCTTTTAATGATGAATATTATAAACAAAGAAATGGTATACCATGTGCTCAAATATTAGCCCTATTTTTGCCGATGTAATTTTAGTTTTAAAAGTGACATGATGATTATGGATTAGAATTATTAGTAGGTCGTAACCTAACCATATCTTAATTGATACCGATTACTTTTCAACTGATCAACAATCTACCCATAATAAAACCGAAACAATTATTCATAAAACGTTTCCTAATATTCCACAAATAACTAGCCAAATTATTCGTATATTAAAACCCACACACACGTAAAATTAGTGAGACAGAACATAATTATACTGACAGTTAATAAGCTTTATTCAAGACTAAACGACAAAATTCCTGTTAACGAAGAATTAAAATTAGTTTATCAAATTCCTTGCAATAACTGTAATTTAATGTATATTGCTCAAACGTCGTTAAAATTACCAGTTAGATTTAACCAACACAAAAATGTCATTAGAAATAAAAAGATTTTACAGCTTTGGCAGCACACGTAGAAATTAAATTTCATAAAATTAACTTTGTCAGTAAAAATATTACATTAGCAATGGAAGACGATAATCAAAAAAGACTTACTATTTTTGGAACTGTGTTATATTAATCAAAATTCTTGTAGTATGAATCATAATTCAGACGTGCAAGGACATCTTTCGAAAATTGAGTACGTAGCACATTCTTGAAATTATGTAAGCATTAATCATTATAGTTGCATTATGTATACAAGGTGTAACTAATGTAAGTATAAACCTCGCAATGGGGAGTATCTGTAATGATTTAGAACATATTTTCCTTATCAATGCTTCCTGCTAGGTTTCGAGAACTTCGTCTTTCAAATTTTAAGTATACCCGGTGTACTCACATTACATTAAAAATGCGAAACAAGCAAAACAATTTTTTAAATTGTTTATTTGCTTTTTTAATTAAATTTTAAAAAAGATTTGTGTGCCAGTTTATGTGCAACTGGTGTGCAGCCTGCATGCAATTTGCGTGCAATTTGTGTACAATTTTTTGGGTACAATCTTTTGTGTACAATTTGTGTAGTGTTTGTGTACAATTTGCGTACAGTTCGTGTGCAATTTGTATGCAGTTTTGTACTGTTTGTGTCCAATTTGTGTACTGTTTGTGTACAATATAAGTATAATTTGTGTACTGTTTGAGTGCAATTTGTGTACTGTTTCAGTGCAATTTGTGTACAATTGTGTGCAATTTATGTACAATTATGTGCAATTTATGTACAATTGTGTACAATTAGTGTGCAATTTGTAAGCAATTTGCGTACTAATTGTGTGCAACTTGCATACCATTTGTGAACAGTTTGTGTGCAATTTGAGTACTTTTGTGTGCAATTTGTAAACAATTTGTATGCAATTGATGTGCAATATGTATGGAATTTATTTGAAATTTGTGTGCAATTTGTGTGGAATTTGTGTGCAATTTGCGTATTGTTTGTGTACAATTTGTGTATTGTTTGTGTACAATTTGTGTACAGTTCGTGTGCAATTTGTATGCAATTGTGTACTGTTTGTGTGCAGTTTGTGTCCAATTTGTGTACTGTTTGTGTACAATATGAGTATAATTTGTGCACTGTTTGAGTGCAATTTGTGTACAATTGTGTGCAATCTATGTACAATTAAGTATAATTAGTGTGCAATTGATGTGTGTACTGATTGAGTGCAACTTGCATACCATTTGTGAACAGTTTGTGTGCAATTTGAGCACTTTTGTGTGCAGTTTGTAAACAATTTGTATGCAATTGATGTGCAATATGTATGCAATTTATTTGAAATTTGTCCAATTTGTGTACAATTTGTGTGCAATTTGTGTACTGTATGTGTGGAAGTTGTATACAATTTGTGTACTGTTTGCGTGTAATTGTGTACAATTTATGTGCAATTTGTGTGAAATTTGTTGAGATACAGGTATCATCATCATCATCATTAAACGTATCACTCACTAAATAGCATATTATAGCTAAGTTTTGACAATTGGTGGTAAAATAAATTGAGACACGTAAAGTAAATGGTAAATTCAAAGTTTTTAGAATATAAGTAACACCACTGCATGGACATTGCGAGGTTGATTAGGATATACAGAAGAATCTAAAACAATATCGTGCATGCCTAGAATTCTGTTTCAAACTGAGAAAAAACGGCACATGCGGCATGACGGCACTTCGCGGGGTACTAAACATCGGCATCGTGGTTGCTTACTCATCTGGAAATTTGTTTCTATATCTGTTCTCTTTCTTCCGTCATGCTATCTCATGTTGATATGGATCGATAAGTACCCGACCATAACGGACTTTAATTTTTTTTTAATTTTATTTTATACTAAGACAAATTCCAGACGGAGATCAAACGGATTGTTTTTATTGATTTATTGCGTTTTACCGACGGCGACGTTAAAGTTATCGAAGGACAGATAAATGCTCAATTTCTCCACTCAACATCTATCTTCAGCAGCAATTGTTAATGAGAAATGCAAAGATAGATATTTTTCTTTCTGTCCATTGTTACTTAGATAAATTAATAAGGTTAAACTGAAAAAAGAGTGTTATCTTAGTTAGGTAACCTGTGGTAACTGAAATTGAACTGAATAACTCTTCATCACTTCCAAGCTCTCGAGCTGAATAGGAATAGGAAAAGGTAACACCAGCAATGTTCTAACTGTAGTACGCATTTATAACTAAATTATGGAATGCAAGTCTTTCCTGAAGTATAAATCCTGTTCAATCCAGACGAATCGCTTAAATGACGTACTGAAAGAAGACTCGATTTTTCCTAAATTGCACACACGAAAACGAAAAATGAGCGAAATCGTTGCGAGCTTTAACCAACTAAATCGTTGGAAACCTGACAGCAGGATTAAATGTGGACATTGAGAAGATAAGCAAATCTTAAATTGACATTTCATTTCGATTAGTGTTTCAGTTACTCAGATTCTTGGGTAAGATTTGGTAATTACTCTACCTTTAATGAAGTGGGTAAACATATTAATAAAAATCGTGATTTATCAAATTCTTTAAAGGTTGTCGACAATTCTAATAATGTACGTCAATGTACGTCTAGATCAAGATTCCTTTAAAAAAACTAGAATAAGGTTTGAGGGTTTGGAAGTGCATCATTTGTCACAGCAGAATGTTCAGAAGAAGTTAGGTTAGATTTTCCAGAATAAGCGTGATTTCAGTTTTAAGGCGTTGACACCCAAACACCGCTATCTTCACTCTTCACTAATTCTAACCATGACCAACTACTATTAAATTACATTTAATAGAAGTTGGTCATGTTCTAACATTCTACAATGATGCAAATGACATATACATAACTACATATCGATTAAAAAACGCGCGCTTTTCCAAAAAATCGAAAACTTATTTGAGAGCAACACATGTATTTTATTAACTACTGTTTTTATAAATAACAAATTAGGCAAATGATAAACAAGAAGCCCTTTTTCTTAAAATATTCTTGAAGAATTTATTAAACGATAAATTAATTGGGATTTACGATTATCTGAAAATAGGGTCATCTAATGACGTCATTTGAATGAACAGATGTAGATTGGTTTAATTCTAATAAATACAGTTAGGGGGATAAAAGGGACTCAAAGAGTTTGTAAATTTAGGGAAAAATGGAGAGATTTGTTTAATTAAAGGCAACAGTACCTACTATTAAAAAACGGCGCAGAGACCCAAGCAAAGGATAACGGCGGGAAATGGATGTGTGTGCCCTCTCGTTAAACGAAATGTTGAAGTGTACAAACTAGTGTTATAGTAGATTCCAGAAAGGAAAAACAGAGGATCAAGTAGTCTTGTTTATGGGAATGAAAAGTGTTACTGGGGGAAAAACTAATTGAAATAATAGAATTGTACAGGAAACGAGAGGAAACTTTTAAGAAGAAAAAAATGTAGGGACTGATACAGGAAGTCTAAGACTAAACAGCTCCTTTTTTATACAGTTCTGATAAGCGTTTCCGATATAACAGAATAAAAGGGAAACTAAGCAGAAATTTATCTTTGATATTCGTTGGAATTGCGGAAAACGCAATCAGCTTCTTTTTGTTTTGAGGAAACAAATTTCATTTGTAACTGAGATGTTTCTTGAGATTATATTTATGGGAAGTTTTCTTCGGTTGGATTCATGATTTCATAAAGATTTTTTTTATGAATGTAACAATTCAAATATTCCTGTTTCTCTGCTTTTTTGAAAAATGGCGATCTTAAATAATAACCTAACCTTACTTTTAATATAAAATCTCTAAGGCAGATTTCAAAAGGACTTCTAGGGCCCTTATAGAACAGTTGAATTCAAAAACTTATATTAATTTACCTGGACAAAGCTTAAACATATCAAAATTACGCATTCACTCATAAACTCCGAATGTTCCAAAATGTTTTGTGGTTCGTTCTAACAACTTTTACCTGGACTTTAGAAGCTTTATTACAGAAAAAAGTTTCAACAAAGTTGGGGTCCTGTCTTTTGTAAATTCGCGCTGCCATGGTCGCAGGAATTTATACAGGGCTTTTAGGGGTTTCTATAATGAATTAAATTCGTGCGTGTGGTTGTTGAATCGGAGATTAAAATGCGCCCCAAAAATATTTTACCTGAACACCAACCAGCTACAACATCAGTTATTATGAAACCAAAAAATGCAGCACGATTTTATGCAAGAGCTGGTATTTGTGAAGCTCGCTCGATAGTTTATTATTTATTTATTTTCCGGCTAAATTTAGAACATGCACAGAACATAGGAGGCCATTATATGGTGGAATCGCTATTTTTGTTCGGCTAGATACACTCGATTAAACGTATAACATTATAAAAGGAGATTATTGCATGTTGATTTGACACGGTAATAATCCAATAAATCATGCTTGGTTTGAGTCACACATACGTGATTCTTAAACAACACCTATTAACATGACGGTTGCGTCCGCCACCGAAAGGGGAAATTCTTGTACTGATTAAAGTTTTACAGTATTCCCATTCACGAGCCCTACTCCGTATGAATGAAATTGCGCGAAATCTTGTAACAGCAAACATAGAGAAAATTCGTGACGCGTAAAAAGCGCGTCAGGGAAAAGGTTTAATTTTCAAATCGATGTTGGTGGTAGCTGAGTGAGGGTGTCTCATGAAAAGCCCTCGCTTACTAGGTCGCAACTGGCAGGAGGAAAACTGAAGCAAGTGTAATAGGGCGATCAATATAAAGGGTCGTCGACCCTCCGGACTCCCCGGCCTCCATCCCTACATAACATCTTCCCGAACTATTTCTTTAACCACTCCTCCTCCCCTCCTTTCGTTTTCCCCAAAACGGCATCATCTGTCTAGGAAAATTTAATCCACCTGTCTGACCGTACGTATAATATTCCCCCAAGCCCTTGACGAAAGCTACAAATGAATATTGCTGCCAAATAAAGGAAAAATAATTACACGCTGGTAAATATGGTTCCGCAACTCGTCGTTTATGAAATCCTCGGCAATTTCGAAAGTGTTAAGATTAATTGTTATTGTAATGTCTGTTAATGTAAACGTTAAAAACCGTTATCTGTAAAACGTAATCAAAAACCGTTGCTACTTGTGAGTATCTCATTTTTCATTTGAAAAGCGTTTTCATTTTTTCCATTACGATTATTAATTGCACCTTTTACTATTTAGTCTTGTTTACATCACGCATACATAATAGGGCCTTTTATACAGGGGGTTCAATGTTCTGAAGATAGATAGGTAACGTGATTACTCAATAGCTACCAAAAATTCATAGTCACCATTCTATTATTACGGTTTAATGAGTGAAGGCTAGGCTACTATATTTATGGGCATAGATTCGATCCTCTGACTACTTGAAATATTCGTCAATGTTTGAAGATTTCTGTACCTCTTACACTTTATCAGTTATTATATTAAGATCTTTATAACGCAGAGCCAAATGCCTCCGTGACTATGAAGGTGGGGTAGATTCTGAAAGGGCTAGAATTCTATCGTATTCTAAAACCACGCTCGAGAAACTTTAACGGGTATTTATTATTTCACTCATTTACACCAAAAGCAAAACCTTCTGAATTGGTCAGAGACAATATTTAAAACCAACTTATAACTCAATTGTCTATGACTAGGTTTTGTTTGTATTGTGAAATAAGAACCTACGTAACACACTTACCAAGAGCACCAGAGCTCCTCTCCAATATTACCCAGCCAGCACACTGAGGTTATAATGACGTTATTTTTAAGTCATTATTAGTCGACGACGTCATATGACTAATAAATGATGTCCATAAGACGTCATATAATAGGACGTGCGTAGACGTCTTTTGGACGTACAATACAATACGTACAGTCGTACAAGTTTCATTAAAAAGATATTATTTTAACATGGGCCAAGGAATACTGGTCATCTTAAGCAGGTAGATACAATATAGAGATATTTTGACTGTAGTATATAATAAATGTTATTTCCAATATTCAACTATTTATTTATAATTCCTGTCTTAGTCCTCGTATAACACCTGTTACATAAGTTTTGGGAAAAATTCTAGAAGAATATTATTTAAACTCAAGAAACCTTTATTAAGTGAACATAACATAACAATAACTAATGGATATTAAACTTTAACACTTGGCTCCTATATTGCTGCTAGGGGTCCTCTATCCTCAATAAGACGAAGTTTTTGTCTTATGTGCCGCATTAAGGTTTGGACGCTTTCTAAGTCCACTTCTCTAACTTTTTGGAGAATTCTTTGGCGCAATTGTTGTTGATTTCGGGCTTCCCAACCATTATCATATACTTTTGTTGCCAATAGAGCCCAAAAATTTTCAATTGGCCTTGCCTGAGGGACGTTTGGAGGATTATCATTTCTGGGGACATACGGCACATGGTGGGCTTCTAACCAGTCTAGTGTAGCTCTGGCGTAATGTGACGATGCAAGGTCAGGCCAAAATATGTAATCATCATTAGCATGGTGCTGATTAATAAAAACAATCAATTTGGATAAGCAGTTTCGAATATATACTTCAGCAGTCACTGCCTGACCTCTTACATTACCTACATAAACTCTGGATATCCCTGCCGCAGATATCGAGCACCAGACCAAAACTTTGTCAGCAAATTTGGCTTTCTGTTTGTATCTGATATCACTAAGGGTGTCTTCAATGTTATCTGTATAAAAACCTGCATTTCCTGGAATTTCTGCGTGGCTAAAAGTAAAATATTTTTCGTCGTCTAGGATAATTGTCCGGTTGTTGGCGAAGTGATGACGCCTCAAAGCTCTACAGCAACGAGGGATTCTGGCCAATTGTGCGTCAGTATACTTGGGACATTTCTTCCGTTTTCTGTATTTTAGGCCTTTTCTTGCGATGCATCGAGAAATTGTGGCATTCGAGACATGGAAACTGCGGGCAAGCTTACGGGTGGAAACTCCAATGGTGTTTTTGGAACGTTCGGCTACTCTATTAGCTTGAACTTCTGTTAACTTACGTCGACGGCCTGTTTTTGGCAGGTTTACACATGGAATACCCTCTTCACATTCCCGAATTGTTCGATATATCGTAGTTTTTGAAATATTCTGCCCGCGAAAAATGTTTACTATTTCTCGTTTTTGCACCTGTCCAACTAGGTTGTAGATGGACTTTCGAATATCTATTTTATACGCCATTTCACAAATGACAAACAAAATTGTGATATGTCATACAAATTGACAAAACACCTAGCAACATATTTCTCCATAGTTGACTAGATGAATTAGTTTCACTATATCACAGAGCGCATTAAAACATTTTCCCAAAACTTATGTAACAGGTGTTAGGAAGTTTTAATGACTTATATTGACGTCTTTGGGCTGTGACATAATGATGTCATTTTTACGATAATTTGACGTTGTTACTGCCGAAAGAACGGCGACATTATGACGTCAGTGTGCTGGCTGGATAATAGTTTCACATAAACCAGATTCTTTCTTGTGGCTTTGACTTAACCATATTAATTATGTATACTGATATCCTGATGTTTTTAAGGATAAAATCTTAGAATATAAAACTGTAGGAAGGAGCGTAACTACCGCGCACAATGAGCTTTAAAAGCGACGGATATGACGTCACACTGGCCGCCATTAGACACCACCTAAATCTGCTTTTTTTTTAACTCCGACAAATACGAACAAGGGAATTACATTTCATAAGTAAGTATCCGTTTGTTTAAAATATTAAATATAAAATTTATATTCTAAGATTAATTTCAAAATACTATGTTTTAAAATTGAGGTTATGTAGTTTATGTGCACCATTGAACTATATATAAATAACTAGAATGGATGCCTTGTGTAAATAGCTGAGACAAATGAAATTTTATGCAACCCGCCACAATGTAGGATCCTCATCCTTTTCTAACTCAATGATTCAAATTAAACATTTGGTCGCACACAAAATAAAACTTAATCTAAAAAGTTTCACCACGTGTCCTTGCATAATGCAGGTAACATAAGTTAGAAAGAAACGGGAATACTACATTTTTGTCTGTTGCCCCTGACACAACGTTTTCTGATTTAGCGTGCTTGCGCGTCCCTTCCAGTTATTTATATATAGTCAATGATGTGCACATTTCGAGACAGTGAGAACCGCCAATAGAAATCTAATTACAAAACCGGAAACATCTACTCCGCCATATTGAGACCCCATCCCGGTCGTATATGGTAAGATGATTATGCTCCTTCCTACAGTTTTATATTCTAAGGATAAAATGGTTTGCAGCGAGGTTAGGTAAGTAGTGTTAAGTAGGATGGTAAGGGTTTGAGAAACAGCTTATCTTTTTAATTTGACCAAAAATGTTGACTTGATAAAGTTATCACTGATACAGTTCTTGTAGATTATATTTGCCTTGCAGTCGATCTGGTCGTAGTGTATGAGAATGCAGGAAACTTTCTGACATTCTCTATGTGTGCAATGCTCTATCAATGCAATGTGAAAACCATTAACGAATAAGATGCTTATTAAATTTTGAGTAACATTCATTAACGCGAGAGCATTTTGCCTGAGAATATAGAATTCATATTCAAAAGACAATGTGCGACTCACATGTCACAGTGTACAGCAGTTTTTATTCATTATGTTGGCTTCGTTGGAACTTATTATTCGTCGAGAGCCGTGAATGATAGTTCTTTTAAGCTAGTATAACAAAGTGAGTAGAATGATTTCTAACGTATTCAAAATATATATAAATATAGCAGAGCACATTATTTTTATTGTAAATTAATCTAAAAAATTTATAACCTCAAAAATAATTTACTGCTAATTTAGTGCCAAATTAAAAAATTGACTGCTCAGCGTTTAAAAAAATACATTTTGCTAGCTTAAATTAAAGTTAGCAGACCATATTTTTTATTGTAAATTCATGTAAAAAAATTATAACCTTGAAAATAATTTACTGTCCAATTAAAAAATTTTAAACAGCTGCCTTACCTAATATATTCTAGCTTCTAGCAGTGTTTGATGCATTTCGCTTGTTTCATTTAATATTGTTTTTTATTGTTTTAGAGTGCTCGCCGTTTAAAAAACTACATTTTGCTAGTTTAAATTAAAGTTAGCAGACCATATTTTTTATTGTAAATTAATGTAAAAAAATTATAAGCTCGAAAATAATTTACTGCCAATTAAAAAACTGAGTGCTCGGGGTTTAAAAAAATACACTTTGCTAGTTTAAATTAAAGTTAGCAGACCATACTTTTTATTGTAAATTAATGTAAAAAAATTAGAACCTCGAAAATAATTTACTGCACAATTAAAGAATCGAGTGCCCGGCGTTTAAAAAATACATTTTGCTAGCTTAAATTAAAGTTAGCATAGCATGTTTTTTTATTGCAAATTAATGTAAAAAAATTATAACCTGGAAAATAATTTACTGCCCAATTAAAAAACTGAGTGCTCGGCGTTTAAAAAACTACACTTTGCTAGTTTCAATTAAAGTTAGCAGACCATATTTTTTATTGTAAATTAATGTAAAAATTATAACCTCGAAAATAATTTACTGCCAAATTAAAAAACTGAGTGCTCGGCGTTTAAGAAAATACACTTTGCTAGTTTAAATTAAAATTAGCAGACCATATTTTTTATTGTAAATTAATGTAAATATTATAACCTCGAAAATAGTTTACTGCCCAATTAAAAAACTGAGTGCTCGGCGTTTAAAAAAATACACTTTGCTAGTTTCAATTAAAGTTAGCAGACCATATTTTTTATTGTAAATTAATGTAAAAAAATTAGAACCTCGAAAATAATTTACTGCCCAATTAAAAAATTGAGTGCTCGGCGTTTAGAAAAATACATTTTGCTAGTTTAAATTAAAGTTAGCAGTCCATATTTTTTATTGTAAATTAATGTAAAAATTATAACCTCGAAAATAATTTACTGCCAAATTAAAAAACTGAGTGCTCGGCGTTTAAGAAAATACACTTTGCTAGTTTAAATTAAAATTAGCAGACCATATTTTTTATTGTAAATTAATGTAAATATTATAACCTCGAAAATAGTTTACTGCCCAATTAAAAAACTGAGTGCTCGGCGTTTAAAAAAATACACTTTGCTAGTTTCAATTAAAGTTAGCAGACCATATTTTTTATTGTAAATTAATGTAAAAATTATAACCTCGAAAATAATTTACTGCCCAATTAAAAAACTGAGTGCTCGGCGTTTGAAAAAATACATTTTGCTAGCTTCAATTAAAATTAGCAGACCCTATTTTTTATTGTAGATTAATGTAAAAAAATTATAACCTCGAAAATAATTTACTGCCCAATTAAAAAATTGAGTGCTCGGCGTTTAAAAAAATACACTTTGCTAGTTTAAATTAAAGTTAGCAGACCATACTTTTTATTGTAAATTAATGTAAAAAAATTAGAACCTCGAAAATAATTTACTGCCCAATTAAAAAATTGAGTGCTCGGCGTTTAGAAAAATACATTTTGCTAGTTTAAATTAAAGTTAGCAGTCCATATTTTTTATTGTAAATTAATGTAAAAAAATTATAACCACGAAAATAATTTATTACCCAATTAAAAAATTGAGTGCTCGGCGTTTAAAAAAATACATTTTGCTAGTTTAAATTAAAGTTAGCAGTCCATATTTTTATTTTAAATTAATGTAAAAAAATTATAACCTCGAAAATAATTTACTGCCCAATTAGAACATTGAATGCTCGGCGTTTAAAAAAATACATTTTGCTAGCTTAAATTAAAGTTAGCAGCGCATGTTTTTTATTGTAAATTAATTTAAAAAATTTATATGCTCGAAAATAATTTAGTGCTACTAAACACAATAAAACAATTTTTTTGTTTATTCATTTATTTAACTTTTTTTTTAATAATTTAATAATATAGTGCTTTTTAAGTTCTACCTTAGTGCTCAAATAAAAAATAGGGTGCTTAATGTTTGAAAAAGAATTTGCTAGTTTAATTTTTAAAGTTAACAGAGCATATTTTTTATTGTAAATTCATGTAAAATAATTTATAATGCAATCAATTTTGTGCGACTAAATTGACGTAATAAACAATTTTTTTAAAGTTTATTTAATTAATTAACTTTTTTTTTCTTCAATAATATAGCGCTTTTTAAGTGCTACCTTAGTGACCAAATAAATTATTGAGTTCTGAATGTTTAAAAAAACATTTTGCTAGCTCAAAGTAAAGTTACCAGAGTAAATACTAAATTAATTTTTTAAATTAGTTTACAATAAAAAATATACGCTGCTAACTTTAATTTAAGTTAGCAAAAGTTTTTTTAAACTTTAAGCACTTAATTTTTTAATTGGGCACTAAATTAGCACAAAATTTTGAAATAAGGGACTCTGAATGATTGTTAGAAGAAAAACAAAGACTGCTTAACTAAGAACAAAACTTTAATTAGTTATTTAGACGCACTTACACAGTCATATGATAGGGCTTCTACATAATCACTTTTCAGCATTAATCTTGCAAAAATAATTCAGCTAGGGATTTCATTTCACTATCTGTAATGTACTGTACATTACAGTATAGTCAGTTGTGCTTAAAAAGCAGAAGAGAATAAAGAGCAAAAATAGTAAACCTAAGTACGTTGTTTGTATTTGGCGTTTCAATAGACGTATTCTATAGGCATATTGTAGACTAAACAACAGACTATAGATTTAAGATTATCGGCTGTATGACATACATTTGTAGACCATAGACTGTAGATCACGTACTATTGACTGTACACTACAGACCACAAACTATTTACTGTAGACTACAGACGTAGACTTTTAGACTCATTGTCAGCATACCGTAGATCATAGCCATGGAACGTAGATATGGACTACAGATAAATTACAGATTGTAGATTATATATATCAAAGACTTAGACTATGCTGGGATAGTCATGGATGAAATGGTCAAAATTCAACTTTCGAATTTCAAAGAAATAATTACACACAGTTACGGGAGTGTATCAAAAAACGTTAAAAAACAAGATTATCCTTGATTGATTATCCAAGATTATGTCGCAATAACCAGTTCAAACTCGGTATGTGAACGTAAAATGTCATTAGAAACATTTTTTCCTAATAAGATTTTTCCATATTTTAATAAATAAAAGCAAATTAATATTTGAAAGCAGAGGTGAGTGCTCCACGTTTTTTTTCAAACAGAATAGCAAAAAAATTTACCATGTGGACCCGACTTTATAGCGGACACGCATAATCGAAATATAAAAGTAAAAGGAGTTTCAAAGTAACCCCTTTGGCCGCTTATTTTTTTAATAGTTTATTAGATAATTTAGAAACGAAAATCTTCTAGGTCGGGAATATCCCATGGGTGATTCTATATAATTCGTCATCGAATGATGTAAATTAAAAAATATATAAAATTCCAGTGCATATTTTGCTTGGTTCCGTTAAGAATGCCCCCTATGTTATCCCACGTTGATTCTAGAAGATATTTGAAGTATAGTATTTAATTGTTCTAAATACACCTATGCTACTAGATACTCAATATTGTTTAATACATGAATATAAGAGCCCGATAAATTCTATTTTAAGAAACATTAAGTATAATTATACTTCCTAAAGTTTATATATTCTGTTAGTCCTTTTTTTTCAAAACATTATTGCAATTCGTGCCACGTTTTTAATATTACGCCAAGCAGTGATACTATTTATAAGTTCTGTACTGTCTTAATAATTTCTAAGAATTTCGATCATGGAACAAGTCATAATCGAAAAGTAAATCAAGACTTTGTATAGCATCAATTTCAACGAAACTCCTATTGACGCACATACAATATCTTCCAATCAACTTTAATTAATTCATTTGGTTTAAATCACTGACATTCAACAATATCTCTGCAGTATCAAATAGTGTACAACAATAATTAAAAATTCATTACACTTTGCTCTTGACCTTTTCTAATCATTTCGGTTCTGCTTCTCCTAATATATCATTCTTTTTCCTGAACTTGACAACCCTAATAAGCCCCTGAGAGTAGAGTAAATCTAATAAAAGCTTGTTTCTAGACACACATACATAGAAAGAATGTAAGAGAAAAGTAACAATTATTGTTAGAGTAGTCTCGACATGTATTAAACCGGTAAGGATTACTCTATTCCACCAGTGGCGTGCACGCCACCGGGGTTTTCTGACCTACTTGATAGTGG
The DNA here is from genome assembly GCA_929113105.1 of Agrypnus murinus. Classification (NCBI taxonomy): domain Eukaryota; kingdom Metazoa; phylum Arthropoda; class Insecta; order Coleoptera; family Elateridae; genus Agrypnus; species Agrypnus murinus. The sequence continues at coordinate 171,131,062 of OV816026.1, read as the reverse complement.
CAGTTTCCTTAGCTAGCTATTGATCTCCTGTCGCATTACGTCCGTTCCGCATAGTCACGACATATTGTTCTTATTATTTATACTTTTCATACCCCCCTCAGTCCATCCTATACAGATGGAAATAATAAAGTAACTTAAATAAGGCTTCAATTAGTTTTCTTTAGAATGGCGTAAAGAAAACATGAAAAGTTGAAAAGGGCGAGAGTCCCGCGAGTCTTTTTATTCTAAATACTGTTTGCTCTTTATTCTCTTCCCTTTTCTTTATCACCACCAAAAGGCACAAAAGAAGTCCTTAGCACGAATGAAACACTTTTGAACTAACTTTAGTCATAGGATAAGTATTGATCCAGCAGAGGCTTCTTTAAAAAAAATCTTCAGTAGTATGTACATGGAGTTGATTAATGTTGAGATTAAGTTGCTTGTTTTTATTTTCAGAAACAAGCCATGCTGGTGAGACAATTAGAGGAAGAGTTGAGGATGCGAATGCGAGGACCTAGCATAGAGATGCAACAGCAAATGGAGGCACTTTATCAAGAAAACGAGCATTTAACTAGAGAGATCGCCATTTTAAGAGACACTATTAAGGTGCTTATTGCTTTATTTCTTTTGTTGTTGTCCTAGAATGTAAGTACATATACACATAGTTGAGATGGTATATAGTTGATCCATTTAAATAAGGCATGCAAGATAGCAAATAGTAATGTGAGGTTCTAGAAAATAGTTTTCAGATATTTCCTTTTATGATGCATTTCATTTTTAATCAGTTACCATCATCCACATCCATCTTATACATTCTTCACATACACTTGATCTCTTCCAGTTTTACATAATATCGCTTTTTTGGGGTTATATAAGCATCGCCTTGAATATTCTCTCTAAAACTCCCCGTCGAGAGAGATCGTAACTTTTTATAATTCAACACGTTTGAGCTTAGAGTACCGCGATAACCCCATTTAAGGCAAGTTTGCTAGCGGTGATTTTTCGGAGTTACTTGTAAAAGCAAAACATATCCTGTTACATAAGTTTTGTAATACATACGTGTGTAGATTTGACTTAATTCTATATACACGCACTGAATAATAAACTTCTAGAATCTTTCGATGACAAAATCGTTAGGAACCAAATTAAATTTTGATGTGGTCATAAATTATTATCAGTAGAACTTGGTATAGAAGGGTCGACTTAGACCGTTCCTTACCGGCTGTATGTACTTCCTTTGCGTGATGATCTTGTCGAACATGATTTATGACGAAAAGTTAGTCCAAACTACATTGAAGCAAACAATACGTAGTTGGTATTATTAACAGTTAGTCTAATCAATCAAACCATTAATATTTCAGTAACCAAAGCTGTTTATATAAAATTATCGACAACAAAAGTTATTCAGCTATTGGTGCTAATATAAGGAAAATTAGGTAGGTTGAAGCATTTCTCAGATCTAAGTTAAACGATTTGTACGTTTATGAAAATTCACGTGTTGGGAATGGAAGAATATTTGTTTAACATCGATTTCAGTGTTTTAATTCTAATTATTTATTTATTTATTTTAATATAAATATTAATTAATTTAATTAGGCCATTCCATGAATATTCCGCTTGTTTGGTTCTCATTTACCGACACATTCCGAACTAATTAAAAACGATTGAAAAACTCCTAAATTGGTAAATTAAATCAACCTCTATTATTTATAAATCTAAACTAGTCTATATTACGAAATCTTTCACTCGAGATTTACGCAATCAACTATACAACACTAAACAGAATTAATCGTTAATCTTTAACTTAACGTGCCTAAGCAGAAAACTGCAAGCTCAAACGAATGCTATAATATAAGCATGCAATTACCTATTACCTATGCATTTAGTGGGAAAGAAGACAGATTTTAGGTTAAAAACTGACTATTTTTATTTTATTTTTTGATCGAGAACGCAAAGTAGCTATTTACAATCGAATGCCGTGAGTCGATTTTTACAGCACGACAACTTGGTTTGAGTTTGGAGAGCTGTAATAGTTATTTACATTGCCAGACCGTTACTTAGAACTCTACGTGCGAGCACGGTACCTAACAGGCGAGCGAATACCGAGCTTGTTATCCGTGCACGCACGTAGGGTTCGGGTAACGGTCGAGCATTGTGCAACGTTTTATGGTATACCGACTCGTAAATCTTTAATAAATAATCCTTTTATTTACTGAAGCAGTACAGCACAATATGTAAAATATATATGAATGTTTTGAATAAATATGTATGTTGCTATGGTATTGATGACAAAGAGCCCATAATCATTTTTACGGGCTTCATAACGGGCTAGCCCGTAAAAAGAATCTTTACCCCTAGAGACAGAGGTCAATAAACAGAAGTTTACGAGTCAATATTCCATAAAATAACTTAACGTATGGAGTTTGTATAAAATCTTTTGGCTGACAAACTTTAAATAATAGTTTTTTAGTCAGAATTGAGGTTAGGTTTTAGATACTCACAAACGTATTAATTTCCATAAAATTAGCCATCAATTGGAGCCTAAATATTTTATCAGGGCTCATATGCCTTCGTTATAATAAACATTTTATCTAAATAATTTAATGATTCTCTTCGTATTGTCGGCATTATTGGCATTTGTTTTCAAACTTAAGAGATGGCGGTGTAACGATTTAAATTTTACATTTTTCTATTAAATCGAGAACTACTTTTGAAAATATTTTAGGTAACAAGTATTTTGTTACATAAACTTAATTAACAGCATTCGAAATAAAGAATTGATGTAAATAAGAGCTCTTCATGCACATAGCATTCAAATTCACTTTAATGTACCAATAAATAGAATAAACACAGAGAGGAATTGCAATGGCGGCTGGTGATAATTCTATTGGAGGGGGCTCTTAATTCTAACAAAATATAAAGAACGTAAAAATTATAAAACTCACCTACATTGCGTCGCTGTTTTCATGTAAGTAGGTACAACCATGATTTCTAGATAATGCAGAACGTCGAAGAGAAAGTTATATGCACAGAAGGAAAAACATTCAAGCACAATAACATAAACAATTAAAATAAAAAGGAAAACACGATAAAAGTTCAATATTAAAACAAAATATATTGTTTGTACACAAAATAAAGTCTTCTGTCTTTCTGCGAGGTAAAATGTTTCATAACTTTTTAATCAAAGTTACTGATGTTATGGAGTAAGCCTTTATTTACTGATATCATCGCTAATGCATTAAGACGCTCTTCGTTCATGGTGTTTCTTAAAAACGTTTTTATCCTTTTAAGAGTAGAAAACCAGCATTGTGATTCGGTAGTAGATATTGGAGTTGTCACAATATAATCGTTAATAGTTTTGATACAATTACCAAACTTGATGCAATTAATTAATCTTTTTAATATATTCCTATTTTTAAGTCCCCTAAATGTTATGTTTTATTATATTTTGTCTATAAACCGAATCTACTTGAGTTGCAATATTTACCGAGTTTAATAAGCAGGGCCGGATTTCAGTTACTGGAGACCCCAGGGCTGAAATTTGGTGGGGGCTCATAATCATTATATACATTAATTATATAATTGATTAGCAAACATATACCAGATTTAAATGTCTTAATTATATTATATTGATACCTTATGCAAAGAAAGTGCCAATTTAGATTTGAAGTGAAAAAGGCAAGGGGTCCCTCACTCTCAGCAATAGGTGTACAGTTTCTCGAGAATAAATTGCTATGAGTCGGAAATAAGAGCAATACTGGGCAATATGGGAAATATAGGAAATAAACAGAAATAAACGGGAATACAGAGGAATAGACGGCAATAAATAGAGATTACGCAGCAATAAATGGGGAATACGCGGCAATACTGAGAAATAAACTCGGCAATAGGAATAACACGCTCCGCTCTTCTCAATTTCCATTACGCATTTTATCTCAAAAAAAAAATAGCGCGGCTAAAAATCTAGGTAGTCATCTGAAGAAGCGGGTGTAATTTTACAGCAATATTAGTGTGTTAGCAAACCGGTCTTGTAGAACTCGTAAAGGAGAACTATGGCGGCATGCAAGGGTTCGTCTATACATCAGAACAATTCGAATATTAAACACTCAATGATGTAAGCCTAGGTCTAGACTGTAAGGGCTGCAGCCGCTTTAAGATATAAGGCTGTTTTTTTAGTTTGTCTGAGAGTTCTACTGAGACGATTTACTTGATTATTTTTTTTTATATTAAAGCTTTCGCTGTGAAGATTAGTCAACACTACCTACTTATTTTTTAGATTTTTCTAATTTTTATATTTTTAAATTCAAATATTAAAAAAAGTTATTTTCAGACGCTCGAGAAAAGCCACTTCCAGCGCCCACTTATTAGTTCCCAGCGTGTTAACTTTTGGAATTACGCTTAATAGACAAACCATTTCCGTCACTAGCGTCTAGGGGTTGAAGTCGTCGATATGTGCAGTAGCTATTTCTAGCAGTTGTAATTTTATATTTCAGTGGTTATAATACTCAAGAAAATATAAAAATCTTAAAATAGTAGACAAAAATCAATTCAAAATAGGAAAAATAGTTATTTCTGAATTAAGGCACCGACTTTTTATCACGAATGTGAATATAATTTAAGAATATTATTTTAATTTTAATAAGTTTCCCACTTGAATTATTGTCTGAAATTGTGAAGTTATAGAAAATTTAAAACAACAATATTTAATTTTTAGGTTAGTTCACTTCCGGTAAATAACTAAAAAAAACTACAAAATATTTGCGAAAAATTAATTAAATTTATATTATAAACATACTACTTATTTATTAATAATTATTGTAATTATTTTAATTTTGTTTTGAGTTTGTTTTTGAGTTGTTAACAGTTTCAACTTGCATAAAAACGTACAGTAACGGATTATTAGACTGCCGAGTACAAACAAAATTTTTCATCAGTCATGTTTTTGAAATATTAATAGATGTGTTCAAGAAAGTCTTATTTATAAGCTTTGATATTATATTTTCTCTAGTCTTTAGATTTTTAAAACCATTAATTTAAAATACTTTTATACCTATTTAAAAAGACAATGCTTATTTTTGTTACGCTTCGTTTGAGAGTTCGACTGGGGTTCTATTTTTAGTTTTACGGATTTTTAATTATTTATATTTTTAAAAATTTGAAATTTGCACTATTTGAGATCGATGCATTTCTAGACGCTCGAGACCGATGGTTCACTTACAGAAAAATCGAACAAATCCTCGGAAGTAATTTCACTTGCATCAGAATCAGAAAACGAGACATTTTTTGAAGAATCAGAAATAGTAGGCTTGTGGGAAGGAAACATGCAAGAAACAAAATGATAGATAAAACTGGACTTAGATTTAGAAAAATATTATGTGCTGTTTTACGACACCCGATGGTAACATTGAACGAATTTTGAATATTGATAAAGAAAAATGTTGTGTAAAATTCTTGCAAGTAAATTTGGAAAATTTCGTATGACCGAAAGAAGACGACATCCAAGAAATAGTTCGGAATTTATATTTTATGGTCCAGTAAATTTTATTGGAATTTACCCATTCAAAATCAGTCGTTCTCGATAGGGTCTCAATTATACAAATACTTCAAAAGAATTTGAAGGAATTTTGATTTTTATTACAATTTATCAGTTTTTTTAATTCTTTTTGAATTTTATTTATTTATTTATTATGAGAATTGAAATTCTCATTTTTTTGATTTTTGTTATTTATTTCAATGTATTTTTTCTATTTCTTAGAGTCTATCTGATGATATATTTTTTAAAGTTCTTCTTTTCACATAGTATTCGGTTCTCAGTTACTTTAACAGCGCTTAAAATCTCTTGTAAAATTGTCAATAAAACCAATAACAATAAAGCGTATTTCATTCAAATATACCCACTGCTAAAACCATACACGGAATACGGAAATAACACGGTAATAGGGAAATTATGCAGCAATACCGAAATAAATGCAGCAATACCGAAACAAACACGGCAATACGGAAATAGAGACGGCAATACAGAAATACAGACGAAAATAAAGAAATAAACACGGCAATACAGGAATAACAAGTGAGAATACGGAAATAAAGACAGTTATTGCCGAAAGCGGCAATAGGTGTACATAATTTTTGGGAGTGAGGGACCCCTCGGAAAAAGGTGCCGATTTAGAATTTCTTATGTAAAATCATATTTGAAATTTTGAATCCGGCACTTTTTCACTACAAATCTGAATATGCGACATAAGGAGAATGTCTAGCAGAGTGCAGGAGCGGACTGGAAACTTGAACTTGAGACGTCCTGTAGGTATAATTATGTATTATAATATTTTATTATTGTTATATTATTCTATGAACTTTTGTTAAAAAATTAAAGTTTTCTTAACGTATAAAATACGTTTTTAATTTGTTTGACTGAATTGCTCAATACATTGATTTGAAAAATATATATTTTATATGCCTAAAAATTTTAGACTAAATTAAATATCGTTACTGATACAGTGATACACACCGTAGCGTAGCACGGGAGAAAAACGGGTTAAACTTGATATTGCAAGCGGGAAATCAAATTAAAGAATTTAATCTTCTTTATAAACTAATTTTTTGAAATCAATAAAAATTGAATTATAATAATTACATAAAATTATTAAATATTTAATGTTCAATGATGTTTTATGATTTTATTTATTACTGTATACGTTTATACGTTTATAATAAATTTAGAAAAATTGTAATGTTTTTCAGTTGGTGGGGCTCTTGATTGATGGACGCCCCTGGGTTGCAGCCCACCCAGTCCTCCCTTAAATCCGGCACTGCTAATAAGGCAAATTCGGTACAACAATTTTAATGTGACGTGAACAATTGTAAAAATCCGCTGATTTTGATATAGGAGAGGTCAACGAACAAATAATTATGTATCATTTTCTTCGTCTTGATACGTAGATTCTAATGGTATGAAATCGTATCAAGAACGGTATCCCGGGGGAATGGAAGTTATTAACACATTTGTATAATAATAAGGCTCCTTTTTCTGTCACATCTTTTAAATGACGGAATATCAAACAGTGCCGGTCTTAGCCCTCTTTGCGCCCTCGGGCAGAGTGCTTCAGAGCGCCCTTATTAACTTTAAAAAGTTACTGTTATCGAATCATTTTAATGATTTTACTAATTTCGGCGTCCCAAACATCCTAGCGAACTCGGGCGGCGCCCGACCTCGCACCCCCCAAAGGCCGGCACTGATATCAAATATCAAATTAATCAAAATAATATACTGATTCTAGTAATAAAAATATTTTTCACATTTATTACAGACGACCGCTTAATAGATTGAACGGAATTTGATGCAAACTGATTCTTAATTACGTAATTTACAAAACATGTTTACAAAAATGGGTCATCATAACCTTGGAGGATAATCATTAATCACAATCTGTGCTGCTGATTGTCACCTGAACACTGAGCCATCTGTTTTCTTGTATAACTGGAAATAGATATCGAGAATATGCTGTATGAAAAATTAATTTTAGTTAATGTAAAATGTGAATAAAATGTAGCAAGCGCTTTTACTACTATTAATAAAAGATAAGAGATATGATTTTTAATTAATGAGAATAAGATAGATGTATTGTAGTAGAGCCCTTTAAATCATAGACCACGGCATTATTTATATAGCCAACTAATAAAATGTTGTTAAGAATTAGTTTAGATTCGGTTCAATTTATTAAACGGTCGAATGTAGATGTGGCAAAATGTTTATTTTACTAGAATCAGCATAATGGGCCATGTAGCAAATGATTTTACTACTATGAACAAAAGATAACAGATATGATTTTTAATTAATAAGAGTAATAAGAGAGAGTAGTAAAAGAATTTACTTAGTATATTGTATTCACATGTCCAATTATTTTGATTAATTTGATACTTGGCTCCGCCATTTAAAAGATGTGACGGAAAATATGCTCTATATACTTCCGTAAGGTCCCTTTTCATGTGAACACACAAATGTGTTAAGCACTTCCCTTCCCTCGGGGATCCGTTCTTGATATTCGTGCCATAAGAATCAGAGGCACAACGACGAAGAAAATGATATATAGTTTTTCCGTTGACCTCTCAGATAGTTTTATTCCGTCGAAATAAAACAGGACACATGAAAAACAAAACAAAACATTTACCGTATAACATCCAGAAATCTATTTTTTATTTTTATTAGTAATCACAATTCAATTATCAAGGTTATTAATACCTTTACTACGAAATGTCAAAATATTCTCGCATTCCCAGGTATTGTGATGAAAAGCTACGTAGCTTTTAAAGTTAGATGGCGCTTGCGCTTTGTGAATAATTATGTAGCAAATTATAAAAGCTTTCATTATTTTTATTGTAATTTAGCAATAATAATGAATAATATTTTATTAACAATTATATAATAATGTAAAAAATTAATCAATTTTACGTTAATTGAAATAAAATTTTTTAATAACTTCTTATAATGAGAATAACCAGGACATGTCAAGACGGCTACGTTGCTTAACGGTAGAGGTCTGGCTTAGCAATCAGACGGTCCAGAGTTCGATTCTCCGTGAAAGCGATAATTTTTCTAGATAGATTTGCATTCAAAATATAATTTAATGTAAAACAATAATTAATAGAGATTTATTATACAAGTGTGGAATGTGCGAGATTAGGCACGTAAGAAAAAGTTTACCCCCGAGCTCGCAGAGCGAGGTGGTAATTTTCTTAAGTGCCTAAGAAGCAATTCCACACGCGTGTAATATAATATTTTATCCAAGATCGCGTGTAATTAAATTAAAAACATTAAAATAAAATTTATAAATTTTTGGCCAAAATGTATTGCAAGAGAGCTGCGGGATTATGTTTTAACATAAATGTTAATGTTCAGTTACAAAAATAAATAATTTGAAGTGTTTTTAGTGTTGAGTACATTATTTTATTAAAAATATTACAATTTGATAATTGTTCATTGAGTCTTAATTTTTCTCTCACTAGTGGGTAATGTTCAACATTCCATGCTTCAAATCACCATAGTAATTCACTAATTATTCACGATTTTGGATAAAATAAATTAACCTTTATCTAAAATTTATAACATTTTTTATTTCAAATAATTAATAATATTATAAATATTGCAAGTGCTGACATCTATAGCGTTTTAATAGAACTACTGATCGTGAGAAATCATTCCTCACGGTCTTTACCGTTGAGTTTGGAGATTGTTAGCAATTGGTCGTTTTCACGGTTACTAGATTGTGCGGAATGTGTAACTTTCTATCTGGTCTTAGATAAATGATTTTTTTTTATTATGAAGAAGTTTTTCATTTGTTTTTGCATGATGTTGTTATGTGTAATTTAATATTAAATATACACAAAAATATTTTGTGTCGTACTATTTATATTTTAAAAGTACTATTCCGACAAGAAAATTTCGCACGATGTTTGTCAAGTAGGCTAGTTTTTCTTAAATTTTAGATGAGAAAGAAAGAGTTTTCATGACATAATTGTCATGTATTAAACTTTAATACAATAGCATAGGCGCGTTAAATAGTTATTTGTATACCAAGGCACTAAAGTTGTACTTTTTTATCACGAATATGGAGATTGTCCTCTGAGGCGTTAGCCAAGGAGAACAACCATAATGAGTGATAAAAAGTACAACTTTAGTGCTGAGGTGTATACATTATTTTTTTTACGTACAAAATGTGTTTTTAATAACAGTAGAGTTAGAGTAGGCAACTAAATCAACGTGGTTGTGTGCGACATCTCAAATACATCTGAAACAATGCAAATAAAAGAAAAATGACCCTAAAAGTCAGTTTTGACATAAGCGTCTGTAAAGTGTTACTTTACAGTCTCATATGTTATGATGACAAATGAGTCCGTAAAAGTTCTACTTTACAGACTCAAATGAGTCCGTAAACTGTTTACTTTGTGCTATTTCAAAAAAAATAACTACTATTGCATTGAAAATAAAATATTAGTCGATTTTATTATTAATGTAGAAAAGGTTTATTTTGAATAACGAATTTATACCATGATAGATACTTTGATTTAAAAACAACGTACACAAAATAAAATTAATATCACTTAAGCTAAAAGCTGAACGTGAACATGAAACTTAATTTTAAATTTTTTTTGTGAGTTTCTATTTAAGCTCCTACTGCATTAGCGAAATGATGTTGTCTTATATATTCTACCAATTCATTATCTTGTTCTGGGTTTGTTGTTTTTGGACGTCCATAATTCCTTGTCGTCTACTTAAATTATGTGTTTGTTGTCACTTACGTTTTAAAGAGAAAATTGTTTTCCCGCAATTAGTATGATCTGCTATTCATTGCAACAACCCTCCTTCGTCCAATTTAGCAGAGAAGCCTTTTTTTACGCCCATTAACACATATATTATGTCATTAAAAGAAAAATACTAATTTGGCATAAATACTACTTGCCACTGAATATAAACCACTTACAAAGAGAAAAAATCGTGCGAAATTTTCCTGCCGAAATAGTACATAGATAGGTCGGTAGATCCAACTATAGTATGAATATTACAGGTATAGCATACGATTAGCAACGCTGCTTTCGTGTCATATACGAGTATACAAGTGACGTGTGAAGTTCGGCCACCGGTTTGGCGCGATTCGTTTTTCCCGTAGCGATTTCATACGAGCGCCAGGTTCAACTTTGAATAGCCTTCGCTCATATCGTAAGAATGTACGACCAGCTATCGAATTCGAATCGAACGTTAGGAATAAACATTAATTTGAAAATTTAAAGTTGATTTTTTTTCTATTTGCCAATTCAATGTCATATCTTTTTGTCATAAAGTTTGTACAAGATTTGAATGTGAATTTCTTGAATTTTGTCATTCTTCGTATTGGTAGAAATGAAAATAGCAAATTTGAAGGTTAGTTGTTGGACGAGTGTTTTCTCTAGCTATTGCCTTAATTAAAAATACATAATACCTTTTTTCAGTTTATTTTCACTTCCGAATAGCATTATTGCATTACGTTTATTATTATTTATAATTTGTTCCATGTTAAACTGTTGAACTCGTTGACATCTGCTGTGTTCGGAATTTCAATTCTTTTTACTCTGAAAGCTCTATTGCTATAGTTACAATTATTTACAACAATGGATACCACAGAAACTGAGCTCTTGGAGTAAACAGATGTGAAATACCAAACGCGGCTATTGTTTACAATTATTGTTACACACTTTGATTTGGTGACAATTTTTGTAACCAAATTGTTATACCACTATTGGTTTTTGGGGTCAAAATCAGGAAAAATCATTAGAAATAAAAAAGGGTATACTCTTGAAACGAATTCGGTTGAATATTGGTTTCAAAGCGGCAAATAGAAGTATTTAGTGATCCTACATCTTCTGCAACAAGGTTCAATATATTCTATTTTTGTTTTATACAGCAGCAAGTTATGCCAGAGACCAAAGATGGGCCATATAGTACATAATCTTGGATTAATACCTATCTAATAGACATCTCAAGTTAGGATAGGGAGCAGGACACGATTGTAGATTAATAAAGTTTCATGTCAGGAATGTCACACAAGCGAAGCACTAGAGTAACAGCATATCATAAAGAGTGTGATCTCCGGCAGCAACACCAACTTTTAGGAGATTGGAACCGTTGCATGAGACTGCACATTCCCCCTTTCGGAGTGGTCCTCAAATAAATCCCAGGCTTTTATTTTACCATTCTTGAAAAGGGTGAATGTCATGTTACAGCCTGTTATGTCATGTACCTGGCATAACAACATAGCAGAACATCAGACACTCTTTTCCAGCTTCTTTTATTTCATTTCATACATCTTACCTGCAACACTAAAAGTCCTGCTTGACATTTCTCCAATAACAGGCTTTTCTGTAAATATCACCAGTAAGTTCATTCGCGTTCTAACTTTTCCATATTCAGTACTATAACAATATGTTGCGTTGCGAATCTACATGTATTTGCGTCATTCCACCCATTATTCATTAAACACTGAAATTTTACCCAGGTGCTGTTTTTAATAGTGCGTTTATTGTTAAACGAGCCACCCAGAATACCTAGAAAACGAATTGTAGTATCGAAAATCGCCGGGGCATGTAATTTTTTTAATTCGTGTGGGGCGTTTTCCGACAGATAAACCATATCAATAAAGTGTCCACCGCTGCTCCATCGCGGGACAAATTTTAAATGGCTCTACCCTTTTTATTATAGGTACCATATATGGAAGAGGATTTTTTTTTAGAAATATAGTGATATGTTTATTTCTACATTTTGTTGGTGCCGAGTTTTCTGCATAACAGATTTTATGTAAAATACCGGCACAAGTTTATGAACTTTCTTTGGTGGGTTCTTTCGAACTACAAAAGTTGTTAATAGAGCCTTGGTAGTGTAGTGTCTAGCATGCTAGACACTCACCGGAGCGACCCGTGTTCGACTTCCGGTACCGGCAAATCTGGTTAAGGTTTTCCTGCAGTTGTTCTTTATCTGTAACATAAATGTGGGATTGGAGCTATACCATCTATAAGTCGGCTGCACCAGCACGATAGGTCTGCGTAATAATATTAATCGCCCGCTCCCTCCCGCACAAGCTTTAGCTTAACAAATATAATTAATCAGATTACTTTTGGTTGCTATTGTACTGTTTCAGAAGACATGCATTCGTTTAACTAAAACACTGCTATATCAATAAAAGCACGGCAGTAACAAAACTCCTACTTCAGTTTACATTTGCTGATGAGTTTAGTTAGAACTTCCATGATAAAGAGGACTAACTGTTGATAAATACATTTTAATGGTGGTGCCGTAATATAAAAGCAGTAGAATGACTTGATGAAATTTTAATAGAATCAGAAAATACTCAATATAAAGTTTCTCTACAAAATTATGTTTGTATGTTAACATCAGAATTGCGTGATGTCATCAGTGTGTTCGATATCGCATTGGTAGTAGGTACCTTTCGCCTTAGTACTACTACAAGAATATACTTACCCTCTTATATAACAACAACCACACCTTCAAGCAGAATATTCATTCTAATTAACAATTCTAATGTTATTAATTTGAATATATGTTAAACATTTTAATCTAGCTTTTGAAAACAAGCTGCGTATAGGTGAGTAATGTTTAATTAATAAAATGCAGGAGCTGGAGTTGCGGATAGAAACGCAGAAGCAGACGTTGCAGGCACGGGATGAGAGCATTAAAAAGCTGTTGGAGATGCTCCAGAATAAAGGAATGGGTGAGTGTTCTTCTTCTATTTTCCTTCTTTTTTATGTTACGCTTATGCCCCCGCACACGTCTGTTCCTCTTCTAGCGGCGCCGCACTACTCGGAGCTAAGAGTCTTACACGGTTACAGTGGTACTTAAACTAAACCGCCTTTGAGATGTGCCGGAGAACTAGCTAGATGTTAGCGGTTAGAAAGTCTTCGGGTCAGGTACTAATACCGGGGGTGTTGGGTCTGTTCCAGGTAAAGAGGAGGAGCGACAAATGTTCCAGCAAATGCAGGCCATGGCTCAGAAACAGGTGCATATCACTAATTAATGTAGATATAGGTGTAATTATATGTCTGCCGCCGTGTGTGTATGTCTGTCCGTCTGTGTCCGTTGTGATTGTTTGTGGTCGATGTCCTTGTCGTGCTTTTACCTTGCACTGCAGCGAATCTTGTATGAAATTGAGTGAATGAATGTATGAAAGGCATGAATTGATGACTGAGTTGTGAAAGGTGAACTTGCACATCGTAACTGCTGCTGAGTGTATGGTGTCGGTGGTAAAACGGCCGGTCGGGTCCTAGCCCCCCCTAGTGACCGCTTCCCCCCTGTGCAGGAGCTTCGCGTGGCCAACGAGACTTTACGCTCGCTACAGTCGCAGTTGGAGCTGGTGCCCTCGCCCTCCAGCAGCACGATCAACTTGCTTCTGGACACGAAGGACGCTAGAATAGCGACCCTCGAGCGCCAAGTGAATTTGCTGGAGCGCGAGGTGAAGCGGCTGGGCGGGGGTTCGCCTCCCGGGGCCGCGGCGGATACCCTGCAGCCACCCAAGCGTCAAGTAAGTTTTCTGTTGAACAATGTGCACGTCGGGACGGGAAGGGTTGCCAACTCCGTTCTCGACAACTGTAACTAGATGTAAAGACTCTCCGGCCCGCTTAGCGCTGACCGTTTTACCACCTCGCTGTCTCTCGGCACGCATGTTCCCGCATGGGTTTAGTGCATGCCTCCACTCGTGTGTGCAGCTGGACGAGTTCCGGATGGAGATCCAACGCCGCGACCAGGAGATCCTCGCCATGAGTGCTAAAATGAAGACCCTCGAGGAGCAGCACCAGGACTACCAGCGACATATTGCCGTACTCAAGGAATCGCTCTGCGCCAAGGAAGAACACTACAACATGCTGCAGGGCGACGTAGAGGAGCTGCGCCAACGACTGGAGGAAAAGAATCGTCTCATCGAAAAGAAGACGCAGCAGGCACAGCAGGAGCGCAGCCGAGCCGCCGCGGAGTTGACGGAGATGCGAGAGCATATGGACATAAAAGATAGAAAGATCAACGTGCTGCAACGAAAGGTAACAAAACACCTTTATATTAATATTGTCATTCAATTGTTGTTCACACTTTCTCTTTCACGTAGCCTGTAACTCTGCAAACTTCTTATTGATGATACTTCTGCTCGATTTCCAGTATATTTGTTTACCACATTTTGTTTACGTTATACACATCGTTTAGTTTAAGATTTCATTCTATCGTTTAAACATTATGATTTTGTAATTTGATACTATTACATTTAGAGCTATCTATTGAATGGTTTTGATTTATTTTGCGCACTTATATTTTACTTAGTTATAGTGTCATTATTATTTTTGTTTTATCGTTTCTAAGCGTGTATACTTTCATTAGTGCTTGGTGTTCCTGTAGTGCCTTTCTCTCTTCTTAGTGCAAAGTGTTATAAAAATGCATTTGTTCCAATATTCACGGTGACAATTTTAACAGATCGAGAATCTTGAAGATCTGCTTAAAGAGAAAGATAATCAGGTAGATATGGCTCGTGCGCGCCTTCAGGCCATGCAAGCTCACCACTGCTCTTCCGAAGGAGCGTTGTCTTCCTTAGAAGAGGCAATTGGAGACAAAGAGAAACAAATGAATCAGCTGAGAGATCAGCGAGACCGTGCCGAACAGGAAAAGCACGAAGAACGCGAATTGCATGAGCGCGAATTGGCCGAATACAAAATGAAGATTCATGCGCTCGAATCTGAAGTAGAAAAATTAAGTGTTAGATTAGATAGAGCGAACTCTGATAGAGATAGACTAGAAGCTAAATTGGAGAGTTCACAGTCTGAATTGGGAAAATCCAAAGCAGAGCTGGACAAAGCAACTATCGAAGTTGGTCGCAGTGGCGCAGACTGGGAACAAGCCAAACAGCGATTAGCACGATTAGAATTAGAAAACGAAAGACTAAGATACGACCTGGAGCGCGCGCAATCCGGTTTTGGCCGTACCACACTGGGTTCTTCTCAGGAAATAGACCGTATGCAAGATCGAGCTGATAAAACAGCCTCTGAACTCAGAAGGTGCCAGGCAGAGTTGCGCGTGACGCAAGCGGACAGCGAACGCGCTAGGTCTGAAGCTTCAGCATTACAAGAAAAATTGGAAAAGTCGCAGGGGGAAGTGTACCGTCTCAAGGCCCGCTTAGAAAATTCGCACCAAGAGCAGGACAACCTCAGAGAGGAACTGGAGCGGTCCCAAGGAGCTACATCCAGGCTCCACGCGGACAAGGAGAGAGCTATGGCAGATCTGGAGAAGTCGCGAGAAGAATTGGAACGATCGCAAGCGACCTTAGGAAAAGCACAGTCACAACTGGACAAAGTACAAAATACTCTGGACAAAGCTCAAACGGACGTAGACAAGCTCCAGGAAAAATTGGACAAGTCGCAGGGAGAGATACGCAGGGTAAGAAAGTTGTACATTAATTTACAGTCACAGTTATTAATTTAATATTTTCTAATTATAGATGCAATTGGAAAAAGAAAAGTTAGGGTACGATTTCGAGAATGTCCAAACGCAGTTGGACAAGGCCTTGGGACAAGCAGCTCGGACACAAAAAGAACGAGAATCCTTGCAATTAGAAGCAGATCGTCTTCGAGATAAATGTGAAAAAGCACAGGTATCATCCCAGTAAGAAACTCTTATTGACAAAATATAATTAAGAGTGTGTATTTTTAGGCATTGGTAACCCGCCTGCAAAAAGAAAAGGAATCACTAGAAGAAGAAGTAATCAAAATAAAAGAACGCCTAGAAGTACAAATCTCACAGATGGGTAAATGGCAGCGAGAGAGATCAGATCTAGAAAGTGAGCTGGATGTATTTAAGGAAAGATGGGATAAGGCACATATGCTTCAGCAGAAACTGCAAATAGAACGGGATGAAGCAGTACGAGAAATTGATATAGTTAAAGAAAAACTAGAGAAAGCTATATATTCTTCACAAAAAGCTTTAGATGAAAAAGATATAGTAAATAAAGAATTAGAAAAAATTGTAGAAAAATACGAGAGGTAAGATTAGTTCTGTTACCTTTTCTGGAGTCGTGAGTTCATGCAATAATCATTTTTTAGGTCTCAAAACGAGATTTACAGACTTCAAAGCAAGTTGGACGTGGTCCAAGCGGATAAAGATAGACTAGAGTTAGATATAGAAAAGCAACAGATTGTATCAACGAAGAGTCGCGAAGACCAACGTAAACTACAAGATGAATTGCAACGATTACAAGAAATGTATGATCGTACAGCTATGCAATTAGGAAGATCTAAAGAATTAGAAGAAAAAGCCAAGGAAGACCTAGACCGTTTAAGTTTAGAAATGGAGATGTTAAGAGAACGCTACGATAAGACCCAAATTGAAATCAGACGTTTACAAACAGATAAAGATAAATTTCAGTCAGATAATGAACGTCTACAATACGAACTCGAACGTGCCCACGCACAAAATACTAAATTGCAAACTAGCCATGAAAAAGATCAAGAGGAAATTGCTCGATTACAAGTGGAAGTTGAGAAAGCCTTCGATAAACATGATAAACTTCAGCTCGAATTCCGGAAGATCGTTGCTGAATACGACGCCTTACGAGAGCCTGGTCCTCCTAGATATTCTAAATATGATCGAGATGACCGGTCTAAAGAGGATACTGAACGACTTCGAGCTGAGGTTGAAAGGTTGAGAGAGCGTCTAGATAAAACATTGACAGAATTAGATCGTGCTAGAAAAGATTTAGCATTAGCAGAGAGTTCGAGAGGTAAGTACCAGTTCGATCAAGAAAGAGAACGTACTGCGGAAGCCGAAAGGTTACGTGACGATCTACAGAAAGCGCACAGTACCAATCAACAACTTGAAACGAAACTGCATGAGATTACTATACAATTAGACTTAGCTCGAGCGGACGTTAGTAAATTATCAAGCTCACAAGATAAACAACGTCATGAAATGGAGAGGGCGGTTATTGAATGTGAGAAATTCAGAGACCGCTTTGAAAAACTTAAGATACAAGCAGAGAAATTAGAGAAAGAAAATGAAAAATTGAAGTTAGAATTGGCGCAGGCTGAGAGGAAACAGACCTTAGCAGGAGATAAGGTTAGAACTGAAGAGCGTTTAGAAATAGAGAGATTGAAAGAGAAATTAGAAAAGGCTATACAGTCCCGAGATGCTACAGAAATGGAAGCTGGAAGACTTGCTAAGGAACTTGAGAAGTCTCAGATGCATTTGGCTAAAGCTCTAGAAACAAACGAAGCTACTAAGATAGAATTTGAAAGAATGGCCACGGAATTGGCTCGAATGCACGAAAGAATTGAAAGAGAGAAAATGGAGTGGAAAACGCTTGAACAAGAAAGAGATGTACTACGTGCAGAATTACAGCAAGTACGAAGTGGTATGGATAGTCAGAGACGAGCAGTAGACCACAGAGCTCAAGAAACGATAGTTAAGTTGCAACAAGAATTAGCTCAAGCATCTAGAGAACGTGAGAAAATGGGAGCGTTGCTTGATAAGCAAGGGCGGCAAGGTGAGTCGATAGAAAAGCAAATTGTAAAATATGAAGCCGATATAAAGCAACTGACGATGGAAAGGGATCAATTGGTAACACAGCTAGAGAAATCTCAAGATATGCTAATGAATTTCCAACAGGAGTTAAATCAGAGCGAAGCAGAATTAGAACGTCAAAAAGCGGAAGTGAATCGTTTAAAGGCCGAACAAAAGAAGGTCACGCAAGATGTCGAGAGAGGTACAAAAGAAATGTTGGATAATAGAGACCGTGAAATAGCCAAATTACAGCAACAAATGGCCGCAGTTCAGAAAGAAAGGGATAATCACAGACAGCGAGCCGAGAAAGCCGAGAAACGCCTTCAGGAAACCGGTGCTCGTGGAGATTCTGAACTTGAACAGTGGCGAAAAGTCGTGGAAACCGAAACTGCAAGAGCCGATCAAGCCGAGAAAACTGCGCAAGATTATCAGAAGCGAATTCAGGCGATGGAAAAGCAAATGCAGCAGCAGTTGCAACAAATGGCCCAATATCAGAAGGCTGCTGGTATAAGACCACCGACGGAGGACGAGAAAGAGTTGGTTAAGTTAAGAAAAGATTTAGAAAAAGCACAGGGAGATTTGAAAAACAGCGCAACAGAAAAAGAACGATTACAAGCTCAATTGGAAATGTTGGTACAAGAACTGGAAAAGAGCCAGGTTAGTTATTATTACATTATTTTCGATTTTACAAGGTGAACACCTTTACTATTGATTTTGTTATCAATTATTCAATATCTCCTGATTATTTTAGCTGTTACTATTACACAAAACGCTTTGCAAAAATACTCTAATCGGTCAATACTTACTTTTTATTCGACCAATACACGATTTGTACGAATTGGAGTCCATTTACTTGCTTGCAATACATAACAACGGGACAGAAAATACATCAATATCATACTTACATACATTATACACTAATTATTATTATTATTATTGCTGTTGTTTTTATTTAGACATGTTTTGTTCTGTTATTTTCGTTTATAAAGTTTTTTGAACCAATTATTCAGTGTTTTATTTGATTTATCTTTACCTCGTCCTGATTCCTGACATCTATCAAACATATTAATGCAACAACTATTGTTTACGAATGGTTATTGTAGTTCGACCTTCTCGAATCAACGAAAAAACTACAAAACGTACCTGCAGCTGCTCAGAAGCATACCGAAGACTTAACTCCGCAAAAAAAGCAAATAGAAGAACAAAAACGGCAATTAGAAGAGCAAAGAAGACAAGTAGAAGATCACATTAAGAGAGTAGAAGAACAAAGAAAAACTGTAGATAATAAACATAGACAAATAGAAGAAAAAGAAAGACAATTAGGCGAATTAGATAAGCAATTAAAGAAACGAAAAGAACAAATGGACCAATTAGAAAACCAACTACAAAAGGTATAATAAATAAACGGTAATAATCAAATTTTTACAAACTTTTATAATTAATTTAGGCTGGAGGAAATATGGCAGTTGCGGGAGAATTAAACAAGAAATTAGTAGACGCCGAAAAGAAATTAGAAAAAGCCGAAGAAGAAGCCAAGCGATCAGCGGCGGAAATGGAGAGGCTGTTGCAGTTAGTACAGATGAGCCAGGAGGAACAAAACCAGAAAGAAAAACAAATTGTAGAATTACAACAGTAAGTGATCTATTTTTTTCTATAATTAATCAATTTGAACGTTTAATCTTCGTTCCAGGGCACTAAGAAACGCACAAACCAAGTTGAAACAACAGCAGCAGCAAGCCGCAGCCCAGAAAGAAGACGTGAGTATAACTAATTTCAAGTATTCGAAACCCAAACTAATAAACTATTTTGTAACTGCTTCTTTTTGTCTGGACTTACACGTATGTATGTTAACCAGGCTGGACCTGCTGGCTTCTTAAAGAGCTTCTTTTAATACCTTTACCAAAAACAAAATCCCTATTGCAATCTTGCCTCATTCACTGTTATTTAAATTTATTCTTCAATCTGAATTTTTTGTTTTTATACAAGCGTCTGCTTGAACGTGCATATATTTTTTGTGTAAAGCTGTTCACTTCCGCCTTTTTGCTAATTACATAGATTAAATTCGACAAGGGGATCAATCAGGAACCTGACCACAATTTAAGTTCACAACAAGAAAATCTGGACCAAAAAATCGTGGAAAAAGAAGATTACATTCGCGATTTGGAAAAAACCGTTACCTCATATGAGCAACTGCTTAAGGATAATAGAAAAGAAATACAAGATCTGGAAATCACGTTGGAAAATAAAAATAAAAAACTTCTAGAATTTGAGAACAACTTCGTTAATGTTATTGAATTAAGACAGCTGCAAATAGAAATAGATCAGAAGACGAACAGAATAATTGAATTGGAAAAGCAATTGGCTAAAAATGGAAAAGGCGAAGTCGAATTGGACTCTCTAGAAGACATAGAAGGTCTCAAGAAGGTCCTCAAAGGGAAAGAAAACAGAGTAAATGAACTCGAGGATGCATTAAGAGAAAGCATCAAAATTGCGACGGAGCGAGAGCGAGTATTACATCAGGAAGAAGTCAAACGGAGACAAATTGTGGAAAAGGTACAAATATTTATACTATTTCATCACTTTTATTGTGAAAACACTCAATTGTTAGGTCACTAAGTTGGAACAGAGGTTGTTATCTCTCCAAAGTGCTCAGGCTATGCGCTGTCACACTTGTAAACCCTTCATTTCTAGAATGAATTCCTTAGAATTACGACTTTCACGGCTAGTAAGCGAAAGAAAAGAGCATCTTCAGGAGTTGGCCCATATGAAGTATGTTTGTTTTCATTACATTTTCTTCGTTTTATTATGGTTGATTTTATTTTTCAGACGAGAGGCACTTGAAGCAGCCATTAGCGAAAAGGACGCACATTTAGCGCTCTTGGAAATGTCTGGAATCCGAAGTGCCCGACAAGCAGACGAGGCAGATCGTCTACGAACGGATAAACGACGCCTCGTCGAAAGGTTAAAGCAAGAAGTAAGTTTTCGGATTTTTAAATTTGTTTCATTGGATTAATTAATTTTTGCCTTAGGATGAACTCAGCGTGTCCTTAAGCTTAGAAAACGAAGACGATCTTTACTTTGAAGCTTTCGAAGGTACGGAAATAACCGTAAACGGCCAGCAAGTAACTTAAATATGGCGTGATTGGTATATCCCGGTGTTATTCGACTCGATCTCAGCAATAATCATCCTGTAATGGCTGAAATAATGTCTTCTTTCAGCTAAACGAACTGATTTATTTCAATGAAAATACACTGCCCAGATGAACTAAATTAAATCTGCATCATTATATAATATAAACATTGTGTGTGTGCGTGTTACATTTCGTTAGTAAGTTATTATTGTTATTTATAACTTAGATACGACAATAATCAATGGAATGGGGCATTGTTGTTTTTTGCTTTGGAGAAAGAAAAACCAAAACTTTATTGAGGTTGTGAAGAAACTCATCATTCTGTAGATATTTTTGCGTAATATCCACGAATGAACGTTTCATTCCTTGAGACCAGTGTAAATGTTGGTTATTAAAAATATTCCTCATTGTGTACATGAGCTCATCAAATATGGCCATCAAATAGCGAAGCTCTTCATTGCGATCATAAATAATTAAATAAAATAATAATTATTACTATAATAAATAAAATAAATTATTGTATCGTCTTACAGTTTAAGCTTGTGTATAAATATGTATAATTAGTATGAGTATGGCCGATAACAAAAAGGTCTGTACAGCAACGTAAAACTCATTATTGTGTGTATGTGTGAAGTTTTAGGCTATTTTTATTTTGTAAAAATGCTTTAGATTACGAGCACCAGTTGAAAGAGATTGTAATCTTTGCAGACACCTACATTTTGAAATAGAGGGCAAAATGTGAAAAAAAAGTAAAAAATGGAGGTAATTCTGAAAGAAAGCAATAAATTCGTAATGGTTGTTATTCATGGCCAACATGTTACTGTCCTTCCTGACAGTTTTTTTTGAATTCCATGAAAAAGATTTATTTGTTAAATTCAGATATTGATGGTGAGTTATCTGTTATATTGTTTGGTCTGGTGATTTATACTTTTTGTAAAACTTTTTCATGCCGTGTTATTGCTGAGAAAATGGACACTATACCTTTAGAAGATATTCGGAAGAGATCAGTAAATGCTGAAAAGAATAAAGATTGCTTTTGGCTTGGGTAAAACACTCAGGTTAATTATTGAGCTATGTATCATGAAGAATAGTGTAGCAAAATATTGATCTTGAGAAGAACGGCACAGTTTACCTCAAATAGTAGAGTTTTGAGAATATGCTAATGTATTTTCTAAATTTAATCAATTGAAAACGAATATAATTGTTCAATTTATAATTATTTTAACATTTTATTTTCTCTCTAGGGTACAGAGAAAATAAGGAGGATAATCAATAATTCTATTTAGCCGAATAAGGAGTAATTTGCTAATGCTTGCTGTGTGTTTGTTCATCAAATAACTTGTTGAGTCTCTAAGCATGCAATGAAGACGATTGCCACTTTCCTATATTCATTTTCATTCAATTTTATTTTACTTTTTTTGCTAGTTTGACAAAAAATCTATCAGTCTCGAGTTTTGGTTGAGCTGATTCTTACTTGTGTTTGTATAAGGGTTAAATCATAAATTATAAACTTGATTTTTTAATGGCCTGTATGAAATTAAAGATAGCTGATTGAAATTTTAACATTACTATTACATTAATACACAAAAAGATAAACGGTCATGGGCTCTTCGACACTATTCCCATTAAAATGTTCTTACCGACTGGCACTTTTACAAAGCTACACGTGTGCTTTTATAAAAAAATATAGGGTAGCTAGGAGTAAATGCACCATTGTCTCGTTAATTCTTTATTTAAGTCAGAGAGTGCACAATTATAGTAATAGTACTGGAGACACTTCCACTCAGTTGTTGAGATCAAGGCTGGTTGTCAGGGCTATGTTACTTTTAATATGAATGTCGTAACAGTTAATACTATACCCAATAATTCAATTTTAGTGCACTTATCGCAGCATGGGTTATAATGAACCTGAATAGGTTTTAGACAGGGGTGGTGCATTTACTTCATGATGGTTATGGGGTAAGTGCACCAGCCGACAATAAAACTTTATTTGTAATATAATGCATATTTATGTAAATATTGCACTCCTGTAGCATGAAATATATCAAGTAGGTTCTATATGATGCTTTGTCGAAATTGCAACCAAAAGTCAAGAAACCATAAATATAGGGTACTATCGCATGCAGATTATGCTCTTTTACAGGTGCACTTGCTCCGATCTACCCTATCCAACCATTCATGCACCCTTGCAAAACTATCCAATTTTAAACACATTCATTCATTTATCAAGCATTCCTTAAAACGTTAAGAATTTCTAAATTAAAACTGATACACTAGAAAACCAATCTCTTTTACAATTATATTCAAAAAAATATAAATATTCTGATAACGGCATTTAATTTGAAAAGTAATATTTGAGGTTTTAACAAGTTTGTTGATAACACTGACGTATAAGCAATTTTTGACTGTAAATTCCTTGTATTTCTTCATTTCTTTGTCACAATTTCTTGTATGCTATGTATATTTCCTTGCAAAGTGAAATAGATGACTTTAAAGTAGTTTGAATGGAAATAACAGAAATTTATCCAATAAGTGATCATTCCATGGGTATTGGGGAAATTACATGCATGGACTTCTTAGCTGTCGTTTTCCTGCCCAAGAATACTTGAATAAAAAAATCTATATTGATTTTAGGATAAACAATGTTTTGCTGCTTCAATTGTGTGCAAATTACAAATTACAGTTAATTGTTTATTAGAAATTTAAAACAAGCCTGAGATTCATTAACTGAAACACCCACATTACAAACATTTGATCGTTTTACAATTTTTTGATAAATATGGTAACTTTGTAGTTTGTGGCTTAGCGATCATAGCAGCTTTGTGTTCAGTTATTGGCTACTACTAAAATGTATTAAATTTGATATAATTAAAAAAGCATTTAAAGTACCTACTTGCAAACTGATACCTAATAACTCCTTACAAGTATTCTACCCACATAATTTTAAATGTTTCTTCTTTATATTATTTCATATATTAGATCAGATTGATGAAACAATGAAGTTCGGAGAAAATGAAAAAATTTAAATTTGTTAATTATCAAATGTGAATTTCTTTAGGACTCTCAAATCACTATCAAAGAATTACGTTACACTTTGGATATGTTAGATGCATGCATAGCTAACTCTTTTGTAATTAAAAACACCGACTTAAGACAAATTTCTGCTTGGGAGGAGGGCATATAGACTCTTAGTTTAACATCAAGAGGTGATTATAATCAAAATCTTAAATTTGGGTTGGGAAGCCAAGGATTGCAAAGTTTGTAATTAGGGTACTCAAGCCTTCCTAACAGCGAACCAGAAATTCTCTATCGCACACATTTATATGATGCAATATGATACCTATTAACATAACTCAGATATTAAAAAAAACGTTTTAAGAAAATCTGTTGTACTTAAATTCTTCCAAATATTAAAGTAGAATGGCCTACAAGTGTTTTGGGCTTATGAGATCTTTCTCAAGAGCTTACATAACAATAATGCAGGTGAAATTTTATTAGTTGCTTTTATGAAAGCTCTCTAGGAAGGCCTAATAAAATGAAACACATGTAAAGCATTCTATTTTAATATTTGAAAGCATTTAAGCATTGAAACTTCAATTTCACTATTGAATTGAAAATAATAATAATAAATACATTATGCAGTAGATCAGTCTGCAACACCCAACACACATCAAAGAAAAAAAAGAATATCTTCTAGGTATATAAAAGTTGATTGATTCAGTTTCAATATTATTCTTAATTAGAGATGAATTACTAAGGATAGGATTATTGGAAGAATATTGCATCCATTAATTCTTAATTGATTGAAATTTATGCAATTGGCTCTCTGACTAGAGCTTGCTACATAAATAATTCACTCAAGATCTGTGCAAGACAAATTTGACAATAAAAAAAGTAACACTCTATCTTAAACTTTTTTCATTCTTTTTAACATTTTATATGTAATAGTTGTCTTGTTCAACGTCAGAAATCAATTAAATAAATTTTAATTTGAATTAATGGTCCATTTGAGTACTGGTGCCTCAAATATCTTGAATATTTCAAAAACTGTTTTTGCTCTAACAAATTAATTGTGATGGCAAGACGTCCCGGCTACGGATGCACCTGGAATGGATCGTGTGAATCCTGATAAAGAGGCATCATTATCTAAATTCGAATATATATCATTTTACCTATTTATAAATAATGATGTTCGTTTTGACTGATAGTCAAAGTAAAATAATTTAAATAATGAACCCTCTTTGTGAAACTAGATGATTATTTCTGTTAGACTGTAATAATATACCATTTCTAATAATAATAACACCATCCATTTATATTTAGATTGAGGTATTTAGAACAAGAAAAATGAAATTCTCAGGAAGAAAGAATAATGGAAAAATATCAAAAAGGTTATATTTTTGAAAGCTTTTTGCAAAATTTCTACCTACCTTTCGTTTGTGCCTCTAATGCGTACTTCTCTGCTTTATTTTGCAAGTTTATTGATAAATCACCATTTGTTTTTTCCATTTCAGTCCACTGCAATAGAAAATTGAAAAAATTAGAATTGTCTTATTTTGTTCAAATTTTTGAAATAATTTAAAACAGAACTTTATTATATTAGGCTTTAAAAGTAAATGCTTAAAATTTTAAAGGTCTGCAATGCCTATGATTGCCAACAGTCATTGCCCCCTCCCTATTCATTTTCTCTATTTCAAAATTAAGGTATAGTGTCTGTTTACCAATATGGTATGTAGTTATTTACAAAATGATATTTAATTTCTAAACTTTGAAGTTAAAAGTTGCTTATGTGAGAAACTCCATTGCTACTAATTATACAGTAAAAACAATTTTTTTACTGTATACCTAAATCTTCATATTTAATAGTTGTCAAGATATAGGTGTATTAACAGAGAAGCTTTTCAACTGGTCCTCGTATATTGTAAGTACAAAACATACGTATTTAAACTAGCTAAACGCAAAAGAAGAAAAAAATACGTATACCTGTATGTGTTGTATCATCTTAAAAATAACGTTCAAGTTAATAATTTCAAAATGCCTTGTATATGAAAATTGTAAATTCGTTATCATATCATAGGCCGAGCAACACTGCCATCTCGTGCCATTACCGCGTCTGGAAAACCGTGTGTTGTACATTTTTTGAAAAATGCACGTCCAGCCAGCGCCTGTGCCGCCGGTGTCTGTCGTTATGATAATACTACTATATTATATTCTTAAAAAGAGTATATAACAAGAAGCAAAAACATAGGTAACTACTACTTATCGTCGTAGCCTAAGAGACCAAGTGCGCACCTGCACATTCATTCTTAATTATTAATGAAAAAGAAAGTTATAAAACTGTCTCCTTTAATTCTTCTTCGTGTCTTTTAATCTTCTTCCGTGTGTCGCTTTAGCCTAACTGGTTGGACGTAGATGAAATAGGCGCTGGCCTATAGTAGAGCCAGTATACCATCATCCTCGAGTTCCTATCCTTGCTGATGAAGTATAATAATAATTAAAATAATACAAGAAAATTGCCAGCGCCTCCTCACCTTTGTTAATGCGAATTTAACATAATTGTATTTAAAGAAAACTTATCGATCAGTGTTAAAAAAAAGTATAATATGGCAAACATTGAAATAAGCACAATAATTTAATAGATAAGGATAAGGGTTCGTAAAATATTATGAATAGTATCACGATTGTAAGATATTATTTTTGTTTCTAATTAGTTCGGTTAAGATTTATTTTCATTTTAATGTTTAATGAAGGAGAAGGATGGAATATGCATAAAATGTAATAAGGTGTATTGAAACTTCTCTTCAAAACCTTTTTTTTCTTTCATAAAAATCATAGGGCTATATTGTGACATCGGGATCATAGTGTTCTAAGACACATTTTTAATATCTGAATAGGTTAAGATCAAATTGTCAAATACTAATAGTACAAGTAATAGTAATTTGATGAGACAACCTTAAATCCAAAAATATTCGAACTATTACTCAGAGCATAATGGTTTTGAAGTCATGATGTATTGTAAACATTGTTGAAAATTCTATTAGCATTTTCTGGATTTTCATTTTTCTTCCTTAATGGAAAAGCTATAATCGCACAAAAATTATTTTTCCAACCATAAAATTACATTTTGTTAATGTGAAAATATGTTTTAACCGAAATAGTAATTTATAAAGTATAATTATATTTCTTTGTCAGCGGGTTTTTCATTCCATTTTGATATTTTTGTACGCTTATTGATTTTCGAAGTTGCGCCACACCTCCTCCTATTGTTGATACTATCTCCATGCTCCACAGCACCATTTTTATGTATCATCATGAACCAAAAAAAAATGACTAATCGTAATTGCTTTGGAATCATTTAAACTGCGACGGCGACGCCTGTCGGTTACACGCCTCGCTGACCGGAAATATGATTTTTTTCCAAATACTAACCACCCACCCAACCCTTTTTCACCCCCACCGCGTTCTTATTATATCATCGTCATACATATCTCATCCTAAGGAAAAAAATGTATCGAGTTGCTTTTTATAATGAAATTTAGTTATGAATATAGGATGGAGTAAGTTGTTAGCGGTTACAATAAAAGTAATAAATGTTGATTGTTGACAAAATTGCGGGCGCCCGCAGTTCTAAACGAGCTTCGAAGTTTAAGAGGCATCACCCTAACTCATTAACACCCCAAAAAAAAGAGCAGGCTCCTCGATTGAACCAGCATCTGGCAGTACTAATTAAAAATTAATTGGATAACCTAGACCCATACACAGCATGGGATTATTAATGGCGCTCCTTAAATTTCGGAGACCTTAGAACAGTAGATTTAAAATAGTTCATGTTACTTTCTTATGTTGGTACCGATTTATTATTTTAAATGTCACGCTGTTGTAAAAAAAGAAAAGAAAACTGTTAAGAAAAATATAAGAGAGTGTGGAAAGAAAGTGATACCAAAACTAGTTGTTTAAATTTATTTTTTATCCTTCCCTCATCACAAGTTATTGCTACTAGTAAAAGTGTCATCAGAATCAGAAGCGATATTATAACGAGGTAATACATAAGAAAATTAATAGGTCGGCAAAATGCAAACTATCTAGATTACTACTTTCAACAAATTGAAGAGTTCATATTTTCATAACAAACATTGCAAAATTAAAAGAAAATATATTCATTTTGTGTGTATTCACCAAATAATCATGAAAGGCTAATTTGCTTGTTTATATTGTGCTTCGTACTTTTTAATTAACTCTAAAAAATAAACTCTGGCCATATTCGCTTTTTCAGTCGATTCTAAAAAAGTTACTTTTTTAGCTAAAAAAAGAAACCTTTCATTGTAGGAGTATTTTATGAATAATGCAAAAAACGCTTTTGGGCAAATAAAAATGTCCGAAATGAGGACTTCGATATTTAAAAATGATTTCAGAATGAATTGGTATTTGTTAGAAAATAAATGGAAAGCTCAATAAAAGCTTTGTTTAAATCTCAACGATATTGAAATTTATTTTCTATTTTTAGCGTTTTCAATAGAGCCCGGGTTTTTTCAGTTTAAGGAATGAATATATTGGAAACGGAAAATATTTTTACTTCTAGGATAGAATATTCACGCTATATTTTTAGAATACATTATACCAAATCCAGTCTAACAAAAAAGGGGCAAAATACATTTCTGCCTGTTTGATTCTATTTGTACAAAATAGAATCAATACTTCATCTATATTTCTAACATGACATGTTGTATTTTTCATACAATTGACATATAAAAATAAGCACTTTACTTGGGAATTTTCTGAGAAATCTGAAAATACAGAAAAGGAAATTGAAGTAATAGATTAATAGCTGTTTCTTTGGTCGCTAACGTTATCCCAGGTACATTTATGTTTATATTAAGAATTTAGTCAACAGATTATAAAACATGAAATGAAGAAACTAACGAACATACTTAATTAACAAGCACAAGAAAATGCACAAAATAAAAACCGAGAAAACTTTCGTCGTTTACTACACGATGAAACTTTAACAAACATAACCTTACACCAGAAAAATGCTGTAAAATTACCAATCAAAGAGCAACAAAACTGAAATTTAATTTTTATTACATAGTGATGTAAATGTCACGGGTATAAGATGTGTGAGGAATAGATCGACCAAGGTATGCAGATTGGTGGTAAAGATCTAAACTGCAGTGGTTGGTAGAAGCTTTCGTTGGCATCAATGTATGTTAACTTCCAGCAGTTTATATTGGGACGCGCCAAAGATTGGCCTGCATTCTAGAATTTTATTAAATCCAATTATGCGATAGAATAAGGGTAGTGGTCCTCAACCTAATAAGTTGAGGGATAGTCCGAAACTGAACGAAGTAACTTCTCCTAGGAGAGGAAGCCGACGGGTGAGCACGTTTATCGCTCCGGTACTAGCCTGGAGAGCTAGTAGAGGATTATCCATCCTCTACTAGCTCTCCAGGCTAGTAACCTCGCTCCAACCAGTGAGCTACTGTAGCATCGTGAAGTGTAGGCGATGCGCGCTAATTGATCGTATCTCAATTCGTTAGATCTCAATCTTAGAGATAAGACGGGACGGAACACCCGGACGTTCAGTGATAATTAATTAAACATACACTACTAAAGTTATCCAGCACGGACTATTGTATATTTACAGGTAATAGGCTATGAGAGCTGCAATAATGGTCGACTCCGTTCGAAGTGCAGAGTTATATGTACAAGTTTGAAGGTTATGTTACAACTAAAGCACGCATCCCATTGGTTGCATACATGATCACTACAGCATATCGACGTCAATTTGTTTAATTTCGTTAGATGCACTACATCTAGTTACCTAGGCCGTGCTGGTCGATTAGAGTACCGCAAAACACCGCCATATTGGGGCAAAAGAAGCACGAAATTGTTCATTATTTGTATCTGATTGCATTTAATTAAGTCCACGTTTACGTTAAAAGGTTTTTCTTATTCTGAAAGATCAAACCTTTAATATGTCAAATACGTAAAACGTGGTTTTAATTTGTCCATTATTAAAAATCACTCTTCTCTGCCCCAATATATGGCGGCGTCTTGCGGTACTCTGGTCGAACAGTGCGACCTAGGTGACTAGATGTAGTGACTCCAAATTTCGTTGCTGTACAACGCCAGCTATATTTATTGGCGCGTCCCAATATGATACTCAAGGTTGATCCTAATTTAGATTTTCTTTAGGTGGTAAACAGAGAGTGAATAAAAAGGACCATTTTTGTTTTTTTTGTGAAATTGTGTATTATTAAGCTTCTGTAAGCTTATACTATAAGTCATGCTGTTGTCTAACTTAAGGCTAAAAGTCTTAGAAAATCTAAAGGAATTATAGTGCGTTTCAACAACAGTCAACACTTTCATAATATGACATCACCTTTTCACTAAACTTTTATATCCAGTGAGTGTAACAGAGCTTTTTACTTACTCTACTGAAATTACTAAACACAAAATATTAAAAATGACTTACTGACAACCAAAGAAAGATACTTATGCGCCGGCGAAAGATCTCTTTTTGTTGACAAATTATCATTCTCAAGGTAGGTACTGGCTTCTTAAGCTTATAGATTGTAAAGAAAGAATAAGGTTTATTAAAATAATAAGAAATATGGGCGCCATTTACTTGAAGTCATTACAATGCTTGATCAGAATCTACAAGTAAAAAAAGATTCTGATTAGATCGATCAAAATAATTACATTAAATAACTAATTGTAATAGTCAGGTTGGCGTTAAGCAGGTAAATGAATAACTTCAACAAATGAGTGAGCAAACATTACCACAATAAGATTTAGTTTAAATTCTTATTTATTCGTAGATCAAAAATAATCTTTTGTCTAAAAAAACAATGTTCAAAGAAGCAATCTTGAAAATATTTCAATAATTGTTTTACTAGCAAAAAAAGCTTCATAAAAATTGGTGCACATAAATTTATTTTATAGAACTTTGTTCTAGCATATAGTTTATCCGTTAATCCTTGATAAATCGACAGATTTTTACAATCCTTAAACCCACACATATCACTACACAATAATACATTTGTGTTCACTTTAACTGTAGGTACAAGATACCTCACACATTAAAGCTTTCACGTTAACACCAATTTAATTATCAGAAGGTTGTATTATTTCGACGTAAGTAATATTTCGATCCTGCACAAATTCTGCAATACACAATATTATTATTGCAACAGAAAAACAACAGACTGAAGTTTACTTAACTTTAAAATTCAAATTCGATATTGAATTAGCTTTACAAATCATAAACTAACTGCACACTGGATTAATTATTGACTTTACTAAAACAAAGTGCTACACTGTAATGTAAATTGCTTGAATTTAGTTTCTGTAAACGGAACGATGAAACTCAAAATTTATTTGCACTTGCAAACTGTATCGAATTCTACTTTTAATTTTTATAACTGTAATTTTGAAAACACAAATCATCGTCAAACGCCGTCAGGAGCTTTTTGAGGGCGAACCTCCCGCAGTCTAGGCTCGAAACTCTCCAGGAGACTGTCACCTTAGAGTTACTGTTCTACTTTAGTAACTAGTATTTTAAGAAAGGGGAATGTGTAGACACGCTATCAAAAACCAAAATGACACAATGATTACTCCAATGAGAAGAATCCTTCTCGAACATTCAAGGAGGGATTACAGCAGCCAGAACTTGTTTCGTAGCATGAAATTTGATATTTAACAGAATATTGCAGACTGTTTTTTAATCGGTATATTTTGGAGAATCTATTTAACAGGAACGAAAATAAGCACGTAGGGAACACATAAATTTAGCTTAAATGCATTTAAACATGTCATTTCTTTAGAAAATAATTCTTATCTCAGTATTTTCATTGTTAAAAAACAGATTTTTATACGCGAGAACCCAAGACAGCCTTTTCTGTTAACGGAAAACATTATTAAGGTTCGGAATAAAGTCTACAATTTTACACTAACAAAAATATATTTAAATATACAGAGCCGTACTAAGATTATTTACAATAAATAGTATTCGAGTCCTCTCGATCGAGGCTGTTTAATTTACTATGTCATAGTAAACATTTGCTTATAATTTCTTCTCAAAAATAACATCATTCTGGTTGTTTAACGAGATCAATATCAACTAAGACTAACTATGTAGGCTACTTATTAAAAAAAGATATTTTTGGAGTTTCATAACATTCTACCTGCTTGATTGAGCTATTCTTTTAATATCGGTAATGGATGTAGAAATCACATTTAAATTTTAATTTCGTACTGGTTAAAGTGTAGATGCTGCGAATTTCTTTAATACTTTAGCTCCCTAAAAAGACTCCGCCACTGTTTAGCTTTTGATCATTTGCGAGCTGGATCTGTATTTTGTGGCAAAGAATCTGGTACAAAGTTGAAATATATATTTTCACTATTTCAAAAGTTAATGGAGAAAAGCGGGCCACCCAAACGCGCGCGCGCGTATACACACACACACACACACACCATACGCGCACGCTACACGGGAAAAAGTAGCAATTAATTAAGATTTTGTCAAGATCCCCTAAAATAAGTTGGGGCCTAGGTAAAGAAGCGTTGCTAACAATCAACGAGGACGCTATTTTTCTATTAGTAACCTATGGTGCTCCGGTATGGGCACAAGCAGCAGAAAGAAAGTGTAATCAGCCAAAACTACAAAGAATTCAACGGGTGAGTTCCTAGGAGGAACGATGCCAACATTAATCAAGCTTAAAGAAATTACTCACATTTGTACACCTTTGAAGAATGAAGAAATACGATCACGACATGCCTTTCAGATATAAAGCATGGACACATCCTTCTGAGGTACGAAGCAACATATTAAAACATTAAAACCACAACTACTGAAACAACTTAAAGATATTTACAGATGGAAGCGAAACTGAAAATAACGTGAAGTCTGGAATAGCAATTTACAAAAGCGCAGAAGCAATTTATAAACTGAAATATAGCCTACAGCCAAATTGCTCCAACAACTAGGCTGAGTAACTGACAGTATTAAAAGCATGAGAAATACTAGAATATATCTCTCCAAAAGACACAAAGACAGAACAATAACAATTTACATGGATAGTCAGGCAACCTTGCACAAAAGCAAAAACGGGCATAATTATATTATAGAATAGACAAATTGACCAGATGAACACAAGAAGGGTGGAGTGTATTCTTCACCTGGGTGAACGCTCACAATGAAAATGTAAATCTTGGAAATGAAAAGGTCGACACATTGGCAAAAAAAGCAGCTTGTGTGGGAAGAAGAAATAATTTTTGACAAGTGGCCTGTAAGCAAAGTTATTAAAAAAAAGCCAATCAAGAAAGTCTCCCAAGATGGCAAAATGGGCGAGAAACAGGAGAAAAAAAGGACAACAAAAGACACAATCACACACAGATTGAAACAAGCTTTATAGCTTGAGTAAGTCACCACTCACAATTTACTACAATGGTGGCACGGCATGGGTACAAGCTATAAGTACAGCCATGGGTACATGTACAGAGCGCTAACTAATTTAAATGGAAAAAGTAAACTCAACTTTTTAAAATGGCAGCTGGGAGCCATCTTCTATAAGCGCCATTAGGATTTTTTCATACAAAAACTGATCAAGCTAGGTTCTAGCAGGCGGCAAGCATATTAACCGCTTGTTTCGCGACCACTTACTATAGCCCACAGAACATTCAAAAGGATGCGTAGTAACCGCCACTGGGGCGATTACGCAGCAACATATAACTGTATAAATAACTGTGTATTCCAAATAAATAATTTAGTTAATTAAATAAATAGTGTTTAAATAATTTAGGTTTAAGTTGGTACATAATTCCTGTTTTAATTATAATTAGTTATCTTTAATATTTCTCTTGTTATTAAACAATTAAAACGGCGTCTTTAGTTATTTAAAAGAACGTTACGATGTATAGGTCTAGTCTAGTCAAGCTCCAGCTATGCTACATACTATTGTATCATATCAGTTTCGAAACAAATTCTTTTTCTATCCATACTGACTCGTTAAAATTAAAGAAATGTACAGTTGCGATCATTCGCTAAGGAACGATGAAAAATAGTGATCGCCGGTTTAACAGGTTTTTGCACAATGTACTCTGTAATTCGATCGGATTTATGAACTAGATAATTATAATATTAAATGAACTGTTCTTGAAGACCATATGATAAACACATTTACATTGTACAAAAAACTAAAGAATCGGCGGTTATGATTTTTATATCGTTCCTTAGCGAATGATCGCAACTGTATATTGTTGTTTTATTAACATGCCAATAGAAAATTTAAGCAACAATATTTACACACATGCTGTATAGGTTGCATAACTTGGAAAAATTTAAATAAATATGTTTCAATAATGATTACGAAAAACTCTATAACACACTAGGTAGAAAAAGGATAAATTTTAAGATTGAGTTTTTTCTTAATTTTATTAATTTTTCTTAAGCAGCTGGCGGTTTCCAATCGTTACTTAAAATTTGCACATAAATAGGTATTAAAGACATTTCAAGGCTGGTTTTTACCTAAAACAGATTAAGGGTATGGTTGTGAAGGTGTATGCAGAAATTTATTGCTTTACCTACTGTTTTTGTTGTTGAGAAATTAAAACTTTTATTCTTAATCAACTATTCGAGTAGTTTCATGTTAAATTCGTTAATGTTCAATATTAAGAAATCTTTGAACTTGAATATTTTATTGTGGTTTTGTCAAGCAAGTTCTTGGACCCAATTGAGACATAAATCATTTATTGTAGAAGATCTGGGCATTTTAAAATCAAAGACTACTGCGATTTTTCATAGTATTCTAAAAATATGTAAATTAGTTATCAGTTACGAGTTTGGAGAAAAAATTCAGTTGTTCAGTTGTTTGTTTTAACGTTACGTCAAAATGTTTAGAATTATAAAGTTTTTGAAAATAAGTAGTGCTAATAATAATAAACCATTTAATTTAAATAAATAAGCAGTGCTATGAAGTTAGTGTTTTAAAATTTTCTTTTTGTGGAAAGAGAATTTATTTTTGTTTTGGTGATGTTTAATAAAGATTAATGATCTTTGGAATGGGAATGTTAAATGGAAATTTACTTTTGAATAAATTCAAATGGATTTACCTTATGTCTGAAATACAGCTGGCGTTTATAATTCAACTTTAATTTATAATCCAAGATTTGTTTTTGAAGAAAAATAGAATTTTGTGGAATGTCAACCTTTTTCATTCTGAATCATATAGAAACATGAAGACTTTACAGTTTAATATTAATTCAAGTCGGTAAATCTTTTAAGGCACCAAAATTTTGAATTTTGTACTTTATGTAAAGTAAGTATTTAGATTTTTAATAATAGAAATATTACTTAACAAGTCAAAGGGAATTATACTGTCTTATAATTCATCTTTCTTTCATTCTTTAATTGATATTCAATTTTCTTTTTTGTGTATTTTTTTCTTTCTTTCTATTTTAATTTAGTTGTTTATTTGTGTTGAGTTAAATAAATTTTTACATTTGAATTTTTTTAAAAG
Organism: Agrypnus murinus; assembly: GCA_929113105.1. Taxonomy (NCBI): domain Eukaryota; kingdom Metazoa; phylum Arthropoda; class Insecta; order Coleoptera; family Elateridae; genus Agrypnus; species Agrypnus murinus. Next base: position 171,095,360 of record OV816026.1, on the reverse strand, counting down.
TAGCCTTGGGTTTATTTATTTTATTTGTGTGTAGTCAGTTAACAATCTTTTATAGGTCTAAATCAGTTAGTGCCCTATTGAAGCGACGCGTTTTAAGAAGTCTCACTTATGTAAGGAACTTGTTTTCCAATTTTACTTATTGCCGGAGCATTTTTCTTTGATGGTAACGGTAAGTGGTTTATATTTTGCTTGTATCTTCACTGTACTTTTGCCAGGTGTCTGTTTGATGTGTTATTGATTATTAGTAGTTATAGGATTTCTATGCATTTGCATGTTTTTTCTGCTTATAGCAAACATATACAGAGTTATATTTCTACATGTTTAAGCCACATATGAATCGCATATGTCAATTTGAAAGTGCATATAAATGCATATTTAGGTGTTTTTTATAAATGCATGCATATTTTAGCATTTTTGAACGAGTGTGCATATTTTACCACTTTTTGAGCGTTTTACATGCTTTAATTATGAAATTTCTAATATTTTTTAAATAATTTTAGCATTTTAGACAACCAACAAAGGGCGGCTTAGTTGAGTCTAGGGGAAACCCATAATTTAAGCTTATTGTTAAATACTAGGCCTTAAAATATTTTACTGCCTTAACCATCTGTGTACTTGTTAATATTTTCTAAGAAAGAAAAAGTTTCAACTAAAATTTAAATACTTACATCCTGCGGTATTGTGATAAATAGGTATTAGGAAATTTCAAAGACCCTTTGACAACTCCCTGTTCATAGAAAGATTTGCCTGTACTTTTGTTTACTAATCTTGTAATCTTTCAATTAAGACAGTTCAAAAATTGCAAACTACATTTCAGTTTGAAGTTTTAGAGTGTAAAGATGGGTAAAGAAAGACGGTCTGTGTCTGTTACACTTCGAAGTTATGTTAAGGAATTCAGTGTTCTTACAACTGACGATAAGGTGTTGTATTGTACAGTGTGCGACGATAAAGTGATTGTAACGAAACGCTTTCAAGTTACACAACATCTGAACACGGTTCGACATCAAAAGTGTGTTGCCCTGAAATAAAAAAAACAAACATTGTTACCGGGGTACCTTAATAATTCGCGCAGTCCAGCAAATCGATCGAATTTAATAAAAAACTATGTAGTCCATTAGTGGCTGCAGATATCACGTTAAGTAAAATTAATCACTCAGAATTTCGTAATTTTCTGGAAGAAATTTCAAAAATGCCAATACCCGACGAGTCTACACTCAGGAAAAATTATTTACCTCGTTTCTACGAAGAGACCATAAAATCAATTAGAAAACATGTAGCGAATAACTACATATGGGTTTCCATTGACGAATCTACTGACACTACTGGAAGGTGCGTAAAAATTTCATTTCCTTCGTTTTGTTAGTAAAATTTAACTAATCAAAGACAGCAGAGCAATTTACGGATGTTTTATTTTCTATTTTGTTAGTTACATATTTAATCACAACAATATTTTTGCTTGATTAAAATATATTTTTTTTAAATAACTGTTTTGCGCTAATTGTTTGTAACCGACTAATTATGTAGTTCGATAAAATAAAAATCAAATTTTTGTTTTCAGATACGTGGCTAACGTTATAATTGGCGTTTTAAATTCCGAGAACAATCCCAAATCCTATCTATTAGCAATGGACATTTTCAAGAGCACCAATCATTGTTCTGGGGCAAAATTGTTTAATGATTCGATGGCTATTTTGTGGCCGGACGGCATACAGTACAACAAAGTACTCATGTTCGTCACCGACGCGGCACCGTACATGATCAAGGCTAGAGCAGGCCTACAAGTTCTGTACGAAAAAATGATCCACTTAACTTGTCTTGCCCATGCAATGCATAGAGTTGCGGAAAAAGTGCGGGAAATATATCCTAAAGTAAACTCTATAATTTCAGATGTAAAAAAAATGTTTGTAAAGCTCCATATCGCATACAAATATTTAGGGAAACTACTCAAGAAGTGCCTCTCCCACCTGAGCCTGTAATAACAAGGTGGGGTACTTGGCTCTCTGCAGCAGAATATTATGCAACTTATTTTGATATTATTAAAGCATTTGTAAATAAACTTAATAAACACGATGCACTATGCGTACAAAGCGCACATGATGCTTTTAATACTAAGGAGATGAGGGCAGAATTATTGTTTGTTTTGACAAATTTTGTGCTAAAGTAATTCAGAAATTAGAAAGTCAGGGAAATTCATTAGATGAATCTCTTGAGCATGTAAAATTGTTAGGTGTTTCTTTGAATAAAGTAAAAGGGCCAAAGGGTTCGACTATAAAACAAAAATTTAAATCCGTTATAGACAAAATTCCTGGTTTTTCACTTAATTAAAAGGATAAACGATGCATTATCTGGCCAAGACATTTTAGACGAGCTAAAACATTATTCGCTTGTAGAATTAAACAATTTTAAGTATGCCCCAATTACGTCTTGCGATGTGGAACGGAGTTTCTCAAAATATAAAACAATATTTAGGGATAATAGGCATATGTTTACTTTTGAAAATTTAAAAATGTACGTCATTGTGAACTGTAACGCTCTATGTTTAGAAAATATAATTAATTAAATTATTGCATAGGATGTCTAATTAAAAAATTTTTTGTAAATAAAATGTAAATAACGCTAAACAGGTGTTTTTTTAATAATGAAAGTATATATTTATTAAAAATTTCTAATAAACGCATATTTCATGATTTTTAAGTGCATAGTTAAGTGCATATTTCAGGTTTTTATAGTGCATGCATATTTCAGCATTTTTAAGTGCATACAAATCCTATACCTAATTATTAGTCTCCCAAATGTGGGGCTTTCCCAAATAATTAGAAATATCATGAATATTATAGCAAAAGGTTCAGATACGGTTCAGATTTGGCAAAGAGCAGTGCACTGATCTTGGGAATCCGAATGAAATCCATGAGAATGTTGCGAAGAAATCAAGAGAGTCAGCAAAGAACTGCTCCCTGAAGAGCTTTGATTGTGCAGCTGTTCTCATTGCCAGATGTCTCATTGTCATTTGTATATACTCATAGTATGTAAATAAACTTCTGTTCTTTTTAATTGGTTTAAAATCCCCTGGTTGTCTTATACTAAAACAACCCAATCTCCTTAGTGTGACCACCTTGACGTGGTGCGGGGGTTTAGTGGATATAACTTAGGTTCTGACTAAGGTCAAAATTCTGCAATTTTTATGGAATACTTTATAATCTTCTAAATCCAACTTTATTAATCCAATTTAGTAAATACAGTAAATCTAAATCCAATCTTAATGTAAAATTCCTGTAAAGAAAGATTACTTAACCTAACTTTTCAGGGAGTGGTTGATTCAAGATGGTGGTCAAGAAAGAACAAGTCAAAATGAGCTATCGCATTTGAGTAGGTGATGGTACAATAAGGTGGACAATACAAGTCATGTATTTTTCAGGCAGTATGATCTTTATGGGGTAAAGAATCATCCCTGAAAGTTTGAAACACATTCGAGAACATAAAATTCTTCCTGTTTCCACTCAACAGAATTTTTTTTCAGTTTCCTGGAGACAGCTTTTAAAACTCGTCAAGATCTATCGACGTCTTCAGCTTGCCATGCTATTGAAATGTTTAGTAGTTTCAAAGTATCTACACATTTCTGCCGAAGTGCAGAAGTATCTGCAGTTCTGCACATTCAAAAAGATAGTCGTAGTAGCTCTTGAAGCTGAATTGCATATTAAAGGCAAGTTTTCTGGTACTTATACTATCTCTCTGGCTGTGTAATTTGCAATTCTATATATGTCTGAATTTTAGATTCCCTAACTTCTAAAGGTCTAAACCTCGACAATTATGCTTCATGGTAGCATAAAGACAGCAGCTTCATATTTAAATCACTAAGTCTATAGATAATTCAGTCTATACTTCCTACTCCTTTATACTTCTATACTCCTAGTTTTTAGATCTGTTCACTCTAAGTCATAAATTTAGCATTTTAGACATCAAATCAGTAAGCTCTTAGAAATTAAATTTCAGTACGCATTTTAAAAATCGGGAATTTATAGAATCTTGAATAGACGTTTCCGTATACTTTCGCTTCGATGAGACCGGACTTAACAATAAGAATGTTTCATCTGCTGTATTTGAGGAATCAGAAATTATGGCTCAAGCTTAGATATCCGTAAAGAACTGGAATTAGCTAAAGAACCCGAAGAGTAATAAAGAAAAACACACAAAGAGACTCACCTTGTAACAAAAATGAATGATGTCATAGAGTCTACTCTAGAGCAATAAAGTTTAAACCAAACCTCCTGCAGTCACACGGAAGAGGCAGATGGTGGTATTAGTTTACATGTAGAGACATGGTTCGTCATGGAGTTTAGTTGGCCATGTTACGCTGCTGAAATACCGACTTTTTGATCCTTGCTGTGTCCTTGTTGTATTCATAAAGAATTTTGGCTTTAGTTAGCGTGGGATCCAAGTGACGCGATATGTCGCCGTCTACAAAATTGCTGATGATCTTGCTCCGAAGAGGTTCACGGCTTTGCGTGGGTTTCATGCCTTCACTGGGTACCCGTACCTAGTGAAGGCATCCACAGCTTTCATCAAGTAAAGGAGGCCGCTATAACTCGATGAACAGATCTCTGACGAAACTGTCGAAGATTTTTGAACCTCATGGTTCTAATAAGGGCGTGGCTGCTGCAAAGCAGTTGTTTTGTAGTGAGAAACCTATAACTCTGATTCCAGCCTATAAACCTATAACTCTGATGAAAGCCACCTCCGACCTACTTATCATATAGTCTTGTCTGAAAAACGTGCCGGGAAATACACAAAATAATGCGTAACTTACTCACTACATTACTCAGATTTTACTGAGTTGCGTTAGTTAAATTTTAATTCTTTCCTTTACAGCCCAATATAGCTCCAAGACGACGAAAAAACGACAGTAATGGGCTTTTACAGCGTGAGAATAAATCCCATTAAAACTTTAATATTCTTGTAGCTCCGGTACTGCAATGGTTACATAGAACAAAAAAATATATATTAAAAATAAATACGTAATAGAGCCCTGACCAATAAGAAAAAGACGGTGACATTCGGTACAACCTGCATGATCGACTGTTCATACAAGGTTTTATTTAGGTTAGAATTAACCTGCAAGCGTTTGTTTACATTGGGAGCTGCGATGAGTTTTGCTATTTTTCCTTTTTACGCATTTTTAATTATATCTAGGTTTTCACTTTTATTCTCTAAGTACAAACACTTTACAACTCAAAAATTCGAGGTTAAAAAGTTGTCAAAACATTCGAGTCGGAAGAAGCATTAAATTTATAAACAATCTCCTATTGGTTCGGGCTCTAGCACGTCACATATGGCGCAAATATAAACTATAATACTTTTTTCTCTACAGTCTACACTATTGCATAACACAATAAAAAGATGTGGCTGTAAAAGCCCATTACTAGAATTCAATGCTTTGAATTCTATCATCGTCATAAATACAGTATTGCAATCCTCCAACTCAACTCTGTTTATAAATACTACACACAAGCCACAGTAGGTATACTACGAATGAATTTGAACTTCCGTCAGAATCTTGAGCAATTCCTTCCTGGGGTCTTAAGTGCGGTAGATTTACTATTAAATTCGGTCTCAGTACAGTAAAAGTGTGTTAGAATGCCTGTTTGCTTAAAAATCTGCTCTGCCATTTAACTTCTAAAGGCTCAAATGCACCAAATGCAAGTTTTATACACTTAAATTCGGTCTTAAAGTCATCCGAGAATGATTGTTTTTACGTTGATATCGGGCAATTCTCAAACCTTCTAAAATTAGACCACCATTTAAAATTTTCGTTCTAGAGAGGCTTAGATACAGCAGATTTCAGCAGGTATTAAGTACCTTTTGATACAGGTGTACTTCAAGCTTACAAAACATCCGTTTATTAAACTCTTTCTATAAAATAGTCTTTGCAATAACAAAATTTGCTTAACCCTTCAAAGACCGTTCTGAATTAAATAATACAGTAAACAAACCTAACTAAACGTACTAAGAATTCGTAAAGTTTATCAACTTTTTCGAAATATATTGTATACAAAAAAGTAACTATCGTTAGTGGTGATTAAGAGGAATAAACGAGAGAGTTATCGTGTAAATTCTAACTAGTACGCTGAGAACGAATATTCATTCTCTCGACAGCAAATATTATGAGCTGAGTGTCGGAGACGAAGAACGTTTAGATAATGGATCAATATCTGCATGCACCATACAAGGTGCTTAAGCAGCAAATGAACGTAAGCCTTACCTCGTCTACAGTTAACTTTTCTTTTAATTGGTTTAAACTACAAGAAACGCATTTTTAATATTCACACTAAAATGGACGGAGACAGAGTTTATCAATATTAAGATGTGGTTCAGAAAAAAAGTAGCAGACTTTTAACATGTATATAACTGCACTGTGCCCAGAACTAACTGCAGCGGGCAGCGTTATTTTAACGTGGCTTACCTAGAAGCTAAAAACCACGGTCCCCCTTTCGGAGACACGAATTGAGATACGCTAAATTAGCGCGCTAATGCTATTGCAGAAGCTACCAATACACACTGGTGGGAGCGAGGTATACCTATCCAGACCTCTATTAGCTCTCCAGGCTAGTACCGGAGTTATAAACGTACTCACTCGTCGCGACCCCTTCTCCCGGCATAGGAAACGGCCTCTAGTCCAGCTTCGGAGTTTCCCCATACTTTTATGGGACCACTGCCCGACCGAAATCAACCTCAATGTGGCAGGCTTGGAACGGTTATGCCACCCCGGTCTACCAGTTATAGGCCTGGTGTGCCCTCGTCAGAGCTTCGTTTGGTTCCTCTAGCAAACTAACTATATCGAACCCCGGTGTGTACCTTTTTGGAAGGTGAAGTTGTCTTGAGCATTGAGAGGCTATGTATTCGCTTCAATACTCCTTAAGTCCAGCGGCTCGAGACAATTTCTTTGGATCACTGGACTGGAACTGACAGTCAAAGCGTGATCCTCTTACTTTTGTCTCTGAATCCTTCTGGCTGGTAGCATGCAGTTTCCTATCGGCCGAAGATTACCCCCTCCGACCAGGATAAACCTCACTTGAATTCCCTTCCATCAGGCTTGTCCAAACAGCGGGAGACCAGCGGTGCACCATAATTGGCTTCCTCTTCAGGCGAGTATCCAATCCACCCACACCGGTACTCATGTTAGAAGAGCTTCCTCCTCAACGTTCATGAGTCCCCGTCGAGAGCACTTACGTGACACTCTACCACACATTTTATTCTGACTATATCGCCCTTTAACCAGGATCTCTGGGATTGGGTAGAGTCCAGCCAGTTTTTTCGGGTGAACGCCGTGTGGTCTGCTCCGCGCACCCTAAGCAGACCTTCAACAGTTGAAAAAACAAATCCTATAACGTAATAGCTATTTATGTAACAAGTACATAATGTAGGACTTTATAGACAAGCCCAGTTTAGGGCCGAGCGACCGAATCGAACAAGGCCTATAAAAAGGGCGAGTCTATAAGGTCCGATTATGTAAGAGTTGCATACAAAGCTTTATGTTCGATTCCTAAAATTGGGTAATTATCAAAAGAAAATCAGTTTATAAATTTGACATCTATTCTTGACAGAAGAAAATTTGACATGTAATATACAGTTGTCATACTTTATTTTACTACTATATACTTTATTCTACTACTACCACTTTATTTTACGAGTACAATAATAAGCCACTTCTTTGTCGCAAAACAGTACAATAAACAGTACTTTATAATGCAATCGGACATAAACATATTTATTTTTGTTTGAAATATAAACTTACATGGTAGGTAGTCAAAATTAAAAAGGATTATCTAAAATTAAAATCTAAGCCAGAAATGGCGAATTTTTGACTTCACTATTTTCATTAAAGTTTGAACATCAGCTTTGGTCATACCATTTCCTGCATTTTCCCACTTCTGGCGAAAGTCATTTATGTCGCCAGATCGAGATTTAGTATTTTTTAGTTTCCTCTTCATCAGAGCCCAGTAACGTTCGATTAGTCGGAGCTCAGGACAATTTGGTGGGTTAGAATTCTTAGGAACAATGTTGATGTTGTTACTGGGATAAAACTCTTGCGCCAATCTCCCGTAGTGACATGTAGGCCAGAAAAAGATGGAATTATTGTGCGAATTGATAAATGGAAGCAATCTCTTTTTTAAACACTCTTCAACATAAATGCTGCCATTAATGGACCCAATGGTAATGAATGAATCACTTTTTAGACCACATGTGCATATGGCCTGCCATATCAAAAATTTCTTGGGATATTTGCTAGCCTTTCTGGTCTTAAATTGTAACGCAACATTTCCCCTTTGCGAAGCTGCATAAAATTCCTGTCCTGGTATTTGACAGAAATTGGCTACACAATAAGTTTCGCCATCCATGACGAAACAATCAAACTTTGCGAAGAAGTTGTTGTACAAATTTCTTGCTCTAGTTTTTGCCCCTTTTTCTTTCTCTGAATCTCGATCAGGCACTTTTTGGACTTTGTATGTCTTCAAGCCAGCTTTTAGTTTTACGGACAAATTGGGATTTCTTCTGTAGCACTGTCTGATACGTGCAGCTAAGTTTTTGTTTACTACCAACGTTTTTATTTTCAATGGAACACCCTGTATATCTTTACTGATTTCGATTATACACTTTGTTTTAAGTATATTTGCCTAATGTATATATCGAAATTCTGTACAGTTTCTGAGGAAATTAAGTTTTTCTGCTATTTTTTGGAAAATCCATGTTCTATTTAAAAATGAACAGTTTTAAAGTTATCACCGTTTTCCTGGTTCTCTCGATATTTTCCCTGCTAATTTGGATGAAACGTTTTTTTAGCGTTACAGAAACAGCTCTATCCATAGACTAATTATTTTTTTACCATCCAGCCTTCATAAGTTCCTTCACCAAGCCTTAGTTGGGGACACTGCCCGATTGAATCCAACCTCAGATCTGGCAGAACTTGGTTTTTAAGCGGTTTTGCCACGCCGATCTTCCAGTTTTAAGCCTGGTGTGCCCCTGACAGAGCTACGTTTCGAGACAGCTTCATACGGCCAATCGAAACTGTATCCCGGTGTGTAACCGTTAAGGTGAAGTTGTCTTGAACGTGAGAGACTATGTATCTCCGCGTCAACGTCCCTTAAGTGTAGGTCTCTAGACGATTTCTGAGAATCCGAAGACTGGAACTGCACAGCCAAAGCCGGACCACCATAATGTCGTCTCCGAAATGTTACCTGGAGGCATGCAGTTTCTCATAGGTCAGCGAGCGAGCTCCCTGACGGAGATAAACCTCACTTGATTCTCCTCCATTCGTCTAGGTCAGACATGATTACATGAATGTTTTATGTGGGGTTCCCGTGTTAACATACCCCCACGTTCCTTCCCTGGGGAGGAACTAATTGAGATACGCTCAATCAACGCGCAATTGCATAACAATTACTCCCAGTTACTCACTGATTGGAGTGAGGTTCCCTATCCACCCTCTACTAGCTAACCAGGTTAGTATCGGAACGATTGACTTAACACCCTCCGGCACTCTCCCGTCCTTTTTCATACGGGCCAAGTGCCTCGTCCAGCATTAGGACTATTCCCCCAACCTAGGTCAGTACATCGGAACCCTGAAGTTCCTTCACCGAACCAGGGTTGGGGGTCACTGCCCGATCGAATCCAACCTCAAGTGTGGCGGGACATGGTTTTTAAATGGTGCCACCCCGATCTCCCAGTTATAGGCCTGGTGTGCCCCCGACAGAGCTTTGTTTCCAGTCTACTTTATAGGGCCCATCAAAGTAGCGTCCCGGTGTGTACCCGTTAAGGTTGAAGTTGTCTTGAACGTGAGAGGCTATGTATCTTCGCATCAACGTCCTTTAAGTGTAGGTCTCTAGAAGATTTCTGGGAATCCGACTGTTGGAACTTTCAGCAATTGTCGGACCCCATACTGCCACCTACCAAAACGCTACCTATGAGAAACGCTTGCAGTTTCTCATAGGTCAGCGAGCGAACTCCCTGACCGAGATAAACCTCACTTGAATCTCCTCCATTTGTCTAGGTCACACAGCGAGATACTTAGCTCCATAAAAACCCTGACGTCAGGTGAGATTCAATTCACCCACACCAGACCCTCTTGTCAGCAGAGCTCCCTCCGCCACGTTTTAGTCATCGTCGAGAAACACTTCGGTGAAACGTAAACGAAACACCTAGGCATAACTACCACACATTTCCTTCGGATCGCGTCATCCGTTGCCCAGACAGGCCTGGGATTGGGTAGACAACGACCAGTTCTAAGGGTGAACGCCGAACACTGGGGTCCTCTCATATAAGTAAGTGCTCAAAATAGAATTTCTAATTTGTAGCCATTTGAAAAAAAACTTAATGCAGGTATGTAGATAAGTATTTGACACATTCCTATGCTAAATATTGAATCGGTGACAGTTGTCATCGCGAAGATATGAATGTGACAAGTTACTCTATTCACTCGTTTTTCGCAGTTTTATTTTCTCTCTTGAAAATACTCGCGGCTTCTATGTGTTATTTCTTAAATTCTGTAAAGGATTGTTATAAATAACACTATGTTTCGTTTAGAGCAATGTTTGTAGATAACATTATCACTTTAAACAAACTGTTTTAAACGATTACTTTTGTTTTAAAGACCAAAATTTAAATCAGCTCTATTCTTTTATTACAGGTAACTTTGAATAATTTTTTTTTAATTAATGCAAAAGCGTTGTTGATATTTTAGTATCACTGTAATCTACGGGAGTAACGTACGTAGAATTGCACTATAGATAAGATGATGTTACATGAGAATTGCTTAAGATAATAAAACTCAAGATATCAAATTACAGTTTTTCTGCTAAGTCTATGTTATCTCTATGAGAACTTCTTTGGCATTTATTCTCTCATGACCATGAGAACTGTGTAGGCAGATAAGGTATAAATACCTCTGTTTTAATCTTAAGTCTTTAGTTTTTATTAAATATTCATTCAACACACAAGTCTTTATTAAGTATTCAACAAGTGTTTATCCTGAGTGAGTATTAAAACTAGATGTGGATTTTAAAATTGTCTTGCTAGTAAAAACATAAAGGCTCATTCGAGTTTTAATTAATTATTTTGCTTAATGTCATTTAAATGTGAATTCTAAAATTGTTCTGTTAAGTGTGTTAATTCAAATTTAAACTTTAAATATTTATTTAAATAGTATTTAAACTCGTCTTAAACTAGTTAAATAATTACAGACAAAGTAATATTAATATTTGTATTCTAAATGTTAAAAGAGATAAAGTTTGCTCTCGATTAAAAATAATAAAATATATTCTACGACTGCAAACGAAATATATAAATGTGTTTTATTATATTCAACAAATAAAGTTTTAAAAAAAGCTTCGGCCACAGAATATAATCAAAACTCGGGCTTTTGTTGTTATGAAACTAAACAGTTTTGCAATACGTTGTTGCGTTAATTAAAAAAAAATCGCATTTTAAGTTGACTGGAATGAAATAATAGACGTGATTTAGTTTTGGTCTTTAAAACAAAAGTAATCGTTTAAAACAGTTTGTTCAAAGTGATAATTTTATCTACATGCATTGCTCTAAACGAGACATACTGTTATTTATAATAATCCGTCACAGAATTTAAGAAATAACACATAGAAACCGCGAGTACTTTCAAGAGAGAAGATAAAACTGCGAAGAACCGAGTGAATAAAGTAACTTGTCACCTTCATATCTTCGCGATGGCAACTGTTACCGATTCAATATTTAGCATAGGAATGTGTCAAATACTTGTCTACATGCCTGCATTATGTTTCTTTTAAATGGCTGCAAATTAGAAATCCTATTTTGAGCACCTACTTATATGAGAGGTTCCGAGTGTGCGCCGTGTAGTCTGCCCACAAGCTAGTCTCGAATCCTAGTACTTCCCGACACCTCTAACGACTGCCCTCCCTCCGTCTTCGGGCTAGTCTCGAATACTACGGAAGTCCGACATCTCCAGCGACTTCTTGTCCGTTCACCCTGACAGTAAGCATAGTTTTCAGATTGCGAAAAATTGACTATTAATTTCCCTCTCAATATATCTAAGCTTTTCCGTGATAAGTAAAAAAGTAGTAAGATGCAGTTTAATTTCTAATACATTTTATTCGCAATTAATAGTTAATAATAAGCCTATTTCTAAATTTTCAAAAGTTGGAAAATAAGTTATATACGGTAGTATTATTAACTTTAACTTTTCAACCGGTCGGGAAATGGTTTTTGTCTTCCCAACCGATCGGGAATTTGTTCACTGCCTACTTATACTGAAAACGTTGTACAAGAATTTACAACTATACGTACATATATCTTCGATAAATGTTGTTTAAAATTAAATGATTCTGAATAAAATAGTATACACATCTCGATGGAAGGCTTCACTGCAGCCTGTAGTGGCCCAAGTATAAACATTTGAATTTTGCTCCAGCGGTAGAGGGGAGTTCCGAAGTTAATGCTTTTATCTATGTAAAACGTTAGCCAGTAACTAGTATTTTTTCTGAAACTGCCAGGAATATGATCAACTTTGCTTTACATGACTAGTCAGGAAAATAATTTCCCGATTGTTTGCAGTTTCTTAGCAATATAATATCAATGGTTGAGTACCTAAAGTTGAGTTGATATGTGCCTAAAATAATTTTATTAATTTTGTACGATTTTCTTTTGTTTCAGAAAAATTATACGTACATAACTCACCAGTAAAGTGTCTTACAGAATCCATAGGATTGCTCATTTTTGTGCCTAGCTGCCTACTCATCTGACTTGTAGGGCAAATAACTATTAATTACACATAAACTAGTTATTGCAATAAAAATACAAATAAAAAAAATCAAACTTGCTGTGAAGCTGTTTCCTTTTTCTTTTAAAGTTTACACTAGTAACTACATGAAGCTAACTATAGTATGAGCAAAGAGCAGTTATTATAAGAGGCGAAAGTTGATAAATAAATGAAACCTCAAATCCGAGAGAGAAATAATATCACTACCAATTTAAAGGGCCCATCGTCGATTCTCGGTTACTTTCGGCTCGTTTTTAATTTGTTGCGATCCCATTGGACAATGAGCAAACTTTTGTATATTTTGTTGTTTTTTTCCTGATTTAATGATAAACAAACATTTTCTAATTAAATATTTATTAGTAATAGATGAACACTGAGGCACACAACAATTATAAGGCATTTACCAGTTACAATAACAATCAAATCTACAGAAATAAATAGTCAGAAAAAGTGAGGTTATGTTTCTATACCTAACATAGAGTCACTCCATATTACTTATAAGAGTTGAGCCAACGCGAATGTCAAACCGCCATTATGGATCCAAAAATATACGTTGAAAGAATTATTGGTTATGTTTACCTGGCAAATGTCAAATGTTTCATAACCTGACATTTATTTCATTATAATTTACCATAATGAATTGATTAAATTAAATTGCTCATTTGAATTGATTAATATAATAAATTTCTTAAATAGAGTAATATATTTATATTTTATCTGCAAAATTGAGAAAAGGAGCAACTACTCTCAGCTACAACAAAAAAAATGTTAATGTCTCTTGTGCTCTAGTAAGTCAATTTCCGTTTTAATTATTTCCATAATAATTTAAAAAGTGAAAATATTTTGCTTTTATTAATCGTTTTATTTCAGAGTTATTACTCAGTAACATATTTTACACATTTTATCAAATGGGCCGACTAAGAAAGATATTTTTAACTTCAAATTGTGGACTGGTAAGTTTTTTGTAAAGAATCCTCGACCTACTATTCCACTAAAGTCTTCGCGAATGTATCGCATACATTCACGCAATAGCATTTTTGTGTTAAATAAATAAATTTATAGAAGTAAGAGATAGCTATTCTGGAACGTGCAGGCAATGCACAATCAGAAGCAAGACTCCATTTTACTAGTGAATTACAACTTGTACCTATGTACCAGGGTCCTATTGAGATCAATCATGCAAAGCTAAAAGATCTTCAAGCTCTTTGTGAAGTATTATCCAATCGAAAAACCGTGGTTTTTATGATATTCTGGAGACTATAATGGAGACCCAGGTGACATTGTCGAGGACGATAATAGCAGTGCTTACGAAGATTTTTTCTTTCATGCTAGAGATATGAATCTTTTTTTAAATTTTTTTAAATCTGTCAGACCGATGTATTCTAATTTTTTAATTAAAATATATGTATCTTATGTTTAATAAAAAAAATAACAAATTCGTTTTGCAAATTTTCGTCAAAAACCACAGATTTTTGGATTATGTTTATGAGAATGTTTCATAAACTGCACATAGTTACAAAAAACACTAATTTTGACCTTACAGTTAGTTTTAGGTTCTCCTAAAGGTTGTAGTTTTTTTTCGACAAATGCTGTTTTTGACATCAACCCTTCAATTACAATTAATATTTATTAAAAACTTAAAAGAGAAATACATAAAAATTCTTCGATTTACTAAACATCAGTTTATTTGTCAAATTAAGGGTGATCTTTTCACCTCCTTGTAACTTTATTTGGCGGTTACTTGTCACAGATACAATTGTAAAATTAGCTTCCACATAAATTTATGAAGAAATGAAAAGAGCTGTCCTAAATTACATAATTCTGTCAAATTTCGTGTTTTGTTAAATTGGCATTAGTGCAAATGGATCCAACCAATCAGCATCAATTCCCGCGTTGGTCCAACTCTTATAAGTAATATAGAGTGACTCTAATCTAACATGGATTACAGCGCCACCTAAATGAAAGTGATCTATTCATGCGAAATGCTAGCATTAGTTGATTACTAAATATTTTATTTTATTGTGAGAGAATACCATATATGAATATCTACCAACAACCACTTATAATAAGCTTTTTATGTTTGTAAAACTTTATATACAATAAAGATTTGAATTGAATTGTATAAAGACAACAATTGGTTTGTAGTTTTATTAAAATAATGCCTTTTATACTGCCCAACTAGTATACGTAAGAAATGAACAACGCTAGACGTTAGCTGATTGAGTTCAGGCGTGTAAATATTTAAATTTGGCGCGCATTTTTGCACATCCCATTTAAAGGACCAAGCATCCCAAGGTCATTGAAACTGGTTGCGAAAGATCAAAGACGCCGCGCTAAGTTTCGCCTCTTATAACATCCTACTCTGGTATGAGCAAAAAGTAACTCCATCAAAGATGCCTTTGGAGTTTTGTACTCATGTGTATTATAACATCCGAAAATTATACAACATATAGAGTCCTTTGACAGTGACAGTTGTTATAATACACATGAGTTCAAAATTCCAAAGCCACCTCTGATGGAGTTACTTTTTGCTCATACTTACTATATACAGGGTGTATTATCGGTTTTGTAACATAGGGAAATAGCATGTAAAAACACAATTTCTCAAATATTGGCTCCCCTAATTATTTTAGAGGAAAAGTCAAAGTTGTAGACCTTATTGAGTACTGTTCAAAACACCTTCACTTTAACATCTGTGTTAAATAGTTTTCAAGATATAAGTGATTTTCTAGTATAAGAAATTAACATTGTAAATTATATTGCCACATTATATTTAGACCTTAAGTGTAAATCCAAGAATTATTAAGCAGAGTTTCATAGAGCAAAATCACTCATCAGAATGTTACAATTGCTACCGGAGTGGAAGAAATACATGAGAATTCTCCAAGAAATCTATTTTTATAAAATCTTATTAGCCATGACAATAGCTGTCAGATTAATCTCAAAAATCACATAGAGGTTATGTCATGCTTTTGTATTATGAACATATTTTATAAATTGATTCTCGTTTTTGCTTTTTTTTATTGTGTGTTGTTTAATTTTGTTAAATTACTATAATCGTTAAATAATATAAATGATGTAACCCCATAATAAGATTAAAATGTTTTTTCTTATATTAGTATCATTCTTATAATATATTTTAAATGTATAAAACAAAAGCATGACATAACCTATCAGTGATTCTTGGGATTAATTTGACAACTATTGTCATGGCTAATAAGATTTTATAAAAATAAATTCTTTTGAGAAATCTTATCTATTTCTTCCACACCGGTAGCAATTGTAACATTCTGATGAGTGATTTTGCTCCATGAGACTGTGCTAAATAATTCTTGCATTTACACCTAATGTCTAAATCTAACGCGGTAATTGCTATTAGTGAATTTCCGATTTACAATGTTAATTTCCTATACCAGAAAATCACTTATAACTGTAAGGATACGTTTTGAGAGACACAGGTAAATAAAAATAATTAATTAACTAACCCACTTGTTGCGTAAGCAAACACTTCCTTGTCCGATTTTTCCTCTCTTCGGTCTCGATTATATATAACCACTGTAAAACAAAACACAATCCTGAGTACGTTGCCACACCTCAAAAGGAGCTCCTCCAAGAAGGAGAAGATTGATATAAGATCACTCACTCACTACTCAATGAATGCTCTATGTTTTATTCTATAGAAACTAAAAAGTAATAACTTATGGGGATTGTGTAATATCGCCTAAGTTTATCGCCTAGGTTTATAATACTGCCTAATCCTATGGGTGTGGCTACTCAATAAAATCGACAATATAACTCACGTTCTCATTAAATCAACTCACTCCACAGTGAAAAGATGAACAAAATACTCGTGAGCGAACTCACCAATTAAATAGTGGTTGTCTCATTAACACTAATTGCCACTTAAGTCACTTTAACACTTAAATAACTAAACTCGGATAACACAATCAACTTTACTCGTCGATGTAAAATTAATGACTGAATGGTTTACACTAAAAATTACGGGAAACTTGGTGATAAGAATAACAAAACAGGTTGTTATACAATGTTTATTACCCAACACCCAAAATAAAAGAACAACTTGAATGTGTTTATGTTTTAAATAAGAAAAAAAAATTATAATACTTATTATCTAACATATCTTAGAAACTATTTAACACAGATGTTAAAGTGAAGGTGTTTAGAACAGTATTCAATAAGGTCTACAACTTTGCCATAGTGACTTTTCCTCTAAAATAATTAGGGGAGCCAATATTTGAGAAATTGTGTTTTCACATGCTATTCCCCTATGTTACAAAATCGAGAATATAATTCACGTGTCACATGGTACATTTTTTATTAATTTCATTGGTGAAAGTACAAAAACAAACTCGCAGAATAGGCTATCAAATCGATGATAATTCTATCACCGCTTGTTGACTGTCACCTGTTTTTAATAAATAAAATTGTTTACTGTCAAAGTGACAGAAAGTTTCAGTGTTTATTTCCTTTCAACGTTCATTATATTCTCTCACCAAATATAACACGTGTTATGATTAATCAACGATGATACCACTCGTTAAAACCTTTAGAAAATTGAACTCGTGCTTCGCACTCGGTCAATTTTCGTCGGTTTTAACTCGGGCTATCACCGATGATAATCATAACACTAGTTATATTATCCCCGATAATACACCCTGCATATTATAAGCGAAACTATGTATGTACAAGAGCACATAGTTTATTGTAACAAAATAAAAATATTTTAATTCAAATGAGTTATAGCCAATATTTTTTCTTAATTAGAATCGGAGAAGAGGATTGCATCATCTTTTTAAGATTTTTATAAGGTAAAGTAGGTAAGCTATTGGTACAAATTTCCATAAAAGTGACATTAAGCTGTCCTACTGTTTAGGGTTTATTGCTAGTTGACAGCTGTACGACCTGGGGAAATTAAAAATGCTTAAATTAAACTTCTACTGAGCGACTCTATGTCATCAGAACTCCATTTGGACGTTGACGGTCATATACAAAACCTCTATACTTTGATATAACGAAGGGTTTTCTTTATGACCTTCTAGGTAAGATTTAAAATCTAGAATGATGTATTGAGTTACACGTTTTAGTACAAAGTTGCTACCGCATGTTTCAATACACGAATACCAATTCTGGTAAATGATGAACAATTTTGTCTAATATACAACTTTTAAAGACACAGTAGTTAAGATTAGGAAGTGCAATATTGGAATATTCTTATTTTGCTTCGAGCAATTGTCTGAAGAAATATACAAGTTTCTACCATTTTGTTTAAGTATTTAGTTAATCGATGTGATGTTTTAGAAAAGACACGGTTTCAATACTGTCGTATTTTTCAGTGCATTTGTCAAACATGTACATAATAGTTCTTTTTTGGTTGAACAAACATGAAAGGTTCGGCTGGACACCAAAGTTGTCTTACATAAACAGCCTTGGTAGTGTAATGCCTGGCGTGCCGGACTTTCACCCAAGCGGCCCGGGTTCGACTCCCGGCGCTGGCAGATCTGGTTAAGGTTTTCTGCAGTTTCCCTTAGCTGTAACACAAATGTGAGATTTGCGCTGTTCCATCTATAAGTCGGCTGCAGCCGCACATTGGGCCTACATAATAATAATAATCGCCCCCTCCCTCCCGCACAAGCTTATAGCTTCTGGGGCCTTGGTTAAGGTTATGGGTTGTAGTAATTATTATTATTATTATTATAAAATATATCAGTTGATGTTATTATTGATACGGACAGATTCTACTGGTAATCAAAACATAAAATTGTCACAAATGCATTCTTTCCTTTTCTGTTTTCGACCTATACATGGATTTTTTAAATTTAAACTTAGACCAGACATAAACTAACGTATGCATTTCGGGCTTAATTAGTGTTTTAGAGCCCTTTATCGTCTTAGCGCCTTCGGCTTTCGCCTTAGGCACTAACTGACTCTACGGGCTCTAAAACACTCAATTAAGCCCTTAACACATAATATACTATTATTACTATTAAGACGGCGTAAACAAGGCTAGTACAAGGGGATGCTCTAATTTACCAATTTACGCTCTAAAGACAGGCCAGTAAATAGGTCATAATCATACGACCGGACATAAAAAAATAAAAAGCTTGCAAATTATGTTCATTATTTGTTTCAATGTTATCTACTTTATTCCATAATATAAACACATCGAAAAATATAATTACAAAATTAAGAGAAAATAGAATTTTCATGATCAGACATAAAGATTCTAAGAAAAAGAAAACGGTAACGCTATTTTGCTGCCATATGACCTTACAATTTGTAATGTCGCCAAACACTATATACAGAGTGACATCTGCCCAAAGTAATGGGCAACCTTTATCTTTTTTAGTGGCGTAACTACATTGCTCGAGGCCCCCGTACACAAACAATTCAGGGGACCCTTCATATATTTAACTATCAAAAAAGTTTTACCCACATACAGGGCATAACAAACGTATCAAATAACGACTGTAACCTAAATTTGAAAAGTTACAAACAAATGTTAATTACAAAGATTTTTTCGGTCATTAAAATCTCTTAGAAGATAAATTATTTTTTATTATTTATGTAAATCTTGTTAGGCACAGATAAATTAGAGAATAATTAATAACTCTTTGAGCCAGAACCCTAGTCCAGTAAAATCTGCATAGGTATCTATGATAAAATATTCCTAGAAAAGACCAACACTAGCAGATGTTGACATTATTCTAACCAAGAGTAATTGGATGACAAAGTTTGTTTTACATTTTTTTAAACAAATATAACCTAACACTCCTTAAAAATTTGGGTTAAATTACAGCGTTGCCTTTTTACAGGTCCACCTGGTATAATGAAGTCTAATATTGTCAAAACATTCAAAAAGAAGATTAGTCATCGCACGATGAGATACCCTCTGATGACGACTAGCAGCATGGTTGCTTTTATCATCATATTATCTTCTGTGCTCGGCTTGCTGTCCAAAGGTAAATTTGTCTTATTTACTTATGTTGTGTTTAAACTTCGAATTTGATGTTGCTATGGTTGTATCTATCTGAAATGTAGACATTTTCTACCTTCTGTCCATTGCTAAGATAAGACATTTTCTCCCTTGCTACTTGATAGGGTTATCTAATCACTTACGAATTTTCACTTTGACATTTTAAACTCGGAATATATCAGTGACGTACGTGAAAGCATCTAATAAAATCTGGCAGTTCTCAAAAAAACGTTAAGCAAAGGAGCACAAAAATAAGATAAAACCAATTGTTATGTACTAGTTTCGTTTATTAAACAATACAAGTATGTATCTTCTTATGTTGCAAGACTTACTATATAGAAATGTTACAAAAACACACGCCACTGATAAATTCCCAGTTTTAAAATGTCAAAGTGACAAATCGTTTCTCAACCCGTAATTAATTAAATAGCTCTACCCCTTGGGGCAAAATATATTAAGCTATTTTAGCCTACTATTTTAAAATTCATTTTGGACGATTTGATTTAGTGCTTTGTAAAATTTTATGTCCGGTCGGGCGATTATGACCTATTTATTGGCCTGTTTTTAGAGCGTAGGTTGCTAAATTAACGCTCTAGGGCTCTAAAACTTTTTAGAGCCCGCTAGAAAAATAGCTACCCTTGTTTACGCCGTCTCCATAGTAACAACAGTAATTATATACCATTGCACCTACCTACTTAAAGTTTTATCGCTGCACCTACCTACTTAAAGTTTTGCACTTTTTAAATTATTTTTATTTTAAAATTAAATATTAATTTAAACTTAGGCCGGACATAAACTACCATATGCATTTCAGTCTTAGTTAGTGTTTTAGATCCTTTTATTAGTTAGTGTTCGGCTTTCGTCTCAGGCGCTAACTCACTGCAGGCTCTAACACACTCGATTAAACCCTTAATACATAATATACTATAATGTCCGGTCGGGTGGTTTTGACCGGTTTATGAGCCTGTTTTTAGAGTGTAAGTTGCTCGATTAGAGCTTTAGTAAAGTAAAACTTTTTAGAGGCCACTCTAGAGCTAAAAGATGGCTACCCTTGTTGACGTGGCGCTGTCTCCATAGTAATAATAGTAAGTAAAACCACTGCACCTACCTACTTGAAGTTTAATTTAAACTTAGACCTGACATAAACTAACGTATGCATTTCGGGCTTAATTAGTGTTTTAGAGCCGTTTATCGTCTTACCACCTTTGGCTTTTTGCCTCAGGCGCTAACTGACTCTGCGGGCTCTAACACATTCAATTAAGGCCTTAATACATATTATATTATTATAGCGATCATTAGATTATAGATAAAAACATTGTATTATAGAAAGGAAAATTTCAGATTTTAGAACTCTGCGTGATTGTCTAGCTCTGTTGCAGGTCGGGAGATCCGCTAAATCTTTGCAAGATCTTTAGGAAAAAACTACTTTCAAAAAACCTCCGGTATAATAAATAACTATTATTGCAAAAATGGCATATTTATCTTAAAAAAATATCCAAGAATGTATATTTTATCGAGATGTATTAGGAAGGTAATCTAAAGGTTGCAAAAGGTTTTGAGATCAAAAATACCGCCTTATCCTAAAAAACTAATCCAGTAGATATGAAACAGAATACATAGAGTAAAATGCCATTTTTGGATAAAAACAAATCTTTTTCGAGAAAGTCGCTCAGGATATGTTCAGTCTATTCTTGCAACCAATTTGTTGATACATATTAAATACCCGCTGAAGAATGATTTGGAACAAGAAAAGTTATGTGGTATTGATGGCTATTCTGCATAGAGCACGTAGAACGGCTTTTCGCTCTTACACCAAAGCGTGCAGCGTATTTTTTTAAGCTAGATTCAATAATAAACCCACTTTTTCCCAAATATCGCGCTTAAGCGCTTGTCGCACCAAGGCTTTTATTTGTAAATGTTGCTTTGCTTCTTTTACCGTAACGTAATTATATTATTCGTTCCCAATCTTCAGATTTTTATGAAGTAAATAAAACTGATTATAATCTACGCTAAACAATTGGTTCGACAGCTAAGCTGTCCTTATCAAACGTTATATGAATATAAGCAAACACGTCGCTAAGGTAAATATAAAAAATAACTACATAAAAAATTAAAAATTATAATAAAACATTAAATATCTAATACTTCCAGTAACGGAGAATTACTGAGCTCAATCTGTTCATTCATTAATGGTATCCTGAGTTTGTGTTTGTATATAACAAAAGCTTCGAAAACGTCTAATTTGCGTTTGTTAGTACTGTAGTGTTTAGAAGTAATACAGGTTGCTTGTGTGTGGTCTTGTACACTACTTATATGTTATCTCTTGTAGAAGACAATAAAAGACATGTTTACTTCTATGAGATATTTATTTATATTCTTGTTGTTGATTCCTGTTGTCATGGCAATCACTTAGCATGCAATGCCTTCTTGAGGTAATATGGATGTAATGATTGATTTTATCATGAATATCATTACATTACACCCAGGATAAAAAAAGGCTGAACATGTACCAAAAGAAATGAGCCATGAGTCAAAAGGGCATTTAATGCATTCCTCAACAAAAAAAAATAACATACATTAATGTCGTACTTGTATGTATTGGCATGTTTAATGTATACTAGCTACAAAAAAATGAGGTCGTTTGCATCTTTTCAATGGTTCCTTACATGCTACTACAATAAAACTTATGCTAATAATTAGGTGCTAATAATCAAAGAATTGAAAGGCCTTTGCTGCTGATAGCTAAGGGGCATCAATTGCTTAAGTCAAAAACATGAGTTGCTTATTGCAAGGTGTTGGCGCAGACTTAACCTAATTAAGATACACTTGATGGTACAGGAATCACTTGTTAGGACGTTCTGTAATTCTTACTAGAAAGAAAGAAATAAAATTTAGGAACGTGAACAAAACCAAGGAACAATATAATAAGTGCTTCGTGAACAAGTGATGCTTGCGTTACGATTTATTTGTTGTAACTTTAAAAATTAAAAATAATTATGCTAATTGAATCTAAAAGCGTTAGCCTAAGTAGTAAGTTTGTGGTCAACATTGATAAATGTAGTTATATTCAATTTATCCGTAGGAATGGAAGAAGTGGGGTTGTACTCATAAAATATAGGTAGCATTCATAGCATTGTCCTAAGATTGTAGGAAATACTAGGTGAAATTGCCTGTTGGAGAGTATGATTGAATCTTCTTGCATCCTGTTATTTGAGGAGAATGAACACTTGAAGCTTAATTCGGTAGCACATATATTTGGGAGGTCCAAATGCTATTCAGGATTGATTAGTTGAATGTTATCAATGTATGATATCACGTAATGTCGCGTTGACAAGGCTCACGTGGCAAAATATAAGTCACTACTGTTATTTTTGCACTTGTGTTTATGGTGTATAACTTGAAAAGTACTTGAGAGTTAGTACACTGCACATAATGCCAAGGTTTATTAGCGAAATGGAATTTGCTATTATGATAAGATAATTTGAGTTCGGTCAATAGCAGTTGCACTGTTGTAATTTTCTCGGTTAGAAAAAAGTCGAATGTTCGCATTGTTTTAATTACGAGGTAATAAGGCTGTTTAATCGCGTGACCTTTGCATAAAATTTCGCGTTTTGACATAACAAAATTTTGTTGGTTAAGGTTAAGGTTGTTGCGAAGTTCGTTGATGGTTATCCGAGAAAACAAACTAAACATCAAAATTAAATAAAGAAAAAAGATATTAATCCTGTTATATCCAAGAACAATCTCTTCTTATGGCATTGTTCCAATGGCGAAACGAGAGATGTCGGCATCGTTGTGTCCGAGAATTGTTGAAGACATTTTCCAGGAACTGTTACTACGGGTGTCGTAGCTTTTGGTTGTTGAGGAACGTTATTGATGTGATTTCCATCAGGAACTGGAGGTGTTGCAGCTTGTAGATTACAGGAATTATTTTCTGGATCTAATGAAGTCTTCGTAGAAGATACGGCGGTTGATTCCCCAAACCGTCGGCCTTCGGAAGCTCTTGCATTTTTTGATTTAAAACGCATTAGTTAGGATTCAATTTTAGCTGTACCCTAACTGACTGTGATGATTTTTTAATGTTTGTAGGAGATTTTGATTCTGTTTGGTTGTGGAATAAATGTACTTTTGGAATTAAATTATTTGTGATAGTTTCTGTAATGGAAGTATTAACCTGTGAAACGTGCTTTTCAATAATTGAATGGTCAGTTTTATCAACACAGAAAGTATCAGTGGATGCTGACACATCTAAAAAGTCATTGCATTGATAAATGACGTTTTGAGTATCGTCGTTCAATTGGGGGTTAGGATTACATTTTGTAGTTATGAAATTATGAGGAGAAATGATTTCGTTTTTAAATAGGTTAACTAGACCAAAAAATTCAGGTGAATTATTTTGCTGTAACCAGAAATCTGTAATCTCTTTGGGAGAAGAGATAGTATTTGATTTTGGGTTGTATGAAGTAGGTTTATCTAAAGAAGAACCCAAGTAGTAGTTTAATAGTTCGTTGATGAACGTGGCGTACGGTTCGAATGAAAGTTTATTGTTATCAATAAACCTGATAAGATTCGAATGCAGTTGTAAAATGTTATATGGCAAGTTATGAATGAGGATATTATATCTCTGAATCTCGTTCTCAATATGTAGGAAGTCAAAGTATCTATCGATTAAGACTATTGACATGTGTACATGCGAACTGTCAAAAATAGGAAATTTAATTAAATTTGCTTTTAACTGCGCCATATTGAAACGTAACCAATACAATATAGTTTACTTATCTTATTTAAATGATAAAAAAGGATATTTATTTTATAAACTTCTGAAAGTCGACTGCTTGCGTGAGATAATCAAATAACCAATTCAAGGAACTCCAGGTTGCAGGTTGCGTTTGTCGGTAGAGACAGAAAACCAGAGCAATGGAATATTGAAGATATGGTGTTGATCATCTAAGTACTTCTTTCAGCGTCGGAGGTCACCAATGTAGTGTTTTGATGACCATGTAGGAATACAGGTTGCTTGTGTGTGGTCTTGTACACTACTTATATGTTATCTCTTGTAGAAGACAATAAAAGACATGTTTACTTCTATGAGATATTTATTTATATTCTTGTTGTTGATTCCTGTTGTTATGGCAATCACTTAGCATCCAATGCCTTCTTGAGGTAATATGGATGTAATGACTGATTTTATCATGAATATCATTACAGTACAAAAATGTAGGAATTTTATATTATTTTGGGGAGTCATTGTGTTTTCAATTTATTACCTTTATTTCTTGGAGTGAATGCAATTTAGAAACTATGTAACCTTTAATTTTTCGTTTCCTGTTATGGAACATTTTTGGTTTTATGTACCGCTATTTATTGACACAATATACATATGTACGGTAAAAAAATAAATAATTCATTATTTCTGGAATTTACATGACTTACTCAGATTTCCTACTTACCACAAAATTAATAATAGAAAATACTAAAAGAAAGGTGCTAACAGATACTATGGTAATTATAACTACATCGACTTATTATGTGACAAATCCCCTTCTTGTTGTCGTTATTTTCAAAATACCCTTGACTGCTACCAGTGTATATAGTGACATTAGCCTTTCCTCATTGTTATCCACAATAACATTGACGTACCTAGACTAGAAACTAAAAGGCTAGGTCAGCCTTTGTTTCTGAGGACAATTACCCTAACTCTTTCAAGTCTAGTTACAATAATCCGCATGCAATTAGTACTTACTTAATTAGAAATTACTTCCTTCCGTTTCTTATAAACCTTTCTGAATAATTCCTTAGTATAATATCCGTAGCTTAAGCAATTTTATAAGATTAAAGTATTAAATACAATGGTTTTACTCTAAAACGATTAACAGTCATATTTCTAAATATATGTCACTTTCTTGCGGTAACAATTCGTCTTGCAACAGTGCCATTGTGGTTTCATCGCAGTACAAACAATGAATATTTATGAACTGTCGGTTATAAAATGCTTCTGCTGTTACGTGGTATAATACCGTAGAATAACATGCAAATGTTATAGTTTCAAACCACCACATCTAGCTATTAAGATTGTTCAAGATGTTATAAAATATAATTAATTGCTACGTATTGTTGAAACTGTGAGAATCCGTTTTGTAAAATGTAAAGTAACAAGATTTTTTGTATTTCTTTTTCCTATTTCTGGGTTTTTTAAATATTACAATAATGTTAGGATTAGTCACCGCATTTAACTTTTTCTGCCCATCCTATCTAGTAATGGCAATACATTTTAATGTTAGAAAGTACGCCTTCAATGAGTTCAAACTAACGAATACCAATGATGAGTTTGAAATGTGTTTTCTATCAGTTGACAGATAAAGGAAAATTTGCACAAGTAAAATAATACTGCTGAAATAGTATATATAAGAACGAGTTTCATAAGACAAGATTTATTGCACAAGTCCAAATTTAGAAAACGAGCCGCTTGCGGCGAGTTTTCTAAAAGACGAGTGCAATAATGATTTATGAAACGAGTTTATTATGTTTTTTTCTATTTTGCGTCTTTTATTCCCTTTTTAAATAAAAAAAATTGCAATTCCAAAATTTAGGGATTTTTGTGGTAGTTGACAACACTGATGTGACATTTGAAAATTCATTGATTGACACAGGAAATTGAGTGAAGTTTGTGTCAATTTTCTGTCTTTTTCAATTATTTTCTCAATGCTACCAACTTTGAAAAAGTTGGGCTATTAAGGCACTCAAATGAGCTATTAACGCACTGTTTTGGGTGCTTTAACAGCTTTGTTATAGACGCAAAATAGAAAAAAGATTTTAAACGGTGTCTCCCACATTTGTATTTGACTTATACCAATATGTATTTCAGTAACAAAGTTGCTTTTTTCACGGCGACAAATCATTTGCATATATTAACCTTAATGCTAGCACTTATATTGTAAAAACGGTTTAAATCCTTTGACTGGATTCAGTGATCTCTAGTAACAGCTTTCAAGAACTGCGGACTCTGGACTATCACAACACTATATTTTAAACGGTGTCTCCAAATCACACATTTGTAATTGACTTAAGCCAATATGTATTTCAGTGTAGTTTTAAAACTCTAACAAGAAAAATATTTCGTTTGCCTAATCTTTCTTCTTACAACCGATTAACGAGCACATACATAGCAAGTACGTAGCATAAGCTCATAAGCAGGATTAATTATAACATAATCTTCTATTTATCTAAGGAGCTAGACCCAATTTACCGGTTCTGTCTCGTTTAACAATCTACACTCAATCATTCGGACAAGTTTCTGGACATAGCAATGAAATTAAAGGAATATATTTCGATTTCTAGTTTACAAAATCAGTATTAGAAGTTAGAACCCATTTTAGAACCTGTGCTGGTACCGGATATGACGTCATAGGAATTTCTTAACTGAAACCATTAAGTTTTAAGTCTGAAGACTAATAGCCGGTGTAATTGTGAGTATAAAAGTAAGGTACTACAGGTCTAAAAAGCATATTAACGGAGCTACAACCAATTAACAGGTTCTGTCCACAGTTTACACTCAATCATTCGGACAAGCTTCTAGGCATAGCAATGAAATTAAAAGAACGTTATATATTTCAATCTCTAGTTTACGAAATCAGTATTACAACCCATTTTAGAACTTGCGCTGGTACCGGATATGACATCATAGGGATTTCTTAATTGCAACCGTTAGGCTTTAAGCTTGAAAATCAATAGTCAATATAACTATGCATACAAAAGTATTAAGATACTACGGGTCTAAAATGCATAATAACGGAACTAGAACCAATTAACGGATTCTGTCCCGATTAACAGCCTACACTCAATCATTCGAAAGAGCTTCTAGACATAGCGATCAAAATTAAAAGAACTATATATATTTCAATCTCTAGTTTACAAAATCAGCATTAGAACCCATTTTAGAACTTGCGCTGGTACGGGATATGACGTCATAGGGATTTCTTAAATGCAACATTAGGCTTTAAGCTTGAAAATTAATAGCCTGTATAACTCTGAATACAAAAGTATTAAGATACTACGGGTCTAAAATGCATAATAACGGAGCTAGAACCAATTAACGGGTTCTGTACCGTTTAACAGTCTACACTCAATTATTCGGAAAAGCTTCTGGACATAGCAAAGAAATTTAAAGAACGTTATAGATTTCAATCTCTAGTTTACGAAATCAGCATTAGAACCCATTTTAGAACTCGTGCTGGTACCGGATATGGCGCCATAGGGATTTCTTAAATGGAACCATTAGGTTTTAAATTTGAAAATCAATAGCCAGTGCAACTCTGAAAACAAAAGTATTGATATACTACGGGTCTAAAATGCATAATAGCTGAGTTAGAACCAATTAACTGGTTTTCTCCCGTTTAACAGTCTACACTCAATCATTCGAACAACCTTCAGGCCATAGCAATAGAATAGGCAGGGGTGGTGTAGTTTAAGCTGTAGCTTAGGAAAACAGTGTTAGAAAGCTTTTTAGTGCTTATGAGGTATCCAAGGTATTGTCATTTAGGCATTGATTAAATGTCATCAAGGCGATAAAAACAGATTGCGATGCAATAAGCGTTCTTGTTACTGTACATAGTACCGAGTTATAAAATTAGATAAGGAAAGGGGTTTTGGTGTGCGTCTGCCGTTACCTATTGAAATACTATTTCTGTATTTAATACGGGTAAGGAATAGTTTGATTATTAGATATTAATTTGGTTTTGACATTGAAAGGACACTAGTTTAATGAATGCTATAACATGAGTAATTGAGCCAAGTTGTTTCAAACATTATCTGGTGACAATTGTAAATTCAATTAATAGAAGGTTGTGTTTACTAAAAGTCGTAGTTATTAGTGTTTCCATTCTCCTTCACTAAATATGCGAAATGCAGGTTAATGTTAGGCGTCTCATTTTTAAGAAGCTGTCTTTTGCCTGAACTGGAACAATGGATGGTACAACCTACTCGTTAAAAACTTTATTATCTTTGTGTTTCTAATGTTTCGAAAAATTCGCAGAAGAATATTGTTTTAACATATTAACAGAACAGAACATATTAATTAAACAGGTAATAAAAATCCCAAGGAAATTTTAGTTTGTACATGTTCAAGTCCTTAAATATTTACATTAAGAAAGTCTGTTAAATGATGACTGTCTTAAACCAGACCAAACCCGATAATTGGTTCTAACTCCGTTATTATGCATTTTAGATATGTGGCACCTCAATACTTTTTTTATTCAGAATCACACTTACTCTCGATTTTCATACCTAAACCTAAAACTGGCTCCGTTTTAAAAAATGCCGATGACATCCTGGCATCCTGGGTCATGTGCGGTACCAGCACATGTTCTAAAATGAGTTCTAATATTGACTTTGTAAACTAAAAGATCTAAATATACAAAATACTTTTAATTCCATTGCTATAGCCAGAAACTTGTCCGAATGATTGAGTGTAGACTGTTAAACGGGACAGAATCCGCTAATTGGTTCTAATAGCTCTGTTATTATGTAATTTTAGACACCTGTTGCCTTACTACCTTTTTATTTAAAATATATACTTATATAAACCTGATACTTAATATGTACTTAATCTAACGGTTGCATTTAAGAAAATCATGATGACTTCATATCCGGTTCCAACACATGTTCTAAAATAGGTTTTAATACTGATTTCGAAATATAAGTTCTTTCGAGTCACTACATCCAGTCAGTCAGGCCGTGCTGTCGATCAAAGTACCGAAAACGACGCCATGTTGGGGAGAAGAAAGCGCGAAATTGTTCATTATTGAATTTAATTACGATAAGTGGCCAAATTATTATACTAAAATTCAAAAACAAATGTATTTTTTACACAGCTCGTTGTAATGTAAGTTTTGACATAAACAATTAGGTCCTACTTTTTTACCGTTATTGTAAGACCTACTTATTGTCCACTGACTAGTTATCCTCAACCTGCTTGCAATGATGTTCTATCCAAAAGCCAAACCTTTCGTTCAAGCAACCTTTCTTTTAGAGTAACGTGTTTCTTTATAGATTTACATTTCTGGATTGGTAAGTATCGGCACTCCATAGAAGCATTAGAGCGGAGAGATAAGAGATCTGTCTAGTTTAGGAGTAAAAGAAAAAGGTGTAAATCTATAAAAGAAACAAAGATAGTCTAAAAAAAGGTTATTTGGAAGAAAACTTTGGCTTATGGATAGAACATCATTGCCAGTAGGTTGAGGATATACAGGGTGGCTGATTTTTCAGTATCCGGGTTATATCTAAAATATTAAAAGTTAAACTAGAGACTTGTTTAGCATAACCTGATCTATAAAATAGCACAACCTTTTTTTCTCAGGTCAACTTATTTTCTGAAAAATATCCAACTTTAATTTTTTAAATGGAACGTCCTACATATTTTTGCGGAATTAAGTTCTAAATAAATTTCTTTTTACAATATTACGATATAACAAGTAGCTTTTTGCTATTAAATTACACCGTCCACTAATACATTTTCAAAACATCATACTGCCCAACATGTAATGAGAAACGACAACGAATCCAATTTTTAATCGAGTTTTTAATAAGCTTAATTCGCATTATTGGGATAATGAGAACACTTGCAAAATTGTTGAAACTTGTGCGCAAGTACGTTGTTCAATTAATGTATGGCTAGAAATATTTGGCAACGAAATGTTAGGACCTCATTTTTACGATGGAACTGTGACCAAGGACAAAATTTATTGTTTTTGCAAAACATCAATCTTCCATTAGCTTAGCACGACGAAACTTGTGGATTCAACACGACGGAGACCCACCTCATAACGGAGCTGCATTAGAAAATAGTTTAAAGGTTTAAATAATGAATTTGCCAAAAACAGATCGGTAATAGAGACCCGTTTGGTAACGGTGTTATTGTTGCTGTTTTTATGAATAAAAGTTTGTTTTTAAAGTTGAAGAATAGAAAATCGTATTAGTCCAGTCTATTTAGAACAAATTTTAATGAATAGCGGAAAGTTGAGACAAGACCTTGGACTTTTGCATAGGCATTCCTTATGGGTTGTTAAATAACACCCGAAAAGTCACAACCAGTAGATGGCGAGCTCAAAGAGATAATATAAATTAAACCACGCCCCCTAACGGTTTCTGTGGTTTTTCTCGGAAACTATTAGGTTTATCGAGATGAAGGAGGTTAGGTAAAATAAAGTATATTTAGTTCTCTACCGAAGATTTACAAATGTTTATCCAACTCGCCTTTTTCTCGTGTTATCGAAGAAATAAGATATGTCATATATGAATCAGCAATTTGTTCCAGTAAACTTGCTCAAGGAACTTTCGGACGTAGCTTTTTATGGTCTCATATTCGTCATAGGTAGCTAAGAAAAAATCGTTTAGAACAGGACGCGATCGTGGTCCAGTCATCTTTTAGCTTTTAGCATCTCTTCGGCAAAATACATCAGGGTATATTATTGTTATTCTTGGTGGCAGTCAGATCAAAATTGCGTATTGGCAAGTTAACTCTTTGGAGGGTACACTGTACTATAGTATTTTTTAAATCTAACCTAATACGTATAGGGTGTTTTGCCTTTTTTAAATCCTTTATTTATAAGATCTTGGTATCGTGCCACAAGGCAACAATCTCTATTTTTAATCATGTATTCATTTACTTTATTTATTTATACATGTTTAAGCTTAAAAATAGATGGATGTTTTAAACTTGTTGAACTAGCAACTAATATAGTAACCCTATGTCCTAGTTAAATACGATGAAACGCATGTAGCTATTGCAATTGTGGCAAATATAAACACGACAATAAAATAATAATACACGGTGCGTTTGTGATACCAACACTGCATACCAACTTATTATTTTTTCTTTATTTCGCGCCTACACTATGGGGGAACCAACATCTAAGGTCATCTGTCCCCCATCTAACATGTAACACGAATACACACATCCATAGTTGAGGTGGCGGAATTTTACAATTAGAAAAAAATCCCGCCGCCCCAAGTGGGATTCGAACCCACGACCCTTGGAACACGAGTGATGCACTGACACCACTCGTCCACCGCCGGCCCTCAAGAACTTATTATTTTATATACTATGCATTTCTCAACCATGGCTCTGTCAGAAACCACACGTTACAGTGTTATTACTGAATAAATTATTATTAAAGTGGGGGTAAATTCAAACCGTCCTCAATCATTTGGGATCACACTGTATTTGCGATTGGGAAATTGTGCACTATATCTGACGACTTAAACCTCTGCAGTCTTCGTGTGTCACTTGTTTTATCGGGAAGCTTGCGCATTAACCTATTAGTGTGCAATAAGAGTCTTGCTGGAAAGTATTCCAATCTCATTGCCGTATTAAATTGAGCTGTTATTGCTCGAATAATGTTTTCTGCCAATTCTTTAAGGATTTTTCCCGTAATTAGATCTACCCGGACGTCTATGTCCACTGAGATAATTGTACACATAATAAGTTATACTTCTTTTGTCTTAAGCTGTTTTATATGCAATTCCATTTGTAAGGAAGCATATATGCCACTACAGCTGTTATCCTCTTCTTCTTTCATCATTTCGTTAGGAAGCAGTGTAAACGCTTTCTTCTAAGTGTACATTAAGCGTCTACTAGGCTTTTTCCTTGTTGGTTCGGGCCCAACTGTCATTTCCTAATACTATTCGCGAATTATATTGTTGTGGCCGTTTAATTTAGTTCTAATTCTTTTAGTTTTCAGTTGCTGAAAGGCACTGCAAATACTTCATCGTAGTATTGTTTTTTCAATGAGAAGATTTTTCGCTCTATTAAAAGCTTTGTCATGAGACGGTGTATAGTCTGTTGCCATTGTTTTCTCAATTTACCTTTTTTTTATGATTGTATTCGCTATGTGCATGGCGACTCGTGGCGACCTGTGGTCGTAGACTGAGTAATAAGGACGGAAACCACAACATTGGCGTTTAAAATTGCATTTAATATACATATTTTTATGTTATTATTCGACTTTTTGGGGTTATGTCCATATATGCACATTTGAAAATTCAATAAATGGTAAAAAATGATACAAACTTGCACTTGCTATTTGAACCATTATTTTTGCAATTCACTACGCAACAAGTATTCCCACCCATTACATTTGCAAAGTTTACTGAAAGCGTCCGTCATTATTGCACTATTGCTCCACCTAGCGCTCTTCGTGCGATTATCCCATCCCCTCCAAGTCGACGCACATAGCGAATACTTAACAGTCACACAGCAGTTTCTTTGATGTTTCGATTCTCTTTTTGATGGAGTCAGAATGAGCTGTTTAATTCACAGAGCACAGTGGATGTTACTATAGTCCGTCCGCAAGCCATGCGAGGTAATAAATTAAACTGAGAGCCAGGTAAGCGGATTACTACAAAGGTTTTCTATTGTCATTTTACTAGCATTGTGCAGCTGCTTATAATAATAGCACAATTTACGGTTTTAAGTAGCAAATAACAATAGAAAACCTTGTAGTAATCCGCTTACCTGGCTGTCAGTTTAAGTGATTACTTCGTGTGGTTTGCGGACGGACTATAAGTATAATTCTAAACTTCTGCCAGAGTTATCAGCCTGATAATTATAGGTGTGTGGTCGAAATAAAGATCCAAGCATGATTTTATATCGAAATAGTTTCTGGGAATACCTTTTACTACAAAGAAGTCTATTACATCAGGCATATTTCTTCGCTGTGTGGACTAATATGGGTCCTCCTGTTAAATTAAATTTAAACCGTTAAATTTTAAGTTTGCATCGCAAATTACAACTATGTATTTAGGTTTACCTTTAGGTGTTGAGGTATTTGCACCGGCTCCCCACCACCGGTACTTTGCATTAAAATGTCCACTTACAATAAAATCTATTACCCAACGTATTAAATAACCCCAAATACTGTTCTTTTTTTATGGCATACTTTGAGGAACTCAATATAAACGACTTTTTTAAAGTGCTGTGTGGTGGAATCTCCAGTTTGTGTTTTGCTTTCTTCAGAAGCAGGTAGAAAAGATTAATTTTAGATTGGAATACCTTCAAATATAAAATTCTTGGATATTCATAAAATCAGTGTGGTTGTTGACGATGCAGTAGGCTGCCCATTCAGATCCAATGTAAGTGCATATATCAGTGTCTTTGGCTGTTATAAATATCTAATATGTTTATTATTATTATTATTGATTTACTTTATAAAAATGCTGTAATTGCTAATCAAATCAAACTTGATGTATTTTGATCAGTATTCAAAAATTCAAAATGAAAACGTAAAATTTAAATAGGGCAACAGTATCTAATAAATGTAACAAGAATTTTATATTTTTGTCCATAGGTAAAATAGAAATTAAAATGTGTGTAGTGTTATAAACATTTTATTACTGGCAATTTTTCAGTTTACTTTTGCCTATTTTTAAAAAAGCCCTGTTAAACAATTAATTAGTTTTTAACTGGTGCTTTCTTGCTATAAAGTCTTGAAATTATTCATTGCCGAGTTTCGATTTTTTTTAAAACATTTTTAGATTAATCCTCACACATTCTAGTATTCGTGATGCCTATTGTTAATTTTGACTTTTCTATGGTAAAATATACACCCATCTACTTTAAAGGGTTGAAAAGTGTGCTTTCCACTCAAAGTATGTATAAGCATTTTACTCTCTTCTACATCATATTTACTGAGGTTAGTTTTTACTATTAGGGGGTAGTTTTCATCTAAAAATCTTTTTCAGCCCTTAAACTATACCTTCCTAATAGACACGTTAATAAATTATACATTTTCGGACATTTTTTAAGGTAGAATATGCCATTTTTACAATAAATATTTTTTAATTCACTGCAAGCATAATAACAACAGAGTCAAAGTTTAAACTTAAAACAAATAAGACAAAGTCGCCTTTGGACAGCAAATACTGAGCACAGAAGATAATATGATGATAAAAGAGAGCAAGCTACTGGACGTCATCAGAGAATATCTCATTTCCCGATGACTGATGATCTTCTGTTTTGGCAATATTCATACTGAAAACAGACGAATGCCTCTGTACACAAAAGTGTGTTTTTCAACAATTGCACTACACCAAGACACCCTTTAGTACAAATGATCTGTTTACAATTACCAAGATTTTCGGTGATGCTTTTACGATATTTTGTTCTATTTTCCAACCACAATTTGTGATATTGTGACCATAATTAAATAATAAATAATAACCATGTATACCAATGCGGAAGAGAAATGCAGGGCGTCCTTTAACAAAAATAAAACTGGACGAACTGCTGTGAATCGGGGCTCGCATAATGCTAATGTATCCAGAACATTTAGACCAGTTCCAGAGGTCCCGCAAGGGCAACATTTGGGACCACTAACTGGTATTTGGACCTTCTTACCTGGACTTTCTGGTATTTATCAACGATTTGAATGAAAGGGTAGATAATTCGGAGCGTGTTTTATTGGCAGATAATTTTAACTTATAGAAAATTATAGAATCCATCGATTTCTATCATTACGGTCCATTCAATTTGTAAAGAACTAAGGGTCGACCATGCTTTACTTTTATAAAAGCGTATAACCTGTATAACCTGTGGAAGCAAGTTTTTAACGGAATGTTTCCCGATGTTCAGTCATTACCTTATTTTGGTTAAATTCTCCCTTTGATAAAATAATCTTGCTAATATTTATAGTCATATCGCCAAAATAAGTGAGTGTTTTAGAGCCTGCAGAGTTAGTTACCGAGGCGAAGCTGAGCCGAAAGCCGAAGCCGCCAAGTCGCTAAAGGGCTCTTAAAATAATTTGAAATGTGGAAAACTTTAAGTAGGTCAGTGCAGTGGCTATAATTGCTGTTATTACTATGGAGACGGCGTAAACAAGGGTAGCTATTTTCCTAGCGGGCTCTAAACACTTAGAACCAATTTTGTAGACTAAGCGATGTGACCCTGAAATTGTATTGTCTTCAAAACGACTGCATTTTTGAAGGAAGATGCACTGTACCATCAGCAAACTTTGCGTAAAGTATTACGTTCCAGCGCCCTCCCTACCCCAAAAAAAAGTTTTTCATTAATAACTGGAAAACGACAAAAGTGTAGAACGTAAGAAGTTTTGTTGGTTTGTTGG
Source organism: Agrypnus murinus (assembly GCA_929113105.1). NCBI lineage: Eukaryota > Metazoa > Arthropoda > Insecta > Coleoptera > Elateridae > Agrypnus > Agrypnus murinus. The sequence continues at coordinate 171,059,452 of OV816026.1, read as the reverse complement.
ACCAATCCCTATCTTTAATATTTTGGAAGTTATGGGATAAGAATTACTGTTAAGACGATGAAAATTGTTAAAAATTCAATTCAATTTCATTATTTACTTGTGATATGTTTTTACTTTCGGCTTCCGGCCTGACCACTGGGGATTCAATTTCCACTCCCTAATTCATCTTCGCAAGCATCAAGCATTTTCGCAAGATTGCCCGTTGAAATGTTTGCAAATGGCAAATTGCAAAATGCTGCGCCTCTTCTGAACGAAATGGCTGAAAAGTTTGTTGGTCAACTGCAAGCATTTGAGAATGATGGGTCAACTGCGAAACTATAGGTGCAGTACCTTCGATGTGTGATCGTGGCATTAGAATTTATACAAGCTGAACTAGCAGGTGATGTTTCGCTTACATTTATAAAGCATTGAGAAAATGTTACCACTGATTCACGCAGCTGGCCATATCGCTTATGCGCATGAAGCTACAAAAATGCCAATCAATTTGTCAACGAAGTAATAAGGCATGGTCCGGTGTATGGAGCGACATGTACTTGAAACATGGTAGGGGAGTTACTCCTAGTGTTGTTGCACGATATGTGCTAGCAATTCCGTCAGCTTTTAATATTATGTAGTGGTTAGAAGATTATTGTGGAATGCAGTCAACTACAAGTGAACAACATGTAGATCTTTCAAGATAACGATTGAGAAAGGATGAGAAGGACCTTCAGCTAATGTTATATTTGATCGGCGAACATATATCTTTCGAACCTCGAAGCTGATTACTTTCATTATCAAGTATTATTATTGGAGGGCCAAATACTAATTGTCACCTAGCAATTGAAAAGGTCAGCAAGGAATTGCATTGATGGTGAGGAAAATGGCATAATTCTGAATAATGAGCAGTCACAGTACCCCAGCAGCATCTACGTAACAGTAACTGAGATCGGAACTTTGATGTTGTTACGTAACTACAACTAAATTTATGACTTTATGGGTTTAATTACTTCAATTCGGAATATTTTAGTAATTGCGTAGCTGTTTATATTATTTATTGGAACTATGTAGTTCCATTACTTCTAAGTAACTTTTAAAGTATATGAAACGATATTACCACTTAGTATAATTATTTTAAAGTCGTTGCAACTTCAAAGTGGTATTATGATTGTAGTAGTAACTTGCCCGAAGCTACTTTAAAGTTTTTAAAACTTTAAAGTAGTACTGAAAGTTCCTGCCACCTGTCTGGAACCATTGTTTAACCCTTTAAAGTAACGGAACTTTACAGTAGTATTGAAAGTAAAACTTATGATTTTGCTACCCAGGAGAATCACTTTAAAGTGATTTTGTACCACTTGAGTCGATTGGAGGGCACATATCTTGTACAGTGCATGAATTGTGTATGTAATGCTCCCTGCTCACTCAATATTAAGAAAGTTAATTAATGACAATAATTGAATATCTTTTATTTAAACACATAAAAGACCATAACAGGAATAATATAAAAATGGTTTCTATCATGTGTATGTTGATACACATGAAATAGTTGTATTTTATCAAGTATTTTTGTTATGTTTTATTAAACATTTTTTATTAAAAAGTATATTTAAAGAAGCAGCGTTGTATTTTTCGACCTATCATCATTATATTCAACAGAAAAGTTGCAATGGTTTATAATTTTGGTTTACTGGAATGACAAAATAATCAAACAATTCATTGCTCTTTGTATTATTAAGTACGTATTACAAATAAAACACTAATCCATTTTGTAACACGATCGCAGCATTAGTATAGAAAATGATTGAATATTTGTTAAGCTGCAAGAGTAAGAGAGTATAACCAGGCGATACGATGTGTCAAAGAGAAAAGAAGTTTCACGAACGTAGCAATTACTACGCCGTCACGTATCTGCTGTTCCCCAGTTCCCAAAAATTGTTCCCCATTTTGGTTCCAGGCACGTAACGAAACCGTAGCAATTACGTGCTTGTAACTATTGGCAAGAACTTAATAGTTCCACTGGTAGTTGCTGGTACGTAGCGATGCCTAAAAATGCTGCTTGGGTAGATACTATCTTATTGTTCCAAAGCATTAGTGTACTATTTCGAGGTAGTAAGGAATTAATGCGCCATGCTCTTGTCTTACGAACTTTCTCCATGTCAGTTTACATTTTTTAATTTTTTTATGTATAATTTTTTAACAATTTTAATTACCTTTCAAGCACTGTTTACCCTCTATTCTCCAAACCATTAAAGATAGATGGTTGGCTCACCAAGTTTTTTTGTGTGAAATTTGCTGCTCTACAACTATTTTCTATAAATTTTATCATAACTCTTGTCGTTTTCGAATTATTTGTAAAAAACCGTTGGAACGTACACAAAGTTTGCTGATGGTCCAATGCAACGTCCCTCAAAAATGCATCCGTTTCTAGGATAATGCAATTTCTGGGTCACATCGCTTAGTCTATTTCGTATTTAATTTTTTTCGTTACTCTTATTACAGTTATCAAGATAAGGGACAGAGTCATCTTTGTGAACCGCCTTGCATTCTCAGTGTTCATCATTTATGATAATGTTGAGCCTTTTTTGTGGATTCTTTGTGCAGAATGCTTCTTTTAAAAGTCTCAGCTAATCTGAAAGGTGAATCAGAACCTTATTTATAGTTTATATTTACATACTAGTATATATCGGAATACATAGTTTTTTGTTGTACATTATATTTTATTCATATATTCACAATGTGTATTACATAATTCTTTTAAGTTTTTCAGATGAAGCATTTTATTGTTTGGAGCATCATTTGTTGAAAATCATGAAATAAATAGATGGGATTAATAAAAAGTAGGTAGTTATCTATTTATTGTATTTAACATAGCGACATATTTGATGTTTGTTTATATTTATATTACCTTTGATTGTCAGGTAGAAAAAGTTTTGTGTATTTATTTTATGACACATTTTATTTTATTAGATCATAGTATTACAGTTTTTTATAGTATAGTTAGTTAATTAATGATTAGTAATGTTAGATAGCATAAATGTAATAATCTTCTAATGAAGGAAACATTAGACATTATAATGAAACATTCAACATTATTAGACGTTTGTATAGTTATGTATTATTTACAAAAACATTTTCTTTGCTTTATTAGTAGGATTCTGAGAAAGGATGAATTGAGATTAATTAAACTGACGTGAAATTATTTCATGTAATTAAGGGAAAACAAAATTGATTGGAAAAATTAATTTTGCTTCCACATCAATATGATTGAAGGTAACGTCAATAAAGGATTGAGATAAGATTGCATTTATCAGACTTTACTTTGTAAGTTAAAGAAAATTATTATACAGCCAAAGCGTAGATAGTTAGGTTTGATCGTTTGCTGAAATAAGTACCTACATACATATTTGATAAGACACAAAAACAGAATCGATACGCTTCTATAGAAGTTTCTAAACTATTGTTTGGTTTTCCCAGTTTATCTAATTACTACATTATATATCACCTGTTTCCTGGTTTTATAGAACTTTTATAAGTTTTTCATCCAAAAGTATAGTCACTGTCGCGACGTTTCTGTAATAGATGGATGTATTATTAACATTATTAAAAAATTTACCGTAACATTTCTTGGACAGAGGCAATTAAAATTAAATTCCGTTATCAGAAGATCAAGGCTCCGTAGAATGAATCATTTAGTTACCAGAATTAAATACCTGGCGCATTATTAATTAGAATTTCTCGGATTCCTGAATAATTAAACGCCGTTCGAAGAACAACTGGCAAAATACTGCAACCTCTTTGTGGGTATGGTATTAAAGTCACTACAAGCATTAAAGTGGTATTAGTCAACTTAAGTTCCTCTCTTCCTTAACTCAATTAAAGGAGCGGGTCGGGTTCAAGCGAGGTCTCGAGGTGCAGTATAGTAGATACACATACAATACTGAATACAGTCGTACTCTAGCTCTTCTTGCCAGAGCAACATTCCTCAAGACAGGACTTTCATTTTCATCGAAATTCCCGACCGGATTCCGAAGAGCAGCCTTCTGTGAACCAGCACAGAGCCTTGTGTGACTCAGTGAAAACGATGACCGCCAACCTGAATAATAATACCTGAGCTGAGAGTTTCGTGTATTAGTCCTACCTGTACCTGTGAGTGTGTGTTTGCGTTTTACAAGAACGCAACTCGTTGAATGAATGTTAGTTGTTTGCTTTCGACCACAAAAAAAAACATGCTGCTGGTGTGCTACTGATTTTTTGTGTGTTTTATCTACTCAGGAGATAGCGAAAAGTTTTAAATAGTGTGTTTTATTTAAGATAGTGGTGCAGTTTGTTAATGAACATCAAGATGTACAACAACCATCAGGGAATTTATACCATTCGTGGCGACATGTGCTATGTAAGTTTTTGTTTTTGATATTAAGCGCTTGTACCATTTAAAAATGGTTTGTGCCACAGGAAATTCAGTTATTATAAAAATTAACAAGGGATTTAATTGATGATGATTCTACATTAAGTACACTTTGACCTAAGTTGAGACAATGAGTAAAGAAGTCTTGTTTTCCTTCAGTTTTTTTTTTAATTAAAACTTTTGGAACTGGAATTAGTTTAAAATAGTAATCCTTATCAATTATCATTGTTATATACTTGACCTTCGTTGTTTACGGATGTAGTATATACTGATTTAAATATATGTACACCACATGTAAATAATAATTATATAAAAATTGATTATTACAGTCAATACAAATGTTGCGATAAGCATTATTATTGCATTTTGCATTTCAGTACTATTTCATTGTTAATAATAAAATTGATTTAATAAAATAGTTGCAAAAAAATCACAATTTAGGTTATCAAAATAAAATTAATCAAAACTGACCCACATACTCCAAAATTAATTGCAAAGCGAACTTGATCTTGACTCACTTTTTAAATTCCTTTTGAGTTAGAATAAAAAGTACTAGTACTTTTAAATGGATAATTTTTGAAAATTCAAACCTCATCAAAATCACTAAAAAGTAAATTTTTAGTGAGAAAGTACCTATAATAATTTAATTGTAATTATGTTTATAATTAGTTGCCGATTTCATATAGTGCAAAATTTCCCGCAAGTATTTTGAATAATAATTATCCTCGTTATTATGCCAGTAAGACTTTCTAAAATTCTCAGTATTGTTTATATTAATATTTCATAATTTAAGATGAAATTTTAATTGCCTAAGTAAAATTCTTATAAATCTGCATTTGTAGTAATTTATAATAAATCGACATTTCTTAAAATATTAATTTTTAATTAATTTAACACCTATTGTTTTCCAAAGGTAGAAACGTCTCTGAAGATAATATATATTTATCTGTGTAGTAAACATACCAAAGTAATACATCTTTTCCTTTTAATTTTTAAATTCGCTTTTTTTATTTGTCTCTTTTTTCAGCTGTCCTATTGAATATCCCCTTTCTTCGTTTTAGTTTTTAGCGTTTGTCATTATTTACTTAATTTCTATGCAGTCATGTGATCATGTCAAAATAATGGTGAGGTTTGACGTATTAAAAAAAAGGATTAGAGTTTTTGACACTTGAATATAACTAATACAATGCTGTAACTGACTTCTAATTGTCGCAAAACTGAAGTATCGTTAATAATTGATAAATGAAAAGACTTGTTTTATTGAGAAAAATTTCTTTGTGCGATCAAAAGGTATTTGTAATATACTGGACAGGACAGCCTTCTTACAGTTTATTACTACTTCGCAAAACGTTTTTGGTATTTCTACAATTTTTAGCAAACTCTTGGAGTAGCTAAAGACAAAATAAAAAACAAAAAATAAGATTGAACTTTGAGATTGAAACTCATAGATGTAACTAGGTGGGGGCTTGGGGGCCAAGTTAAGCCCCCCCAATCCCAAAATAGATTCGAACCAGAAATTTTTTATAGTTTGTAATAAAATAGCAAATATAAATAACCAAAAAAGCGGTAAATTAAAATAAATGCAAAATCAGCAAATAGCTTTTGTTTCTTGATTTAACGAAATTAGATAATAAATAAACAATAAGAAACTAATAATAAAAGATAAGTATGACTTTGTCTACATTGATTTCAGATGGCATTACTGTTGAATGCCTCACGTTGAGACAAGCCAAATAATTATGCGATGGAATCCCTACTTTGGGAAAAATAAAATCAATAAATGAACAGATATTGTGTATAAGTAATAAATTAATAAAATAAGATAGAATAGAAGCTTTCGCAAAATATTTTATAATTAGTTTACCCGGCGTATTAAAGAAAAAGCTTAAAAAGTAAACTTCATATTTTAGATTATCAGAAATAAATGTTACGAAATACTTTTGATTGATTCAGTTATGTAAGTTCTAGTATAAACTTTAACACTGCGTAATAAGATAATTGAAAAACCTTGAAAACAAAAACCTCTGCATTCCTTACACCACCAAATCGTTGTTAAAATTAAAAGATCTATTTCACAAAAATTCAAAAGAATTATTTCGCAAAAGTAAATTATCGTTCAATCAATTATTACCTATTTCTAAGTTTTTATAACTAACTGTAATGTCTACAATAATAGCTTATATTTTAAAGTTCACATGATGCAGAGCTATATAACTATACTTACCTTTGAAAGTTACCCAGAAATCTACTTTAAAATAAACATTGCTAATTAAAAAAATAAAATTTTAAAGAATTTGAAAAATCGTGCTTTTAGTGGTTTTCAAAAGTAATTTTTGACAACTAAACACTTTGATCAACTTAAAGTATAGTACTTTATTTGTAGCCATTTAATGCCCAAAAGTGCATTTTGAAAATTATTTAATTTAAGGTGGACTTTTAAAAAATCCTTTGTAAAATCTCCCCAAGTAATTCAGTTAATACTATCATTCTGATCATAAGTTTAAAGAGTACTTATATCGTTAAAATGGAGAGAAGAACATTATATTTAAATTTTGTGTTAAAGAAAAATCATTTAAATAAGTATCATCTACTTTTAAGAAAAACGTAGTACGCGCCGGCACTAATATTTTTTCGTAGCTCAGCGGTAGGGGCGGTAATAAACCAAAGTCGCTGTCGTCCCAGCTTCGATTCCAGCTCGCAGGTAACTTTTCTTTTTCTGAGATATTACAGGTATTTTACAATTGTGCAATACCTATTAGTTATTTTCTAATGGTTAAAAGTAATTTTTTCAACCATTTTCCCGAAAACCTCAAATAATTTAATGATATTCCCTAATTATGTTATTAAATTTTCACTAATTTTATAATTAAGTACGTAACAACCTAGTCAGGTTGTAAATGCAACAAGATCATCATTTTTACTTAATCTTTCAACATTTCAAATGTCATTCTAATTTTTACTTGTGCGCAATATTGTGGATAGGATTGCAATTGTAAGATTATGCAGAAAATATTTTCGGAAAAAATTGTTTTAAATTTGTATTTTTGAAAAAAATATTAATAAACTTACCTGCCAGCTGGAATCAAACCTGGAGCGACAGCGACTTTCGGTTATTATCGCCCTGCTTCAACTAACTGCGCTACGAAGAAACATTAGCGCGCGTATTTTAAAAGTTGTTAAAGGTTGTATTCATTTAAATAATTTTTCTTTAAAAAATGGTCTAAATCAAATTTTTTTCACAATTTTCAGGATATTAGTACTCTTCAAACTCATAACGATCATGATAAAAAAATAGTAATTTTAAATACTTAAAAAAGAGTGATTTTACAGATGATTTCTTAAAAACATGGGTTATTCCCTATATTCTATATCCTAGTGAAACATACGGTATGTAGATACACAGTTTTGAGCCCCCCAAAAATCTAGACCTAGTTACGTCTAAGTATGTTGAAACTGCACGATAATAAAACTAAAAAAAAATATGATTCAATTTTTATTTGACAAATCAGATATAAAAAAATATTTCTTCTTTAGATTCATAGAGTTGTTCTTCTTCTGAAGAACAGCATTCTTTAACGAACAATTTTCATCTGAGCCTTCTTCTTCATTAATGCTTCCAACACTTGAACAATTTGGGATGGGTTCTAAGAGTGGCAATCAATGAATCCGAAGATGCTAAGAATAGATTGAGAATAAGCTAAGAATAACAAATACATAATTTGCAATATTTTATGTATCGGAGATGGTAAGAGTACCAGCTATGTTCTCTGCTACAGCAGTTTTTGCAGTTTCCCTGATAAAAGCCTTGACTTCTTCAATATTTATTTTATATCTGCATACAATTGTCTGCATAGTGAACTCTACATATTAACTACTATCTTCAATTGGATTTCTGTAACTTATGTAGAATTGCAGCATGTTGAAAAACAGCTAGGCAGTGTTGCCACCATTGGTACTGCCCAAGCCAGGTTTGGGCTTATCTACCACTAAGCTATGTTTTTACTTAGATTAATTTATTTTGAATTTGATGCTTTTTACTTTCTTTTGCTTTTGGTCCGCGAGCTTGCCATATTTTCACGGATAACTTGTAGACTAGACGCAAAAGACGTTAGAAAACGAATTCATAGCTAATGATTTGGCGAGTGCTACACAACGTGTTTAAGATTGTTAAAATCTTTAGACGAAACGCCACAAACATAGCACCTGTGTGTTGATTTTTACTCTGTCAGACCGTCGCAATTCTTTCCCATCAATCATTGTCTACAATAGTAAAATGCTAACTTCAAATGTTGCTTCTATTAAAATATTTATACCTAGTTAGTTTGGCAGCTGTTAATCTTTTTATCAGATTTTTTCATTTTCAGATTTTGTTGTTTGTATTCAGATTGCTTGCTAAATGCGCCGAAGCCCCAATCTGCATATAAATATTGAATTATTCAGTGCTCCAGGTTCTTGCATTACAATCGCCTCCCTTTGGGTTTTAAGCAAACAAAGAATAGTGAGGTTCGGTTAAAAATGTTTAAATTAATTGATGGTTCATGTAATTCGATTTTCTTATAATTCCAAGATGCGACCGTTATGAAATTAACAATTGCTGGTCTTGATGATTCTCAGGCTGGAAAAATAATATAAACGAAAATGAATATATGATTCTGCCACCGCTCAATCCAATACCGCCAATGTCTGCTAGATTGTTACTTTAGTTGTTTTCACTATCCTGCTTAATGTTGTGTTGCCTAGTGCATATTTGTCATGATTGTCGAAAATCTGTACACCTTTGCCGAGCATAACGCATCTCTTAAAAACACTGGACGCAAATCTATAAATCTAATCAAATACGAGTATAAGTGTATCAGTCGTATAATTTAGACAAGATTGCTGTTGGAACAGTCAGAGGTTTAGACATATTGTAACCTCTAACTGACCGCAGAATAGAAAATCGTAGAGAATTAATCCTATAATCCCATGTAGAACATCCAATCTCAAAATCTTTAGAAACAACAAATCTTAATTAATAATAGTTCACTAATTGTGCTATCAATCTTCATGTTATAAAGTGTCCGTGAGAGATTCTAACGGACGGTCGGAGTGCGAGCGGCCCATAAACAACCGAGACATTCCATAATCATAATAGTTAACCCAAATCTGTCATATGATTTACATAATTGTTGATCTCCGACACTAGTTCTGGCTGCGAGTTATCCACTATAATGAGTCACATATAGAATAAGCATTTTACATCTTTTATTAATTGATATAAAATCTTACTTTACACAGCAACAGGTTTAGGTGTCTTATAATAAATATGTGAATATAAAATGTATTTATAAAATTAAATTAAAACATTTTTTGGTTATTGATACCCATGACATTTATTAGGAAGAGGAAATTATAGCATTAATTTAAAAAAATTGTCATGAATTTACAAAATATTGTAGGAAATTTAGAGTAATAATATGCGATTAAGAGAATTTGCAAGAAATTTAAAATAAATTTGTGGGATTTAAAGGAATTGTAGGAGAATAAAAAAGATTCTGAGAAATTAAACGAAATAATGGAGGGAAGGAATTGAAGAAAGAGGAAATTAAAATAAATTGTGAAGAGATTAGAATGAATTGTGAAGAAATAAGCGGAAATAAGTAATAATAATAATAAGTAAAGGAATTGTGGAAAAATCTTCCTAAATAAAGCGAAAATTTGATATAGAATTTTTTGTCAGTGGTTTCCTCATTGGAGGAACTTAATTAAAAACAAAAATTAGTTTACTAAGAATTGGAGGAATTTATGACGTATTGCAGGAAATCTTCGATGAATTGTAAAAGTTTTCGTAGAATTAAGGAAACGCTTGAGAAATAACATTTAATAGAAACATTCAATGTTATGAATTCACAATAGTAACCTCGATTTTATTATTTTTGTGGCTTCCCGCTTTTATTTAATTATAAGGATACTCAAACTAGAGAATGGTGTATGCAGTAATACATGGTATAAGTGTTGAAAATATACAGGGAACAAAAGGTAAGATATGAATTATTTATGGCTATAAATATTACTTATTAAATTACTTTTCCTATTATGTAACAAACTACCAGAAAAAACTAACAATTCATTATTGTTAGAAGCCGACTTCAATTGCGTGCAACTAGGTACATAAATGACGGAGATACAGAGAGAACTTTACCAGTGCCTAATTATGGTTATCACTAAAAATTCTATGTTTTAAAGTTCCAAGTCTTCAGAGTTCCAGGATTCAATTCTATATAATTAAAAATTTATATCTTCATATGCAGAATAGGGATTTGAAGATTCAAAATTCTACTATTGGAATCTAGAAATTTGAAAACCAACTGAAATACTTAGATTCCAAAGTATTAAAGCTGCGAGATTTTAAAGATTTTATAGATTCAAATCACTCTAATTTTCTATGCTCAGTTTTGTGAACCTATATTCTGTTTTCGTTTGTTTCCACATGGGACACACAACCTTTGTGTAAAAGTTAATAGGATGAGGTGGAAATCTAGATATATAAATCTAGATCTTCTTATATGTATGTATAAAAAACAGTTATGTCTTGCTTTATTTCGTAGCAATCATTTTCCATCCAATTTTCAAAAGGACGTGGGTCGCTAGTTTTCTTAGAAATATTCACGTTGAATTCGTAGCTATCAATCCCACTGCGCCCTCGAAACCTGCGAAAGAATATTGCAATATGTTAAATGACGATTTAACTGCGCCAATCGACGCCACTAGACGTAGTGGCGTCGATTGGCGCAGTTCGGTAGCATTTCCAAAATTCCATATTCTGCCACCATCGTAAGATTTCAGTAGATACTCTTTTGTTAGGATAGTTTATGAGACCTTTCTGAGTTCCAATTATACATATTGTATTCTTGTAATAGATGATATTTGAATTGGTTCTTAATAGTAGATATAGGAATTACTGATCAATAATAATCGAAGATGTAAAAAATGAAGAAGCCATTACACTACTCAAGTCGTGTAATGGTTTGTCCGCATCAGACAACAATGTATTAACGACAATTCTAAACAAGATTATCCTGAAAGCTTTTCAGTTGAGGAATTCTGAGAGATAATAATATAATATGACAAATCATAAAATATATCGTCCAAACTAAGAAAAAGACCATATATAAAGAGGATAGCACATACCAGATACCTACATACAATAACGATTACTAATGTAAGAGTAATGTTAATTACATTATAAATAAAATACTTAAAAGGTCCAGACACAAAGATAATACATACATACTTACAAGGAAAGAAATAATAGAATGTGTACTTAATAAGTCGTTAAAACAAGTCACATCTTAAAGTGTTTAGGAATCTAAAAAGGATCAAGAACTGATTATAACTTGTTATATATAAGTAGTATTGACATTAACATCACTTTTCAACCAATTGATAAAACTTCACTGGCCGTCAGTCATCACCAGTTCTTAACATTTTGTATTCTCTATTTACTTCTTCCAGGGTGCGTTCTAAAATTAGGAGCTTTATTTTTTAAGTTTTATTCGGACGAGAGATTGGTGGCTACCTTCCAAAAGAATAATTAGAATTAATAGGCGATAAAGCTAGGGGATATTTACACTGACTAATTTAATACACTGCAAACAAAAAGAGTACATTATGTACTGCAGTGGAACAACTTCCTAGTTCTATTTGCAGGAACGCTGGGATCAGGTCGCGAATCGAATGCTTTAATTAAGAAACAGGTGTGAAATATTGTTTGAAAGCCTTTGGCGAAATGCAAAAACGAACTTATTCCATTTCTTCCTCGGGGATTGGTTTACAGGAAAATCACTTAAAAGTAAGAGTTGAAATATTTTTTGTATGTAAATAAATATTCTTCTAATGCAACAATTGTTGAGTGCCACTTCAAATAGCTTTTAGACTTATCACGGCGATAGTATTTATTGTCGGATATATACAGTTCTCTACGAAAAAAATATCACATCTTCTTCAGTTTTTATTTTTTGTTCCATAGTGAGACTGATAAGTTATTTATACCGGCTTGGTATAAATATTGGCTTCCCTAAATATAGTTATAGTACTGTCTTAAGCCTTTCTTCGTGGAACTCCATAATCATGAAATATAATATAAAAACAAAGATTAGTTAAAAGTTTCACAAATTTTATTAAATTCTTAACCTGACAATTGTTTCAGCATTAATAAATGTCCTTGATAATGACAAGTTAACCCAATGGAATCTTTGAAAATAGTCTTTAAGTGGGGCAATAGAAATAGAAAGTAAAATTAGGCAAACTGGCACTTTTTAGAAAATTCTTCAAAATATCTTAGTAACATTATCGGTAAAATACTTAGGGAAGCCAATATTTAAGCTGGATAAAGCTGGAACAACCAAATCAGCACAACCAAATCAAACCTACTTTATAATTTATTGCTATTTATTTGCTAATTAATTGCCACAATATCGATTTTATTGCAACTTATTTTAAAAAAAAAAACGTGGTTGTGCCAGCTTGATATCAAACTAGCACAGCCATACGGTATTTCTATACGAAAGTGACGGAAACTACATTACATTTTTTTGCTATTAATTTGCTACCTAATTACCACAATACCGATATTATTACCACTTGTTTTAAAAAAATACCATGGTTGTACCAGCTTGATATCAAGCTAGCACAACCATAAGGTATTTTTTTTAAACAAGTGGCGGACACTACGTTATATTTTTTTGCTATTTATTTGCTAACTAATTGCCACAATACTATACATTTTTAAAATTAATTACCACGCAGAAATTAGGGTAAACACCTTAATGAAACCGTCGATGCTATTACTCCACTTATGCAACCACGCAAAGTTGGGGTATAATAAATAAATACTACAACACAACCAAACTACTTGCGGGTTACAAAGTAGCTCGGACTATAACCTACCCATACTTTTTAAATTAAATGCCACTTGGAAACTAGCGTAAACAGCCTTCAAATGCCGACTATACTATTACTCGTATTACGCGACTAAGCACAAGGTGTGGTATAATAATTAATTGCCATGGCACAACCAAGCTGTTTGGGGTTTACAAAGTTGAATGGAACCTAAGTTACCCATACATATAATTTTTAAATTAATTGCCACTTGGAAACTAGAGTAAACACCCATACATATAGTTTTTAAATTAATTGCCACTTGGAAACTAGAGTAAACACCCTTCAAATGCCGACTATACTATTACTCGTATTACGCGACTAAGCACAGGGTACGGTATAATAATTAATTGCCATGGCACAACCAAGCTGTTTGGGGTTTACAAAGTTGAATGGACTCTAAACTACCCATTCATATAATTTTTAAATTAATTGCCACTTGAAAACTAGAGTAAACACCCTTCAAATGCCGACTATACCATTACTCGTATTACGCGACTAAGCACAAGGTGCGGTATAATAATTAATTGCCATGGCACAACCAAGCTGTTTGGGGTTTACAAAGTAGACTGGACTCTAATTCTACCGCACCTTGTGCTTAGTCGCGTAATACGAGTAATAGTATAATCGGAATTTGAAGGGTATTTACTCTAGCTTCCAAGTGGCAATTAATTTAAAGATTATATGTATGGGTAGCTTAGAGTCCAGTCTACTTTGTAAACCCCAAACAGCTTGGTTGTGCCATGGAAATTAATTATTATACCGCACCTTGTGCTTAGTCGCCTAATACGAGTAATAGTATAGTCGGCATTTGAAGGGTGTTTACTCTAGTTTTCAAGTGGCAATTAATTTAAAAATTATATGAATGGGTAGCTTAGAGTCCAGTCTACTTTGTAAACGCCAAACAGCTTGGTTGTGCCATGGCAATTAATTATTATACCGCACCTTGTGCTTAGTCGCGTAATACGAGTAATAGTATAGTCGGCATTTGAAGGGTGTTTACTCTAGTTTCCAAGTGGCAATTAATTTAAAAATTATATGTATGGGTAGCTTAGGGTCCATTCAATTTGTAAACCCGAAACAGCTTGGTTGTGCCATGGCAATTAATTATTATACCGTACCTTGTGCTTAGTCGCGTAATACGAGTAATAGTATAGTCGGCATTTGAAGGGTGTTTACTCTAGTTTCAATTAAGTGGCAATTAATTTAAAAATTATATGTATGGGTAGCTTAGAGTCCAGTCTACTTTGTAAACCCCAAACAGCTTGGTTGTGCCATGGCAATTAATTATTATACCGTACCCTGTGCTTAGTCGCGTAATACGAGTAATAGTATAGTCGGCATTTGAAGGGTGTTTACTCTAGTTTCCAAGTGGCAATTAATTTAAAAATTATATGTATGGGTAACTTAGAGTCCATTCAACTTTGTAAACCCCAAACAGCTTGGTTGTGCCATGGCAATTAATTATTATACCGCACCTTGTGCTTAGTCGCGTAATACGAGTAATAGTATAGTCGGCATTTGAAGGCTGTTTACGCTAGTTTCCAAGTGGCATTTAATTTAAAAAGTATGGGTAGGTTAGAGTCCGAGTTACTTTGTAACCCGCAAGTAGTTTGGTTGTGTTGTAGCATTTGTTTATTATACCCCAACTTTGCGTGGTTGCATAAGTGGAGTAATAGCATCGACGGTTTCATTAAGGTGTTTACCCTAATTTCTGCGTGGTAATTAATTTTAAAAATGTATAGTATTGTGGCAATTAGTTAGCAAATAAATAGCAAAAAAATATAACGTAGTGTCCGCCACTTGTTTAAAAAAAATACCTTATGGTTGTGCTAGCTTGATATCAAGCTGGCACAACCATGGTATTTTTTTAAAACAAGTGGTAATAATATCGGTATTGTGGTAATTAGGTAGCAAATTAATAGCAAAAAAATGTAATGTAGTTTCCGTCACTCGTATAGAAATACCGTATGGCTGTGCTAGCTTGATATCAAGCTGGCACAACCACGTTTTTTTTAAAAAATAAGTGGCAATAAAATCGATATTGTGGCAATTAATTAGCAAATAAATAGCAATAAATTATAAAGTAGGTTTGATTTGGTTGTGCTGATTTGGTTGTTCCAGCTTTATCCAGCTCAATATTTAAATGTGTCGTAAATGACATGCAATTTCCAATGTTTATGGTACCCGGTATGGTACCAAGGGCGTAAAGTAGCTATTTTTGGCCCAAAACAGAGTAGTATGTGATTACATGATCAATCGAGATTGGTTAATATGCAAATGATAGAAGCTTTCCGAGATGAGGATGAGATAGACACACGTCTCAAGAAAACAATCCAATAAGTTAATTAATTCATACAACTCTTAGTTCACTGAATGCCGTTTGTAAACTCCTGAAATGTATGCTTGCAATCCACAAGCTATGTATTATTTCCTGAACTTAAAACATATTATGGTAATTACCTTTTTAAAGAATAATTAACCAGATTTAAATTGTACTCCATATATCTTTGTTTCTTTTTTCTCTTTATCCCATTGCAACGTTATTACGGTTGAATGAATAGTTTATCGCAGCAATAAGTACTATTTTACTGGAGTTTGGGTTTAGCTACTGAAGAAGATTTTTCAAGCTTATATTTAGCCTTTATACGTTGTTGTTGACAAAAAAATTAGAACAAAAATATACAATACACCCTTTGGAGAAGATGGCCACGCCTACTACATTAACGACCAAAATTTATATCTCCGTTTATAGTTTTCTACATTAAAAGAATACGTTTGGTTTTAACGATTCTTAACTAATAAACCTTTTAATGTTTTTTAATGGCCATAAAAAGATATTTAAGCTGTCTCGGCAAATAATTGTTAACTATCCATAAAAGGAAACAATAATATAGTAGTTAATAAAAATACTTATTATCGTAAGTCTTATTATTATGGATTCTCAAATTATGGCTTTGATTGTCTTTAAAAGAATCAGGATTACAGGGATTTTAAAAGTTCTGAAAGGAATTATGATGTTCGTACATTTTACACACCAGGCAATTGTTCTCCATAATATTGTATTTAATTTTATCAACCCTTGTATAATAATAGGGGTACTTACTTTATGCATGTAATGGAAAATGTGAACACCATCATGTCCAGCATATAACATTATTCACTTAAGAAGACCCTTTTTAACAGCATTAGCTGCAATCATCAGTTAGTCCTAAGTAAACATTACTGAAAGTGGAGCACTGAACTGTAAAATTGTTAAGGGCTTCTAAAACCCATACTCGTTACAATAATGTCCACTAAAATATTTAAATAAGGGATCTTTATTAGGACTTTATAGTATTAATAATAATAATAAGAGACGTTTTGTGAATTTTCACACTTACTTTGGAATCCTGTCTTTATGACTTAATAAACTTTAAAACTTTTAACACTCCCCTGAAACATTCATTCTTTTAAAAATCAGTTTTGAATTAAATAAGGTTTTTAATTTTTTTAAAAGCATTTTTTTAATAATCGACCGGCTTTTAGGATGGAAACCCTAAAAGTAATTTCCTTATTTTAATACATGCGGCAACAAAAGGCTAACCTATTGTTGCGACGAGATAGCGGAAGGGTACCGTATTCATTAGACAATGCAAAGGTTTAGGCCTCATCAGAACCGACAGGGACAGTGCCAACAGTGTCTTATCAAATTACATTCCTGTGAACCTCAAACGATTCATTTCGAAATTGTAAAGGCAATTAGTCTCTCTTTCGGTCACGTCCATAAAGTTGACATTCCTCCTTAAAGTTGGTCTTGACATGTTTGACGTGCAATATGCTTTAAGAAGATTTTAATAGATTGGGATTTTATGGGCGAAGTTCGTTTTGAGAGAGATATAGGATAAAGAATTTATTTAAATTGCAGCTTATTGGCATTTTCATTATTACCTTACACTTTATTAATTGTCATTAATCATCCTCTAGACCTTTGTTCTTCAAGCAGCTTATGAATTAGTATATGCCCTACCGATGCATCTCAAACTAAGGTATGCTATTCTAGAAATTTAAGGAATACAAAAATAAGCAAAATATAATAACAATTATTGCCGTTTT
This sequence comes from Agrypnus murinus, assembly GCA_929113105.1. Classification (NCBI taxonomy): domain Eukaryota; kingdom Metazoa; phylum Arthropoda; class Insecta; order Coleoptera; family Elateridae; genus Agrypnus; species Agrypnus murinus. The sequence continues at coordinate 171,042,057 of OV816026.1, read as the reverse complement.
TAGCTGTAAAGCATAAAACAACCATGTTTTAATATATTCAAGAGGTTCTTGCGTAATAAAGAATGCAAAGGCAACAATGGGCTCTTTCATAGCTTTACATGTGTGCACTATTAACTATTGCAACAACTATCAAAGCAATGCTACGAGCTGTAGCTGCCTTGTTAAAGCTAGACTAACATTAGTTTTATAAAGGAAATTCTCGTAGAATATAATTTTGTTACTCCTGTTCAAAACAAAAAAAAATCTAAGGAGAATTTGAAGTACACAAAAGAGGAATCTACTGGGTATTACTAGGAATTTCAGATATTGCAGAAATTGCATTTTTATCAGTTTATCTTTAAACCAAATATAACTATGTCAAACTTGCTTACAGCTTTTTTAAAGTTTTAAATTCTCCAAAATCCATTTAGATTTTCTACAATAAATCTCCTCGTACTCGATAAATAACACGTATGTCGAAAACACGACCCAGAAATTTGTTGTAGCCAAGGCAAGTCTCTAGAAATTTGATTTGTGTCTGCTTTGCCAACAATATGAAGTGACCTTAAACCAGTGAAGATTGGCATTTAGTAAAGTCTTGCAGGAAGGGGGCAGTTGATTATTTTTGAAAATATCGAAACTAGACTTTCTGGAACGAATTGATCGGAATTGACGGAATGAATGACGGATTGATCTACTTCAAGCTAGAATAAAATCTCAATTACTATCTAGAACAACTCAATGGGATAGATAGAGGGTTATATAGAGTCCTTACGCGACCTTCAAGCCTTATCTGATTATCTCCAATTTACTGAGATAGGTCTGGAAATTTACAAAAAATATTTACTGATAACCTTTTCGATCTGATGAATCTAACCCTAATGGATTGCAAAAAAAAGGTAAATCAAAATCCGATAAAACTCTTCTGATACAATGGGAGCATCATATGATGCTGGTAGATTAATTTTTGAATTTCCACTAAAACTCTTTGTTCTCTGCAGATAATTTTCTATAAATTGCTTAGAGACTTTCTACAATTCTTTGTAAATTTCTGTAATCCTCATCAATTCTCACAATGCTTCATAAATTACTGCAAATTCTAGCAGATTACAACTGGTATGTGTACCAGAATTTCCCGGCAATTCTCCCTTGCTTTGTTTCAGATAGTTTGTAGAAAGCGAAGTCTCATTGATGTTCCGTTGGGTTTCCACTTACTACATTTACTACATGAAACAGAATATCATAGAAATAACTGTTACATGACGTTCCCGTCTCTCTAACAGTGTATATGCACACAGAGTTAAATTACTAACTTTCAGATTTTATAGAGAAATTAGATGGAGATAACAATACTAAATACTTCCTGGTAGAAGGTGAAGGTAATCTGCGACTTCTCCTCGAAATCGACTTAAAAGAAGCTCTACCCAAGCGAATACAATTTTTAATTTTGTATGCACAAAAGTAGCAATATCCAAAAAAATAAAGCCTATGTAAACGTGCAAGAGGGGTTTAGGAATCATTTAGCCAGCTAAAGTAAAGTTTTTAGTCTCTAAAGGAAACTTTGCATGAAGATTATTATTATGAGACCAAAATTCTGATATCTCTATACTTCTCTCATCCTAAGCCCTACTATATCTCGACTTGACTATAAGATGAGATCGCAATAATTGACTATCCAACAGCAAACATATTCCCAAATCTTTAGTCAATTTATCCGCACCCTCTTGTAATCCGTGAAAGATTTTAGCCGGCAAAACCGAAGGTATGAAAATAATAATAGGAAAATAAAAGTTCAGTTTCGATTCCAATTAACCAGTTTTGCGTACATTAAGATGGAACGAAAACGGTCAAGAAATATTTTTAAATTTTGTTTTCTTAATAGCGCGAAAAAGTTGCATATTCGTATAGTCAATGAAAGTGCACAGACTGGATACTGTAAAGCAACATCTTTTGCTGTCCCAGAAACCTTGGTTTTTCATGTTGGAAGGTACCTTTTCCCTGCCCCACTCACCCTTCCTAATCTGAAGACTATTAATTTAATAGTTACATGTTGTGTCTTTGTGCAATATTTTACGGGATTGTACCTGGTACAAATGAAGCCATATCTAGATTTCTAGGTACAATCTACTGAATAAGCTTCTCACACTACATACACTACAACAGCTTAGGTTTGGCAAGATTTTAGAAATTTGATATGAATTCGCTCTTTTTTTCAAAATCCCAGGATCAACTATATCGGCCAGATCTTCATTGGAACAGTTCATCGAATGTCAGTGGTGGTTCAGTTAACTTACAATTTGCTATCATATATCAAATCTACCTTTTGGCTCAAGGTGTGATGATGGGATCTGAAAATACTTGATTTTGGTAGATTATCTTGGTTTTTGGCTTTCGATCCAGCAGAATTCTCATTAATGCAATCTATCTGATGATATTTTTGTCATATTTGTACTACTACTGTTAAGGTCATTAGATTGCATTTTTGAGATCAATTGCGGGTGCCTTGTTACTTTTCTGCATGGCATTAATGACTTAATTTGAACTTCATCTAGCGCCGGTGGATCTACTCTTTAATCCCCTACATTCATCTAAATTATCCTGATGTTTGCCCAATAAACTTTGGAAATAATTTTTCCAGATGCCTTTTATATCTTCCTGATATTATTTGGCCCTTGCAGATTTATACCCTTCTCTCGTTTTTCAGGAAGTTATAAGCTCCTTTTATGTCATTTTTCTTAAAGTCTTCTTTCTTATTCTGAATTAGATCGTTTTCATATTTCCTTCTCTCTCTCTCTTGTCCATCTCGTCACGTATTTTTGCGCCCTTAGTTCCTTTCTTCTATAATTTACTTGCACTCTTCATCACACCGTGGCGCTCTTTATTTGTTCCCAGTGTTGATGTTTCAGTTCCCATTACAATGACTTTAATATACTCCCATTTTCAATTTACAAAAACGTTTAACATCTTTTAGAGAATTTTGATGACTTCAAAAGTTTGATATATGTCAATATAATGTCTTCGAGCCTTCAAGTATAAAGCGTAAGTTTTGAATTTTAAAGTTTTCGAAGTTTTCAGAGACTGTAGATTTCGCCAGAAAATATATAGTGCAGCCAATCAGCTTTTGAAATGTAATCGAAAATTACGTCATTCCGAATATGAAACTTTTTTGAGCAAATTTGTGCATACCGGCCTGCATGCAGTATATAGAAAAGGATTAAGCAATTTAACCAGTAGCTGACAAGATTTAGAATTGGATACAATCCAGATACTTACGACTGTTTATGTCCGAGACTACAACGGTAAAATATTCAGATATCACATCTTTGTGAATTACATAAATGTGGAATTTTTGCGGAAATATTCGGACATTTATCAAACAACATAAGGTTGGATTTACCCAGTATACTACAATTTCGGCATTGCAGTGTACGTGCAAACAGAAAACTGTTTTGTAGAAATACCTATATTTTTCTGTGAAATATAGCTTACAATGTATAGTATTTATATTGACGTAGTAATACAAAACTATAAAATACCTAAACCAGTTTTTTCCCAACAGGTATATCTAACTTTTTATCTGCGTTTATATATTTGAAAAATGATTAATCATGATATACGCGTATCTATTGTCTCGTTTAATCTTCCTAAGTTCCTCTATTATTTTATAGTTAGTGATAATTATTATGAGTAATATCACAAATCCCATGGGATGCTACTAATTAGATATCTATTTGTTCTGGTTAATAGTGGATGATTCTGCCCCTATATATCATCCTATATTCATATCAATCTCTAATTGAAAATTATTCCAGGAAAATCTTTTCATGCGGGAAAATGCGATTTTGATATTGAATATGTTTTAATGAGATCCGGGAATTGCAATAACAAACCCTAATTAATATGATATTTCAAATTTCAAAGGCTTTCCCAGTAATAATTCCCTTTGTTACGCATCCATCCTACGCTTGATGTTTGAAATATATTGAATAATATAGAAAAATCCTTCATTTATTGGCTTAATTAAATTATGACTGTATACCACACAAAATATTAATATCGCAAGCTTAAATGATTGTCTTTAAACCGCCTACGCTGTATTGTTATATTTTAAATTGGCAAAGACAAAATTACCATAAGCTTTCCATATAATAAAAGAAGGCGGATTAATTTATTATTTACAAAGGCTATGGTCTCTTTATTACAATAAGATTTCATTTTGGGTATGTCTGTGTTATCTTTCAATAATTGAGCATTTAAGTATCTTATTTTTTATTAACTGAACTCAAATTGAATGAATAATAAAATAATTCAATAGGCGTGTGATTACTACAATTTATTGTAAGAAGAGCATCAATTCGATTAGCCCATTTATAGCTAATAAAGTACTACTATTAATGAAACAAATCATTGCGCAGTTATTTTAGTTAGGTTTTCATCATAACTATTAAGAATGTCCTTCAATGGCTTCAATTATAGAAAACCCATATTCGAAATTCAAATCCGCATCGCCTTGAAAAACATTAAGAATTCTCAACCTTCTTAATTAACCGGTAAACATATTTTTATAAAACATTAAAGCGCTCATATGTAACGGATTTCATCTCTCAAATCCACTATTTAAATACAAATTTTAATTAGTTAATGGTTTCGAAATAGGTTGTATTAATACTGCCTACTGCTTATTGATTGAAATTAGCTGACGAGAAACAAATTTTTTTGTGAAAAACAAAAGGAAGGATCTATTTTTTCTCATAATATTAAGAATTCACCTTTAAAAGAGGACTTAAGAGTTATTCTTAGTATCAATGTAGAAATTTCCTTAAACTCAAATAACAATCCAAATCTATATTACTACTCTTTAGTTCTGAAAAATCTTGAAAATAAAAAGTTTACTACTTTGGGGTTAGCATTTATAAATCGGGTAATATTGTGTGATTACAACATCGGTTTTCGAGGATTTTTCTTCCCTGCTAAATGGTAAATGGTCCTTTAGTTAAGACTTTTATCCTTCCGGCATGAATTATGAATAGAAATCCCGAAATGTTGAAGATTTGGAAGTCACCTTACTGACGCCTGTCTCAGAACTAATATTTAATAAAGCTCTCCTTTTCTTATAAGCAAATAGCCGGAACAACCATATGAGTTCAATTATTAATTATTTATTAAAAATATTCTTCTTTAATAGAGGTAATGCCACACTTAAATGTATCATTCAAGAATTATTTAATTTTAAAACTTGCCGATTTTAAATTATATTAAAACGGAATTCTGTAAAAGCTTCACGATAAGTCAAATTCGATAAATATAACTGTTCATTACAATAACTGTATTACGATCAAACACAATCATTCAACAAACTGAAATGTAGCCGCCAAATATTAACTGCACTTTGACTATAATTCGATAACTCATACGGAATTAATTACTAGATTTCGGTAAAAGCGATTCTAAATTAATCACTGAAATGTCTGCACTTTTATCAATAATTAAACACACAACTAAAAAATTGGGAAATGCCAAAAGCAATCACTCCTCGTACAACTCTCTTCACGAAGAAGGCGCGAGGTCGCCCGCGTGGCAAACGCCACTTCGCTCGGTTGTGAATTCAACCAGCCCCTATCTTAAACTATCTTCGACTGACTGTAAAACTGCAAATTATTTCGCGATAGAATGATTTTTTGAGGAGGGCGAAATTTTAAATAATCCAATAGAAATAAAGGGGGATTTTCATTAGCCAATAAAGTATGTTTACGTAATTTTTTCTAGAATAAGTTTCCAACGAGAACTTACGGGGATTCCCTTTTGAATCTTTGGCTGTCTAGACAATTTTATTCTAGAAGGTCCCGTTTGACGGCATTTTGTTTACTAGAAAAGATTTCAACCCAGTATGTTTTAAAGCTGTAAATTCGAACTTTCTTACGTTTTAACCATCAGGAAGTTTTTGTTAAAGCCAATATTAGATTTTAGCCCTTATAAGCTCGGAATTTAAAACAATTTTATTCTGGAACATTCCATTTCTCGGAAAATAAGCATTTGGTTAATGTGGGCACGCCTTAAAATAAACACTCGCAACAATAAGAATTCTGCTAAAATATAAGCTATTGCTTACGAATATGTTTCGAGGTGACTCCTTTGTACTTGAAGGAAACATTAATTTAGCTTAATGTAATATTTGCAGTTCCGATATAATGAATTTTACTAAACTGCTAGGACCGCACTGGAATTCTTTTAGTATTTATTAGTTTCAAAAAACGTAACGTTACAAGATCCGAACTTTGGAACCAAGTACCTTTATTATTTTCTATCTACGTTGCCAATGAAATATATTTTGAGATTTTTTGAGTACTTTCAAGTAAGCCCTTCTATTTCAATTTTAAAAAATAAATATAAGTACATATGTGTGTTTTATATGTTTGGCATTTCGCTTAACCATAAAAGCGTGTTTTCTATTTTATTACCGATTTTAGTACTCAGATCTTGACCCATTAATCTAATGTTAAAAAAACATTTTTTAAATTTTTGAATACTCAATGCTCTATTTCAATGCGTCGCACTTTCATGAGTCGAAAAATTAGATCTTCAAATAACCTCTCGACACTCCAAACGGAAAATATTTTTCCATTAAGTAGGAAATAAGTTTCTGGGACAATATTCTATATTGTTTCGATCCTTATTTAGTGAAACTCCATAATCATGAAATATATAAAACTTATTAGTTAAAAGTTTCCCAAAATTAGAATTTACCTGACAATTGTTTTGAGCTGTCATTATCAAAGGTAATAGTATAAATATAAACAAACACATCGCTGAGGTAAGTACAAAAAGAATAGATAACTAGATAAATAAGAAAATTAAATATAACACTTCCAGTAACGGAGAATTACTGAGCTCAATCTGTTCATTCATTAAAAGTACCCTGAGTTTGTGTTTGTATATCTCAAACGCTTCGAAAATCCAATTTGTCCACTTTGCGTTTGTTATTACAAAATGTAGGAATTTAATATTATTTTGGGGAGTCATCGTGTGATTCTGTTCTAAAAGGTGTTTGGCATAATTCCATTTCTTAAGGTGTTTATTTCTGTAATAGTGCACATGTTCTTTATATCTTAGGTCAAGATTTTGAAGTGTTTGCTATATATATATCGAACTACAAAAAGAACAATTCAAACGGTAAATACCCGATTTCATTATAGCGTGTGTTCTGTCTTTAGCATTTTAGATATAGCTTTTGAGCTTATAGCTGATAGCTTAGCTTTTGACATATACAAGCACAAACTTAAGATACTTTTAATGAATGAACAGATTGAGCTCGGTAATTCCCTGTTACTAGAAGTGTTAGATATTTAATATGTTACTTTTATTATTTTAATCTATTTTTTATATTTAACTTATAGACTTGTTTGTTTATATTTTATATTACCTTTGATACTGACAGCTTAACTGTCGAAACAATTGTCAGGTACTATAGATTATAATACATTTGTGAAACTTTTAACTAATCAGTTTTATTTATTTCCGAGAGAATGCTTAATTCTCTATGAAATTCATTAATTAACAGTAATTGGTGAATTAGTGAACTGTTTTTCTACCAATCTTTTAAAATGTGTAGCGCATGAAAATTTAATATTGTCTTCTTCAGGTTTAGTATGGGATGTTTGGTTCGAAATTTGACGACTTCTCCGTGAGGAGGCACAAAATTACATGGAATATAAACATGAGGTAGGTTTGTATTTTTGTCCGAAACTTGGTATTCTAATGGATGTCTAAGAATCTTTTGCCAGTGTGGCAATTCTTGCTTATGTATGTAAATTACAGTATAAAATAATTAAAGGTTAGAGTTTCTATATATTCTTCTTCTATTCTTTCTGAAACTCTATTTGATCTTTCTCTCTCTCTCTCCACCTTTTCTCTAGACAAAGAACCTTTTTTTGAAAATTCTTTATCGAAATAAAACTTTAAAAGTCTGAATATTCTACCGTTTCTATTACGTTATTTAATTGCTAGAATTAGAAACGCTTATCCTGTATGTACATTCAATCTTCCAAAACCACGTTTTAAGAGGCTTCAGAAATGTTGAGTTTCGGAAATTTCATCCTTACCTAATCTAAACCAAACCTAACCTAAACCTAACCTAACTAAATTGTGTAATTGTAAATTACACAATTTGGCAATCATAGAAACTTAATATAATTATTATTCATTTCTATGGAGATGAAGCATTTTTTTACTTTTGATCGTTAAATTTGGGGCCTTTCGAGTCGAAAATAATTTAAATATTCAGAATCAGCATAAAATCTCCGTTAAAATGACCCCACTTTGGTCAAAAACTGTTTGGTGGGAAAATTTATTAGTTATACCTAAAATTTAATTTAGAAACCATTTGGGTATTAGAAATCACAAAAGATTAGTCATATAAATAAATAGTCATAATAATTCCACTGGCAAATGTGCGAGCGCCATCAATAGATGGCGCTCACACATTTAAGCACAAGTAGGCAATAGCATTCTAGAGAATGCTATTGCCTACTTGGTTTTATGTTTACTTTGAATTCGAAACAGTATTTACAGATTTTGGTTAATTATGTTTTTTCATTATTAAAGTTTGGTTCAAAAGATTTTGTGCAAAACTCGATGTGCGAAGTCATCTTCGATGCATTCGCCCAAATGATTTACTCGATCCTACGTCACTCGTGCTTCAAAAAATGCGCTGCTGCGCGACTTCGCGAACTTTGTAAATAAATATGATGATACTCTATGATCCTATTATAATATACAGGATGATTTTTTGAAAACGATCCGCCTGAGATATTTCAGAAACCAAACGGAAATTGAAAATTTCCGAAAACAGGTCCACTTATATGTCAAGGGGGAAACGGTTTGAACGGATAAGAATAATAAGTCTTTAAACATCTAAGTAGGCGTTGAAAATAACATTTTAACAAAACTGAAAAAAGAACATTCACAGGAACTGCTCAAAATGAGCACCATTGGCCTCCATGCAGTAGTAAAGCCGGTTTTCAAATTCTTGCCTTTCTTTCTGAAAAGTTTCTCGTGGAATGTTTCGGCACTCGTAGATAATTCGTTGACGCAAGTCATTTAAATCTATGGATTTAGTCTTATAAACTACTAACTTTAAATGACCCCAAAGGAAGAAGTCAAGATTTGTGAGGTCCGGTGATCGTGGAGGCCATTCGATTGTTCCACGTCTACCAATCCAGTGATTTGAAAATCTCCGGTTAAGCCAGTTAAGAACATTCGCAGCATAATGCGGTGGAGCACCATCCTGCTGAAAGAACAATTGATATTCGTCGAGTATTTGATTACCTTCTTCATCAAGCTGGTTTTCCACTTCTTTAGTTATTAGAGGATCGATGATGTTCTCCAACATATTCAAGTAGACTGCACCATTTAGCGTTTCATTAATGAATATGGGTCCAACTATTGAATCACCTACTATTCCTGCCCAAACATTAATCTTTTGAGGTCTCTGGGTATGGTCCTCTCTTGTCATACGCGGATTTTCGTCGCTCCAATATAGTACATTGTTCACGTGCCCATTTAAGTAAAAAGTGCACTTATCACTGAAGCAAATGTTTTTTACTAAATTTGGATTCGCAATGATCATTTCGGTCATAGTTTCTCAAAATTCTAGTCGTCGGTCGCAATCGCCGTGGCTAAGTTCTTGCAATATCTGCATCTTGTAAGGGTGAAAGTTATGCAGTTTTGTCACTTTGCGTACCGACGAGTAAGAAAGTCCGGTGGATGCTGCAACCTGACAAATCTCATTTTGTGCAAAAGCGTAATTTACTGAAAAATGTGGGGCAAATTCTGCTATTAAAGAATTAATTTTCAAAAGGTTAGTAGGTACGTAAGGCCCGATATACTCGTACGCACTCACCATGAATCCTTTTAGCTCAATTCCATTCAAAAAAAGTTTTACTGTATATATAAATGTATGTGCTTGCTTTTTTACGTGTAGAGTCAAGGTCTCTGATTTTTAATCGTATTATTGTATTTACCATTTATTATTGTTCATGAGATTATGAAACAATTGTAATGTTTATTTTTAATTTCAAGCCTTTCCCGTCACTCGTTTGCTTTAATTTCATTAGTGTTGGTGTATAATGTATACAAGTTGTACAACGCAACCTTGGAGTAAAAACATTTTAATTAAAAAATTCATTCAGTTATACATTATTTAACAATTACAATTGTGACATTTTCCACTTTTCTTTGGATTCATTTGAAGGCCGAATTCGAAATGCTAACATTAACAAGTTCATCAAAACGGAAAATCTTCACCATTTTATTAATTAAATAGAACTTTCAAATTTTCCAGTGTTATCTCCATATCTCATATTTTCATATTTCTAATAAGAGTTTTCCGAGCAAAGAATTGAAACTAGAAGATACCAAGCAGGCAAGACCGCAGCAAATAAAAACCGACGACGATTTTTCATCCTAGCAATTTTTCGGAACAATTTTTATTTGCCAATTTTTCATGAAAAGGTCAATAAAAGGATTCTCGGCACGATCGACGTATTCGATATAGAAAGGATTCTGGTCAATTGAAACTATAAGCACCTATTTAAAAATTTCAACAGCATCTCTATATAAATCAACCTTTTACACGGGTTTACAGGATCAATCTACCCTTTCTCGATGAGAAGTAGGTACACTGTATTACAACACCCTTATCATTGAGTATTCGTGTTAGACGTTCTATCACGTTTTGAATTAGGTCGCGATTATTAAAATTCCGTACACGGTCTTTGCTTCGTTAAGATTTTCTTTTAAATTAAACTTGCACAGCGAGGTCACAAGTTTTAAAGTAATTTTACAGTAGCTTTACTTGGTTATTTGGTAAATTAAATTTAAATAAGAACTTAAAAGTTATATTTTGATACGGACTTTTACATTTTAATATAAGTACGTATAACTAATATGTATACACTATATTATATACTAACAATTTCAATTTTTACATTGATTATGTAACACGTTTACACAAAAGAGGCTTGCAATATTGGTTTTTGAATAAGTCAATAAATATTGGAGTATACTGAAACTAATTAGTGATGGACTCGAGCCGAGCCTGCTTTCCTAGAAAGCTCGACTCGACTCGAAAAAAAATATTCAAGATCGACTCGAAACTCGACTCGAAATAATTTGTTTCGACTCGACTCGAGATCGAGTCGAGCTTCGATTCGAGTCGAGGCGGCTCGTTTCTTTTTATCACACTTTAAACCAAAAATGTGAATTCTTAGCAAACTTTAGGTAGTTTACTTGTGATTATGTATTTAAGTTGCCTAAATAAACAATAAATGTATCAGTAAGTAGCCGGTGATAGTAAACAGGTTTCAAAGAAAGGATTAAGGGATGATTCATTGCGGCTCCTTTTCATTACCCATCCGGTTTAAAACCAAATGTTAAACAAATTTTTAGAAAATCCAGAAATAAGTAGGTAAACCTTTTTAGATAAAGTGTTTAATTGATTTGTTGTTGAAGAAGATTCTGGAATCCGGTTTGTTTTTTTGATCTAGTCCGTGTACTTACACCAAGGTGTCATTCGCAATTTTAAACAATTTTACCGTAAACAAATTGTACTGCAAATGATAGAGCAAATGGACAACAACCAACAGCTTAAAGCAATAAATGTCCTCGATGCTGTGCGTTTGATACGTTTGTCATGGAGTCAGATTAAACCAGAAACAATTAAGAATTGTTTTAAGAAATCGGGTTTTTACACAGAATTTAAGGAAAATCATTTGGCAGAATGTTTTTCTGATGAGGAGCTTGCAAAGTGGAATACAATAAACTCTGAGATTTCCTTCAATGAATACATAGAAATAGACAATAACACTGTTATTGGCGGTACACTTGACGAAAATGATATCGTTTCAGAAGTTAAAATAACTAACAAAAACTCATTGTCTGAAGATGAATTAGAAGATGAAGCCAGAATCCCACCATCAAATAATGAAGCAAACAATGCAATCCTTATATTGCAACAATATTTTGAAAATTAAGAGTCCACTCAAAGTGAAGTGTTTGATTATATTAATAAATTAAAAGTCATCATTATATCTTAATAAAAAAAACAAAACAAACTAAAATTACTAATTTTTTAATATAAGTTAATAAATCCACGACGTTATCAACACGTTTTGAACAAAGATAAGATCAGATTGCAAGCAGCAACTCTTGTTACTTCAGCTGTTAAAAACTTATAAAGTGGCGTGCAGGAGTTTTACTTTTTAACATTTTGTTTGTCATTAATGAATACATTACACCCTAACTAGTGAGAATGCGCAGAGCTAGCATTGCCATGACGAACAAAAACAACTGTATTCTTAATAAACTAATTTATTTTTGAAAACTAATGTTGACGTAACACATTAGTTGTCATAAATACTAAAATTCTAAGTCCTAAAATTTTTCGTTAAAAAAAATTGTTGCTAAAAATGTTTATTTTTTCGTAAATTTTAAAAAAATACAACATTTTTCCACAATCATTTTTAATTAGCAAGCCCCATCTCTAGCAGGTGATGGAATAATCGGAATTTAAGTAGGAGGTGCAATCATGATAAATCATGCATCATGCTAAAGAAAAGGAGAAACAATTCTGCAAAACCCCCTACTAGGCGATCATTCGTAAGCAGCGTCTTCCCCCCTAAAATGTTTTTGGATACGGAAATGCAGAACATTTCTTAATTTCTTGTGATATACCTCGTTTCCTTTTTAAAAGGGTTCTGTGAGATATCCAAGTCGGATTTAACATTTTAAATGTTAACATATCACAATTCCTTAACTGTGCATAAAAAATAAGAATGTATGGGGAAATGTGAATTATCAGCTGGTTCATATGAAACTGAAAACCCGCTTAAAATCCACAATATTGGACGGTCTTATAGAATTGTTATAAGTGGGTTATAGAATGCGCCTTCCAAAAGAAACTCACAAGTTGATAGAATTTTCTTTTGTTAAATTACCCTTAAAAGAGGCTTAGTTGTGTTTGTATGGTAATGCCACCATACAATGACCTTGACGACGTGTCTGATACGACTGGCTGAATTGAGAATGTATGTTCTCTGTCTTTTGTTGCTTACGAGTAAATTTTTCTGACATATGCAGGTAATTCGCCAATCTCAAACTTAAGGTCCCTTCCCTAAAAACAGAATGACCTTCAATATGACAAATTTGACTAAATTGGAAAATTAAACCTTGGAAAAGGTTATAAGCTTGCCCTCCCATGAAATTACACACATGAAAATACTGAAGATACAAGGGAGTATTGTTTCGCCCATGTTAAAGGTCGTGTCCCAAAAGCCAATCTCGAATTTTCATGTAAATGTGTAGCTTTTAGCTAGGAAAGTCCGAAGTTAGGTTTATCGAATATGACCTTTGAGATAACACGAGTAGGAAAATCCGGATTTAGAATTTCTCGAGGTGACCTTTCCCCGGATTGAAGTCCGAAACGGTTTGGTGGTCACAACTAATTGATTTTCCAATTTTGTCAAATTTGGCACTTTGAAGGGCCAACTTGTTTTTAGAGAAGGACCCCCCCCCATAATGCTGGGAAGTAAAACATTAGATATACCATACCAAATTCCGTTATAGCTTCTTGACCAGGCCTGATTTAAAATTCTTTATATTCGTCAAAGCAATTTTAGTAACCGAACAAATAATATACAGCACTTTTATAAACTTCAATGAATTATTTATGGGTGCCCCATACCGAGGGGCACCCACAACTTATTTATATTTATATGCAACCATTAATATTTTCCATCTTTAAGCATTTTATGTCTATTATTCACGCTATGATAAAATAATTCAGATCCGTTCAGCCTTGGAACATTCTGCAACTCTCTTTATCTTTGTGTTTAGAAATTAATAACTGGAACAGCACAATTAATTGTGACTTTCGTCAGTTTATGGAGTACAGATAACTTAAGAATTGCCAGTCATTCTTGGATATGGAAGTTTTGAAAGTCTACATATCATATTCTAGGGTAGGTCTTGCTGGACATTGTAGTAAGTAATACATTATTAGGAAGGAAGTTAGGGACTATTTCACCGAAATAACTCTCGCCTTAATAATAATAATAATAATATGGCCGTGCTCTGGAAAGAATTACGGACTTTTTGATACACCTAGATGAAAATGAAATAGACAATTATGGATCAATGGCATTCCAGTCATAGGATTTAAACCGTTTTAGAATTAGGTTGATACATGCAGACATCGCATTTCTAAAAGAACTGTAAAAGGGAAAATGTTTTAAAAAGTAGTCAAGGGCGACCTTTCTCTTTCTTTTAGGTTAGAAAAGAAATATATTTTAAGCTGCATGTTGGTATAGATTTGCATGGTTATGATTGGCCCACTAAAAATTTACTCACAAAAAAGAGGGTTATTATAACAATTTTAGAATTTTGAATTCGGCGGTTTAAAGCGGAGAAAAGGTAACACAAGGTTGAGAGATACTGTTTAAGATATCGTATTACACAGTAAAAAATTTTGTGTTAAAAATCAACACTAAAGCAACACTACCTCGAGTTTATATAGGTCCCTCTAGACAGTGTTCATTTTTGAACTCTAAAAATAGTGAATTTTTTAGTGAGCATCCACTCTATTATAGTGAATATATCACGTGTAAAGTAACTCTACTTACACACTGTATAGTTTAAATAAACACTACCATAGTGAAGATAACTAGTATAAATATTCACTAAGTCACACTAGGCAAGTGTAGGAAAATACTGAGTACACTGACGCAGTGTAAACTTGAAGCGTGTCTGTACTTTTGTTTACACTATTTGAGTGTAACTTGAAGAGTTAATCAACACAGTATATTGTGTTTTCCACTCTGTCATTAGTGTAGAACATGCGAGATACGGGCGTTGTATTATAGTCAGTCTGAAATAAATGCTGAGAATTAATATAAACATTTATTTTACAAGAAATACAGCAATAATTAATACATATACCGTATTATAAGAGAATACAGAGATTATATGTTCAGAAGCATACCACTAGAATAAGAAAGAGTATTTCGGAACTAAATACAAATCAGTTTTTGTGTGGCACTGCACAACAGTAACAACAACTGCAAACAATAATAACTGAAGATCGATAACACTATAATGCAACTTTCTGGGGTGCACAACCTTATACCTTTGTTAACAATCATATACGCACTAAACCACCCACGAACAAAGACGTTTTCAATACCAGATATCACGAGCATCATGTGCGACACTGCCAAGTGCGACGGCGCGTTTTAGTGTTAATATACACTAGTAGTGAAAACTACTACTCTACGAAATGTTATATGCGACACTGCGCTGCATGGTGCTTGGAATATTAACATTTTAGTGTCAATTAGCTCTAAAGTCGTAAAAAATACTAAAACTTTTAGTGTTAATTATCCCGTGTTGTGAGAATTGTCACTGTACAGAGTTTGTTAGCAAATATAGTGTAAATTAACACTAAAAATATATAGTGTTAAATTAAGTGTAAACTGACACTTGAAAATTTACTCTATTATTTTAACCGGAACACTAAGTTTTTAACACTAGATTGATCTTTTACTGTGTATATAGCAGAAATAGATCATTTTGTGTCAATCGCAAGAATATGCTTTGTAGGCCTCATATGTAATTGCTTTTTTATTGATATTTATTTCATGTTTATAAAGGATGGATTGAATATCCATATTAAATAAATAGCCGTACAAATTATATGGCTTTATATAACATATAACTAAAACCTGTTTTTTAATGCCGGTTAGATAATTATACAGCGTGTTCATTTAAAAACTTCCCACCTCAAATACCTCTTAAACCTCAAAAATATCAGTTTTTGCAAACATACGTGATTGATTTTTAGAGAGGGATATTTAGTTTTAATATCGTCAGAATTTTGCACCTCACCGCTTCATCCGCAGCAACACGGGGTTACATAAAAACGAAAATATTTGGTACAAACCATGGAAATAAGATAAACGGGAGATTTCTTACAGAACCCTCCTTTAATATCTCAAACTATTTTTTTGAAATATTGACATTAGACTGCTATGAAATCTTCTTAACTCACCCCTTTATCATTTATATTTCATTTTTGATTATTTAGATTTTTCGTAAAAGAATGTATTAATTATACCCATTGGTGTTTAAAATAATAAAGTTGAGATATGAGCTAGATAAAATAATAAAAGAAAGGTGGCAGTGGTGTTAATAAGATTTGATGACAGCATGACAGGCTGATGTTAATGTCTCAAATAGTTTAAGATATACAGATATAGAAAATCAAGTTGGAAGTATCTAAGAAACCATATGTATGATAAGGAACGCGCTAGTAAAATAAAGAAGGGTTTTTATCGGGTCATGCCTTCTCTTAGTGCTCTCGGTGACTTCCTAGTTTGTGTTAGTGGGGGAATAGTCGAGCATTAAAGTTGTTTAGTAAACTACAGACTAATCATTGGTGTAGTTGTTTGTAATTGAAAGCGAATTTCATGTTATTAAATTTTCCCAAAATTAAAAAAATGATTTGGCAAATTAGGACCAAATAATCTCTTGCTGTTTAAGTAGCTTACAATTTTTTGCCATAATGACTGAAAATAAAGTAAATAGTCTTATAAAAGCATAACCAAGATAAAAAGAGAAACCTAAACTCCTAATCAAATTAATAAAAGATTTTAAAAACGTAGGAAATTTTCTGATCAATTAAAATAAATTACAAATTCTAAATACTAACTGAAATTAATAATTATTCAAAAAAAACCTAATGAACTTCTAATGGATTAATGCTACAATAAATAAATTTATTATATCTCGAGTGCTATGGCTCCCAAAATACCATTTTAAAATTTGAGTTTTTTCTTCATTCGTATAAATAGCCGGCATAACGAAAGTGCAAAGTACAACAACCACGCCAATACTTGGTTTGTAGTTTACTAAACAGCTTTAATGCTCGAATATTCCCCCACTAACACAAACTAGGAAGAGCAAAGGCGGGGCCCGATATAAACCCTTCTTTATTTTACTAGCGCGTTCCTTATCATACATACATATGGTGTCGCAGATTCTTCCAAGTTGTTTTTCTATATCTGTATACTAAAGGAGGGTTGTTATGGAACTTTCCCCTTTATCGCGGCAACCCATAACCGGATTTCAATTTTCTTTACATCAGTTTTTTTCTTTTTCCACACCCTTTAAAATAAGGTGTCACATAGGTGGGGTTGTAATTCTATATTTTAAAGTTGGTGTTGCTGTAGGTTAGAGGGTGAGATGCAAAATTTTAACTCTACTACAATTAATTGTCCCCTCAAAAAATCAATCGACATCTTTTTCCGAAATTGATATTTTGTATAATTTATGGGGTAGGAAGTTGTCAAATAAACACACTGTATATAAAAGTTGAATTGAAAATTTCAGTTTATATTAATTAATATTAGTTCTTTAATTTTTACATAAATTCTAGGTGTTATTTAGATAAAAGATTAAATGCCCTGGTAAAAGGTATTTAAGATTTGTATTTTACTAGAAACGCTTGCAATATTTAAAATTCTCACTGTAATAAAAACTATTTATTGCTGTATTTTTACAGTACATAAATTGCCAACAATACATTTCCTGTAAAATTATGAGAAAAACAATCTGATCGTCGATTTTCCCCAGTTGAGTGAATAACGTGAATTAATCACTTTGTTGAATATTTAACAAAGCAAGATTTTACACTTACAGCTTGAATGATTTAGGGTGGAAATATGAATGTAGAGTGTTAGAGCATTTTATTGAAACTCATGAGTGAGTATTTGCAAAAGGATTACTTGTGTAATCTCTCTGTCAACGATGTTACATCAATCTTTCAGCAGATTATGTTCAATTTAAGCGATCAAATGCTTCCGGATTAAAATATATTGCAGATATGAATTTAGGACAGCTCATTATTATTAAATTCAATGAATAATAATGTTAGAAGCTTCTATCATTAAAAAAGGTTTTTTATTTCAGGAATTTCCATTTAATAATGAAACCGGAAAAACTTCCAAACGGGAAATTAGTTATAAAAGATTCTCCTTTAAAAGAATTTTTAACTTTTACAACATTACTTTGTTGAATTAAAAATTAAAACTTGATAATTAAATATTTTCATTATTAACTTCCAGCCTTGAAGTTGCATTAGCCCCGAAAAGTTCATTAAGCTTTTTTTTTGAAGGGTAAAAGAATATGAGTGATACCACAATAGCACAGAAAGCCATTAACATTTTTTGACTGAACTAAGGTTGATAAGACTGAAACGTTCGTTGAAAAAAGGGCGTGCTATATCTACATTTTTATATTTTATCGTGGATTAATGGTACCCTTTTGAGATAATTAAAACGTTTTAAACATTAAAAAAGTATTTTGGGTGATATTTTTTAGATTTAATTAGAATTGTTTAGGATAACCCAATTTACATTTTTTTCTTAATCTGCTATGTGATATGTGGGAGTAATGAAGCAATAAAAAAAGGAATGTAAATGTGTAATTAAACTTTTTCAAGGTAAATATGACAAATTGTAAATGTTTAACAGCAATAAAAAACACTACAATGTAATATGTAATGAATGAAAATTAAACTAACGTGACTAAACTAAACATGAATAAATATTTACTGAATTAGTGTACACTAGTAGCAAATTTCTGTAATCTGTACGCAATCTTTAAAAGAATGTACGCATTTATGTACACTCGTCACGGAAAAAATCGGGACAACAGTAGTGGAGAATTTAAAAAATCTTTGATTGTGAATGGGATTTTAGATAAAATATTGGTAGTGATTTATGGCTTGTATAGTAATCCTTTTAAAAAGTACAAACATTTGATCTAAAATTCACATTCACGACCAACAATTTTTGAAATTCTGCACTACTGTCCCGATCTTTTCCGTAACGAGTGTACATTAGTCGAGTAGTTGCAAGCAGGTGTGCAGAATGTGCACACTAGATAGACGAGACCAAGCAGCCTCTTGTGTTGCTAGGATATTGATTAATCAAGAAACTTTTAAAAATGCACTTAATTCATTTCTTTGAGATAAAAAATGATTTAGTAGAAATAGCTTAAAACAATAGCTGATTAAAATGTGGTCTTCTAGCTCATCAGTCCTTTCTCCCAAACTGGACCCCTTTGGTACGTCCCATTCGTCTTTTCTACTATTGTAGGTTATAGAGTCCGTGTCACAGCATGGCACCTATTGTCTTCACGGGCCTGACTTGTTGTATAGGTATGCTGCAATGCCTACGTTGACTATCGCCAAAAGGTTTTCTGCATCGATTCTGTATCTCCAATCATTAATATTCTCGATGTAGTTTGACATGAACTCCTCTAATGAATGTTGACTACGATGTCTAATGTTGACGAACGATACCTATTTTTGAGCTGACTGTTCAGCATTAGTTTAGCCAAAGCTCTTAAAATGAACCTCCCAAGACTTCCATGCGTATACCATCTTTCTCGATAAATAGTTAGATATATATAGTCTTCTTACAGATTTCATAGGAAGTTAAAGGCATTTTCAAAAAGCGTAGATTTATTTCAAATGAATAATTTAGATGAGCAGTGATATAGATCTATCTTATACTAACTTAAGTATGCACTATTATAATCTTTCTTTATTTTCTGAATATTTACCCCTGAACATTTCGTTTTTATCGGCAACAGCTTAACTTGCCAAGCAAGAGAACTTTCCTAATTGTTTAGTCTTGTGTACCTTAGTATTTTTTATGATCCTGCATTATATAAAATTCCCAAAATACTGTTTCTTTTTATCGTTTGTCGGCAAACAATCTTAAATGAAAGTAGTTACCCTCTGACTTTTACATTCTCGAAATCCCTGTGAAAAGGTTTTCTACCTGTAAATAATAAGACGGATTGACATTCTCAACAAAGTCAATTCTTGTTTATGAATGAAACTGTTAACTAGTTGTCCAAAGATTGTTAGAAATTATCCCCATTTGGTATATTTTATCATTTGTATGTTTATGTTATTTTGGTTTAGACCTATGTTTGCTTTTTGGTGTAGAGAACTGGAAGAAATCAAACAATATAAGCCTCACCTTGTAAATTATTATAAGTGGTAGATTTAAAAAGGCGACAGAAACTAAATTCTAAAAAGTAGACCCGAAGTTTCTCAAAAACTTCCAAAGGATTATTTTCCTGTCATGTTTAACATTATTATTTGATTTGAGGATCATAAATCAACTCTTTCACTTTTGCTATACAGAAAAATGTTACTTTTGTCGGTTTACATAAAGACCTGACTATTTAGAAATTTGCAAGTACAAGCTTGTAGCACTTTTCTTAACAACTTTTAATATAGACTGGTTCAAAAATAGTAATACAGAAACATATATTAGGTACTTACTGTCCTATTTAAAAGAAATTTTAAACAAACCAAGATAATATTTTCAAATATGCGTAAGGAGGTATTTCCTCAATGTACATACTTGCCAAATTTTATTTTTATACTTTGTTATTGGTTCAAAGCACTTTCTTGTTAGTATTGTGTTTTCAGTAATAATAATACTCATTTTAGTCTTCGATTATATGACAGACTAGAAAGAGGTGTTTCAGGTGTTTTTGTTCCACTACATTGGACTTAATATAAGGCAAGAATAAGTAAAATGGGTGTGGTGCTGTCAATCACTAAAATCATAAAAGGGGTAAGCATAATTTACAAATATTGTTTTGGCATTTAACTATGCAACAAGCAACAGAAGTGTCTCTAGGCTCTACCCACTGATCTTATCCGTCTTTGATTGGATTTTTTGATTGAAGTTTTTGGAATTTTTTGTTAACTGCTATAACGTTCTGGTAACACTTATATCATGATCCGCGATCATATTGTATAAAACAGATTATATTTTATTTTTGACTTATTGAAATTGATTGACTAGGCTTCAGGAGCGACAGATGATGTAGGGCGCAATTTTAATTTAAACTAGGGTGGCTCATAACAAGGACATCAAACGCGGCAGGTATATAGACATCGATAAGACAAACAAAAAATACCAATAACATTTTTTTCTCAGAAGCGTAGTTTTCGGAAAAAATGCAAATAAAGATGTAGTATTTGTTATGCTGTTCAAACAAGGTGTTTTATGGTTTGTTATGTTTACATTGCTGATTCTGCAACATGATCATTTGTACAATACAATTTTATGAGGTCAGTCACTTAAATGATAATTCCGCGAACGCAGATAATTAAGAAAAGGATATTGACGATATAATATAAACGATGGTGATTCGCAAAATCGGGGGATACCCCATCGAATCACGGGTATTATAATCTAATAAACAAGTAAATGAAGAATTTGGGTCAACGCGTGATCAACACTTGTTTAAACAGATAAAATGAGATCAGATTTCAAGCAACACTGATATTATCTAAGCTGTTAAAAGTGTCAGCGACGTACGATATGACTAAATATGGATAGGGGCAATAGATGTTAATTTTAATTTTACTTTTCTTTTTAAAATTAACTTAAATTACATTTTTAAATTTTGCACTTTTGTCCTAGTAATTTTTGTGACCCAGATTCTTCATTATCTTGTTTAGGTTAGCATCATTAATTAACACTAATTAGTAAATTACATAGGCGATGGAATTCGATGTGGAAAACTCTTACACAATTTTCTACTGTTGTAAGTTGACACTAGATTTAACCAATTTTACAGTAAAAAGATATGCGAGGTCACGATTAAATAAAATTAGAATCCCCTTATAGACAAACGTCTTGTAAAAATTATAATCTTAATACACAATTTTGTATATTTACGTTTTGTATTACAATTAGTCATCATTTGAGACGTGCATTTTAGTAAAGCAAAAACCACTATGTCAATGAAGCGAAGCATTTAATTTGCAATAATACAATGTAACACAATTGGGCGCTTGAAAATGGTGGGTTTGGATTAGAAAAATACACAGTGATATGTGATCTCATCATGTTTGTCTGGCTTTAAAATTTCAAACCTTGCACTTACATATACAGTTAACTTTATTTTTTATTAATGATATCAATATCACCATGAGCGCGTTATAATTTTATACGTACTTTTATAAAAACGTCGGTCAAAATTATTAAAAATTTACATTTTCTCTAATCAAAAAACTTTACTAGGATTTTTTGTTCCAAATCCCGTCAGAAATGCGCTGGTAAAGTCTGGTGCAGGGGCTATGAGACACCCTTATATTTTTATCAATAAATCTTTGTCTTGATACTCTTCGTGTTTTTTAGGACTCGCCCGGTATACTGTAAGTTGAGATACTGCACTCTTCAGCTTGTTTCTACCTATACACTATAATTTAATAATTGCATTGGAAACGCCAAGTTTAATACCTAAGATCTACTTTTCTCAATAACCTTTATTCATGAAATCTAGACATTAATATTAATTCTGCAGTTTTACCGGTAGCAGATGAATCATTAAATGGTATAAATTAGTCGAAAATGATTCGTGTTGTTCAGGAATTCTTGTTATTACTATTGCACATCCATTAACATATTTTATACCGGCTGTTCTAAGTATTTTAGACGCAAAGCTGGACCTCATTATTTTATATTTTATGCCCA
Organism: Agrypnus murinus; assembly: GCA_929113105.1. Taxonomy (NCBI): domain Eukaryota; kingdom Metazoa; phylum Arthropoda; class Insecta; order Coleoptera; family Elateridae; genus Agrypnus; species Agrypnus murinus. Next base: position 171,019,456 of record OV816026.1, on the reverse strand, counting down.
TTAAGTAATTATTTTGAATCTATTTAAGAACTTTTTCAACATCAAAGTGGAATCAAGCTAAAGTAAGTTTAAACAGAATAAATCTTATTGTCTTAAGATGTTGTAAAGATGGCATTAGCATTGTAGGTCATATGCTCTCCAACTCCGAGCTGAAAAGTATGTTCCTCTAGTCGAGGCTGCAATTCAGGTAAAACAGACTCATATCTTATTCGCAAGAATGCTCGATTAAATTCAATTCTCTGCCGACAGAATACTGAACTTGTATCTAGATGTAAAATGAAAAAGCTTCTGAAGCTCGTCAGGACAAATTACATAAAACGGGTGGTATAGATACCGAGCTTTTCGGAAGGTTCAATCTTAAGCTGTTATAATCACTTCTGAAGTGAAAAATCTGATATTTCTGAGAATTATTACACCTGCGTAATCTGCTTAGTATCTAGTGGCGTATTTAAGACTTTGACGCCTCCTTATACGATCCTGTCCTTGCTTAGGGTTATGTTGTCTTTATTTGATGATACTTCTAATAACAGATACTCGTCTTATGTTAGATAACATTGCTGTTGGTAAGTGCTGACAATTGAACACCACACTCGCCTGCGCTATTAGAACTTAAAACGTACTTGACTTTATGAAGTCCATGAAAAGGGGATGGAATATTGAGAAGATGTGTTAGTGATTGATTTGACTTACAGAAGCATTATTATTTGAAGCTTCATTGACAGAATTATACGTATACAATTTATACTGAATTGTATACGTATACAATTCAGTATAAAGTACGAAAAACGCAAATTTTTGAAACGATAGTTTTATTGTATTAAATCTGAAAACGAGTCCTATTTCCGAGTTATATTACACAACTCGAATACCTCGCTTATAAAACATTATCAGTAATTTGTTCGATAATATATAATGGAAACCTAGCATAAATACGTTTATGCAATCTAGGTGTGATTTGTAGTTCAATTAATCTAAATTATTGTTGTTCGCTGTTATCCATTTGCTCGCATCGTACATACAATATACTTACTGTACTAATAGTTAACATACCTACCCTACGGGCACCATTTGTAAAAGGTTTTCACTGTTTAGTTTTAACCTGGATACACATCTAAATTTTCATTAGATATTAGGCAAAACTCGAAATGTTATAAATAATTTAATTCGATTTTTCAATTCAAAAGATATTAAAGAAAAACAACTCTCATTTTGCTATATAAACATTTATCTATTATTATCAGTGTGTATTGTTCATTTTCTCGTTATGGAAAATCTGATGAGCGTGTAAAATCGGGTAATACCCTACTTTGGTTAAATCCGACAGCATAAAAAAAAGTTAATATGTGTTATCGAACTTATATCAGAGTTTGGAAGTGATATTTGGTGTACTACAATTGTAGGTTAGATACCTAATTAGATATAATAGATTACATTTATAGTTTGAGATATGCGTTAGTTGAGCATAATTATCTAAAAAAAGAGTAAACTAAGTTTTCTAATAACACTATAATGATTTTTCTACTTATCTTATATATTTTTTTAATAGAATAATCATTTATGGAAGTTTAGTAGAATGTTTTAGATTAGGTAAATATTTACTCAGATTCTGCTTAGAAGTCTACAGTTCAATAATTCATAATTTACACAGATATTTATGTTTAAATAAACAACGAATGAATTTTTAATTTGATATTTATACAGGGTGTTTTTTAAATAATGGTTTTTGGCTTAATGAGCAAAATATGAATAAAGGAAGAAGACAAAAATGCATAATATTCCACACTATCTCAAAAATAAATTTTCACTAAAAATTTTTGAGCATCCGGAAAACTAAGCAAACTGAAGCCCTGGTGTCTGGTGAAGCTTAATAAATATTATGCTGATCATTTTATTTAGTTTATTCTAAGCAAAAAGATGTGTACTATTTAAACTGTTATTATAGCAATAAATACATAAATGTGTCAGTAAGATAAACTAAACACACTAAACAGTGACCGGGTTTTTTGTTATTCTTATTACAACTACTAGTAGGTAGTACATTTCTGTATTATTATAGGTTGAAAATCGTCAACGAATTTGAATTGTATTTAATCTCAAGACATGGTTAGAAATAAGTAAATGGGTAGCGTAATTTAGAATTGCTATAAAACGAAGTATTAGAAAACAGGCCATGTCCTTACCCCCGAATTATTCATTTCAATTAAACTACTAAAAAAATAATAATTTTTTCATTCTAAATACAACAATATTACGTTGATGGTAATAGGATAATTTCTGGTGATTAAAGCAGCGCATATGACGTAATAATTAATTCATTCAGAAGACATTTTGTTAGATATACGAGCCCTAACTAAATATCCCGACAGTTGCAATTTTAAAATAAAAAATTAGTCATTTTAACAAAATCAATCAAATCTAACAAAATACTATTAAAAATTCGCAGAAGGGAATATCTGTTAATATCAACACAAATAAATGCATATTTAATAAAAGTTTTTTTGCATGACGCAACCCTTTCATACTAACGGATCGTATTTCTAAAAATGTATCTACTAATAATAAGGTAATAAAAACAGCTTCTGACTACTTTATTTACGTTTAAGACATTCAAACATCGATAAATTACATTTTTATGTGACCTACAATGACAATTTTTAAAAGGCACGTAGCTCTACAAGAGTACCACATTTTTAAATTACATTTGTACGCATTAAGGTATCGCATTAATGAAACTTTAAAATTCATTTTCTCAAAAACTATTCATTTGAAGAACAAACTTTATAAGAAAAATCTGCTCTACTCTATTCCACCTGTCTACCATTCACTCAAAACGCTTCAATTAATTTACACCCTCTATATGTAAATTTGTGAAAGTTATTCCATTCTTGCTAAAGCTCGCATATTGCAAAAGCTCATTTATTATTTCAAAAAATTTATATATATATATATATATATATATATATATATATATATATATACAGTGCGCGTCTAAAGTCCGTTCCCCCCCTACTAATTTTTGAACCACCTGGTATATCGCAACGAAATTTGGAGGGCTTAAACAGGAGATAAGAAACTAATTTTTTATGGAAAAATGACAGCTAAAAGTTTCAAAATGGCGGCTGAGCGCCCTCTTGAATTACTTTTTTAAATAGAACACCCTGTATATTATTCCGTTTTCGAAATCTGCTCATAATTCTTAACATTTTTCTCTAATACACTTTACTTCTAAATTTAATTGATTTTCAAATATTAACGTTTGAAAAGTGACATTTTAATTAATTTCAAATCCAACAAAGACACGAATTCTGCTATCAATCAAGTTTGCATTAAAAACAAAAATCGTTGTTGGGGTATCTTACATCTTGTTTACTGTCAAACTTAACTGTTAGCTGTCAAATAAAATTTAGTTAGAAAAATGTTTTACCGGAAGTGACCAAAATCCCTCGCAAAATCCATACTTCATTTTAAACCGGAATGTCACTTTTCAAACGTTAATATTTCGAAATCAATTAAATTTAGAAGTAAAGTGTATTAGAGAAAAAAGTTAAGAATTATGAGCAGATTTCGAAAACGGAATAATATACAGGGTGTTCTATTTAAAAAAGTAATTCAACAGGGCGCTCAGGCGCCATTTTGAAACTTTTGGCTGTCATTTTCCATAAAGAATTAGGTTCTTATCTCCTGTTTAAGCCCTCCAAATTTCGTTGCGATATACCAGGTGGTTCAAAAATTAGTAGGGGGGAACGGACTTTAGACGCGCACTGTATATGATTATTGGCACTGCGGCCCCTGTAGGACTAGGCCTTGTCAATAGCTTGAAGGTAGTTCCTAATATTTAGGGCCAGCCTTCCATCCTCTAATTAACTTTAACTAAGAATTAATTAATATCTAGAGAGGTTTGTGGAAACAAATTCACCTATGATAATAAGAGTTATCTATTTAGAGCTAATAAGTGATTAGACACATGGTTTTGAGGTCCTTAATCTATGGAAATGTAAAAATCTAAGGATTTCTGATTACCCGCATACTTCTGCTTCTCTTAAGTCTTTGATCTTTTGAAACTCTGCAATTGTGAATTTCTGTATCTTTGGAACTCGACATCCCTGAAGATTTTTTAAAACCATATCTACATAGAATTTGGAATGCCTAATAGATTAAAATATTAAAGCTAGATAGCATAAATCAAATTGTTCACAGAATCGAGGAAGTTTAGATGAGCCGCCGGTATGCTTAACGCCTGAAACCTCAGATGTAAAGAGCTACTATGGAGAAAATGTAGAAACCGGTCTGTCATCACAGAAGGGCAGCCCTTAAATTCTAGAGATGTTCCAATAATTAATCTCAATTAATGTTTCTACCTTCTGAACATTGAATTTGGGGCACAATCTTCTATTGAAAGGTTTTAACCGATGTTTCACAACTACTCTTAGGACATGTTGTGGCAGTTTTGTAAAGAAGATAAATAGCTACAAGCTTGCCTTTAAATAAAAACATGCAAAGAAATTTACTTAAAAGAAAATAATACCAGGAGTTTCTCAATCGTTCGGAGGGGAATTGAAAAATGTTCCAGAGACTTTTAACTTATCTCGACTTTGCTTTCAACAGTCAAGTAGAGAGCAAAACTTAAAACCCGCTAACTTCCAAAAGTTTTGCATTGTTATATAAAGAAGTTTTGTCCATTTAACGATGAAAAGTTCTTTTTCGCTCTAAAGAACCCTACAAAATAAATTTAGTATTATTTCGATATATTGATAAAACTTCCCAGAATAAATTGAATAAATTTCTTATATATTATTGCAAAGAAGATTTCATGTAAAAACAAATTACATTTTCCAATTTCCTAACAACACTTGCGTATGTGTTTCTACCTTGCTTCGTCAGATCAGATTTTTTACCGGAAATTGTGGTTGAATCACAGTGATAACCCGCATAAAAGGAATATTCATCGGCATTAGATAGTTTTTTGTTTGAAACTAGAACAGTTAGTGAACAGTTAAAGTGAAGTTTTAATCATCGCAATATGAAACCGCTGAATGGAGATTCACAGGAGTGCCATTATGTAAAACTGTTTTTTGTACAAAAACCTACAGATATCTACGTAAGTAGGAAAAAAAGAATTATACAAGCTTTTGCAAAATTATATAACCAAATTTCGTAACCCTTGCGAACATTAAAATTTCAAATGCTCTGAAATTTTGCGCTTTCCCCAACAGTTAGAAAATCCTGGTTAGGTTCGTAATGGGAAACAACCCTAGCAAATTGTGTCATAAAAACGGTAGTAAAACAAACTGCACACGTAATCACGTAATCTCAGTTTTCGTGTCATACAGATACGCAAGGCTAGAAAGGTATAGGAGGATTGCGCTAGGGATTTTGTATACCTGAGATTAGTTTAAGTAAATTTCCGCCGAACACATGTCTTATCCCCTTGCCAGGGGATTGCAGATTCGACCAAAAGCTTTTTTTACCCTTATTATATAGTTACAGTGAAAAAGTCTTTTACATCATCCTCCGTGATCGACCGCTTTTTTAATTAGTCAATTAGGGATTAGCTTTATCCAAATTTTTATTTAAACTTAAAACAAGATTTTAAGGTCTGGCCATAATTCCGCCGACTTGAACATTATTTCTTAATACTCTAATTAGGTGATTTGATTTCTATTCAAACATCGCATTAAGAAATAATTATCAGCAGAACCATGTCCTGTTCCATCAGAGTTAGGTGTACAGCTCAGAGCTATAAAAATATTGTGTACTTGTTTATTGAGCACCCTTCGTGCTGTATTTAATTTCTTCTTCCGCACCCACTCTAGCGTATTAATTGACCCTATCGAACCTAAATGCGACCGTTGCTATATGCTTCATATTTTGAAGTGTACAACGAGTGCCTGCTCTTTATACTGCACTTGTTCAGTATTTAAAATTTAAAAAACCGTTTTCCCGCTTTAATGGAGGCTGGGCTTTTTCCAAAATAAACGTGATTTATTTTTCATCTATGTGTGTGCCTTTCGATTTGACTCTTGTACATTTAAATGGCTGCAAGCAAGGTAAATTTTGAATTATTTACTACCTCTAGCATCTAATCTAAAAGGATATTTGTTGTTTGTGACGTCATCCGGGCACTATTGGAAGAGTTAATTAAGGATTTTATTTGCTGACAGTAAATTAAGTCGGAAATTAAATGTAAATAGGGTCGATACTTTAAGTGCTTACTACCTTTAATTTACTCTGATAATAATTTCTGGGCTTTCCAAATAAAGCACATAAAGTAGCTTGTGTTTGTTTTAAATTGCAAATATGTTAAATCAAACAAACGAATGTTTTAAAAGTCGCCGCTTTGGTTAATTGTATTGTGACGAAATAGGATTAAAATACGATTTTTTTTCCTGCGGAATCATTACCTTTTTTTATCTATTCCAATTCCATCATGCAAGTGGGATTTCCCACATGAATATGTAAAAATATGTGGAAACCTTTAAAAAATTTAAATTGAGATTCGCCGGAACATTTAAATTTTCTGTCTGGCATGTCGCATTTTATAATCATTTGAACAATTGCGGTTAATATTCATACTCAGTCCTTATTTACGCGTAGAGCTCGGGTAACTATAACAATGCTAAATCTCGACAGTGTATCTGTGTTTGTATGTGTTTATTATTTAAATGTATAATAATACGTTCGGGGAGTGCTCACCAAAGGCGCTATGATGGAGCAAAGACAGATTTTTATCTCTCCATTTTGGTACCGGGACATTTCCGGACCTTACGTATGTTCATATTGATTTTTTCCGTACTATCGTATGTAGAACCACCCCTTGAAATATACACATGCTGTTTCCAAACACCCTGTATATTAAGTTTGGCAAAATTAATTCCTGGACATCTTTGTACTACATAGATTGAGTGGGTGGGAATTTTCTTTTGTGTATGCAATTGCAGTGGTTGTGGTGGCGCTTGCAATCCAGCAATCAACGTAGGCTTTTAGTCTACATATTATGGTGCCTCACCTTGACACACTGGGGGGGTCTGATTATTCGATCAATCTGAATAAATGATTCCATAAGAGAATAATATTAACTAATAATCACCCAGTTCTCACAAGTTAAATATTATTTTGAAATAGTATTATTCCAACTAACCGTAATCATTAATTAATATGCAAGATTGCTATTCTTGTTCTTATTTCTCTTCTCCCTCATGCCTTCATGGCTTCGGGTAAGATTCTAATAATAGTGATAAAACCAACCGTTTAAAAAACCAAAGTTATTTTTATTTTTACCATTTGTACATAATTTAATAAAAAAATTTGAAGACGTTTAAAAGAAGACTAAGTAAAAAAATAAATTATGCATTCGAGGACTATGGTCTTAGTTAATTAGTGATGCACCGAAGCGGCTTTTGGTCGAATCACCGAATACCGAATATTCGGCCATTAAAATTTGCCGAATATGCAGCCGAAGCACAATAGAAATCTGAGTTCTGAATAGTTTTATTGAATACAAAATTATGTCACAAAAAGAAAACATTAGTGTCCGGAAAATATATACAAAATAAAATACATAAAATAATACAAAATATAACTTAACAAAATTAATAAAAAATAAACAGTATCGGATTATAAAAAACAGGATGTCAAAAACCTAATTAAAAACTACCACTTAATATAAATAGCATTAAAAAACATTCCGTATTTAAAATTTAATTTAAGAAGATTGTGGTGGATAAAAAGTAAGGTTTCGGCATTTTCCGGGAGCAATCTAAGTCGAGTACGTGATCGCCGCGGGATTTGCGATGCATTTTGCATTTTCACCCTCGTGATTTCTTTCACCCAGAGTATTCTTCAATTTATTGTTGAACTTCTAGTCGAAACAATAGTGGAAAAAACTACTTTCTTACACTTCCGGGTCTAGAGTAGCCATTTTGTCTTTAGTCCAGTGCATTTAGGAAATTTTTATATAGGGACCCAGCGATTTTGTATACATCTTTTCTTTTATCCCGCAATCGAAAGGGTCTCACATGGAGAGTTTAACCCTGAGTTTGCGCACCCCTAAAATTAACCCTTTCGCCGCCATCTTGGATTTAATTTTTTTTTGAAATGCTCATATCTTGCGTTCTAATTATCGTACAGTGACGAATCCGGCGTGGTTGGATTCGTCTTGACTTATGTTTCCTGCAATCTTATGTGATCAAAAACTGTACGATCAACTGGAAAAAGGATATTGCCGTTCAAAGCCGACAGAACGACCAAAAAAATTTTTTTTTCCTTTTCTGCGCGTATCTTTTTTCCAGTTCCCCTGACACTTTTCGGTCATAAAACTTTTTTGAAATTGAACGGATTTCGAGCATTAAAAAAAACATCTTGATACGGCCATTCCTTGCCCGCCAATCCACGCGCAAAGTTGCTCTGTTTTGAGCGGGGCTATTTTGAAGACGTTAAATCGCGCTCGCAGCGCTTCGACGCGCTTGCGCTCCGCGCTGCGTTTCTTCGTATTGCGTCTTCTCGCTTGTTTATTTATTATAAACGATTAATATACATTATTTGTTGTGTAAATGTGCCTGTTTGTTAAATATTAATGTATTTAAGTCTATTTCAGGAGGGTTTTTATTAAAAAAAATCAACATTTTGATGAGTTTTAACGATGGATTTTAAACGCTGCCAGCGCGATTTAACGTCTTCAAAACAGAGCAACTTTGCGCGTGGATTGGCGGGTGAGGAATGGCCGTATCGGGATGCTTTTTTTTAATGCTCGAAATCGGTTCAATTTCAAAAAAGTGAACTGGAAAAAAGATAAATAAATAAAGATAAATTCAAGATGGCGGCGAAGGCGTTAATTTTAGGGGTGCGCAAACTCAGGGTTAAACTCTCCATGGCAGACTCTTTCGATCCGAGGGATAAAAGAAAAAATGTATACAAAATCGCTGGGTCACTAGATATAAAAATTTCCTTAAATGCACTGGACTACAGCGCAACTTTGCGATTGGATTGGCGGACGAGGAATGGCCGTATCGGGATGCTTTTTTTTCTAAATGCTCAAAATCCGTTCCATTTCAAAAATCTTATGACCGAAAAGTGTCAGGTGAACTGGAAAAAAGATACACGCCGAAAAGGAAAAAAAAGTTTTTTTGGTCGTTTTGTCGACTTTGAACGGCAATATCTGTTTTCCAGTTGATCGTACAGTTTTTGATCACATAAGATTGCAGGAAATATAAGTCAAGACGAATCCAACCACGCCGGATTCGTCACTGTACGATAATTAGAACGCGAGATATAAGCATTTCAAAAAAAATTAAATCCAAGATGGCGGCGAAAGGATTAATTTTAAGGGTGCGCAAACTCAAACTCTCCATGGGAGACCCTTTCGATCGGTGGATAAAAGAAAAAATGTATACAAAATCGCTGGGTCAACTCCTAAATGCACTGGACTACTTTGGAAATAGGGAATAAACTGCCCCTTTTGTTCTTTAGGGATAAAAAGTTAAAAAAGTTAAAATGCAACATACTCTATTACTCTATATTGCATTTGAAAATAACTAAGTAAAAGCATGAAGTTAAATTAGTCGATTGTTGCAAGTATGTACATTGGATATTACCACGCACAGAAGTGGTTTGTTATAAAAGAAATCACCTTTGCATCTTTTATTTTACAATAAATGTTATTTTTTGCGTTTGTACTTTTAATATTACGCTCATTAGTATTAAATTATCCACAAGTGAAATACGGCTAGCGCATTTTGAGCGTTTGTGTACGGTTGGTTGCATAAATATACAGTAAATGCAATGCTTTGTGATGATTATTTTAAAATGCAATATAGAGTATATTGCATTTTAATTTAATAGTAATACGTAATACGTGATATAATATCAAATTAGAAGATGCGCCTTAGTCCCTTGATCTATAATAGGTATACTATTTTTCGCTATTTTATAAGAGCGAAAAAAGAACATCATTTTGACAATAAAAAATGACAATTATTTGCATATTAATTACTTTTAATGATTTAATTACTATTTTAGTGGAAAAGTGCCAAAATATATATTTATTTTTGCCTCTATTTACGAGAGTCTCCGGAAATGTAAACTAACACTGTCCAAAATTGTTAGGATGAAGATACATTCCGAAATTCTGAAGTTAGGTACTAATTCATCTCTATGTGATGAAAGTATGCCATTTTTAAAATGAAAATTATAAAACAATACGCAAATGCTAATTTTCTTTTTCTATGAAAACTAGTTACGCGCGAATAAAAATGAGGAAAGGAAGATTAAAAGCTATCTCCATTAGTGATCAAGCAAGTCTCCCATCTAGTGATAATAAAATCATAAAACCGAAAACGTCACTTCAAATATTGATTAATGGAAAAATAAAAGATAATAGAAATGGAATTTCGGAAAAAAAGGTTAATAGAATATATCCGTAGAAAAATTACTTATCAATGTTATAGTAGGTACTTATCAGATTGTTAATAATGTCATTAAGGTGCGAACTAACCTGTTCATTGTTATGTATTAATAAAATAAATTAATGAAATGTGTTTGCTATATTAAAATATTTAATAAAACAATAAATTAATGAAAGTGTTTTTTAATCCATGCAGGAAAACAAATTGATGGCGAACACAGCGCTACCTGGACGGCCTCCAACAGAATCGATTTGCCTGACCGTCTCTGAGCAGGACAGGAATTCAACGACTTCCAAACGGAGACGGCGGCCACGACTTCGTCCGTTGTTGATAGTCAACGTCATCCTGGTGATAATTGGTAAGTTTTTATCATGGTAATTTCTAAATGACCTTTTTTCAAATCGGCTGCACGCTCAAAATATATTTTATTATTATTGTGTATACACGTCATGGGAAAAAATTGCGATAAAAAGAGTGGACTTGGTCTATGGTATGGTAGCGTTAATATGTAAATGCGTGATTCACGCGGCTCCCGCTGTTGTTATCATCATCAAAAGCTACGTCACGTTTAATTGATAAAGAAATCGGACGACCTCGCGCTTGTTGTCGCGACAGGAAATTAATTTTCGCGGTTAGTTTGAAACAATCGCGCTAGTTAATGAGCTTTTACTTTCGGTTTGATGAATCTGTAGGCGTATCTAGTTAAGTACGTATTCGAATCGGCACACAATTGGTGAAATTGTGAGGGGCCAATAAAACAGTAGTCTAGATTTCTAGTTGAAATGCATTCATTAGAGAGGGAAATTGGCGAAATGCCTGGAATAAAGACAACAACTAAATTGGATTCAATAGATTTAGGTGTATCTCTATAATTTGTATTAATTACCTTGTTTCGACCTTGTACTTTAGAAGATTATGCAATCAGGAGAAGTCTAGACTTTTGTTTTACACTGTTAGGCATAATTATAACAATGGTATGGAGGCAATAATAATTGATAGAATTCATAGACCTTTTTATTTTTATATGTACAACAATAACAATTACAACTTCCTTATATGCGTCACCAAGAAATTTCAATTTAGGTTGGTAGAAACGCTACTTTCACCAAAGAAAAAGTTGAAAACCTCCATAATGTTAAGTCTGTTAAATGATGTAATCGGATCTACTCTGAACTCAACTAAATAATGTAAAAATTTAAGAAAACTATGAAAAATTAAAATACAAACATGATTCATTTTTTCAATCTGATATTCTATTTTCTATCCAACCGCATATAGAAGGAAAATTAATATTTTTCAGTTTATCGCAATTTTTTATATAACTTACATTCTTTCGTGACTCACAAACTGATTCAGTTTCAAATGACCAACAATTGAAATGTATTTTCCTAATTTGTAGACGATAATAGGATTTTTACGATTCGGAAAAGAGCACATTTCCTATCTAGAGATTTGGCCTATATAAGGTGGACGACGCGAGTTGACATTGGAATTAAGAGCCTCTTCACTAGGAAATCAATAAACTTTTCTTTGCGTTGGATATTCCTTGATCCTTTTTATTATCTTGAAGGATTTGGGTTAATAATGCAATAACTAGCCTTTTCGGGCAAAATCGATTCTATTAGATGTAGCAAAATTTCCAGACATCTGAAAATGTAACATAAAACAGTTCAAATTAAGTAATAAATATTTATTATGTATCAGTGAGATTGGACTAATGTAACATAAAAGCATGCTGACTACTAGAGTTAACTTTTATCAATTTAAAATTAAAAAAATTAACACATTTAATTAAAACAATATAGTACAAAGTTATTTATGGAACAAGTAAATAAAAAGAGTTTTTATTCATGAGGAGAAAGGTTTTGCACACAATGCACGAAAGTCGCAAGTGCTAACTTCCCTAAGTGAATAATAGTGATTTGTGCAACAAAGGAAGAAAGTTGAACTTTTCTCCAGAGGGTGGAATTTGTCAACAAATACACGAGGGAGAAAAAGACACTTTTTTCTGAGTTACAGATATGACTTTTCTGCTATAGAAAATTCGGAAAAAGTTGAATTTTAATAAAAACGAGTATTGAGAATTCTTAATAAATTCACAAGATTTCGGCTGGTAAATGAGAGAGTGGAACACTTTTCCTTCCAAGGAGATAAATCTTTACGAAGGAGACAAAGTGCATACTTTACCTTCCTAGGAAGGCAAAGTGGAATTTTGCCCCCTGATTCTGGCGAGTAAAATTGATCTTTCAGCTAAGGTAGTAGAAAAAAGCGTTTTATTCACGCATATCAAAGCCTCAATATTTCAAATATCTCATTTGCTTACTATTACTCGTGTTTGGTAATAATACATTAACACTCTTAATTTTAATAATAATTATGCAATGTCAACTGTTGATTGATTGCTAGCTACAATAAAGTGCATGTTTTGGCTTTATCAGCCTTTATATTGTTATAAACAAAGAAAACATCTTACATTAGTGCAGGGAATAATTCTTTGATCTTTTTAACTCAAATTTTATCTCAGAATACCAGTAATGTATAGCGTTACTCTGCTTATTCACATAAGATAATGGGCCTACATATTAATTTGTTTTTATGCAATTCATTTTACCATTCACAGACCGCGATTTTTAGTGCATAATTCTAATATTTTTGAAGGTTACCTGTCAAATGTGTACAAACTTCCGTAGGTCATAATTAATAGCGCAATAAGTGTACTAATAATAGTAAGATTTTAATATATGTACAGGTACACTGTAGAATGCAGAAGCTTTAATAACAAATACAGATGTAACAGCTCCGATAAAGTATCACGAAAAAAATTAAACATTTCTCCATTTTTCTTACATTTTTATTCATGAGAATTAGAAATTTATGAATATTAAAGTAGCAACTTAGCAACTGATTTTCTTAAATGATAACAACCTGGTTACCAACCACGTAAAAATTTTTATGTGTGGTAATGTTGCGTTGTCGCATGCGTGTGGGATGTCTGCTACATGTAGATAAGATTATTTTATACACACATATGCATAAAAATTATAAATATTTATTTTTGGCTATGGATACTAGGATACTACTTCCAACATTGGAGTGGATTATCGAAAAATTTCCAAAATTATTTTATGTAGTCAATGTAATAATTTAAGATACACTTGGTTTCACTATTAGTTACAAGTGGTTTATGAATGGTTGTATAATGGGTTGCATAAAAATAAAAAAAAATCTTATGTGAATAACCCTAATTATTAATTATTATTTATTTGCAAAGCTATTCTGGCATTAGTGTCATTGTTAAAATACACCTCGTAGTATCATCATCATCAATCAATCAATCTTGTTGACTGCTGGACGTAGGCACATCTGCTTTTGTGTCAAGTTTATTCAGTTTCCTGCTACTCTCTTTACGTTATCTGTCCATCCTGTTAGAGGCTGCCAGCTACTTCTATTTATTCTTCATGGTCGCCAATTTAGGATTTTGTTAGTCCATCCGTTGTCTTGTGTTCTGTCAAGATGACCTGTCCAATTTTACACTAATATTACAATTCTTTCAATAATGTCTTTAAAATTTGTTGTTTGTCTTAACCACTCGTTAGTTTTCCTGTCCCTTCTTATTCGATCTTTCCATCGTCCTTTGATGTAGTTTTCTCGGTTAGAGTCAGTGTCTCTACTCCGAATGTAACAACCGACAGAACACACTGTTCAGTAGCACTACAGTTTTTGTAAGGCACGTTTGGTTACTGTCCTTCTAATATATATCTTAGCTTACCGTACTCCGCCCACCCTAAGTCTATGTTTCTATTGATTTCATATGTTTGGTTATATGTACCTTAATATTACTACCATGTGACCAAGATGTTTGTATTCATCTTCGATGTTATCTATTATCTATCAGGGCATTTGTCATTTTAGTGTTTGTTCATGTTTCAGCTGTTCAAGCATTTGCTTAGCGTTTTTTAAGTTGTCAGATATTGTTACTTAGGTGGCTTAATCGTTCGCCAACTATATTCATTCATTTGGTATTCCTATATGTATAGTGTCTTCCTGGCGCCTTCTAGAACAGCCGTAAAGAGTTTTGGGGAGAGTGTGTCGCCCTGCCCTGTCTTACTCCTTTTTTAATTGCAAACGCTTCAGTATCTTTGTATATTTGAATTTTAGATTGTTGCTTTGTCGTCTGCGTAAATAATAACATTGTTTATATTAATGTCGCCTAGTTACCCTTAGCCTACCAGCAATTAATTTAAGTAGACTTTTAACAAATTTCAATAATCTTGTTCTGTATTTTTGTTTTCGCAATGCCACTATACTTTTTACAACATTAGATGTTTATATAAAAATCAAATTAAAAAATATCTAATACAATAAGAAAAAAATATAAGAAGAAAAAAAACTGATTTTAATTTACTGATGCTACACCTGCTTTTTGAATAATTACAATTTCAGAGAATAATCTTTAACACGAAATGCAATCAATACTAGTAATTTGCACCTGTCATTCCAAAGGATTGTTCGAATATTACATTGCAATATACTATCATCTCATTCCGTGCAAAATCAAACAAATTATTAACACTGCTGACGCATAAGCAAATTAAATTATTAGTCATTCATTGCAAGATCATCTTTTTTCCATGTAATCATGGAAGCATGTACTATAAGTGTATAATTGAACATTTAAGTTTGGTTTATTATTATTATTACATTATGTATACTTTTTCGTCAATTAATATTACATTTTCATGATATACTAGCCTAAACTGATTATAATGTATAGTACAGGTCTAGACAATGTCACCTTGAGTGACACCAATTTTCTGTCATTTGTTATAGATTTTTACCTTATATTATCTCCCATTGATGTGAATTCTATAAAAGCAATTATATTAAGTTATACTGGGATAAGCATTTTTCTGATTATTACTCTCATAAACAATAACTGTTATGATTCTCATCTAGCCTTATTATTATTCTGCAATTGTGTTTTCAAATGATGGATTTACGTCGGCAGTGAAGGTTTACGAAGGAAAATAAAACGCAGATTTATTTACGGTTTTATCTCTTTCGTGCTCTCAGATCCGAAGAGTATACAAGCTCATCAAGGTTGATTATTTAAATACTGTTGCATAACAGTAAGTATGTTTAATGTTTATCGCTAAAATTAGATTAATCGATTATTAAGTACCGTGTAATTGCCGCCGTGAGAATGCTTAACATTTTTCAAGGATTATTGTTTTCACTTTTTTCATGATTAAAACAATACATACAATCTTAAGAACAACTTTTTTATATAGGCCCATTTTTAGTATGGTTTTCATTTTCATTGTGATCTATTCAATACTCCAAACTTATTTCAAAATCTTGCTTCAACTAAATTAATAAATAAAAAAGTTACGTGAGCGAAGACTGATGAACTTGTAGACGCCCAAAAAACTGACTCATCTCCCATGTTTTTCGAATTTTTTGATTACTAGTTAAGATATTAGGCATATGTATTCCAGCAGCCGCATTTGAAGTACTTTTTTGCCGAGACTCCCGAAAGATTCCGAAGATCCCGAAAGAAAATAAAAAGTTGCGTTAGAATCTACCAAATCCCAGCCGAAATGGTTATAACACTCGCGGTTCACGGTTCGGAAGACTCAGAGGATTCTGAGTCTTCGCTGTTCACGAATCCATCTAGATGAGCTTGTTTGTTTGGTTTTACTCTCTCCTGATGTGGGTGGCTATAATCTTTGTGATTTTTTACCTAGGTTAAGGATGGGGGTTAGGTGGTAGAGCAGCTTACTGGTTTTTTGAGTGAGCTGAATCTCGTCCCAGTCTATGGGTATTTTTCTTTAAATTTAATTTATGTAGTAAACATTTAATAAAGACATCATCATCATTATTATTATAAGGCGATTAGGGGAAAAGAGTGAAGAATTCTGTTAGCTTATGATTGTGCTTCGTCTTCTATAGTACATCATCCATCTTTTTCTCGGTTAGATTTGCTGCTACCTATATGGGAATATTATGAATCGATTGTCCATGAAGTAAAATTCAATTCGCCCTCTGATTGAGCTAGTTCGTTAGTTGTGGTTCCGGTTTGTAACAATGCTATACACCTCGAAGACGAAAACTTGAAAAGGTCCTAAGACCTGCAAAGTCGATTTGAACCCGGAATAGTTTCATAAGGGCTACATTCGATATTCTTGAAAAACAAGCTTTCCTCTCTTCTCTTCGTTGTAAGCGTGCTTGTTACTTTCTGTTTTGGGCCTTTTGCGGTATCATGAGATCCAAGAAGCAGTTGTAAAATATATTTTTGAAATGTAAACAATTTGCAGTTTTCTATGAAATTAACATTTTTTTTTATTAAGAGCTCTTATATCATATGCAGAGGACTGTATCAACAGTTCAATCAACACTATATTATAGGGGGTTCAGAATATCTAAAATCTTGCAATGCTGACTTTACTTATGCAAAAACTAAATACCACAGAGAATCTACCAAGATTGAATATTTTTTCAAAACTCTCCTTCCATATACATTTTACCACATATGTAGGTTTTGCAAATGTTATGAATAAGTCTGCACCATGAGCTTACCTGTAGGTATCTTACGAGATTTGACTAGTTTACTACACCTTTTAATTGTATAACTGATAAAGACTTAGATCTGGAAATGTGCTTTTAGTTATTCCCTTAGAGAGATCATTATTTTCTAAACCTCATCGATATCTCTTTCAAATTACTTAAGACATTTTGATAAACTTTCTTCATAATGAATTTTATTTTCATTAATTTATATAAGTCCTTTTTATAACATAATTAGCTTCAGAAAATTAACTTTTAATATCCTTGACTAAATTCTTTTCATTTAATAAGCGTCATTAAACTCTTCATTACTTTACTTTTAGTTGGAAATTCTTTCCAAAATGAGCTGTCATTTATTACTTTTTGTTTAATAAATTTGCCGTCCCCGTTATTTTAATTTGGAGACCCGGTGATTAATTTACTCTTTGCGCTTTTACATGTAGGCTGATATTAGATGATTCTAGAAGATGGATTATTAATTTTAGAAACGAACTTTACATTCTCTATACAATGTAGTACACCCAATTTTGTCATAGAGATAGTTGCATGTTCGAAGGATAATAGAAAACGTGCTTTTATAGGAGTGTCAGGCAAGTAATCGTTATCTAGGGGTTATTGTTAAAAAAAACTAACAGAAAATTAAAAAAAGAAGCTGAATAGTTACTATTATAACCCTGATGAATACATATTGAAAAACCTTATGCATTAGAGATTCACAGACAAGTAAAAAACGTTCCTGACTTTTAAGCTTCTTGGACCAGTTTTAAAATTTTAGAGATTCACTGTTTGAATGTTACAAGTTCTTAGGTTAGAGTATCAATACGTCATTTTTTTATTGTTACATATTAGATATTATCGCATTATAGGCGCAACGATAAGATCATAGAAAAGTGACGAAAATGTAAACCGCTCGTCTCTGCGCATTGTCATATGTAATAGCCAAGTCGTGTAGACACGCAATCTTAGGTTTGCAGGACATGGCATTTTTTTTAGATAATAGTCGTTCATACATACAGTTTTACTTCTGAAAATATTATCTTTCCTCTTGTTGTTACTAACAATACTCGCGTTTTCTTAAGTAGCCAGTAACTTTTGAAGATCGACGGTTTGAATGTTCGAATTGTGAAGTCTACTGCAGCAAAAAAGGATAGAAACTCGAAAGTACGCGTTAGTGTCGTCACCGAGCAATCCATACATGTCATGTTAACGATTTCGGAAAGCACTACGTGTTTTGTGCTTATAAAATCAATTAGTGTCGATTTTATTTGATAGAAATATCTCATCTGTTTAAATTAATATAATTTGTTGATAAAACGTATGAACGATGCGAATATCAACCAGTTTTAGATAAGAGGTTATTATTGTTTGCAAAATGGCTAATTTTGATGTAAACATAAACATAAGTGGATGTTGATACTGATGTTTAAAGTCAATAAAAGGCAACTCAGTGTCAGTTTAATTTGCGTTTTTAAGTAAGAGACGTGCCATAATTTATAAATACTGCGGAGCTTACTCGGTTTTCCACTATTATTATCTTTTTACTGTGTTATTTTTATGTTTTTGATTACGTATAATGCTAGACGAAAGTCAACTTTACCATTAGTTAGGCCAAAGAATATAACTAATAATCATCTAATAAAATGGAATTACAATATATTTTCAGTAACACATTAAAAAGGATAAACTGGGAAACTCATCGACCAATGTCGCGTGGCCTACATTTTTTTGCTCGTAAGTCCATGTCTAAAAAATCCAGAGAGTCACTTAGTAATTTTGTTTCAGTTCTCTCGTCGTTATTCCTGTTGGAATTCGGCCCGATACCGCAAACTAAATTGGGATTTTACTGCAAGGATCCAACGATATCTTTTCCGTTCCATGGGGACACTATCAGTTTAAATTTGATAATTGGAGGTAGCATTGTGGGACCACTGTTGATTATTGCAGCCATCGAACTTTATCGAGAGAAGTCCGTGAATAAAACTTGGGGTTTATTGATATGGAGATGGTTCCGAGACTTCATGGTCGGTTTCAGTTTCAATCTAGTTATCACCGAGGTCGCAAAAGTAGTCGTTGGGGAGCATCGACCCCACTTTTTGGATACATGCCTACCTGATACGGGCCTAACTTGTACACCAGGAGAATATGTACCAGAGTACAAATGCACGAACACTTATTATAGTAATTATTTAATTATTGATTCGTCAAGGTCTTTTCCATCTGGGCATTCTTCCATTTCGGTCTACGTTTCTATGTTCTGTGCGGTAAGTCATAATTATTTTTACATTAGTCATCATAAGGTTCAAATTTGTGTAGTAGTAATATGTACTAATATTTAATTTTATTTTTTACAGTTTTACATTCATTCTCGACTAAATTCACGTCAGCTGTCAATAATAATCAAACCATTCATCATAGTCATGGTGCTCCAGTGGGGTGTTGTATGTTCGTTTACAAGAATCACAGACCATCGACATCATTGGTGGGACGTAGCGATTGGTACAGTTTTGGGAATTACCGTAGCAGCATACACGATAGTGGGCTTATGTAAATCTTTCCAACAGCAACCGTTTGTTACTTCAAAACCACACAGACCAAGTGCTTCGACGACAACACTTTTAGACGTTAAAAATAAAGACGCTACAAGTGTGATTATTTGATTGTTACAGTGTTTT
Source organism: Agrypnus murinus (assembly GCA_929113105.1). Classification (NCBI taxonomy): domain Eukaryota; kingdom Metazoa; phylum Arthropoda; class Insecta; order Coleoptera; family Elateridae; genus Agrypnus; species Agrypnus murinus. The sequence continues at coordinate 170,999,817 of OV816026.1, read as the reverse complement.
AGGTGTATGAAAAAATTTATACTTCAAAAATCGATAAAACAGTAATGAACAAAATAAGTGCCCTTTAAGAAATCGTAAATAGAATGTAGATCTTAATAATTATTGTAATAAGAAATGTCTTGAAATGGAGAAATGTTTTGTTAGCTTGTTAGCGTCTATTTTGCCTGAAATTTGTCGAGGTTCTAAAACTTCAATTAAATCTTCGAGACATATCTACAAGTTTTCGGAGAATACGTGTATGTATTATATAAACAAACTGTTTCCAACTCTGAGTAGTTGGAAAATTGCGTTCTAGAAGCAATTTCCCGTTGATATAAAAGTAATTCTAATGTAAAATTGTACAGGGTGAATTTGAAAGACAAAGCACGCGACTTTAACCTTTACAGATAATTTTTACATGTCTAATAGCTTTATTTATTTGAGAATTTTGTTAAAGATTTTGTTGATTTGTATATAAAGGATTTTTTGACAAAATTTTCAAAGATCTTCCGTACTATATTTAATTTATTTAAATGGAAAGAATACGTAGAGGGATTTTGTTAAAGCTTACACACATTGTGTTATTGGATTTTCTGTGGAAACCTGTCGATTTTTTGTTCGTTTTCTAAACTTGACAGGGATGTAAATAACATATATACAAAAATGTTGCAGAACAGTTTAGCTTTAAGGGTAGCACACGAATTTAGTAAAACGCTCCGTTCTTGGGAGCTTGTATTGATTTTAGTATTATAGCTATTAAATATATAGGGATTCCAATAAACTCTTATGTGTAGCGCAATAGGAATAAGCGCAAAATTTTGTAGGTACAATGTACAGCATATTTTCTCCTTTGTTAATTTATTACTCTGTATTATGTACCTATAGAACTTTGAACTTATTGTGCATTTTAAGTGATTGAATAAAAAAAGTTCTCCCATTTATTGCTGTTTTATTAATTGTTAAAATAAATTATTAGTTCTATGGTTTGCCAAAAGACTAAACTCTTCCATGACTATGCCTTGCATTGACAAGGCATTAAGATTAATGAAACTACTCTACACCAAGAATTTGCCTGGACAACAGTTTGCTGAACTGTCCATAAATCAGATTATTAATGCTCTCCAGGTTCCAGAAGATGTCAACCTCAAATTAACCGAGGCGTTGAGAAATTGACCATACATAAATATCCCCAATACAGTGAACTGAAATGATTCAAACTATTCAAACAAAAATTGCTTTCGGGGTCGTTAAATTAATTAACATGAAGTATCAATTATCATCATTTGCAGTTTATACATGAATATTCTTTCAGCAGTATAAAAGATTGATTTATTACGACAGCCTGATGCTTGTTTTTCAGTATTCCTCCCGTTGACATAGCAAACCCCTAAGCTGTTATTTCGGCATTATTCTAATATGATTGATTAATACTTCCCACTGCTGCAGCTAAAATTGAAATTATAGATTTATCATCATTTATTTTCCGGTCCTTCCCCCCTCCGCCCCACACCCATTTTAGTGTAATTTCTAATAATTAACATTCTCAAATGAGAAAATAACTGAACATTTTAGTAAATACAAAACAGAGAAACATCTCAAAATGAAATTCCTCATTATTATTAGTTACAGTCGGAAATTTAATTATTCTTCATCTCCTGATTACCGTTTTTTTCCTTACTGTCTTCCCTCTGACATCACTTTTAACTAAAAGCTCCAAAAAGGGGGTTTGATTAAAAATAAAGCTTTAATTAATTACATTAAACGTGAACGTAACAGAGAACGACCGAGTAAGGCTTACGAGATTATAATTTTAAGTCTAATTCAAAGGGATGCCTGATCAAATGAAACGACGGCGGGCGTCTGGTAGAAAACACGTCTAGCTGTTTTGCTGGTGTATAAAACAACGAATTTAAATTAAACATAAAATATTTTTTATTATCCAGTAGAGAGAGAAAGATATACAATATATTTAAGGGTAGGCAAGTCAGAAAAATAGATACGTCGATTAGTTAGATGTTAAGAGTTAGACAAACGGCATGTAATTCACCGTTAAATTAGAATGCAATGCATACGTTTACCTAACCATACCTTCTAAATTAAAGCTATATATTTTGATTTTTAATTCTCCCTTATTGATCAGGACGTCTCTCCGAGTTAAGACTTTTTTATAAAGCACACCCCGAGTAAATTTTATAAGTTTTTGTCGAGCCCAGTCCTCGATTCTCCAAATCCCAATATTCCCTCGGTTATTATTTATTATCTTTTTTTTTAGGGAAAGTTTGAAACTTCAAACCATCGCAACGTTCGTAAGCAAGCAAAAGAGAAACAACGTATCAGTAAATAAAGATGCGAGGGGTCGGTTACATGAAAAACCAATAATAACGACCGAGTAACCAAGCGGTCCTAATCTAAATGGAACTGCGAATTCCAGCTATTATTGAGCAGAGAGTAGGATAATCCGGCAACAAAGGAAGTTGGCTACATAACAAATATGCATGTAGCAGATACGGAAGGCCGACATAATAATGAATTTGTTGGCACGGTCCGGACCGCATAGGGTGGGTCGATAAGTTCGCCCCGCGCTGCGCACATTGCGCTCTCGTTCTCGCACTTCTGCAGGAAACGGCGCGATAAACACACACACGGTCACGCGCCAGAAATATGGCCACAAATCGAAAAGTGTGCACTACGACGAGGACGGTCTTCTCGAGCATCATCATCATCATGTGCGGTGCGGAATAAGAACAGCACGGGGGTGGCGAAGAAGGAGTGGCGCAGGATGTAGCGCACTAAAGGAATGACCCGCGAATTCTACACCTACACGGTAAGCGGTCGTCGCGATTCGTGTGGATCCGTATCTAATCCCAAATTCCAGGTGGCGGGACCCGGAGGACGTCTTCTTATCACTGGACAACCAGAATACATGGGGCAAGTACTGGCGGCGGTAGCCGTCTCTTTGGGACCTTTTGCCGCGGGCCTCGGCAAGGGTTACAGCTCACCGGCCATAGCATCGTTGCAGCAGCGCGACAATGATGCCTTTCCCGTAAGCGGTCAACAAGCTTCTTGGCTCGCAAGCCTTTCCTTGCTGGGTGCCCTCTTCGGCGCTCCTCTGGGTGGCGCGGCCGTGAGATGGGGTAGACGTCGCACACTAATACTAACTGGCGTACCACTTTCTGCGTGCTGGATCCTGGTGGCGTTCGCCACCAGCGTTGAAGTTATGGGTTTTGCAGCATTCGTTAGTGGTTTTCTTGTTGCTATCGTGCAGCTTGCCGCTCAAGTGTACGTGAGTGAAATATCAGCCCCTTCGGTACGCGGAGGACTAAGTGCCCTTCTGAAAGTGGCAGGCCACGTAGGTGTTCTGGTAGCTTTCGCAGCGGGAGCTGTACTTGATTGGAGGCAGTTGGCTGGTTTAATAGCATTCGCACCTGGAGCGATGTGTTTAGCAGTGTCGAGGCTCCCAGAGAGTCCGGGATGGCTAGTACTTCGTGGTTGCGATGAAGAAGCCGAACAAGCGTTACAATGGTTAAGAGGAAAAAGCGTTGATTTACACGTCGAATTGGGAAATTTAAGAGCACATGTGCTTTCTCGTGCCGTTCCCTCCAGCCCTTTGATATTATTCAGAACTCTACGTGGCCCTACCCTAATCGCATGCGGGCTTATGTTTTTTCAACGTTTTTCGGGAGCAAATGCTTTTAATTTCTATGTGGTAAGCGTTTTTAGGCAGACTTTTGTCGGAACGAATCCGCATAGTGCTGCGATTGCCGTGGCCATCGTCCAGTTATTATCAGCGTTATTATCGGGACTTCTGGTGGATCCCGTCGGTCGGTTACCGCTACTGGTGGGTTCTAGCGTGTTAATGTCGCTGGCATTAGCTTCTTTCGGATCTTTTGCTTACTATGAAGATGCTCACCGGGGTGCGATACCTCAACAAGATTGGATACCACTCTTATGCGTGCTAGTCTTTACTGTGGCTTTCTCCTTGGGGATAAGCCCGATATCTCATCTTTTGGTCAGCGAGTTGTATCCATTGGAACATCGCGGCCTCGGTACAGCTCTAGCAACCGCCTTCAGTTATTTATGCGCTTTTATAGGCGTGAAGACTTTCGTCGATTTCCAACAGCATCTGGGTTTACATGGTGCGTTTTGGTTGTACGCTGCGATTTCAGTTGGAGGCTTATGCTTCGTAGTTTGTTGCGTTCCGGAAACCAAAGGAAGAGATCTCAACGAAATCGACGCTAATAGGTGACTCCGAACCGAAGAAACGACTAGTAGCTTTACGCACAAATTTAACGTAATTGTACCAACCGTACTGCCTGAACGATGTCAAAATAACAAAGAAATTGTAACGATTTTCAAAGTTTAAAAAATTGTTATTGTGAAGGATTATGAAAGATACGAGCTTTAATTTTGTGCTAAATCATAAAAAAGGGCATTTGGCACAAACTAGCGAAAATTTAACTTATTAAATAACCCACTTATAACTATTTCAGGAAAAAGTTTTGAAATCACTTTAGACAGACTTCATAAAAGTTTGTAAGCCATTTTCATCTTGAGATAGAAAACTTCTTGCATATTTAGACCGGGTACTTAAAAAAGTTAGATTGAAAAGTTAAAAGGTCTCATGATAATTATACGTAGCGTGGTTGTTTAGATTTACCTTCTAAAGGAAAACGCGTTATTATTAAAGATTGCTTTAAATCCATATCTCACATTGCCTAATGAGGATCCAATCATGTTTATTATGATAATGATAATAATCATATACAAAAGTTTTTATCCAGTATAATACATAATAATAATAATGAACGTTCCATATCGTCCCTTATATATCAATGAAAGGAAAAACAAGTATAAATTATATATAAAAGGTTTTATTATAAAAATAGCTCAACAAGTTAAAAGTTATTATTAAACAAGAAATCTATTGCTATTTTATTTGTACTGTAGAATTTTGATGTTATATGACAATAATAAGACAATACTGTAGAACTAAATAATTGTATAAACCAGTTGCAAACGGGATGTTTTCCCATTATTTCGAAAGGGTTTTCCTTTTTAAAGTTAAAACCGCCACACAAAAATGTACTAAGGCCCGGTGGCATGTCTGCTTCTGACATGACGTAAACGCGTTCCAAATTGAGTTAGTTTTTCTGTCGGATCACAAAACAAACTTTCTTAAAAAATAACACCATTTATTTCAATTCTTTTTAACCTCTGTTTTAAGCCGTTTGGTAAGTGGATTTTATGTATGTTTGATTTATTATTGTTGTTGTCTGTCGATAGGAATGAAAAATGGGAAAGCATCTGAAACTTAAATATTTAAAACATTTAGGTGCTATATAGAAAGCTTTAGCAGAGATAATCATATCTTATTATATTAATTATATTTTACAAAAAGAGCAACGCCAGTGTTGGTCCTAATTATGAGCTCAAGAACCAGTAGTGACTTTAATGACAATACTTTTCTAGAATTTAAGTCAAAAAGCAACGTTATTTTCCAGGCGATGTGTGCCACTTTTAACTTTGTCACAATGAAATGAAAGTTAAGGGTGGTTATTGATGTCAGGCTTTATACCTCTACCGCATAGCAGGTCTATGGCACTAATTTGTGATATTTTTAAAGAAAAACATTGTTTGTACTAGATATTATCAAAATTTAGGATTTATACTTGTAATAACTAACTATTTAAAACTTGCTTTGACAATAATTTTCGATATATTATAATAATACCCCTTTTTATATTAGAAACAAAATACTTTATAAATCGTGCAAAACTTTATTACAAAATAAAGTAATAAAAATATATTAATTCCACAAACCAGTACGTCAAAAGAGTTTTTAATTCGACAGCTGCAGATTTTCCAATATCGCGCGAACAACGGGAAAAAGAAGCTTTCACTTGATTGATGTAACTTGGAGAGGTCATGAAATCAAAGGTCGGAACTCGAAAACATCGCTCAAAAAGAAAATCTACGAAATGGTTTCTTGTCGTTCATACCCTTGAACCTATGAACTTCCAAGTTACATTGTTATCCAGAAAAATAAGGTAGGTATGGTAGGGAAAACATAAAATGGGAAAGAGGCGATTCTTGATAATTATTTCAAGTTATTCAGAGATACCTAAACATTTCAGTGAAAAGTGTTTTCGACGTCTTGAAAATTTTATTTTAAACGGTAAGTATATATTTTTATATTTCAATCACATTTTATCGATTTATTTATACAACTTAAGAATCTATTTTTTAAATCTTACATAGTTTTTTAACCTCTTGTTTTAATATAAGCATATCCTCATGTTAAGTTAACAATTATTTAAATTTCCATTATAAATTTGAACTGACCGAATCCTTTGCTTAACCAATGCTCATCTGTGATTATATTATTATTAAAAAAAAATAAATGTGTTTGCTAAATTCAATAATTTTGCACTTTTTCCAATACCAATAGAAACACAGAGAGACTATTCAAAAAGTGGATTAGAGAAGATTGTTCATCGGCACTCCTATTCACCTTTTTAATGATCTTCCTGTTTCCCTCTTAGGACAACCTTTAACAATGCAAGAAGAAATAATTGCTTTAGTCCTCAGAATCCAAATTAAAGAAAGTCTTTGATTGACTCAATTGAATTTATAGTGACCCCCCTCTTAATAACCCCATATTTCGTAATTTAGACTTACATAAATTAGACCCGATTTGTAAGCATTTTATGCGTACCGTTTCGTGGTAAGCCGTAACTAATCTCGTTTCGCCCGTAACTCCGATGGCCAATAAAATAAAATAAATACAAATACTTAATGCAAATACAAAAATCTAAAGTATTAATAAAAAGTATCAAGTTAGACAAGAAAAGTAATTTTTTTCATAATTTTTTTAAGTAATTGTGATTTTTTATACCAGTTCGACTGCTTGATCTAACTTAATCTAGATTTACCTAACCTAAGATTTACTAGCCTAACATAACTTAACCGAATCTAAGACCAAAATTGTTTCATAACTTTTGCTATTTTAACAAAAATATGCAAAGAATTTAAAGAGCCATCGAATGCTTAATATAATTAGACATGACACATGAGCAAGTAAACAACGCGCAAAATAAAAAGTCATAAACGCTAACTCTTTTATTCCACAAAACGAGGTTTCAGGTCGACTTCAGTCGGCGAACGAAATGCGACGCACAAAACAAAATATCACCAAAAAATCTAATTGGCTAATCTTTCTAAAGTGGTTAGCTAATTTCTAACAAGGGTTAGGAATTAATTTTTTTTAAATAATTTTTTAGAATTAGGGAAAAACTGCATTAAGAATTAGGTTTTTTAACTATTTCTGGGAATTAGAGATTGGGTACTTTTAAAATATTTTTTGGGATTAGGGACAGAACAAAACTCGTTCTGTGGACTACGTATTTATCAAAGGTACGATATTAAATGTTAATACTATAAATTTTCCTATGTCATCTCATGGTAGTAACCTGAGCTGTGTAACCTTAATTGATTTTCTAAAATTCTTGATTTTTCAAAAGTTATTAACAATAACATTTTTATGCAACGATTAAACAAACATTCGTTTTTCTAAGCTACTAAAACATTAAAATAAAGATTCTTCGGCAAATCTCTGCATAATGGAATATAGAATAGAAGTAAATATTTTTACAAACATATGATATTTTTATAAACAATAAGCGATATATAAAAACAAATAAAACTATTTAAATTTAATTTAAAAATTTAAATTTTTGATTAGATTGAATAAATAATAAAATTACACTTAATACATTGTTAGTCGATATTTTTTATTGGTAAGTATCTTCGTTCGATTAGCAACCTTTTTTTATTGTAAAATGGGAGAAAATGTAAATAAGTGTCTAACAAAAAAGAAAAGGTTTATTATAAAAAATATATAAATATGCAATAAAAATATAAAAATTGTATTATTCAACTAAAACATGTTATCAATCAAAAAAATGATTTGGTTCAAAATATTAAAAACTTAAACTATAAATCTATAGACTTTGTGAGTTAAAACATTCATCCCATGGACTTTATTTTCCGTCATTAATAAAATTAAGGTAAAATTCTCTCATTAATTTAGAGTTATTCATTTCTGCAGCCCTCACCCATAAAAGCCCACGAGCCCGCAGTGCTGTACATATTTGTTATAAGTTATAAGAGTTCAACCAACACGAGGGTTAAACTAAGCAGTGCCGTAATGGCGATATGAAGCGTATGTGGCAAGTGAACTTGCCCCCCCTCCCCATTCGAAGGTGCAAGATTTTTTGAAAAATCTAAATGTAAAACGTGTTGAAACTGAATATTAAATATTCCTATTAACCTCATCATAATAAGTTACTGTTAAAACGTTAACAATCCAAAAACGTATCAAACGTATTATTTGTATAAATAAAAAAACGTTTAAATAAGAACAAATTTTTATTCGATAACAAACAAATTAAGTAACTATTATATTACTATGTATAATACAAAACATAAGTAGGTTATTGTAAATTAGACGTAATAAGATTGTAAAATAAATGTACCAGGCACTAACAACCAAGTTGTGGAAGTACTGCTACATATTATTAAAAAAAAATAAATACTTAATTGTTAAGTTCTAAGTGTACCCAGAAAAACGTGTGTTGCTTGTTTCATAAATAATTTAATAATGTGATAACTTTGGTTTTAAGTTAATACTCTAGGAATGTTAAAAACTTGCTTATATAACTGGTTTTGGAAAAAAGATTTTTTAATTAAATTATTTCCTATGTTTTTCGTGAAAAATTAATTATAGAGAAACTGTACATTCAAAGTTAACAAAAAAAATAAAACTTAAATTTCATAGTAACTGACAATTTTTTCAAAATGTTAAGGAAATCGTATGTCTAGGGACTAAGTTATTACCTGTTTTTTTTGACCAAGAAAAGCAGGTTTTTTGACAATAATTTAGTCACTATACAATCGTACATAATACAATAAACATCGTTTTTCAAAACAAGTTAGGTAAGGAAGTTTTAACATTCCTAGAGTATTAATTTAAAACCAAAGTTATCACATTTTTATATTATTTATGGAAAAACAACGATTATTTATTGATCATGCAGTTAAGATTTATGCACCGTATTGGGATGTCTAAATGGCCCCTTGGCAATAATTTTTTTTAAAATTTGGTATAGTTATTTATAATATAAGTAAATCCACTGTGATTTTGTTTAGAATTTTTGAATGTACCGCTTAATTTTTTTCGGGTACACTTGGACCTTAATGCCATTATTCAGCATATTTTATAAAATGATTTTTAGAGCTTTTTAAAAAATTTTCTTTCTATAAAATATTTTAAAAATTTTGTTTAGTATTTTTAATGTACCTAATGTAATAACAATAGGCGTACTTAAAATTTGAAATGCGATTTTCTGGAAACTAGCAGGAAGGGACCACATGATAAGGAAATATGTTCTAAATCATTATAACTACCCCCCCTCCTTATTACGAGGTTTGTACTTATATTAGTTACACCCTAAACAGGGTGTCTTATAGCCCACACACCGGACTTTACCACCGCATTTCTGATGGCATTTGGAACAAAAAATCTTAATAAAGTTTTTTGATTAGAGAAAGTTCAAATTTTGAGTAATTTTGACCGACGTTTTTAGAAAAGTACGTATAAAATTATAACGCACTGATGGTTATATTGATATCATAAATAAAAAATAAAGTTAACTGTATAAGTGCAAGCTCTGAAATTTTTAAGCCAGACAAACATGATGAGATCACATTTCGCCGTGTACTTTTCTAGTTCAAACCCACCGTTTTCAAGCGCCCTGTTGTGTTATTACATTGTACTATTGCAGATTAAATTATTTCGCTTAGGTATAGTGGTTTTTGCTTTACTAAAATGCTCGTGTCAAATGATGACGAATTATAATACGATTCGTAAATAAACAAAATTGTGTATACCTTTAAATTTTTACAAACCATCTGTCCAGTACAACGGGAATTTAATTTAATTTAATTTAACTGTGACCATCATATCATTTTACTGTAAAATTGGTTAAATCTAGCCTTAACTTTCAATAGCAAAAAATTGAGTAAAAGAGTTTTCCACATAGAATTCCAATTGCCTATTGAATTTACTCATTAGTGTTAATTAATGTGATGCTAGAAACATCAGCATACACTAGAGACGAGAAATGGCAAAAACGACACTTTTGAATGATTACTGTTTTACTTTCTTTCGTGATTATTATTAGTTTAAAGGGTTGGTTTATTTACCTTCAAGTAATGTCCCCACAGGCGCCTAGGTATTATATATTAACAAATATATATATCGTTTGCCATTACCTCATTATAAAACTAATATTTGTTGGGTTATCTAGCCGTGTTGTTAATTACTTTTATAAATACTCGATACTATAATAAAAGATGGATGCAATATGTCATAAGTATTTGGTTCATAAGCTTCTTTTTTTTGTTGAATGTTGCAATTTAAATATGGATAGTGGCCTATTAAAAACTTGCAAAATATTTTTCCTTCTTGCATGAGACAAAAACTTTGTACGCTGGTTTTCGTACGCCTAAGGCACAATTGTTAAAGACTAGATATTACACCCCGATTCTTTCGTTTGTACAATATCAAATGACTTTATCAAAAGACCGCACAAAATATTAAAGACTAATTAAGGTTAGATCATCTTTGTATGTATCAGAACTTTTATAATGTAGTAGGCTTATACAGATATAACATTATACAGATACAAGCCCGTAGCCAGAAGTTTGTTTCAGGGAAAGTAATGTTTTTAGATTATTTTTTTCAAATTAAATCCACAAAATAGCGGAAAGTTTGATTTTTCTTGTTTAGTTTGCAGCTTTATAGGTGGTTCTATAACAAAACATGCTTTTAATTAAATAAGATCCTAATTTTATTTATTAATATTAAAAACCAAAAAACACAAGATGTAATCACAAGAAGAGGTAGGATAAGACGGTTCATCGGTTCAGATCCCGAAGATTATCACTGGCCAACACATTTTTTGCTGACTTGTATGTGAGACTTGTTCTTTACTAATTTGGGTGTGCGGAATCCGAAAATCATATTGGTTTTTGCGTATCACGTCAAAATTTAATTCTATATCATTTTATGTTCTTTGAAGAAGTGCAAATGCGGCCAAGTTGTAACTTAAGAACTTATACGATATAAACAAAGTATAAAATTATAATAATTCATTTATTTATTTAGGTACAATATTCACACAATGATCATTCAAAAAACTACAAAAGTGTAAGTAATAAAGAAACAACAGTCAGGGAATAAATTTTCGTTTGTAGCACTTTCTGCTGTGCATTTTGGTTTGGCAGTCCCTTTGAACACTCCAACAGTAGTCGGCCATCATATGAGAATCCCAACTTCCTTGGTACCGAGTTTCCATGGTTTTTAAATCTTGATGAAATCTCTCGTCTTGCTTATCGCTTACAGCACCTAAATTTTCGGGAAACCTATCAAGATGGCTATGAAGGAAATTAAGCTTTATGCTCATGTTACAACCTAGGCGGTGAAATTTTTCAAGCATTGATTGCACTAGCTCTTTATAATTGGATGCTTTTTTGTTTCCAAGAAAATTGTTCGTGACCATCGTGAATAAAGTTCAAGCTTCTTTTTCTGCTTCGTTCATAGAGTTGATGAAATTTGGATCTCTCATTAAAGTTCTAATTTGAGGTCCATCAAATACACCAGCTTTGATCTTTTCGTAACTTAGTCGTGGAAACTTTTCACATATGTACTGGAAACAGTCACTTTGCAAATCTAGTGCTTTAACATATTGCTTCATAAGACCCAGTTTGATGTGAAGAGGTGGAAGAATTACTTTTTCTCTGTCGACTAAAGGTTGACTTATAATATTCTTCTCTCCAACAACTAAGGATGTTCTAGGAGGCCAATGTTTCTAAATCCAGTGTTGGTTTCTATCTCGACTATCCCAGAGGCACAAAAAGCAATGAAATTTTGTATATCCTCTTTGAAAACCAAGTAAAAAGTTTACCATTTTGAGATCCGCACAGATGACCCAGTTATGGTCTGTATATTTTAGTAAATCTATCACCTTATCAATGTCGTCATATGTTTCCTTTAATTGAACGGAATATCCAATAGGAATTGAACCGAAAACATTCCCGTTGTGTAGTAGGACACACTTGAGGCTTCTGCTGGAACTGTCGATAAACAAACGCCACCCACTTGGGTCATATTGTACAACGCCCATTTGAGTTAGCAAATCTGGCACATTGTTACAATAAACAAATTCACACTCTTGTTTAAAATATTGCACAAGATCACTTTCCCTTTTACGATAAAAAGTTATCTTCGTACCTTGCTTGACTAAGTTATTTTCAATTAATCTTGAAGCTAGCAGTTCCGATGATTCCTTTGATAGGCCCAAATCACTTACTAAATCATTTAGTTCTGCTTGAGTAAAGCGTTGTGGTCCATAATTAGAAACTATATCTTTCTTGGCAGAATCTACATCTGAATCATCTTGCTCTTCAATAACATCTGACATGTATTCAGCATTCGAGTGCTCAAGTGAAGGAAGCTCTTTATAAACTGGCACAGGTATTTCATCGGAATGAGGTACTGGTCGAATCGTGGAGTCAATATTCGGATATACAATTTTATACTTGGTATTATAACCGGAGGTCTGAGTTAAACAAAAGTAACAATCATCTACGTTTTTTTTGTTTATTGTTTCCAGCCTTACTTTGTGGAACTCCATAATCATGAAATAAATAAAGATTATTAAAAGTTTCACAGTTTTATTAAAATACAACCTGACAATATTGTTTCGACAGCTATGCTGTCATCATCAAAGGTAATATAATTATAAACAAACACGTCGTTAAGGTAGATACAAAAATAGGTAACTAGATAAAATAATAATAATAATCAGAATTAAATATCTAATACTTCCAGTAACGGAGAATTACTATGCTGTCATCATCAAAGGTAATATAATTATAAACAAACACGTCGTTAAGGTAGATACAAAAATAGGTAACTAGATAAAATAATAATAATAATCAGAATTAAATATCTAATACTTCCAGTAACGGAGAATTACTGAGCTCAAGTTGTTCATTCATTAAAGGTACCCTGAGTTTGTGTTTGTATATCTCAAAGGCTTCTAAAATGTCTAATTTGCGTTTGTTATTACAAAAATGTAGGAATTTAATATTATTTTGAGGAGTCATTGTGTGATTTTGTTCTAAAAGGTGTTTGGCGTAATTAGATTTCTCAGGATGTTTATTTTTGTAATGACGTACGTGTTCTTTATATCTTATGTCAAAATTTCGAAGTGTTTGTCCAATATATACCGAACTACAAAAAGAACAATTTAAACGGTAAATGCCCGATTTTATGATATCATGTGTTCTGTCTTTAGCATTAAATAAAAATGAAAAAGTGTTAGTGTTGGTTTTAAATGTTATTTTATAATTGTTGGTTTTTCTTAGTATATGTGCAATTTTTTCTGATATTTTGCCAAAATATGGTATAGATATGTAATTTGTGTCTTCTGTTTGATTGTCAATGGGATATATTCCTTTGATAGCTAACCTATAATCTTTTTGTTTAATTAAAGTGTCAATCGGATTGTAATGATTTGCATGTGCTAGTTGTTTAATAGTTGATAGCTCTTTGCTAAAATCTGATTTTGTTAGTGGAATAGTTAAAGCTCTGTGTACTAATGATCTGTAGACTGCTATTTTATGTGTATTATGGTGACAAGATTCATTTGGTATTGTTATGTCTGTTTGTGTTGGTTTTCTGTATATGGAAAATTAAAATAGATTGTCTGCGTTAATCTTGATATTTAAGTCTAGAATGTTTATAGCCCTATTTTGTTCTGTTTCTAGTGTAAAATTTATGTTGGGGTGGATACTGTTAATAAGAATTAAAAATTCATTGATAACCTCAAAAGAACTGTCAAAACAAGCTAAAATGTTATCAACATAACGAAACCAGAAGATAATGTGTTTAGAGAGGTTTAATTCAAATATTCGATCTTCGAACTTGTCCATAAATATGTTAGCTAACACTTGACACTTTAATTAAACAAAAAGATTATAGGTTAGCTATCAAAGAAATATATCCCATTGACAATCAAACAGAAGACACAAATTACATATCTATACCATATTTTGGCAAAATATCAGAAAAAATTGCACATATACTAAGAAAAACCAACAATTATAAAATAACATTTAAAACCAACACTAACACTTTTTCATTTTTATTTAATGCTAAAGACAGAACACATGATATCATAAAATCGGGCATTTACCGTTTAAATTGTTCTTTTTGTAGTTCGGTATATATTGACAAACACTTCGAAATTTTGACATAAAATATAAAGAACACGTACGTCATTACAAAAATAAACATCCTGAGAAATCTAATTACGCCAAACACCTTTTAGAACAAAATCACACAATGACTCCTCAAAATAATATTAAATTCCTACATTTTTGTAATAACAAACGCCAATTAGACATTTTAGAAGCCCTTGAGATATACAAACACAAACTCAGGGTACCTTTAATGAATGAACAACTTGAGCTCAGTAATTCTCCGTTACTGGAAGTATTAAATATTTAATTCTGATTATTATTATTTTATCTAGTTACCTATTTTTGTATCTACCTTAACGACGTGTTTGTTTATAATTATATTACCTTTGATAATGACAGCATAGCTGTCGAAACAATATTGTCAGGTTGTATTTTAATAAAACTGTGAAACTTTTAATAATCTTTATTTATTTCATAATCTTTATTTATTTCATAATCATCTACGTGGTTTTTCGGTCCACGCCATATCATTGGAACGCCAAAAGCTAATTTCTGATGTTTTCCTTTGCTCCACTGCCGCAAATTTTCCACACATGATTTACACACTTTATGTGGAGCCCATGACTTGTCTTGATCTGCAAGTTTTACATCAAAATAAGCCAAATACATTTTCTTAACGAAAACACTAATATTTGTCCTTTGACTGGGAACGGTGAAGCTGCCACAAATGTAGCAGAAAGAATCGGCACTATTGACACATCTTCGAGTAGTAGATATGGTGTAGTTTCTTCACTAACAACTAACATGTAACTAGCATTTTCTTATCACCCTTGCTTACTTTTAAATAGTTCTAAGTGATCAATACTTTCTAATAAAATCTCATTAAACCCTAATATGTTGACGATGAGGACTAGCTTAGTAGACTTGATTACTTTACAATTGTATATTACTTAATTATCTAATTAAGTACTTAAATATTATGAGGTACAAGTGTATACAGGGTGTTACGGAAAAATATGCAATGCTTTAAGGGGGTGAAAGTAGACCATATAGAGACCCCAAAACTCATAAAATAAAAATAAAACATAAAAAAAATTTCGGATTTTTCCGTATTTTTCAAGTCACGAGTCGACTATGGATTGTTTGTAAGCTGTTGACCCTGAATTACTGATAAAGCAAACAATAGTAACTGACCTCCGCTACGTACGTATCAATTTACAGAAACAACAGAATTGAATTTCAGCAGCGGTTGCCGAGTGACTCACTACCTTGATGACTTGATCACTTATTAAGGTCGGTAAATAAAATGTAACATACGTTCGTTGACCTAATTGTGATGGAAAAATTGCCTGTTTTTCATTTTACGAATGTCATTTTAACAAAATGAGTACTTACTTACTTACTTACTTACCGTTTACGAGTAAAACATTTTGTGCAAACTGGAGATTTTCCTGTTTGCGTTCCAATAGCCATTGGCAAAATTGCACTCGTGGTATAAGTGTACTTTTTGAAAAGTTCCGTTCATTCAACAGGCGTGTTTGGTTCTGCCATAATTTAAACAGTAACTAAATACACTTAAATAAACTACTTATCTGTAGGAATACGAGAATGAATAAGTCCTTTATATTTCTACCATTGGTTATTTTTAATTCACGCTTACTAATGTTTGGTCTGAAACATTCTGATTTTATACATAACTTTTAAGGGTCGTAAATGCTCAATGATGCTGAACGTCTGCCATGTAACGGCAAGACGATTATTAAAAGAAAGGGAAGTTTTAGTTATTAGTTAACACTGGTCGGATTCGGTCCATGTACTGATACATTTTTATATTAAACATTAAAGATTGGATTATCGGCTTTTGATTTACCTGGCTAATTATCTTACATATCACTAAAACAAACACTTAACACTACCTAATGCAAGTTATTAATTCTAAAAAACGTGTATTAATCGAAACTCAAGTTTACCAACACCTAATACAAAGAAAGTTGACGACAAACTGCATACTGCAGTTACAATTCTCAAAGATCTGAGTAAGTAACAGTTATTACAGATGTTCAAAATGAGTGTTATTATTTATAGTTAAAAACGTTTTAAAAGCACGTACTGCAATTTGGTATTGATTACAATCTTCCGAAGAATTTATAAATATTTATCCTGCTAACTGCTTGGGTTAGTTTATGGCTTATTTGTCCATGACATTTAAAAGTATGTATAAATAGACACAATTTACTACTACTACAGCTTTATCTACTATTTGCAGTGGCGTGCCTATTATTTTTATAAGGGGGGTTGTCATTTCAAAGGGGCATTTCAGGAAATTGTTAGTAAGATGTTACTCTACACATGTTTCTCTATTGCTCTTTAACGGGAAAGGCATCTTTTTCAAAACACCCTGTATTATGCTAATGACTAAATGTATTTGGAATATCTAAGAATTCCGTAAACAATTAAGAATTTGCTGTATTTAGTTAACGATTTTCAAGAATTTTGGATTCGGCAAACAAGAAACGCAGTAAAAGAAAAACCTGAGGTGATAGAGAAAAACGGGATTTATATTTGGCATTAGCGTACCAATTTTAGTTAAAATCAAGTGTCAGATCAAAGTCAGCAGAAAAGATTTTTTTTGTTGGCCAGTGTTATTTATTATTTTTTTAAAATTAATTTACGCGCAAAAATTAATTCGAATAATAAAACAAAATAATGTATATTTATTCTTCCGTATGCATAAAGTAAAGTATAAATAACATTTAAAATTCTGTTGTATGTATATTCTTATTTGTTGTTGCTTGAAGAAAAGCCACCTTATTGTTAGTTAAGAAAAGTTAACCTTAATGGGAATAAAATTTATTGAAAAAAATATAAAAGCGTTTTTTATATGTTGCTATTGCTATTGCAGTTTGTTGTTGTATTATATCATTTGTAATAAATGATGTGAATATATAAGTTATAAATTGGACAGTAGTTCTGTTTCCATATATTACTACATACATTTTTTTCAATAAATTTTATTCATCAAGGTTAACTTTTCTTAACAATAAGGTGGATTTTCTTCAAGCAACAACTAATAATAGTACCCATATAGAATTTTACAAACGGGCCAATATTGGCTCGCCATTGGAACCGTTATTGCCAATATTGGCAACCAATATTGGGACAGTGCAGAAATGATAACACCGGTAAGTACTTGGGCCATTTTACATAGCCGATATTGGCAGCCAATATTGGGCCAGTGTCGAAATGATAACACTGGCAAGTACTTGGACCATTTTACCTAACCAAGATTGGCCCAATGTTGTTGATATGTTGGTATAACTCTGGTTTCATACTGTATATCGGTTGCATACCGGTGTATAATAATGATCATTATTATATCTTTTAATTATATTATATTGTACACTGAGAAACATAGTTCGAAAAATCTATTAGTTTAAGAATTGTAGATCAAGAGCGCTAATATGACGACGGGGACATAACTTTTACGAACCATTTTTCTCAGTGTATAATATAATATAATTAAAAAATATAATAACGATGATTATTATGCACCGGTGTGCAACCATATCCAACGATATCCATCCATACTGTGCCAGTATGAGACCCGTTATAGACATATTAACATTATTGAGTTAAGTTGCAAAGCATTACAATGCAAAAGCCCACTAAAACTAATGAATGTGTGAAAACCACGAACGGCACTTCGAGACTCGAGTTTCGAGCTTGTTAGCTCTCATCAGTCGAAGATAGCCGCTCGTAGTTTTCACACATCCAACGGAGTATAAATACTAACTCCGGAATAACATTAAGGTCGAGTGACACTAATGGTGACATCTATAGCCAGCCAAGCCTAGCCAGCAACAAAAGATGTCGAAATGGTATTTCACCATACTAAACGTAAAAGTTTAAAAACAAGATATAAATATCTTGTTTAAAAGTTTCACTAATAGTGTGCAATCCGAGTTGGAAAACAACAAAATTGTTGCAAAGCATTACAATGCAAAAGCCCACTAAAACTAATGAATGTGTGAAAACCACGAACGGCACTTCGAGACTCGAGTTTCGAGCTTGTTAGCTCTCATCAGTCGAAGATAGCCGCTCGTAGTTTTCACACATCCAACGGAGTATAAATACTAACTCCGGAATAACATTAATGTCGAGTGACACTAATGGTGACATCTATACCCAGCCAAGCCTAGCCAGCAACAAAAGATGTCGAAATGGTATTTCACCATACTAAACGTAAAAGTTTAAAAACAAGATATAAATATCTTGTTTAAAAGTTTCACTAATAGTGTGCAATCCGAGTTGGAAAACAACAAAATTGTTGCAAAGCATTACAATGCAAAAGCCCACTAAAACTAATGAATGTGTGAAAACCACGAACGGCACTTCGAGACTCGAGTTTCGAGCTTGTTAGCTCTCATCAGTCGAAGATAGCCGCTCGTAGTTTTCACACATCCAACGGAGTATAAATACTAACTCCGGAATAACATTAATGTCGAGTGACACTAATGGTGACATCTATAGCCAGCCAAGCCTAGCCAGCAACAAAAGATGTCGAAATGGTATTTCACCATACTAAACGTAAAAGTTTAAAAACAAGATATAAATATCTTGTTTAAAAGTTTCACTAATAGTGTGCAATCCGAGTTGGAAAACAACAAAATTGTTGCAAAGCATTACAATGCAAAAGCCCACTAAAACTAATGAATGTGTGAAAACCACGAACGGCACTTCGAGACTCGAGTTTCGAGCTTGTTAGCTCTCATCAGTCGAAGATCTGATCTTCGACTGATGAGAGCTAACAAGCTCGAAACTCGAGTCTCGAAGTGCCGTTCGTGGTTTTCACACATTCATTAGTTTTAGTGGGCTTTTGCATTGTAATGCTTTGCAACAATTTTGTTGTTTTCCAACTCGGATTGCACACTATTAGTGAAACTTTTAAACAAGATATTTATATCTTGTTTTTAAACTTTTACGTTTAGTATGGTGAAATACCATTTCGACATCTTTTGTTGCTGGCTAGGCTTGGCTGGCTATAGATGTCACCATTAGTGTCACTCGACATTAATGTTATTCCGGAGTTAGTATTTATACTCCGTTGGATGTGTGAAAACTACGAGCGGCTATCTTCGACTGATGAGAGCTAACAAGCTCGAAACTCGAGTCTCGAAGTGCCGTTCGTGGTTTTCACACATTCATTAGTTTTAGTGGGCTTTTGCATTGTAATGCTTTGCAACAATTTTGTTGTTTTCCAACTCGGATTGCACACTATTAGTGAAACTTTTAAACAAGATATTTATATCTTGTTTTTAAACTTTTATTGAGTTAATATTGGCTAATTACACACAGAAAAGAATACCTTGATTCAAAATTTTATTGTGTTTAATAAACAAAGTTCTTGTAACAATTAATAATATAATACATTATTAGTCATATAGATACAAATTGACAAATACATTATAATAGGTACTGTAGTGATAATTTATTCAGAATTGAGATTGTATGAATAAATATAAGTCATTAATTAAAATGTAAAAAGAATGTATCAATTTGATTTAAAAACAGCCATTAATGTCATACCATCTAATTAAAGTATTATCAAATTATGTAAATATACAATTGAAAATAATGTAATGTTTCGTTGTTCGTAAGAAAAGGTTCCTTTATGAATATTCTTGTACTACATTCTTCTCTAAAGGCTTGTAGGAATCTAAAACAAATAAAATTTACAAACTAGTAAAATAAATATTTACGATTTATAAAAATGAATGACAAAATGTAAAAGATAACAAAATAAGATTACGAATATTGTTAGTTATTGAACATTTTGTTGACAAAAAAATGTAATTAACTCCCAAGACAACATAATACATTCAGGAAATAATTACATAAGAATCATCTCGTACACGAAAAAAACAAAATAAAGATTAATAAATAAGATTTGTGATGTATAACGAAGGAGACATAATAAATTTCGTAACAAAAAATTTCCTTCCAGAAATCCAGATTTCCTAAAGAAATTTCACATCTTAATTTAAAGGATCGAGCACAAAGCAAATGGAAAACGGGGTACAGTCAGATTGAGGTGAAAGCCAGGGCAGGAAGAACGAAAA
Source organism: Agrypnus murinus (assembly GCA_929113105.1). Classification (NCBI taxonomy): domain Eukaryota; kingdom Metazoa; phylum Arthropoda; class Insecta; order Coleoptera; family Elateridae; genus Agrypnus; species Agrypnus murinus. The sequence continues at coordinate 170,979,391 of OV816026.1, read as the reverse complement.
AATTTAATTCGCTTGCAAAAGAATAATTCTTATAAGAATTTAAACATACTATCATGATTCAAGCAACAAGAGTTTGGATTATCTATAAATATATGCAGGGTGTCCCAAAATGCTGTTTACACGCATGATCTCCCTTATTTGAAAAGATACAGAAATCAACCAAAAACTATTGTGAATGACTCAAAATGGACCTCCAAAAAACATCCTTAAACGCTGGTTGCATAGCAACGTTTAAGAGATCATGCCAACTTGATTAATTTTTCAAATTGCACCCTATGTTTTTTTTCACGGAAATGTATTCTTCACTTCATTCTGCATATGGTAGTATGCCTTACTTAATTATCTAATGTGCATTTAAGGGTTGAAAAAATATTTTTTTATAAATTGTACACTTCATATTCACTAACTAAATTATTTATTCAAAAAATATTATGATTAGATCCGTGTCTACAAGGGAACTCCTGAGGCACTTTAAAGCCCATGTAGAGTCCACAGGAGGGTATTTTGAGCATTTGCTTTAAGTTTAAGATAAATTCAATTTATAACAAATATTTTTTAAAACCCCTAAATGCACATTAGACAATTAAGTAAGGCATACTACCATATGCAGAATAAAGTGAAGAATACATTTCTGTGAAAAATAAACAGAAGGTGCAATTTGAAAAATTAATCAAGTTGGCATGATCTCTTAAACGTTGCACTATGTAACCAGCGTTTAAGGATGTTTTTTGAAGGTCCATTTTGAGGCATTCACAATAGTATTTGGTTGATTTCTTTATCTTTTCAAATAAGGGAGATATTGCGTGTAAACAGCATTTTGGGACACCCTGTATAACCAGAGAAGTGATTTTTTTATTTTAAAATTCATTCTTATATAAAAAAATATTAACTTTATTAATCTATAAAATCCTTTATAATAAATAATGCTTGTGGTTAATACACCACGACCACAGTGCATGATGTATGAAAAAAATTGTAATTTGAATCTTACCAATTTCTAATTTTAACAATCCACTACTTTTAGTTTTTGTTGTTACTGCCTGACTTTTTCATTTTTTAACTGACTGTCATAATTAGACTTACATCTAGGCGCAACACACCGGCGAGGCATCTAAAAAATGTAAATATATAGTATGTATTATGTCAGTAGCCTATTTAGGATTTTTTCGGGGGGGGAGCTACTCTATAAACATTCCGAATCAAAATACTACTTAGATTTTCACATATCCTAGATTTTGATAATAAAAAGAATCGGGAGGTTCAGCCCGTTAACTCCCCCCCCCTTACGACGCCACTGTATTATGTAATAATAATAAACGCCTTTATTAATTTTTATATACAAACAAACACTGCTTTATTTTACAAATAACTAAAATTTATATTAGTATAGTTTTCTGGCAAAGGGCTACTCTATTTAACCAGAAAACTATAAGAATAAATACTTACATATAAACATTAATATAAAATGAGGGATTTATAAGTAAAAGGGTTTATGTGCATTTTTGGTAATTCTGAGATACTTAGCTTAAAAGTCAATTTCTAAATGTAAATTACAGTAATATCAAAGAGTATGCACAAATAAATATTTGTAAAAGACACGTGAAGGTTATGCCGTCGTGTTTATATATAAGCAAGATAGGTTACTTACCTTTTTAGTTCGATAGAAATTCCCTCTTATAAAAAAACTAATGTAATATACTGTTATCATTACGCTTATAATGTAACTAATTATTACACACACACATACAGACGAAATAACTATGAACACCATTATTACGCATTACTAATAACATGGCATGTTGCAGTGAACAAGTGACGCTAGCGGCTAGTAGAATACCTTACCGGAAGCCTGACTGCCTACTGTACCGACCAGGTTCAACCAAACGGTAAAATTCAATTTACAATATTATTAATCAATTTATTAAATTCATAAATATATATACTTAGAACTTTCAATAAAAAAACAGTAAAAGCCATTTTTATAGAAATACATTTTAATGTAATGTATCATTTATAATGCGAAACACACGGAAAATATGTATACAATGGTAGCCAGTATTGGCTCAATATTGGCGGCCGTTGTACGGCAATCTGCATTAGTTCCATATTGGCTGAACATATTTTCCGTGTTTAGCATTATAAATGATACATTACATTAAAATTTATTTCTATAAAAATGGCTTTTACTGTTGTTTTTTATGAAAGTTCTAAGTATATATATTTATGAATTTAATAAATTGATTAATAATTAAGTGTGTGCAATAATTAGTTACATTATAAGCGTAATGATAACAGTATATTACATTAGTTTTTTTATAAGAGGGAATTTTTATCGAACTAAAAAGGTAAGTAACCTATCTTGATTATATATAAACACATGACGGCATAACCTTCACGTGTCTTTTACAAATATTTATTTGTGCATACTCTTTGATATTACTGTAATTTACATTTAGAAATTGACTTTTAAGCTAAGTATCTCAGAATTACTAAAAATGCACATAAACCCTTTTACATCTAAATCCCTCATTTTATATTAATGTTTATATGTAAGTATTTATTCTTATGGTTTCCTGGTTAAATAGAGTAGTCCTTTGCCAGAAAACTATACTAATATAAATTTTAGTTATTTGCAAAATAAAGCAGTGTTTCTTTGTATATAAAAATTAATAAAGGCGTTTATTATTATTACATAATACAGTGGCGTCGTAAGGGGGGGGAGGTTAACGGGCTGGACCTCCCGATTCTTTTTTATTATCAAAATCTAGGATATGTGAAAATCTAAGTAGTATTTTGATTCGGAATTTTTATAGAGTAGCTCCCCCCCGAAAAAATCCTAAATACGCTACTGACATAATACATACTATATATTTACATTTTCTAGATGCCTCGCCGATGTGTTGCGCCTAGATGTAAGTCTAATTATGACAGTCAGTTAAAAAATGAAAAAGTCAGGCAGTAACAACAAAAACCAAAACAACAGAACCTTGTGGATGCGAAGCGGACATCTGCATCCTCAGCTGTATGTACCTATCAGTACAAGTAGTGGTTTGTTAAAATTAGAAATTGGTAAGATTCAAATTACAATTTTTTTCATACATCATGCACTGTGGTCGTGGTGTATTAACCACAAGCATTATTTATTATAAAGGATTTTATAGATTAATAAAGTTAATATTTTTTTATATAAGAATGAATTTTAAAATAAAAAAAATCACTTCTCTGGTTATACAGGGTGTCCCAAAATGCTGTTTACACGCAATATCTCCCTTATTTGAAAAGATAAAGAAATCAACCAAATACTATTGTGAATGCCTCAAAATGGACCTTCAAAAAACATCCTTAAACGCTGGTTACATAGTGCAACGTTTAAGAGATCATGCCAACTTGATTAATTTTTCAAATTGCACCTTCTGTTTATTTTTCACAGAAATGTATTCTTCACTTTATTCTGCATATGGTAGTATGCCTTACTTAATTGTCTAATGTGCATTTAGGGGTTTTAAAAAATATTTGTTATAAATTGAATTTATCTTAAACTTAAAGCAAATGCTCAAAATACCCTCCTGTGGACTCTACATGGGCTTTAAAGTGCCTCAGGAGTTCCCTTGTAGACACGGATCTAATCATAATATTTTTTGAATAAATAATTTAGTTAGTGAATATGAAGTGTACAATTTATAAAAAAATATTTTTTCAACCCTTAAATGCACATTAGATAATTAAGTAAGGCATACTACCATATGCAGAATGAAGTGAAGAATACATTTCCGTGAAAAAAAACATAGGGTGCAATTTGAAAAATTAATCAAGTTGGCATGATCTCTTAAACGTTGCTATGCAACCAGCGTTTAAGGATGTTTTTTGGAGGTCCATTTTGAGTCATTCACAATAGTTTTTGGTTGATTTCTTTATCTTTTCAAATAAGGGAGATCATGCGTGTAAACAGCATTTTGGGACACCCTGCATATATTTATAGATAATCCAAACTCTTGTTGCTTGAATCATGATAGTATGTTTAAATTCTTATAAGAATTATTCTTTTGCAAGCGAATTAAATTTTTTCGTTCTTCCTACCCTGGCTTTCACCTCAATCTGACTGTACCCCGTTTTCCATTTTTTTGTGCTCGATCCTTTAAATTAAGATGTGAAATTTCTTTAAGAAATCTGGATTTCTGGAAGGAAATTTTTTGTTACGAAGTTTATTATGTCTCCTTCGTTATACATCACAAATCTTATTTATTAATCTTTATTTTGTTTTTTTCGTGTACGAGATGATTCTTATGTAATTATTTCCTGAATGTATTATGTTGTCTTGGGAGTTAATTACATTTTTTTGTCAACAAAATGTTCAATAACTAACAATATTCGTAATCTTATTTTGTTATCTTTTATATTTTGTCATTCATTTTTATAAATCGTAAATATTTATTTTACTAGTTTGTAAATTTTATTTGTTTTAGATTCCTACAAGCCTTTAGAGAAGAATGTGGTACAAAAATATTCATAAAGGAACCTTTTCTTACGAACAACGAAACATTACATTATTTTTAATTGTATATTTACATAATTTAATAATACTTTAATTAGATGGTATGACATTAATGGCTGTTTTTAAATCAAATTGATACATCCTTTTTACATTTTAATTAATGACTTATATTTATTCATACAATCTCAATTCTGAATAAATTATCACTACAGTACCTATTATAATGTATTTGTCAATTTGTATCTATATGACTAATAATGTATTATATTATTAATTGTTACAAGAACTTTGTTTATTAAACACAATAAAATTTTGAATCAAGGTATTCTTTTCTGTGTGTAATTAGCCAATATTAACTCAATAATGTTAATATGTCTATAACGGGTCTCATACTGGCACAGTATGGATGGATATCGTTGGATATGGTTGCACACCGGTGCATAATAATCATCGTTATTATATTTTTTAATTATATTATATTATACACTGAGAAAAATGGTTCGTAAAAGTTATGTCCCCGTCGTCATATTAGCGCTCTTGATCTACAATTTTTAAACTAATAGATTTTTCGAACTATGTTTCTCAGTGTATAATATAATATAATTAAAAGATATAATAATGATCATTATTATACACCGGTATGCTACCGATATACAGCCAATGTTGTCCCAGTATGAAACCAGAGTTATACCAACATATCAACAACATTGGGCCAATCTTGGTTATGTAAAATGGTCCAAGTACTGGCCAGTGTTATCATTTCGACACTGGCCCAATATTGGCTGCCAATATCGGCTATGTAAAATGGCCCAAGTACTTACCGGTGTTATCATTTCTGCACTGTCCCAATATTGGTTGCCAGGATTGGTAATAACGGTGCCAATATTGACCCAATATTGGTCCGTTTGTTCAACATCGGCAAATTCTATATGGGTATACATAAACATATACATACAACAGAATTTTAAATGTCATTGAAAAGTTGTATTAAAAAAATACTCTAAAAATAAAATAACATCATAAATTACACTTGCTTTGAAAATACCGTTAACGGTCCTAACAGTACAATACTCGAGTTTCTTAGAAAAACTTCACAGGTAGCAGTTGGTTTTGGACGCGTCGTCCCTTTTAAAGCTCTTAAAACTCTGTTCAATAAATATATATTATTTTGTTTTATTCGAAATTCAAATTAATTTTTAAGATTTTCAATAAATTTTTTGTACGTAAATTAATTTTAAAAAAATTATGCTCCAAAAGAATAAACATCGGGATTTGAACCAATGTCCTGTTGCACAAAGAGACGGTGTTTTTCTCGTGATTACATCTTGTGCTTTTTGGTTTTTAATATTAATAAATAAAATTAGGATCTTATTTAATTAAAAGCATGTTTTGTTATAGAATCGCCTATAAAGCTGCAAACTAAACAAGAAAAATCAAACTTACTGCTATTTTGTGGATTTAATTTGAAAAGAAATAATCTAAAGGTATAACATTAGGTATAGATTATTGCTATAATAACACAGGCCAACAAATTTTTACTTTTTGAAAGTTGATTTGTAAAAGTGAACTTTTATGCTCATATTACATCCCAATTCCATAAATTTCTGTAGCATGTTTTTCACAATTTCCTTGTAGTTAGGATCCTTGTTGTTTCCCAAAAAACCTTCAATAACATTAGCAAATGAAATCCATGCATCTTTCTCAGTTTCGGTCATGGTATTAACAAATTCTTGACCTTTCGTTAATCTTCTTATTTGAGGACCAACAAAAATTCCTTCCTTTCATTTTGCATCTGAGATAGCGGGAAATTTTCTGACAAGATCGTTATTGTTGATAGGAGCGCCTACATTAGTTATACGTCGGTTCTCAACATCGAAATTGCCCTCTGGTGTTAATTTGAAACCATAACCTCTCGGTCCACGTTTTGTTGCAGCCGCTGCTTCATCTGTCATGCTCATCATAGCTCTGCCGAAGAGATCTATTGTATTCATGATGACGTATGACAAATAACTGTCACGCGCGAACTGAATACACCGTATTTATAGCTGAGATCTTCATAGCGTAATGATGTACATATTTCAATACGTCATGAGATTTATACAGTTCGTCGGATGTTCTCGGGTATAATCGTAGACGGTCTGAGACTTCTCATAATCAGCTCACATTTAATTTAGTAAACATCGTATGCTTTTACGCCATTTTGAATAATTATTTCTCCTTTTGGGGGTAGTATAGTGGATGCATTTTAATCTGATGATTGTCTCGATTTCAGCTTTCAGTCTTCATATTTGTTTATTTTTTCTATGTGAATTTAGAAACTCCGAACAATGATCGCAGTATAATAATAAAAGAATCTATACTAATTAGACTCTCTAAATTCGAGAAACGATTCTTTAGGTAAACTGTACATTCTTGTTGTTTAAAAAGGTTTTCTCAGTTAGACAGAGTTTTAAGATAATATTGATTACAGTAAAATCTACATGTAAAATAATAACTCAAAAATACATTTAAAACAAGCATTTTTATATTTATTTTTGCCAAGTTTACAAACCGTCTTTAAAGAAGTTTGAAAAGATTATATTGACGACCGCAAGCATTGGAGCAGTTACGTTAAAAGGGAGAATTTTTACAGAAAGAACCATTAAAATTACCTGTTTGGGGGTTCGTAGCAGGTAGGCAGCGTTGCAGGTCAAAGCGGGCCTTTTTAAAATAATGCAGACATAGCCTCAGGGTGTTTGTTTCCCTTTTGTCGTCGAGATTCATATATTTGAAGATAAGTGCAGTTTATCGCGGTACCTTGTACAGTATAGTTGTGTTAATAATGACCGGTTTTAAATTTAAAAGATAATTAGTGTAATATTCCTTCTTGGTGATTAAGGTGTTGTTTCCCCGTTTCAGTTTGTAGTGGTACAAATGCGCAAAGGGTAATTCTATATATTTTCTGCATTAGAACCAGTTCTTATCTTTTTTAAATAGATAATTCAACAGGTGATACTACATATTAGTGATAGAACCCGATTCAAATTCAACAACTGACAGATTCTAAATGGCGGATATGCAAACGATACCGCGAATGATATGTAGGTAATTAATATATCAACTATATACATATTAGAAATTTTTAAAAGATATACAATTTATAACGATAGAGAAAGATAGAAAACTGATGGTTCGTTTATATCACGCAGGTCCGTGATTTGCGTTTAAAGCTGAATTTAAAATCTTAATGCTGAATTAATTATCTTAAATTATTATATGTAATTAAAGTATTAATGACGATAATTATTTTAAGAAATCGGTAAAATTTATTAATATAAAATGATAAACCTTGGCTTCCTCTATTAACAACTAGCAGAACGACCGTAATCGGATAGATCATGAAGGAAATAATTAAACACTAGCGCCCTCTGTTTTTTCCTAGCAACACTAACACCATTTAGCCTAGCGCCGAACCAAATGCCGGTAATACAGATTCCGTACTTCGACACTTAACGAGACAAAAATCTCTAGATTAGAGAGAGATCGACATAAAAAGTCCCCAGATTAGAGAGAGATCGACATAAAAAGACCCCATATTCGACGTAAAACGACACTGGCGCCATCTGTTTTACTCTAGCAACGACGCTGCCATTTAGCCAAGTGACGAACCAAATGCCGATAATACAGAATGTCGGTAATACAGATTCCGTACTTACCCACCTAGAGAGACAGACAAAAAGTCACCAGACTAGAGAGAGAGAGAGAGAGAGAGACAGCAAATCTAGGGTCTCTAGAACTGTCTGGGCCAGCTGCCTACTAATTATTGTGTCACAATTATATAAAGTGAACGTGATTGTTTAAATAAATTCTGGTTGAATTTATTTTTTGACATCGATCTACGTATTGATGTTTTTGAAGACAGGAAATCAGCTGATGAATACGACAGCAATGTTACCAATTGTGGATTTATATAAAGGAATTTATTTTTAATAAAATATACCAGGTTGGTTATAATAAATGGGCTCTTTAATCTCATTAATAACAATTAACTTATAAAGTTATCCTCAATAATACAAATTCATTTTGTTTAGTTTACAAAGTTTCCTTTGAGAACTTATCTCTTTTCGAGTAAATAAAACAATTTAATTTCTTTTATTAAAATTTATTTTTATTAGATAAACAGTTATTTATAAATAAATTTTGTTTTGTGTTGGACTGTTTAAATGAATGACCGTATTGGCCCTATGTCAGGCCATTACAACTATTAATAACATTTGAGCAAGCCTGGGAATTTAATTCTCAATTATTAATTGTATTGATTTGAACAATATTTCTTGCTTTTGATTTTTTCATTCGAAATTTTATTTCGTTCTTTAAATAAAGTTTATGTGTTTTTAAATTTACATATGTGTTTAATTGATGCAAATGAAAGCATCCAGTTTTCTTTTCTTTTGAATTTAGAGTTTAGCAGAGGTTGTTCAGCTTGCAGGAGCTTCAGCGTTTACAACATAAGTTTTTCTTCCTTTCCAGGCATAAGAGTCAATAAGAGTCTCGTAATTCAAATAATTTATGCTTTACCGAGTAAACCTGAGCTAGCTGATTGGTATAAAGAAAAATATCTGTGGTGTATTTTTATTATAATCCACCGTATATAATTCATGTTTATATTTGGAACGGTGGACATATTGTATTTTATTTTTAAAGATCACCACATATATTTTATGCTTGTCCCGAACGTGGGGCATTTCTTATTAGTTAAATACATCGCAGATAAACACATCTGTAAATTTGTTAGTAAAAAAGTTTATTTCGAAAAGTCAGAACCCAATAGAGCGTGCTCGATTAATAGCTCTTCAGCAGCAAGAAAGTGGAGCTTGGTTAAATGCTTTGCCTTCACTTCATTAGGGACTCTTTTAGACAATTCATCATTTCGTATTTTAATAACTCTTAGAACCAATCAGCCTTTTGGCGAATCTGTTGTACTTTGGGGCTTCACGGCCAGAATTGCAGAAAGATTATTTAAAAAGAAAAGTGGTCTTTCCACAACATGATAAATGATATCATAAAAAGAACTTTAGTTTTGGTAGAAGGAGTACCAGCTATCTTGGAGCTTGTATGAATCTGCAGAACAAATGAAAGGCGGGCTAATGGATTGTCTTTAGTTTAGAAAAATGGTAAACCCAGGGTTGCCAGACTTCCCGGATTTTGCGGGATTGTCCCGCGTTTAAAGCTTCTGTCCCGCGTCCCGCGATATAACTATGTTGTCCTGCAAAGCAAATTTTCTTGTTTACATAAATATACGAGGGGTGTCTGACAGGAAGTGAGCCTAAGGTATTAAAACACAAAGGTGTAAGTTATTTTGTTTTTTATTTTTCAATATAGTCTCCTTGAACAATGTAGCATCGACAGCAGTTATACAGCAATTCTAACCCGTGCAAGAAATAGTCAGAAGATTTACCTGCAAAATGCTCTTCAACGGCTGCATTCATCTCATTTTCATCTTGAAATCCCCTACCACGTAATTCTTTTTTCAAATTGGGTACCATAGAAATAGCTTGGGGCAAGGTCTGGACTGTATAGTGATTTGTATGTTTTCCTCAAACCCTGCATCGTTCACAGCACGCTTCGCAACATGAGCAGTGTAGAAAGGCGCAGTATCATGAAGCCACGTCTTAATTTTGCTCTTCTGTTTTCTTTTAGTGCCGTAATTGAACTATTAAACTAGCATAATATTAGCCGGTCGTCGTAGATCCTCTGGGGAGGTAATCAATAAGTAATATGTCATTGCAGTCCCAGACGATGATTGCTATAAGCTTAACGAACGTTTGTTTCACTTTGAATTTGCGATGAGGCTTTTCTTTTTTTTTCGTCACTGCATAGGCTTCTGCTTTGATTCCGGGTCGTACTGGTAAATCTAGGTTGCATCGGATGTTACGATGCGGCGATAAATTGGATCCCAAGGATTCCCTCACATTTCCAGAAATTGGCGTAAACATTGCACTCATCAAAGTGGGTTAAACGTTGTTAACATTCTGGGAACCAGTGAGCGGTTATCTTGTTCATATGTAACTGGTTGTGTAAGATCTCCCAAATTCTTTGCTCATGTACAAATCCGGTATCTGACAAATTCGATTCTTATGGTAGATGGAATCACTGTATGCATTTCCGAACTTTATGGTGCATCTTTATATACTTAACTTACAACAAGGACAAGGAGGGGCACTAACCCCCCCCCCCCTGGAAGTTGAACAATTTCAATTTTATTGAAATATTTTGTATAAGATGCTGTTTATTCTAGGCTTGCCCCCCCCCCACTAGCATGGCGTTTATTCTAGGCTTGCCCTCCCTCAAACAAATTTTTGCGAGCGCTTACGAGTATCCTGCAAAATGCTAAAACAAATCTGGCAACCTTGGATAAACCTCAAACCTCTTGTTTGGAGGGATCTTACGTGCTATGATATCATGATAATTTGTTTGCACAAACTCGTGCATAAAAGAGCGCTGAAATTCTATACTTAACTTTACGTGTAATGCATGAACATACCACCTACCTTTTCGAATTATTCGCCGTTGCTTCGATTCTCGATTCGGGGTTCCTTTGGACAATTCGTCTCTTCTTGGCCAATTAGATTTATTGGAGTTTATAATATTGATAATTGCACTGATCAAATTATGGAAACTTTGCACTTTATATTTTTGACATGCGCGTGCGTGCTTGCGACATTATTTTTTTAAAAGATGAACGTCACACTGTTTCCGCTTGGGTGCAGCAGTATGCCATGCATCACAAAGCGCGGCAAATCACAACATTTGAAAATAACAGCAACCCTGACACGGTGCACAAACATTCCGCCCACCAAAAACAATGTTTTTCTTTTTAATTAAAATAATTGTAAAACGCAAACCCGATTATGAAAGTCACTCGACTCGAATAATAAGCCGAACATCGAGTGCAAAAAAAAATTAATTACAATTATGAAACTAAACAAAGAAGCCCTGCGGCTTCGTAGCCGTTACTGGTTCGGTAACGGGCACAATTTAATGGTAGGACGTTGGAATTGACCTGAGGACGTTTTAACCTTCGCTACGCGTGTAATTCCGTCACGTCCCGGGAATACGGCGATTACTCGACCTAAGCTCCATTTAAATGGAGATATAAGCTCGTTTTTTATCAGTACTAACGTATTAATAGTAATTGGAGTATCTGAAAGGCACCACTTAGACCGTTGCTGGAGAGTATGAAGATACTCTTGATGCCATCGTTTCCAAAACTCCGACACCATTCTTTGAATAAGTTGCCATCGGCTAAGACGATTTATCGGTAAACTTGATAAATCGGGTTCAGGGATGAGATGGTTTCCTACCGGCTCCATTATTAGAAAGTGAGCCGGAGTGAGCGGTTGAAGATCATGAGGATCAGAACTAATGGCACACAAGGGGCGAGAGTTTAATAAACCTTCCACTTGTACTAAAACAGTATTAAGCTCCTCGTATGTGAGAATTTGTTCACCTATCGTTCGCCGAAGATGTGTCTTGACGGATTTAACGCCACCTTCTGCAAGACCATTAAAATGAGGCGAGGATGGTGGATTAAAATTCCAAGTGGTCTGCAATCTTTCAGCAGAGGATTTGGCAAACTCTACAAGCATGCGCTGTGCACCAATGAAGGTGGTTGCTTGGTCACTATAGATATCCTTGCAGGTACCACGACGTGCTACAAAGCGTCGGAAGCATTCCAAGAAACTTTCAGAAGATAAATCGGATGCCAACTCAAGATGAACGGCCTTTGTTGAAGTGCATACAAATACGCATATGTATGCTTTACTGGAAATGACTCCCCGAGCCTTACGTGCAGTAACGTAGAAAGGGCCTGCATAATCGAGGCACACAGACGAAAATGCCTTCAATTGAGAAACTCTGAAGGTAGGTAAATTAGCCATCATAGAAGTGGGTGCTTTAGGGTTTGCTCTGAAGCATTTATTGCATCCAGTTAAACATCTCTGAATCACACGACGAGATGATAGGATCCAATATTGTTGCAGCATAATATTCTGCATTGTTCGGAATCCAGGGTGAAAATTTTCATTGTGCACTTGTTGAACTAGCAACTCAGTAAAGCGATGATTGCTGGGAAGAAGCAAACGGTGTTTCACTTCGTAGGTCAAGAAAGAGTATTTAAGCCTGCCGCCCACCCTGAGGAGACCTGCTTCATCCAAGAAAGGCGATAGTTTTCGCAGAGGCTTTTCAATCAAAGCATTACGCCTGAGCGAATTGAGCATGTGCTCGAAGCATTCATGTTGTACATGCTTTACGAGAAACAATAAAGCAGTACGCAGCTCGTAAGATGCTAAATTGATGTCGAGGGAAATACATTCGTTAGTATTATTATGTTTGTTACGTACTCTTGTCTTTATAATGCGAGTAAATCGTTGTACGTAAGCGATAACTCGTTGTAACTTTCTAAAGGAAGAAAACCGAGAAAGTAAGGCATCAACAAAATTATGCTCGTTTACATTGGCGAGAACAGACTTACTTTCTTCCAAATCTGCAGAAGAAGTGGGTCTTAAGTCACTCTGAATTGGCCAATGCTCAGTGGAACGTGATAACCAATTAGGCCCACGCCACCACAAGTGGTGATGCAGTAGCTGTGATGGTGAAAGTCCTCGTGAGGCACAGTCGGCGGGATTGTCCGCAGAGGGAACGTAATGCCATGTAGCTAAAGGGATTAAATCGTGGATTGCAGATACTCGGTTGGCAATGAAAGTTTTCCACCTATGTGGTGATGAGGCAATCCATGTGAGTACTACTTGTGAGTCAGTCCAAGCATGAAGAGCGTCAAAGGTTACATAATTAGAAAATAGATTACAAATGTTATGAAGAAGTTCAGCCATCAGTACAGCGCCACATAGCTCCAAACGAGGCACTGACACGGTTTTAAGAGGCGCAACACGGGATTTTCCACAAACAAGAAAAATTTCAATGGACCCATCAGAGTATTGAACCCGGAGAAAGACTACTGCACCGTAGCCAACTTGGGAACCATCTGAAAACGCGTGCAGTTCTTTTTGATAGACATTAGTAAAGGCCATGTATCTAGGAACCTTTACTTGTGATAACATCGGAATTTCAGATTTAAAATGATTCCAACTTTGAACCAAAGTTTCCGAAGGAGAATCGTCCCACTTTATATTTTCTAACCAAAGTTGTTGCATCATCCACTTGGCGGATAAAACAATGGGTGAGAGAAAACCCAAAGGATCATATATTCGCGCAATTTCCGACAAAATATTTCGTTTCGTACATGGACGATCCTGAAGATTGCATGAATACGAAAATAAGTCATTAGAAGGATTCCATTCGAGTCCTAGGACTTTAACAAATCGAGGCTCTTCCTTGTCGAAATTTATGGGTAACTGAACATCTGACGATGAGACAGTTGCTAAAATCTCTTTACAATTACTGGCCCATTTACTAAGTTTGAAACCTCCTCTATCAAGCAGGGATATTAATTCTGATTGTAGATTTAAGGTAGACTCAATGGAGAAAGAACCACAAATAATATCGTCGACATAAATGTGGTCTTGCAATACTTTAGCCGCGAGAGGAAAATTCTGTTGTTCTAACGTTCCCAATTCTTGGAGAGTTCGTAAAGCCAAGAAAGGCGATGAAGAAACCCCATAGGTCACAGTATTTAAGCGGTATTCTCGAATCGGCTGATTAATTGAAAAACGCCAAAGAATACGCTGATAGTCTCGATGTTCGAGATGGATATTAATTTGTCTATACATCTGGCGAATATCACAGATGAAAGCAAATGGAAACATTCTAAATCTTTGTAAATTTATATTCTACAAAGCCTGTAGCTTGGGGCCTATGAGTAGAGTGTCATTTAATGACAAACCTTTCGAGGATCTCGCCGACGCATCAAATACCACACGCAACTTGGTTGAAACGCTATTAGACTTGACGACACTATGGTGCGGAATATAATACGCCGAGATTGATCTGACTTTAACTTCGGGAACGACAGACATATGTCCACTATCAAGGTAGTCCTTTAGAAAATCCGAATAAGAATTTTTAAGTTCTGGACATTTGTTTAAACGATTCTCCAAATGTAAGAATCGACGTAGGGCTTTGAGTATATGAATCACCCAAGTCTGGAGTTTCAAGTTTGAAAGGTAGCGCGACCGAGAATCGGCCTGTGGCATCTCGAGAAACAGAATTCTGAAAGCTCACTTCGCACGCTTTATCTTCCGGTGAAAGCGTAGGTTTTTTGGGAAAATGCTCAATTTCCCAAAATTTCTGCAAATACAGATCAACAGGCAGAGGCTGAGATATATGTAGATTTACAAAAGTTTGAAGTGATGGCGAGGCAGAAGTAATGTTGTTCCGTTGAAGAGTGTCAGACAGGGAACAATTGACTTTACCTTGTCCAGCCATATCCAGCCAAAGATAGTTTCAATGGCGACAGGTTCATGTTGGGAACCTACAATTTGTTTCGATGTCGTTACGTAAGGAACCAATTCAGCCCCAATCAAAAGATCCACTTGACCTGGGGAATGAACGCGACTATCTGCTAATGATAGATTATGCAGATGTGGCCATCTCGCAAGATCCAACTGCATTTTAGGTTGAGCAGAGCAGACCTGGGGAAGAATAATAGCCTCAAACGACATGACTGGATCAGATTTTCCACATGGTCGAATGGAACAAATAGATGTACCAGACTTGCATGAGGCTGTCATACTATTCAGACCTTCTATAGGTATGTTAGATTTGTAGCGACGTAAACCAAGACGATTAATACAACGTTCAGAAATAAAATTAGCCATACTGCCAGCATCAAGTAAAATTCGTACCTTTTGGTAATGTCCTCTAGCGTCTTTAATCTCTACTTCAGCTGTAGATAATAGAATAGTCGAAGGACGAGAGACCGAGCTTGTTAACGCATTAACTGAATCAACAGGAGTAGTTGATGCAGCAGCTGCAGAAAGAGTACTCATAGTAGAGTCACTAGTAGTATCGACTGAAAGTCGAGTACCAAAGTGCAGAAGTGTATGGTGCGAACCTCGACATTCACGACAGGAAACTTTAGATTTGCATAGTTTGAGATCATGGTTTGCGCTAAGACAATTACCGCAAAGCTTGTGTCGTTTTGTTAAATTAAAACGTTCACGAGGAGTTTTAGCTAAGAAAACTGAGCAACAATAAACCGGATGGGATCCATTGCAAATGGCACATTCGTTTTGGCGATGCTTTGAAGAGGAAGCCATGAATGTAGAAGCTGGTTTCTTGGAAAAAGATTTTTCATATGGGAACAACAGCTTGGACTTAACAGTGGGTGTTAATACGGCTACAGACTCCAGTGCACGACAATGGTCTTCCAAAAATTTTATCAACTGCTGATAAGTCGGCAGTTCAGTGGAACTAAACTTTAATTCGAATTCAGTTTTAGTTTTAAGGTCCAACTTTGACAACACCATGTTACACAACAAAAAACTCCAATGTTCAATAGGAAATTTAAGTGCTTGCAATGCTTGTATGTTCTGATTAAACGTATCAACCAAATGACGCAACTCCTTAGCAGAACCCTTTTGAATGACGGGCGCATTCTTTAACTCTTGATAGTAATTGGTTGCTAAGTGTCTAGTATTCTGATACCTTTGCTTAAGTGTTTCATAAGCTGTTAGATAATTATCACCAGATAATGTTATTGATTTCAACAGAGCTAATGGTTCTTTATTTAGTGAGGTTAGTAGGTAATGAAACTTTTCAATATTTGCTAAACTGTCATTTAAATGTATTAGATTATTATATAAATCAAAAAAAGCTGACCATGCTTTATAATCCCCATCAAAGGTTGGGAGGACTAATTTTGGCAGTTTAGGTTCCATCCTACTTAAAGGAAGATTAGGTTGAACAACAGGTTCAGATGCAATTATTTCAAGATAAAGTGCCTTAATAGAAAAATATAAATTATCTACCTCTAGACGGATAGCATCTTCTGTTTCAAATTTTTCATCATCGGTGATGAGCCCTATTATTTGGTTATGATGTTCTTGAAAATCTTCATATATTTTATCTGCCAGTTCGGCACGTACCTTAAATGATTGTTTAAGAGAAGGTTCTCTTTTCATTTGATCGGCAATATTGTTAGTTTCTTGTAGGCGACTAAGAGCCATTTGACGTTTTGAGATTAAACTATTCATTTTGACAATGAATTAAATTAGAGAGAATATGCAAAATTAACACGACCGCACTCTCACCGTTCAGAAGCAATAAACGGAAAATGTGGATAACTTTTATTATAAGCGAAGTACCACGAGATCATTTGAATTTATAATTAAAGTTGGCTGTGATTTTTAAATTAGATTGGCAACACTAACTGTTCACTTCACAGTTTGATTTGAATTGTCAAAGTGACGCTCCAAAATGTTTAATCTAGAACATAAAATTGCATAACCTCTAATTTACACAGCGAGTCAATTGGCCTACTTTAATTTTAAATTTAAATGATCTCACGGTATTAAAGATCTGTCAATCAACAAAAGTTATTGCAGAAATCGGACAGTTCAGAGAGAACTGCAATAATAAGCAAACAAGTTAAAATTCACAAGGGTGAATTTACAAACTATATTACCATGGCAGACTTTAGTGTACCAGGCAGGAGCTGTAAAAAAGCAACACAGTAATTTTACCCATATTTTCAAGGAGTACTAGATTATTTTTACTTCAGAAAATATAAAACAAAATTATCTTTCCAAATCTTGGTTAGTATAATGTCAACTGTGTGTTTCTGGATTTGTAATATTGAAAAATAATACTCCTAAAAACATATTATCAGTTTAGAAATTCACTTTTTTATAAATAATAAAGAATTATCAATTACAGGTACTTGTTAAATAAACAAAAATCACATTTAGTGAATTTTTCAAGTAAGTAAATTGTAACATTCGTCTTTAAATTAGTTGGCTTTATGTATTTTCATTGTTAATTGATAATTAAATTAAAAATAAAAATTTATATTTTTTATTTATGCAATTTTCCTTAGATACAGATAAATTAGAGAATAATTAATAACCCTTTTAACCAAAAAAATTATATTCAGTAGAACAGTGCCCAGTAAGATTTGCACAGGTATCTATGATCTAATACTCCATGAGAAAATTAATAGTGACAGATGTTGCCATTATTCTAACCAAGAAGTGGATGACAAATTTTGTTTTGCTTTTCTTTTAAACAAATATAATCTAATACTCCTTGAAAATATGGGTAATATTACAGTGTTGCTTTTTTACAGCTCCTGCCTGGTACACTAAAGTCTGCCATGATATTACTCATAGGAATGTGAAATATAAGTGTATTAAGTTCAAGGGAACTGTAGAGAATACACTTAAAATGTACACAAGTATATGCAAGTTCAAGGGAACTATAACCATTATACTTCATACATACCTAATTAAAAAACTTGAATAAGTTTTGTTCTTTTCTCAGCGTTATTTGCAACAGGGCGAGACCTAATTTGAGCAAATAAATACATAAACAATGTATCGTGAAAGGATATATTAATTTTTGTATTTTAATAAACCTCAAATCAATTCCAACATTGTAACAACGTATACAGATTTAGCTGGTAACTCGATTTTCGGTACTATACGAATGGAGGGTGTGCATATGCGAAAATAGGGATAAACGTGCGCTTTCTAGATATCGCGAAACAACGGTTGATGACAGAAATGCATTTGCAACGTACTAGATGTGCATAAAAATTGCAATATTCGTCAATTAGGGCAGGTATTAGGTAAATTACACATAAATTAAGCACCGGGCGAAGAAGGACCACAAAATGTTTGCACAAACTCGTATATAAAAGAGCGCTGAAATTCTATACTTAACTTTACGTGTAATGCATGAACATACCACCTACCTTTTCGAATTATTCGCCGTTGCTTCGATTCTCGATTCGGGGTTTATAATATTGATAATTGCACTGATCAAATTATGGAAAATCTGCACTTTATATTTTTGACATGCGCGTGCGTGCTTGCGACATTATTTTTTTAAAAGATGAACGTCACACTGTTTCCGCTTGGGTGCAGCAGTATGCCATGCATCACAAAGCGCGGCAAATCACAACATTTGAAAATAACAGCAACCCTGACACGGTGCACAAACATAATTCGTGTATAAAAACAAGTAAAAATCAGGTGAAGCTGCTCGCTTAGCTGAAACTAATAAAAAACAAAATACCTATAGATAATTGTTAAGTAGGTACACTGGCTTGCAAAAAATTCGCGTACACCTATTTTTGATTGTATTAAGTCGGTCTTAATTTTTAAGTTGTGAGTGTCAATCAGTTAAAATTATTTTGTTTTATTTTCCTAATGACAGATGTATCTGTCAAAAATGTAATGTCAAAAGTCAGAAAGGTCACGTTTACATAGCAAAAACTACATAAAAACTCGGTTACTTGATTTTTAAAGTGTATGCGATTTTTTTGCAAGCCAGTGTATCTGTAATTGGTTACCATTTTGTATAGAAACGTTAGGATAATGCCCTGACCATGGTGAGAAGAAGGAAAAAGTTTTATAATGGTTTTACACAGGAAATTGGTACCAGAATTCCGGCAATAACACACAAAACACAAAGGACATGGCACTATTTAAGTCTAATTTGGCCCTAAGTAGATTTTTCTGCAATTTTGATATATTGTAGCTGATACCAAAAGAAGACTTCTTTATCATTGCGCCAAAGTTCTATGTCTACCGGGTGTGCTCGAAAGTGAGGTTTCAAAAACAAAAACTCAAAGTTTCAAAAACAGACATTATTGAATAATGATTTTTTTAAAACTATTCTACGTAAGCCGATATTACACTCAGACAAAAATATTTAACTGAACTTCAAACCATTAGCTACGGGATGTCCCAGATATGTATTTTCCAATAATCACATTTAGTGAATTATAGGTACATATATCTACATATTGCTGTGTTATTTGCAGTTAGAAATGTTAAATAGGTAATTTGGGTTGCCTACCTTTCAGGCGTTCATAAATGAATACATGTTAAAATTTTTATTTTATAGTCTCAAAAGTACGGTTGAAGCCAGCTAAATACAAGAGTTAAGATAAATACATCCTATTTGCGATAATTTCTTGTTAAAGTTACATTTCATGCAAGATTATTTAACGTTCCGATCTATTCATTACATAACCTCAATTTTTGAAAATAATTTTTCAAAATGGGTTTCTTTAGTGGAATAATTTATTCGTATTATGTTGACATGCATAAAAAGTTTTATATTTCAACAAAAGGATACTATTTAAGTGTGTATATAATTTAATAATTGTAATTTTTAATACAACGACTGGTACGTTGATTTATATTCTTGATCTTCCGTCAATAGCTCAAATTTGGTAAATTGCACCTAGAATATTGTAACGTTCTTTTTCAAATAATAACAAAAGTGCTGGTTAAATCTTCTATTAATAAGAAATATTTATTTACAAACACTAATGAATACACTATAAATTAACGCTATGATTATAAACCATTAAAAACTATTATTTACAGACTATGAATTTCTAATACAACATTTATCTTTACATTCACTATTTATTTTGTGATACACAGTTAATGACTTGCTGTTGACTGCCTTTTTTTATCGGCGAAGTCGGTTATATACCCTCCTACAAACGTACTAGAAGCCGCTGGAAACTACTATATATTTCTAGAATAAACGCGTCTCGTTCACATGCTTGGTGCGATGAGTCATTCTCTCCAATGCCGTAGAATATTCCATTTGTTGTTCGAGAAGAGGTTCTTTCTTTTCCTCTCTTGTTACACTGCCCCCCTCTTCAAATCTGTTCTGTCCCAGAACAGGTTTTATGCTCTGGTTCCTGTAGAACGGGTCATGACGATATCGATAGTCTTCACCTCGACTACACGTTCCATTACGGTAGAAGTAACAGTCTACACTCTTCGTTGGCCTTAATGCGGGCTGTGGATCAAAACTGCAGACGAAGATCTTGACGTCCGTACCTCTAAAGACAACTTCCAACATGTTTCTAACGATTCTCCAATCCAGCTGGTCCCGCCCACAGCCGAGTTTGGGAACTGCCAATTTGTTAATACCCCTGGTAAGCAACTCGATCCTCAAGTTCCATAATGCCCTCCACAAGTCGGCGTAACTCGGTTTCTGGCAGTAAAACTGCTTGGTTACCAAGTAGTAAATGGATCGGTCATGATCAGGCAAGCGTACGGATTTCCCAACAGAGGGATTTTGTTCTCGAAGTTCATTCAGCCGTCCAAATTTATTTCTAAACACTACTGCGATCCCCCTGGACATACGGAGATCCTCGGAGACACAGTGGGCAATGGAATAATCACCAGGGACCCGGAAGAGATCTTGTTGCATCTCAGTCGTGACTCCGAATCGCGCTTTTCTAGTTCCAGAAAACGCAGCCATAAATTCTCTGATGGTTGGCTGATCATCTCCAGGCCTTACGGTATTGATAGCCACCTCAGCCTCATTTTTCCGATCCGGGACTGCGTCATTATTTCCCTCATAGTGCGCCAGACGATTGGAGTGTATCACCTTTGGTTTCCCTCTTGGCAATTTCTGGATGCGATAAATCAAGTCATTTATTCGTTTCTTCACCTGGTATGGGCCCTCCCAATTCCGCTGTAACTTTGGAGAATAGCCACGACGTCTTTGCGGGTTGTATAACCAGACAAGCTCTCCAGGTTGAAACCCTCCTTCTTGGGCTCTCACATCGTACGTAGCCTTCATCCGGTCACTCGCGATTCGACTATTGTTTCGGGTTCGATCGTGAATATTCTCCAACTTCTTCTTTAAGTTGATGACATAATCATTGCCGGCTACCTCCTGCTCTATAGGTGGAGACCCAAATTCCAAATCACACGGTAACCGTAACTCGCGTCCAAACATCACAGACGCTGGTGGCTGACCGGTTGTTTCGTGGACCGATGCACGATAAGCTATTAGGAATAAATGCAGGTATTGGTCCCAGTCTCGTTGATGATCGGAGACCACCTTGGCCAAATATTTGCCCATTGTCCGATTCATGCGTTCTACCATTCCATCGGACTGCGGATGTAACGGTGTGGTCCGAGTCTTGCGAATGCCCAACAATCGACAGACTTCTCCAAAGAGTACAGACTCAAAATTGCGGCCTTGATCCAAATGCAGCTCCATTGGCACTCCGAAGCGACTGAAGAACTCTTTGACTAGTACGTCAGCAACAGTCGCAGCTTCCTGGTTTGGTAGGGCATATGCTTCTGGCCATTTGGTAAAATAGTCCATTGCCACTAAGATGTATTTATTCCCATCGTCGGTTTCGGGAAATGGTCCGGCAATATCTATAGCTATTCTTTCCAGAGGACTACCCACATTGTACTGCCTCATAGGTGCTCTTCGCTTCCCCAAGGGTCCGTTACCCGTGGCACATAGTTCGCATTTACGGCACCACTCTTTCACGTCTTCTTTACAATTGACCCAGTAAAAACGTTCTCTAACTTTCTCCAAAGTCTTCTTCACACCGAAGTGTCCTCCTGAGGCACCGTCATGGAGATGTCGCAATACTGTAGCCACTCGGCTTCTTGGAACCACGAACTGAGATCTAATGGTGGTGCCATCTTCACTCTCCAGTACTCGCTTCAGGAGATCGTCTTCCACCTTCAAGGACTCCCATTGGGCCCAATATGCTTTAAGCGTTCTGTTGAAAGGGCTAACGGCCTCCCAGGCAGGCCTTTCTCCCACGCGCTTCCATTCCAGTACCATTTTTAGTTCGGGATCAGCCTTCTGCTGTCGTTGCAATTCTTCCGGCAACCAATTGTCGTTGACGATGGTAGTTCTTAATACTTGGCAAACCCTCTCTTCCAAGCGAGAGCAATGACGGCAATCCGTTGGATAGGGTCTTCTTGAAAGAGCATCGGCATTTCGATGACTAGTGCCCGCTCGATGTTCTGTGTCAAAGTCGTATCCTTGTAGTCGCTCGATCCACCTTGCGACCTGGCCTTCAGGATTACGGAATTGTAGAAGCCATTTCAACGCTGCATGGTCCGTCCTCAATAAAAACTTCCGTCCGTACAAGTATTTGTAGAAATGCTCAACGGACTTCACGACGGCCAATAGTTCTTTTCTGGTCACACAATAATTCCTTTCGGCTTTCGACAAAACCTTACTAAAATAGCCGATGACCCTTTCTTGTCCATCCTGTACCTGAGAAAGTACACCCCCAATGGCCAGATTACTTGCATCTGTGTCAAGTATGAATTTCCCTTCTGTCCGTGGATAGCTCAATATTGGTGCTGTTGTCAAGGCACGCTTCAACTGTTGGAAAGCCGTTTCGCACTCTCCGCTCCAAACATACTCGCGCCCATCTTCAGTTAACCTTGTTAGAGGCTTCGCTATCTTGGCAAACCCAGGAACGAAACGCCTGTAGTAGGTACACAATCCAAGAAAACTACGAACTTGGTGTTTATCTTTTGTGGTTGGCCACTCTTGGACTGCACGGATTTTATCGGGGTCGGCTGCCACTCCATTTTGTGATACGACATGCTCGAGATATTTCACCTCCCTCCGGAATATGTGGCACTTTTTCGGACTCAATTTCAGATTAGCTGTACGCAGTCTCCGGAACACTTCCTCCAGATTTTTCAGATGTTCACTGAATGATCTTCCAACTACGATCACGTCATCCAGATAGACCAGGCAAGTCTTCCACGACAGCCCCCTCAGGATGGTCTCCATTAGACGCTCAAAGGTGGCCGGAGCGTTACATAGACCGAATGGCATAATTGTAAACTGCCATAGTCCGGAACCAATAGTGAACGCAGTCTTCTCTCGGTCTTCAGGTTCCATTTCAACTTGCCAATAACCACTCTTTAAGTCCAAAGTCGAAAACCATCGTGAACCAGACAGGGTATCTAACGTGTCGTCGATGCGTGGTAAGGGATAGCTGTCTTTCTTGGTCACGTTATTGAGCTGCCGATAGTCCACACAAAATCTCGTTGACCCGTCCTTCTTACTGACCAGGACCACCGGTGATGCCCATGGACTGCTGGATGGCTCGATGACCCCTTGTTCTTCCATATCGGTAATAATCTTCTCGGCTTCTGCTCGCCTTGCTAGAGGTAGACGCCTCGGCTGCTGACGGACAGGCATAGAGTTGCCTGTATTGATTTTATGTTTTACTATATCTGTTCGTCCCTTCTGGCTATCGTCAAGAGCGAAGATATCTTGGTATCGGTGAACCAAACCCTGTACCTCTTTCACTTCCGTTCTATTTAGGTCTTCGCACAAACTAGTAACCATACCCACTAATTTACCACCATGGTCTTTGGGCGCTGGTTTTGGAACATCAGCCATACACCTGGCTACTCGGAATACTGGCACACACTGTCCCACAAGGGTACTCTTCTTCAATGTCACCGGATCCACATTAACGTTCATAATTCTCACCGGTACAGTCTTTCCAACCTTGATCAGCGCTTTTCCCACCAGTATGCCACTATGGATCTTCTTATCACAGACAGGCTCCATCATTCGCACACATCCTACCCGAAGATCTCCATCCAAACCTGCCTCGACAACCATCTCGCTTTGACCCGGCAATATCACATCTTCAGTCAGGAAACCCTAACAACCGGATCTTCTCGTGGATGCAACGGAAGTTCTTCGTTACCGACCTTCAAAACACCCTCTTTCAAATCCAGCGTAAAACCAAATTTTCTCAGGAGGTCCATTCCCAAGATGAAGTCATCAGTGATATCGGCTACCAGCACCTCATGTTCACGTTCTTCACTTCCAATGCCAATCTTCATCTTCACCACTCCGCGTGTTGGTATCACTTCACCTGTTGCTTTACGGAGTTGAGTAGTTGTCGGTAACAATTTAATACTTGATTGTAGAACATCAGGGCGTACGATGGATGTTATCTTCTGGTTTCGTTATGTTGATGACATTTTAGCTTGTTTTGACAGTTCTTTTGAGGTTATCAATGAATTTTTAATTCTTATAAACAATATCCATCCTAATATAAAATTTACACTAGAAACAGAACAAAACACGGCTATAAACTTTCTAGACTTAAATATCAAGATTAACGCAGACAATCTTTTTGAATTTTCCATATACAGAAAACCAACACAAACAGACATAACAATACCAAATGAATCTTGTCACCACAATACACATAAAATAGCAGCATACAGATCATTAGTACACAGAGCTTTAACTATTCCACTAACAAAATCAGATTTTAGCAAAGAGATATCAACCATTAAACAACTAGCACATGCAAATCATTATAATCCGAACATGATTGACACTTTAATTAAACAAAAAGATTATAGGTTAGCTATCAAAAGAATATATCCCATTGACAATCAAACAGAAGACACAAATTACATATCTATACCATATTTTGGTAAAATATCAGAAAAAATTGCACATATACTAAGAAAAACCAACAATTATAAAATAACATTTAAAACCAACACTAACACTTTTTCATTTTTATTTAATGCTAAAGACAGAACACATGATATCATGAAATCGGGCATTTACCGTTTAAATTGTTCTTTTTGTAGTTCGGTATATATTGGACAAACACTTCGAAATTTTGACATAAGATATAAAGAACACGTACGTCATTACAAAAATAAACATCCTGAAAAATCGAATTACGCCAAACACCTTTTAGAACAAAATCACACAATGACTCCTCAAAATAATATTAAATTCCTACATTTTTGTAATAACAAACGCAAATTAGACATTTTAGAAGCCTTTGAGATATACAAACACAAACTCAGGGTACCTTTAATGAATGAACAACTTGAGCTCAGTAATTCTCCGTTACTGGAAGTATTAGATGTTTAATTATGATTTTTATTATTAATTTTTATTATTATTATTATTGTTTTATCTAGTTACCTATTTTGTATCTACCTTAGCGACGTGTTTGTTTATAATTATATTACCTTTGATAATGACAGCATAGCTGTCGAAACAATATTGTCAGGTATATTTTAATAAAACTGTGAAACTTTTAATAATCTTTTTTTCAATATCTTAAATGATTTTTTGGACAATTTAAATATCGATGTAACCATTCATAGTTTTGTCACAACATAGCGAGTGATGTTCCGCAACAAATAACATAAAAATACAATTTCACCCCTGTTTTACTAAAATCCTCTCTCCCGCCCCCGCACAGTTATTTTTTAACGACAACTAAATTCTGCTTAACTTAGGGATAGACTACAACATGAGCTAGGTTGATACTTTTTACAAGGTATGCCCAACGAAAAT
The DNA here is from genome assembly GCA_929113105.1 of Agrypnus murinus. Taxonomy (NCBI): domain Eukaryota; kingdom Metazoa; phylum Arthropoda; class Insecta; order Coleoptera; family Elateridae; genus Agrypnus; species Agrypnus murinus. Next base: position 170,953,578 of record OV816026.1, on the reverse strand, counting down.
AAAAACTAAGGCACTTTCAGTCTAAATAAAACTACTGGAATAACATTTACATCAATATTTCAAGTTATGGAGGCCACCGCAAACTTTGATCTTATTAAATTTTTCCCATTTTAATTTCTGTATGTTCTGGGTGGCTTGTATATACAAAGTAGGCTGGTAACTAACTTTAGAGCCCTTTTATACCCATCCCGTACATCATTAAAATCTCAATGCGTTGCTTCTCATTTAAATGAACCATGGCTTCACAATAATTTCAAGTAATCGTTTGTAACAATAATTTGTAATACTTTGTAGGTAAAAGAGTAATAATTATATACTTGTTTGTTTATTTACGTTTGTTTGCTTGTTACAGTTTAGTTTAGTTACAGTCAAATACATGTGGCCATACTTACCCACAACTGATAATTATAACCTACAGAAACAAAAAGGCTATTTTTTATATAAATAAATACTTAACCTACCAAAATGTAGTTGTGCTGGAAGTATCAGCTTGATCCAAATAACACTGCTTTAGTTTTTGCAGGCTAACCCCCAATAAGTCGGAGAGGGGCGGGGTAATACAAGATATAAAAGATAAAAAACAGGCGCCACTTCGTTTAAAAACAATGCTTATTACTAAAGCTTCAAGCTTATCAGACAAACGAAGAAATAGATCTTCTACTAAAATATGGGCAACTTCCACAATTTTGGTGGTACCGTACATATATACTTACAAATGACTAGCTGGAAAGCAATATTAAAATCATACAAATAAATAAATAATAAATAAATAAAACACACGTAGTGAAATGTAAACTTTCTAAGTAGGGCTTTATTTTAATTGTAACTATTGTCTATTGTGCAGATCAAAAATTTTAATGTTTAATAAAAAAAAACTGTGGAGGGTGATTTGTATCACAGTTGGCTTAAAACTACCCTAAGACAATTCCACTACTCGAGATCTCGTGTTGTTCTTAAAATTAACATGCATGAATAAATTTGTACACATTTAATAATATATATAAACATAAATAAAATGACACAGAATATATACAAGGTTAGACAAACATCCCACCATTCGAAGACCCACGGCTGTTTTATTTAAAGCCTTGCTTAGAGGTTTTCGCTTCACCCTTCGATATTTGGTTGTTTTGTTCCGACCCGGTACATGTATAGATGTAGGTACGGACCCAAAGGGGAAGGACCTTCTAAATGAACCCACGATCAGAGAGGCAGGAACAAGAATAAACGACAACGAGCAACAAAACCCAAAACAAAAAAAGACCTACAAAGAAATCACCCTGTATATTGTATTAATTTTAAATATTTGAAGAGTTTTACCTTTCTATAAACTGAAAGATCTTTTACAATACAATTCCCTCAAGGTGACTGATAGGAAAATATTACCTAAAATAGAAAAAGGCTTTATCAGATTTTAGCACATTGGAGAAAACAAAAAGAATTTACCTAAATGGTTTGTACTAGAACGTAATCCGTCTAATTTGACGATTAATAGCATATAAATAATCAAGCGATCATTCTGTTGAATGCGAGATTTATTCCGCTAAAGCGAACTACATCCAAAATCAATTTTCTAACATCTCTCGAACATTCAACTTCTAATGCCAAATAGCCATTTTGTTACTCAACTCTACTATTGAGCAGGAAGCTTAACCGCGCAGGTACGACTTCACGATAAACAGAAAGAAAGGGAAAACCAGTGACAACCAAACAAGGGAGAAGCTTGGTTTTAAACAGTGACCATCAAACAAACAATGGGTTGCGAATTTCAACGTTATATAATAATCAAGTCTTAGTAAATTATTTTTTTTTTATTTCACGCCTACACTACGGGGGAACCAACATCTAAGGTCATCTGTCCCCCATCTAAAATGCAACACGAATCCATAGTTGAGGTGGCGGAATTTTCCAATTAGAAAAATCCCGCCGCCCCAAGTGGGATTAGAACCCACGACTTTTGGAACACGAGTCCACCGCCGGCCCAGTAAATTAATTTTACTGCAAACCAAGTTTTCATTACAGATTTTTTTTTCTAGTTCTAACTTTGTTTTGTGTTTTGATAATAATTTATTAAATAGAGAAAAATAAACTTTTTCAGAAATGCAAAAGCAAAATACGAATGCCATTTAAAAACGAAGTTAGTTGCTATAAAAACATTTATATCAATAGTACATTAGAACCCTATCTGTAAAAATAAATTATACATCAGGAACCTGAACGATATGATCATACAAATAAACTTCAGCTGCTTTAGGAGTATTCTTGCTTAAATAGACAGTAGCTACCGTTTTCCAGTATCCTTCAGGTGCATAAGGAAGCTGAATTTTTGTGTCGTCGTGAACCCAGTTATCAAGCCTGTAGGTTACCTACAAAAACAGTAGTATGTATGCAATATATTCATGATATTAATGGAATAGTCAATAAATCCAAGAAAGGATAAAATGGATAAAATTTTAATTAAACCCGATGCATTTTCGAATGTTCTTTAGATTCTTGTTTTCATTTGTAGGGTAGATTCGGTGAATACGAAATATAATCTATAATAATAAGACTACTAGGAGTAAGTTCGTATAACGTGTAGTAACTTTACCTAAAAATATTCAAAAATTTATATTCTGCATTAAGCATACTCACTTTTTTCTTTAAAGTTATTATGTTATTGATGGATTGTCGCCCCCGTATCAATAAGTAGTGGAACAGTTCGGTTAGCAATCTTTCCATCTACAAACAAACTGCCGTTACTATTCTTTGATGTTACGGCATGGATCGTGATCTCCGGGGCATCTTCACTCGCAGTCAACGTTCGCCCCCTCTTGCCAACCCCTTTTAACTTTTCCGACGGTTGTACTTTTCTTATTTTGGGACAACGGCGTTCTACATGTCCTTGTTCGCCGCAGTTCCAACAACGAGGCCCTCGAACTTCTTGATGATTCTTCTTACGGCTTTCTTCCTTCCGAAGAACTCTCAGTACTAACTCCTCTAGGTGATCCATAGAACCTTCTTCTTCTTCCACAACGGCTCGAACACGCCCGTGACCTCGGGACGCTTGTTTTGCAGCTTCAAATTCTAAGGCGTGAGCAAGCGCATCATCAGTTGTTCTTGGTCGTGCCAGCCTCAATGATTGTTGTGTTTCCCCGTCTCTTAACCCATCAATGAAGGTCTGCACAGCCAGTTGTCCCAGAAATGAATCGGGTGCCGTAGGGTACGCCAATCGGACAAGCCGCGCAACATCGGCTTCAAACTCCTGCAGGCTTTCTCCATTCTTCTGGATACGATTCTTCACTTGCGTGTGATACACTTGTTGAAGATGCGCGTCTCCATATCTTATCTCCAATCTAGACACTAACAATTGGTAATCATTTTCCTGTCCTGCTGGGATTGTTTGCAGGACGTTCAACGCGTCTCCACGCAAAGCCACAGTTAAAGAAACGGCCTTTTCCTTGCCTGTCCATCCGTTGGCCCCAGCAGCCGCCTCAAACTGTTTGTAGTAAGTGGACCAAGGTATCTTTCCATCGAACGTGGGTGGTTTTACTTTTATCCCTACGACAGGACCCTTTTCTTCTTTAAACTGTTTCTTTACTTCATTAAACGGCCTCTCAGAAGTTGAGGGAAACCGTAGTTGCCTCATTCTATCTTCCAGCATTTCGGTCATATCGTCTTTCTTAGTTGTTGGTGGTAATTGCATTTGGGCTATTTTCTCCTCTACCATCTTTATTACCCTATCTTGTTCCGCCAATCTACCTTCCAACAGTCCTAACGAGCTGGCATTCTCAAAGAATTCTTCGAAAACTTTATCTTCCAACGCTTTGACGTTTTCCAGCAATTCACCTTTAAGCCTTCTAGAACTTTCTTCAGATTTTTCTAGTAATTCTGCAAACCTTCTAGAATTCTCTTCGTGCTTTTCCAGTAATTCTTCTTTAAGCATTTTAGTATTTTCAAAAACTTTTTCTTCCAGTGCTTTAGTATTTTTAAGTAATTCATCTTTAAAAATTCTAGAATTCTCTTCGGACTTTCTAGAACTCTCTTCGTGCTTTTCCAATAATTCTTCTTTAAGCATTCTAGTATTTTCTTCGGACTGTCTAGAATTTTCCAAAACTTTTTCTTCCAGTGCTTTAGTATTTTCCATTAGTTTTCTAGCATTCTCTTCGGACTTTTCCAGTAATTCCTCTTTTAACATTCTAGAATTCTCTTCCATTTTACTTAATAACAAATTAGTATCAATTGCGGGTCCAGGTATTTCGAAGAGGAAACTTTCAGGGTCTTCTTGCTGTTCCAAAAGCCATTCTCTTAGCCGATTTATTAACACGCTTTTAAGGCCCGTTGTGTCTAGATCTCGTTCTTCAAGTTCGTGTTTTAAGTCTATTACTTTGAGATCTTTTAACAATTTCATCGCCATTTTAATTGTTTATTGAAATTATTTTTAACACTAAAATCTTATTCTCACAGCACTTTATTTAATTATTACGCGATTTTATTTATTTTAAAACCCGACACCTAACGTACTAGAAGCCGCTAGAAACTACTATATATTTCTAGAATAAACGCGTCTCGTTCACATGCTTGGTGCGATGAGTCATTCTCTCGAATGCCGTAGAATATTCCATTTGTTGTTCGAGAAGAGGTTCTTTCTTTTTCTCTCTTGTTACAATATAATAAAACGGGCTATTATGAGTAGATTTGCATATATAAAAGTAACTTACCTTACTTAATTTTCAAAATAGGTGATTTTTCCTTTTACGATTCATGGTATTGGTTTGTCGAGTCACCGTTCTAATTTAATTAATATAGGTTCATGATGTTATTGTTGGAGTTTTGTTGGATAACATCTTGGCTGTGTAAGTAATATAAAGTTTTTGTAGTTCTATGTGTGTTTTTTCAACCAATTCAATTTAAAAATGTCCATACACCTGTGCCGATATTAAACTATTATTTCGAGTTAATTTTGTATCGTAAGTGTTTGTTATTGATGTCAAACTATTGGGAAAAGTTATATAATCATATTTTGTAAAGATTAAAGGGTAAAATTGGTATGTGGACAGATTTAAATGGAAATTATTACAATTTTTGTCGAGTGTGAAAATTTGCTTGTTCGACTCAAATTGTGGGTTATTGTTGGGTTTTAGAAATAAAAATGTTATATTGTTAGTTTAAGGAAGTGTTGGGGATTCTTTTTATGTAATTAAATCTAAAATTTAAAGAAATTTTTATTTTATTTAAAAATGTTAAAGGTCAAATTTTGTCCATGGATTACTTGATTAATGTTGTATAGTTTTTGTTTCTATATGTTTTAATGTAAATGATATTGTGAAAAACAATCAGTAATCTCCAGAACGCATTGAGAGGAGGTTGTGTCGTTTGTACATTGATTAACCTATAAAAAACATGCATTTTAATAATTTGAAAGAACAAAGTGAGGTTACAAATTTTAACAAATGAAATTTCGTGCAAGAAATGCATATAACTTACCTTTTCGTCGTAATATCAAGAAGATAATAAATTATAGAATTGATTTGGATAACTTCACAACATATAAATTTTTTTTAATTTGGAAAGAAATTTAAGAAGAATTAGTTTTCTGCAAACTTGCATTTTTATATTTTTGCCACCAGTTGGTTGTGGATATTATAGCAGTATTTTTTTCCCGGGATCGGTTTAAAGGAAGTATCGAGTGTGCGGCAAAATAGTAAGTGATTTTAATTTTCATTATACTGGCCAGTAAAAGAAATAATTTCGGACAAACATTTTATTAAAAAGCAATATAAATATTTTACATTGGGACAATTAAAGTATATAAATTTAAAAAAAGAAATTTAACATTTTAAGAAAACTTAACCTAATTTTATATAAAAAAAAATATCGAAAAGTTGCTAAATTGATATTATAAGAATACAAAAGTTTAATTTTTATTTAATCTCTTTGATTTGTAGTTAAGATATAATACTTAAAAAAATACGTAGAAATCCCCAACAATAATAAAAGGCTGAGTAGTAGTTTTTGTTTTCTGTTTATTATTTTTTTATTATTTGTGTTATTTATTTTGTGTTGAAATAAAATTGTGTTTCCATTTATATATTTTTTTTGAATTTTGTTTCTTGTTCATTTTCTTTCTTGTGTGGAAATAATCTGTTTAGCAGCTTGTTATAATTTTCCCAGCCCAGGTGTCATTATTACAGGTGGACCCATTGATACCAAAATTTGGCAAGGTAAGGTTTGAATATATATATATATATATATATATATATATATATATATATATATATATATATATATATATATATATATATATTTTATAATAATATAATAATAATTGCTACAACCCATAACCTGCAAAGCAGGCCCCAGAAGCTATAAGCTTGTGCGGGAGGGAGGGGGCGATTATTATTATTACGTAGGCCCTAAGTGCGGCTGCAGCCGACTTACAGATGGAACAGCGCAAATCCCACATTTGTGTCACAGCTAAGGAAAACTGCAGAAAACCTTAACCAGATCTGCCGGCTCCGGGAATCGACCCCGGGCCGCCTGGGTGAAAGTCCGGCACGCTAGACATTACACTACCAAGGCTGTTAAATATATATATATATATATATATATATATATATATATATATATATATATATATATATATATATATATATATATATATATATACACTGGGTGGAAATAAATGATTTTCATCAAGTTACCATTGCATTCCCCATGTAAAAGCACGACGTGCCGCTCTACGAAAATAGAAAAGGCAGTACCATAACCTCAAAATATAAAAAATTCAATAAATTCTATGAATTGTTTGACAGATTGATTTCATTTATTGACAGAACTAATTTAGTACTAAATCAAAAAGAGTAGAGCGGAACAGAAAAATTTACATGTGAAAAAATTCCAAAGGGAACTTGATGAAAATCATTTATTTCCACGCTGTATATATATATAAAGAGATATTTGTCGATTGCTCTACTGAGACTAAAATTTGAGCTAGTGACGGGGCAAAAATTGTTATTTAAAAATATTGTAGTGATATACAGTTGTACTATTAATTTGTTTTATTAAATGTGTATATCACCGCAATATGTTATGTATTTCATTTATATCTAATGCACAGTGCCTACTTATTTTTAAGAAACGTTCGTAATGTTTCTAATAATAGATTAGATACAGAATGTGCGAAACTGATCTATTGCTTATAGACATAATGCAGGAGGTCGTAGAATGTAGTGTTATCGCTGATGTGTCATTAATTTATCAGAACAATAAATTGTAATATCGACATACGTAGAATAGTTCGAAAAAATCATTCTTCAATAATGTCTGTTTTTGAAACTTTGACCTCACTTTTCAAGAAGAACCGGTAAACCTTCTGTTGGTATCAGCCACAACATAACAAAATTGCAGAAAAATTTAACGAGAGCCAAATTACCCTTAAATAGTGCCATGTCCTTTGCCAATGCTATACAGAGGGAAAATGCTGCTTCAATTTTAGGCACTTCATCAGAAAGGCCGCGATTGAATTAATTGATCTTTTTTAGTATTCAAGTATTACTTTTATTTATTTAATTATCTAATTTGTATGCATTTTTGTATATACTATATAACTTATAAGACTAACTACTATCATCAATGTATATTATTAAAACCAATGTGTATTTAAATAAATAAAAAATCAAGAGATTATTAATGAAGTTGATATTAGGTCCTAAGACAAATAACATGTAATCAATGTTTAGGTGATATTTATTTTCTTTTAGCAAATTATTTGTAAAATATATCTAACTAGCAAATACCCGGCGCGCTTTGCTACGCTTTATTGAAATTATTACATGTTTTTACTATTTGTAATTGTCAAATTACCAAATTTGACAATTGACAACATATCTATTCACATCAATCTCAGTACCCATTTTTAACTTCCATATATGGGTTTTTCGCAGTTATTTCGGACCACGATGGCCGATCAGAGTCCAATTTGGTCTTATTTTCTATTCTGGGCCAAGACCTTTCCAATGATACCAATTTCATCCAAATCGGTCCAGTGGTTGCGGAGAAAATCGCATACATACATACAGACAATCTTTCCCTTTATATATATAGAAGATAGAAGATTACTGATAAATTAAATATTTGTTCTAATTTACACACACCAGTGCACCTTAATATCATATTGCAATATGTACAAGAGTGTATAATGTGTTGCCTAGAGTTTCCTGATACAATACTAATAAAGAACAAGAATAGAATGTGGTATACGTAAAAAAGAGATAGATAGAATTTTATTTGCTGCGAAATTGTCAGCGGATGCGAATGAAACTTGGCCGCATGACGTCAATTGAAGTTAACCAATAAAAAACGGACAACTACTGACAGTGTTGATAAATAAATATAGCTCGAACTTACGTGATCAAATAATAACATTTGCGATTAGATCGAGGCCTAAAGTGTCGTAATCAGTAAGTTTTTACATTTACAAATACTGTAAAAGTGGAGTCAGAACCAGAAAACAACATGGATACGGTACCCGTTACGTTGATAGTGAAAGCGCCTAATCAACAAATAGAGGATCAAACTATCAAATGTGAACTGTCATGGACTATAAATAAATTAAAGCAACACTTGTCAGAAGTTTACCCTAGTAAACCAGTAAGTAATAATCACATAATTTGAATCAGTCTAGTAGATTTAAGCTTCAACAATTTTAGCTGAAACATGAACAGAAATTGATATATTCTGGACAACTCCTGCCTGATTCGGTGGTGCTGAGAGATGTTTTGAGACAATATGAAGGGCAGGAAACACATACAGTGCATTTAGTGTGTACTACAAGGCATAACACACCAAAACATCAACCTACTGCAACATCACGGATGCCACAAAATATGCCTGAAGCTGCTACAAATACCACTACACCAGTGAATACAACACAATCGACTAGTAATACAAATTTGGAACAACGTATTCCTAATTTTCAGTGGCCAAATAATGCGGCACCTATGGACCCTTATCAGTTTGCAATGCAAATGGCATGGATGCAACAAGCATACATGCAGTACATGACGCAATATATGAATCTGTAAGTACATACATACAAACATTTTTATTTAATAATAGCATTAGTAATCTCTATGACCTTCTCTTATCAATATTAATACTTAAAATGATAAATTTGTGAAACTTGAATTGTTCTATACAAATCCTTATTTTTATTGTAGTTCTGCCAATAATGGGGCCTTAAACAGAAATTTCATTCCACAAGAAACAGGTGATGCACAAGTAAATCCACCTGAAGCACAGGAAGCACAACCACCTCCTGCACAGCAACAACGTCAAAGAGATCCAGAAAATCCTGACAGAGATTGGCTAGATGTTTTTTATATATTAACTCGAGTATTAGTTTTATTTAGCGTTGTCTACTTTTACTCGAGTCCGCTGCGTTTCATTTTTGTGCTTTTGCTTGGTTTCGGTTTTTATCTATATCAAATTGGCTTCTTTAGAAATTTAAATAATAACAACAATAACCATAATAATAATAATGTACAAGGTGCGCAAGGAAATCAAGATGTGCAAAATCCTTCTGTTTTAACTATTGTTTGGACATTTTTCACAACGTTCTTTGCTTCGCTTATTCCAGAAGTTCCGCAAGCAGTTTAGTGATTTAAATAGGACAGGTTTATAATTAATTTAATTATACACTGGGACAATACATTACAATTAGTAGTTGAATACTAGTTGATATAACAACAAAACCTAAAATGTGAATTGATTAGTAATATAAAAATACTTTCATACTGATCTTTGAAAGTTTTTAAAACGACAAGTGGTTTGAAAATTGTTGTATTATTTTATACCAAAAATTATTATTCATGTCTGGATTTGTAGGCAATATGAAAGAGAGGAAAATATAGTAATTTTAATGAAAAGTGTAACAACATGCGTAAACTGTTATATTGTACAGATTTTATTATAAGAAAATTGTGATTTAAATATAACATAGTATTATTAAAAATATATTTGCTTTAGCAATTTGCAAAACTCATTAAGTGTTGTTTATAATAAAGTGTTTTAAGTTAACCATTCATTGGAATTTTAATACCATTCTGGTAATATTTTCCTGTATTATTGATAAATAAATTTGCGGTTTCATGTGGGCAGGTAAAGTTAAATTTGCACATAATTATGTTGGAATCTGCTCTTCTAAAGCATTACTAAAGGTCGTAGACTATCAAAAATTGCTTATTTGTTTGGAATGCACTTTCATGCTACGTAATGGGTTTTAAAAGTCTTTCAGTCCTACGCAGCTACGGATTGTAAAATTATTTATTTGCATGATTGGTTGCAATTAGTGGACGTGACCTTGTGGAGCTGTAAAAATACCACATTTTATGACTACTACATTTACAACATGTTTCATTTCTTTTTTCATATTGTAGTTAATGTCTAATCTACGAAACTGCTTATTTTAGATTAATTGGCAGTCCATTGTATTGGTATAATAAATATAAAACACATGTTCAGAATTGAGAACAAGTAATCTATGGTGCAGTAAAATTGCTTAAATACCAATTTAATAACTAATTGAAACTTAAATAATATTGTCATTACATTATACATTGTGTTTCACTTCTCAGCTTGATGCTCCTTTGTTTTTGTTATTTATTATATACAGGGTATCCCACAATGCTGTTTACAAACATCTTTAAAAGCTGGTTGCATAGCAACGTTTAAGAGATCATGCCAACTTGATTAATTTTTCAAATTGCATCCTCTGCTTTTTTCACGGAAATGTATTCTCCACTTCATTCTGCATACTGTAGTATGCCTTAATTATCTAATGTGCATTTAGGGGTTAAAAAAAATATTTTTTATAAATTGAATTTATCTTAAAGCAAATGCTCAAAATGCCCTCCTGTGGACTCTACACGGGCTTTAAAGTGCCTCAGTAGTTCCCTTGCAGACAAGGCTCTAATCATATTTTTTGAATAAAATTAGTGAATATGAAGTGTACAATTTATAAAAAATATTTTTTTCAACCCCTAAATGCACATTAGATAATTAAGTAAGGCATACTATGCAGAATAAAGTGAAGAATACAGTTCTGTGAAAAAAAAACAAAGGATGCAATTTGAAAAATTAATCAAGTTGGCATGATCTCTTAAACGTTGCTACGCAACCAGCGTTTAAGGATGTTTTCTGAAGGTCCATTTTGAGTCATTCACAATAGTTTTTGGTTGATTTCTTTATCTTTTCAAATAAGGTAGATTGCGTGTAAACAGCATTGTGTGACACCCTTTATAATGGAGTCAATTCCAAATTCTTATCAGGTTTAGAACTCCTTAATAGTATATTAAAGTATTAGTTTCATAAGACACGTTTTTAGCGCACGCGTCCTGGTTTAGAAAACGACCCGCGTAGCGGGGAGTTTTATAAAGAGGAGCGTTAAAGAAGTGCGCTAAAACGTCTTATAAAACAAATACTTTATACTATTTTTTCTATTGCGTTATTTCATTATTAAATAATTTAAAAAAATACTTAGTTTTAAATAAAATTTGTTAGGGATATTTTGGTAAGTACCATGACAGTTGGCAACCTAGAAATTATGCGATTGTTCTTCACATATCCTCGCTAATTTTAGCTAATCCTAGCGACGTAGAAATTCCTTCTTATCTGATACATACAAAGCCTGCTGCTAAGCAGCAGGACCTCTTTCAAATTTGCCAGGTGTATTATACGTACTGTTGAAAATTATTATAAATTCAAAGTAGAATGTATGCCAATATATTTGTGACATAAATAATTGCTACTAAAAAATTGGATGAAATAAGAATAATTAGATGTCATTTCATAGAATAAATACCTTATTTGTTAAAGAAATTAATGAGGTTTAAATGTAATAGTATTTTCAGCAAAGAATGATTTTTGTTAACAAAAATAATTGTTCATTGGATCTTTTCGATATTATAACTTATAAGGTAAAGATATATAATTTAAGCATGTGCAAAGAATGTGAGCATTTTGCACATACACAACACAATACATCCCATATGACAGAATCAAAATTTACAATTTCGATAATAATAAAGTAAAAACTGTTATGCCCGTAACGGGGTTACGGTCGACGTCACGTTGCGACTTGCAATGGTACATAGTTTAGCAAGCGTTGCATTCCAGTTACAAAAGTTCACTGCATAAATAAGATAAGTTTAACATTCTAAGAACAGCTGTCTAACAGTGATATCAACTTTAAAAAATAAAATGTTGCTGTTTCCAGTATTTTAAAAAAATTTCATTAGGACACGCAAAATGCGTTTCCTAATGGTTTCATTAGGACACGCAAATGTAAAAAAGAGCTTTGTGTGTAATTAAAAACCCCATTTATTATAATCCATCAGCCTACAACAATCAAGAATAAATGCAAATAATTGAAAAACATAATAGGCTCTAATTGTAAAAGTCGTTACAAACAGTCGTTGTTCTGGACTAGGGGAGAGCGGGGCACATTTGACAGTGGGGCAGTTTTGACCAACTCAAATTTACCGCTTAAATGTCAATATACGCCATCTATCTTTCTTCACATGTTAGATTACATACCCAACTTCATTTGGTTCGGGTTTGACGGTTATTGAAGGTGTTTTGTGGCCAAGGTTAAATTTAAATGAAAAGCATCACCAAATAATTTAATTTTGGCGTATCTTCTACTGCAGGTAAGTTTTAAAAAATTGCTTCTAAGTTTGTAGATATTATTTTAATGCAGTAACATAACATTTGTTGTGACTATTTTACACACAGAACTCCCAAATATTTTGAGGTTATGATGGCACTTTCAAACATTTGAATTTTATTGTGGTGGGGTACATTTAACACTGCTAAATGGGGTACATTTGTCATGATGTCAAATCTGCCCCATCGGGAGCGCTATCGTATTTTGAAGTTAAATCCGTGTTATTGACATTGCCCTAATTATTTTTTAGGTGACAAAATGGTTCGCAATTATATACCAAAAACTAATCGATGTAATATCAACGAAGCTGATGTCAAAAGGGCTTTAAAAGACATTACTACAGGGAGGTATTCATGTAAACGAGCTGCTACAATTTATAACATAAATAGAACGACTTTGTTGTATCGTCTGAAAAAGTTTAGGGAAAATGATCATCAAGCAGATTCAGGGGCCGAGGAAGAAGGCGAAAAATTTTCTTCAAAGTACACAAGCCGACAAGTTTTTACCATCTCCGAAGAATTGTTGTTAGTTGAATACCTACAAAATTGTTGCAACTTGAATTATGGTCTAAACTACCTACAAGTGAGATCTTTGGCATATGAGTATGCCTTAAAAAACAATAAAAAGATGCCTAAGGAGTGGGGCGATAAAAAGAAAGCAGGACGAGATTGGATGCTGAATTTCATGAAGCGCCACAAAAATAGATTGTCTCTGAGAAAACCAGAGAATACAAGCTTAGCTAGAATAAAAGGTTTTAATAAACAGAGTGTCATGGAGTTTTATCAAAATCTTGAGAAAGTTTTGCTACAATATCATTTTGAACCTTCAAGAATCCTAAACCTCGATGAAACAGGTATAACTAGTTGTATTAATCATGGCACTGTCTACTTCATTTAAATTTTTTTAGGTATAACTACCGTATTGGAACAACCAAAAGTTGTCGCAACATTGGGTCAAAAACAAGTAGGACAAGCAGTGTCTGCTGAAAGAGGATCCCTCATAACATTTGTGGGCATCATCAATGCTTCAGGCAACTTCATACCCCCAGTTTACATTTTTCCAAGGGTGCGTCTTAAAGACAGTTTTATGAGAGGAACTCCGGCAGGAAGCTTGGGGCTAAGCAACAAAAGTGGATGGATTACGGCTGAATTATTCCTAGATGTCTTGAAACACATTAAGAAATATGTTGATCCTAAACCGGAACTTAACAAGCGTCTTCTTTTGCTGATAGACAACCACGATACACATGTAACAGTTAGTGCTGTAGAATTTTGCCGTGAAAATGGGATTGTACTTTTATCCTTTCCCCCTCACACGTCCCATAAAATCCAACCACTGGATGTTGGGGTATACTCTGCATTTAAAGCAGGTCTTAAGCGGGCCTTAAATAACTGGATGATTAATCATCCTGGCCGAACAGTCTCCTTGTACGATATTGGCGAAATAACAGCAGGTCCCTTTCTGGATTCATTTACACCCAAAAATATATTGGCAGGGTTTCGAAATCCTGGCATTTTTCCTTTTAATCCAAACGCATTCAAGAACTCTGATTTTGTGCAGGTGGAAGGGGAAGAGCCTGAAAATGTTTCCACAACAGAAAATGTCGCTGGTCAAGAAATTACCTTTGAAGACCTAACGGAATCTCAAGCGTCACTTGATGCACCTCATGTTGAGAATAAAACAATAGAAGGATTGAAGACAATTCATACAAATACTCCTGAATTGATTGAACAGGAACCGTCCACATCTATGTTGGGCAGCTCTGACACCAGTTTATCAAAAAAAGGAAAGCATCAAACAATCACTCCGGGAATGTTACGGCCAGTACCTACAATGAAAACTACTGCAAATGCAAGAAAAGGAAGAGAAAAACGCAGGTCTACAATTTATACGGACACGCCAGAATTTAAAAAAATACAGGAAAGAAACCGAAAGAAGAGAGAGAAAGAAGCAAAGAAAAAGGGCGTAAAACGGGATGTGTTTAACAAAAAAAACAAAAAACGAAAAAGAGAAGAGTCTTCGGATGAAAGTGATGTTGATTCATTGCTTTCATTCCAATCAGAGAGCTCTTTAGGTAACAATTCACTCATTGAATTATTAACACATGATAGTCTGGAAGCGGGCAATTTTGTGTTAGTCCAGTTTCCAACAAAAACGACAGTTGTTTACTATGTAGGGAGAATTGTCAAGGAAATTGGACTTGGAAATGAAGAATTCAAAATACAGTTTTTAAGAAAAAAATTTAATAAAAACATGTTTTTTTATCCATTAGTTGACGACATTTCGGAAGTTAACCGGCAAGATATCATTTCAATTTTGCCGGATCCGGTTTTAAAAAATAAATATTTTGAGTTTGCTGTGAATTTTGACAGTTACCTTGTAAAATAAGTTCGTTTTTTTTCTGTAATACCTGTCAGTGTCAAAGTGGGTCCCCAAAAAGCGAAATTCAAGGGTAAGCGGCATGCAACTGAGATTCTGACTGGTTGTCGCAATCCCTATATGTTCATTGTAAACCATCAGAATCTCAGATGGGTTCCGCTTACTCTTTAATTTCGCTTTTTGAGAACCCACTTTGACACTGACAGGTATTATAGAAAAAAAAACGAACTGTATCGTTTGTTTGAATATATTATAATTTGAAATTACATGTTTTTTTTATTATGCCAAAACTACCCCACTGGTGTGTTAAATCTGCCCCATACGTGGGGCACATTTGTCAATTTTCAACATAACAAGCAAAGTTTTTTTAAACAAAAAGTGTTTGAAATTAATAATTTAATTCTAAATGTTTGGATCAATTACATCACATACCATCTCGCATAATACTTGTTATACAAAAAACAGCAATTTCCGATGTCTAAAACAATAAAAATAAAAAGTATGTCAAAAGTGCCCCGCTCTCCCCTACTTACTTGGAAACTCCACAAACAAATTTTGGTTAAAAAATCTTGAATAATGTTTTAAATGTATTATTAGAATTGAATTAAAATAATTCTATCATTGTTTAAATAGTGGAGAGTCGTTATAGTCCAAGAGCCAGCAACGGGTTTGCTTACAGTATTTTTAACAAGCGTATAACTGATATGGAAGGTCCCTTTGAATATACCGAGAAGCGGTATATTCTATGCGGTTGTGGTTTTAGCGCCCTCGCGCTTCTGAAGGATGTAAAACAAGTACTTGCATAATAAAAGTAACCATTTAAAGTAAAATAACAAAGCTGGGGTTTATATATTATTATTATAACACCTTCTCCTTCAGTATAGTATATATAAAAAGCCAGATCGAAAATGTGGTGGAAACAAAGTGACAGACCATAAAACACGTTTGGCAATAAGTGCAGGAGAGATAGCCTTATGCAGACGAGTGAGTGCGAGTGACACAGCCTTATGCAGGCACCCATATACAAGAGTGCTTATGGGGAATGATCGTCGATACGCATTAGTTATTTAACTATTTTCATAACTTTTAACATTTTAACAAATACTTTAATATGATTAATACCGGAAACTTATTTTGAAAAATGGGAGACAAAATTTAATACTTTAATCGAAAAAACTTAGCGCTTAGTAGCACAGCTATGTATATTTTCTTCTGGTAAAGCATATGGAGTTTCCACCACAATTTCGATCTGGCTTTTTAAATGTACCATACTGAAGGTGTTATGATAATAATATATAAACCACAGCTTTGTTATTTTATTTTAAATGGTTACATTTATTATACAACTTTATGCGAATCTGGCGTAAACTTACCACTCGCAAATACGTCTGTAATTATTTTTATTTATATAATAGATGTGCTTCAGAAGCGCAAGGGCGCTAAAACCAGCAACACAGAGTTGCCAGACGTCGGGTTCCCTTCTCAGTATATTCAAAGGGACCTTCCATAGCAGTTATACGCATGTTAAAAATACTGAAATCCGTTGCTGGCTCTAGGACTTAGGCTTAAAAAATGAAAATCCTCGAACGTGATCAACAGTGAATATACTTTCATGAAATTTCTTGCAGGGACAACCAGATTATTGTAAGTGTAATAGCAGCATATGAACCAAATGAGGACTTAAAAAAGGTAGAAAAAGCAAGGTATTATGAGGAAATGCAGAGAGTTATGGATGATACAACTGGAGAAATAATAGTGATGGTAGAACTTAATGGGAGAGTTAGAAAAAACAATCAAGGGGCAGAGGAAGTTATGGACACAGAAGGAAAAGAAATGGCAAGAGAATAATAGGAATCAATCAATTAGTTATAGCAAACATTAAATTTAGACACAAGAACGTACACAAGATAACTTGAAAAAAAAGAGAAACGAGAAAAATCAATTATAGACAATTTTTTGATAGATAAACAACTATGGGCTAAAGTAAAAGATGTAAGAGTGCTTAGAGGACACAAAATTGGAAGCGATTATTATTATTTATTGAAAGCAACATTATTGTTTAAAAATGACAAAAAAAACTCAAAGAAATCAAAAGAAAAGGAAACAAAAAAATAAGAAGCTATAAACTTAAAAGTAAAATAATTAGAGCAAAACTAGTGAAAAGTTTATATGATAACATATTCCAAGAGTGTTTTACGTGGAGCACCTGTCATAAGACTTAATCTCCACGTTCCTTCCAAGAGGAAGTAATTGAGATACACTCCATCAGCACGCATTTGCTTAGCAAATGCTACCAGTTGCTCACTAATCGGAGGGAGGTTGCCTATCCACCCTGTACTAGTTCTCCAGGTTAGTACCGGAGCTATAAACGTGCTCACCCGTCGAAACTATCCCCCCCCTATACATGCGGGTCGTCCAGCATTAGGACTATTCCCCAGGTTAGGTACATCCGAACTAGCTCGCCCTCTTTCATGCGGAGCCAAGTTCCTTCACCCAGCCTTTTGTATGGGGCCACCGCCCGATCGAATCCTACCTCATATGTTGCGGGACTTGGTTTTTAAATGGTTTTGCCACATCGATCTCCCAGTTATAAGCCTGGTGTGCCCCTAACAGCTTTGTTTCGAGGCTACATAATAGGGCCCATCGAAGTAGCATCCCAGTGCGTACCCATTAGGGTGAAAGTTGTCTTGAATGTGAGAGGCTATGCATCTTCGCATCAACGCTCCTTAAGCGTAGGTCTCTAGAGAATTTCTAAGAATTTGACGACTTGAACTACACAGCCAAAGCCGAACCCCCATACTGTCATCTCCGAGACGCTACCTGGTGGCATGCAGTTTCACATAGCAGGCGCGGATTCAGGGGGGGTCACGGGGTTCATGACCCCCCCCCAATGATGAACAAAACACAATTTTTTCAGGAGAATACACTGATATGGTAAACGATAAAAAAATTACCAGTCAGTGTAGCCACTGCAGAGCGCTCTTTTTCGACCCTCCGTCGTCTGAAAACGTGGCTCAGGTCCACAATAACGAACGATAGGCTGACTGGTCTTGCTTTATTGCACATTCACCAAGATATCAATCTTAACATTGATTCTGTGATTACTCGATTCGCGAAGAGCAAACGCACTCGTTTGGAATTAGTACTCTGACTTCACTAAAGCAGATGCAACATATTGACATATGTGATTATAGTTTATTTATACATACATTGTGATTATAGTTAATTATACTGTAAAGCTTGTCATGGAAAAAGTATTGTAATATATGATTTTTGTTCAAATATATCACTCTTTTTCAATTATTTTGGAACAAGATCCCGCAGTAGAAAACATTACAGTAGAAACTCCCCTGGCCAATGTACTTTTAATGACACCACACCACACACACACCCCCCCCCCCGGTCCGGAGAAAAAAGTCTGGTTGCGTGTCTGAGATTGACCCCCCCCCCCCCAAACAAAAGTTTGGATCCGCGCCTGTAAGTTGTAATGAAATTTGAAACTTGTTTAAAGACTTCAAAATAAATGTGCTGACTTGTTGGATCAGCGACAACGGATTGACAATCTTTGGAGCAGTTTAAGTGCGCCACCCACACATGCACTACGACCATTCGATATAGGAAGGGAAAGGGAAGCCATAGCCTTTCATGTTAATTTCCACACCCTACCTGAACATGCATGTTCTGACGCGTATGCGACCTAACCTAACCGCACCATACCTAACCTAATCTAACCCAACAAAAAACTAAATTAAAACACGTATGAATTGATGAATAACGCAAACCTAAATTAAACCTAACTTAAACCTAGATTAGGTTAAGCTCGTTTGGGTTGGGTTAGATTCGGTTAGGTTAGGTTAGCACGCAAGTTAGGACGCATCGAATCGTGTATAACATGTGCGGATGGCGGACCAAAATCTCAAGTTTTACCAAATGTATAAGGAAAATAGTAAAAACAATGGATTTTGACAGTTTAATTGTCCAATTCGCCTGCGTTAAAGCCTAGAAGAAAATGTAATTGGTGTTATATCTCATTAACCATATAAAACAAGTTCGTTAAAGAGATACAAGCAAATGCAAACGTAATGAATTATTATTAGTTATTGCATATTTTACTTTTACAAAAGTTACCTACGTATAATTATGACGGGCGCAAACGTCCCAGCCAGCACACCGGCGTCATAATGTCGCAGTTTTTTGGGTAGTAACGACGTCAAATTGTTGTAAAACTTACATCATTATGTCACAGCCCAAAGACGTCAATATAAGACATCATTAAAACGTCCTATACTAGGACTAAGACAGGAATTATAAATAAATAGTTGTATATTGGAAATAACATTTATTATATACTACAATCAAAACATCTCTATATTGTGACCACCTGCTTAATATGACCAGTATTCCTTGGCCCCTTCAAAAATAATCTCTTTTTAATTAAACTTGTACGTATTGTATTTATTGTACGTCCAAAAGACGTCGTTTTGAAGACGTCTACGTACTTCCCATTATATGACGTCTTATGGACATCATTTATTAGTCATGTGACGTCGTCGGCCAATAATGACTTAAAAATAACGTCAGTGTGCTGGCTGGGGTAAGTCTTGCAGGGGCACACAATCTTTTGTAGTTACGCCGCTGTGCAGCACTGATTAAATTTTACAAAAGTTATTACATATATAGTAGAATTTATTTGGGCATACCTTGTAAAAATTACCAACCTAGCTCATGTTGTAATCTATCCCTAAGTTAAGCAGAATTTAATTGTTGTCAAAAAAATAAGTGTGCTGGGTGGCGGGAGAGGGGGTTTTAGTAAAAAAGGGGTGAGATTAAATTGTTATGTTATTTGTTGCATGACATCACTGGCTATTTTGTGACAAAATAGTGAACTATGAATGGTTACATCAATATTTAAATTTTAAATAAAGACTAATAAAAGTTTCACAGTTTCAAACTGTGAAACTTTTACTAATCTTTATTTATTTCATGATTATGGAGTTCCACAAAGTAAGGCTGGAAACAATAAACAATATTTAAGTTGTTAGAAAAAGATTTAAGATATTCATTTACATTGTTTCTTACGATGACACCTACTTTTAAAGTTGATTTTCTAGAACCAGCGCTTTTAAGGTTTAACAAAATTACATTTAATATCTTCAAATCTAAACTAGTACATATTTTGAAAAAATGACTGGAATAAACGTTTTGCGTTGATTTTCTGTAAACACAATGGTGTTTTTATTTTTGTCATAGATATAATACAAGCGGAGATATTTGCAAAACAACGTAAAGAGTACCGCGCCTCGTTGCTGCTGTTGGTAAAGGGAGAGGGATTTTAGAATGCTAATAATCAGGCCCAACTTAAGTGCACAATTCCGTGTAGTCGAATGTATAGGTATAACATTGTATTGGGTATAAATCTTATACCTATAATACATTCGACTACACGAAATTGTGAACTAACTACCCAATTAAACAACCTGGTGGTTGGCCTGCTAATACTTAATGCATATATGAAGCTACCTCTTACCCACGGTAAACAATAATAATTTATGGTACAAGTGAGTTAAGTAAGATATTATCCACGAACGAAAAAATTACCCTCGAGGGCCGGCAGGCCCGAGTGGCTTAATTTTTCTGAGTGGATAATATCCTTAACTCACGTGTGCCATACAAACTTTTATCCAACACCTCTTTATTTAAGTTTAAATATCGAATTTGCAATGTATAGTTAGTCTGTAGTTTTGACAGTAAAAAATTAAATTCTCTAGGCGCGATGACTGTATTTTAAGAATATTATGCAATGTAAGCTGATGATTGGTTGCTATCTATAATAGCAACCAATCACCATTCTAAAGTGTGTTAACAATGTTTTTCTACCCACAAGTGAGTAAACTTCAACTTTAATTGCTTATAAACATCAAGTTTTAGCCTTCTTTATTTAGAGGTGTTGGATAATAGTATATTACAGTACAAGTGGAGAAACTAAAAGTTTTACTCACGCGTGGGTCTAGATTACACACGAGGCGAAGCCGAGTGTAGAACGACACACAAATGAGTGACTCAGTTTCACACGAGTGCTGTATAGCGTTTTGTTCAATCCTGCTATTATAAATTAAAAAAATAAATAAATAAATTTAGATTTTTAGAATAATTGCAGAAAAATTAGGAGGCGGTTTTCGTTGTTATGGTTCTCATCATTCGTCATAAAACGTCATATCATACATATGTAAAAGTTTCGCAACTCTGTAAAAATATGCTTTAATTGCATTAAAAAACTAAATATTATTTTGACTGGAAAAAGCAGTCCTAGAAATAAAAATCAACTTGAGGAAATTTGTTCAGAGTTCATTTAAAGATATAAAAGAGATATACCTAATAGATTTGTATTTTTATTTATTATTGGTATCGAAAATTACATAGAATTACTCAGGTACTTATTTCAATTTAATTTAAGACTTCAGCTGAGAGATTTAAATTAAGTTGAAACAAGCATTTGCACAAATTATTATTTTTGTTATTTTGTATTAATTTCAATGCTTCTAACAGCACCTGTTAAAATATTCTTAAATTTGCCGCTTGAGTGTTAGTTGACCCCCCTGACAATAGATGGCGTAACGAAACTCGGCTTCAATGTTTTACGTGAATGTCGTGAATCCTTTCGTTCTATTCGTAGGTATGTTTTGTGATGGGCAAGACTATTCAGAGTACTATGTCTAAAGCGTGTGGTTTGTAGTGAAGTGTCCCTAATAGCACACCGACGTCCGATGGACGTTTGAGCAATGTCCTCGGCGGACTTAATGAACGTCCAACGGACGATCGGATATAGTCCGTGGGACGTTATATGAACGTCCATGGGAAGCCCAAATGTCACAAAGTTGGACATTATTAAAACGTTCCAGACGGACGTTTTGCGTACGTCTTCCAAGAACTTGACGAACGTTTTAAAAACGTCCATATCATGTCCAAGGGACGTAATAAACGTTCGATTTATACTACGTGGGACGTTATATGGACGTCCACGGGAAGTCCAAATGTCATGAACTTGCGACGTTCTTAAAATGTCCCGAGCGGACGTTTTGCGGATGTCTTTGTATGTCCTCGGAGGACTTAATGAACGTCCAACGGACGATCGGTTATAGTTCGTGAGACGTTATATGAACGTCCATGGGAAGTCCAAATGTCACAAAGTTGGACATTATTAAAACTTTCCAGATGAACGTTTTGCGTACGTCTTCCAAGAAATTGACGAACGTTCTAAAAACGTCCAAGGGTGGTAATAGACGTTCGATTTACACAACGTGGGACGTTACATGGACGTCCAAATGTCACGAACTTGCGACGTTTTTAAAATGTCCCGGGCGGACGTTTTAAAAGCCTCCATTATACGTCCAACAGACGTAATAGACTTTTGATTATACTGGGTCGGACGTTCTATGGATGTCCATGGGAAGTTAAATCGTCATAAACTTGGATGTGCTTAAAACGTCTCAGATAGACGTTCTGCATACGTCAGCCGAGGATTTGCCAGATATTTTAAGAGTGTTAAGTCCAAAGGAGACCTAATGAATTCTTGACTCAATGCCCTACACCACATAGATATTTGCCGCCGACTTGACGAATATCCCAAAGATGTTTTACAGTCTTCCAGTGCACGGATCTAAAATAAACAAACCACACAAGAGGAAATAAAAGAAAGTTATTTTTAAACGTCATATCCTGTACACAAAAGTAATTTCGATTCCTATATAAGGTTTCTCTTTCAAGAACGAACTTTTAACTTGGGACTTCAGTCCCAGGTTCTTCCAGTCCAACTATTCATAGTTATTTCACTTTATTTAATAAATAATTACAGGTTGATTGGTATCAAAAATAAATTCTTTAGAAAATAAACTGGAATTAGACATTACAATTTTAATTCTAGTTTACTTACCATTCCTTCCAGACCGATTTATTGCACCACTCTGGTTCATGCCTTGAGCCATATGTGGTTTGGGGAATGAGACCTACATGGGGCGACTTTATGAAGGGACAAACATACTGACAAACAAATTTTGGATTTTAGTATATAGATTTTAGGTTTAGGTAATAAATATTTTAAAAATTGAATAATTTTTCGATTTATCTAACTACGTTTTTTATCAGTAGGTATACATCATTTTTTTTAGCTATGTTACAATATGTACTTGATAATAATAAAAAATTATAAAACTGTTAAAGGGATTTAAGAACGGCTTTCGTTGGAAAAATCAAGTTTTGTAATTTCATTTAGAACACCAAAATCTACAAACTCTCAAAGTTGCAAAAACTTTCAGGTTGTTTCGAATTATATAGGAATCTAATTAATGGCAAGCTAATTATTGGTAAAAATCAATTTTTTAACAAATATAAATGCTTTTTCTACAATAATATAATTATTACATAGATTATATGATGTAAACATACAGCATAAAAACTTAAAATAAAAAGTAAATTCAACTGTTTGGAATCATTATCAAAATTTAAGTTCTTCTATCTTCACTTTTCGCCACTTCAGAGGTTCTTTTCAAGTATCTTTTGAAAGTGTCTTCTATTTTCTTTTCGGTGCAACTTTTCAGCAACGGTTTTAAAGCAGCACCTAAAAATAAATGCAAATAAATTATTTGCTAATTTAATGGATTTCATATTTTTAATAATAACAAAGTTGCCAAAAAAAGCTACGGATCTAAGATTTATGTTTTTCAAATAAAACATCTGAGTTTTATATTGTATTTTTGGATTTTAAATAAATCCATGTATGACCCGATGCCAGCAGAGGTTACTATGTACTGTTTTGGATATTCTGTTAGCATCACGGATGCAACCCGTGTAATCGGCTGCTAAGCAACCAGTTAATATATACTTGCCGTCTGCTAACAGAACATCCAAAAGTGTACAAACCGTCACTGGTTTAGGCATATGGCATTTTTCAATCTTGAATGCTGGTATTGCATTGATAAAAGCTATGTGCACAATATATTAATTATATTGTATTATTTAACAAAAAGCGAAGGGAGATTGCAGTAACGGATTGCTAACTATTTTATATTTGATATTCTACATTGAAATGAAAGCTACATATTTACATAGGGTTGGGTTAAATTGATAAGCTGTTATTTTAAATAGATGTTTCACATTATTATGTATTAGATTCTGGAGAAATGTATATGGTATTTTGTTTTATTCTGTAATACCAATAAAGTCATTATTATAATTATTATCTGGAACGTTTGACTCTCTGTTAACAAACCATGTTATGATGGTTCTAAGCCGCTGTGCCACTTGTATAAAGCTCGGATAGATAGCGTTGAGTGCAACTTAAATTTTGATATCTCCTCAAGTAGCCAAAAGTTCACTGTGGTTATAATGAAAGATGAGAATTTCATTAGCTTAGCTACCCTTAAACCGTTTTTTCATAAAGAAGGTCACTGGAAAACAACATACAGTGAACTTTCAGAAGTATTTCAAATTGTAAATATGAAACCAGCACGAGCATGGAAACTCATCAAAGAATTACCAGATCTTATTGTTAATGCAGATAAGCCAAAACTAAAGTACTATACTACTAAATCTAAAATACATTAGTCTAGTGGACTTACTGCAGTATGATTCGCAAATTTATCATGAATTCTTTATAAATCTGCCTCACAACGAAAATGTTAATCATACCAATAATCGAGAGTTAAAAGAAAATGAAGAAGTAGAAGAACCCGACAGTATTTAAGAGACTGATAAGTCTCTTCCAAGGAACACAGGTTCCATCCCTGACCGAGTTGGTAATTTTTCATAGGATTGTGGAGAAAAGTAAAACTGTAGGCATCGTGTCAATGCAATGTTTGGCACGATAAAAACCACTAATGAGGTGGAAGTTACCCAGATCCGATTAAATTCTAGTATGGTCGGCCAAATGTCATCATTATTAATCAGTACTTTGAGGTACGAAGGATGCTCCAAATTCCAATTCATCACCCAATTATATATAAATAGTTGAATAAATAAATATTTTGAGTAAATGTACTAATATATGAAATAAATTTATTTTACACTTGTACCCTAGTTTTTTATTGACTAAGCAGACATTTCTGGAAGACCAGGGGGTACGAATACAAACACATGCTAACAATTAATAAAATGGACTTGTATTTTATAGGGAAGTACAAAGGTAAAATGTAATAACATACTATAATTAAGTAAGATACTTCAAGTACAGGAATTATCAAACTTTAGCTCTGATTATCCAAAAATGTGATACATTGCACTTGTCCCCCTTGGCTTCTAGGCGTCTCATACAGCGCTATTAAATTAAATTGCAATATGTGGAATTTCCCTATGTTGCATTTGAAAATAATCGTGTCAAAGCATTATGCACACGTAGGCAACCAATTATACAGCACTCTCTTTTGTACTATTTACATATATTACATGGTAAATAAATAGCACTGTATATAATGCCTTGTTATTTTTAAATTATATTTTAATTTAATTTATTTAAAAACAAAATACAATGCTTCTTATTTTGTAGCAAGTTGTATAAAATATGCCAATTTTTAACACATCTGCAAGAAATACAAGGTCCCTGATAAACTTTACAAACCTTTCAATTCTCTTCACAAAAATTTTAAGTTTTAATCTAAAACTTGAATTAAATGATTTCTTAATTATATATTAAATGGTTTAACAAATATTTAATAATAATAATAATAAATTTATTGTTCTTTCGATACATTCATCATGAAACAAGGAGGGTATACAAGTATTGCAAAAATAAAAATAAAATATATACTACAATGCATACAATTCCAGAACAATTAACTAATATTTAACATAAAATTTCTAAGTTTAACAAACCGGGGAACATAATTATAAATCGCATTTAGCTTATTTATTGATACATCTTTAAATAATAGTATATAGAAATTTTTCTGATTGGCATTATATAAAAAACTTCTTAACCAAAACTCTCTAAGTGGTTTGTAGATCGGACAACGACAGAGCAAGTGGTATAGGTCTTCGGGTTCTCCTGAGTTGCAGATAGTGCAAATTTGTGACATCAAAATCAAGTCTATTTCCATTTAAATAGAGTTTTAAGATTTTGTTACTACTAAGTCTAATCTGACTCAAAATTCGAACTTTATACTGACTTTAAAATTCAAATAATTTGGGGTAATGCCACTTCTGTAACATACATTTCTATACCTAGTGTTATACGATGATAATTCAATTGCCTCTAGATCATTATTTAAATTTAATTTGTCATATATGACCATTATAACTTCTAGATTCTGTTCAATGAATAAAAACCCTTTATTCCATAGCATATCATATAATTTATTTTTAATAAGTAAAGTCTTTAATTGTGTTACCCAATTATATCGTTCGTTTGTTAGGTTACTCGCATCTAAATTTTCAAAACAGATTTTTGGCAGTCTGTGTGATGGTATTCTTAAGATCTTACACCACCAATTAATAGCTTTCATTAAAACTTGCTTCTCTAATTTACGAACACCAGCTTCGACTCTCACTAAATAGTTGGGTGTACACGAGGGTAGTAGTAGTAGCAATTTGATATACCGAAGTTGCGCTTCTTCTATACCATCGCAGTATCTTAACCCCCAAACTTCTGCTGAATATAACAGAGTAGCAATAATGGTGCTTTGGTATAATTTCATTTTAGTTTCCCATGAATCAGATTTACATTTACGTAATATGTTTATGGTGGTTCCTATAGCTCTATTTCCTTTTTGAATAAAGTGCTGTTCAGCCGAATTAAATAAACCTGAACTAGTAAAGGGAACCCCAAGATAGACGTATAAGTTTGTCGTTTGAATGTGGGTATCTCCATACTGAAATTTGTAAAGATTTCGATGGGGGTGCTTACTAAAAATAACCACTTTTGTCTTATCGCAATTGACAGTCAATTTATATTGTTAACAATATAACTGCAAGGTATTCATTTTAATTTGTAGATCAATTTCGGAGTCTGAAAGAATTATAATATCATCCGCATACATTAATAGCAGGCAATCGTTTGAGCCATCAATGTTAACACCATTTAGTCCTTTATTTCTTAAATAAGTTTCTAATTCACTAATGAATAGGGAGAACAAAAGAGAGCTCAAACTATCTCCTTGCAAAACTCCTTTTGTTACCTTAATATCGTTCGTAGTTTTGTTATTAACCTCCACATAAACTGTCGATTGGCTGTACATATTTTGAATCGTTCTTATTAGTTTTCCACTAATTTCCAATTGGTAGAGTTTATAAAAAAGTTGCAGGTGATTAACAGAGTCAAAGGCCGATTTGAAATCAATAAACAAGCAAACAACTTCCTTTTCGGTAGTCGCAGATTAATCTGTATTATTGCATTAAGAATAAAGATGTTGTCTGTACAACTTCTTCGCTTTCTAAAACCGGCCTGTGACTCTGGAATCATATTATTGCTCTCAGCCCAAGTTACTAGCCTTTCTGTTATAATTTGAATAAGAAGTTTTAAAATAGTGTTGCACAAAGCTATTCTTCGATAATTGTCTGGGTTATCCATACTGCCTTTTTTATGTATCATAAATAGCTTAGTACGACACCATTTTGCAGGTACCTTTTCTGTACTTAAGACTTTATTTAATATGTCTAACAAGAACTTTTTGTAGGGCAATGGTAAAAATTTACAAAACTCATTAGAGATTGAGTCAGTGCCTGGAGCCTTGTTATTCTTGAGTTTCCTTAAATTTATATTTAATTCGTATAGTGAGATAGCATTGTCTAAATACGGATGAGAGCTATCATAAAAACAGGTTAAGTTGGATTCGTTACTCAAGTAAAAGTTTACCAAGTAGATTTCCCAAGTGATAGTGTCTATATCATTAGTTGAGGCCTTAGCTTTGTGTCGTTTTATAATATTCCAAAATTCAGTTGTGTTTTTTGTATTAGCTATAGCAGTTTTAACCAATTCAAAATATGTATTTTTTCGAGATTTAACTAGTGACTTGTAAGCACTTTTGGATTGGTTGTATAATGCTAGAAATTCGTCAGAAAATCCGTTTTCTTTACATAGTTTAAAAGTATTTCTCACATTTTGTTTTGCGTTATGACAAGTTTTATCGAACCAGGGCTTTCGAAAATTTCTCGTTTTCATTCGTGGACTCTTTTTTACTTTGATCATTTTCGAATCCGCTGCTGCACTTTCTATTGTACATTTTAATGTTTTGTACATGCTAGTAGGGTCATCTAAATTTAAGTTATTGTTACTTCTTAATAAATAATTTGCATAAAGATTTCTGAAATTTTCATTCCAAACGAACTTAATTTTATAAATTGTTTTCGGTTTTTGTAAGATACTTTGAGATTAATATGATATCGCGATTGGAAAATGATCCGAGGTAGTTAATTCGTGAATTACTGAGAAATTGACGAAACTATACTGATACCTTGAGAGTTTAACCAAATATAATCAACAACACTTTTACCATTTTTTTTGACAAAAGTGTATTCACCCAACCGCCCCTTGATCTGCCATTTAAAACTATATAGTTATTTGATTCTAGGCAATTGACTAACATCTTACCCCTATTGTTACACAGCAGATCACAAGAGTTGCGCATCGTGTAAAAGGTGGAATCTTCCATAATATTCAACTCTCCCTGGTTCAACACACCAATCCTACCATTAAAATCGCCACCTAAAACGACAGGGATATCCAAATCCAATTTGTATTTAATAAGATAATCTAGAAGTTCAATGCAATCATTATCACTTACTGAAGGCGAGAAATAGAATAGACCTAAAATAAATGTGATTGTTAAGTAGCGACGGCATTTTATAATAATCTAAAATTCTGATTTATCTATCAATTGAATTAATTTTACAGCCTTCTTGACCATTATTAGCAACCCTCCACTTGCTCTACCTACTTTAGTGTCCTTTCTCGCTAAACTTTGAATTACTTCATAGTCATTGAACAAGCCCTCACAGGAAAATTTCTCAGAGTAGATCCATGTTTCTGAAAAACACAAAATATTAAACATACTCAAAAAATCAATGTCTTTTTCATCCAAATTTAAAATAGTGTTATACCCATTAATGTTCCAAAACAAAATTTTGAAAAGTTCGTCCTTTATTTTTTCACTTTTTTTGGTTTTATTATCATTTACCACATTCATATCCTTTAACATCGCATGTGCTTGCAACTTGTTAGGTTCCATTCGGAATGGTTTCCTTAGTTTTTTGAAGGCTGGGTGCATAATTCTTTTGTGTCGTCCCAGTGGTACCAAATATCGTTAACTTGTAGTTTCTTGTATCCAATTCGAGTTTTCTTTCCTTTTGCTTTTTCTTCTTTAGCGATCATTCTGATTTTATTTTGTGCTTTCATTTCTTTTTTTGTCATATGGTTTTCTATGTAGATGTTTTTTTCCTTTAAGTTTGTGTTTGTTTTCATATATCGCTTTTTTTATCACCACAACACCACAACTACCTAGTTCTACTACTAGTCGTTGTTTCATGTTATTTCTACTAATTCTGAAAGCCGATTTTATTTTAATTGTAATTTCTAGATGAGCCTGAAGAAAGGTTTATACCTCAGCCGTTGGCTCCTTGCATTCCAGCGCAGCTCCCGTTATTACTATATTGTTTTTCTTCATTTTCTAATTTTTCTTCCAAAGTAGATATTCTTTTGTGTAGTTGTTGTTTTTCTTCGGTCCACATTACTTCCTTCTTATTAAATTCTTCTCGCATAAGTCTGATTTCATCATTGTTTCTACTAAAAGCTCGTTTTTTATTTCCGTCATTAGATTCTGCATCGTAACCTTATACTCTTGCATCTCTTCTTCTGAAGTTCTTAATTTGCGTTTTTGTGGGTTTGTTATTAAAATATCTTCCGAATCATTATTACCTACAAAAACTTCATTTTCTCTCTCGTTCATTCCATCCGGTTGTTTTACGAGATATTTTTCCATGATTTATTTAATAAAGAGCGTTTAATACGTTAGTTTAAATATAAATTAAAACCGTTGCTTTAAAAAGTGAGTTTAACTACATAACATACGTTCACTTTATCAGCGACGTTTAGCACAGGTGCTGATATTTGTGTGACCTTCTCGATATCCGCGTAAATGCACGTACAAAATGCACGTAGTATGTTAGAATTAAAATCGTTTGTTTAATACAATTGATATAATTATATAAATATATATTTTTTAAGATACACCTTATTAGTAGCGTGGTCCCTATACACCTCAGCTTAATTTACATTGATTTTTATGTATTTATCTTTGACTAATAACTTTATATCAACATATTACCGGCTCGTACCAAATTCACGTGCGAACGCTATGACAGTCTAGTATACACTCAATTTTAACAAATATTTTTAATTAGTATTGTACTCAAAAGAAGTAAATAATTCATTTGAATATAGTTAATTTCGAGCTAATATTAATGAGATTTTCACGACGCCTTGATTTGACGTCGTCAAACGTCGAAATCGAAGAGGTCGTGGAAATTTTATTTCAGGATTCAATTTAATTGTCAGTTAGAAGGTGCTAACCAAGAAACCATCAGCCAATGCTGCAACTAACAGTTTTTCGAGGACTTGAATGAAGATTAATTGATTTATCAGAAGATGGATGCCATAATGGTGGAGGAGGAGGAGGAGGAGGAGGAGGATGTGGAAGTTAATACTACTAATTTAGATAACAATTTGGTTAATCCTCTTATGGAAATATTTCCTGAAGCATGTCCGAATTATATCCGAAGAATTTGTGTGGGCAAAACAAACGCACCTGGCGTATTAGATAATTTGATTTCAAATGTCTTAGATCAAGGTACTTGTAGTTGTCAGTGTGTATTAATAATTAGAATATTGTTCTGTGAATGTTTGATTTGTTATAGATGACTATCCAAAACGTCAGAGAGCACCCAGCCCTGAACATAAGATGGAACGTGAAGAGCAGTATGAAATGCTCAAACAAATCTTCCCAGATGCGGACCCTAGTTATCTCCAGGTTCATAGTGACTGTTTAATAGATAAACCTGATGAGTTAAAAGTTTTCATATCAAATTTGTTGGAAGATCGAAGCAAGTATCCAACTATGAAGGATTACTTACGGAAACAACAAATCTCTGCACAGCAAAAGCAGTACACTACTGAATTTAAGGTAGAGAACTTCTTGGAAGTCATTCCAGATCCTGCAGCATACTTTTCAGATCCTAAACGAAAAGGAGCAATTGTAGATGATGAAATTTTCCACTATGGAGTTTATTTTCTGTGCAATCAGTTTCCTCGAATTTCTATAAGTTGTATACGTGAAATTGTAAACAAGCATGAACTTAATTTTCTCGCAGCATACAAAGAACTACAAAAAGTACCTCCTCAATCTTTTATGAAAGGTAAAAGAGGCAAATATACGATGCCTCAATTATTCCATCATATACCTCTATTACAAGAAGTAAGATTTATATTTCATTACTTTGCATATTTAATACTTTTCATGTTTAATTTAATAAAAAAACCTTTTTTTTAAGATTGCTTATATTGAACATTACGAAGAAATAGAAAACTATCTTAAATCGAAAAAAGCTCAAGAAGCCAAGGAGAAAAAAGCAGCTAAAAAAGCAGGGCTCTTGCAAACTTGCGATTGCTGTTTTGATGATGAAATGATGCCCAAGGATATTTATAAATGTGAAAAGGGCTGTGCCTTTTGCAAGGAATGTGTCCGTAAGGGATGCGAAGTAGCTTTTGGTGATGGCAAATTGGATTTCCTTTGTTTGAATAACTGTTCGTCGCATTTCAGTTTGAAAACTTTACAGGTAATTACACAAGATTTTGGTACAGCAAACTGTACCACTCAGATTTGTGTAGAATTTGGTTAGTATAGATTTTGGTTTTAAATACCTAAACATTTTCAGCCTTAGTTATAGTCATGTGCATAAATGATGTGTAAATCTCAAATCTATGCATGGATATGCACGCGTGGATAACATGTGGATTTGTTCATAGTTATATAAGTAATTCCACATGCTTAGACACGTATAAATTACACGACAGAAATCTTTGGCAACGCTGCTACTTTTAAAATTGATTACCTAATAATTGCTAATAATAATTGCTACTACTCATTGATTGGCGAACCAGTCCCCAGAAGCTATAATGCTTGTGCTGGAGGGAGGGGCTATTATTATCATTACGCAGGACCAACGTGTGGCTGCAGTTGGCTTGCAAATGGTATAGCGCAAATCTCACATTTTTGTGTTATAGCTAAGGAAAACTACAGGAAATCTTAACCAGATCTGCCCATAGCGGACCGCTTGGGTGAGCTTACTAGGTTAGCATGCTAGTCGTTACATTCCTTCAGCTATAATCCTTTATCAAACTGAAAATGAAAAACCATCAAAACACCAAAGAAGGTCGAACTTGCAACAAGAAGAGAAGTCAATACTACTAGATTTATTGCGTGAGAAAGTTGATGTGATAGAATGCAGAAAAAACAGTTAATAGCCTGAATAAGAGAAGAGAAGCAACTTGGAATGATCTAAAAAAGCAAAGTTAAAACTTCGGGGTACAACAGAGATCTTCCAAAGCCAAAAGAGCAGTGGCGAAGAATGAAAAGGGAAGCCGGGGAAGCAAAAAGCAGAGTTTCGCAATGTTTAAAGAAAAATGCGAAACAGGAGGAGAGACGAGAGATTGACCTAATGATTTTGACTGGATCCTTAGAGATCTGGCTCCAGCTGATTTTGAAAATGATTTATTCCGAATTTGATTACGATGAGAATAAAGACAAGGAACAGGGTTGTGTTTCAGAAGTTAAAAGAAACGCAGATTTACCACAAATAATCACCGATAATTTCGCCTGAATTCATCTTTCCTGTACGTCTCAAAGGGGTCTTGTATCTTTTATAAACTTTGGTCTTCCTAGGTCTTTCCATTTCTTGTATACCAGGAATTTCATCTAATTAATTCTGAATCTCTTTGATATCTAAATCTACCTCTTACAAAATTGATAAAAAAATTAAAAAAGGTAAACATTTTTTAGTACTGTCACTTTACACGTAACTTAAACTAGGGTCGGAATGTGTATAAATTTACTCGCATCCATAATTTACAACCCCCTGCAAAATGTTTATGAATATGCATTTTGTGTAAAATCATACTTACGTTCAATCCACGTCAGATGTACATGCGTGTAAATGACTATAACTAAGGCTGTTTGTATTTTTTTACAAAAATTGTTTTTTTTGTGTATAAACATTCGTTTTGTTACATCTGTTTTAAATTGAAAATTAAATTTATAAAACCATCTCAGTGGAAAAATGCGGGAACACAACCTAACAAACACTTCTAATTCATAATACTAATTACTAGTTTGTTTTTAAATTACTTTTGAATTACTTTAATTCATATGAGTACAATCTTTAGCAGATTACATGACTCGAGTAGGCAACATATTTAACAAATCTAGTAAAAGAAATGACGATGCTTCTGAGTATAGTTTTTTTTCCCATTGCTTACGAACAATGCTGCAGATATAACCAGTTTTAAAGGTGCTACCAATGCTACCATACCTAGTAGTGGCTTTGTATAACAAACAGTAGAGTAATAACAACTTCTATTTCCAAGTGAGTTTCTTATTTTACTGGAGTATAAAAGATTATTAACCAGCTGGTTTACTTTTACTATCCTTTCTTCTATTTTAAGAAATAAATAGATATCTTAAGTTTTTTTCTGCTCGATTATAAAATCTATTAATTTATTTACAGTGAGTCTGATTTGTTTATTTACAAAGTTTAATTAGTTTTTTAACACTAAAAAACAAAATTTTTAGTAATAACTTTTTATTCTAAAAATAATAAATCAACAATTATAAAAAGTAAGATAGAATGATTTATCACTTATTCTTTACAAAGATGAAAGCAAATAAGTTAATATAAAAATAATACAATAGAGAAGAGTCTCTCCTGAATTTACCCTATACTAAAGTTGTTTTTACGGCAATACCTCATTTCAGCAAAATGTTACATACAACGTTGTTACGGCCGACTCTTCAATTGTCCACATACCGGGGATGTAAAAAACGCAAAAAAATTTACTGTCCTTTTTTGAAAATTCACCCTTTACCATCCACTGAACAGTACGATTTTTGCATGACCAGTCGATTTTGCATTCATACCTAATTACCTAAAAGGTAGGTAATGATTTAAAGTGGGCCTTATATTTTAGCAACAAAGTGCAAATGGGATGACACGATAGAAACAGCTTTTTACTATACTATTAAATTATATGATAGTAAGTATTATAAATATAAAGTGAACTCAACATTTTCCCTCATACACGTTTTCTAATTCACAAACCTACACTTATAATGGCAGCGAAACAGAATTACTGAAGAGAGAAAAAGATTACTGTAAAGTCGACAAAGAAAAATACAGACTTGTGGGTAAAGTGACAATAAATCCTTTAAACATCCTTTAAACAAGGATCGTCTTCACCCCAATAAATTGTATCAGATTTTACAAGATCTTGTAAAATCTTGTAAACATATAAGGAAATCCGAGTTTATAATGATGTAGCTGAACGCCACATCAAGCTTATTACCGAATTTAGTAATGTCCCTACAAAAAAAATGAGGATCAAAAGCAATTTGTTTTCGAATAATTACGCATTAGTAATGTATCAATCAGTTAAATACATAATACGAATGTATTTACGAATAGAAATTTTTTTATAAAGTGATGTCAAATTAAGACAAACCGTAAGAAGTTTCATTTATCTTATCAATTCATTACCTTACTATTTATAAATATAAATATTTAGTTAAAATTACAAAGTATACCAGCGGTGGTTTCCACTAACTTGGGATTAATAAGGTTTACACCAGAGCTGAAATTGTTCAAACCAAACAAAAAAACCAGCTGCAAGTGGAATTTCCATACTTTATGAGCCGTGGGGTGCCACTTTCCGTTATGTGATCTAACCCAAACTTAGTCCAAATTTTTTTCTCATAAGAAGAATAATTTTAGGGGGCAAAAAAATTCAAAAGTCATTAAAATAAGGACCACCCTAATGTGCATTTGACCGCATTTTTTACATTTTTAAATTTTCCTATAATGACCTGAATTTTCCCATCACACTTTTATTGTAACTAATTCAAACATCAGATTATGAGTTAATTGCATTGATTCAGAAAGTTTAAAATTGTGGGCACCTACAATTTACAATGTAGGTGTAACCGTGATAAGTTTATCGACTAACTTGTTTAGTCTTGCACATGTTTGTTAAACATAGCTCGTTGACGTAACTTGAACATTTTTTTTACTATATAAAATAAATTTGCAATCAAAATATCACAAAAAAACATAGCAAGAAAAAAATATCATAAAGGGTAAAATTTTGCAAAAAAGAAAACCTTACTTCTACCTAACCCCTAACAAATTTAATCTCGAAAATAACCTCTAATCTGGCTCCAATCATTGCAGGGTCTGAACATTGATCTTGGTGTTTCAGACCTGTTCACAATATTTTGTTTTTTGTGATAAATTATTGCCTCTGTTTTGGTTTCTGATACTTTTCCTGTAATATTTTTTTTTATGTTGGCATGTTTTTTCAAGTAGGTATATTGTGATTTATTTGATTCTTTTCTTAAATTTAATAATACAAAATCCACACAACTTTTATAATATTTTTAATATCTACTTGATAATATTTTTTGTTTTTCCAGGCTGTGTTAAATCCAAAGATGTTTTCGAAAATAGCACTGAAAAAACAAGTAGAAGAAGTAAAAGCAGCCGGCATATCCGATTTAGAAACATGTCCATTCTGTGATTTCATGACCATACCTATCAAGGAAGACAAACTGTTCCGTTGCTTAAATCCAGAATGTATGAAGGAATCTTGTAGATTCTGTAAGGAGCCTTCCCATTTGCCCGTGAGATGTGAAGAAGTAGAAAAAGAAGATGATATTAAGATTAGAACTTACATCGAGAATAAAATGACTGAGGCTCTCTTGAGGTAAATAATAAATATTACTTCGAGGTTATTTAATTTGATTTACTATTTTGCAGAAAGTGCTACAAGTGTGGCATGAAATTTATAAAATCCGATGGTTGCAATAAGATGACTTGCTCGTGTGGTGCCTCAATGTGTTACGTATGCAATGAACCTGTTATAGATTATAAACATTTCAATGGACCTGGTGGTGATAGATTTGATTTGTTAGTATAATTTATGATTTTGTTTATTCTCTTCTATATGATCCTATCGTAGATGTCCATTATTTAATGACACGAACAATCTCCATCAGGAAGCAGTATTAAAAGGAGCCGAAGCGGCTAAAAATGAATTAGGTGTTGATAAAGATCCTTCTACATTGAAGATAGATCCGACTGTAGATGTGGCACAACATTACAATGAAATGAAAAAGAAGTATCCTGTAGTGGTACCACCTTATCCCAATCCACCACATTTGGCAATACTGCAACCTAATCACAATCCTATTTACAGAATAATATTTGAGAATAGACTAGTAAGTTCATTTTAGTTAGTATGTACAGCTGCAGCTGAAAAATTTTCAACAGTCTACTGCGACTGCGTTATTTCGACTTTTCAATTCTCATGAGAAACGTCACTTTTATTCGTCTGAAATGTCATAAATGGTATACAAGCCAGATTCATTCGATGTGAATATCAAAAAAATGTGCCAACTTGATAAACTACCATTGAAAATCTTTCGGCCGCAACTGTACATACACACATAAATGTGTGGTAAATAGTAGAAGACATTTTTAAAGAGCAAATAAAACCTTAACTTCAATTTTTGTAGTGGAGAACTTGCATAATTTTTACTATGAAAAAACTTAATCCAAGTTAGCTATAGATTTTTAAATGTCACATAAGGTAATTGCCACAAAGAACTATCCATAATACAGAAAGTGATGTTTGACAGGTTGGGATGACAGTTAATAATTATAGGCAAAGGGTAACAGCATTGTTATCAACAAATTTACTTTTTTCAGACGATTTTATGCTGCAAAAAAGGTAATATAGTTGCCGAAATCTTTATTGGCATAAGTCAAATACAATGTATGGTTAGGAGACACCATTTAAGATAGTGTTATAAACCATACCCTAATAGCACACCGACGTCCGATGGACGTTTGAGCAATGTCCTTGGCGGACTTAATGAACGTCCAGCGGACGATCGGTTATAGTCCGTGGGACGTTATATGAACATTCATGGGAAGTCCAAATGTCACAAATTTGGACATTATTAAAACATTCCAGACGGACGTTTTGCGTACGTCTTCCAAGAAATTGACGAACGTTTTAAAAACGTCCAAGGAAGGTAATAGACGTTCGATTTATACAACGTGGGACGTTACATGGACGTCCACGGGAAGTTCAAATGTCACAAACTTGCGACGTTTTTAAAATGTCCCGGGCGGACGTTTTAAAAGCCTCCATTATACGTCCGACAGACGTAATAAACTTTTGATTATACTGGGTCGGACATTCTATGGATGTCCTCCATGGGAAGTTTAATGGTCATAAACTTGGATGTTCTTAAAACGTCTCAGATAGACATTCTGCATACGTCAGCCGAGGATTTGCTGGATATTTTAAGAGTGTTGAGTGTTAACTCCAAAGGGGACCTAATGAATCCTCGACTCAATGCCCTACACCACATAGATATCAGCCGCCGACTTGACGAATGTCCCAAAGATGTTTTACTGTCCTCCAGTGCACGGATCTAAAATAAACAAGCTACACAAGAGGAAATAAAAGAAACTTATTTTCAAACATCATATCCTGTATACAAAAGTAATTTCGATTCCTACGTAAGGTTTCTCTTTCAAGAACGAACTTTTAACTTGGGCCTGAATAGTTATTTCGCTTTATTTAATAAATAATTACAGGTTGATTGGTATCAAAAATAAATTCTTTAGAAAATAAACTGGAATTAGACATTACAATTTTAATTCTAGTTTACTTACCATTCCTTCCAGACCGATTTATTGCACCACTCTGGTTCATGCCTTGAGCCATATGTGGTTTGGGGAGTGAGACCTACATGGGGCGACTTTATGAAGGGACAACCATACTGACAAACAAATTTTGGATTTTAGTATATAGATTTTAGGTTTAGGTAATAAATATTTTAAAAATTGAATAATTTTTCGATTTATCCAACTACGTTTTTTATCAGTATACATCTTTTTTTTAGCACAATATAAACATTATCTATGTTACAATATGTACTTGATAATAATAAAAAATTATAAAACTGTTAAAGGGATTTATGAACGGGTTTGGTTGGAAAAATCTAGTTTTGTAATTTTGGAATTTTATTTAGAACACTAAAATCTACAAACTCTCAAAGTTGCAAAACTTTCAGGCTGTTTCGAATAATATAGGAATCAATTTATATTTATGTTTTAACAAATATAAATCCTTTTTCTACAATAATATAATTATTACATAGATTATATGATGCAAACATACAGCAAAAACTTAAAATGAAAAGTAAATTCAACTATTAGGAATCATTATCAAAATTTAAAAAAATACAAGTTCTATCTTCACTTTTAGCCGTTTCAGAGGTTCTTTTCAAGTATTTTAAAGCAGCACCTAAAAAAAATACAAGTTCTTCTATCTTCACTTTTAGCCGCTTCAGAGATTCTTTTCAAGTATTTTAAAGCACCACCTAAAAATAAATGCAAATATAATTAATATATTGTGCACATAGCTTTTATCAATGCAATACCAGCATTCAAGATTGAAAAATGCCATATGCCTAAAGCAGTGACGGTTTGTGCACTTTTGGATCTTCTGCTAGCAGACGGCAAGTACATATTAACTGGTTGCTTAGCAGCTGATTACACGGGTTGCATCCGTGATGCTAACAGAATATCCAAAACAGTACATAGTAACCTCTGCTGGCATCGGGTCATACATGGATTTATTTAAAATCCAGAAATACAATATAAAACTCAGATGTTTTATTTGAAAAACAAATCTTAGATCCGTAACTTTTTTTTAGCAATTTTGTTATTATTAAAAATATGAAATCCATTAAATTAGCAAATACTTTTATTTTTTCATGCTAGATTACGATAATAAAAAAAGATTGAGCAGTGTGCTACTGTTATATCACAGAGACTTGCACTTTAATATTGATAAGTTACCCTGTATATTATTTTGTTTTTGAATTCCTACTTTACGATCTTTGAACAACCACAAAGAGAAAACTGTTGAATCATAGGGAAATTAATGTCCTCCCCTATCTTTTCTAATCCTCTATCAGCAGGTGCCAATTTCCAGTGCGTCCAGAACTTTAAATTTTCATACTATATTTAGTTAAATTGAAAGGAGCACAAGTGAATAGAAAATTGAGAGGGGAAGTAACATTCTCTTACCACTACTACCTTGGATTTCTGAGAAAACTGAAAATTTTAAAAATTTAAATCTTTTAGAAATCAATAATATGCATATTCCCTATGTTAACAACTGCTTAGCATCTACTCTGTACATTTATTATCATCTTTGATCATAAACAGAGCGAGGCAGACCTTGCTAAAAGGCAGTTATCTACGCTATCCTGTGCGGCTGTGTCTATAAAATTATGATGTGATGGTCGCTCTTCAAGATTTTATACGTGCGACTGCACAAAATCGAACATCAACTATACATTTAGCAAAGTTACGCTTCCCTCTTATCATGATACATTAAAAATGTTACTTACCCTTAATTAGCGTGGCCATAAAAAGAGCAGAAAAGTTCTTATGTTTGAAGCCTATTCAGAGATATTTCATTTTTTATCATGATTTGTCAGCAATCTTTTCAAAGCTCTTTTTACAAATTCGTTCACATTGTCTCCTCAAACTTTGGAAAGCAGATCAGTCTAAAAAAAATCAGACACTCAGTAGTGTTAAATAAATTTGTGCTAAAACGAAGAAAGAATTATAGAAAAACTAAAAGGTCTGTATGTGCAGGATGTTATGACATGATATTGCGAACACAAAAATATAAGACACCCTGCACATCAAACTCTCACTAATAATATCATTGTGCATTGAGTAATATTTCTGCAACGTTGCAGAAGGTAAAAATTTACAAAAAGAATTAATCCTGGAAGTATCAAATTCAGTATCATACGGCAAAATAAGCATAAAACACTTGTTTTTACACCAATATGAACGATTTCCGAAAGATTTCCACTTTTTAATTTTTTTCGGGTAACATATACATAGATTTTCAAAAAAGTCTGCTGGTTGCCATAAATGCTCTCCAAAGAGTTTTTCTATTGACTTTATACAGTGATAATCTAAAAAAGTATTACTTACAGATTTTTGCATATTTAAGGGATCTCCCAAAAACTGTTCAACTTCCAGTAGAAGTTCATTATTTTCACATAAGTAGTAAAGGTAAATTCAAGTTTTCCCATATATTTTCTGATTTCTTCATTATGTTGTTTGTCTTTTATATACCTTATATTTCATTTTTCAAGTTAAGAGATTATTTCAGTCTTGTTCATCCTTCATATAATTTGCTTTAGATATTCTGAAAATAATAATAAATCCTTATTACTTAACAATCTAAAATACTACTGTAATACTGCAGGTTACCATGAATATTTTGCTGGTGAGTTACTCATTCAATTATTTATTACCGTTATTACTGCACAATAATAATAATAAACGAATGAAAGGAATTTGATAAAATATTAATAATCACCCTTGCACTTCACACTATTTACTAAATACACATAACGTAAAAGACTGATTAAATAGATGTTAAAAAAGCATATATAAATAATTGGCTCAAACAGAAACTGCAAGACAAAAACGATGAGAACAAATACCGAACAACCGAAAACGGAATGGCGGCTTATAATGGCTTTACTGGGATTTACCGTTGGCACTGAGTTTGCGTAGTACGTCTTTTATGACCCGTGCATACTACCGTCACACACATGTTGTCTCATTTTTATATTAGCGGAGAAATTTAAATAGCTGTATTAATTAAAAAGAAAATATTTTTAATGAGTTTATGATGGTATGAACGTAGGAAATATATACTTTAGTATATTAAAGAGTATTCCATAAAGTACAGAAAATATAATTAATTTAAAGCACGGGAAAAGCAATTTTTGGATATTCCATAATAGTTTTAATTCTTTGTTTAGAGAACTACATAATGTAGTATTTAATAACAATAAGAAAAATGTGTATTCATAGAGGTCCTTGTTAAGCTCTCAAAATTATATGTACATGTAACAGACTATTCTTTAAAAAGATCCTTATTTGAAGTTCAGACCGGCTTTTTTATGACTTTGAAGTCACGGGCCTACCATGATCTAAACTGAACGTCCAATGGACATCTTTTGTTAAAATAGATTCCTAGAATAATTGTTAATCTTAATCTACAAATTGTTTGTTTGTAATCATTTTGTAATTCCTATTAGAACGTATTATGGACTCAAATCGAACGTCTGCCGGACATGTTTTGTTGTACTTCTGTAAAACGTTCTCCTATGAACGTTCTTTTATGGACCCAAACCCATCGTTCGCTGGACGTCTTATGCTGTACTTCTGAAAAACGTTCTCATGTGCACGTCCACCAGACGTCTGTACCATGTCCTGGGACTCAAGGGCTTGTTATGGGCCGAAAACAAACGTCCGCTGGACGTCTCTTGTACTTCTGAAAAACGTCTGCGTATGAACGTCTGCCAAATGTCCGTATCTTGTCCTGGGATTAAGGGCTTAACTATGGACCCAAAGCAAACGTCCGCTGGACATCTTATGCTGTACTTCTGAAAAACGTCCTCAAGTGAACGTCCGCCAGACGTCCGTATCATGTCCTGGGATTCAAGGACCTACTATGGGCCCAAAATGAACGTCCGCTGGACGTCTGTTGTTGTACTTCTGAAAAACGTCCGCGTGTGAACGACCGCCAGACGTCCGTATTATGTCCTGGGATTTAAGGGTCTACTATGGACCCAAAACAAACCTCCGCTGGACGTCTTTTCTTGTACTTCTGAAAAACGTCCTTGTGCGAGTGTCCAGCAGACGTCCATTTTACATCCTCGGACCTACAGTACCTACAATGGACCTAAAAAGAACGTCCATCGGGCAATGTGTGCTATTAGGGTAATTTACTTGCTTGATTATAATACATAGATAGCTATTACCTCCTCACTAAATAATACATCCCCATCTTTGACAACCAACTCATGCTGCTGCAATTCAGAAAAGAAATTCAACTCGCATTCACCCCCAAAAGTTTAACGACGCAAGCTATTCTTAAGATTATGTAGTCTAAAAACCAGCATGTCCACACTGAAGTAGCAGTCTATAATTTGTGCATCTGGTACATATACTGGTAAATGTGGTGTAATTAACAAACGTGGTCCGTTAGAAGGTTAGAACTTAGGTGCTGTTCATAAAGTATGTTTGCAAAACAAATGGTAACGAATGGCAGGGAGGGAGGGGATTAAAATAATGCAAACGTTCGTTTTCTACAATCTTTGTATAAATTATTCAGCCACTTCGTGTGATGATTTGTGTACTATTTTATTACCTCTCCAAATTGAATTCTCCCTCATTTCCAAATATATTATAATAGTAGTCAAACTCTTTTGCTATTTATTAATCTTCTTTCTTATTGGAAATATGCACTATATTAATTATTGGAATGTTGTCAGAACTTTTCACTTATGAAATTGTAATTTGACTAATTAACTACTACTAACTACTACTGTATATTTCATTTTGCAAGTTCTCCATTGTTCTAAATACATTTGTTTAAAAAATAAAGAAATAAATTAAAAAAATTCTTAAAATATTTTCTTCCATAGATGCTAGCATATCAACACCAACATCAACAACAACAACAACATCAACAACAACATCAACAACGACA
This sequence comes from Agrypnus murinus, assembly GCA_929113105.1. Taxonomy (NCBI): domain Eukaryota; kingdom Metazoa; phylum Arthropoda; class Insecta; order Coleoptera; family Elateridae; genus Agrypnus; species Agrypnus murinus. The sequence continues at coordinate 170,910,574 of OV816026.1, read as the reverse complement.
TCAACAACATCAACAACAACACCAACATCAACACCACCATCAACATCAACACCAACATCAACAGCAAAGTCCAAGACAAGTAATGTATTATTTTCTCAAGTTTTTGAAATGAATTTTAGATTGGAGTTTATTTATAGCGTTTTTGATTCACCACTCTAGAGAACTGTTTGAGTGCTGTGTGAGCAAAGTTCGTGTTTGATTTATCCACCAAACTTGCTCTAACTTCAACTTGCATGTTCGGTTGGACCTTGCACTCTAATAAAAGTCATTTTGATAGTGTTCAACTTTGATCTGACTCATGAGACAGATCGGCATCGAGTAATCTGTTCGTAAATCGTGAAAGATAACCTTATAAAATGTTTTATTTATTAGTTATTAGGTGTTTTTGTCAATTATTAACAGACATTGGTGAATTCGTTTAATTGTGAAAGCGCCAGAGGAGCAAACAGCAATGTTTAAGCTGTATAAGAAATTCTTTATTCAATACACAATTACATAATCTCACAAATTTTTAGAGAATGTTTACAGACGTATGGAAACAACATCTTAAAGCAGCCGTAAAATGTAGATCACACAGGAAGTGTTGTTAAAATCGTTAGAGCCATTTTTGAGAAAATTACAAAAAACCACACCATTAAACTACTCCTACCCCTTAAGCGATTTTTACCAAAAGTTTCCTGTTACATTTTATGGGCAACATGAAGCTAAATTTCAAGTTTAAGCCATACGTTTTCTAGTTTTTCGTAAATTTTGTAATATGACACACACACACACACACAGACAGACCATTAAGACATCAATAAATGTCAAAATCTCGAGTAGAGTTTCCAAGATTGAATTCAATACTTTCTTCTTACTTAACTTCGTTGTTGTAAGAGAAAGTAAAAAAAATTTTAAATCTAATCTTCAATCTCTAATCCTAAAGAGATGCTTTAAAATTCAATCCTTAATCCTAAAAAATATTTTTAAAAAATCCAATCTCTAGTTCCAAAATTTGTTTGCATAAGGCTTTTTGTGTAAACAGAACCTCAGATCAGGTAAATACTGCTAGCCTCTGCATTTAAAATAATTTAATTATTTAGGAATATGCGTGCGTAATTGGTAAGATTGAAACGAATAATAAGCTATTTTGATTATAAAAATGCCAATCAAAAATAAGGTAGGTATTTTTATAACCTACCTTGTTATTTTTGTTGAATCACCTTTTGATAAGCATAGTTCAGTGATCTTACAATACAGCCTTTTTTGTCCTTTTCAATGCTAGACTTATCAATATTACATATTTAGAACCCTGACCTTATGGTTAGCTAGCTGGCTGACAACAGAATTAACTTCTGTTGCTGAAGGAAACTGTGCAACAGTAATGTGGGATCGAAAAGGAAGCGTTTTAGCTGATTCATGGCACACTAGATGCAGAAATAAAATTGCGAAAAAAATGACTCGACCTGTCAAAAAGTGACAATTGGGGCGTTTTTGAACTTTATACTGAATATTTAAACAATTTTTTGAAAGAAAAACGTGTAAAGTTATGTTCAATAATAATCTTTAAAATAGCCAAATATTTTCTATTTATAAGTTTTATTTTTATACTTTACATACAGGCCCATGGAGAGCCGGTACGGGCCCTGGGATAAAATAAACTGGCCGGCTCCCTTGAGATGGGTTAAATCAAGGGTACTACTTTTTAATGGGTCGTTCTTTCTGAACTCAATCTGCGGCTAGGTCCAAAAATTGGTACAAGTTAGAAAGGCCTGCGGGAGTTCATTTTAAAGCTTGAAACCTCTACTTTCGAAGGTCACATGGCTTCTATATAAAACATTTATATTTGACCCCTAAAACAGGGTAAGCACGTATCCAGTTCCAGAAAAAAATCTTTAAAGTAGAGAAAATAAAAAAAAGAAATATTTTTAATTTCTTTTAATGGTATCGCATTCTTCGTCAAAGAATGCATTTTTGTCCACTGCGTTTATTTCCTACACTGCTTCAATTTCGAGCAAAATTGAGAACAACAATTTGCCATTTTTGTTCTCAATTTCGAGCAAAATTGAGAACAACAATTTGCCATTTTTGAAAGTTTATCATTTTTTTCATCGAAAATGGCATCATAGAAAAAATGATAAGAGTAAAAAATGCTTATTTTTACTCAATGAATATGAAAAAAAAATACAGACCGATTTAAAGCGATTTTGAAAATTACGGTTATAAGTGTCGCCTATCTATGGATATGAATAATATAATTAAAACCTTCTAAAATGATGAAAATTTTCAAAATCGCTTTAAGTCGGTCTGTAATTTTTTTTCGTGTTCATTGAGTAAAAATAAGCATTTTCTACTCTTATCATTTTTTTCTATCTGACACTATTTTCGATGAAAAAATGATAAACTTTCAAAATTGGCAAATGGCATGGTTCTCAATTTTTCTCAAAATTAAAGCAGTCTAGGGAAAAAACACAGTGGACAAAATTTATGTATTTTTTGGCGCAGAATGGATGGCGTTAAAAACATTTAAAAAAATATTTCTTTTTCTAACTTATTCAACTTTTAAATTTTTTTCTTGGAATTGGATAGGTTTACCCTATTTTAGGGGTCAAATATAAATTTTTTTATATAGGAGTTATGTGACATATAAAAGTAGAGGCTTCAAGCTTTAAAATAAGCCCCTGCAGGCCTTCCTAAGTTGTGCCGATTTTTGAACCTATGGTTCAATGGTGGTTGAGTTCAGAAAGAATGGCCCACCTATATAATTTTTTATTTGATATTATTCACAACTCTACATTAAGTACAGTATGATAATTTAATAAATACAAAATATAAAAAACTATAATAAAACTTTTCTCGCCTTCCTACTGGCAAAATCATCGATCACGCTGTCAAAATTTATCTGTCTAGCCAAATCGCATTCCATTGTCAAAGTCCCCAAATCAGATAATCTACTTTTTGTCATGGTACTCTCCTACTACATCACAAAACACAGCATAAAACACATCTGACAGAGTCAAAGGGAGAACTGAGAAGAAACAAATGCCGATATATATTTCCATTAAAAGGAAAATAAACAAATGACGACTCGTTCTGGAGCGGGTGATGAGTCATGAGAATGAGTGTGGTGGAAGTGTGGGGCTGAGAGTAAGTATTTGATTCCGTTTCAAACAAAGAGTCGTGAGCTCGCGAGATAAACGCCGAGAATAAATTTATCGTCAGTCCAATATCAGATGTTTATATAGTAGTACATAATATATGTACTTATAGAGATATCAGTGGTTCGCACGATAAACTGATCGCACGCGTGAAATACCAGCAAGTGAAGGGTCTCACACAATGCATCCATTCTCATCGATTCCATCCTGAATTTCAACGTGAATTCATAAAAATAAAATAATATATTCTTATTTATAATAATTAATATATTAATCGATATAAAAATGTTATTAGGTAATGGTGATCGTGTGGGGCGGGCCTCTCCGAGCCCAGGCACCGGGGCTGGAGCACTGCTTGCCCCCCCTCTTGTCAGGCGTGTTTACACAATAAATATAAGTAATGAGATAAAAAAAGGTTTTGTTAACATTTTTCTCCAAACTATCCAGTGGTGCAGAAAGAAGGAGGCACGAAATAATAAGCATATTTACTTTGATGTTCCTATGTTTAATTCTTTGTACTGCCATCAAATTCCGATTGTGCGATAGAAGGCCGAACACACCATCAAAAGAAATCCAGTAGCAGAATGTGCAGGCAATTATGCACCTTTCTGATCAATATTACGAGAGGGGGAAATTTTCGTCAAACTATGACTGTTCTGTAGAAAACAGGATTCAGTACTTTAATTCAATGATGTAGAATACAAGCGGGATCCAAATAATAATTATTTTTCTGGCAATGTTTTGGCAACAAAAACATTAAATTATATAACGCATTGAACCAATACCGGTAACCATAATTAGCATTGTTTTCCAAATTTTCTTCATAAAAAGTGCAACCGGTTGATAAAAGAGAGCACTGTATGTTAAAAGTCAGTGGCATAGAATGAAAAGTTTGCTAAACAAGTGCAATGCTATCTATGCAATTATTTTAATTCTATCTCATATACAGGGTGTAACCTAATGATTTGGCCAAACTTTAGAGGTGTATTCTTCTCATCAAATTTATGATAAAGAATTCTTATAAACGTTGCCCAGAAATCATTCTTTAAAAGGTTGTGGTCATTTGAAATTTTAAATGATAAATTGTGAACATGTCTTTTAAATACTTTTTTCCCAAATATCTCTCTGTAATATTTGGGCCAGTATTATTGAAAATTACGTAATTGGATCAATACTTTTTCAACACTTGATGATGAAAATTATACAGTTTTTAAGAGCTAGCAGCTTTATGCATAATGGGGCTCCTGAACATTTTAGTATTACTGCAAGAGAATTTTTGAACATCAATTTTCCTACTTATTGGATATTGATTGGCAGGCCTGATTGCATGACCTCCACGCTTTCCGTAATTGCCATCCATACAAGTATTTCTTATGGGGACACAAAAAAATATTGTGTTATTGGGACGTCTAAAATGTACAAGTCTGAGATCGCATTATGCATGGTTTTCATTAACAATACTCTCGGGACCCTTTTATAAACTTAAAATCCCCTATTAGTAGCTCAGTATAATGTAATAACAATATGAGACTTTTATATAAGTTTTATAAAACGGGCCCCTGGTAGTTTTCAAAGAGTTAGGATTTTAGATTTAGATTTATTAATTAATATTAATAAATATGTTGTGTGTTAAATTTCAAGTGAACGTAACTTTTTAAAGAATCATTTCTATACAGCGTTTGACAATGTCAGAATTTTTATCATTAAGAGTTATGTGTACTCCTCCTGAAATTATTTGGCGAGAGAGGGAATAAAGTTATGAAAAGGATGCAAACATTTTTTGTTATATTTCCATTTACAATGCAGCATTGCATTTATTCCATAATGTTAATTGCTCCTGACATAGCACCGTCCAAAATGCATTATGGGATAGATGTTTCTTAAGGGGATAGTTATTATCTTATTAAATTACCAAAACATACTCGGATAATAGTAGAAACACACCTGCTTTATTGTTTAGTAGGCAAAGATGGGAACTGTTTACCATGCAAGATAATATTGCGTAGGCTGAGGTTATAATATTAATTAGGCTGGTTGATGGAATCTTGAATGATTGTATTCAATTCCAGCTCCTCAAAACACATAAGAATGGTGAAGAATATCCAATTTACAATCTCCAAATGGGGGTGTAATGGTGCTGAAATGGAGTGATAGCGTTGAATTGGTCAAAATGACTTACCGAAAATTTCGGTAAATTTTTGAAAAATGAAAAATTTTGTATTTTTTTAAAAATTACACAAATAAACATTTTTAGCAACAATTTTTTTTTTAATGAAAAATTTTAGGACTTAGGACATTAAATTTTAGTTTTTATGACAACTAATGTGTTACGTCAACATTAGTTTTCAAAAATAAATTAGTTTATTAAGTATACAGTTGTTTTTGTTCGTCATGGCAATGCTAGCTCTACGCATTCTCAACTGGTTTCTATTTGTAGAAATAGCGCAGCTCCATAACTTTTTGCTCAGACTATCCCACCACAACTTCCTTAAGAAAGTTATTGAAATTATCCAAATCTAAATTAAGCAGTCGAGTTAATCTATTGTGTTCATTTTTGTCTATGGGACTACGATTTCTTTGCCATATACGCCTTGATCTTCTTTTTTGAGCAACGATGTGTTTGTTTTATATGTACGGGAATGTTGACTAGAAAAGCACTAGTTTTGCTAACCATAATTTATAACAGCGTATTAAGATTTGCATACTAATAATAAACCAAATAAATCTCCGAATGCCGTAGCTTCGTACAGGCCAATAAGTTTACCATCGATCATGTCAAAAAACCTTAGAAAGGCTTTTACTCAAAAGAATCTATGAAGACACCGAAATAAACGCGGTAATACCAACCCACCGATTTGACTTTAGGAAAAATCACTCAACTTTACAATGCCACAGGATCGTTAAAAACATATTCACAAGTCATGAAGTGAAAATATTATATACGGCTGCCTTCTTGGACGTTTAACAAGCTTTTGACCGAATATGGCATCAAGGTCTCCTGTATAAACTTAAAATATGCTTTCCCTCACCGCACTATCTCATCTTAAAATCATATCTCATAGACCGATACTTTCAAGTAAGATTCAACACTGAAACCTCCAACTATCCTATAAAATCAGGCATAGTAATCGAAATATGTCCTACTGTCACAATAAACTCACAATTATCAGTGAACAGCGAAGGGAAATACCTGGGACTCGATCAAAAACTCGCATGGAAAGCACACATAACAGCAAATAAAACTCAAGTAAACCTAAAAATTCAGGAAATGGGTTGACTAATAGTTTGTAAATCAAAACTCTCAAAACCCACAGAAAATAAAATACTACTACATACTAGTATATAAGTGTATAATAAAGTCTATCTTGACGTATGGTGTCCAACTCTGCAGTTTTGCTAAACCATCAAACAAAAATAATAAAGAGTCCAATCGAAGATACTTAAGATTAACTTCAATGCACCAGGATACACTAGTAATAAGACCCTGCTTGATGATTTGGTATACAGCTTGTGGAAGAAATCAACAGACTAACAAGGAATTACCTCGAGCACCTCCCTGGACATCCCAATGAGGAAGCAAGACAAATGCATAACTCTCATAACTAAGATAACTCTGGTTTCAGGCTAAAGCCTGAAATCAGAAGACGGTTAAGAAAACAGTGACCTACGGATGTTTTAAGTCAATGAACAGTTACTTTATCAGTTAAGTTATCACTGGATAACTTCTCAGTTCTCCCCTCATGTGTAGTACATTGATCACATTTACGTATAGCTTTAAAAAGCATGGTTCTAAATTTGCAATTTAATATAAATAAAAAAATATATATCTCTTGAAGGAGTCATCGGAGAAGAATATGTTATTAAAATTCTTAACTTAGTTTTCGTCGTAGAATACCGTACTGCAGAGTTTTACCTATTGAATCAATACACCCTGTATATTTGAATTTAATAATGCATAAAAAACGTTTACTAATAATATATTTATATTTGTTCCAATAAAATGTGCGTATGCTTGTAATTATTCTATGTCTAATAAGAACATAAATGTATAAGAACAAAAAATTCATAATTGAAAGGTTACGGACTGTGCGCCTGTCTTACTTAACACGCCTTGGACCGTATGCACATAAAATCCAATTAATGGTTTTTAGTTGTAAATCTCTGATTTGTAAAGAACTATTATAACAAATATAATATTATAATAAAATAATGATATAAAAAAAACGCACATAATAATAATAATCAAAACAAATGCTGACTACAAAAATAATGTTTATATCTGTCGGGAATATGAGACCGTATTCCCCTTAAACGCCATTGCGATAACAGACAAGTGGAAGGGAGTTCACGTTTAAATTCTGGGTGCGAATTTATCAAAATTATGTTAATCGGAAGTCACTGTAGCTATAAATCTACTTAGTATTTTTAAATACAACCTTCACTAGTTTAAAGTAGAAGAATCGTACTACACTTTCACGTAAGCTTATAATTATAATACACCTACAAACGTAGATAAACGCTGCTAAATTTCATCTATTTTGGGTAACTTTGCATTTTTTTTCTCAAGTAAGTATTCAACATTTTGTTGAAATATTACGTGAAAATGGAGTTCATACTTTGTAGTTTCCGGGAAAAAAAAATTGTTTTAATTGGTTTGTAAATATCGATGCTACAGAATCGCGCGTTTTGCATGTTTTAGCACAGAATTTCGAAGGTCCACATAACTCTTAACTTGTAGAGTAGAATATGGCCCTAAAGTTTGGCAAGTCCTTTAGTTACACCCTGTATATTTTGTAATATACATACCTGAGTCATTCTATGTCAAATGGCACAAATTTAAAGCAAATTTGACCTTCACGTCTCTGATTTTATTGAAATAAAATTTACATATTTTGTGAATGAATAGAATATGCGTTTTTTATTTCTTTGAAAAGATGTAATACATGTTAAGGGCATTGTAATTAAGTTATAGATTTGCATAAATTGTAATAGATCTAAAGTTTGTTCACCATTAAATTGTCACCTAAATTTAGTCAAATATTCTTCTTCTGAGAAAGATTATTGATACAATTTTTTATAGTCGGAAATCTAGAAGACACGGTCTCATCGAGTTCCAAAGCTGATGTTCTTTTGTCGTATAGCAGCCAAAATGTCATTAAAAGAGCAATATGTTCGTCGGGGTATTTTGCGTGGACCGAAAATCCGACAATGTCGACAGCAATGCTTGCTGAAGATGGAAGTATTGTAGAGGTGGAGAAAGTAAGCCACGAGAACGCACATTTAAATTATGCACGTCATTTCTATAAGTTAATTTTTTAGCAAGATAAGGAGGGCTTTTGAATAAAATTAACTTATGAAACAGGCTGAATGAATACACCTGGATTTCATATACTTGCGAATGTCATATATACAGGGTGTCTCACAGCCCCTACACCAGACTTTCTAATGGCATTTGGAACAAAAAATCTTAATAAAGTTTTTTGATTAGAGAAAGTTAAAATTTTTAATAATTTCGACCGACGTTTTCAGAAAAGTACGTATAATTGATGTAGGTCAGGTGTTAAGTCGAATAGGATTAAATGCAAGCTCTTTAGAAATTGACACCATCAGTAAAAACGTGACGTCTGTTGCATTAGCACAAGTCTGCAGACGGTGCAAATTCCATTTTGGATGATGTTGCAAGAACTTAAAAGGTTCTATTAAACCGGGGGATTCCCCTGTATTATAATAGGAAACGCAGACAGAAATTACATCATTTTAATACTGACCCATTTAATGATACATTAAATTTGATTTGTTATTCGTTAATAAACATAATTAAGTAAAGACGATAATTTAATCCATCCATCAATAGGTATTGTTATTTTTTACTTATTATTTATTTTATTGGAAGTCTAAAATTCTTAGGAATATATATGGTATCTACAGTGATGGTTTTATTGCTTTTCAGTAGAAATCGGTACCCTTTATTTATTACATAGTATGTACTTTCTGGGAATAAATATTATTTTAAATAAAAAACAGTAGGAAATAATACAGTACAGCATGCCCAAAAAATAATAAAACTGGCACGCGGTTATCAGAAACAAAAATTTAATAATCAAAACAAATAATACTACTAATAGAACACTAAATTACCTTACAGCAAATTTTCGAAAATATCTTATTTGATTTTCTGTAAACAAAATTAATACGAAAATATTTTTTTATTCACACACCTTCTTGTATTGCACATAACAGGGGTTAACGTACCTATTAAAAGAATATAAAATTGTCTTACAAAGCAGAAAACAAAAATACCGTTTTTGAAACATAATATCAAACACGAGTATGTTTCTTATTTATTTATCTGTTTTTATTCCACGAAACACTTGGCCAAAATAAAGACGGGCTATTACTTTATTATGATTATTTGCACATTCTTGAAAACAAGTAAGTAGTATTGTTTATCACCTTGAACTTTAAAATATGTGTCATGTGCATTCATACTATTAAATTTGAAAACATTAGGCTGAACTTTGATGCCGTTTCTCTATAAAAGTATAGAAGTACGAGAAAAATGGTATATAGGAATTTTCTTTCTTTAATAGTTATCTAATCACTGGCAAAGTCCGACTACATCTTAATGGGACACCCTGTATACCTGAGACATGATTGTTGAACTCTTTCAACTCTGTTAGTGTCAATATTGTGTAAAGAGGGATCACAAACCACATCACAGAAATTGAAATGAGTTAGCACTAGAGAGAGTCAGTGAGCATAATTTTTAAATCCTTGGTCAAAACGTGCCGAAGGGGATACAATAATTTCAGAACCCTTGCAATGCATGTTTGAACCTTAGGTCTGTATCAAATTGAAGACCCAGATTATCAATAGAAATACGAAGCAAGTTTTTAATTTTATGCTTAAATTTACCAAATACTAACACATTAAATTTATTAGGATAAATATATTACTGATGTTTTTTGGATACATTTACCAGAGATTCAAGATTTTGATTAATGATTATATTTGCTACCTGATATTCTTTACAATTAAGTAAAAATTTAACTTGTGTATCATCAGATATAACTTGAAGCAAGATAAGTCTCTATAATAACATTTTATAAAATGCTTTGTAGAATTGACATTTGTTTTTCTGTTTCAGCGAGATGCCCATCAAAGACCAGTGTTTTTCTAAAAATGAAAATGTGGTTTCAATTGTGGAGGTTAAACAGGGTCTTAAGTAATAAATAGTTTTATAAAATTGTCATAATTGATTTATATCTTTTTGTTGCGTAAACATTGTGCATCTCTTATTTTAAAATAAAAGTATGTATGCTGTTCGACTTCCCCACGTAATTAAATGTTAAAATTAGGTTAATAATAATAAAAAGAGTTTTCCTATTGCAGTGTAAATTAAATATCTACAATAATTTTTGTGATAATAATACATACATGTAGCGCAGTATTGAGGTATCGTTGCTGTTACTAGCCATGTGCATTTATGAGATATAACATAACACTAACATAAATGAAAAAGTAGTTTTGAATAATGACTGAAAACAATAAGACTGCATATATGTGTAGGTCATTAAATAAGTATTTCCTTTTATGTCCATATTTGTTATTCTTTTTTTATCATTTAACTATAAAATGTTTTAATAATTCTTGTTTATATTATTCTTACCATGTTTTGTAATTTTGTAGCATTAAGACTATTTAAACACATTTCTTTTGCCTCTTCAAAATAGTATACGGCATATAAAAGCAAAAAAAGATTTAATTTTATGTTTAAATAAAAATGAGCATTTATTTATAGTTGGTGCAACAAAATTCAAATTTGGTAATGTAGTAATCTTACCATTTTTAATAAAGAACAAAGTATTCTCATGTATTAGTTACAATTGCCAATGAATTATACAAAAAATTAATAAAAATAAAAGATTAAATATTTAATACGAAAATGGCCAGATTTTTATTGCTGTTTTCTTTTCATATTTTCTGAATCAGAACCTAAGAAAACACATATAATTATAAATTTAAGGAAGTTTTTACAATTATAAAATAAAACTTTTCTTTCTAATATATTTAATATTGTTAACTCTTAGATTAGAACAAATAAATATGTCACTTGCTTGTTTTTTAAAGTACAAGCAAGTTCAATTGTAATGAATGCATTTGTACTAAAACTTGTACTTTTTTTAATCTAAACTAATAACTTTGAATTTTGTCTTATTGGCTTATTAACATAGAAAAATATTTAATCTTTAAAGATTCACTGCAAGTCAACATATAATATGCAGGATAAGTTACAAAATACAGTTTTCTTTGTGCAAGTACTCATGTAGTTTAATTACCATATAGATCGATGTATTATTTATAAGACTCAGAATGTGTATTTTTGAAAATTTACAGATTTATATTCAATTTATATTATATTAGATTTATATTCAAATAAATTTGTTCCTCTTGGTTGATTGTTTTCATATAGATTTTTTAGTTTGCTTTTATTAAATCACACTGTGCTACAAATTAAAAAAAATAAATACACAAGACCTCCTACCTATATAAACGGTTTGATATTGAAGAATAAAGACTTCATACTTGCAGAATTTTCCCATCACTTCGAGTTTTTTTTTCCCAGCCCCCTGAATGTACCTTGCCCAGTTAGGCTAGGCGGGGCCGCTAGGAAACGCCTTAGCAAAATGCTCAAGAGCGGAGTTGATTATGAAACCGCCTTGAAGTCTGTTCTAGAGCAGCGGAAAGAGATAAGCCAGCAGAAAGAGAGCGGGACGTCCGCCTCAGAATGCGCTGGCATCAGCAAGCGCCAGAGATCAGACGGTAGTACGCCTGATCAGATGGTCAAGAAGCCTCGCAATGAAGGTCCTGCTGAGGAAAAGATACGACCGAGGTCGTACAAGACAGTAGCTGAGGGAATCAGAGTGGGCATTATCCACACTGAATACCCCAGCCAGGTACTGTCTAACCAACAACTTTTAGACCTACAGAGCGCTATCATAGACTCTGTGGACAAAATCCCAGATGAGGGGGTACAGGTTCGCTTCCAGAGCTGCACTATTAGGCCTGGCTGGCTCCTAGTAACCTGTAAAGATGAGCAGAGCTCCTCCTGGCTGAAGAGCGTGATAGAACACCTCAAGCCATGGGAAGGAGCGACGCTCAAGGCCGTTCAAGGGGCTGAGTTGCCCAAACCTCACGTCTGTGTGGCCTACATTCCGGACGATAAGTCGGGTAGACTATCTCCAGAGGTTGTGCTCACCAGGCTGAGGAAGATGAACCAGGACCTGAAGACACGGGAGTGGGTAGTACTACACCGTGAGGAGGCAGGCCCCGGACAAACCTGGACGTTTGCGGTCGACGAGGCGTCCATGAAAGCTCTGGAGGACTTGTCGATGAGGCCATACTTCGGCTTCGGGCAGGTCACCTTCAGACTGCGAGCTCGAGGCAGTGGCAGCAACCAGCCAAAGCCATCCACTTCTGGGACAGTGGTGAGTGAGGAACTGTCGAAGCCCAGGAAGGATGGGGTTTCACCCTCCATCAAGGGCAAGGCACCTTCCCTCACGGAACCCAAAGTCCCAGTTCCACCGAGCAGAGGGGGAAAACCCAAGGGAGCTGCTCCCAAGGGGAAACTACCTGCTACTGGTAAGCATCCTCCCAGGAAGGGCGGTAAATCGCCCTTGAAGAGGGAAAGTGGGGAGGAAGCCGGTAGTGCGCCATAATGGCAAACTATATTAAATGCTTGCAGGTTAACCTGCAACATGCCAAGGCAGCTTCCTATGTCCTGGGCAAGAAATTCTTGGAGGAGTGCGTGGATTTCGCCTTCATCCAGGAACCCTGGTTGGACCGAACGGGCCGAGTGAGCGGCCTGGGCGTCTCATCAGGTAAGACTGTCATTGACCCCTCGGGGAACAGACACAGGGCATGTATCATTGTCAGGAAAGACATTGAATACTTTACTTTGTCAGGTTTTTGTACACAGGACGTGGTCGCCATCCAAGCAACACTCCCGGTGGGGAAGGGCAGGCTCGATGTGATCGTCTGCTCGGCATACTTCCCGGGAGACAGCCAGGAACCACCTCCCCCCGCTGCAGTGAGAGAACTAGTCGCCTACAGCAGGAGGAACAACCTCCATCTGGTGATTGGATGTGATGCTAATTCCCACCATACGGCCTGGGGCAGCACAAACACCAATCAGAGAGGTGAGTCACTTTTTAATTTTATAATAGAGGAAGAACTGGTTGTTAACAATACTGGTTCGGAACCAACCTTCATAACGAGAAATCGTAGGGAGGTATTAGACATTACAATCAGCTCCTACTTTATGAGCAATAGGATAACCGAATGGAGGGTATCCACTGAACCGTCGTGCTCAGACCACAGACATATTCAGTTTAAAATCGAAATGGGCCCTAGGCCCATAGCTGAATATCGAGACCCTAGGTGCACAAATTGGGAAAACTACAAGCACGATCTAGAAGAACTGCTAGGGAATGCCATTACCACCATCAGGAATCATGATGAGATTGAGATAGCCGCGGAACAGGTCCGCCATGCAATTGTCTCATCATACCATGATAACTGCCCACTCAAGAGGAAGAAAGATAACAGAGGAACCCCTTGGTGGAATCACAATTTAGATAAAATGAGGAAAGAAGTTAGACGATTATTCAATCGAGCTAAAGTATCAGGCAATTGGGATAATTACAGAAGTGGCCTAACTAACTATAACAAGGAAATCCGGAGAGCCAAAAGGGACTCTTGGAGAAGGTTCTGTGAGAGTGTGAACGATACACCTAGCAGCGCCAGGATTCACAAGGTCCTGGCCAGAGAGTCGACTCAGGTACTTGGGTCGATCAAGCGACCCGATGGCACCTACACGACCTCCGGCAAGGCCACTCTAGAGATCCTAGCTCAATACCACTTCCCCGATTGTCAGATACTCAATGACGCTGACGAGGAACCTGCCATCACGGCCCTCATAGGCGAGTACAGACGGCCTAAGAGGGAAGATTGGTTGGCGGTTAACAAGGTCGTCACCTTTGAAACCATAAGCTGGGCAGTTCAATCCTTCCAGCCTTATAAATCACCAGGAGGGGATGGTATCCTTCCCGTGCTATTGCAACAGGGATTGGACACCCTCCTACCCCACCTTATTAGACTGTTCAGGGCCAGTTTAGCGTGGAATCACATACCATCTAGCTGGTCCACGGCAAAGGTGGTGTATATACCTAAGGTGGGTCGCAAAGACACCCAACCCAATTCTTTCAGGCCAATTAGCCTGACGTCTTTTCTGCTGAAAACCCTTGAGAAGTTGTTGGATGGGTACATCAGGCGGGAAGTCCTTCCGACCAACCCCCTCAGTGCTCACCAATATGCCTACCAAGGGGGCAAATCAACAGAACTGGCTTTAAATAACCTTGTGGGAAAAATCACCCAAACTCTGGATCGAAAAGAGATTGCGGTGGCAGCTTTCCTAGACATTCAAGGAGCTTTCAATAATGCACTAACCGACTCCCTTTGTAAAGCGGTTGCAGCTCGGGGAGTGGCACCCACCATGGTGGGATGGATACGAGCAATGCTCAAGGGCAGAACGATAACGACATCACTGTGCGGAGAGACTGTCAGGTTTAGGGCAACCAGGGGATGTCCGCAGGGAGGGGTTTTATCCCCCTTGCTTTGGACACTCCTGGTTGATGACCTACTGGCGATCATCGAGGTACATGAAGCCGAGGTTCAGGCCTACGCTGACGATATAGTCATTCTGGTCAGAGGCAGAGATGAAGAGGTCATCTCTGCAATTCTGCAGGAATCTTTGGATGCAACGATAGGTTGGTGTCAGGGGGAGCTACTCAGTGTTAACCCCCAAAAGACGATTATCCTACCGTTCACCAGGAAACGAAAGACTGATAACCTCAGATCACCAAGTATCCTAGGTGAAACAATCCCATTTGTGGAAGAAGCCAAATATCTGGGGATTACACTAGATAAGAAGCTTAACTGGAACTCCCATTTGGATAACACCATCCGCAGGGCTAGGCAGGCTCTTTGGACCTGTCGTAGAATCTGCGGAAAATCCTGGGGATTAAAACCCAAACAAATGCACTGGCTATATGTGACGGTCATCCGACCTATAGTCACATATGGATGTGTTGTTTGGTGGCCTAAGTCCTCACAAAGGACAGCCAAAGATAAACTCTCTAGCTTACAGAGAACAGCCAACCTGGCGGTGACAGGAGCTTTAAGCACTACACCGTCGGCAGCTATGGAAATGCTACTGGATCTACCACCCCTACACATTGTGTTAGAGGGAGAAGCCAGACTGGCCACATATTGATTCTATCAAGCGGCAAGACAGAAGCCGGAGACAGTGATCTTCATACCAAACCGACTATTACCTGTAATAGAATCGGATAACCTCCTAGGTATGATGACCGACACAATGTCTACCAGATATAACTTCCGCAAACCGTATAAAGTCCTATTTCCTAATAGAGACGAATGGGAGCAATCAAAGAATGCCCTGCAGAAAGCTGACATCGACTGTTACACTGATGGCTCCAAAACCTCGGATGGGGTAGGAGCTGGAGTGTACTGCAACAATCCAAGAACTAAATTGCACTACAGTCTTGGAACGCATACAACTATTTTTCAGGCAGAGGTTTATGCCATCGAGATGTGTGCAAGGACGTTAATCGACCTGCGTCACGCACTCAAATCGATAAAGATCTTCTCTGACAGTCAGGCTGCTCTCCAAGCCCTGACAAACTGTGGCTGTACATCAGCAACAGTATGGAGCTGTCAGGAGGCACTCTCCAAATTGGGGAAAGCCAACAAAGTCACCCTAATTTGGGTTCCCGGTCACTCTGGCATTGAAGGGAATGAGTTAGCTGACCACCTCGCTAGAAGAGGTGCCAGCTCGAAGTTTATTGGCCCAGAGCCGGTCCTTGGCATTTCAAGGGCCGAGGCCAAAAGTGCTGTAACAAGCTGGATGAGGCACTGTACACAGGAGCTGTGGCATAGCCGCCCAGGGATGGCTTATTCCAAGGCAGCAATAAAGGGCCCATCCAAACGCAGACATACCTCACTGTTAGAGTTGAACAGACTAGGACTGCGCAGCGTAACTGCCCTTCTCACTGGGCACTGCCGTCTTAGATACCATATGCATAAGCTAGGCTTAGCAGACGAGACCGTCTGCCGTCTATGCTTAGCGGCAGAGGAAACAGCAGAGCACGTCATATGTACCTGTCCCGCAGGGGACCGCACCAGATTCTCACTGTTTGGCTCAGTGCAACTGAAGCTGGAGGATCTGACCAACCTATCACCCACCAGACTACTCACCTTCCTTAAAAGAATGGGACTGGAGGGTGAACTCTAACCTAGGTGTGAGCCACAATAGACCCAGGAGGTCGCAGTGGAGGGGCGGACAGGACGCCACACTCACCTTTAACCTAACCTTGCCCAGTTTTGGTGCCTTGCACTACTCTAATGACCAAAACTTAGCCATTTATAGTTACATTTTGGAAATCTTCTCTACTGGGAAGATAAGAAGTGTAGCTTTACAAAAGTTCAAAAATAATGAAAATCGGTAAAGAAATGACTGAGTTATAGCCTGAAATAGTCACAAAAAAAAAGTTCTTTTTTGGAAACGTTTAAGTTTCAGCGGTTCAAAATGATATTTACTCAACAAATAAAATTTCTTTCTCTTCATTTATTGAAGATATATTTTGTTTCATTTCTAGGAAATTTTTGTTTTTTTAAATTGGTTACAAATGACCGAATTATGGCCGATAATATACAAAACAGCAATTCCTTTTCATTATTTTAATCTGTCATTATAGTCCAGTGTCCAGTCAATCTATACATTTTACCTTGCAAAAAATTAAATAGTTTTGGTTTTTGGATATGTTTTGCATGTTGGGACTCTTATTAGAAATTTAAGTGTTTTTCCATCCACTTATAAATGTGCCTCTCCAGTTTTCGTACCTTGGCACTGCTCTAACGACCATAGCCTAGCCATTTCTTGTAACATTTTGGAAATCTCTTTTCTACTGGGAAGAGAAGAACTGACCGAGTTATAGCTTAAAAAAACAAGAAAAAACTTTTATCCAACACCTCTATATAAATACCATGTTTACTACGGTCATTTTAAATAAGGAAAGTGATTGTTTACTCTTATGTTACATTATAACCTATGTTGCCCCTAGCAACGTGGGTTATTTTTAAAAAACTCACTCCTTCAAAGATAACAACCAATCACCAGCTTACGTTACTTAATATTATTAAAATCCAGTCATCGTGCTAGAGTATTAAATTTTGTTACTATCAAAACTACAGCCTAACTATACATTGCAAATTCGATGTTTAAACTTAAATAAAGAAATGTTGGATAAAACTTTGTATGGCACGCGTGAGTTAAAGATATTATCCACTCAGAAAAATTAACCCTCTCTGGCCTGCCGCCCCTCGAGGGTAAATTTTTCGTTCGTGGATATCTTACTTAACTCACTTGTACCATAAATAACTATTTTGTAACAGACGGTAAATTGTTTTAACATATTAAATTGATAAAAATTATCAACTAATATGATGTGTGTGAATATAAGATTTTGCTATCATTTACAAAAATACATTTTAGTGACTGGTGGAAGCCAGAAGATGTCAATTTATTGAAAAATGTTATACAAAGTTTTTTAAACACCAAAAGGTAATTTTTGCAACAATTGGAAATCGAAATTAGAATTTTGCCCAAAATCGTCCCACCCTAGTACTCAGGCGATACTTATGTTGGGACATTATTCAATAAATCCAACCACTTTACTTAAAAAAACTTACCAATTGTTTCTGCCCAAGCTAGTATATCTCATGAATCAAAGCCCTAAATACAAATGAATTCCATTTCCATAAGCTTCAAGTCTATTAAGAACTTCACAGATCTTTCATATAAATGGGTAATTTTGCTATACAAGTGCAAAAAACAAATTTATATTTTTATTGCAGTTTGTGTTTAGAAATTTTGAACAAATCAATAGCTGGTTGACCCATTATAGGTTTATAAAACCATTGTCTTTATACCTTGCTTTATATTTACCTGCCTAAAGCTTTTAAAGTAGGGTCTGATGGGGGGAAAAATGGACACTTGAAATTTTTAATTTTCTTATAGTGAAATAGTTATAAAGCAGACCTACAGAAATTGTTAATATCTCTTCTAAGACATTAGAATGTAGTACCGTTACATTTTTTTACATATGTTATTAAAAAATAAAATGTGTATCTACTAATTACACACCAAATGAAGAAAAAGTAGATGCAAATGGGGTAATAATAAGACATGTTAATGTCTTACCTGATATGTATAATTTGCTCTTGCTCAGGTTATAAGCAGACATCGTAAGGCAACTTGTCTGGAAATACAAAATCTTAGATTGCTTACAATAATAGCTCTCAAGAAATTAAAACCATACTACTTGTGGTAAGTGGCAATCGATTTGAAAAACATTTTTATTTCACCAGACACAGAAACGTTTTTAATTATTTTCTATTGCAAGTAATTTAAAAACGAAAAGCTTGTTAGCGGCGAATTAAGTATATGAATCAATGGAGTGCAAAATTTTCTATTCGTTGTTACAATATAACTCAATTGATACCATTTTGGCATTTACTTCCTTCTGTCAGATCGCCATTGATAGTTTATCTAACATTCATTTTACCTTTATTCGTTAAAAGTACTTTACAATAAAAGTACAAAATAAATAAACTCATCAAAATAAAAGTACAAAATAGACCATAAGTAAACCCTTACACACTTGTTTAGATATTATTTTGTGTATTTTTTGCAACGTTTTTAGCACAAGAAAACCAAAAGCCTGTAAAATAGACAGCAAAAAGCACCATCAGCTCATGTTGCTGGATAGTATATCACCTAACAGAATTCTAAAATAAGAATCCAATGTATGTAAACTATATATCATCATGCCATTTTCAAATTTTTAGCAGAAGTCTATGGGCATAAATAATTTGTTTTTTATCTTCAAGAGGAACACATTTTTAATTATTCTAAAGTTTTAGTTATGCTTTATACTACCAAATCCTACCTTTTTTGTGTTATTCGGCTAGACTTACCTTACGAGGTATATTTATATTCGTCTTTTTTCTACTCCGGGCTCCATTGGTGCTGTCTAGTTTTTACCCCGCTTGACCCTACTGTAGACAATTTTATTATAAAATCTCTCTATATAAATTGTCAGTATTTTTAGGACAATGTAACAAATCGAGAAATTATACTCTGTCATCTGAGGATATAAAATTAAATTTCATACAAAAATTTTAAGACCAAAGCATAAAATATTGATAGATTTCTAAAAATCATCAGATAGCTTGGCTTTCAAACTGCAAGGTGTTTTTAGACAAGCTAATTCTTTTTTTGGAATTTCCTAAATCAAGCTTTCTAGTCAACACATTTCGCACTTGGGTCCGTAGGTAATAATGAAAAATTGAATTTTCCATTTGAAGTTGCAATATTATTAAACTATTGATTTTACCAAACAGTTGTTTACATAAAAATGATAGAAAATCATCTCAGGCACTAAAGATAAGTAGGCTTGAAATCTTAATTTGTGTTAAATTAGAAAAAAATCCCCTTGAGATTTGAACCTCTGTTCGAGTAGCAGGATTTCTACCACTCGACCTTGGAGGGCCTTTCGAAAATCCAAACTAATGAAAATAACAGTCAAGGGTTGTAAGGCAGATGCACTAGGATGCTTTTTAATCTGATTTTGACTGCAACTTCCAAAAATAATTATGAGAAATGGGTCATTATATGTATTTTTTTATTCATTTTTTGATGGTTATTCATAAAAATCCATGGCCAACTTCTGAGAAGATTGTTTTTAAATTTACTGTTTTTTTAGAGAAATTTTAAAAAACTTTATTTTTAAAATTTTTTTGGATTTATGCTTTTTGGGCAATTCAGAACAACTTTTGTTAGTAGAATTTTTCAATAAAAAAACTACCTAATATGATTTTCCCCATTTATTTTAAAATCGTAGGTGGCTTTGCATTTGAAGGGGGCAAATGGTTTTTTGGTCACAAATAAAGCATAATGGTTCTATATTTGAGGCAAATTTGGTTCAGATTCGATAAAAAATAAAAAAGATAAGGGTGGAGCCGCCTAATTTGCGACACACTGTAACTATATGTATGGTGGTAAGTACATTAAGCAATTACAGAGTTCCTGAAACTGCATTAAATTATACAGAATATAAACAATTAACAACTAGACTGAAAGGAATTGATAAAATAAATAGTATACTGAAAAATTATGTCTCTTTATTAAACTCTAAAAATATTCTCTTAACAATATATATGTTGTCCAAAAAACTTTAACAATTTTTAGCAGTCTTGTACAAGTAATTTAATTATCTTAACATTAATACTAAATATTTTACATAATATGTATTATAAATTATATATATTGCTGTGGATTTCAGTATCAAAATTTGGTAAATTTTACAAAATACTAAAACCGTTGTTTAAAACTAATACTTTAGAAATAATTAATTGACTTTTCTAATTAAAACTGAATTTAAGATATTTAATTGTGTATCATTGATTATACACAGTGTTCGTTGTAACATTTGCTATAGGGAATTAGTATGAGAAATCTGAAATATGCCAAATAGTTCTTTCTCGAATAAAAGTCGGTGAAATTAATAGTTGCAATTGATAGATAAGATATTCTAACGTACTGTCCAAAAATATTGCCCTTAATAACAATCCCAATTCTTCAGAAACTATAAATTTATGAATTATTTGCAAAATATTAATTTAAAAGCCGAAACTTAAAAAGTCGAAGCGAAGCGCCTTGCCTGCGTGGTTCAATGGTAAACGCGGCTTGCTAAAACGCACGGAATGCAAGATCGAACCCCGTTACCAGCAATACTTTTTTAAATTTTGTCATTAATTTTTAATTTAATAACAATTTAAATAATTTGTTATTATTCTTTTATTCGATTAATAAGACCCAATTAATAAGACGCGAGTTCAAGAATTCTCATTACGCATTTATTTCAAATTAAAATAAATACAATGTAAAATAAGTACTTGTCAATACTGAAACTTTAAATGTATTTAAATCATCAGGATTTTGAGTGTTAATAAACTAATATTGTAAAAATTGGTTTTTGTAGTATGCAGTATGAAAAAGCATCATCAGTTTTCATTTCTAATTTATTATTTCTTGTATGTTTTTTCGAATAAAATAATAACAAATTATTTAAATTTTATTAAATTAAAGATTAATGACAAATAAAATTTAAAAAAATCTTGCTTGTAACGGGGTTCGATCTTGCATTCCACGAGCCCGTGCGGTTTAGCAAGCCACGTTTACGATTGAACCACAGAGGCAAGCCGCTTCGACTTTTCAGGTTTCGGCTTTTAAATTAATGTTTTGCAAATAATTCGTGAATTTATAATTTCTGAAGAATTGGGATTGTTTTTAAGGGCAATATTTTTGGACAGTACGCTAGAATATCTTATCTATCGATTACAACTATTCATTTCACCGACTTTTATTCAAGAACGAACTATTTGGCATATTTCAGATTTCCCATACTAATTTCCTATAGCAAATGTTACAACGAACACGGTGTAGAATCAATGTGTACTTTTTACTAAGGTTAAATAAGCATTTTTATTTATTTATTATTAAGTTATTAAGTTTAGTCATCAAGAATTAATGAATGTGTAATATACAGTTGTGTTGAAGTTATTGTTGTATTATGTAATTTAATTTATGATTAATTTTGATTGAGAAATATCAACAAGCACTCGAAAGGTTTTTGTTAATTTACATGAATCATTATAGCATAAAGTGCTGTGCAATAAACTGTAATAGATGTCAATTATTATTATAACAATGTTATAATCTGCTGTTAGGTGTTGTATATAAGTGTATAGTCATTCTATTAGGTAGTAAGGTGATGTAAATATGAGTAATGTTGTGATGTAAATAGTAGTATTTAAGCAAAAGCAACATTATTGTAAATTGTTAGTCCTGTTATAAACGCCGAAAGAGTTTGTCTTGCATAGACAGTCTGATATATACGGCGAGAAAGTACAGTCGTTATGAAAATTGCATAGTTAGTCCATTATAATGCGCTGAACAAGTATAGTCGTCGAGAAGTATGTAAAATATTAGAAGTGTTTATATGGTTATAAAGAACCGTATGCAATTATTAATTTTAGGTACTGAAGTTTAGTAAGCCAATAAATCTGCGTGTAAATAAATAAAGTGTTTTATTTATAATAATCAAATAAAACAAGTAATAATATTCTACGAATAAAAGGGAAATTTTATTCGCAATTTTATATAAAGCAAAAGTGAGTTATCACGTTTATTTTTCCTTTGTGGAGAGTTTTTGATGGTGCGAATATGGGAAGTCCATACGGTATTGGAAGGTACAACTAGAGTTCCTAAATATGAACTGAGCACTGTGTTATTAAGAGTTAAGTCACGCATGTCAAATTTTTCTAGTGACATTTCATATTTTGAAACTATTTATTAGACGGTTGGTAATCATGAGAATTGCTTTAATAAATTAAACTGTCAGTATGACAATTATATGTAAATCTGAAATTCGGTACAATTAATACTTTATTAAAAGCTGTTGTAAAATTGATATAATTATGTACTGCAGTTTATAATTTTAAAAATTTTCTACAAAGAGTAAATAAATGATAATGTGAACATTAAGAATTTTTACATGCATAAAAATAAACATGACAGCATAACCTAAAATTTATCACTGACAGCTGCTGAATATTATCACTAAAATAAAAAGAGAGAAAAAAGTATCTCTGTTTCAGACAGCTTAGTTTTGGCCTAGAAAAAGATAGATTTTGACATCCGTGTCCTAACTTTAAAATAACACAGTTAAACTTTTCATTTAGGAACTCTAGGTACAACTAGAGGCAAAGACAAATTCACTGCCACTGGAAATAACGAAGAAGTAAAAGCTAAATACCCTGCAAATGGTTTGGAGAAGCAATCTGTGACAAATGCCTAAGGACTGATTCAACAGCAAAAGGTAGGAAAGTTATTTTTCCGTTTTGTCTATTTGGATCCTGCTAAGAGGATGACCATGATAGAATGGAAAGAATAGTTAAACAATTTTGTTCAGTCAACTTTAATTAACAATTATTAAATTTGATAGTCATTTAAAATTCAATTTATATTTTATTTATCTTTTACAACCAAGAGAATGTACATCGCCCTGATTATGAGTGTTTCATATTAATGTATTGCAGGTTTTTAAGTTATACAATTGGCGCCCAACTTATATTACATAATCTTGAAGTTTATTTAAGGATTCACGTAACGTTTTATATGAATCATGCGTTATTTAAACCTATATTAAAAAGTA
This sequence comes from Agrypnus murinus, assembly GCA_929113105.1. Taxonomy (NCBI): domain Eukaryota; kingdom Metazoa; phylum Arthropoda; class Insecta; order Coleoptera; family Elateridae; genus Agrypnus; species Agrypnus murinus. The sequence continues at coordinate 170,887,017 of OV816026.1, read as the reverse complement.
TTATAAAATTAAATAAGAATTTTAATAAAAGAGAAGTTGAAGAGTATTTCCAAAGTTCACTGTTAATTAAAGTTATCAAGTTAATTATTAAAAACGTCTACGATCTAACGCATGTATCTGCACTTCTGACGAATATGTTAAAATTATTAAAAATTTTATTATTTTAAATCTTGCCCAATATCACCGCATAAATTTGTGGCGCCCAACGTGGGGCTATTCATTACCTTTATTTATGGTGAATTACTATTTTAGTTTATGCCTAATATCACCACAATATATATAATCTTTAACCTCTTACTGTTCATAATTATTATACTACTAAAAGTACATTACTTATTTCATAAATCATATAATTAAATAAAATAAAATAGCTAAGTTTTCTTTAAACACTATCTTAAAGATATATACTTCATAATATAGACAGTACGTATATTTGTATAGTATGTAGTACTATAGTACACAGATATTTTAGAAATTTCGTATATTCACACATATTCAAATTTAACTAATTTATAATAATCCTGAATACAAACACATTTCTTAAAGGGTTTTCATAAACTATTATATTTTCTTACTAACAATCTTTAAAGGTTTATTATCACTGTGGTGAACAAGTATGTGTTCTTTTAAAACATCTTTCCTTATAGAGCTATAATCACAATCGTTACATTTAAATGGTTTATCATCGCTATGGAGAAGGATGTGGTTTTTCAGAGTATATTTTTTTGAAGTTTTAAAATCACAAACATTACATTCGTATGGTTTCTCATTACTATGTGTCTGAATGTGATTTAACAAATTAGATCTTGTTTTAAATTTTTTATCACATACATTACATTCTAAGGTTTTTTCTTCAACATGAGTATACATATGGTTTTGCAGTGTATCTTTTCGTTTAAACTTGATGCTACATATATCACACTTGAATACTTTCTCACCACCATGGCTAAGCATGTGTCGTGTTAAAAAGCATTTATATAAGCATTTGTATTCACATATATTGCATTCAAAAGGTTTATTATCTGTATGAATAAGACTATGATTTTTCAATTTACTGCCTGTAACAAATGCACGAGCACAGATATTGCACTTAAATGGTTTCTCGCCACTGTGAGTATATACATGTTTTATTAGATCAGGTTTTGTGAAGCATTTATAATCACATACATTACATTTATGTGGTTTGTCATTACCATGACGACGAATATGTTCTCGCAGAGTAAATTTTGCTTTACACTTATAACCGCATATATCACATTCAAAGGTTTCCTCTGGAATGACGTCAAAATGAGTATGCATATGATTCCTTAAATTACTTTTTAAGCCAAATTCTTTTTTACACATGTAACATTCAAAGTATTTTTCACCATTGTGGCTGACCATATGCTTCACCAAAAGATACCGTTTTGTACATTTATAGTCACATATACTACATTCATACTGTTTTTCATTCGTGTGACTGAGAATGTGTCTTTCTAGAGTTGGTTTTCCTACACATTTATAATTACAGATATTGCATTTGAATGTTTTATTATGATCTATACGGATATGATATGCCAAAGTTCTTTTCACAGCATATTTACGACCACATATATCACATTCAAAAGCTTCTGTAACACTATGTTCCAGCATGTGACTTTGGAGGTAATTTTCATTTCTACATTTATGACCACATACTTTACATTCACTAGATTTTTCATGAGTAGCCATGTGTCTTTGTAGATGGCCTTTCTGTGAGAACTTATAATTGCATGTTTGACATTCAAAACGTTTCTCACCTGTATGTACGAGTTTATGCTTTTGCAGGCTACTAACAAGTGCACATTTAAAATCACAAATATCGCATTTAAATGGCTTTTCACCGGTATGAGTGAGCATATGTTTTTTTAAACTACCTTTTAGTGCTGTTTTATAATCACACAAATTACACTCAAATGGCTTCTTGCCACTATGTATAAACATGTGTTGCTGTAGTCCACTACTCTGCGAAAACTTACTATCACATATTTGACACTCAAAAGATTTTTCACCACTGTGAGTTTTTATATGTTTTGCAAGATCTCCTCTCCGTCCAGATTTATGGCCACAAATTTTACATTCAAATGGTTTCTGACCATTATGAACACAGCGCACATGTCCCATTAAAGTACTTTTATCAAAGAAGCAATGATCACAGATATCACATTTAAAAGGTCTTACAGTAGTATGAACAATCATGTGCTTTTTTAGATCACCTTTTCGTTTACATTTATAATCACACTTGTCGCAGTTAAATGGTTTTTCATTACTGTGAGTGAGCATATGTTGTTCCAGATTAGCATTATTTATAAATCTAGAACTACATTTAACACATTCAAACTGTCTCATATCGTAATTAGATTTTTCGTGAATGGCCTTAATATGGTTTCGCAGTGTACTTTTCTGTGTAAACTTATAATTACAGATTTGGCACTCAAATGGTCTTTCACCAGTATGAATAAGCTTATGATTTCTCAAAATACTCCTTTTAGTACATTTATAATCACAAGTGTCACATTTGAATGGTTTGTTACCACTATGAAGGAGCTTATGAGATTGTAAAGTACGTTTTAGTGTTGTTGCAAAATCGCATAAATCACATTCAAATGGCTTCTCACCTGTATGATTGAACATGTGTGTTCGTAGTGAAGCATTTTTAGAAAATTTAGTATCACATATATGACAGTTGAAAGTTTTTTCACCAGTATGAGTTTGCATATGTTTGACCAGATCTTTTTTTGTATTAGATTTATAAGCGCAAATGTTACATTGAAATTGCTTTTCAGAACATATATGCATCTTTAAAGAATTTTTATTAGAGAAAAGTTGATCACAAGTGCTGCATTTGGCAGGGTTCGTATGAATAACTATGTGCTTTTTTAGATAATTTTTATTTGTGGTTTTATAATCACAATCTAAACAATTAAATTGATCTTTTTTATCCATATTCTCATTTTCTATATTATCTCAGACAAACTTTATGCTTTTAAATGAATTAATATTGGTTGTATATTGTACGGAACTTTGTAAAACTCTTTTATAATAAAATAAATCTTTACTGGTTCCTATAAATTAAAAAAAGATAATTAGTTTTATAATCTGTAAAATAATATGAAATATAATAAGAATACTTTCATATCTTTTCTTATCTACAGTTCACGTACTACAGCGTAAACTTTGAATGTTGAGATAAGTCATCATACTAATTCGAATAAAATTCTTAACTTTTGTAAATGCTCAAAGTTTAAGCTATATTGTACAGCTAATTGCAAATAAATTAGGACAAGTCTTGAAAGTAATTTTTGCGTTTTTAACAATGTGCAAACCAGGCTTTAAATGATAGTTTCATAGGTAATTACATAAAAACATCAATAGAAACAAAAAGCAATATTTATACCTGTGGAATACTGACTGTCCTAGATTTAAGCAGCTGTACAAAAACTGTATAGTTAAAGAAAAAAGCTTTGTACTACTTACGTTTCAAACACTACATAGATCTAATAGGTACGATATGTTATGATAATAGTACTACAATAGGGCAATCGAAAACAGGTTAGCTTAAAGCACTGCATTTTTTAAAATATTAATTATTTCAAATGTCCGTTTCACGAATTAGTAATTTAAACATCCAATTTTTGCTTATAGCATATATTTTATGTAACATAGAGAGCAATTTCTGGAAGCATTTAAGGTTATATGTGTCACCCAGAAACTTACTTTGACAGCAATCTAGCTTGCCCTATTTGGGACAAGTTATTTTTGGACTTGGAATTAAACTAAATACTTTTCTTATTAAATTCGAACAAATAATAATTTCAAATGTAATCAGACTGTGGTTTAATTACGATCTCTAATACGAAATTTTGAAGGAATTAGATGCCGCCATCGTTACAGGTACACGCCGAAAAACATAACCTTAAAAATTAAATTGTCTTTTTCTCTGCCAAACAGGGTGATCTACAGAGTTGCCACATGCCCGACTTTAGGCTGGACAAAGTATGTTTTTCGTATAGGAAAACAAAAAAGAACAAATGATTGGTTCTTCGAAGTGATGACACCCCTAATTTATTGTCAACACCTAAAAGAAAACATGTTGATATTTACAAAATTAGCCTAAATATTTAAATAAAAAAAAAATCTGATTTTGCAGTGTTGCCAAGATTAACGTAATTTTGAAGTTGATGTCGCACTATGGCTGGAAATGTTCAAAAATCGGCATTAATTATTATTTTCATACAAAATGCTTTAATATGCTACTTGTCTTTAATGACATATTTCTACATATTTCTGGGAAAAAATAATCATGGCGTTAACCATGAATGCAAATTATGATTTTTTTCTACTTATACAAATTTAATGCAAATAATAAGTTTGCACGTACAAATTTAGTTATAGCAATAATTCTGAATATTAAAACCGTCCTAAAATAAAATGATATTTTCAAATACTTCTATTAGCACATTTTATACTGTACGTCCCTTTTTAAAATTCGTTATAAAGAAATCTTTTAAGTTTCAGTCTTTATTATGATTTAAAATAATAAACGTGGACTGTAGTATTTCCGGTTTCATCCAGGTTAAACATATTCTTTGGATCAAAGATCATAGACACTTTTAAAATTTTTAATGAAATTGCCCAGATTTTTCACGTGAAAGACCAGTGGCCTTCAGCGTTCTCAAAGATACTACTCGATGCCCCTAAAGAAACTTACGAACCCACTCCCTACCACCCTTTTCTTTTATCCAAGAATCTGGAATAACTTGTTTATATTCATCAGAATCTGGATAACTTTTATTATTCTCATGTGGATAATTTAATCTTCTCATATCATGCCTGTGGTAATTTTATTTCAAAATAAATATATCCACCAGTGCCGGATCTAGGTGTGTGGGGGCCCCTAGGCTGATATTCCTGGACCTCTTCTTCTGAAAGAAAGTTTTACCAGATCCGATAAATGCATGTGAAAATGTACTGCTATTGCTAAATAGGTAGATAATGACGAAGGCGTAAAAGAGTTTAATAAAATAGAATAACAATAATGCAGAAATTTAGGTTACACATTATTATTGAATTACATTAAAAAAATTAAAACATTTACGATTTACATTCCTGGCACTTTCCTAGGTTTGAGACTTACAAACATATACAAACCGACGACTACGCATAATAATGCAGTGTGGGCACGAGGGTTTCGGTGCTGACTGGTAGTACCCACGTCATCACCACACAGGTTTCACACTTAAATGAATAATTTTTTTATGCTGGACTATTAAAATGTTAAATAACCCACTGAATGACCAATGACCTAAGGGGGAAATTATAAGGAAATTATTACAAAAGCTTCTTTGTTGTGGTGGAGGCCCCTGGGCTGCAGCCTAGTTAGCCTACCCTTTAATTCCTTTCATAAATTAATTGTCGAAAAGCAACCACGCTACTTATATAACAAGATCAGATTCAGGACCGATATTCATAGCCTAAACCTTCGCCATCGGGGTTTATTGACTATACCAAAGCACAGAACGACTCTTTTCGAAAGGTCTTTCACTTATAATATTTCAAAGATTTATAATGGTATCTCCCCATCTTTAAAATCACTTTCAGTTAATTCTTTCAAAAGGAGACTTTTTTTGTCTTTATCGCAAACACAACAATAAGTTGGGTACGGCACGTATTATGTATGTACGTACCGATATCGATTAAATAATCTTGCGATTTTAATGCTATCCTCTTCTTCGACTTTTTTTATTACTTATTACTAATTTTTGATTACTTTTTTTTTATTATTTTTCCTGCGATGTATGTATATCTAGATATCCGTTTTTCTAATTTAATATAGATCTACAGCCGCAGACAAAAGATTGTTTTTAAGTGTAATGCAAGGTGTGGGTGGAAGACCAGTAAAAACTGAACCCTCACCTTGAGGTTCTGCATTGTTGTTATTATATAGTATACAGTTTTTTTTTGCATTTAGTTATTTTGATTATTGTACTTCTTATTTGTTTTTCTTGATATACATTTATGTAAGAATTGCAGAATAAATATATATTATTATTATTAATCCGGCACTGATATCCACATTCGCGATTAAAAGATTCAAAATTCAGTGCCTTAATACAGAAATAACTAATTTTCCTATTTTGGGTTGTTTTGTCAACAGTAAAAACACAAGAGCTTTTTTTTTTATCGGATAAATTTATTTTTGTAACGAAATAATTTTGCAAATCAGTAATTTTACGAGAAAAACTGACATGGCAAAATCGCGAGACCGAAGGTCGAGCGATTTTGTCAAATGTCAGTTTTTCGAGCAAAATTACTGATGGAAAAATTTTGATTTAAAAAGAAATTTATCCTTAAAAGAAAAGCTTGAGTGTTTTTTGGCAAGATAAATTACCGACTGAATATATGAATGAACAACAACAATAATTATTTTTATTGATACAATTAAATTATTTGAATGAACAGTTATTAAATACACAATTGTTATAAAATGTTTGGTTTGGTGTACTGATTTCAAAATTTTCTTCTCTGTATCAAGTATCAACAATACTTAATAATTATAACTGACAGGGCAGACATTAAAGTGACGTAAGCGTACTAGATGTAGTCTGGTTATGAGGAACAGGCGTCTTTATCGGTGATAAAAAAGGATGCACCTTTTTTTATCGCTGTCAAAATGACAAAACTGTCATCATTAAATGACACATTTTATATAGGGGTTAATTTATCTCTACTAATTTTGAATTTTCATATTTTATAGAATATTAAGGGCGGCGTTTACACTTAGCAATTTACCGCATTTAGGGCTAACTTATTTCCATTTTTATGAGACCAAGGCTATAGATAGAGATATGCTCAATATTTTATATAATTGTTGTTTGTTTTAACTAACTATCGAACCGAAGAAATTTTTGAATTTCTCGACGTTGATTATGTTATGGATAAAAAACATTAGGTGTATTTTTAGCAAATAAATGCTAATAAAATGATGAAATATTGAGAAAATTAAAAATTGTTCAAGTCGGTAGGTAGATACATGATAGATCTATCACAATCAGCATCGAGAGATTTTTTGTTTTCTAAATTGATCCTAAAATCTCGGAAATGGTTTTGACAAGAATTAGCAATTTTTTTTCTGTTTCGAACACCGCTAATGGACGATATAGGCAACACGTCGTGCTAAATAGATTCTTCCTTAGAAGAATGGCACTTACAGAGGGAACTTTTTTTCTTTTGTAGCACTGATTGATACACTGCTACAGTTGAAGTAGTACATAAATATTAAAATTTTCAATCAAATTTGATTCGATTGAAAGTATTGTAAAAAATATATAATGTAAAACAAAAATGTTTCTTTAAAACATTAATAAAAAAACAAATAAACGTTTACAAGTTTATTCGAGGAAATCAAATGTTAATTTTTAAAAACAGACTATTAATTATTGTAGACAATAAAAGACGGAAACTTATGAAAATGAGATTATAAACAAAATAAGATATTTAACCAGAAAGAATTTTAAATATTTTTGATGAAGGGGGGATGGCTATTTACTAGGGGCGTTGCGTGGTCCGTTCTTGTAGTAATAAACCCAATAATAGTAGACCACGTCTCAGTATGTATTGACCATGCACTAAATAAATACCCTTATGTTTCTGTACGTAACCCTATCTGGATGCATCAATAGAACTGCACACTAAAAACAATAATCATAACTACGTATACAATAAAAAATACCATACAATACAAATTTTTTTTAATTAAATATGTATATTTATATATTTCATAAGCTGCGGCTCTATTATGTAAATTTTTACAAAAGTGCAGTTAAAAATATACCTTATATATCTCTAACATAAAAGAGAAGAAAATGGTCCAATGACCATGTCTAAGTTTATTGATACCATGTGTTCCTAACCAAGGGATTGTTTGACCCAAACACAGCTGGTTTTAAATATTAAAAACCAGTTTTGGATACAATGTTTGGAATAATTCACTTTCTCATGGATGAAAATGTACATTGATAAATAAAAACAAATCCAATTTCTCTTATTCAGTCACTTCGGAAAGAGAAAATATCTCACATCTCATTTATTTTTAGCTTTTCTTCACGGTTAAACCTTTTTGTTTATATTTGTTACTAATTTACAAATGGAAGTTAATAACTTCCCAAAAAAAGTTTTAGTATTTCTCAGGTAACCCACATAACTGTAACTCTGGTAACATTCTAATATACACGCACAGCGTTTATACTTATATACTTTATTCTAATTCCATTTCATTGACTTTATTAATAAATAAAAATAAATGAGATACTTTTTTTTCCAAAGTCGGATTTGTTTTTATTTATCATTTATCAATGTACATTTTATGAATGGAAAGAAAACGAAAGATTTTAAAACCAACTGGTATTGGTGGGTCAAGCAATCCCTTGGTTAGAACACATGGTATCAATAAGATTAGACACGGACAACCTTTTTGTTGCCTTTCTGTTAGAAATATGTATGTAAGTAGTTAAATAACAAAAGCTTTGAGATAACAATAATGGAAATGACGATGACTAACAAGAATTCAAATACATTGTTATTATACTTATTAGGCAGATTGTAACTTATAAACATAACCCTTTTTACTGATGCCCTTGTGGAACAACAATCTTCTTTGAAAAGCAATACAGCATTATATTTACTTGTATCCCAAATGAACAGGAAAATATTTATATAAAATATTTGCATCTCTTATGTTCCGCGAAAGATATTTCCAAGGGTCCACTTTTTATTTTTGCAATTTGATGAAGTTTTTATATTGATTAGTACGGATATCTACAACTTACAATTTTATTTTTAATTCAGATTATGGTATACTAAAAAATATTTCTTTGTAACACGCATAGTACATATCTATGTGTGTTAGTTTTATATGCTCTATACGTTTTTTATGATGCGACAACGGCAACGGTAATGAAGAAAACAATTCAGAGCATTTAATTTATTTTGAAAGTTGTCTCAGAAATAGTTCAAAAATCACAAGAAATAAATAAATAGGAAATATTTGAGCACCAGTGCAGGCAGAAGCTATACGACTAGTTTTTACAAGGGTATCTATTGTTATCTGCTTATGCTGCAAGAGTACGTCTAGAAACAGGTAACAAAAATTATATTCGGTTGTTAGGCAACTCAGTATACAAGAATTTGAAGTTTTTTTTATGTAAACGCAGCCCTTAAGACCACTTAAATATATAATTACAACTGCTACAAATAGTCATAGAGCTTGTCAGTAGCTGCAGCCCCTAGATCAGCATTTACCAACCTGGGGACCAGGGGTCCGACGGGAACCACGAAAGAAGTTTTTAGGACCGCCAAGCATGTCCGTATCTAGTCTAGGCGCTAGAAGTTTTCGAACAATAATAATAAGCAAATTGGGTGAATACAACTTATTATCATCTAGTGTAAAAATAAACTAAGCAACTATTAATATCACTAATTATCAAGGACCAAGAAAGTCATAAAATGTATGCTGTAATAAAGGTATAATAAATACTATTATCATCTAGCAATCTCGAGAATGGCAGGCATGCCTCTATTAATGCTGCTCTGATTTATTTTAAAGTATACAATTACATATTACCAGAACTTTCTAGAATTTAAATTATCTATCCTACTTTATATATGTAGTATTTTTATTTTATAAAAAAGTCAACTGAGTTTCTAAAAGAGAAATGTATTGCAAGCAAACAAAAAAGTGGTGAAAAGTTTTGCAAGTATTGACAAGTTTAGTTAAGGTGCTTTTGTCTTGTAGCAAAACATATTGCACAATCAAAAAGGCCATATACTATTGGGGAAAATCTGCTTTGGGAATGCTTGATATAACTTCCTCTGTGTAATGATACAATGGCTCGCTGGTGCTAGCTGGTGGTTTTACAAACTTCTAGCCGAAATAGAAATATTTTTGCTTGATCAGAAATCAGCTCTTGTAGAGCTATTTAAAGACAAACTTTGGTATGTACCTGCATTAATAAATGATGCAAGGAAAATCTGTTCATAACAAAATTGAGGCGTTTTTGAAAAAACTTGATTTATGGACCAGCAGAATGAAAATAAATTCACTGTCTACTTCTGATAAAGAAAATATAATGGGAATGAGTTCGGACAAAACTTTAGAAGCTGAATTCAAAACAAAAACTGTGTGCAAGTTTTGGATTTCTGTTTTAGAAGAATATAAGTGATTGTCTGAAAAGGCATTAAAAACCTTCCTTTTTCAACCATATATGAATATGAATATATGTACATAAAGACTTACTATTGAAACAGACTACATCACAGATTCCATTGTTGCTAAGAATGACATTAAAAAAGCGAAATTCAACCCAGAATCATTAAGTTAGTATCTGCCAACAAGATGACAGCTATTTTTTTTAACCGTTTTCTTATTTTTTTTAAGTTTCAAGTGACATATTATTTGAAAATAAAAGTAAATTATCCATACAAAAACTGTTCTATGAAAAATTATATTTTGGCACGATTCCTTTTAGTTTTACACCACAATTAGCGCCGTCGGTTACAGTTTTGTCAAGTGTAATTTTTGTGTAACGTGTTTCCAGCATTAGTTTAAACAGATATATCGAGTGTTTTTTAAATTTGACGTCGAAGGCGGCTATGGGTAGTTGATTGTGAACGGATCTTGATCGTATTAATAAATGTCATTGTCAAAACGTTCAAATTACTCACGTTCAAATAATTCACAATCGACTATTCACAGCCTACGTTGACGTCAAATTTAAAAAAACACTCGATACTATTTCTAATTTTGATGGATGGAGCACACCCAGAAATATTTGGCATAGATCGTCACACGTTGGAAGCAAATAATCACATACAATATGTGACATGCTCTGGTAAATAGTGGTCAACACGCGAAAAAATAAATTTTGACTTTTGCACGTTTTTCTATAGAGTATGCTCTTTTCAATGAAACTAACCCCAATATCCTAGAATAGATATTGGGTTTACCATTCTTAATTAAATCGTTAAATGAAAACAATTATTTGATTATCTATAATTGCCATACAATTGGTCCGTATGGTAAATTTTTTTAATATTCTGATTGGAAAAAAACTTTGTAGGGCAATCACCTCTGCTTCCAAAAATACTTGAAATATACTATTATTTAAAAAACTGACCTTACCAAGTTTGAATGAGATATTCCGACATTAAGAAAATTTGGTTTTTTTATACATCCTCATAACTGACTATTAAGTAGTAGTTTCATGTTAAATTGTTTAAATTATGATTAAGTCTCATGTTTCGGGGGGGGTTCAGCCTTTCAAGCCCCCTGGCTACGTGCCTGTGCAGAAATTTCCTATTTTTCGATAATTTAAATTCGTCAAAAATACCTACACCGTTGAATATTATTAAAATATGCTATGCAACTATGTATTGCCTTTCCACTCATTTAAAGTGTTTTTAATGATTTCAAAATTTTCGAGACGTATTTCTTTAGAGCAAGACATTTTGACACAAAATCGTCAAAAAATTTAATCATGCTATTTTATATGCACACATGGTATTCGACGTGATTATGTCCTGCATAAATAGATATTGTTTGTAAATTATCTATTGCTATTTACATTAGTACAGTTAATAAAGAAATTACAATTTTTAAATATGTTTCCATTGTCTGCACATTTACCTGTCTAAGCACCTTTGATAACTATAGTGTATTCAAGATAACGAACAACTAAATAAATGAACATTTCTGATGTTTCTATGGTTATATAAAGACGGTATTACACTAAAAAATATAAATATTTTATTCCATAATTCGCAACCTGCTTTATCGGCATGTCAATCTACGCCGATAAAGCAGGTTGTACCTTGAATTATTAAAAAATCAAGCCCACAACAAAAACTTATTATCATAGAATAATTAATCAGATTCTGAAAAGTCATTTATCATTAAAAACATTTATACGAACAATTCAATAATTATATGGAAATTAACAAACGAAACTAAAATGACATGATATCTAGACATTTTTGACCATGACATTTTTCAGGAAGCTTCAGTATTCCTCGAGAAGAAAAAACTTTTGATTCTCGAACAGCTTCGGCGACTTGACATTAGAGTAAAACTTTTGTTCCTCTACAAAATTTCTAAGGTTGCGAACACGTGGAAATCTGAGGGAGCAAGGTCTGGACTATAGGGCGGATAAGGAAGAACAGTCCAGTTTAATTTTTTAATTTCCCATTGTTATATTTTGAACTGCTTGCTCAAATAAGAGTTTTACATTTCAAACATACATTTTCTTGAGCAACTTCGTGTTCGATTTGTACATATTAACTCGATTGGATTAAGTTCACAATGATAAGGAAGTAGTCGCAAAACAATTATTTCTTTATCCTTCGCCATCTCATCAATAGCATACGTATTGTATTTGTTTTGAGACCTTTTCGTAGATCCAAATCCAATAATCTTCAATAGTATTTAAAATGTTTGTATAAAATTGGATAAATCTTCGTCGGCATTAACATCACGTAATATTTTGTCAATTATTGTAGGCATTTCGTTTTTAAAAAAGTACTGATAAACAATTTTATGAATCGCATAACTTGAGTCAACAAAATCTATAAACTTTTTTCACTCTATTCTTTTCAGTAGCGAAAGGTTGCCTGTTTTTTCTATATATGTATTCTTTGATGACTGTATACACTGTTCCCCGTGGAATACCTGCAGGAAGCTATGTATATGTATGTATGTTTTATGAGATAATGCTAAAAAATCTCTTACCTGCCACATCTGCTGTTTGTTTTGCTATAGCTTTTAATTGTAGTTTTGAATTGCTTTTTAATAATATCGTATAAATGTTGAAAATCGTATTTTTCTTATTTTTTGTTAAAGAACTCTTATGTTCCATTATTTCTGTCAATAAGAAATTTGACATTAGGAGAAAAAATTGTTGAGTATAAAACTGACTCATACATGGCCTACGAGATTATGTTCGTTCTGTTTATTTTGAGTTGTTCGTTATTTTGAATACAGTATAGTTCAAAATTAATCAGGAGCGATAAAATTTTGACAGAAATTTAATCGCGGTCAAATTTTGAGATTTCAGTTTTTTTCATTATTAAAGTGACAATAACCATGGTAAGTACCCATTGTTATGAGTATAATAGTTATTTAATAAATTAGTTTGTTAATGAAAGCGATTAATGATCGAAACTGTTTAAAGCACGAACGAGCGATAGGGAGTGAGTGCCTTTAATAGTTGAGATCATTAGTTGCTCATTAACAAACGAATTGATTACAACAGTTTTTCGTTGACCGTAAAATTCTTTGATTTTAAGATAGAAAATTTCAAATAATACCGAATCCAAACTTGTGCGTATATCTGGTTGCCCAAAGTAAAACATCATCAAAACGTCAAAATCACAAACGGGTTTATTAATGAAAAAGAGTGTATTAATGAGGTCCATTAATGCATCCTTTTTTCACAAAACAGTTACTTAATAAAAAAGAGTGTATTAATGACGTCCATTAATACATCCTTTTTTAGAAAAAATCATTCATTAATATTGACATTAACAAACGGTCAACGAAAAAGGAAATAATCTTATTGAAGTTTTTCCATATTTTAACAAATAAAGTCAGTTTTAAATAGCAAATTTGACAGATACCTAATGTCACCTGTCAACTTTGATTTGGTGCATTTCAAGTATTTTTGAAAGCAGAGGTGATTACCCTACAAAGTTTTTTCCAATCAGAATATTAAGAAACTTTCCCATATAGATCCAACTTTATGGCAAACACTATATAGCGCTATTAAACTAAATTGCAATATATGCAACTTCCCTATGTTGCATTTCAAAATAATCGAGTCAAAGCATTATGCACACATAAGCAATCAATTATACAGCAAGCTCTTTTATACGCTTTACATATATTGCATGGTAAATAAATAGCATTGTATATATTGAAACCACAAGGTTGATTTTTGTTCCAGTTCGTTTGAGAGTTCTACTGGACCAATTTACGTGCTTATTTTTTTATATTAAAGTATCGCTGTGTAGACTAATCGACACTACTTAATATTTAATTTTTATATTTTTAAATGCAAAAATTTTTAAAAATTATTTTGGGATGCTTGAGAAAAGCCACCATTTGGAGCGACCTCTTACACTTATAGACAAACCAATTCCACCACTAGCGTCTAGGGGTTAATATGTGCTGTAGCTATTTCTAGCAGTTGTAATTTTATATTTCAGTGGTTATAATACTCAAAAAATATAAAAATCTTAAAATACTTATTATAGGTGAAAAGGTTTCGAAACAGCACAATTCGCAGAAACCGAAATACGTATGAGCGTTCGAAATTCCGTCGCACGCGCATATCTTTCTTAATGCAGTAGCGTCGGTATATTTCCATTCTGTCTTGTTGCGTGTGCTTATATCTCACAATTATCTTTTTGCTACTTAGGTGAGTTGATTTAAGCTCCAACCCCTTCAATTGAAAGTGGTTATTTAAAGATTATAAAGTGTACATTGAGATTTTCATAACATTTTATGTGCACATATTTTTAACCCCTTTTAATGAACAACATACGCGCCGCCACTGTACTCGCAGGTGACGTTCGCGCAGATCTTGATGAGTCATTGTGATGTTTCGAAACTACGTGAACTTTAGGCAAAAATTTTATATTTTTAGGTTTTTTTTTTGTAGGATTTTTTTAATGTCATTACTTTAGGTAGTTTAGGACAAGTGGGAGCCCTGGGTTCTATAGTTGCTGCACCATAATTTTGAAGAAAATCCAAAATCCATCACATGTAATAATTGCCCTTATTTTAAAAAATGACCTACTATTAAAACTACGTCTTGTATAAAACAATTTATTTTCGATATTGTATTTTGTTCTTAACAATGTTATATCCTTACTAGATATACAATATAAATGAAACAAAAAAAAACATATTTCTATTACTTGTGATTTACTTACACAGGTATACATACTTAGTTCCTATCTGATTGTTTCTCGCAACTCTGCAAATAAAATTATAGCATATTACACATAATTCATAATGAATGACTTACAACATATTAAGTTTCCAAGCAGTTGTTAAACTTGTGTGAAACTCTTTGAAAATTCAGATTCTAGAGAACTCGCCTTTAAAATCCCGGATCCCAATCTATCGTTTGAGTTTCCATTTTATTTTCATAACATACTATAACATCTCCTACTTCAAACAGTACTGATCTATCTGCAAACTGTAAACCACAGTCTGAACCACCTTTAATACTATCAACCTCATCTTTTAAGTAACGCATCGATGCTAATGTACCTACATCAGTTCAATAATGTCAATAAAAAGAAATAATAATAAATTGCAATTAGAATAATCACCTTCATGTATTGTTTCATTATTACGAACCAATCGAAATTTAGAAGTCTTTTTAAGTATGCCTTTTTCACAGTGGCATCCTGCAACTGCTATCTTTTTACGACCTTCACTTATTAAGAATTGTTGTAAAACTTTAGCTTCACCAGTTACTTCCTCTACTTGTTTCGGTGGTAAGCGTTCATTGATATCGTCTTTAAGAGCATCGATTAACTTATAGATCACATTGTAATGTCTAATAGACACATTATTCTGATTGGCCTGTTCTTGAATTCGATTTGGACAATCCACATTAAACGCATATATTATTCCTGAAAGTTATATCAGGCATCTCCAATAAAGAATCAATTATATTGCATAAATTGTACCTTTAAAAGCATCTGCCAATTCAATATCATTTTCTGTAACAGCACCGATCCCATAACTAACAATATCCATTTTGCATTTTGGAGAATGATAAGTACTTAAGACTTCCAAAATTGCTTCTAAAGTACCATCTACATCTGCTCTTATAACGAGGCTTATAAATGGCTCATTATCAGCTTCAGCAATTTCAGGTTTTCGTGGTCCTTCAGGAGGTAGTCTAAAACGTCCTAATTTTCTCTTCAGTTGCAGCTTTTCTTTGTATTGCTTTTCATGCTGTTCCATTTTAGCAGCGATCACAGTTGCATCTTCTTCTAACTTCTCGGATTCTTTTTTATCTTCTCTATACTTAGTAACTTCTCTTGCTTTCTTTTCAGTTTCCACTTCAAGTACCAATGAACCTGCTGGAGGTAAACTTCTCCAACCTTCTACCTCTGCAGGATATCCAGGTTCTACGCAATTCAATAACTGTCCATTATTATCTCTTAATAATCTAACTTTAGCCATCGCTGTATCAGCTACAAGTATATCCCCTTTCTTTAATGTTCCTCGTTGAACAACCAAAGTACATAAACGGCCTCTATGTGGATCCACTCGACTTTCCACTACAATAGCTTCGACAGGTCCTGTTGGATCGCTTCCAATTTCCATTAATTCTGCTTGCAATACTAAAGCTTCTGTTAGTTGATCTAAATTAACACGTTTAAGTGCTGATATAGGAACAGCTTGCACATCACCTCCTAAACCCTCTACTTGAATACCTACTTGCATAAGCATTTGTTTAGTGTCCTCTATATTGGCTTTAGGTGCATCTATTTTATTAATAGCCACTAATATAGGAACTAAAATAAAAACCTTTATATAAAAAAAATCCCTCATAAATTTACTTTTTATACCTTTTGCATTTCTAGCCATTTTAATTGATTCTATTGTCTGTTCCATAACACCATCATCAGCAGCAACCACTAAGACAACAATGTCCGTTAGATTTGCACCACGTGCTCTCATAGCACTAAATGCTGCATGACCAGGTGTATCTAAAAATGTTACTTTGGCACCAGAGTCGAGTTTCACTGAAAATGCACCAATGTGTTGTGTAATACCCCCAAATTCTTGATCAACTACACTAGAATGACGAAGAGCATCAAGTAATGTTGTTTTACCATGATCAACGTGTCCCATTACAGTAACAATTGGTGGTCTATGTTTTAAATCGGATTTAGCAACTGGAGGTCTTGGATATACATCCTTTTCCTCGACTTGCTCATTTTCTTCTGAAGGTTTAGCTACAATTCTCATCCTTTTTCCACTTCTCCTAATTGCATTATGAAGCTCTTTTATATCTGTTATGACAGTATTTTGCCCTCTAATTCTTCCCAAGAAAAGATCAGAAACATGGTTAGTGTCGCATTGTAATACGTCAGCTAATTCACCTATAGTTATGTTTCTCCAAACATCAATTACATCACCTTTTGATTTGGGGCGAAACTGGAATTGTTGTTGTGCTTTCTGCAATTAATATGTTTAATTTAGTAGGACAGCGCAGGGAATAGTCAAATACTTACACGTTCTTCTGCGGTTTTCCTTTTCTTACACAAAAATTGTGTTGTATGAAAATTATTTGTAAAACAACAACATGCTGGACCTATTTGGAACTTCGTAAACAGCCTATGTTGTACTATTCTGTAATAAAATTAATGTAATGAAAAAAGATCTTTTTGGATGGTTTGTTAAATACTCCAAATACCTTTTATTACTAAATAAGATCAGACCAGAATGTCTTAAATGTGTAACTACATTCCTTGTGTACAAAGCCATAGAAAAGATTTACGGTAAACTTAGGTAAATTAAAAATAATTTTAACTTTTTAGTTATTTGAGGTTAAGACCAACGATCGTAACATTATAGGTTAGGTCAGTAGCGTATCTTAAAACTAGTAAATTTGGTCCAGTTCTGAATCGATCCAGATCGGAAATTTTCAGAATCGCATTGCTATTAATTCGTCTTTGATAAAACTATTTAAAAAGTTTTAATTTATTTAATCATAAATGCTATTCCATATAATCCTCACTGTGAAATGAATAATAACAATTAAAATAAAATTATATCCAATGGTATCAATAGGGAAGACGCACGTATTTCTTTTAATTTTTGTATTCGTTCGTTTTGGTTAGAAAAATATTTCCAGATAAGCGAAATTTCTAAAAACGCTCAATTTATTTGAAAAAATTAAATTTATAAATTCTCCTCATATAAAACCGAATTTGGCCTTGAGTTACTTCCCTCAAAGCTATTAGGCAATCCAAACCACGCGGTAGAAATGTCAACAAAACTGACGTTGGTTGGCACACATGGCGACAGGCTCCATAACCAAAGCATTTATTTTGTTGGCGTTGCAGTGTTTGATCGTGTTTTTAAGTATTTTAGTGTTTTTTAATTAAATAAACTGAATTTTTCTATAATCTTCGAAAATTATCAGCTGAGATGGTGAAAGGTAGGTTTAAAAATTTATATTCTTGTTTACCTGTGTAACCATCGTTTTGTTTTTAGGTATTTTCCAATAAGGCAGGCTCCCCTATTAATAGTAAATGTATTAGAAACTAAAACCACTAAAATTTCCTTTCTCAAAAAGCTGAAGAAGGTTACTTTTCCATAAAGATTTAGAAACTTAGGTACCAGTTATAAAATGTTTGCTGCAGACTCTCTGATATTTTAGCTTTGATTCGGTTAAATCATCAGGCTTTATAGCAGCTATCGATAAGGCCCTGCGTGTTTTCGACAACTCATTTTTATGTGGCTTATTTGGTAAACTCGCGTACGCCAGGAATTCTATAAAACGACATATTGTCACGATCGCGTCGACTTCCGCAGTTAACAACAATACAAGTCACAGGCATAATAATAATAAAGCTCTCTAAAAACACTGGAGAAAAACAAACAACAAAATTAACTAGAAAACACGAATATAAATTCTCTTTCCACGCAAGCTCTAATGGTTGTTTACATACATGTGTGCCAACCACTGTCATTCGGAATTAGATTTGACAGGTCGTTGGATTGCCTAATTTAAGCTGGATTTATAAACTTTCCGTTACCGTAGGTTTGCAGTTCCCGCTGCTGTTGCCACGGGCCCATTTATAAACTTTCTTGAACGGAACCGCGACGCACGCGCACGTGTAATGGTTTCCTTGACCTTGTTAATGTGAAAAACGTCATTATTATAAACATAACCTTATTGTTTGTTGTTATTTTTCAAGTTGTATTTTGTATTATTATTAGTTTGGTGAAGATTAACTTGGAAAGAAACAATATGTTGTTATTAGAAGCTTTAGTTTAAATTAATGTCGATTTTGATTAACCGATGTGCGAACGGCAAAAGTTAAAAGTTGGTTATCTCGAACGAACGGCAGCGGCAAACGGTAACGGCAGCGGTGCTTTATAAAACCTTTTCATGTTTGAACGGGAACGGGAACGGTAAGCGGGAACGGCAACGGAAAAGTTTATAAATCAAGCTTTAATGTAAAAAAGTAGGTACCGCTGTGAATGAGAAAATGCAACATTAACTATCTACTCACCGTTAGATGACACTGATGAAATCCAATAAATTGAATTTTGAATTTATATTAACAGAAATATTTTACACTACTTTAATTATGGCAGTTAATTACACAATAGCATAACGTACATTATTATATGAATTACTCGTTAATAAGTAGAAGATATTTGAACTTGAAAATAAAACATTTTTCAAACTGACGGGTAATACAGGACTCTTAACTGTTACATTAGCACCAACAGTGGGTCGTCTTTAGAACTGTAAGATGTAACAAAGTTTCATCCGTTAGAGGACACCCAGTATTGCATTTTAACCACGGCCTACTAGATTTATATATAAGGAGTTTTCCGAGACCTGCAGAAGCTTCTATGCCAGCTACAGAGATAGTCATCGTCAATGTTACCAACATCGTTCTGGTGCTTTTGAGCTAGCGGCGAGATCAATCGTTGTCGCTACTATATGAAAATAAAGGGTCTATGCCATCAATAGTAAAGTTATTTAAGCTTAAACTCGAACTAAAACATAACCTCAAGGAAAAAGATAGTGCTTACCCCTGCATAGTATAATTACTCTGTTAAGACTACGAGGGAGCATAACATAAACCGATTGTACCTACTCCTATCTCTCCGTTTGTATAAAATAAATTATAATTCATGCTGACTAGGATCATGTACCCCATATTTCCATGAATATTTGCGCTTTCGCCATATAGGATTATTTTTCATCTCTAATTTTGTATAGAGGCGTTTTGCATAGAGTACTTCATAATGTCACCCTATAACGTCATCGGGATAACAGGTGGTGGAATCAGAGCGTTCTTCAAAGATGTTTGTTAGCTAATAACATAACTCTGCTTTCTTGTCTGACCATCTAACAGGGCGGATTCTGCCATTTTTTGCCTCAAGACTGTTTTTAGCCTAAGGATGTATAGTCCCGGGGGGTTAATTAATTAAGGTTGACCTTTAGAATATATGTTAACGTTCAGTTAGTATGGCCTTGATATCCCTAATTGTTATTTACGCTAAACCTGACTGCATGTATTGTTAAAGTATGTAGATTAAGTAAAAGTTAGAGGTAATATACAGGCATATATGTGACTGTATCCGATCTCTAAAATATAAGCCCTCTAAGCTAGTAATTATTACCTGCCTGCCTACCTGCCTGACCTTCTTTTTATATGAACACTTGATAAATTTAATTGTTATACAAAACAAATGATAATTATCTAGAACGTAGACATTTAAAACACGCAGGTAGGGTAGGAATTATTGAACGAATTGATCTTAAATTTGGGTCGTTTACAAGGAATTCTGGGATGCGTTTTTATAAACTCAGCTGTTAAGCTGTTTGCAGAATGCCGTATCAAGGCTTGATATGAATAAATTGCTCCTTAATGTTAAGAAATGTTTAATTATCTCGCTCTAGAGAATTAAATCTCCAATTATTGTTGATTACAATATAGGTAATATCATCTTAGATCGCAGGGGATGTATATTATTATTAGAATAAAAAATACGTTAACTTGTCTGAAAGGTGTAAAATATCTTCTATTTTTTTGCTTTTCTTGTAGACATTTCCAACATCTGAGTTTTACTGTTGCAAATATTAAGATCTCTACTTGCTTTTCTTGGAGAAATTCCTGCATTTGATATTTTACTGTTGTAAATATTAATAGTTTAGAATCTGTTATTAGTATATTTCAAAATACACGTATATACCTTCAAATGTTCATATCAATCTAATGTTACGTAAATAGAAATTTTTGAACCTTTCTATGCCTTGATTTAATAAAGCTGGTAACATTATATATAATTCTTTTTTGTTTTACTAAAACTGCGACTATGTATTGTTAAAATTTAATGGATATTACGTGCGGTTTCTACGTAAATATAAATGGGATATTAATTAGTAATCCATTTTTTAAGAAGAAGAAGAAGCTATTTTCAAGCTCTGTAATAATAGGAAGATGCAAATAACCAATACCGGCATAAATTAGATTTTTAAGATCTAGTATTATGGAGACGAGAGTATTAACGACCCTTAAACTGTGATTTGGATAAATGAATTGCTTTCTTAGAAATAACTTACATAAAAAATACCGCTCTCAGTCCCTTTTCCCCGCGATGTCCAGAAGTTATCTGTATGCATCCTTTGTTGTATTGAGGTAAAAAGGTTGATATAATATTATGATATCCGCCTACCTGTGAGGTAAACATCTGCGTTAATGACAACCTAATATCTTGTTCAGACAGGCAAAAATGTTAATTTATCTAAGAATTCTTTCGATAGCTTTATCGGTTATAGTTTTATTCACTAGTTTATCCTTTAAAAACGATCATATTTATTAGGTGTTACAAATTAATTATCATTATTATTGATCTCGTTAATAGACCCGTTGTATGTCCTCATAATACATATAATAATACGTTTTGTTTTCGTATTCGAACTAGAAATTAATAATTCTTTTTAAATCGTTGATACAAACTGATCACCTGGTGTTGAATGTATAATAGTATATAATAAATTATCCTTTATTAACGTGAAGAGTTGTCAAACTAATTAATTTTCTTTCTGGACAAACTGAATTTTACGAACGATATGTGGAAATGATATATGTAATATTGCAATTATTTAATAGTATTTGATAGACTGGTGCGTTTTAAGAGTACGGTAGCTATTACCTGCCTACAAATGTGACCCTTTTTTTCTACCTGATACATATCGACTGAGAAACTTTAGTATATCTTGTTAGTTTTTGATAAGATGCAAGATCGAGTTTATGTACGATGTATATACCGAGGAGGTGTTATGATGAGAGATATCTATATTAAACTCCTGGGGATAGAAGAGGGTAGCTAACTATTCTGAAGTATTTTAATTAAATATCGTCTAGATTATTGTGTAGATAAAAAGTTTGAAGGTCGTCCTCCGATCGTATCGATGCTTGATTACCAAACGTAGTATTCATATGTTATATCATTGGCCAGTCGTGAAAGGTATTTTAAATTTGAATTGTGTATATTCTTAATTCTTTATTAATAATATGTTATTTATAGGTATTACATAATTAATTAGATTTATGTAATTAAAATAAATGTTGCAGTTAAATGGTAATACGTGGAAAAAACGCGGGCTCTGTTACCTGTGGATCGTTAAGGTATATTACCCTGACCTGATTTATAACGTATATTTCAATCCCTCTTTCATATTTTCAACGATAGCTATATATTAAGCTCATATGTATATATGGTCGCCTACCCGAAATTCTTTGATTTAGTATTTTTGAATAAATTAGTAAACGGCTTATCTTGATTCTTTTTTTCCTGTTGGTTAACACAAAAGATATCGATTCTAGGACGAGTCCTACTGTTTTCTTTAATGAGTAATCTGAAAAACGAGCTGGTAGTTAATTCACAAATTATACCTTTATAATAGTTGTTAAACTAATTAATTTTCATTGTAGATAAACTGAATTTTACGAAAGACATATTGGAATGATATATGTAATATTACCATTATTTAATAGTATTTGATAGACTGATGCGTTTTAAGATCACCGTAGCTATTATTACCTGCCTACAGGTTATTGACCCTTTTTTCTCTACCTGCTGCATATCGACTAAGAAACTTTAGTATATCTTGTTAGTTTTGATAAGATCCAAGATTGAGATTTTTATGTTTTTATGTATGAAAGTATATACCGAGGGGATGTTATGATGAGAGATATCTATATTAAACTCCTGGGGATAGATGAGAGTAGCTAACTAACTATTCTGAAGTACTTTAATTAAATAACGTTTAAATTATTGTGTAGGTAAAAGGCTTGAAGGTCGCCCTCCGAATTGTGTCGATGCCTGATTACCAAGCGTAGTATTATTTATTTATCATTCGTATCGGTTAGTCGTGAAAGGTATTTTAAATTTGAATTGTGTATATTTTCAATTCATTATTAATAGAATGTTATTTATGGGTATTATATAATTAATTAGATTTATGTAATTAAAATAAAATGTTACGTTTTAATGGCAATATATGGGTAAAATGCGGGCCCTTCTAACTGACAACCGTTACTGGTATATTAATGTTTAATTATGTTCGAATGTTCTCAGGATTTTTTAATTCGTTATTAATAGAAATTATATCAATTATCTTAAATTATTATTATTATTGGTAGAACATTAGGTAATTACTTTTATCAATAAAATTCCACAGTTACTAAGTCGACTCATGTCATGTAACAGCGTGAAGCTAACAGAAGATCAGAATTTCGATTTAGAAAACAAAAGAATGCCTAAACTACCCCACCCCGGGAGGACCTAGAACTGTTACAGCATCTCCAACTATTGAACGTCCGAACAAATCTATAGTAGCATTCATACTGCGAATGATAATGGTAACGAACTGACTACTTACAACCGCGATGAAATCTTTTATTCTATAATACCTTCTTCTTTTAACTCGGAAGTAATTGAAATTATTTCGTTTTCATTCAGAGAACTACTGTTACCGGCTTCTTTTACAGCATATAACAAACGTAGCCTGTCGACTAGCTCGTTAGCCTTATTCCAGTAGACATATTCGACATTGCAATCGCTTAATTTTTTTAAAATTTGACGATGATGATGATAGTCTAATGCCTAAACCTTTGATTCTGGGTAAGTTCGGTTTAATTATATAATCATACTTCCAATGTTTAACAGCTGTTAGTTTACCGTGTGGTCTATAGGACTTCATATGCGCATTAGTAAGGGCTATTATCTGCATATAATTATTGATATCATCTTGCGATGGTGTAGACTCTAATTCTCTAAACGTGAGTAAGTCAAACAGACTGGGTGTTGCTTCGAAAACGTTGTTTTTAATTATGATGTTTGTATCACGCATAGTCACAGGCGAAGATGCAAATGTCCACGCGTCTCGATCAATTTTATATCTAATACCGAATCTAGTTCTATCTATATTTTTGTTTCCGACAGCGTTAGCTATTAACATACAGTAATGAGTAGGGAGATCCTGAGTTTTATTAGATTCTTCTTCTTCTTCTTCCTCATCTGTATCTGAAGAGAATGATGCTGCTTGTTGTTTAACTTTCAACAGGGGAATGTAACTAGCTGTAGTAGTAGTAGCAGCAGATGGTTGTGTTTTAATTTTCAATAGGGGAACGTTAACTGATTCGGCAATAGTTTCCCAAGGAGATATAACCTGTTTATGAGTATCACGATAAATACGTTCTGCTTCTGCTCTAACACGACGAAACCTCACCCTTCACCCTTCTCCCTTCACCCTTCACCCTTCACCCTTCTCCCTTCACCCTTCATGCTTCAACCTTAACCCTTAACCTTAACCCTTAACCCTTCGGTCAGGGATCGTTAATCTCTCGCACTAACCTTATATTAGGGTATGAACCCTCTAGAGGCCGAATACATGCGTATATATTCTGTATATTACCTCTTAGTTAACATAGTATTTTATAAAATAATTAGATATAGTTATATTTACTATCTATTCTTTTAAACTGCTGTTATACTTACCATGTTTACTTTATAGTCGGGTATGTAGTACCATTATTAGTGTATACAAAATGTACTATTTTAATAGATATTATATATAAGTTATGTATTATGTTTTAAATAGCGTCGAAACTACTCGTATCAATAAACGTTCTTGTATGAAAGTATGTTGTTTTGTACTTACTCTGCTCCCTACGTTCTGTCCTAAAAATGTATTCGTAGGCTCTAACCTAATCTAACCTAAATTATATTCGTATGCTCTAACCTGTGATGTAATAAAAAACAATAAGTTTTAAAGACATTTATTATATTTATTATACATTATATCCTGATGTAATAAATTTAAGTCCATCATCTAAATCAAGGTCGTTCTGAAAATCTACAATAGTTTTCTTAGTAAACTTATAAACTAATTCATTCGAAAATAAATCATCCTTATATCTACAAGAAGAATTTAACACACTTAATAAAATATTATTGTCTACAAGCGTTGTTCTAACCTTTACAGCCACGTCCAGGACTTCTTCGGCAAAACATTTGTAATTGCGATGCATAGTTTTAATACTATCAATCTTTTTTTCATAAAAAAGGTTTTCATCGTGTAAATCTCCCTAGACTTAATTCGGAAATGTAAAGTTCAAAACTTTGATTATTTTTTGACCGATTGTACCTATTCTTTTCTCTCCGTTTGTATAATATAAAATATATATTCCGCGTCAGACTGATTAGTATCGTCATATGTACCGATTGTTATATTTCCGTGAGTATTTGAGTTTTCACCAATACACAGGATAAATTTTTATCTCTAATTTTATATATGGCGTTTTATATAGAGCAGGAGTATCACAATAATTTATACACATATTGTCTTTGATTAGTATAATATAAAATATATATTCCGCGTCAGACTGATTAGTATCGTTATATGTACCGATTGTTATATTTCCGTGAATATTTGAGTTTTCACCAATACACAGGATAAATCTTTATCTCTAATTTAGATATGGCGTTTTATATAGAGCGGGAGTCTCACGATAATTTATACATATATTGTCTTTGAATATTCTAAAACAGATAAAGAACCCTGAACCCTTGTTAGGAATTTTAAAAATAACGAAATGCGTTAACAGAACTCCTGCATTAATATACATAACGTTTCATCGTGTTTTTTCAAAACACATTTCATTGTAAAAGAATAAGAATAATTTCAATTTTATTTATCAGGCGATATACATTATATTATTTTCATATATTAGTATGCAAAGTTGTCGTTTCAATAAAAGTAAAATATTTATCTGAGTTATTTCACCGAGTTAAGTCTTCAGGGTTCTCATAATTGTAGATATTGCAAGAGGTAACTACCCTGTGTTTCAAAGTTATAAAGACGTATTACAAACATATGTTATAGACTTATATTTCGAAGGTATCGAAAATGGTTACAGATTATTATTAATCATACGAGTTTACTATAGATACGATGAATATCCTACAAAAGTATATAGTATATTATTACATATCTGCGTATTTCGAAGCTATTGAAAATATATGATATATTGTAAAATAACGTTTAAATATGGCGACGAATATCTATATGATGTATAAACAATAAGAACACATATGTAGAAACAGTTTACAAGGTAGTAGATATAATGAAAGAGGCTAAAATCTGTTCAAAACTACATTATGTCTAGAAACTAGAAAATTAGAGAATTGTAGCATACGCTTGTTAAAGAGCCTGTAACAACTCGTGCGACTTCGTTGTAGCTGTTGTTGATACAGTAGTTGTAATATATTAATTTATAATATTTAGTTAATGATAAATGTTGATTCAAGTTAATAGATTGAATGTAATCTTCTTATCCTCAAAGATACTATAAAAGCCTCATGCTTCATAATTATTATTTCCTAATGTGTAGTTTAGTATAAGAAAAAGTTAGTCATATAACTCTGTATTTTAATTATAATTAAGTAAATATATTTAGTTTAATGTTTCTATGTTAATGATCGAATATAATATTCTTTGCCTGTAAGATATTACTAAAAGTCCTTACTTAGTCTTGATAATTAGTATTTCTTAATAGGTAGTTTACATCTAACTTGTACAGATTAACACAAGGGTGAGTAATTGTTATTTAAAACAATAATTTATGCCGCTTTTAAGATGACGATCTCTTAACAAATTGTACCTATTCTTTTCTCTCCGTTTGTATAATATGAAATATATATTCCGCGTCAGACTGATTAGTATCGTCATATGTACCGATTGTTATCTTTCCGTGAATATTTGAGTTTTCACCAATACACAGGATAAATTTTTATCTCTAATTTTATATATGGTGTTTTATATAGAGCACGAGTCTAACGATAATTTATACATATATTGTCCTTGAATGCGTTAACAGAACTCCTGCATTAATATACATAACGTTTCATCGTGTTTTTCAAAACACATTTCATTGTAAAAGAATAAGAATAATTTCTCCAGGTTAAGTCTTCCGGGTTCTCATAACTGTAAATATTGCAAGAGGTAACTACCCTGTGTTTCAAAGTTATAAAGACGTATTACAAACATATGTTATAGACTTATATTTTGAAGGTATCGAAAATGGTTACAGATTATTATTAATCATATGAGTTTACTATAGATACGATGAATATCCTACAAGAGTATATAGTATATTATTACATATCTGCGTATTTCGAAGCTATTGAAAATGTATGATATATTGTAAAATAACGTTTAAATATGGCGACGAATGTCTATATGATGCATAAATAATGAGAACACATAAGTAGAAACAGTTTACAAGGTAGTAGACATAACGAAAAGGCTAAAATCTGTTCAAAACTACATTATGTCTAGAAACTAGAAAATTAGAGAATTGTAGCATACGCTTGTTAACAACTCATGCCACTTCGATGTAGCTACGGTCTATGTACATTAATAATAATAGGAAAATGCTTTTTTCGTTGACCGTTTGTTAATGTCAATATTAATGAATGATTTTTTCTAAAAAAGGATGTATTAATGGACGTCATTAATACACTCTTTTTTATTAAGTAACTGTTTTGTGAAAAAAGGATGCATTAATGGACCTCATTAATACACTCTTTTTCATTAATAAACCCGTTTGTGATTTTGACGTTTTGATGATGTTTTACTTTGGGCAACCAGATATACGCACAAGTTTGGATTCGGTATTATTTGAAATTTTCTATCTTAAAATCGAAGAATTTTACGGTCAACGAAAAACTGTTGTAATCAATTCGTTTGTTAATGAGCAACTAATGATCTCAACTATTAAAGGCACTCACTCCCTATCGCTCGTTCGTGCTTTAAACAGTTTCGATCATTAATCGCTTTCATTAACAAACTAATTTATTAAATAACTATTTTCGTTGACCGTTTGTTAATGTCAATATTAATGAATGATTTTTTCTAAAAAAGGATGTATTAATGGACGTCATTAATACACTCTTTTTTATTAAGTAACTGTTTTGTGAAAAAAGGATGCATTAATGGACCTCATTAATACACTCTTTTTCATTAATAAACCCGTTTGTGATTTTGACGTTTTGATGATGTTTTACTTTGGGCAACCAGATATACGCACAAGTTTGGATTCGGTATTATTTGAAATTTTCTATCTTAAAATCGAAGAATTTTACGGTCAACAAAAAACTGTTGTAATCAATTCGTTTGTTAATGAGCAACTAATGATCTCAACTATTAAAGGCACTCACTCCCTATCGCTCGTTCGTGCTTTAAACAGTTTCGATCATTAATCGCTTTCATTAACAAACTAATTTATTAAATAACTATTAAATCCTAAAATTTATTTAAATAATACTTAAAGAATAAAATTTAGAAAAATTCTATTGCTATATTATAAGGTATATAATCTCAGTAAACCTTTATTGTCTAGTTAGAGTACTTGTACAGGATTTAGTTGATAGCTCTGTATGACATTCTCAGTTAGATGCTAACTCTATCAAGTTTTCAGTTTGCTGATCTGAAGTTGTTGAAGCCTTTCACTTCTGCGGGGTAGGAGCATTCTAGATCTTGCTACCGTACGTGCTTTCATATACGATGAATACGTTTAACATAGAAATAGCTGAAAAACTATAATTTTGTTTTATCGTTTTATTTATAAAATTTTAATAATAATATGGGATGTTTGTATTGTACGATATGATGATGATAGGGTAAGTGAATTGTGAGCATTTAGCAGGCTTGAGTTTCTAACTGCAGATCTATAGGTTAGAAAAATCATAAAAGTATTAGCATTGTTCATTGAATAGACTCCCTGCTTCATTTCATAACTTATTTGTTTTAATAAATAGACATTAGTCAAACGGTGGATATCCTCATGTCTTTACTCTACCTTCGATATATAATCTATTTATTTAAGATATCTAGTTAATGATATATGTTGTGATCCTGATTGAATGTAATCTTTTTTTCCTGTAAGATGCTATAAAAGCCGTAATTAATATTTCTTAATATATAGTTTAGTTTAATCTGTGTATGATAGCAATTAGATATTAACCGTTTCTTGTAAAACGCTAGACTTGATATTAATTTCAATATGGCTACTATATTTTAATAGCTTACACTAACAACGCTTTTATGATATATAAAGCAATAAAAGTTACACCTTGCTATAATGGTATCAGTGTAAAACATTAATCCCTACTTATATATTTCCTGTTAGTGATTCGTAGATAATCGAGCTTTGTCTAATTAGGGTAAATCTACTAGCTATATAATAATATAAGACTTTTATATTACATATCGGGTTTCAATATGGAATATGTTCATTTATGATATCTAGTTAATCCTATTACATATAACCGTATAAGGCTTTCATTAGATCAATTAAACAATCGCATATAAATATTTATAAACACTTTTTACATTATTATTTCAGTACACGTATCAAGCTAGCAATGTTTTAAGAAATCTGCTGCTTAAAATTCCTTTGCTGTAAATTTTAAATAAATTATTAACTAAGCATGTGACTATATTGAAAGTAATTATATTTGCTTTCATAGTGATCATGTCAGGTTAATAGCTTCTCGAGAATTAATATAGATGCTTAAATAATTCACTATAGATTTTTTTTTATACCGCATTATCCTACTACATATAACCATATAAGGTTTTCATTAAATCAATTAAACAATCGCGTATAAATATTCATAATCACTTTTACACTATTATTCCAGTACACGTATCAAGCTAGCAAATACGTTTTTAATTTAAACATTAATGATAAATATATGTTTTCGTCCAAGTTGAAACTGACTCAGGGTTAATCCGTGTAGAACCTAACGATGCAGAATAATTGTTATCGTAATAAACGTGAAACGCGAGACAATTTTAAAATATCAATATTTAAACGTTATAATTCTACAAAACCGAAGTTAGATGTTGACTCTATCTCAAGTTAATAATAATAGATATTTATAATTGATAAGAACGTAATTCAAACATTAATATAAATACTGAGGGTTGAAGTAAACTGTTTAATGTATCTATAGCAATTATAAATATTTACTGAAATATGTTTTGAATTTACAAAAGCATTACGCAATATTCCTTTTTCCATAAATATATAAATTATAGTTGTTTTAAACATAATGGACACTTTTCAAGAAATTTCAAAAGGAAGCTAATCGGTTAATAAATGTTTGTCGGTCGTTGTATGAAACAATACATTTGAGAGATGTCTAATTAGGGAAAATCTGCAAGCTGAATAATAAGATAGGATTTTTATATTAGATAACAGGTTTCAATATGGAATATATTCATTTATGATATTTAGTTAACAGTTTAATATGTTGTGTTAAAGAGATAATGAGATAAGGATGTAATCCGCATTCATTCCGAAGAAATATGTAATACTAAACAAGTGACTATATTGAAAGTAATTATATTTGCATTGTTTTGAACATAATGGTATGTTATGATAAGAAATATTCGACGGGCTTGATTGATGAAACAATACATTTTACTCGAGGTTTCTTGTTGGCGTACAGATAATCCTTATAGATCCGATTCTGAGAACTGAGGTGAAATCAATAATGAGAAATGACAAGTTTTTACATATTAATTATGTTACACATTTTAAATGTTATGACTAATAGATTTATATTTTAGAAATGTCTGTAGTTGAAAGATATTACAAAAGTTAGAGTGTACGACATGTAGTTAAACCTAAAAAGAGAAAAAATAGCGGTTAAATGCGGGCCTTGTTAGTCGTATTCTATTTAGAGTGTTTTCAGGAATTTATTCGAATTCATTATTAATATAAATGTTAATTAATTGACAGTGACAAGTGATTGACAGTAACCTTTCGATGAAATCACGTTTAACGATGTCTGAGGCATCCTTGAAAGCATACATCATTTAAGAAGGATCTTAGTCTGAGAGATGAGATATGCAAATGATACCGTGAATTAAATTAATTTAATTAATAAGATCAATATAAAATCGTTATGATCCCCGGATGACTGCATCAATCATAATGTGATATGTAGAGTTGACCTGTATTCGTGGTATACGCTGGTCCGCGTATGTTAATCAAAAGTAATATGTTAATAATAAAGAAAGGCAATGAAAATGATTCATAAACGTAGAAGCAGGATGAGTATTAGGATATATTTACCCCTGACCGGATTTATAGCATTTAATTCAAACCCTCTTTCATATTTTTCGAATGATAGCTATATATTAAGCTCATATGTATATATGGTTGACTACCCGAAATTCTTTGATTTTGTTATTTTTAATTTCAATCTTTGATAATAACGTTAAGCGTTTTTAATTAGAACAAATAATTTAATAAATTTAATTAGGGTAATTAGATTTATGTAATTAATATATAATGTTATGCATTATATCGTAAATAATCGCATCCCCTCTATGGTAATAACTATACATTAACGTATATGCTCGCATGTATACATGGTTGCCTACCCGAGGTGTGGAGATGTGGTCCCAGAACCCGCCATCTTCCTCTACTTATCTAATAAAGGAATACATTCTTGTGGGGGTATTCTGGAGAACATGTTGCAAATATCAAAACTAACAAGTTTTGAATGTGGTGGAAGATGTATGTTTTGCAGCTTATCTACTAATTCTAATGAATTTCTAACAGAGTATTTCGATTTGTAACCTATCGTGTTAATAATCTGGTTTAGTTTTTTGGATAAAATGTGATTAGGTGCATTGATGTATGATACAACTGGTCTTATTGGCATATTCTGTTTATGTGTTTTGACTAGTCCATATAGTTTAGGTATTTGTGGGTTTTTATTAATGATTTGTTGCTTTTCTATTCTGAAAAGCAGATATTGCAGTTTTCTAAACCTTGTTTTATTTCTTTTTGGAATTTTGTGGTTGGGTTTTTGTTTAAAGTTTCTAAATTTTTTTTATTAAAAAATTCATTAACTTTTTGTATGTAAATATCTTTTGAAAGAATTACCAAAGTGTTACCCTTATCTGCTTTAACAGAAATTAGATTGTTCTCTGTGATTTTCTGTTTTATAGATTGAAGAAGTGATATGTTAGATGTGTTGTACATTTTGTCCTGTTTCAAAGACATCTCTTTTAACAAATTTGGAATTTTGCATAGTTATTATGATCTTTCTTAAGTATAGTTTCGCATTCAACGGCCAAAATTTCTTTAATTTTGTTGGTAAATTTTGGAAAAGGACAAAATTTGAAACCTTTGTTAAGAAATTGTGTTTCTCTGTCATTGAATGTTATATTCGACAAGTTTATGAAACGAGGATAAAAGTTTGCAGTGTTCTGACAATTAAGGTTATTTTGTAGTGTACGTTTTTGTTGTACAAGTCGATGAAGTTTATATTAAGAACACGTACGTCATTACAAAAATAAACATTCTGAAAAATCGAATTACACCAAACACCTTTTAGAACAAAATCACACAATGACTCCTCAAAATAATGTTAAATTCCTACATTTTTGTGATAACAAACGCAAATTAGACATTTTAGAAGCCTTTGAGATATACAAATACAAACTCAGGGTACCTTTAATGAATGAACAACTTGAGCTCAGTAACTCTCCGTTACTGGAAGTATTAGATATTTAATTCTGATTATTATTATTATTTTATCTAGTTACCTATTTTTGTATCTACCTTAGCGACGTGTTTGTTTATAATTATATTACCTTTGATAATGACAGCATAGCTGTCGAAACAATATTGTCAGGTTGTATTTTAATAAAACTGTGAAACTTTTAATAATCTTTATTTATTTCATGATTATGGAGTTCCACAAAGTAAGGCTGGAAACAATAAACAAAAATATAGATTGTTTTTGAAATAGCAATTGGTTCCAATATTTAACAATGATGTGTTTTTGTATTCATATTTAGGAAGTTGGGAATTCAAATCAGAATTATTATTACCTAAAACTGTCAGATTGCACCCTGGCATTTATTATCCGGGTAATACGTCATACACTGTTTACGTCTACAAACACTTTAGTAAGCTCTATTTATTACTAAACACTGTGCACAACATCTTAAACTAGTTCCTCTACCGTTACAAAGTGCAACAAAAATAACTCTGCAGCCTTACGCATAAAGTTTGTTATTCACTATTAATTCCGACATGTTGTAGAGTCACTACATCTATACTCCGGACACTGAACAGATATAGTTAAAAAAAAATCAAGGCAGCACAGATTGTTCTGATTGGTTTTATGTGAAAGTTAAATTTACAATAGAACATTTTTGTATATGAATTGTTAATTCGTTATAAATGATGTCACTTAGAGAAATTTATACTAGTATAAATAACCATACATTTTAAAAAATTGCATTTTATTAATTTAATAAAAAAGCCATGAAAAGTTCGCGAGTGCTATGTGTTTACATATATTATAATATATAATAAATATTTTTTACAATAAAACAAAGAAATTACATACAAACATACTATATATACGTCGCATGGTAAGGAGGCAATCTCAGAACAGTTTTGTTGCTTTCCTGTGTTAATTCGTCGATTACGTTAGCACTCACTGTGTTTCAGCATGCACAGCATGCACTCAGGTGCATGCTGTTTTACTTAAGATAACAATTCAGCTCTCACATACTGTCTTCGTAGGGGATAGTTTTTTCTGCAGCCAGTTATGTATGTCAGCTTTCTTTGTTGCTAGACGGAATTTTTTCAATTTTTCTTATGTGATAACTTGCGTTATCCAAGACGATAACGCAACCTTCTTCAAGACTGGGCAAAATATTTTTAAATCATTGTTCAAATGTATCTGCGTTCATTTCTTCATGGTAGTCATTTGTTTTCTTGGATTTCAATAACAGTAATCCATTATCTACAAAACCGTCATCAGATCCTATATGAAGGGTGATGAGCCGCTTTCCTTTCCCCGATGGATTTCTCAAGTCAGTCGATAACCCTCTTAAAAATGCATCTCGTGGATTTGTTATGGACATGTCAGCCCACACTTTTTTTGCCATTTTTGTCTACTTCGGAAACATTGTCCAAAATAGCTCTTGGTCTATGACACGCCTTAGGAGCAGCAAAATAATCAGGATGTTGCTTGTGCTCACGAAGTATGTTGTAAACACTGGCCAGACCAATTCATAAAATTATAGTAAATAAGCAGTGGGATTGGAAGGTAAATTAAAACATGACCTATCAATCTAGCAACATTTTCCTCTTTTTCGTGTTTTTTCCATTGAGGATGCTGCTCTTCACACACTTTAAAAGCGTTCATAATTATTTGTTTCACCTCTACAGAAAAGTGCTTTTTTGGCGTTTTTTTTGGTGGTGACAACTGAATATTGTTGACATTTTCATCATCCATTTTTAATAATTTCGCAGTAAGGAAAATTCTACAAATTAACCAACTCATTATTATTATTAACTTTTCATATAATTCTAACTTACTTATTGACAACCGTTCGTGTATTGAATGGTGCGAGTCTTAATAAAGACTTGTAATGTACCTAATATGTAACACAGTTGGAAAAACTGACGGAACTTTCAAAACAACTGACGTAAACGCATGCGTAACAAGCTGGCGTTTGCCGTTTGTGTTTGTATGTGTAAATGAGACTTCTATCGAGTACCGCCCCATTTATTTCAACCAATGGATATTCAAGTTTCAAGTTGCATCTGAATGTCTCTGGTTTTTCATTACTATATCTGTTGGGTAAACGCAGTATAGTCATCTAGGCCGCACTGGACGATCAGAGTACCGCAAAACGCCGTCATATTGGGGCAGAGAAAGGTGATCTTTAATAATGGACAAATTAAAACCACATTTCACGTATTTGACATATTAGAGGTTTGAACATTCAGAATAAGAAAGACATTTGAAACTAAATGTGGATTTGATTAAATTTAATACAGATAAAAATATTAAACAATTTCGTTCTTCTTTTGCCCCAATATGATGGCACCTTGCGGTACTCTGATCGACTAGCGCGGCCTAAGTGACTAGATGTAGTGACTCTAACATCTTGTAGAGTCACTGCATCTAGTCACCTAGGCCAGCTGGTCGATCAGAGTACCGCAAACCGCCGCCATATTGGGGCAGAGAAGGATGATTTTTAATAATGCACAAATTAAAACCACATTTTACGTTATTTGACATATTAGAGGTTTGATCTTTCAGAATAAGAAAAACCTTTTAAAGTAAACGTGAATTTGATTAAATTCAATACAGAACAAATAATAATCAATTTCGTGCTTTGTTTGCCCCAATATGGCGGCGGTTTGCGGTACTCTGGTCGACCAGCTGGCCTAGGTAACTAGATGCAGTGACTTTAACATCTTGTAGAGTCACTGCATCTAGTCACCTAGGCCAGCTGGTCGATCAGAGTACCGCAAACCGCCGCCATATTGGGGCAGAGAAGGATGATTTTTAATAATGCACAAATTAAAACCACATTTTACGTTATTTGACATATTAGAGGTTTGATCTTTCAGAATAAGAAAAACCTTTTAAAGTAAACGTGAATTTGATTAAATTCAAAACCTCAGTTGAATGTCGAAGGAGTTCTTCCACATGAAAGTTGAGTAAATGTTTCTATAACGAACAGGTTATATAGAAAAAAAGAAATCTATGAGGTACTAAGGTATCTATTACGGAGAACATCCCTAACTAAAGTACCGGAAGAAAGAAAAATCTTCATAGAACCTAAGATAAGAGCAAGACAAGGAAGTAATAGGGTTTTTGTAAGGTATAAGAAGTTAATAGTGAATAGAGAGAATTATGCTATCGAACAATTAGAGACGGTTGATAAAGACCATCAGACGCCAGTGATACCAATATCAACAGAGATAACAAAAACAAAATCTAGAATAGTAATCACAAAGTAATCCAGAGCTCTTCGCAAGAAAAGTATTGAAGAGATAGAGAGATTTGGCCTATAGAATTCGATGCAGATACCAAAAAATTAAATAGATACTAGGTGGATAAACTAATATATGAGTGTAACCAAAGTCAAAGTAAAAGGATAAAAAATACGTAATTAAAAAAATAAGTTTCATAAGCATGCGTGCTCTATCAGAAGATATAATAATTAAATAACAATTTTAGTATGAAATATAATATAAATACAAAGATTAGTTAAAGTTTCACAAGCTTTATTAATATCTTAACTTGACAATATTGTTTCGACACTTTGTGTCATTATCAAAGGTAGATAAGATTGATAAACAAACACGTTGCTAAGGATAAATACATACAGAAAATAGGTAACTAGATACAATACATAACAAAAACTAAATATCTAACACTTCTAATTACTAAGCTCAGTTTGTTCATTCATTAAAGGTACTGTGCGTTTATGTCTGTATATTTCAAAACTGTAAAATGTGTAATTTGTGTTTGTTGTTGCAAAAATGTAAGAATTTAATCTTGTTTTGAGGTGTCATTGGGTGGTTCTGTTCCAAAATGTGTTTGGCATAATTCGATTTTTCTGGATGTTTAAGTCTATAAGAGCGTACGTGTTCTTTGTATCTTATGTCGATTGAATTGTTCTTTTTGTAACTCGGTTTATATTGGGCAAACACTTAGAAATTTAACTTAGAAAGAAACTCCAGCACTACCAATTGAAGCATCCGAAACAAAGCATATTTATGCCGCAGCGTTACCAATATAGCGCTTTTTTGCTAAAGTGCCGTCGAATACATCCAATCATAAATACACGCTTATTATTCTTGGGTTAGCACAAGCTTCTTATAGCATAATATGAGTTATTTCGAAGTTCCACATTATATTAGGTAAGGCATATAAAGTTCTAACTTAATTTATAATTAGTGAAACAAAGGAATATACGGTTTTGTTCGTGTTCCTTTGTTAA
This sequence comes from Agrypnus murinus, assembly GCA_929113105.1. Taxonomy (NCBI): domain Eukaryota; kingdom Metazoa; phylum Arthropoda; class Insecta; order Coleoptera; family Elateridae; genus Agrypnus; species Agrypnus murinus. Next base: position 170,849,815 of record OV816026.1, on the reverse strand, counting down.
AATTGCATCATCATTCATCATTGATTTTTATTTTCTTCGTCAGCAATTATACGCCTACGCCACTGATACAAGCAGTGTGAGTGGGCTGTGGCTCTACTTACGCCAAAGGTATTCTGATATCTACAAATTTAAAATATTGGTAACTTTTACCGTCAATACTTACTTTAGCCACTCTGACACAAATAGTTTGACAGTGTAGAAAAATACTGTCCAAATATTGCTGGTGACTAATCAAAATTAATTAATTTTCTATACGTTTACGTTATATTCTTGCATTTTTCTGCCAAACAATGGCAGACAACAACGAAAAACTGGAACAGTTCATAACAGTAACTGGAGTAGATTCAGAAAGAGCCCGTTTTTATATGGAATCTTCAGCTTGGCAACTAGAGGTTAGATACTTTATCAATTGATTATATTTTTAAATATTAATGCATTCTGTTAACGTTTGATAGGTAGCTCTTGCCAGTTTTTATGAGAATGATGGTGAAGTAGATGAACCGGCTCCTGTTAATGAAATAGCCGATAGCCCTACTCCATTAGAAACATCTTCCACTCCTACGTCTGAAACAGCTAAACCAAAGTTGAGATCTAAAAACACCAATTCTAAATTTGCTACAATACATACTATGAACAGTTCTAGCGAGGATGAAGAGGAAGGACAAGCTTTTTACGCGGGTGGTTCAGAGCATAGTGGTCAGCAAGTATTGGGCCCTCCTAAAAAACGTGATATAGTAGCAGATATGTTTAAAGCTGTTAGGGAGTATGTTTATTTAAAAAGTTAAAATGTCTTAAGAAATGTGTTATTAATCTTTTTTTTTTATTTAGGCATGGAGTAGAAATTTTAGAACCTAGCCCCAGTGGATCAAGTGGAGGACCAGTGTTTAGAGGAACTGGATACAAACTAGGTCAGACAGCATCTGATTCAGAAGCGATTCCTGGAGCACCTGAACCTCAAAGGCCTGAGCACATAACTTTGAAGTTATGGCGTGAAGGATTTAGTTTGGACAGTGGTGAATTACGACAGTACACTGATCCTGCTAACAGAGACTTTTTAGAAAGTATTCGAAGAGGTGAAATACCAAATGAATTAAGGCGAGGTTCTGCAGAAGTACGTTTTTTAGATCTAAATAGTTATAAGGTTTTATTGATATTTATTTCCAGGTTCATTTAGCAATGGAAGATCACCGAATGGAAGCTTTCAAGCAAGAGTCTGAAAAGAAATATTTGAAAGCATTTACTGGACCAGGTCATACCTTAGGAAGTCCTACACCAGCAGCGGTTGGTGCTCCTGCAATTGAAGAGAAAGATTGTGTGTTAAACGAAGCACGTGCTAAGCAGAATTTAGCATTAGACTCCAATCAACCTACCACAAAGTAATTTATAATAAAATAATTTTAATTTAAAAATAAAAATAACATAATTTGTCTTTACAGTATACAAATTCGTTTAGCTGATGGATCAAGATTAGTCGGTCAGTTTAACCACGGACACACATTAGCAGAAGTTCGTACATATATAATTACAGCTAGACCACAGTACGAAACCCATCCTTTTGTTTTACTATCAACATATCCTTCTAAGGAATTAAAGGACTCTGAAACATTAGCTGAAGCTGGTTTACTTAATTCTGCTATAATGCAGAAGCTTAAATAATTTATTTTTCGTTAGATGTATTTTTTAACTATTTGTATTCTTTAAGGATTAACTAACTTTTCAAAATAAATAACAATAAATTATTATTCGACTCTTATTAAGTTTCATTACATGTGTTTCTATATAGTATGTCGAACACTATTGTCAGTGGCGTAGCTATCGTAAAGTGGTGCAGTGCTCCGGGGGCTCTTGGTCAACCCTAATGCTCCTTCCATCAGAAATAATAGTTCAACCAAATTATTTGAAAATAATAAATTTAATTAATATTGTTAAGTAGCTGTTCAAAAACTTCATGCGAGAGGTTAGTAATCAATGAAAATGTGGAGATAACAATCGTTATAATAATTGTACTAGAATATACTGCCCTGCTAAGTAAAAAGTCCTATCTGCAAAACATCAACTCAGAAATATACCACATCTTTTCTTAGCTCACATTAACATTCTATATAGTACATTTCTACATTGCAGTTTTGCAGATAGGACTTCTTCGCTTAGCAGGGCAGTATAATAGGGTAGTTTTACAATTTTGAAACAACGTTTTTACGTTCTACATAATTAGTAATAACTCTTATGTATTTTTTTCAAAATTTGTTAGTAAGATATTCAATTTACAATTTTAAATTTTTTTGTCCTTTTCTAGTACATCATCGTCCTCGCATGCGCTGTATTAAAACTAAATATGTAAGTTGGCAATACGAAATCATTTGACAACTGCGTTGTGTTTATATTTACGTGCACATGTTGATAACTTGATACTTTGAATCAGCTGTTGTTTTATTATACGTGTTCAGTAAAACAAGCAATGCGACGGCCGTATTTATTAATTTTTATTAATATACGTAAATGACTAAACAAGTTGCTTAGCATGTTTTATTCAAGGTTTATTAATATTTAATATGGATTTCAAGAAGTGTTTTGTGCTGTCATATACAAACGCGTCTTTGAACAGTACTCAAGTTTTATTTTATTTTCTTTTGAATTTTTTATCGGGATCCGAAAAAACGTGGTGGTTGGCCGTTAGAAGAACTAACATTTTATTATGCAATTCTGGTACAGTACAGTATATTATCTGAACGCTTTTATAATTTATTTCGTGCATGTTTTTGCTTGTAGTTTGACTAAAGACGGTCTTCATTAACCCTTTTTCTTTTAAGCAATAGGTATACATACACATGAATGGACCTTGCTTTTAAGTAGAGTCACTCTATATTACTTATAAGAGTTCGGCCAACGCGGGAATTGACGCTGATTGGTTGGATCCATTTGCACTAATGCCAATTTAAAAACACGAAGTTTGACAAAATTAGGTAATAATAAGACAGGTTTTTCACTTTCTCATAAATTTATGTGGAAGTTACTTGCTATGGTTACAACTGTTTCTACAATTGTATCCATGGGATAAATAATTTGTATCCATAACAATTAACTGCGAAATAAAGTTAAAAGGTGGTGAAAATATCGCCCTTAATTTGACAAATAATATGATGTTTAGTAAATCGAAGAATTTTAATGTATTTCTCTTGTGTACTTCAGGTTTTTAAGAAATATAAATTGCAATTGAAGGGTTGATGTCAAACACGGCATTTGTCAAAAGATTATAACCCTTAGGAGAACCAAAAACTAATGTAAGGCCAGAATTCGTATTATTTGGAACTATTTGCAGTTTATGAAACATTCTTACACAATCCAAAAATCTGTGGTTTTTGACGAAAATTTGCAAAACAGATTTTGTTACTTTTTTATTAAACATAAGATACTTTTTAATTAGAATATATCGGTCTGGCAGATTTAAAAAAGTTAAAATATATACTTTTTTAAACAAAAGATTCATATCTCTAGCACGAAAGAAAAAATATGTGTAAGCACTACTGTTGTCGCCCTCGACAATGTCATCTGGGTCTTCATTGGTGTCCAGAATATCATAGAAACCACGGTATTCTCAATTAGATAATACTTCACAAAGGGCTTGAAGATCTTTTAGTTTTGCATGATTGATCTCGATAGGTACAAGTTGTAATTCACTAATAATATGGAGTCTTGCTTCAAATTATGCATTGTCTCCAAGTTCCAGAATAGCTATCTCTTACTTAGGTATTCTATAAATTTATTTGTTCCAGAATAGCTATCTCTTACTTAGGTATTCTATAAATTTATTTAACACAAATATGTTATTGCCTGAATGTATGCCATACATTTGCGAAGACTTTAGTGGAATAGGTGGTCGAGGATTCTTTACAAAAAACTTATCAGTGGGCAGTTTGAAGTTAAAAATATCTTTCTTAGTCGGTCCATTTGATAAAATATGCAAAATATGTTACTGAGTGATAACTCTGAAATAAAACGATTTAATAAAGCAAAATATTTTCACTGCTTTTCAAGTGTTTTTGTTACGGAAATAATTCAAATGGAAATTGACTTACTAGAGCACAAGAGACATTAACAGTTTTTTTTGTAGCAGAGAGTAGTTTCTTTTCTCAATTTTGCAAATAAAATATGAATATATATTACTCTATTTAGGAATTGTATTATATATATTATGTAATTAGGAGATCAAGCGATACTTTAAATCCGAGAAGATATATTATAACGCCGAGGCACCAGCCGAGGCGTTATAACATCTTCGAGGATTTAAAGAAGCTTGATCTCCGTATTGCATAAGTTGTTTTATTTTATTTCGTATTTCAATCCTAATTTCTCCCTTTTAAAATTCATCCGAATTTATTGTATTAAGAAGCAAGTTGCCTTGTCTGTGTCATCATACCGTAACCAAGGAGATAAAAAGCAGCATGTCACGTGTTGCTGTTATGCTGCTAAAGATCAAATGATTTACGTTGTCAACAACAACGGAGATCAAGAACGTCTTGAACTCCGGTGTCATTGACGACAGAGATAAAGATATACCTTATTTTACTAATAATTGTGGTATATAAACAATTGTTTGAAATACGAAATGAAATAATAGTTATTTATGGTACAAGTGAGTTAAGTAAGATATTATCCACGAACGAAAAATTTACCCTCGAGGGCCGGTAGGCCCGAGAGGGTTAATTTTTCTGAGTGGATAATATCCTTAACTCACGCGTGCCATACAGAATTTTATCCAACACCTCTTTATTTAAGTTTAAACATCGAATTTGCAATGTATAGTTAGTCTGTAGTTTTGACGGTAATACTCGACCACGATGACTGGATTTTAATAATATTAAGTAACGTAAGCTTGTGATTGGTTGTTATCTTTGAAGGAGTGAGTTTTTTAAAAATAACCCACGTTGCTAGGGGCAACGTAGGTTATAATGTAACATAAGAGTAAACAATCACTTATTTAAAATGACCATAGTAAACATGGTATTTATATAGAGGTGTTGGATAAAGTATATTAATCAATTCAAATAAGCTATGGTAAATTATAATGAAGTAAATGTCAGGTTATGAAACATTTGACATTTGCCAAGCAAACATAACCAATAATTTTTGGATCCAAAATGGCGGATTGACATTCGCGTTGTCTCAACTCTTATAAGTAATATAGAGTGACTCTACTTTTAAGGGCCCGTTATCACCGCCAGTGTTAATAATAGAAAGCTTCATTAACTATAAACACCTAAAGATGGCGCTACGGTCTTCAAAAGGGAATTAATAGATCACTTTCATTTAGGTGGCGCTGTAATCGATGTTAGGTTAAAGGGACTCTATGTTAGGTATAGAAACATAACCTCACTTTTTCTGACTATTTATTTCTGTAGATTTGATTGTTATTGTAACTGCAAAATGCCTTATAATTGTTGTGTGCCTCAGTGTTCATCTATTACTAATATATATTTAATTAGAAAATGGTTGTTTATCATTAGATCAGGAAAAAAACCAACAAAATATACAAAAGTTTGCTCTAAGCATTTTCTACCAAAAGATTATAAAATTACCAATATGGGTAAGTTTTGTAACTGTAATTTATTTTATATCTAAGCTTACATATTCGACGAACAAAAAGTTCGTCTCTGAATTCGTGAAGTCTGTCTGTCGGTCTGCCGCCTTTTTCCCTGTTGACTTTTTTTGAATCTTATAGTACATCAAATTCTAAGAAACTTTTGGTTGAAACATCTTTTTGTATCTCTTCGGGAAAGTGGTCAAAATGATCACGGAAAATTTCGGTAAATTTTTGAAAAATGAAAAATTTTGTATTTTTTAAAAATTTACGAAAAAATAAACATTTTTAGCAACATTTTTTTTAACGAAAAATTCTGGGATTTTATTTTAGTTTTTATGACGACTAATGTGTTACGTCAACATTAGTTTTCAAAAATAATTTAGTTTTTCTTCAAACGTAAAATAATTAGGTCATATTTTGACTGAGGTGGCTGCGGAAAAATGCAACTTCTCCACCGGCGACAGTTTTACTTTTCCTTTTCCCTCCATGGAGGAAAAAGTGTTGAATTTATATCTGTCAAAACGTTTTTGTTGTATAACAATCGAAACTACTCGCATTTATTAATCGCCTACTACATTTCTAGTATTGTATGCATAAATCAAACCCAGAGCTGAGTATCAAAAACAAAAACATGGCAGCTTTATAAAACATATTTTAAAGCGTTTGAAGAAAAAATAGTATATTTAATTTGGAGGCGAAGTGACTTTTCATGGCTTGCCTTCTATTACCCGCCTCACTACGTTTGCGTAAAAACTCAGGCGCGCCATGAAAAGTCATACTTCTCCTCCGCAAGAAATAATATACTATTATTAAGTATATAGTTGTTTGTGTTCGTCATGGCAATGCTAGCTCTCCGCATTCTCACTAGTTTATTTTTAGGACAATGGAAAATTCTTAATTACAGAACTGCAGTTTCCTCTCAATGTTTACCTGTAAGAAAATTTGACAAGGGTCACATCAGAGAACGATTTAATACTACCTAATACAAAATTAATTAATTTATTGATGTCTCTACAATTTTAAGATGTTCTTTTTTTATGTATAGCAGTGAGCAAATTTAACTGAGATTTTTAATTTTTAAATGTCAAGGAATAATTTAAGGTAGTTTAAATCAAAAAGGGGAATATAAAACTGCTAAATATCAGTGGTTCTTGCTGGTTTTAAGAAAAAGAAAAGTATTACTATATTAAAGTATTGAAAATATATATTTGTTTTAAGAAATTAATCAGGACTAATTAAGAGTGAACTAGTTTATTCAAAAATTAACCGTCACATGCTCTTAAGTAAAGAAAAACAACATTTACTTCGGGAATTTATTAAATAATAGTCAAAAGATTACGAAACTCGTTGAAACTTCCCGCTTTTTTAACTCGATCCGCCTACAGCGCGTTACGTGAGCAAAAGCCTGAACTAAGAATGATAGTTGTCATTTACCAAAATGTTTGAATAAACGCGGGATATGACCTTTTTTTAGTTCATAAAGTTCTTTTATACTGTTGTATATTCGGGCATTTTTATCTCAAATAACACTTGAACGATAATTTAGGAAGTACACCTTACCGTTTTTAAAAGCTCGCTAGCTATAGTTTTGTTTTTATAATTTTACACTTCTTTATTAGTTAAGGAAATAGCTTTTGTAATTTTGTATTTACTATAAAGCATAATATAAACTAGATAACACTCTTAAGAACAGATCTCATGCACAATAAATGTAAACTAAGTGCAATTTTTAAAAATTGCAATGAAATTCTTCAGAGCTGTTTATGCGGTACTTTACCTACGCGATAACGGAGCAGGGTTGCCAGAACTTAAAATGAAAAAGTATTGACAGGAGTTGCAGAATGTAACAGATTTCGCCAAAAAGTACTAGAAGTTGTCAAGAGAGGGAACTCGGGGAACCTTATAAAATAATTCGTCTTTCAAAAATATTTAACTTTAATTTTTTCCGGGGATTTACCCAATTTCGCTTCAATACATTTACCCTAGGGGGTTCTAAAATAATTTCAATGTTCCTGTTATTCGTTATAGTTATCTGTACTTACTTCGTTGGTCCCCTACATACTAATAGATGGTGATAATGCAACGAAACGAAAAAAGCCTGCGAATAAAAGAAAGAGGAAACGGAAAACAAACAGTTGATAATTTTCGATTGAAAAAAATTAAAATATTTATTTTTGTAGAAAGGTAATAGATTTTTGGTGAAAGGTAATGAGGTAATATATCATACTAATAGGTAATAGATCTATTACTAAAGTAATAGCACTGGCAACGCTGTAACGGAGCCTTAAGAGAAAACGTGGAACACGTACGCTTTGTTTAAAGTACAGCAGCTGATTTGACCGGGTCCCGTCGCGTCTTACGTTCGGTTTATCTGCTCGTCGCTGGCAGATTTCCAGTATTGCCAATGTTACGAATGCAAATCGCGTTCCATTTTGGATAGTATGATGACGTCAGCGGTGTAGAAAAGGACGGGAAATATTTAAACTTTAAATTCGTATTATTAAGTTATTGTAATACATTTATCGATTTTATGTGGACCTGTTCATTAGATAACTGTTGTACTAATAAAATTATACAAGTTATGTCAAAATTTAAATTTCATGCAACGACCCTATTATGTATTTAAGGTTGATTCAGGCCAGCGATAGCGGAAGCGAATCCGCTCCCAAATCGCTTTTGATCGTTTTAAATGGGATGATTCGAAGTAAAATCGCACGCGGAGAAATCCAGGCAGCGGTGAGCCGGCGGTCTGAGAGCGGAGCTGTTTGAATCGATCTAGAAGCGATTCTTAGCAAGAAACCGCGTGGTTAGAGAAGGGTAGAATTATGATTTTGACTGAAACAGCGCGATACGGTGCAGTCCATTAAGACTGCTGGTGTTACAAATTGAAAGGTAATAAACCCCACGTAAGTATTAAGTGTAAATAACACGGAAGCATTTCATTGTAATTAGTTTTTTATTATTATATTAAAAAGAGGACTCAGTTTTTAAGGAATAGACTTTATTATTTATTAAATGTTATTAAACATTTATATAAAAAAGGAAAGTAATGTATTTAGATGCTTGTTATATATAGGTTGTTACATTTTAATGAATGGAAAGCTGTATTTAGCACATATAAAAATATAAAAAAGTTTTCACACATTCATAAAAGTACACATGAACGTCTGAATTCCTACACTGCAAAACCGTCGCCATCCCGCTACCGCGTGCAGTATGAATGCACCAAAGCGGAAACCGTTCCGCTACCTCCGGTCTGAATCAACCTTAAGAGTTAATCTTGTATGTATAATAGAAGCACAGTTCCCGAAAATGTCGAATAATTTTGATGAAAGGACCCTGCACAAAACAAATGGAAAACAGGGTTCAGTCCAATTGGGCTAAAATTGATGTATCTTGAAGTTCATGACATCCTGATCAAAAGTCCTCATGGGTACAAAATCTGAAAATGGTAAGTTTTTGAGTTATGAAGCGTCAAAGTCTACTGATCAAACGCTCAAAAGTACGAAGTAGAGTTTGAAGTTGTTCGAAATCATCCGAATTATAGTGTTATCATACTCGTGCACACAATTCTCTCACGCAAACAAACACATACTACCTCATTTTTGGTTTTATGTGCATGAAAGTTAAAAAACGTTTTTTTTCGAAAAACTGGAGGGTTGGGGTTCAAACTTGGCAGAGGATATATGGCCATTTTCGACATGTGCTTTTAAAACTTAGGTATATAGAGAGTTATTAAATTAAATTGCAATATCTTCAATTTCCTTATGTTGCATTTGAAAATAATCGAGTCAAAGCATTATGCACACATAGGCAACGAATTATACAGCACGTTCTCTTTACATATATTGCATGGTAAATAAATAGCACTGTATAAATAAATGTTACTTTTAATATTCAACTATTTATTTATAGTTCCTGTCCTAGTCAGGCATATAGGACGTTTTAATGGCTTCAATGAACAACGTTTTAATGATGTCGTGAAACTACGTTTTAATGACGTCTTATATTGACGTCCTTTGACTGTGACATAATGCTGTATCAGTTTTACGATAATTTGACATCATTTTAATCCGTCATTTGACGTCGTTACTGTCGAAAAAACGGCGACATGAAGTCAGTGTGCTGGCTGGGATTTACTCAGACAATTTAATTAATACTATCAAACAATAGGTAAATAATTACGATATTTTTGATAATACACAACAATTAGCAATTTTAGGTTAGGATTCATTCCATTCGCGGCATATTTAAAATTTTAGTTACAATGGGCATTTACGATAATTGAATCGGGTTAACCGGGTTGCTATTTCTGTCACTGTTATTGACATTTAAAGAAAATGACAGAAATAGTAAACGGACTGAACCGCTCCAATTATCGTAAATGCCTAATGTTACAATCATTTAGAACATTTCGTACAACACGACTGAAATGTGGATTGACACCAATAACGAGTGTTGTTCACATGCGGTGGATTCTTATTAAACTTGCGTCGAAATCTGCACACTGCACCTTTTCTCTGTCTGCAAACATATTTTTTTGCAAACCCTTCGATAGATCTCAAAAATCGGACATTTTTGTAACACTGACAAATATAAAATATCTGACATAAAACTCTAGAGTTAGGCATTTAGTTCCTGCTAGTTTAACCACTTATTCATTTTTCGTTTCTCTAACATTAACAGTTAAAATCTCTTTTATGGAAACCCTGTATAACATAATATAAAAGTACAATATAAAAATTTTATGAACTTCTTAGAGAATTCGCAACTGGAGGTGGCCGCGAGATCCGATTTTGCTACTAATGATTGACATTAACCGCCTCACTTTCAGAAGGATCCCACAGACCAACGCGGTACAGCGGGAGCGAATGCGATGCGAAACCAAAGTATGTGACGGGATATCTTAGCATTTACACTCAAGCGATACACCGCACAGGCAAAAGCGGGACTGCAGCGTTTTGGTTTCAGCTCGCTGCAAGCACGATTTTCTCCGCTCCCGCTTAGTTCCCATGCCTTTATTACTAATTATAAACAAGAAAAACTCTGTCATCTACAGAGAAACTATTAGAACTTGTTAAAAAATATCTTGTTTTGTACGATGTAAGTTATGAAAATTACAAAAATGGTAGGAAACGTGATAAAATGTGGAACGAAATAGGGTTAGAAAGAGCTTCTCTTCGTTCAATGAAGAAAGCTTTGCTTAAAATATATCTAATAAAACAATATTCTCGTTACAGGTAAATTGCAAGTACTCCACTAGGTAATCAAAAACCAAACAAAGTTTAATACCACAACGCTTTGGTGAACATGAACATTTATATTTAAGCTCCCGCATTTGACTCACCACTTTCACTCCCGCTCCCGCTGTACCGCGTTGGCCAGTGAGATCCTTCAAGGTCCAGAAATGCACAGAACACTACATACAGACATTATAGTTTATAGTCCTAGAGTTTTTTACTTCGAGAATAGCAAAATTCCCCGTAACGCTACGTTTGGGAAATTATTTTGATTTTAAGGTGAACACGAGTAGTTTAGAAGATTCGCTGCTGCTTATATTCAGAATAGAAACAAATATTTTTTAGAGCCGGCGGTAGACGACTGGTGTCAGTGTATCACTCGTGTTCCAAGGGTCGTGGGTTCGAATCCCACTTGGGGTGACGGGATTTTTCTAATTGGAAAATCCCGCCACCTCAATTATGGGTGTGTGTATTCGTGTTGCATGTCAGATGGGGGACAGATGAACTGTTGGTTCCCCCGTAGTGTAGGCGTGAAATAAAAAAAAAAGTTTTTTTAGAAATTTACCTACTTATTGTTTAGTATTAAAAAAGTACCTAATCTTAAAACAGCTTTTACGCTTTATCACTATTTGAGTATCAGTATTTATTGAAAAAAATAACAGACTATTATAATTCCGTCAATACGAAGTCGGTTATTGAGACACTTCCAACCTCAAAATATTTAAAACTTAAGTTATTCTCGAAAAGGCGGCAAAGTTGTAGATGTGTGTACTAATGTAAAAATAGTGTTTTAAAGTTTATTTTTATATTTAAACTAAATAATGTCCTCAGACGAAGAAGTTAATGATATGTCAGATGATGAAGACGGAGTTCGTGCAGCATCAGATGGAGAAGGCAACCTATCACCAGCCGAAGATGCTGGGAATTTAGTTGAACAATTAGAACATATAGAACCTGTTGAACAAAACGCTGGTGGAGTTGAAAACGAAAATGAAGCTAATGATAATCAAGAAGATGACGAAGAAAAAAAGAAAAAGGAAGCTAAAGTAAAACGAGTTCGGAATCCTCAACCAAAATTAGATGTGGAACGTTTAAGGGGCCCACGAGGATTGTGTATGCTTGAAAAGGTTTTTGAAAATGTTAAATTTAAAGGAAAGGGTCATGAAGAGGCAGACTTAACTGTTCTGATGAAGAATTATGAATATTGGTGTCACCGATTATTTCCTAAATTTCCGTTTGATGATTGTTTGGAAAAAATAGAAAAATTAGGCCATAAGAAATATTTACAAGTAAGTGTATAATTTTAATAATTTATCTTTACTTAAATAATTCTATTTTTATTAGACATACGTTAAGAAAATCAGAATGAATCTGGTGGATGATGAGCCTGTTCATCCTGAACAAGAACTGGTTGATGAAGAAGCAGGTGAAAATGATGATGCTGAAAATCTTCATCATGATGAAGATGATGTTTTTGAAAGATTATTACCTGCACATACACAAACTACGCAGAGTAATGTTTCTGATTCCAATACACTGACGGACGAGCAACTGAGGCATATTCAAATAAACAGGGAGAAAGCACAGAGATTACGACAACAAATGTTACTGAAAAAACAAAAGGCTGTTGAAAGTTTAAATGTTTTTCCAGTAAATCATACTATGGAAGTTGATGAACACAATACAATTCAATCACAAGATTCAGATGATAATAATGCTGACGGTGATACTGCTAATGATTCGTTTCAGTTACTTACAGTTCAAGCAGATGTACATCCAAGTTATGTAGGAATAAGTTCATCACAGAATAAAATTGATGATAGTATAATCTCATCTCAAAATCCAGATATTTTTAATACTTTAGTAGAAAATGAAAAGTTGCCTAAAAGGACTAATAAGGTTCAGATTGAAGTTGATGCTCAACAAAATGAAATCACGTCAGAAATAACCGAACAGGTATCTAACATGATTGATACTGATGAAATATTTTCAGAAAATGCAAATTTCAATAATCAATGTGATACAGTTTCTCATAATACTTCAGAGAATCTTAATTTTGATAAGGGTTTATACGTAGAAAATAGTTTAATGCAGACTGAAACTGGAGCAGATAATTCGGTACAAAATGTAACATCAGAAGCTGTTGAAGAAACAAGACAAGTAGTTGACAATAATAGAGACATAATTACAGATAAGACTTTGATAGTTTCTGATGCCACCAAAAATCAAGACTGTGAAAATATCTCGCGTGATAACTCAAAAAAGGAAACTGCCAAACAAACGAATGATGAAGAACTGAATGAAGATGAGCTCGCTGATTTCATGAGTGAAGATGTTGATGATTTGCTTATCCAAAAAGGTTTAAATAAAGGAAATTTACTAAATGAACCCACAGTTAACCAAAATGGACAAGAAGACTTTGATAGAAATAAAGGTACTTTAGCAATGGATGTTGAAACATGTTTTAATTGAACTTTTTTAAATGTAACTTTTAATAAATAACTATTAGACACTTATTTATTTTGAAACACTTTACGCTTTTAGTAAACTATGTGAAACTATCCATTCCAATTGTTTTTGGTTAAAGGGAAGCGATGCTTCTGGCTTTGTTAAGTTGCAGGCCCAACATTTGTTGAAAGTTGGGTTCCTTATTTGAACCTTATTGCATAGTAAAATTTTTTTACATTTATGAAATCGAGCAATATTGTGACGTCAAAGAAAGCTCATCTGATCAAGAATCTCAAGCAAATTATTTGAAAGTTTAGTTAGCTTAGATCTGACACAGTGGTAGTGGTGTATTCTAAGCATCTTTTTACGAAAATTGTTACAAGTTTGAGTACTTTTCTAGAAAGGTTTAATGTGTATTGGCATTGCCGATATGTTGTTGGTACTTGTTTTGGCAAGTTTAGTTAATACTGGTTTTAGGAGTTTACTTAAATTTATATTACAAAGGTCCTTGTGATGAATCTTACAGATGAAGAATTCTGAAATAGTTAGTACGTCAAGAAGATCAGCTAATATACTGCAAGGATTGCATTTTTCAGGTAAAAATGCAATCCTTGATGAAATTTATTGAAATTTAATATATTTAAAACCAGCTCGGTTAACTGGTTTATTGACAATAGTATGAAATTTTTACTATGGTAGATCAAACCTTGTAACGGATTTGAGGAAGAATTGGTCAATACATACTGTACTATAAAACAGAGTGACTTTGAACATAAGGGTCTTTTTGAACAAAATTACGTTTGAATTTATTTTTGGTGATAACTTCATCAAACTGTGAAATATCACTTTCATTATTTTTTTTTATAATTAGAATAATCTTGTAGAATTCTAATAAAATAAAAACTAATATTGAAAAAAAAATTTTTTATGCATCTCTCAACTTTGCTTTCAGTAAATTACCAACTGCATATAACTATCTGAAACTGCTCGATAACATTGGAGTAATTATTTATGATGACCATAGTCTTTTGTCACCTTGAATTGGAAAACAGAAAAATCTGATGACTGATCGTGTTTTTGATTGCTGTTGCAATTCGCATAAACACACACATACTTTGCTATACCATAGAGTAATCATATATAGAGGAATCACGGCAATTACTAATAGCTTGAAGCATGTATCTTATTGAAAATTTAGTTTAGAAAGTGGTGCTATCTATTGAAAAATGAGTTACTTATTTGTCATCTTTATACGTTTAGCTTCTTTGCAAACCATGTTACAATTAAATTGTAGCCCACACGCTTGGATATTTTATCAGTACAAGCATTTTTTTGTTTCAGGCCTTCAAGATAAAGAATAAATAAATTTATAATTCCATGTGAATATATTTCTTGTTTTTATTTAAACAGGGCAGACGTCTCGAGACGTTTATCCACTCATTATCAAAACTAATAAATAATTATACTTCAATCTAAATACTCTGTCGTATTATTTCTAATTAAGTTACATCAAATTACGTCATAAGTTGTATTACGATTACGAGGTATAAATCATTATTTCCTACTCCGTGTCGAAACTGTAACGAAATGGTAGAAACTAGGGAAAGGGATAAAAAGGCAGGAATCAAAGAAAATCACATCAATTGTTAAAAAAACTGATGGCAAACTTTTACTGTTACTGTTATCCTCTGGCGACTTTTTGAGTTACCGAAGAATTTACATAACGAAAAATTTAACAAATTCTAACAGTTCTTAAGCGTTTACATTTTTATATAGTATACAGAGTGCGTCTAAAGCCTAACGCGTGGGGGGCGTTAATTTCTAAACTGTTTAACATTTTTCTTCCAAATTTTAAGGTCATCTATTAATAAATACTACTTTCCGACACATCTCTAATCAATTTTTTCTCTAAAATGGCGAAGCAGTGCAATCTAAGAAAAAATTTTGAAAGGAGGTTGAGTAATATCTCATTTTAAAGCTCTTCTAATTCTGAATACGATCGTAAGATTTTAAAGTTACCAATTAAAAAACGAATGAACTACGCGCGAGAGAATGGAAAAAAATTATTACGAAATTGTATGTAATTTGAAATAATGATAAATTCAATTCAAATTCAACATTTTTATTAAAACAAAAGGGTAATTATCAATAATTATTATTAAAGAAAAGCCGAGAATGTTCGTATTTTACCTCTCCATGCACAGTAGGGAGGTCCAGCAAAAAAGCAAAGTCGGAAATCTTATGATCTCACCCCCTAGGATTATTGTATATCGAAAAATAGAATCCTAGAAAATCAATATTTTTCAACCGGACTACTCTGTTTCTCTTCAGAAATGTTCAGAGAATGACATCCAATAATTTATTTATCAAAATCCTTTATATTAAAAAATAGTAATAAATATTCTTTAACGATTTTTTCGTGTTTCTTCCATTTTTTGCAAGTCTGTAAAAAATAGTACATAAAGAAATTTAACAAATAAATTATTGGATGTCATTCTCTGAACATTTCTGAAGAGAAACAGAGTAGTCTGGTTGAGAAATATTGATTTCCTAGGATTCTATACCAAATCTACGAAAACGTGTTTTTTCCAATTTAAAATACATGGGAAACTTTAAGGGCTTTGAGGCACCCCTAAACATCGTTCGATTTCAAAATAAAAAATAGGGGTACCTTTTTTTTGATATACAATAATCCTAGGGGGTGAGAGCATAAGATTTCCGACTTTGCTTTTTTGTTGGACCACCCTAATGCACAGGGTCCATAAATGTCTAAAAGCAAGCTTAATTCTAGAAAGGTAGATCATCGCATACATTTCCACCATAGCATGAGCCAGAAACACTATATAATACTTTTACAAAAGTTGTACCAACGCGAATGTCAATCCGCCCTTTTGGATCCAAAAATATACATTGCCATTACCTAACTTTACTGTTTTATAAACTAAAATATCTTTTTAAGCTTTTTTAGACATTTATAGACCTTGTCTATGCAGTTGTGTTAATGTCATCTTCATTCCATTACTGTAAAACAGCGCACATGCTCTTTATACTTTATGTCAGTATTTTGAAGTGTTTGTCAATATATACCGAACTACAAAAAGAGCATTGCAAATATAGTGTATTCTGTCTATAGCATTATATAAAAATGAAAATCTCTCTCTGCCCCCCTCCCTCCCTCCCTCTTTTGAAATTTTGAATCTGTAGAACGTTCTTAGCGTTTACAATCTAGAAGCGATGCTGCGTCAGTGAAAATAATTCAGTAGTGTTATGGCAAAACATGTTATCTGCCATTTTTGTGATTTTAAACGAGAAGCAAAAACAATTTTGTATTAGTATGTATCAATGTAGTACATAGTGATATTCAAAAGTAATTTTTTAAAAATAACTAAAGTGAAAGTGTTAGTAATCTAGTGGTCTAGTAATTTATAATATAAAAATATAAGAATCTAGATAGATAGAAAGAGATTGTAACAATACCATAAAATAAATTAGTTGCGTTTGACTTCTGTTGTATTAAACTATATAACTTAAAATATATAACAGAATATATATAAAACATGGCACAGTCGGTAAAGAACTAACAAAGAATCTAAAGAAGAAAACGAATAGTGCAGGACTCTGATAAAATAGTAAGAAATTGTGAAAGTTTGACAGTATTTAAAGTCAACATTCATAAAACATAAGTGTCAAATAAAAACTTATAAAATGGAATTTAATAAGCCGTCATCTTTAAAATTAACTGGAGATCTGACTGGAAATTTTAGATATTTTAAATCTGAAATAAATGTTTATTTTATAGCAACAGAAACTGTAGCAAAACCTATTGATGTACAGGTAGCAAGATTAAAAAGTTTAATGGGATCAGAAGCTTTGCGACTATAAGAAACAATTACACACTTAAAACCAGAAAAGGAAACGGTAGAATCAATTTTAAAAGTATTAGAAGATCACTGCACTCCAAAAAGAAATGAAATTATGGAAATTTATAAGTTTTTCAAAAGAAAACAAGCACCAAGTGAACCGTTTGAACGTTACTATGCAGATTTACAAAAACTAATTAAAAGTTGTGAATTTGGTAAACAAGAAAAAAGCCCAAATAGTACTAGGAATTACTTCGCAGAGTGTACAGGAAAGGTTATTGCGTGAGAATCAAGATTTGGAAAAAACTGTCACATTTTGCAAGTCAGTAGAAATGGCTGATAAAAACATGAAGATAATAACAGGAAATATACAAGAGGATCAAGGAATACTTCAAATCAGAAAGGAACAGATTGGAAATAAATATTCTAATATTAAAAGAAATGATAATTCTAATAACAGTAGAGATGAGCCAAGAAAAAATTAAAGAATTTCAAACTCAAACTTTAAAAGATGAAGTATTAAATGAAGTAAAAAATTGTTATCAAGAAGGATGGCTTAATAAATGTGAAGCAGTTGGAGAATTAAAACATTTCTTTAAATTGAGAAATGATATTTTTGCAGAAAATGATTTAATTTATTATAGTGATAAGTTAGTAGTACCAAAAGCATTAAGAAGATCTATAGTAAGCATCCTGCATGAAACACACTTGGGTGTAAATAAGACTAAAGAAATTGCAAG
Organism: Agrypnus murinus; assembly: GCA_929113105.1. Classification (NCBI taxonomy): domain Eukaryota; kingdom Metazoa; phylum Arthropoda; class Insecta; order Coleoptera; family Elateridae; genus Agrypnus; species Agrypnus murinus. Next base: position 170,831,946 of record OV816026.1, on the reverse strand, counting down.
AAATAATCTATATTGGCCTGCTATGCTATCTGACATTGAGAACTATATTAACAATTGTGCAATTTGTATGAAATATAGCAAATCGAAAATTAAAGGACCACTATTATGCCATGAAATTCCTGATATTCCCTCGGTCGGAGTCGGAACAACCGAATTTCATTTTATAAATACGAATTTAAAGTAAAAGACTTGGAGATCAATGTCTGAGAAACAGAATTTCGACTCTTAAATCAATCCGACTTGAAAGTCGAAATCTCAAAGATGAAAAGATTCTGATTTTAATTTTCAGAAATTCCAAGATAATATTTTACAACCTAATTCCGAATTGTAGCCAAAATCTCCATCTTAAATTTGCAACTCAGAAGTTATACAACTACAGAGATTCCGACTTGGGATGCAGCATTTAAACGATGTTGTAAATAAACGTTTTACATTAAAAATACACATTTAAAAGCGTATGTGTATGTACGGTACTTGCTTAGCACCAGAAGTTGCTGAATTTGTTAACGCACTTCATGATTTATCTCACCGAAGCGCTTCTGTATATTCTCTTATCAACTTTTATTGGTGGTGGGACACGTAAACAGTAACGTGAGTCATTCGCTTTATGGTGCATATAAATTAAAAATGAAAACGATATAGGATTATAAGAGAAATGGTTTCATAAATTTCTGGAGAAGCGTGTAAATGTTTAATTTTCGATGGTTTAAACTTTTGTTACATCCCTAATTCCGATTTAAATGTTCGAAAAGCCAAAAATAACAAGCATAGCTCTTTTACGCCCTGCCAGTTGTGAAAAAATTTTTATTTGTACAAAAATTAAATTTAATACTTCTGGGCTACCCTTAATTGATTAGTCCCAACCACCTTGTAATGTAAATTTTAATAATTATTATTATTACGTTATGGTTAGAGATACCAACTTCCAACAGTACACAAGTCTTTAATAGAGATAAAATGCACACTTAATATCTAATATAAATTAATTTTTTTATAATATACTATGTATACACAAAAAATTATACAAATATTTCCACAACCAGTTGAAAATGCCAAGAAGGATGGTTTAGGGCAAGGCAAGAAGGTTGCAATAAATTTCTGTGTATCGCCAAGAAGTACTAGACAAGGTGATCTTTTTGATATTGCATACCATAGAACAAATTACGGTTGTAATTGCCCAATCACTAGATTCTGCAAACAAGCAAACACTCTGCCGAGTCATATTGATATCTTTGCTGTCATATTCCCAATTTAAAAACATTCTTAGAAAAATGTAGTGATTATTTCATTCTACTTCGTTTTTGACCAATCGCAAGGCTTTATTTCTTGGATTACAGCGATAATTCGATAATTTTTTATTGTCCTTTTCGACTGTTTTTATCTTCGTGACAACGCTGAAAACTAGTGTCACATGTGTCCCATTTTTTACTTTCATGTCAAATACTAATCTTTATGTTAATAAGTAGATGCTTAAATAAACAACTGTATCATGAAATAATCTTACCGAATTACATGCTCGTGCTTCTGAAATTATCACTTGTAATTACACGAGTGCTTCGAAATTATCGATTTGTAATACGAAGGTTGATTAGCAACCACGAGTGTCATTTTTTGACGTTTTAATTTCCCGACGTGCAACGGAGGGAAATTTGTCAAAAAATGACACGAGTGTTGCGTTTTAATCAACTTGAGTATTACAACAGATAATTTCAGAAGCACGAGCATGTAATTCGGTAAGATTATTTCATGATACAGTTGTTTATTTAAGCATCTACTTATTAACATAAAGATTAGTATTTGACATGAAAGTAAAAAATGGGACACATGTGACACTAGTTTTCAGCGTTGTCACGAAGATAAAAACAGTCGAAAAGGACAATAAAAAATTATCGAATTATCGCTGTAATCCAAAAAATAAAGCCTTGCGATTGGTCAAAAACGAAGTAGAATGAAATAATTTGTTGTAATACTCAAGTTGATTAAAACGCAACACTCGTGTCATTTTTTGACAAATTTCCCTCCGTTGCACGTCGGGAAATTAAAACGTCAAAAAATGACACTCGTGGTTGCTAATCAACGTTCGTATTACAAATCGATAATTTCGAAGCACTCGTGTAATTACAAGTGATAATAATTTGTGATATGACTTTATATTTTAATTATATATTTATACTCAATTTTTATATTAGTAATATTTAAATGTAAATGGTGAAATCCGTAGAATAAATTTATTATATATTATATTATTTATTCATCCCTTTTTGTTTGTTTACGTTTCAAATATTCTTTCATTTTTTTTCATTTCATTTTTATTATTATTTCAAAGGTTGTAACTTAGGTCCGTTGCTTTTTAATATATTTATAAATGACCTAAGTAAAGTTTTATTAGCTAATAAATTATTTTACGCAGACGATTTAAAACTTTTTACTGAGATTTCCTCTGTAGCAGATTGTCTAAAATTACAAATGGATCTTGACACTGTTAATGAATGGTGCAAATCTAATAAGCTTTCTTTAAATATATCCAAATGCAAAACGATGTCTGTTACTAGAAAGAAAGATACTCTCTCATTTTGCTATAACATCAATGGCCATCCATTAACACGGGTATCTCTAACAACAACATCTTGGTGACATTTTCGATGAAAAGTTAACATTCAAGGAACACTATGGTAAATACAGACTGCATGAAGATGTACGGTTTTTTAATTAGAAACTGTAGTATCTTTTGTGAATTACAATCCCTCAGAACGTTATACTTCAGTTTAACTAAATTCAAAATTGATTACGCACTGCTTATTCGGTATCCATATTACGTCAGTGGCCAAGTAATGATTGAATGTATTCAAAAGAGGTTTTTAAAATATCTTTATTTTAAAGAATTCAATGTTTATCCGGACCACAATATTTGCTATACGTCCTTATTAGAAAGGTACAACTTTGTAGACCTATACAGAAATAGATTGTACTACTGTTTATCATTTTTATACAAAATCTTAAATAATTTCATAGATTGCAGTGAAGTTCTATCACAAATAAATATTGCCGTTCTCAGGCCTAGCTCCAGATATTTCCCAGCGCTTTCCTGTCCTATTGCAAAAACCAATTTTATGTTAAATTCCCTGTTTACGTTATATCTAAAACATTTAACTGCTTAACAACCAAGTGTACCCAAAAAACGTGTGTTGTTTGTTTAATAAATAATATAATAATGTGATAACTTTGGTTTTAAGTTAATAGTCGAGGAATGTTAAAAACTTACTTACCTAACTTGTTTTGGAAAAAAAATTTTTTTAATTAAATTATTTCACATGTTGTACGTGAAAAATTAATTTTGGAGAAACTGTACATTCAAAATTAATCAAAATAATACCACTTAAGTTTCATAGTATTTGAACTATTTTCCCAAAATTTTAAGAATATCGTATGTCTAGGGACTAAACTATTACCTCTTTTTTGCCAAAAAAAGCAGTTTTTTTTGGCAAAAAGCAGGTTTTGGGAATAATTTAGTCGCTAGACATACGATTTTCTTAAAATTCTGGGAAAATAGTTCAAATACTATGAAATATAAGTGGTATTATTTTGGTTAATTTTGAATGTACATTTTACACTGTATATTAAAGGTTGGGATGCGCGGAGCAGACCACACGGCGCTCACCCTTAAAACTAGCTGGACTCTACCCAATCCCAGGATCCCTGGGCAACGGGCGATATAGCCAGAATAAAATTGTGGTAGAGTGTCACGCAAGTGCTCTCGACGGGGACTCATGAACGTTGAGGACGGGGACTCATGAATGTTGAGGAGGAAGCTCTTCTAACATGAGTACCGGTGTGGGTGGATTGGATACTCGCCTGAAGGGGAAGCCAAATATGGTGCACCGCTGGTCACCCGCTGTTTGGACAAGCCTGATGGAATGGGAATTCAAGTGAGGTTTATCCTGGTCGGGGAGGGGGGGCAAGCCCCGGCCGATAGGAGACTGCATGCCACCAGCCAGAAGGATTCAGAGACGAAAGTATGAAGATCACGCCATGACTGTCAGTTCCAGTCCAGTGATCCGAAGAAATTGTCTCGAGCCGCTGGACTTAAGGGGTATTGAAGCGAATACATAGCCTCTCAATGCTCAAGACAACTTCACCTCCAAAAGGTACACACCGGGGTTCTACATAGTTAGTTTGCTAGTAGAACTAAACGAAGCTCTGACGAGGGCACACCTATAACTTGGTAGACCGGGGTGGCATAACCGTTCCAAGCCTGCCACATTGAGGTTGGTTTCGGTCAGGCAGTGGTCCCAAATCGTGGGGAAAGTCCGAAGCTGCACTAGAGGCCGTCTCCTATGCCGGGAGAAGGGGTCTCGACGAGTGAGTACATTTATAACTCCGGTACTAGCCTGGAGAGCTAGTAGAGGTCTGGATAGGTATACCTCGCTCCCACCAGTGTGTACTGGTAGCTTCTGCAATAGCATTAGCGCGCTAATTGAGCGTATCTCAATTCGTGTTTCCGAAAGGGGGACCGTGGTGTGTAGCTTCTAGGTACACCACGTTAAAATAACACTGCCCGCTGCAGTTAATTCTGGGCACAGTGCAGTTACTTACATGTACATTAAAGCTACTGCTAGACACCTCCAAAACTTTTTTCGAATCTCGTCATACAGCAACACTTATCTGAGCTTATTTCAGCAACTTCAAATTAAACAGTGATGTGTTATGTATAAGTGCATTTACATTTATTAAGTATTTATATCATTAACTGTTTTAATGTTAGTTAATTGCATATCCATTTGTGTAGTTTATTTGATTTATTTGTTTGTCCTGTAATTGGGTTTGTACCTGTTGTACCATAAACTATTATTATTATTAAAAATAACTACTAAACAACCGTTACGTGGTTTGGGTATTTCTTGTACTTATTTATAAAACATTTGGCAAATAGAAAGATGCATTTAAATAAAGAATTAAAAACACAATAAAACGGAAAAAGTATCAGCAATGTCTAATAATGGTACAATTATTATTAATTATTATTTAAGAAATAATTCACACATACTACTACCCAGTATAATACAGTATACCATAAGTTGTATATGCCTGAAAAGGAAATAATTTCTTTATTCCTAATTAATAGTAACTACTACGCACACCAGCACTGGCGACATGCTGATTTTGTAGTTATTATTGTTTATCGGTGATGTTGCTGAAAGTCAGAACTACGTTTTTTGGAGTTGTGGGGAGCAGACACATTGACGGAAGGAAATTAGAAAGTGCTAGAGGTATGGAACGATTTTGAAGGCTTCATTTAGCCTCTTTATAAATCCCACTCAATGGTATAACTCTAGAAATCAATATTTTACTTTGGATGATCTTTTAGTTGATATAAACGAAAATTATGAGTAATGAGGAGTTAACATTTTCTTGCAAGTGCAAGTGGTGAGAAGCCTTTGAAATGAGGAGTTTACATTTTCTTAACGAATTGTGCAACTGGTGAGAAGCCTCTGAAATCAGGAGTGTACATTTTCTTACCAAATAGTGCAAGCCATTATTTACAAGCCAGACAGTAATGGGGCATTGTGATTTTTCACTAGTATCTGTTGTATCATCAGCAATTATTGCAAAATAATTTGCACTATTAATTTCACAGAAGAAATTAATTGATTTTGAATAGTTTTTGAATGACCAGTAAAAATATTTTTAACTTCTTCAGCATGCTCGTTCATTTCTATATTGCGCTTAACCAAGCACTCAAATATTTCTTTAAAATTGCCATGATAAACTAAAGTAGTCGATTCATCATGCCTCCGAAATGTTTCTGAAAAATCTCTGACTGCGTAATAAAATTGTAACGTCAATTAAATAAACACATAAGTTGCTGATTTCTTTACATTCTCTTGTTGTATACAATTTTATTTAAATAAATGTGTGTGTTTTTGCAAAGCTTCTATAATTGTAAAAACATTACGTTCAATACATGTAAGACCTAGAAAACTTTTAATAGATTCTTTTGAATCGTTATGTATTTGTACGCCTTTGGAAATTCTTTTCGATCTTTATAACCTGTGTTGTTCCACACATTTCTAACAGTTTTCAGTAACTACTGCCACATAGCCACTTTATGCACATCATACCAAGAATCATGAAAAGCCCAATTTTGTAATTTGTCAGCAGACATAACTTCGATTTTTTGCGTCGTACATTGCTCTAATATTTGTTGCTGTTCTCATAAATACATCATGCGATCATATTGTAGATTCATTTCCGTGCATCTAACAAAACAAAAATTTGTTGCTAATAGCTGCTTAATTAAAATGCCTGACTTTCTTCACTAATATATCTAAATGTTCCCGTGAATACCTTATAAAAGCAGTAAAAGCACATGTTAGTTAAGCATGCATAGCATACAAGTTAATAACATTCAGGATATTTGAAAAGATGCTTTTGAAAAGTAAAACAAAACATGAAAGAAGTCATCTTCAGTAGTATTCGGACGGATGTCGCAATGGTAAAATAACATATTACACAAATCTTATCTTTCATTGACTCACTAAGCTGTGAAATCTCAGCCTCAGTTGTGCCTGTAAGAAGAGTAAACAATAACTAAGTCGCTGCGACGAGCCAGCGAATACAAACAGATGCATAAACTGAAGCTTGGAATTTTTAACTTCATTCATTCTGTTCGCATAATGATAGTTTACTATGCGTTAATGCTATAGTGTTAAAAAATTATTGAAGATAAAATATTTAGTTTTGTTTAGGTGAGGCTCAGCTTCATCTGGCAGGCGCAGTTATTTTTGTGACCACTCTTAAAACATAATCTGCTCATTTCAAAGGCATCACTTGCACTATTCTTTAAGAAAAGATTTTCTTAAAGAATTGTACAAGTGGTAGAAGCCTTTGAAATGAATAGGTAAATCTCATTTCAAAGGCTCTCACTACTTGCACTGTTTGTTAAGAAAATGTAACATCCCCCTTTCGAAGGCTTCTCATGTGCAGAGTTATTTTTGTGACCTCTCTTAAAAGATAATCTCATTTCAAAGGCACCACTTGCACTATTCTTTCGCAAAATGTAACATCCTCATTTTAAAGGCTTCTCATGTGTTGAGCTATTTTTGTAAACTTTATTAAAACATAAACAGTGTCATTTCAAAGGCTTCTCAGCACTTAAATAGTTATTTTTCTATTTTAATAAATAACCAATATGTGAATTGTTACAGATAGTAGAAACAAATCTCAATAAGAAGACTAAAGCAATTCGGGGAAATGTGAATAATAGAGACTGGTGTAAGAGTTCAGATCAGTTCACAGGAACAAATTGTAGTTGTGTAGACTGAATCGTAATCACATATTGCAGGAGTACTGAAGCAGCACTTTAAGACCTCCCATCACTAGGGGTAGATATTTAATTATTTACAATGGTCTACAATGAAATAAAAAAATCCTTAGTGAAAAAAACTAAGATAGTTTATTAATATTTTGATGAACAAAAAAAAGTAACTTATCTTAATCTACTAAGAGAGCACTTTTAATCCTATATTATGATAAATATTAAAATACAAATACTTTACATTTTTACAATAAGTAAGCCTATAATTTACAAAGATTATGTGGTATTTCTGAATTTTTATTTATTTCATCTTTTTTCTTGTAAGGAATGTACGTTCCTATTAATTAATGTTAATATATTATGGTCTTACAGTTTATATTTACTATATTACTGTAAAAGTTGGTCAAAGGGTATCAGGTCTTATTAGTGGATCATCCTTATCTATTGGAGGTGGTGCTGTTGTTACTTTCGAGCTGGTACCTTGTGTTAAGTAGCCTGCTGCCTTTGGTGTACCCGCTGTAACAATATACAAATTAAACCACCAACTTACTTAAAGTACGTATAATATACATACCTGTCAAATAACCAGCCACTGGGGTGTTTGATATAAATAAATCATGTTTCTGATCTTTATAATCTGCCCATACAGTACTCTTATCAAGTATAGCACAAACCCTATCTCCGTACATCAAACTTTTACTCATTGCTTTAAGGGCTTTAACAATTTGTGCTTTAGTCATGGCAGGATTGTCTAACAACTCCAAACGGGCTTCCAATAAAGCAAGAAGATATTGCACAATATCAGCCTCTAAGGCTTGCTTAACTAATTGCTCTTGGCTAGCAGAAAACAAACGGTTGAGTGCTTCGCAAGCTACTGCAATCATGTCTCGGCGTATTTGCATTGCTTGTTTTAATGGCTGCATGCAATCAGTTTGTGCTACTGATGTTATACATACCTAATATTCAAAGAAAAATAATTAAACTTTAAGATATTGGATTTAACATCGTTTTAAATTTACCGAACTGAGTGAGAGTGCATGTAATATTAAAATGGCGCACTTTGGTACAGCGATTTGCTTAAGATTACTACCCATTTGTCTGCAAAGACGCGGTATATGTCCCATAGATGGCACAAGATCGAGTAGTATCGGCTGGGCTTGTAATAAGGCACATAAAGCTGTTGTCCCCATCTCTAGCAGTTCTACCTGAAATTTCAAGAACAAGAGTTTGTAGGCTTAAATTTTTAATTAAGTATGTAAGTAGGTTTAATTCAGAGAGCCGTATCAAGAAATTTCCAAATCCTTAAAAGAAGATGTTCTCAAATCATCTCAATCTATCAATAGATATAATTAAAAAATTTAACTTTAAAAAATATGCAGTTATGTTATAAAGAATCTTATACAGGGTTAGCAGAAAAGGTACGGAACTGTTGTGGAAATCACAAATCTGTGACAAGTGGATTGTATTAATTAAAAAATTAAAACACTTGAATCTGAAATGTCATTTTTAGTAATAATGTTGAATAAGAAGCAACATAACCACAAAAACAAGACAGGATAATCTCGAGGACGCTAAAGAATTTTGCGGATGAGGTATACATAAATTTTATGTGCATTCGTAAAAAAATTTGTAATTACAAATTCCATTGCTTTTAAAAACCGATAGCTTAATTAATTTTACAATGCTTGTAAATAAAATAATAGATTTTATAATAAAGTAGAAAAATAGATATTTATTTTTTAAAAATAGAAGAAATGATAGAAGTACAACGGCTATTTAATAATTTTTTGTACTCCAGTAAAATAAGAAACTCATTTGCAATAGAAGTTTGTATTACTCTATTGTTGTTATACAAAGCCACTCTAGATGGTAACATTACCTTTAAAACTGGTTATTTATGCTGTGTTGTTTGTAAACAATGGGAAAATAAACTATGCTCAGAAGCGTACGTCATTTCTTTTACTTGATTTGTTAAATGTGTTGCCTAGTCAAGTCATGTAATCTGCTAAAGACTGTACGTTACACTCCCCCTATACTGCCCTGTTAAGCTCAAAGGCAGTAACTGCAAAACTGCAATGTAGAAATTACTATTGTAACGTTACGTTTTTATCGGCTTTCAAATAATGCAATTTCGTATGCATATTTAATAAAAAATCTTAAATGCGGTCCTGTGTATTTACAATGCTCTTTTAATTTAAAATTATCGCTGGTATTCTGTACAAATAAACCCCATCAAATATATTAAAGGTCATCTTTAAAGAAAACATCCCAGACTAGTGGAGTCGCTTTTATGAAAATTTATAGCCTCCGTCATAGATAAGAGTATTGTTTTCACACGTGTTAGCCTCTATAGTTTCTTGTTCTCGTTAAAAAGGAATATTCTCAAATGAATTTGTCCTCTAAATTTAAAAGGTTAGCGATTTTAGTCGATATGATAGTATAATTTTAAATATTCCCATACACGATTAAGCTCAAATTCTACGAAAAAATATTATTAAACTCTATCTTGCTTTAATTTGTGATTTCCGTTGGACGTGTTTGCCAGCTAGCTTTAGAAAAACAAGCCTTTTGTTCACCGGGTGTCTTGTTCCTTGCATTCGACGCAAATTCAAGTTACTAGTAAAGTCCCGAACTTTTTAAGTTTTCTTTGTGTGGAATAACTGATTTTTATTGGTTCATTTATGCCGCGTTATTTTCCTATTGGTTTATTCTGAAAGTCCACCCCTCTTAAAATTGAGTCTACTATTAAAAATAATCTAAAAATAGAAAGAAGTCGATAGTACACAGTCAAGCTTTAATAAAGCAAGTCGAAGACAGACTTTGATGACGTCAAGTCGAAGACAGACTTTGATACCGTCAGCACGAGCTTGAAATTGGGGTCTGCGCAAAATATTGTTGCGTGTATAGTTCTTTGGATTCCTGTGCTTTTATAACTGCAGAAAATTCATTTACAATATGCATCATTGTATACATATTACAAATATGCATCAGTACAATAGTATAATGAATAATGAGGAAAGAACTTTGAATCTGATAATATCAAATATTAACTGTGATGTAACTAGGGATGAGGTGCCATTAGTGAATATTGATGTACATCATCCTCCTCTCCAGGTAGAAGTTCATTGTAAATTTGAGCATTATGAAAACTTCCATTTAGGAAATAATAAGAAAGATTATAACTTTAGAAAAGCAAACTTTCCATTGTTATATGAACTTATATCAAATGCCAATTGGGCCTCTGTGTTAGAATGTGTCAATAGCGATATTCTTAATGAAATTATTAAAACCGCAGTTCCCATTAAGCGTTCTCCTTAAAAGATATCCTCCTTGGTTCAATCAAGACATAATAGCTAAATTAAAGGCCAAAGAAAATGCTTTAAAAAAATTATAAAAATTTTCATTCTGATTATTACAGAAATAGATTCATAACTTTAAGACGAACAACTAAAAAAATGATAAATGACGCTTATGCACAATATATGGATAATGCAGAAGGTAACATTATTAATGACAGTTCTAAGTTTTGGTCATTTGTTCAATTTAAACAAGGTAATACTAGAATACCGGGTGTCATTAAAAATGGCGAACGTGAACTTAACACGTCACAGTCCATTGTTGATGCATTTGCTGAGTATTTCCAGAGTGTTTATGTATCATCGTCTCATGTTAGATCAGATCCAAATCTCTCACTCCTATCTAGTATTAATCTTCAACCGATAACCATAGATGACATTATCATTGCTGCCAAAAAATTAAAGGACAAGTTTACTGCAGGAATTGATGGTATTCCTAGTTTTGTTGTTAAAGATTGCGTGAGAGTTTTAACTCAACCATTACTACATATCTTTAATGCAGCGTTGACAACTGGAACTTATCCTACTTATTGGAAAGTAGCACGAGTTTGTCCTGTACTCAAGAAAGGCGATCCACATATATTGCAAAATTATAGACCTATTTCAATTTTGTGTAACTTTTCTAAGCTGTTTGAGTTATGTATTTATAATCAGATATACTCTCAAATTAAAATACACATATCACCGGATCAACACGGTTTTATGGAGAAAAGATCTTGTATTAGTAACTTGTGCTGTACGTCTCAGTTCGTGAGCGAGACATTAGATAATCAAGGTCAAGTAGATGCAATATATATGGATTTCCAAAAAGCTTTTGATCAAATAGATCATTACGTATTACTGTATAAGTTAGACTGTATGGGGTTTACAGAATCATCTTTACTGATTTTAAAATCTTACCTAATTGAGCGTAAGCAATTTGTAGAATATGAAGGCTACAGATCACTCAAATATGTTGTTAGTTCAGGAGTACCTCAAGGGTCTAATCTTGGACCCCTTCTATTTCTCCTATTTATAAATGATATAACTAATACCTTGCACTGTTTTAAACAATTATTTGCTGATGATCTTAAACTGTATAATTCCATAGTAGATATTAAAGGTTGTAACTTTCTACAAAGTCAAATTGATAATGTTAACGATTGGTGCCATCGTAATAGACTTACTTTAAATATCAGCACATGTAATGTAATAACTTATTGCAGAAAAAGGAACGTTATTCAATACAATTACGCTATTGATTCTGTTGTCATCCAAAGGAAAGATGAAATAAATGATCTTGGCATTGTTTTCGATAAAACCTTCTCATTTATTCCTCACATAAACAACATGGTGTCATGTGCATCTCGATTTTTGGGCTTCATATTTAGGAATTGCAATCACTTTAAGAACATTGAAACGTTTAAAGTACTTTATTTTTCGTTTGTTAGGAGTAAACTAGAATACGGTGCGCTTATATGGCATCCTATATATCAAAATCATGCAGATCATGTTGAATCAGTACAGCGAAGATTTTTAAAATTTTTAGCATTAAAAATTGACGGTATATATCCTGACAGAGGAACTGATCAAAGTCTGTTACTTGAACGTTTCGATTGTAATTCCTTAGAAGTCAGGAGACTGAGATGTGCAATAATTAGCTTATACAAACTATTACACAACAAAATATCATGTAGCTATATTTTAAATAAAATTAAATTTGTAGTACCTAAACCTAGCGTGCGAAATAGTCGTACATTCCATTGCATATACCTTTAACTAATGCTTTGAAGATGGCTCCAATATATTTTATGTGTAGCACGTATAATAAATTTTGTAATAATTGTGACATTTTTTTTGAGAATATTACGAACATTCAACAAAACATCACTTAGTCAAGTTTTCATTTTGTAGCATTCTTTATATCTTTTTCATCTCAATCATCTAGCTTTAGATCACGTTATACACTGTTTAACTCTTTATGTATAATTGTATTAGTTTATTCTTATGTATGTATTATTTAATATTTCCTGTAAGTGGGTGAATACCTGTTGGGAATAAACATTATTATTATTATTTTACCAAAAATTAACATCTAGTGTCGTACAGTGTATCGATAATAATAATTATTAAGTGTAGATCATGTTTTTAAGTGGTCGCATATTAGATTATTAAAGAAATCTCGTTAGAAGAGAGTATTAAATCACGAATAATTACTGAAATCAAATTAAATTTCCAATTAATCTTCAGTCTTTTATAAAATACAGTCCAGATTTAATTAACAGTTTTAAGAAAAATAAAAAAGAAACAGATCGTTTCTTCTCTGATAATTTAAACAACTAATTTTATTTAAGTTGTATGGTTGTATCAATTACTTTAAAGAGTGAATTTAATAATGAACATTTTATCTTAATACAGTATTGTAAATTTCAAACTTTCGTAAGCTCGAGATATTAGGATTGCAGAATTTTACGAAATTTCCCAGCTTCTATTGTCCAGCGGCAACTGTTTTTTTATTAGTGTGTGTAAAAGACAATCTTGTGTAATCTTGTGTTGATCTAGTTTGTGAATTATTAATGTAACAAGAGAGAAAAAGAAAGAACCTCTTTTCGAGCAACAAATGGTGTGTTCTACCGCATTCGAGAGAATGACGCATCGCACAAGCATGTAAACCAGACGCGGTTTATTCTAGCGCTTTCTAGAATACATAGAAGGTTCCAGCGACTTCTGGTGCGATTATATGAGGGTATAAAAGCGGATTCGCGGATAAAAGAGGGGCAGTCAACAGCAAGTCATTAACTGTGTATTACAAAATAAATAGTGAATATAAATGTTGTATTAGAAATTCATAGTCTGTAAATAATAGTTTTTAATGGTTTATAATCATAGCGTTAATTTATAGTGTATTCATTAGTGTATAGAAATAAATATTTGTTTGTGAATAGACGATTTAAACAGCACTTGTGTTATTATTTGAAAAAGAACGTTACAGTGTTGTCAGGTGTGGTGTTTTAAAATAAATAAAATCGTGTAATAATTAAATAAAGTGCTGTGAGAATAAATTTTTAGTGTTAAAATTAATTTCAACAAACAATTAAAATGGTGATGAAACTATTGAAAGATCTCTTAGTAATAGATTTAAAACGGGAATTGGACGAGAGGGACTTGGATAGTAATGGAAAGAAAGAAGTTTTGATAAATCGGCTAAGAGAATGGCTTTTAGAACAGCAAGAAGATCCTGAAAGTTTCCTCTTCGAAATACCTGGACCCGCAATTGATACTAGTTTGTTGTTAAGTAAAATGGAAGAAAGTTCTAGAAAGTCCGAAGAGAATTCTAGAATTTTAAAAGAAGAATTACTGCAAAAGTCCGAAGAGAATTCTAGAATGTTAAAAGAGGAATTACTGGAAAAGTCCGAAGAGAATTCTAGAAAGTCCGAAGAAAATGTTAGAATGCTTAAACAAGAATTACTTGAAAATACTAAAGCACTGGAAGAAAATGTTAAAATGCTTAAAGAAGATTTACTGGAAAACTCTAGAACGCTTGAAGAATTACTAGAAAAGTCTGAAGAAAGTTCTAGAAGGCTTAAAGGAGAATTGTTGGAAAATGTCAAAGCGTTGGAAGATAAAGTTTTCGAAGAATTTTTGGAGAATGCCAGTGCGTTAGGACTATTGGAAGGTAGATTGGCGGAACAAGATAGGGTAATAAAGATGGTAGAAGAGAAAATAGCCCAAATGCAATTACCACCAACAACTAAGAAAGACGACATGACCGAAATGCTGGAAGATAGAATGAGGCAACTACGGTTTCCCTCAACTTCTGAGAGGCCGTTTAATGAAGTAAAGAAACAGTTTAAAGAAGAAAAGGGTCCTGTCGTAGGGATAAAAGTAAAACCACCCACGTTCGATGGAAAGATACCTTGGTCCACTTACTACAAACAGTTTGAGGCGGCTGCTGGGGCCAACGGATGGACAGGCAAGGAAAAGGCCGTTTCTTTAACTGTGGCTTTGCGTAGAGACGCGTTGAACGTCCTGCAAACAATCCCAGCAGGACAGGAAAATGATTACCAATTGTTAGTGTCTAGATTGGAAATGAGATATGGAGACGCGCATCTTCAACAAGTGTATCACGCGCAAGTGAAGAATCGTATCCAGAAGAATGGAGAAAGCCTGCAGGAGTTTGAAGCCGATGTTGCGCGGCTTGTCCGATTGGCGTACCCTACGGCACCCGATTCATTTCTGGGACAACTGGCTGTGCAGACCTTCATTGATGGGTTAAGAGACGGAGAAACACAACAATCATTGAGGCTGGCCCGACCAAGAACAACTGATGATGCGCTTGCTCACGCCTTAGAATTTGAAGCTGCAAAACAAGCGTCCCGAGGTCACGGGCGTGTTCGGACCGTTGTGGAAGAAGATGAAGGTTCTAAACGTCGTCTAGAAGAATTATTAATGAGAGTTCTTCAGAAGGAAGAGAACCGTAAGAAGAATCATCAAGAAGTTCGAGGGCCCCGTTGCTGGAACTGCGGCGAACAAGGACATGTAGAACGGCGTTGTCCCAAAATAACAAAAGTACAACCGTCGGAAAAGTTAAAAGGGGTTGGCAAGAGAGGGCGAACGTTGACTGTTAGTAAAGATGCCCCAGAGATCATCGTCCATGCCGTAACATCAGGGAATAGTACCAGCAGTTTGTTCATAGATGGGAAAATTGCGAATCGAATTGTTCCACTGCTCATTGATACGGGGGCGACAAAATCCATCATACGCCCTAACGTTCTACGAACAAGTATGAAGCTGTTACAGACAACTACTCAACTCCGTACAGCGACGGGAGAAGTAATACCAACACGCGGAGTGGTGAAGATGAAGATTGGCATTGGAAGTGAAGAACGTGATCATGAGGTGCTGGTAGCCGACATCATTGACGAATTCATCTTGGGAATGAACCTCCTGAGAAAATTTGGTTTTACATTGGACTTGAAGGAGGGTGTTTTGAAGGTTGGTAACGAAGAACTTCCGTTGCACCCACGAGAAGATCCTGTCGTAAGGGTTTTGCTGACAGAAGATGTGATATTGCCTGGTCAAAGCGAGATGGTTGTCGAGGCAGGTTTGGATGGAGATCTTCGGGTAGGATGTGTCAGAATGATGGAGCCTGTTTGTGATAAGAAGATCCATAGTGGCATATTGGTGGGAAAAGCGCTGATCAAGGTTGGAAAGACTGTACCGGTGAGGCTTATGAACGTTAATGTGGATCCGGTGACATTGAAGAAGAGTACCCTTGTGGGACAGTGTGTGCCAGTATTCCGAGTAGCCAGGTGTATGGCTGATGTTCCAAAACCAGTGCCCAAAGACCATGGTGGAAAATTAGTGGGTATGGTTACTAGTTCGTGCGAAGACCTTAACAGAACGGAAGTGAAAGAGGTACAGGGTTTGGTTCACCGATACCAAGATATCTTCGCTCTTGACGATAGCCAGAAGGGACGAACAAATATAGTAAAACATAAAATCAATACAGGCAACTCTATGCCTGTCCGTCAGCAGCCGAGGCGTCTACCTCTAGCAAGGCGAGCAGAAGCCGAAAAGATTATTACTGATATGGAAGAACAAGGGGTCATCGAGCCATCCAGCAGTCCATGGGCATCACCGGTGGTCCTGGTCAGTAAGAAGGACGGGTCAACGAGATTTTGTGTGGACTATCGGCAGCTTAATGACGTGACCAAGAAAGACAGCTATCCCTTACCACGCATCGACGACACGTTAGATACCCTGTCTGGTTCACGATGGTTTTCGACTTTGGACTTGAAGAGCGGTTATTGGCAAGTTGAAATGGAACCTGAAGACCGGGAGAAGACCGCGTTCACTATTGGTTCCGGACTATGGCAGTTTACAGTTATGCCTTTCGGTCTATGTAACGCTCCGGCCACCTTTGAGCGTCTAATGGAGACCATCCTGAGAGGGTTGTCGTGGAAGACCTGCCTGGTATACTGATGTGATTGTAGTCGGAAAATCATTCAACGAACATTTGAACAATCTAGAGGAAGTGTTCCGAAGACTACGTGGAGCCAATCTGAAACTGAGTCCGAAAAAGTGCCACATATTCAGAAAGGAAGTGAAATATCTCGGGCACGTCGTATCACAAAATGGAGTGGCAGCCGACCCCGATAAGATTCGTGCAGTTCAAGAGTGGCCAACACCGAAAGATAAACACCAAGTTCGTAGTTTTCTTGGGTTATGTACCTACTACAGGCGTTTCGTTCCTGGGTTTGCCAATATAGCGAAACCTCTGACAAGGTTAACTGAAGATGGGCGCGAGTATGTTTGGAGCGGAGAATGTGAAACAGCTTTCCAACAGCTGAAGCGTGCCCTGACAACAGCACCAATATTGAGCTATCCACGGACAGAAGGGAAATTCATACTTGACACAGATGCAAGTAATCTGGCCATTGGGGGGGTACTTTCTCAGATACAGGATGGACAAGAAAAGGTCATCGGCTATTTTAGTAAGGTTTTGTCAAAAGCCGAAAGGAATTATTGTGTGACCAGAAAAGAACTATTGGCCGTCGTGAAGTCCGTTGAGCACTTCTACAAATACTTGTACGGACGGAAGTTTTTATTGAGGACGGACCATGCAGCGTTGAAATGGCTTCTACAATTCCGTAATCCTGAAGGCCAGGTCGCAAGGTGGATCGAACGATTACAAGGATACGACTTTGACACCGAACATCGAGCGGGCACTAGTCATCGAAAGGCCGATGCTCTTTCAAGAAGACCCTGTCCAACGGATTGCCGTCATTGCTCTCGTTTGGAAGAGAGGGTTTGCCAAGTATTAAGGACTACCATCGTCAACGACAATTGGTTGCCGGAAGAATTGCAACGACAGCAGGAGGCTGATTCCGAACTAAAAATGGTACTGGAATGGAAGCGCGTGGGAGAAAGGCCTGCCTGGGAGGCCGTCAGCCCTTTCAACAGAACGCTCAAAGCATATTGGGCCCAATGGGAGTCCTTGAAGGTGGAAGACGATCTCCTGAAGCGAGTACTGGAGAGTGAAGATGGCACCACCATTAGGTCTCAGTTCGTGGTTCCAAGAAGCCGAGTGGCTACAGTATTGCGACATCTCCATGACGGTGCCTCAGGAGGACACTTCGGTGTGAAAAAGACTTTGGAGAAAGTTAGGGAGCGTTTTTATTGGGTCAACTGTAAAGAAGACGTGAAGGAGTGGTGGCGGAAATGTGAACTATGTGCCACTGGTAACGGACCCTTGGGGAAACGAAGAGCACCTATGAGGCAGTACAATGTGGGTAGTCCTCTGGAAAGAATAGCCATAGATATTGCCGGACCATTTCCCGAAACCGACGATGGGAATAAATACATATTAGTGGCAATGGACTATTTTACCAAATGGCCAGAAGCATATGCCCTACCAAACCAGGAAGCTGCGACTGTTGCTGACGTACTAGTCAAAGAGTTTTTCAGTCGCTTCGGAGTGCCCATGGAGCTGCATTCGGATCAAGGCCGCAATTTCGAGTCTGTACTCTTTGGAGAAGTCTGTCGATTGTTGGGCATTCGCAAGACTCGGACCACACCGTTACATCCGCAGTCCGATGGAATGGTAGAACGCATGAATCGAACAATGGGCAAATATTTGGCCAAGGTCGTCTCCGATCATCAACGAGACTGGGACCAATACCTGCATCTGTTCCTGATGGCTTATCGTGCATCGGTCCACGAAACAACCGGTCAGTCACCAGCGTCTGTAATGTTTGGACGCGAGTTACGGTTACCGTGTGATCTGGAATTTGGGTCTCCACCTATAGAGCAGGAGGTAGCCGGGAATGATTATGTCATCAACTTAAAGAAGAAGTTGAAGAAGAGACCGAACCCGAAATAATAGTCGAATCGCGAGTGACCGGATGAAGGCTACGTACGATGTGAGAGCCCAAGAAGGAGGGTTTCAACCTGGAGAGCTTGTCTGGTTATACAACCCGCAAAGGCGTCGTGGCTATTCTCCAAAGTTACAGCGAAATTGGGAGGGTCCATACCAGGTGAAGAAACGAATAAATGACTTGATTTATCGCATCCAGAAATTGCCAAGGGGGAAACCAAAGGTGGTACACTCCAATCGTCTGGCGCACTATGAGGGAAATAATGACGCAGTCCCGGATCGGAAAGATGAGGCTGAGGTGGCTATCAATACCGTAAGGCCTGAAGATGATCAGCCAACCTTTAGAGAATTTATGGCTGCGTTCTCTGGAACTAGAAAAGCGCGATTCGGAGTCACGACTGAGATGCAACAAGATCTCTTCCGGGTCCCTGGTGATTATTCCATTGCCCACTGTGTCTCCGCGGATCTCCGTATGTCCAGGGGGATCGCAGTAGTGTTTAGAAATAAATTTGGACGGCTGAATGAACTTCGAGAACAAAATCCCTCTGTTGGTAAATCCTTACGCTTGCCTGATCATGACCGATCCATTTACTACTTGGTAACCAAGCAGTTTTACTACCAGAAACCGAGTTACGCCGACTTGTGGAGGGCATTATGGAATTTGAGGATCGAGTTGCTTACCAGGGGAATTAACAAATTGGCAGTTCCCAAACTCGGCTGTGGGCGGGACCAGCTGGATTGGAGAATCGTTAGAAACATGCTGGAAGTTGTCTTTAGAGGTACGGACGTCAAGATCTTCGTCTGCAATTTTGACCCACAACCCGCATTAAGGCCAACGAAGAGTGTAGACTGTTATTTCTACCGTAATGGAACGTGTAGTTGAGGTGAAGACTGTCGGTATCGTCATGACCCGTTCTACAGGAACCAGAGCATAAAACCTGTTCTGGGACAGAACAGACTTGAAGAGGGGGGCAGTGTAACAAGAGAGAAAAAGAAAGAACCTCTTTTCGAGCAACAAATGGTGTGTTCTACCACATTCGAGAGAATGACGCATCGCACAAGCATGTAAACCAGACGCGGTTTATTCTAGCGCTTTCTAGAATACATAGAAGGTTCCAGCGACTTCTGGTGCGATTATATGAGGGTATAAAAGCGGATTCGCGGATAAAAGAGGGGCAGTCAACAGCAAGTCATTAACTGTGTATTACAAAATAAATAGTGAATATAAATGTTGTATTAGAAATTCATAGTCTGTAAATAATAGTTTTTAATGGTTTATAATCATAGCGTTAATTTATAGTGTATTCATTAGTGTATAGAAATAAATATTTGTTTGTGAATAGACGATTTAAACAGCACTTGTGTTATTATTTGAAAAAGAACGTTACATTAATATAAACAAGGTATTATGAATTGCGGATTCTTTTCTGTAGTTTGTAAATGTTACGTAAGTTTTCTTATTGCTTATATATCAATTGTATTTACTAGTTTAGCGCATGCAAATGTTCTCATTAGCTAAGAGCTCTTATGCAAGATATTGATATCATAACTTATGAGTTTGATAAGTGTTCTTTTATTTTGAGTTTAATGAATAAACATAATTTTAAATTTAACTAAAACGAATAATATTAACCCATGTACGAGGGTCGTTTTGTTTTCAACCTCCGATTGGCTATAAATAAAAGACAAATGTATATAAAAAAATCATTTTATTACTAAAAGTTCTATATACTTATGGTTACTTTTCGACATACTCACCATAAAGATTGAGGCATTTGTCGTATCTGTGGACAAGCTTTCCAATACTGTCTTCAAAAATGTTGCCGCCAATGCATTTAAATGAGTCTTGACGATCCTCGGTAGTTTGGAAGCACTGTCCTCCTAGCCACGTCTTTAGTTCAAAAAAGATGAAGGGAAAAGATGAAAGTCACTCGGTGCTAAGTCAGGACTGTATGTCGGGTAATCGAAAATGTCCCATTGAAATTGCTCAAGGAGACGTTGTGTTGCAACAGCACTGTGTGGATGGGCTTGTCATGGATCAGAACAAATTCCAGAAGTCAGCATTCCTCTTCTCTTGTTTTGAACGTCTCTCCGCAAAGTTTTACAATAAACTACCGAGGATCTTTAAGACAACTTCAAGACTTATTTAAATGCGTTGGCGGCAACATTGTATGAAGACGGTATTGGAAAGCTTGTTCACAGATACGACAAATGCCTCAATCTTTATGGTGAGTATGTCAAAAAGTAACCATAAGTATACAGAACTTTTAATAATAAAATGATTTTTTTATATACATTTGTCTTTTATTTATAGCCTATCGGAGGTTGAAAAAAAAACGACCCTCGTAATTATGAAAGTCTTTATTTATATTCTTATCCAACCTAACGGTGACACTATTGAAAACAACAAATAATCTGAATAAATTTTCAAAGATCTGACTCCAATTTCTGGTTATTGGTATCAGTAATCTGATTATGAAAGATATTTCATAATGAGATGGCGCCCAATTATAGTGTTTTACTGTGATTGAAACCTTTATCCATCCTTTTAAAAATTAGCAAACTGTGGAACCAATACCTACGACCTGAAATTGAATTTGTAATAAAAGAAATAAGATCTCAAGCTGGGGAAATTTTGAGTACTACCGTAACGTAAGTATAAATATTTTGAAGATTTTAAATGTAAATTTAATTCTGAAAAAGTAAGCGATGTTTCACTATACAGAATTTCAACATGTGCTAAAAAAAGTATGGTATATTTCTGAGTAAACTTTTGCAGTTGCCACCTTTGGGCTTAGCAGGGTACTATATTATATCATTCACACAACTTTCATCCTATGAGCTCAAATACAAATGCAGAGCTGGCGTAAGCTTTTGTGGGGCCGGGTTCAAAAATGCACTTGGCCTAAAACAACTTCTAAATAAATTATTTATTATAAACACATTATTATATATTACAATAGGATCATCGAGTATCATTATAGTCATTTACGAAAACGAGAAGTCGTGTATGAGCGCATTTCTTTTGCACGAGCAACGAAGGAATGAGCAATTCATTTGCGCGAATGTGTCGAGATGACTTCACGCATCGAGTTTTGCACCAAATTTTTTGAAACGAACTTGAACAAAAACAATGAAAAAGCGTAATTAACCAAAATCTGTAATACTGTTTCGAATACAAAGTAAACATGAAACCAAATGTGCAATAGCATTCTTTTGTTGCCAATAGATAGCGCTACATTTGTCAGTGAAATTATTATCGATTACTAATCTTTCTTTTGCCATTTCTAATACCCAAATGGTTTCTAAATTAAATTTTAGGTATAATTAAAGAATTCCTCCCCCCAAACATTTTTTTACCAAACTAGTATCATTTTAACGGAGATTTTATGCTGAGTCTGAATATGTAGATCATTTTTGGGTCGAACGCCCCAAATATGGGGATCAAAAGTAAAAAAATGCTTTATTTCCATGGAATTGCATAATAATTATATTAAGTTTCTGTGATTGCCAGTGTAATTTACAATTACACAATTTCGTTAGGTTAGGCTAGGTAAGGTTAGATTAGGTTAGGTTAGATTGAGAAAAATTCAAATTTGCTTTTGCATAGCGTTTTGGTTAGGTAGTGGCGTTTTTGTGGAGCTTAGGTTGGTAGCAACCAATTTTAGAGGCCTAGGGGCGTTTGCTGCAAAAAATGCTAATTCCGAATATGTAAATCATTTTTGGAGCGAGCGCCCCAAATGCCCAAATTTGGGAATCAAAAGTAAAAAAATTGCTTAATCTCCAGGGAAATGAATAATAATTATATTAAGTTTCTATGATTGCCATAGTGTGTAATTTACAATTACACAATTTAGTTAGGTTAGATTTGGTTAGTCTAGGTTTAGGTTAGGTTAGGTTAGGTTTAGTTTAGATTAAGTTTAGATTAGTTTAGGTTAAGTTTAGATTAGGTTTATATTAGGTTAGGTTAAGTTGAAAAAAAAACTCGAATTTGCTTTTACATAGGGGCATCTAGTCTAGGGACGTCTAGGGGCATTTGCTCCAAAAAAATGTGTAATTCATTTATAGAGTGAGCACCCCAAAGGCCCCAAATTTGGGAATCAACAGTAAAAAATGCCTACTCTCCATGAAAATGAATAATAATAATTAAATTAAGTTTCTATGATTGCCAAATTGTGTAATTTACAATTACACAATTTAGTTAGGTTAGATTTGGTTAGTCTAGGTTTGGGTTGTTAAGTTTATTTTAGGTTTAGATTAGATTAGGTTAGTTTAAGGTTTTGGTTAGGTAGTGGCGTTATTGTGAAGGTTAGGTTGGTAGCAACCAATTTTGGAGGCTTAGGGGCGTTTCCCCAAAAATGATTTGGAATCAGCATAAAATTTCCGTTAAAATGAGACCAATTTGGTCAAAAAATGTTTGGTGGGGAAAGAGCCTAAAAGGGGCATTGCTTTTTGCATCTTTCTGAAGCACGAGTGCACAAACACTATGTTTGCGTTTAACTGTTACATTCGCAAAATGTCATTTCGAAAAGTGGTGAGTTTAAAAAATTATTTCTCTGGCTTATTTCGTTGCAAAGTTTTTAATTACGTCATCAAAATTTATGTAGGTTGAATGGTAGAAGTTTGCTTTACCAGTCGTTAAGTGATACGGAAACATCGGTGTGACTACAGCAGCAGAGAAAGTGCACGTATTTATAAGTTGCAACGTGGCGCCTTATAAAGCGCGGGGCTGTTCAAAACGCAGGGCCGGGTTCCTAGGAACGCGCTAAACTCGCCTCGCACCATCCCTGTACAAATGTATTAAATTTTTAAAATTCAGTCTCAAACGAGATTTGAACTCATGTCCCTCTGATCGAGATGCAGGAACTCTACCACTTGATCACGAAGGGCTTTAATTAAGTAAACTTATAGGCATTTCCATATTTATGCTGAAAACAATAAACAGATACTTACGTTGGGCTTCTCTTTAGACATTTGAGTTAAACATGCCTCCAATAATTCAGACAGAAATTCTTTGGGTTTACGTAAAGTCCACGCAGGATTTGCAATGAAGATCCTCAAATACACACCACCCACCATAATTTCATTTGGTGTGGCGCATGTAGTTAATCCATTATTATCAGGCATCCTCCATGATACTGATGGATTTTGTGCCTGCGCTGTTTGATGCCTAAAAAATAAAATACAATAAATGAACAAACACCGGAAAATAAATTAAAACATACTCTCTTCGAAGCTTAGCAACTGTTGCACACACTCGATCTTTAGCTTCTTGGTCCCAAATAAGTTCCGGATGCTCATGTGCTGATTCAAACATATGCACACAAGCTTGTGGATTATCTCGCATAGCATCAGCGAATATTGGTGGTAAAAATGCTCCAAGTGCCAATCTCACTTTAGGACCAACTAATTTATCCGCGCTCATTCTCGCTAGCAATTCAGCACAGCTTTCTCTCACTTGCGAATTTGTTGAATTACAAAATAAATCTATTAAATAAATCACAGCACCCTTAGTGAGTGCTTCTTTAACTATTTTAGTAGTGGACATTAGGGCATATAAAATTGTTAAAATTAACGGTTGTGAATCTTGTATTGTGTAAAGCACCAACAGTAAATGCCCTAGAACTTCACTGGCTGCTATATCATTTACACATTCATTATTACGTGTAACAATAGATATAACATTAAGGGCTCCCTTTTGGATCGGACTGTATGATACACTGAGTAAATAAAAAAGAAGATGAAAATGTCCTATGCATTGGATTTCAACACCGGTATTATTCTTAATCACGTTTGCTAAAGCTTCTAAAGTTATCACAGTAAATTTGAGACGATCTTCTATTGTAACAGAAAATGCAATATTTTCTAAAGCACGTAAATGTTCGAATTGCTCTGATAGGAACTTCAGAAGATCGATAGTGAAACTTTTTGGATTCTAAAAAAATATGTAACTCAAATAATAAATACAGATTAAATAGATATAGCTATTTTATTACCTCAATTTGATAGGTAGGTTGCTGATTGTAAATTTGCACAAATATACCTCCAATTTGCAGAATCTCTGAATGTGCGCTATATTTAAAGTCGTTTCCAACTGTTAAATCACATGCATCACGAGCCTGCCTTTGTGTTTCCAAGAAATCTATTAACTCGGCCCGCGTTCCATTATTCCAAATCAAGTATGGTGTTTCACAATTACTATTTAATGTTTTCAATACCTACAATCATACGTATAAATAAACTGTTGATAAATTAAACAAATAAATTGCGTACTACTGCAGGATCTTCATTTCCTAATTGATTAGCTAAGAAAGGTGTTAATAGAGTGTCTAATATTCCTGTTGTTACAGGATTGTGAGGAGTTTCTAATTCCCCTGTACAATAACCACCTAAACGTGCACATGCTTTCACAGCTTCTTTAGCAAGACGATTGGCAACTTCTTGCTGATTAGCGTCTTCTGTGCGTTCTACTCCTCCTTCGTCTAGTGTGAAGTCATAGTTGAACATATATAGTAACAAATGCCATAGAGCACCAGCCTTTAGTAGTTGCATTTGTAGAATTGAATCAATTGCTAGAGCATTTACGCATTCAGTTGCCACTGAACACAATTTAGTTAAGTGCTAGAAAATAAACATAAATGTAACAAGTTTAAAAGAGCAGTTGTTACGACTTACCTTAAAATATAAAATTCGACAAAGGTCCTTTACTAATTGTGGCAATTCAATCATTCGCTCACGACAAGCTGGGAATTGTGCGGCTACTGAGTAACATCTTGTGATATGTTGACAAACTTGTACACTGGTTTCTGTAGATTTTGCTGAATTACTTAAAACACTAACACAGCGACTGTATGCCTCCAGCAAAATCTGTAATTTAGATAAATGAATATCATTTGCATATAATACGCAATTTAAATCTCAGCCAAGTAAATGATTTTAATTTCTAATATTGTCATATTTAATTTAATTAATTTAATAAATAATCATTTTAGAAGGTAGGTCAGCAGTTAATCCATTCTGGTACTTTACATTCAGTTCTTAAAAAATTACGTATCTTTTGAAATTTGATTATAAGAAGACACTAAGAATTCCTCAAGAGATTAAGCCTAAACTACAAGGTGCATATGTATAATGCAGATTAACAATGGTACCTCAGAGGAAGAGTACGCTAATTCCAATGAACATAATTTCCCAGGAGAACAATCTACAGGAGTTTTTTACTTTTTATATGCTCTCAGTGGATTCCGACTATTTTTTAATGAAGAATATACCGGGTGGGGAAATAGTGTGGGGAAGTCCGATAGCTCGTAAAAGGTAACAGCTAGAAAAATCGTTCTAATACGGATGTAAACAGTGGATAGAGGCGCATCTAGAGAAATTATTTTCAAATATACAGGATATGCAGAAAAGTGTGGCACGCTTAAGGTAATTTTTTTTTAAATAGAATGCCCCAAGTATTTTTGCTTATTTAACACCTCTCTTGGCAGGTTTATTCATATCTAAAATTTTAGCGCCATCTAATGACCGGTTTAGAAGTTATAAATTTGTTTTCAAAAAAATTGAGTTTTACATTATCCCATTTAACAGTTTATCGCTTTTACGGCCGCAACTGTGAAGACGAATTTAAGTAGGGATTTTGTTGCAGGGGCTTGTAAGGTGCTCTTCTTTAAAAGAAAATGAACCCACCATATACAGGGTGTTCAAAATTAATTTTTAAATTTAGAGAACTTCAAAGCTAAAATTCACAACTTTTTCAAATGGAACACCCTGTATATTTTGTACCTTTGTGATGCAGAATTAAATAACGAACATTTTTTGTATGTACGTCCCTATAGCTATCTGTAACCACTTTTGATTTATTGAGAAAAAACTGCAAGAAGTACACAATTAAAAACAATTATTTATTTAGTTGTCAAGTGTGTTGTTTGTTTTTGTTCAACAAAACATTAAAGCATCTAGCAATTGTTGTGCACGTATACAAAACATACATTTCTCGCAGTTATCGACCATCAGTGTTTAGTTCTAGTAGGATTCAAAATGAATTTTAGTAATGAAGAACTTGTAGACATAAATTTTGTTTTAGGGGAGTCGGAAAGAAATTGTTTGCTTGCCCGCAGAATTTACCACCAATCAATTTACCAGAATCCTAAACGGAGGCTCCCTAAAGTTCACAGCTTTCAAAACCTGCTTGATAGATTTGTGAGGACTGGCAATGTACAGTATGAAAAAAGTGAACGAATTAACAATGTTGTGAACAAAGAAAATGAGTTCATCTGTAGGAATAAGTAGACGTTCTGTTGGTCGAATCTTAAAGAAAAATAAGTTTCATACATATCACATTCAAATGCACCAGGAATTAACTGATGACGATTTTCTAAAACGTTTACAGTTTTGTAATTGGGCCATACGTAAAATGCAAGATGATGCTACATTCTTCAACAATGTTTTGTTCACTGATGAGGCAACGTTTCATAAAAATGGATTTGTTAACAGGCACAATTTCCATTATTATGCTATAGGAAATTCCCATTTTTCCAGACAACTTGATAACCAGCACAGATGGCCCATAAACGTGTGGGGGGGAATTATTGGAGAACATGTAATAGGGCCACATTTTTTTGATGGTACATTAACTGGAGCTATTTATCTTCATTTTTTGGAGAACTATCTGCCATAATTATTGGCGAACCTTCCTCAAAGGATCCGAAATGGGATGTGGCTTCAGCAAGACGGTGCTCCACCGCATTATTTACATGCAGTAAGAAACCACCTAAATAATATCTACCCACATCAATGGATTGGAAGGAATGGACCCACTAAATGGCCTGCGAGATCTCCTGATCTTACAAAAATGGATTTCTTTTTATGGGGATATGTAAAAGAAAAATACATGCTTTTAGAAGTATCACGCCAGAAATGTTAAGAAACGTACAAAGATCATTCCAAAGGCACATCAAAATATGTGTCCATGCAAATGGGCAACATATGGAGCATTTGTTATAGTTTTTTCTTTTGTTTTATTTGAAAAACCTTGATTTTTTAAATAAATAATTTTTTAATTGTGTACTCAATAAATCAAAAGTGGTACATACAAAACATACATACATACATACAAACATACATACAAAACATACAAAAAATTTTCGTTATTTAATTCTGCATCACAAAGGTACAAAATATACAGGGTGTTCCATTTGAGAAGGTTCTGAATTCTAGCTTTGAAGTTCTCTAAATTTAAAAATTAATTTTGAACACCCTGTACATGGTGGGTCCATTTTCTTTTAAAGAAGAGCACCACAAGCCCGTGCAACAAAATCCCTACTTAAATTCGTCTTCAAAGTTGCTGCCGTGAAAGCGGTAAACTGTTAAATGGGATAATGAAAAAAATTTATAACTTCTAAACCAGTCATTAGATGGCGCTAAAATTTTAGATATGAATAAACGTGCCAAGAGAGGTGTTAAGTATGCAAAAATACTTGGGGCATTCTATTTAAAAAAAATTACCTTAAGCGTGCCACTTTTCTGCAACACCCTGTATATTTGAAAATAATTTCCCTATATGTGCCTCTATCCACTGTTTACATCTGTATTAGAACGATTTTTCTAATTCACACTATCGCCCCACCCGGTAGAATGCTTAGAAAATGAAAAAAGAAAAAGAAGATACAAGGAAGAAATGAATGAGCAGTTATACGAGGGCTGTCTTTTTAGTGTTGCATACAGAGACATCGAGGGTGCCACTAATTAAATGTGACTACTAAAAATTAACCCACATCTTTAGTTAACCTAAATCCAAAGCGTTAGTGCGATACGTATAGTGTTGTAGCTACAGCGAATTGTCAAAGTTGACAAGTTATTCGAAAAATGGAATTAAACGAAGAAAATTTTCACGCAATAATTTTTTACAACTTTCGAAGACAATTATCTCAACAAGACTGCCTCGCTGAGTTGGTTTCTGTTTTCGGCAATGAAGCACCACATTAGTCGACAATTTCTCGTTGGTATGGAGAATTCAAACGTGGACGGGTGAGTCTTAGCAACGATCCAAGGGCAGGTGCACCAAAAACGGCAGTCACCCAGGAAAACGACAATGCTGTGCGCAAGCTCATCAAGGAAGATCGACATGTTACATATCGCGAGATTGAGAGGCATCATTATGGATTTCAAAGACTTCAATTAAAAAAATTTGAACGACGAATCATCCTCCACCACGACAATACAAGTTTGCACACAGCTCGCAAGACAATTGAATTTTTAAAGCAACAAAACGTCGAATTGTTAGACTATCCTCCGTACAGTACCAACCCAAGCCCAACGATTTCTTTACTTTTCCAAAAATCAAGAACGGACTGCGTGGTCAAAGGTTCCAATCGCCAGAAGAAGCAGTCGACACCTTCAAAAACGCAATTTTGACTGCACCAATAAACGAGTGGCGTAACTGCTTCCAGAGTTGGTTCGAGCGCATGAAAAAGTGCATTAATCTTCGTGGAGAATACTTCCAAAAACAATAAAGTCTTTAAAAGCCATCTACTGTTTTTTCAGCCCTATATGCAACACTAAAAAGACAGTCCTCGTATAAAAACCCAAGAGAAGATTAACACGGCAGTAGTAGGAAAGTACTAGAAAGGAAAAAAAAGTGGAAAGAAAGAATGACTGGTTTGATAATGAATGTGAAACATTGCACAAAGAAAAGAAAACAACTTAGGCTAATCTGGCTAAAAACAAAGCAGGAGCGCGGCTATGATAAATAAAGGAAAGAAAGTACCAAAATAATAAAACAAAAGAAAATGAATGAAATGGATTCAAAAGATGTTAAATGAAATAGAAGAAGACAAAAATAACAAAATACTGTAATAAACAAATCAGAAAACAAAACAGAACGAAAATAGCAAGCAATATTGATGATAAGGAGTGGGAAGAACACTTTAAGTCGTTACTGAACAAAGGGCCCAAAGAGCTAGAAACAGAGAATGAAGAAGCACATGTCGAAGCTGGGAATATCAGAATTGCAGAATCTGTAAAAGTACTAATGAGGCAAGAATGTGATGAGATAATAAGAAAATTAAAACTGAAGAAAGCCTCTGGACCAGATGACATAAATGCTGAATAATATGATAATGAATGAATGAAATAATGAATAAAGAGCTCAAGTACTAAACTGAAATGTAAAATACATAAATTGACAATACAAATTTGGGAATCAGAAACAATGCCGAAAGGATGGTGTCATGGATTTATAATACTGTAATGATCATTACATAATCATTACACATTCATTACTTCCATCAGGCAGGCATTGAAGCACAGGGATTGCCATAGCAACAATAATAATCAAAGTAAATAATAAAGATTCTATAAGTCTACAGAATATAGGTTATAAGAATTACAAGGGAACCTGCGCCATTTTTAGGTTAGAGAACAATCATATGGCTTGGCCCTTGTTTGGAAGCATACCATCCCTAGATCGTTTTGCTCGGACCTAACCACAGTTCATTATGCATAAGACACATTAAAACTCACTGTCCTGGCAATTCAATGGTGACTCGTGAGTTTTTAGGGTTAAGGGCTGCAGAAAAAACAACTCTGAATTAATGAGAACCTCGTACCTTAATTTTATTAATAGCGGAAAATAAAGTTCATGCGACGATTTTTATAACTCACAAACTTGTGTATAACTTTAGAATTAAAGTTTTTAATAATTTGTACCAAATCCTTTTCCATTTATAACATTTTTTTTAGTCGAGTAATAAAAATTTAATATTTTCTTATAATAAATTTTTTTTTGTAAACACATTCACATTTTCTCCCATTTTACAATAAAAAAGATTGTTAATTGTCAGAAGACACCAACCAATAAAAAATATTGACTAAAAATATATTAGTGCAATTTTACTATTTATATTGATAAATAATTTAAATTTTAAAAAACAAAATTATACCAACGGAATTCATATTCAATTTAGATAATTCTACAGCGATAAAAAAAAAACACTATATGTAAACACAAATCACAGAAGAGACAAAATTCATGAACTGAACTACGTCTTTATTAGTGTGCGATATTTAATGTTTATATAAATTTTCTTATGTCATAAGAAATCATTAATGGTAGTAATCCGATTCGTAATTGATTTGATAAAATTCTCGATTTACCAAAAGTAATTAACAATAACATTTTTATGCAACGATTTAAGAAGAAATCGTTTTCTAAGCTACTAAACCATTAAAATCAAAATTCTTTAGCAAATCTTCACATAACTGAATATAGAATAAGAAGTAAATATTTTTTATCAAACATGATATTTTTATAAACAATAATTCCAAATATTTCAGATGGTTTATTAACCTCTTCTCGCCCAGGCTTATTTACAGATTCGCAATATAATACCAGATTTAGTGAAAAAAAATCGACTTTTTCTTTGTTTGTGTTTTTATACGTATTGTTGTTCCATACTAAGAGGTCAACTTCCACGAGAAAATAAATAAAATACTCCATAGGCGTCGCCATAGGGGTCAAAGAAAGTATTTTATTTAGTGAAAAAGTTGACCTTTTTTTTGTGTTTTTATACTTATTATTGTCCCCCTACACTAAGAGGTCAATTTTTGCAACTAAATAAAATACTCCATAGGCGTCGCCATAGGGGCTAAAAAAGATACCTATTTTATTTAGTGAAAAAGTTGAATTTTTGTTTTTTATGTTTTTATACTTATTATTGTCCAACTACACTAAGAGGTCAACTTCTTTTCAAAAAAATAAAGCATTCCATAGGCGTCGCTAACATGTATTCACGATGTAAGTTTCACCTTGAAGTAACCAATCAAAAATCGATCCCACTATAAATTTGCGATAACCCAGGCTTGAAACAACATCTAAAAAACTATTCCATTCTGATAGTAAATATTTAATATTTGTTGCCACATACAACAATCTGGGCTGTGGGCGTGTGATAGATTTGTTGCCACATATCAACTTGGGCACGAAGGGGTTAAGGAGAAAAGCATATTACCACAGATAATTTCTAAGCATCCCATACCCAGTTTTATTCAATTAACTTTATTTTGTAATAGTAGAGTTTTATTTAGCCAGAAAGTGCCTTAGTTTTTATTTTCATTGGGCATACCTTGTAAAAAGTACCACCCTAGTTCATGTTGTAGTCTATCCCTAAGTTAAGCAGAATTTACTTGTCGTCTCAAAAAAATAACTGTGAGGGGATGCGGGAGAGGGGGTTTTAGTAAAAAAGGGGTGAAATTGAACTTTTATGTTATTTGTTGCGGAACATCATTCGCTATGTTGTGACAAAACTGTAAATGTTTACATCGATATTTAAATTGCCAAAAAAAAACATTTAAGATATTTATTTACATTGTTTCTTACGGAAACTCCTACTTTTAAAGTCGATTTTCTCAAAACAGCACTTTTACGGTTTAACAAAATTACATTTAACACTTAATATCTTCAAATCTAGTACATATTAAGAAAAAACGACTGGAATAAACGTTTTGCGTTGTTTTTCTGTGAACAACGACAATTCGACGACGACGAACAATTCGACAATCAGCTTTAAAAAATAAAATGTTACTGTTTCCAGTATTCACTCTTTTGGACACGTAAATAGAAAAAAAAAGATAACCTAAAATATTAATTATTTTTTAAAGTAGGTGCTATTGTATGTATGTCCTGTATGATCCTAACGGATCATAGGGCGTCTTGGAAGACGTTTCTATTAGCTGATTGTTTGTAGGGTGATTAGGTAGCTAGCCTAATGCACGTTCAATTCAATTTGAAATGCACATTCAACTCTTTTGGACACGTAAATAGAAAAAAAAAAGATAACCTAAAATATTAATTATTTTTGAAAGTAGATACTATTAATAGTATATTAAAGAACGAGTTTCATAAGGCAAGATTTATTGCACAAGTCCAAATTTAGAAAACGAGCCGCTTGCTGCGAGTTTTCTAAAGGACGAGATTTTGCGTCTTTTATTCCCTTTTTAAATAAAAAAAATCGCAATTTCAAAATTTAGGGATTTTTGTGATAGTTGACAACACTGATGTGACATTTGAAAATTCATTGATTGACAGAAAATTGAGTTTTTGTCAATTTTCTGTTTTTTTCAATAATTTTTCAATTCTACCAACTTTGAAAAAGTTGGGCTGTTTTGGGTGCTTTAACAGCTTTATTATAGACGCAAAATAGAAAAAAGTATCTTATTTTTTCAAATATCATTAAATTCTTCCATGAAAAAAATTCCCGACTTTGATCTCTAATTCAAGGTTATTCCTGATTGTGCAAATTTCCGGTTTTCAAGGTTTCCAGGTTCGCTGGCCACCCTGTACAAGCTACAAGTATAGCAAGATTTTACGTCCAATGTAACATAAGTTGTCCATGTAACATGAAGGAAAATGCAATATTTAATCCGTATATAATACATACAATGCTTTCGTAACCTTTTAGTAATTATCTCTACTGTTTAAACGTTAAAGAGTTAAATAATTCGTTTGCGCTCACTTGCTCAAACGTTTGCGTGGTGTTCAAATAAACTGCTGCATGTAGTCATATAGAATGCATTTGGCATGTAAATATCTTTATGTTCAACTAGTCATAACTTTTTTCAGGAACGATATTTTAGCGATCAATGTGTAAAATTTCTTATACGGAAATGTGTACTGTAGACAGAAAAATTTTCATATTTCTGGAATCTTCTAAATATACTTAACAACATCCTAACACCACAGCTTACACATGGTCAAAAAAGCGGATTTCTAGCTCTGTTCGTTGCTGAGGAAATGTAAATTAACGTTTTCAAAATTGTCAAAAACGAATTTATTAACAACAATAAA
This sequence comes from Agrypnus murinus, assembly GCA_929113105.1. Classification (NCBI taxonomy): domain Eukaryota; kingdom Metazoa; phylum Arthropoda; class Insecta; order Coleoptera; family Elateridae; genus Agrypnus; species Agrypnus murinus. Next base: position 170,798,575 of record OV816026.1, on the reverse strand, counting down.
AATGTAAACTTTTCGGCTATTTCGCAATTCCTGATCTGTTTGTGAATTAAAAATTCGAATCCAGCAGGTCATTTTACATAATATTAACTATTTTTTAGAAGTGTGTTTGCAAGTTGTGCTATGAGCTACTGTTAAAATGCTTCCACTGATGAAGCAGCTGTTCCGGACTGAAGTTTTGTCATTAACTGCAGTGTTATGATACAGGCAGCCTCAGGCTTCAGTGTTAACCTAACTATTAATGCTTTTGGTTATATAATTGGGTATTTCCAAACATTGTTTGGTAATTTGAACCGGGTTAATAATTTATAAGCTCCAGAAAGTTTAAATTCATGCATTATGTAATTTTAATTATGCGCAGTATTTTTAGAAGTTATTTAATTAATGTTTAAATTGAAAGTATTTAATTAATACATAAATGAAATTACTTTTTATCTTTGATTACAGCTAATAACTTTTGTAAGGTTTAGTCAGTCCTGCAACCCTTATATACCTACCAGCCGCCACTTATCACATTCATATCTAAGAGCATGATTTTGCCAAATACTCCAGAGTTGCATCCATTCAAGAGAGAGTAGATTCAAATCAAATTACATTTGTACAGACATAATTTCAAGAAATTCTACCTTGCTTATAAAAAAAGTTAGCGCTCAAGTTGTGCAAAATCTGATACTAGGCATAAACAGTACAATTCGTCATATTTAGCAACAAGCACTAATTCATTATTTTAATGTAACCATTGGATAACTATTTAATATGCCTTCAAACAACTACTATTAAATTTTGTCGGGAATCTTGATTTGTTATTTGTGTAGACTCGAAATCGATTCTCTACTTTTCAAGACACTCTTTATTTGCAAAGACTATATGAGGGTTTTATTGATAATATCTAGAATGCTATGCTTTCCAAATGCAGTTTACAACAAAATCAATTGCAATTCTTTGTTTGGAATTTTGTTATCGGAGTATCGCTTTTCGTGTAGACGTACACTTTTAGTGGTTTCTGTCTTCAGAAAACCAAGCAGTACAATTTGAACGCAGAACGTATTATGATGTAGGGTGTATTATAATGAGCGTCAATATAATCTTAAATCCACACAGATGAAGTCACAGGCAAAAGCTAGTCATATTGCAGAAGCAAAAAATAGGTGTGTTGTATCATTTAGTTGGTTCAAAAAACAAATCAAGATCAGAATTTACTTGTATCAACCAACGATAGCAATCATTAATATTACCTCTAGGCCATTTTCTCTTCTCAATTCTTCTGCATTAAGCGCAGAACAATGTACGGTATGATAGGCAAGTTCACTGGCTGCAGCTAGTAGGGGAGCACTTTTTGAAAACAGTTGCTCATCGGCTGTTTCTAATTGAATTGTTTTTATAAGTTGTGGATAACCAGCATATTTGTATGGTTGGAGATCTTAAAAAAAATTAAAAAACTGTATTAACTTGATTAATAAAAGTGAATAAAAACAAGTTCATTAAGACTTCAGCAGCTCATGCAAAAAACTAACCTCTCTTTTTAAAAACATGTCTTAAAAGGCATGTCTACTCAAACCTTTTATCCTGGTTACAAGAAAAAATACTTTTTGAAAATTTTTCAAATAGCAATTTGGTAAGGAAAAGGTAACTGTAATAATAAGAGATCAAAAAGGATGGTGTTTGGTAAAGAGTTAAACACACTACACACATGAGTATTCAAAAGTACAGTCAGCAGATAGTGGGTTTTTCTTTTTTGAAGCCATCCTGAAATTAATTGTTGGTCACTCATCTGAGCTTTTTAGCTCAATTAAAAGACCAAAGAATTTTTTAGAAGATAGGTGGTTAATAGTTTTTGAGAAATAATTGTTGTTAAAGCTTGACCAGTTTTCATATTTAAATTTAAAAAATCATCTTGAGTAAGCCTGGTTCATTTCGACAAAAAAAAAAAAAAAACATTTAGACACACTTGTATCACTGTCTTGTAAGCTCCTATTGTTGCCTATTTCTGTTCATGTAGTAATAAATTACAAGCATTACAGCATAAAAATTATAAACACTAAATAAAATAGCATTAGTTTTTGCTCTTTCTTTTCAGCCAAAAAGCTCAGACGATGTTTCATAGTTTTACACAAAAAATTTGCAAAGTTAACATTTTTGCCTATATCTACCATATACAGTAGAGCTCTACTATTCCGAACTAATTGGGACCAAACACTGTTCGGTTTAGTGGGAATTCGAAATCGGCAGATTTGTTGAATATATCAACGTATATTGACTTGTTAAGGCGTAAATTAAGTGCGGGGACATTTGCTAGTGTCAGATCTATACAGCGTTGATCGACTCGTGGTGAACGAGTGTATAAATGTGTTTTTTCACGAACGTCTTTTTAATTTCTTCTGCTTTTAAGTTAAAGAAATCAATATTTTTCTGAACTCTGTTGTCCGGAATAGGCGGATTTTTGGAATAGCGGGGTTCGAAATAGGTCTCTACTGTATAAAAAATTATTTTGACTTTTTTTTGGGTACTCCAATTGCATTCAAAAAAGAAAAGCCCACTATCAAATATTACTTTTCAGGCTCTATTATGTGGTGTGCACCGGCTTTTAAGAAGTTAAAAATGGTGAAGGGTAAGTAAGTTTATCATTAGAAGACAAAAAAAAAACAGACATACCTTCTGAATGTCTGTGGAAGAGAATACTCTGTGTTCTTAAAACTAACACAATATTATTAGGATTAGGCCCTTCTGTTGTCCAACAAACACGACTACATAAGAATTCGTACGCTTGATTAACTTGTTCAAAACGATCCTATAACATAAAAGAGTTAATTGGTAATTTTCCCTTACATAAAATTTCCCTTACCCTTCCTTCTGGATTCTTATCAGGATGGAACTGTTGCGCTAGCTTGTAGTAAGCTTTTCTAACCGTTGCCTCTTCATGATGTCCACTGCCCAATCCTAAACTTTTATAAGCATCTTCAACAGTCATAGTTGGCGGTTTTTTCTCAACTTCTGATTTCCATGCTTCCAAGACATCTTTTAAAAGTTTTATCTTAAAAATTAAATAAAAAATAAGAATGAAGTCAGAATTTATATTACCAAAATCTAAATGCTTACAGCATCAGGAATAGGCCAATCTGGGAATTTAGCAGTATCACAAAGATGCCTCAAGTAGAATATACTACAGAACAATTCATGCTCTAATTGAGGATATCTCACAGCTGGAATAGCAATGTATTGATACCTGGCCATTGTATGGCTTCGCAAACGTGGCGTAAAATCGGCTATATGGGTTGCAATCTTCTCTATCAACATACGCCTTTAAAAATAAATTATTATTTTAGAAATATATTTTAACAAAAGTATTTGTTAAAGTGCACCTCATTTCAGTATTCCAAATTGCTTCTGGTGTATCAAACTCTCCAAGGAATATCTGTGCAAATTTCTCTGCACCATGGTTCTCTAAATAATTTACCATAGCTTCCGGTAACAACTGTCCTAGTATACTTCGAACCATTATATCCGAAGTATTAGTCTAAAAGTATTCCAAATGGTAAATTTTCACAAGTTATAAAGATCATTAAATACTTACATCATCGGCTTTGAAAGCTTGTTTCATATGTGTTAACTGTAGAAATTTGGCGATAGGCAAGACATTGCTTCCGGTATACATTAATATGAAAAAGAATACTCCTGTAAGATACACTTTAGACATTTCAGGATTATCCTGCATGATCTCGCACAGAAGCGTAGCAACTTTTTCAACTAGAATTGGATCAAATGTCAAAAGCAACTGTACGATATGTCCAAGACACATTGAATCGGTTAAAAGACGTTTTACTTTTGGTAAGGGTCGTATTATTGCATTATCTTCATCTCTATAGAAATATTGTTGTTAGAATAAAAATTACACATATACCGGGTGGGGCAATAGTGTGGGGAAGTCCGATAGCTCCTAAACGGTAACAGCTAGAAAAATCGTTCTAATACGGATGTAAACAGTGGATAGAGGCGCATCTAGAGAAATAATTTTCAAATATACAGGGTGTTGCAGAAAAGTGTGGCACGCTTAAGGTAATTCTTTTAAATAGAATAACCCAAATATTTTTGGATATTTAACACCTCTCTTGGCAGGTTTATTCATACCTTAAATTTTAGCGCCATCTAATGACCGGTTCAGAAGTTATAAATTCTTTTTCAAAAAAAATGAGTTTTACATTATCCCATTTAACAGTTTACCGCTTTCATGGCCGCAACTGTGAAGACAAATTTAAGTAGGGATTTTGTTGCAGGGGCTTCTAGGGTGCTCTTCCTTAAAAGAAAATGGACCCACCATGTACAGGGTGTTCAAAATTAATTTTAAAATTTAGAGAACTTCAAAGCTAAAATTCACAACTTTTTAATAATAATAATAATAAACGTTTATTTGCAAACAGGAATATTTTCCCAATAACATGCAAATCTTACAAATTAGTACATATATAAATATAAACCATTCAGCACTGCAGTACAAAATAAAACTGTTAATCTATATTGAATATGTCTATCTATACTAAATTATTTAATTATTTAATTCTGATTAAATTTATTCTACAAATTTAATTTCAATTATTATTGTTTTTTAATCATTTAATTCTGAAATGGAGTTAAGAACGAAGGATGGTCTATGTGTAAAAATACAAGGTGATGGATCATTTGTTTACATTTTACATTTTACAGTTTACATTCAAAAAACTTTTCTTTACTCTGACTTAGGTCTAAATTCTTCGCATTCATATTAAAAATCTTACACATTCTAAAAATAGGTGAGTTAGCACAAACATTAACTCTGGGGGTTGGCAAATAAAACAATTCATCAGTTCTCGTTAACCCAAGTCCAGTGTTTAGTGACAATTTCTCAAGAAGAATGGTACAGTCGATGAAATTATTGAATAGTTTGAACAGTTCTTTTAAAGCGGCTTGTGATCTTCGTTCCTTTAGTGATTTAAATTGGAAGCGTTTTAGTAAAAGCTCATAGTCTATCGAAACATATTTCAAAAACCTCTTTTGAACCTTTTCAATGAGAACTATGTTTTTCTTGGTAAGAGAATCCCATATAACAGAGTTTGTTTCTAAAACACTTCTAACTATAGAGTTGTACAAATTCTGGATAAGTTGGAGGTTGTGGACTGTACGAGAATTTCTAATTACGAATCCGAGCATTATGAAAGACTTATTACAAATATGTTCCAAGTGGTGGTTAAAACTCAATTTAGTGTCCAACAAAATGCCTAGATCATGCACCACGTCTGTTCTCTTCAGAGGCACATTATGTATTTTGTATTCAAATAGCAAAATGTTGGTTTTTAAAGAGAATGTAATAAATTGACATTTGTCGATATTTAATTCTAGTTTGTTATTTGCGCTCATTTACTAAGGCGTCAAGATCCGCCTGTAATTCGTGACAGTGTTTTAATGAGTTTATACTTTTATAGATCTTGACGTCATCAGCGAACATAAGTAATTTTGATGTTTTTATTACGTCGAGGAGATCATTAATTAAAAAAACGAACATCAACGGGCCAAGAGTGCTACCCTGACAGACTGAAGAATAGATGGTAAATTCAATTGAGCTAACACCTTCATAAACTATCATTTGCCTTCTATTTGTAAAGTATGAAATAAAAAGTTTTAGCAAATTTGTAGAGAATCCGAAATATCTTAACTTTTTCAAAAGGATATCATGATGAACCTTGTCAAACGCTTTAGAATAATCTGTGTAAATAGTATCTGTTTGACTGCTACTCTGAAAATTATCAGAACAATCTTCAATTAGGTGCATTAAATTAGTTGTGGTTGACTTTCTCGAAATGAATCCATGTTGGCATGGACTTAACTCCGTTCGAACATGTTGAAAGATATGTTGATGTAGTATGCATTCAAGTATTTTACAAGGGACCGATATAATACTAATTGGACGATAACTAGATATTTCATTCTGTTTCATTCCGGCTTTGGGTATGGAAAAAACTTTTGCAACTTTCCAAATAGAAGGAAAATGGGAGGTTAGCAGAATCAGATTAAATATATAGGTTAGTGGAGTCACTAGGGAGTCACAGCAACCCTTAAACAGAAATATGGGAAGGCCGTCATAGCCAAATGCTTTTTTATTTTTCAATTTTTTAATTGCGAGTTTGACTTCGTCCTCAGTAACACTGTTAATATGGAGGTGATCAAGAGTTGGTGAAACTGGCTCCTCAAGTATAGAATTTAAATTAAGTTCTGGTTGATCTTGTCTATAAACTGATTTAAAATAATTCATGAATGCATTACAAATATCGGTCTTGGCTGTAAGATTTGTTTCGTCATATTTCATCATAGTAACTCCACCCTTGCGTTCTTTCTTCCTTTTTACATAATTCCAGAATTGTTGAGTGTCTGAGAAACAAGATTCAGAATAGTTTTTGTAAGCTTCACTTAAATCATTTTTTATCTTCTTCCGCATTTCCGAAAAAACTATGTAGTCAGATTGTAATCCATTGTTTGAATTTTTTGTGCAATTTTTCCTTTTTTCTTATATCTTTTATAATATTATGTGTAAACCATGGTGGATACTTTCGTTTAAATTGTCTTTTCTTAGGAATGCACTGAGACAAGATTTCAAAGCAAATTTGGTAAAAAATGTCTACGGCTGCTTCAACATCATTAGTCTCGTATAATGAATTCCAATTACGCTCGTTAAAGAGATGATAGAGTAAATTGTAGTTTCCTTGTTTGAAATTAAAATTTAAAAATTGATTATCTTGGTTCACAGACACACAATCCGAAGTATTTCGGGTATGAATAAATACAAGTGTTATAGAGAGACAGGGATGATGTTGATCAACAGGTACAAACACATCCCTTTGCTCAGTAACAGTAATATTATTAACGTTGGCTAGTACTAAATCTAATAAACGATTATTTACATTATAAACATTATTATGTTGATGAAGATTATTAAAATGAATAAAATTTTCTATTGAGCTTGAGATCTAGATTTTAAATTAAAGTCACCTAAAATTAAACAATTCGAATCGAAAATATACGCAAACTGATTTAAATGAATGATAAAAAAGAGATAGTCATCTAATTTGGAATAGGGAGGAAAATATATAACACACACATATAGTACTATATTAAGGTAGGATATTTTTAACCATAAATCTTCCAAATTGTTTCCAATTCCGTAAGCCTCTCTACTATAAATGTCGATTTAATAGCACATACAACACCTCCACCATCGGCTTTATTTGAATAAGTTTTATTCCTATCTTTCCTAAAAACATAGTAGCTATCAGTAAAAAGCTCGGAGTCAAAAACACTATTGTTAAGCCACGTTTCTGTGCATGCTATTAGATCGAACTCGGCACTAGATGATTGAGTTAAAAATTGATGTGTTTTACTTCTAAGACCACGGGTATTATGATAATAAATCAATAATTCACTTTGCTGTACCATCTGGAACAGAAGTGGTACGATTGTTTTGGTTATTATAGGCCGAATCAATGAGCTGAATATCATTTAAGCACTTTATCGGAATGACTCTGCTGGTTTCTGTACGTCGAACAAAAATCTTCCCATTTTTGGTCCAACAAAACTTCCATTGTAAAGCTTTCACTTTCTCTCGAGCTTTAGCTAAGATAACTCGATTGATTGCCGTGAGATTTTCATTTATGTAGATATTGCCAGCCGTTATCATTTTGTTGTAGGGATCTGGTAAATGTCTGGTAGTCAAGATTCTTTTGATGGATTTTAGTCGAAGCAGTTCCTTTTTGTCCAATCTGCTCACAAACTTAACAATGATGGCCTATTCTTACTATTTTGAAGTCGATGACAATCGTCAATCATTTTTGTATTTAACTCAAAGTTAACAGCTCGACACACATCTGTAACAACTTTGATTATGTTCTCGCCAGGCACGCAAGGTACACCGTGTATTTCTATACAGTTAGCACGGCTGTACTGTTCAGAATCATTTAATTTTTCATTGAGATTTTGGTTTTCTTTCAACAATCGCTTATTTCCAGATTCTAATTCCTCTATTTTACGTTCAAATAAATTTAGTTTTTCATTTTGTTCTTTCAACAGTTTATTGGTATCTTCATTCTGGAGAGATACGTATTCAATAGATTTGTTTAAATCTGGTTTTAACTCGGAGATAAGCTTCTTGTTATTTTCATCAATAGTTTTCATGTATTTCATAATATCAGTAAGTGAATATATTTGATCATCCGTTTCAAGTAAATTATCATCTGACCTTGTTATTTTAACTTGTTTCATGCAATCAGCATATTTCCACTTTTCCGATTTCGATTGAATAAAATTAAAATCTTCTTGTGTTAAATTTACACACTTGATATGAAAAACTGAATGGCAAATGACACAATTGATAATATTACCTTTGCTTGAAGCATTTCTTGTATTCTTCGTAATTAATTCAGAACACACATTACATGTTGACATCTTGAGAGCATTAACAAACACGTCTGAATGGTACACTGGTCAAAGAGAGACTTTCAAATGGAACACCCTGTATATTTTGTACCTTTGTGATGCAGAATTAAATAACGAACATTTTTTGTATGTACGTCCCTATAGCCATCTGTAACCACTTTTGATTTATTGAGAAAAAACTGCAAGAAGTACACTATTAAGAAATTATTTATTTAAAAAATCAAGGTTTTTCAAATAAAACAAAAGAAGAAAAACTATAACAAATGCTCCATATGTTGCCCATTTGCATGGACACACATTTCGATGCGCATTTGGAACGATCTTTATACGTTTCTTAACATTGCCGGCATGATACTTCTTAAAGCATGTATTATTCTATCCTTCATATTTTGGATTGTGGTTGGTGTCTCTGTATAAACAATTTCTTTCACATATCCCCATAAAAAGAAATCCATTTTTGTAACATCAGGAGACCTCGCAGGCCATTTAGTGGGTCCATTCCTTCCAATCCATTGATGTGGGTGGGGATATTATTTAGGTGGTATCTTACTGCATGTAAATAATGCGGTGGAGCACCGTCTTGTTGAAGCCACATCCCATTTCGGATCCTTTGAGGAAGGTTTGCCAATAATTGTGGCAGATAGTTCTCCAAAAAATAAAGATAAATAGCTCCAGTTAATGTACCATCAAAAAATGTGGCCCTATTACATGTTCTCCAATAATTCCCCTCCAAACGTTGATGGACCATCTGTGCTGGTTATCAAGTTGTCTGAAAAAGTGGGGATTTTCTGTAGCATAATAATGGAAATTGTGCCTGTTAACAAATCCATTTTTATGAAACGTTGCCTCATCAGTGAACAAAACATTGTTGAAGAATGTATCATCGTCTTGCATTTTACCTATGGTCCAATTACAAAACTGTAAACGTTTTAGAAAATCGTCATCAGTTAATTCCTGGTGCATTTGAATGCGATATGCATGAAACTTATTTTTCTTTAAGATTCGACCAACAGAACGTCTACTTATACCTACAGATGAACTCACTTCTCTCTGACTAACATGGGGATTCTCAATTCGTTCACTTTTTCATACTGTACATTGCCGGTCCTCACAAATCTATTGAGCAGGTTTTGAAAGCTGTGAACTTTAGGGAGCCTCCGTTCAGGATACCGTTGGAGGTAAATTCTGCGGGCAAGCAAACAATTTCTTTCCGACACGCCCAACACAAAAGTCATGTCTACAAGTTTTTCATTACTAAAATTCATTTTGAATCCTACTAGAACTAAACACTGATGGTCGATAACTGCGAGAAATGTACGTTTTGTATACGTGCACAACAATTGCTAGATGCTTTAATGTTTTGTTGAACAAAAACAAACAACACACTTGACAACTAAATAAATAATTGTTTTTAATTGTGTACTTCTTGCAGTTTTTTCTCAATAAATCAAAAGTGGTTACAGATAGCTATAGGGACGTACATACAAAAAATGTTCGTTATTTAATTCTGCATCACAAAGGTACAAAATATACAGGGTGTTCCATTTGAAAAAGTTGTGAATTCTAGCTTTGAAGTTCTCTAAATTTAAAAATTAATTTTGAACACCCTCTATATGGTGGGTCCATTTTCTTTTAAAGAAGAGCACTCTACAAGCCCCTGCAACAAAATCCCTACTTAAATTCGTCTTCACAGTTGCGGCCGTGAAAGCGGTAAACTGTTAAGTGGGATAATGTAAAACTAAATTAAAAGAAAAATTTATAACTTCTAAACCGGTCATTAGATGGCGCTAAAATCTTAGATATAGATAAACCTGTCAAGAGAGGTGTTAAATATGCAAAAATATTGGATGCATTCTATTTAAAAAAAAATTACCTTAAGCGTGCCACACTTTTCTGCAACACCCTGTATATTTGAAAATAATTTCTCTAGATGCGCCTCTATCCACTGTTTACATCCATATTAGAACGATTTTTCTAGCTGTTACCGTTTAGGAGCTATCAGACTTCCCCACACTATTGCCCCACCCGGTATTGTTTAAAAGGTATAATCAATTTTTGATTATAAAATATCTGAGCAAGCCTTGATTTATTTAAGATAAAGTACAAAATACATACAAATGTACGAATGTTAAAATCTTCTGAAGAATTGTCAATGAATTAATTTTTAGTTTTAATTTAATTTTAAATTTTGCCGATGTTTAAACCTAGTTGAAGTAAAACAAAATAATCCAAAAAACAAATGAAATGAGAGATAAAATTGTGTTTTGCTCTTATTACCCTGAAAATTACATGGGAAATATGTGACAAGCAACTTTACGCCTTACATACAAATGCGAAATGAAATGACTGATTCTGTCCAACTTAATGACCTGTCAGCAAAGACTGGTTTTTTACTTCAAGATAATGTTTGAATGCCTTTTTCACATAGAAAAAATAAATCAGCACCATCGGCAACATTTCTATCTAAGCCAATAAGACCAGTTAGCAGAAGAAAGACCTAGCAAATTCAACGCTTGCCTCTGTTAACTTAATGTCGTGGATTTCACGCACTAAAAAAAGAAAGTGATTGTGGATTGTTGAATAAGTTGCTTTGCAAGCTTCACTTTGGACTGCGTTATGGCACCTCCTGTTGCTGTACACTTCTGCAAAGCAGGATAGTCTCAAAATAAACACTCGGTGGTCAAGTAATGCGGAATATGTTGCCACCGACCTGCTTCTGGCATCCGGGTATACTGGTATACTACCGATTATTGAATAGTTTTTAATCCCTATAAATATCAACCCTCAGTACAGCTTATGAGGTCCAGTGGCAAAATTTTAAATGATTTTAACTTTATAATAGGGTGATTGTTATTTTTCAATAGTTCCCAATAGAAACTTTTGTTCTTGCAAAAACTCTTGATTAATCTTCAGTAACAGGCAGATCAGGTGACGCATTGCAAGGCGTCATAAATAAAGATACTACAAATATAATTGACCGGCACACGGAAAGAAGAGCTAGAGATAGAGAACGGCATAAACTAGTAGAAGTTCGTCCTAATTCTTCAATTTTTATATGATGGACACAAAGATAAGATTTTAGCTATGAATGAAAGCAGGACGGTAGTAGAAAAGCAGGTGGTTCTAATCGAAGAGCCCAGTACTAAATATATAAAAATACTGGAAATAAAGAATATAATAAAATATCTCTGCTTGGAAATTACCTAAAGAGACCATTACAATTACATTTGTCTCTTACATGCAAATGAACTACCTCTTTGCCATTTATTTTAATATCTCGATGGTAGTACAACTGGTCCTTGTGGTTTTGATAGACTCATTAACTAACGCCAACAAAATCTATAGCTTGTATGTAGCCAACAAATATGTATCAAAAAATCTAGTGATCTTGGAAACATTTTTTTGTAAAGTATATGTTACAATGTGATTTACAATTAAAACACAATCATTTTGCATTTATGGGACACCAATATTTTTAAGACCATACAACTTTCTAAAGGGTTTTTCAATTGGGGCGGGTCAATGTTGGCAGCCTGTGGCGCCCATGTTGTTTTGGTGACGTCTGTCTAATCTGTTATTTATTATTCAGTCATTGATGCCAAATCACCATGGCAAGTTACACGTTTGAGCAGCACGTCCAAATGATAAAACTTTATTATTAAAATGAGTGTTCGTTAGTGCAAACATTGCGTGCGTTGCGCCCATTTTACGGTAGACGCGGTGGCCCTTCAAAGTCGACTCTCCAACGTTTGGTGCGCAAATTTGAGACAGGTTCGGTAAACAATCAGCCATGAACCCGAGGCAGTAAATTCCTCGCCGTGCACAAGAACTCGGCCTTTTGCAGACTTCAACTTGGCGAATTTTGCGTCGGGACGCGGGACTACACCCGTACAAGATCCAACTGACACAGGAGCTCAAAGTTAATGACCATAAACAACGCCGTTTGTTCGCTGATTGGACTTCGGAGCGTTTGGAAGAGGACCCTAATTTTGGCCGAAAAATCATCTTCAGCGATTAGGCGCATTTTTGGATGAATGGCTATGTCAACAACCAAAATTGCCGTATATGGGATGACGCCAACCCACATGAGGTTCACCTTACTGTACTGTTCGTTGCGGATTTTGGGCCGGCGGTGTCATTGGTCTGTACTTTTTTGAAAACAATGTTGGTGAGGCCATCACCGTCAACGGCGAGCGCTACAGAACGATGATAACCGATATCTTTTGGCCCATATTGAACGACATGAACGTAGACGACATGTGGTTCAAGCAGGACGGCGATACGTGCTACACAGCGAATGCCACGATGGACATTCTGCATGAACAATTTGAGGGTGACGTTAATTGGCCACCATGATTATGCGATTTGACCCCGCTAGACTTTTTCTTGTGGGGTTTCCTGAAGTCGCAGGTCTAAGGCAATAAGCCGCAATCGGCCGATGCCCTTAAAGTCAATATAACCAAGGGCATCGCTCAAATTCAGCCGGATCTATGCGGCAGAGTCTATGAAGATTGGACCACTCGGATCCGTACCACCGTGAGAAGCCGCGGCGGACATTTGAACGATATTATATTCCATACTTTCAACTAAAAAAGAATTTCGGTAATACCTCACACACAGCTTATTTTATTCCACTTGAACATCAACCCACCCTTATTGGAAAACCCTATACATAATTACTAAAACACTTAGAAGACATTGCATATAAAACTATCAAAAGAAATGGATATTTTTGACATCCCGAAAACATTTTGTTGTGTATGTTGTGGGACCAAAAAAAATATATCATATCTTGGAATATTAAAGGCACCATGACTTGAACAATCCTACATTTACAATTCCAAATTTTAATTTTGAAGCTAGCTACTATTATGAACTAACGGACTGTCAACATATTATTTGGACTGAATTGTTTTGCCAAAGAAGAACTAGAATCCTGAAACACAGAAAAATCCTTTTATACATTTAAGGGTATCCCTGTCACTCTCAGGTTGTAGAAAGGACAGTAAAATCCCTTGCAGTATATCATCCTATTACAAGACAAATTACGAAGTAAGCGCCATAAATTCTCGGCCTGATATAGAAAAAATAAACTTGATAAAATATAATAATTTTTTCAATATAATCTCCCCTAATGTCAATACACTTATTACAATGTGGAATTAATAATTCAATGCCCTTGTAAAAATAATCTGAAGTTTTTCCCTCAAAATTTTCAGAGCTGTAATTTTTTGTTATTTGCTGATGACATAAAAATCTATTTAGCTATAAAGTCTTTGTCAGATATTACAATCTTACAACAGGAATTAGACATGTTTTATCTTTGGTGTACTTCAAACGACTTGGAATTGAACCTTAAAAAATGTTTTTGTATGAAATTTTACCGAAGTAGTAATCCCATTATGCATACATATATGTTAAATAATAACAATCTAAAAAATGTAACTGAAGTTGATGACCTAGGTGTTAAATTTGACAAATGTCTTACATTTGTACCTCATATTAATTGTATAGTGTCTAAAGCAAACCGAATGCTTGGTTTTGTAAAACGTTTTTCAAAAGACTTCAATCATGCTAACACTTTTAAAATCTTATACACTTCACTAGTCCGGTCTCACTTAGAATATTGCTCAAGTGTGTGGTCACCCAACTATCAAACTCACATTAATAAAATTGAACAAGTCCAGCACAGATTTTTAAGATTTGCTTCTTTTAAAATGGGAATCTCTGTTCATGATAATTTTCCTTTGGAATTTGTTATGTCATGCTTAAATTTGAAACCACTTTATGATAGAAGGATTTTAAATGACTTACACATTATCTATAAGATTTTCAATTCTGTAATTGATAGTCCAGAACTTTTAGATGCTACCAAATTATATGTCCCAGTGCGAGCTTTGAGATCTTCAAATATTTTGTATGTACCTTTCCACAGGACTAATTATGGTTATTACAGTAGTATTTCTAGAATTTGCCGTTCTATCAATTCCCACTATGATGTAATTGATTTATTTGGAGTCCCTTATTCTTTATTTAAAATACAAGTATCAAGAATACAGTTTTCTTAGTTTGCATTTATTCTATTAATGATTCCTTATTCTAAGACTTTAGATAACGATCTTTCAGTTACAGCATTGTATTATTATTTTTATTATTGTGAATTGAATGAAGAAGTTACTAATTATCAATATTGTGTATTAAATAGGGAACTTCATTATGTTTCTATTATTGTGAATTTAATATAGAAATCTTTTTTTTTTACCTTTTTTTTTATACACATCTATATAACTAAGGTACAATCTTTGGTTGTTATATTTTATTACCATTGTTATTTAATTTTTGTAAAGGGTGGTTACCCGTATATGTATTAATAAATAAAATGTTCAATTACAGCTACTTGTAACTCATTCTCGTCCTTAAAATGACGTCCCCTAAGGCCTTTCTTTAAATTGGAAAATAAATAATAGTCACTAGGAGCCATATCCGGACTGTACGGTGGATAATCCAATGCTTCAAAGTCCCATTTGCGAATGGTGTAATAATTGAACACCTCTTGTCAATTTTCCTTGATGTTTTTCACGAATATTGTTTCTCAAGACACATAATATGTACTGTTAACATTTGTATTGTGTTCTTTAAAATCAATCAGTAGAATGCCGTCACAATCCCAGAATATTGTTGCCATAACTTTCGTTATAGATTGAACGACTTTCGACTTTTTGGGACGAGAGGTTCATTGGGTAGCCGTCATTCATTTGGATAGAGGATCATAATACAGAACTATTGTTTCATCTCCAGTGAAAATGGCTTTGGGTCGTCTTCACACAAGTTTAAAAACGAGGGTGCATATTCGACGCGACGTTGAACAGCAGAAAGAAGACGCGGTACCCATCTTGCACTAATTTTATTCCTGCCAAATGGTCAATAAAGAACACTTGTTTCCGAAATGTCAGACGTCACTGCTAACTGTTTAACTTTCAAACGGCGATCTTATAATACCATTTCTTCAATGATTGCAACTTTTTGAGGCGTTTCTTTTGTTAAAAATTTTATGACCACGCGGTACTCAATTTTCCTTAGCTGCGATATTTTCATGCACTCATCGTGATGCTGGAGTGGCTACTAAAATCTATTACGCTTCTAGCCGTAATATAATATATAGTGTAGGCCTCTTACATGTTTAACTATGACGCAACCAGTTTGAACATGTTGGCACCTGTAGAAGCCTGCCGGGCCGAGAATTTATGGCGCTTACCTATTACTTACCATTTTAAAACCCCCAAATGGTCCTATTGATGAACAATTTTTGGCAAAGCAGTAGTAGTAGTGTCACAAACGGAAATATTTACTTGTTTATTGTTTCCAGCCTTATTTTGTGGAACTCCATAATCATGAAATAAATAAAGATTATTAAAAGTTTCACAGTTTTATTAAAATATAACCTGACAATATTGTTTCGACAGCTATGCTGTCATTATCAAAGGTAATATAATTATAAACAAACACGTCGCTAAGGTAGATACAAAATAGGTAACTAGATAAAATAATAACACCACATTCAAAACTTGTTAGTTTTGATATTTGCAACATGTTCTCCAGAATACCTCCACAAGAATGTATTCCTTTATTAGATAGTTTCTTGATCAATAGTAATATAGAATTAGTTAAAAGGTTAGAGTTAATTCAATTATTTGACCTTTGTATAAGTCAAAATTATTTCACTTTTAATAACATAATTTATTTACAAAAGGATGGTTTACCTATGGGTAATTCTCTAAGTCCTCTATTAGCTAACATATTTATGGACAAGTTTGAAGATCGAATATTTGAATTAAACCTCTCTAAACACATTATCTTCTGGTTTCGTTATGTTGATGACATTTTAGCTTGTTTTGACAGTTCTTTTGAGGTTATCAATGAATTTTTAATTCTTATAAACAGTATCCACCCTAATATAAAATTTACACTAGAAACAGAACAAAACAGGGCTATAAACTTTCTAGACTTAAATATCAAGATTAACGCAGACAATCTATTTGAATTTTCCATATACAGAAAACCAACACAAACAGACATAACAATACCAAATGAATCTTGTCACCATAATACACATAAAATAGCAGCCTACAGATCATTAGTACACAGAGCTTTAACTATTCCACTAACAAAATCAGATTTTAGCAAAGAGATATCAACCATTAAACAACTAGCACATGCGAATCATTATAATCCGAACATGATTGACACTTTAATTAAACAAAAAGATTATAGGTTAGCTATCAAAAGAATATATCCCATTGACAATCAAACAGAAGACACAAGTTACATATCTATACCATATTTTGGCAAAATATCAGAAAAAATTGCACATATACTAAGAAAAACCAACAATTATAAAATAACATTTAAAACCAACACTAACACTTTTTCATTTTTATTTAATGCTAAAGACAGAACACATGATATCATGAAATCAGGCATTTACCGTTTAAATTGTTCTTTTTGTAGTTCGGTATATATTGGACAAACACTTCGAAATTTTGACATAAGATATAAAGAACACGTACGTCATTACAAAAATAAACATCCTGAAAAATCGAATTACGCCAAACACCTTTTAGAACAAAATCACACAATGACTCCTCAAAATAATATTAAATTCCTACATTTTTGTAATAACAAACGCAAATTAGACATTTTAGAAGCCTTTGAGATATACAAACACAAACTCAGAGTACCTTTAATGAATGAACAACTTGAGCTCAGTAATTCTCCGTTACTGGAAGTATTAGATATTTAATTCTGATTATTATTATTTTATCTAGTTACCTATTTTGTATCTACCTTAGCGACGTGTTTGTTTATAATTATATTACCTTTGATAATGACAGCATAGCTGTCGAAACAATATTGTCAGGTTATATTTTAATAAAACTGTGAAACTTTTAATAATCTTTATTTATTTCAGGAAATATTTACAATTAAATATTATATACAAAACTCAACTTCTCTTCCGTCTGTACAATATAGCGTGCAAGGCCACACTCAGTTGCCCATGCTAGTTAAGCAGCTGCGGTCTCGCCACCGACAACTTGGAGCCATGTGCGCGGACAGCTGCGAGGTCTTCTAAGAAGCGCGCTCGCTTCTCCCACAACTGCATGAGTTAGCATGCAATCTATTCGCCTACTTACTCCGTATATGCGAGGCAACCTACACGATTTACAAGCAGGTGCACATTCCTTAAGGAGAATCTACCAACACTTCCGCACAGCTGCAGATTCGTGCCAGGCACCAGCAGCACGAAAGCAAACTACCCACAAGCCTGCAACCAGGAAGCATGAACTTCCTTAGTTTCATACTAAGAACTCTGCTAATTACTTCCTCGTTCAGCAGTATATAACCAGCTTGCTTGAGCTATTCAAACCAGTCAGTGAAGTTGACTCCATCACTACTTCTACAAGCAAGCTGGTGAGTACTCTTTAAATTATGTAATGCTTAGTTGAGTGGGCGGTGCTAAACGCCCACTCTCTGCGGAATTATGGGAAGTTGTGACCAGGCTACCCAGCTTAGTTGTAAATCACTAGGAGGTTATCTCCTACGCTTAGTTAGTAGACCTAGTGCTAGAACAGGGTTGGTTCCGACCTCCCTCTTGATTGTATTAGTTTAGGACATGTACGTCCTCACAATGTATTCTTTGTATGTATGTGAACCTTTGTACTCTCTTATTGTTATTAGTATATAGTTGTTTTCTACGACTTGTGTTTAATTTCTCTCTACCTCTGACTACGTCCTCCAGTCACGAAAACCCCACGTGACAGTAGCATTCGATAAAACTTTTGTTAGTCCCTAAGTATATAATATACAAAGACAGCCTGATATTTTCGTTATTATTATAAGTAGAAATTAAAATTTTTGCATAGTTGTCTTAGACATACATTTTAAAGCGTTCCACCCAACTGTAGTTTTGCAAATAGAGGCAACTTTCGATATATTGCTTTGCATTAGAAGATATCGAAAGTTGTTTAGAATCCAGTTTTCTCCCAAGTCTCAGTGTAAATGTAACACACTATGTATCATATGTATTTGCAACCATAACACCATAGAATCGATAAAACCGTAAAGCGAATTCCTTGAACGTCTTATCATATTTTCACAGATTACTCAGAAATTTTAATAATCGCAAACAATTTAACAAGATAGTATTTTACCTGCTAGGAAAATATTGGCACATTTTTATCAAAATATTTAAGATAAGTGTGGCGAGGTCACTTTCATTAAGTACAGGTGTGCCTTTAGCAACTAAGCACCATTTGAGCTGAGGTAACTGTACCACAGACCGCCATCCATCTAAACCGCTAGCCCAGCAACGTGTTCTTGGATTTATCACTCCTTTATTATATAAATCCTTGATCTATGAAACAGATAATACTTTAAAACTAAAATTTAAAGTTTATATTTTTACATTTCCTACCTCCAGGAAACTAACAGGACCTTTCCTACCATTTTCGTCACCTGTATTATAATACCATTCTTTTTCTTGGACCTGGTGCATATTTGGTCCAGCTTCTATCACATTTGTTTGTGTAGGTATCACAGCCCGAGATGTGTGCAAATGAGCTAATGTGATAAGATCGACTAAGATACGTATACCTCCAGCATCTAGTAAATCTCTTACATTACGATGATGTAAAATTAACTTATATATAAACATTATCAAACGATCACGTTCCATTTTATCAACACACTGTAAAATAATAGAGATAAATCGAAGCATTTATGGTTTAGAACACAAAAAAAAACTTACCCTTTCTAACATACCGATAATATATTTAGTATCACTGAATGGTCCTATATCTTCATAGTACCTTCCATAAACAATAGACATTGCTTGCAAACACATACATTTCATTTCTATCTTATTTGTAAGTAAAAATCTATGATATAAATCATTAAAAAACTCATAACTAAAAATAAATAAAATGCTTGTATATTGATGGGTAAGAATAAGTCTTTTCTAACTTACGATCTACGAATGGGCGAGTTATCATTATCGTCCATTTCTAAAAGCAGTCTTAAATAATAGTCACCAATTTTGACTTCATCAGCTAAGCATTGGTAGTGGAGTTCAAATTCATGATGATTCCAAGCGACTAGTGCCGATCCTGATAACTCCCTGTCTGATTGGAATGCTCTCACTTCATTTTCTAAGGCACTGCGTAATTCTTCTCTTGTCTATAAAAATTGATTAAATTAATAAACAAATAAGTTATAAAACTCTAAATTATGCAAATATGACAGTTCCAGGCACTATATCTGTTTTGAATGTGGTGTCACAATACAAAACATTCAGGTTGCCTATTATCAAACTCTCTTTGCAAATGTTACATTGCTGTCCGCTTGCGAATTTTCAAAGTTGCTAAGAAAACCTAACCTGTCATAAAATATGATTTTATTTATAAAGTTAAAAATTTAGTTATAAAAACTAAAAAAACAAAAAAAATTCAACACAACAATTACGCAACAGTAATATTTGCACACAGCAACCATATTGGTTTGGATTGCCTAGTAGATTGTGGACTGGGGCAATGACTGGTGTCAATTGACAGTACTTGATGAGATGTGTAAATCCATTGATACCACTTTATATCATCCAGAAATAAAGAATTACAGTTTTTTGATGTTATTTAAACGGAACGCCTAACCTAACCTCACTTCACCTCAGCTAAGCTAACTTAACCTAACTTAAGCAACCTTTCTTGAATTGGTAGGGGTAGTTTATGAAGTGCACCTCAATTCACATACACATTAGAAATTGTAAATTTTTAAACTCTTTAACCTTTTGTCTCCGAATAATAAGACCAGTACTAATCGATTTGATTCATTGAGTATTAGAGAGGGCTGAAAAAGTCAATTCGCAATTTTTGGGTTCTGATAGTGAAGATATTGTGCGTTTGCATGCATATGTTAATCAAAAGAAAAAAACTAGCAAGTTCCTGAAAAGTCCTTGAGGGGTCGCAACGGCCTTGAAAATCTGACTGTGACCGTCTGATGCATGATTGTGTATTCAGTTTACTGTTGGTTGGTCGGTTGTTACTGTGATTAAGATCGTCTTGAATAATAGTACATTAGCTATGTCATTACATAATATTACGACACAAAGTGATGCTGAATGTTCTGGTGAAAAGTTGAGTCATCCTGTTCTGCCAAATTACGCAAATGTGATAAAACTTTATCAATAT
Source organism: Agrypnus murinus (assembly GCA_929113105.1). NCBI lineage: Eukaryota > Metazoa > Arthropoda > Insecta > Coleoptera > Elateridae > Agrypnus > Agrypnus murinus. Next base: position 170,777,885 of record OV816026.1, on the reverse strand, counting down.
GTCCGCAATAATTTGAAACAAGTTTCAGACCAAAGTTTCTAAAGAACCGACCGTAGGAGAAATATCGGTGATTGTGGCAGAAGAATTAAGAAAAATATTCCTGCACTACCTTGTGATCGCATTCTTCAAATGTTACAAAACTATTGGAGTAAGTGCAAAAATATTAAGAAACATTTTAAAAATAGAAAAGGAAGTGCTTCGTGTCGTGAGAAACTTTGGCAGTTTGTAGAAGAAGCACAACTTTAAGTTTTGCAAGTGTGATAAAACTAAAAGAGTACCTGAAAGTGAGAGACAATTCCTTTCTGATCAGAGAACTGTTAGAAAAATGGCAATTGGCTCTCTTGATATTGTTGCAACGAAGAAACTACAAACTATTCAGAATAGTAAAGAAAAGGAACTAGAGCGAATCAAAAAACATAAAATGGAGTCTGCTGCTTCACAGGAACAAGGAGCATGTACCGAGGAAGAAATTGAAACAAGTTTGTCTGATAGTGAGGTTTGGTTTTATGGTACTTTTATTATTTATATATTACCTAATATGAAACAACAAATACCGAAAGACCAAAAGAGTGAACAAGGAAAAATGAAGAAATTTAATGTGAAATTACTGCAAAGAGAAGAAGAGAAGTCACTACTTGAAGCAAGAATGACAACACTTCAGGCTTTAGCATGGTCAGAGAATATAGAGAATGAGTGGCAACAAGTGCAGAAAGCGATACAAGAGGTCTCCAGACGATTTTTACCTGCACAAAGAAACAAAGAAAAAACTAAAGAGTGGTTTGATGCAGAGTATAAGGAAGCAGTAAGTAAAAGAAACCTAACAAGAATAGAAATGTTAAATAAGAAGACACCTGAAGCAAAATTAAGGTATGACAATGAACGTAGGAAGGTGAAGACAATATGTAGAAGCAAAACAAGACAAAGTATAGAAGTCAAATTGGAAAAAATAGAAGAAAATTACAACAATAAAGAATTAAGAAATTTTTATCAAAAAGTAAAAAAAGAAAAGCAGGGGAATTACTGCATAACATCATACTATAGAAATAAGGAGGGTGACCTAGTAGGGGGAATAAAAGAAAAATCGGAAAGATGGGCAGAATATTTTCAAGAAGTACTCAATGATGGAGAGTCCCGAGACATTTTAACGACAGTGGAAAATAGAGCTATAAATAGTGAAGAACAAGAGCCACCTAGTTACGAGGAAGTAAGAACAATTATAATGAAAATGAAGAATAATAAAAGTCCCGGAGAAAACGGAGTGTCAGCAGAAATTATTAAAGAAGGGGGCATCACGCTGCAAGAAAGAATATATGAAATTCTGGTGCAAATCTGGAAAAGCAAGAAAATGCCAAGTAACTGGAATAAAGCTATTATATACCCAATTCACAAGAAAGAAGATGTAACAAAGTGCGAAAACGATCATGAGACTGGTTTGCTGGATGTGGTCTATAAAATACTAGCAACGATACTTCGAAATAAAATTTTGCAGTGAAAGCTGAAACTATATTACGTGAATATCAAGGTGGTTTCCGGATAGGAAGATCAGTCAGTGACCAGGTATTTACAGTAAAACAAATAATGTATAACATCTATGAACAGAAATTAAAATTGTGTATGCTATTTATAGACTTCTAGAATGCATATGATACAGTGCGAAGAGAAAAGCTCTTTAAAGCAATGGAGGATTTTCAAATAACTGGTGAACTAATTCGGCTAGCCAAAATTACGTTGAATAAAACAAAGTGTAAAGTGTTAGTGGACGGGCAGCTTTCAGAGTGTTTTGATGTGAATCGTGGATTACGACAGGGTGACCTAATGTCAACAGTTCTCTTCAATCTGGTCCTGGAAACGATACTAAGGGAAAGCAACATATGCACCCATGGAATGATTTATCAGCAGAGGCACCAATGCATAGCATATGCAGATGGCATTGTATTAATAACAAGATCAAGAGAGGAATTGCAAAGAATCTTCAGAAGGTTAGAACAAAAGGCTGGGGAGTTTGGCCTAATGATAAATAAGAAGACTAAATACATGGAATTGGGGAGTAACCACGAGAATACGATTACCACAGAAATATTGCTAAAGGGGGGGGGGAATAAATAAAGATTATAAATTTGAAGCAGTTAACAGTTTTGATTATTTGGGTGTCACAATAACTAATCAGATTGATGAAAAGGAAGAAATTGATAAACGAATACTAAAAGGGAATAGAAGTGCAGGCAGTCTGACAAGAATAATAGTCTCAAAAAAGGTATCTAGAGGGATAGCTGAGGTTATGCAAAACAGTTATACAACCTACTGTGCTATATGGAAGCGAGTTATGGACAATGACCCAAGAAACGGAAAACAGGTTAGGAGTTTGGGAGAGAAAGATGGAATTGTACGGTCAGCCAAGTATTGTTAAAGCAGTGAAAATGAATCGACTGAGGTGGCTGTGGCATGTTTTTCGACTGGAAAATAGAAGACCAACTAAAAAGGCTTTAGAAGGAGGTGTAGGTATCCGGAAAAGAAAAGGACGACCAAAAATAAAATGGCTAGAAGCAGTGACTAAGGATCTGGAACAACTTGGGGTACAAAATTGGAAGCAGAAAGCCAGAGACAGAAAGGGATGGAGAAGAATCATATAATCCTTGGGTCTATAAGGCCTGAAGCACTGATATATATAATATGTGACTATTGCCACAGGTTTTACCAGCAAAATCACTAAGGCTTGCTGAACGAAAAGCTGCAACATCTGTTTCTAAAACTCCAGTTTCAGAATCTTGTTGTTCTACTGAGCTTGACATTCCAGTTATAAAGAAAACTATTCAAATGAGACTTTAACTACCATCATTAGCAATGGCTTGCGATAGAACTGGAGTGTCATCCCGTTCTGCTGCAGCAATTGCAAATGCCGTTTTACAAGATGTCGGTCTTATTAGTCCAGAAAATGTGTCAAAAGTTATCGATAAAAATAAGATAAGGAGGGTGATAAATGTAAACAGATAAAAAGTTAAACAGGAAACATTTGAAAGGATTGGGTCTCTACAAGGTTTATACTTTGATGGCAGGAAAGACAGCACTTTGGTAAATGTCCAAGAAAAATGAAAATACTACAGGAAAACTATATTATAAGCGCATATCACTCTGATATCGGAACCAGGAACAATATATTTGGGGCATGTGTCAGCAGATACTTCTACAGCAGTAACTGCTTCCTGTGCTATTTTAAATTTAATTCAAAGTAGTAACATCAGTATGGAAAATTTGTAATTATTTGCGATGGGACGGCAGTCAATACGGGGACCCAAAGGAGGCATCATTAAACTGCTAGAGGATTCTCTAAAAAAGCCACTGCAGCTACTCCATGCTAATGAATTACCACTCCGGCACTTATTGCAGCACATTGATGGTCACACTACAGGACCACAATATTTTTCAGGTCCGATAGGAAAGTTACTGGCTGAAAGCGAAAATATGCCAGTTGTTAAATACCAAATTATTCAAGGACAGAAGCTCAGTTGTATGAAACCATCAGATTTAAGCACAGACCAGTGTTATTTGCTAGACATCTGTAATGCAGTTATCAGCGGTCATTGTCCAGAAGATCTTTCTTTGAAGAATCCTGGCAAATTAGCCTATTCGCGGTGGCTGACAGCTGCTAATCGCATCCTTAGACTTTATATTTCAACGAAAAATCCAAATGAAAATTGAAAAATATTGACAGAGTACATCATCAAAGTTGGTTCAAAATTAAAACATCACCCTCTTGTAAAGATGGTTCTAGACATCTCTTCGCCCTAATTAAGAATTCCCGGTATTTGTCGGAAGATCTACAAGAAATGCCTTCTTTGCACATCCAGAAAACATGTTGCTGGCAATGATTACAGATGACAGGAAGCATATTCGCGAGGTAGGGTTGCGAAGAATAATAAATGCAAGAACGAACAAGTCAGATAAACCGCGCTTATTTAAAAGACCACAGCTTTGCTTTGAATGTGATGATTACATAGGTATTATTGAATGGCCGCTCTTTGTTACTACAGAACCACTTATCGTAGGAATGGTTGGAGATTAGAAATTGCGTGATATGATAAACAGAGAGTGTTGATGCCTTACAATTTCCTTACTTTTTCCGTGCCGTATGCAAGGTGTGGAACGGACGGTAAAAATAATTACTGAAGCATCTGCAACTGTCTGTGATTCTGCAGCAAAAGACGGTTATATCTGTGCGATTGCATCTTGTAAGAAGATGCCTAAATTTGATTGTAAACAGGATTACAAGCCTTAAAGTTTTAAATGGTAGGGTCGTTGGGTGTGGAGAGGGGAGAGAGGACGAACTCAAAATACGTGTTCAATAAAATATTTTTTGAATTGTATATTTCCTGGAAACAATAAAGGGTTTTGAATTTTGAATCATAAATTTCACTGCCGTTGCGCCCCCTCAAGAGAAGTACTCATATTCAAACCAGCGTTTGCACACTTCATACAGAAGCAAAAAGGTATGTATTTCTTACTATCAGAACTCATTTTCAAAAAAGTTATTTTTTGACTCATATTCGGCCCACCCCATTGAGTAAGTCATTAACATCGGTTACCAATTTATAATAATAATAATAATAATCGTTTATTACCCAACAGGTTTCCCCAATAATAGAGTAATATACAAAAAAACTTAAAAAAATACATAGTTAAAAAAATGAAATTTAGAAACGTGGTGTATGCATGAGTATGTGTGAGTGTTCCGTTACTGGAGTTGATTTTGAAGTATTGTTTTGAATTCTCTAAGAGTTACATTAAAAATGTCTATATTGTATTTCTCAAATTGACTACAAATTCTGATTAATGGAGAATTTTTTCTGTAATTAGTAGTAGTTAATTGGTATCTAAACGTTGGTGGGTTTCTCAATTGTACAGCCGGAACATAGAAGTTTAACTGTTCCAACAAATCAGTGTCATTAATTTGATTATGGACAATCTTATATAAAAATACTAGATGTTGTATTAACCTTCGTTTTTCAAGAGAATCAATATCAAACATATGCAGAAGTACCTGATATTCACCTTCAAATCCTTGACCCATTTGTTTGTAAAACATGTGTTTAAGGCATTTTTTCTGTATATTCTCAATTTCAGTTTTTTGAAAGTTGTAAAAAGGATTCCAGATCAGTGAAGCATATTCTAATTTAGAGCGAATTAATGTATTGTACAGTTTGAGCACAACCTCATGGGATTTAAATTCTTTTGATATTCTGTATATGAAACCCAGAAGTTTGTAAGATTGATTGCATAAGCTATCAATATGACTATGAAATGTAAGTTTATGATCCACTATTATTCCTAAATCTCTAGTCTGATATTTTCTTTCTAATATTTTTCCATTTATTTTATAATTAAATTTAATACATTCTTGTTCAGTTTTTTTTGAAATAGATAGTGTTACACATTTATGTATATTGAAGTAAAGTTTATTAGTTAGAGACCAGTTGTAGATGGAATTTAGGTCAGATTGTAGTTTGTTGCAATCATTCTCACGTTGAATCTTTGTGAAGATTTTGATATCGTCAGCAAACATCAGGAACTTAGAATGTTTTATTGATTCCTCAATATCATTAATAAATATTAAAAACATTAAAGGACCTAAATTCGACCCTTGAGGTACACCAGAAGTTTATATTATTTTGTGTCAGGCTTGTCATATTTGAGCCTTTCTCTTAATGCAAAAAATAGGTAACTAGAAAAAAAGATAAAAATAATCAGAATTAAATATTTAACACTTCCAGTAACGGAGAATTATTGACCTCGATCTGTTCATTCATTAAAGGTATGCTGAGTTTGTGTTAGTATATCTTAAAAGTTTCTAAAATGTCTAACTTGCATTTGTTATGACAATGTAGGAATTTAATATTATTTTGAGGAGTCATTGTGTGATTTTTTTTCTTTCTCTTAATTCTAAAATATTTGTTCAGAAACGGTAAAATAAAATTATAATTATAAGCAAGATAGAAGATAGATTATTACCTTATGATTCCAAATCAAGTTGGGTAAAGCATGATCCTGATTAAATTTCCAATAAAAATAGGTCCAATTAGCCTCAGCTTTAATTCGTTCCCTTCTACGTCTTAAAACAATAGGCCTCTCTTTAATTTTTTCTTTTCGTTCAAGCATGATACCCATACGAGCACCCCAATGCTGCATTGCAAGAGCAGTGTAATGTTCTACATGTTTCTCAACGACTCGCAGCTGTTTTTCAATTGCAGCCCAATTAGGTCCACGTTTATTCTTATTGGCATGATCGACAGCCATTTTCAAATTATCCCTATTGTTTAACATTTCCTGTTCTATTGCTGATTCTGGTATCGTATCTTGTGAATCCAGGTAAGTGATTAAGCCAGTCGGCTAAGGAATTGTAACAAATAATTAATATTAAGATTAAATTTGTTTTATTTAAATTTACCATAATTCTTTTAAGTAAACCCATTGCGATTGGATTTCCAGTAACCCACAACCCCACAAGATGTCGTGAGAGTTGGCGATGAGTAAGAAGACGACCATCAGATCCTTGAGTGTATAAAGCTGCTAGAAAATGGCGAGGTAAAGCACCTTCGCCTAGAGCTAAGCTCTGCATTCTTGCAGCAACCTCAGCATCGCCTTCTTCTATTAATGCACGCATCACTAAGCCTGCACCTTTTACAACAGCCAGAGATGGATGCTAATTTAACAAAAACAAGATTATAAATCGTTTGCATTAAATATGTTTGCAAAATACGATGAACTCACTTGAAACAAACGAAAGAGAGTTCTACCTCTTTCAGCAACCATTTCTAAGAGAATATCAAACTGTTTTCCTTCCGTAGTTTCACTGTAAGGTACACACAATGAAAATGTTAAAAAATCTAACATGGCAGATACAACTAAAGCACCAGTTCCTTGTTCCTAAAAAAATATTGTCACCTAGAGGTACTAAAACTTGCAGATACAAACTTACAATATGTGTAACCCACATAAGTAACAAACTTTCCAAAAACGATTTGGTCTGTAAAAGTGAAGATTTATTTAATTGTTCTTGTCGGAGATCATAGTCATCATGCATTGGATGCATTAATGCACAAATCATATCTATTGCAGCGTGTGTTACACCATAATCATTACGTCGTAGGGCTGTTACAACTTTGGTGCCAACCGCTTCACGAAAACTATCAACAAATGATCTTTTATTTTTTGTTAATCTTTACAAATCTTCAACCTTACCCTTGCAGTGTAGTAAAACATGCATAACCAATCTTACTTGCAACTAATCTCCGCAATGCCTGAAATTGAGCTTCTAATTCGACACTAGTAATTGATTTTTGATCACCTTCTTTTTGTACAAGTGCTTGCAATGCACCCGTAATTAATTTATCTTTATTTTCTGAAAATATTCCCTACAAATTTATAATTTAAATTATAATTAAAATCTAAAATATAATTTACTAATAGTACATACATCTTGGGTTACACTGTACAACAAACCACTATAAGGTACATTAGCATTGAATCGAAGAACACATTCCTGAAATGAATGTCGTGGAGGCGGATTTAATAGGAACTTCACATGAATACTTTCAGCTTCTTCTTCGACTGGCAAGTTGAGAGGCCCTAAGCGCAATCCTCTCTGTGTAGGAACCATAATAACGTGAACGTCTCTGTTACCAGAAGCTCTAACGCCATCTAATAATGATGCTAGTAGAGAATCTCTGTAACCAACATAAATTATTGTTATTGCTGTAAATCTTCTAATAAGTCATAACTAACCGATCTGTTGTTGTGTAAGTTCTGACATGTCCATTAAAATATTCAATGCTGAACAGTTGTGGATTATCATTATTTCTAACGAGGGCAAAAATCTCTCCTAACGGCCTCAATGTGCATGCACTGTAAGTTTGTGGATCTCTTTCTAAGAGACACGTTTCTGAAAGGCACAATGTTCTTCGTACAGGTTCGTGATGGCGTGCTTTATGTATTTTGTATACAGGGAATTCTGATACTGATGTTAAATGTTCATCATCACTGGAAACAAAGATTAAAAGATTTCAGATTTATGAAACAATTTCTAGCATTATTTTTATAAAAAAAAACAATTTTCTCCATTTCAGGTTGTTAGTAATTTTAAAAATTTAAACCAGTATAGTTTTATTGATTTTTCTGATTTTGATAAAATTAGGAGCATTTTGTAGGAAAAAATCTCAAAATCAAATGTTAGTAATATACAACATACAACATGTTTTGGCTGCTGATGTCCCATTATATTTTTTCCTATTTTAACTGCTTAACTTCCAAAGGACTCAAGATAGAAATGTGCGGTTTTCACCGAAGTGTTTCAAATTAGCACAAGTTTTATTTGTATACATTCAATTGTTTCTATCACTTTCGATTACGTCCCAACAAAATGGCGGTTTTTTGACCATTTCTTTCTTAATACGTAACCCGCACATTTCTATCTTGAGCCCTTTAGAAGTTATAAGCAGGTAAAGTAGAAAAAAATATAATGGGACACCCGATATTAAAACTTGTATAATTTTAAGTGTAATATTGAATAATAATTACTGCAACAAAATAATATAGTATATTTATTTATGAACTATAATGTGTATAAGATAGAGATCTATAACATAAGCTATGAGCCATATTGAGCCTTGATGGTAGTGTAATGTCTGGCATGCCGGACTTTCACCAAAGCGGCCAGTGATCGACTCCTGGTGCCGGCAGATCTGGTTAAGATTTTCTGCAGTTTTCCTTAGCTGCGACACAAATGTGGGATTTCCGCTGTTCCATCTGTAAGTCGGCTACAGCCGCACATTGGGCCTACATAATAATAATAATTGCTCCCTCCTCCCGCACAAGCTTATAGCTTATGGGGCCTTGGTTTAGGATATGGGTTGTAGTAGCTATTATTATTATTATTATTATATATATAAGTAGGGATGTTAAGTATGTCATATGGGTCATACCGTACCCCTATACAATCTTTGCAGGTATGTTGTAACCGAATAGTATATGGCGACGTGAAAGAGACGGAAATAGAAATTTAAGTTTAAAGCCGCAGTTACACAACACCAGTAATACGTACGAGTTCTTGAAATCAAGTACTAAAAGCAAATGTTTCTCAGAATAGTAGAATTTACGCGACATTCCATTAAATCGTTCTAATAACTAAAACCGAGTACTAAATGCAAGTGCTTTCCTGTGTTTACATGAGAACATTTTTATTGATTTTATGAACAATAAAATGTATAAGAATAAAGACTGGTATGAGCGAGAATGTGTAGAGACATGCACAATAAAAAACCAAAGATGGATAAAATGGATACAAACAAAGACTGAAGAGAACAGACAATTATACAAGGAAGCAAATACCCATGCAAGAAACATATGCAAAAGCAAGAAAAGAGAATGGAACGAAAATAAATTAAAGGACATACAAATAGAGTATAGAAATAGAAACACAAGGAAGTTCTATCAAAAAATAAAGCAAGAGAAGAGAAGCTATAAAATAAAAACTAGAGGTTACAAAGATGAAAAAGGAAATACAAAATATACACAAACTGAAATACAACAAATATGGGGTGGGGTAACTATTTTGAAAAATTATTCAATGGCGAAACACAAACAGAGATAAATATACCAGTAAATGCAACAACATTAGATCCGATAATACCTGAACCAACATTGGAGGAAGTAAAACAAGTAATAGAAAACTTAAAAAATAATAAAGCATCTGGATGTGATGATATAATTGCAGAACACATTAAATATGGAGGGGAAAGGCTTCATGAAAAGATACACGAATTGATATGTCAGATATGGAAAGACGAATATATGCCAGAAGAATGGAGAAAAGGTGTAATAATTACAATACACAAAACAGGAGATATGGAACAATGTTCGAATTATCGTGGTATACAACTGTTAAATGTAACTTATAAAGTCCTTTCAGAATTAATCAAAAATAAGCTACAAGAATATACTGAAGTCAAGATAGGAGATTATCAGCAAGGTTTTCGCCCAGGTAGATCAACCACAGATGCGATACATATATTACAGCAAATATTAGAAAAAGCCAATGAATATGACATAACATTACATATATTATTCATAGATTTCAAACAAGCTTTTGATAAAGTGATACATGCTAACATACTAAAGAAAATGAGGTGTATGGAGATACCACAAAAAATAATAAATCTAACTAAAATGACATTAGAAGATACAACTGCAGTAGTGAAAGTGGGAAATATAACAACAGACAGTTTTAAAATAAAACAAGGGGTTAAACAAGGGGATACATTATCAGCATTATTAGGTATTCAATATAGTGCTAGAGTATGCAATTAGAAGAGCAAAAGTAGAGGGTACAATAAATGTTAAAAATGTACAAATTATCGCTTACGCAGACGATGTGGCAATTATAAGCAGAATAAAAGAAGGAATGATAGAAGCTGCTACAAGAATTGAAGAAGAAACTGGGAACTTGGATTGGAAATTAACGAGAAAAAAACAAAATATTTAAAATATAGCGACAGTAGCAATGATGAATTTATAAATATAGGAAAGTACAAAATAGAAAAGGTACAGAAATTTAAATATTTAGGCTCAATAATATACAACAAAAAGAATAAGAGAAATGAGAAAACAAAACAAAGAATACAGGAAGGATATAGAACTTATTACGCACACTTTAAAAAATACCGGTAAATTTACCCTAAAAAATGGAGGCAACTATGTCTCCATTTTTTGAGGTAAATTTAATTCAAAGTGTAATTTTCATAGGAAGTGGGAAATTTCAATATTAGGTTAAATTTGCATTGTCATGTTTCCTTTTTAAATAAATTTACAGATTAAAATTACAATCTCAATGCAATCTTACATTTTAACATTAAAACACCTGCGTAAAGTTATAACTGGCCATTGGGGGTGTACGTTCTCAGATACAGGATGGACAAGAAAAGGTCATCGGCTATTTTAGTAAGGTTTTGTCAAAAGCCGAAAGGAATTATTGTGTGACCAGATAAGAATTATTGGCTGTCGTGAAGTCTGGACGGAAGTTTTTATTGAGGACGGACCATGCAGCGTTGAAATGGCTTCTACAATTCCGTAATCCTGAAGGCCAGGTCTCAAGGTGGATCGAACGATTACAAGGATACGACTTTGACACGGAACATCGAGCAGGTACTAGTAATCGAAATGCCGATGCTCTTTCAAGAAGACCCTGTCCAACGGATTGCCGTCATTGCTCTCGTTTGGAAGAGAGGGTTTGCCAAGTATTAAGAACTACCATCGTCAACGACAATTGGTTGCCGGAAGAATTGCAACGACAGCAGGAGGCTGATCCCGAACTAAAAATGGTACTGGAATGGAAGCGCGTGGGAGAAAGGCCTGCCTGGGAGGCCGTCAGCCCTTTCAACAGAACGCTCAAAGCATATTGGGGCCTCAGGAGGGCACTTCGGTGTGAAAAAGACTTTGGAGAAAGTTAGGGAGCGTTTTTATTGGGTCAACTGTAAAGAAGACGTGAAGGAGTGGTGCCGGAAATGCGAACTAGGTGCCACTGGTAACGAACCCTTGGGGAAACGAAGAGCACCTGTGAGGCAGTACAATGTGGGTAGTCCCCTGGAAAGAATAGCTATAGATATTGCCAGACCATTTCCCGAAACTGACGATGGGAATAAATACATCTTAGTGGCAATGGACTATTTTACCAAATGGCCAGAAGCATATGCCCTACCAAACCAGGAAGCTGCGACTGTTGCTGACGTACTAGTCAAAGAGTTTTTCAGTCGCTTCGGAGTGCCAATGGAGCAGCATTCGGATCAAGGCCGCAATTTTGAGTCTGTACTCTTTGGAGAAGTCTGTCGATTGTTGGGCATTCGCAAGACTCGGACCACACCGTTACATCCGCAGTCCGATGGAATGGCAGAACGCATGAATCGGACAATGGGCAAATATTTGGCCAAGGTCGTCTCCGATCATCAACGAGACTGGGACCAATACCTGCATCTGTTCCTGATGGCTTATCGTTCATCGATCCACGAAACAACCGGACAGTCACCAGCGTCTGTGATGTTTGGACGCGAGTTACGGTTACCGTGTGATCTGGAATTTGGATTCCCACCTATAGAGCAGGAGGTAGCCGGGAATGATTATGTCATCAACTTAAAGAAGAAGTTGGAGGATATTCACGACCGAACCTGAAATAATAGTCGGATCGCGAGTGACCGGATGAAGACTACGTACGATGTGAGAGCCCAAGAAGGAGGGTTTCAACCTGGAGAGCTTGTCTGGTTATACAACCCGCAAAGACGTCGTGGCTATTCTCCAAAGTTACAGCGAAATTGGGAGGGCGCATACCAGGTGAAAAAACGAATAAATGACTTAATTTATCGCATCCAGAAATTGCCAAGAGGGAAACTAAAGGTGGTACACTCCAATCGTCTGGCGCACTATGAGGGAAACAATAACGTAGTCCCGGATCGAGAAGATGATGCTGAGGTGGCTGTCAATACCGTAAGGCCTGAAGATGATCAGCCAACCTTTGGAGAATTTATGGCTGCGTTTTCCGGAACTAGAAAAGCCCGATTCGGAGTCACGACCGAGATGCAACAAGACCTCTTCCGGGTCCCTGGTGATTATTCCATTGCCCACTGTGTAAACGATCCAAATGAAAGGGCGTGAAATTGCTAACCAGAATGCAAACATGGAATTCAAAGGTAGTCGAGGATGGGTAGTGAGACTAATGAGAAGAAAGGGTTTTAGTTTGAGAAGAACAATTTCATTGTGCCAACGGTTGCCGGCAGACAAAGTGTTGGAGTTTCAACATTTTCTGTTGCATTTAAGACAATCGAATCAGTATTTGCTCTCGCAATTCGGAAATGTCGATGAAACACTAGTCTTTTTTGAAATGCCAAGGAAAACCACGATGAATAAAATAGGAGAGTCAAGTGTACTTGTTAGAACAACAGGCGGGGAAAAAATGAAGTGCACAGTTGTGCTAACCATCACCGCCGACGGGCAAAAACTGCCACCATATGCAATTTTTAAAAGGAAGACTACCTGAATGTAAATTACCAAAAGGCATCCATGTTCGTGCTCAAGAAAAAGGTTGGATGAACGCGAAACTCATGTGCGACTGGTTGGAAGTCGTATAGAATCGATGACTTGGGGCATTGTTAAGAAAAACAAGCTAACTAGTGCTAGACAGCTTCCGTGAAAAACAAAATGAAGGAATTAAATACACATTCTGATATTATTCCTGGAGGCCTCACGTCCATATTAAAACCTTTGGATGTGAGTGTCAACAAGCCACTTATGGAGTACCTCCGAAAGTTTTATACAGAATGGATGGCAGATGGTGAGTATGACAAGATGAAAAGATTATTAAACAAATACAATAAAACCACTACACCTCCTAGAAGACTGGTCATCAAGGAGGCAAAAGACCAAGCCCCCAAGAAAATGAATAAGCTTTATTCGAAACAAATACATATAAGTACATTAAATGTGAGGACTTAATCAAGGGAAAGATTAGAAGAGTTACAAGAAGGAATCAAAAATATTAAATGGGATATTATCGGAAATAAGGAGAGATGGAGAAGAGATAATTAAATTAGAAAATGGAGACTTGCTATATTATAAATGTGAAAATAAAGGTTACGCTGGAGTTGGGTTCTTAATAAACAACAAATATTCAGGAAGAGTAGAAGAAATTAGAGGATATTCAGAAAGAGTAGCAGCGTTATATATAAAAATTAATAATATTGTGGTGAAAATAATACAAGTCTAAGCTCCCACAGAAAATGCATCGAAAGAACAATTAAACGAACTTTACGAGACACTAAATTTAGCACTTGAAAAGGGAAAAAGTATATATCACTTTAAAATTGGAGATTTTAACAGTAAGATTGGAAGAAAACAAATAACAGACAATGAAATAATAGGAAGACATGGATTAGGAGATAGGAACGAAAGAGGGACAACTTTAATTAACTTCGCAACAAAAAATAATTTATTCATAGCGAACACTTTTTCAAAAGCACTAAAAAAAGAAAAAACCCAGGAAGCGATGATATCACCAACGATATGTTAAAAGCAATCATGCCAGAGATGATTAACTTAGTTAAGATCCTTTTTAATAAAATATTCCGAACAGGCGATATACCAGAGCAGTGGAAAGAAATTAGAATAATACTAATACATAAGAAAGGCAGAAAAGACCAAATTGAGAATTACAGACCAATAAGTTTACTTCAATCAACCTATAAATTATTCACTTCAATAATAAAAGAAAGAATTCGAAATAAGCTAGAAAAAGAACAATCACCCGATCAAGCAGGAGTTCGTAGCAATTTCTCAACAATAGATAACCTACAGGCCTTAAATCAACTAATAGAAAAAACAAATGATTATAACATACCAATATATATTTGACGTTTATAGATTTTCAAAAAGCATTCGATACAATAAAACATAAATTTGTAATAGACTCTCTTAGAACTTTAGATAGAAAAGAGAGCAAGAAAGCTGGGTTGGAAATTAACTTTGAAAAAACAAAAGTAATAAGTAATCATAATAAAAATGAAATAAATATAACATTGGATGATAAAAAAATAGAATGTGCTAATGATGTAAAATACTTGGGTCAAATAGTCAGCTTCAAGAATAGGATGGAGAAAATCGTAAACCAGAGGATAACTAACGCATGGAAAGCCTTTTGGAAGCACAAACATATCTTTAAAAACAAAATAGATCTATCTCTAAAAAGAAGTCATCAACATGGTGATAATACGAACACTTACATACATCTGTCAAACATAGACACTGAATAAAACATTGGAAAATAAACTAAAAATAGAGCAAACAAAGATGGAAAGGTCCATACTATCAATTAAAATAAAAGACAGAATTAGAATAGAGTTTATCAAACAAAAAATAAAAATGAAGATGCAATTACAAAATCCAGAATGCACAAGTGGAAATGGGCAGGACATCCAGCCAGAATGGCATCAAACAGATGGGCAAGAAAAATCAATGGACAGCAACAGAAGGTTTGAGAAAAAGAGGGAGACCCGAAACTAAATGGAGCCAAGACATAGAAGAATTTGCGGAATTGGAGATCAAAAGCAAAAGACAGAGAATCATGGAAAGAAAGTGAATATAATTATAGTGTAAAAAGTGCTAAATAGAAGAGAACTAAATATTATAGCTTAAACTGGACAGGAATGTAAAATAGGTTAATATTAATTTCACTTATTTCATCTAACATTTAAAATTTAACTTATATGATAATCTAGAAAGATAAGTAATTTAATTTAAATTTATATTAATTTACTGAATTTAAAATTGAAAATTTGTAATTTTTGTATTTATAATATGTATGTATATATGTATTGGGGAGACCCTAGCTCTTATAGGGATTGCAAGGGCTAAAAATAATAATAATACAATTTTTTTTAATAAATACTGGTAACCATTACTCAGTTATACTCATTTTTTTTTCACTTTTTATTGAATATATCTTTTTATACTCGATTATAAGTCCCGACTCAAATATAAAACTCTCCCAGATTTTAGAGCAATAATCTAGGAAAAAAGGGGTCTTATTTTTGAGAAAATACGGTACATAAAAGTCAAAAACCTGCAGTCATAGACTATAATGGAATAAGCGCAGTGGCGTAACTACGTAAGATTGCGCGCCCCTGTGAGATTTATGTTTGCGCCCCTCATATACAAGGTGTAACTAAACTATAAAATAATAGCTGTAACTTTTTAATCTGAACAGCTACAAACAAATTACTAACAATACTACAACTACAATACTACTACAAATGCTACAACAGCATACAAAACTTTTTTAGTTTATCCCGATGCATATTTTGGCGTTCTTGATTTGTTCCTATCTTCTTTTGTTTTGTTGCTATAACCACTAACTTTATTTTTTTAAATGGCATTGATACTTTTTTATGCATTTCTGAAAAGAGTTTATTATTCTCTATTTAGTAATGCTAATTTATCATTATAAAACAAAGTTAAAATTAAAAAAATTAACTCAAAATTCATCAACTAATAACGAGAACTGGCTTGTAGCAAAATTAATCTAGTCAGACTTAATTATCAGTTTTGGTCAAGTATTCTATAGAAGTTTCACAAATAAAACTGTAACAAGCAAACAAACAAACGAGTTCATATCGTTTACCACATCCAATTAGTAACCAGGCCCCATAAGCTAAAGCTTTTGCAGGAGGGACAGGGTGATTAATATTATTACGCAGGCCCATCGTGCGGCTGCAACCGACTTACAGATGGCATAACTCAAATCCCACATTTGTGTTACTAAGAAAAAACTACAGAAAAACTTTAATCAGATTTACCGGTCCCGGGAGTCGAACCAGGCCACTCAGATAAGAGCCTAGCATGCTAGACACTATGCTATGAGGCTATAAGTAGCAGAAAATTTAGATATTAGCCATACATTGTTTATAGAATTTTAAAGAAAGCAAAATATGTCCCTATATTGCCCCTATAAACGCCAGTTAATCCAAGAAATAAATAAAGAGAATTTTGTCAGAAGGTTGGAATTTTGTGAGCAGATGTTGGAAAGCTATAATATGGATGGCAATCTTGCTTTTAACATTGTGTTCTGCGATGAAGCAAGATTTATGCTGAACGGTACGATAAATCGGCATAATTATCGGTATTGGTCAAACGCAAATCCACGCTGGGCGGAAAGACACACAATATCCGCAAAAAGTCAATGCATGCACAGGCATTATAGGAGGACATATCATTGGCCCTTTTTTTCTTGATAAAGTTCTTACTACTAATGACTACCTTTAGATACTTCAAAATCATATCAGACCCACAATTACTGCAATATTTCCCGGAGAAAAGAAATTTCATGAAAACAGCGCCCTTCGGAGGATTGCGCGTCGCAGGGTCTGCGGGGGCGGTATTTACGCCACTGAATAAACGAAAGATTAAGCTACTTTAAAATGGGGTGAAGAACAACACTTTCTAACTGTTCGGTCTTTTTAATTCGGAAACCGAATTTTTGTTGTATTAGCTAAAATAGCCAAAAATCTGATCTTATCTTGTGAGTTAATACTGCAGATTATGATTTTTTTTGTATTAGTCAAATGTAGGAAAAAAATTATTTTATGCTCTTTTGCAATTCCCCTGCAAAGTGATGTCAATCACAACAGCAATATTTTTAGACATTTCTTTTCATTGGGTGTCCTTATGAGGTGAAAGACATCAATTATATTTTTACAAAAGACTACCTAAGTATATGTAAAAAACCGATTTTTTTAAAACACTTAGACACACTGTACAGAATACTAGTTACTATTACTATCTCTTGATTATGCTTTTAATCGTTTTTCTCTGGGGTTAATTCCAAGCCTCTCCCTGTATGTGTAAACTGACCTCATGTTGCCACTATTGGAACTTCATAAGGATCTTACGGCACTTCCTTACGTTGTTTAAACTTAAAAAAACAGAGGCTATTCCAATTAGGACTCCCTGAGTAACTTATCCTTGAAATAAATTAGAGCTGATCTAATGAAGACCCAATCGAGCTTTTGGGGTGGTCTGCTAGGATGTCATGCCGGGCAGGCACAGCTTCGTCAAGTCATTCGCGGTATGTGTGTAGTTTCTGCTTCACGCATGCGTAATTGACTTGATGTAACATTTTAATTATGATAATAAAGAAAATATTTTGTTTACAGCACTGACAGCAAGTATCTATTTTCAATTATTGGGAATCCCCCATTTCCTTTTTTTTTGTTTCATTAATATAACTCGAAAGTGTTCAGATTATTTTCTTTACGACTTAAATATGTAACATGTTATCTATCCACTTCAACAGTTATTTATACTTTACTAATAAGTACCATAAGTACCTATTCATCTTTTGAAATAAATAAAAATCTTACAAATATGAATGTGGTGACCAAATGAATGTTATATTCTGATGTTATTAAGCAGAAAGTGCTTGTGAAGGATCCAGCAGTAAATTTTATACTGTGTACAGTGCAGAATTCTAACCTCAAATATAAAGGCATGCATGCCTACTTTATTATAATTTTTCAAAATTTGTCAAGATACAACTAATTTATCAGTGATATAACTGCAAGCAAAAAGCTCAAATTCCAAAATTTTTATTGTTACCGAACTATTCAAGAATTTGCAAAAGTTGGTATTTTTCAAAACTAATCACACTGAGTATTAAAGCTTAATAGTTGTGATTTTAATAAATTTCCTTCACAAGTTAATAAAATTTATAAAAGCTGTTACCAACGAATTGAAAATTTATTACAATCTAACTTTGCAAATGTAACACAATTCAGTCATAAATCCTCAACTTGAAATGTTTCTAAAATCCTACCTATACTTCCCAAATCTTTGGCTTTGGAAATCTTCTAATGTAATAGGTCGGCTTAAAACTTTAATATTAATACCCAGATTTGATGTGGCATTTTCTAGAA
Organism: Agrypnus murinus; assembly: GCA_929113105.1. Classification (NCBI taxonomy): domain Eukaryota; kingdom Metazoa; phylum Arthropoda; class Insecta; order Coleoptera; family Elateridae; genus Agrypnus; species Agrypnus murinus. Next base: position 170,759,388 of record OV816026.1, on the reverse strand, counting down.
CTTTCTGCTTGATTTCTTCTGAATTTACAGCTTGAAATAAATGCAACCTTCCAAATCCACCACAAACAACTACAAAACCACCTGTAAGAAAACAAAATTAGTGTTTATGAAAAATAATTAGATTAGACCAAATTTTACAATTACCAGGATAGTCCGACACTGTACATATGCCTTCGAAATCCTTGAAACAGTAACTCGCTAATAAGTGATTTGTTGCAGGGTCTAATTGATCTAATGAATACGGTGTTACTTCTAATAAAACTGGTAATCTCGTATCAGACCAATGATGCTTATAGGCATGGAATTTCTGTAAATTACAATTTCAAATCTCGAACACATCATCACTTTAGTCAACTTTCACTTACTAATATCTCCTTTGGTTTCTCAGCAAATAAATGTCTAAACTTTAATGCTTGCGTCATTAATTCAACCCTATGCTCTGTTGAAAACTTCATGTTATCAATTTTACCTTTTTCTTTCTTCATAGTTATTTGAAATTCATTTGTTGTTGGACGCAATGCTGTTAGAGCAATGAAATCGCTATAAACCCACCGGTTCGTTACCTCCAGGGTTGTTGGATTATATGTGGTAATTCCCATGGTTCCCACGGAAAATATCCTCTTGTATCTATAACGAGATAGTGACCAATTAAGTCTTGATTCTATAACATACCCTCGTAAAGAATTTCTACGTACTTTCCTTTCCATGAATGTTTAGTAACGAAGAAGCAGGCCACATCTTGATTATCTTTAATTGGCATCATTTTGTCATCTAAATTTTAGGAGTAAATACAGTGTATGAATGCTTTTGACATTGTTGATGTCTTACATTTTCTATTATGAAAATTTTACTGGTGCACCACTTAACTAACACTAATCGTCTGAACATTAACCGTGCTTTGAATTACTACAAGAAATATCTTTTAATACATATACGTGGATACTATCATAGAAAAATGAAAAACTATAACTGATATTCTTTCACAATTGCATTCACTGTCATTTTCGGGGGTGTCAGCTGTTGACATGTCAAAAAATGTTGATAAAAAAGGTGTTTTAGCTACAAGCTGTGTCACTACTGTTTTATAGATGGCGCTGTATAGAACAGCTTTAATTAAAAAGCGCTTCTTTAAATTTTTACACAAGAAATGTTTGATGAAGATTTATTAAAATATAAATATCCGCAATGAACGACAAGACCTTTTAGTCAAACTTATTTAAAAAGTTTTTATTATACTATCTATAATTTAAGGGTGGCGTTTTGCAGACAAGAAAAGACTTCTAAAAAGCAACAGGTACCTAAGATAAAGAAAAAATAATAATTTTTATTCAGTCACTGCTTTATTTCAGTCAGTTTTATCAGTAAATTTCTTTGAATAAAACAGTTTTAAATATATGTTGTTGAGCAGACGAACTCAATGCAAATGTTTATACAATCCAACATGTCTATAAACAGGTATACTAATCATAATTTTTGCATTAATAACTCAGTAAATAAGTAATATTTCTTTTTATATCTTCCTTTTTTACATTAAGAAATATTTCAACTTTCCATTAAGGTTTTACACTCCTTGTTAAAAATTTCAATTTGGTGTACGTAAAGTTGCCTGCTTTTCAATTGTATTTATAAAGAGAATAACTGAACTGTAGACAGAGAGGGTTAAACATTTGGTAAGCATTACGTTAAGTAGCCGTTTACCTCACCTAAAGGTTCTACTTTCTAAGAAATCTTATGCCAGCATAATAATGCTTAGTGATTTATAGTCGGACCATTTAATGTGCCCAGATCTTACTGCAATAGGTAATTTAAACATTTGTAAACTTGGCGGAAAGATTAAGAAGGTGCTACTCTGCTACTATTGTTAACCATGGCGTTTTACCTGATATCTAGAATTAAGCAAGAGGACTAAACAGTAATTTTTGTTTGTTTTTCCGACATTTGTAACATGGTATATTATCTGAGTTTTTAACAAATTTTTACTTTTCTCAAAATCGGTTCCATTAATTTTTCCAAAAAAAATCAGAAAGCATAATATGTCCTTATCATTGTAATAAAATTTCAACTTGGTATCTAAATGGAATCGGAAGTTGAGACATTTTTTCTATAGTCGTGCGTATACACTGTGCACACTGCAACAAGAATTATTATCCGAAGTCTACGGGACGCGGTTGCGAGCAAACCTATTGTAGGTACATGTACATATATTATATGATTCAAACTCGACTATTCAAACACGAAACAATCATTTGAAAATGAATAAGTTTTCCATACAACTTTTTCCGATACCAACAGGAAGAATAGAATGGAACTTTAGAGTTCCAGGAAGTCTTCTGGAGCGGATAAATCGCTGGTTCAATAATCCTTCATGTGCTTTAAATTCAATTATAATTTTTAGCAAAATCACAAATCGCCGAAACTTATTTCAATTTCTAGTATCCAAGGTTCAATGTTGGTAAAGTTTGATATCTGCAGCTATTTGTGTTACCTTATTTTTTAGAAAAAGCATAGTATATCAGCTGACGAGTTTGTTCGTTGTCGTTCGTAATGCTGTACCAAAAAACTATATTTAGGATACTACTAATTCTTCGGCCAAATTCATTGAATAGTATTTACGTTTCCTTATTGTAAAAACGACAAACTGAAATGACAAATAGGGATTATCTTGTTATTGTCCAAAAAGTTAGGTAAAGGTAAACCGACTACCTGCTACTTCTATTGTTCTATATACCTATTCACTGTTCATATTTCCTACTTTCAAATAACAGTATGATGAAGTATTGGTTGCCTATACTTTAATTAATAAATCTCATTTATTCGAGAAGCTATTGATGAGGGAAAAATTTCGAAACGATACAGTGTTAGAGCATTAAATTGTCTAACTGTTGCTTAATACCTTTAGTTTTTCAACATAAAAGCAACCTCATAATATGGCATAAACGTTTGAAGGTTTTTATTTAATTAGAGCAAATTCCTTCGTATTTTAGTTATTTGAACATGATGCCGAACTAAAGAATAATAGAGAATGGATTTATCTATCGACATTTGTCTTAAAGCGAAGCCTAATCCTTCAATAATGTTTTAAAAATCAGAATTTCTAATGGACCGCAGAAAGGAGGGCTGTAAAACCTTAATTAAACAACCGTAGTAATAACTGGGAATAAAGATATTGCTTGTTTCTTTATCTTACCTGTTACTTTTTTAACGAGCTTCTCGCGCCACATGCAATCCGACGTTTATTTGACATCGCAGGATTTGACAGTAAGGCAATCCAACCAGCTGTCAAATAAAATTCAATATGGCTGCTGGATGACAAACAAAGGTTTGTTGTGTATGGCATTGAAGTAACTTATAAATAATTTTAGTTATATTTGTAGAACAAGAGTTTTAAAATGCCTTAATTTTGTGCAGTAGTTGGGTGTACTAATAGATCAAACAGAGATGTGGTTAGATTTTTTAGAATTCCCGCTGTTACTGCATATAAACATAAACAACATCTAAACGATTTAGCTGTTGAACGAAGAAGACAATGGCTAAATGCTATTAAACGGGCAGATTTAGCTGAAAATAATACAAAATATACAAGAGTGTGTTGCAAGCACTTTATTTCAGGTATGCATGTAACATATTTCATTCTGAAACTTAGAACATTTCTAAAATTAAAAAATGTTTTAATTTGAATTTTCTTCTAGCAAAACCAGCTGATTTAGAAGACAATTTAAATCCTGATTGGGTTCCCAGTATTTATTTGGGCTATAAAACAGCAGGTACAGCAACAAGAACCAAAACAGGAAAGATACGAACGAAGGAAAAAACGTCGGAAGGTTAATGCATATTTCGAATTTACAGATATGATATCGAGGGATATTTGCTTTTTGGAAGTTATACATATGTGTTGTATATATGACTAGATGACAGATATAAAGAATTCTTTCACTTTTCTTTTAAACATTTTTAATTAATCCTTTGATGTGTTTAGGCAATTGATTATAAAGAATACTTCCATTATAAAAACTTGAATTTTGCGCTTTTGATGGATTTCTTTGACTTGAATAAAAATTATTGTTAAACCTAGTATTGTGATTGTGAATATCATTTACTAATATTAAATTATCAGTCAAATATTGTAATAACCCTAATTTCGTTTTATGTACAAAAACAACCAGAATTTTAATAAAAGTTTCAATGTTAACCCTGATGTACTCATGTATTCCACTCTAGTATATCTATTGCAAATATTGCAATTAAGTATTACTCTCATTGCTTTATTTTGTAGAAGTTGTACCTAACTTATTCAAGTCTCCTTTATTCCCCATAAATAAAATAGTAGCAGCAAAACAAAAATGTATTAGTATTATAGTATTAAAAACCAATCTTTTTGAGCAAGTTGTCAAATAATCACTACATCTTCCCAAAACCCCATTTCTTTGAAAAAATCTTTTTACAGATGTAATTAATGTGTTCATCAAATTTTAATGTTTATCAATAATAATACTCAAATATTTATGACTTTACTGTTTCTACGATCTCACCATTAACATTAACTCCAAAATTATTAAAAACCTCTAGATATCCACTTCCTTTACCAATAATTAACAATTTAGATTTATTTCCCTTTGAATACCAATATTATCCCTCCCACTAATGTATGCAACCATGTTGTCAGCAAATAAAATTTACATTTATAATGACATTACTAACATCTATAATATATAGACTAAACAAAAGGGGTCCTAAAATACTCCCTTGCAGTACCCAGTATATTAATGTTAAGTGAAAACTGTGTAAATATATCTTTTACAATAAAAAAATGAAACTAGAAATTGTACTTGTTTATTTAAAAATAAGGTTTAAAACTACACTTCAACTTAAAATTCTATTTAAATGTTCATATTCATCATTGTATAATTCCTTGTAAGGATTTACAGGAATATCTTAGAAGTGATTCTACGATCTCACTTGCAAAAGGTTACGTAACACGTTCCAGAACGGCACTACTTCCAGCATTGCGTATGTCCAAAAGTAGATTCATTATTTGGCTTTCATTAAGAAGCGCAATGTCTTCCACATTAACTGTAGCACTAGTAATACTTCTGCCAAAGGTCAAACACAAAATTAATAGCGCCAATTTTAAAATTTACTTGCAGATAGCTTCCAGAAAATACCTACTTTAAATTTCCTGTAAAAAAATCTGTTTTATGGATATAAATTAATAAATGCTTATAGAATGGTATATTGTACAACTAGTTATGAAAGTCATACTTTTTTCACGTGTTTATCAAGCAAATGAGTCAAAAAAAACTTTCTAATGTGTTGCACACGATATTTTTTTGCATATGGTAAGTTGAGAAATTTGTTCTAAAAGGATTTATGCAAAATGTTAAAGAAATTAGAAAAAGTAGTATCCTTTGACAATAACCTCAAGAGGGGATTGAAATTTGTTTTTTACGAACATAATTAAAAAAATGCTTAAGAAAAGTCAACTTTCATTATTATCAATATGCAAAAAATCAGATTTATCAAGGGCAGAAATATGTTTAAGAAAACAGGATAGGTAATATTAAATATAAATATAATGAGAATTCAACAATTACGATTCAGGCAAAAACAATAATTACATTTACATAAATATTAAATATCTAATTAAAAATATTAAAACTAATATTATTATAGCATTCCTGTCAATAGAAAAAATCAAATTACGAAGTGTATGTATGGTCGAACCTTGTATGAATGTTTATAGTAACATCTGTTTTATTTAAAAGACTAGCCAAAATATTTTTTAGCAGGATTCGTTGTAATTCTTCTTTTATCAAACCAGCATCCCGAATATCATCTAATATGTGTACAAAAGTTGCGCCTCCTTTTAATTTATCTAGAACACAAAAAATTGTTTACTAAATTATGGTTTTTAAATAGGGCATGTATACATACTTGCAATTTTAGCTCGTTTCTTTGTTTAAAAAAACAGATAATGTTAAGTGAGTGACCTACATGGGTTATCCAAAACTTCACCAGAATAAGTCCCTCGCTTTTAGTCAAAACCTCCATCCTTGAAGGACAAGTTTTTCCAATTTTATTTATTCCTTCGCTTTTAAAATGTCTTACACCTTTCCCCTTGTTTATGTAATTATAGGAGCAATGACAGTTGTAAAATTCTTTCTTACTGCCATCGGCTAATAATTTAAATGAAGTATGCAGAACATACGATGACAAATTGCTTTCCTGGATTTGGTCTTTCCGTCGATGAAATGCTAGAAAATTGATTGAAATTATTTATTATATACATTGATATGTTGTTATATATTGTTACTTTTTTTATGACTTGCTATAAACACACTGCGTAACATAGTTAAATAAAATATTATTATCAAATCCAGGAGCTTACCTGAAGAAGATTCAAACTGAAACTCATTATACCCAATTTCCACTTTATGTACAGTGACCATATGTTTTCTCAAATCTTATAAATAAAACGAAAACGAAACCTATTTTACATAGGTTAGGTACAAAAACTACGATGTCAAATCCTACGATGTCAAATCGTGCGATGTCAAATTAACACTGGATCGCATGTGGCGCGAGACGCTCGTCTTTTTTAGTGGCCCCTTCTTCTCTACAATATGCTGACCTTAATCGCTTAATCAATGACATAATACGCCAAACTTCTCAAGTAAAAATGTGTTTAAAATGTAATTCTTTGAGTTTGTACACCACTGGAAAGTTACAGAAAAGTGTACAAACCCTACAATTAAACGCAGTTTTCATAATTAGTTTAAAAATCTACAATCTACAATTACAAAATAGTTTATAAAATACAATTTAAGAAGTACACCTACTTCTAGACTTCTACTAACAACATTATCTTCACTGCATCCATACATTGTGGAAGATTTTTTAGTTCCAAAAAAGCAGTTAACATTCATATAAGTGAAGCACATCCTAAAGTAATCTAAAGCAATGTAAAACATTCTTTCTCTAACGCTGAAAAAACCCAAAATCACAATAAATCAAATAACAATAACATAAATAACTCGGGGTCTAATAAAAAAACAATTGCAGTGTTCTAAAACCTTATAAAGGAATAGAAACTAAGATTTAAACAAATAGAAAATATACATATATATTGTTAATGACATCCATCCATATATAATATTACGAGCTTGTTCGGGGTTTATATCCTACAGAGTGGCCCTAGAGACCCTAAGTGGTCCTGATAGCTAGCGCCACTACGCGGTGCAAATTATTAGTTTAAGCGAAGAAAAAACCTAACATAAAAGCAGCTTTCTTTTGCTATGAAAACAATTTCAAGGTTCGTTCGTACACACATTACTATTATATTCATTAAGTGAATTTAATTCTTAAAGTTGAAATAAATAAAGATTATTAAAAGTTTCACAGTTTTATTAAAATATACCTGACAATATTGTTTCGACAGCTATGCTGTCATTATCAAAGGTAATATAATTATAAACAAACACGTCGCTAAGGTAGATACAAAATAGGTAACTAGATAAAATAATAAATAAAAACCTGACGTTTCAGACATTCTTGGTTAAACCAAACATTCTGACTTGCGATTCCGTGTTTGATCATAAGTTTCTTGTATAACTTGGCTTGTTCTTCTAACGAAGACGAAATAATCTTGTTTATTGTTTCCAGCCTTATTTTGTGGAACTCCATAATCATGAAATAAATAAAGATTATTAAAAGTTTCACAGTTTTATTAAAATATACCTGACAATATTGTTTGGAATCGCAAGTCAGAATGTTTGGTTTAACCAAGAATGTCTGAAACGTCAGGTTTTTATTTATTATTTTATCTAGTTACCTATTTTGTATTTACCTTAGCGACGTGTTTGTTTATAATTATATTACCTTTGATAATGACAGCATAGCTGTCGAAACAATATTGTCAGGTATATTTTAATAAAACTGTGAAACTTTTAATAATCTTTATTTATTTCATGATTATGGAGTTCCACAAAATAAGGCTGGAAACAATAAACAAGATTATTTCGTCTTCGTTAGAAGAACAAGCCAAGTTATACAAGAAACTTATGATCAAACACGGAATCGCAAGTCAGAATGTTTGGTTTAACCAAGAATGTCTGAAACGTCAGGTTTTTATTTATTATTTTATCTAGTTACCTATTTTGTATTTACCTTAGCGACGTGTTTGTTTATAATTATATTACCTTTGATAATGACAGCATAGCTGTCGAAACAATATTGTCAGGTATATTTTAATAAAACTGTGAAACTTTTAATAATCTTTATTTATTTCATGATTATGGAGTTCCACAAAATAAGGCTGGAAACAATAAACAAGATTATTTCGTCTTCGTTAGAAGAACAAGCCAAGTTATACAAGAAACTTATGATCAAACACGGAATCGCAAGTCAGAATGTTTGGTTTAACCAAGAATGTCTGAAACGTCAGGTTTTTATTTATTATTTTATCTAGTTACCTATTTTGTATCTACCTTAGCGACGTGTTTGTTTATAATTATATTACCTTTGATAATGACAGCATAGCTGTCGAAACAATATTGTCAGGTATATTTTAATAAAACTGTGAAACTTTTAATAATCTTTATTTATTTCATGATTATGGAGTTCCACAAAATAAGGCTGGAAACAATAAACAAGATTATTTCGTCTTCGTTAGAAGAACAAGCCAAGTTATACAAGAAACTTATGATCAAACACGGAATCGCAAGTCAGAATGTTTGGTTTAACCAAGAATGTCTGAAACGTCAGGTTTTTATTTATTATTTTATCTAGTTACCTATTTTGTATTTACCTTAGCGACGTGTTTGTTTATAATTATATTACCTTTGATAATGACAGCATAGCTGTCGAAACAATATTGTCAGGTATATTTTAATAAAACTGTGAAACTTTTAATAATCTTTATTTATTTCATGATTATGGAGTTCCACAAAATAAGGATGGAAACAATAAACAAGATTATTTCGTCTTCGTTAGAAGAACAAGCCAAGTTATACAAGAAACTTATGATCAAACACGGAATCGCAAGTCAGAATGTTTGGTTTAACCAAGAATGTCTGAAACGTCAGGTTTTTATTTATTATTTTATCTAGTTACCTATTTTGTATCTACCTTAGCGACGTGTTTGTTTATAATTATATTACCTTTGATAATGACAGCATAGCTGTCGAAACAATATTGTCAGGTATATTTTAATAAAACTGTGAAACTTTTAATAATCTTTATTTATTTCATGATTATGGAGTTCCACAAAATAAGGCTGGAAACAATAAACAAGATTATTTCGTCTTCGTTAGAAGAACAAGCCAAGTTATACAAGAAACTTATGATCAAACACGGAATCGCAAGTCAGAATGTTTGGTTTAACCAAGAATGTCTGAAACGTCAGGTTTTTATTTATTATTTTATCTAGTTACCTATTTTGTATTTACCTTAGCGACGTGTTTGTTTATAATTATATTACCTTTGATAATGACAGCATAGCTGTCGAAACAATATTGTCAGGTATATTTTAATAAAACAATAAACAAGATAATTCTTAAAGGTTCGAAGAATCGGCGGTGTTCGCTAGTCTAATTTAACTGCCTAGTTTAAAAGTTTTTATTTTTTAAATCATATTTAATAAGTATACTCCCTGGCCCAAAACCGTCATGGCTGTACACAATCTTGCAATCTTGAGCGAACAACGAAAAGAGAAAGAGAAAAACATTATAATAAATATAAATACCAATTAATACTTACAATATTTATTTTATAACCAGAGAAGAAAAGCAGTCAGGATGATTTTGAATGATAAATCTCCATCATGTAAAATAGACAAAGAATTAAGGGTGTTAACCAATCAAAATGAAAGAAATGAATGTCCTTCCTTTGTAGAACTTTCAGATAAAATTATCATAAACGAATTTGACTCAATAATTACAAGAAAATAAGTCATTAAAGCCGCATAGAAACTTGGAATAGATACAGCATCTGACTCCGATAGAGGTTAGATCTCTTCAAGATGGTACAGTTTCATATATTTTAACCAAGATAGCAGATACCTACTTACAATAATGGATATATAAACAGGAAATTTAACTCCACTTGAAACCAGAGGCCAAACAAAAAAAATTGATGTCTAAAACCAACACCGGTGAACTGTTATATCCAATAACAAATAAAAGTTTCCCTCCGAAAATTAAAATGTATGGAAATTAAAGTTGAAGCAAATCAAAGACACTAGGAATTTCAAGCATCACGCCTGAAATCTAGAAAAAGTTTTCTGCACTACACAAATTCTTCAGAAAGAAGCCAGCCAACAGAAGAAAGATTTGTGGCAAGGAGAGATGCAAAATAGACCAAAAAGAAACTTTCAGAAGAATTATTTAATAAATAAATAGTTTACATTCTTTCAAACTGTAAGCTCAAATCATCTCAACTGCCGCTTTTATCCACAATCACTATATAATAAGGTAATAATTGAACTCCTTGCCAACGTATAATGTGGTTTATAAAACTCTAGGGTTTCTATACATAAAACACATGGAATTATAATGATTGTTGAACACACTAGCAACCAGTAAAGCAAAGGTACTACGACAAATGGAACACGAATAATGATTTTCAAGGTAACATCCGCCGTCGCAGTAAAATGTCAAATAATTTTTTGATAAAATTCGGCAATCCAATACTACTAAAGTTGATTTGTATGTGTGTCCGAGCCCCATTCTCGCGTTCTATAAGGGCTGGAGAGATGGGCTTGGGCTCATTCGACGCGTAATTTGCCGAGGATAATGCACGACCAAATTTTTTAAATTAGGTTATGTTTTAAAATTTTCTAAATTAGATTATGTTTTAAAAAATCGATAAATGCTGATTCTATCGTACTATTTAGTGCTATTGAGTGTTATTTGGTACTAATATGTGCTCTATCGATAGAGAATCGATTGGAGATTTATGTAGGTCATGTAAATACTGACCTACTTAAAAAAAAATCGATAAATGCTATTTCTATCACACTTAAGTGCTTAGGCCCGTAGGGCCCATTATCCTAGTTCTGATTCTAAATGAGTGTGATTGTGGATAAAACATTGTATTGCATACGGGTTTTAGATGCATTTTATTCACTTAAGAAAATTAAACGCTCGAGCAAGCTCTCGCGTTTAAACATTCTTGCGTGAATAAAATGCTATCTAAAACCCTTATACAATAAATTGCTATTATGCTATTACGCTTTATTTCAATTGCTACAGTTCGTACATTTTTCTTTATCTATAATATATACGTGTCCCAAGCAGCATTTTTAGTCATCGCTACGTAATAGCAACTACCGGTGGAACTATTAAGTTTTTGCCACTAGTCACAAGCTCGTAATTGCTACGGTTTCATTACGTGCCTGGAACCAAAATGGGGAACAATTTTTGGGTAGCAGGTACGTGGCGGCGTAGTAATTGCTACATTCGTAGAACTTCTTTTCTCTTTGACACACATTATAAACCCTTACAAGTTTTCTGTTGAATGTGATGATGATAGGTCGAAAAATAACAACGTGCATATATTTTTTAATAAAAAAATGTGTTTAATAAAATATGACAAACATACTTATAAGTTAATACACATGATAGAAACTTTTTTATATTATTCCTGTTATGTTCTTTTATGTGTTCAAATAAAATACACTCAATTATTATCATTAATTAACTTTATTAATATTGAATGAGGGATCCTTACATACACAATACATACACTGTACAATATGTGTGTCTTCCAAACCGACTGAAGTGGTACTGACGGACTAACCTCTTTAATCTAGATGATGGACCGCGGACGGGCTAGGATTGGCTAGTTACATCACTACAAATAAATGTTGCCAACTTCAAGTTACATACATAATTTGTAAGGCACAATTTGGCACCAATTTGTAATTTTTATTGAAGATTATGTAGTAAAACATCTATTAATAAATCATAACAAATTGCAAATTGATTAATGGCCTCCAACATTTTACAAGTAAATATGGAGATAGAATAGTTTACGAAAAATTATTTTAAAGTGATTCTCCTGGGTAGGAAAAACGTAGGTTTTACTGTCGATACTACTGTAAGGTTCCGTTACTTTAACGAGTTAAGCAATGGTTCCAGGCAGGTGACAGGAACTTTCAGTACTACTTCGTAAAGTAGCTTCGGGCAAGTTACTGCTAGAATCATAATACCACTTTGAAGTTGTAATGACTTTAAGGTAATTATACTAAGTGGCAATACCGTTCCACATACTTTAAAAGTTACTTAGAAGTAATGAAACTACATGGTTCCAATAAATAGTATAAACAACTACACAATTACTAAAATATGCCGAATTGAGGTAATTAAACCTATAAAGTCATAAATCTAGTTGTAGTTACGTAACAACTACTGAATCAAAGTTCCGATCTAAGTTACTGCTACTTAGTAGCTGCTTGGGTTTTCTTATTGGCCAGGACTCTATTATATATTAACCGGCCTATTAAAAAATCTTTTTCTGTTGTATGTAACCATTGCGGTACTGGAGCTGCAAGAATAATAATGTTTTAATCGAATTTATGCTTATGCTGTAAAGGCCCAATGTGTTTCCTTGAGAACAAGGTCTGGGAATTAAATGTGAAAGTAAATGCTTAGTCAATTAAGGCTGTCTAAATAAAGAGAGTCTAAATAAAAAGAAAATATTACTATAATCAATCTTGAAATGAAAGAGTGGAAGGGATGCACGAAACTGATACCAGCTTGGTGTAAATAGTGTGTTGTAGATGAAAAACGAATATTTACGTTAGAGGGAAGGTTAAGTCACAAGCCACAGGCGAGTGGCTTAATCACACCAGTGTCAAATATTCTTTTAGTCTGTGTTGTACACTATACTTTTCCCACAACCATTATGGATCTGCATGGCTTACTATCATTGAAAATTACAAATTACACACAATTACACGACGTTGTGCTGAAACGATCGTGTACAAAACTTTGAACTATCTAATGTAACCTATAACTATATACTAGTGTGTGTAGAGCTTTGCACATGGTTGCTGCGAACCATGTGCAATGTTGTTACGCATAACAACCATGTTGTTATGCATAATAACTAATTTTCAATGATAGTAAACTATACGAATTTATTCATTTTTAATTATGGTCAACGGATAATGATTTTGCTAGATGGTATTGCTATATTTAGCGATGTCCCATGGCTTTGTGCAAGTTGGTGTATCCTCACTTTGTCTATGTCACGTTGCAGTCATAGTGCAGTAAATATATTTAGTCATATTTAATGGATTCTTTTGTTTGAAAGATTTTTCATAAGTATGTTTATTTTCGCTCAATTGTTTCTATAATTTATAAAAGCCTCTTCTTAAAGATATTCTATTTTTACTTAAGAAATATAAGCTATTATTATTTTGTAGAATAAAACTGCTGCATTTTTGAAAATGTTAGTAGAAATTACAATTTAATTATAGTTATCTCATAGTAGAAGGTAATGAATACGTTATAATTACGATTCTTCTGAAAGTATACATTCAAATGAAAGAATATACATTCAAATCATAAGACGGGAGCTGCAATATATGTAAAAGTGCACGTGCTGCAAGAAGTGCAGTTTGGTAAATACCACAGCGATAAAAGTTTGTAGTAGTTTGTATAACAATACAATCAAGGTTTATTTTGTTTCGAACTTGTCTACTGTAACGGTATATTTTTATCAGTCCTGAATAAATGTAGTTTTGTCTACATATTTACTGAAAAATCTTAAGTCGGGTTCTGCGAATTTGCGTTCTTCTTAAAATATACACTTGTGTTAGCATTTGGTACAAATAAACCTATAAAAATTATTTTAAAAGGGTGTGTTTCAAATCTTCTTAGAATTACAAAAACATTTGGGCAATAAACTATTCCTTTCTGTATTTTACTTATGTATGTGTATATTGATTAAAATAGCTTCTTTGTTAAAATCCTGGAAACTATTAAATATGGTTCGTGATAAATCTAACTTTATGTTTGATACGTGTTAAAAATCTCTTTTGGTTACTTACATATGCGCTTAAAAACAACTTGATGTGTCTGCTATATTTGTATAAAATAACATCTGTGTACATTTTTCATCCGCGGAAATAAAAAACTGCGTAATCTCTAGTCTTTTAGGGTCAAAATCTAATAGTGAAATTAAGAAAACTTCCTCTATTGACTACATGTGGACTTCACAGTCCTGATTTGTTTAGACCGGAACAGGCGACATTTTGATTGGTGCACGCAGAACTGCACCCTCCAAAATATTCCGTATATAATAAAATAACCTTCAGTTTTTAGAGGAGACGACTTGAGTGGTTGATTCAAGACAGTGCCGTTTAACAATTGAGTCGATGGTCTGAATACAGTACGGTTTATAAAAAATGACCGGTGTCGGATGCCCGTGCCTTGTTAATTAAAAATTTGCAGTTAATAAAAATACCGTCGTGTAATTAGTTTCCGGACGTTAATTAAGAATTTGCGGTTAATAAAAGTACCGTTATACAGTTAAATATTTTTCCGGATTTTGTGTTTTTAAAGAACGGGAAATCTAGTTTTTTCCTATTAAACGTGTAATAGCTTTAATACAGTTTACAGATGACAATAAATATCGTATCGTAAATCGATAAAAATAATTCTCGTACCGAAATACCGATAAAAATTAATAACTACAGACTTTATCTTCAGTGATCAAAATCTCGGATCAATAATGAAATCCGAGTTATGTGCCTTATAAATTCAGTTCAGATTTAAATAATAAGTGGGTTGTTTTAAGAAAAACAATGAACATTTGCCGATGGTTATCAAAATTAATTTAATAACCAAATCTTATGGAAGTTTTATGGTTGCATTTAGTTACTTTATTTTGGGTGAATGATAGTTCACCTCATACAGGCATTAGGAGGGTTAATTCATTGCATCCTTGAATAATGTGAAAGCAGAAATCTACGAACATTCCAGTTTCCATTTGTCCAGCAGTGATTGTTTGTTGTGTGCAGGAGTCATTTTTGTGCAATTTAGCGTTAATTTGGTTTGCGAATTATTGACAACTGCAGGTACAGTGAATTATGTATTCCTTTTTGAATGTTAAATATTTATGTGAATTTCTTTGGATCTTTGTAATATTTCTACAGTTTGTTTTTTATTTATACGTAATTAGTATACAACTTTTATTCATTAACAAATTTTAATAGTCAAGAGCTCTTAGGTAGGGAATTATTTCTTGAATTTTGAGTTTAAAATTTGTAATTTTCTTATATCTTATTTTTCTTTGTGTTTTCTAAAATAAATATGATTTTAAAGTTAATTAAAATCAGTAAGACAGAACCATATAATTATGAAAGTTTTTATTCATATCATCATTAAACTAAATTTTTGACTTTGTTGAAATTGACTAATATTTTGCACTAAATTTTATATCGGTCTGGTTTCATTTTCTGATTAGTGATTTCAGACAGATTTGTTAGATTTATTTGATCTATTTAATTATTGTTATTAAGCTTCAATCAGATGGCGCCCTTCTAGTGCATGTTATTGTGTTTTAAAACCTTTATCCATTCCTGTATCAATTAGACAACTGCTGAACCAATACCGACGACCTGAAATTTAAATTTGTAAAAAGAGCGAGATCTCAAGCCGGCAACTTTGAGCATTTTATATACAGTAAGTATCGTATTTTGTGTTCTAATCTAGTTTAAGTAATGTGAACTTTTTGTTTGAAGGTTTAAGCTTTGTTTATTTTATCGTACAGAAAAGCAAGCGTTTCACTACAATGTTAATAAGTATGAGTTTTTGTCGCCTGAAGGTGAATAGTTCTAACCCACAATTACTTGAATTGAACTACAGTAATGCAAGATTACCTTGTATACATTGTATACTTTCATTAATTTATTTATTTTGTAGGTTACAATAATTTCTGAATTATTTTAGTAGTAGGCCAAAACTATATTTCACTTAGAAGCCACTGTAAACCACCATGGCTTATATATGATACTTGACATTGCGGATGTACGTGACACGCATCATCGCCTGTCTTACAGTTTATAGCCACGGCTCCATGGATAGGAATTGAGATACGCTCAATTAGCGAGACACTGACTTTAGTCAGTGCTCCCAGTCAACACTAGTACAAGCGAAGTATGCTACCCATCCTCTACCAGCTCTTCAGGTTAGTGTCGGATCTACTATGTAATCGCTCACCTGTCAACCCAAATGTGGACTAGGCTTAAAAAATTGCCTACGCAATGTTTCAGTTATAGGCTTAGTGTACTCTCGACAGCTACCCTACCCGACTGTACCTAAGGTAAAGACCCAGTGAGTATCTCGTGAAAATCGCCATCTGTGAGTGGCGGTATGAAACCTTTCGGCACTGCCGTTTCGGCGTGGCTATTTCAGCGACGGCGTTTCGGCGACAGGCCGTGTCCGCTCCGTCGTTTTCGGCGAAAGTGCGTTTCGGTGCAAGGTGGTTTCGGCAACAGGACATTTCAGCGCCAGTTCTGTTATTATCGATGTTTCTTT
Organism: Agrypnus murinus; assembly: GCA_929113105.1. Taxonomy (NCBI): domain Eukaryota; kingdom Metazoa; phylum Arthropoda; class Insecta; order Coleoptera; family Elateridae; genus Agrypnus; species Agrypnus murinus. The sequence goes on along the minus strand of OV816026.1, from coordinate 170,742,847 downwards.
GTATGTATTTATAAGTTTGTGTGTTGCTTTTCTTAAAAAATATGTTATTTGATGATAGTATAAAGTTTTTGTGGAAAGCCTACAGCCGTGAAAATGTAATTTTTCTGTAGTTCTTAAAAATTAATCTCCGTTGTTTAATTTTTTAAATGTTCGTGTGGCGGATAAGATATGAAATCGGGGATTTACCGTTTAAATTATTCTTTTTGTAGTTTGGTATATATTGGGCAAACACTGCGAAATCTTGACATAAGATATAAAGACACGTTCGTTGTATCAGAAAAAAACATTCTGAAAAATCGAATTATGCCAAACACCTTTTAGAACAAAATTACACAATGACTTCCCAAAACAATAAATTAAATTCTAATTATTTTTATCTTTTCATCTAGTTATCTATTTTTGTATTTACCTTAGCGACGTGTTTGTTTATATTTATATTACTTTTGATAATGACAACTTAGCTGTCGAATCAATATTGTCAGATAAATTACAATAAATTTGTGAAAGTTTTATTAATCTTTTATTTATTTCATCATATAAAGAGAAAAAAAGTAATTTCCTCAGTTTAGTTTTGAACTCACGTCACGGATCTATGTACAATTGTACACTGCATTTTGCGTAGTCGTTAAGTCTCACAGTTGCGACTTAACGTTTGCACCCCTCATATACAGTGTGTAACAAAAATCAGGATATGATCAGGATTGAGTGTCAAACAAAAACTAATTTTTAAAAAGTTTTGGGAAAAACGCTAAAACATTTTTATTTTTTAAGAAGACCTTTTTCCACAATTTCGTTCAATACTACGTTCAATTGTTTTTGAACTAAGACACTATGATCTTTTTTTTAATAACAGTATTTGATAGAGCTTGCTGGTCTGAGCATGCTGATACCCCATAAGTAGGGTCTGTTACCTATCGTCTAGAAATTATGACGTAATTTCCCCAAAAACCTTTTTTCTTTTAAGAATAATCTAGGGATCTACGTTTTAGAAAAACATCATTTTAATTGAAGAAATATGGTTTCAACAGGATGGCGCACCTCCGCATTACGTTTTTCCCGACTGCACGGAAGACGTGGTGCAATAGAATGGCCGACCTTAGCTAAACTAAGGCAGCTTTCTCCCGAAACGATTAGAAATGTACAGAATGAATTTGTTCACCGTTTAGGGTACTGCCTGTATTGCAATCTGAACATTTATTGTAACTATTGTAGTGAATTAATGTTTCTAAACTTGTGTTATAATAACGCTACCTTCAATTAAAATAAAGTTTATCTAAAATTGGGATCTCCACTTTCTTCTTATTGTTTCTGGGGGAAATCGTCATAATTTGTAGACGGTAGATAACAGATCCCACTTATAAGGTATCAGCGTGCTCATGCAAGTCATAGCTCAAAAGCAATTGAACGAAATTATGGGAAAATATCTTCCAAAAGACTAGAAATTGACGTGTCTTAGCGTTTTTCTCAAAACTTATTCGTTTTTGATTGATACTCAATGTTCTTGACTTTTGATGAACATTGTATATAATTCTATAAAATTTTTTGTCTATTTCGCGTATACAAAGATTACTTTGTGACACTGTTTTTGCGAAAAACATTTACACAAAGTGCTACTTTGTGCAACTGAAAGTAGTGATTTTTTTATTTGTAAGGCTGGCAGTAGTAAGTAAATGTTGCTGCCAGCCTACTCTGTCATGTCATTCTGTAAACGAAGTCCAGTGTCAGACGTAAATGCGTAATAAGCAATAACACAGCTATATTCTGATTTCAAGATCAAAATTAGATTAAAAAGCCAAAACGTATATCGCTTGTCGATATTGAGGTAAGTTTAATTGAGTTGAATGATGTACACCTCCATTTCATCAAATATTTTTTTTCAGTTTTTACCTACTAATGGGAACATAACCAAGGTGTTAGGAAGAATATAAAAAGGAAAGGAATAATGCTCGACAACCAACCCGCGGAAGTATTTTAGGGGCACATTATCCAAAAGAAAAGCACTTTCCCGTGATAGGTACTAATAAGTATTCATTAACTGGCGCCGTTTTGAAAATTTGAATGTTATGATGCTCAGAAATAACAGCGAGAATAATGAAACATATTTCATTTTAAGAAGCTTTGAATTAAAACAAAGCGCGGTTAATAGCGGATTTCCTACGAAAATGCGCTGAAAAGCTTGTTGGTTTTCCGGATCAAGTTGATGGTCGTGAATCCCGTGTCCGTCCCTACTCAAATTTCATTTTCATTGTTTAGATTTAGAGGTTAGGTTAGTTATTTTCAATTGTTGTATGTTAAGCAGTTTTGATGTATTAAAATGTTTATTGTAATAGAAACAGTAAAGCCTTGATTGAGTACATGATTGTCTTATCAAAATAATTATTTATAATAAAAATACACTTTTATCTTATATCAGAAGAAACAACTAAGCTGTCACCTTTTTTTAAACTTGAATTTTTCCCTGCCTACGTGATTTTTTCAAAATGACAGTGGATGTCATTGTATGCGTTATCAGTTATTACCAACATTACCACATCAAAAATACCCGCGTGTACATTTTCCCATTTCTTTAAAATAATTGTAAATTAAGGCGAAATAGACAAAGTAGTATGTAAAACACGTGTTACAATTCCTTTTTGTAATACTAGTATATAGCTTAACTCGCCGCTTCGCGGCTCGTTAAACAAACTTATACTCGTATTACAAACATCGTCATTGTATCACTAGTTGTACAATATACTATTGTCTATTTCGCGTATACAAAGGTTACTTTGTGACACTGTTTTTGCGAAAAACAGTTACACAAAGTGCTACTTTGTGCAACTGGAAGTAGTGATTTTTTTATTTGTAAGGCTGGCAGTAAGTAAATTTTGCTGCCAGCCTACTCTGTCAGTCTGTCTGTGATAGGTACTAATAGGTATTCATTAATTGGCGCCGTTTTGAAAATTTGAATGTTATGATGCTCAGAAATAACAGCGAGAATAATGAAACATACTTATTTTTCTTATAAATAATTATTTTGATAAGACAGTCATGTACTCAATCAAGGTTTTACTGTTTCTATTACAACAAACATTTTTTATCTTATATCAGAAGAAACAACTAAGCTGTCACCTTTTTTTAAACTTGAATTTTTTCCTGCCTACGTGATTTTTTCAAAATGACAGTGGATGTCATGGCATGCGTTATCAGTTATTACCAACATTACCACATCGAAAATACCCGCGTGTACATTTTCCCATTTCTTTAAAGTAAATTGTAAATTAAGGCGAAATAGACAAAGTAGTATGTAAAACACGTGTTACAATTCCTTTTTGTAATACTCGTATATTGCTTAACTCGCCGCCTCGCGGCTCGTTAAGCAAACTTATACTCGTATTACAAACATCGTCATTGTAACACTAGTTGTACAATATACTATTTTGTACTTTGCGTTCACAATGGGTTCATTGTGTCACCGAAAACGATTTCATAACAGGGGCTATTATAACATCGTTTTTGGAGACTATTTGTTTTGTAAGATTGGTGACATTTGTTTTATATTACATATAAACACATTTAATCTTGACACATTCTAACCTCACAAAACGCGAAAAGTCCTTTTATAGAGTTACCACATGTTAAACGCAAAAATCACTAGATTGTAATGCAATGCTTTTAATAGCTTGAATTTACAATTTCTATAAAATTAATGGCGCAAAGTTCAAAAAATAGTATATTATACTTGTTTTATAAGACGTATTGTAGCACTCGTTCCTTTGGAACACTCCTCGCTTCTCTCGTCGTGTCCCAAACAACTCGTGCTAAAATAGACCGTCTTATACAACTCGTATAATAATATACTATTTTATAATTCTGTAGAAACGAATACAAAAGATAGTATATTATAACTGTTGATAACCGTTTTCTAATCCATGCTAACTTCACACTTTGTCTACTTATTAATCTCTCTGTTTATGTAGCTTAAGCTTTTGCTGTTTATGTAGCTTTATATACTTAAATAACTAATAATACCATGTTGGTATACCTATGACTCTGTGCTAATAATGGATTGCATCACAACACTATATTTAACGGTGTCTCCTAACCACACATTGTATTTGATTAATCTCTAATACGTATTAAAACCATCTTTTTACGTCGGTTTTATGTCGAAAAAAGGTAACATCGTTACCGAAATGCCTATTAGCAATTAGTCAAATACAATGTGTGGTTAGGAGAAACCGTTAAATATAGTAATATCACTCTCTAGTTACGTAAGATGATTGGTTGGCTAATAAAACTTAAAAATAGTTTTAAGAAAAACTGTTGTATTTAAATATTTCCATAAATTATGTAGAATGCTTTCTACACGTGTTTCGGTTTGTTAGACCCTTTTCAAGAGATACTCGTAGGTTTCTGATTTGAAACTAACGCATTCGACAGAAGTTGCCCTTGTCAATTTACAATCCTGGTTTTACAAACATCTGGTTTTAAAATTTCTTCTTAGAAAATAAATCTATTAAGCTTGTTTGGTCGTTTACAATGAATGTGTTCTTATTATAGGATTTTTTTAATTTCTAATTGTTCTAGCAAATTTAACCTCTTAACTATACAAAGAGTGACTACTCCGGACGATTTCTTATTATATAAACATCGCGTTTATGTTTCGCTAGACGTTTCTTAACGTTTTTCCCACTTTGCCCGATATAAAACGCTTTGCAGTTTTGACAGTAAATTTTATACACGCCTGATTTGTTTTTTGTTTCTATTTTATCTTTATTATTAATCAATAAAGTTATTTTAATTTACACAAATTATATTACAATTTGCTTTCGTAAGCTTGTTTACTATTCTATCACTAATATGCGGAATTTAGTTGAAGAATTTATACATGACTTTAGGATGGCGTTTTAAAAGTGTTTATAATTTTTTTCTTTTTCTTTGAAATTATATCATCAATTAGGTTGTTCTTGTACCCGTTGTTTCTAGCTATCTGTTTTATAATATTGAACTCATTTGCGTAATTCTCCTTATCCATTGGAAACGTTTCAAACCGGTGACCTATACTATGGAAACTTGAGTAAGGCTGGAGACAGTAAACAAAAGATATTGTGCGATACGCGTGCGTTGTTAATTCTAAGCGCCTTGGTCGTTGTTAAAACATTCCGCTGATGCGGCGGCTTTAAATCTTGGCACTTGCATCGAAAATAACTAATAGCCTTTTGATTGGCATTTTATTTTTGCGCCTTTAGAATTTAGCACCTAGAGCAACCTGCTCCACAGCAGCACTGCCCTTAAGGCGACTCTCACGCTGAAGCAATCAGCAACTAGCAATTGGCAACACGCAATATTATCGCCATTGGGTTGTTTACATTGAATTTAATCAGAAGTCTCACATTGGAGCAACTTATTATCGCTTCTACAAAAACGTTGCCGGTTGCGTTAATATTTGTTGACGGCGATATGCGCTCGAGTCGTCGAAATATCGTGTTAATATCGAGCAGTACTTGCATTATTATTGTAGAGAGTGGAATTTTCTTGCATTTTTTAAAATTATTTATACAACAGACATGACAATCCAACATTTGTTAGAAACATAAAGACATCTGTGTATAACACTATTATTTACTATTATATTGCTATTATTTATGCTATTAGTATATTAGGAATGCTTGTAAATTATTAATTTTTTATGATTTACTGGAATTATTAGTTTTATGATTTTGGTCGAAATATAAGTCAAGGTTATGAGGTCAATGGATGATGTAATTAAACATTGTCTAAATAAGAAATGTGAATATATTTAATATAAAAAGAAAAAGATTTATTATTGTTATTGGAAGTTAGAAATTTTTGCGTGCAAGGCTGACACAATTGGATTATTCTTCATCTAGCACTTAATAAATTCGGGTGGTTGTTATAACTTATGTTGTTTTGAATTAATATGTTAATAAATTCAAAGTTTTGCAAATTTCTTCGTTGTTATTATTTGTTGCACCATGATTTATCAGTTCTGCAAATGCCGGATTAGCCCGATGTTTCCTTCTTTTGTGCCTTCTGTTCCTTAAATGCCACCAAATGAAAATTGCATAATCAGAGTTGTCAGACGATGGACATGATCGTTTGAAATTTATTTACAAACTAAAAAGAATCCGTTGCTTCAGTGTGAGAGGTGGTCGAAATAATATTGCCTATTGCTTATTGTCAGTTGGTAGTTGTTAGTTGCGCATTGCTTCAGTGTGAGAGCTTACTAAGAGATAAAAAATCTGGGTAGCAATAAAGAATGTTCAGAATCTAAAACAATGTGTAATGTTAGTCCTGGTTATATGGAATCAAAACCTGAACCTGAGACATACGGAAAGTGCAATATCGGAATATAAATTAAGAGAAAGAAAAGCAATACAGTGAATAACGCAAACAAGAAACAACTAAATAAAGAATGTAGTTGAATTGCTGGCAAAAAGAAAGTAGAGTTGAGCTAAGCATGACAAATGGACGAGAATAAAAACGAAGTTAACGGAAATAGTTGAACGACTGAAAATAAGATGGTACGATAACATCCGCAAAATAGCAGAAGAGTTTGGTTATTGAAAGTGAAAGATACAGAGAACTGGAAAAACATGGTGATGGTGTATGTCCAAAAATGAACAAATAATGTTGGATAAATTAAAACATGAAGAAGAGCGGTATGAGTGATTCATATTATTATCGTATGATATGATAATTAAGATAACGTAACATTAATACATCGATATAACATCCCAATACCAATAGTTAATATCACCATATAGTTTACAGTCTTCCTGAATGCATTGCATCTGTATACGCAGTAATATTTTTCTTTTAATTGTGATATCTTTCTAATTTGTAAGGATAACAGTATCTTGTTAAACAGAAGTTTGTCTGTTTTTTCGAAATTATGCATTAGAAAATAAATCTGAATGGTACCTTTCAGGACGACAGGCCAATCGAAAAAGAATATCAATAATAAAACAATACAATATTATATTTGTGTCTTACAAATTAAATTTTAATTACTAAATTTTAACATCTTCATACGCATATATAAATATGAAGATGTAAAGTGGTATTGTAATTCGCCGTATTAGATCAGTTGAGTGGTCACCCCTGAACTGTTAAGCCGAACTTGTCAACTAATAACGCCAACGCTTGTGGGTTTCTAATTAGGCAAATCATTTTATACTTCAACCATAAATACATGAAATAAGATAAGATAAGAGAGCAAATTTCACGTTGCTAAGATTTCAGTGACGTACACTAGAACCAACAGATTTTCATTGCTTCATTCACATTTATTTTTAATTAAAAAGGGGTTTGTTCCGCTAATGAATCTTTCTAGCTCATGTATTATTTATTTTATCATTTAGATTACAGCGTAGCCTTCGAGTAATTCTAGATGCATTTTACATTTTCGCCCACGTGTTTGTGATGACTCATTTTTTGTAACTTTGGCTGAACTATAGGATTTTAAACAGTGTCAAGTTTCAATTTCAGTGGACAAGAAATAATGTAAAACTGGAGGTCCCCTTTTATTTAGATTACCATTCGTCTAGTCAAAGGTCCAGGGAAAACCATGGTCTTTCAGGACCTATTAAGGCTAGCGTACATAAAGTAATTCCTATTGTAGATGTGTAAAAATAACAACTTTGCTGAAAATTAAATGTATTTCTATAATCTGATTCTCACAGAGTATTAAGTGTATTTTCCAATAGAAGAATTAAATTTAAACTGCACATTCGCTATGTAAATTGAACATTCATATAGTATGCCCCTTATCACAGGCAACCTTTTTTTAAATTCATTTTACATTACCTAGCATAATGCATCAATGTTTTACGCTGTGAGTTTCTGCTTCAGCATTTAATTAAAACTATTTACTTAGTTCTCAGAAATGAAAAATGCCAGTTTAGTAAAATTAATTACTTTTTTATACAAATTTTACATAGTACATAATTCTAATATACAGATCAAAAATAATTATGAAAGGTGTAACAATTCTTAAACTAAAATATACACATTTTTTAGTAGACAAATATTTCACCTTGTTTACTAGTTGATTTTTCACGAGTAAACAATTCTCGTTTTTCAGTGTTTTTTGAAATGATATACTTTTTAAATTTGCCTTCGAGGCAATGCTACTTTTTTACACTGCTGTCAGTTGTTATACATATCACTCTCGTGTCACTTTCAACGTTCATTTTCTTTGTAAGAGAAATTCACAAAGAGATCATTTTTTTTATTATTCTGTATACTATATATTGCGCTCAGCAAGTATCAAAACTTTCATAAGAGGAAGTATAAAATAAAAGTGGGGAATATAAGGGTGTGTGTATTAGAAATAGAAATGAAAGGCCGTATTTTACAAGAGGTTTCATCTGATGTGTTTTATTATGAAGACTGAGATACTATATACAAGTGTGCAGTGAAGGGAGAGCGATAACGGCGCGGTGTTTTTATTTCCGTGCTGCATGGCCGCTGGATGCTCTCCTGAAAACACCAGAAACATAAATGTTTAATTAAATGTTAGCACTCTTATCCGACCTACCATTAATGACATGTACGTTAACACTAGCAGGGGCAGCGATTGTGGGAACACAAGAATAATTTCCGCTGTCCGATAACTTTGCACTGGAAATGTGCAGTCGGGATGTCAAACCCTCTGACCAATGATTCTAAACAGATAAAATGTTATATATACTATAGAATAACATTATTGATCCAGTAAAATAATATTGTTACCTGAATTGTTATTCTTGCAGTAGGGTCTGCCTCATTGGGATGGGTTGGTATGGCTTGAAGCATATCTGATCCTAGGAACCAAAAAACGGTACCCAAGTCATGGGGGCCTTGGTTTATTACGCACACGAGTGTCACAGAACTGCCTGCTTTTACGTGAAGGTCTCCTGGACCAAGAACTCGAGCTTTTGCTTCTGAAAATAAGCGTTAAACGTTACTAATATTTACTGTTTGAGATCAATAAATTAATATTATTTATTAGTGTTTAATTAAATGTGCATAAACAGAACAAAGTTTTTTGCTTAAATTATCTTAATTTCACCAATTCGCAACTAAAGTTATTAGTAGTAGTATCAATAGAAATGTATAAAACAGACGACAAAAATTGACTTGATAATAAAATCGTCTAACAAACTGTAGTTCTAAAAAAACTATTTTGTAAAATAAGAAAAGCGAATGAAACCATAGAACAACATGGCAAAGCACACTGATGTAAATGAGAAAGTAACGAGTTGACGCTGTAATCTGACGCAACACATTTCAATAGTGCTGCACTAACAACGTGAAATACACTAAAACCTAAGGCGCGAAATTCAAACCGACCTCACTCAATTTAGATCTCACTGTACTTGGAACACTAATACAGTTTTCTCTCATTTATTCTCCTTTTACAATCGATCGGAGCTTATTAGTCTTGAAACGTACCTCGTAATAGGTACTTTAGACTGCTTCCTAATTCTAACCTTACACTATTACAAATACTAACTAAATAACTGGTAAGAACTAATATCCTATCCTATAGCTCTCTTTTTCTGGATTTCATTATATCATCTAGAATTTTGAATGCTTTTTAAAGTTTATATTAACAGCACACAAAGATAGGTGTACTTCCCCGTATTCATACCCGCATTCTTGCTCTTTTCTGTACCACATGTACCACCTGTGTTTGTCACTTGTACCCTCACAATTCACCGAAGACAATTCAAACACTAGTTGGGTGTCTACCTCGCCATGCCAATGCTTTGTTATTCTGCAGTAGCATTATTTCTCTGCCCTATATCAGTATGCTACTTGACGGCAAGGTCAAGCACGTAAATCCCTGATAAATAGTCATCGTATTTGACTTATTGTAAAAGTCAACCACGGCGACCCTGCAGCTAGCGCTACATGTTGGCAAACGATTAACTGAGTTTCTTTGCAAACCACACGTGCTTACCAAATCGAGGTGTTCCTATACTGTTATAGAGCAGATGGAGAGGGGACCGTACGTCTTGTTCAACCCGCCACCGTAAACGTTGACATCCATTATTCAGAGGTTAGGGGGCCTTAGACCAATACATTCTCAGTTGAGTACACAGCAGGTATCAGGAGGCGAAGCGTGATAATATCCAAGTTACTCGTTCGATAGATGTTTCTGAGAAAAGCCGATACGCTCACCAAATATCTACACTGTAAAAAATGAGGTAAAATTACCTTGGGAAAGAGGTAACTTTTCGCTATTATTTGCGGTATTTTTACCCTAAAATTAATTTTACCTATACATTTAGTAGTTTTACTATTTGTGGTAAAATGCCCTGTAATTATGTAAAATTATACAAATATAAGTAATTCTACTACATTGAACTGGTTAAAATCACTATCCATAATATAAATTTACATAACTCAGACAATTTTTTCCTTACAAATGTATAATTGCTCAATAACTTAATTCATTTTTAGTGTAATATTAAAGATAAGATGAACTTGAACAAGAATAGTGTAATTTTACCCTTAATAAGTTTTTAACCGTTGAGATGCTATTTCGCTGATCGCACTTGTTTGTGACCTTCGTTTCGTGAAAGAATTCAGGAATCCATTATGAACAGTCCAAATAGGCTTTTTGGGGAATGGTCGGAATGGTGTGTACCATTCTTTTATGATTTCGGCGAGGCGTACTCTATCGATATCGAACGAAGTGTTCATTGCTCATTAATATTTTGTTTTTCGTTGTAGTGTAGTGCGCATTTATTAAAGGCAAATATTTACACGTATGACCGAAGATGGGAAGAATTTTATTTTATAGTAGAAGTTAAAAAATAATAATCGGTAAGTACCTATATGTTAAAATTACAAATTTAAACCAATAAAATAAAAATATTTAATTTAATGTTTTTCTAGGATGAATCAAAAATTGAAGAATTCGAAATAAACTAGCATAACTGTAATTGAGAAAGGTACTCGTGTATAATTGTTTATATAATTTATAATTTTTTAATTTTCTAGGTGGAAACGAAACTTTATCTGAATGTCTTTGACAGACCAAATATTTCCGAAAGCCCCTGAAAAGAAGTTCTGTTAATGTCTTATATTTTATATAAGTACATACGTTCAATAAAAATTACTTTGATTTTATTTTGTTTCATACAATTCCTTTACCTATGTAAGTAATATTCAGAGGAACGATTGAATTTGCAAGTACTTTCGCAAGTCATCGTTACATTCAAGAAGTATTTTCACATTTGTATTTTAACCCTGAAAAGTACTATTGCCATGAAATATTAACTTTGTCATATAACTTTACACAGGTGTTTTAATGTTAAAATGTAAAATTACATTGAGATTGTAATTTTAATCTGTAAATTTACTTAAAAAGGAAACATTACAATGCAAATTTAACCTAATGTTGAAATTTCCCCACTTCCTATGAAAATTACACTTTGAAGTAAATTTACCCCAAAAAATGGAGGTAACATAGTTGCCTCCATTTTTTAGGGTATAATTCACCGGTAATTTTTTAGAGTGTACCTATCTTTTCAATAAAAACTTTCCCACTTTGTATATTTCCGATAGTACTGAGCCACCACCTCTACAATATTATTTTTTTTTTCTCTGCTACCTACAAATCGTGTAGTTGTCAACTATACTTACCGCCTATATGTGGTTGACATCATCAACATCGACAGCTAAATATGTCGAGTGCAATCGGTGTAATAGCCAAACTTGCTCGAAACCCTTTGAGATTATATTTAACCAGAAATCTATCGGGAAACTACAGAGACTTCTAGTACCATTCCCACCATTATCGTCTGTATGCCTATCTTTCTGCAGTAGGCCATTAAATCTTGAATTATTTTAATTGAGCTGTGCAAGTTTGGGAGAGCTCATCAGCCGTCACCATTGAGTAAAGTTATCTCATAACATCATACACATTCTGTTATATAATCATTTTTGGACGAAGTTAAAGATAGATTTTGTACAATTTCTAGGTGGAAGGGCAACAACCCGAAGGTACTGTAGATTCTACTTGTCAAAGTCGATGTAGTATTGACCATTTGATACTTAATGTGAAGCTAGTGCGAAATGGATTAAAAAATCTTAAGTTCTGCCACCCTTAACGATTAGTTTGTGGGTGTTGTATAAAAAATCTGGACGATAATTATATTGTAAATATGATAATTATGTTAATCAGTGCCGACAGTGTACCTTTCATCTGTTAAAAGCATCTACGCATCCATTATTTTAGAAAAAGAGAATAATACAACACATTAATATAATGTAATCCAAGGATTCCTAATGGGCGATTGCAGTCTATGCCAAAGCATATATGGGTTCTTACAATTAGTGATTCTAAGAAGGTAGGTAGACGGAAAGTAGTAGAGCAAATTTACCTTAAGAAGTATAGGTCAAAAACGAATAGTTTTCCAGAAAATGAATATTGAAGTTTTATTGAATTTTATATCCTGTCCTGACATTCGTTACTGACCTAATTACGGAAGGTAACCTTGCCATTGAAAACAGAAATGTTGTATGTTTTGTATGCAATGTTTTTTAAAAATCGGTGCTTGTTATTGTTATTTTATGGTTAAATGACACTACAAGAAAATTAAGGTGTTCATGGTCACAATTTTATAACGGAATATTTAGAAACTTTAATATTGAATTACATTTTGTTTCCAAAAATTAATATTAACCAATATGTTATTATTGGAATTTAAAAGGAACTTATACTACAAATACTGTTTAAAAGAAAGTCAGTAATTAATAATTTACTTTCACCTTTAACTCGGTAAAAATTAAACAAGAGCATTCCCAATCTTAATTGTAAGCATACATAATTATACGGACAGATTGTTATTATAAAATATAGTAACCATTTAAAGTTTAAACACAAAATGAAATGTTTTAGTAGCAAGTAAAATATTTCCGATAAGTGATTATTAAAAACTTTAAAAATAATTTAAGGGTTAGTTAAGTTTAAAAATAAAGCACTAATATATTCGATCCAGTTTGTCATAATAATTTGTGACATCCACATACCGCAAGTGTCGTTTCGATAATTTTTCATAACCGACGGAAGTTGTTGAATTTATATGGTTTTAGTTATTCATTAACGGATTGCTAATAAAATTGCAATTAAGAAACAATTGTTGTGGACTTCAGATCGTTGATTTTGGGTAAAGAAAAAGTGTATCAGGTTTATACTTTCCAAGTTTTTCCTCTTTTTCATCCTATAACTTGTGAGGTATTTTATATCTAGTGTTAAGCGAAATAGCATTATTGTGCAAATCTTGTTTGTGAAATTTTAAAGAATTGTAAAATTCTATCAATGTATCAAGGACTAAAGGATCATTTGTTTGATTAGAGTAAGTTTTATGTAAAAATAATCTGTACCATTTTCTCTAATGATTGCTTCTTGTAAATTTATGCCCATATTTTCCTTCAATAAGAATTCTTATTAGGGTATTACTACCAAACTATTACTATTGTTATGGGAGACAAGTCAATATTCTATTTGCAGATAAATGAACATTTAAATTAAATCCTACTATGATGATAATAGACCTAGCATTAATTGAAGTTATTCAATTTTCTATCTTGATTTAACGTCAATTAAACTAATGATGATTAGTTTTTTTATTAATATTAATCAATGTAATCTGAATCCGTTGTTATTCGAGGGTTTAGACGAGAATTGCGATGACTTCGAATAACTGGCGCCCATATCCTTTTATTATGTCTATTACTCCTTATTTTTCTTTACAATTCGTAAGCCATGGAAATCAGACCTACGCCTGAGTAATAATTTGTCAATAAGATATCTTAAGCCAGGTGCATCTTTGAGTTTTACAGTAAGTATTTGAATTTTTTATAGAGGTTACAGTGACGTCCCTTGCGCGGCGTATGTTCAGTATGTTATGTTTTGATTCAGTAATTTAGAGTAACGAAACTTTATTATTTTTCACAGCTTAAGACTTCCTGCAAAATCACTTTCCTGTGACGGGAAGACGATTCAGACGGACTAGCGAAGAAGGCCGGTTCTTCGAATCTTGACCAATCAAATTCACCAACTCATGAACAATTTACTTAACTAATATAATAATAATATAAGTACGGACCTTGAAATTAAGTACGCTGTTTTCATGGCAAAATAAAGCTACTTTTATGTCAGGTTTTTCTCTTCGTTAGAACTTAAACTATCCACCGCGCAATAGCGCCAGCTATAAGGACCACTCGGAGTATAAGATACATACCCCGAACAAGCTCATTATAGTCTATATGAATAGTAGGCTGGTGACCTTTAGATGCTTAGGCCTCAGTGCGGTAAAACGTATTTTTGCCAATAAGAAGATACTTCTCCAGTCCATGCTTACTTTGGGTCCATTTTTGGAATATTTTCGTTGTTTGCCAAAGCCCGTGCTAAATTAGTTAGATGTAACTAAAAAAGTAAGTAATTCCCTGAAAATTATAGAGGGAATTTTCCAATGATGAATGGCTACAGCCCTTTTGAAATTAGTTAACTACCTTCATTTTACAACAATTGAATAAGGTGTTTCAAAATAATTGTCTAGTTACATTACATTGGGGGGCACTAAAAAGCTGCAATACAATTTTAATTACTCTAGAGCCTAATAAATTGCCTTGTATGTACTTAATATATCAATTAAGAGATAATTGCAAAATTTAAAGATATCTCTGGTACATTGTGTAGTGTACTAATAACAACAAAATAAAAAGGACCTAATATGTACCCTTAAGAAACTCTTCTGAATTCTCGTCTACTGTCATTTTTATTGCATGCAATTTATTTTGAAGTATTATCGAAACAAAATTGCTTTAAGCAGATGAAGAGGTAAAGCCATCTTTGAAAAGAAGTCTCGAGAATCCATCTTTCTAAAAGTTAATTTAGAAGTACGTGAGAAACACAATATAAAAGCGTATAAGTGCACGAAAACTAAGTTTAGCTGCACAATATTGGGAATTTTATCTTCCCGCATTGCACCAGCTTTATCTTTGCACTTCAACCGCCGTAAATCCCAGCCTCAAGTGTCGTAGAATCCGTTGAAATCACATCAACCTAGTTGAAGGTGTTCTATAACCGCCTTTGAAATCTGAGATTCGAATAAACCGAATGTTTCCCGTAACTGAAAATTTGAAGCGTTCAATGACTAAGTACATCTCTTAAATTTATTTAGACTTTTTACTTGGTGTTGATTTAACAAGTACAGATGGAAACTTTTCAACTTCCTTTGTAAAAGAAGATTGGTTCAAAAATATCTTCGTGCTCTTGCAATAACTATAAGTTTGACACTTTGATGTACTTTTATTACCATCAGTCGATTTATTCAAAAAGAAAAATTAAGACGATAGGAGGTTAAGTGATAAATTTCATTTTGAAAAGGATTCCCCCTTTACGTAAAGTAGAATGTTTTTAAGAGTTATTGGGGGTGTGGAACATGCAGAGCCAAGAATGGAAGAAGAACAAGCATTCATGGGATACATGGTTCGTCGGCCAAGCCAGGGAATAAATCTAAGGTGGGAAATATCATGTGCGGATTTGTTCGGAATCCACATCGAGGCATTTATTCTCATGCTGCCCAGGCCGATAGCTCTTTCCTAATTTACGATCGCCTCTGACCGTCCCCCGGGGGAAGAGTTTACTTTTGAAAACCCCCCGGCTCGAGGCCAATTTTACAATATACGAGGGATTGCCCCAACTACCTATTACACCTCACCGATGCTAACCGATCGAATGGGAATCAAAAATAAATGGAAAGGACGTTCTTTGAACTTTCGGATACGCTGTCAGCCTCTAGTTTTGCTGCTGCTGTATGAGAATAAATTTTTTAGGTATTTTTGTTTTTATGTGCATGCATACGTATGTGTGTATGTGACGCTTCCCCAGTATACGTATGTATGTGTAGAATTAAAACACGCAATGTGATTTATAATATCGATACGGTGCCTGTATAATGTACAGCCTGCATTGTTTTTTACGATGGGTTATGCCTATTTTTGGTGGCCTAATCTGCATTTACATCTGATACGGTTTTCTTTTTATATAAATTTATTAAGTCAGTAAATGTGGTGTAACAAAAGGGAACTGTTTTAACAGGCTACTAATTAAAGATCAACTTGATAAAAATAAAGTTGTGAAAATAAAAGAAAGGGAACTTTTCAAATTTAAAATTGAAATTAAAGCAATAAAATCTATTTTAAAGTTGAATTAACAAGTTTAATTTATTTCAAAAAGTGAAATTGAAAACTAAAAATAAAATGAATTCCCGTGCTAAGAAAAAGGAATCTAAAAAATCTAGATTTAAAAATTCTTTAAACGTACAGACCGAAAATGTAAGTTTTATTTGTAAACGTTAATTAATCCTTTTGAATCGACTTCTGGGGTTTTTCTCCTCTCTTTTCAACAAACAAACTTTGATTTACTTTTCTGTGAGATTTAACTAGAAAGAAAAGTTGATCAATTAAAAGTTTAATTTATCCCATTCAGAAGGAAAGAAAAGGATGTAATGTTTCATTATTAATTTATTGGTCGTATACTTTAATTCGTTCGTACGATATATTCCATTGCTAAAATATTATACTTAATTCGTAAAAAAGCAGAAAAATCAAAACGAATATTAATAGAAAATATGAAATTAGAATTAACAAAATTTAAAGAAGTTACTGTATTTAAGAAAATACAGGAATTTTACAGAAATAAGAGAATAATTAAAGAAATATGGAATAATATGAATATGTTGTGCAAGTATATTTAGATTATTGCAAGGTAGAGTAAATGACAGTATTTCATTAATTGAAAGTAACGATGAAGTCTTCAATGAAAGAAAGGAGTTTAGTAAAATAGAATGAAGTAGTTAAAAAATAGTTAATAACATAAATTCATAAAAATAAAATAACTGACAAAATAGATATTGGAGGTTAGCTGGAAGCTGGAGGAGATTATCACCGGCACCAAAAATCCGTAATAAGTCCTTATTCAAGTATTTTTACGAATTTGATCAAAACTGCGACAACGATTATTAATTAGGTTTTTTTAATGTAGGTAAACGAAACATAGGATATAAACAAAAATAATAAAAATACTTAATAAATAAAATTTACCTATAGTAACAAAATTATAAAGTTGAACAAAATAATCATAATAATTTAATGTTTTATAAATTATTTATTGAATTAGTAATGATAGTAAGATTTCAACTTTTGGATTTCATATCAAATTCAATTATAAAAAAATATTCAATTATAAAAAACGCTCTAATTAAAAAAAAAATAAATTTGCCCCAGGTTGGGCGCCACACAAATATGCGATGGAATTGGTTAAAAAATAAATAAATATGCGATGAAATGTGTCTCTTGTTGGCTAGCGAATAAATAAATATGCGGTAAACTGTGATAATTAATAAAAATACAATAATATTTCTAAAATGTTTTTATATGTTTCTAAACAGTGTGAATAAATGCCACCAGCTTCTAGAATTTAAATAAATTAACTTTTATAATATTCAAGATAAGATGCTAGATTTTTCTTAATAATGATTTTAATCTAATTCTTTAGAAATAAATTTCAATTTCCCTTTTTCTATCTTTCTTAAACGTTTTAAAATATCTTTTAAACAGGTTTAATAAAGTATGACTCATATCAAGTTACGTGAATTTCTATTTCAGTTTAAAATTACGTTATTAAGTTGGGCGACATATACAGCTAAAATTAACTTAATAAGTAATGAAATTTATGAGAAAAACCTATCTCAGGGCGACATTGGACTCTCTAGGCTGTGAGGTAAAAATAAATTTAAAATAACCGAGTATTAAATTATAACTAATAAATAAATCTACTGGACCAAAATGCTACTTTCACTTCACAATCTTCAAGTTTCTTTTCCGTAGGTTCCAAATAAATAGGAGAAAATGTTTTCCTACCTTTTTTATATATCCAGTTCTTTCCATTTTGTAGTGAGATAGTGAGATATTTTGGGATAAGTTTAAATTTAATTCCCACGTTCAATATGCATTCTTGTCGAATATAGTTACGAACAGCAGCATTTAAAATTTGTTTTTGTAGATGAAATTTCTTGATAATTCTGCTAAGTAATAAAGATATCGCGCTTTTGGTCGAAAAACACGTACTGCCTTAATATAAAAGCAATGTATGAGGCTACAGCAACTGTAACAGTGATACATTATTTTGCATTCGAAGCTACGAATAAAATTTTTAGTAATCAACAAAATAATAAATTCAGTTTCATGTGTCTAAGTGTCGGATTTTATAACTTGGCACTTCTGTAGAGCTGATAAGCCTTCCTAAAATACTTCTCTTGTTGGGAGTTAATGTCAGCTTTTATTTCATTAGGAGTTCCAACAATCTCTTCCTTTTTAGTTTGAGGGTATCATAGTTGTTGAACCATTTCAATCCAGAATCGAATAGTGGCTTTTGAAGTCCTCACTTCAGCTCTCGGTCGGTGTGCTCTGTTTGGTTTTACTGTTGTATAATTAATAAAAATTGGTATTTGTGACCCGTATTACAGAATATGTTATTATAAAATTAATTCAGTGAAGAGAATAATAAACCCAATTTGGTGAATTTTGTTCGTATAATTACGGTGAATTTGTATATTTCCCTTCCGTATATGTAACATAGTTAGTTTATAGACATAATCGGACCAGCAAGCAAGTGATTTGTATTGTCACAAACGCAATTATTTCAAATGGAATCCTTTTCTCAACTTTAATTCATTTAGTACAAACATTATCAAGGTTACTGCAACGACTACCTACATACAGACACGCGCTTGCATCTCATTGGAAGTAATTTATACAGTCTGCATATCCTTGGAAATAATGTATGCATTTATACAGTCTGCATCCCATTAGAAATAATATATACAGTATGAATTTATATTTGCATCTTATTATGTTATATCTGTAATTTATTAAATTATACAATAAGGCTTATAACCTATACAATAGTATATAACCAGCTTTCTTTGAGCTTACAATTCAGTCAGTGATAATGACTCCAACACGACAACATCTCCAAGCAAGCTGGTGAGTACCTTTTAATTTATTTACTAAGGGGTTGACTAGAATCTGCTACCCTGGGGTAGCGATTACCTGTCTTCCCCTCTGCTTAGTTATGAGGGGGTTGTGCTAAGGCCCTCTCTAGCTTAGTTGTAATAATCTAGGAATATCTAGAATCTAGCACTCTACCGTGCCGATTACCTGATTTCCTAGTGCTTAGTTGTAGACCTAGTGCTAGTGTAGGGTGGTTCCGAACACTCTCATGATTAATAACCTATGTGTGTAACCCTTTGTGTTCTATTGTTTTATTGTTAGTATATAGTTAGTTGTTTTTATGACCTGTGTTTCTTTTCTAACTCTACCTATAACTAAGTCCTCCAGTCACGAAAACCCCACGTGACCGTGTTTCGGTGCCGTTTATTAAAAATAGAGCCTAGTGTTAGCTTTCTCATTTAAACACTGTGTTGGTTTAAAGAATCAGTTTAACGTTATGCAACAGTGAATTTATGTAAATGGACACTTGTAGATTCATACTTGTGTTCTCTACAAGGACTTGTCGTAAAAGAACCATTCAAGCAACATTCAAGCTAGTTTTATTACCGTTATTGTTATTAGGAATAACGATTTTATTTCCATAATGGAATTTATTGCTAAAGTTAATTTGGAGTTCGTCGTTAAAATAATGATTCCGAGTTCAAAATTCCGGTTTCCTGCAACTATAAGTTTAGTTTCAATCAGTTTACAGTTTGCGTGCGAAGTTTTGTGTTATGACCATTGGCCAATAGTTTATTGGCTTAAGTCATAGTTCTGGGGGAAGTTTTAGTTAAGATTACGAATTGTACAGAACAACTGTTCATTGAATTACGTATGTTTTATAATTGATTAACTACGATTGTCTTTGGTATTTGATAAATTCCAAAATGTTTTAAGATTAATTAGATTCTTCGTGAAAATTTTATTTTATGGGGATTCCGAAATTTAACGTCAATTTCATGTAGTTAGAAATTTTTGATAAATGTAAGATGATAATTTTTATGTAATCCATGCTCGTTTTTATGTTTTTAATATACAGACTTCAAACTTAATTATCGCTTATACAATTTGGCTCAACAAACTGCTGATTTTTATTTTATTAAAAATTTTTTTGATTATTAAAAAGATTTATCCAAATCAATTTAAAGCAGATTTAAAAGGGAGGTTATTTCCCAAACTGTGGCCTTTCCCCCTTTATTAAAACGATGTAACATCTATTCAGTTTGGTGGCGCCATCTATTTTTTATTTGTCCCTGAACCTATTATCTAATCAGAAGCTTTTGTGATTAACACCCACGACACTTGAGTATAATTTGACTTAAATATATGCCTCGGTCGGAGCTTTAGAAGATCTTTAGTAAGTATAGTACCGTAAGTATTATGCATTTATGGTGTTTTTGACTTTATTGATTGATTTCAATGTAATTTCTTTTTCGAATAAAAAGAGTATGTCATATCACATATGCTTTTTTTTGTTTTCCTTTTTTTATTTTCGTTACTTGTACTTTTACGATGACTTCAATAAAACACAATTCTATAAAGCACGAAGATTTATTGTAAAATTAACTTGCTATTGTAGCTTTCAGCAAGTGTATTATATTTTAATATAGAGGACTGTCCTCTTTAACAATATTTACCATAATGACAATGTTTACATTTTTATATACGACTGCTATCTTTATCGAAGTGAGTTCTTTAACAGTAGGAGCAAAACTGACTTCTTTTCCAGTATTTAACAAACTCCTTATATTTTTATATTATTTAGCAGAACACTGCTCTGTTTGGCGATATGTACAATAGTGACTTTATATTTTTACATTGATTATCGGCGACTGCTCTGTTTAACGGTATATTCAAGAGCGATTTAAAATTAATATTCCCTTAGCTTATATACAACTATTTACATAATGTTCTTTGTAACATAATAAAAACATTTCAGTTTCGTAATATATGAAGCATATCGATCACATAAACCATTATTCATAGATTCATGCACCTATTAATAACAAACTCTTGAAACTTTATAACAATTGGATAAACAACTTATTTTACTTACAATAAAATTAACTATTACGTCAGTTCAAAGAATATTATAAAAATTAATAAGATTTTATTTAATTATCAAAAACCTTTAGAGTTTCTTACATTGCCCATCGATATTAATTAATTAAAATGTATTATAAAAGAACTGCAAAATTAATTTGAAACAAATTCATACTCTTAAATATTTAATTTAAATATTTATAATATATATAATTATAATATTTATAATATTAATAATAAATACTTAATTAAATATACGTACTCTTAAATACTTCATGACTAAAGGAAAGAATTAAAAGAAACTGCTAATTACCTTAAGTACATATGAATTTGTAATCAATGACACACAAATTAAAATAAATTAAGTTCATTTTCAACTAGAGAAGTTTAAAATTTACTTCAAAAGTAACATTTATAAATAACAATTTTTGAATTTTGTAAAAATTTCCAAAATTTCGAGTTTGCAATCCACTGCAGTTTATTTATATAAGGTTAAATTTTTAATTTAAATTTAATGTATAAACATAAAAAAATTGTTTTGTTTAAGTAATTTTAAATTAAGATTATACGTAATAAATTTTATAATGAAAACCTACCATCAAAATGGAATAGACTTAATGTAAATAAAATGTTTAAATAATTAGTATCATTGTTATAGTGATATACAAAATAATATGGAACTATATAAAATATAAAACACGAATAAAAGTTAAATAAGCAAAGGCAATAAGCTTATTGTAGTTGCTATAAAACATGCTAATAAAAATAGATTGAATATAATTATATTCAAAGAAAATAAGAAAAACATGTATTATAATTCGTATTTAAAGTGGTTAGGTCGCTACGATAACTGATTTAAAAGAATAAGATTTAATTGTAATACGAGAGTGGTCCCAGAAGTACCCGACCTGACCAAGAGGTGGCGGTAGTTGTTTGAAAATATCACTGTATTGGAAAGTACGCAGTCTATAAAGCATATGTTTCAAGTTTGAAAGGGCCACGTTGTTCAGTATTTGTTTGGCAGCCATCAATAGTGAACGTTGTCAGTGAATTTGTGAAAATGGAGAAAATTGGTCATCGTTATGTGATACAATACTTTTATTTGAAAGGCCTCAGCCCAACCAATATAAAAGCTGAACTGGATTCTACTCTGGGTGAGTCTACTTCTTCGTTTACAACAGTTAAATTTTGGGTAGCTGAGTTTAAACGAGGCCGTACGAGCTGCCAAGACGAGCATCGCAGTGGTCGACCAAATGAGGTGACGACTCCAGAAATGGTCAAGAAAATCCACAAAGCGGTACTTGATGATCGTCGACTGAAAGTGCGCGAGCTAGCAGACATTACGGGCATTTCAAAAAGTGCGGTACATCGCATATTATCTGAAAATTTGGACATAAGAAAGCTGTGTGCAAGATGGGTGCCGCGTTTGCTCACACTCGAGCAAAAACAGTGTCGTGGAAATGCTTCAATTGAGTGTTTAGCGAAGGGAGCTGAAACGAGATTACGTTGAAAAATAAATAAATCTTTTTCCAAAATTTTTGTGTTTTCTTTGTTGGGTCGGGTACTTCTGGGATCACCCTCGTATAAAAGGTTCGGTTTTTTGGAAGAGCATTTATAAAGATTAAAACAGAGTCTTAACTAGAGGAATATAGCCTGAAACCATTTCAGTATTCAGACTTAAAAAAATATGTTTTATTTTATTTAAACATTTATTTTAAATAGGAGGGGAAAATGCTGTGGAGATCATTACTATTGCAAATTCTAAGAGTAATGTTAATATTGTAACGTTCTTTTTAAAATAATAACAAAAGTGCGGTTTAAATCGTCTATTAATAAGAAATAATTATTTACAAACACTAATGAATTAACGCTATGATTATAAACCATTAAAACTATTATTCACAGACTATGAATTTCTAATACAACATTTATCTTTACATTTACTATTTATTTCGTGATATACAGTTAATGACTCTCTGTTGACTGATCCTCTTTTATCGGCGAAGTCGATTTTATACCACCATATAATCGTATCAGAAGCCGCTGGAACCTACTATGTATTTCTAGAAGGCGCTAGATAAACAGCGTCTCGTTTACATTCTTGGTGCGATGCGTCATTCTCTCGAATGCTGTAGAATATTCCATTTGTTGTGGGAAGAAGAGGTTCTTTCTTTTTCTCTCTTGTTACACTGCCCCCCTCTTCAAGTCTATTCTGTCCCAGAACAGGTTTTATGCTCTGGTTCCTGTAGAACGGGTCATGACGATATCGACAGTCTTCACCTCGACTACACGTTCCATTACGGTAGAA
The DNA here is from genome assembly GCA_929113105.1 of Agrypnus murinus. Taxonomy (NCBI): domain Eukaryota; kingdom Metazoa; phylum Arthropoda; class Insecta; order Coleoptera; family Elateridae; genus Agrypnus; species Agrypnus murinus. The sequence continues at coordinate 170,719,434 of OV816026.1, read as the reverse complement.
GTAACAGTCTACACTCTTCGTTGGCCTTAATGCGGGCTGTGGGTCAAAACTGCAGACGAAGATCTTGACGTCCGTACATCTAAAGACAACTTCCAGCATGTTTCTAACGATTCTCCAATCCAGCTGGTCCCGCCCACAGCCGAGTTTGGGAACTGCCAATTTGTTAATTCCCCTGGTAAGCAACTCGATCCTCAAATTCCATAATGCCCTCCACAAGTCGGCGTAACTCGGTTTCTGGTAGTAAAACTGCTTGGCTACCAAGTAGTAAATGGATCGGTCATGATCAGGCAAGCGTAAGGATTTACCAACAGCGGGATTTTGTTCTCGAAGTTCATTCAGCCGTCCAAATTTATTTCTAAACACTACTGCGATCCCCCTGGACATACGGAGATCCTCGGAGACACAGTGGGCAATGGAATAATCACCAGGGACCCGGAAGAGATCTTGTTGCATCTCAGTCGTGACTCCGAATCGCGCTTTTCTAGTTCCAGAAAACGCAGCCATAAATTCTCTAAAGGTTGGCTGATCATCTCCAGGCCTTACGGTATTGATAGCCACCTCAGCCTCATCTTCCCGATCCGGGACTTCGTCATTATTTCCCTCATAGTGCGCCAGACGATTGGAGTGTACCACCTTTGGTTTCCCTCTTGGCAATTTCTGGATGCGATAAATCAAGTCATTTATTCGTTTCTTCACCTGGTATGGGCCCTCCCAATTCCGCTGTAACTTTGGAGAATAGCCACGACGTCTTTGCGGGTTGTATAACCAGACAAGCTCTCCAGGTTGAAACCCTCCTTCTTGGGCTCTCACATCGTACGTAGCCTTCATCCGGTCACTCGCGATTCGACTATTGTTTCGGGTTCGGTCGTGAATATCCTCCAACTTCTTCTTTAAGTTGATGACATAATCATTCCCGGCTACCTCCTGCTCTATAGGTGGAGACCCAAATTCCAGATCCCACGGTAACCGTAACTCGCGTCCAAACATCACAGACGCTGGTGACTGACCGGTTGTTTCGTGGACCGATGCACGATAAGCCATCAGGAACAGATGCAGGTATTGGTCCCAGTCTCGTTGATGATCAGAGACGACCTTGGCCAAATATTTGCCCATTGTCCAATTCATGCGTTCTACCATTCCATCGGACTGCGGATGTAACGGTGTGGTCCGAGTCTTGCGAATGCCCAACAATCGACAGACTTCTCCAAATAGTACAGACTCAAAGTTGCGGTCTTGATCCGAATGCAGCTCCATGGGCACTCCGAAGCGACTGAAAAACTCTTTGACTAGTACGTCAGCAACAGTCGCAGCTTCCTGGTTTGGTAGGGCATATGCTTCTGGCCATTTGGTAAAGTAGTCCATTGCCACTAATATGTATTTATTCCCATCGTCGGTTTCGGGAAATGGTCCGGCAATATCTATAGCTATTCTTTCCAGAGGACTACCCACATTGTACTGCCTCATAGGTGCTCTTCGTTTCCCCAAGGGTCCGTTACCAGTGGCACATAGTGCACATTTCCGGCACCACTCCTTCACGTCTTCTTTACAGTTGACCCAATAAAAACGCTCCCTAACTTTCTCCAAAGTCTTTTTCACACCGAAGTGTCCTCCTGAGGCACCGTCATGGAGATGTCGCAACACTGTAGCCACTCGGCTTCTTGGAACCACGAACTGAGACCTAATGGTGGTGCCATCTTCACTCTCCAGTACTCGCTTCAGGAGATCGTCTTCCACCTTCAAGGACTCCCATTGGCCCCAATATGCTTTGAGCGTTCTGTTGAAAGGGCTGACGGCCTCCCAGGCAGGCCTTTCTCCCACGCGCTTCCATTCCAGTACCATTTTTAGTTCGGGATCAGCCTCCTGCTGTCGTTGCAATTCTTCCGGCAACCAATTGTCGTTGACGATGGTAGTCCTTAATACTTGGCAAACCCTCTCTTCCACACGAGAGCAATGACGGCAGTCCGTTGGACAGGGTCTTCTTGAAAAAGCATCGGCATTTCGATGACTAGTGCCCGCTCGATGTTCTGTGTCAAAGTCGTATCCTTGTAATCGTTCGATCCACCTTGCGACCTGGCCTTCAGGATTACGGAATTGTAGAAGCCATTTCAACGCTGCATGGTCGGTCCTCAATAAAAATTTCCGTCCGTACAAGTATTTGTAGAAGTGCTCAACGTACTTCACGACGACCAATAGTTCTTTTCTGGTCACACAATAATTCCTTTCGGCTTTCGACAAAACCTTACTAAAATAGCCGATGACCATTTCTTGTCCACCCTGTATCTGAGAAAGTACACCCCCAATGGCCAGATTACTTGCATCTGTGTCAAGTATGAATTTCCCTTCTGTCCGTGGATAGCTCAATATTGGTGCTGTTGTCAGGGCACGCTTCAACTGTTGGAAAGCTGTTTCACACTCTCCGCTCCAAACATACTCGCGCCCATCTTCAGTTAACCTTGTCAGAGGTTTCGCAATATTGGCAAACCCAGGAACGAAACGCCTGTAGTAGGTACATAACCCAAGAAAACTACGAACTTGGTGTTTATCTTTCGGTGTTGGCCACTCTTGAACTGCACGAATCTTATCAGGGTCGGCTGCCCCTCCATTTTGTGATACGACGTGCCCGAGATATTTCACTTCCTTTCTGAATATGTGGCACTTTTCGGACTCAGTTTCAGATTGGCTCCACGTAGTCTTCGGAACACTTCCTCTAGATTTTTCAAATGTTCGTTGAATGATTTTCCGACTACAATCACATCATCTACGTATACCAGGCAGGTCTTCCACGACAGCCCTCTCAGGATGGTCTCCATTAGACGCTCAAAGGTAGCCGGAGCGTTACATAGACCGAAAGGCATAACTGTAAACTGCCATAGTCCGGAACCAATAGTGAACGTGGTCTTCTCCCGGTCTTCAGGTTCCATTTCAACTTGCCAATAACCACTCTTCAAGTCCAAAGTCGAAAACCATCGCGAACCAGACAGGGTATCTAACGTGTCGTCGATGCGTGGTAAGGGATAGCTGTCTTTGTTGGTCACGTTATTGAGCTGCCGATAGTCACACAAAATCTCGTTGACCCGTCCTTCTTACTGACCAGGACCACCGGTGATGCCCATGGACTGCTGGATGGCTCGATGACCCCTTGTTCTTCCATATCGGTAATAATCTTCTCGGCTTCTGCTCGCCTTGCTAGAGGTAGACGCCTCGGCTGCTGACGGACAGGCATAGAGTTGCCTGTATTGATTTTATGTTTTACTATATCTGTTCGTCCCTTCTGGCTATCGTCAAGAGCGAAGATATCTTGGTATCGGTGAACCAAACCTTGTACCTCTTTCACTTCCGTTCTGTTAAGGTCTTCGCACGAACTAGTAACCATACCCACTAATTTACCACCTTGGTCTTTGGGCGCTGGTTTTGGAACATCAGCCATACACCTGGCTACTCGGAATACTGGCACACACTGTCCCACAAGGGTACTCTTCTTCAATGTCACCGGATCCACATTAACGTTCATAATTCTCACCGGTACTATCTTTCCAACCTTGATCAGCGCTTTTCCCACCAGTATACCACTATGGATCTTCTTATCACAGACAGGCTCCATCATTCGCACACATCCTACCCGAAGATCTCCATCCAAACCTGCCTCGACAACCATCTCGCTTTGACCCGGCAATATCACATCTTCAGTCAGCAAAACCCTTACAACCGGATCTTCTCGTGGGTGCAACGGAAGTTCTTCGTTACCGACCTTCAAAACACCCTCTTTCAAATCCAACGTAAAACCAAATTTTCTCAGGAGGTCCATTCCCAAGATGAAGTCATCAGTGATATCGGCTACCAGCACCTCATGTTCACGTTCTTCACTTCCAATGTCAATCTTCATCTTCACCACTCCGCGTGTTGGTATCACTTCACCTGTTGCTGTACGGAGTTGAGTAGTTGTCGGTAACAATTTAATACTTGATTGTAGAACATCAGGGCGTACGATGGATTTTGTCGCCCCCGTATCAATAAGTAGTAGAACAGTTCGGTTAGCAATCTTTCCATCTACAAACAAACTGCCGTTACTATTCTTTGATGTTACGGCATGGATCATGATCTCCGGGGCATCTTCACTCGCAGTCAACGTTCGCCCCCTCTTGCCAACCCCTTTTAACTTTTCCGACGGTTGTACTTTTCTTATTTTGGGACAACGGAGTTCTACATGTCCTTGTTCGCCGCAGTTCCAACAACGAGGCCCTCGAACTTCTTGATGATTCTTCTTACGGCTTTCTTCCTTCCGAAGAACTCTCAGTACTAACTCCTCTAGGTGATCCTTAGCACCTTCTTCTTTTTCCACAACGGCTCGAACACGCCCGTGACCTCGGGACGCTTGTTTTGCAGCTTCAAATTCTAACGCGTGAGCAAGCGCATCATCAGTTGTTCTTGGTCGTGCCAGCCTCAATGATTGTTGTGTTTCCCCGTCTCTTAACCCATCAATGAAGGTCTGCACAGCCAGTTGTCCCAGAAATGAATCGGGTGCCGTAGTGTACGCCAATCGGACAAGCCGCGCAACATCGGCTTCAAACTCCTGCAGGCTTTCTCCATTCTTCTGGATACGATTCTCACTTGCGTGTGATACACTTGTTGAAGATGCGCGTCTCCATATCTCATCTCCAATCTAGACACTAACAATTGGTAATCATTTTCCTGTCCTGCTGGGATTGTTTGCAGGACGTTCAACGCGTCTCCACGCAAAGCCACAGTTAAAGAAACGGCCTTTTCCTTGCCTGTCCATTCGTTGGCCCCAGCGGCCGCCTCAAATTGCTTGTAGTAGGTGGACCAAGGTATCTTTCCATCGAACGTGGGTGGTTTTACTTTTATCCCTACGGCAGGAACCTTTTCTTCTTTAAATTGCTTCTTTACTTCATTAAACGGCCACTCAGAAGTTGAGGGAAACCGTAGTTGCCTCATTCTATCTTCCAGCATTTCGGTAATATCGTCTTTCTTAGTTGTTGGTGGTAATTGCATTTGAGATATTTTCTCTTCTACCATCTTTATTACCCTATCCTGTTTTTCCAATTCCTCGAAAACTTTATCTTCTAACGCTTTGACATTGTCCAGCAATTCTCCTTTAAGTCTTCTAGAACTTTCTTCGGATTTCCTGGAATTCTCCAGTATTTCTTCCTTTAGCATTCTAACAGTTTCTTCGGCCTTTTCCAGTAATTCTTCTTTTAATATTTTAGAATTTTCTTCGGACTTTCTAGAATTCTCTTCGGACTTTTGCAGTAGTTCTTCTTTTAACATTCTAGAATTCTCTTCGGCTTTTCTAGAACTTTTTTCCATTTTACTTAACAACAAATTAGTATCAATTGCGGGTCCAGGTATCTCGAAGCGGTAATTTCCAGGATCTTCCTTCTGTTCTAAAAGCCATTCTCTTAGCCGATTTATCAAAACTTCTTTCTTTCCATTACTATCCAAGTCCCTCTCGTCCAATTCCCGTTTTAAATCTATCACTAAGAGATCTTTCAACAATTTCATCACCATTTTAATTGTTTGTTGAAATTATTTTTAACACTAAAGATTTATTCTCACAGCACTTTATTTAATTATTACGCGATTTTATTTATTTTAAAACCGCACACCTGTAACACCACTGTAACGTTCTTTTTAAAATAATAACAAAAGTGCTGTTTAAATCGTCTATTAATAAGAAATAATTATTTACAAACACTAATGAATACACTATAAATTAACGCTATGATTATAAATCATTAAAACTATTATTCACAGACTATGAATTTCTAATACAACATTTATCTTTACATTTACTATTTATTTCGTGATATACAGTTAATGACTCTCTGTTGACTGATCCTCTTTTATCCGCGAAGTCGATTTTATACCACCATATAATCGTACCAGAAGCCGCTGGAACCTACTATGTATTTCTAGAAGGCGCTAGATAAACAGCGTCTCGTTTACATTCTTGGTGCGATGCGTCTATCTCTCGAATGCTGTAGAATATTCCATTTGTTGTGGGAAGAAGAGGTTCTTTCTTTTTCTCTCTTGTTACAATATAAAACATTTTAAACATTTCTACGTACTAAATATTTCACAATTAATTAAAAACAGTTGTTTATTAAACAAGATATGACGTACGAGAGCTAACCCGGTACTTACTTATTTTAAATTCATTATGTTTAAATTAAATCTTTAACAGCTTAACAGGTTAACAGCTCCCTACCTGCAAATAAGAATTTGAAACTAGTAAACAAGTTGAGCAATTAAAATTTTGATTCAGCATATGCCGAAGCAGAAATAAACAAATCTAATATGTTTCTACTTATTCATATAATAAAAGTGAATGTTAGAGGGTAGTAAAATGTAATTTTTATTAACCCTTAAAGAAAAATCAAAATAAGAAAAAATAAATAATAAATCCTCCTATCTTGGATTGATTCTCTCTTAAATTACGTTTTGTAAAGAATCTAAAGATTCCGAAAAACGTTATTTCATATTCTCGAAATAAAATACAGATAATATGCAATACGGAAAAGTGGCCCAGGTGAACGGAATGTTTGTTAGAAGGAAAGCGGATGGCATTACTGCACTGGGCGGCATTTATGGATTAAGATATTAGAGTTGAGGAATATGGATCGGTGAGCTGAATCCTATAATGGCTCGAGCCCGGAGACCGACCAGTCCAGGATTACGAAACATCGGGTAAAGCGAACCAGAGAGAAACGAAACGGGGTGAACGAAGAAAGCACAGAATTATGGCATACCGATCCCAATAGATTTACTGACGAGGCATCAGAATAAACGCTTATCTACTATTAATGTTCCAGCACTTCTGCTATTTTAACAACTCATTTATTGCGTTTCCTATTCCGTCGCTGTTTTAATAATAAATAAAAAAGTCGAAAGAAAAATGAATTTACGATCTAATTAAACATCGAGAGTTCAAAGTCTACAAACTTGAAAATTTAGAAAAAATCCAGAGATGTTACAGAAAATTCCTTATGAGGTCAATAAATTTTATCAATCGTAAAGAACTTAAAAGCCTTTTAAAGTACAAGCAAAAGTTTAATAGTTTAGAGTTTCGAGGGGGTTAAAGTAGAGACAAAAGCAGGGAGAATATCCGACAGGAAAGAAAAATTTGTTTTGTGTAAAATCGAAACCCTCAATTTAACTTTCGCTGGTTTGCTTTGAGAGATACCTTATTCTACCTTTCTCGTTGAGTGAGTGTATAAGCACACTTCGCCGGAGTTTGATTAAAATTTCAATATCTATCAACATTTTCAAGTTTCCGCAGAGTCTTGCTGCCCACGACGCGATTAATAATTTCGAATTTAATCTACAAATTCGAATTTGGGATCGAGTTTGATGAGCTTGCTGAAATAATATTCTTTCAGTTACATTATTTTCGAATTATTAAATATCACATACCAAGTGAAACCTTACAAGCAAAATATTTCTACATTAAATTAATTTTTAACTTTTATTTAACTTCTGTGTCGTATTAAATATTATATTTTTTAAGGCTTTTCAAGTAATTCTATTTTCCTTTAATATAAAAACAATATATTAAAAAAGTATTCTTTTAAGAATTTTTGCATACTTTATAATAATAATAAAGCATGTCAGAAATATTTTTAATATCTTTCAAATCTTTATTAGTTACTATCTGTTTTATTTTTTTTTGTATTTTATTAAGAATATTGATAAAACCTAAAAAATAAATATAGAATATGCAGTAAACAATTTCTTATATCAAAGTAAAAGAAAATTAAATTAAGATGTCAAACACAGAATGATACTATGACTATGGGCAAATGTAAGTAAATACAACACTGTAACCTCTAGTGGTCACATATCTGGCCTCCAGTACACTCTTCTAGTCTAGCTTTATGTCAAGGCTAAGAAATAAGCAATATCACTCACGACTAAATAATAAATAAATTCCAGAATCGAATTATACTGTATATTACTTAACACGAGCTGTAGGAACTGCCCATAAAATCGGAAAACTGCAGAAACCTCAATGGTTTCTGCAGTTCTTCGCCTGGTGGAGAAGGGGAAGGCGGCAAAGTCTGAAATTTTATGTATAGCACAGATGATTGTATGTGACCGAAAAACGATTTATTCAGTTCTAAATTTACGAGGTTTACGATTCAGTTTTAAATTTGAAACTGACAATCTTCCTTTTTTAAGGCTAATAAAAAGAGCAAACAAAGGTCTCTTAGTGAAAGAAGTGGCAGTTAGCCGGAGAGAATGTCAGTTATCATTTAGTCATGCATATAGAGTCATTTAAACGAAAATGGGCTAAATGAAATTCATTATATCATTCTGACTAGTACTCTCGTACGTTTGAGTACTGTCGAATATCGACAACTACTACCGTTCATATTTTGAGAGCTGCCTGACAGTTTGTTAGTCTAACTATCGCCTGAATCAGTATCAGTTTCATAGTTTTGTCAAAAATGAGTAAGGTACTATGAGTAAGGTACCCTCCTTTCAGGTGCCGCAAAAGATCTTAATCACCCGTAGCGTAGCATAAGAATTGAGCTATACACGAAGATTGCTATGGACTGGATCAATGGACAACAAATAAACGGGTTAGGGACAATCAAACGATCTGGGACAAGCCATATTGTCAACAAAAGAACAGTTCAATGATTTACCAAATTGTATGGAGCTTCTTCAGGAGTAAATACAGAATTCGTCTAAGAGAATAGTATCTTCATAGAAATGAACTAGAAAGTGAGCCCGAAACTAAATAGCTTCGAAGTATAGTTTGGCTTGCAGAAATTGGTTTTTATGACCGGTATTTCACAACAGTGATTATCCCAACAAAGAACTGTTATAGGCTTACTGCTTAAAGCCTTAAATAAAAGCGTACGTTGAACTCTAGAAGTTGATACTGCCAAATGTTATCAGGTAAGTATTTAGGAATTTTTTATAAGGTATAACTGCAAGTTTTTAAAAACTTCATTTATTAAGACATAAAAAGGAAAGTTATAAGATAAAATAGTTAGGAGACAGAAATAATAGTATATTACATGTTGAGTTGGTAAAGGATATCTTTACAAGCCAAGCGATAATGACGGTACGTCGAGGTCAAACAATATCGCGAGGCGTGGAAACTTTACCAACGAAACATGTATACTATTTTATTCACAATAATTAGACTTAAGACGTAATCAAAATAAAAAGTAATTTTAAAATAAATTTTTTATAAACTGTCATAATTTCAATCAGACCCATCTATCGACCAAAAGAAATTTTAAGTAAGGTTTCATTCATCGTCGCTAGATGGCAATGTATGCGCTCAGTATTTTAAAATTAGAAATTAATTAATTCCATTGTAATTATTAAATATAAAATACGGAAAAATAAAAATAAAACTAATATTAAATAAAAAATCTGTTTTTAGCGTTAAATATATTTATAACTTAAATTTAAATCGGATAAAACGTACTGTTTTTAATTATTCAGAAAAATAAGTTGGCCATAACTTTACACGTCAGTTTTACAGACATGTAATAGTATATTATACACCAAGGTGGTGAAGACTGTTATTATTGACCGAGCACCAAGATTATTTCGCAAGGGGCTTTGCTCCGAGCGGAATAAGGCCTATTAATGTCTTCACCACCGTGGTGTATATACTATTCTTTCCACTACTAGCCAAATAAAAGGCAAAAATTAAAAATTAAAATTTTTCTTGTAAAAATCAAGTAACACAGGAATGCAAATTCGCCTTTCCACTAATAAAACAAAAATCAAGTAGTCTGATGCAGATTGACATTTCCACTAATAACTAATGGCATTTTTATTCAAATAATTTTATCGTGTTAGGTAATTTCAAGCAGCAAATACGTTCAAGACAATCTCCTGGGTATACAAAATTATGTTGCACAAGTTTTTGTTAAACAACTATCCCTGGATTCGCAAAACATTTGAATTTATCGATTATTAACCTAGGTTAATAATAGAAAAAATTATTAACCACTACTAGAGAAATTCAACTTCTCAGTTGGCTAGGAGACGCAATAATTGTCAACTTCATAGCTAGTAGTGGAAAAAGGAAATTGTTAACCACTTTGGTGGTGCTATAGCAATAGCTTACTTTCCAAGGTTTTTACAACATATGAAATGTACATATTGCAATATGATTGTGAATAAAAGATTTTTTTTGTTTGTTATAACTGTTAAATACAGTTTGGCACGGCAAGGGTGTCAACGGGGTTTTCCAAATTGAAGTTTATATTTCTCAGAAAAATAAGATTCCTAATATCAAAAGGATTATAGTAAAGGATAAGTATGAATTGTTTCTATTCCGTAATACTTAAAAATTATATAACCTCAAAAAAGAAAAGAAGACGGTTCTGAATGCAAGTCCATTTAATGAATTACAACTGTTGTTGAATGCTCTTTCTAAAGATATTTTAACAATAGGTATTACTGCCGGTACTTGAACCTTAGAGCTATAAAAACCAATTTCTGCAAGCCGGACTATGTATTTTATTACTTTGTGTAAAAATGGCAGTTATGGAATGGCGGAAAATGGCTTCTTATCGACAAAATTATGAGGTAATTATCAGCAATTACTAATAAAACTGTAATAAAATTAAAGCAATCTTCCTCGCAATTAATTTCTTTAGAACTTTTTTCTTTTAGAATTCTTTCAATAGTACTGCTATAAAATAGATCCAAGAATTATCTCACCGTTTTTAAATGTCTACGAATTTACTTTAATAGTAGTTAGTAAGTTAGAAATGTGGGTTAAATTCTTTCAATAGAATACTACTATAAAATAGTTCCAAGAATTATTTTACTTTTTTAAATTTCTACGAATTCATTTTAATATTCCAGGACAATGTAGGTTAAATTCTTTCAATAGAATACTATAATATAAGGACTGGTAATAAAAGTTTTGCAAATCATGAACCGTTAAAAAAGCATAAGAAATATTGGGAAATATCTCATTTTATGTAAATTATCAAAGCATAGACAGAAACAAACTCACTGCACGGAATGTGTACTTGAGCGAAAAATCAATCAGCTCTTAATACAATAAATTTAAATTTATATACAGCGTTTATCATTAGAAGTTTTTCTAAAAAAGTCCCTCTTTAAAAAAAATTTTGCTTGAAAGAGAATTTACTCACACGTTATGTAATACGACATACATTTGAAGTGTCACTTATTGACTATGTTATAAGTACGGTACATAGTGACCAAGAGTTGTTCGAAATACTATTTTCAGGATCTATTCAAGCATGAAAAATGTACGTAATCTTTGCAACTTCACAATGAGAATCGATTGGAGAATTTCCGAAATTCTTTTCTTACATCCTTTAAGGAGTATTAGAAAAGTTAAAGAATCCCAGAGAAAAATAAAATAATAATATTGGAAAATCTGCAGACATTCTCCACAAAAATGAATTATATTAGAATATCAGAATGATGTATTTTATTCCCTTAAAGGGTTAGAGTTTTAATCCCCTTTAAACGTTTATATTAAACCTGAAGAAGCTGAAATAATGTTCCAGCTCTCAGTCTTAGACTCAGATGAAATTATTTGATAAATATCTTCAGTTTTTATGAATGAACCGAATAATGACGAGATAAAATTTGTACAAAAACCATTTACGCAAGTTACGTGCATAAAAAACGAGATGAAAAAGGCGGCGACTTGTACATCATACATTTTCTGGGCAAAACAGCAGAACTGCTTTCCTTCTATGTCATCGCTCACCACTTACCACGAGGGAGGCAATATGTCACATAAATGTCGTCTCACAGTGATTTTCTAGGGGATATTTTATTTTTGGTCATGACCCCTCTCTTCGTTTACCCTGTTCATTTATCGCGCCTGTCTTTTTAAAAGGCAGTTTTGATTTTTTATTAATTCTAAAAGGGGCTAAGAAGAGTAAACTCTAAATAAAGTGGCTGAATGAAGTATTACTTAAGATATTCTTATCCCATCTCATTTTTCAGGCTTTTCTCATATCAACAAAACTAAAAAGCAAGCAAGCAACGTCAGTGTTAGCTAATACCCATATATCTTTTCACAGCAGCCCTCGTCCTTGACAGAATTGTTTTTCCCAAACATTTACCTTTAAACAAAGCCACTCGCGGCTGTCTTTATAAAGAGCTTCCCCTCTTCTCATCTTTTCTTACCCCGTCCTTTCAGCGTTAGTTTACTTTAACCGCGAGTTAAATTTGCAGTACAAACAAAAAGCATATCAAAAACTTACCGATGACATTAAGTCTATAAGCAAGGGACATCTTAGGTTCAGTGTTGACTTGACATTCGTAAATTCCGGAGTCTCGGAGTTGTGGAAATTTGATCTGCAATGTCCAGTTGTCCGACTTGTCCGGTCGGATCACCTGAAATCGCTGGTCTGACGTGTACGTGAGAATGCCAGCGGTTAGGATGTGAAGATCCCTTTTGCGAATCCATGACACCTGCCAACAATAAAATACATGGTTAGTATGTTGCCGGATAACAAGGATTTTATTTGAATAGGAAAATTTAACATGTGTCTCCTAAAGAACTTTTTTGTAAAAACAGGAATAATTTTCTCGCTTGTTGTTAATATCAATTTGAAACAAGCTTTTTTGGCATGAGAATAGGAAAGGTTAACGAATCTATGAAGCTTTATGCAGAGCGTTCACTTCAATTGCTGTTTTGAGTGTATGGGTAGGTACATGAAAACCGTTTATATGTAAATTATTTTGCTTAGCATATCCTCAGCTGGATCAGTGTCTGAGTTTAAAATCCTAGACATGTGATTTAATAAAATTTAAATGACTTTAAATCTTCTGTTTCGTTTATTCGAAAATAGTTTAACTTTTCACAACATGCTGCAATTCGTACCCAGAATATATTACCGGCTAAAAGTACGCCGCACTGAGTTCCTACATAAAATTGTTCCAATTCTCCGCAAGATGATTTTTACAGAATATTTCTTACAAAAAATCCAAGTCACAATCTTAATTATAAATAGTTCAGAAGAATATCTATATGAATATGCACTCTTCAGACCACAGGCGTGCCCTATTTTACACAATATGCATATGCAAAGAACTTGAGCAGATTCCTATCGGATTCGATATATTGATTTTTATTTGGGTTAGCCCAATGTACATATACAACTATATAACTGTAACATACAACCTCAACTCCAATACAGCCACGTCCAACGCCAAAATAAAGTAGTTTTGTAACATTTGTATTATTATTGAATGATTCTCTTATCATTGCTCCCTGCTTTAGATTGTTACAGATCATATTTACTTTTAAAGCATTTCAGCTTTAAATCGATTTGCGGTTGATCGCCTTTGGATATAGACAACAGTTTGTACTCTTTCAATGTCGCGTTATCGATGTTTATTTATTTAGCCCTTTAACGGTTTGGAAAGCGAGATTGATATACATTTTTGATATTTCCAGTAGAACTTCACTTTATTTTCCTCTTAAGTAATTTAGCTTATTATGTTTTGCTGGGTATGGTTAATAAATCTCCCTCCATCGTTAATTATATTTGTAAAACTTTTTAGGTGGGATAATCAACAATTTTTGTGGTCTGTTTCTACCTCGGTTTTGCTTTTGTTTAATTATTATAGTTCCTTTTTATATCTATACCTCTAACATTCTTTGTCGAGAGCAAACATACTTTATTCAAGAATTAATTTACGTCCAAATAAAAATATTGAATGTGAGAGGAGAATCTTGTTTTGCTTGGCATTGGTAAGCCGTGACATAAGCAGAATGTTCGAGAAATTTTAATGGGTCTCCCTTTCTTCGTTTAATCTGTACTAAAAGGTGTTTATAAGTGGTTGACAGAAAGAATGCAACCATAATCCGCCAGATTTAGCATCTTGTCTTGTTCAAATATCTGGGAACGGCTAAACTTTTGAAGTTCAGGGTATAAACTTTAGGTTTAAAACAATTCGGGTTAAGTAAAGAATCTAAGAATTTAAGTTAAGAAAAGGAGAGTTTATTAGAAATACATTACGTGTACTGTGGTGCGCATTGAGATTTTTAAATCCATCCTGCGGCGGTATCTTAATATCTGCGTCAAGCTTAAAATAATTTTTAAAAGTTAAACGAATTCTTGTGTACTGCCCGAGGGTTATTAATATAAATCATGTGTGATCATTTGCATTATTTTTAAAGTTTAAATACTAATTGAATTTGAGGATCGACCTCCGAAATTTTCCTGAGCATCTAGTAAACTAATCTAATCTTAAAACCTATTAAATTTAAACCAATTCAAATTATGTCTGTGCAGATTCTGATTGACTTACCTTTCGTACTTTCCAAAGTGTAATATGAGTTTTAAGGTAATTCAATTCTGGCTATTATACGAGATTAATAGTGTTCAGGACTTTATTGGTTAAGGAAAATTTAAAAAAGCGTTTTATCCATCAGTTGTCGTGCTTTGGGAAACAACTAACAAATCTCTGCTGATACGTGTTAATATGAAGAAAATTAAATCAGCCAGACGAACATTGGACTTGGTTGCTTTCGTGTGCAAGTTTAAACTTTTAAACATATTTAAACAAGAATTATATATCAGCCAAGTTCCAACTTAATATTGAACTTGTGGCAGTGTTCACTTCCTAACATATTTAGTTTTGTGACAAGGAAACGGATTTTTGTTATCAAATTTTCACAGCGTAAATTTAATAAAATTTAACTAAATATCTTGCGAGGTTGTAAATTAGGTCAAAAATAACGCCAACTATTATTATTTTTGTTCAAACGATTTGTAAATGTAAGTCTTATAGTTCCCTAGTTATTATTTTAATTGAATTCAATGAATTGTATCTTTTTTTATTTCTTAGCAGAAATTATCCAAAACAGCTCTATTAAAACGAGATAATATTGTTTACAAATCTTTTATTACAAATTGTGCTGGGTTTTACGAGGGTGGTCCCAGAAGTACTCGACCTGACCAAGAGGTGGCGGTAGTTGTTTGAAAATATCACTGTATTGGAAAATACGCAGTCTATAAAGCATATGTTTCAAGTTTGAAAGCACCACGTTGTTCAGTATTTGTTTGGCAGCCATCAATAGTGAACGTTGTCAGTGAATTTGTGAAAATGGAGAAAATTGGTCATCGTTATGTCATACAATACTTTTATTTGAAAGGCCTCAGCTCAACCAATATAAAAGCTGAACTGGATTCTACTCTGGGTGAGTCTGCTCCTTCGTTTACAACAGTTAAAATTTTGGGTAGCTGAGTTTAAACGAGGCCGTACGAGCTGCCAAGACGAGCATCGGAGTGGTCGACCAAATGAGGTGACGACTCCAGAAATGGTGAAGAAAATCCACAAAGCGGTACTTGATGATCGTCGACTGAAAGTGCGCAAGCTAGCAGACATTACGGGCATTTCAAAAAGTGCGGTACATCGCATATTATCTGAAAATTTGGACATGAGAAAGCTGTGTGCAGGATGGGTGCCGCGTTTGCTCACACTCGAGCAAAAACAATGTCGTGAAAATGTTTCAATTAAGTGTTTAGCGAAGTTTCACAGCAACAAAGCAGAATTTTTGCGCCGTTTCGTAACAATGGATGAAACATGGGCCCATCATTTCACACCCGAAACAAAAGAACAATCGAAACAATGGACTCAAAAGGGAGAACCGGCTCCAAAGAAGGCGAAGACCGTTTCATCTGCAGGCAAGGTTATGGCGTCGGTTTTTTGGGATGCGCGTGGAATAATTTTTATTGACTATCTCGAAAAAGGAAAAACTATCAACGGCCAGTATTATGCAAACTTATTGCAACGTTTGAGCGAAGAAATCAAGCAAAAACGGCCGCATTTGGCTAAAAAGAAAGTGTTGTTTCATCACGACAACGCGCCAGCTCACAAATCCGTTATTGCAATGGCCAAAACTAATCAATTAAAGTTTGAATTGCTACCTCATGCACCATATTCGCCAGATTTAGCCCCCTCGGATTATTTTCTGTTCCCAAACTTGAAAAAATGGCTCAGTGGTCAAAGATTTTCCAACGATGAAGAAGTGATGTCAGCAGTTAATGGCTATTTTGAGGAGCAAGACAGTTCTTATTATAAAAAGGTTATCGAACGTTTTAAACACCGCTGGGAAAAGTGTATAGAGCTGAAAGGAGATTACGTTGAAAAATAAATAAATCTTTTTCCAAAATTTTTGTGTTTTCTTTTTTTGGGTCGGGTACTTCTGGGACCACCCTCGTATACTTGAATTGTATCGACAAGGGGTGATAAAAAATAACATTGTGATGATGTTTGGAAATTATCAAATTGTTTGGGAATTGCAAAAAAATACCTTTTTACCTTATATTTAAGACTGATAAGAGTTTTTGAAACATAAGCCACTTCGGAAGTTTAAACATCAATTTAAGTATGGCAGTTTCTTATTTTACATACTTCGAACCATTTAGTATTTTAGCGCATGAAATAGTTATTAGTATTTATTGCTTGTAGAGAATAATATTGGGAGTTTATTAAACGTTTTTTCTCTTATTTATAATTGTTGGTTTATTTAATTATTTGTCTTTTACAAGTATTCTTTATTGTTTTATTAAGCATTTGTATTTATATGGATTATTTCACTTTGTTTTAGGAAGGCTACGACAGAGGGTTGCGATAAGTTTATGAAAGATTTGGAGTATTTAATAATACTGCCTGGCCTCTGTGGTGTGAAGCCGTTAAGGACCTTTTTTGCGGTTGGGCGAATGGCGATGGCGCCTTATGTATATTTTTTGAGAGATAGTGAATGAACATCCGGAAATTTCCTGCTAGTTTAAAAACTCCACGACCGTCGACTCCATCTGGACTAATTATGGTGCGAACCTTTCTCGCCTTACTTAAGTAACCCCACAAATATTCAAAACAATTTTAATTATTTTCCTTTTATTTTAAACGAATGTTACAAGCTGTTACAACCGACTTCAACTAAAGAAGGAGTTTTACTTTCAAGCTTAACTAACTGTTACTTAAATATAAATATAATATTTTTAAATCTCTTTGGTTCAGTCGCAACTGAATTGTGCTAAACACTACATGTCATGTCAAAAAGTCGTGTTTCAGATATTGAACAAATAAATTCTGAATATTTTATTTAAATAAAAGTTTTAACAGTCGTCTTCCGAAGAATTTCGTCTAAAAACGAAAACGTTTCGTTCCCAACGCTTGTTATTTCGTCAATTTAGAACCGGCAAAAATATTTTTTTATGTCACGAAAATAGAAATGGTTGAAAATTTTTTGAAGCTGTGTATGTGTACGTTCACTTCAATTGGTGCTCGAGTGTATGCATACATGAAAACCTTTTTATATGTAGATCACTCGGCATACCCTTAAAACCGAATTTGTCTTGGATTTTAAAATTCTAAACGTGTGATTTCATAAAATCCAAATGGATTTAATTCAGTTCCGTTTACTGGTAATCTTTTAATGCGAAAAATAAATCTTGACATAAAGATCGTTCACATACAAGACCTGACATTAGAAAATTTTCGTACAATAAAAGTATAATAAACCGGAATTGGACGATCCTAAGTGGGCGAAATGTACTGTTAAGCCTCGGGCGTGATATGAGAGCGAAAAGCTCTCAACAAATACGTTTTCGAGCTTTCACCATCTAAATGGAGTGTAGTACGTCCGAAGTTGGGTCGATTTTTATTCAATCCTAACGCAGGAATGTTTAGGAGCTTAATAAAATTGTTACCGGAATTATTATGCTCGTATAAAAGGATCAAAATTTGATGCCTTTATTAGAGGATTTTTTTACAGAGCTTTTGTTAGAATCTGAAAATTAATTAAATTTTTACATCGGAAACTCTAGCATTAAATTAGTTATTTCCTTTCTACTTTTTTCTTTATTAAGCAACAACTTTTTCATTTTCTGAAGATTTTAATTAGCCGTTAAAACGAGGGAATTTCTCTTTTTACTTTATTCATTTTTTTAGTTTTAATATTTCAAATCTTTAGTTTTCATCTTCTTTTGTGGGAATAACAATTTTCAAATTGTACCAAGAAATTAGAGCTTTAGAAGGAATTTCTAGAAGCTAAATTTAAGAGAAATTTTGAAGTCGTGGACTTGGGAACACTAAGAATTCTTAACATTCTTTAACTATATCTTAGAACTATAATCTAGTGCATGCCTCGCATGAGCTTTAATAAATTGCTAAGGAAATATCCTCGGGCATATTTAAAATATGTGGATTTTCGTGGCTATATGGCATTTTTCATTTTAAATTTATGTTAGAATTGAATTCTACTGAACTCTTATTCGTATCTGGGTTTATTCCAATTTTAAATAACAAGTAGATATGGAAAACTTTAATTTGTTAAGCTTCAGAAACAAAAACTTTTAATAGGATACCTACTAATCTTGATTCCGGGGTAGTTTTATTGAATTCCAGGCTGGAGAAGTTAAAAGTTAGTCGAGCGTTTGTAGTTTTTAAATGATCTGAAATAGATTATAGTTGCAGTATAAATATATGTTCAAATAATCTTTGTATTAAGCGTCAGTTGTGTAATGACCTATTAATATCTGTGGAGTCGTAGTATTATTTAAATAAGATACTCGACGAAATAAATTATATTCTATCAAGTTAGTAATGAAAATACATTAACTAATAAATGGTTATTCTAAACGCCATTACTAATTAAAACATGTAAGCTTACCAAACTCTTAATTCGTGTAAGCAATTATTTCGATATTTTCGCCTAGGTTAGGTTACTAAAGACTTAGTAAATAAATTGACACATAATTTGTTTACGTTTGTCTTCAGATATAAATGCTATTACTTGTTAAGTTAAGAGTTTTATAGTTTAAATAATGAAATAACAGACATTTTAATTGATGTTTGATTATCAATTTCAGCTTTAATTGTGTAGGAATATCATGCAATTCCAAATATGGAACCTATAATGATTTGATCCAGCCTTTGTTAATGCCGGTTGCATAAAGCACTGTTGTTAACTCATGTGATAGCAACTGCAGTGTTATATTTTACCCAATCACATTGATTATTGGCAGTTGAACTTTAAAGAGCTAAAAATAAACCAACTAATTGATTTAACTCACGAATAAATGCCTAACGAAATAATTTTGAAGGATGTAATCGTGCTAGCAAGCAATTTAAAAACTTATCGAAAGTTGACAGATGGTTTTCAAACGCCATGCTAGCGAAATTGGGCTTTAAAATTATAATAAAATGTTTGATATGAATGCCATTCAGAACCAAAGAAAATGTGAACATGCAGATTAAATTTCTGACAGTTTTCCACATACACTAATCTGTTATTAAATAACTAAACATGAAAAAGTATAAATGCAAGATATCCTAAATTAGTCAGGTCAATACGATGCCAAGAAAGTTTAGCAAATCGAATTATTTCCAGAAGCACATGTTCATACCACACACAGCAACAGCAAATGCTCAACTTACCAAAAGAAGGCAATTTAAGTGAAAAATCGTTTGAGGTAGTATAGGCAACATATCAGACATGAAATCATTTTAAGGAAAATTTGACAAAATATGGTGGACAGAATATGCTCTAAAAATACGGCAATACGATATTTCTGTAGTTGAATTGTTGTAGTTGAAATATAGAATAGGATGAAAAAATGAATGTAAAATAACTCAGAGGCAGCAGAGTACACTACTAGAATAAGAGGCGAAGAAAGCTATTGCCAGGAAAATACTTTTCTCAAATCTGAATTTTATGGCTATTCTATAGGAACGATCTTGCTACGCAAAGACTTTGGATTGCTCAACTTTTCAAAACAAGGCAGTTTAAGTAAAAATCATTACAGACAGTATAAGCAGCATAACAGACGTTAAATCATTCTAAGATTTTCTAAAATTTAGCAAAGTGCGACTTTCAAATAACTGCTAAATCTTATAAAGCTTGTTCGAAGTCAATTGTAAAAAGCTGGATGGTCATAACATCCTTGGAAAATATATTAATATGATACTTGTGTGGTTGTGTAATAAAATAATTTTTGTTGTTTAAGGTACTCATCTAATTCAATTAAATTTCTTCGGTGAATTTATTTATATTAATTTGATAAAGACAGTCTGCTCGTTCAAGTACATACAAATCCTGTCTCATTCTCTTCTGTATGTCTACGTATTATTTTTTATAATTCCTTTATATGAGGCTCTATTATATAAGAAATCTACCTTGCGTTTTGATAATAAGTATTTGAAGATGTTATCATATTATTATAAATATCTTCTTGATAATAATTAAAAATATACAGCGTCCCCTAAGTCTTTAGAGGATATTAAATATACTTAATCAACTATCACATCACATATGGTAATATTTTGCCTGTAATCCCTTACGATAGATGATTGCTATAAAAATCTTGACCTCCAAACTCAATTTGAACCCCTTCATAGAATTTACCAATCAGGTTGACTTTTGCTTGATGACGTATTTCCGTTTGACACATCTCATTACAGAACAAAGACACTTCTCAAGAATTCATTTTATGAATAGTAAAAAAATTGTTTTTGTGAATATGCATTTTCTTAGAATTGCTTGATGGAAATAGGCTATGCTAGCCCTGGTCCTCAAGAAAAATGACGCTATAAGAAAAAACGAAAAAAGAACTTTGGTATAATTTTTTAAAGGTAAGATAGTTCTCTAGTATTTATATCTTAATTTCAAGAATGTCATTAGTCAATCTTTATTTCTGTAACAATTTAATTTAAACTTATTACCACGATTACATTGCTTTTGAGTAACTTAAGATCGGGCCGTCTTAAGACTGGATTAGTCTGGTTCTTTAACAATTAGATTTTTTAATTTAACAATTAAAGCTACACTGCTTTAAAAATAAATTTGAAGATTTGAACCACATTTCTGTGCAACGATTTGTTTAAAGAAATTATTTAAATAATTATTACTATTGTTGGCTGAACAATAAAACGTAAGTGATAGTCTTTAAGTTGTTTAAACTTGTTGTGCAAATAAAAATTAACAAAATTATTTTACAAGTGATTATGGTTAATAAGTTACAGTTTTAAATTGGAATGTAAATCTTAAGTGTAATTCTTGAATGAATAATAATATTTTAGAAAGTTTAGGTTAAACTTTGTAATATTTCTAGTGGAGTAAAATAAGTTTGTTTCAATTTTATTTACTTTTGAAACGGCTAAGAATTAATTATTAGTCAATATAAGTGTTGCAACGTGTTAACCGTTGCAATTTTGCAATATTACGTTTGAAAGCCTTCGAAATACATTTTTATTTTCTATAATAATATTTCAATATCCCATTTTCAACTAGCAATCAACCGCTTAAAACTGTGTTCTAATATTGGGAAAGTTTAACGATAAATTACAGAAATGTTAATACTCGTTACTATGTTTAAACGAGTACTAATTGTAACAATAATAAAAAAAGATGTAATAAGTAGTTCTTCAAAACTGAATTAAATCTTAATAATTGTATGTATAAATCTAAAGAAAAAACCGTTACTAAGTGTACATATATACTATTTATTAAATGACTAAGGTCACATCAGATTCTACAAAAACTAGAGTTTTAAAGAATAATCCATCCAGAAATAAAATCTTATTTAGGTTCTATTTCGTACAGTACTAGAAGAAGGCTATTGCTAGGATAACACGTTTCCCGAATCTAAACTTCATGGCTATTTCTAGGAACCATCTTCCGAAGAATAGGCTTTGGTTTTTATAAGTTGTCTAAGCTTTAGGCAACCTACGTAAATGTAGAATGTTTAGATTTTTTCTTTGTTACCGCCTTTCCATGATAATTTATTTAATTTTTAAAATAACTATTTTGTGTCTTCTGCAAAGAAAGTCATAAAATTCCAAATGTTGGGAGGTGTCGTCCATATTAAAAAAAATGTTTGAATCAAGAAGAAGTCCGTAAGTTTTAAAAAAGTGCTATTTAACAGGTGTACGGTGTCCGAAGTATCTTTTAAGGACACCCCCACATCTTTCTGTCTATTATAGTATATGCTCTGGAATGGGTTACTGACTAAATAAGGTCCTAACATGTCATTAATAAGATTTTTCTGACTCAAACAGGGCTGACAACGGTTGTTATAAAAACTATCCCATCTATAGTTTGACGCATGTAATGCATTGTTGTGTTGGTGGTACCAGCAGAAACACGAGAAGATTGACGAAGCAAACAAAAAAGCTCATGAAGGGAGCAGCTCATGGTGCTTGCAAAAGGAAGCAGAAATGAAATCGCGTAGATGTGTACTACGCGTTAAATTATGCAAGACATAATTTAATATTAAATATTAAAAAAGATATGCTTTAGTAGAAAGACAATGAGACATTTAAGAAGAAGAAGAGTACTTAGTTCAGGACTGACCTGGTTTTATCAACAATCGCACGACATTCGGTTTAAATATGAACAATAATATAAAGGCCACATATAAAGATAAAAGGTTTTAAGAATGACGCTTTTGTATTTAAATTCATATTAAAATTTTTGTAACTTTCGAACTATTCGGCCTTTTAATCTAATGATCGTTTTAAATAATTTATCTTTTTAACACTTTTATTATGATACGATTTACAATTTTCTTTGATAAAGTCAATTAAGTTTAAAAGCCACCCGAAAAATAATCTTTTATATGATTTTATTGCCTTTAAGTTCAGATAATACCCTTAATTAACTTAATTAGCTTAAATTGGTTTGATTTAATTGTTGTAGACCTTTAGGTTTATGCTTTTTTTGTACCATTACTAATAGTCGAAGCGGCGGGCGGCCGCAAAATTTTGACCGTCACCGAACATACTGATAATTTATGGAAAATGTGGAAGTAGACAGTACTGTAACAAGAGAGAAAAAGAAAAAACCTCTTCTTCACACGGAATATTCTACAGCATTCGAGAGAATGACGCATCGCACCAAGCATGTAAACCAGACGCGGTTTATCTAGCGCCTTCCAGAAATACATAGTAGGTTCCAGCGGCTTCTGGTACGATTATATGAGGGTATAAAATCGACTTCGCGGATAAAAGAGGATCAGTCAACAGCGAGTAGTTAAATGGGTATCACGAAATAAATAGTAAATGTAAAGATAAATGTTGTATTAGAAATTCATAATAGTTTTAGTGGTTTATAATCATAGCGTTAATTTATAGTGTATTCATTAGTGTTTGTAAATAAATATTTCTTATTAATAGACGATTTAAACAGCACTTTTGTTATTATTTTAAAAAGAACGTTACAGTACATATAGGTAACACAAAACCTCTTATAGGCCTATATGCAAATCCTGGCACGACTGGAGTTAATGGCCTAATTAAGGTTAACTCATCAGTATTTCACGTCCGTTGCATAATATCCAGGTGAAATTTACAGGATTTGTAGAGAAATACCCGTATTTCAAGAATATCTTTGCCAGCCTCGCCCCATCCTGGCAGAAGTACCCAGTTGACTACCTAGAAGAGGTGGCTTTGCAGCATCTCCCGTCCTTGATGGAATATCAACTAGCTTTGTTTTTTCAAATTGAAGGTTAAGCTGCCCAAACAACAAAAAGTTTTGTCAGCCTGCGCAAAACTTGGTACAAATGTGCTTTTTAAGGCGTAGTAGTCCTGCAGCACCTTAAGAAAACCGGTCTACCGCGTATTTATACCAAGTTTTACTCAGGCTGACAAAATTTTTTGTTGTTTGAGCAGCTTAAACTTCAATTTAAAAAACAAAGCAAGTGGATATTCCATCACGGACGGAGATGCTGCAAAACCACCTCTTCGGGGTGGTCAACTGGGTACTTCTGCCAGTATGGGGTAAGGCTGACAAAGATATTCTTGAAGTACGGGTATTTCTCTACAAATTCTGTAAATTCTTCCTGGATGTTATGTAACGGACGCGAAATACTGATGAGTTAACCTTAATTAGGCCATTAACTCCAGTCGTGCCAGGATTTACATATAGGCCTATAAGAGGTTTTGTGTTACCTAAACTGTCTACTTCCACATTTTCCATAAATTATTATCCGTATGTTCGATGACGGTCAAAATCTTGCGGTTGCCGCTTGGACTATAAGTTACATGAATATCTTTTTAATGCATTCACACATTGTATTTTTTTACTGTACATTATTTTAACATTCATATAAAATCTAGATTAATTTAACGCCATGCACCTAATCAACCCACTTAGGACAGCTTTGAGCTGTTCTTCCATAGATTTATTTATTCTTGGTTAAACAGTAGAAACATCTCAATGTAGTTATATCGATAGAACGTTTTGTGGTTTCATCTGTTACAACGCAGGCCATCCACTCATTGTCAGGATGTTCTATCTGTATCCTGTTAGGGTCGGATAAATGCTGCCTACTTGATCCACTACGCTTGTAAAAAAGAACTCAATCACTAGAACTAATCACAGTGTTGCTAGAATCGATGTGTTTAGTTCTATCCATCTGTTTATAGATTAGCATATGCATTGTGTGCGTACACGAAAAGACACACTTTACATCTCTATCCGTTTGAGCCAGTTTTTGTATATTTTGGTTAAACGTATAAATACGTGTGTTCACCTATGTCAAACGATTCTTGTTGTATAGTAACAATAAATTGAACTATATTTTATGTAAATTATACATCTGTAGAACTAATAAACTCCAAAACCAAAATCGACCCTAATTTTAAATATTAACTATATAACAGAGATAAGTGGCGAGATAATTTTAATTACAAAACGCTGTCGGGTTTCTCAATCCATCTAAGTTAATTTCGGTTGCTAGTTTTGTTTGACAAGAAACTTTCGAATTCTAGCCCACTACTAACACACAACCCCTAATTTATCACTTGGAAAATGCCCCCTTTCCCCTCCTCTTTCTCGCTTTTCCCTTTTCCAACCGACAATTTACGTATTATAAACCTGGAGCCATAAAGAAAACATACCCTCGGCTTACCGTAATGTACAGGCTTTATTCATTAGGATATGGGAAAATTTTAGTAATAGGCGCTCTGGTTACGCAGTAGATCGTTTTAATCTTTTCTGGATATTTCAGGTGATAAAAGAGGACGGGTGTATAAGTACGTCGTAGAAATACAAAATGAAGCCATCCATATCTTCCTCAATTAGTGCAAGTTTCGTCCAACGTCCGAACTAGCGGTGACGGTAGTTGTTGCTCTTGTATTCTGTCTGCCATTTTGTCCGTTGACAATGTCGTTACTGCTTTAATAATGCTCAACGTCCATTATACTCGAGAATATATTGCTAGTTCCGAGTAGTTTACCCTTGTTTCTGAGGTTGTTGACTTGTGTAAATGCACAGATTTATATATTACTGTTGGGACAGTTGATTTCCTTTCCCTGCCAACATATTAATTCGCTTTCATTCATCATGACTATTTTGTTTAAATTATTCACATCTAAAAGAGGGTGACGTTTAATGTATAGTATATAAATCTCTCTCTTGAACTAACCCCCGGGAAATTTCAAAACCCATCCAGAGAAAAACCACAGAATCTGTCTTCGTTCGTTCCATTTCACGAAGTGAAAGCTGGTATGATGTGCACACCATGTTTACTCCTCATTAGGGAAACGTAACTGTCGAGGATTAATGCAAATACCTAAATCAAGCTCTAATTCTCAATACTTAGTCTCGAAAGACGCGTTCTAGAGTTCTCTTCTGATCCTGGTTAGATAATCGTACCCTAGAGTGCTGATTCTGAATACCGTTGAGATCAGCTGTTAAGCTTCTGACAGGTCCTACCGACTTATATACCACCACTAACCCACTTAATACTTGCACATATGAATTGTTAGGTGGAAACAAGAGGAATTAATACTCTGCGAGTTGGTTCTCAAGAATTTTCATCAAGTGTGCAAATGTGATAAAACTTAACAGCCATTTAGTAGACTTTCAAGCTATAAACAGCAAGATAAGTGTAGTAATCTTTCGTGTTGTGGTATTATCGTGCCTGTAGGGATTTCTTTTGCAGATTTTTATTTAAGTTTAAAATTTTCTCCTACGCAATCTTTATAAAAAGCCAAGAAACCCATACAAAGGCAACTCTGAGGAGTCGAACGTACATATATGTGATTTTAAATAATTTAGTTACAAAACTGTAGATTACAAGTCAAAGGAAGTAGTAATAGTAGTACTGCAATAATTCAGCTATTTATTAACGCATTGTATTATTTACTATAACTATCTATGATATAGGTAGTTCATGTAATATCTCCTTATAACAAGTCACAAAGTAGTAATGGTTTAGATTACCTACACCACGGCTAGCATTGGATTCGAGCCAAGAAAACTACAGTAAACTAGTTTATATAACGTGGTCGACATATAAATATCACTTTATAACGTGGTCAACATTAAATGAAACTTTTGAAGTAAGTTGTGTAGTTGGTAAGATAAAATTGTCAAACATCTGGTTAACAAAAAATTACAAAAGGCAGTGTTGAGAGGTTATCTTTTGTGTTATAACTAGAGTGGTAGGTAATGGGAAACTATCGGGAAGTTAAGCAGTACTAATAATTTCAGTATACGATATAATAAGGTCTATTATAAAAAAGCACAGGACATGTTTTTGCACTTTATATTGTAGAACACATTTACAATAGTTATTTATGTATTAAGGGCATAAAGAAGCTTTTATGGCCAGAAGCGTTTCTAGCCCGAGGCGTCAGCCGAGGGCTAGGAAAAGGCTGTAGGGCCATAAAAGCAAGTTATGCCCGAAATGCATACACTATTTTATGCACAGATTGTTTTTATCTCAAATCTATTATTGTGTAAAAAATATAATTAAATGAGTACGTAGGTTACATCAAGCCGCTGTACGTATACTTATGTGCATATATACGAAGTACGTTACTATAGTTACTATCCAAAATACTTAATTTCAGCTTATTTTCATTGGTGATAAGTTTACAAATTATATTAAGAACCAATCAAGTTCTACAAATACAGCTCTGACATTTAATTGACGTTTCATTATTGCCCGTCGGATCATAAAGATGCCCTTGGGCCATAAAAAGACGTTTATGTTTAGATGAGTCTTGCAATAATAGTCTAATTATAATGCATCTGTGCATAAATACAATTTAAAGCCTTACAAGCTACAGTGCTATTAACACAAATAGGCTATGGACATTACTATAAAAACAAGAAAAATGCTGTAAGTAATCCTGATCACATAGTAGTAGGAACTATAGGTTTGGCGTATATTAAGATGGTGAAATATTTCTGGGCGCCACTGAATTAATGGTAATAAACCTTAAGACTAGGGCAAATTTAGTGCTGGCCAGAAGGGATAATTAGACTATTGATTACTAATATCCAACGGACTGTGATTCAGAATTAAAAAATAGTCAGAAACGGGCGGTGGACGATCATAGATATTTATATACGGTGAAATTATACTGGTATTGGGTGCTTGAATAGTGGCAACAAAAAAAAATAATGAGTTGGTTAGAAAAACATTAATATTTCTGAAAAACTTTTCAACTCACTAATAAGAAAGGCAGAAATAAAAATATTACCCCTTAGTAAGCGGTGCTTTTACTACATATTTAATTTGCATCATAAATTAAATTTATTTTCACTTTTTACCTTTACGAATGATGTTCAAAAAGCGGTTTCAGACAAAATGTCTAATCCCAAAATATTGAAGGCCAAAACATCTAATACCAAAATATCCAATAGTACAAAGTATCTAGTGCCAAAATATCCAATAGCGAAAAATGTCTAACGCGAAAGTTAATACTAAAATGTCTAATTCCGATAGCAGCTGGAAGTATGGGATAGTCCATCTTATGATGAAGCAAAACACTGAAAAGATGTCAGTCATTAACTTCTTTAAAGTCATCCGTACTAATATGCCTGTGTAAGTTATAATTTCATTAAGATATTCAAAAAAATGTCTTTCATTGATTAATAGTTATTTACATTAAAATCTGCGAAAGTTTACTTTTAGGTGCAAGGTGGTTTTGATTGGCCGAGGCGAAGCGTAAGCGTAGCCGAGGTTAGTTAAAAACACCAAACACCTGAAAGGGTTTTCGCATCGTGTAATGTATTAAATTTTTCATTTTCCCCTTCACATTTATTAACCACCGTAAATAAATAAATAAAATGATGATTCAGTGATTATAATAAAATAATGTTTGTATATACAACAGTATTGTTACCAAGGTAATGTTGACAACACAGCCACCTTATAATATTATATTTAAAAAAAATTGACAGTTTTACTTCGTTGTCCAGGGACCGAAAGTTTTTCATACCTAGCAACATACCTTGCATGTTTTACTTTCGCTTTCGGTTGCCTTATCAAGATAGAAAGTTACACTTTCGTAAAGGGGAGAATGAAAAGAATGTTTTTATTATTTATGAAAAGTATTTTAAGATTATTCTTGCCAAATGGAAATTTTGGATTCAATAGGTACTTTGGCATTAGTATTGTTTGATTATTGGACACGTTGGTCATTAGATATTTTAGCATCAGAAATTTTGGCCGATTAGATATTTCTGGATTCTGGATATTCTGGTATTAGACATTTTGGTATTAGATATTTCGACACCAAAAAGGTGTTGTCCATTGAACTGATCTACTGACCCACCTTGTTACCTAAAATCATCTGGTTCACTTATTTCTTGTTTCATCGACCCTGATGCTTGATGATCCAGTCTGATCTGTATTACCTCCCAATTGCCCTTCAAGCACCTAGTTTTTGAATTATATTTAATGATCTGAGGGAAAATAATATCAGCTGGTTGTGGATGTTTGAATTTGAAAAAAAATTTGAATTTTTTTGTAAAAAGCCTTTAATGTATTTTTGCTTCAAAATTTCACTCTCATAAATGAAAAAGTTGTTTGTTCTGTTGCAGTTATAGGTTAGCTAGGGCAATGAAACCAAAAGGCGGGCAGGTTATTAGTATTTGTGTCCCAAAAAATGCCCAAAATAGCAAAAATAAAAGACAACAACCAACGAATTTTAATTTCAAAGATTACTTGCTGTTTACCCTAGAAATCTAGAAATTACTAACAAAAAGAGAGAAAAAAGGAAAGTGTTTACGATATGGAATTTCTTTTCTGTACTTCCATTTCAGTATTTATAAAATATTATGCCTCACAGGTTAGGAATAAGAGACTAATTAGGTCTTTGGTCTTTATAAAGCCAAGAAATTATTACTAGGCCTTGTTACCACGAGATTATATCTATTTGTAAATAAATAATGGAAATTCAGTTATATAATAATAACAATAATAAAATGTAAGTATATAATTCTGTTTGAGAAGTTGTTTTGTTATGTTAGGTTAGGTTAGTGTGTATGTTAGGTTTCTAACTCGTTTAAATTACACTAGTTCTAAGCATTTCTTCAGAAAAACCTAGAGTAAAATTAATCATATGCTTTATGGTCAAAGATTTTACCCAAGCAAATGCTGTAGTTGTATAATAAGCGTTTACATAACGTATGTAAGTAAGTAATCTTTCTTTTTATTAAATTAGATGACCACGTCCATGCCAGAAAATTCTATAGGTTAACTCAGTGGATACCAAACTGGGGGGCGGGAGAGCGCGCACAAAATCAACTTTTTAACAGAAATGTAGATACATTATATAAATTTGAAAAAGTTATTCCTTGCGTACAAATATTATAACCTACGCTGCGCATTTTTAACATAGCACCGATAATTTCACATCTCGTTAAGAAAACTCAGCACCACCCTTCACATTAATGATTTTGTAGTTTGGTTCTTCTGTTAAATAAATTAATAAATATATAAATGATAAATGTTCTTGCACTAAAATTTTTGTCTTAATTACCAGGGAGGGGGGCGTGAGCATTTTATGATATCAAAAAGAAGGGGGCCATAGGAAAAAGTTTGGGAACCACCGGTTAACTGAAACCTAACCTACTGTTAGGTTCCTAATATGAATATGACGAGCCCCTTCTTGTCTCATCAAAAGCACAAGACGTGATGATTGACGTCTAACATATGACATCTTTAATCTGAGACAACATGAGGTCATTATCACGTCGCACACAGGACTGAAACCCGATTCTAGACGGTCAAAACTTCAAAAACCATTGTTAAATTCAAAGGTATTCTAAGAATTAGTATTTTAGTAGAAAGCTTAGTGAACTCGTAACTACCTGCCGTTTACCGTTACGGCAAATAATAACCATAAAAAAATCCGACAATTCCGGTAAAGTGCAGGTCAGTGTTAAAGACTTCCGAAGCCGCCAATCTGTGTAGATGTATTTGTAGTTTGTTCGTTAACGTGAAGGTGTTTTTTTGTGGAACTGTTTTTTTTTATTGATTTCAATAATTTATAAAAACAGAATAGAAGTGCTAAAAAGTCTTATAAAAGGGTAAGTTGATACCCTTCTAATATGGAAAACGGTGAGTTTTACTTTCCGAATAATAAATGTTTTATTTTGTGGTTTATAACTTAGAAACCTTACAAGCTCTTGCGTTTGTATTTTTAATATTTTTTGCTATAATATTGTTCTTTTGAACTTGCGTTTCAGTGGACTGTATTGAAAATTTGTAATAGATGAATTTTCTGTTTGTGAAATTTTATTAAGCTAGTAGTAAATTGCGGGTCTATACAATTATAAATAGGGAAGAAGGGGATAAATCCTTACCTTTATCTTTTGTCGCGTGAGTCTTCTTATCCTCAACTCAGGACGTCTAATTGGGAGGCCGCTGTGATCACTCTTTCACTGTCAGTACAGCTTCAGGTCTCAAAATGTTAAATAGTTCATAGTAACACTTTAATATAGTAAAGATACGATATAAATCGTTGGCGTACCACTATGCAGACGGGCTTGGTTAAGGAAATTATCCCCAAATTATATATATTAATATTTTACAGCATAACGTCCAAAAGCGGGCAAAAAACGACATGGCATTATGTTATGCATTAACTTGTTTTTAATATGCCTTTTTGATAATTAAATTAAAATATTAAACAGAAAAAGAATAAAAATCCTCAATAACACAAACACAAAACTACATGGACGGAACAAATATAAAAAATAACATATTTCAAAATCAACATACATAATGTTGTATAAACTGAAATACAATTGGGATAGTTATAAAACGATTAGCAATACAATTTTTGTACGTTATTTCATTTAGATATTAAAGAAGCATTATTGTGTAATATTTCTTAAAATAAAGAATTTTGTAAATGCTATTTATTTTACGTCTTTACTTTATTTTTTTATAATATAATTACTTAATTATGTAAATAACTTTTTCTTGGAAAAAGTATAAAAGTATCAAACTGATCCAGGTTCTGGTGGCTAAAAAGATTTGTTTTTATTTTTTTTGATTATTTTATTATTTTTATACTATTTCAGTCATCTGCGCCTATAAAATAATTTTGACCGGCTAGAATCGGTTTCCAGCTCTGTGTGCGTCGTATTTACACCATTCAGCTACGACATTTACGTCACATAGTAGCCAATTGCCTTTGCTATTGCAAGTTGTCTTCAGTAGTCTTCATTAAAACAAGTCTTTTTAGCAAAGGATACTAAACTACTTAACTCGTCAGCTTAATAATATAGTTAATAATAAAGTGCCTTACTTTTGCAATCTAATAAAAGTTTATTTTTCATTTTAAAAATTTAAACAAATTAACATAGAATGCTGCAAAACTTTCTTCAAAAATAAGAATAAACGTAGATACCAATGTTGATGCTATCACTTTGGGACACACTGTTTAGGTTTTATGTCTTTGACTCAAGGTTTATACAGTCTATAGCCCACATTTATAGCGACGTTGTCTATAAATTATAGTTTAAGTTCGATGGTGCCAAATTCACAATACCCCATTTAACAGACAAATTATTATTAGTCTACGGTTTACGGAGTCGGACATTTCGAAGCAGTTCGGCGCAGGCACAATTCGGCTCGGAGATAATTTGGCACGGGACATTTCAGTTCGGCAGAAGGACGCATCCATCCGAATACGTTCTGCCGCGAATATAAGTAGAACTATGCTTTTAATTGAAAAAACTGCCTAGTATTATTGTAATCAACAAAATCTAGTAATAAATACAGTATGATCAATGAAATACAGTATTCGATAAATACGGTACGATGAAATAAATTTATTTTGCAATATTAATGATTTAGCTAAATCATTCAATATTTAAAAATGACAGATTAATGATAGAATTATTATTAAACTTGGGAATTTTATGAAATTTCACATTGAGATGCAAAACTCGCTCATTGCTAGTTTTCTTATTTTGAGTTATTTGCGTAAAAGTGTTTTTGGTACCAAAGAATGACTTGTGTTTTCAATGCGGAATAATTGTTGAGTACTATGTAAATTTTTGTAATTTTGCAAAAAGGAAGTGTTGCATCTAGACTACACTCATTCTTAAATTATAACTATTTTTTTGTCCGGTAAGTAAGTACTACTAACTAGTGTAGATCCAGAAATTTAAATTCGTGATTACATCAAAAATGCATGGTCCAATATATTCGTATAGTAGAGATAAAATTCGTAAAGTGAACCACGTATTTATAAGTGGTACGATATTCAATTCTAACATGAATTTTCCTATGTCATTTAATGGTAGTAACCTGACCCTTAGTTTATAAAAGTTTTTATATTTCGTTTATAGACTTTTTAAAATGTTTAGTATTTTAAAAGTTATTAACAACAACATTTTTGAGCAACGATTTAAGAAAAATCCATGTTTCTAAGCTACTAAGACATTAAAATCAAAATTCTTCGGCAAATCTCTGCATAAGAGTATAATTTGTAATAAGAATTTAATTTGTTTATTATAAACCCCTTATTGTTTATAAGAATATCATGTTTGATTAAAAATGCTTACTTTTTCTTAATCTTTATTCCCTTATGCAGAAATTTGCTGAAGAATTTTTTAATGTTTTAGTAGCTTAGGAAAATGAATTTTTGAAATTGTTCACTTCATGAATGTTGTCGCAGTAGATAGCACTTATAAATTGTTAATGATTAGTGCTTATAGTTCAGTGCTTAAACACAAAAAACACTGGAATAACGGAATGTAACTAATCCAAACAAAACTCTGTAATTAAGAAGGTGTATTTGTGTACTCAACAAAAGGTTACACTGACAACAGGGTAGCTTATTCCAAAAAAATAGACAATGGTCCAAAACAACGTTCTTTTTTAAATATCTTCGAAAGTTTTAGCCAATGTGCCGCGAAAAAATGTACATACGCCGAACTGCCTTTTCGTCGAAGTGGCCCTACGCCCAAGTGTCCCGGCGCCAAACTGGCCTACGCCGAGGAGTCCCTGCGCGGAACTGTCTCGCGCCAAACTGTCTTCGCGTCGAAACGATCGCGCCTAAACGGCCATGTCCAAATACTCTAGACCGTATAGTTCACACTATATGTTGATGGCATTTCTTTACTCATACTCGAACTCGTCTTTACTGTTTGTTGTATCGAGCCTTACTTTGTGAAATCCCATAATCAATAAATAAAATGAAAATAATTATTATTTATGTCGCTATTTACAATCTCTAATATGTCGTCTACAAAGACATTTTCTATGATATACAATTTCTGGCTTAAAAGTCTAGCTCGAGGGTTTATAATTTGCGATATGTTGCCCACAGTCTATTATATATTATTTCTTGGTAAAGTATAGTAACAGTGATGGCGAACCTTTTTGAGAAGTGGGTCAATTTTTTTTCATTATTTGTTTTAATATCAGCCCGTGGGTCACTGAGTCAGTAGCGTCACTTGGAGGAGGAGAGTAAAAAGGTTACCAATAATTTGGAAACATCGAAAATTTGTTAACAGAAAAACTTGACAATTGACCCTTTTTTGGTTCTCACTTTTAAAATCCTTCCTTAAAAAGATATCCTCACGTTTCCTTTTTGTTTTACAGCTTTTACTTTTGCAAGTGAAGAGCAAAAAATAAAAGTCGACGTCAAAAGATTGATATCAATGGGGTGATACCATGAATTGCTGCACCAGGTGACACCATGCCCAGTGGCGCCTCTGCACTAAGCATTTGAATGAACAAGGAATAAAGAAAAGCACATATTATATTATGAAATGTTCTTTATTAGTGTTTCACGAGAGTCTTGCATTTTTCTTGTTCTTGCAAGACAAATTGCAAGACAAGAATCGCAATCAGATGCGCAAGACAAGACAAGAATTTTTTCTGCAAGAAAAGTGCAAGAGATATTGGTATGTTTAAATTATTATTGGCAGTGTTAGCCTAGATATATCATGAATTTATAATATATTTTATTTATTTATTTAAAAGCTGTATAAATAAAACAAAAAAAATATAAAAACAATATATAAAATATTTTTCTGTTACACTATTACACATATTTTCTAGTGTGGTGACTAATAAAATATTAACATTTAGGTGACTAGAAATTACGTAATAACCTAATAGCTAAAACAATAAAAGAAAATATTGCAGAAACGTAACTGAACGCCTAAGTTTGGTTCTTTTTTATAATTATTAGCCATTGAAAACGCCAAACCAGGAATTAACGTATAAATCAGGGTAGACTTTTGTATGATTGCACTACACTGTCAGTATCTTCGCTTACCCGTTTATAAGCAAAGTATTAATTTCGTTCGCTGTGCCATTTATCTGTCCTTAAATGTGTCCTTGCCTGTGTTAAATGTTTTATCGATATTGACTATGCTTTATTGGTCCATACGTATGCTACGCGAAGTCTAATTGATTACTGACAATGAGGTTGCGATTCATTAACAGAACGACACAGCTAATTAACAGCAAAATCTCCGAATCGCAACAGTGTAAGAATTCCAGGAAAATCAAGAAACGGGGAAGTCCCGGCGTAAATTCCAACCGCAAACATGCAAGAGTCTTGCAAGCAAGACAAGATTTTTGTTTGCAAGAATGAAGCAACACAAGCGTTTATTAGAATTCTTGTCTTGTTTTGCAAGACAAGACAAGACAAGAAATCTTGTCTTGTGAAACACTATTCTTTATTAATAGACATAGTTGCAGATACGTGTATGTATAATAGAGTTGTTAAAACTATATTTAATGTGAAATCTGTTGTTACTTATTTTCAGATAGTTTCTTAATATTAGAAATGATAGAAAATCAGTTAGCCAACGTCCACTTGGAAATATATTTTTTATAAATTCGACATTAGATATTTATACTTTAATTTTTTATATTTTCGATAGTTTGTTCTCTTTTTTTATGATATAAAAGATAAGTTTATAAAAATCAATGCGTGGGTCATTTAAAAAGCCTTCGTGGGTCAGTGTCTGACCCGCGGGTCATAGGTTCGCCACTACTGGTCTATAAGCTGTAGCCTAGTGAGTCTACTGTTTATAGTCTTTAGCCCCAATGGTATTATAATTTATAGCAGGCTTTTTTCGCATTTACTTATTTAATGCCTAGGCATATTTCCAGTACGTTACCTTACACGGAACACCGGTTGAATACATTAAACAAAATGATTCAATCCCCAATGATGATCATCTATTTTGGTGCAATCATTTGTTTTGATTGATTGATCGCTTTGAGTGTAATTTCAACATTGTTCAGGAGGTCTAGATGTATCAGTGCGCAAAATTTGAATCGATTTCTCACGTTTGTTCCTTTATTGTTACCAGAAATTGGTTGGTGAAATGCCTAGTAGGTAGTTTCCCAAAAAAGAAAACTGAACAAAATCTCAACTAATTACGTGTAGTAGATTGTTTCGATGCGGACTTCCGGTAAAGGTTGAAGCAATTAATTGCGAATTCTGAGTCAAGCAATAATGTAATCAGTAGAATCAGGATCTATTCGGTTGAGTTAGTAATAAGTGTCTATGCTTTCAGGGAAATGAGCACAAACATTATTATAAAAGCTTTTAGTTCTTAAAAGAAATTGCAATGTCATTAATGTAAAAGATTTGTTACTAGAATTATGAAAAAGTGGAAATTACAAAATTAGGCCGGATTCTGCTTTAAAAAAAATGATAATCAAGAGTCAATCTAGATCCTGGCCGCAATTTTATATTTATGAATCTGAGAACGTAAAAGCGAATGTCAACATAAATTAGCAAAGTGAGAGGCAAATAATTTTTGGAGCTCTGTAATCTACGCAGGCAAATAAAAAATGTATGCGTAAATTTGAATTCCGAGGGCCCCTGATAATTTATCACACGAAACGTTGAAATTTAAGGATTCGAAAGCGCAGCACTGACAAGCAGCATAACATTTTTTTTTTGTAAAACTCATCTTTGGTGCAGAAGTATTGTTGCTATGATAAAGAGAAAAGCTTGGTTCTAATTGAAGAAGTAGGTCTGAAGATTTTTCTATTTGTTTTACTTTTAATGAAGTTTCGATTTTCAAAAAGTTCTTATTGTACTTAAAAGTTTGTAAGAATCGAATAATGAATTCTTTGTTATATCCGTAGGAATGAATTACTAAACGCCAATCGTTTTTAAGGAAATTAAACAGGAAACTGAAAACTTTGTAATTTCAAGATATTCTTTCATATTTTATTAGAGTAGACGAGAAAAACTGCAGCTTTTAGTTAAACAATTCCTTTGTTTTTCTAATGTTTGTTGTGTTGCGAGTGTTTCCTTTGAGTTATGGCGGACGTAATTATTTACCAAAAGGAACTAGATTTGTAATTAAGAGTTTTAATTATTTCTAAATGGAGTTTTAGAGTTAAATACAGCTGCGAGTTACAACATTACGAATACTCGTTGCAGAATATGAACTGGAGTTCATACAACAGTAATAACAGAATAGAGATATACTATATACACGAGAACACTGGCATTAGGGTCATCATATATCATCTAAATTGCATACATTACTATCAAATATACAAAAGCTAACGAGATAAGTGTCCACATTTACTAAATGCACGAAATGAACCAAATTCACGGACTATCCTGTAAACCACAACCCCGAAAAACAAAACATGGATGATATATCGCAACGGGTAAAAATTTTGACACGCTCGTTAATCGCAATGCTTTACCCCAGAGCTTTCCTTTTACTTACACTAATATCACATCAAAGAATGTTTGACAGTTTCAAATGAAACGGAGGTTAGAAGTTTTCAAAAGGACCCCCAGGAAATCGGATTAATCGATAGAATTAAACAATTTACAGCCCCGTGCGGATGGCCGAATGTGGGCAACCCAAAGTTAATATCATCCGTAATCCGGGGACCTCTTGTTTGTCTCCGGCCGTAGCCGAACTTCTCTAAGGCAATCAAAACATAGCACAAGTTGCCTAATTGAATCGTAGTTATCCGTGCGTGCAGCGCAGGAGCGGGAGGACGAAAGGCGCAAGGAGAGCAAGCACATTTGTCACAAATGGTATCACAATGTGACGATTAAATCGGAGTTACGATTTAACTTTAACCTCCGTAAATCAGCGAAATGTGTAGAAGGATTATTGAGTGGAGCCCCTGCCTCGGAATTACTGCATTAGCACTATTGTGTTCCGCGGGAAAGTCGTCGGCAGTAATTTTCTTACCGACGTTTTACGCGAATTATGTTTTAGCTAAAATTCTCACTGGCGACAAAGGCGAATTTCTCTCACATATTACTGTAATTAAAGTGTCTCGTCGCTAACAAGTGCTTCCTTAATTGTTCCTTCATAACTAAAAGAGTAATGCTCTTTATGCGTTATATATGAAATACTCTACTTAGTTTTGTGTCAAGACATTTCAACCCAGTTTTCTGACTTTTGCTGAATTTAACATTAGTTACATCATCGTTTTCCTTCAAGTACGTATTCAGATGTTAGTTCAAGGGCAATTCTCATCTTGTCTCTTTGTTTTATTTTCTGTAACCATAACAACTCATGTTTCGAAAGCTCAACCAACGTAGTTAACCGTCGAAGCCAGAATTATGTTGTCGCTTCAGAAAATTCTATAGTTCATATTTTTTGTTATTAGTTTTTTAGATCTAGTAACTTTATTTACACCATAATGCTTGTTGCAAAATATAAGCCTCTAACAAGTCTAAACCTTACTGTACGACGAGTTTAATGGATCTGTGACTCTTTATAGGATTATTAGGATTAGAATATTGACTAAAGGAATAATCCCTTATTCAGTATCAATGTAAACGTAATGCCAACAATGGCACAAATGCTAGTGAATGAAAACCCACCTACCGCATACCAAAACACACCACAACCATAAAAATTTGAAAAACTAGAAAAAAAATGCTTGAACTAGCAGAGAATATTAAAACTATGCTAAATCTTCTCACAGCCATTGTTTCCAAACTACATTAATGGAGCGTACACTTAGAATTGCAGAGTGGAACGCCAACGGACTGTCCAATCACGCCGAGGAGTTACGTACCTTTATTATTAACCACAACTTAGTTATAATCTTAATATCTGAAACTCACTTCACTAATAGGTCTTACATAAGAATACCTAACTACATCATATATGACACGCAACATCCAGATGGAACGGCCCATGGAGGAACAACAGTTATTATCAAGCAATCCATAAAACATTATCAAACAAAAAAATACATTCAGGAACACATCCAAGCCACAAGTGTAGTAGTAGAAGACTGGACTGGGCCAATCACAGTCACAGCAATATACAGTCCTCCGAGGTACACTGTAAAAGAAGAACATTATACCCGGTTCTTTAATACACTAGGTGCAAGATTTATTGCCGGTGACTACAACGCGAAGCACCAGGAATGGGGCTGTAGAGTAACTACCACAAAAGGAAGAGAGCTACTAAAATCACTTGGCATTAACAACCTAAACTGCCTCACCACCACACAACCGACATACTAGCCTACTGATAGAAATAAAATTCCGGGCCTACTTGACTTCGGTATTACAAAAAATATAGCTAAAAATTACATAAGAATTGAACAATGCCTTGATCTGTCATCAGACCACTCTCCGATTATAATCACGCTGAATTCTCAAGTACTTACTGGAAATGAAACCCTAGACTCAGCAACAAAAAGACGGACTGGGACACTTTTAAACCTCTGGTTAATGACAAAATAAATCTAAATATACCATCGAAGAGGCAGTAGAACATTTAACCTCTACATTACAATGTGCAGCCTGGAACTCAACTCCTCCACCTCGCCCGAACGATACAAAAGTTACTCTCTCTATGACAGTAAAGAAAGCAATAGCAGAAAAAAGACGACTCCGTAGAACATGACAGAACACTAGGTCTCCAAATAATAAGCACCGACTCAATAGCGCAGTACGGAACCTGAAAACAATTTCATGCCAAAAAAATCAGGCGATTCAGAATTACCTAAAAAATTTCTCCGCCACTGAAGCATCAGATTATTCGCTGTGGAGAGCCACACGGAAGCTAAAACAACCACAACAAGCAATACCACCAATTCGAAAGACTGACGGATACTGAGCCAGAAGTGACAAAGAAAAAGCTGATACATTTGCGACACACCTTGCGAATACATTTCAGCCCTTCCCGTCTGAATTAATAACCAAAGAAGACGAAGAAATACAATGATATTTTGAGGCCCCAGATCAATTATGCTTACCAATCAAAAAAAACTACACTAAAGGAGGTCAGATACTCAATCAGTGAAGAAATAAACCCAAAGAAAGCGCCAGGATACGACCTTATTACGGGCAAAGTACTGCGGGAATTACCGGAGCAAGGTCTTAAACTTATAACAATCATATTTAATGATGTTACGACTAAATCATTTCCCCGCTTAATGGAAAGTGGCTAAAGTAGTACTTATTCCAAAATCAAGAAAGCCGCCTGAAGAAGTATCCTCCTATCGTCCAATTAGCTTATTACCTACAATTTTCAAACTTTTTGAAAAACTGCTATTACAACGAATGAAACCTCTTCTTGAAAAGCACGAGCTGATACCTGATCATCAGTTTGGTTTCAGGGAAAATCATGCCACTATCGAGCAAGTACATATGATAGTAAATGAAATCAACCGGGCTTTCGAAAGCAAGAAATACTGCTCCGCTGCGTTCTTGGACATGGCCCAGGCCTTTGATAAGGGTTGGCACACTGGATTGCTGTTTAAAATTAAAAGGATTCTATTGCACAACTACTATCAGTTTCTAAAATCGTATCTGACTAATAGGTGATATTTAAACTGGACCTTACGGAATTACACCCCGTAAACTTGGAAGTACCACAAGGAAGCGTTATGGGACCCATTATAACCTACAGAAACACAAAGGCTATTTTTATATAAAGAAATACTTAACCAACCAAAATGTAGCTGTGCTGGAAGTATCAGCTTGATCTGAATAACACTGCTTTAGTTTTTGCCAGCTAGCCCCCAATAAGTCGGAGAGGGGCGGGGTAATACAAAATATAAAAGATAAAAAAAACAAGCGCCACTTCGTTTAAAAACAATGCTTATTACTAAAGCTTCAAGCTTATCAGACAAACGAAGAAATAGATCTTCTACTAAAATATGGGCAACTTCCAATATTTTGGTCGTACCGTACATATATACTTACAAATGACGAACTGAAAAGCAATATTAAAATCACACAAACAAATGAATAATAAATAAATAAAACACACGTAGTGAAATGTAAACTTTCTAAGTAGGGCTTTATTTGAACTATTGGCGGATTTTAAAAGTTAACTTTAAATGCAATTTTAATGTTTAATAGAGAAAAAAAAGAAGGTGAATGGTGATCTGTATCACAGTTGGTTGTACTTAAAACTACCCTACAACAATTCCACTATTCGAGATCTC
The DNA here is from genome assembly GCA_929113105.1 of Agrypnus murinus. NCBI lineage: Eukaryota > Metazoa > Arthropoda > Insecta > Coleoptera > Elateridae > Agrypnus > Agrypnus murinus. Next base: position 170,678,743 of record OV816026.1, on the reverse strand, counting down.
GTTTCCTAAAATTAACATGCATGCATAAATTGTAAACACATTGAATAAATATATACATATACATAAATAAAATGACACATAATACATACAAATTTAGACAAACATCCCACCATTCGAAGACCCACGGCTGTTTTATTTAAAGCCTTGCTTAGGGGTTTTCCGTTTCACCCTTCGATATCTATTGGTTTGTCCCGATGCGGTACATGTACAGATGTAGGTACGGACACGAAGGGGAAGAACCTTCTAATTAAAACCCACGGTCAGAGGGGCAGGAACACGAATACGACAACGAACAACAAAACCCAAACGACAAAAAAAAGACCTACAAAGAAATCACCCTGTATATTGTATTAATTTTATATATTTGAAGATTTTTACCTTTCTATAAACTGAAAGGTCTTTTACAATACAATTCCCTCAAGGTGACTGCTAGGGAAATAATATTACCTAAAATAAAGACATTTGTAAGATTTTAAGCGCATGGAAAGGAAACGAAAAGAATTTACCTGAAATGGTTAGCACTAGAACGTAATCCGTCCAATTTGACGATTGATCGCATATAAATAGTCAAGCGATCATGCTGTTGAATGCGAGATTTATTCCGCTGAAGCGAATTATATATAAAACCAATTTCCTAATATATCTCGTACATCCAACTTCTAGTACCAAAAACCAGCCATTTTGTTACTTCACTCTCCTATTGAGAAGGAAGCTCAACCGCGCAGGAGCGACTTCACGATAAACCGAAAGAAAGGGAAAACCAGTGACAACCAAACAACGGAGAAGCTTGGTTTTAAACAGTGACCATCAAATAAATAATGGGTTGTGAATTTCAACGTTATACCATCCTGTATTTACTGTATACGGCAGACCTACCTACTTCAGAGCATACGATGACAGCTACATTTTCAGATGACACTACTCTCCTTACATCCCACGAAGACCCTGAACTTGCCTCAAGAAACTTACAATTCTCCCTAAATAAACTGCAAGATTGGCTTCGGATCTGGCGTATCAAAGCAAATGAATTAAAATCAACTCATGTCACCTTTACACTCCGACGGGAAACGTGTCCACCAGTGGTATTAAATAACAATCCACTACCGCAAGCAGAAGACGTTAGATACTTGGGGATGCACCTTGATCGACGGTTAACTTGAAAGAAACACACCTTCACCAAGCGTAAACAGCTAGGTTTCAAGTTCTCCAAATTATATTGGCTTCTGGGACGAAAATCTCAACTGACACTAACCAACAAAATTACTTATTGCTCAATAGAGCAGATTGTAAATATAAATAGTGTTAAATAAAAAAATATCAATGTACACTTTGGGCAAAAATAAAAATTTTTAACATATTTCTTACATTGTTTCATCCAAGGAACTTATTTCTTCCAACGGCTATTCCACAACGTCTCTTCACATCTTTCGTAACCGCTCACTTATCTCCAGCTTCTGCAACATCACCCGTGATCTAATATTCAACTGCCTGTTGCGGTCCAGCATTACTCATTATTGCTATCAAAACTTGCTGCCCCTTCCGCCACCCAACCAACCACTACAAATACCTGTCTGACTGTAGCCACCAGCTGACCAGTAAAAGTAGGTGTAGTAGTAGTAGTAGTAGAAGTAATTGTTTGGAAACCCTAACAATTTCCAACAACTTATCAATAATAAGTGCTAAAGAAACCTATCTGATTGGCACCTATCAAACAGTGAAAAAATTGAACTGTGTTAAGCTCAAAAGCAAATAAAATAGTAAAAAAATTCACAAACAAACCAAAACGAAGAAAAATTACTAAAGTGCACATAATTTTAAGTAAAACCGCAAAAAAGCTTGTATACTAATAGAAAACAATATTTAGCCGTATAATGTTAGCCAAAGTAGCTATATACACAACAGTCCAAGCACAATAGAACAATAGAACAATAACAAAATTGCATAGTTCTATATCAAAGAAGAAGGCACATTGCTACGGAGATCAAAAAATATGAAGATAGAAATATATAACATATAACAGAAGCTAAATTTTACATAACCCGACAATTTTAAAATGTACCTTTTCCAATTTCATAAGAATCTAAAAGTTACCCGCGAAAATTCTGGCTTTCTTGTGATCGTTATGCTATAGGAAAATAGCTGTTCGGATATTTTTTCAATCTTACTTTTCCGGTAGCTGCTTTCATAATTTTATTGCATCTACTCATTAAGAGACTTCGGACGAGAAATACGAAATAAATAACAAAACAGCAATCGACGACAATTTCCATATTTTAAAAATCTTTCAACAATAAATCAAAAGCACAGACAATCAAAAGCAGTTCGATATTAATCAACTTACCCATACAGTTTGCACGACCTGCTGAAACATCAAAGACACTTAATGTATTGCATATTGTAGTATGGTATGTAACGAGTTCATACTGGCTGTTATTTATTCCATTTTGTTTAGAATTTAAGTTGATGTATAAAACGTAAAATATTGTATGTTCGAGTGTAAAATGCAGCTACATTTAAAAATATTTAAGAATGCAGACACACCCATTTAATGAACATTTTGTGGCATCTAATTGGGTTGTAGCAATTATTATATAAAACTATTATTAATTGAAACTAAGTCAATACTTGCACAATTGAAATCCATTTCCCACGGATTAAAATCTTGCATTAGACACGTATTCTGCAATATCCCCCTTAAGATTACTTAAAAAATAAACAAAATGTTGGCTGGCAGGCAATAAAATTGAGTACAAACGAAACCTAATCTATTTTATGATTTTATTTTATATTAATAATCCCTTATACACTACATTAAACTTTCGCATAATTTCAAAAAGCTGAGTGCTCTCAAGTCGTTATTCTTATTTGGGTTGACAGTTTGCTACGAACGTTGAGTGTATTAGCTCTGGCACCTTTTGATAAAATAAAAGATGAAAGTTTGTTCGATTTTATTATTGGCTATGCATGCTGTCATACTAAGACTTGATTGGTCAGATTCATAAAACTTTAAGAAGAGAATAGTTAATTTACCCTTATCGGGAGAACATCGAGATGGTCTAGCTGTGCCTATGGAGACGGAAGCTTCACGTTCAGTTCAGGGCAGCCTCGCGAATTCTGCGTTCGTGACAAATTAGTCCTTGTTCCGCCAGCAGTTTAAATGCGATTAAAAGAAATTCTGTATCGTGTGTTTGGTTCGAGACCAGTCTTTGTGAAAAGAGTTTTTTGTAGTTCTGTGTAGTATTGTAGGTGTATAGAAAGTCCAGTTTTGTTTTGTGAAGAGATTCAGTATGATAATCTACCGCGGGTATCCTTTGTTATAGGAGTTTAATTAACAACGGGAATGAATCGTACGACCTAGTACATTTTGAGGATATGAAGAATTTGTTCTGGCTGAGTTGTACCAGTTAATAAAAGTGTTCTTTGAAAGAAATTATTAATTAAATTATTAAATTAACGTCCATTATCTTCTTCAATTACAGATTATTATAATCTGTAATGTTGTTTATACTTTTACTAACCATCCTTTAAAGAAGATAGTGGACGTTAATATTAAAACGGTACCTTTCCACGGATTCGCCATATATAACAATTCAAGTAATTTCTTTTAAAGAACACTGTCATTAATTGGTACAACTCAGCCAGGACAAATTCTCCATATTAAAACAAATTAATAATAATAAAATCAAAGTTAATAATTGAATTATTGCCTATTGGCAACATTCAATGATTCAGTTTTTGCTGTTTGTTTGTTTCCGCAACTTTATTAGGGATTTTGTTTGTGTGATCATTGGGCTTTTGTTTTTGTGCGTTAAGCATTTGTTTGTGAGGTAAATGTGAAACAAAGTATTGGAAGAAGTACTAGTATAAAAGGACTAAGATCACACATTTTTATGTAAGTTGCTTGTAACTATTCTTATCAAAATTTCATTTGTTGATAGCGAAGACAAATTGGTTTTTGGGCAAGAAATTTAATTAAAAATGTATTCAGAATGGGATCACAAATTAAGCTAATATGTAGAAATCTAAACTGCAAATAGGTAGGTATGATTTTTAATTGTTGTACATATTTCTTGTATTTTCATATTTATTTCAATATACAGATTTTAAAATTAATAATTAATTCTATAGTTTGGCACGACAAATTGTTGGTATTCCATTCACAAAATAAAAGAAAGATTAGTCGAAACGCATTTAATGTAAATTAATGGGGATTCTGTTATTAAATAATAACATCAAAAATTTGAGTGGCGCCCTCTAATCTTTTTAATTGTCCCCGCGTTATATTCCTAATCAGTAAGCCTTTGCGATTAACACCTACGTCACGTGAGCACAATTTGAATTAATAAGACATATCTGTGCTTTATGGACGAATTATTTCAAGTTTTTTGTTCCTTTTGATCTCTTTTATCATCCCTTAAGATTACCACTTACGTCCTGAATATTAGACTGTAGCACTATTACTGTAGAGGTAGACAATGAATTATGAACCAGAACAGCGGTTTGTCTACTTTTTTATTTAACTCCTGCTACATCCGCAATTTTCACGAAGACAATAAGTGAATATTATCAATGAATGGTGCTAGACAAACAAATACCAAGCAATCGATAGTTAATGCTCTTACATTAAAGATCCACTGAGTAAATAAAAATAATTTGTTGTATGGTTAGTATTGACTTATATTTGGTTATAATTATTTAGCAAATGGAGAGGCGCGGAGACATGGAAAAAAATCAAAAAATTCAAATCAACTTATTATTGAAACAAAAATATGAAAATATACATTCTGTTAATACAAAAATGAGATGTCACCCTTAAAAATAGGTAAATTCATATATGTAAGAGAGCTTTGAGATGAGTTTTATTGATCTTCGCTGTCACCTTCATACCAAATCACCTTCTACAGCTAATATTCAGTAACCTTAATAGTAGCTACCTTTCCAGATAATCACGGATTGCTTGACATCTCCCATTATTGAAAAGTCTTTTAATCATTCTTTCCTAAATCGGCACTTTGGATAGTACCCAGGCTGTTCTTTTACTGATGAGAGTTGGTGGTTTTATTTGGTAATTATTCTGGAATCTAATTTTATCTAAATGGGAGAGTGATCGAAGGCAAGATCAAGGCACTGTTCTGCTAGGTGATCTGTATATATTCCTTTAGTCCGGTTTAGTGACGCAAAAGTTAATTACCTCTTCAATTTTGTTCTTGTCTAGGTTGCGTCTTCCCGTAAAAAAGTATTTACATTATTTTTATCGAGACATTTTACAAGATGGAACTAATCAAACGCCATTTCTGTGCAGAGTGTTTTGCGTTTTAATTAATCGCTACCTACCAAGAATTTGTTTATTTTATTTTATTGTGTGTCTGGACGGACAATACAGTGCAATGTTTACTGAGCCTCTTATGTCTTCAAATACTACTTAATTGCTAATTACTTAACCAGTACCTTCCTAACACAAGCTTTCCTGGGATTTAGATTTTGCTTTAAAATGTCTTGGTACTTCGAACCATCCATGATACCCTCACAGTCCAGTCAATAGGTAGGTTTACCTTGCAAAAGGTCAAGGAAAGTTTATATTTGGTATAGTTGCTAAGTTTAACGTATTAATTAATATTCTGAATTTCTGATCTTGGGGCGTTGCCGCTCGCGACGCTATAGTGGAAAAATGATGCCAAAATTCGCGAATATTTCGTTTCCAATTTCCTACATTTTTTGTATAAAACTTCCTTCTCTCCAATAAATAATTTTTCTCAGATATAAGAAGGTACAAAAAGAGGTATTTCTTTGAATATGTTGGAAGGTGCGTTTTTCTAGGTGGTTTCCCCAGTAGGTCTAATCCACTTTACAATCGCAGCGAGCTCAGCGTTTCAGTGTTTTTGATCTCGTAGATGGACCAGGTTGGTCGATATCTTGCTTAAAATCTTCTTAATCCTTGACCTCACCCACTGAGCAACTATCTTCCATTATAAAAGTGATAAATTGATCAACTCCAGTAGTTTCCTCATATTCATCATCTGATTCTGATAAATTTTCTGGAATATTTTCACATGAGCCTCCATTACAAAAATTACATATAATAGAGCGCTTAAGCCCAGTTTCCTGCTTCCGCATGCCCGACTAGATCCTTTTTACATTTGCACGAGCTAAATTTCAGAAGTATTTCAGGAGTAGTTTCTTTCGTGGTACTTATATCGGAGTAAGGCCAATTTTACTCTTTTCCACCCCCATTCTAGTGGGTTTTTCGACTTGTTGTACCGAGATTGAACTTGGTGGTAGGCTTGAAGTAAATAAAATTGTGCTGTATCGCTTGTAGGGGGTAAGGAGGCTAAATTAAAAATAACTTTACTTGATTTAATTTACTTAAATCGCTGTAGAGTGCGATAAAGAACTTTTCCCCAGCAAAGATTACTTTATGATCTGCATTTTTATCTTGGAACACCTGTATAACTTAATACAGTAGTACAGTGTAGTACAGCTCAAAATTCTATTTTCTCCACTTCATCCTCTCGTATCTCAGAAACTATTAATCTGACGGAAAAAGTTTTTGTACAAAAAATGTAGGAAATTGAATAACTTACATTTTTGATAATAACTATTTTTCACGTATTTGAATTTTGGCGCCATTTTTCCAATATGACGTCGCGAGCGGCAACGCCTCAAAGTCGAAAACTTTTGCCTTTTGCAAGGTAAAGCCCTTTCTTCTGCTCTATTGACTGGACTACCAGTAATATACACCCCATATAATCACTAAACCTCTTCAATGTTTAATTGTATCTACTGTGTTTGCTTTTTGAGTACCTCTTCTTGCTTTTTCCAAACACGAAGCTTCTCACCGAGAACCCAAATACGTGTATTTTCTTTCATCATTTTTTCTTATTTCGGATTACTTGTTTCTGTTTTAATCAATTAAAAGACAATATTCATACTACGGTGTATAAACTGTTCAAATATACTTTTTCCCGATTGTGTGTAGGTTTCACTTAAATGATTCAAGAACCATGTGCCAGTTTTAGTGTGTTCCAAGGGAAGAAAATCTGAGAAGTAGCAAATAATGAGATGAAAGGACTTGAAAAGATTATCACACGGAACCTTACAAGCCACCATCGTCATTGATAACATTAATGACATTTCAGACGATATGCACAAACACCAAAGGAGAGGAGATAACCTGCTTTGTGCTAAAAGAAATAAAAAATGAAGTAGATTGTAGACAAGAATTACTGTTTAAAATAAGTGAGGGAGTAAAAATGAGAGAATAAACTTACAGTTGATAAAGATGAATATATAGGTACCTAGCAAGGACAATGATTGACATTCTCCGTTCTGGGTTCGACATTTTACCTACCAAGAGCTAAAATTAAAAATTCTAAAACAAGTCAATCATACGTTGTAGAATGTAGAGAATCTGATTTGAATATATCTTCACCCTGTAAAACCCAATTTCCTATCCGCATGCAAGTAAAAGCAATTACAGCACAAAAGACGTTTTAAGACAACACAAAAGAAGTAAAAGATTCAAGCTGTGTTTCTTATACCGACTATGTAGACTCCTGTAGGAAATGTTCAAGCATTTCGCTGGAAATTGTAATGGTGTTCTCCAAGGCAACAATGCCAAAGTTCTTGTACATTGGATTTCCTAATGTCGTCTACATGTTCTGAAATAAGATCCTGGAAATTGAACATTTATACTTCAGATGGATTTTCCATATTATTTGCCCCATCTTCGTTTAGTTCAAATATTAAAAAAAATTAAATACTCTTTGTTGTGATACTACTCAATATGGCAACAATCTAATCTTTAATAACAGTGCAATTTAATTTCAAAATAGTATTGAATAACTATTACAGATACACTAGTTCTGCTGTGTTGATGCTATGGCTAAAACGATGTTTGCACTAAGAGCAGATTCATTATCTATAATAAAGTAAAACTTCTTTTTCCTCAAAGTGACAAAAATCCCAAAAAAGCAGTATTAAAACCTAGAAAGTCGATAAATTGTAAATTTTATTCGAGCAGAAGCCAATAGAAATCTAAATAAAAGCCATTTGCATTTTATACTTTCCAAAAAGCTTTTTTTATGTGTTAAATAAGAATTGCTCTCTCTATAACCGTAAACTAAAATCGTGTTCAAATTTCTGATTGTCATCGTGCGCCAGAATGTGAGAAAAGGTTTAAGTACGATTTTATTGCATCTATTTGTTTGAGAAGTGGCGCTCTTTCCAAGGGGTGGTGTCGCCGAGGTGAGAATGCAAGCGAAGGAGGCCGCCGGGACGATATCACCCCATGCATACAAGTTCTCGGATATGAGCTAGGAGTTCGAGATGAAAAGAAACTCTTTCCGAATTGATTCTAGCGTGACTGCAATCAGACGGCGACGGGGTCCGGAAGTGACGTTTTGTTCCTCAATTTCCTTGCACGATGTCGCGCTGCATAATGATGGAACCACCGCCACCAGATGATGACTGAAGACGTTTTCCCTCTATCCGCCGTGATATATGGACATTTAAACGTGCCTATATTGCTTTTTGATGCTGTTCCGTCGAACGCGACGCCCGGCCTGAAAGTAATGCCCCGAATTTTGCTTTATTGCTTTCTAAGTGCATTATTTTACGTTATGGCGGCATTATTTGCCATTATGTGTCGCATAACGATATGCTAAACGATGCCTTCGAAAAAAGCTATTGCTTCCTGCATCAGGAAGGAGATATATCAACGCACAACGCCTACAAGACTTGTTTGTATTAAATCTTAACATAAGGCGCACCACCCATCTCTTCAACGCAAATACCAACATATACATTCCCTTCTCATCATTTCGTGAACACGAAATTACCCTCTTCCTTCGTATACTAACAGTAATAACTAAGTAGTACACAGTTTGCAACGTGAGAAACATCTGCAATTTTGTTTGACTCTGTTTGAGTTACTCTACTTCGCAATTAATTGCTTTATTATTATGAACACATCAACTTGAGTTAGCACAAGGCATGAGCAACTGGGAATTTTCTGTATTAACGACTTTAGCGTTACATAATTACGAAACGCTCTTGTTTTAGATAGTTTCTTCCGTTTCTATTGTCCTTTTGTTTCATGCGTATAGTTTCCTATTCTTTTTCAAAAAATTCTTAAGAGGAAATTAATTTCGAGGACGTTTCGCAGAAAAAGCTCAAAGAAAAAATTTAAAAATGTACATATTCCAAATCAATCCCTGAAAGTTTAAAAAAACGGTAAATTTTTCTTCATTTCTACATTTCGCTTGGCAAAATTGGGACATTGTGATTAAAATGCATCGGACTCGGAGCCATCTTTAGCTGCATGCTTTAGAAAACCCAAGTTGGCTTTTGTAATCAAACATAAATGAGAATAAACGAAAGCCGTTTCTAAACCTGTGTTAAAGTGAATGTTTTCACAAATTATTGTTTCCACTTCTTTAAAACAAACCTATTCAGTTGCGCAAAATGCCCTCCAATTGTGTAAGTAAAATCAATTTTAGTTTCAGTGAGATTATTTGAAACGGAGATTTATTGAAACTATAAAAAGTTTGGTTAGTATAAACATAAAATGTAGGAAAATCCTGTAAAGGTATTAGTATATATTGTAGTATTGCATGCTTTTATTTTTATAAAATGAAAATATTGCTTTTAATTACTGTACATAAACATAATAAAAGATAATAATTATATTTTGGGGACGAAAAATAGACATTAAATTGTTATATCCTTTTTTGAGACTTAAAAGATGACTAATAAATCTCCAACACAGTTCTTCATTAAAAATTCGCAAATATATATAAAATTTTTTGAACTAATGGTAAAATTTCTTAAATTTACTCTTATGATAATTTTCTTCAATGATAAATTGTTTTTTTAAAATTATGAAACGTTAAATTTCGGTATTATTTGTTATCATAACCCTAAAATCGATGTAACAGAGCTGGTACGATTCAAGTAAGTTTTGATCTTTGATTGGACTAAGAAATATTTATTATTGACATTAATCTATTGTTTGTTGGGGAAGGAATCGGGATAGCCGAGCATCCTTCGTACCTCATGGCACCGATTACTATGATCATTTGGCCGTCCCTACTAGAACTTAGCCAAATCAGAGAAGAAGGCATGTTTTTAAATTTCTCTCCGGTATAAAAAATTACCAGCTCGGCCGGGGATCGAACCTGCGACCTTTGGATTATGAAGCAAACATACAAACCACTAATCCACTGAGGCTGGCTTGACTTTAATTATTTTAGATTGTATAATCACTTGTCACTTTACAATGAAGTACTTTGTAAACTCAAGGTGAGTTGCTTTAACTTTAAAATATATCCAATCTTAAAGAAATCACTTCACTTCTTTTAAAACAAAACACAACCTCTACTTTTACTTTCACAACTTGATTCTGGTGTCTTGAACTTATTAACGTTTTTCTTCTGCACAATGTGCTCTCTGAAACTCTGGAATATGCGGGAACCGACCTTGTATGTGACTCATCGGAACTCTTGTCAGGATACGAAGAACAGCCGATGCTAAAATTGTTGAGGTATTTTGGATAAAGTTCAATTTAATTTTCCTATATCTTTTTTAGTTAAATCAACAGTTGGGCACCTCTCCGATTTATAAAGGTCCCTCGTGCAGGACCTCCCCTTGCATGATATGCCGTCTTATGGTAAGTAAGTTATTTTAAATTAATTTTTTTCTTTATTTATATTCTTCTTTATTTAATTTAAAAATAATGTAGGCCTTTTTAAATACTGGTTAAACACTGTTAAATATTTATTTTTTGTAGTTTATTATTTAATAAAGCTGTAAAACTTTTTACAGAGTTAAGAATTTTATGTTACTCTTTCTGTGCACAAAAATTAACCATCTTTGTTTACCCCCCATTCTTTTAGAATGCATATTCGTATCTTCGTACTGTTATTTATCTTTATAAAACAAAAAATTCCGAAAAAAAAATTAAATACATTTAAATCTACATTTGAGTATGAATATGCTTTCATTGCCTTTTTAATGTAAAGTAAAATTTACTTTATAAATCGTGCTAAAAATTCGCTAAATAAAAAAATTATCCATTACAGCCATTCGGCACAATATTTTTAATCAGATTTAAATGTGTTTACATTCTTGGTGCATCTTACTAAAAATAACAAATATCAATATCGGGCAGGCAACTAGTTGACAGTTCAATGCATATGCATCGGCCCGATAATTAAATAATTACCTATTCGAATTCTGTTATTAATTTGTTTTTAAATAATTCTAAGATAAATTTTTTTATAAAACTTTTATACGTACGCACAGAAAAATAAAACAAAACAAAGAAGACAAAATAGCTATTTATGGTATAAGTGAATAAAGACAAATTTTATCCACGAAAAATTGTTTAGTGCACGAGGCGCAAGCCGAGTGCGATAATGTTTTTGAGTGGATAAAATGTTCTTTATTCACGTGTATCATACAAGATTTTTTCCAATTTTGCAGAATTAAAAAAAAAATTATTGATTAGGTAATTTATTTACATAAATGTTAATTGTACTATTATTAATTTGATGAATTCTTAAACCAGGAAAGTTGACTCTATTTTCGTCAGAGTCAAGTACAGTGGAAGTTAAGTTGACTCTACTTTCGTCAGGGTCAAGTGCAGTGGAAGTTCCAGGCCTTTCATTTGGATTTACATTTGTCAAAATTTTTCTTGACGTGGATATTTTTTGTGCAATTGATTCGTCGATATACTGTTCAGCTACTGTAGAGGACTTCCAGCCTCCGTGCCTTTTTATAGTTAATAAGTCAGCTCCTGCATTGGCTAGTAAATTTGCGGAAGTTCTTCGGAAACAGTGCCCGGTATAAAGATCAGGATTTGGTAACTTTAGATATTTTGCTATCATTTGAGGTATTTTTGCAAAAGTGTTGATACCGATAGGTTGTATTGTGCACTTTTGATTACGATAACAGAGAAAAAATTTTCTGTGTGGTACGTTTTGTGGACGTAAATTTTTGTACTTCTTGTAAATTTCTATCAAATCAACTCGACAGTTTTCATTGATAATTGTAAATTTGCGGCTCTTATTTGTTTTAGTGTCCGGAAGCGAAATTATTAAAACAGACTCTTTCTCATCAATATCATCAACTCGAATTTTATGTAGTTCGTCAATTCTACATCCGCCAGCTATACCCATAATTAATACTACCTATAAAGAATGAAAATTAGGAAACGTATTTCAAGGATGATTTATAGAGACTCTTACCTTCATACATAGATACATTTCATTAGGAGCCTCGGATAAAAATTGGTAGAAATTACTTTTTTCAAAAGTTCTAGACTTTTTTGGTTTGTAACCTGAAGATTGTCTTTTTATAAAAGCGATGAGCCTTGAAAACCTGCAAAACTCCAAAATAATTAAATGAAATTTAGAATAATTAAGTTTACTTACTTGGAAATATCAATATTTTCATTTATGGATAGCGTTGCTTTGAGCATCGAGTAATGAGACCATAAGGTGGACACCTTTACTTTCTGTGATTTTTCTAAGAAATATGCTAGCAGTATTTCCTCGTTAACAGTTTTCACAGTTTTTATTGTCTTCCAGTCACAAAATGTTTTGTACTCCTTTTCGTAAACTAATTTAGATTTTTCTGGCAATAAATTGGATACTGCAATCGCAGCTTCCTTCAGAACATCTTCTGGTATGCTTTCTTCCTGGTTATTTGCCATTTCAAACACAATTTCGGACTTGAAATCGGCAAATTGAAGAATTTACGTGAAATGTCACATGAGACATGAAACAAGCGATCCTAGCAACGAAAATTTCAAAGGTAGTGCGACGTTTATTTTTTTTTACTTTATTCGTGTTGTCAATAGCAGTGTGAATAAAGTGTTGCTAGAAACATTTTATTCACTGTTTCAATTAATTTTATCCACCTTTATCATTAAAATGTTGTTTTAATAATAAAATTCAATATATGTAATGAGCATTTTAATAAGCAAAATTGGGAAAAGGTATATACCCAATTTAAACTAGGAAAAGACATTTTACAAAATGTTAATGAAGTTTGTTTTTCAGACTTTTTATTAAAGTAAAAATCCAATTGAGGCAAAGTGCGGTTAGGATGTAATGGATTCTTTTTTAAATTTTAAACACTCTTACAATAAATATCTCCCAAGAAGATATTTAGTCTATCAAATAATTAAACTTTTTTAAATTATGTTTTGTATTGTAACTATTTTTTTTGATTTTTATGTAGTTTATTTTATTTCTACCTACGTAGGCAACGCCAAATGGAAACTCCAACTATATCAATTCTTATTATAAATTAAAAAAAATATTAATGAATAGCATAAGGAATAAACCGGATTCGAACGAGCGGAGCGGACGAGCGACAGCCCTATACATTGGAGACTAAAATTGTTGCCTGTTAGAGTTTGTTGCTTACTACTTTAAGTTTCCACTACGAGTAGTATTTAATCACTTTTTAAAATTGTTCTAACCTGAATGTGCAAGGCATTTACTCTACTCGGATTTCTTTTGCATATTCTCTGAGGAAGCTGTTACAAAATCCCGTGTTAAATATAATCGTACATACAAAATTACTTGTTACATTTATGAATCGATAGTTTGAAATCCTTCCTAAATTACCTTCAATATAAATAACTTGTAATGCACTGAATTAATTGAGTAGGTAAGTTTTAGTTCACATTAAAAAAGTTTGAAGAATTCTTAAGATCTATTAAACAATAAAATACCCCAAATCCCCTGTTTGTTCTCTTGTCTAATGTTCCTTGCTTTCTTGAATACATAATCATATAACGTACTAGTTTTTGCTCCTTTTCAATCGAAAAGTTCATTCAAAGCTATTAAAAGTTAAATTAAAAATAAATATTAGATTTTACTAACGAAAGCAGCTTTTAATTTAAAGCAAGCAGATGAAATATTTGAAAGAATCCAATTCGTCGATTTTTCAACATCTTTGATTAAGTTTTTTTCCTAGTTTAATAGATTTATTTCTTTTAACTAATAATATCGAATGTAAGAGTAAATATAGAATTTTTACATCAAAACAAAAAATAAACGAATAAAACGTTCATAAGCTATAAACAACTTAATAAAAAAATTGTTTATTACATGAAAACTCCCAAGCTTCAAAGTATGAAAAATTTGAATGAAAAATATAAATAATGTAGTTAGAAATACGTTTTCGCATTTACCTAATTTAATATTTGAATAAATTACAAGCAAATAAAAATGTAAATGTCTATGGATATTGTGAAGTGTCTGCTATTAGAATATCAAGTAAGAAAATTTTATTTCGAAGGCCGATTAAAGAATTTGAAGTGGTTAACTAAAATTAACAATTAATTAAGAAACTTACAATTTCATTCTCCGTGATAAACATACATAATTTAAAATAATTTAATAAATATAAAACAAAAAATAAAACTTATTACTAAAATTACCACGAATGATAAGCAATAAATAACTAAACTAAGTATAAGTACATAACTAAAATAACTAATCTGCTATTTACAATTGCAACATTTAAAACTAACAATTTAAAAAAAATGTATAATCCACCAAAATGATTAATTCTATAAACAATATAAACATATTGGGCCGGCGGTAGACGAGTAGTGTCAGTGCATCACTCGTGTTCTAAGGGTCGTGGGTTCGAATCCCACTTGGGGCCACGAAATTTTTCTAATTGGAAAATTCCGCCACCTCAACTATGGGTGTGTACTGGTGTTGCATGTTAGATGGGGGACGGATGACCTTAGCAGTTGGTTCCCCCGTAGTGTAGGCGTGAAATAAAAAAAAATAAACATATGACATGTTTTAGGCATCTATAATTACATCTTTTGGGTTGCCTAATTTGTAAGGGGATTTCAGAGAAATATTTTTTTATATAGAAATCTAAGTAAATATGTTTCAATTATGTTTAAAAAACACCCTATAACACATTAAGTGGAAAAGGGGTAAATTCTAAAATAATTTTTCTTTTGAATTTAATAATTTTTCTAAATTGGTTGATGATTTTCTATCGTTGTTTGAAATCTGCTTATAAATGGATATTAAAGCCATTACAAGGCTTGTTCTTACCTGAAACAATTAAGGGTATGGTTGTGAAGATGTACACAGGTATTTTATCTCTTTACCTGCTGTTTTTATTGTTTAAAATTAGGAAATGTTCTTCAGACCCAACGATTTGGGGTATTTTGATAATGAATGTCAACCTCCATCATTCTCTATCATGCGGAAAAATGAAAACTCGACAGTTTACTACTAATTCAAGTGGGTAAATATTTTAAGGCGCCAAAATTTCAATTTAATACTTTATGCAAGGTATTTATTTAAATTTTTTTAAAAGGAGTTTTATTAATAAGGAAATACCAATTAACAAGGCAAAGGGAATTATACTGTCTTATAATTCATTTTTCTTTCATTATTTAATTGATAGTTAATTTTCTTGTTGTTTCCGTAATTTTTAAGTAATTTTTTTTTCTTCCAATTTTAATTTAGTTGTTGATTTTATGTTGAGTTAAATAAAATTTTGTCATTTAAAGATTTTTTAAAATTAACGTTTCATAGATTCATATTAGTACGTGCCCTAATGAAGCAATCCGCTTGAGAAGTCTCATTTATGTATGGAACTTGTTTTGCAACTTTAATAATAATCGGATCATTTTTTTTCTTTGATGGTAAAGGTAAGTGGTTTATATTTTGTGTATGTTTTCACTTTACTTTTGCCTGAGTCTGCTTTATGTGGTTTTAATTATAAACAAAATTAAAAATGTATCACTTTCAATCATTATCGATTTATTTGGGACTTTCCCAATCATTTATTTATTGACCTCATAAATATAATATCAATATCCTATTTAAATAACCATTTCAAATTTACAATAACTATAACAATATTAATATTATTAATACTTTCAAGAAAATCTTTACCTGTTTCCTATTTTTTTTAAATTTTACGAATATGCTACGGGGAAATCAACAGTTAAGGTCATATGTCACCATCTAATAAGCAACACAACCACACACCCCCGTAGTTGAAGCGGCCAAATTATCCAATAAACAAACCTACCGCCCCAAGTGGAACTCGAACCCATGGCTGTTGGAATACGAGCGGTGTACAAACATCACTCCTCTAACGCCAGCCCTGTTTTAGGATTAAGATAGTGTTACTTATAGCAAAATTTTACATACGCTCATGTCCTTGAGAAAGCAAATCGATGTGGTTCTATGGAAGAAAATTCTTTAATATATTAAAATACACAACATTTAGAATTTCATTTACTTACAAATAGAACGTTGAAAATACTTAACACAACTCTAGTTGTTAATTGCAATGTAAATTTGCTTGTTTTAATTAATTTAATTACTTACAATAATTGTTTTAAAAAGTTAGTTCAATTAGTTAAAACTATTTGGTGCTAATGGAAAAACTTTTATTACGCTAACACAAACGATGGCATTTGGTACATTTTCCCTTCGTTACCTATTTTGTATTTATTGCAATTAATGATTTCTAATATCTTTCTAATTAAAGTCACTTTATTAATATAATAATTCCCTAAAGAAAACTTCATAAATTAATAGATTCACTTATTTATTTTTTATCGCATTTCTCCTTTCTTCCACATAAAATTTATTTGATGTACGATATATCGTAGAATCCAGTTATTTTGTTCCCCTTTTTGGTTTTCCTTCAAAATTCTAAATTATTGGCCACATTTTTCTAGATTATACGTGTAAGTAAATACGACTTGGAAACTATTACTAAAAGTTCTCTTGCAATAAAGGAGAAAAGCTTTTTCTGTTACGTATAAAATTGTAATTCACCAAACTTTGTCATTGTGGTGGTAAGAAACACAAATTGCTGTAAATGAAAAGGAAAAAACAACCCTTGTTATTTTTATTGGCCTTTAATTACTCGTAACTATAACAAAATTTTTGAGTTATTGAAAATGTTATGAACTATGTAAATGAGATTGCTTGCAGTATTGCCCTCTTGGCTAAGCCGTAAATTCCACTAAATAAATACAAGTCTATATTCCTTCGTTATCTCGCTGGCAGGGGTAGGAAATCTAAAATGACCAAAGGTTTAACGGCTAGTAACCGCAAGGACCTAGCAACATCTGAAGTCCAACTAGGTTGCATCTGTGGTACGTACTCTCTGATAATTCAATTTTTAATAGAACTCGAAGATTATGCAAATTTGTATTACTACACATAATTTACTTAATTTCATTACTATTTTTTTAATTTACGGAAAAAATACACGCGTTAAATTTTCTGACGGCATTTAATCAATATGTCAGAGCATTAATTATAGTCGTTTTTAGTCATTTATTTTTCACGTTTCGTTAGTTTTGGACTTTGATTAAATTTTTATTTTGGTAATTAATTTTTAATTATTATTAACGATACGGAAATAATTGTAATAAAATATAATTCCAAATTAGTGTAAATAAAAAATCTGGTAGTAATCTTTGAGGAATATGAGTTATTTGAAACTATAAAAATTACAAATCAGAAAAGCTAGATTGGAAAGTTATAACCAAAATAATTTTAAATAGAAGAACGGATAAATACATAACTTAAGATAAATTAAACTAGAATTGAAGCAAAAAATAAACAATAACTAACCAAAATAAGTACTAAATAACTAAAGAGATCAAAAAGTTTAATGAGTATCAATTTAAATGTTTAAATAACTTAATGAGTTAGAAAATTAATCACTCTGGAAACCAGATAACTAATTAAAACTACTTCAGAATAATTTTAAAAGTAACCAAAAATATTTTAAATTAATAATCATCAATAATACAGTTGACAAAAGTCAACTACAGTATTTGGAATACTATAACCATAAAGTGTATTAGAAAATGTGAAAATCGTTTAAGAGTACTATAAACTGATTATTTGAAGGTTATCAAAACAATCGAAATAAACAGTGGTATGGCGTTCTGGAAATTATCCAGGAACTGTATCAATGTACATGTACTCTGTGTTGTTTGGCAAATGCAAGTAGTATCAAGATTTAGTACGTCTGATAGACTTTCACGCTATGTACATGCGAAGTAGTCCAAAAATACATATCCAATGAACATTCAAAATATATTATTGTGCATTTGGAATAAAATCGATGAATATGTAGAATCATAGAATATCCAATGTTCGGGTCGATCGATCGGATACAGAATGGTTTCGATCGGATATATTTAAATATCCAGACTAGGTTCTCTGCAAAGATACAAGCAATCTACTCTTCACACATAATTAAGCTAGCTGCGTCTATACTCACATTTCTGTAATTTCACTTGTTACCTTTTTCTTCAATTTATTTGTTTGAGATTTGGAAAAAACATTGCGCTGAATTTCTTTAACGTTTTGATATACTCTTCGTCGTTTTGAATTTCGTAGTTTCAAGAAAATATTGCCACCACTCACAAAAAAGGGCAAAACTTAGAAAGCACTCGCCACCTTCTCGAGGTGGTCTTCTTCCGCCCCCACCTAAATCGTTCAATGGCTGGCCTGAACTTCAAATTCACAATGAGAGCACCCCACTATATCCGTCTACACTAGCAAATGCTCAAGTGAGCATGAACTGAGAACGGTTAACTGGCGAATCGGCTCAATATCTAATTTTACAAATCATGGAGGGGTAAAGGGCGCCAAGACACAAGGGGCAGAGGGGGCAGTCGCCCCCCCTTGTCTCTATACGACACGACGCTGGTTTTGATCCTGAACACTGTATAAGACTCTGTACAATTTTTTCAGCAAATTGTCTTTTCTATAGTCTGGAATCATATTTCTTCAATACAGATTTACGTTTAAGACGAGAGAATGGTCAGTTTTTTAGTGAAGAATGGCAAAATAAATGTCATCTATATTACTAAATTAGTTGCATAAACACTAATACCGCACTCTCACCAATTTAATCGTTGACCTAACTACTTTTATTTGTTTTCCGTTTTGTTAACTGTCACAGAAAGTTTAATTTCCGGAATCGCAGTCAGCTGCTTTGAAAACAACAAAATAATAAAACTGTTAAGATTCATAACGTGTTTAGGTGCCGCTATGATCAGCAAAACTCTGACCGGCTATGACTTTTTATATACATTTTTATCTATTAATAGTGCCGTTTGCGCTAAAAAATATTACACAACACTCGTCAAGTTAAGTGCTTACGTTAGCAGTCGTTAAGTGCTTACAATAAATCTCAAAAATTGGAAAAGCTGGACCCTTCGAGTTTCTTGAACTTAACTAGTTCTCGATTTCTTACAAGTTATTTATTATTATAGGGTAGCGGGTAGCACTTCCCTACGATCCCGGTAGAGAACAGGCCGCTACAAGGCCTGGCGAACCTTGCCCTTACGTAATCCACTGATTAACTCCCATACCCCATGCCAGGAGAAATCAAGACCCCAAACCCATATCCCTCAAACTCCCAAATATCCACATCTCCATATCCTACCCCTCTACCAACACGCCGTGGCCGCTGGACACGCTGGTGAAGTTTTTGGGCAAACCACATCCAGAAATACATGAAATGTTGATTTCTGAAAAAAGTCACCAGGTGGGTCGAACAAAAAGTTCTAAATCCCACACTGATAAGAAATCAGTCTGCTCCACGGATTATGGGGGGAGCAAGAAATCAACTCTAAAATGAAAAATAAATCAATAAATCCGACCCAAACCGTGCATATACTTACGTATAATATAAGAACAATGAGCACAGAGGAACACCTGGCAGAACTAGAAAAAGAACTTGAAACCTAAAATGGGATATAGTGGGGATATGTGAAACCTATCTTCTAGGAGAAAAATCACAACCCTAAAATCTGGTCAAACACTATATCAGAAAAATTACGACATCGGAAATAAAGAAGGCGGCGGCGTAGCGCGTTTCTAATAAACAAGAAGCACTCACACCTCATTACTAAGTTCGCCTCTATTTCAGATAGGGTCATATATATCATAATAAAAGTAAGTAATCGATACAGTATGCAAATTGTACACGCTTATGCTCGTACAGCTACCGCAAAAGATGGGAAAATAGAAAAACTCTATGAAGATATAGCAAATGCACAACACCAAGAATAATCCTATTGTAACGTTCTTTTTAAAATAATAACAAAAATGCTGTTTAAATCGTCTATTAATAAAGAAATAGCTATTTACACTCGAATGCGGTAAGTCGAACTTTACAGGTCGACAACTTTGTTTAAGGCACGAGCCCGTAGGGCGAGTGCCTTATTAGTTGGAGCCCTGTAAAATGACTTGACGCATGAGATTTGTATAAGATTTTTTGGCCGACAAGTTTTATAGAAAATAAAAAAAAATAATTCAAAACATGCACATAATAGTGTGCTCTTGGATGACATTTGTAGTTTCCAAACGTACAATAGATGGCGCTGCGGCGATTTAAATTAATTAAATTTTAATTTTTTTCTATTAAAGCCCGAAATATTTTTAATAATAACTTAGGTAACATGTATTTTATTACATAAACTTAATTATTACAAGAATAGTTGGTTTCTTAAATATCTCTAATTGCCCAGTGTTTTTTAGTATTTTTACCACATTCGCTTGTCATTTTACGACATCATGCGTAAATATGAAGCTACAGTTGACGTAAACAAAACTGAAACAAACGTTTTAAAATACAGGAGGCCAAAAAGATTATTTACAATGCACTTAATTAAAAACACTCTAACTATAAACTATTTAACGAATTATTATCTAAATGCTAGGTATTTACAAATTTATTTGAGGACTATTTATATAAAAACTATTTATGTATTCACTAATTATCCAGAGTACATTTCAACACGACTCCGGTTAAACATTAACTGCCGTCCTTCTACTCGCGATCTCAATTTATATCTTTCATACGATGACTCATACATCTAGAATGTTCGATGACGTGTTGATGAGTCATACACGCAGCTGCCAATAAGTCACGTCGATGAGGTGTGTCGAGGAGTCATACTTGCACGTGTTATTGATGAGTCATACAGTTGATGACTCATACATCTAGAATGTTTGATGACGTCATATGTGGGTTTACTATTCGTTACACTATTATAAAATTGTCACCGGAGATGTTCTGCTTAAATACATTCTACAAAAAACAAATCCAACGAAAATGGACATGAAAAAGTCCGGACGGCAAAGCTAAAAATGAGATAGACTACATACTCTCTAACAAGCGGAACATATGTCATGATGTAAGTGTCCTAAATCGTTTAGATACCGGTAGTGACCATAGAATGGTAAGAGGTACATTTGTATTCAGGCTACGATTGGAAAGAAATAAATTAATTCGAGCAAAAAGATTTCCGACAGCCGAAGAACTACTACGTCGAAGAACAGATTACCAAAAAGAATTAGATAGTAGATTAAAAAACATGAAAACACAAAACATCGACACGATGACAGAAAACATAACACAAAGTATACAAATATCAACAAAAAAGATATGCACACAAGCGAGACAAAAATAATCTAAACTAAGTCAAACCACGATAAACAAAATAGAACAAAGAAGAAAATGTGACAAGGACAGTAATGAATATAAAGAGCTAAACAAACAAGTGAAAAAACAAATTAGAAAATATATTAGAACATACAATACAGAGCAGAAAATAGCACTATTGAGGAAAATGGAGGCACAAAGGTACTGCGGTCTAAGTTATCGCGAGGAAGAGCAAAGATATTGAAGATAAAAGACGACAAAGGCACTGTAGTCACAAACATGAAAGATATAGCACAAGAAATTCAAAATTTCTATCAAAAATTATATACAACAATGATGCCAGAACAACAAATTCCAGTAGAAAAAATCACAACTGTAGGCTTAGAAAAATTACCAAACTGCAAGTGAAATTCGAAATTCAAATGAAAAACAAAAAAAGCCCGGGCAAAGATCAGGTCACAAGCAAAATGATAAAAGTAGGCGGCGATTCACTGACCTACGCACTTAAGATGCTTTTCAATCGCTGTCTAGTAGAAGGAAAAATCCCAAATGCCTGGAGAAATGCAGAGGTGATTCTGCTGTTTAAAAAGGAAGAAAACACAAATATTGAAAACTACCGTCCTATCAGCCTTCTCTCGCATCTTTATAAACTTCTTTCAAGAATAGTAACTAATAGACTAACGGAGAAACGGGATTCCTACCAGCCACCTAAACAGGCCGGCTTCCGAAAGGGCTACGGTACAATAGATTACCTTCAGACGATTCGAACAGTAATAGAAAAGTGCACAGAATACAACGTTCCCTTGCACATAGCCTTCATAGACTATCTATCATAAGGCGTTTGATTCAATAGAAAAGTGGTCTTTTCTTACAGCTTTAAACAACGCGCGAATCGACTCCAGATACTCCATGATTATTATTAAAGATATATATATATATATATATATATATATATATATATATATATATATATATATATATATATATATATATATATATATACGAAAACTCGACAATTCAAGTTAAGATCAACGATGACCTAAAAACATATAAAATGAGACTGGAAAGAGGAGTTCGTCAAGGAGATATTATATCACCAAAACTCTTTACCTTGGCCCTGGAGAACGTCTTCAAAAGGTTAGATTGTCACGGTTTTGGGCTAAACATAGATGGAAGCTACCTAAATCATCTTCGATTCGCTGATGACGTGGTCCTCATTAGCAACGACATAACTGAACTCGCAACTATGTTAGAGCAATTAAAAACTGCCTACGAAAAAATTGGCTTAACTACAAACTATAATAAAACAAAAATAATAAGTGAAAGTAACGACGTGATTAACATCCAAAATCATTCAATAGAACTCGTCAAAGAATACGTCTATTTAGGACATAACATAACACTTGGCAAGGAAAACCCATCTCTGGAAATTAAGAGGAGGATCGCTTTAACATGAACAGCCTTTGGGAACCTGCGACATATATTAATAAATAAAGAAGTTCCAATCAACCTCAAGAGAAAGGTCTTTAACAGCTGCATCCTTCCAGTAACAACCTATGAGATGGAAACAATGGCCCTAACACAAAAAAGCGCTGAAAAACTAACGTAATGTAAGCATACGGGATAAAATAACAAATACAGAGATAAGGCGAAGAACAAAAACAACAGATGTTATGGAAAGGAACGCAAGACAAAAATGGCAATGGGCAGGACACATCGCACGGAAAGATACAGACAGATGGACATCCAAGGTCACAAGATGGAGACCGAGACAAACCAAGAGAGGCGTCGCGTCGGTAGACCCCAACAGAGGTGGGCTGATGACATCAGAGAAAAAACAGGAAAAAACTGGATCAGATTAGCACAGGACCGACAGACATGGAAAGATACTACTGGAGAGGTTTACGTCCAGGAGTGGACAAACCGAAACTGAGAAAGAAGAAAAGAAGAAGAATTTATTGTTATTTTTTTGCATGTTTTGGATTTGCATTTGGGAGTTGATTTTGGCTTTAGCGTAAGATTTTGAGGGTATATGTGCTTTTCTGAGGTCGGATCCGGTTTCAGCGTCGAAAAATACATCGACATACCATAGTCTCATCCCAGGTCAGAACATTTTTTTTGTGAGGCTGTGCTATTGTACGTTTTTATGCAAGTTGAAACTATTGTTTCAAATCAAAATTGTTTAGTTACAATTACAATAAATAATAATAAATAGATGTTTATAATATAGCTAAAATTAATAAATTTTGTTGGAAATATATTTAATTTTCTGATTCTCTGATCATTAAAATGTTAAATTATATCCACATTCGTGATAGAAAAGTCGAACATGAGTACCTTAATAAATAAATAACAATTTTTCCTATTTTTAATTGGTTTTTGTCTACTATTTTAAGATTTTTATATTTTTTTGAGTATTATAACCACTAATATAAACTTACAACTGCTACAGTACATATCATCAGCTTCAGTCCCTAGACGCTAGTGATAAAACTGATGCACTGATGGAAGTGTCTTGCGTTTATGTATAAGCGTAGTGACAAAAGTTAGACGCTGGGAACTAACAGAGCACTCCTAGTGAATGGCTTTTCTTAAGCGTCTCGACTTTTTAATTTTTGCATTTAAAAATAACAAAATTAAAAAATATAAAAAGTAAGTACTGTTGTTATACACAGCGAAAGCTTCAATATAAGAAAGAATCACGTAAATCTACCCAGTAGAACTCTTAAACGAACTGGAACAAAACTCAGCCTTGTGTTTTAAATATATCAGTAACATTAAGAAATGCTATAAATCAGTAATCCATGAAAAACTGGATTTTGTGAAAAAACATTGTACAAGAAGTTAACTTGACTACGAAGCTACAATTCATTTCTTATATGATCATTAAATGAAATCAAAAGGAGTGACAATATAATAAAATTTATGATTGTAATAATCTGTAGTACCTAATTATATTTTGACTTCGCTTTTATTATGTATAATGCACAACACTCTAAAGTCTCAATGTGCGTGAATTTGTTTAACGGATGTTTTCAGTAAAATACAAAATGGCATTTTGCTATTACTTATGAAACCTTTAGGATTTAATACGACCTCGAAAATTAATACGTACAATATACTTTCATAAAGTAAATTGATGTGTTTAGAGTGGCCATTTTTCTTATTATTGTTTTCAAGTGTACTATTACAGGAAAGCGTTGTAATAAATCTAAAGCTAATACCGCTACAGTAGTACGTTCTAGCGTGTAACGTAATATTACGTAGTCTGTCAGGCAAGTTAAATTCCCTAAGGCTTTCTACGTAGTTTTAGGAAAAGACAGTTTAATTTTTATTCAAATATAATTTGTATTTATTTATCATTACGTTGCTAAACTTGGTATAATTTTAATTAATTAAAATTAATTAAATCATAGTTAGGCAAACAGCAACGTTGATTTCATCATTTCAGTTTAATTACCTAAATGTTTCACTATACCGAAGACAATATTCCTCCTCAAGTTGTTCAGTAAAAACTCTTAAATCTGTCAGCTCGAAGGTGGCGTCTCCTTAATGAAATGCCATAAAATGAGTTGCAAACTTCTTTTATTATCCTTCTTATTACTTTATCCTTCTGGCAGGTAGTACCTTAACTATATATATACTTGGTTATTTTCGACACTTATTAAACTTTCCCTTTCGTCTCTGGTGCTACTCTTAATTTTCCAGGATTCTCGATTGAAATACTCAGTCGTAGTAGGTATCACGAAGAATCTTATCTTTTACAGTATTTTGTTATTTAATTATACGTTGTCAGTCGAGCGATAATTTCAGGAGGCTTTCAGTATTTTAAATTTGAAGAGACAGTGAAGGATTTCCAGTTTGTCTTATACACAAGTAACAGCAGATAATTTAATCAAACAACGTTTTAAGCACTTCCTGTTTTTGACGGTGCTTAAGAGAAATTCAGACGACACTAGATTCGGTATCTACATTTTACGAGGACCTATCCGAATCACGGTAAACAAAATTCTATTTAATCAACTAATGAACAATATAGCTTCCAATTGTCAGTCACATAAATTGTGTAATTAATAATTAAAATCGTGATATTGTAACCCCCAATACCCGTTCGTTTTATTCCGTAAATAAACAAACAAACAAACAGTTGTTGGTAATCTGTCGGAAAATAAATTGATAATGCTCTAATCATACAACGTTTGGATGTTTGAAATGGAATAATAGATAGGTATATACTTAATGCGATGCCGATGGGGTTAGTTGTATATACATATATATTTGTACATACGACATTTGCAAATACACTATATCACTGTTGTCGATTAGAAAATTTCCGCATCACTTACCACCAAAGCATCACTTTACGAATCTCCTTCAAACTTCGACTCTATGGTATAATGGTGACGAAAGTGCTGAAATTTCTAAATAATAATTAAGTACCTCGGGATCCCTTAGTTTCAGCAGAAATACGGCTGTATTAGAGAATTAAACGCTTTCTCAGTGCTTTTCCTGGGTTTGAATTGCAGACGGATCTTTAAACTTAATCCAAGAGTGTGTATTCATCAATTGCTACTGAACTCAAGGCAAAACTTTATATTATATATATAAGTATACTACGTCGTTATTATTAAAGGTGGCGCCCTTAAAGTTTCTTGTTTACTTCTCAACTCGACGGATATACACTTAGCAGCCTTTCCCTCTTTAACGTACGATCCGGGGGGATAGATCTTGTTTTATAAAGCGCGAGAGACGAACACATATGAAAGCTCGTAATTAAATACAAACTCTTCAAGGCTTGCCAATTTGAGATGTCTAAACTTATTACTAAACATAGTTTACAGTACAAGTTAATTTATTATGGAAACAAATTTTCGGTCTCCGTTTCACTTTAGCAAAATTATGTTTGTCAGATCTTTTTAGCGTGTTTCATATTATAACAAATGTCGTTAGTCGATTCGTTAAGTGAGCCAAAATTAATTACAGTATTGCTTTTAGTTTGTATATATAGAAATGTATATAAGTTGTATTTATTACTTACTATCGTATAAACAGGACGAACTTTAATCAGACATAAATTAATTTCCATTCTGTTAAAACAGTTTATGGAACTTTCTAATAAATTCAAATCCTTACAATATATCTACCGTTTTTTTAATCAATAATGCAAATTAAGCTCTCTTTATAAAAAAATACATTTTTTAAAGTAACTACAATTTATTATCAAATCCAAAGGAAATTTAAGTGGAATATTTTATTATATTTATATAAAACTTGCTTAGGTATTTGCGTTGGTTGTCTTATTTTTATTGATTTTAACTTGAGAGGAACATCTTATAAAAATATAACCTTGTACTTATTATAAAAAACTAAAGATACATTTAAAAATAACATTTATTTATAAGAAAATTTCATAAACATGAATATGTTCAAAAAACTACAAGGGTATGTGAAAATAAAAATGCGCGACTCAGTTTTCTTTGTGAATACATTTTCTATTTACAATTTTAGATTTTTATTTTAGCTTTTGTACGTATTATTGAATGTTTTTTTTATGAATAGCTGGAATTTAATAAAAACTTATATTTTGCATTTACCCAACAAAAGCTTCGACGAACGATATAGCAATGCAGTGCTATTAAATTAAAATGAAATATACTCTATTACTCAATATTGCATTTGAAAATAAGCAAGAAAAGCACTGTTAAATGAATTGGATGTTGCAAGTACGTGTGCATTTTACCACGAACAGACGTGGTTTGTTATAAAAAATGCACCTTTGCATTTTTTATTTTACAATAAATGGTATTTTCATTTAAAAAACTCAATTAGTTTTAAATTATCTTCAATTGAGGTGAAAGAGGTTAAACGGATAAGCGCATTTTGAGCGTTAATGATTTGGTGGTTGCATAAACATACAGTAAATGCAATGGTTTGAGCTGATTATTTTAAAATGCAACATAGAGCATATTGCATTTTAATTTAATAGCAGTGTATATGTGTGCAACAACAGTCATAAGTAACTTGTAAATTTGAGGGAAAGTTTCAATAAACTGATTGCAGACCGATCCGAGCAAGTATGATTTCAATAACTTATTTGAAGTTTCAAAATAAACAAAGTTTTAAATACATTCATCCCTGTAAATCACTTTGCTACTTACTACAAAACGTTTTTGGTTTTGCACCGAAAACTTGTTATTAGTTATGGTTTACTGAGTAGTTACAAATATTTCTCGACGTATTTAACAGCTTAAACATTCCTACAACCGTATTTTCTATTCAGCGAAATTAATATTTTTTACTTTAAGAACCTTAAATTAAAAAAACCTACAAAAATTAAAAAACTCTTTTTTTAAGACCACTTTAATTAATCCTGAAATCACTTTTCCTAAAAGTTTTATTTGAAAAATAACTACGAGCACCGTCTCATTGAAGTTCGCACACTTCTATTTCTGTTAAACAGCGCCCAGCAATTTTCGCCATAGATTTTTTTTGGTTTTTCGAAGTAACTATTTCTTGTTGCTAGGGTAAATTATTGACCTTCTATATTATAAGCGATATTGTTTTATTGTTATATTTCGTGGGGTATTTATATCCTATATATTAAAACGAAGTACATCCCACAATCTTTTCCCCAAAGTTTTCTTTGGTCTTCAAGGTGACTCTTATTTATTGTTAAAATAAGGTATTGCTTCTGCACCTATTTTATGACACGTTTTATAAAATTTTATTGAGGCAGGGATCCCTCCTACCGCCTCTTTGCGACCGTAGATTGATCAGAGTCGAAGGGGCGGCGTGAGGAAACCATTCGATAGAATTTCATGAAACTTAACATGGAATAAGTGCAAAGACAGTACTTCACTCTAACAACAAGAAACATCATGCATATATAAAAAAAATGCGGGGAGTTCTTTAATTAACAAAAATAGAGTGTGCGAACTTCAGTAAGACAGGGCTCGTATAGTTAATGAAAAGCACAGCAGGTAGAAAAATACGCCATTCATAGCCTTTACATGATATTTTCCTAAATATGATGATTCGAACAAGTCAAGTAAGTATGATTTTAGTAATTATCGTTGGAAGTTTCAAAATAAACACAGTTTTAAATACATTCTTTCCTGTAAACCATTTTATTACTTATTACTCAAATAGTTACCCGGTATTGCAACCACAACTTTTATTATTTATAGTTTATTGAGTTATTAAACTTTCCTACAGCTGTATTTTCTATACACCGGAATTAATTATTTTTAATTGTAAAAAATAATACGCGTATGTACAATTAATACAACCTAGTTTTTCTATAAGGACATATTGAGACGTAAAGAAAACTCAACAAAGTCGTTAGAAACATATAGCAAAAATATATAGAAATACATATAAATCCGACCTTAACTGATGACTGTAATTGTTAATGCCTTTTAGTTAAATATAATTGCCTCGTTAACGATTGTAATAATTTAATTTTTTGTTTTTGTTTTTGTTGAACTTTTGAGAGACATTCCAAGCAAATGAGCTATAACTGTTATCATATTAATACTCAATTTAATGTTGAAGTAATGCTAATTAACCCGTACATACATACATAATCGTTCCTCTTCTATCTTACGGTACCGAGGTGTCGTGTCAGAAATTCCTCCAATCACGACGATCAGTAGCTAGCCCGTCAGCGCTTCCAATTTATTTTCCTATCTTGTAGAATCTTGGTTACTTCACTATTCCAACTTCTATTAGGCCTCCTCCGTTTTTATTTTTCTTATCTATTGCAATTCTCCATATCGAGGGCATCAGATCAAAGGGGCGTATCCGCCAAAATTTTTATCTTCAATTTTTATGTCGTATTGATTTCTGGTATCGACCTGCGTGTTGTCACAAACGGGCGAATGTTTTGTAAGGCCAGATTAATGCCTTACAAAACATACGCACGTATGTAACAACACGCAGGTCGATACCAGAAATCAATACGACCTAATAAATTGAACATCACACATTTGGCGGATACGCCCCTCTAATCTGATGCCCTCGATATGATGTTTCGTTATGATGTGACCTTTCTGAGCGCTCTCATTAGGCTAAGTAGTTAAAGTTTTCGACTTGCTTCAATTTAATGTTATTTATTTGTTACTTCCAGTTATTCATATCATTGGACCTTAATTCTTCATTCCAAAGCGAAGCATTGTGTTGTAAGTCAGTTTCCTTGTTTGTCATTATCACTAGGTCGTCTGTGTACATCATTTCAGACACATATACTTGCTGTAACTTGTAGACTCCTGTTTTTGTTGTTTTTAATTAATTAATTAATATGATAAACAGAAGTGAGCTCAACACTCCCCTTGTCTGACCCTTGGTTGTGATAAATTTAGTCGAAATTGTTTGATCTTATTATGTTTCTGGTGGTTGAGTATAGACTCTTGATAGCTCTCATCAGGATCTTATTAACTCCTCGCGGATTTAATATTTCCCAGTTTTTGTTTTTACTGGCACAGCTGTCGCATGCTGTACTAAGATCGATAAAGTACAGGTATAATTTGCCGTTGTGAGCTTTAGCCTTTTTTACAGTATTATTTCATATACCTTATCACTACTACTACTCAATATAGATAAACTTCTGTAGTTTGAACAATTCTTAACATCTCCTTTCTTAAAAATCGGTTGTATTATAGCTACAGTATCTCGACGTATACTTCCGGTTCTCCATGCTTGGTTAATTAGTTTGTGCAGACATGCAAATCCTTTGTCCATTTAATGATTTCGATTTTAAGGTTATCGTGTCCCGCGGCCTTTCCGTTTCTTAGTCTTTTGAGAGCTTCGCATACTTCTCCTATTGTTATTACATCGTATATATCTGTTCCATATTCATCACTATTATTCGGTGCCCCTTATTCTATACCTCCCTTAAATATTTTAGAAAAATATTCTCGCCATGTTTCCACAGTTCTTTCACTGTCAGTTATTAGGTTACCATTCTTGTACTGAATGTATTTAACTCCATCCACATTCTCTTTCCTGAAGTTTTTCAGTGTGCGATAAAGGAGTTTTGAATTCCCTTGACTGTTCATATCCATCTTAGTTCCAAGTTTCTTCCACGTTTTTTGTTTGGTCTCATTGACCTTGTTTTTTACTATCTTCCTTTGTTCCTTGTATGTTTGATAAGTTTCGTTTTTCTTTTTGGTTTCGGCCTTAATATCTTCTTTCCACCAGGTACACTCCACACTTCTTCAGCTGTGTTATATATATAGTTGTTTTAAATATTTCCCGCAATACCCATCCATTCCCAATTTAGCTCCCTTCTGAAGGTTGTTGCATATCTAGTTCTCATATCTGGTTGTAACAGCTCATACACTTTTATACTTGGATAGTTGTACAGGATATTTTCTCTCTGGACTATTACAGGTGCCATGATTTCGTAGTATTTCATTTTGATCTGTACTAAGGAGTGATCACTCCCAATTTCTCTACCTTTAAACACTCTTACATCTTACATTTATATCACTAATTTCCTGTCTTCGTTTCCTATTAAGATTAATTAAGATTAGTCAATAGTTATTTCTCACATTAATACTTCCTTGCCCTTTCTTTTTTGTTTCTGTGATACCCAGGAGTTTAAGGTTACTTTTCTCAAACTCTTGTACCAATACATCTCTTTTCCATTCAATCGCTGCACATTACAATTTTCCATATTTCCCTACCTATTTTTACTTTTCCTCTTTCATGGAGCGATTCTTTTATTTCATTATTATGTATGTTTCTTCATGTCCTTTTCCGTTCGTCCTCTAACATCCCAGCCTGCTTTTAATTAGTTTTTTGGATCCTTGCATGGTGAGGTAGTTCTTCTACCCTCTCTTTCAACCCTCAAACGTTTCCCTTTCTCAAGATGCTTATCAGCTTAAACTTTACTACAACTGTATGTTCTATACATTACCGTTACCATACTGAATTAATTATTTTTACTGTAGCCCACATTTTGTAAAATTCCCGGCGAGAAAAAAATAATACGCATATGTATAATGAATACGACGTATTTTTTTCTATAAGAACATTGAGATGCAAAGAAAACTCAAAAAAATCATTGGAAACATAAACATACCTACAGCAGCAAAAAGATATACATTAACGTTTGTTTTTGTTTGTTGAACCTTTGAAAGAGATTCCGCGCAAATGAGCTATAGTTGTTATCACATTAATAATCAATTTGATAATTGTATATTAAATCGAATCGAAATCGTGCAGTTAAAGCGAATTTACCAATCAATACGGGACACCTAGAGCATAATGACCCATTTAGTCGAAGGGATTCTATAACCTCCAGGATACAAAGAACGAGAAAGAGAAGAGTATCTCAGTTTAATAAGTCAACGAAAAAGTGAAGAGTATCTCAATTCAACAATTGATATAATCGCTAGTAAGGGCAATGAGGAAGATGATCTAATAAGTAATCTAATATTAAGGCCTATGGCGGCTGGGCAAAGAAAGGAAGGAAAGATAGATGAAATGGGAAGTAAGGAGAATGAGGATAGAGAAGTACGGGACGGAAATAAGCGAAATAGGGAAGAAACGCCTTCTAAAACAAGTAAAAAAGAAAAGAAGGAAAATATAGGATGTAAAATACCTTGGCAAGCGTTGACGGATCCTGGAGAGGAAAAAGGAACGCATATGCTACTTGAAAAGTACAAGAAACTAATAACTCAAGCAGAAAAAGAGGTAGCTAGTCTGGTTAAAACCCTACAACTAAATACAAAAAAAGAAATCAAGGACAGCACTTTCAAGCTACAGAGAATACTAACTCAACTCAGTTCAAAACACATTGTAGGTTTTCTGGATGACCTGTCATCTAAAATTAAGAATATTGCACCAAAATGCAACTGCAACGAAGGAAGATCTTGCAATAATGAAACACAAGGAATAGAATTATATCCCATCCAAGAAAGAGGAATTGCTATAAAAGAAAAACTAAATACTGCGATAAGAAAAGAGGAAGTGATGGAGATCCTAATTGAAGAGTGGCCGGAGATGGTATTTGAAAGAACAAAGATAACGTACGGTAATATCTTAAAGCCGACGAGTAATAGCAATAAAGTGCTTTTCCTGAGTATGGAAAATCAAGGGGAACTACCAATAACGAAAAAACTAATGGAACAACAGCCACAGCTAAGTACTTCGCTGGTTAAAGGGTTAGTTAAACCTGGAAAAGTATTATGTAACATAAGTAAAGATGAGATCCAAACGGAGGAAGAAGTTATTGAAGGGAAGGAAAAATATATTTTCCTTGCTGGCTTCAATGAAAAAGGAGAAACCAAAGAACACTTAGATCAAATGTACGAAGCCATGTCGAAAATAAAAACAACTAGGGAAACCTCGTCAAGACATGACGGTCAAAAGCATTGAAGGATTTCCCTATATACAACCTTCGATGTGTGATTACAATCCTTTGGATTTTCGTGAGTGATTATTTAAATAAACGCAACCAAACATAACCAGTTGAAAATTATTAAGCCTAGCAATACTCTCTCCCAGCTTACCATCCTCTCTTCCAACATATATTCCTCTCTGGCTTACCCATCCCCGCCAGTTTATTCTACATACATCATACGGAAATTCTACCTTACGAAATAATAAGAATAAAATAAAAAATCGATCTTGTTTAAAACATTCTTGAAAACGTCTATTAGTACATATTTCAAAAACATGACAAACATAGTCATCAGCTATTATTTGTATAATAATTCGTCTGTTGTCCATAATTTTGTTTTGTCTACGTAACCTAACAATTCTTTAAACATTAACCGCTTATTAATGATTGAAGTGGCCTGCTGCATCACCCTTTTATATTTATAAGCGGGAGTACTTACGAAACTCACCACCGTAAAAAGTGGTTCCAGAATTATGGAAAAGAGCGAATTTGGTTCTCTTGGATAAGCCAAAAAAACAGATGATACAGACCTATCTGTTTGTTAGATAACATAGGAAAGTTATTAGAACACCTAATAGCTAAAAGAATAAACGAAGAGCTTAAGAACAAAGAGGATCTATCTGAAAATCAATATGGCTTTAGGAAGAATTGTTCGACGATAGACGCAAAGATGAGGATAATAAATAAAAAGAAAAAATCTGTGTATACTTATCACGCTTGATATTGCAAATGCCTTCAACTCGTAAGATGGGACATCATTATGGAAACACTTTAGAAAAGAAATCTAAGCTACTTAAAGCATAGGAAACCACGTGTAGGAAATAAAGGAATAAACATTACAATGGGAGTACCGCAAGGATCTGTACTCGGACCACTCCTCTGGAATATCTTCTATGGATAGGTTATTAGAATTGAAGTGCCTAGCGGAGTAGAAGTAATAGGATATGCGGATGATACTGCTATACTGGTAGAAGCAAAACATGAAGCAGCGATAATAGCCAAGGCAAATGCGGTTCTACAAAGTGTAACAAGAGAGATTGAGAAGAGGGGGCTTCATTAGCAGCTGAAAAAGCAGAAGTGGTGATACTGGAAGGAAGATGGAAATTTACGAAGATAGAACTGGACTTGGATGACGTACAGATAAACAGCAAACAGTGCACTAAGTATCTTGGGGTAACCTTCAGTAGAAACAATAAAATGAAAAACCATGTGATGAACATATCTAAAAAAGTAAATTAATGCCAAATATCGGCGGGCCAAAAGCAAGTAGAAGGAAGGTTCTGGCTTCTGTCGTACATTCTATGCTATTGCGCGCATTACCAATATGGGGATCAGCATTGAAAAGAAAAAATACAGGAATTATACTGGATAGAATACAAAGACGTGCAGCCATAAGAGTCTGCAGTGCGTATCGCACAATATCAACAGATGCAGTCCTGGTAATTTCGGGTATTATGCCAATTGATCTACAAGTAACCGAACGAGAAATATTGTACACGAAAGATAGGAAAGAAATAAAGGATAGTATCCTTAGAAAATGTATAAACAGATGGGCAAGAGAAGATGGAAAGGCAATGTGGTGCAAGAAGGTAACAAGGGACCTAGGAAGATGGTTAAGTAGGAAACGGAGAAGTGGATTACCAACTGACACAATTTCTAAGTGGACACGGATGTTTTAACGAATATCTTCAAAGATTCAAAATAAGAGAAAGTGGGGCATGCCTGTACTGTAGAGAAATAGATACGGCAGATCATACAATTTCAAATTGTAGAAAATGGACAGAAATAAGAAATAGAACAATAGAAAAACTGGGACAAGAATTAACGACAGGAAATATAATAGACACAATGTAAGAAAGCGAAGACAAATGGAATACTGTGGCACACATGATACGAAAAATCGTGACTATCAAAGAGAGAGAACAGAAAAATGTAGAAGTTAGCCCGTAAAAAAACGCAAGAGACGGCAAGAAGTGTAGCATCCATCCGAAGTAATACCATTGGTAGTTCCAGATAGATAGAGGAGAGGTTTTTATTACGTGGAAATCGTACATGCCTAACAGTATGGGCTGTCAGGTATCTTTTAAAGATTTTTTTCTTCTTATTAAAATAATAAAAAAAAATTAAATCAGTCATTTAATATTGAAGTAATATTAATTAACTCGTTTTTAATTATTTTATTGGCATACAAGTATTTTAAATCACCGTCTAGGACTTTTCAATAACTCAAACATATTGCTGATAATAATATACGAGCTCGTATAGTATAACGTAACTAATTGATCTTAATTAATGATTATTTAATAACTAAATAATATAATTCGATAAAAGTGATTTACTATAAACACCATAAAGTGCACATCATATAATATTAGTTAGTGAATTATATTCGGTGCTTAACTGTATTGCTACTTATAATACTAAATAATGTGTTTATAAAAAGAATTTACCCAATTATTAAACAACCCAAAATTAAAAACTATCTGAATTTTCTAAAATTTCCACAATATTTTAATCCTGAAAAACTCGACAAAAATCATTAAAATAACCAATATTTTTAACATTTATAATTGATTTCTGAAGGACACATTTAAAATTAAGGAATTTTAAAAATGAGGTACAAATGTACCTAAAAATATTACTTATTTTAATGATTTTCGTTGATTTTTTAAGGTACCTTAACAATAATGTAAAAATGTTAAAGATATTGCTTATTTTAATAACTTTTGTGAAATTCTTGCAAATCTATTTGTGTCAGTTTAAGAAAATGAAAATCTTTTTAAAACTTTGTATATTTAAAAATTGTGTAAATTCCTTTTAAACCGAATCTAATTTTATTCCGATCGGTACTTTCACTAACGACTTGAATAATTACATTTGCGTCAATATTATTGGAAAATTAGATATTCAATTATAATTTTTAAATCACATTTAGCACATTTTGAAAAGACTTTCATTAATTCATAAATATTAAAGGTACAGACAACTCTTAACATTTATGAACCAATTGATTTCCTCACGCTACAGAATATCAAACGCTTTATAGGATAGTAAGATATAACGTGAATTATTATTATTATTATTAATAATAATCAATACTATTACTTATATATGCGAGATAATTATTCATTTAATTATTATTAAAATAAAAATTGGCGAATTTTAAATTAAAAAACCAATTTTGAATGTTCAATTTCGTTTTTGTATAACAATAAGTTTAGTTTGCAAATTTAGTTTGGGAACATATAAACTAATTGTAACGATGACGTTTCCTTCTTCAGCTAGGATATTTATTGTTAGTTAAGTTATGGCCACTAGTAATGTTTGTTTAGCAAAGCAAAAGTTTCTTATTTATACGATAAGTTTTAGAAAGGATTTATTATGCTTATTAATTACTTTAGCGAAATGCGTGTGCGTGCTAGTATAAACCCTTATGATAATAATTGTTAAAACTTCTGTTAATGCTTTCAAGTAATGCTACATTACTTTACTGTTAGTTTAGGACATTGAAAGTGACTTATTATTGAAATAATTAGTCAGATGACCACTGAAAAATCTATGTATGTAATGCAAACATTATAAAAGTGTGCAATCCTTAAAACTAGCGTTGCCTACGTGGGAAAGGAAGGTACTTCAGTATAAAATTGGGCCTAATGAGAAAACTTAATTTAGTTGTTTAGTCACTTGCCTTCCTTTTGCCTTGGACCTCGATAGCTCAAATGAAAGGTGATTAGTTGAAATTACATGGGAGTCATTTGCATATTTGTTGTGACACGAAATCAAGATTCGATATTTGTTACGCTCAAAAACCTCCCTTTCTTTAATTCCAGGATTTCATTTTTCTATTAAAACTTTCCTTTAAATTAGGCAATCCAGAATTCAAATCATAATGTTTTTAGAAAGCGTAAGACATTATAAGCAAACCATCTTGTCGATATAATTTTATCATTTCATTCCAGGTGACTGGTACACTAATTTTGCTTTAAATACTTTAAATAGTACACTAAGGGCGGGTTGTATAAACACAACTTAACTTTAAACTAGGATGAATATCCTAGACAACGATTGTTCTGACAATCGTTACTGCAGCAACTAAGCCAAGTTTAAAGTTAAACCACATCTATACAACTCGCCCTTAAGTCTAGTGCTTTTACTTTTAAATAAATGATGCTTGTTTCAGTTTCATTTGAGCACATGGAAACCCAATCCTTCAGTACATTAGAAAGCTGGGATACTACACTAATCAGGGAAATTAATTTTAGCAATCCCATAAAAGTATTTGGCTCATCATCACCAATGCTCCCGAAACCCGAGGTCAATATTCAAATGTTTTAGTGGTATGCGCCTTAAGTTACCTTAACCTAGTAATAATTATATTATTGAAAATAAACGTTAACCTTTAAGTGAGTTTAAAATAAAACAATCGCCTGTGATTTGATAGAAGCTTATTTTAATAGCTGTTTATTTTTGTTTATTGTTTCCAGCCTTATTTTGTGGAACTCCATAATCATGAAATAAATAAAGATTATTAAAAGTTTCACAGTTTTATTAAAATATACCTGACAATATTGTTTCGACAGCTATGCTGTCATTATCAAAGGTA
Organism: Agrypnus murinus; assembly: GCA_929113105.1. Lineage (NCBI taxonomy): Eukaryota > Metazoa > Arthropoda > Insecta > Coleoptera > Elateridae > Agrypnus > Agrypnus murinus. The sequence goes on along the minus strand of OV816026.1, from coordinate 170,641,250 downwards.
ATATAATTATAAACAAACACGTCACTAAGGTAGATACAAAATAGGTAACTAGATAAAATAATAATAATAATCATAATTAAACATCTGATACTTCCAGTAACGGAGAATTACTGAGCTCAAGTTGTTCATTCATTAAAGGTACCCTGAGTTTGTGTTTGTATATCCCAAAGGCTTCTAAAATGTCTAATTTGCGTCTGTTATTACAAAAATGTAGGAATTTAATATTAATTTGAGGAGTCATTGTGTGATTTTGTTCTAAAAGGTGTTTGGCGTAATTCGATTTTCAGGATGTTTATTTTTGTAATGACGTACGTGTTCTTTATATCTTATGTCAAAATTTCGAAGTGTTTGCCCAATATATACCGAACTACAAAAAGAACAATTTAAACGGTAAATGCCCGATTTCATGATATCATGTGTTCTGTCTTTAGCATTAAATAAAAATGAAAAAGTGTTAGTGTTGGTTTTAAATGTTATTTTATAATTGTTGGTTTTTCTTAGTATATGCGCAATTTTTTCTGATATTTTGCCAAAATATGGTATAGATATGTAATTTGTGTCTTCTGTTTGATTGTCAATGGGATATATTCTTTTGATAGCTAACCTATAATCTTTTTGTTTAATTAAAGTGTCAATCATGTTCGGATTATAATGATTTGCATGTGCTAGTTGTTTAATGGTTGATATCTCTTTGATAAAATCTGATTTTGTTAGTGGAATAGTTAAAGCTCTGTGTACTAATGATCTGTATGCTGCTATTTTATGTGTATTGTGGTGACAAGCTTCATTTGGTATTGTTATGTCTGTTTGTGTTGGTTTTCTGTATATGGAAAATTCAAAAGATTGTCTGCGTTAATCTTGATATTTAAGTCTAGAAAGTTTATAGCCCTGTTTTGTTCTGTTTCTAGTGTAAATTTTATATTAGAACAAAATCACACAATGACTCCTCAAAATAATATTAAATTCCTACATTTTTGTAATAACAAACGCAAATTAGACATTTTAGAAGCCTTTGAGATATACAAACACAAACTCAGGGTACCTTTAATGAATGAACAACTTGAGCTCAGTAATTCTCCGTTACTGGAAGTATTAGATGTTTAATTATGATTATTATTATTATTTTATCTAGTTACCTATTTTGTATCTACCTTAGCGACGTGTTTGTTTATAATTATATTACCTTTGATAATGACAGCATAGCTGTCGAAACAATATTGTCAGGTATATTTTAATAAAACTGTGAAACTTTTAATAATCTTTATTTATTTCATGAAGCTGTTTATTTAATAGGTTAGAGAAAATTTAATAATTGTCAGTTCAAAATGACGTCTATTTGTATTTTTTTTGTAAGCCTTGAGCGCTCACAATACTATATAATATGTTACAACATTGTCAATTTATTCAATAGGTTATAAATAGTTAATCTTAAATAATTAATATTAAGAAAAAGTTAATCTTGAGAATCAGTGGCGCCGGTATCTATTCATAGAGTTGCATACTGTCTATGTAAGATGATCATAGCAAAAATATTGTAATGAAAACATATTAAAGAGAAATTAGGGCAATAATATTGCAAAGAACCTAGTTTAAAATTCCTCAATCTTGAAACAAATCTTTAAGGAACAGCAAACCAGCTATGTGTGCTTCAAGGCAATTGGGTTTAATTAGCAAAGATATCTACTGCAAAATATAAAAAAATATTTTCTAATTTTATTAACCTATTTCTTCTGAAAACTTTCCAAATTTATAATCCTGCAGGCATCTTAAAATAATGATACAAAAGATTAAGAAATCTAAATTAAAATAAGTACAAACGTCCTTTATACATATGAAATGACGCATTTATAAAGCTATTATGGTCTATCAATAAAGGCATTAAATCGTTTCTCTTATTTTGCTTCATTACTGGTGATTATCAAAGTAGCCGTAATTTGCAAGTGAATTACGCTCGCGATGAAATTAGAGGATTTAGTGAAAATAACCAGAAACTAGTGCCAATGCATTCAGTTGTAAGTGCAGTTGATCTGGATGTTAATGGTATTGAAGAGATACAGCCCACATTTTCTAAATAGTTGTTCTTCAGACTTAAATTATCGGATTTATGTAGGTACATAGATTGATTGCAGGATTTTCCGCAATAAGTTGAAATGTTATTTAGTTTGCCAATATCTCGTACTCTCTTATTAGCCGATTAATATTAAAAATAAAAAGATAACACATAATAAATAAGATAATTCGCTTGATGCCTACGGATATTTAAATAAAATCCAACCTCGCTAAAGTTAAAAAGCTTTTGTTGAATTAAAATTAATAATAAACTCCATAATTGTAAATTTTTGAATATAATCAAAACAGCAACATAAATAAGGTATTCATTAACACTATAGTGTCATACTATTTAATAAAGCATTAATTATGGACGAAACTATCCAGTGGATGGGTAGTTCACTTTGGTGGTTAGCTTGAAAATTTATCATTTCATCAAAGCCTAGCTTGCTCCTGGGAAAATTAACAGTAATAGTTAACTCAATTATATACTACACAAAATAAAGAGGAAAATTTGTTAGTTAATATACAAAGCGCTCTCGAAATAACACACTAATTATTTTATGTGTATAGTGTATTAAAAAATTAATTTATAATTTTGTGAAGGTAATTGACGGATTTCCCAATTTTTACAAATAGGATAATTGTATTTTCAAATTATGACTAACAATAACAGTTAGAAAATAGTCATTATAGACTAACTCTCAACTAATTTTTTGTTTGATAGCCCGGAAGTGACTATAAAAAAAGTATATATCAAAATTAACTGCTAGGTATATGCTTCTGCAAAATTTTTTATTATGTTGATTGGAGCAAAAATAAAATTAAGAAAAATTTTAAAATATTGTTATCAATAAAAACATACTGTTTACAAAATGATGTGAATGTTAAAGTTATGAACAAAAAATACTAAATAAAATATAAAAACACGAAAAGACTGAATCTAGATTACAAATGAACAATTTATTGACGTTTATATTACTAGTATTACCCCCGTTGAAAAATCAACGGACTCGTCTTTGGTCGTTTCAACTATCAATGCAGGAAGAAAGAGATCGATTTAATTTTTCGGTAATTTCAGTATTTCTTTACCTTTAGAAGTACTTCAAGTATAATCTGAAAAATTTGAAAATTGTAGCTTACGTCATTCAAGAGATATATAGCCATAATGATTTTTGAAAAATGTCTCTCCCTGCGACCCCTTTGGGTTTTTTGTGAGTAAAAATATACGCAGTAGAATTTCAGCTTACTAAGTCTTCCAGTTTTCGAGATATTTTTCGGTGGACATCGAAGATCTTGGGACACGGAACATATTTTGGGGGGAAATTTTTTGAAAAATAATTGTTTTAAATAAATAATAATTAAACAAACATTGTTTGTTCTTATCCTATGTATATTTATTTATAAATGTTATTTATTGCACAATATTTAATAAACATCAACTATTTTTACATTCAAAATTTATTTAACTATAATACTAAAGCATATAAGATTAAAAAACTTCGGGGGGGGGGGATTTCCCACATATCCCCCCCCCGTGGATCCGTGCCTGAGTAAAGAATATATGGGTTATCAAATCGAATCAGTTCGCCGCATTATCATAATCTGGTTGTTGAAGTACATATAAAATCCTTTGTTTTCTTCAGAAAAATGGTCTTAAGAACCCATAATCGGAACTTTGATTGAGTAGTTGTTACGTAACTATAACTAAATTATGTAGTTGTTTCTACTATTTATTGGACTATGTAGTTCCATCACTTTCTGAGTAACTTTTAAAATATGTGGAACGGTATTGCCGCTTAGTATAATTACTTTAAAGTTGTTGCAACTTCAAAGTGGTATTGTAGCAGAAACTTGCCCAAACCTACTTTAAAGTTTTTAAAACTTTAAAGTAGTACTGAGAGTTCCTGCCACCTGTCTGAAGCCATTTCTTAACCCTTTAAAGTAACGGAACCTTACAAAGTAACTTACGTTTTTTACTACCCAGGAAAAACACTTTAAAGTGCTTTTTACTACTTGTTTTGCATCAGCATCTTTATAAAAATTCCAGTTACTAATAAAATTTAATATGAAGTGACACTAACTTCTATTAGGCAATCCAAACCAATATGGTTGCTGTGGTCAACATTCCCGTCAGCGCCATGAAGTCACCATTTGACAGACTATTCGATTACCTAGCCACTACGGGCAATTATTTCCATCGGGGGGCACAAAAACATCATTTGATTGGTAGATGGATTGCCTAATAGAGGCATATCTGCTGTAAGTTAGTTTGGAAATTGGAGGTTAATGCATTGCATGGTAGAGTTTGGTTATGGGTTATTGCACTGGTTGTAGTTGGGGGCAATACAAAATAATATTTTATTATTTACTATCTAATTATTATGTAGTAGCAGTATAAAAAATATAATGTTCATGTTCATGGTTAAATGTGAGGTTAAACTTAAAACGTTTTTAAAGTTCCAATGGGAACTCTGCAGTGTCATTAGGAGCTGGAAAGTGGTTACGAAAATGTTGACGTCGTTTTATCGTAAGAGTCACTTGAAAGTTCCAGAATTTTTATTTCATTTTATACTTCGTAGTAACAACAACCTTGAAATAGAATTTGTTTAGTTCCCGTTACTATTACTTAAGTAACACAAACTTTAGACACGTATTTTACAGTGAATACTACTTGAAAGTGATTTTTAGTAAACTACTCTATATTTACTTGTAAAATGTTGAAGATGCAATTTTTTATTATTGTTAATAGATGTTTTACTATAACTATAAATTGGTGCCAAATTGTGCCCTAGGAATAATATCAAAATTGTTTCTATCATGTAAATTAACTTATAAATATTTGTCATATTTTATTAAAGGCAGTTTTTATTAAAAAATATATTTAAAAATTTAAGTTGTTATTTTCCGATCTATCATTATCACATTTAACAGAAAAGTTGCGATGGTTTATAATTTTGGTATATTGGAATGACAAAATAATCAAACATTTCATCTCTCCTTGTATTATTAAGTACGTATTACAAAGAAAATAGTAATCCATTTAGTGACACTATCGCAGCATTAGTATAGAAAATGATAATATAATATTTTTTAAGTTGCAAGAGAAGGAGAGGACAACACGCGACACGACGTGTCAAAGAGAAAGGAAGTATCACAAAAGTAGCAATTACTACGCCGCCACGTTCTCGCTACGTAGCCTAAATGTAACCGAAATGTAAGTGGACAAGTTTCGGATAGGACACTGCAACCTACATATTTACTACCCAAGAATTGTTCGCCATTTTGGTTCCAGGCACGTAATAAAGCCGTAGCAATTACGTGCTTGTTACTAGTGGCACAAACTTAATAATTCCACCTGGTACGTGGCGATGACTAAAATGCTGCTTGTGATGCGATGCTCTAAAAAAGCAAATAAAAGCCCCATAGGCCCGCCCCAAGTCCGGACCTGCATACAGATTCTCCTTATTCAGACAAGGTAAACATTTACCAGTTAAGTCTAGTCACCTGCATTAAGAGTAATGCACGCTTTTAGCCTCCTTGATGCATAGTTGGGTAGTTAAAATTAAAGCATCTCTTCTTTTCCATCATCTGAATTCTAGATGTATGCGACTTCTGAAAAAAGTTTTTATTTAATAAACTTTCTAAGTGTATTTACTATTAGGCCAGTAAAATTAGACCCGATTGGGACCGTTGGTGGAAATAAATGTTGGAAAGCGGGAGATCGACGCGAGCTTACCTGAGGGCATCAAAAGCAATACGAAATCTTCGGACCTTTTTTAGTTTTTCGCTTATAACTTCAAAGCGGTGCTTTCGAACGAAAAAGTCACTATTACAAGAATTAAAGAGCATTAAATTCTGCGTCGGATGAGTATCCAATACTTTAAATTGTGTTCAGTGGTATGGTCGAAAGATAAAGGTTAATTTATTTTGTTTAATTAATATTTTACATTAAATTATATTTCGAATGGAAATCCATCTAGAAAAAAAACTAAGGTCAGACCCGTGGAATTGAACCCGGATCGCTCGGTTAGTAGCTACAGCGTAACCATTGAGCTACCGAGACGCCTTTCAATAATGTTCTTTTTTCATTATATAAAGTTACAATGATTGTTATTCAATTAAAACGTAAAATTAATTAATGTTTTACATTATTATATAATTTTTAATGTAATGTTATTTATTATTATTGCTAAATTACAATAAAAAGATTGAAAACATTTATAATTTGCTACATAATGCGAGAATATTTGACATTTTGCGCAGAGGTTAATAACCTTGACAATTGAATTGCGATTTTTGTACATATAAATTATTTTTTGAAAACGAGTACATACGTATGATTATTTAGCTGTAAGTACTAAATAGTAGATTGACTGAAATTATACAAATTGTAAACGTATTAGTACTATTGTCTTTACAAATTTAATGTTTACTTTTGTCGTTTTTAAAATTCTAGATGTATCATGAGTGAATCCGATGAAGGAAAATTGGGGTGTACACTCGTACACCTCCAAACATCGTGGAAGCGGCTCACATTACATCTCTTAATTTATTGCCAAATACTTCACGTAAAAAATATGAATACGAGTATAAATTCTAGATTAAATAAATTTCTTAGCTGTTGGTGGTTTATTACTTTTGTTGTTGTCGTAGATAAAGTATAGTGTGTAACGCGTGCAAAAACACCAATTTCTCACTCGTGTGATTGCGGCATTCGATTACGTCTCATGCCGCAAAATCTTCACACTCGTGAGAAATTGGCACTTTTCTGCACTTGTAACACAATATACTATTTTCGAAATGATTGAGCGACCACTACTGCAGCACTTCATATGGATTGATCCCAATTGCTGTGATGGGGGAATGACAAAGAAATAGTCATTAGTTTAATCCCGCAACCTCTACAATATCAAAGCTTAGGTATTTCTCGACTTATATTAACAATCAGAATGAGTCCAACGGGTTTTTTTATACGGAAAGCCTCTGGGCGTCCGATCTGACGGAAAATCGAAAATTTGTAAAATTGTCGTTTTTGACCGTCGATTTCGACCATACCACTGAACCGAATTTAAAGTGTTGGAACTCATCCAACGCAGAATTTAATGCTCTTTAATTCTTGGAATAGTGAAGTTGTCGTTGGAAAGCACTGCTTTAAAGTTATAAGCGAAAAACTAAAAAAGATCCGAAGATTTCGTGGTTCTTTTGATGCCCTCAGGTAAGCTCGCGTCGAAGGACCGTGCAAACCTAGGATACTTATTTTTGACGTCAACTGAAGCGATCGAAACGATCTCCCACTTTCCAACATTTATTTCCACCAACGGATTCTATTTTACTTTCATCATCAAATAGCCATTAGTATGTAAAAAATCTCAAAAATAAAGAAGCTGTAAATAAAAATTCGCTTCGAACTTTCAGTTCTTTATGAGAAAATCAGAAATTTATAAGATCAACTCCAAGTACAAGGAATATGTTTTTTTGCCCCAGTTACAAAATTAAATTTAGGTAGGCGAGCACGTTTGTTTTTGAGCAACTGTTCGATTTAATTTACAAGTTTACCTTTCGAAACAAACGAAGTTAGTCTTCACTATTTTTCTGTCACGTTTAGCGTTTCTTACTGTTTGTTAAGAGAAATGATACTCTACTATTATTGACATACAATTAACGTTAAATGTCCAGCACTATTTGAAATATGATGACTATGAGTGCCGTGTTTTATGTTTCGCAGAATAAAATCTAAAACTACTTTTCGATTCTAACAGGAAAATAGACACATCAGAAGTTGTCTGTTATATAATGTTAAAAATGAAATAAATAGCGATATGCTCGACTACATTGCCGTTCTCTGTTACAAAAACATCTTAAATCAGACAAAAAGAAATCTAGTCGTTTATGTAAACAGTATTTAAATTTTTTTGACAGCGTCATGTTGCTTTATATGTGTCAGTCAGTCGTTTTTCTTGAAAATGTCATTGGAAAACACGAACACACGTAACATCCCATCGTACAGCAGTTTTCCGCATTCCGCAGAGAGCACAAATCGCCTGCTGGAGACGAGTAGCGACACGGTAGTAAAGAAATCATCGATTAGCTCAACCATACCGCCCACGTTATTCTACACAGGCATCCCTGAAGCACCCCCAGTTACCCCTATAACCCTTACCGCAGTTAACTCGACAGTTTGCCGAATTTGTCACACAAATACGGCAAACGAGAATCTAATATCGCCCTGTAATTGCAAAGGATCATTAGCTTACGTTCATCTGTCATGTTTGGAAAGGTGGTTGAATCAATCGAGCAGGAATTATTGCGAATTATGTATGTATCACTATAATGCCATACAGACGCAACGTTATGGTTTATGGGAAGGTATTTTAATGTGGACGAGGCATCCAAGAAATAGGACGCACGTACAATCAGATATACTAATATCAATATTGCTTACAATTGTGACGGTGGGCCTTGTGACCGTTTGCCTGTTGGGGATGCAATATTTTGTTATCGAGGGCAGAAAACTAGGCATATCAAAAGCCTGGACAAAAGGTGCTATTTGTTTTTTCTTAGCAATTGTCGTCACAGGATATCTAATCACTTTGTATTTACTCATCAAAGACCAAGTTGTCCCTTGGTATAATTGGTGGAAAAACACTGTTGATGTACGACTCACTCTAACCCCTTCTGTCATGCAGGACAATACAATTATTTCCAGGCAGTTAAATGAAACGGCTGTTTAGATAACAGTGTCGTGTATTGGCAACATTTACTTGTAAATGTAGTTGGATATTATTCTTGAAATACAACAAATTCTTTACTGAAAAGTTTTGTTATGCAACGACCATGTATGATTCACTTGACAAACTTCGAATAATATACTTAACGTGGCATGTAACTTTTATGTAATTTAATAAGGAGGCTTGCGTTGCATGACTTTATGAAGATTTACTAAAATAGCTTTAGGAACTTATAGAACTTTCGTGTTTCATATTTCTTATAGTTGGTTCATGTTATATGCATTTTCATAGCGTCTAAAATGCATTATATAACAATAACCTTTACACATATAGGCTAATTTAATGTTCCCAAACCACTTATGTGTATTAAATCTAATAATCTTAAAAATTAATGTAAATACTTGTTTTTTGTATAACATAAAGTTGAAATAAAAAAAGATAATAAGTTTTACTAATATAGTTTTATAAATAAGTTTTGTTTCTAATATCAAACCTCTATTTACAAACTTTGAGATTGGTGTATCCACAATTGGGGGAAATAATTCGCCACAAAGATATTGTGCAGTAAGCTAAAGATTAACCACCATAAGATAACTTTATCCCCACGTTCCTTCCAGGAGGAAGTAATTGAGATACGCTCAATCAGCGCGTAATTGCAATGCCATTGCTTCCAGTTACTCACTGGTCGAAGCGAGGTTGCCTATCCACCCTCTACTAGCTCACCAGGCTAGTGCCGGAGCAATTACAGGGAATGTACGAGAATGACAGCGGAATACTAGCTCCATAAAAGACCCAGCCTTCAGGTAAGAATCAAACCACCTACACCGTACTCTCTTATTTGCGGAGCTCTCTCCGCAATGTTTTAGAGTCATCGTCGAGAAACACTTACATGTAACTCTACCACGCATTACATTCTGATTGGGTCATCCGTTACCCAGACAAGCCTGGGATTGGGTAGACAACAACCAGTTCTAAGGGTGAACGCCGTGTGGCCTGCCCATAAGCTAGCGTTGGATCCTAGTGCGCCCCGACACCTCTAACGACTGCCCAAACCTCTGTCTTGTGGGCTAGTATCGGATACTAGAGGAGTCCGACACCTCGAATGACTGTTTGTCCGTTCACCCTGTTCACCATGGTTAACACAGGAGACACGACTATAGACGTAGCCTCAATTAAGCATACTGAATGCAATAACGCTGAATCATCAGACTCTGAATTATTATACAAACGCTAATGTAAATTCTTATATTTTACAGGGCTTTACACTTTTAGTAGTCGATAAAAGAGTTACTGAACAGAAAGGCATAGGTGAGTCCAAGATTATATTAAACCCTGAGTAGAGGTAAAACTGCAATAGCCAACTCCGAATTGTTATGCAAATACTAACGTTGACCCCTGTGTTTCGAAGAATTCCGGAATATCAAATAAGAGATTTAAACATCCCTTCTGAATGTGATGAGCATAAACAGCACAACTTTATTTATCTACTTACAGTAATTATAAGTTTAACAATGTCTAGTCTAAGGTAGAAAAGATTTTTAGTGAAGTCACAAAGTTTTTGAAGCAAGTTGGAGGTTGGGATTCTTACTGAAAATCTCCAGTTTCCAAATTGAATTTTCATTTCAACAGCGTATCCAAAATGCAGGTTACCTGCAACTCAAATACAACCCACAATATCATTTATTTCCATTCAATCTTTTTCTCAACCCCAGAAAATAATTTTGATGTGGAAAATTGATAATTCATTGGGCACTGATATAATTTGTCATAATGCTTACTTGGTTATTTATTCCCTTTAGTTTGATACAATCCACCACCGTTATACACGAGGTTGGTAGTACCCATTATTTTTTTAAATCAAGTGCGCGAATGGCGCTTATCTACGGCGCCTTGATAACCATGGGCAGTATATCTTCTGAGCAACAGTTCCAATTCCCACTCCTATTGTTTCAAGCGAATAACTCTGCTTTTGCAGAAAGTTCCACGCTAAGCACACGTGTCTGCAAGTACCACGCGAGTGAAAGCCTATGTACGCAGCTTAGAATAATTCTCAGCCCATCCTGCTATAGATAGCACTAATCTACCAAGCAACTGACTCCTTGGTAAATACAGCATATATATTGCGGTGATATTAGATCACCTCATTGAAAATTTTATTAACGATAGATCGGAAACGTGAAAACAAATATTTCACATATCAGATTTAAATCAAAAGAGGGACATGCTAAGTGATAGGCATAATTAATATAAAGGTTGCACATAGGGTCACAGTTAGGCTCATCAATATTTAAAATAGAAATTAAGAATAAAAATTCCATGCAAACATAACCTAAGTTTCATATGCATATAAAAAGGTTTCATTTTTAGAAAAAGGATATCAATCATTTAGATTGTTTTATCATAATACGTACATGTTTATACAACCCAAGTTATACATTGGGATGGGTTTTTCATTTGTAGAGAAGAAGTAATCTTCTTGTTTAAATTTAGAGGCTAAGATCTTTAACGTAGGGTGAATTTTTCTATGTTCCAAGAGACCAACTTAGTTTCGCGCTGTCAGTTTACTGAAAACAGATAATTGAGGTTAATCTTGTTATGACTTATATAGTACAATTAGTCTTTAAACTTTGTTACAAGAATCCTGACCATTTTCATTATTGAAGGTTTAAATCTTGTCGTTATGCTTTATTTTGACGATTATTAACTCTTATACTGTTTTTTCTCACCATTGTTTTTATGTAAACACTTGGAGAACTGTATGCTGGACAATTTGATCGTAAAGTGATTTTATTTGAATCAATATTTAAGGTGGAACTTGCAAATGCATCAATTGGTTGATTCGATGTCGTATCGGACTGAAAAATTATGTTTGTTGTAAATTGTAAAGATGTTCCTGTGGAAAATTTATATGTATTAGTTATATTGTGTGATCATGCATCTATTTTCTAAAGGATAAACCTGTTTTATTTCAATTTTGTATGTAATTAAGCTATAACGAGATTTGTACATTGTCAATCGTTTTTGTCTTGCATCTTTGTTGCGATGCATTTTAGGATACAAGTGTGGTATATTGTTTTAATTCTTGTTTTAAGTACTACAATCCTGTGTTTATGGAATTAAGATTCGTGATAATTGAAAACAGCTGTGCGGGTTAGTGAGGTCATAAACTTTACGTGCTTCGATTTTGTTTTGGAAAAATGTCACTGCAGGCTTTTGTTTGAACAAAATCTATATAAGTTGGAGCCAAAATTAACAAAGTCAGTCGATAAACAGCTTTGGGCGAATCTATGCTTGACTCCGGATTAAAAATCTGTAATTTAAAGTAAGGTTAGATGTTTGGACCATGTGATTAATGTATCAACGTTTAATAAAAACGGAATTTGAATTAAGTTAAAGTGTTACCTGAATATTTCTAAAAGTTTAAAGAAGATTTTATTATTGTTCCACAACTATTTGTAGTGAACGAGATTATTTAAATAAATTCAGGAGAATTTATTTCCATTATCGATTTATGTATTGACATACTATCACAGGAAATCAGCTGACAAATACATTGATACAGGGTTACCATTAGAGGATTAATATTTAAAAGGAAACTATCTTTATAATATACCAGGTTGGTCGGAATAAAAAGGGTTCTTTAATTTGATTGACAATATTAAAGTTATAAAGTTTTTTTCTTTAATAATTTCAAATTTATTTTGTTAAATCTTAAAGGTTCTTTTGAGAACTTATCTTCTTTCAAAAATAAAACAATTCAATTTCTTTTATTTCAATTTATTTTTCATTAAGATAAACATTTTTATTTGTAAACAATTTTTGATTTGTGTTGGTTTGTTCAAGTGAATGACTGTAATAGCCCTATGTCAGGCTATTACGACCTTTAACTACATTTTAGCAAGCTTGGGAATCAAACTTTCCCATTGGTCTTATTGTATAATTTTGAATAATTTTTCTTTTTATTTCTTTCATTCTAACATTGCTATTTATTTTCCTTTGAACTAAATAAAGTTTATGTGTTTTTAAAATTACTTATCTGTTTAATTGATGCATATACAAGCATTCAGTTTTCTTTCTTTTTGAATTTAGAGTTTAGCAGTGGTTGTCCAGTTTGCAGGAGCCCTAGTGTTTGCAACATAAGTTTTTCTCCTTTTTCAGGCATAAGAGTTAATACGAGTCTCGTAATTCAAACAATTTATGTTCTATCGAATAACTCTGAGCTGGCTGATTGGAATAAAGAAAAATATATGGGGTGTATTTTTATTTTAATCCACCGTATATAATTTATGTTTATTATTGGAACGGGCATTTTATATCTATTATATAATTTATTTAAATATATACAAATATCACCGCAATAAATATACTTTGTAGCCTGTCTATGGCCTATTTAACTACTTCTTTGCTAAACAACTGATTTTCAACGTTGATGCTATACTTGTTCTGTGTAGTAGGACTTAGCATGTCTTTTGGTTGGTACGATGAAGCCAACGTGCTTATCTCGACAGAAGAGAACTACGGAAACTTTACGTCTGTCTATTCAGCTTCTCGGAATTAACAAAGCACTTAAGGTTATTTTCTTGAGATTTACTCTAAAAGCATTTCTCAGATTCAGTGATGCAAAGGCCTTCCAATACGAAGGCGACTAAGAAGACCATTGAGACGGATAAGTGCTAAAGAGGCTTTGGAAAACAAAAAACCTCAACTTTTTATATTGACACTCTACTATTGAATAAGGTTAATAAGGTGCTTTAGGCTACGGTACAAGATTGTCGAGATTTGTTTTACGTGGCCCACCTGTACGTATGTACGAGCTTGCAGTTCTCACTGGTGTAGTAGCGAGGTTGCCTATCAACTATCTAGTAGCTCTCCAGGCTAGTGCCGCGGCAATTAACGTGCTCATCCGTCTCCGAGGTTATCCCTTTACTCCTAGTCCAGCATGCGGACTTTCACTGCCGTGCCGGTGGCATACAGATACCGATTTGTTGTAGAGTAATCCCCACAATTTCCGATTCACTGTCTTGACTACATCATGCAAAGCACCTGACGAAACGATTTCCTCAAGAACAGTGGTCAGGGGGTCACCTTGCTGGCTGTTCTCGTGCCCTAGAGTCCAGGGACCTGGACTCTGTGACCACCCGAAAACTAAGGGAGTCCTAAGACCAGTCTAGTAATAGTGAGAGACAGACCGCCAGCCTACGTCCAGGCTACGGTACAGAAGAAAATCTTTTTGTCAGTGAAAAGCTAGTTTCTCCTGAATGAATACTTAAAAATTGGTAAATTTGCGACATGTTTGTTGGAGACCAAATTAAATTACCTAAATGGTGCAGAATGAGAAGTACGTTCTTACAAGTGAATCCCCTTAGGCGGAGTTAGCAAAAAACTCATTTCTCCATAACTTACCATTATAATCCCGAAAAAAGTAACTTCCAGCAACTTGATGCACTTGAGAAAACGGCCTTGCAATCATCATCGAAAATAGTTTTAATTAACCAAGGACGTATCCAGTCACGTCTGTGAGGGATTTGCAATAGCGAGTAGCTATACGCTCTTGGCTGTCTGATACTACCAAAGCAGCATTTAAGTAGTAGTAACTAAGATCGGAACTTTGTTTGAGTAGTTGTTACGTAACTAAAACTAAATTTCTGACTTTATGGTTTAAATAATTTTGAAATAATTTTTTATTATTTTATTTCTTTGTAGGCTGTTTAATTTGTTAATAAATTTATTTTTTTTAATATTTTTATGAGGACTGGTAGTCTTTACTGCCAGTCCTCATAAAAATAACCAAAAAAGAATAAATTTATGGTTTAATTTCTTCAGTTTGAAATATTTTAGTAATTATTTAGTTCTTTAATTCTACTGTTTATTGGATCTATGTAATTCCGTTACTTCTAAGTAGCTTTTAAAGTATGTGGAACGGTATTGCTACTAGTATAATTATTTTAAAGTTGTTGCAACTTCAAAGTGATATTATGATTGTAGCAGTGACTTACCTAAGGCTACTTTACAGTTCTTAAAACATTAAAGTAGAAATGAAGATTTTAGTCACCTGCCTGAAACCATTGTTTAACCTTTAAAGTAACGGAATCTTATAGTAGTATCGAAAGTAAAACTTACGTTTTTGCTACCCAGGAGAATTGAAAACAATTTTTACTACTTGTTTTGCATCAGAATTACTACAAAGTTCCAGTTACTATTAAAAAATTACAATGAAGTGACAGTAACGTCTATCTAAGTTTTTTCAATATTTGTACATCAAGACAGATAGTTGTAACCGACCTCAACATTTCTCGGTCTGAAAATTTTAAATGTTGGGACCAATAGAAAATATTATTTTGCCCCCATTGATAGAGAACAAGGATGAAGTATATTCGCCTTTTTTCTTTAGTTGTCACAACCTTAAAATATGCGATATTTAATTATTATGTAGTAGTATATAAAATATAATGTTCATGGTTAAATGTAAGGTTAAACTTAAACGTTAATAAAGTTCCAATGGGAGCTTTGCAGTGACACAGCAACTAGAAAGTTGCCACGGGAAACGTTGACGTCGTTTTATAGTAATAAGAGTCAATTTTATAGATTTCGTTAAAACATCCAGCACAAATTAACTTAAATAAGCGCTAATTCCCCCCTTCTAGCTTAGTCGTAGCCGTAGCTGTATTTTTTAAATATTTCGTTCAGTGGGGTAACACATATGTTAATTGTTGTGGCACAGATTAGCACAGATCCAGTACTAACTACCTCCCCCTAGTTTGGTGCGATTCTCTAACATGGGTACGTCCAGCGAGAGGGTGGGCGTACCCATAATTTGTTTTTAAAATTTCGTTCAGGGGACCAGCACAAATTGTAAATCTTGCGGCACAAATTAGCACATATTGCGCACTAATTATTGACATAATATTTTGAAAAATCCTGAACATGGTTACGCTCAATTTCATAGTTCTGGAATTCGAAGTACCTAATCGAAAGAATCGCGGGTAGTAGTTTTACATAGAATTACATGGGAACTACAAAAATTCCTTCTTTAAGATTACTTTAATTAGTTCTTTAATCATTTTTCTCTTTTATCGCAAAATCTTTCCTGTATGCATGATTTCAATCATTTGTTTGAAGTTTCAAAATAAACAAAGTTATAAATACATGTACCTATCCCTGTAAATCACTTTGTTGCTTACTAGAATAGTTATAGCTCATGCAGAACATACACCCAATATCAAAATAATCAGTCACAGGCATCTTTGCATACACATCGGTACCGGGGTTCTAAATAATATGCAAAAGTTCCTCAACCATCCGACACCCGCGGGGCTAATTAAGGTACGAGTACGCGTTAAGGCAGTTAAGGTCACGAAAAACCGTTTTTTTGCAAATATCTCTAAAACAGTAAACTTTTTGACAAAGAAATTTCTTACTAAATCTGTAGCTGAGGATATTTGCTACAAAAACAGCTTGAGAAGCTTTTTTCGTAGAGGCAACCGTTAACGAGATGTATGCCTTCAAAGAATCGCGAATGTCACACTAGTTACTATATGCTTATACACTCTCTTCCACACTACTTAGAGGTTGAGTACCAAGTGCGTTATTTTTAGTATATGATATCCCCAATAGGCCTCATTCACAGATTTTAAACTTTTTACGGGTTTTAAAATTTTTTCGGTTGAGTACCAAGTGCGTTATTTTTAGTATATGATATATACTAATTGGCACCAATATCCCCAATAGGCCTAATTGGCTTATTTTAAACTTTACAACGATGAATAGTTGTTGATGTTATGTGTGGCTACTGAGTCAAAAAGTTGGATGGATCCCCATCTTCCGAGTCCGATTCTTTGGTTTAAAAAAATTGAGCCAGGAAAAATGATGGATCTGCGTCACGATTAATAACTTGACTTTTCGGAATTAACGGAATGAACATAACAACGGATTCCAGTTAATTTCAAGCGACTATTCAGACGTGTTCCTTGAAATAGTTTTTGTATTTTCGCTGGGTGATAGTGTAATGATGGAAAACGTCTGCTTTATTTGCAGGAAGTCGTTATCTGACGGTAACATCTTGACTGTTCAACGTGCAATAAAAACAAATAGTCTACGTTTCCTTCTGGCAATTTATGGAAAACCCAAAAACAGGATCCCATCGATGTTTTAAGATATTTAACATTTGTTAAATCGACAAAACTCAATAAAGCTGTGCAATTGTCTTCTCTTCCTTCAAGATTTGCTGCTGTTCAACAACAGGTTTCTCTGATGTATTACGAAGTTCAAACATGGCTTGGAAATGACGAAATCGACCACCTTGAAAACTGGAGATGGACAACGGTTTTATTGATGGTTTCCAGTTTTGTTATTCTAGTCTGAAATTGGTTTTCATCTGTTTATTAAGTTTGTCTAGCAATGTTTCCAGTATTTGATTTATCGAATTTGCTTTTGTTTTCACGTTCATGTTTTGCTATGGTTTGTTCTTCGTTACTTGCGCTAATGAGTTACCACTAGCAGATTCCGTTTTACCGCTCCGTTCGGTATGTTGGGAAAATTCTGCTTTGCTTTTTTAATATTGCTGCTTGTTTCGCAGCAATTTTCTATTATGTTATTCTTTTCTGCTCGAGAAGCGTTTTCTATTTAATACGTTTGTGCCTGTTGAAACTTAAAGCTTTCAATTCTAAGTATATGATTCTGTAATTTCTACGTTGTTGTGATTCATATCTTACTTAGTAGCTTCTATGTCAACAAAGTACCAAACTTAGACGACGATGGGGAAGCATTTGTGCTCCCAGACTGATTAGCCACCTTAGAAGTGTTGTTATAATGGAATCGTCTTTATTGGGTGCAATGTTTATAAGAGCTACAATTTATGAAACCGCTATTTCGAAGTATTTAAGATCATTATAGCTTAAATGTTTAACAATGCCATGAGTATCACCTGTCCTATTTGAGAACAACCGGTAATTTACTTGAAACGTTTGAAACATTTATCCGCGTCATCTATGTGGTACGCTTTCTAGTGAAAGAAGTATTCACCCAATTTTAAGGTTAGAAACGAAACGTCTATATAAAACGAAAACAGATGTATGATTGTGCGTGGTACATGGGGAAGTGTTATTCTTAACGACCACCACAGGTAGGTATGTGCCTGGCTGCTAATACTGTGGTGAGTCGCGATTGAAAATTTAAAGAAAAACAATTATTATTTCAGTTTTAATAAGTGTGTAAATAGTGGTTCTTTCTTGTGAATATTACCAACGAACTTTCTGGTAACCATAAAATCGTTTAGTTTAACGGACTTCAAGCCGTCGAAATTCTCGTGTATGGGTTCGGCATGTTTTATGAGCAGAACGTTTTATTTACAAAGAAATGTATAGATTTGAAGGAAGGAATTTATTAACCAAAGGAATTTTTAGTTTTCAGAAATATAATAAACAGATGTCTGTCGGTAACTTGGAACTTAGTAAAAGGAAAGGTTCAAATTTTAGGGGATCAGTTTAGCAAATTTTATTGCAGTCTTATGCTGTCGGTGTTTTTTTTTTCACACGTTTAGTCACGTTTACAAAATTCCTGATGCCAAAGTTGAAATATGGCTACATAACAATTTGTCCTAAATTTCAGACAAGCGTGGGACCGAAGTAACAAAAATTAAATCAAATACCATTTATTCCTTCCTTGAATCTCAATAAATTGTATTTGTATTATCTAATTTTCAGGCATTAAGTGTAAGACCAGAGCCAAGGTTTAAGTATATTAATTTTTTTTAAACAGATCACATAAAATAGACTTTAATCATTTAAGAATAACTACCACAGGGTAATCATAATTTATAATAAAATATATTTTAGTACGGATACATTATCAGCATGTCATATCATTTCAAATTTATTTTATTATTAAGATATACAAGACCGTATCTTATTTATAAATTTTATTTGCGATCATTTGCACTTAATATAATTCAAATCCAACAAAATGGTTGAGGGGATGCAAATTTCACGTTAAGTAGAGAGGGATCTTTCGTGGGAAAGAATTTGCCAATCAGAAGAAAGCTAGGTGACTTAAATTGTAAATGGGGTAGATGCTGAGTCTAGAGGGGGTGGAGTTTGAAAAAAAGTTCAAAAGGGAGAGGAAAACTAAACAAGGAAAATAGAGGGGATTAGTTTTTGATCTCTGATCAAGGCAGACCGGATAGATAAAGTGGAGCAAAAGAAGAAGTTGTGTAGAGTTAGTGGAAAGAAAGGGTAGTTAAAATTGTGTTCAGTTAACTAAGTGAATTAGCCAAAAATTAAAGTGAATTTAGTTAAGTGGAGGAATTAAGTTTTAGTTAGGTAGAAAGTTAAGTTTAGTGCCGTTAAAATTAAGACAGGAGAACCATTCGTCAAAGTAGGACTTTGCCAAGGGAATCTGCGAACGTTTAAGGCAATTTTACAGGTATGCTAATAATTACAAACATCAACTTGAATTGATTTGATCAGACTGATAGTATAAGGTTAGGCACATAACTAAGACTGAGACACATATTTATTTTTAGTAGTGGAAATAAAGAGTTAGACAGGCAAATTGTACTTTTATAAAGGCAAGATGTTCATCAGATATCTGAAGTCGAAAACAGGAAGCATATAGACAAGTTTGAGTCATATATGTAGGTTAGAGGGGATTAAATTTGAGACTTATATACTGATTAGGAAATTAATTAGAGCAGGAATGAAAGAATTTAGAGTTACAGTTAAAATCATAGACACTTTATGGTTTTAGGGTAATATTTAGTTGCTGCTATGTTAGCATTCTTGACTAGTTGTTCTTTGAGGACGAAGCAGAAGATCGGCAAATAATTACTCTCTAGGGAAACAGGCAGTATCAGCAAAGCGCAGCTGACCTCGTTACCTAGTAGGGCAACGAGGGAAATTATCATAGGTATTTGGCAGTATCAGCAAAGTGCAGCTGACCAAACATTACCTAACAACTATAATTATATTTACATCACAATCATCTTTAACTATCATCAGTTTATTTACGTGCTTTGCACGGCAGTCATCTTTACCAATCATCAGTATTTTGTGCTTTTGCACGTTATCATCAACAACAGTCTTTGTCGGAGTTCATCGAGTTGAGAATGCATACCGTTCTGTTGGTCTAATTTATATCGTGTGTTTTTTTTGGCTTGTATTATTTCCCGACAACGGCGAAAGCGTAGAAAAGTGCATGAAAGCGTAGTTAAGCTAGCGTAGGCGATTAACCTAGGAAACAATACAAGTCTATTCAAAAGTAATTTAATTTAGCCAAAGTGATGGGCAATCATACCAACAGGCGAGCAGGTTATCAAAATTGTATATTTGTTCAACAAAAACAAAATGGGTTTAGCAAGAAGAAATTGACACAACAAACATATATATATGTTTTATTTCAAAGATCACTTGCTATTTAGTCCATCCAGAAATCATAAATATAAGGAGAGAGAAAAAAAGGGAGAAATTTAAATTGTAAAATTATTTCAAAAGGGAAAGAGTTTACGATAGGTAGTGTCTGGTTTGATAGTAGACACACATAGTAGAAAGTACTAGGTCACAGAGTTAGCAATAGGCATCTAATTTAGGTCCTATCAATTTTTTGGTAAAATAATAAAATATCACTTGGCTCTGTTGTCACGAGGTTTTTATCAATTTATAAATAATGAATTTGAGTTTAATATAATAGTGAAAATAAAATGTATATAATTATGTTCGAGAAGTTGTTTTGTTTTATTGAGGCTAACCCTCCAGCTCGTTCAAATTACACTAGTCCTGAGCACTACTTTGAAAAGAACCTAGGGTCAAATCATGTGCTTTATAATAAAATTCTTGCTCAAGCAAGTGCTTTAGTTATATATAAGCTTTTACACAACGTAGGTAAGTTAGTTATTTTTATTTTATCAATTTATATGATCACGTCCATGCCAGAAAATTTAACAGGTTAGCGGAAACCTGATTTACTGTTATGTCCCGTCTTATTGAACATGACGATACCCCCCCCCTTGTCTCACTACAGAGAGTATTTTGGTGCCGTGACCAGGATGCAAAGTTGTAAAGTGTTTAGGCTAGGTAAAACGGGTTGCTTTGTAAACGGATTAAACAAGGGAAGATCTTCAATCTTTAGTAGAAAGCTCAAAGTGATAGAACTTTCGACACATATACCCAGTAAACAGTGTCTCAGTCTGTGTGCAAATAAAAAGGTTTAAGACACAAGATCTGTTGCCTGTGATTTTTACAGGTCATCAAATCCGAGGACTCTTTCAACCACTATGAATCCCAAGGGTGCCAAAAGGGGTGGCAAGAAGCAAACGCCGTCGCCAACTAAGCCAACCACCAAGAAGACTAAGGTCACCAGTAGGGGCACCAGGAAGAGGCCAGCAGCTAGCCAGGATCAGGAGAAGGAGGAGATCCCGGAATGGTTTAAGAAGTGGGCTACCAATCTGGAAGAAAAACATCGAGAAGAAAGGCAATCATTGCTGCAAAACGTGGCACAACTTCTGCAGGAAAGTCAAGACCAACAACGCCAACAGCAGCGAGCGTCAACGAGTGCCCATACCGTTGGAGTTGAAATTCATGAGAATCCAAGACCAGATTGGGAAATCTCTGTCCCTAATCGTGAAAGTGCACCTACACAGCCGGAAGCAGAGGATGTGCAGGCCATAGCTACGGTTCCACAGGAAACGGTGAATTCTGGACCGATTGTGCAACACCCAGAAAGTCTCACGTCTCACGAGGCTGGAACATCCGGTGTCAGTAAGAGCGACAGCATCTCTGAACTCACCACAGTACTACGAAGGGCGTTGAGTCAAGGTCCAGGTTCTCGAGAGAGACCATCATTTGATGGGAAACACTGGAAGCCGGTGAAATTTCTGGAAGATTTGGAAGCTTATGGACGTTCCTTAGGTATATCCGACGGTCAACCCCAACTACAACTGGCTCTTGATTGTTTACGTGGGGATGCTAAGAGATGGTCGACGTTATACCGACAAAACTGGCGAGTGTACGAAGATTTTCGCCGAGACCTGTTGCGAACGTATTGGGCACCCAACCGCCAGACAGAGATTCGTCACAAGATCTCCACAGCCAGGTACGACCCGCGAATGGGGACTATGTTGTCCCATTTCTCTTATTTTGTGGACTTAGCACGTTCACTAACAGAGCCTATGCCAGAGACGATGCTAATAAGTGAGATCATGCGCCACTTTCCAGACCAAGTACAACTTTCTTGGGCACTAAAAGGAGTTACGTCGGTAACTGATGCAGCGGAGTTTCTTTTAACACATCAAATACCAGGCCAAAACCCAGGCCTTGCCATGGAGAGAAAGAAGCTTTTGCCTCAGGAACATTCAGAAGGCGCGAACAAACGACGGCAACTGCGAGGCAATCAAACGGATATGAACGTAAAGCAACAGCCCGGTTATTCGGGAAGATATCGGTACGGTGAGCAAGAGAGACCCCAGCAGGAACCTTCATACCAAGGTCAACGACCTCGTGAGAACTTCCACCAGAACAATGGGTTTCAGCGACAACGGCCGTATCAACCGTACCAGCCGCAGCGAAAAACGTACAACCGACAACACTTTCCACGGCAGGAACAGCAGAAGCAGCCAGAACAACAGCGACAAGAACTGGGAACAAAAGGTGCATCGGGAAATGGTGCCGGAGCTCGGGACAGGGTCTAACCAGCTCCGAAAATTTTGGCCCAGATCAAGAATCGATTCACGGACTAACACCAAGTCTGCAGAAAACCCCAAAGTTCCCAAATAAACTCAACCAAGTGTTATCGGTTTTTAAAAGGTCTGAAGTGAGTGCGTCTACATCTCGCGTAGTTCCTGAACTTGAAATATCCATAGGACAAATTGTAGTTAAGTGCATATTGGACACCGGGAGCGAGGTTAGTTGTATTTCGGAAGAGGTGTGGGGACAGATACTATCAAGCGGACTTCGTCCTGCCACACTTCCAGTTACATCAATAAACTTACGTGGTGCCGTGGGACAACGCAGCTGTCCAGTAGTGGTTCAGTGTTGGTTGAATTTTGAGATTATAAGCCAGCCATACACCTCAGTAACTCTGGTAGTTAAAAACTTAATCAGACCAGTAATTTTAGGTGCAGATTGGTTACAAGAACAAAAAGCTGTAATTAATTTTAGTGATAAAACGGTGTTGTTGCGCGAAGGACAAAGCGAACAGTTATTTCGTTTTACTAACGTGAGCACCATCGAAAACGTGGCTGACGATTACGTTGAAGAAGTGATTGGTGCACTAGAAATGACTAAACCAGTGCCGGTTACCCTTTCGAAGGAAAACGTGTTGGAGTCGCACGAGTCATTAGAAGCAAAGGTTAACCCTTTGAAAATTCCAACCAAGGACAAGAAACGTTTGTTGGAACTACTGACAGAATTTCGGCATCTCTTTAGTAAAAGACCGGGCTTAACAGATAAATATTTGCACCATATTCAGATGCACGACGAGACGCCTTTTATTAAACGACCATATCCTGTGCCATTTGCCTTCCGACCTGCAGTGGATGCCGCCATTAAGGAAATGCTGGATCTGGGGGTTATTAGACGAGAAGCCTCAACGTATGCTAGTCCGACTACAGTGGTGAAGAAACGCGATGGAACGGTTAGGGTGTGCCTTGATGCCCGAATGATAAATGCCAGAATGGTGAAAGACCATGAATCACCGCCGCCAGCCGAGGAACTGTTACGACGATTCAGTGGAGTCCAAGTTATGACTACCATCGATTTACGTTCTTCGTTCTGGCAGATACCTCTTTCTCAGAGCAGTCGGAAGTTTACCGCATTTTTGCACAACGGCCGAAGTTATGTGTATCAGGTGCTACCTTTCGGACTTTCCACCGCCGTGGCTACGTTTAGTCGTGCAATGGACACAATTTTAGGCCCGGAAGTGCTCGAGTTCGTCACGAAGTATATAGATGACCAGTTGGTGGCGTCTAAAAGTCTCGAAGAACATTTTAAGCATTTGCGGGCAGTGTTTGAGAAATTAAGTGCCGCGAAAATGACAATAAATCTTGACAAGACAAAATTTTTTCAAAGTGAGGTGAAATTTCTGGGACACATTTTAACCACAAAAGGAATAGTAGCGGACCCAGATAAAGTGAGTGCTATTAGGAAATTTCCAGTGCCCCAAAAGGTAAAACATTTAAGAGCTTTTCTTGGGCTGTGTAACTTCTATCGGAAATTTTGTGCGCGGTACAGTGATTTCTCTCGACCACTAACAAACTTATTAAAGAAGACAGTGTCGTGGGAATGGGGGCGAGAGGAGCAAGATGCTTTTGATCAGCTGAAGGACCTATTTTTAGAAGCAGTTGTATTGCGGTATCCTGATCCTACCCGACTTTTTTACGTTCAAACTGATAGTTCCGGATATGGACTTGGAGCTGAATTGTACCAGCTCGACGAAGATGGTATGCGAGGCGTAGTAGCTTTTGCTAGCCGTTCTTTAAACGCAGCAGAGTTGAATTACACCACCACTGAAAAAGAGCTGCTCGCTATAATATTCGCTTTACAAAAATTCCGTACATACATTCATGGAACCAAGATAGTGATACGCACGGACCATCAGGCGTTAAAGTTTATCAGTCGATGTCGGCAACTTAGTGAACGTTTATCCAGGTGGATGTTATTATTGGGACAATACAATTACGATATCGAGTTAGTTAGAGGTAAACATAACGTCGTCGCTGACACTCTTTCGCGATACCCTGCAGACAACGACAAAGCATCGTACGAATATCCTAGAGAACAACCAATGATCGCTTTGTTCGAGGTAGAAAATACTACAGAAATGTTGGATCTTCTGGGCGACCTACAACAACAGCAGCGTACCGATAACCTGTTGGGAGCCTTCTGGCGACATTTTGACACTGGGGAAGAAATTATTGACTCTACAGCAAGACGTGTTTCTGAACATTTCTCGGTGAAAAAGAATGTGATTGCTTACAAGTGTCCCAAAACAGGCCGTTTTCGTTTAGCAATTCCGGAGAACCTGGTAGTTAGACTCGTCGACTATTATCACCAGCTCTACGGACATTTTGGGTCCCAAAAGGTTTATAATGTTTTGAGGCAGGACTTCTACTGGCCCAACATGTATCGGACCATCAAGCAACGGATACGTACTTGTGACATTTGCCAGAAGACCAAACATCCAAATCGAATTGCGCAGGGCCCTCTAACACCGATCGTGTGTAATGAACCAGGACAATTAGTGTGTGTGGACTATTACGGGCCATTACCTAAAGGACTAATGGGTATGATGTATGTGTTCGTAGTGATAGATTCCTTTAGTAAATTTACAAAACTTTACCCTGTTCGAAAAGCCACCGCGAAGATCGCAGCAAAAAGACTCACGGAGGACTATAACAAGTTTATTAAAGTTAAGTGTGTGTTAAGTGACCACGGATCTCAATTTAGTTCAAATGTGTGGCGAAAAATGTTAGACAACGCGACAATAAGGTACACTTTATCTTCAATTCGCCACCCGGCTTCAAACCCCAGTGAGCGTGTCATGCGGGAGTTGGGTAGAATGTTTAGACATTATTGCAAAGGTAATCATGCGGGTTGGGTGAAACATCTACCGAATATTGAGGAGTGCATCAACGGAGTGCCTCATTGCAGCACCGGGTTTTCACCGAACGAGATCCTTTACGGGCGAAGAGCGCCAAACCCCCTAGATGCTGTTACGACGTTATTGTTGCCACGGCGCACAAATTTGACTTGTTCGGAAATCCAAGAGCAAGCACGTAGCAATTTGAAGCACAACGCCAAAATTAGACAAAGACAACAAAAGGGAGAGATTTCTCATTTCGTAGTGGGTGATTGGGTGTTGTTGCGAGAAAAGAATATTTCAGATGCCTCCGCGAAGCAGATCTCCAAGTTTTTCCCATTATACTCGGGACCTTATAAGGTAACGGAGAAACCTCACCCCAATACATACCGTATCGCCGATGTAATCACGGAAGATCTAAAAGGAACTTACAACATTGCCAACTTAAAGTTGTATTATCGAAGAGAGAATTGAGGCCATAACCATCAATTAAGAAGCCTTTAGTATTCCGTGCTATCACCATTTGAGCGGACCATTGCGTAGTTTGTCACACATCGTAGTGCCAAGGATAACTGAATCATCGCTCCTCCAACACCAAGAAGATGACCCGCTCCACAACTGTGTTCTATCGCGAGTCATCGGGGGCGAAATGTGGTGAGTCGCGATTGAAAATTTAAAGAAAAACAATTATTATTTCAGTTTTAATAAGTGTGTAAATAGTGGTTCTTTCTTGTGAATATTACCAACGAACTTTCTGGTAACCATAAAATCGTTTAGTTTAACGGACTTCAAGCCGTCGAAATTCTCGTGTATGGGTTCGGCATGTTTTATGAGCAGAACGTTTTATTTACAAAGAAATGTATAGATTTGAAGGAAGGAATTTATTAACCAAAGGAATTTTTAGTTTTCAGAAATATAATAAACAGATGTCTGTCGGTAACTTGGAACTTAGTAAAAGGAAAGGTTCAAATTTTAGGGGATCAGTTTAGCAAATTTTATTGCAGTCTTATGCTGTCGGTGTTTTTTTTTTCACACGTTTAGTCACGTTTACAAAATTCCTGATGCCAAAGTTGAAATATGGCTACATAACAATTTGTCCTAAATTTCAGACAAGCGTGGGACCGAAGTAACAAAAATTAAATCAAATACCATTTATTCCTTCCTTGAATCTCAATAAATTGTATTTGTATTATCTAATTTTCAGGCATTAAGTGTAAGACCAGAGCCAAGGTTTAAGTATATTAATTTTTTTTAAACAGATCACATAAAATAGACTTTAATCATTTAAGAATAACTACCACAGGGTAATCATAATTTATAATAAAATATATTTTAGTACGGATACATTATCAGCATGTCATATCATTTCAAATTTATTTTATTATTAAGATATACAAGACCGTATCTTATTTATAAATTTTATTTGCGATCATTTGCACTTAATATAATTCAAATCCAACAAAATGGTTGAGGGGATGCAAATTTCACGTTAAGTAGAGAGGGATCTTTCGTGGGAAAGAATTTGCCAATCAGAAGAAAGCTAGGTGACTTAAATTGTAAATGGGGTAGATGCTGAGTCTAGAGGGGGTGGAGTTTGAAAAAAAGTTCAAAAGGGAGAGGAAAACTAAACAAGGAAAATAGAGGGGATTAGTTTTTGATCTCTGATCAAGGCAGACCGGATAGATAAAGTGGAGCAAAAGAAGAAGTTGTGTAGAGTTAGTGGAAAGAAAGGGTAGTTAAAATTGTGTTCAGTTAACTAAGTGAATTAGCCAAAAATTAAAGTGAATTTAGTTAAGTGGAGGAATTAAGTTTTAGTTAGGTAGAAAGTTAAGTTTAGTGCCGTTAAAATTAAGACAGGAGAACCATTCGTCAAAGTAGGACTTTGCCAAGGGAATCTGCGAACGTTTAAGGCAATTTTACAGGTATGCTAATAATTACAAACATCAACTTGAATTGATTTGATCAGACTGATAGTATAAGGTTAGGCACATAACTAAGACTGAGACACATATTTATTTTTAGTAGTGGAAATAAAGAGTTAGACAGGCAAATTGTACTTTTATAAAGGCAAGATGTTCATCAGATATCTGAAGTCGAAAACAGGAAGCATATAGACAAGTTTGAGTCATATATGTAGGTTAGAGGGGATTAAATTTGAGACTTATATACTGATTAGGAAATTAATTAGAGCAGGAATGAAAGAATTTAGAGTTACAGTTAAAATCATAGACACTTTATGGTTTTAGGGTAATATTTAGTTGCTGCTATGTTAGCATTCTTGACTAGTTGTTCTTTGAGGACGAAGCAGAAGATCGGCAAATAATTACTCTCTAGGGAAACAGGCAGTATCAGCAAAGCGCAGCTGACCTCGTTACCTAGTAGGGCAACGAGGGAAATTATCATAGGTATTTGGCAGTATCAGCAAAGTGCAGCTGACCAAACATTACCTAACAACTATAATTATATTTACA
This sequence comes from Agrypnus murinus, assembly GCA_929113105.1. Lineage (NCBI taxonomy): Eukaryota > Metazoa > Arthropoda > Insecta > Coleoptera > Elateridae > Agrypnus > Agrypnus murinus. Next base: position 170,613,433 of record OV816026.1, on the reverse strand, counting down.
TCACAATCATCTTTAACTATCATCAGTTTATTTACGTGCTTTGCACGGCAGTCATCTTTACCAATCATCAGTATTTTGTGCTTTTGCACGTTATCATCAACAACAGTCTTTGTCGGAGTTCATCGAGTTGAGAATGCATACCGTTCTGTTGGTCTAATTTATATCGTGTGTTTTTTTTGGCTTGTATTATTTCCCGACAACGGCGAAAGCGTAGAAAAGTGCATGAAAGCGTAGTTAAGCTAGCGTAGGCGATTAACCTAGGAAACAATACAAGTCTATTCAAAAGTAATTTAATTTAGCCAAAGTGATGGGCAATCATACCAACAGGCGAGCAGGTTATCAAAATTGTATATTTGTTCAACAAAAACAAAATGGGTTTAGCAAGAAGAAATTGACACAACAAACATATATATATGTTTTATTTCAAAGATCACTTGCTATTTAGTCCATCCAGAAATCATAAATATAAGGAGAGAGAAAAAAAGGGAGAAATTTAAATTGTAAAATTATTTCAAAAGGGAAAGAGTTTACGATAGGTAGTGTCTGGTTTGATAGTAGACACACATAGTAGAAAGTACTAGGTCACAGAGTTAGCAATAGGCATCTAATTTAGGTCCTATCAATTTTTTGGTAAAATAATAAAATATCACTTGGCTCTGTTGTCACGAGGTTTTTATCAATTTGTAAATAATGAATTTGAGTTTAATATAATAGTGAAAATAAAATGTATATAATTATGTTCGAGAAGTTGTTTTGTTTTATTGAGGCTAACCCTCCAGCTCGTTCAAATTACACTAGTCCTGAGCACTACTTTGAAAAGAACCTAGGGTCAAATCATGTGCTTTATAATAAAATTCTTGCTCAAGCAAGTGCTTTAGTTATATATAAGCTTTTACACAACGTAGGTAAGTTAGTTATTTTTATTTTATCAATTTATATGATCACGTCCATGCCAGAAAATTTAACAGGTTAGCGGAAACCTGATTTACTGTTATGTCCCGTCTTATTGAACATGACGATACCCCCCCCCTTGTCTCACTACAATACCGATTGCTTAACGTGCCCATCCGACAGCACGACAAATTCTGAATCTACTGTAGTTTGTTGATCAGTAATAATTTGTTCCAGTAAAAGCTTAATAATAGTTATTGGGATGTGCGATAATATCTTGATTGTTTTTAATGGCTATTTATGTAATAGCTAAGGTCGCAAGTGTATGTTTGACTCACAAAATCCCAGAAAATGTAGCGAGACCATAAAACCACGAGGTGCATGCAACATTTTTCTACTACTAGCAATGACTAAGTTCGGGTTCAAGAAGCAATTAATTGCATTATTTTAACGTTACAACTGTCTAGCAAAGGATATTTCCAATCTGATGAGTGTTATCAATTATTGTGTAAAAGTTCAGCTTACGTCTTGAAATTGAAAATGTGAGATAATATAAAGTTTGACTTCTCTTACCACCAGTTCACACTTTATTGTAGAAACTTACCTGGAACAAAAAAAAACAATTAATTTTACTAGAAAAAAGAATAAAATTCTGTAAAAATTACGGAGATCAGTACTTTATCGCTATAAAATCTTTAAAAATATTTCAGTTTAGTTAAATACTTAAATCTAAAAATAGACGCACGGTCACCAAAATCAAGCAAGAATAAACTGAGCGCTGCAATATACCGAAAGACAAATGTCATTTTTACGAATAGTCATTAGCAGGAACTATCAGTAGTCTAGGAGAAAAAATGGCGGCACAGATATAGTCAGTCAAAATATCGCAGAGCAAAATATAACGTGAAGTCGAATGTCCAGTACAAACAATGTAAATCTAATGCAAATGAATTTAACACTAACCTAACTTAATCTGTATTTTAACGTTTAGCCTATCCTAACTTTTGACCTACACTAACCTAAGCTAATCTAATCCTTACCTCTAATCTACACTAACCGTAAATCAAGGTAGTTTTGGCTAGCGGGGTAACCTTTGCAACTTTGTAAGTGATTTTTCCGATGGCGTTTTTATAAGAAAGTTATTAATTGCTTGTAACTATTGCCAATTACTTTTGTCCACGTCGTGATATTTTTAATTGTTAATTAATATATTTAGTTGTTATAGTAAACTTCTTGCTATGCTTCTTATAATAAATTTAATACTTGTATTATAATATTTCAAGTTTATTCCTTGGTCATTAAAACAAATTTGAAATTTAAGTTGACCTTTACATTTATTTATAATCTCACTTGACAAATAAAGAATGTATTTTATCAGCTATAAAAATTTAATAGCTTAAAGAAAAAAACATTTTAACCTAAAGGTTGGTCTCAAAAATATGAAATACAGAGGTAAATATTCGCCTTTTTACCATTGGTTTATTGTGACATAATGGGATCTTAAATCAAATTTTTGAGACATCTATTTCTTCGTTTAATCCATGCAGAGGGATGTTTCCTCTTCTTTTGCTCGATCCAGAGAAAGAGTCTTAGATTGTGGGAGAACAATGCGACAAGTTCGGGAGAATTCAACCAAACTAATAGATACGCTTTTAATGTTGTAGCAGATAGACATTTGTTGATAGTTATGATATTTTGTTAAGTTTAACGAATCCTCCCCGTACTATTTGAGAAATGTAACTCAAACAAGTTGGTTATTTAAAATATGTTTGAATTTTCAATGTTGATAAAAGTTAAACAAGTCAGAGATTCTGCAATGATTTACTTGCAATTTCACTTTTTGCTGGGATTGAGGTTTAATTAATTGTTAGAAGTTACAGTTACTTCCAGAGATTTTCCTAAGGCGCCGATAAGCTTTAATAATCCAATTTATTAGTGGTTGTAAAATTCGAAGTTTGAGATCTGTATTTAAACAATTGAAGTTTAATAGTGTCAATGGTTCTGTTGATTATGGAAAATGTTGATTTAAGTTGATTGAATATTTAAAATTTGTGGAGCCAGTCAAAGGTCCATACACATGAAAAACATAAAGGCTATATCAGAGTCCAAAAAGCAAATCGGCTGATGACCAACAACAAATCCAAACAATACCTACTTGATGAAACTTATTGTTTATATATTTCTTTACTGATATCATTACGTTCTGATGTTGCTTTATGATTACAAGGACACATCTTATGCTCACTAGGACACGTTTTATTCGCAGTAAAACTAGTTTTTTTAGTATTATCTAACATTCTGAGAAAGGAATATCTTGGAATATCGAAAACTTGGAACATAATCTAGTTTTTAGACCGCCTGCGCAATTATTCGATTCTGTTAGTTTTACTCGACAATAGCAAATTATCAAACGGTTAGTAGTTGGTGTTGGAAAAATTGATTATAAATGGTATGATTAATGGGAATTTGCAGCCCTATCTCAAATGTTAATTAGGCCCATCAGGAAAATAATGCAAAAGAGTTTCAATTATAAACTAATAAAACTAGAAACCTTTTCTCATTTGGGGGTTTGATATTCATAAACAAAAAGCAAAAACAGACTTAATCAAGTGGCGCCCATATTTGTATTGCCTACATATACTTCCTGTCTGCCCTTTTCAATTTATGAGCTTAAGAAACCAGTACCTGCGACGCCTTAGTAGAATTCGATTGAATAAGATGTCATTGCTGGGGCAACGTAAGTATTTGTAGTGAAAGTTTAAGCATTTTCGATGACCAACTTAAAGTAAGTACGGATCTGTTAATATTTTAAATTAGAGAAATTACGTGTGATACAGTTTTCGGAAGAGAAATCGGGGCGGTGAAACATCCCCGTACATGGCACTTTACTTTGTAACTTTGCTCATATGGCCAAACATACTGAATTTAACTAAATCTGGGCGAATTCCTCCTCCAGTAGGGATTTTTGTGGCAAACATCGCATGCACATGTGGGTTGCGGCTTTACTTCCTTATCCAAGAAAAAGACAGGTTTTAATTTTCCCTCCGCTATGAAAAATTCCAGCTTGGCCGGGGATCGAATCTCCCTTCGTTTATGCGGTCAACATGATAACCGCTAACCCATTAAAATCCATCATTTATTATTAACATTTTCAGAGTCAAACAGTGGCACATCGGGTACCATCTTTCAGCTTTGACTAAAAGTTTTGCAATACCTGTTATAATAAGTTAGTGGGTTTGAAGGTACTCTATGTAATAAGTTAGAGTATCAGAAAAGAGATTAGAAAAGCCTTCAAATGATTCTTCTCCTTATTCCAGCGTTGTTAGAAAAATTCCCTTAATGAGTCTCAACAGTAAATGTCTCAGATTAGACATTATTGTGTTTCCGAGTCTGGGCAATTTTTCTATTCCCTATAAAATCGATATATTTTATAACGTTTCGGAATTTATCGAGAATCTCTGGTAGAATTATATAGAATCTACAATAAGAACCCACAAATTGTTTCAGCAATTATTTACATCAGGGGTCGGTAACGCGGTGACAGCAAGCACCATACGTAAGCCATTGAGGAGGGTCTTATTTAGTAACGAGATTGCCGAATTCTGCCTTACATTATAATGCAGTACAGTATTTAATTTTATATCTAAAAACCACTTTGGTACTTACTACAAAAAGTATCTGGTATTACACCTACAATTTTTACTATTTCTGGTTAATTGAGTATTCATAAATATACCAACCACATTTTTTTATGCGACTAGAATTGATTACTTCTAAATGTCGCCTACTGTCTGTAGAATTTCCACTGAGAAAAAACTTTTTTTTTACAACTGCAAAAAATTACATTATTTATATTATTTTACCTTTGATAATCTAAAAATATTTAAGTACAAGTATTGTGTTTTCATTCATTCATGTGTCTCGGTATATTTTTTACAGCGAGCGCTACGTAGCTCTGGATGACCAAAAGAGAGGTGAGGATCCGAGCTTGAATTCTTTTTTCGTATTTCAACAAAAGCAACAATCAGTAAAAACAGCAGTGTTTTAAGAGTGCGTTAGTTAGTAAAGCTTACTCATTAGGGTAAGCAGTTGGCACCTAGTGACATTTAATGTTAAAACAATCTTCAGGTTAAGAATTTAATAAAACTTGTGAAACTTTTAATTAATCTTTTTATTTTATTATATTTCACATTTATATGCCTTTATCACAGTTTGCAGTGTTTTTCATGGTAACCGGCCAAAACCCGAAAAATAGATTGCTCATGAGGTTTTGATAACACGTTTTTTTGTGGTTTTCGATAACGCCTTCTCTTGTCTTTGATTATTTCCCAGATAATGAAAAATTAATTAATTCTCGGCACCGATATCCCGGAAATATTCTCGGATCAGAAATACTAAGCATAGCTCATTAATTATGCTTTACTTAAAGAAGGTGCAATCCTGTGAATTGAAGATCTTCGAGCATAACACGGCAAGTCCTAACAGTGTAGTGCAATTGTTCAAAAAAGCACATGACGTAAAATCTATTGATTAACATTCTGACTGGTTATTGTACATTTAAGAAAAGTTTTCTTCATTTAGGTGTAAAATTAATCATCTGGTCATGGAGTGGAAGAGGCGAAGAAACCATTACCATTTTTTGAGAAAAAGTCAACCGAAAAATGTTTCCTGAAAGGTTAAGGTAGGTAAGGTAATGAAAGTTGAGCTATTTATTCGTTTTAAAGAAAATTATAATGAATATTTAAATATATTACTTTAACTTTAGTTAATTGCGAAAGTAATAAACATCAAACAACAACTAACGAATATTAATCTTGTGTTAGTTCCTTAAGTTAGTAAACTTGATCGCGTTTCAACGATTTAGAGTTTATTAAACCCTACACTAATTACCAAAATGGATTTTATGCTAAAATAACGCAATTATTAGTTATGCTTGATTTGTTTAACAGGAAATTATTCCTTAGCGTGCTCGGATCCTTGCATGCTGTTTGTATAGTGTGTACATTTTGTGGAATCAGCAAGGACCGGATTTACGTCATATCTACATAATGAGTTTCATATACATTTTTTTGTGGCTGCCGTTGCTGCTGATAAATATTACCAGAATATGTCATGTAGAAAAATGATTAAAATTCAGTTGAATTATATTTTGTTTGGTGATAATTTTTTATCAATGTGTCCGCTTAATACTATACAAACCTGTTGACATGTAAAATATCTCGATATGAATTATGTTCAGTTTGAAACGACTGAAATTAATATCAAAATTTAAACGAGGTGTTTATTAAATTAACTACAAGCGTTTATAATTTACTATTTTATTATATAGTATTGTAAGAAAAAATTGATATCAAATGGATATATAAGAGACTAAGCTTATGGTGATAATAGTTACATTTTCAAAAGGCATCTCAAATCGTCAAAAACGTATCTGGTACTACTGGATGGTTAAATACTTCTTTCCACTCATCTCAAGAATGTTCTCTAAGAAAGATAACTTTCTGTTGATAAGTTGATAAGCAAAAAGGAAGAAAGTTGCTGACAAGGAAGCGCAGCTTGCTGAAAGCAATTGATGAACACTAAGCCCACCAGTCTCGCTACTACCAATACCACCCACTACCAACTAAAATAATCCCGTGCAGTCCCACTGAAGCAAGTAGTGACCACCAGTACATGTAAAATCTTTAATTTCGCGCTTGTTTTATGTTTATTTCCTTTGGAAGTAGACATATTGCCAACTTAGCAAGCTTAGGACTGTTATTATTATTTTCTATTAAATGAGGCTATGTGCATTGGTTTGTTTATTATTGTTGCGTTCTTTTTAATAATAGATATATAACTTACTAGTATGCGTATGTTAATAAGTCTTATCACACGTGTTAAGATATAACTTTTTATCTACAGCTGCTCATAATTGCAGAAAACTGTATTATTTAATAAGTCGAAACAGTCCACCGTATGCATAAAATGTAGCAAATGCTTCTACTATAATTTGATCTCACTCTTACTAATTAAAAATCGTATCTTTTTCCTTTTACTAATACAAGTAAAAGCATTTACTTCAGTTTATGCATACAGCCCAGTGTTTTGAGAACATCATAAATAATAATTATTTATTTAAAATCAGAACAGCATAAGCATTCGAAGCCATAACAACCAGGCACTGTGTATGTCAATAACATTGCAAGTATAGCAGATTTTGTAATTAGTCTTATCAGTTTTGCGATGAAATCGTTGAGGAAAACAAGTAAATATAATCATAAGCGAGTTTGAAAGTCTACCGTCGATTATAGAAGAATCTGTTAACAGAAAAATTAAAAATTAAATATGAACAAGCTTATGGATGTTGATGCAAATGGTGCGATGAGAAGAAAATCAAGAATGAAGCAAATGAAAAGGTGCTGTTATACAAAAACCTTATTATCCACGTTTATAAATAATTGCTCTTAACTCTTATCAATTATGAAATAATAAAGTTTTGAGCATAAACTGTGTAAAAAATGGGTTTGAATAAGTATGATCATGATTTCATTACCACACTCAGTGTGGTAATAAGCTTCATTATCTTACTGAAATAAATGACATAACGAGTTCTTATCCAAGCAGTCGTACATAAAATAATACACCAAATTATTGGAAAAATGTGACATCGTCCGATGGATCAAATAGCAAGAACTTGCACTACATGAATAAAACATAAAAAATCATGAAATACGTGGGTACGGGAAATCTTTCTTCATGGGAAGTACTTAGTTGGGAGATGCATTAATTAGTGTCCCAGCATACAAACGACAGAGAGAATTTTTGTTTTAAGTTTTTACTACCAAATACCAAAAACAAAATACCCGTGGACAGGAAATTCAAATTTTTAGTTATTATCATGTCCATTAGCGCATGCGCATTGGAAACCACTGCTGACCACCAACCACCAAAATTGGAACAATTTGGGAATTTAAAACTGGTGGTCACTGTTTGAATGTCAGTAGGTGGCTAACAGTGGCATAGTGAGACCAGCGTTATTGATTAATGCACATAAAATAGATGAGGGGAAGATAACAAGACGACATGTACATAGACATTGCTTGTTGGTAGTAACAAACTTTGAGTAATGTCATAAACTAGATTACAACTTTATCGAACAAGATAAGCAGAGTTTGCTAAAAGTACCAGAGTTACTCTATCCTTACAATAAGGCGTAAAGCCAACGTCAACCACCCACAGCAATCAACTAAAATTTAAACATGCATTAATCTGAGACTAAGATCTAAAGCGAAGGAGGACAATCGAGCACGAGAACTGTAAACGCCTGTTACATGCTCGCTAAAGTACATTCCAAAAGATAAAAAGGAATTAATAGATGCAATTAAATTTTGTGTGGAAGAATGATAACGAATTGTTTCAACATGCTGCAAGTGGCAGTAACAGGATGCCAAGATGACTGCGAGCTTTAAAATATTCTAAGGGATACTTTATACCAAATATTAATATAGTTTTTAATTTTTAAAATTAATTAAAATGTTTAAAAATTGTGTTGATGCCTTCAACTTCTAACTTAGATCGAGTTTCTAATAATGTGGCAACATCTGTAACTATCAATACTAAACTGGAGAAGACGAAACATTTAAACAATATACTATATTTTAGCTCTCCAAGCCTTGGAGACCCATGGTTTGGGCCACCAATTCTTGCCATTCCTTTCTGTTCTGTATTTTTTCTTCCTACCTTGCAACTCCCATGTGTTGTACGTCCTCTTCTACTTCTTTCTTCCATCTTGTCTTTGGGTTACTACCCCTTCTTCTGGTTCCAGCTAGGTGGCTTTTTTATACCTTTCTAAGAGGAAGGCCATTCCTCCTTCGTCCTCATTAGATGTTCCATCCATCTTGTGCTCTGCGCTTTCACTATACTGATTAAGTCTGGTTTGTTATACAACTCTTGTAATTCTTGGTTAGTTTTTCTCTATCTGTCCATCATCTTTTAATACATGTAGCCAGTACTTTGTAAACTGCGTTGAGAAGGGCATTCTTCTGTAGTCAGTTTTAATTGCTTGTTTGAAAATAGGGCATATTATCGGCTCCGTCCAGGTCTGGGGCATCTGTTCCTGTTTCGATATTTGCACTATCATCTTGTATATACACAAGGTGATAGTGCAATCCAGTCCATTTCCAGAGTTCATCGTCTTTAAATTGGATCAGTTCTAGCGATATCTCGCCACTCCTAAAACTTTTACTGTTTTTAAATCCTTTATTATTGCTATTATTTCACCTTGCTATGGTAAATCTTCTTCACAACTGTTATTCGCGATGTTTTGTTGTTCCTCGTTCAATTGTTCTTGTGTCAAAAGCTCTTCAAAATACTCAGCCCATATTTCTCTCATTTAATTTGGCTTCCCTATTAACTTACCATTCTTAGCTTCGCAAAATATTTGTTTACTTGTGCATCCTCTCTTTGCTCTTTGCTAGTTTCCGATTTCTTTGTTTTAAAGTTCTTCTCCAACCTTTCGGTCTCCCTTGTTGTATATTATCTCTTCTTTTCTCTACACTTAAATCGCAGTTTTTTGTATAGGCTTGCCGCTTGTTCGGTTCTTGTTTCTAACATTATTTTTCTTGCTCTTGCTCTTTCTTCTAACATACTTTTGCACTCTTTGTCAAACCATTTTTCTGCTTTCTTTGGTTGGGTCTTATGTTTATCGTTATTTTTACCAAGCAGTTATCTGAATTTGCATCTGGTTCTCTGTAGCTTTTAAAATTTGTGATAAGCACATCTTTCTCCTCTATTATCTACTAGATAGTGGTCGATTTGATTTGTGCAGATGCGATGATATTTCCGCTCGAAATCTTTACCTCCAGCAAAGTCAATCAGCATTTTCTCGTTTTCATAACTTCTGGTATATTTACTGCATCCTATTATTATTAGGTCTATAGATCTCATCTTTTTCTGTTTTTGCATTGAAATCCCCTAGCGCTATTTTTAGATCATAATTAGTTATATTGTTATATTTCTATTGTTATATATTGTTTTTGACTTTGGTTATTTTAAACAATACAATGTCAAAATATATTTCAAAAAGTCATTGCAACAGCAAGTTATAAAAGTCTGGAATGATCTCTGGAACATCATTGGCAAAAATAGTTTGGAAGCTGGCCGGTGGGCGATTGATTGGGTGTTTTGGTTGTTGCACACCTTAGACAGCATAGGTTTGTTCAAGGGCAAGTTGTGTAAGTGTGGTAAATACCATTGTATAGCACAGGCCAACAAAAAATTTGTGATTTGGATTTGTTCATTTTTTTGAAGTTTTGGTGGCTAATCTAATAAAGAATCAACATTTTTTTTGTTTCCATCACGCACAATTTTTTAATAAATTTACTAGGTGTCATATTTATGGATTTTTAAATATTTGCGAATAAAAATTAAATGACATTCTAAAAATTGCTACGCCACTGAGATTAAATTGTGTACAAATCAATAGAATAGTATAGGGGAATTCCCGAAAGTAAAATTTAATTGCTGGGATTCCCAGATTTGCAGTCAGACCGTCGGCGAATGAGATATAAATATAAAAAATAAATAATTTTGTGTAACAAGCGCATTCATTAGTCTGTTTGCGTTCGGTCTAGGCAGTCGTTGTCTAGTGAGTTTAGTGAGCTTTGCAGTTAAATTCGTGTTTAAAATGCCAAGACTTTGTCAAAATAATCCAGATACTTTTTGCTATGTGTATGGTTGTTTTGTGGTCAAGAAATCTAGACGTAAAATTACATCACTGTTGAAACACCAATACTACGAGTATTTTAATGTAAAGATTGGTGATCAAGACAAACATTGGGCACCACATGTTGTATGTAAGATATGTGAAGAGGGTTTAAGGCATTGGAGTAATGGAACAAGAAAATCCCTACCCTTTGGAATACCAATGATTTGGCGAGAGCCAACAAATCACCATGATGACTGTTATTTCTGTATGTGCAATGTACGTGGATATAACACAAAAAATTTAAAAAACATCATCTATCCGAACCTCAAGTCTGCAATTAGGCCAGTCCCACAGGGTCCAGACGTGCCAATACCTGAGAAACCAACAAATTTAGAAGATGTTACAAGCAGTTCTGAACCTGAAGTTGATGAAAACAACTTTACCGATGCCAGTGAAATATCGAGCTTTTCTAAGCGACCCCAGTTATTTTCCAAGACCGAACTTAGTTAGAGACTTAAGGTCTTCCAAAAGATCTTTCCGAAATTTTAGCATCCAGACTTCAAAGTAAAAATTTATTGGTAGAAGACGTTAAAATTACGTATTTTAGGAAACGCGAGTCCGAGTAGTCAAGCTATTTTGAGTGGTTGTCTAGTTTATTGCACCGACATTTCCAGTCTGATAAACAAACTTGGGAGCACATACAATCCCGATGATTGTAGGCTTTTTATTGATTCTTCCAAAAGAAGCATTAAATCTGTTCTCTTGCACAATGGGAATGTTTTTTCATCGGTACCGGTTGCCCATTCTGTGCAAATGACGGAAAACTATGAAAATCTTAAAGTAATGCTTGAAAAAATCAAATACAATGATCATAGTTGGAAAATTTGTGGGGATTTGAAAATTGTGGGACTTCTACTAGGACAGCAGTCAGGGTATACAAAGTACCCATGTTTTTTGTATTAGTGGGACAGTCGAAGTAGACATCAACATTGGAAGAAAAAGGACTGGATAGGAAGAGATAATTTAACTCCCGGATCAAAAAATGTTCTGCAGGAAAGGCTTGTTGATCCACAAAAAATCTTGTTACCTCCACTGCATATTAAACTAGGATTAATGAAACAATACGTTAAAGCTTTAAATAAACATGGAGACTGTTTCAAATACCTTTGTAGAAAAAATTTCCCGCTATCTCAGATGCAAAATTAAAGGAAGGCATTTTTGTCGGTCCTCAAATAAGGAGATTAACGAAAGATCAAGAATTTGTTAATACCATGACCGAAACTGAGAAAGATGCATGGATTTCATTTGCTAACGTTATTAAAGGCTTTTTGGAAAACAACAAGGATCCTAACTACAAGGAAATTGAGAAAAACATGCTACAGAAATTTATGGAATTGGGATGTAATATGAGCATAAAAGTTCACTTTTTACACTCGCATCTTGATTACTTCCCCGAAAATCTTGGTGATGTGAGTGAGGAGCAAGGTGAGAGGTTCCACCAAGACATGAAAGAAATGGAAAGCAGGTATCAAGGTCGGTGGAATGTTTCAATGATGGCTATTACCGTTGGTCAATAAAAAGGGACAATCCGGCCCTGGAATACAGAAGAAAATCCACTAAACGAAGTTTTTCATCCAAGAGGGAAAGATCTTCTGGAAAGAAAAGAAATTAAAGATTGTTTAAGACTTTTTTCAATTTAGTTTGCTATTTGTAATTTGTTTTTGTCTCTGTATCAATAAAAGTAGCGTTTATTTTGACCAAATTCTTTATTAATTTATTTTCAACATTGATAAAAAACCTTACGTGATAGGGCAAAATGACACTCGGATTTGAATTCAGCAGATCAAAATTATACAAAATCAGATTGTCATGTTCCATAAATGTATCTACAGAGTCTTAATCAAGAACAGTTTGATGGGTGGATATTATTCACTTAATCTAAATCTGAGTTCTTCACTCCCCGTGTGGTAGATGTATTGTGCTGTTGCGTTGTTTCACCTTCATTTTCTGCTTATGCTACTATGTCCTTAGATAGTGTACGTCTTGAAAATCTGTGAATGGTCTATGTATGTCTAGTCTATGTGTGAATGGAATCCCTAAATTTAGCAATTAGTCTTGTTTACTTATTGGAGCTTTATTCTAACGTAGGTGGTTCCAATTTATTAATTTGAAATCATCCCTTGCTTTTGATTGTTTCTGGAGTGACATAATTTTCGCTGAGGATTTTTCTCCAAGTATATGGATAAATCACGTCTGAGATGCTAACATTGTAGAATTAGAAAATCTGGAATTGCTACAATATATCTATTTTTATAACTAGGACTCCGTTCACTGGTTTGGACCCAATTTAAGATCGGTAATACTTATCTGTAGAAATGGCAGTACGTTTTCATTTAACCGTTGCATGCTTTTTGTCTTGGTGAGGCATAACTCGTAGATTTCAAGTTACTAATCCCATGGACAAAGACAATCACTAAAACTTCCCATACTTTCCTTAGTCACTCTTATTTATTTTCTAAGTATTACCTTTCATCGAGGTTGCAGTTCTTACTTTTATAATCAATTACAAGGCAGAGTGTGGAAGTACTATGACTTGGTTGTTTGTAGGATTGGATAGTTTTTATCTCGACTGAAGCTGAATTCCTTTCAGTAGCGCCAACCTTCTGTAAATTTTAAGATTTACTAAAATATTAAATTTATAATCAGTTGTTTTATATTGTCTCCAATATACCGCGAAAAACAATCAAAAACAAATAAAATTCTAAGTATTCTTTTTTGAAAATCCCTGATATTATTACTTAACTCGTTTGCATTTTCATGCGAATGTAATTTTCATTCAGAAATATTTTATATTTCCATTAAACGGATATTGGTAAAATATAATCGGATTGGCCAGTACCACTTATTTTTAATTGCATACTTATTGTTTCATTGGATTTAGCGCTCGTTGCGTACCAAATGTGTTTTTTGTAGATAAAACCGAATGCATTATTTAGGCAAATAATAAATTCATTTTAAATAGCGCCCCCTCTTAGAACACTAACGTTTGTATGTAAGTAGAAATAACGCAATTAACAGGATAAAATTTACTTTAGCCCAAAATAATATTTATCCAGCACGCAGAGAAAGTGTAAGAAATTGAATAGAATTAAGGAAGTGTTAGTCGACAAGCTACCACCAACCCAGTCAAGTCCCGGAGTTTATCCTGATAGATGGCGTTCTACATGGATGCTAGAGAAATATGCCCTAATAAAGGAAACGAATAGTGCCAGGTTGCCCGATGAATCTAATCTTTTATCATACCTTCGAGTATTCTCCTCCGCAGCTCCAAATTGAAAAATGTAGTCAACATTTGAGGTACATCTAGACCTTTTCTTATGAAACCAGATTACAGCGTAAAGCTCTAAAAAGTTAAAAGCTACCGCCATACTATATGCCAAGCCAATTTTCTAAGAACAGATCAGTTTTAGCCGAGTAAAACGGTTTAAAATCCAATAAAAAGGCAACAGAACTACGTGAAAGAACTGCTGCGACAGAACACTATGCCGAACGGGAGTAAAATCAATCTGGATGCTCGCTGAAATCACAAATCCGATCAAGTAACTTAGTAAGCAGCTTTACCCACGATAATCTGTACACGACACCGTTTATTTACTATGCAATTAGATCGGACGCATTCTCATCGTCATTCTCGTTCAATTTTACTTTTCCCAAATCGAATTCCGCGTTAATTGTGTTATTTATGGGCGCTATATTGCTGTAAATTGCCGCTGACACACGTCCTTTAAACTTGACACGAAAACAGGGTTAAAATCGATTTTATAATGATGTATGAATAAACTTTTATGTATAATTAGGTTTATAACATTTTTTATCGGATTTATTTATTAATGAATTAAACACATTATTAAATAAGCATAAACCTACCTGTAGAACGCACTTTAAATAACTTTTTCCCAGTTGTATTTTTATTTTATGCAAGTTACTAAGATAAATTGCGTAAAGTTAGAAAAATCAATGTGTAGGTATACTTTTAAATATGATATGATTGATATGAATTTGAAATTTGTCTGGTATTATTACTAAACCATATTTATCAATTACCAATATTTATAAAACCACATCAGTTCGTCATCAATTGTTTAAAAGAATAAATTAGAAGTGGTTATATTTATATTTGCATCAACAAAATTGGCTCCGAATAACTGTATTACACTGAAGGATTGAACTAAAAACACACAACAAAAAATTGTACTAACCCAAGCACAGAATGTTCTAGGCGTGTCTTTTTTTGGTTCATTTTATATCCAAATGTCCGTGGTCATAAAACGGATCAAAAAAGTACATCCAAAAGATGTCAGACCATGAACGTTAAATGTACGTCCGTTTTCTGACCAAAAAAAGACGTCCATGCGATAACGGACTTTCAATGTACGTCTGTTAGTGGACCAAACAAGAACGTTATAGGTTGTTTTTACTCCACAATTTTACCATTTATAAAAACAAATTATTGTAAATCAATATTTATTCGCACAAAATACATAGTAAGTTGTAAAATTGTGTTAATTTTGTAGCTGATATAATTAACTGAATTAACAAAGTTTTTTGTTTAAGGTAAAAAGATTAAATGAAAAATTATATGAATTCAAATAAATTTGAATTTATTTGATCCCTGCTAATACATTTAATAAGAGTTTCTATAAGTTTCGGTTTCAGCGTAAACCAGGTCAACTCGTGTATTTATTGTTAATAAAATCCTTTTTGGATTCGAAGAAAAATTTTCAAAGCGTTTTAGAGTTAAAATTAAGGAATCAATTATGTATAATTATGAAAAATTATAATTAAGTTATTAGTAACCGGGACTTTTGCATCTGTTTATATTAGGTAGGTATTCAAAGTTTTTCAAACACATTATTTTGTCCTGTTTCTCGTTTTTGACTTTTTGACTTGTGTTGTGTGTTGTGTTGTGTGTGGAATATGTAAGTATTAAAATTATTTCAATTTATCAATAAACTATCGTTCTTGTGACTGTAAATAAGAA
Organism: Agrypnus murinus; assembly: GCA_929113105.1. Taxonomy (NCBI): domain Eukaryota; kingdom Metazoa; phylum Arthropoda; class Insecta; order Coleoptera; family Elateridae; genus Agrypnus; species Agrypnus murinus. The sequence continues at coordinate 170,597,813 of OV816026.1, read as the reverse complement.
TGCAATCATCCTATAGAATAGATAACAGGTTTAGTAAACCTGTCGCAAAATTTCTCCGATAAGGTCTTCGAATATGCGGTTTTTGGGAATTTCCAAATAATTATGTTAAGGCTATCCTTTATCTCACTTTATAGCCTGCTCAGTTTGAAATAGAAGAGGAGGAATAGATAAGAAGAGTCGACCTTCACAAGGTTTGGTGAATGGTATTTATTTTGTGTTCGACCGTTGATAGTGAACGATGGTCAAGACATATCTACATACAGTTTTCAATTTGGTAAGTAATAAAGAAATTGTTAATTTTTTATTATGTCTTAATGTTTTCAGCTTTATCATCTCCTGATACGTCAGTCAAATCAATTGAAGAGGTGACTGGGAAATGCTTCAACAGAGCCTAGGAGAACGGTTGCAAAAACTAAGTGCATAATTGTACATGTATATTTACATATTGTAAACTATAACATACTTTAGAAAAAATAAAAATATTAGAAAATAGTTACTAATGATAAAGTACATTTGCTATCAAAAATTACTAATTTTCAAGTGAATAAATTTAATACTTTATTTAATTAAGTATAAAATTAATTACAGAATTAATTAAATTCTACAATTAATTAAGAATTGAATTGATTCCTAAAGTCCTAATTATGTCGCAGACAGAAATCCTACGAACGTCCAGTAGCATATGTTCGTTGGACGTCCCTTTACGAACGTCCATTGGATGTTCTTTTGTAAACCTCCTATGGACATATGAATCTCCGAACGAACGATGTAAAATGGACACAAATACGTACGACGTACTATGTACATTGCAAGGTCTGAAGCGAATGTTTTATGGATATTCTATGGACGTTCGCGTGCTATCAGGGAATTAATATTTTAAAGAAAAAAATTAACATAAGAAAAATCTCTGTTATTTGTTTATTTATTAGATCACGGGAAAACTTTAACAGCTTGTTGAAACAAAACATCTACATACATTTCATCCTTCTTGTTATTCGGTAATGTATTTTCAATTATTTCCTGTGACCTGTGATATAATTACTGAGTACACTGCGTTATTAAACATGCAATCGGTTATTGATAAATTTGTAATTAAATAATTAATAATATTTGATTAGCTTATAATATGATAATATAATTATTATAGAATTTAACCAATAATTAACACTATGTTCAAATCTAGGTGGTATCAGGTCTTTCATCAGAAGTACATGGAAGAAAATAAAAAATGTGAGAATCAATTGTATACAGGGTGTTTCACTGAAGTTTCGTATCCCCTGCACATGTGATAGTGCTCGTCTTTAGGAACAATAAATCTTTATGCCATTTTTGATTTTACGCACATCGAAAAAGGTTTTTGCTAAAAAGGACAACTTTTGGAAACTGTTGGAAATAATAGTCAAAACAAACTGTGACATCACCTAGCATCAGCTGTATCAATCTATCAGATATCACGTTGAAAATGCATTTAGGAAGCCAGTGATCACCAATCCACTTTTCAAAAGCAATCTTATTCTCGGTTAATATGAAAGATAGTCACTAATGATATTAAACTTTTTTGTTGCATTTTATGTGTACTATCACCTGTCCAGAGGATCCAAATCCTAAGTAAAACAATCTGTAGAAAAGAAACCCGAGAATTTAAAGACTAACCGAAGTCAGAAAGGAAGATAGAATTAAGAAGGAGTACATATACTAACTAACATTCAACTAGGAATGTAGATACAATAAATATTACTAAACACTCCTCTGTTTCATTCTGTAAGAATTATATTAATTCTTAAATTAATTTAGGGCCTCATACTAATTTCCTGGTATCCTATAGTTGTTTGATTTATTTATTTATAGACTATAGAGTTTCTTCACTCTGTGCATTTCTCTATGTACCTGCGATTCCGTCTCAATTTATTTTTTTTGTCAATACTGTCTTTAGGAGACTTCAGTTTCGTTTCAGACTTTGTGATTTGAGATTTACGATTGTCTTAGTTGCAGACGGCTTTTATCTTGCAGTTTTGTGTTGCCCGTTTCAGAGTTTTATTTGATAGTTTGTAACGTGCTAAAAATCAGCACTTTTATTTTATAAAAAAATATCTGAGTACAGCCCTGTGTGTGAGATATTTCAATTTGGTTAAGTTGAAATTTAATTCCCACGTGCAATTTGCGTTCTTGTCAAATATTAAAGGACAGCTGATTGTAATAAAATTTCAAAGTTGCAAACAGTTAATTAAAAATTAATTAATTAACTGTAATTAAGTAAAATAAAATAAATTAAAATTAGATTAATTAAAATAGTATTATTTCGCTTCTTTCGGTTAAGATAGTTCTTGCAGACGAAATTCATAATAATTTTACTAAATAATAAAATAATGCGTTTCGACTTGGTCAAAAAGGACGTACAAGTTTCATATAAAATGATTTATTGGTCTACAGCAATTGAAACAGTAATATATCCCTTTGTATTTTAAGTTACGAATTAAGTTCTTAGGAGTCAACAACATAATAAATTTGGTTCATGTGTCAAGCACTTGTTAAAATGTGCATTTTAGAGAGAAATCTTGAAGGCCTTTTATTGGGTTCTATTAGCGTCCCGTTCGTACACTGAATTTTGTTTAAAGAATTAGTCTAAAGGATTTCACACTGCTCTCATGTTAGAACGGCGAGTCTCATTATTAATCATATGACGTATTTATGTGTTCTACGATGACTTTCGAATAAAACTTCAAGCAACATTCAAATTAGTTTTTTAAGTATCGTTCTAGTTAAAGTTAATGATAATAATGAATATATTTCGTAATGAGAATTATTGCAAGTTTAAAGTCCATCGTTAAATTTGAACAGTTTAAAATTCAAGGAATGGCCCCGCTACGTTCCTGCTCCAGTTGGCAGTTTCTTTTTGTTTTGTGGTTATTGAGTTTTAGTTTTAATGGTTTAAGCTATTGTTGTGTGATGTTTAGTGAAATTAACAATTTTGGATAACTGTTTAAAGGATTAAGGTCGAGTTGTTGATGTAAGTTTAACAAAAATGTTTAATTCCGATTGTCTTGGTTGATGTTTAATGTTTAACTAAGCTACTTGTGAAAAATTTATTTTGATTGATATCTCGAGATAACGTAAATTTCCATAGAAATGATTTTTGTAGTTAGGAATCTTTTTGATGAATTTTGAGAAATTGAGCTTTTATGTGTAGTTTATTTTCATAGCACCTAAGCTTCATAAGTTTTATTTAATCTACCGACCTCAAATTTAATTATCTTTGATCTAGTTCGGCTGATGTCTCCGACACAATCAAAATTTTGATTAGAAGTTTGTTTAGTTTTATCTCAGGCTGTGGACTTCCCGCCTTTTTTTATTTAAAACAACAATAACATCTAGTGGGTTTGAGTGGCGCTTATGCGTGGCACTTTTGTTGTCCAAAGAGTAATAAAGTTACAATTGTCACCCAAGTGGGGTTATTTTGTTTGATCGACGACCTCCGGCAACTACACGAAAAATAATTAACATGTTTACCTGCTTATTTAGTCATCGAAAATGACACCTTCGGTTTCCAACTTCTTTTTCAAATTTAAATTATTTCTAATAATCGTTGGTTTACTAAGCTTCGCTATCAGTTTATCAATAGTTTCATATACAGTGTGCATTCACCTCTAGACAAAAGCTAGTCTCAATAAATAATCAATTTTATGTAACTAATCGACCAAAGATCAATTCATTGAGGTATCTTTAAAAATAGTGAATAAACTAATATTAAAGAATTACCTCAAACAAATAAAACTTAACACAGGAGTTAGAATTTCAACATGCTAAATCAAATGCACAATCTTAAAAAAAATACAAAATAATATACATAATAGTAATCATATATTATAATTAAAACTCGGACATATGCGCACGAGATATAACTCTGATATGTGTAAGTATGCATGGAAATTGTTTAAATATGCATTTGCAGCACTAATTATACAGTTAATAGTACCATTTCATATAGTTTCTACAATTAAATGAAATTATTCAAATATCTTTTACAGTAGTTGTCAGATAACATTCTTTTGAGGAATAATTTAAAACGACTGCCTACTGTGTATTACAAAAATGTACATAAAAAAGCAATATAAATAAATAAAAAGTTAGCATAAAAAGCACTTCATTGTCCTATATATTCATTTTTTGCTCTTTTTTTGTAAATAATTAATGTAATACTGTTAGAGTATAATAATGTTTTATTCATATTCACTTCTTAAAGGAGAATCGGAAATAAGCTGCTTTATACGTACATATAAAGACATCTATAAATAAACTCTTTGAAATGCTTTCTATTTTGGTTTGTCTAGATACCGATACAAAGTTGTGATACTAGAAACTTAAACAAAAAAACCTGATAAAATTATCAGTGTCTATATCCTTTGTTGACAGAAATTTCGTTTCTTCTAAAAAAATTGAAAATGCGTCTTTTACGCAAGCCTCAACTATCCATCAATTTAAGAAAAGGTTAGAAGTTAATGAAATTGTTTACAACAGTGCAGGAAAATAACTTAATTTTTATCTGTTTTATTCATAGAACTAAACTACAGTTTACCCACGTTTCGAGCTTTTGCGTCATATTTCCAGATTACTAACCGCATAGTCAACATTCTTAAGAAACACAATAATAAAAGACTTATTTTTAAGCTTTCTAGTAAAATTTCATTTATAGTCCTTCTTTTAAGGATATGCTCTCCCAGTGAAACAATTAAAATGGGTATATTGTCATTTATTTTTGTCATTTTGTGTCTTAAATCGACAATTTCTGGGTATAGACGTCAGGTCAAGTATTTTACCACTTTGGTTAGAAATTGTTTTTAATAAATATTTTTCTAAAATCATCTCAATTTGTCTGTTCTTCCATACTAGAAAATTCAAATAAACTTAAGAAACAAAGAGATTTAACATTAACATACAATATATATTTAATTTTCGATATACAGAAAACCCACACGTACAGACATCACTATCCCCTATGACTCCTGTTGCCACAAAGCACATAACAAGCGCTTACAGATTCTTAGTATACAGGGCTTTAACTATTCCACTTACACATCCAGATTTTAACAAAGAGATTTCAACAATCAAACTACTAGCACACGTAATTTATTATAATACAAACATGACTGACACTTTAATTAAACAAAAAAGATTACAGTTTAACTATTAAAAGAATATATTCCATTACACTCAAATAAAAGACACAACTTTTAATAGCTATACCATATTTTGGAAAAATATTAGAAAAAATTGCAAATATACCTATATTGATGCTAGTGACAGCTATGATCACATTGTCTTTTCTTCTTATATGATATTCATCAATACGGCCATCTTGGCGGACTCCTTGCAAGTCTATCAAAACATCAACTTTTCGTGGAGCAAAAATCCTACACCGCACTTATAGATTTGACTGTCATAAACTCATAAAAATGAAGAAGCGTAGCGTTCAGTTGCTCGAATGATCGTTTGGTTCAAAGTTTCCATTGAAGCTTTTCGTAGTTCTAACTCAAAGTCGGCATTATCTCATGTGTCTTTGGATCGAGTAAACAGAACTAAGTAACTAACTAGAAAAACAACTAAAGAGACTGTAGTGCTTGGACTCTATAGTACTTTATTAGGTAGTATAAAAGTCGCAAATTAGACCATTGTAAACTTGGCAGGTAAAACTTCGAAAATAGCGGAATGTTCATTGGCGTATCATAATTTTTAGAATGATGATAGGTTGGTGGTAATGAATGGCTTGGTAATTTATTCTGATGTTTCTGATCTTTCCGGCTTTTCGGTACTTGAATTGAGACGAGGTGCAATACATGGGCGATTCATTCATTCGGCGTTGTATGAAATGTATCGAATAGATAGTAATGAATTGTAATGCTATTGTTATTGAAATATTTATGTACTGCCAATTTCAATAAATATTAGATAAGTGTTTTTTAGAAATTTATTTTTGAAAATTTCTACACCCTATATCTCGCAAATGGTGAATTTTCGTGTTTATTTGAACTTTTTTTTATTAGTTTGGTCAGTATAATACGTTGGTGAAGTTTTCCGAAAAAACAATCACCCTGTTTATCAGCAATACATACCTACATTAATTATTTGTTTTGAAATTTCATGACTGTCAGCTTTTCGTTATTTAAAAACCTGGTGGCAATGTTAAAGGGGATGTAAGAGATCACCCAGGTAATGTACATGGGCAAGACATGTATAAAACATGGAGAATACATAGGAATACATGGAGAATACATAGGAATACATGAAGAATATATATGGGAAATGCATTTGTACGTGGATAATAAGCGGGAAATACACGGGTATTACGTGTGCAGTACATGGGCACTATATAGGCAATACACGAGTAATAGATGAGAGAATATGTGGACAACACATAGCAGTATATGGGCAATACATACATACATACAATACACTGGTAGTATATGGGCAATACATGAACATTCTATGGACATTATATAGACACTACATGGCCATTACTTCGTCAATACATAGTTAATATATGGACAAGTATTTAAAAAGCGCATGTATTATCCATGTACGATACATGGAGAATATCTGTACAAAACATAGAAAATATATTAACAATGTAAAAAAAAGAATTTGCAATACAAGGCCAATACCAGGGCAATGCATAGGTAAGTGCGTGGACAATACATGGTAGCTATATAAGCAATGTATAAACAATATGTGAGAAATGCCTGAGCAAATATATGAAATATATACACATGGGCAACACGTAGACAATCTATGAACTGTACATGAAAAACACATGTACTATACGTAGACAACATTTGCCACCAGTTTTGAAGTGATGAAATACTGACAAAGTCACGAAGTTAAAAAACCATGACTAATACCTAGTGTGAATTAACACTTCAACTTCAATTGTCACCGTCTACAGCGGTACGAGTCGATATCAGTGGCCTATGTAATTGTTTGCATCTCCCTTAACATTTCTCGAGATGACGACCATGTAACAAAGTCATGAAATTTCAAAAAAAAAGTAATATCTGTGTCAATTAACACTTCAACCGTAATTACAAGTCACCTACGGCAAAGCAAGTCGGTCTGAGTGGACTATGTGAATGCTACTATCCCATTTATTACCCATGCATTGTAAATACATTGCCCATGCATTATCTATGTACTCTCCATGCGTTGTCAATGTATTTTCCATGTTTTATACCTGTATGTATTGTCGATGCTTTGCTCATATATTGTTCGTGTACTCTCCATTACTTGACAATGTATTTCCCATGTTTTGCATATGTGCTGCTCATGTATTGTCCATTTATTGACAATGTACAGCTGATTTAAAATAAATTTAGGACAAGCCTTGAGAGCAATTTTTGCGTTTTAACAACTTGTGAACCAGAATCTAAATTACATTTTTATGTTTTACTCTATGGTGTACTGTCCTAGATTTATTTGAAATCAGGTGTACTATCATTGTATTTTACATGCATTGCCCATATATAGTACATATATCGCCCATATCTTACTAATGTTCTCTGTACGTCTTCTAACGAAGTTAATTTATTTTGTTTAATTATCTTCGGTGTAAGAGTGTGTAAGCTTATCATCCGTGCGATCTGTGACCGCTCGGATAAGCTGCCGACTCAAGCAACAGCACGCGTACCTTCCTTAACCGTTTATTTGGCGTGCGCCACTTCGTTTCACTCTTACCATTTCCCCCACGCTCCGATAGCACCTATATCAGAAGGTTTGCAAGCCGTTTTATTCAGTTCTGTCGGAGCTTGAAACCAATCGGACCAACCTGCCAGTCGGCCCAGAGTGAGGAGCCAACCGCCAGACCGTTTTACAGGGAATATAATAGTAAGTCCTTCTTACCATAGTTCTGATTTCCTTTCCGCCCCGATCTCATTGCATTCCTTATCCTTTCCGAGACCTTACTGTGTGTAAACTTGGAGGTTTCATCCTTGCATCCCTTACCCTTTCCGAGATTTCATTGTGTGTGAACCTGGAGGTTTCATACTTGCATCACTTATCCCTTCCGAGACCTCACTGTGTGTGAACCTGGTGGTCTCATGCTGTCCCGACCCTCCTTGTCCGGTCCGTCCGCCATTATCCGACACCGTAGCTAGCCGTTTACTTTTAGGACTAGACATACCTCTTCTTGGAGTTTTGGTACTAATAAAGCTATTAGGTTTGTGGATTGTATGTTTTATTTACTATAATTAACACCATTACTTTTGTGAGAACTTTAGGGACAGGTAATAGTGAGCCAGACAGGGTCGGTCTAGACGGCCCCAACAGTTCCCTAGAATACCTTTCTCCACTAATAGTTACTGTAACCCGACTTTAGTAACCCGATGAAGTTTATCCTTGTGAATAATAGCCATTATATGCAAGTAGAATACTATACTATGTCCACGACTATCAAATATTTTTGATTAGATTAATATACTTCAAAATACTTGTAGAAATATGTAAACGATGTTATCGTTTCAATTTAATTAATGAGTTTTATATACCATGAGTCATTGTTTTGAAACATAGTGGCCTACTAAATAAAATTATCAAAAAGAAATTGAAACCCAGCAGTAGTGAAAATTAATATATTAATCGCCGCTAGTAGTGAATAATATATATCAAATTGTAATTGAAGAAACACAATTATAATGAGTAAATGAGTGTATTATAACATAGGCGTGATAAAAGTATTTAAGTTTGAATGCTTCAATCGATTATTACTGGTCATTGCTGAAAGCTTGATAAAATGAGTTAAACTAACTACATATTGAAATTCTATCGGAAACCCCGAAATTGAATCTTAAATCCAATTTGGTCAGTAATTACAGCAAATAAACAAGTGCAATTGGAATGCAATTATAAAACACTCCCCCATGCATGAAAAAGCACGATGTAAAGCTTTTTGAAGTCAGCTTTCTATGAAATTATAAAATTACGCTTACGATGCGTTTATATTAAACAAACTTGTTTAAAATTCATCATTTACTTGTAATTAAGTTGACTAACGAGTGGCCTCAGCTACTTTATTATATTAAAGTTTTGTAATTTTCTGCATGCTCCTTGATAAGAAAGAAAATCTCTAGCAGATACTTCGTCGGATTTTCGTTTTATTAAGTTATTCTATCTCGACAAAAATATATCTTTTGTTTATTAAAAGTGAACCTTCGAAGTATAAACAACAACGATAGCAATTAGAATAAAACATCGGAATTTCTTGAGAGAAAATTCCCCCCAGAAGAAACTTTTCCCTTGATGTTATTTTCTTTTTGGTTCTCGGTAAATTCTTGAAAGACGTAAACATGGGAATAGACTATAAAAACTTGCGTGTCGCGTAAGATTTTCCAGAAAATGCGTGCGAAAAAAAAGGAAGAGAACATAAAATTGGTAAAATCATGACCGGCTTTGATTGGAAAGCACTTGAAAATCTGGGTGACGTTAAATTGTATACTTTAGGAGTGTACATAAATCTCTACATATATAACACATTTTTCTTCTTCTTGTTTAAATATGTTAGACTAAAAAGATGCATTCGGGTTGAAATTGTAAGCCACCGAGGAAAATGTAAAATCAATTGCGCGAAGAAACCGGGGCTTTGCTTTTTATTAAATAAACCTCCCATATTTTATAAGAAATTGACTTGACATTCTCATACCTAGTCCGCGAATCGAAACATAAAAAAGCTGAAATTGTTTTGTTAAAGTTCGCTCCAATAGAATTATGGTAGGTATAGAGAGTCGCTAACCCAGTTTTTATACTTTTCCCGGAGAAAACAACTCAAATTTCCTGCTTATTTGCCAATTTTCTAGCTTACGGAACGAGTGAAAAACCATTTAAAAAAATTAAGGAGGAAACTGCACAGAATTAAAACCTTTGCTAATCTACTTTCTTTTACGTTTATGCCTCGTTCACAACCCCTGTGATATATTTGAGTCAGCAAAATGTCTGACATTTGATAAACTACTGTTTTAATAATATGAAAAGTTGCGGTACCGCGGTGTGATGGTAGAGCTAAAAATTCGTTTTTAGGGAGAGCTGTCAACCATATAACGGCCATCATATTGTTGGCAATACTTTCCCTCACGCATATACTTTCCTTTTTCCGGGTTATCTAATAAAAATGCATCAGGGTAACCAAGCCGAGGGCAGGTAAAAATCACATTTGAATATCGGAGCAGCCAATAGAAAAGGTCACGTAATTTCACCGGTTCTACTGAATATTGAAGAGCCCGCAGATACTTTTTTGGTGTTTTTACCCTGTTTCCGTGACGTAAGCAGTTAGATCCACGCGGATTATCGCATTTCCTCCCTTAGAAAATATTTAGGATATCTTTTTACAATGACAACTCTCGGGGTGCGAACCCTTTCCGGTTAATTATATAGGGTGTATACACGATAATATTCGTGCGTTATCTTTCGAAACAATTAACCAAAGATAATTGTTACAAAATTTCTGAAAACTAAAACAATTAAAGAGTCATTTTAAATGTTAATACATAAGCTTTTTACATAAATGTATAAATCATAAAGGGAAAATGGAAAACACGCACACGGTGAAACTTTTACCTTCTTGTTGAAAGTTTCGTTTTATTTTCATCATTTAAAAAGTTTCCCCCAACTGCCTCACTAATTCCGTCTAGAGTCCAAAATTAATGAAAATTATGAAAATAGAATTAAAAACTTTTAAATGCGTTATACTCGTACAGTCTTGGTGTACAGCAAACAAATTATGCTGTTGAATAATAAAATGTTATACTGGGCAGAAAATAAGAATTTTCTTTAAAAAATTCTATTAACCTATTTTGCATACTATATTTGGTGTCCTTTTTGAAATGAAATTAACGGTTTATATAGCATTCTATTAGCGTTGAATGTTGGAAAAATTAATTTTCTGATTTTGCTACTGAAATATTCATTTATGAATTTATTATTTATAATTATTATTGTCATTAATTAAAAATATGACAGCTGTTACGCCACTAAACATCAATCAAATTCGTAATCTAAAAATAGATCTTTAATTAATATGTGGGCCTAATTCATGACACCTTCCATTGTGAAATCAATTCACCTATCATGCTCCCAAATAGCCCACCAACTTATATAATATATATTTTGGTCCTTTCAGCCGGATATTTGTGTCACTCGGGGCTATTAATTAGGTAGTTTGGAAATTATTTCAACATTAAATAGGGTGTTGATACATTATTTGGCATTCTGACTTATATTATAAAAATTGATCATTTTACTGCATGATAGGAAGCGGGATTAAGAAGTCGGTTGAATGAAACAAAACTGAAAAGATTTAAGAATTGAAAAATATCTATTTTTTTCGAGCTTCATGTAAGAAATTCGTCTTTGATAGTATTTTATATTTTTATTTAAAATAACCAAAAATTAAGGGCAAGCATGAGTAACAGAATAATGTTAAGTTAGAAAATATTTTATAAATACGGGACCCAGCTACCTTATAACAAGCAAGTAATTAATCTCAGTATCTATCTACGTATCTACGTAATTAAACTCAGAAAATAATTATGAAATAAACATTAATTACACTAAACCAACTATATTATACAATACGAGCTCGATCCTTACAGAAAATATTCAATTACTAAATGATGATCTAATGATCCATGATAATTGTGGCGCACTAACTAGATTTATTAATTTATAAATAAATAATTTGACTTAAAATAACTATAATGTAAAATATAAATCACTTATAACTTAGCTGTTTTTAAATCTATCGATAGTACATTTATGATGGCGAAAACTGTTTCGATGATAACCACTCTTCTTTCATTATTAGCACATAATAAAACTCCCCATTGCAGCAACTATAATATTAAATGTGCTGAACGTAATAAAACAGAATCTTGAGATAACCATCCGTTCTGTTTATAGAAGGGTCCCTATTTTTAATTTCCTTCTGCATAAAAGGGTGATAAAGTTATAAGCTGTATTTACCTTACAGGCGTTACAGATAACAGCTCTAAAAAGGAAAAAGAAAAACAAAAAAAGAATAAAATAAACCTAAAAACATGCTTTAAAATAAACACTCCCACGTTACACAATACATATTATTAATGTGGAATTCCTAGACTCTAGAGGAAGATTTAGTAAAATTTCTTAATACGAGAATGAATTTAGATTCATTGCTGCAGTGCTTATCTGAACAAACAACGTTCGGTGTTTATCTGGGTTTGTCGTACCTACTTGTTAGGGCTTATTACACAACTATCTCGCACTGTGTTAGAGAAAATATATCATTCGAGTGGTTACAAAATAAATATGATAGGCGAAATGGAACTAGGTATAATAGAATCTATTCTGATTTTGAATTAATAAATAGCTAAAGAGACAATCTTGAGGGAACTGGCGCTACACATGCACATCACATTGTACAGGGAAGCAACAACAAGAATTATTTATTAACTACACGCTTCTAGAAATTCAACTTTCCAACTTCAGACACAAGTTTCACTTTTTCGTGTGTAGCTATTTTCCTTTTGTTTTTGCGATGGAAATCATTACCTAACGTTTTGCTAGTACCTATTTTTCGATAAGTTATGATGCTTTCGAACTTCTATCTAACTAAAAAAAACAGAAGACTAGAAAGACAAATAAAAGTAGATTTCCAATTTTGGTTTTCTTTTATTTATCTACAAGGTAAATAGTAAGAAAACTTTAAGTATTAGATATAACTGTGTTACGGAAGATATGTAAGTTTATGTAGGATTCGATCGTATAAAACGGAACAACGTACTGGTTGGTGTATAACAATTGACTGTGACTGATGATGCACAATAAGATCTGTTCAGTTCAAATTAATCTTGTTGATAAATTAATTTTTTGTGTCTTTTTGACTTAAAAATCTTAGAAATTATGTTAATAAATTTCGTGTTTTGGTTTGTTTACCATTAGTGTTTAATAGATTTTGTCTATTGATTTTGGTTATAAGTTTATATTCTAATTGCTCTACGGTAGCTACGTTTAAAAACGAAATGCTGGATAGAATCGATATATGGTTAACTTTACAATTAACTGCCAAAATGATATATGCTTAATATATCCTTACCTTTCAAGGTAAGTAAGATTATTTACTATAAAATTTGTTTCACTTGATGGAATATTTTACATTATAAAAGAAGATTGTGATATAATTATTGTTTTCCATCCAAGTTCTAAATTGGAGATTTTAATAAAATAATATTAAAATAAAAGTTATACATATCTCATGGAAACACCGTGCTGCTAAAAGTATTGCAATTTATGAGTCGTAAAAATACTAAATAGTTAAATAAAATTTAATTCCATATACATTGTTTTATTCTAGTGGAATTTGCGATTTACTAAACAATTTTTTAAACGAGCTACAAAAAAGTAGTCTGTAAACACCGTGACTATGGTGTAAACACCAATAATATAAAAGATAATGTTATTTTAACATTATATTCTAAGTTAAGATTGCATAATTAATGATAAATTTTTTTAAGTATATGAAACTATTTTTTGATTATTAAACAGAAAAAAATTTTGCTTTTCAATTTTTTGGGGCGAATTTGGCAGATAATTGTGAATTCATTCTCCCGCCGAAACATATTCTATTATTGTTAATAAATAATTGTCGGTCTTTATGGTAGCTTTTTTAGAAAAAGCTACCATAATAGCTATTTAGTAGCTATTTTTAAACTATTTTTTTCAAAAATCTCGTTTTATTAAAAGAACCCGCTCCTTAAGTGTACTTTAAATCTTAATTTCTAAGATTTCTCTGAAACAATTACTTACTAATTAAAAAAACTTTTTCTCTTTAAGCTTCTTCACTTGCGCTTCTTGGAAAACTTTGTAATGGCTAAATACTTTAACAGGGAGCTTTAAAAATAGCTTGTCAGTGTTGAGCCCTTTCAAAAACCAAATTTAAGAAATTGAGCTTTTTAAAAGCTCAAGATGTTATGGAGGATCTTATTTTGAGAAAGGAGCTTTTTTACTAATGAAGCACTTTAATCCGCCAAGTTTTTAAATCTTTGTAAGAGGTGACTTACTTGACTTAAGATGCAATTGACGGTCTGATGAAGCTAACCATTCTGACTATAGCCACCGAAATGTCGATAAAAAATAAATTTTTATTTAGCTTTCTATATATCCATAAAAAACAGTACATTCAATTCGAACTCGAAAAAAAAAGGAGTAGGTACTTTTCGATTACAGTGAAAAGAGTGAAAAAGTCACAGTTCATAAGGTGGTGGCGGATATATAAATTTTCATATGAAACATCCCAAAAACCAAAAAGAATAATAAACATTATTTATGTCATACTTGCCGGCACCTATATAAGGTTATATTAGATAGGAAATATTCCGTGTATTTCGATAAATGAATATTTCAATAATACCACATTCCCTCATTATAATTTATAGACGCTATTAACATTTTATTATAAATTCCTAATTGGTAAATTTAAAAATCTATTTACAACACATAAGATAAGTTTTTGCTCATATTGATTCATGGTTAGATGAAGAAAGCCATAAATTCCTGCCGCATTTGATGGCACCAAATCCATTCAAATTAATTTTAAACCATCGTCCAATCACGTTGATTTTTGTTGCTGGATGATGTATCTTCACCCCAAACACTTCGCTACAAAACAACGCACATTCTTGGATAGTTTTGATAAAAAATGCACTTGTGGTGCTTCCATTTTGTGAATTGTATAAAGGCTGTTTTTGTGACTGTTTTATCGTTAAATATAACTATTTAGTTGAACTTCGATCTATTGTGGTGGTTAACGGTTGCTTTGAATATAATTATCGTATTAATTGGAGAATTATTGGCGATTAACAGAGTTTTTTTTGTTAATGTCTATCCTTGAGCAAATGTTAAATTAAAACCTTCTGCATGCCTTAAAAGTATGTATTAAAGAGGTTTTTAATCAATCTTTGTTGATTTAATAATCTAATTTCATTTATTAAAGGTTTTCGTCTTGGGTTTTGTTTTAATTTAATAACTTAAATAGCGCCAAAAATAAATTTGAAAATTTGGACTAAATCTGGTGTGGCTTGTGCAATAATACCAGAAAATTGGTTATTCCAGCTTTTATAATTATTTGCTAAAGAATAAAATCGTAAGTGACAGTCTTTAAGTTGTTTCAACTTTTCTTGTGAAAGAAAATGTAAGATAGTTTGCAATAATTAATAAATTAAAGTGCATAGTAAACTTCTTGTAATACACCCAGTGAAGCAAAATAAATTTGTTTAAATTTTATTTAGTTCGTTATCTTTTGTAATAGTACATCCAAAGGCCTTCGATACATTTCTCCTTTGTTTATATATTTAATCGATTTGTTTGAGAAATAATACTGTATTATTTTGCCTATCCCATCAATATGTCAATGTAGAATGCCTATGTAAAATAACTGTATGAAAACTATCTTTGTGTGAAAATTATTTTTACCTTGCTTCCATGTCGTGAAGCTTAAATTAAAGAATTGTTAAAATTATTTTCAAACGAGATAGCATTTATAAGGTAAGGTAAAGTTTTTCGAATCTTCCCATAAACAAAAAGAATTTTAATGAGAACTTGTCTCTTGCGGACTAGTTCAGTCGTCTTTCTTAAATTTTCCTAACTTTAGCTTTCAACTGTGGTGCTTTGACTGTATTTTGCTTTTGCATTAATTTTGTATGTTGCATCTTATAAAGAAATAACTTTTTTATAAACCTATCGTTTTAAAGTTTTTGAGACAAAAGTTTTACAAATTGAATTTCCATGAAAAGAACTCATGACATACGAACTAGCAACTTGTGAGAAGCAAAAGCTTTAGAGCTGCAACATTCCTGAAAATATAAATACCAATAAATAACTTTATCGTTGGTCATAAACTAATTGGATCTTTTAGGGTGGATCAGAGCGAACTCCAATCCAGTCTAAATTGTATAAATGGACGAAAACTGGATTTATTTAAGTTGAAAGAATTGGATTCGTTTTTCGTAGTAATACAAATACACACCATTAGTCTATAGTCTATAGCAGGGGTTTCCAAAGTTTTGCCTAGGTGGGCCAAATTGTGAATTTCAAAATATTTAGCGTGCCAAAACAAAGTTTTATGGCAAAAAAATACGTTGAAATCAATAAAAAGTTAGACAGAAAAGAAAGATTTATATTAATTTTATAGCATAATCGTTCTTTACATATAACAATAATTACTTTTTATTACAAAGAGTTTATTAACACATTTCAAAAATAAATAAACTAAATAACTAAATAATTTAAAAGAAAAGTATCTCATCAATCTGAAGTGTTTTGTTTTCTTTTAATAATATTATTGGTCCTTGGTTCTAAGTGAGTTTGAATGTATCCTTAATACTGCTTGTAAATGTCCATCAGTTAATTTTGATCTCAATTTGAATTTATTAATACTCATTAATGAGAAAGTTTTTTCGCATAAACTATAAGTGCTTCCAAATAATGAAAACATTTGTAAAGTATGTTTGCTCAATTTTAGAAAATCCTGTGAAGATAATCCTTTATAAAAACCAATTAAGGAATTGTTGCGATAAGAATTCTTGGCTTCGGCATTTTCCTGTAATTCCATTAGTTCAGTAAGACAAATACAGTGAGATCCAAATTGAGTGAGGGCGGTTTGAATTTCGCGCCTTAGGTTTTAGTTTATTCACATTGTTAGTGTAGCACTATTGAAATGTGTTGCGTCAAATTACAGCGTCAACTCCTCACTTTCTCGTTTACATCATTGTGCTTTGCCACATTGTTCTGGATTTTCAATGAATTTTTGTTTCACTTGTTTTCTTATTTTACAAAACAGTTCTTTACAGAACTACGGTTTGTTAGACGACTTTATTATTAAGTTAAGTTTATTATTTAAAATTAATGAAGTTTATAAGCTATATTATTTTTGAGACGTCACTGTAAAATAAAAGCAAGATAAAAATTTCTAAAAAGTATTCATGTTGCCAACGCGACAATAATTTAACGTGGCGGTAAATTCAAAGTGTCTTCAGTCATTATGGATCACCTTTATACACAAGCTATATAATAACAATATACTGATTACATATAATATTTTCTATAATATTATACATTTTAATTATAATATGATATTTATTTTGTAAAAATGTAAATTATTTTAATGAATTCAAGATCGCGGATGATCTGACATCGCGGGCCACATTTCTAGGGTTTGAGGACCGCATTTGGCCCGCAGGCCGCACTTTGGGAACTCCTGGTCTATAACCCCAATTTAAAAGCAACTTTTAGCAATATTAGCGTTTACTGTCTCCAGCCTTACTTTGTGGAACTCCATAATCATGAAATATAATATAAATACAAAGATTAGTTAAAGTTTCACAAGTTTTGAAAAACTTGTGAAACTTTAACTAATCTTTGTATTTATATTATATTTCATTTTAGCAATATTATTGGGCAAAATTTAGCTTAAATTATATTGTTTAGCATTGAAATATTAAAATCACCAAATCGAAAATATAAAACTAACAAAAATAAAAGCCATAAGCTCTTTACTTTAGAAAAAATCAAACTGAAATTTCTAATATCTAAAAATTTCTGAACCTCTTCTGCAATTTTGAATGTCAGAATCTTCGAAACGGTGAATCAACGATGGTTTGATAATCATATACATAAGAAAGTGTAATGCTGTTACAAAAATACTGTTTAAAACGGAACCACACAATGACACCCCAAAATAACGTCAAATTCCTACACTTCTATAACAACAAGCATAAATTATACATTTTTGAGGTTTTCAAGATATACAACCACAAACACAGGTGGAACACCTTTATTGGACTAACAAATTGAACTTAGTAATTCTCCGTTGGTAATTAATTTCACAAATTGGAAGTGTAGATATTGATTTTTTTCAGCTTATCCCGTTATCTTTATTATTATACGTTATCATAGCGACTTTTTTCTATTTATTATACCTTTGATAATGCTCTGCTTTATACCGAAACAAATGTCAGTCAGGTTTTTATTTAGCGTATGGGATGGTTGCTGGGGAAGCCTACATTCCGAAGAATGCGGTATTCCAGCCTCCCTGATTGTCAGAGCTTTCAGGTCGCGTTAGCGCCTCTGACATGACCTAACGACTACCAGTGTTAAGCACGATCGGTTGCGATTTTCGTACCACTATAAGGGTCACCCACCCAACTTCTGACCCGGGCCAACGTAACTTAACTACAAATACTGCTTGACCAGTACTCATAGAGCTAGGTCATGCAACCGATAACTGTAAGGTAATAAATATTTAACAGTTGTTTATTGTTTTATATTATCCCAAGATTACTGAATTGTGTCGCAGCTAAGGAAAACTGCAGAAAACCTTAACCAGATCTGCCGGCACGGGAGTCGATCGCGGACTGCTTGGGTGAAAGTCCGGCACGCCAGACATTACACTACCAAGGCTATTTTTATTAATAATAGATTAACTAATATAATTTATTATTATTGAAATTTATTCTTATGTCACACAATAAACTGTTGAATTTTCTTGAAATCTAACAATCTTTTTTAAAGAAAGTTAATTTATGCATATTTTATGTTCTTTTTAATCAACCACTATAAGAAAGTATTATGCATTAATAGCTGTTTATTTATACAATATTTTATGAGTAATTATAAACAATCGTATACAATTTTCACTTTCGTAAACGCTTGCTGAAACCTTAATTGTATTTATTAAATGTTAAATTCTGTACATATAAGACTAATGTTTATTTTATATTAAATAAAGCTTATAAATGGAAGCATATTCTAAAAACAAATTATTTAATTAGTTCTTCAATTTGATACCGTAAATAAAATAATACTTGTTTCATGTTATCAAGTTCTTCCCAAGGCGAGGATACTCAAAAAATCGCTGAAAAAAGATTTTTTTCAAAAGAATTTAATTAAGTGTTTGATTTTTCTTCCAGACTCTACTTGCCGTGAGAAGTTTAACTGTTTATTTTAGGGCCTAAAACCCGCGAGACAATCTTGGTAATTACTTTTTGTTTACTGTATATGAGGGCAAAAAAATTATTTAAGAGAAAAGAACCTTTTAAGTCATGAAAGGTAAAATCGACAAGGAAAAACATTCTCTTTTAATCTCTTAAAAATATACACACTACACCATTTCTATGTTTTTTGCTTTTTTAGTGAGAACTGTTATTTATATATTCCCGTCGTAAGCTTTTTTTTTATTTAAATGAAAAGCTTGTCATTTTTTTTGTGTTTTTTAAGGAAAATATTCATCTGGTTTGGTAGTGCGGTTCAATACGGATTTTCGTGTTTCATGGAAGATTGAGGTAATTTCAAGTCGACTTAAAACGACAAATTTGAATATTGAGAGAATTATAAGAGAAAATTCCAAATAAATTTGTTTAGACAAATATGAATTCTCTTCGTGTACTAGCTATGTTGTTCTAAATTATTTTAATTGATTTCAAGGATGAAAATATACTTTAAATAAATAAAAAATTTTTCACATAGGTATATACAATGAATTAAATTTACCTTCAGTTTTCCTACACCTAATTCTGCCAATATTGTATTTTATGTGAATTTTCTGGGACATTTGCAAATATTCTTTCCAAACTTCCATGATTTCCATGTATTTTGACAGGTGGATTTTTCTAGGTCTTTGATGATTTTTTTATTTTTTTTTTGTTTGAAAAAATAAGCAAAATCTGTTTTTGTAGAAACAAGTTTTTCTTGTTCAAGGATTTGAAGAATGATCTTGTTTTCTAAAAGTATTAGTAAATCAATCCTTATCATATACTAGTCTTCCAGGTTGAACAGGTACGGGGGGGTTGGACATTTCTTAATTAAACAGAAGGGCTTGCTACGCGAAATAACAAGTTGAAACACTCTTTTTTTCTGCACGAGAAAACGACAATAAAAGGCCCCGCGATTGGGCGACAGTGAAACAAAGTCTTTTAACCGGACTAAATAAACAAAGCTTAAACTTTCAAACGAAAAGTTCACTTTACATAAACTAATTTAGGACACAAAATATGATATTTACTGTATATAGAATGCCTCGACTTTCTTTAAGACGTCTTTTCACAAATTATAGCTCAGGATGTAGGTATTAATTTCCATGACACACAGATTATAAGGAAAAGTAAGGTTTTTTAAAAGTCACAAAAAAGAATGGGCGCCAGTTATTTGAAATTATTCTAACACGCCCCCAAATAACAAAGGGCTAGATTAAATTGATTAAAGATTAAAAAAAGAAACTAATTAAAATTAGTTTGGTTGACGTTAACACAAATTAAATTATCAAATAATTTCAATTAATGCTAGGTCCATTTTCAATACGGTAAGGTTTAATTTAGAAATTCATTTATTCCAAAATAAAAAAATATCGGATTATCTCCGATGACAATAAAGAAGTTTTGATGTTAATAATTTTAATAATAAAATGAAAAATCTTGATAAGAATTCTTATTCAAAGGACCAAAATACGTAATAATACAAAAACATTCGATGAAACAAAAAACAATACAAATAAATTTCACAGTTACATAAACTTACTCTTATCGAACAAAAAATCCTTAATATCTTTGATGCAGAAGTAGAATTTTACAATTGTTTAAAATGTCACAAAACACCTCACAATAAAAGACCTTATTCACTAAACTTTAAAACTTTGAATTTTGGTAAAGGTGCTGCAATGATGAACTGAAATTTCTTGAATGAAGTTACTGAAATTATTTCTATACTAATTCGGCACTGAACCACCATAATAAAATTCTTAAACTGCAGTAATTCCAGAAATGTAATTATTAATTTCAAATTCTATCAATGACTGAAATTCGTTATTAGAAGGCTATACTTTCAAATACTTTAAATTCTCTTCTTAAATTATTAACTAATAATCTTCTGCATTATTCTTTAATGCGTTAACCGCGAAACAAACTTTAAAATTCAATAATAGATTGAATTTCCACTAAAACTTTAACGAACGGGAACGGGATTTGGTTAATTTTATTAACACAAAACTAAAACAATAGGTTGAAGCCAATAAGCTTCCTGTATTTAGCGAAGAAACGCAAAACGGTAATCACACTTAACTTAGTTAACTTTATTCGATAATAACGCGGGAACTAGAATGCTGGAACAAGCCCGCTATCTCGAGGTGAACACCCATTGTCCGAACGGACGCCACTTTAGGGTACGAGACCCGCTATCTGAATTGAAGCTCTCGTGGAGACTTGCTTTTTTTTAAATTCCGTCCTTTGACTTATTAACTTCATTATCATTAATTGTTAGCACGGGATCCGACCGGCTTCATCTGTATTCTTTTGCTAAACCAACTCAATACTGAAAACTAACTGAAGGCTGAACGCCAAGTCTGTAACTTGACTCGACGTCAACTGTACTGTCTGAAGACTTGAGACTGAACTAAAAACTCAGGGTTATTTTCTATATTAAAATGTTTTCTAGCGGGGTGCTTGCTGACATTGGCCAATAGGAATCGCATGATCTTATTTTAAGCAAATCAAAATTAATATTTCCAACACAAAGAAGTCTAAAACACAATACGCCTTGCAACGTAAATTGGAAACAGAACGTATTTAGAAATGCAGATGGTTTCTTTAAAAAATGCCATTTACCACGTACAAACGATTATTTCTTGAAACGAAATAGGTTTTTTATAATATTTTCGGGGAATAAAAAATTGAAACGTATATGAGAAAGTTTAAGAACATGAGTTTACACTAATCAAAATGTCAATCTTTTAGATTTTAACAATAGAATGATTTGACGCTGCAAGCACCTGTCTAAACAATATCCTTGTTTACGATGGGGCTAGAATTCTTTATTATTTTATTATGCGAAACGACTCCACTAGTCTGTAAGGATTTTAACAGATGACCTTTACCAATTTTCATGAGGTTTATTTGTACCGCATGCCGATATAATTTTAAATTGCAAGAAGAACGCAAATTTACAGGACCGCATTTAAGATTTTTTTAGCAACTTTATACATGAAATTTCATTATTTCGAAGCTAGCAAAAAACATACCGTTACAAAGTTTGGATATTGGTTAATTAATTTTCTTGCTACAGAAATCTATTCCATTTTATCTCCCCTTGTATGGCTTTCTTTATAGTTCGTCTTTTTGCGTATGTCCTTTTCTGGTTTGATATAATCTTTGACGGTTGACGTTTATCTAAAGAGGTTTTGAAGCTAAGGTAAAAAAACTCCTCATACCTTGTGTTGGTTTCCCCTGGCGAAATATAATAAAAAAACAGCAGCTATCTAAGAATTAAAAAATATAATTTAATTTCTTTTTGTTCAAAAAGCCTTTTGTAAGAGTTCTTTTATAGGTACGCAGTTCTTTATTAGCTTCTTTATTGCCTTGCTTTATTCTTAGTTCTTTATTGCCGACATATGTAATTATTAAACACCAAGATCTTGGGGGACATACGTAAAATAGTCTTTATATTACAGTAAAGCAAATATTCATTATCGGTAGCTGCTTGCCTAACTTAGGATAACATATTTTATCACTTTTTTTGTTTTTATATAATAATTGAATAACCGTGCGTTTATGTACAGTCTGAGACTTTAAAAATGATTTGGTCGAATTTTAGCTATATGCAACACAGCTTACAAAATTAGACGAAACACACAATTTTACGATATTATAAAGAATATAAATTATATAAAAATTATATACAAAAACAATCATATAAAATAAAAGAAAGCGATATCTATTAAAAAATCTAAATTATTTGAAATTAAATTAAAAAAATAACAAAAAAGAATCAATGTAAAGTAGACATTAAGAAAATAGACAGTATCTGTGAACTTCTGATCCATGCGTCTCCATAGCGCAGTGCAGTATAAGGCAGTAAACTGCTCGTTCATCACATCGAATCTCAGATACGGAAGTTTTTTTTTGTATATAAATAAATAAGGTACCTTATATTACTTTTTGTATTCAATTAAACGTTCAATTAATGTTGATTTGCAGTGTTTTATTTTGATTACTCAATTGGTTGACTATACAAGTGTATTTTCTGCGTTTCAGTATTACTCCGACTTCGATCTTAGTCTGTACAATGTTAAATAAGTATTAAAGTAGCAAAGACGCTACAGTCGTGTGTGGGTTTTGTGTACAAACAGTAATACAAATTAACATCCCAGCTCGGAAAAATTAAAAACGCGTAAAGACCTGGGATAAGGAAGTTAAACGACAGGCTCCTGGAAATGTTTGACATGATAAAAAATTGTTACTGGAGTGGAATTCTTCAGATTCGGCTAAATTACACATCAACATGCACAACATGTAAAATAATTTGCTAAAAAGAGGAAAGGTTACAACGGAACTTTTATATTATCCAATGATCAACGATATTTGAGACACAAATATATTAAGTAAAAGTTGGGTAGTTTAGAAGAATTACTTATACGTATATGGGTATTTGTAGAATAATTGTGTGATGATTCCAATTAACAATAGATGGTCCCAATCTTTAGTAAAGCAGGTCATAAAAAGGTTAGCGAAAACGACGATGAAGCCTGCGAATGCGCCGACGAAAAGGAAGCTGAATTTCTTTAAAATTGTTTTAATGTTTGATTAAAAAGCTCAGTTCCTTTAAAATGTTTTACTTAAAAGTAAAGATTCTTTTCAAAGTTTATATTGGCTTAAAAGGTATTTTTTAAGTATTTGTTCATACTAATGACTTACTTAGAAGCTAAGTTTCCTTAAAATTTTTATGACAAGAAAGTTCAGTTTCAACAATTTGATATGTTTGACTTAGAAGCTAAGTTACTTACTTTAAAAAACTTATAATGCTTAACTTTTGAATAAATAATTTCTTTAAATAATAATTATTGACTTGCAAAAAATGCATTGACAAAATGCATTTGGTCTACAAAAACTGCAATATTTAACAGTTACTAGGGAAACCCTGTCAAAATTATAATTTATTAAAAGACTTTCTTATACAATGTTCGTTGTGTGATTACAATCTTCATGTTCACATGAGTGAGTATTAAATATTAAATTAATAACCACAACCAAACAAAACATGATGGTACGCCTAGCGTGAACGCTTGGACGTGTTATCTAACAAATTCCTCCGACTTACCCACCCACCTTTCAAACGCCTCCACCTCCCGTTCCGGATACGTTCGAGAGTTTGTGAAAATGCTCCTCAGCAAATACTACGCAACTCGACTGAAAATTGTTTGTGAGCAATTAATGCGATTGGTGGCGTAGTACGCAGGTAGAGGGGGGGATGATTAGTTCCGCAACCTGACGAATCAAGCGCTGTATAAAAATTAAAAAATTGCAAGACCAAGGCCGTTAAAATAGGCCAATCTATTGAAGAAATTCCTTAGATACAATGTTCGTTGTGCGATTACAATTTTTGGGGTTTTCATGAATGATTATTTAAATAAACGCTACGAAACAAGACCAGTTGGAAATGCTAAGGCTAACATTATCAGACAAACTAACGGTGATATGTTATTTAACAAACACCCCGACTTATCCACCCACCCTCCGATTTACTTGCTCCACCATCTCGATTTTTACATAAGACCGCCTTATTTGTTGGCAATTCCTTTTGCAGGTTTTTTATTTTTCTGTTGTGTTCATGATTATTGGAGTAATTACTTAATCAATACATGATCCATATAAATATCGGTATTTACAGTTCCAACAAACGATAAAATTAAAAACTACTCTTAATGCTTATTCGGTGTTATTTCAATAGGTGTGTTAAGCAAATTATTTAATCTCCATAATAAAATTTGATCTTTGTTATAAATTATTTAATATATTTTATGTGCTTTTACATAATGATATAAAACAAATTATGCAATTAATCACCTTTACAAAAACTAAGCATGAAAAAAACTGAAAAATTAACAATCCAAAAAAGTAGGAAATTCTGAATTACTTCCCGTATTCACAGCCTCACTTTATATAGTAAGCGTTGATTTAGAAGAAAGATTTTTAGTTCCGAAACGTGACGAAGCGAGCGCTGTAAGTGGACAATCGGTTTAGAGCGTATTGAAATGCACCGATTACAAATAATGCTTTTAAAAATAAAAATAATTTAAAATGGCAAAACGATGGAGAGCTGCTAAATCTACAGCGTAAAATCTTTAACTTAAAAAAAGTAATCACGTAAATCAGTCCAGTAGACGCAGTAAATAGTTTATTCTTCTATATTACATAACTATATATTTTATTTTAATTAAATTAACACTTAAAGTTTTTTAACCTTCGTTTTTTGGCGGAAAATTTGCAAAAATAGACAAAATGCGTTTTGTAAGTCTGCTCCTTAATTTATCCTGTTAGGAAGCTGATCAAAATGTAAGTCATTGACTATCTACGTATATTATCTTACTCGCTCTTTGCTGCTATAATATGTTTTATTTCCTTTTATTTTATGCTTAACCACCAAAAAAGCACCACGCTTGCTATGAATAATCGTTTTTTTTCGTAGGACAAATTTCTAATAATACACGTCCATTTTACAAAATACATATTTTAATTGGAATTCAATCAGACATTTTTTTCACAAACTCAATTTTATGAAATATCCTACAACCTCGTCAGGTAGTGCTTTTTCATTAAATAATATTTTGCAAATAAAAAGTATAAAAGTTTTTGAAGGTATTCTTAAAACATATTTGCATGTTGAATGTAAAAGGAGATTTACATTATGCAAACAAGAAAATATTATTGTTTTCTTTATGTAACTTTTCTACATCAGATATTTTTTGGTTGTTGAACCTTTTTACATTTTCTTGTAACAAAATTGCTGGTAATTATTCAACATTTCAGTTACATTAGAGTTTTTCTTTTCCTTTCTTTCCTTTTTAAATGTTCTGGTAACTACTTTTGTCACCTAATGTGACTAACCCCCATTAAGAATAAACAAGAATAATTTTTAAAATTTTTGTCTTTACTTCGACGGGAAAATAGCCCTTCATTTCAAAAGAAGACATTCAAGTTCAATAAAAAAACTTTTTTTGTAATTTCAATCAATTCTCGCTAAAACAAAATCAGTTAAAATAAGGAAAAAAGCTGCTACTATTACTACTAATAAAAATCTTAAAAAGTTGCTGAAGAAATTTTATTTTTAATGGTATTTGATGTGAAAATCGGCTTCAGTTATTAGAGAGTAGTAAGAAGGGTGTTGGGAAAGGGTATTCAAAGTAGCAGTCTTCATAGCAATCAAGGCAATATGCGCTTTATAGACTGGAGCATTGTCTTCAAGTATCAGCACTCCTCTCGGGTTAGTCTCTTCTAACTTTTAATTTCTTTCCCGCAATTTGTATAATAAAAGAGCGTAATATTGTCCTTTAGGAGTCTGACCTTTCATTATGTAGTCCATCAATAAAATCCCCCGAAATCCCAGAAGCTCGTTGTCGTGATTCTTGTTTTAGCACTTGGGACAGACTTAAAAAACTGCAATGTATTATTCTGTCTTTGTTGGTTTTATGTCTCTGAATAAAATAAAATAATGTGCTTTATGTGCAGCCATAACTTAAAATATATTCGGTGCTTTTGAGTTTCCAACACCATTTTATATGTAAATAGCTTTGACGTGTAGGTATTTCTTTTAAGTGACTTACGGAACTTTCATAATTAAGCAGAATGATTAATTTCCAAATGTGCGAGAAAATATCGTATTAGAATCGTGCAATAAAATTGCTGCAAGTAATGCGTAATACTGTTAAAATGGTACAGTATACCAATGAAATCCGTCTTCTGATTAAACTGTCTAGAGATCATGAAGGGTAAAAATGTTTTTTAAACAAGATATTTTATAGACCGATACAAAATGAAAAGTGTATGTCAATTTACATGGTATATGGTATTAAAAGTAAATCTATACAGAAAAATTGTTACTCCGACTGGGAATCGAACCCAGGACCTTCCGCTTTCCGGAAAAATTGCCATTCTGATGGTAATCACTTTAGGTAGCTCAGACGTAGAGTATCTGCCCGAAAAGCAAAAGGACCTGGGTTCGATTCTCAGTCAGGGTGATAATTTTTCTATATGCATATGCATTCAGATGTAATTAATGTAACTACAAAAATTACACAAATTAACATTAATTAGAAAAAATAATTAACCTTTATCTGAAATTATACGAGTAATTCTATTCGTGTTAATTCGGGAAGGGCGACACTAATGGTACTATTGGCGCTCAAGTAAAGATCTATCTATTTAATACTTTCTATTAATACTGTTATTGTTTACTTTCCATACAGCAAAACTCCAAGGAGACAACAGATCTGAGACGTCTTTGGCATATCTCGTACTACACTACATATTCGAAAAAAAATATTCATGATGTACTTACATATCTACCCGAGTAGAGTTACAGCCGTCAACCGTGGTTGGTCAGTTTGCGTGGTGTTAACCGGTGAGTCGATTTTTTCAGGTTCCAGGAAGGAGCCCCTTTCCCTCCCTCTAGCATTTGTGCACATAATTCTGGCGTCCCTTATTCCTGTTTGGTGTTCCAGGATAAGAGCAACCGTGTCACCAAGTAAGCCGTCACCATCCTGCTGCAGTAACTCCGTTCGAGTATCTGGGGAGGCTCGAGTGGTTTTGTTAATGGCAATTGCATGTCCTCTTTCCTTCCTTTCCCAGTTGGTTGTCACACTTTCATAGAGGGGCTCTTTAATGGAATTTGGCGGAATCGACTCATTGCTTAGTGCTACACAAAGCCACCTCGAAAGCCATATTTCGGGGTTGGGTCTGACAAGAGCTGTGTTTTTTTTGTTACAACTTCACCAACAATCAACTTTCCAATTCAACCAATCAAATAAATACAACGGCAGCAAATCTCATCTTCTAACTGAAATTATTCAACCATCTTCAACAATTTCTCAACTTTCAACCAATCGACATCATCAACAATCAAGCCAACCCTAATTATACAACAATTAATTCTACAACTTCGCCTTCATCAACCAAGAAAAATTTCTACACCAAGGTTATCGCCCATATCAACATGGATTGTGCACATGTTGATATGGCCGGAAACACATTTGCAATGCCATGATAGTGAATTATCGAAGAGAACAACAAGTGCAGGGCAATTGTGGTTATCATCACCAATGTTGTTTATGTTGCTGATTATAACCACAACGGTCACCCACCAATTGGCTATTTATTATTAAATTATTTTAATAATAAGTAGTCACCCCCACAGGCTGAAGAGAGCTATAACGGTCAGTACCTCCTTCGGGAGTACAAACTTTCGTTGACTAGTAATAGTACAAATCACAGACGGTTATCTCCGACTGAAGAGAGTAAATAATCTTGAAACAGTCTGTCTCGGAATACCGTCTGTGGTTTGTACACATTTAGTCTATTTAGCGGGCGAGACTTTGAGTTTTACATTTTTCACAATATTTATCATGTTCATATTCAGGGAAAATGTATTATAAAAGCTATAAGTAACTTACAACTTACCGATCGATAAACAATACAACACTCACTAGGAAAGGTTTTGCGGTAAAAGAAAGACAGAAAAAAAGAACTTTATGAAAGGAGAATTTATTTATATACTGTTGCGCTTTTTATTAAATAATTACAGTAATTTTCTAATGGGAAGTCTTGGGAGAAAGTTATTAGTCGAAGCAATCATCAAAACAAATATTTAAATTTTTGTGTTAGGTACCTATGTGAAAGTACTATCCAGGATTCCCAGGAATTTCCACGATTTCGGAAAAAAGTTTCGAGAATAGAAAAATTGTCGAGACCGAAACCCTAATTAACAAGATATTACCCAGTTGTTTCTCTTAAATTGTTTGCATGTTTTAATTCTTCCAATTACTCAATTATTTAATTAATTAATTAAGGACCAAACAGCAGGTACATATAATGAGCTTGAGTTAAATCAACACATTCTGTTCATACAACTAACTAGTGAACTGTTGATGTTTTTTACCGAAAGGACTTATATTTATTTTTGTTTATTTTTAATGAAATATTTTAATTATACATATTTTCAAAACTATGATACATACTAAATACAATAATTGTATATTAGTATTTGCAAAAAATTCATACAAAGGGTAATAAATAACATATAATCCGCATTATGGTAGCATGAATAATTTAAGAGGATTTTCAGAATGAACAAGTACATACAAAATGTTGAAAACAAAGAAATCCTTTCATTTTGTTGTTAGAATTACATTTTGTATTATTTCTGAATGTGAAGAGAAATCGCAAGGATTATCTCTCGGAAAACAATCCCGTAAAGAAAAATATTTTCATTTTAGTGAGTGCTTCTATATATATTTATATATAAAATTTATATTTAAAAAAACAGATAAACAAGATGGA
Organism: Agrypnus murinus; assembly: GCA_929113105.1. NCBI lineage: Eukaryota > Metazoa > Arthropoda > Insecta > Coleoptera > Elateridae > Agrypnus > Agrypnus murinus. Next base: position 170,568,429 of record OV816026.1, on the reverse strand, counting down.
ACCTAATTATTTCAGTATTGATTCTGAATACAAGAATTACAAGAATCTTAATACATAAATACTTAATACCCACTTCATAAGTATTGAAAAAACAATAAATCAAACGGAGACATTTCAGTTTTGCAGTTGAGGTTATATACTCCATACCTTATTACGTTTACTACATCTTCTATAACTTTTCTGAGCACAATCTGTTTAATACTTAATAAGAGCAGTACTTGTTCTTATTTAAAACATGCCTTCTTTTCGGATAGGAAGTAAAACTGTAGGTCCCGTGTCAATGCAATGTTTGGCACGATAAAGATCCTTACTGGGGGTGGAATTCCCCCAGATTCGGCTAAATTCTAGTAGGGTCGGCCAAATGATCATAGCAATCGGTGCCATGAGGTACGAAGGATGCTCGCCATCCTGATTCCTCGCCCAAAAACAAACAAACAAACAAACTTGTTCTTATTTCTTAATTAAAATAATTTCTAATACCTGCCTCCATTTTTCGGTATTATTATTGTAATAGTTTATATTTTCTTATCTAAATTATTTATTTAATTTCACACAGGTCGTATTTAAAATCCATTAGTGAACTCGTTTATATAGACAGTTATTCCTCATAACATTCACTTATTCTGGCGCACACAACTACTTCCTTTTATTCCTGTACGTATAAACGCATACTTATCATACTTATGTAAAATCTTACTTATCATAAGATAAGTATGATTTATTTTTAATTTTAATTAAATTTTTAGATTTATTTTAAATAGATAGTTTACCTTCAATCAAAATCATCCCGTCAAATCGTGATAAATACATTTTTGGTTAATTGTGCATCTCCTTATTTTAATTTAAAGGTGGTTATTATCAATTTATTGCATTATTATGAAATGTGATATCGTATTAGGTTAGACATAATCATATTGTTTCATGATAGGCCAAAAAACCATTGATTTTGAGGTGTCAAATCGTTTTCAAAATTTCTATTGTTACCTCAAGTGCTTGCTAAAAGGACGCGTCATAATTACGCTTCTTGTGTTGAAACTGCATCATGATGCTCGATGCTTTTTATCACAAAAGGTTTCAATTAGAATGCTTATCAGCTAAATTATTATTAGCTAATTGAATAATAATTAATGAATCATTTTGTAGAGATAAGGTTTATTTCTCGCTGGTACATCAATTTCATGGAATTTATATAAGCTGCTTTATGAACGTAGTGTTGACTTCTTGACGTTACATTTTAGGTTCGGTTGGTTTGTTCATGTTTTGTTTCACATTGTTTTATTGTTTACATTCCTTTTGCATGCTTCTTAGTCTTACGTATTTAGCCGCCTTCGTATTCATCTTGGAATGTAGAAGAATTGAAAATATAAAGGGGCAAGGAGTCTGCTAACACGATTTCAGCTACAGCGCCACTGACGAGGAGTGGGATACGACTACATCTAAATAACTAATGGATACATATTGCTGTGATTTCAGCACTCATAATTGAATATGTCATTTGGGTTGCCTATATATTTAGGGGTTTGGACGTAAATGGAACAAATCTGAATTGAATAAATTAATTTGTTATTTAATAGGTAAAGAATACATCACTTGATAATAATAAGAAGTAGATCTTAAAAGGATTTTTCACTTAAAATTGAAAAATTATTTTGACATGTTACGATTTGCATATCGTTAGGTCGTTGGACTTGGTTTTTCATAATTGAAGCCATTGTAAGGTATAGTTGCACCTGGAAATTATAAAAGGCATAGATGGAAAGGTGTATGCAAGCAATCACCATTATACTCACAGTTTTTGTTGTTAAATTTCAAACAAATCTCATGCTGGTTTAATGATTCATATAATTTCATGATAAATGTATAATTTTCATTAATCTATGCATTTGCAGCCAAAATGTTTTGCTGCAATATTCTTAATTAGATTCTACTGCACCTTTAGCAATAGAATTTTCAAGTGGGCAGCTCTATATAGAGAAGGTTTAGCCTGTTGAAGTTTTATCGTTTTAACCTTATCTGCTAAAATGGTAAAATTTTGTAAATATTTAAAGTTTTGGTGCCAAAATTGTTGTAAATATTGTGTGATAGGGTATTAGGATTCATTTAATAATTAAAAAAGGAAGTAATAAGGTGTGAAAATGTTATTATCTTAATTTTCTAAAAACCGTGTTTGTCAGGAAATTCAAGATGGTTGCCATTGAATCCTGGAGTTAAATTTGCTTTTTGTTAGACATGCAATATACCAAAATATAGGGAAAATTATCCTATTTCCGATTATGTAATTTGTTTAAACATTTAATTTAATTTTTCAACCATATTTTGGTTATGTAAACTTTGTTAGGTTAGATGTTCAATTGTTTTTAGTTACTTACCAAATTTTTTTAGTGAAAAAATGGCGTTCGTCATTTATTATTGGAAAAAATATAAAAGCAGATCGAGAATCTGGTTACTTGCTTGTTGATTTTCATATAAAGCAGAAGCCATGTTGGATCATGTAATAATTTGTTAAAATTTTGAGGTTATGCGTGACAGATTTTAGGTCAATGAAATGTCAAAAAAGTGAGATTATGACAAAAAATGTCATCCAAATTTAATTTTTTTTAAAGTGTTTAATAATGATAATAACAATGAACAATTAAAGTGATTTAAATAAAAAGTAAAGTGAAGTGTTAATTTGGTTTTTGGACTATTTATTTATAAGAAGAAATTTTTTTTGCAAAACGTATTGTAACTTTATTTCTGGATGTAACGAAATTAAAACTGGATGTAATAAGAATTTTTGGGAAATAGACGATTGATTTATGTACTCACGTATTGGAGATAAATTTTTCAATATTTAATAGTTGTAATAAATTACAAAAGAAGACCCACAAGAACAATTATATGGAAATGCGTGTTCACCAACGCTACAAATAAGCAGGTAAATTTACTGATTATTAAAGTGAACTGCCAAATAATAATAGTGTGTGCAAAAATCCAAGAGTGGCGCAAAATTTATTTTCAAAATTTAACTATTTTTATTTCGTTTCTTTCTCTTAACTATAATTTAAGATTGTGTGATTGATCAAATAAAAATTGAGCTGGACAAAATGAACTAGACTGTCTCTTAATTATTATTTTGTTAAATCCAATTGGCACCAATAATTAATTGAATCCATTTTAGATAATAAGATTTTGTTTGTTTTCGTTTCTTTTTCATTCCTTTTATGTGTTTATTAATAAAATATTTTAAATGTTAAAAAGGAGATTCATTTGTGTATTTGTCTTGTTTTGTATCAATTAACAGAATTTCACAGGTACAAGTTGAACAATATTTTATTATTTTGTCAAAGAGCGACCCGCCTGAAATTTTCTCATGCAATTTTCTTGAGCTTGTCTTTGGATTTTAAAATCATAGCCGGAGCAAATTTTCTTTTCATCACAAAGGTAGGTGGTGTTTGTTTTTTGTATAACTTTTCAGTTTGCCTTGCTACTATTAACATAAGTGATAGTGGTCTTTAAATTTAAATAGATTTATGATCAATTGTTGTAAAGTGTATAATAGGACGGCGCTTATCACCATAAAATTTTATAGTCGCAGGAATGCGATGCTTATTAACCAATAAAATATATCATAGCAATATGTATGTACTTATTACCACCAAACTTTTAAATAGATGTTACTTAAAAGCTATAATACTGTGAATAAGAATCTAGAATTAACTTTTTCTTTATTTGGAGGTATTGAACCTAACTTAAATATAACCTGATAATACTGCATTTAAAAATTTAAATACAATTAATTAAAAAAAAATTAACATTTAAAAAACAAAGAATAAGTTTTTAGTCAAGCAAATGTAAAACTTGGCAAAACCTTTTACCGGATATCTTCAAAACGTCAATTCAACTGCAAACTCGAGGTCACTAGTAACAGTATTGGGCAGTTTACAGTACCAGTTACAGTTTATATTGGCCAGGGAGATGTCTTCAAAAAAAGATAGCAGGTGGGGTTAGAAATTAACCAGGCGACTGATTCGTTAAAATCTGTTAAAACTTGATACCTTTTTTTGGTGACTTTTAGTTGAAGATTGTTTGAAAGAGTTAAACCAGTAAATAAATTCAAATTGAGTTTATTTCTAATCGTCTACAAAGCCAAGTCGACGATGTTGTTTATAGTTTCAAGCTGAGCGTATTTGTTTTATTTTGCCGAACACCTGCAAAGATTTTCGTAAGGCCCGATTTTCGTTGGTAATATTTAATTTGGTGCAACTTCCTGGTGGTGTCTGTAAATGGAAATCATTTTCAAATAATACGTTGACAATATGTTCAAGCAGTTAAAATTCTTTGCAACCAAAAATAGAGTAAATTTTATCGACTGCGGTTTGGGAATATTCGACCAAGTAGTGTAATTTGAACCCTTGTTGGACTATCTTCAGATACTCCATTATCTCAGTGTCATAAATCTATTTCTGTGCGTCAACGTATTATTTTTAATAAATCCTTTATATGAGGCTATATTTTATAGAAATATTATCTTGCATTTTGATAAATCAGTATTGGAATAATTATTGTAATCAATATACCTACACTATAATATCAACTTATCTTTATATTATGACCTTTAGGAACATTACTTTTCGAGGTAGGTTCCTTTACAACATTAATAATAGTAAAATATTGTATTAATTTCTGAAGACAGAAAACAAATTTAACGTTTTTATTAAACTGCTAGTATCTGCTCGTAATGACACCACAAAAACATAAATCTATCCTAACCGCTCCTTATCCTACATAAACGCCCATTTCTGTTGCATTGCTTATCGAAAGTTTTTTTTTTTTTCAAATAAAATGGGATTGGAAATTACACGTTTGTGAGTATTTTTAATATATTAATATTAAAATTATCCTTTCTTACCTGCAAACGAAAATTAGATAACAAATTGAAGTATATAAAAATTAGTTTAACATCAGGTTGTCTCGTAAACAGTCTTCGCACTGAGTTTACCAGTTTGCTAGACCGCTGACACGTCGCGTCGTCAGACAACTTTCTTCTTTGTACTAATTTTAGATACCTTTTTAACTAATTAAGCAAATAACTGGTCTTGGTAGAATTAAAAAATCTATTTACAATACCCCCTAAGTCCTTAAAACGTTTACTAAATGGTATCTAGTTTCACATCGCCACGTAATGTAATTATTTGCTACTACTTTGCATGGTGCACTTTGAACCCCTTCAAATTATTTGCCAATCATGCTTACTTCTGCACATAGCCTAGCACTTCTACAACAGTCATTGTCGTTAAAGAATGCCTCACAAGCGCCTATTTGGCGAATTGTAAAATGCTGCTTTTTGCGAGTTAATTTAGTTAAAGGTAAAAATTTAGTTTATTTTATCATGGTGATTATCGATTGTATTAAGTTTGGTTATCGCATTTTTTTATAAAAAAATTTGTTGATCAAAATAGAATCGTCTTTGTTTGGATCTGTTCTAAAGTTTAACATTAACATTAACGCTTTAACATTAACAATCTAATTTAAATTCGTTTATTAAAGGTACTTGACATTGGGCTTTGTACCTGGTTTTTTGAGAGAAGCTCCTGGAATAAATTATAGCTGCATCGTTTGCAAGTTAGATTAACCTGGTTTTCACTAACTGAATGCCTTGGCAGATATTGATGATGATGGATGATATGAAGGCAGAACTTGAAGACGTTACATTTCAAAAATTATCAAACGGTAGTTGGAGCAACGGAAAATAGGAACTTGTTTTTAGTCTTCGTTCAAGTTATTATTATTTCTTGAAAATAAAAAACGTAAGTGATTGTATTTACGTTGTTTAAACCTATTGTGCAAGGAAAATTAAGATTATTTTACAATAACTAAATAGTTAAATTGAAATCATAAAATGTAAGGTTAACGTGTTTAATTGTAAGGTAAGTTTTAAGTGTAATTCTATTCTGCGTAAATAATAACATTTATACACTATAGATTAATCTTTGTAATACTCCTAGTAGAGTAAAATAAATGATCATTTTATTTAGTTTTGAAACGATAATAGATTTAATATGTACTAGTAAGTATTAACCGTAAGTAAAACGTTAACTTGTATAATTATAAGTAGGTTTAACATAAATATAATGAGTAACAATTTGTTTTCGTGAGCTTACCTTCTCAATGTATTATTACATAAAACTGTTTAGTGATACACTCATTTTATATATTTTTTAAGCTGTAGGATGAAATTCTGATTCGCTTGACCTATTCCTATAAAAGTTACTTTAAACCCAACTAATTCCTTCCATTTAAGTTATGACTTTAATAGCATTACCTAAACCCTTGGTTGGCTGTTTCATTTAGACACAAACGTATTAAGTTATACTAGCTTTATTAGTATGCGAGTATTGGTGTTACGTGTCACTTTTTCGTTAGCAGTGCAGCTAATGTATTTTGATTTATTGCATTTTTCTCCTGTAGACTAGGCTACACGTTATACTTTTATCCTGGACTTGAAGCATATCTTTGCTTTAATAGTTTTGTTTTGTTTGTGGCAATACTGCATTTTTCTAGTGGAATGATGATAAAAAGGTGATTAGTTGGCGAATTTTTGGATAAGGTTGTTGTAGAAAAATCTGATGGCACAGTTTTAGTGCTGGTAAACGGGAATTTATTTTTCTAGAATATTTTGGTAATTATAGCATTTTAGAAATTTTGATGTCCGTTAAGCAATTCCACTAATAATCTAATAGACGTTTTGGGTTTGGCGTCAGATAAAACTTCCTTGGGATCTATTGGAAATGTCGGCACCAGCTGCGGAAAAACTTCTAGCCGTTTAACTTCTGAGTAAGTTCGTCGATTACCTTTATATTTACTTTCCATTAATTCAAGTAGGTTATTACGAATTTTATTTATTTCAGAGACTTTTCTTTTTCTCTTCATTGTCTGTTCTGTTTTCCTGGTTGAGTTCTTGTCTACTCGATGTTAGTAGTATTGGTTGGATCCTCCTTATAATCTGTTTAAGAATGCAGTAGCTGCACCAGACGTGGATTAAATTTAAGATACCGTTAATCTAGTAATACATTAACACCACTGTGTATCTCGACAACCTGTTGCGAGGAACTGGTTCAGATAAGTGCTATAGATTAAAAGTGGAAATTAAAGAATTGTTACCTTTTTATAGTAGAATTTAATTAAATTATTCAGATCACAATGCATTAATTTAGGCGAAATTCATAATTTGTTTCGAATTCAATAGCTTTAAAAATCAATTACATTTATCTTTTGTTTTTGTGTGTAAAACGACTGGATACATCCAAGAGTGGCCATATTTAACACTTTTGTCAATAACTGATGATAATCAAGCATCGTAGATAAAATATGATTACCCACATTTTATTGTTTAATATATAGAGATACAATTGGTGGCCTTAATTAAACGTTTTATTTGTCTGCATTTATGAATGCTTGATTACTGTATATTTATGTGTTTTATCATAGTTTTTAGCATTAGGTTTTGTCTTTAAGGAAACCGTGGTCGGGAGTAAGTTTTGTTTTTTTGTTTAGATTGTAGAAAAATAGTAATTGGGTAGTAAGCGAAACGTCTGGTTCCGTTAGTGTGAGACCACTATCCGCTGTAGATATACATTTTCTTAGTGGTTGAGCCAGTGGCGTCTTTTTATGAAATTTTGTGTAGAGATCGGTACATATTTGAGCTCACTCGTCATTCTAAAAATCCCACGACCATCGACTCCTTCTGTGCTAACGTATACTATCTGGGAACAATTTCACACCCTACCTAAATATTACCAACTTTCTTTTAATAAAGAAAAAGGGTGTAACATTGGTTATATTAAAAATTTAATTTTTGCCTTTCACTGTCTGAATACACTATGATAGAAGTCTTTGCTCTGTAATCGCCGGTATTGAGCAGATCAACTCGCTGTAAATTTGCTTTTCCAGGTCACATTTTGTTGATATAAATTTAAATATAACTCATTCTAACTTCTGCTAAAATCTATCGTAGTTTAGAGTTCAGATCTTTATATATTCTAATTTAATTAAAAAACTATTTATAAAAGAATTTTTTTAAACTTAATTAAATGTTTTAACCTATAGACTCTACGTAAGGTGCGTATTTTCCAGAAAGCATACAAACCAGATGGCCTAATCACTCTAATTCAATTTCTTTATTTTTCCTGACAAGAATATCTTCTGCGCTTTTCTTTGCTATTAATTTCTTGTTAAGTTGACTTTTTTTTCCTTTCCGGAGCAACTTTATGGATACTTATATCCGACCTATATTGATAAAAAAAAGACAATCACTTCAAAATCAAAGCGGGCACATTTTTCCTACAGTCGCAGGAATTTTAATAAAATGAGGAAAAGCAGGGGAAGATGAAAATGAAAGAAAACACAATCGACGCCTTATTATATTTATATATCTGTAATCCTTCTCCGCTCAAACTAATAAATATTTAACAAGAGTAGCACTTCGTCTAAATGAGTTTCAAATTGCTTTTTTCTTTTTTTGCGTTGTTAGTTATATCGTGGACCAAAGAAGTTGGTTATGGCGGAATCCTTGTTTTCCTGCTGCGTTGTACCGATAACAAGACAATTATCCCAGTGCACGTGATTCAATCTAAATACTAAACCAGTTTCTCCAAAGTTATTAATCCAAGTTAGAACCACAACGCTCGCAGTATGTGACTCGGGGAATAAGATGTGTTTTTGATAAAGAAGTTTTAAGAGAATTTCCGTAATCATAGGAAACTTTGTTATATATAGTAGGTACCCCAGTTTGCTGGAAATAATACCACTGAATTCGAACAGTTAATTACTTAATTGGATTAGCGAGATTATTTTTCTTAATACATGAGTTATGAGCGTTGTATGTCTATAGTTAACAACAGAAACTTTCAGTTATGTTACCAAAACTGCCACCGTTATTGTAATAATGTGAGTTAACTCAGTTCAGGAAACGCTTTCCATGGTTTGGGAGCAAACTTTAGGGGTAGATCCCGCGATCATGTCGCAAACTTAACAAGGTCCGTTGCCAACCAATGAATATATAATTACAAAAGTGAAATATCTCCGATAACCCTTCTACTTACTATGAAGTGTAAGAGGTGGGGATGAACGAGAGCAATTTTGAGCTCCGTGGCCCGGTTTAACAATTAATTGCGTTATTCCATTATAATCTAATGCAAAGTGAATTACTTCGCGTAGAATATGTATGTAAGGGGGCTACATTTGCGTTAATACACGGATTAACGATCGGCTGTGGGGATGTAGGGTTTGTTATATGGTTTATAGGTAACGACTTCGTATGCCGGACCAGATCTACCCTTAAAATTTTAGGACCAAACCGACAATAAAATTATAATTCGGTTTATTTTTGATGCCGCTAGAATATTGTTTTCTTGGGGAGCAGCGCGTTTCGAAAACGAAGAGGTGTTGAAGCATGAATATGTAGATCTGGTTTTGATAGTAGAATAAAGCTTTCTTGTATAAACACGATGCAAAGATAGTGACGTTGCTGTTGAAATAGAAAGTGCTTTTACCCTAGGCCCTACCCAACCTATACACATTCGGCGAGGATTTGCTATCCGCTGTCGCCCGACCCGTCGCCTTACGCAAAAGCAATTTCAACAGACGAGATATTCCCAAAGTTATAAACCGATACAGTTGTCAAATTTATCTAAATGTATCTTCCCTGTTTGCCTGTAAAGCCCTGCCAGAATCGATCGCATTATTCAAGATTTCCATTAAGCGCAGCGTCTGAATCCCCATAAAACTGCTTTTGGATTCAATTATTAAGTCGCTTTATTCTCTGCCATTACACGTTGGGTAATGTTGATATTTGCCAATATTTTGGTGCGTAATACCGCAGAATGGTCCACAAAAGAGGATAACGGAATTCGTTTCTGCGCGAGATGGACCGGCTTCGCGTTTTACGATCTGCGAGCCTGTCGGGTTTAGGATAGTAAAACTCCCAACACTAAAGGTATCCTGTAATTTGGGTTTTTATGTCCCTAACCAACCGCCATGCATAGTATTATCTTTTACTGTTTCTTTAATTTTAAACCACTCTTCTTTTAACATCACGCGCTCTTTTAAATTCCTGCCGATAAGAAATCAACAAACAAACAGCTTTACGTTCATTTTTTTATGATGCTATCAAACCTTTAATATTGCTTCTGCTAGGATTCTTAATCGAATCTAAACAAACAAAAAAAAAATTAAAATATATAAAAAGCCCTTTTTATTACATTCGGATTTTTTGGGTTAGAGGATTATTAAAACCAGAAAATTACTGAAATCTGATTTTCCTCCTTTTCCAATAATTGAATGTTTTTTTGGTAGGGCCAGGTTGAATATTAACTGTGTAATAGAGTACCGTAAAAATTAATATTATTATCTTCACACACTATACATTTTTTATTCCGTGCACGTGTGAATAAAGAGAGGTCAAAAAAGGTTCACCACAATTATAAGGCCACTATTCTAGCTATTCAATTAATATCTAAAAAGATCACTACCCGAATAATGTTTTATCTATTAACGTTTCTACATGTGTACTGTATCAATGTAAAATAGTGATATATAGAAGCGGGTCACACACACAGAAAAGTCACAATATGAATAAGAATTAAATGGGATAGGTTTCAGATTTTATGCCCCGAAACAAAATATTGCATATAATAAACAGATATAGATCATATACAAAAAGATAAACATTATGATGTAGAAATTCTTTTGATATGATTTCTAGGATGTTATAGGTCGACCTATAATTCGCAACTCTGACAGATAAGTTTTCTGTTTAAATATATGTGACCGTCCACAGGAAAAGGGACCTTAACTGTACCGAGGTCGATTGAGTTAGTTGCATTTCCTAAAAGTAGATAAATTCTAAACAAAATGCCGCTTTTTTCGTAAAAAAATTCCAAAAATTGACCGAGTTATGAATTTTTAAGTTTTATAATCAAAAATCTTGTGAGTTATCGCGATTTAAAGTTTGGCAATTTTCAACAACCGTTTTACAAAGGAAAATTCTTTTTCAACCCCACACTTATGGCGCTATCTTGTAGCATTTTTTTCATAGATTTCAAATATATATGCTGCCCTTGGTTTTGTACTTTTTTTTGTAATAACAATTATTAAAAATTTGAAGTAAGGTCTACAAAACATAGGTATGATAAATGTGAATGCAGCTTTTCGTACCTTATATTATTTTATTATTTTCGTTTTCACGCGTTTACTGAGAAATCTCAAAAGACAATTAAATTAATATTAAAATATTTAGTTAATATTATTATTAATTAATTAATTTTTATTAACACTTAAATTTAGACATTGCATCGTGTGCAACAAATAAAAAGACATGAATGAAGAATGAAATTTTCTGAAAGGTGATGAATTTTGCAAAATCTCTTAAATAAGAGGATCAAGAGGAATCAATAAAACAACTGGAACTTTTTATCAGAAAATGAAAAACTTACTGGTTGATAATAATTAACGCTTTTTGCTCGACGTCTACCTTAATAATGAGCCCTGGTTTCTCAAAAGGCATCTTCCAAATTATTTTATATTAATTATGGTTAACATATAGTCTATAAACCACATTTAACTAACTTACATCTTTCTAGACTGAACGGGTTGGACCTACAGGTTGAATTTCTATCATAAACAATTTATCTAAAGTTCGATTTGGGCTACAATTAGATTTGACCTTAAGTGATCATAAACTATGTATAAACAGAGTAGGCTTACCCTGTGGCATATATAAATGAAAATCTTACATAAAGTAATTGGTTGTCAATAACAGTCTAGCCTCACTTCTCTCCCAGACACCAAAGAGAAAACATGTCAGTGCCACTAGGGTAGTAATGTGTTTCACATACCCATAGTACCTTAAAGTTTTAGGCATTTCTACGCAAATTGTACCGCTGTAGGAGGGTGTTAAAAAAGATGATAATTTGAAGTGATGATTTATTTATACAAGGCAAAAATAAGATCACATAAATAATATAAATATAATCAATCTAAAATAACAGAACGAATCAAAGAAATAACAGTAAGTGTCTTTGGTCTTTTAAGTCGCGAATGCGTCCGTACCACTACTGGCCTACAGACTGCACCATAATTTTTAACTTTTCCCCTCGTTAACCACTTCACAAAATCATCCGGCTCGGATTATAAAATGACAATTTCGAACACGTCGCTGGCCCATGGCCTTACGTATTCAGCACAGGTTGATGTTGTCCAAGGACCATGCATCTTAAATGTCCCACTTTGATGACGTCATAAGTTTCTAGATGTTTACGTAAGTTACCTTATAAGGTCCCAAAAACTTAGGTGTTCACTTTAAACCTGACCCAAACTCAGTTCTTTTGATAGCGACAAGACTACCAACTTTATAAACAGTAGCTGGACGACCGACGTCTGAATTTATAGGTTTTAGAGTTTTCTTCTTGCTTTTTCAGCATTTGACGCCGCACTTCTTTGCATTTTTTTCTGTATCTACAATGCTCACTTGTGGATTCTATCAGAACCAAATGATCGGTGTAGCTCCTTCTATACAAGCCTCGTAATGGAAGTAGCTTTAATTATTTAGAACATATTTTCCTTATCTACATGTGGTTGCTGCCTGCTAGTTTTTGAGAAATTCGCAATTTAAATGTTAAGCACGCCCTTTGTATTTATATCACATTAAAAATACTAAACAGTCGAAAAAGTAACCAACTTTTAAAAAAAATTTTTTACTTGTTTAATATTATGTTTAAGAACAATATGTTCTAAATCATTAAGCTACCTCCCATCACCAGGTTTGTACTTATATTAGTTACACCCTGTATGTATAAAACTCCTTCTTGTCTACCTATCTTTCTATTAGAGAGTTAGCACTCTAAGCAATTTGCTAATTTTTCAATCTTGATTTGCAGCTTTCAAACAAGGTGCTCTTGTATAACGTTGAAATTCACAACCCATTGATTGTTTGACAGTCACTGTTTAAAATCACGCTTCTCCGTTAGTTTGGTTGTCACTGGATTACCTCTTTCCTTTCTTGATCGTAAGTTTGCGCCAGCGCTGTCAAGCGCATTCTGAATGGTGCCGTTGATGTAATAAAATGGTGGACTGGCATTAGAAGTTGAATGTGTGAGATGAATTAGAAAATTGGTTTTGATATAATTCGCTTTAACGGAGAAAATCTCGCATCCAGCAATATGATTGTTTATTATCATTTGATTGTTTATATGTGATCAATCGTCAATTAGACGGAGTAAATTCTAGTGTTAACCATTTAGGTAACATTTTCCTATCAGTTGCCCTGAAGGAATCGTGTAATAAAAGACCTTTCAGTTTATAGAAAGGTTTTTTTATATTTTGAGTTTCGTTGCTCGTTGTCTCTTTCCTGTTCCTGCCCCTTTGACTTTGGATTGGGTTTAATTTGAAGGTCTTTCCCTTTGGGTTCGTACCTGCATACACAAGTACAGGGTGTATGTAACAAGATAAAATTATACCGGAGGGTGAAACGAAAAACTCCTAAGCAAGGCTTTTAAACCGTACTGTATCAGCCGTGGGCCATTGAATGGTGGGATGTTTGTTCGAAACTGTATGTATATGTAAATTGTCATTTTATCTGTGTTTATATATTTATAAAACGTTTATATAATTTATTTATTCATGCATGTTAGTTTTAAGAACTAGCTAACACGAGATCTCGAGTAATGAAATTGTCATAGGGTAGTTTTTATGATTTACAACCACTGTGATACAAATCACCATTCTGTTAATTTTACTAGACATTAAAATCCTTAATCAGTATAATTACAATATATTACAATAATAGTTTACAATTTGCGTTACACAATAAAGCCCTGCTTAGAAAGTTTACATTTCACTACATGTTTGTGTGTTATTTATTACTATTTATTTATTGTACGGTTTTAATATTTGCTTTCCAGCTTATAACCTGTAAGTATATGCACTGTACGACCAAAATTGTGGAAGTTGTCTATTTGTTAGTAAAAGATCTATTTCTTCGTTTATCTAAGAAGTTTGAAGCTTTAGTAATAAGAATTGTTTTAAAACGAAGTGGCGCTTGTTTTTTTATCTTGTATATCTTGTAGTACCCCGCCCCTCTCCGACTTATTTGGGGTTAGCAGGCAAAAACTAAAGTAGTGTTATTTAGGTCAAGCAGATACTTCCAGCACAGCTATATCTTGGTAGGTTTGGTATTTATATATGTAAAAGTAGCCTTTGTGATTCTGTAGGCTATACTTGTTTCAGGACTACTTCTGTATTTGTAATACCGAAATGACCCTTTTCTGGGTGAATGGCTTTTCTCATCTGTAGCTGCATAATTTTCGGTGTCACTAGTCTAATCTCTTTTTTCAATATTGTGTGGCACATTATCTTTCAGGGAATAATCTTGATATTCTGGCTTCGTCTTCAAAACTTCTTTAATCGTTTGTATATCTTCATTATCTTCTTAAACTTTGTATACTCTTGACTTCAAACTGTTTGATTTATTTCCGACATTCTTTTCTTCAGTCTGTTGTGTAGTACTAGCACGACTATTTTTTTCTTGTACGAAGCGAAACGTGTTAAAGCATTTTTGTCTTACTTCTCTTTTAGCTTCTCTAATTTTTCTTCGATTATCTTTGAGCCTATATAATGACTTCTCTTAAATGTTCTTCTTCTGCTGCATGCTGCATTTCTATTGACTGTTTCTACTGATCTTCTCTTGGTTGACCGTCTAACTCTAATCTTCGCCCTTCTTCAATCCTAAGTCTTTCTAACTTTGCTTGTCTTTTTGCTTCCGAGCGAACTAATCATCTTTTCTAGGCTAAGGCTGTTTCTGATTTTCATTCTTGCCGTTATTTAACCCAATACACTATATATTTACATCCTTCAGGTCCATCATTTTAAAACTACATTCTTTTCTTTTAATAGTGACGTTGTTTCAATCCATTTGAATTTTAGCAATTTGCAACAAATTCTTTCCTTTGATATAATTTATGTTTATAATAATTATTATTTTCGTCTTGACCGTCATATATCATTAACTTCAACAATCAATCACACATTTATCTGGTATTTATCTATCAATCTAGTCAATCCCAGATGCGAGCCATCAAAAGTTGTAGAAACGTGTAATTAAAAATGGTAATTCATTTATAAAAGACAAAAATGAGAAAATGAATAACAAAAATAAATAAATCTAAAATAATAAAACGAATAAAATCGTAAGAATCGTTAAGGTACAACACAAAATTTTAGATTTGCCAAACTGTGAAGTCTTGGCTTGCGACGCTATCACGCTCTACTTGTATCGTGTTTCGAACGAGGAACAATTCTGAATATGTGGAACACTTGGAACACCGGAAGAGTTGCCACAAGGTTACATGTGCCACGACATAGGCACACCGCATCTGCAGCACATTAAAAGAAAAGAAATGATGAACTAAATAAATTCATTCAACTTCCCCAGAGATACGTGTGCATTAAACTACGGATATTCTCCATGTGTCCCAGACTAATTTGCAATTTTTTTGTGATAATCCCTCATTCCAGTGAAGCTGGATGTTGAAGAGTCTATGAAAAAGTTGCATAGTTGGCATTGCATCACTGCCCATTTCCAAGAATGGGTTTGTCCTAGTATGACCAGCAGCAGAACTAATTTGGCAGATTTTATTGTATTTCAGCCTGTATGCCGCCATCCTTACCTCTGCCTTGACAACAATTTCAAACAGGAGGCAGGCGTAGTAGGGTGTCCATGTTAAAGTTTGTGTAATTCTCATCACGCCAGTAATATACAGGCAGGAAAGTTTGTGGAGTTCAGATAGCTCCAGCCTGGCTTGCCTCCATTCCACTTTAGAACACCACATCAACGACTCATGGATGACTTTAGTCTAACCTCAGCAGTGCACTTCAGGCTTTACCCAGTGTCCGCTTTGCAGTCATAAGAACTATCTTACCTTTATATACATCTATGGTTATAACCAGATATTTAGCTTCCTGACTCACTTGAATTTGAGTTTATTCTTAGTAAGTTAGGATTTACCTTTGATAATGACATATTATAGGTCGAACCAATTGCCAGGTATAAAAGTATCAATAAGTCTTGTAAAACGTATAATGAATTATGTTACTTCATCACCTGCGACTGTTAGTTAAAGAAGTTTGGTAGTTTTAGCCTGCCCAATTTCCTTCTTTTTGTGAATGGTACCAGCGCCGCATTCTGTAGATTTACCCTTAGGTTCTCCTTGGCACATAATCTTTCCACACTTCCTAGAGCCTTTAACTCGGAAACTTCTTCTTCTTTCTCATTGTTCCCATTTATACCTTACGGAGTTTGGTCTGTAATCCCTTTCTTGTACGTGCTTTTGTCTCTTGCCATTATCTGCGTCTTATTCATAGTATTTTTTCTTTTCCTTGCCATTTCTTCTATTGTATCTTCCCACTGGACTCTCGGCCTACTCCGTGTGTTTTCCCTTTCAGGTCATCTTGAATATCTTCTTAGGTATATCGTGTATTCGTCATGCGGACCAAATGACTATACCAGCCCAGTTGTTTCTCTTCAATTTCTTCTATTAGTGGTTTTGAATCTAGTTCGTCTCTAATACTCTGATAATACTCTTCTGGTTTTCTTAGTATCTAGCGACGGTGTCTCTTCTTTGCAGCTGTTATTTTTGATTTGTGAGTGTCCAAAATTGTCCACGTTTCTGCCCCGTAGGTAAGTGTAGGTGTATGTATATATAGTTTTGTATAGGTCTAGTTTCAATTTTTTGCTTAGTTCCTTTTTGCCTACGAGGGTATTATTTATATGACAGTAGACTCTACTGGCTTTTTCTATTCTATTTCTTATTTCTTGATCGATCTCTGCTAATCATAGTTCCAAGACAATCATATTTTGTTACAGTCTCTATTTGCTGCCCGTGTATGTTTTCTTCTCTTCCATGTTTCTTGATATGTAGAATCTTACTCTTGTTCGTGTTTATTCCCATTTCCTTTTGTTCTAGACAGGTTTTCCATATTTGAATGTTCCTTTGTAGGACGTTCACTTTACTCAATATTAGGACGATATCATCCACGTATATGAGGTCTTGTGTGTGTACTGGGGATAGGTTGTGGTATCCTATTCTAGTGGGACTGTTTGGTTCTTGGTTCATTTTATTATTCGGTCCATGCATGCTACATTATTATGTAGCCCATTATTATTTCTAATGGGCTTAAACTATAGCCTTGCCTAACCCCCTTTTCTATTGTAATATCCTTGGGTGTCTTTCCATTTAGCCGGACTGTTCCCGTCACGGTTCTGTATGTGCTCATAATTGCTCTTTGCAATTTTAGGTTTTTGAGTTCCCAGTTTCTCTCGTACATTCCAAATCTGTTGTCTTAGGCTTGATCAAACGCTGCTTGTTCAAAAGCTCTGACGCTATGTTATCATATTTCCCCGAGATGAGTATTGCCAGATATCATCGGCATACCCCTGGACGTAGTAACCTTGCATATTTAGTTGGATTAGAAACTCAGCCATTGATAGGTTCCATAGCAGAGGTGGTAGAACAACCCTGTGGGCATCCTTTGGCAGCTACTATCTCCATCGTGTCTCTGGCTAAGACAGATAGCATTTTTCTGGCGTGTAGCATGTTGGTTATCCACCTACAAGTGGCGTCTTCTATTCAACAATTTCTCACTGCGGCTGTCATTTACTCAATGGAGGTGTTATCAAAAGCTGCTTCAATATCAAGAAAAAACGCCAGTGCAATTTCCTGATGGTTAATTCCGTCATGAATTATTCTCGCCGGTTGCTGAAGATCAGTCTCGCACGATTTCCCCGATTGATATGCATTCTGATGGGGATGGAATAAGCTTACAGCCTCCAGACAAACTTTCTCTGATATGTTCTTCAATCAGCTTTATCATGAAAGACAATAGGTTGATGAGTCAGGCTGGGAGGAGTTTCGTCCAGGTTTACGAATAAAGATAAGCCTTTGTTGCTTCAAGGCAAACTGAAGATATTCTAAACTTTCTCCTACAAAGCTTTAGTGTGGGGATTTTTCCCCCCGCTATAGTAATGCAGGTATAATTCAATATGAACTAGGTGCTGTGTATGGCTTAAAAGAGACAATTGCCCATTCAACGCTGTTGAAAAATAATTGTACTGTACTTACTGTACTGTAATACGCTGTTGTGGGAAATAATTTTATTGGAAATTTGCCAATCTGTCTTTGAAGCCCTTATATGAGGGTATACAAAATTAAGGTGATACTAATGTGCAGGTGAAGCTGTATATGAGTCTAGAAGGTGCACTTGAAGAAGTGTCTTTGAGGATTTTTTACTCGTTTGTGGGCATTTCCCATTTGGCTTCAATATTGTGTCACCAGGTTCTATTAGATCTTTAGTCAGGATCCTCTGGAGCGTGCTGGTTCAAAAGTATTTTCAGCTTCTTGACAGAAGTTCCACTAAGAGTCTCTTTTTGATTATATCCAGTTTACTGTATTGAGGTAGTGAACATAATGATCCCATGCAGCTCTTCTTTTGCTTTGTTAAACAACTTGCGAGTTGATTCCAACGGAAGCTATTTTTCAGCAAGGTTTAGAATACTGCTGTAAATTGGCAACCAAAACTATACAGGGTGATTCAGAAATGGCTGGTATCCTTTAAATGGTAGGTAGAGGGGAGGAAGTAAAGCTAATTTACCTTGACAAGTATAGGTCAAAAACGAATAGTTTTCCAGAAAATGAATTTTAAAGTTTAATGAATTTTGGATCCAAAATGATCCAAGTCAGGACCGGATCCAAAATTCATGAATTTGTATCCTTCAGTATCTATCCTTCAGTATCATTCCTTAATTCTATACAGGGTGATTCAGAAATAAAGGTAATTCTTTAAATGGTAGGTAGAGTGGAGGCAGTAGAGCTAATTTACCTTGATCCAAAAGGATCCAAGGTCAGGACCGGAACCAAAATTCAATAAAACCTTAAAATTAATTTTCTGGAAAACTTTTTTGTCCTATACTTGTCAAGGTAAATTAGCTCTACTGCCTCCCCTCTACCTACCATTTAAAGTATATCAGTTATTTCTGAATCACCCTGTATATGCCAATCGAAGTAGTAATCTAAATATGGGTTGGAGACAATGAAATCTTAAAAGACTGTAAGAACCTCGTAGATTCTATGTAAGAATAAGTACAATAAGTTATTCCAGTTAAATGAGGGCACATTTCATATTAAAATAACGAATAATGCTTTTACAGTTAGGTACATATTTTTAAGCTTTGATATACATAAACGTTCACAATTATTCGCACATTGATATAGTGATGGTGAAAAAAGTGATCTCATTTATTGAATCAAGACTAATACTTACAAGGTTATAAATACCGGGTAAAACGATGTACACAGATACAGGGATAATGTGATGTGAGTTTGTAAAAAGCCTTGGCTTTGTAATAACAGTCCTAAACAGAATTTTTTTTGGTCGGCAAACAACTTTTGCACGATGTACGTTTTGGAATTTCAAGAACGTTCTTGCACCCTTTCTTTTGACACCCTCCTCACTTCCAGTATACCTCTACAGCCAACGCAAACTTCTCGGATTACTCTAAGAGTTTACTGCTTAGAAAGATTGTTTGGCAGTCTAGTATTATTATTATTATTGTTAACTTTTATCATTCATTTATTCTTTTAATGAATATCGAATGGTACAACTTAAGGTACTTAAATTATTGCTCGCTAAGTGTAGTAGTTTCAAAATTTGCTTTCAGCTTGAACAACTGAAATTATAAAACAAACCAGACAACAGTATTTGTTAAAGATCCCTTCCGTGAGATTTTAGAATAAACAAACTTCAAAATTTATCCAACCAAAATTTTTTATAATGAAATATGAAACTGCTTCCTTCATTTCTGCCACCAAGATAAGTGAAACGGGACAAGTCATGTAAACTCTTCATGAAAAAAATCACAAGAACGCCGCCTATCTGACAGCTAAACGTAACACATCAAGCTGTTATACTTCAGACAAGCTCGGCACGTTAAGCCCGAATTTGTTAGAAAGTTGAATGTTATGATTTATTAACCCGAACTTTACTCTGCGAATACTCTGCCCCTGGAAAAACTCTTTTTTCATGAAAATAAGGAAACAAAACTCCCCCTAATGATAATCGTGTTCGCAATTCCTCGGCCGCGCAGTAATAGAGATAATAATAATTTCCTAATCAAGATATATTCCTCAATTTGTTATTTTAAATTGTAGAATGGAATTTTGTTGCTGGTAGTATTTTGTGGAGAGAAGCGCAATCGCTTCGCTGAAGTGACAAGTAGACTCGAATTTGTGGTCATGACGAGAGCTTCGCTCTGACGAAAACAGATTGCCTCACGTCTTTTGAAGATAGTTTAGTTATGGCTTCTCATTTTTAACCTCTCACCATTTAATTAGTCGGTTCTTGAGCGTCAGAACTGATAAAGCCTCCGATCTATTTATGGATTTCACCAGTATTCATTTTAAATTTCCATGTTTATCTTGTGGAAGTAATTTTTAATTTACTTTTGATAATTTTGAGAAATTAAAATGTCAGTTTCAGGATAAATAAATTGCATTGCTATGAAAACTAACCATGCGGTTACAAACTACAGAAAAAAGAAAGGAAATGAAAAACTTACGGCTTTATCACCCAACTGTTCGACTCTGCAGTGAAGGAAGGCGGTCTGTCCCACGGTGGTGGTGACGTTCCTTGGTACGTTGAACTCGAAATAAGGGTAACTGCTGAAATTGGTACCGTATCCGAGCTCTTCGATATGGGCTTCGGCACCACCTGAAATTTTATGCGTAATTAAAGTGGGCGTTGAAAGGCTATAAATGTAAAAGTAAACGTATCTCCCTGTTGTTTTATCGACGTCATCAAGTAGCCGGTTATAACGAAAGATTTGCCTGGGTAAATTTAGAGCCCCCTCTTTATTGCTCATCAAAAACTGATGGGTACTTTAAGGTACGACAGCGAAATGGATTTCCGGAAAGGATGTAAAGTGATAATTATGCTAAGGCGTATATAAATCCTTAAGACTTGAGAAAGCGACTCGATTTGCGTTAGTAAAAAACTTCGTGGATTGCTTTTTTAGGGAATTTAAAGAGATAACGTAAAAAGTGTGTTATTGTTAAGTGTAGGATTTGTGTGCGCATAAAAACGTCAATAATGTGCAGACGGTTATGCTTAATAAAATTCAATAGTATAATAACGGTATAATGCAGTTACACAAATTGTTCAAAAGGAAGGAGGATTGTATAATAGAAAAGTTTTTTCACGACTTATTATCGCTAGTGACAACACTGTACATATGTGTGGCGTGTACAGCCAAAGAAGTAAGTAATATCCAGAGTCCTATCCAATATGCAACACTCCTATTTGTAATACTTTCAAATAAACAGAAACATGACTTTTTAATATTTCAATAAAATATGAACTCAAAAATACAAAATCTATTAAAAAATGCAAAAGTCAAATTAAAAAGAAATTATGTATGTGTAACTTTTTAACTATTTAACTTGTTTAAATATTAGACAATGATCTTTCTTCTTATTTAAATATAAACAAAGAAAATAAATATATAAAAAGCTGAACGTCACAAAAAAGAATTGTCCAAAGAATTAGATACACCGTGATACACTTCTCAGAGATTAATAGCAGGTTCTGCTGGGTGTGCTACTTATCCAAACATCTTTACATTAGATAAAGAAAATTGTAATTTCTGTAATTTTTAACTGATATCATTATTAAATTAATGTTCAAGAGCAATATTCTCTATTTGCTAAGCGAAAGTAATGCTGACACCAGATAGATGTACCGGCAGGTATTGTATTTTGCCAACAACCATTTTATAGAAATTCTTTATTGTAAAAATTTGAGATCACATGTGGAATTATTTCAAATATTTTTGTATGTTTTTATACGTGTACATTTCTTCCAAATAAATATCACCAAAGATATTAAAATTCTTATTAAATTAATTCGACATTTGGTACACCAGCAAGCTATCTCATTTTTATCCATTCCAAAAACAAACACGTACTGTTTTACCCACCCAAATTGCTTTTCACTACTTGATCTTTTTTATAAACAAATTATTTTGTTATTACTTCCAAGGTTGTTGCATTTTTATTTTAATTTCGCCTCGTATTTTAATTTTTAATTCTTTAAATTCAATTCCTATCCGCTTGAATATTTACCGCAAGGTCTCCTCCTTGCGGTAAATATTCCGGGCTCTTGCATTACTGTAATACGAAATTCCGCAGAGTTTTTAAGTCTTCGTTTTATTGACAAGTTTTTGATTGTAAATAGTTAAAATATTGAATGTGTTAAGCTAGTACATTTCTTGCACATAAATATCAACAAAAATATTAAAATTCTTACTAAATTAATTAAACTATTGGTACACCAGCTGGATCTTTTATATTTATCCATTCCAAAAACAAACATGAATTGTTTATTTTTTACCAAA
The DNA here is from genome assembly GCA_929113105.1 of Agrypnus murinus. Taxonomy (NCBI): domain Eukaryota; kingdom Metazoa; phylum Arthropoda; class Insecta; order Coleoptera; family Elateridae; genus Agrypnus; species Agrypnus murinus. Next base: position 170,545,949 of record OV816026.1, on the reverse strand, counting down.
TACCAAAATTGTTTTTCACTACTTGATCTTTTTAAGTCTTCGTGTTATTGACAAGGTTTTATTTTAAATTGTCAAAATATTTAGTTTTTTAAGTTCTTATGCTGGTACATTTCTTGCAAATAAATATCATCAAAAGTATTAAAATTCTTATTAAATTAATTCAACTCTTGGTACACCAGCTGGATTTTTTATTTTCATCCATGCCAAAATATTCCGGGCTCTTGCATTACTGTAATACGAAATTCCGCAGAGTTTTTAAGTCTTCGTGTTATTGACAAGTTTTTGATTGTAAATAGTCAAAATATTGAATGTGTTAAGCTAGTACATTTCTTGCACATAAATATCAACAAAAATATTAAAATTCTTACTAAATTAATTAAACTATTGGTACACCAGTTGGACCTTTTATATTTATCCATTCCAAAAACAAACATGAATTGTTTATTTTTTACCAAATACCAAAATTGTTTTTCACTACTTGATTTTGACTACTTGAGTCTTCGTGTTATTGACAAGGTTTTATTTTAAATAGTCAAAATATTTAGTTTTTTAAGTTTTTATGCTAGTACATTTCTTGCAAATAAATATCATCAAAAGTATTAAAATTCTTATTAAATTAATTCAACTCTTGGTACACCAGCTGGATTTTTTTATTTTCATCCATGCCAAAAACAAACATGAATTGTTTATTTCTTTTAACATATACCAAAATTGGTTTTCACTACTTGATCTATTTTATAAACAATTTATTTTATTATGACTGCCAAGGTTGTTGCATTTTTATTTTGATTTCGCCTCGTATGTGAATTTTTAATTCTTTAAATTCAATATTTGGTGATACGAGTCTTTGGTATTCCCTATCCATTTGTATATTTACCGCAAAGAGATTCCGCAGTCTTGCATTACTGTAATAACTCCCGCGAAGTTTTAAAGTCTTCGTGTTATTAGCAAGTTTTTATTTTAGTCAATATATTCAGTTTTATTAAGCTTTTATGCTAGTACATTTCTTGCAAATAAATATCACCAAAAGTATTAAAATTCTTAGTAAATTAATTCAACTTTTGGCACACCAGCTCAATCTTTTATTTTTATCCATTCGAAAAACAAATATAAATTGTTTATTTTTTTAACAACTACCAAAATTGTTTTCACTACTTGGTGTCTTTTTTGTATACAATTCATTTTAGTATGACTGCCAAGGTTACGCATTTTTATTTTGATTCGCCTCGTATTTCAATTTTTAATTCTTTAAATTCAATATTTGGTGATACGAGTCTTTAGTATTACCTATCCATTTGAATATTTAGTTCCAGGAGATTTTGCACTCTTGCATTACTGTAATACGAACTCCGGCAGAGTTTTTTAAGTCTTCGTGTTATTGACAAGTTTTTATTATAATCAAAGCGTTCAGTTTTTTAAGTTTTTATACTTTTGGTGATATTTAACGTATGTCCTAAAAGTTTTGGCACAACATATTTATCGGAAATATTTCTGTAGCTATCAAATTTATTCAGACTCCTATTAGATATCATAAAGTACAACTTAATACTTAAACAAACTACACTATTAAATTAAGTGAAGTGGCCCGTGCTCCTCTACCACACGCAAACTTCCCTAGGTGTGTCTCATCAGCCGCTGGACTGTCTCCAAATCAATTCCTCTCAGTTTTTTGTAAATTCGCCTTCTTAGTTGTCCCTCATTTTGAGCTTCTCACCCTTTATGGTAAACCTCCGCGACAGTAAAGCCCAAAAATCCTCTATTGGACGAGCCAGAGGCAGGTTTGGAGGGTTATTGTTTTTAGGAACAAAAGGTATGCGGTGTCGTCGAAGCCAGTTTTGGGTATCTCTAGAGTAATGGCACGATGCCTGGCCAAAACATGATATTGTCATCAGCATGATGTTCGTTGATGAATTGAAGCAATTTGGAAAGATAGTTATCAATATAGCTCTGACTGGTGAAACCTTCGCCTCTTACTCTTCCCACAAAAGGTCGAGATATACCACTCGCTGAAATTGCGCACTAGACAAGGATCTTATCGGCAAATTTTGCTTTAGGTGAAATATTTTTCGTCATCTAAAATAATGATTTTTTGTTGAGGCTCAGTTGACGGCAGTTTCTAGGTATACGTAGCAGTTGGTCTTGGGTGTATTTGGGCCATTTACGTCTTTTACAATATTTTAGACCATTTCTTTTCAATTCCAACGATACCATACTCTTCGAACTGCCGTATTGACGAGCCAGTCTCCTCACTGACACCCCAACTTGGTTTTTTGCACTTCTCACCATCTTTTCTGCTCTTTCTGCGGTAAATACCGGGGGTCTTCCACTTTTTGGGAGGTTTAGACATGATATTCCCTGGTCGCACTCCGCTATTGTGCGATAAATCGTTCTACGTGAAATATTTTCATTCTCTAAGATTCGTAATACTTCAGCATTGGGCACCCGCTCTACTAAACTGTAGATAATTTTTCGGAGTTCTAATTTATACGACATTGTAAAGCATTAACTTCAAAGTAACTATCAACTGACAGTCACTAATGTAGACAAACTTTTGTTACCAAAAGCAATTTGATATTATTTCATACATTTAATTTAATGTCATTGAATCTTGTGCCAAAACTTTTAGGACATACGTTATGTGCAAGAAATGTACTAGCACATTTCTTGCAAATAAATATCACCAAAAGTATTAAATTTTTTATTAAATTAATTAAACTTTTGGTACACCAGAAGGACCTTTAATTTTTATACATTCCAAAAACAAATATGAATTGTTATTACCACTTCAAAATAAACTTAAAAAACCACTTACAAATTCCGAAATCTAAAAAAGGTCGAAAACTTCAAAGTCCGAAATAGCTAAAACACTTGGATACTACGAACTTTTACATTTTCAAATTAAAATTTGGGATTTCTGAAATTGAAACACCGGAAATTAAAAAATTTCGAAACTATGAAATCTTAAAACCTTAAATCTATGCAACGCATAAAAGTTCTGAATAAATGTATAGCTACGAAATTGCTAAGTATGAAACCTTAAAATTTGAAAAGAATTGAAGAAATCCCAGTATAATTGAGTCTTCCAATTTCAGAAATTTGCAACTTTTATTCCCAACATTACCTACAAATTTTACTATTTGAATTTCTGAACATTTAAGTTCTGGGCTTGTAATACTGTGAAACTGTAGAAATTGAATAGTTTGTTATATTAAAAACTTTCAAGAATTTGAGCTTGTATCTAGAATTTGAAGCTGAAACTCTGAAATATTAACCATGTAAAAACTGCTTTGAAGTAATTATTAAATTATTTATTATAAACATTAATCCTGTAAAGCAGTTAACTTTTTAAATCACTCGCTTCTGTATCTACAGTGTTTTGAATTCCGATAGTCTAACATTTTAGACCCCCAGAGTACTGAAATTTTAACATCGTGGCCACTTTGAAATGTTGGAATTTCGAGTCTCTGCATCTTTACGCAGAGCATGCAACTTTAAAACTTAATCCCATCTGAACGTCTATATTTTTTATCGAATATTTTTAAATTAGAAGATTCTTAATCTTCATAAGTCTAAATCTAAAACTTTATTTCTTGATCTCTTAAACAGTTTTAAATGTTTAGTTTCTGAAGTTTCCGTAATTGTGGATATTCGTAATTTTCGAAACTTTAAAAATCGGAAACTATGCGTTTCTCATTTTGAAATTGTAAATACTCGAAAACGTGATATACCTATTCAATATTCAGTAACTCTTGGTTATAACTACAAACTTAAGTAAACTATAATCTAATTAACTAAATTACATTTACTTAAATAAAAGGACGAGCATAAGGAATTTAATTAGAAACCAAATATTGGTGAAAAACCTCGTTTTAACATTGAACGATGAAATTAAATTTAAATAAAGCGAACCTCCATTTTACTCGATCTTTAGTAACATAAGCTATTAGTGAAGATTTTAAACACAATTAGAGCATCTAAAAGCTTCCTGCGATTACTGAGAGAGGCAATTTTCATTTCATGAAAGATTTTGTTGTGACGTAGCTCTTGTTTTATCGTTAGAATTTTAGCTGTAAAGCACATTCTGTGTTGCTTTTCTTAAACAGGCATTTTCTGTAAAGCCTTGAAAATAAGTAGGGGAATGTTTATTAAAAACGTTTTAATACAATTATATCGTCAATTTTAATGTATAAGTTACGGAGAATTCGTCTCGAAGTTTGTTAATTAAAAGGTTATGAAATAATAAGTAAATGTTAGGGAAAGGTAAAATAATTAGATGTTTTAAAATATTTTGAAGAGATGAGAGAGATGATTATAAAATTTATATGGAGAAATTTCTAGTTATAAAATAAGGAAAATTCAAGTTGTTGTTCAATAAAAAAAATTATAATCCAATTATAACCTCTATAAAATCTTTATTGTAACTACCCCAATAACATAAAACTAAGAAAAAAAAAAATAAAAAGTTTATAAGCTAATTCAACCCTTATTACTAGTCATGTCATTTTGAAATTTTATACTGTAAAACTTCAAGGATATTACTTGACTTATATTTACTACTTCTTTTTCTTTCTCTTCAAATACTAAGAATTTATGTAAAAATCTAATTGATAATTGCCAATTATAACTATTAACGATGTTGTTAATTATTCCAAAGAGATCTACGTAGACCTAATTTCCTTGTCACTATAGTGACAGGGGAAAATCGAAGAAAGAAAGCCATTTCCGTTATTATATTTCCGGCTTAGCTTTAAAATATCTGATTAAGCTCTGACTAATTTTCAATTAACAATAATTACACTCTAAAAAATTACCGGTGAATTATACCCTAAAAAATGGAGGCAACTAAGTTACCTCCATTTTTTGGGGTAAATTTACTTCCAAGTGTAATTTTCATAGAAAGTGGGAAATTTCAATATTAGGTAAAGTTATAACTTTACGCAGGTGTTTTAATGTTAAAATGTAAGATTGCATTGAGATCGTAATTTTAATCTGTAAATTTATTTAAAAAGGAAACATGACAATGCAAATTTAACCTAATATTGAAATTTCCCACTTCCTATGAAAATTACACTTTGAAGTAAATTTACCCCAAAAAATGGAGGTAACATAGTTGCCTCCATTTTTTAGGGTAAATTGAAGGGGAATTTTTTAGAGTGTAGGAAATCTATCTTGTATTTTGATAATTAACTTTTTGAATAATTTTTGTATTCCTTCTTTTAATCTATATAGAGGTTATTCATATTTTGTATCTATTTACAACGTCTCCTAAATAAATAAGAGGTGCTAAATGATAGTAAGTTTTGCTGCTTAAGGGGAATTTTTTAGAGTGTAGAGAATAATTCAAACATACTTAAGAAAATTTGCGAAGAAAATACGCAAGAAGACTTTTCAGTATTGCATTTGGAAATAATCAAGTGAAAGCAAGTACGTATGCATTTTACTACGAACGGACGCGCTTTGTCATAAAAAAAAACACCTTTGCATTTTTTTCTTTTACAATAAATTATTTTCATTTAAGTTTATATTTAATAAACTCAATTAGTGTTAAATTATCCCCAAGTGAAATGAAAGATGTTAAACGACTAGCGCATACTACAGTAAATGCAATGGTTTGAGATGATTATTTTAAAATGCAATATAGAACATAACTGTATAAATACCACTCTTCCATAGAGTATAACACGGTTTTTGAGCAACGTTATGCATGAGTACGAGCTTCAATCTGAGAAAAGGCTTTTTACATCCGAAATTGAATTTAGCCGCTGATTACAATAAAATAAATGATAGTATTATGAAAACGTCACTTACCAGAAATCACCACATTACAAAGATATAATAAAATGCAAAGAGTTGAACATATACGAAACATGGTTTTGGGTTTTTGACTCTTCGCTATTGATTCTTACTCGTTTGTGTTCAATAAATATGTTTTGGTTTGTTTTTGTATCAAAGTTGCTTAAAATTCGATAACATTGTAACCTTATATGTAATGAGTAAATAATTTACAAGATTATTATGTACGAATATAGTTAAATAACTATGTGATAGCGATGCCTCAAGAGTAGATAATTCAAATAATAGACAAATATCTTAATCGAATACAAAGTCAAACTAGGGCAATAGGACGCGCTTATCCATCATTAAACTATCATTGCGTACTGCGTTGCGACTACTTCTACTAACGTCCACATACGAAACATCAGAAGGAAATAGACTGAGAAAAAATACAAAAGTAGCAAAAAGAAGATATCGATTTGTAAAAAATTTAAGTCGATTAGATCGTTGAATAGTTATAGAATCTGTAAAATATGTTGAACTGAACTAATTTGTAATAGTTGTGTAAATAAATGGTATTAATAACTAGGTTTTATTTTTAATAAAAAGTGGTAACGTTGAAATAGATTTAGGAATTTTAGGAAATAAAAAAAATCGAAAAAAAATAGAGATAATAGTTAAAGCGATAGTGTCAATTTCTTTAAACATAAACAGATGCAGTACAATAGACCTACCAAATAAAAATAGGCTGGAGAGAAAAAAATACCTGCATAGAGGAATCTTTGCCAGTGCAGTCATATTCATATATGTGTAACCTAAAAACTGTTTTTGTTTTTAGCTTGTATACAAGACACATCGTCTAGATGATATAGTGTACACTACTATTATTTAAAAATGCAATATGATCTAGATTGTATTTTATTGCCGTATTGACCATTACATTTGAAGTTGTAGATGCTAAAAACAATTTTCTGCAAAATAGTTAAGTTTTCTTTATTTAGAGATTAATAACTTTCTTTTTAAACAAATACTTAATCTTCTGTAATTATAGAAAAAATATGTCTTAAGGAATATAATGTGTTTAAAATTGTAATGTATTTTGGTATCATTTTCTTAATTAATACTAAAATTAATTACTACATAAAACTTACGGTTTTTATTTATTAAGATTGCAACTTTTTCCTTTTTAGAATTTTGGCACCATAAAAAAACCACACATATAAAATATTTTGTAATTCCCTGGTATCAGCTGCTTGCTTTCATTAAACTCGACAAAGAATTGAAGAAATATGTGTCATTAATCCATTCATAAATATTTCCAAATAAAAAGGCTTTATAAAACGTAAGTAAGCAAATAAAATTTTATTAATGTCCAAATTCAATTATTTTGCTGCAAGATTTTCATAAATCATTCTTGTTAGCAATAAACAATCGTGGGATTAAATAATCAAGTTTTTCATAAATAACTCTAACCTCAAATATTTGACATTTGATTTGTTTACAATTTTATAAACATAACCTTAAATTTATTTATACTCCCACAACAGGTGTGCACTCTTTGCATGATGGAAAAGTAAGAGCGTTTGTTACAAAAATGGCTGTGCTTTTATATGACTTGACCAAAACAAATGACTTCTATGGAATTTTTTAACAAAACTATTGAATGTTGGCAAATTATAAATACATTAACCAAATTCTTATTTATAAATTTTCATTAATGCATCAACCAACTAAACAGTTTCGTAAAAAATTAAATTTCGAATTCAAATACATATAATAATTGGGTCAACAAATAAAATTAGCCTTACAAATAGAATGTCCATGAACACACATTTCTTTAAAACTAACTATTGACTTAATTACCTAAAATTTCCGCATATCCTTTATCTACTTAAAGTGTTCTAGTATGCATGTTTGTTGTAATTTACGTAGGTTCAAGCTTATAAAGGAAAGAATTTATTAAAAATTTTCATCTTAAAGGTGCGGTTATGCAACCAATTTAACGTTTAATATTTAAATTGCATTAAACTAGCTAAAATAATAATGCAAGTGCATTCTGTATGTTGCATGATTAAATATCACGACAGTATGTTAAAATCTATTTTAATATAATTATTTAATACGATTATATCGTTTTTAGTTGTAGAAGATAACTACATACCTTTTTGTGGAGGAACCTTAACCAATAATAGTTATGAAATAATGAAATAAATAAAGATTATTAAAAGTTTCACAGTTTTATTAAAATATAACCTGACAATATTGTTTCGACATCTATGCTGTCATTATCAAAGGTAATATAATTATAAACAAACACGTCGCTAAGGTAGATACAAAATAGGTAACTAGATAAAATAATAATAATAATCAGAATTAAATATCTAACACTTCCAGTAACGGAGAATTACTGAGCTCAAGGTGTTCATTCATTAAAGGTACCCTGAGTTTGTGTTTGTATATCTCAAAGGCTTCTAAAATGTCTAATTTGCGTTTGTTATTACAAAAATGTAGGAATTTAATATTATTTTGAGGAGTCATTGTGTGATTTTGTTCTAAAAGGTGTTTGGCGTAATTCGATTTTTCAGGATGTTTATTTTTGTAATGACGTACGTGTTCTTTATATCTTATGTCAAAATTTCGAAGTGTTTGCCCAATATATACCGAACTACAAAAAGAACAATTTAAACGGTAAATGCCCGATTTCATGATATCATGTGTTCTGTCTTTAGCATTAAATAAAAATGAAAAAGTGTTAGTGTTGGTTTTAAATGTTATTTTATAATTGTTGGTTTTTCTTAGTATATGTGCAATTTTTTCTGATATTTTGCCAAAATATGGTATAGATATGTAATTTGTGTCTTCTGTTTGATTGTCAATGGGATATATCCTTTTGATAGCTAACCTATAATCTTTTTGTTTAATTAAAGTGTCAATCATGTTCGGATTATAATGATTTGCATGTACTAGTTGTTTAATGGTTGATATCTCTTTGCTAAAATCTGATTTTGTTAGTGGAATAGTTAAAGCTCTGTGTACTAATGATCTGTAGGCTGCTATTTTATGTGTATTATGGTGACAAGATTCATTTGGTATTGTTATGTCTGTTTGTGTTGGTTTTCTGTATATGGAAAATTCAAATAGATTGTCTGCGTTAATCTTGATATTTAAGTCTAATAAGTGATATTTAAGTGATATTTCGCAGCGTGTAATGTATTAAACATTTCATTCTCACCTTGACATTTATTAACCACCGTAAATAAATAAATACAATAATGCTTCAGTGATTATAATAAAATAATGTTTGTACATATATACAACAGTATTGTTACCAAGGTAATGTTGACAACAGCCACCGTATAATATTATATTTTAAAAAACTTGACAGTTTTACTTCGTTGTCCAGGCACCGAAAGTTTTTCATACCTAGCAACCACCTCGCATGTTTTACTTTCGCTTTCGGTTGCCTTATCAAGATAGAAAGTTACACTTTCGTAAAGGGGAGAATGAAAAGGTATTATGGCATACTTGTCAAATCTTAAAATATAGTAACTTTTTTGTAAGGTTGGTTCTAGGTAAAACTTTTGTCAAAACATTTTAGGTTAGAGGGAAAAATATATGGTATTATTAATTTATTTATTTTTGGGCGAAGAATCGGGATGACGGAGCATCCTTCGTTCCTCATGGCACCGATTGCTATGATCATTTGGCCGACTCTTCTAGAATTTAGCCGAATTTGGGGGAATTCCATCCCCAGCGGGGATTTTTATGTGCCAAACATCGTATTGACACGGGTATATGGTATTAAATCTCCAGTTATGTGAAAATGACTAACATCAATTCTTCTTTATTTTTTCTCTCTTCTTATCTACGTTTGAAAATTATGTTTTAGGAATAGGAACATTTGGACGTAAAATTGATCTTTTCATCAAAAGAGTGGATTTTATTTGTTTTCATTACATGATAAATAATTTATTGAAGTGAAGTTGCTCCTTAAGCCGAATTGATTATAAAATTTAAATAATTGAAAGCGACAGGACAAATATTAATGTTTAATTGCAGTTAAATGGATTAAATTCTAAACTGTCGAAAAGATTTGTTCGATAATAAGGTAGGAGAAAGAGAACTTTACATTCAATTATGAAAGTTTCCTTTGAAATTCTAATTTTACTACGTTTGAAATTAATTAAGTGAAGACACAGTGGTTAGAATTATTGGTATCTACAGCTATTCTACGTTTAACAACAATGCTAGCGATCTAAGAATTGATTATCTTTCTTACGGAAAATATGAAAATAGCAAGTTGAAAAGTTGAGAATTTATGTATAAATATGATAGAAGTCATAACGTTATTTATTAAGGATCTCTTATTAGATTCACCGAGACTGAAACGCAGTAACTGAGTAACCTTTTAGAAAACAAATTATAAACAGAAGTATGAATACAAGACTGTTTTTAACAAACAAGTTGCTACTTTAATGACTTGCTAATAACTTTCCAGACAACTTCGAATAATCCCTGGCCTAGGGTCCAATATGTTATGGTTCAATTAGTTTAGTATCATACAATACAGTAAGCGGTTTCGTCGCCTAATCTACGAAAAGCTGAAAGGGTCATCTAAGGGTAATTGTTATCTTATTTAACCTGATGTCTCAGATTGAGCTTATTTAAAAGTTTGTTGGTTTTCAATGAAGCAAAGTTACGAAGGCTTATAAGTCTGTAGACTATAGATTGATATTTCCCAAGCTGTCTTACTTTCGTTATTCACAGGCAGGCGATAAAGTTTTTGTACACCACAGAAAATCAATCACCGATCTCCATCTGTTTTAAAATCGAGCAGAATAGGTATTCCTGAACCGAGTACTTTGTGAGGTTTTCATTTTCTATTTAATGAGGCAATTTTTAAAAAATGATTTTACAAGAATATTCCATGTTTGTTTTATATGTTATATAATGTGTGATCTTTATTGCAATGAGTTCTGAATTAAGAAGTCTCATCAAACCATAATTTCTTCGGAATAAAGTTATTACAATTGTCCAGCATCCAGAGTGCCCCCTTGCTCTTTTAGCTTTCGCAGATTGTTCCAATGTTTTCTTTGTCAAACTCTTACATCAAATAATACTACCGGAACTCTCTGTTCAAGTTGACGCCCTTTTGCTATCCTATATGTAAGGGATTAAAGTATGCCCCAGAACAGCTTTTTGGTCGATGAATGTTGTTTTTTATGTTACATGAGGATCATTGATGTATTGGACCAATGTGTTGAATCATTGTTGCATTAGTATATCTACGATTGCTGATATCTTACTTGCCTTAGAACCGAATTCTTTCTAATCAACGAATAGTCTAAAGTCAGTAGTTCCTGCTTTCTCAAATCATGACAAACTTCTAATTGTAAAAATATTTTGCAAAATCAGAAACACAAACTTTCACGCAATGTGGTTCCTCTTCACCACACTGTGCTCAACTTCACCACCTTGTCAGGATCCACAATGTAGAACAACCTAAAGCAAAAATCACGAAAAAAGCCTCAAAATCTTATAACCCCTCATTTCTTGGACACTCCAAAATTGGACTAGAGCAATCGAGTACTTTACAAACTAAGTAAAAATAATTGAAAACAGGCCTAAAAGTTATTAAAGTAATTGAAAAAGAGGTCAAAATCCCTCATTGTTTCGACATCCCAAAATGACGAAAGTTTCCTAAGTTCTAACTAGAAGTAACTAACGTCTTATATTTTGCACTTTTTTTCAAAAAGTCCAACATATTATGATGAGCCCTCAACATCAACCATTAACGAAACCATGAAAGAGAAAATACCCGAGGACGATCTCGGAGAATAATTAGATATGAGTTATCAGATAGTGAAACGGGCTATGTTTTAGAAGTTGATCTACCATTTCCAATAGATTTAAGTCTTCACGATAAGCTTAATGATCTTCCTTTAGCTTCAAAGAATGGAATACCTCCTGGTGGAAAAGTGGAAGGCATTGTAATTTCTATGATAAGAAAAATTAGGTTATAGTTAATTATAAAAAGTTAAAACTACAAAAGTTTAGGAATTAATATAACAAAGATTCACAGTGGGATAAAATTTATTATTTTTTTCTTAGAACCAACCATACATTCAATTTAATACTAAACCAAAGCAAAAGGCAACAAATGATTTTAAAAACATTTCTGGAAACTATTATCTAATGTAGCGTTTGGAAAATCTATTCAGACGGTTAGAAACCAACAAAATATTAAATTATAATTTTAAACATAGAACAATATTCAGCAAAAACCTGACAGCAGTTCGTAATTATAAAACCAAGTTTTATCAAAACCGAGTTTTTCAGAAAATTCAGAAAATAGAAAATTGAAACATGAGTTTAACAGCATTAAGATATTTGAATACATAGGATTAAGATCAAAAATGTACAGTTATCTACCAGAAAATTTAGTTTTGAGGATTACAAAAGTTGCTTATTTAATAAAAAAGAGTATTTTCATAAAAAAAGGAGTCATAAACATAATAGACTTTTAAACAAAGGAAATAAATAAAAAGTTTCCGAGTTAGAAAGATGAGGGAAGACACCTTTTACCAAATTCTACAGAAATTTTATCTACAGATTTTTTCAAAGAAGCATCTTGCATTTTAATGTGTAGATGCTTAACATGCTGTAAGATGCTTGATTGCCTCTTCCTTTTTGTAGGCGTAATTTAAAAGCGGCTAGTTTGCTTCGCATGATCATTACATTCTACATTTTGTATCTTATTTGTACTGAATAACCAGATATATTCTTTTTTTATTTATAGAAGTATCCGAACAGCTACAATTTAACTTTGCTACGTCAGCTTTTTATGTCATTAAAGATGAGACCGATTAGTTCGTGGATAAAACAAAACTCATCGAAGTTCTTCTGAATGAACGACTCTCATGGTCCTGATGACTGCACCGAGAAGATTCAGAAAAAATCACCAATTTGAACATGGTTATGGAATTCGTAAGGCAGAAGAACGGTGAAGAAGGGTCAATCATTACTTTTGTCAGATTTATCAAGTTTTTGCTGGGGTTATGGGTAGGAGAAAAAGTATTCTGTGACAAAAAACTGTATCTATCAGTGCCACTTCTTAAGGGCGACTTCTTAAAACATTTGAATTCGAAGCATGGAACTATACCAAAAATGGAAAATGACGTAACGGAAGCTCTGACCGTTCTAATATTTTTCACGCTCATTTCAACATTTTGAAGTACATGTTCTCAGGGGAAGTGACACCAGCCTAAATGATAAAAAATATAAAAACTTGTATGAACTTACGGATCCAGAAGTTGACGGGTTGATCACAAGATTTGTACAGAACTTTTGGTAACAATTCCACAGAAATTTAAGGTACCGCGACATGCGCTTTAAAATCTTAAAAGTCCATGCCGTGGGGATTGTTTAAAATATGTTTGAAATTTAAAATAGTTGTTAAAATTTTTTGACAAATTACTGTAGTATCGTCTGAGGGTTATTAATCGAATTCAGTTGTGATCCTTTAAAGTATTTCTAGAGTTTAAATAGATGTTAAATTTAAATAACTTCAAATTAAGGGCATATTACCCAGATCTTCCCACCCCATCGATCAACCAGTCTAGTTGAGGTTCTTTAGTAGAACCTCAAATATTTTTTGTTTTAAACTTGGATGAGGAAAAAACCGGCATTATTCGTAATTGTTTAAATATCTGCTTTAATTTGTTGGTAGTAGTAAGAAGGATAAATAAACTTCTTTCTTTTTAGTTCACAAGTATGTTAATCTAAAGAATATTTAAAGACTACATGTGTTTATTCAATTTATAAATAAATCGCTGCTTTGACCATACATTGCATTATTTTGCATTAATTTCTTTATCAGCGTTTAATTCTCACCTTCGTTTATCATTTTTATTATGGGAATTTTTTATAACTATTTGTAACTGCAGTATTGATAATAAAATTCATTTCTTTACTGTATCTAATTTTGTTCAGAGAAATATTTAACATACAATGAGCCATAATATTAAAAGCACCTAATTTTTGACTCCAAAGGTGATATAAGTCATTGGGGATGTAATGGATAGTGTTAGTTAATTAATCTGTGTAATCTTAACGTCTAAAAATGGTAATTAATTGTCATATGCCTTGTCTACTGTTAACTTAATGCTATCACATCTGGAATTCATTCTGCATAACATCTCGTCGAAACAAACATCTTTTTTAACAATAGCAAAGATATGAACATAGTTACACCACACATTAGGAAACAATCACATTCATCTTTCATTTTCATCTCGAATTTACTCATGAAGAGCACAGCTGAAAAAAGGCGATAGTGGGTTTCCCAAGGCTGTGCCTTTAGTTTGTTGATAATATCTACTATTAAAAACAAAAACATTTTGTTTCATACACATACGTACTTACTACGTCGCTTCTTAAAATTAGTATTTTATGTAGGAATAATTTATTAATCGTCGCATTTTTCTATGAAGCGGTTTAGCAATCCTTCGAGGCCGCCTTACAACTAAGGTAGTTATTTGAATGCTTGCGATGCGCATGTTTGGTAATTGGTTTGTTTATTACGGGCTTTTTTCTTTTTTTATCTTTCTTTTACCTCTTCAATTACCATTTGGCGTATAAACTTATATTATCTGGGATTTGGTTGTTTGCATTTGACACCTTTAAACAACGTTCTGCTTAGATGGTGGCATTCCATCCGATTGCCTTGAAAGGATAAATGTTAAATTAATAAAGTTTTTGAGCTAGCCTCAACTTATTAAACCATCACCATATAGGTATTGAGCTGTTTTAAACTTCTCTGGTATTAATTAACATAGTTATATCGACACTTTTAATTGCATATTTATTTACATACATTAGTTAATAAACTAAGTTGTGTAATGCCATCGCAGGTGTAATAAAAATATTGTAACAAAGGTGAAACAAGTTGTACATTATTCTGTACAAAAAAGAAAAAGCAAAATAATTCCGCCAAATGTGCTATATTTTCTTTTGTTTTATGTGTCACGCATTTATAAAATGCATTCTAACCCCTGGAGACTAAACAGCGAGATAATACTTTGATCTTGGCATCGCTGTAAATCCTCGCTCTAAAATTAACAGAAACATAAAAAGGTAGTACAATAACATACTCGTTTATGATGACACTTTAATATTTTCAAGTTTTCCAGAGGAAAACTCTTGCCGCCTTCTTATATACAATAAAGCATAAAATGAAAACCAGAGAATTTGTACTAGACTATTTTCTTTGTAACTTCTTTGTTGTTTCATATACAAAAGTGCGCGGTTGTCGTGGGGGGATTAATATTTCATCATTTTGTGCCGCCTTGTAATCCCTTTTCTGGTCGCTTTTGTGTACAAAAGCTTTACGTAATGCAGCCAAAGTGAAACAAAAAGTTCATAACATCAACATCCGCGCACGCACATTGTTTTAGTGTATGTATGCTATTATCAGGCGTAATTAAGGTGATTTGTGGCACTTGCGGCCAGGTGCAATTGTCTTTATACTAAGGATAAGAGCGGATCTTCTCTAGAACTTAGATACTAAAGTTAGTGGACCTGTTCGACCTCGAACGCTGGAACTTTTTGTGTACGGACGTAATATAGAATTGGACCACTGGCTTCCTTGCGAAATTGAGCCAAAGTTTACCGATCAGATTTGCTTATATATTCCAGATTTGGTAGGTAGATAAATTAATAAAGCGGAACAGGAAAGTTTCTGACTAAATAATTATTATTAATGAATGTTGAATATTTTTAGGGGGCAATTTTAAATTTTTGGAATATTGATTGCATAATTATACAAAGTATACCCAAAATTAAAAAAGAAAACATTCTATTAAATATTGAGAAGTACATGGTTAGACTGCTCTTTATTATTGTCTTATTGTGAGCGATTCCAGTGAACATAAGTATAGAGATATTGAACAGTTTTAAATGGACCTATAATTTATAATTTAATTAATTATAACTATAATTTTAAATAAGCATATTTATGAAATTTCACAACGACACGTTAGATTGGTCGCATAATCTAAATTTCAAAATAATAACTTTGAGTAAATGTTCTTTACTAAAGTAAGATGTGGTTATTTATGATTAACATGCACACTAGTACATTATAGTCAAAATAAAGAATATCTGAGAAACTGATTTTTCTATAGAATTTAGTTAATTTTCCTTGTCCATTAACGATGTGGGAGATAATTATCTAATTTTTTAATTTAATGAAGTTTAGGTCAATTTTAATGTAAGATTTAACCTAAAACAGACAAGGTTTATTTTCATGGGACGGTATACAGCTGTTCGCTATCTTACTTTATCAATAAATAGTTAAAAATGTGTTTTCATGTTAACGAGATTCCTTAGTTGTATAAGTTTCTTGTATTTCAAAATTTTATCAGCTCTTAGTTAAATGATTTTGACGGAGGATTGTAAAACTGCTTCATTACCACATAATGGTTACTATATTAAAGGTAGGAACTGCTTTTTATTAATGATATCAGATAAACAACATATAATTATGTTGCCCATTTGGATAGTTCATTGAAATACTGTAATTGAGTTATTATACGAATTTATTGTCATCTAAAAACATGTAAATAATGTTATTAAGATCATATTATGTAAATCTGTGAAGCTGGGAAGGTATATTTGTACAAAAGTATTTTTGAATAATTAAGTTAATAAAAGTTTTAAGGAGATAGGGACGTCATCGATATTCAGTTGCAAGGTTGAATTCGGAATTTAATTTCCTATAAGTTTATCTAATTAGTTTAAGTGTTATTTAAGATTTATAAATAAAAATAGGGTTAAGAATATTTAGAAATGTCAACAGGAATTTAAGATTATGTTATAAGTTAAAAATGTAAACAAATCATTGTCAAGATTTTGAGATTCGTAATATTTTTGAGAAACGTCAAAATGGTTAAAATTAAAAAATTTATAAATCAAAGTGTTTAATTAACAAATACTTCGAGTTGCTTGAAGTGCTAGAAAGATAAACTTGACTGAATTATAAGTAGATTTGGACTTCAACAAAATTTAATTTACTTACCATTAAATGGATTTGGAATTCCAATTGGTAAGTCCTTTATTTAGAAATATTCGTCGGTCGTTGACACAGTTTATTGAATTCTTTGCCAATATTAAGAAAAGCAGACAGCTGCTATTTGGGATTTGAAAAAATAAAGTTGGCAATCTTGTGGAGTCAAATATTTAAAAGGGATGTGTTTTTAATAGCAGTTAGTTTTATTTTTCATAATTAAGAAATATGATGATACCAAAAGTATTAATCTCCAAATAAAAAAAAACTCCTATTTTGGGATTAATTAAAAAATTAATGATATAATTAAAAAGATAGAATTTAGTAATCAGATTTTTTTGTAGCATTTAAATATTTATAAATTCATAATTAAGAAGTGTTTTTATGTTTTTACTTCACATAAAAGGAAATCTATTTTCAATTTTTATTTTGTATAGTTTGTTGTTTTTTTGTGGGTTGTTCTTATAATAATTATAATGATATGATAAACCATTAAATCGACCCGCCTGCGAGAGTCTCAATTTGGGGAGAGTTAGACTTTTCACAACTTTATATTTAGCCGGAGCATTTATTTCAGTTAAAGGTAAGCAAGCAGTGAGTTGTGTATTTCATCTTTGTTACGATAGCATCTATGTCTGTGTCTAATAGCATTTAGAATAATTTAATAAATATTAATTATCATATCACTATGTTTGCATATTGCTAATCTAGGGATCATTCTGAGTACGAGTATGTGTCATTTGTCAATTTTTGTTGTCATAATTAACTAAAAAAACAACGTCAACTCACTGAAACTTAAAAATTCTAGAAAGTTATATGAAATAATAATGTATCAAAACATTAGTCAAATGTTTTTCATAGCTAACTATGGTAAAAAACAATAATATATCTATTTTATATCAAATTCTGCGTTCTTTTGTGAATAATTACCGATAAGTGATTATGCAAAATGCACTTTTTAGGTAAATTTCTAAAGACAACTATGGTCTGTTTGGTATCGTTGGATTTGGAATAAAATACTCTGTCTAATTTCGTCCGGCGAGAAAATGCAAGTATGTTTTTCTAGTTGCCTGTTGCCTTAATTAGTCAAGCAGCAAATAGACTAATTCATAACCTTCTACTACGGGGGACTCAACTGAGGAGACGAATCGGCAATGGGCGTTCCAAACATTTGCGTACCCAATGGCCTGTATTTTAAAAAATTTTCGTTGGAGGGCGCTTCGGTCCTTGACAACGCTCAGACCACGCTGGCCATTGTTGACAGTTCGCTGGAGTGCCATATGGGTCGCAATGTTTCATAAAAATTAGCCAGATTTGCGATAAAATTTGCGATAAATCGCATAATCTGTCAACACTGTCAGCGTTGTCCAGAATCGTAGCGCCATCTAGAAGTAACGTTCAAACTTGAATTAACGTTCAAGGTCGGGGACGCTTTATTTGACTCGTTTCGTCTCCTCAGTTGAGTCCCCCGTACCTTCTACATAGAGTCAATGGAAAAAACTCCATCTTTAGGTAACCTTGGCAACATAAAATGACACATACTTTTACTCAAGCCATGTTCGGTATTTTAGATCTATTTACTCGTAGAGCTCGGTTTCCATAGTATCCATAGTATTCCATAGTATGGCAATAGAGCTTTTGGAGCTGAAAAGAGTTGAAATACCGAATCAAACGGGCAAGAGTCGTTGCGCTAGTTGCCTGGACGCCTTGAAAAATGTGGACTAGAACGGGCGAAAGATGCTGATTGGCTGGGTGCCTTGGAAGTTGTGAACTCTAACCGACAAGAACCGCTGCTTCACTGGATGCCTCAGATGTTGTGGATTCTTAACATATGAGAGCCGCTATTGGCCGGACTTGGATATTGTGGACTCGAACGGGAGACGCTGCTTGGGAGAATTTATGAGGAGGTACGAGGTTCTACTATCCAACATGATTGTTTTTTCAATCATTTAATATTAATTATTCTATGTTATAGTTTTTATGGCTGTCTCTTTTCTTATGATGTTACAACGACGAGGACTGACTCATCTGCAATTCAGGTGTTTTGGAGGCAACTGCACCCATAACCGGTTATAAATTAATTACAATCCATCTTGTTGTCGGATTGTGTTACTTGAATTCGTAGCTGCTGATTTTGGATTAAAATAATTTGTTTATTATAAATTGAAAGCTCCATCTTTAATAGTTAATACTTAAGTATAATATGTACTGATTTGTTAAACCCTTTTAGTTTGAACTAAAACGCTTACTGAGAAATCATTGAACAAGAATTGTAAACTAGTCTCTATCAACGACATCCAAGCAACCACTGTGTCCGTTGGTGGTGACGTGGTCCGTTAGAGTTAGGAACAGCAACAATTCTCACGCGTTAAAGTTCTGAGCTGCTTATCGACCTTGGAGGAAATATCACCATGAACGACTACTACGAACTCCACCGGTAAAAGAACCACAATTACTCGTATTCCAAAGGTCGTGCATTCAAATCCTACTTAGGGCCGCAGAGTTTTCCTAAAATGGAAAATTCGGCTTGTGATAGTGTGCATGTTAGATGGGGGATATACAACCTCAAATGTTGGTTTCCCTGTAGTGTAGGCGAAAAGATATGTAATCAAATTTTTATTTCATAATTTGTTAAAACAAATGGAATTCTTAACAATCATGCTGAAAAACAATTAAATAATAAAAGCATTAAAATGCAAATTACATTATGCAAACTATGAAACTGCCAACAACACAACGTACTTGCTTATTCATATTGCAACCTATAATTTTAATTTCTTTATAACGTATTTTTAGTGGTTTTAAAACATCAAAACAGCAATTTGCAAAATAAGGCAGATTCAACAGAGCGTTATCTAACCCTAAAGTCTTCGCCTGGGAATTATACCGTCCATGGAAAATTGTTCTACCACTTCAAGAATTAATTCTTGAGTGGTAATCATAGGAAGGAATAAAATGAATCCAACAATAACTTACTATTTTTATGAAATATAATATAACTACAAAGATTAGTTAAAATTTCACAAGATTTATTAATATCTTAACCTGACAATATTGTTTCGACACTTTAGAAACGCTACTATTTTTATGATTACATTCCCCACTTTTGGGATCATAAATCGGTATTGTATTTTAAATGAAAATATTTAAATTTATAATTATTATAATAAACTAGATGCCAAATTATTTATGTAATTATTTATTGAAGCAATGATTTTTTTGTATTCTATAAAAACTAAATAAAATTATTTGTTCTAAATGGTTGAATATTAAATCGGTTGTTTGAATAGGTCAGTAACACTTACTTTGGCTTATTTCAAATTTATTTTGTTAATGAGACTCTGTAAATACTCAGGGTTATACGTTTATAATAAGACATTTTAACAATCAACCTTTATTAAATTGTAAATCATCTGAATGAAAGAGAATACCTATGCTGATTTGCAAATGAGGGTTCTTTCTCTACAATCCTTTGTGTTTGAATTTTAAATCTTATTGCTAAATTTAAAAGGGTCATAAAACGCCTTGGATATACCTCTTTTATAACAGAAACCTGATTTATCTGTTACCAAAAAAATAATAACATAATCTTTGAATTTTGGTTTGTTAAATCTCTATAATGCAAATTTATAATTACCATATTCTAATTTCTAGTTGATTTTATTTTAGAATTACATATATTAAACTGACTGGGTTGCAGTAATGCAACATTATTTTATTTTAGCCAAATTATCTATTACTATTTGCAAATACGTTACAATATTTATTCAGGCAAATATATTAAGGATATGCAATGTTGAGTATAGCTTTGTATGTATGGGTTAATAAAACATTTTAGCACATAACAGACCTGTAGACTTATAAAATCTGAAGACACAAGACAGATCTCTATATCTTCAGTTATCGCCTTCCAAATCTACGAACAACTATTATACAATACCTTTGACATTGTACTTACAAGTATTTTGTACTTTGTGTTATATTTAAGTGTTTTATTTTTTCATTTCTTTTTTTCTTATTATAAAATACAGACCATATCGCCAGCAAAACTATTTTATGTCGTATTTTTTTTATCACAATATTAATTAAGTTTTAAAGAGATTTAAAGTTTGTTAAACGTTCTTATATAATTTTTGTACAATAACCTCTAATTTAGTAGTTCCCAGGTATCACTAAAGATACTTTTCAATAATTAAACTATTTATGGTCCACACGATTAATTATATCCATTATTATCAAACATCTCATTATCAGAACCTTTATTATAAACACTCACTATGTTATTTTTCCTTATCTTATGTTACACATTCTTTTTCTTGCTTCTATTTCTTAATTTTCTTCTTCAGTACTGAATTACTTTTTTTTGTTGAATTGGTTTATATAATTTTTTTAACAAACAAAAGTATTACGACTCTAGCAATCATAACATGCATATCAACACAAACGAAAACTTTTAAATAGGAACAATCACAATATCTTTTAAGTTGGTGGTTAGGAACAACGAACTAAAGTGTTAAATATTTTAAAAAGTTTTATTTTATGTTTACAAATCCTTGTTTTATATTTAACGGTTTTGTAAGTTGATCTTTCTATTTGAACTACCTGCAGGTATTTTTCTTTCCACGGGAAAAGCACTCTTGTATAAACTGGTAGCGTAATTATAACTGTTTATTCATATCAAACAATCTATCAATTAGTTATGTTATTGGTAGGAACAGTGCTGTGGGGTGATTAAATATCAAGCTGGGAGGAGTTAACTGTATCGATAGTTTGTTTATACGATAGATGCGGTTTACAAGGCAATCAATATTCATGATATGCAATATAAGGGAACGGAACAAAGTTCCGAATTTCAGCATAGAAACCGACCAAAATATTTTAGCATTTCAACATTAAAATATAAAGTGCCCCCCGATATTATTCATGTAAGTTTGGATTCGTATCGGAGAGAAATGCCTTTTAGGAATGTTACGGGAAGGGGTCCAAAACCGATCTATACATAAACGTATATAGAACTCCCATCTGCAATTCCACATATCGACGAGTTTTTATTTAAATTCATGCGCATGAAATAAGACAATGTGGAAAAGAATGCGAATGTGAATAGGTTCGTGCAAATGTCTGGGGAGCAATGGACTACCACGATGTCCGGCAGTAAATGTTAACAAAAGAGCTAACCTTTTTCGAAAAGTTCATTCGCCACTTTGAATATCCACTTTTTTGCATGAAACAATCCTACTTATATATCCCCCAAAGGTCTTACCATTAAAGGGAAAGTTTTATTAAATGATTGTCGTAATACGAAGTTTCCAGGTGGTCGCGCGGTGGATTGGTGAAATATACGAAATGGAAGCTGATCTGTATTCGTCGGATGAGTGGCTCCCAGTAGACCCAACGCACTGGGGCATGCACGCCGCGGTTTCACCTGTTAGAGAATATAACTTCTTCAAAAAGTTGTGACCCTATAACGGAAACTTCTATAAATTGCGTCTTTTTCTTCTTTTTTATTTTATACACACTTATTTCGCGCTTTAAGAAGATTTAATAATTTTGTACCGTCGTCATCGTGTGCTTTGCCAAACGATAATGCGCGCCGTACGTTTTTACGATATTGTCTCGTTTTTTCATCATAATATTAAAATTCAATTCTACCGCAACGCTGGGAAAGGCATAAAGAAGGTATATGTACTATTTGACGTGTAGTGAAGTTTTATAAAGTAGGCGACAGGTTTAACGGCAAACGATGTTGATATTAAAAACGTTTCAGATAAGTGGAAAGCTGTTGAAGCTAGAACGATCGGAAGAAAATATGGCGATGGTAATCTTGTTAATGTTCGGCATAATCATATCGCGTTTTCGCAAAAATCGGTTTTTCTCATAAGGAAATTGATGATAATGCAATCTAATTCCTTTTATTGCATGAGAAGCGTATTGAATGGTTTCTGATATTAATTGGTAAGATGTGAGGGGAGGAAGAAGGAATATTAATTATTTTTTTAATGGAAAGTAGTAGGAATTAGTTCACATCAATCTCAATTATCTAGAACTTTTACAGTTTAGAAAAGCGATGGTAATTAGAAAGGATTGAATTGAGCAAATAGTTGGGCTAATAGATACCACCTTTCTCACCAGTGATAGTCGTCTAGAGAATTGCATCACTCGCAAACAGTTTTAAAGGCTTTTGTACGTTTTACATCCAAGGCTTTATTTTCAGCTTTCATTGCAATAAAAAACTTGATTTCTTAATTTCTTTTGAACAATTTTTACTATTTATGTTATCGTCATCATCATACAGAGATCATACTGCCACAAATGGAAATTATTAAATGGTCTTAGTCATAACAGTAATAAATGATTAATGTGCATTGTCTAATCGCTAGTTCGACAGTGCTTGAGTTGAGTAAGCGAGACATGTAAGGTCGTATGGTATGGCTAATGAGTAGAGAAGAGAAGTAACGGTTATCAAGACTTGTATAAAAACCATTCATTGTTAGAAGGAAACCAGTTCGATTTTGCAGCCAACTTGAAACTCTCTCTACTGCTGGCTGTTACTAAACTGTAAGTCACCACAGTGGTTTTGCTTTTGCTTGACTGACAAATATATTGTTGTTTTACATTAAATCATATTATAAATGCAAATTTGCTTAGAAAGATTATCGACCTGATTGGGGGTGGAACCCAGAGGGGTCCGATTTTCCAAGTTAGCGCTCTAATCAAGTGAGCTATCAGGACAATCCACGTTTCCAGCCCATTAAACTTGATGTTTGTATGGTTTTAATTATTTAGTTTGTAGTATAGAAAAATTTTGATTCTTCTGTAGGTTGTCCTGGTAGCTCACTTGGTTAGAGCGCCGACCCGGAAAGTCGGAGACCTGGTTTCGATCCCCAGGCAGGTTGATAAAGACAGCTTCTGTTACATAAAGTGTTCACAGACTTTTTAGCTATTAGATTGTTTTTTGTTAGGCTTATGTATATACAGTTCGGTGACTAAAAAAATGACTTAAACTGGTAACTGCAATTCTTCGGAGATTCTATTAGATGAAAATGTGTTAAATAGATTTTATTTTATCTTTAACAGCACGGGCACAAAAGAACCCCAAAACAAATGGTACTTGGTTCATGAAATCCAATTCCAATAAAAAAACTTTTAATGATTGCGATTCTATTTTGGAGAATAAATGTAGGTTAACTCTAATTATTTGAAAATCGCAACCAAAGATGTCATCGAGCTAGAAATTATATTGTTCAAGAACTAACGAATGAGTCTACATAAGCTTCTAACGTGAGATGCTTACCTGGTACCGAAAGAGTTGTAAGGATAAATGAATAGACGACACAAGCAGCTGAGTTTGTCGAAATCATCGTTAGTGTATAGGTAATGCTCTTGAAAGCGTAAGTACCGACATACCGGTATAGGAGCTACTTTATCGAACCAAATGAAGTCATCGTGGATCAAGAACCAAGAGCAAAACTATCTAATATCAAAGAACACAATTTCTTTACACCATTTAAAATTTATGCTCCACGAGACTGTCTTCATATTTCGCATGCTGATAGCTTAGACCACTAAGAACAAGCTTCATTCGTTAAGAAATACCTCGAGAAAACTGCTCTGTGCTCTCCTTGGGTAATCATATCAACAACAAAGCTTGTTGTCGATCTGGCAGGTCAAGATTCTAAAGAGTTTAAGACTATGGTGTTCTTTCATAGTATGACTAAAAGGTCTTGTTTTTTCCTTGATCTTCAAATCTGAAATCCACCGTCTCTTTCAGTAAATTCATCTAAATATCTATTTTAGGCTTCCAGGTCTAGGTCGTCACTAAATATATGGTGGTTGTTTGTCACAGCTAAAAACGATCGATCAACGTGCTAAGCTTTCAGCTATTCAACTATTCAACCAGTAGTCCATTCGAAAAAGAGGATCAAACATGCCTACTACCCTGTTTTGTAAGTCAAGGAATTAAGTTCGGTTAACATTTAACTTTCCTTAGCTAAAGAACACCTTTTACGGTTTTCTATTAGTTACTTGTTAAGTTATCCAATAAATTCGAGACTTAAATACGTTTGGAAATCTGTTTTAGAATTTGTTATAACATTAAAATATCAACTGTTATTTGTTTGAGGGTCACTCGTTGAAAATCTTAGTCCCCTCTTTGGTTCCCTGTCTTATTAGAAAATGTTGCGATACTGTTTTTCGTGTGTACATGATTTACGGAAAAGTAGAGACGGTTGTAAAATGACGACTTTAAAGAATGAACGGTTGTAGCTAAATTAAAATGTAAGATTTTTAAAACGCCTTGGCAGATTCTAATCACAATATGTTTTATGGAATTAACCGGTTTGGAATATTGGGTTAGGGGTTAAATCCAATCGCTTGATTGTGGAAGAAATCTCTCATGGTTCCTGTTTTTCTATCTTCTAGCTTTCACGTTCGTTTCATACAGGTAAAATATTTTAATTTATCGTCGATGAGTTATTTTATATCGATTCGAGTTTTTAAAGAAGGAAAAAACAAGCAATTGAAGGCTTCTCATGATTAAGAGAGGTATTTATTCGATTAAAGTGAGTTTATTTGATTTCAGGGTACATTTTTTTCTACACTTTTTTCTTTCGCGTTTAAAAAACCTTTCCTTTTACTTTTCGTGATTAGAGGGGGATAGCGCAGGATAGTGTACAATAGAAATAAGACTTGTCTCGATTGTGAGGCCGATTCTATAATAATATTGAATTTTTTACAATACCGTTTAAACTTCGTTAACAAAAGCCCTTAGTTGATTTTAACATTTTATGTTTCTGTGTTTTATTACTTTTATTTTGTTGTTTGTTTTAGTAATTTTTATTACAACTTATCCATTCAGAAAACCTGTAAATAAATTGTGTATATGCACTATACAGTGCTGCGCCAAATATGTGGAAGTGTGTCAATATTTTTTTGTACGTATGTTCTCCGTTACGTACAAATTTGAAGCTTTAGTATTTTTCTTTTTTAGAAAGGCGCTTGTTTTATTTGTCATTCATCTGAGCAGCCACTATCCAAGAATTCTGGGGTTAGCCAGCAAAATCTAAAGCTACATCTATTGAGTCTATTCAAGTGTA
Source organism: Agrypnus murinus (assembly GCA_929113105.1). NCBI lineage: Eukaryota > Metazoa > Arthropoda > Insecta > Coleoptera > Elateridae > Agrypnus > Agrypnus murinus. The sequence goes on along the minus strand of OV816026.1, from coordinate 170,520,014 downwards.
TCTAACTATATCTATTCAAAATGAGCAGTAGTCGTTATTATTATTATTGTTATTATTGAGTCAAGCTGATACTTCCGGTCCATTTTTTGTCCGGTCTAATTTTTGGTAGATTCAGTTTTTAAATACTACTAGCAGCAGCCCGTTGTGTTTCTGTTTGGTTATACTATTGAATAAATTTTGAGTTTAATTTAACACACGAAACTGTTTCATTTATGGACCATTATTGCCCTGTTTTGGTTTCGGATATGCAACCTATTTTGTTTCTTTCGAACTTTCTTGTACAGCTTTGAGAAACTACGTAAGAATTTGTAAATAGTTGTGGAGCTTCCGAAAAATAAAATACAACTAAAACTAAAAACAATTGATAAACTGGAACTGTTCTAGGTCTTGAGTTTTATGTACACTTTGTGTACATTAAAATCTGAGCTCAGTTAAATGAGCGAATAACGATATTATTTTTTTGTTACATCGTAGGGAATTATTAATTGAGAGCGGTTTTAGTCTGTTTGGTCTCTTTTTTGCCTTTACTAATATGTCTGTATTAAAAATTAGCTAGATACCGTTGTTAAGCCTCAGAACTCGTTGCTAGACTTGTAAGTTATTTGGATTTCACATCTCTAATTAGGCTTGAATAAATTATGCTATTAATTATAAATAATTTATAATAATCTTTATAGTTAATTAGTTTACTCTATAATAATCTACAGCTGATTTATTGGAGTTAGCAGCGTAGACCTACTCTCTTACGACGATCTATCTGGACGCATCTAGTTACTTTTGTTAAGATTAATTTTTAACCCAACAACTTAATCTTTATTAAATACCATTATTTAAAAATTTAAATTTTAACTAAATGGAGAGAGAATTTCAGATATTCAAAATCGAAAGTTAGAAAACAAGATTAATCCTTCCATAAAAAGCTCTTACAATAATCCCTGTTTGTTTTTCGTGTGATGAATAGATAATTCGTCCATTGACATTGCATATCCCAAACACATGCTATATATTATCATAACCGGATTAGGTTATTAAATTAAAATTACTAAAACACATTGGTTAACCATAACATGTTCCCATGCACTACGTATGATAATAAAAAAACCGAAACGCTTTTCCCGGAAAAGCGTGTTTGGTATACTAAATCCATTCCAAATCGTCATTTAATAGTATAGCCTGACAAAATGAAAATTATAAAATGTATATGAGGCCATGTACACATACATATTCGCGATCGGACATCCGATTTCAATAAATGCGGAAGCAAATCCCGTGAAACCAGATTTGTAAACGGAAAATGCTGACTGTTTCCCAATAAGGTTATATTATAATAGTAGTAGAGCCACTCTATCTTTTTTTCTCTTTCTCCCTTTTTTCGTTTTTATCCCGTTGCCCGTCTGTAGTTCGTCGATTACAACTACGGGCACACACAGGTTCGAACTCCATCAGTGCGACTCCCCTGGCTTCAGGATTAATCGCTTTCCAGATCGAGTTCTGCATCGGTTACACGGATGTCAACGTGCGATTTGTAATTTATTCTAGAGCGATTGAAAATTGATCGAGTGGAGTAATTTAATGCTCGCAAAGTTTTTAAATGTGTACCATTTTAGCTCCAGACGATTTTACTCAGGGGAAATGGTGCTACATTACGAAACTTTTACTAAACTGAATGTTCTAGACTTTACTTCGGAGAGATTGTGATCTTTCTTTTCTTTACTAGACTAGACAGGATGTTTTATTTGAATTATTTAACAGGCATTGCCTTTTTTTCTTTACCCTTGTAACACTTTCTAAATCGGTCCTGTTAAAAATACTCTTATCGATCAATGCAATCTCTAGAAAAAGAATTCATCATTGATATTCATCAATCATCAGGTAGGAGATTAAGACGTAGAAATTCTATTTACCTCTAAATTTTTTACCTTCTTTAACTAGGTAAAAAATCTAAAAAGTTTATCATGAAAGATATTGCTTTTTAATGCACTATTAAATTGACAGCAGACGCTATTGCTATTAAGGTACCTTCCGGAGACAGTTTGCCACGAGAATCAGATATCGGGAAGCATTTTTGACAGAATGCGGCATTAAATATCCAAAAAGTGAGTTTCCTCACTGGCAATACCTTAAGTGATGTAACAAAAGTGTACGGTACATTAATAGCAGTTTTATTATATTATTTTTTTTTGTTTATTGTTTCCAGCCTTATTTTAATTGAAAATGTTTCTTAATTTAACTGTTTTCAGGTTATTATATAGGTTACATGCTGATATGATATAAACTTTCATAAGTTACACTGGAATGGAATATTTTTAGATATTTTATTAGGAGTGAAAAATCCTTCCCGAATCGAGGCTGGATTTCATGTCAGTCCGGATGGTTTTGCTTGTATTGTATATGAATTATTTAAAAATTCTAATATTAAAACTATTTAACCCAATGCAGATGGCTTTTAAAAATCTCCTTCAGCAGCCAAAGGAAGATCAGAGCACCTCATCTATAATAATAGCCAGTCCGAAAAATATCTCGTAAACTAGAAAACTTAGTAAGCTGAAATTTTATCCCAAAGAGGTGCATGAGTATATTTTGTGTCTTAAATAATTCAAGGTTACAGGGAGAGGCATTTCTTATAAAATTATTATGGCTATATATTTTTTGAATGGCGTAAGCTACAAGCTTCAAATTTTCAAAGATTATACTTGAAGCAATTCTAAAGGTAAAAAATACCGGCATTCATCCAGATGTGAATTAAGACAACAGTCTAGGAGAGGAAAAGAGTTTTCCGAAAAAATAATTATTAGAAAAATCTTGAATGTGAGTCATCTTTAAGAAACACTTGTTTGTTTATCTTATAAAGACCTACAATTCGTTCACTAACTATTTGCTTTTATCTGTTGCCGTTTTCGCAGCGTAAAGCATGTCTTTCTTTTACCAATTTTCCTGATTATTTCTTTTACATTTTGCTCATTATTCGATTCTCGAAAGAAACACTTTAAGAAAGAAGCTATTGAACGATATTAAAATCTATTCCGTAATTTTCGAAATTCACCAGCTTTTACAGAGAGATAAATTAATTGTAATTATTTAAGTGCGCGTGCACCTACGAATGATGCGGGTTGCAGATTTCCGACGGCGTTATGAGCTCAACTTTTGTAAATAGATTTCTTTTCTTACTTCATTAATAGCCGACGCTACCAGAAAGGAACCGTTGATTTCTCAACGGGAGTTATGCTAGTAGAATCATATTTGTAAGTTTAACTTGATTCTTACTTTCAAGTTCTTTCTTTTTTTTAACTGTTTAGATTTTCTTTGTTGAAAAGGTTGCATTCTTGTTAGCAGGAACACCTTTTTGTAATGTACCTCAGATAAAATCTTCAGTTGCGCGCTTTAATAAATCATGCTTGCGATCTACGATGTATGATGTAATACTATTACCATCTCAAACTACAAGCGCCGGCCCAAGGTTCCATCGAGCCGTGCGGCTGAACAAGACGCGAAGATATTGTGAGCGCATCAAGGAGGACGAACACACAGCATTTACAAAATCGCGTCTCAAATTCAGTGGATTGAAATACATTATAGGAGTGAGGACAGTCTAAAGTATATATGCGACCCTCGCCGAAGAAACTCGGTTTATGACGATAATGCACTGTTTGTGAAAAACGCACGTAATTATTACGTTGTTCTGAATATGTAGTATTTTGTAAAAGTATATAGATATAATTTGTATTTTTAATTAGTTAAGTTTAAATCTTAGTTAATATTGTTAATATTTCTCTTTTTATTATATTTTTAAAACGCATCTTTAGTTTTATTTAAAAAGAACGTCACAATAAGTGTTCTTTGTTACATCTTTTAAATACCAAAATATTGGACTTTTCATATACCCCCTTTTAACGCTCGACCTCAAGATAATTTTCAGTAAAAAATAAACGGTTTCTACACAGTGACCAACAAAAATATGCATCATATGAGAAACTTTTCTATTTTTGATTTCTGAAAAAAACTTATTCTTAATAAAAATCTCTACTTCTAAAACGTTGGAAAATATCAAAAGATGTTCCGGCAATGTTAGTATACGAGGTAAGTTCAAAAAATTGAAATCGTTCCAAGAGCAAACTGCCCTTAAATTAATGTAAAAGTAACCAAAAATGTTATTAACAAAACTTGTTTGTAATAATTTTCTAACCTGAAATTCCCAATTATCATGTTCCAACTTAGGATAACAAAATCTGTCGAATATCGTCTTTTTTATCTCACTGCCGTAGAATTGCACCATTTATAGCATACAATATTTGAACTTTACCAAATGCAAAACCGAGCACTAAAATTAACACACGAGAGCAATATTTGGCGCTTATTTTAGCGCTGCATCATTTTTCTTGAAAAGTTTTGATGCACATAGTTTGTAATTTTTCAAATGGTTTTTTGATTCGCAAATTTTGTTTAAGTCTGAGCATTTGCACATATCGCCTTCAGAATTCTTCTTAGTATATGAGAAAGTATTTGAGCAGAACAATCCCTTAAAGTATTTTTAAGACGATTAACATCTCGAAAAGGCCGGTGCAAAAACTTGGTTTTTCAAGTAGCCCCGCCCAAAAGGAAAAAATCGCAGGTCCTGAAATCTGGAGATTGTGGAGGCCATGGATTTTCAGAATATTTACCAATTTATCCATTACCAAATGTTTCATTTAACTATTAGCACACTTCAAGTGTGTTGTGGATTGCAGCACCATCTTGTTAAAAAACAAATTAAGACATTGATCTAAAGAAAGATCACCTAAAAAAGCTTCGATCGTAGTTTGCAAGTGTTCTAAATATCGAGAAGAATTCCCATGGAAGATAAATGGCTCAATAATTGTTCAATTAAAAATTCTTCACCAGACATTAACTTTGAAAGAATACTGGTCCCTATATTCAACGTAGAAGTTAGGATTTTCGTTAGACCACCATCTAAAATTTTGCGAAGAAACTACTTCTTTGATGAAAATGTCGCCTCGTCAGTAAATATAATGTGATTTCGGGAGTTTCTAATTTCTTCTACCATTCCTTGGAATCAAAACACAATAATCAAATAGTGAAACTAAATCTCTTTCTTGCAAAACGTGGATAAATTTAGGCTTGCAAGGCTTGAATTTTCGCGTTTTAAAAACTCTCCTAATACTTCTCTCAGAAATTCGCACATATTGCTCTCTTTCACTAAGAGACATTTTACTATTTTCAGCTGCAGAAAGAAGTACACTGAAATCATCTTCAGGTGTTGTTTTCCACTTAGTATCTTTGGTTTTAAAATTATTCTCCATCAGTCCCTTACAGTTTCTTTGAAACGCTTTAAAATCCGTAAAACTATTGTGTGTGTAATGTTTTTATCTGGATGGCGTTTATTGAAAGTACTTGAAGCTTCTCTGGTTCTTTTGTAATGACTACCATAAATGAGGACAATTTCTATTTTTAACACCTAGCATTTTGAGCACCTATATAAGGAGATGCGAGATCCGATTTATTCAGTTCCATCCCGGAACTGAACGATCTCTTCCGTACTTCCCCTACCGTACCGTTTTCGAAACTTCACTGTGCGTAGCCTGGAGGTCTCATCCTTCCATCCCCTACCGTATCCTTTCCGAGACTTCACTATGCGTAGCCTGGAGGTCTCATCCTTACATCCCATACCGTATCCTTTCCGAGACTTCACTGTGCGTAGCCTGGAGGTCTCATCCTTACATCCCCTACCGTATCCTTTCTGAGACTTCACTGTGCGTAGCCTGGAGGTCTCGTCTTTTTCCGTTCCCTTGTACTAAATGTCCGACTTGCCCGTTACCACCCTAATTAACCCCGTACTTTGAAACCGTTTGCACGCTTGCTTATTACCGTACGCTTATTTTAGTTAAAAGACTAACTTTTTCTGGAGCTTTGATGGTAATAAATATTATTAGGTTTGACAATTGTGTGTTTTATTTGCTAGTTTTAACACCTTCTTATTTTGTGGAAGCTTTAGGGACAGGTAAAGTGATTCAGACAGGGCCGACCTCAGCGACCCCAGCAGTTCCCTGGATTACCTTTTTCCATTAGCAGTTACCCGGATCCGTGGAGCATACCACGTTAAAATAACTGGCGCCCGAGAGTTACCGCCGATCACAGAGAACTTCAGCGCCCTTTGTAAGTAAGCTGGTGTCCAGGGCAGAGACTACTACCAATTTAACACCCGAACAAGGACGCCCACCGAAGGCAACGCCTAGGCCATCAAATCCGCTTACATCTTTATTTATGTATGTGGAACAGTTAATATATTTATAAAAAATAAATCAAACAAAATCACAGTTTCTGGAATTTAGAGACAATGTTGTAATGACATTGCTCAACCATACTAAAGGTACCTGTTAGAGTTCCATTATGTCGAACATATTCCTGAAACAGCGAATGCCGCCAGTGATGCAAGATCAATATTCCTAGAAGACCGGGATGTTCCTGCCCAAGAAAGGTTCCCTAGGACATCCCTAAAACCTATTTTCGCAGCCTCCAAATTTTGAAAAACATCGTTCGAATCCGAAAAGGGAGAAGGAGCTAAATCTGTTGCTTACCAATACAGTGTCAGTTCATTGCTGAAAACATGTTTTAGTATATTTATAAGTTCATCGGTATGATTCTATATGGTTCGAATCACCTTCGTTTAGTTTAGAATTGACCAAATATCGTGTAAAAAAACAATAAAAAGTTGATTCGGACCATTTTTTTTTCGAAATTTGGAGGAGACCGAAAATAGGCTTAAGCTTACGCGTTCAACCATGCTTCAAAACTTGACATAAAGACTAGCTACCATTTTATTTGTATTTTAACATTTTTGTTTAAAAAATTGTCTTTCCTAGAATAAAAAAAATTTTTATTGGCATTCAAAATGGCGGTACAATTTATTTGACAAAGAATGTTAAGCGAAAATCGATGTGGTATAGATACCATTAACTCCAAAATGCTATATGCCACAGAAGAAAAAAAAACGAAAAACTGTGGCGTAGTACACTAAAGCTGTACTTCACTAACTATTAATCTATTGAGCATACGTGATCGCGAAGCCATAATACGAAACAAAAAACTCAAAACTGTGGTGTAATTACAATTTGTATAAAATAGATAAAATAAAATAAAACTGTATTTCACCTTTACCACACACACTGTCAATCGCTCTGGAAACGTGTTTCAACAGCTATGCTGTCATCTTTAGAATGAAAAACTAAAATATAATCTAAAATCTAATATACCTCTTTATATACCTACAGAACTTCACGGTGCGCCGGCAATCGTCAAGTTTGGCTAACCGGTCAAGCTTGGCTGATTACTGGAGCAATTCTAAAAGACTAGAATTAAAAGGGCATTTTCTATTCTTAAAAATGTCTAAGCTTTTATAGTATTTTGTGTCTCAAGGGCAGTAAGTTAGCATTTGCAGCCCGCAGTGGTTTGAAGACCGACCGAAGCGAGGAGCTAAGGCAGCAAACAACTAAGGGCTTCAAATGCTTTTCTGCCCGAGTTACATGCAAAGGTTTTTCGCTTACCTGCTATTATACTTTAAAACGGAACTCGGAAACGGAACTTTTACCTTAAATTAAAATAAACTTATGTTCGAGGGATGTGATGGAGTAAATGAAAACGAAAATAACGCCAGATTCTTTGAAATAATATTAAATTAACGTAGTTAATTATCATAAAACCGTAAATATAAGATGCGTAGTCCTCTACTGTTTGAGTGATATTGTCCAGTCTAGACTTCTGGAGCGCATGATTATTTGCAGTAACACAAGATGCGCGTGGTGGAGTTCAAGTTATTTAAAAGAGGGGTGCTCGGTTCGTATGTCAGTGCATGTTTTACTGTTCTAATTTTAAACAATAATAATACTATAACGCTGTATCACCTATTTATTAACAAACTCTTACACAATATTAAAGTAATGATTTTGCTTACTTTTCGTCCTATTTTCTTTACAACAATAAATTGGCTACACTTATTTTAATAGTTAATTTCACTCTGTTAAAAAAATAGTAAGTTTTTATAAAATTCAATTATTTATAACTAACATAACACATAGGATAGATCTTATTGCACGGTTACCATTTTATAAAAATGAATAATCAATATACAGAAATCACAAAACACACTTTGCAGAAATTGTCGTGTTGTATTAATTGGTCAAGAAATATACCAGCGTGAGTTCAGGTGTTAAAGTTCACTAAAAAAGAGCTAATTATTATTGGCAAATTGAAAGTATTGAATAATACAAGTAAATAACTGTGAACTAATAAAGGTATAGTCGTTTAGAACAACAGTCGATAGATAGATATTATTTTATTATTTCATGATTATTTTATTAATTGGAAATACATCAATTCTAATTTAAGTTAGTTACCCTGTCAGAAATGCCAATATGATTTTCTTCATTCTCCTAATAACTCTTGTTATGAAAAATGGATAAATATCTCTAACCTAGCCTAAAAATAAAACTTCTAACCACTTCGCTTGCTTATTACAACTCCATCCCGTTTCGAAGTTTAGTGAAATGTAGTACATCCCTTATGTGTGTAATCCTCCTAGCTTGTTGCACAAATGCAGCATCTGTTACTAAAGCTGCTCTCTAAAATTTGATCTTATGGCAGCAGAGTTCACTACCGCAATAAAATTCAGCCAACCATTTCTACACACATACGTATATCGTACAGAAGCAGCTTGAAACGGATAACTGATATTTCCCAAATACTAGATAACCGCTTTTAAAGCCATAAAATATCATTATAAATGAAAGTGCCTGTCCATAGCTTCCATTTTCATCAACATGTGCAATTCAAAGCGACAAACTCTAACGAGTTGACATTTCCAGTGAATATCGACAAATATGTGAAGCTTATGTAGATGTTTATGTCTAGGTAATATTTATGGTACGTACACAGTTCCCGTTTGTTTTTGTTTCTTGAAATTTACTGAACGTGGTTTGTTTTGCGTGTGTAGGAAGACAGTAAATGGCATTATCGATGCAAATTTCCACATTATTTCTGATAAAGTTAAAGTTATAAATGTACTATACTTTATATTATATACTCTGAAAACTTTTAGTTGGTCAATAGATAAATTAACAAATGCGAATAGAAAACTAGTTCTAACATAGAAAACTCGCTTAACTTGGCACATATTGCCCCACACCATATCAATATACCAGTACATTGCATTTTATAAACGTGGGAAGTACTATGATAAACAAGCAGCTTTTATTTTCGCAAGTTTTAATAATTTTCAATGGTTTATCACCATTGGCAAAAAATATATTTTCCATGTATAACAGAATTAATGAACTTTATTCAAACAGCTTCTTACTTAACACTACCAGTTAACATAATTATGTTTCTGCAAATCACTGCTTTGCCACATTCATCATCATGTAATATATTACATGGTACATTAAATGGTTGATTATGTATGTATATGTTGTGCAAATTATGTCCATTCACATTAAATCACATTTATACGATTTCTCACCACTAATTATCAATAATAATTATTATTGTTTGAAATAATTCAAAAAGGGATAGATAAGAAATGCTTTTAAAAGATGACAAAGAGATTTTTTGTTTCCAATGATGTAAGCTATAGATGTATGATAGTTTCCAATGATGTAAGCTATAGATGTATGATAGTTTAGCAGTATGAGGCTTGATTACCAATACCGAGGTCTTGGAGTCGGCTTCCAAAATCGTCATAGCATCGAAGCCTTTTTAATAATATTTAAAGCTTCTAGGTCGAATGAATACCTGGGAACAATTTCTGGTGGTAATAATAGGTAGTCGAAGTGTAAAAGGTTTCTTTACCATGCGCATGTAGTTTGAAACTATTACCGTCACAACGGAATTATTTCGAATTGAATAATTACATAATTCCTCAACTTGAATTTCATTCAGTGCAAATGTCACCAAGGTTACACTCGTCTATGCAGCGGCTGACCACGCAACAAGACCACATGCAAAAAGTGTCGCCTACGACTCACCATTTATATGATAATATGTATACCCTATTAAGATAATTTATTTTAAGATGCACCTCATTATGCATTTATATATTCACTTCGTTAACATAATATATTCATTTATACATTTGTGGCTTCCGCAACATTCATGAGATACAGTATATAAACAGGTTGCTTCAAGTCTAACATTCAGTCGTTTCGACGACTTCAACGAATCAACAACTTGAAGCAGACCTGGTAAGAAACTTTTTATGAATTAATTGTAGGGGAGCTAGAAGCTAGCGTCCAGGCGCATTGCATACCTGATTCCCTAATGTGCTCAGTTGTAGTATCTTAGGACCCTAGAAGTTAGTACCTAGGGGTACCGCTTACCTGGTTTCCTAATGCTTAGTTGTAGGAGATTGTTGCTAGTAAACGCTGGTTCCGATCACTCTCATGTCTAATGTTAGTTTTAGGAGGATTTATCCGTCCTCATAATTATGTTTGTAACCTAATGTATTGTGTCTTGTTATTGAGTATATAATTAATTTGTTACCTGCGTTTACTTTCTATCTCTACCTCTTGCTACGATCCTCAGTCACGACACCCTGCAAACACTATTAATTTAAACAACTATGAAATCCTTAAATTTTGGCATTGCTTTTCAACTTTAAAACTCATAGTTGTCGGGGTATTAGCTGACTGAATTGAGTGATCGTCTCTAAACTGAATCAGCCAAATTCTAATGCCAGTAGATGATGGACAATTTGGAGATTACAAAAATTGTTAGACAGCGTACCAAACACACAAATGACTGTTACGTTTGCAGTTCTATAATTTAGTTCAAGAAATTCTGGGGTTAGAAGCATCTTCTGTATTAAATGTCAGCTAGTAGTCGACATTAAACTGAAGGTCCTCTTTATCTAGTATATCTTCATATACGTATAACAAAAGACGTAAGCAGAGGCCCAAGACAGCAATGACTCTCCAGATCTAATTAACGGCATCAGCATCACGTCGATCTTCAGAGAGGTGACTCGATTTAAACAAGTTACATATTTTCAAGAGACCAACATAAGAAAATTAGCAGAACAAAATGTGAAGTATACTGGGAAAAGGCAAATAAGCCTCTTGACGCGGCAAACTTTGTTACAAATTAGAATGAGAAATCAGTAAAAATAAGGAAGGAAAAGTATACAGAAGACTCTTCAAAAGTGTGAATTACACATCACTGTAGATACTAATTTGAGTTATGCGCTTAAGGGTAAATCCCGAATCTTCCACATCCAAATCTACATTCCCAGGTCAAAATAGACTGCGGCTACATACTTGTTCAAGTACATGTGACAGATTTGGAATATCAGATCAGAATTATTGACAGAAATAAATAAGTAATTCAAGAACATACATCAAATGTCATGTTACTCCTCATTGACTAACCAATCTTTTATGTTATAAGTTATGGAAGATGCCATACAAAGACGGGCGAACAGAGTGGGATAATTCAACTGCGGGAAGGGAAATCCGACCATTGATCAAAGACCATTAAGGTGAATTGTATGTCAACTCCACAGGAACGTTCTACCAGTGCGTCATTTATTTATAAAACGTGGCGAAAAAACATCAGGCCCTCATGGATTTATGTGTCCGCTAGGAAGAAGGATAGCTACCCAGTCCAGTTGTCTTAAGTGATATTTACGTTAATTCTAAATATTGTTCTGGCTTGCTTAAGTACAGATCAGAAGTATCTAAGTAATAGGCATTTGTAAAGCAAACTAAGGGTGGTGCAAGACGTACCTACTTATTTGGATAATAACAATATTCGTATTTGAAAAATGACTTCAAAGAGGTAGTTCAAGTCAAGAAGTAGTAGTTTCATAGTTCTACATTCTGAGCATCTACTAGTTCCAAATCCAATCGATGATCTACCAATTATCCGACAGCTTGTTATTAAGTGCTCAATAATTTAAAGGGGAACTGAAGGAAGGTTGACCTGATCTTCTCCCAGGCGTTTTGTTTGACACCTTCACACATCCAGGCTGTAGAGAAGTGTGTGAAAAAGAAAGAAAAACATTTAAGAGGGATCAATTCTACTAACATTTAAAACAAAGTCAAAATACAAAGTCTAAAATCAGCGTGCTCTCAAGGACAGGTGGTTGACGGGTGAGATTCGAGATGCAGCTACCTCCTCGTGGCGAGTCCTGGGTAGTGAGTCATTGATTGTTCAGTTCTGGCTTATTAAAAAAAACTTTTTAAAAAATACTACAACTATGTTATTTTTTGAATACATTAAACAATTATTTGCTTCGTCACTTTCTGAAAACGAAATTTAGTTTTGTATCGTCCATAACAATGAATTATTTTAATCTAACTACTAAAACTTCTAACTTTAAATGGTTTTAAAGATTAAATCTCCAGTTTTCTAAAATTAAATTTCCATAATTATTAAATTCAATCACTAAATTTTAAATATTAAGTAAAGGTTATGTTATAATACAAACAGTATTTGTTGATGAATTCACTTATGTACATTAACTAATTTCAGTAATTTGATCAATGATTGATTAGTTTCTAAATTTTTTTTGTAAGTTTGTAAAGATTAAATCTTATTGTTGTAAATTTTAGTATTAATCATAAAATGTTTATATAATTGTTAGTTCGTAAGTTACAGTTTTTCAAAACATGTTTATGACAAAAACGAATACTTGTCGCAATTTGAGAGATCATTCTTAATCGCTGAAAATCGTAATAATATATTTTAATGTTTTAACTAATTTCAAAATTGTAAAACAAAATCATGTTTCTAAAATTTACAAGTACACTGTTTAATAATAAATATATCAAAAATTAGTTTTGTTCAGGTGCGTGCTGGCCCACCGGGAATTTCCCGGTGGGCTTTTATAAAGTTGCCTCGAAGGGCCCTACGACACGGTGAATTTAAACTTACCAACAATTAAATTATATTTAAAGTAGAAACACTATACCTCGCCGGTGTTCAACTCGACCGTACCTGACAAACCACGATTGAACCTAATCTTCTTCCCCGTTTTTAGTCTTACGAACCATTCTAAAACTAGCTAATTTAGAAGAATCGAAGTATCCTAATATTGTGGATGCGTTGCGTAATCATATTTAAATTGATGACGTAATTTGGGGATATGATATTGTAGGTTCTGCCCAGAAACTTCAATTGGAGGTAATACAGGTTCTGCGATCCGGTGGATTCGAGTTGCGAAAGTGGGCAAGTAACTGTCCGGAACTTCTTGAGGCTGTGTCATCGGTTGATGTCCAAATGCCAGTTCAATTCAAGAAAAAAGAATCTATCTTAATTAATGTTTTAGGTCTTCATTGGGACCCCATGACCGACGTGTTTCTCTGTTTGTATCACCCTATAGATCGCCGTTTTCTTTGCAGAAAGGTTGATGCAGCAACTATGGACGGTGAAAATAGATTGGGATGACCCTGTTCCTGAGGCAATAACTGAGGAGTAGTCAATAACTGGAATTTGTTCAAGTTGGAACTTCCTAAAATTGTCTAGATGCTTTAGTTAGATTCGGCCGTCAGAAAAAAGAACTTCATGCATTCTCAATATTCAGACGGCTCTATCAGAGTTTTCTTAATGTGCGCGAAAACCAGAGTTGTACCTTTCAAAACAATCTTCATCCCACGTTTGGGATGCTGTGTTGGCAGCAGGATTGGTCCAAAGTCTATTAGTGCTTTGATGAAGCAGATGTTTGACGATGCAATCGCTTGGAAGAGACTCCCGGACTTCAAGACATTTATGGCTAACAGAGCAGCTTTCATTCAAGATATCATCGCTCCTTTGTCATGGAGTTACATTCCGTCAGCAGAGAATGCGGCTTATAGTGCCTCACGCGGAATTTTACCCTCGCAATTGCTAAATCATAGTTTGTGGTGGAAGGGACCTCCATGGCTCTCTTGTCTTCCAGACTTGCGGCCACAACAACCTTCATTCTCTGCAAGTTCTTTTCCGCAAGAGGAACGTAAAATTGTACTGACAGTTACTAATGAATTTCATATAATAGATGATCTAATAATTAATCTAAATGAATAGATTATCCTTAAAAAACTAACCGAAGAGGTGTAGTGGGGCCCTCTAAGAATATCTTCCCGGACCCTAAAATTGACCCAGCACGCGCCTGGTTCTGATACTGATTTCTAAAACTGTTAAAACTGTGATTGATTTCTAATAACTTGAAACTTCTTTACTTCAACTAATAATAAATAAATAACATTTAATTTTTTTTACGTATTTTCATTTCACAATTTATAAATCTCTTTTAATTCAGTTTCTTTTACCACCCTTTATTTTTCTACAAACACGCAAAATTGTACAGAATTTCTTTGACTGGTTGCTTAGTTAAGCAGAGTTTATATCTCCCTGTATTATTTAAACTTGTATTGTCCACATATTAATTGTTCTGTCTGACAAAACCGATTCTTTAACTTTTTTTATACTTTCATCAGCGAATGTTAAAACGGCTTTTCAGAACAGGGCGATCATCTTCTATATTGATCCCTGGCCTATTAAAAAGGCTGTTTCTTCTTGATCATACCTATTATAGGATTCCATATAGTCACCTTATACCATATACAGCGACATTTTCTGAAAAACATTCTTCTGGAGATCTGAAGGTGATTATTTGAAAATCGTACTGATTTAATTAATTGCGTTAAACTTTTTACAAAGATCGACTGTTCTGCAAACATCATTTTTATTAATGGAATACGTTTTCTTCTTGCTATGTATGGTGCCCCAAAGAAGATTGATTCAATTGACAGTCATATATATTCCACTTTTATAAAATGTACATGGTTTATAAACATAAATACGCAGCTATCATGTCTTCCTTCAAAATCTACTGCTGCTCAACAGCATTTTTATCTGATGTATTATCAAATTCAAGAATGGCTAGACGTAGAAATGACTCTTAAAGACTGAGAACTTTTGGGGGGGTTTTGGACCCAATTCAAACTCTGCTCCCACCTGCTCCAAGAGTACTGCTGAATATTATTTTTTTCAATTGCAGCAATAGCTGTATTTATAATTTGTGAATGCAGAAAAGTTGGTTTGCATTATCCAGCAGTATGTGGAAAATACCACACTCAATCTTTCTCAAATGTTGCACTCTATATAAATGACTTCTGACCGCAGTCTGTCAGAAACCAGACGCCAGAAGCTAGAAGAAGAAAATATAAACTTAGAAATAGAATCTGAACAAGATTAATTTCTTGTTTCAACAGACCAGAATAAAGATCGCAGGATACTCTACCTCAAAGGTGGTGTGGAAAGGAGTAAATTACTTCAAAAATATGATAGTTACAGTTTATATGTTGCTATATCTCGAAAACGGTTATTCCTATGACAAAAAGGCATTGGACTTTTTTTGTGGAAATTAGATTAGTTGCACATATTCTGATAATATAAGTATTTTTACCGTAAAACTAACTGTTAACAAGAAATTACCAAAAAACCTTTTTTATGACCTTTAACGTCTCGTAAAATCATTAAAGGTATGTATACCGATCGCTGAGACATTTCGTTTAGAACAGTAATATGAAGGCCCACAAAAAGAAATCAGCTCCAACGGAATTACGGCTATGAGTGATGCATTTCAAAGGATTTCTTTGACCACCAGTAATTCCTGTTCTCGATGTTTTACGCCTTTTCTTCTGAGTGTGATGTTCTGAGATGTTATACCAAGTCTAACCTCCTTACAAAGCTGTCTTTCGAAAGCTGTTTAGACAGCATCTGTAACAGGTATAGTTAACTGTATAGCAACCAAACGAAATCTGCTAATTGAAGTGTAATTGACGGGTTCAGTTTAACAGTAGCTATTACAAAACAAATGAATCGCTGCTGCACATTAAGCATACCTATTAAGATAAAACAGGAAAGAACACAGCTACAGAAAACAGCAGAAAAATTGTAGCAAGAGAAAAGGTCTAATATTAAGTATTGTAAAAAACCGCTTGCATCCTCCCTCGACCGCTAGGGGCACTCCAAACCTCTTGTAATAGATTAATCGCTCCAGCACGGCTTCAACAATAATTTTAATTATTTGATAGTTTTTCAGTTACTTATCTAGCCAGAATAAGTCTTTTTACTTCATTTGAAGAGTATTTAACTCAAATTTCCCCATCCTACCTTTAACGGTTACTAAGATTCCCTCACCCAACATCGCTTGATGGACTCGAAAGACTTTAAGTGTCCTTACTTTTTGACAGATTTTCATCAGGTTGCACCTAATGCATCTAATCAGGTTTTCTTTTCACACAATCACTTCTCTTTCCATGCAGTTCTCGGTCCAAAAACCCGATTCGGTATGTTGCTACAAACTGTAGCGAAGAAAAAGGAAAAAAATCACGCGTCGACGCTCGCTACCATAAGCTAAGCATAGGACCTGTTTTCGACCATAGGGTTGGTACATGGTATTTT
Organism: Agrypnus murinus; assembly: GCA_929113105.1. Taxonomy (NCBI): domain Eukaryota; kingdom Metazoa; phylum Arthropoda; class Insecta; order Coleoptera; family Elateridae; genus Agrypnus; species Agrypnus murinus. The sequence continues at coordinate 170,503,583 of OV816026.1, read as the reverse complement.
TTTTGTTTTGGCTGATGCTTTTCTCATCAAAAACCAATGGTACCCAACATCCTCCCAAAATATGAACTTTCTATGTCATCGGGAGCTACAAGAACTTCTGGAAGGACTGCACACATCCAATGTTAAAAAGTTAGAAAGAAAGTCGATAAGGATTTTATAATGTAGGATTACGAGATTGATGATGTCCAATGCTTGTATTAATTTAGTAGTATGACATAGTAGCTTCTGGTACCACATAAAAAAAGCTGTATGTACTACGTTGTAGTTTCGTTTACAATTGCACCAGCTATGCTATGTATTGTTAGCGAACCAAAAATACTTAGAACAATTTTAGACACCCGATTAAGACACATTGAAGAATCCTGTGTAGGTGTTGTTATGGAGTTCCACAAAGTAAGGCTCGAGACAGTAAACTCTAGGTCTTATTTAGTTTGCTAACAAATTGCCTCAGGCTTTGATCCGACAAGCTACAAATGTATGTATATGACATAAATGCAGTGATAATCAATGCATCTAATGCGATTATAATTGGTATAATAATAATAACAAACGCACTTAATTAAAAGGTAGGGGTTGCATTAGGATACGGTAGACTGCTATGATACATGATCCCCTATGTTAGTAATTAATAAACGTATTATCCTGTTAAATATCTAAATTCTACAAAATAACCAAACATTATAGTGGCTTCGGGAACGGGATTATTGCTTCGGAAATTTCGAAGCAATTCTGTAAGCAAAACAAGAACTTCCTCTAAATACAGTTTTAGAAAAAAGAAATAAGCGAATAAATCTTTTTATAGAAAGGTACACAATTACATAAATTCCATGCTTATGTTCGATCAAATTTATTGTCGCATTTTATTACGGATCAACCAAACTACATGTTTACTTAGTTGAAGAATTTCAATTTTGGGGCATTTCTGTATCGGAGTGTATAGAGCATATTAAATTAGGTTGTTACAAGTTTAGGAGATCAGAGTTTTATGATTTAGAATTACTTGCAGGTAATAAGGAACGCTTCATAATGCCTTAACTCCTTCACATAATCTGACATCAAGAAAAGAGACACTACACAAAAGCTTCCAGTTGCGAAACGTAAACCAAATTAATTGCCCACCTCCTACAGCTTGGAAGTAGTAAATATCAGTATTTAAAAAAATAGGTAGTACCTATACGTTAAAAGGTACGTTTCTAGGTATGTATCTGTTTTAACTCATACTCTTTTTAAATTTTTGATTCTTTTGATCCTCTATGTTCTAACATCAAAATATTTTAATCATTAAATTATAAAATCATACTGCTAAAATTTTAAACGTGCTTTCTACCACGAAAATGATTAGACTTTATAACTTTGTCCCGTTCTTTCATTTCCAGATTTAATATATCTCTAGTACCCTTAACTGAAAGGAAACAATAAACGTCTGGCCTTGCATTTAATAAAATGAACTAATGTAGTACTCCGAATTCCTCCTGAAAATATTACATCATAAACTGTTACCTGGTTTCTCAATTAATGAAAGTAGTCTAAACGTTTTGATGGTCGGTTGATAAAATATCATCAAAGTAATGAAATTTCATTTTAATTATAAATATTATACAAAATATTTATATATGTGCAAAAATGCCTATTTTTTCTCCGTTATTAGTTATTAGTTTATTAAAACCCCCGAGTATTGCGGCCTACTTTCATTTGCTGCGAAGATATTATCAAGCTTTTCTATAATATAAATAATTAATAGGTTAAAGAAAATTCTCTAGTTTCATTATTTCTTATTTAGAAACACTAACCGCCAGAGAAAATCGAGCCAACCTTTGTTTATTTCTGGAGGATTACATCAATATTAAATATTTACACAAACTGTAAAAAAGTTGCGAGTTTGTTCTGCTGATCAACTGATAGAACAACACCGCAGAGTATTTTCTTTATCTTTTTGTTTGTTTTTGAAATAACAACATCTGTATAAAATTCAGCTTTAGATAGATTTTTTCAGAATACTCTCATACTCGTATTTGTCTGCAATAAATTCTTTTTCTATTTCAAGTAGGCATTTGGGAATTACAATATTTACTTAGGCAATTATTTTTGAAACCCAAATTTATGAAAGTGTATAAAATTAAATGGATAAACGAAAATAAATGGGTTAAAGTAGGACGAAAAGTTTTTGAATTATGAGCAAAGGTATTTTAGCATGGAATGGGAATAAAAGTTTGTACCAACATGGGAAATACAGGATTATTATTCATCAAGTTGTGTATTATGAATATCTGTTCTTTAGAAAAAGTTAACAAAAGCAATCTATTCAATTCCAAGTAGCATTTCATTTTAGTACAATTCAATACATCGTAATTTTTTATGTGAATCTAGTCAATTTTAAAAAACTTGCTATCCTATTGATTAATAATATATAATAATAACATATTGTTCTGCCTATCTATACGTGTGTAACACGTATTACTGAAAATTATATAAGATATCTCAAGTTTGATTGCGTTATCGTGTTGCTTCGACACAGGAGATAAACCAAAAAGCTAAATCTTATTTCTGTTTCAATGATATAGTCGATTTACAACATAGCAGCCGGCCCACCACCCAAGGAACCTAATGCAGTAAGTGCAGCGAAAATTGTAACGCCAAAATCTACTTTTGTGCCTTGTGTGAAAATCCAATCAAATATATCATATCAAATAAGTGCATTATGTCTGTTGTCTGTCCGTTTGAAACATATAGAACAAAAACGGTTTTAGATATTTCAAATCTTATTAGTTTAAATACTGATATTTTGGACACTGTAGGGGTTACAGGAAACGGGGTATTAAACTCGATTCTTAGGATTGCCATCTTTGGTCCCGATTAGTGCAGCGAACCGGTTCGTGAACAGAAACTCAAAATAAATAGTTATGCCCAATAACCAAGCCACAACAGGATAAACATATACAGTATATTCATTCGATTCGATTGTTAAGCTAGCTTCGAATATCGCACCCATGCACCCAGTTTGCCGAAGCTAGCCGATCGTCATCGTCATTGCATGCTGATATAACGAGCAGCAATATCACAACATAGCTGTTGTTTCGAAACAACAACAGCTAACAGCCTGAGAATACAACAAGGTCACACACGGCGGCTTACAAATTTGCGAGAGTGCACCTACTGGTTGTTATTAGAAGAAGCTGTTGTAGCTGGGGAAAGATTTTCTAATTAATTTTTTAATTTTATTTTAGGGAGATGTCATAACTTTTGAATATTCCGCATTGCAGTATGCATTTTGAAGAGTACTATGGCGTGTGCCGCCAAAATGCTATTAATATTTGTTTTATTTTAGTATTTACGTTTCTTTTTACCACTGGAAAGTACGAAGGGCCGATGTACCTACGGAAAGTGTATACAACAATGTACATGGACAGTTCAAAAATAAAACATTTAATTTTTAAAGTAATATTTTTTTTTTCTAACTAAATTTAAATTATTAATAAAATTAAAAAAATAATAAAACATATTTCCACACAACAAACTTCTTGTAATCTAAAACATCTCCCCAAGTACAACGTCCAATGGTACATCAACCCTACGTAAAATTTAAAATTGACGCCATTAAAAGTAAGGTTATAATTTGTATAAGGTGTGTAGGTTAGAAGCTCTCAAAAGTAAACTAACAAGCGTTCAAAAAACCTGTGGTCAAGTTGGCTGGTGTTTGCATTTGTCAGCGTTACCATATGTCGTGACTAGAGCCACAGCTGGAGCTCTAATGTCTAATGTCAAATGTCAAACGTCATTTTACCTATTTTCATTTATTAATTAGTTCGTAGCTTTCTAACATTCATAAATAGGGTTATGTTCCAATTGTAACATATAAGCTGCGCCCTATGTTTGAAATTATTCCATAGGCCACTTGACCACAGTTGTTTTCGAACACCCGTTGTAAGTATGATAGTAAAAATTAAGAAAATAAAATGACATTTTTTTGCTTACCTAGATTTGTTAGAAACCAACTTTTGCTAATTAAAACTAAATAAAACAATTAAAACTACGTAATTATGTCTATTCTCGCGATTGTACTTCTGTTATATAAGAAGTATTTTGGGACAGACATATGCCATACCTTCTTTAAATACTTGACAAAAGGAGCTGCGGAAAAGCGTTCTAGAATTGGGCCATATCTAATATTGTCACGAACCAAACGTACATATCAGTTCATAAGTCTACTACAAATACAGGCGACGAACAAAATATATGGGCCATAAAAGGATTTATAATAGTCATAATAGGAAATGTCTATCCGAAAAGGCAGCAGCGGTTACGACGTACCCTTTTGTATGTTCTGTTAGCGAACGGTAAACATTGTATGTGTAAGTGCCCGCGAAGCAAATGGTTAATATGCTTGCCGATCGCTAACAGAACATCCAAAAGAATACGTAAGAACGGCCGCCGCTGCTATAAGGGTGCAACTGAAAAGTTGTAAGCTTCATCATCATGAATGAAAAGAGATATAGTTAACTTGGATCAGCAACACGTCATAAAACCAATCTTTATACTGTCTTTGTTTTTCATAAAGTTGAAGAAAGGCATGGACAAAATTTACCGATCAGATCACAATGCGATACCTTCACAAAAACTGAATACATTAATGTCGCCTTTGGGGGAAATGTGCTTTCATGTTCAACAGCTAAGTAAGCGCGCTAAATAGTATCCAGGTAAACCAATGAAAAGCTTGAAGGTGATCTGATAAAACGATAAGACGATCTACATCTCACTTTCAGTAGCTAATGCACTACAAATATCCCGTTAGTGCATTTCACGTTCAGCACATTCTCCAGATTGCTAACCTTTGGTCAGAAAGGGCTATGAGTGTGATTGTCGAAAACAAACTTGATGTTTATTTGAAACTTTTGGTACATAACTTTGGTCATACTTTCCAATTACCATGGACACAGCGTCATGAAATCATCACAGTATGCCAACTCTTGTGCTTTTTTTATGTATTTTCTTGAGACTTAAAATTTGTTGTATGCGCACAGTTTTATTCTATTTATTACGCCCTTACGATCTTCGCAGCGTAATCCTGATTGACTCTACTTACACCAATTTTCCTTGCTGGTTTTTACACATACGCTCATTAATCGGCTCTCTAAATAATTTAGCTCCTCTGGTATTCTGAAGAATTTTTTAATTAAAAAACGGAAACGAGAGAAACTTCACTTCAACAAACTATTTAACATGTAGAACGGATACGTGTCCATTAATATGAAGCTACTGACACCCCCTACACCACTGACCCTCTCTGCTTCTTGCTGAATCCAACCATTTGCAGCTGGAATGTACAGGGGTCGATCCCATAGAAGGATCTGGATTGGATTTTAGTATATATAGAAACCTTTTTTAAGACATAAACTATTGAACGATGAATCAAAATCTGTTGAGTGGTTCTCAAAATTCAGCAGTTCTTACAGAGACATCAGTTGTCATTCGTCTCTGATTTCACCAATTGTATTTGCACGTACACCTACGTAAGCTATGGAGATATACCGGGTGTCCACTCTCAAAGTCGATCACAGGCAATTAACATTGCACATTTTGATTTCATCTATTTTGTTGTACCTCTTTACTAAACCAGTTAATATTAAAGTAATCAACAGTTTAAATAGTCGTTATTAAACCTTGACGTTAGAAATCGTCATTATTAAACTTCAGAATAACCAAGGCAAAAAAGTGTTAGGGTAAAGTAAAATATTTTTTTAAATCACCAACATAATTTAATAAACTTTAATTCACTTCTTGCAATAAATACTAGACATTTGCAACTGGTTACATTTATTTTGAATGAAAATAAAAATTACAATTACTCAAATTATTGAAACCAATTGTTTATTTTCATCATCTTATGTGCGGTGAACTATTTGTCGATTTCCTTTTAACAGTAAAAATATTATTATGCAGTATAGAATTTATTTAGAACTTTAATAGATAAAATAACCAATTATAATGTTTATCTTTTATAGACGTGCTTTTGAGTGCGAACTTTCTGTTTGATTTAATTCGTTGACTTGAATTCTTTGGCTTTGACTTTTTTCCTCTCCTTAGGATTCCGTCTACCAGTTGATAGTGGTAGCACTGCAGCCTAGAAGGCTTATTGTATTCACCGTTTAACAAGTTAATCACAACCACCAATCTGTATCAATAGATACAGGCTTCTCGCTGGATGTGTGATAAAGTCTTTTGGTTCCAACGAGGGTTGTCCGAAAATGTAATGTATTTTCTTACTCAGCGCATCGCAGTTGCATAAAATATGCATAACTGTTCCTGGTTCCTCATTGCAGATTCTGCAAGAGAGGTCTCCATTAAATCTCCCAATCTTACACAGTTGTTTCTTAACGGTAGCTTGCCCTGTTAAGAAACCCGTAATAATCTTGAGTTGCAACCTAAATACTTCAGAGAAGTAGTTCTGTTGCTTTTTTCTGGCAAGGTCTGTCAATGAACGCCTTGTTATGGTTGTGTACTGGCCGATTTGTACAGTGGATGCCGATACGAGTGCGGGACCAGTCGTTGACATAGTCTCGGACTGCACTTCTTGTTACTCCCAAGACAGGCTCAGGACCAGGAAAAACATCAGTGGAGAAAAACCTGCCGGGCTAGTTCATCGGTTTTTTCATTGTCCCTAATTCCGCAGTGACCTGGTGCCCAAAGCAGTTTGACAGTGATTTGGTCGGCCAGTTCAATGAGTTCCGTTAAACATTCTCATATTAGTCTACAATAAATCCTAGAACTCGAAAGAGCTTTTAGAGCTGCCTGGCTGTCTGATATGATATCGATATAGATCTGCTTATTTATGTAAGCCCTTCCGATGTTTTCACGCGCACACTGTAGTATCGTATTCGTTTGAAAGACGAAGGCGAACTGTCCAAAGAAAACTAAAACTCCTGTCTTCGATTTTTGCCATATAGGCCTGATCCAGCACCCGTCTCGGCTTTATAGCTGTCCGTGTACCTAAGCAGACTTCCAGGAGGAAATGGTCTGCCTGGATTTTAACCACCCCTGGCGCCAAGCTTTAAATCTTGTTTAGTCGCAGTTTGGTGGTTTCATGCTTCATTTTGAGCCACCAAACCAAATCCGCGTAGGTTATTGCTGTTCTGATCACTCTAGTATACAACCAATACACCATTTGTGGTTTAAGACCCTAAGATTTGTCATACATTTGCCTGGCCAGGGCTAAAGTGGTCTCCGATGTTCTAAGAATTTTATTTCTTTGTCGATTCCAGGTAAGTTTGGAGTCTAAAATAACTCCAAGTATTTTACCTCTCTCGACAGAGTTATTTCTTTTCTACAAAAGTGTAGAGACCTTCCACATTTTTCCTTCGTGTGAACGGTACTACTGTGGTTTTCTCAGGACTGACTCTAAGGCCTTCCTGTTGAACCCATCTAACTACAATGTCCAGGGCTTGTTGCATTCGCTCCCAGACGGCGTTTATGAATTTCCCCTCGACTACTATGACTAGATCGTCAGCATATCCTAAGGGAGTAAATCCTTCACTGTAGAGATTGCATGGAAGTTCATCAATCACACTTAACTTTGACTTAGTTGTTGGTTTTAGATTCTGATTTGGATTTGGTTTTGGATTCTATGTCATTTGGATTTTGGTTTTGATTTTAGTGTTCTTTTAATTTGGTTTTTGGCATTATGAAAAAACGGGAACTACGGGAGAGGTGGAACACTTGCTCCACCACGTTATTCCAATGGTGATGGAAGCTTCATGTTCAGGGCTTCCAAAGGTTAAAAATACTAAAATCATCGGCGTTTAATCTAGAGGAGGAGAAAAAATATCCAAGGACGATGTCTTTGTCAGCTAGTTTCAAATAATATTAAACAGTAACAACATCCATTCTTAATTTTACTTTTAAATACATTTACTCAATATTTGTTATAATAAACTTCATCGGCGCTTGCTTGTTTAGCATATCTTGTCAAATTTAATTAAATTGTTTGGAGTCAGAGTTTAGTGGATTTTCTTAGGATTATCACTGAACGAAAGTATAGTGCGTAGACTCACACGTAGAATAGTGAAATTCAGCAGTTATCAAAGATAAATAAAGTTATTTACTAGCGTATTATTGGAAACAGGTTCGCCCAGCGTTTGTCTTATTTGGAAACATCAAAACACCTGTACATAAAATTCAGAATGTTAAAATAAAAAACGAATACCCTTAAGGATTTACATTCAGAACTCCTCTTGCTACCTCCGTTTATTTAAATGTTGATAAACCCTTGTAGAATTCTTCAGAATTTACTCCAAGTAAAATTTCAAGAAACCAAATATCTATTTGCAAAGAACAATAGTACTGTAGTGACAGTTGGCGTCTTTTGTCCGGTCCGCTAGGAAATGTATTCAAAACAAATGCTAGTCCCAAGGGTTTAAATTATTCATAGCCCCCAGTCATGCTTATTCTTTATGCTGAAAGTAAAGATTTTGCTCACTGCGAAAGTGGGCGTCCACATTAACACGGCACAATGTGATGATATTGAGACAGGATGAGGACGTCGCCCCGGGGCTATGGAGCAGAAGCCTTCAGGACATGTATAGAGAGGGTTAGTACTGTGCAAACAGTGTTTTGTTTTGCTTGCCTATTAATGCTTGCTTGCAACTTTAAAGTGGTTCTGTCGGACGGGTTTACAAGTCGTTTTGTGTTTGTGTTAAGAGGCGGTTGTGTTTTGGGACTATGTTATGCTTGCTTACTTCCTTGCTTCGCGGTTAGCTTTGAGATGTTATGCGTGATTTCGGATGTTTATTACGTCGAAAACTATACAAATAAAGCATTCCGTTTTCACTTCTTCTTGAAAACGAGACCAGGCCTCAGTTTAAACACCAAATGCTTTTTCTTTCCACTCACTCTCCCGTGGGGGTAGTCAGTTATTACAAAATTTCACACGATAAATCTTGGGGACGACAAGCGATTTCGTATAAATCTTGAGGGCTAATTAAATTAAATTTTAATAAAGAAAGTAAGGAGGATTTTCGGTTTCACGTACACAAACGGAAAGACGCGATTTATTTGTTTTCAGTCCATGTTTAAGATGAATATTTGATTTACATTCGAACTAAATTTTATTTCGGGACCCGAAATATCTTAGAAAAGATGGGCATGGAGTCGGCGGATCGGATAAGGATACGGGATGGCCGAAATATCTGCCTCCGGAGTGTGAGATGAATAATGCATGGTCGCTAGACCCAACTGGAACTGGATGTCCGTCCATCGATCACCAACCGATTCCTCCACAAAGAAATACAGTTTACATATCATAAATATTACATTTCCTCTCACCTTACTTTAACTTCGTAAAGCTCGAGTTTTCTGGTGGCGGCTAGGGGAATTTTATTTCTATTCTCTTAGCGCCGCAAGCATGCTGAGCGTCCGTCGTAATATTCGTTCTCGATTTTTAACGCTTTAAGACAATTGCTGAACGTTTCCGATTTGACTCTTGTAATAAAATATTGAAATTCCTTTTGTTAGGTTAAAGTATAACATTAGGATCAAAATCTATTCGGGTACAACCTATTGGGCTTTCGAAAGCTTCAAGAATCTCTTTTCCCCTTTTAATAAGAGATTGTTCTAAAATAATAAATCCTGGGTAATTGCTTAGGAAACTTGGTCGAATAAATCCATCCGTACTGCCAACCATTCCCCCCGCGTATTTCAGTTTCTCTCTCGATTTGAGAATTATATTGTGCACAACTTAGCGAGAATTGTTCCCCAAATCACTGCCTCTAATTGTTTACAACACAGTTATACGTTTATGAAATTATCCCTCCGTTATCCCTCATTGCGTATCTTAGTTACCCGCTCTTAGGGGAATATTAGGGAAACGCGCCATATCCACCTATATTTCACTTCGACCGAGAAAGCTAACCAATAAATTATTATTGATGTATGCAGCGCGTTTTTCTTCCCAACTCTTCGATGTCACGGGAAGTTTAAGAAAAACCGCGACCCCCACAAAAAATTGAATTGGATTCTTATATTACCACTTAGCTTGACATCTTCCAACAGTGTTTCATGTAAAAGAGAGCTGCAGTTTTTATTAGCATCAGGAAATATTCAGTAATTTATTCTGTTCTGCTCATAAATTTATGGGCTATGCTTTTGCATGCTAAATTAATTACTGCTTGGCTAGTTGTAAATGATAAATTAGGCGAGGAAAAATTACAACGCTCGCGATATAATTAATAAATCCGAACACGAAGGTCTTTTATATTAGCCTGCATTGTTAAGTGAAACTAGTTGACAGTAGAAAAGCTCCAAAGTGTCTTCTTTTAGGGAGTACGTTCTTTTAAAAATGACATACTTTCATGATAAAAATAAAAGATTTATTATAGAACGGAGTAGCTGGAATGGGTTGCAAGCAGCCTGCATATTATGGGATCATTAACGAACTGAAATATAGCAGAAGCTTTGGGAGGTTTGGTGAAAACAATATCAATTTACATATATTTCTCAACAAGGAGGAGAATATTTACTAACTAATAAATTAAGCTTGCTTAAGATCGTGCGTCGTTTTGTTGTTCTATATTTGAAATATAATTTAAACTAGACGAACAATTAAATTACATCTACTTACATCAGACAACTTGACCGCTAATTGCAAACTGATACTCTTTTGACTTGTATTACTGATAATACTTAGGTTACAGTAAAAATATTCCTTGCGATGATATACGTATATCAACTTAAGTAAATACAAATATCTTCCGTTTCCGTTTAATTTTACAGTGACCGTGCACTTCACACTAAAGTTGCTAATATCAGAAATAAAAAGCAGGACACTAGCCCGTATAGCTCAACCTGAAGTAATGTTGAAAGTTCACAATAGTTGGTAGATAAACTAACTAATTTCAGTATCGAGCACACGAATCTGAAAATCTAAATCCAAATCAAAAGTTCAAAAAATTTGTTAATTTACTCAATTAATGAAAAACAAAACAATGGGTTTTAAATGCAATACCGAGTGTGGTTCAAAAGGTAAGTACTGTGGTGTTAAAGCTTATAACACTTTTAAAATTTATTTTATAGCCCAAATAAAATTAATTCTATATTAATAAAAGTTTGAGACTTCAATAATAAAATTATTCTCTGGCTATTCCTCAACTGAGTCTCTAACCTTATAACACTCTAAGAACAAAGCCCCGCGATGGACGACATTTATAACATTACTTTTTTTAATAACACAAAATATTTGATACTTACTGAACGAAATGCTCCGGCTGTTGAGATCTCTTATTATGCAAATTTAAAAGCAGGTGTGGGCGTTAACCCCAAAAGCTTCTAATTAAATAATGGAATCAGAAACAAATAAAAAAACATGTTGAGCGCCACCAAAACTGAGGATGTTCTTAGGTTTTTTAAGAACAGATCGGGAAGTGATCAGTTTTGGAGCTAACTTTCCATTTAAATTTGTCGTTAAGTTAATCATACATTTATCAAACAATAAAAAAATCTTTATTGACAAAAAAAAGGCATCAGCAGTTTGTTTACCCGAACCATATCAAACGATAAATTAATTTGAAATTTGCATATTGAACATAAAAGAGCAAAATGAAATTTCGGGATCCCAAGTAAATTTTACATAAAAGAAAATTAATTAAAAAATCAATACCTTAGAACATTTTCAATAATCCAACAAAGTTCAACAGTAATGACCATACACAAAACACAATCACAAAGTGCTGACCTGAAGAACCAAAAAAGGAACAAATACTCTGAATTCTGAATTATTATTATTTTTTCGTTTAACTTTAACGGCGAACTTCAAAATAATTTAATGCAATGGACAATAAATTCCAGTGCTGAACAAATTCTTTTTAAATTTTCTTTAGACTATGGCGGTACATAACACTACTAATCCAATATATTACTATTAAAACGGAAAAATCCCAAAGGTAAGGATCATTAACGTTAAAATTCCGAATGTTGTAACCTATCTTCTTAAATATGTGACTAATATCACTCGTAATTAAACATATGTTTATTAATCAAAGCGAGAAACTTTAAAATTTAATTCCAGATCTAATTTTCTTCATTACTTTTTCATTAAAATCCGGTAAACTGAATTATTTGCGATAAATTTATTAACATTAAAAACCTTTATGTTTCACTTGCATATTAGTTGTTGTTTATACCTGTGATACGAACTACATAAACAACTCCATAACAACCAGAGCATTATCAGCGGGCGTAATAATTCATAACGCCCGCTCATGGTTTACTTTACAATCGGAGCCGGCGTTGCGCAATAGTAATTTGGATCATTAGGACAGAAAGTATATGTTTATGTACGAGTATGTTGCAGTACAACAAATAACAAGTATTTGCACGTAGTTTCTGGGCGTGTGATCCACGAATTTTTTTGTGCCGACGTAATTACCGACAAAAATTTCTTAGCTAAAATTAATCTATTTTTTAGATGGCATTAGTGCTAATAGGATTTTTTTTGTTTTTATGTTGGTAATAACAAAAAACTTTTTAATTTAAATTGTCATTTATCTGTTTGATTTTTGTAAATTTAGTAAAAGTTGTTACCATCCGACAAACATAAAAAAACCCTAGCTTTATAAATATATAAACAACGTAATTGGAAACGCCAACAATTATAAATTAAAACTAATTTTTTACTGATACATATTCTCGTGAAACATAAAATTTTGTATGCGCCACGAGCGTTACTAGATGATAATACCTACCGGGCGATTTCCATCCCTTGGGCCCTTCAGGCCCTCGGGCTGGAACATCGTCGCCCTTCTGGCATTATCATCATTCTAACGCCCTTGGTACATAAATAATTATAAACGATAACTTGAAGCAAATAGGATTCCTATACTGTACGATAATACACCAAACGGCATTAGCACAAATAATTAGTGATTTTCAAACTGTAACTTTATTCCATACTTAAAATTTATAATTTTAAACACGCCGATAATGATTTAGCCGGGGGTTTCTCAGGAGAGAAAATCCCCGCCTCCATTCTCTATACGAAGCTTCGATCTACACTGTATGAAATTCTAATTAAGACTCCTCGAACTAAAAAAGGCTTCAATTTTATATAGTGACAAATAATTTTCAAGAGGGAGTTTTGAATCAACCAATTATAAAATAGCGTGCTCTTTTTTATTCGGTAAAAAGTGACCACGTCACATCTTTCTAGAACAAATTATTTGAATCAACGGGACTTTACTCATATTAAGATCTGCGTCGTCGGAATAACTCAATACTATTTACACGTGTTTATCAATGTGTTTTTATTCGTCTGGGCTCAGAAGAATTTGTTCAAATAACACGTACAGGAAGCCATAAATAAAAACCTAATACATCTTATTAATGTATTTTTCGAAGAAACTAAGATTATATACATGGGAACGTCTCAAAATGAATGTTCGCACCAACGAAAACTTTGCTGATTTTAGAATACTGTTTATAAATACACAGAGGTGACTTTTTTATACTTGAAAGAAAGCATTATTTACTTATAGAAATATTTGCAGTTTTGACGCAATTGAATTTGCTAAACTGCCAGAACCGTACTAAGGGTTCCTTTATTATATATACATATAAAATAGTATTTATTAAGTTAAAAAAACGTGACGTTACAACCTCTAGTCAATATAAGTAAATTAATAAATGTAATTCTTGATAAATGCTTATGGAGCTTTTTATTACGCTGAAATGATAAATATAATATAAGAAAATAATTCAGAGAGAACGGGGTTCAATTTCCCATCAAACTAAATTCAAATATTCTACCAAATTTATTTAGTATAAAAATAATTCGCGCCCTCTATTTAACGTAAATAAAAGTTACTGACTGTTAACACAATAGTGTATGACTTCAGTTTATGTCAGGTAAGTATGGTTTTAACTTGTCCTTTTGTTAATTCTTTTATTTTATAAATTCTTTTATTTCAGCAATTATCCTATTAAAGAAAAGAAGTCTGAAGCTTATCTAACAGACATTTGATATTAGATCTACTCAACTACTACCTTCCAAAATGATTATTTTGTGTGTATTTAAGCTTCTTTCTTCCAAAAGTGAACACCTCCACAAATCTTATCACTATTACTCTGCTTTATCAATACTTTAACTACACTGATATTCTTTAGATGACCTGCTACTTACCTTTTATTACTAATGTGCAGCTCTGCTATACAATTGTGTCTAGCCACAAAGCTCATTCAGATATTCACAGCTACATGTTTTATTTAATATTAGTCCAAAAACTCCAAGCGTTTTATATAATACTTAAGTAACAATATTTTATCTTTCTCTTCTCATTTCTCTTTTTTATAAAAAGTTTGTTTAATTTTTAATTTTTTTTGTTTTTCCGTTAAGGCAACGATTAATGCTGACCTTCCTAGATGAATGCTTCCTCATTCATGTTATCCAATACAGAATAGACACATATTTAATGCCCATGCCTATTACCTTTTGTATAAACTTAAATTTTTATTCTAAAATTTTATTGTCATTTTAGGTTGTTGCAAAATTCAAAACTTATTCTGATAAATTTAATATTCTATTTTTTTAGCTCGCTACAAACTTCTAAGAAAGAAATTTTCTAAAGAAACATTTTCAAGAATAAGAACATTCAAGATTCATACATTATAACTGAACATAAACAACAATAACTCCATTTTTATTATTCGCATTTACTATATCCTTTTTTTAATTAAATGAAGAATTATGGTAACTCGTATAACTAAAATATCAGTACAGTACTTACGTAAACAAAACATTTGCTAACAAAAAAATGGTCTGTTACATTGTGTAGACTAGCTAAAAAAAATCGCGTTTTTTGGCTAGCTTATCTTTTGTAAGATTTTGCTCTTGTATATTGTAACGAAAAGAATGAAAAAGTTATAAATGTATGAAATTATAAAATTGTAGAGTATTACTGTAAATTATTCGCGTGCCAGTAAAATTTTCGTACGTGCCAGCCCTGGCACGGCTGCTGTAGGTTCGCCATGTCTACGGCCTAACCTAATCGCATTTTGGTTTCTTAATCTAATTCGACTTAGGTGAATTAGGAAAATATGTAACTGAAACTGAAACACCATATACATTTCTAAGAAATTCTTGATTATTTTTAATAATATTAAATATAAATCATTTTAGAGTTGCATATGCATAAAAGCCTAATTGTTATAAAATCAAACTTTTCAAATTCTGCTTAGTGTTGCTGCCACTTGTTCGGAAAGTAATAAAGTTCAGAAAATTTAAATTGACAGTTTTAACAAATAAGAAAAGTGTCTGTTATACCTACACGCCCATGTTTACTGAAAATAGAATGAATTTATTGTACAGGGTTGTGAATTTGTGATGATTTGACTTGGATTCATCCATCCATCATAGAATCATCTGCTGTAATTATCTACCAATTACATCCTTTTTAAAATAGAATTCAAAGAATACTGTTGCATTTACTTATATTACTTTTATATTTGTAAAAAATAAATCATATTGTTTTTTATGTAACAGTTATTATTTCATGTTTAACAAATATATACAAAATTTTAATAACTCTTCTGCATACATGTTTGTTTTATTTTTAACACCAACAGACCGATTATTTTATCAAGTTAATAATTAAAATTTTAATTGAAAACGAATAATTATACAACAGGAAATTTCATATTTTGGTAAATATTATGTCAACACTAGAAATCGATGGATATACAACGTGATTAACTGTTCTACATAAAAAAATAACAAAAACATGAAATTATTACTAAACCAAATAAAATGAAATAAATTTTAGCTTTTTTTGTTGAAATAGTCTTGTTGCTATTAGTTATAGGAATAAACAGGCACTGAATAAATTGTGACATAATGAATAATGAATAACAGAATATGAATGGTGCTTTTTATAGTTTGAAAACTTTTATCAAAGCTTGATAAGGTTTTTTAAAATTTCCTACTGTTTTATTAATATATTCTTTTCAGCATTTCACTATACGCTAATTTCATGCCAAATGAACTAGAGCCATGTGCTTCAAAGTCTTAGACTTTGTTCAAATTTTCTCCTTGCATACATACATACGAAATGACAATAAATTATTTTTCCAGATTTTTTTCTTAAAAATGGCCGAAGTACAAGTTATATGAATAATTCAATTTTTTGCAAATTCTGCTACCCGACATTCTACATCATCTAAGAACTAAACTTGTCGTAATTCCCTTATGTTTTTAGTTTTAGCTCATCCTAGTGTCAGATTAAAATTAGTTCTTGAATCTTTCAGAGTATATCAAAAAACGTGCAAAGACATTGGACAGTAAAAACGTAGCAGCCTCTGAACGCAAATTTTTTCAAAAAAATTTCTACTTCGGCCATTTTTCATCCAAAAAATCTGAAAAAATTAATTTCATGTTATTTCATATGTATATATGCAAGGGAAATAATTGAACAAAATTTGAGATATGGAAACACAGTCATGTTTTTAAATTATGTGATTTGGCATGGAATTAGGCTATAGCCAACGAATTGCTAAAGCAGCATTTTTAGTCATCGCTACGTACCAGCAACTACCGGTGGACCTATACAGTGTTTTGCTACTAGTCGCAAGCACGTAATTGCTACGGTTTTATTGCGTGCTTGGCACTAAAATGGGGAATAATTTTTTGGGTAGCAGATACGTTGCAGTCACCTCCCTGGAACTTGTCCAGTCACGTTTAGATTACGTTGAGGCTACGTAGCGAAAACGTGGCGACATAGCAATTGCTACTTTCGTGGAACTTCTTTTCTCTTTGACACATCGCGTCGGATGGTTGCTCTCTCTTTCTCTTGCACTTAAAAAATATTCTACTGTCATTTTCTATACTATCATAATGCTGCGATCGTGTCACAAAATGAATTTTATGGAGTATATCAAAATTATAAGCCATCGCAACTTTTCTGTTAAATGTGATGATGATGGTTAGATCAAAAAATAACAACTTTCACATATATTTTTAATAAAAAGTGTCTTTAATAAAATATGACAAAACCACTTATAAGTTGATACACATAACAATTTTTACATTATTCCTAAGACACAATTTGGTATCAATTTGTTATTTTTTTATTGATGATTATAGTAAAACAGCTTTTAACAATTATAACACATTGGAAATTGATTAATAGCCTACAACATTTTACAAGTAAACGTGGAGTAATTTTCAAGAAATCCCTGTGAAATGCGTGTCTAAAGTTTGTGTCACTTAATTACCAGTGACGGGAACTAGACAAATTCTACTTTATGATTGTTGTTACCACGTAGTATAAAATAAATTAAAAAATTCTGGAATTTTCAAGTACCTATTACTATAAAACGACGTTAATGTTTCCCATAGCAACTTTCTAGTTGCTGTGTTACTGCAAAGTTTTCATTAGAACTTTACAAACGTTTAAGTTTAACCTCAAATTTTACTATGAACATTATATTTTATATACTACTACCTAATAATTAGATATCGCATATTTTAAGGTTGTGACAACTAAACAAAAAAGGAGAATCTACTTCACCCTTGTTCTCTATAAATGGGAGCAGAATAATATTTTGTATTGGTCCCAACATTTAAAATGTTCAGACCGAGAAATGTTCAAATCGAATATAAATAGCTGTCTTGTTTTACAAACATTGGAAACGCATAGAAGTTACTTCATTGTAATTTTTTATTAGTAACGAACTTTGCAGTAATTCTGACGCAAAACAAGTAGTAAAAATCATTTTCAATTCTCCTGGGTAACAAAAACGTAAGTTTTACTTTTAATACTTCTATAAGGTTCCGTTACTTTAAAGGTTAAACTATGATATCAGACAGGTTAACACTTCTTTTAGCTTAGAATTCTCAGTTCTACTTTAAAGTTTTAATAACTGTAAAGTAACTTTAGGTAAGTCACTGCTACAATCATAATATCACTTTGAAGTTGCCACAACTTTAAAGTAATTATACTAGTAGCAATACCGTTCTACATACTTTAAAAGCTACTTAGAAGTAACAAAACTACATAGAGCCAATAAATAGTAGAAAGAAGTAAATAATTACTAAAATAGTCCAAAATGAAGTAATTAAACCTATAAAGTCAGAAATTTAGTTTTAGTTATAAAAACTACCCAAGCAAAGTTCCTATCTCAGATGCTGCTTGGGTAGTATCAGATAGCCAAGAGCTTACGGATACGATCTTGGTTAATTAAAACTATTTTTGATGATGATTGCAAGGCCGTTTTCTCAAGTGCATCAAGTTGATGAAAGGTCTTTTTTCGGGACTATGAGTTTGACTATGAAACGACTTTTTGCTAACTCTGCCTAAGGGGATTCACTTGTGAGGACGTACTTCTCATTGAGCACCATTTAAGTAATTTAATTTGGTCTCCAACAAACATTTCCAAATTAACCAATTTTTAAGTGTTCATTCAGCGAGAAACTAGCTTTTCATTGACAAAGAGATTTTCTTTTGTACCATAGCCTGGATGTAGGCTGGCGTTCTGTTTCTCACTATTAGTAGCAAGGTGACCCCCTGACCACTGTTCTTGAGGAAATCGTTTCCTTAGGTGCTTTCCGTGGTGTAGTCAAGACTGTGGATCAGAAGTTGTGGACGTGTCTCTGCAACAGATGACATGTAACTGAGTGAAAGTCCGCATGCTGGACTAGGAGTGAAGGGATTACTTCGGAGACGGATCCTGACGGATGAGCACGTTAATTGCCGCGGCACTAGCCTGGAGAGCTACGAGTTAACAGACAACCTCGCTCCCACCAGTAAGAACTGGAAGCTCGTACATAAGTGACGCGCTGATTGAACTTTTACCAATTCGTTGATCGTGGTCATAAGCTCAACGCAGGTGGTCCACGTAAAACAAATATTAACAATCTTGTACCATACACCACTCAATGTAGCAATGGTTACGGATGTTCGTATTGGTATGTCGTAGTATATATCTGGTAGAGCACTGGAACAGCGACACTCCCTTGAGATACACCGGAGTATATCAACTCAACTTGGAAATATCTGACAGGTAAGATTTTAAGTAGGTATGACGTATTCTGGGTTGTAGCTTATATGAGTGGCCTTGATGTCACACCCTGTCAAAAGCTTAAAATATGTCAAAAAAGCAGTGGAACAGTACTTCTTGCTCTCGAAGATACTGTTTCTGTTTTGGGGGCGGTCAATTGCGGAGTGTTCTGATTGGAAGCTTAATTGGTCATTCATAGGGATGAATCTGGGCAGGAATATTCGGTAGGCGACTAATTCGTCGAAAATACATTACATTGTACATCAGCAAGTTTACCAGATTAAAAATCAAGATAATTTGGGTCACTTTCCATTGTAAGAACTCCCTCCTGCAGTAAAACTATTGCCGCATCTTGCACGAAGACAAAAAAAAAGAAAAATATTGTATTGTCTAGTTATGGGAACTTGATAAATTTTGCAGATTTTCTTTGCAGACTTTTGACAGTTTTTATTATCGTGACCAATTTGTCCACAGCGAATGCATATTAGGCGTCCGTTGCAGAATTTCTTCGTATGCTAATACGCTATGCATTGAGGACACTTGACTTTATCCCTTCGTGTCAATTATATTATAGATGTATTTCAGATAAGGAGTGTTTTCCAAATCTATAGATTCTATAGAATAGGGTTTCTTAGTAGCTCTACTTGAAGGTATGTAGATGCTATGTACACTTGTAACCCATGTTTCTCTATATTAACTTTCAGATCATTTTTTATGTACGTTGTAATGAATATTCTTTATAATAACGCAAAACTTTTTATCTTGTTTTAAATGGTGTGTGTGATACATAATATTTTGTGTTTTAAGCAGGTTGGTAACACTAAATAACTGTCAACGTCCGCTAACACAATTTTAATTCAATCAGCGTTTACTTTAATAGTCTAGCAGCAAAAATTGCAACAAATTCGTATCATCACCCTAAAGGAATTTTCTAGGGTCAAATAAATTGTAAAATGAATCAACTTAATGATAATACTACACCTTTTTCGAGTCTAATCTTATAATTTAATAGTAATCTTGATAATTCTTAGCAGAGTAGGAACGAATTATCTCTCTAAAAACATTTGAATTTTATGTACGTTTTGCCAACTGAGTAATCAGAATGGTAGTTATCTTGTGACTTGAACTAAAATATTAAATAATAATAATAGATACATACTAGAATTCTATTTCCAAATTGGATTTGTATAAACTGCAATATTGTATGGCTTAGAATTTTCATGCATTTTGAGTTATAAATTTCCGTTTGTGGCCGCCAGAGCTGCCGAAGTTCAATTCTTGTTTTAGTAGGAAACGATGGCCCACAAATATTTAATAACTTCCATCTACAGTTCTATTTTAATTTCTGAGAGTATGTACTTTTTTATTTCGTTGTTCAGGTTTTTACAGTAATTTTAATGGTTAGGTACAACTCACTATAAGCCAGCTGTCAGCTCGTTTAATTTTGAATACAGTTGCAATAAATACTTACATTAATTAAAAACAATTTCAAGGCTCAACTTATTGTAAATCAGAAACGTAGTTAATGTTTTAGCAAGATAACAACTCGCACAAAAAGTACAAAAATTGACGCGACATACTGGTCGTCACAGAAATGGAACAGAAGAGAAAAACGTCGCCGCAGAAAATGAATTGCAAGCAGTTAATAAATGAACAAAACTTATATTTTTAGATTTAAGTGTTGTAAATCTGATTTTGTTCCGTAGCTACTTCCAAAAGCTAGGCTCAATAATAAAGATTGTATTGGTAGTATGTCTTTTATAGATTTAATATTATATATTGTATGGTCAGGAGAGATTGACGAGTTTGATAACAGAGCAGCACGTCTCTTGGAAACCTTCTCCACAAATGTTCCACTTCCACTGGTTTATTCAAGTCATCGACAAATTTGTTTACATTTTTAACTGATTATTTAGCTTTACCTGTTAATTTGATTTCAGAAATCTAAGTTGAC
The DNA here is from genome assembly GCA_929113105.1 of Agrypnus murinus. Lineage (NCBI taxonomy): Eukaryota > Metazoa > Arthropoda > Insecta > Coleoptera > Elateridae > Agrypnus > Agrypnus murinus. Next base: position 170,482,597 of record OV816026.1, on the reverse strand, counting down.
CAGTCATTGCAGAACTTGAGAATGTTATTGTAACGAGTGCAACGCATCGTCTGTTCCGGCCGTCAATGGGTTGTGGAACATTCCGGAGCCGCAGCGCAATGCACTCAACCTTCTAGTGTATTCGATGTATACCGGTATGTTCGAGCGACTTCTAGAAGAATTACATGGGGGTATATAATCGACGGCGGATAAAAGAGAGGCAGTGAACAGCAAGTCATTAACTGTGTATTACAAAATAAATAGTGAATATAAATGTTGTATTAGAAATTCATAGTCTGTAAATAATAGTTTTTAATGGTTTATAATCATAGCGTTAATTTATAGTGTATTCATTAGTGTATAGAAATAAATATTTGTTTTGAAACTATTAAAAAATCTCTTAGTAATAGATTTAAAACGGGAATTGGACGAGAGGGACTTGGATAGTAATGGAAAGAAAGAAGTTTTGATAAATCGGCTAAGAGAATGGCTTTTAGAACAGAAGGAAGATCCTGAAAATTACCGCTTCGAAATACCTGGACCCGCAATTGATACTAGTTTGTTGTTAAGTAAAATGGAAGAAAGTTCTAGAAAAGCCGAAGAAAATTCTAGAATTCTCTTCGGACTTTCTAGAATTTTCTTCGGCTTTTCTAGAACTTTCTTCCATTTTACTTAACAACAAACTAGTATCAATTGCGGGTCCAGGTATTTCAAAGCGGTAATTTTCTGGATCTTCCTTCTGTTCTAAAAGCCATTCTCTTAGCCGGTTTATCAAAACTTCTTTCTTTCCATTACTATCCAAGTCCCTCTCGTCCAATTCCCGTTTTAAATCTATTACTAAGAGATTTTTTAATAGTTTCATCACCATAATATTTGTTTGTGAATAGACGATTTAAACAGCACTTGTGTTATTATTTTAAAAAGAACGTTACAGTACCACCTTTGGTTTCCCCCTTGGCAATTTCTGGATGCGATAAATCAAGTCATTTATTCGTTTCTTCACCTGGTATGGACCCTCCCAATTTCGCTGTAACTTTGGAGAATAGCCACGACGCCTTTGCGGGTTGTATAACCAGACAAGCTCTCCAGGTTGAAACCCTCCTTCTTGGGCTCTCACATCGTACGTAGCCTTCATCCGGTCACTCGCGATTCGACTATTATTTCGGGTTCGGTCGTGAATATCCTCCAACTTCTTCTTTAAGTTGATGACATAATCATTCCCGGCTACCTCCTGCTCTATAGGTGGAGACCCAAATTCCAGATCACACGGTAACCGTAACTCGCGTCCAAACATCACAGACACTGGCGACTGACCGGTTGTTTCGTGGACCGATGCACGATAAGCCATCAGGAACAGATGCAGGTATTGGTCCCAGTCTCGTTGATGATCGGAGACGACCTTGGTCAAATATTTGCCCATTGTCCGATTCATGCGTTCTACCATTCCATCGGACTGCGGATGTAACGGTGTGGTCCGAGTCTTGCGAATGCCCAACAATCGACAGACTTCTCCAAAGAGTACAGACTCGAAATTGCGGCCTTGATCCGAATGCAACTCCATGGGCACTCCGAAGCGACTGAAAAACTCTTTGACTAGTACGTCAGCAACAGTCGCAGCTTCCTGGTTTGGTAGGGCATATGCTTCTGGCCATTTGGTAAAATAGTCCATTGCCACTAATATGTATTTATTCCCATCGTCGGTTTCGGGAAATGGTCCGGCAATATCTATGGCTATTCTTTCCAGAGGACTACCCACATTGTACTGCCTCATAGGTGCTCTTCGTTTCCCCAAGGGTCCGTTACCAGTGGCACATAGTTCACATTTCCGGCACCACTCCTTCACGTCTTCTTTACAGTTGACCCAATAAAAACGCTCCCTAACTTTCTCCAAAGTCTTTTTCACACCGAAGTGTCCTCCTGAGGCACCGTCATGGAGATGTCGCAATACTGTAGCCACTCGGCTTCTTGGAACCACGAACTGAGACCTAATGGTGGTGCCATCTTCACTCTCCAGTACTCGCCTCAGGAGATCGTCTTCCACCTTCAAGGACTCCCATTGGGCCCAATATGCTTTGAGCGTTCTGTTGAAAGGGCTGACGGCCTCCCAGGCAGGTCTTTCTCCCACGCGCTTCCATTCCAGTACCATTTTTAGTTCGGGATCAGCCTCCTGCTGTCGTTGCAATTCTTCCGGCAACCAATTGTCGTTGACGATGGTAGTCCTTAATACTTGGCAAACCCTCTCTTCCAAACGAGAGCAATGACGGCAATCCGTTGGACAGGGTCTTCTTGAAAGAGCATCGGCATTTCGATGACTAGTGCCCGCTCGATGTTCGGTGTCAAAGTCGTATCCTTGTAATCGTTCGATCCACCTTGCGACCTGGCCTTCAGGATTACGGAATTGTAGAAGCCATTTCAACGCTGCATGGTCCGTCCTCAATAAAAACTTCCGTCCGTACAAGTATTTGTAGAAGTGCTCAACGGACTACAACAACAATAACTCTTCAATAGTTCTATCTATTATTATCTAGTATAACAATAGTTCTTTTCTGGTCACACAATAATTCCTTTCGGCTTTCGACAAAACCTTACTAAAATAGCCGATGACCTTTTCTTGTCCATCCTGTATCTGTGAAAGTACCCCCCCAATGGCCAAATTACTTGCATCTGTGTCAAGTATGAATTTCCCTTCTGTCCGTGGATAGCTCAATATTGGTGCTGTTGTCAGGGCACGCTTCAGCTGTTGGAAAGCTGTTTCACACTCTCCGCTCCAAACATACTCGCGCCCATCTTCAGTTAACCTTGTCAGAGGTTTCGCTATATTGGCAAACCCAGGAACGAAACGCCTGTAGTAGGTACATAACCCAAGAAAACTACGAACTTGGTGTTTATCTTTCGGTGTTGGCCACTCTTGAACTGCACGAATCTTATCGGGGTCGGCTGCCACTCCATTTTGTGATACGACGTGCCCGAGATATTTCACTTCCTTTCTGAATATGTGGCACTTTTTCGGACTCAGTTTCAGATTGGCTCCACGTAGTCTTCGGAACACTTCCTCTAGATTTTTCAAATGTTCGTTGAATGATTTTCTTTTATCCCAGTGCTTTAGTATTTTCAAGTAATTCTTGTTTAAGCATTCTAACATTTTCTTCGGACTTTCTAGAATTCTCTTCGGACTTTTCCAGTAATTCTTCTTTTAAAATTCTAGAATTCTCTTCGGACTTTCTAGAATTTTCTTCGGCTTTTCTAGAACTTTCTTCCATTTTACTTAACAACAAACTAGTATCAATTGCGGGTCCAGGTATTTCAAAGCGGTAATTTTCAGGATCTTCCTTCTGTTCTAAAAGCCATTCTCTTAGCCGGTTTATCAAAACTTCTTTCTTTCCATTACTATCCAAGTCCCTCTCGTCCAATTCCCGTTTTAAATATATTACAAAGAGATTTTTTAATAGTTTCATCACCATTTTAATTGTTTGTTGAAATTAATTTTAACACTAAAAATTTATTCTCACAGCACTTTATTTATTATGAGATTTTATTTATTTTAAAACCTCACACCTGTAACACCACTGTAACATTCTTTTTAAAATAATAACACAAGTGCTGTTTAAATCGTCTATTCACAAACAAATATTTATTTCTATACACTAATGAATACACTATAAATTAACGCTATGATTATAAACCATTAAAAACTATTATTTACAGACTATGAATTTCTAATAAAACATTTATATTCACTATGTATTTTGTAATACACAGTTAATGACTTGCTGTTCACTGCCCCTCTTTTATCCGCCGTCGATTATATACCCCCATGTAATTCTTCTAGAAGTCGCTCGAACATACCGGTATACATCGAATACACTAGAAGGTTGAGTGCATTGCGCTGCGGCTCCGGAATGTTCCACAACCCATTGACGGCCGGAACAGACGATGCGTTGCACTCGTTACATTATTAAAAATTTATGGAATTACAAAACTCCTCATAATCGTTGTTTCTGAGCTCAGTCTTACCTTCGTATTTTCGTGCGCGAGAAGACTTTTTTATTTATATCTTAATACTCTTAATACTACTTAATATTCTATTCCAATAGTAATATATATTGTACGTATGTATTGGAAGTAACTATAGATTAAAAACAACATAGATCGAAGACTACCATAGATAACTCCATAATTCTTATTTACAAAAAACGATTATTCGTTTATTACTTATCCTTTAATTTATTCACTATTCCGAAATAAAAAGATAAATTTGCATAGTAGTCAAGCATCCAAGCAAGTAGACTGTTTTAAGAAAGAGCATTATATTAAAAATATACTGCGGAGAAGTAAGGCAAAACAAATGGCATTGTAGCAATAAAGCCGGTGTAATAAAAATGTGGCTCTAGCAGTGCAGATATAATAACCAGATATATGAAGTTTTTTAATCCAATTTAGTAACAAATTTGTTTTCTGCAAGTGGTACCCGTCATAAAACGGTTTCCCTCCCCCAATAATAATCTACGATACAGTTCGACAATTATTGGCCAGTTTAGTTTAGTTTATTGGCTTTATATTTTATATTGGGAACCGAGCAAAAAGGAAATAAAATGTGATATTGGAGGCTGGACCGATATGAAATGGAACGTATAGCTCTGACCAACCGAGATTTGTCAGAAATGTCGATACAATCCGATCTCTGACCGCTGTTCTGCAACGACATCCCATGTCACGGCCATATTTACTTGCATAGAAATATTATACAGAAATATTGGTTTGTTAAGGGGAAAGTACAAACAGGAAAAAATCGCCTCTCGGGTTATCGAGCGTAATGTAATTTTATGTTAAAAAGTAATAAAAATGTGCAACAAGTTGATAAGCATTTCTAAATAATGTAGGTGGAATGAATGCAAACAACTTCCAAGAATCAAATTATTCTGAGAAATCTTGTTTTCTTGCTCAGCGTCGGTAATCGCAAATAAAAATAAAGTAAACGGACATTTCCGTTTCTTATTATTCGAGTAATACTGCTGAAGTTCGTAAATAGCAACTTTAATTACTCCAGAAAAGTTTTCAATAAATTCTCCCTTATTATAAATAAGAAAATAAAATAAAAACGCTTTTATACCTCTTCAACGACTTTTTTTCTTTCTGGAGAATCGAAAAATAACTTACGTTCAGGTCAACAACAGTGATTCGTGGCATGTGGTTTATCAGATCTAAAGTGGCAGGATCAGCTTTCGATAATGCTTTTTCAAAGAACGCACTTATCAAACCAAAGTATTCTTTCTTGTCAGTGTCTGATTTCATTTAAGGTTTTTCCATTGTTATCGATACTTGAACGCTTCTCATTTCAGTGCAGCAGAGGCAAGAAGTAAGCAGTAGCTGCGGAAGCGGTAATGTCACTAAAGCAAAGAAAAACTTATTTTCCGAAGAGAAATTATATTTATCCAATAAAGGGGCGAAAGTCCCAACGAATTATAACGTATGAGAAAGTAAATGTTGTTTTGTTTGTTTATAGGCGATATTATTAGAACTATTAAGTATTGAACATTGGCCAGAGTGATAAATGGCTATGGTATATTATTGTCGCAGAAATGTTATACCATATATGGTAGTCGTGTGAGAGCCAATAACACAGGTCTGCATGTTTTTGCAATAACAGAAAAACACATTTTTTGTCCAAACCGCTTGTCGCTAAAAATCGTTTTCTTTGTTAATGCATTTTTATTGTTAAAATTAAGAACATTTTTTGAGGAAAGTAATGTCTACACATGAAAAGCGTAAAACTATTGATGCGATCTCTATTAATAAACAAGAAAACATGGTTCGCTATTTTTTTCTATGTAATTTTAAATAAAACAACATTTTATCTGAAAATAACATATTAACCTCAAGTTTCTTTCTAACCGCTATAAGAATTTCATACATATATGACATATACTTTCGGAAAAGTATTACGTATTTAGAAGTATTACCTTTTATTAGATATCGTCCGATAAAAACAAAAGTATACCACTTAGAAATAAAAACTTACTCGTTTTGAAAACATTTAATTTGGTTCAGTAGTTTACGAGCAATAGGCTTTCAAAGTCAGAGGACTCTAGAAAAAATGACAGTCGTAGTAGAATCTGCAGAACTAAAGTAGCACTGTTTTGCTCTAGATTTTCCCTAATTGAAGATTATAGACTATCAGAATAACTAAAGTTTTGTTATTTTATCAAAGCTTGCTAGATAATTATATTTTATTAGTTGGAATAACTAGAATTGAAAGCCTACTAAATGTAAATCATTTTTCACGTTTTTCTTGACAATTTTCTGATGTAAGAGTATGAACATTTATTATGTCAGAACATAGAGAATTGTATGCCATTTAATAATATATATGGTTTATACCATTTTTGACCGAAAATAGAGTTGCTACAAAGCAGGGCGCTTTAAATCAAACAGACTGTATACAACGACACTAAAATTTGTTTTTCTTGGAAGGATCTAACAAATAGGTAGGGTTGTAAAAGAGACGAGAATGTGCTCCTTTCTTCTATTTGCTTACCACTTTAGTCAGCATTAAAACATAACTTCAGACCACTTTTTTATCTATTTTGGTGAATACCCCACAATTGGGACAAGACAATTATTTAAATTATGTGATGAATCCCCTTACATTGGAGACAAGCCAAATTATTATTTTTGTTACGAATCAGTTATGTGTTACATTACACTTTGAATTTTATTATGAAGTGTTACATCCAGCTTCTTTATAATTAAAACAATCAAGCGCCAAGGCTCTATCAAATAGACAAATGAAATTCCCAATTGTGTATCATACTTTATCATAGTAATTCTTGTTTATAAAGTATCTTGTTTTGATTTTTTAAATAAAATAAATTTGCCATTTGATTTGTTTTCTTTGTTTATTAAATTCTCATTTAATTTAGTGCAATATAAAGGATATAATAAGAATTAAAAACAGGACGGTGGCTCTGTTTCATTTTTAAAAATTCAACTCTTGCAATCAAGCATAAACGAAATTCGAAATGATTTTTACCACCAAAAAGACTGTATTTTATTGAGTTAATCAAGAAATATCAAGCTCTCAACAAAAACATAACCTCACCTTATTAGGTAAATATTGGATTTCTATATTAATAATATTTATCCTGTATGTTTTATATAGAGACTCCGACGTTTTGCTTTATAAAATATCTTGTTTTGAATTTTTAAATTAAATAAATTTAATATTTAAATTGCTTTCTTTGTTTGTTATTAAATTCTCATTCATTTGAGTGAAATATAAAGGGTAAAATGAGAATTAAAAAAAGGACGTGGTTCTATTTCCATTTTAAAAATTCAATTCTTGCAATCAAACATAAATGAAATTTGAAAAGATCTTACCACCAAAAAGAGCGCCCTTTATTGGGTATTACATGTAAATATTGGATTTTTATTATTGATTAAATGAAATTTAATTTTCATTTAAATGTCAAATTTATAAACTGATTTTTTTTTTGATAATTAGCCAATTTTTGGAATCGAACATAAATCTTTGTATGCAACTCTTACATAATCGGAACTTATAGACTCGCCCTTTTTATAGGCCTTGCTCGCTTCGCTCGCTCGGCCATAAACTGGGCTTGTCTATAAAGTCCTACATTATGTACTTGTTACATAAATAGCTATTATGTGTCCTTGTATTTCATAGTGACTAAGTATGAATAAATTAACCTGCGGAATTATCATTACCTATATACTGCAAAATTATTTATTTCCCTGATTAAGTAGTCACCTGCAGCTGGTAGAATTTATTCTTTAAATAATTGTTTAAAAATTCTAACCTCTAATTGTTAATAAAAATTTTTATTAGGAGAAAACATAAACAAGATTTACCATAAAAGAATAGATGACTGAAGAAGCGGGTTATTTTAAAAGAATTTCTTATTATTTCTTATTTAAAAAGTTTTTGATTTTTTTACTGCAGCTTTATTACTTGCGTAATTAATTATACTATAGATAAGAATCCTACAGTATAAATTAATGCATGGAATTTAATTACACTCTTATAAAGTGATATGGCAAAACTCAAGGAAAACAAAAGAACTCCTCAGCCTAAACAAATCCTAGCACGATTGCAATGAATGACCTATGTTTAATTAATTAGCATTTAACGTCCGTTACATACTATCCAGATAAGATTTACAGGATTAACTGGATACCATCAGATTTTGATGTCTAATGTTCCTGTTAATGAGAGAATAGAAATTTTGTCATGCAATAGTTTAGGTAAAATCAAAAAGAATGGAACACGAATTATCAAAATAACATTTGCTACAGCACATCAAGTTGTGAAGGTTAAAATCATTTATAAAGTAACACATAGGCAACAGTTGACTAGAGATCGAACTGCATATAAAAATCATCTTAGTTATTTAGTAAGAAGTGAATTTAAAGAGCGATGTCTCATTAAGCGTAGTTCTATTTGCTCCCTTGTGTGAAACACCCTGTATTGTTGTGAATATTTTTAAAGTGCGAAGCTTTGGCAACTATGAAACTTTTGTAATAAACGGTTTTCTTGATAGTAGTTTAGGAGATAAGCAATAATTGCGTTCAAAATGGATACCCTGTATAATACATAATAATGGATACCCTGTATAAGAGAGGAACTGGAATGGAGTGTTTTCCATTAACTCTGTGAATGAGCTGTCCAATATTTCTATAAGATATTATATAGCATTTATGATGCATATATCCCAAAAACAAAAGTAAGTCGAGCAAAACTTTTCCGCCTAGTTTACTAAAAGTGTAAGAAACAAAATAAATTTAAAAATCTTAAAAAAAATACAAAAGAACTAAATTTGATATTTATCTACATAGAGCAAATGCGCTACTAAAACCGACATCAAAAAAAATATTTAAATTTCGTAAAGTCAGCTGAAGAGTGTCTTCAAAAGGAACCCACAAAATCTTGTCTTTCATAATTACAAACAAGAACATATCCACCGTTCCTGTAAGGAATATCCACCTGCAATATCCACCAATTCAAACCTTAATTCAGCACAACATATCGTTGAGAATTTGCTTCCATTTTTAGCAGTGTGTATGTTTCGACTAATAACGGTTCAGAAAATGTTTTGAACTGTGTCAACATTATAGTGCTACATAAAATTTGATAACACCAAGTGATATTGAAGTGGCTGTGAAAAAAATTTAAGAATAACTTTACGATGGGACCAGTTGATGTTCCCCCGTTTTGATTTGATTTCGGAAACTACCACTTTTCCTGACTTTTGGAAAATAGCCAGAGCGACACCGGTGTTTAAATCTGGGGATAGAAATAATATTATTAATTATAGGTCAATTGTAATTTTGCATAGTTTTGGTAAGTTTTTAAGTCAATTCTAACGAATACATTATACAAATATACCGCCTTCGCTGCAGTGAGAATCAGCACAGCTTTACGCGCAAAAACTCTACAGCAACAAATTTATGTGAATTTGAACATGCGCATCCAGTGGATGCTGTGTATACTGTTATCAGTATGTAGATTTGTAGAATATGTAGGATATCAATCAGCTAAGTGCTTAACATCCAGTGGAGTTGTGCAAGGCTTCAAACTAGGACCAGTATTGTTCATTACGTTTTTCAATGATGCTCTTAGTTTTTTGAATTTCATGGTTATGCTGATGATTATAAAATTATTAATTCAATTTCTTTTTTGGAAAAGTTTGGTTGATAAGTTGAGTTTGGAATTAGATTCATTATTGTATGATGAATTAATTAAAAGAACCACACGGAACACTCACATATTATAATTTGATAATGATAAGGTAAACATTGAATCACTGTGTCAAGACATAACATGTAAAAGTAGATACAGGCCAGCTAAACATATGCTGGATGTTTCTTTCAAATCTTTAACAGGCAGTAGGAAAGTCTTGACAATGTTAATAAGCCTGGTCACATAATTAACCTGCACACTACATAGGGTATGAAAACAACAAACTTATTGCCCCTGGTATTAAAACCGAAGCAGAGCTATATTTATAGTACCCACGTTGCATTTGACAACTATGATCGTTGTGTCGAAACTGAGCGGTAAAAACACTCTTCACGATACCTTTGGTATCATTTATCAATTTAGTTCACAAGAACAAATCGCACAAATATCTACTGAACAGCTTTAGCAAATCTAATGAAGAACCTTCCACATCAAGTCATGAAATTCCGATTACAGGTTAGATGCCGTAAGAGACGCCGGTTTGAAGAAATCCCCTGTAAAGTCGAGCCGTACTATACAAAACCTGAATCGTGTATATCCCGTTTATACAATTATTTTAAAGCAAAATTTGAACTTGAAAGAAAATGCAATAATAAGATAAGATTTAATTTGAGCTATGATCCTATTTCCAATTTCAGAAACACCTAGATGTAGTTTGGTTTAACACAAGACAATAATTGATGATAGTGAAGATTAGGTGTTGGATTATTATAAAGTCCTACATAAAAAACTAAGGAATGCGCAAAAGAAAACAGGATAGGGTGGAAAGGGTTACTATGCGTTAATTTTAAGGAGTAATAAAAGACATCAACAGAAATAAGTCTTATACAACTTTGTCCTAGGACGTGGCACTTTCCCAGAAAAAAAATAATAACGTTGTAAACTTTAACATTATTTGTCGCGGTAATAATAATAGTTTAATAGTGAGGGTCTGTCAGAAGATGCATCTCATCTAGCACAATAAAAAACCTCAATAGCATTTTTTCGTATGATCAATAGTTTTCACGTAAAATTGGATGGAAATTGAAAATTAGACTTTTCTACATTTAAAAATTCAATTAAAAAAAAATTGTAATTGTAAAAAGAATTCGGTTTTACGCTTAAACGATTGATCGTACAAAAAATGTTATTAAAGCTTTTTGTTATGCTACATGAGAAGCATCTTCTGACGAAGTTCAATGATTAAACTAATATTATAAACAAAGCAAAATGATTTATTATTTTATTCTGAAAAAGTGGTACGTCCTAGAACAAAGTTGTATCAGACGCATAGTAACCCCTTCCATCCTGTATAATTGTTACATATAAGTATATGGCTTAGCGATCGCAAAAATGGCTCTAAAGTTTCATATAACTAGTAGACCAGCTTTCGATAATATTTTCATAAAGTTAGGGACTTTTTTGATGTCCAAATACCTTTCTTCGACAGCATTGGGGAAATACATAGAGATTCGTGCGGTATTGCTAATATATTAATTCAATCAAGTATTAGCATCGGGTTCTGTGAACGATTTTATAAGTGGAAAACAATTTAACAGATGTAAGAGAATTCACCCATTATTATCCGGAGCACTGCAGGCTTTACATTTTAATAGATTCTCAGATGAGAACGAAATTCTAATCACAGAAACTTTAATTCAAGAATTGCTTTATATACAAAACAATCCAACGAAACTCCAAGATGTTTTGTCTTTAATTATCGAATTAAAAAATATTCTTACAGAAGGTTAACTAATTAGGACAAATCTAAAAAGAACAGTTTATTAAAAACGCGCGGCTCATCCAGATCGATTTGCGCAAAGACGAACGAAAAATTGGACTAATCTTTCTGAGTGGATAAGATCCTTAACTCATTTGCACCATAAATAACTATTATCCACAATCAACTCACAATTGGCTCATAATTATGCTCAGTAGTACTGTATAATGGGACCTATCATTAACTAGTGGAATAAAGTTACTTTATTTCACTGTTAGAGGTATGATGAGTATGACATTGCCTTCTAAATGCCACTACAATGCCATACAACGTTTTATTAAATACCTCTTTATTTCAGTTCAAATAATGAATTTGTAATGTATAGTTTACTCTGTAGCCTTTGACGGTAATAAATTTAATACTCTAGCCCCATGACTGGATTTTAATAATATGCAAGTAGTGATTGGTTGCTATCTACAATAGCAGCCAATCTACATTGGGTAAAAAGCTTTTTGAGTCATTTTTATTTAGAAGTGTTAGATAATAGATATTTAAGATACAAGTGTAAAAAGGCGTTCTTAATTACGAGAACGGTTTAAAACACGAGCGAGGTACAAGCGAGAATTTTATTCTTTTATTCAAGTAATTAATAGCTCTCTCAAGATTGATTTCTACCCAACTAACACCTCTTGATATCTTGTTGACCTTTAGATAAGTTAATAATCCAGTGGTCGGAATATTGTAGTTTAATTTAATCCTGTGAAATGATCTTTTTTTGGAAGTATGTAACGGTCGATTAGAATTTATTAGTGTAGGTTAGTTGTAGTTAAGTAGTAATTGTATAAGAAGGAGTATACAAAAAATTCAGCAGAAGACTATCACAAAAAGGAAATTGGAATACTGCACATGCTAATGTGAAGATCCTCCACGGTCATGAATTTAATTCGTTTGACATCAACAGCACAAAATGCAAAGAAGCGTAAAATGCATGCTTTGTTACGTGTTCGATTTAATTAATTGATCGACGCCGTTTTTATGTTGTACAAAGTAATAATGAACAATAAAGAAATATAGACCTGTCGATGTGTAAGGTCTTGTCAAGTGCTGATTGCGGTGGTTGCTTCTTGTGGTGTTTAGTTAGCTCTTCGCTTTCATGTTATGGGGATAGTTATTTTTTTTGTAGAAATAAAACATTTAATTGATTAACTCACTATTTACTGATATTAATGAAGTGGATAATTATTTACACATAATATTTATGCCGAAAGATGCTATTACAAACTTGATTAAACGACATTGGTTAACTAATTAGCCGTCGTCTAAGGACCTGACGGACCAAGAACGTATTTCTAATACCAGCGCTCCTATTTTGATTTATATGTATATGAATAGTGACGCATTTTTAGGAAGACCAATAAAATTAATGTAAGATAAGGAACGGACTTTATAAACTCTCCGTTGGCATTTTTGTTTGTTTTAATAATTATTGGTTAGTTAGTTAGTTTGGGCAGTAATCATTTTTCTTAGGTTATCGACAAAAACGCCAAGCTGTCTAAGCTTCCATAAACAAGAAATATATTTGTTCCTTTTTTATTTAATTACTTTAATTTATTCTATTTGAATTATAATGGAAGGAAGAAGATTGGAAATAAGTAGGTATCTTATTATCCTTGGTCACTTACAAACTGACAGACTGATTTCCTGATTTCTTTCTTGATAAGACTCTTATTGATGTAAATTCTCGAAGGAAATACAAGCAGGGCAACTGGGTGTTGGTTGACTGTTTGAACCTGTACAGCAATTCTCTATTAGACTGAACATCAGACAAGACTCAACATTAGACTGAACTTTAGCTTGCCGACTTGTTCCTCTGAATTCTTTCCGGAACAGAAAACAAAATACAATAGTTCCTAAAATGGTAATAATGTTGTAAGTGGGAATCACCTTAATGTGAATTGAATTAGCTAAAAGCTCTTGCAGCATTTAATGGAGATACTGGAGGGCTTTGTGCACAATTCAATAATTTACAAATTATTTATTTATGCTTAAACTTAAACCGCTCTTGGGTAAGTTTGCCCAAGATGCAAAGATACATGTATTTGAACATGTTCATAACCAGGTTGGAAATTACTAAGCAGCATTTTACAGAAAAAACGCGATTTGGAATATAAACGTTTTAAAGAAACCAAGTCAATAGATAGATGGAATAATTATAAGAAGTATCGCAACGACGTTGTTAAGTCAATTAAAATAGCGAAAGTTAAATATTTCGAAAATAAAATTGATAAAAATATAAATAATTCTAGAGAAATGTGGAAAACAATTAAGAGTCTTTTAGGTAAGAAGACAGAAAGTTTGCCGGTAACTATTGATTTTGAGAATTTGCATAATGTAACACAAAATACTGCCGATAATTTTAATAATTATTTTATAAACAGCTTAAATGAAATAGTTGAAAACATTCCTAAGACTACGAATATTTGGTCACAGTGTGATATTTCCGTGCATAGCACCATAGAGGCATTTGAAATGGTAACTATTAGCGACTTAAAAAAATTTGTTCATGAACTAAAAGTTAAATCCAGTACGTGCTGCATAGATGTCAATTTTTTAAAAAACACCTTTGATGTAATAGGTTATCCATTACTACACCTTATTAATACTTCACTAAGTACGGGCAAACTTCCCGATGCATTAAAGATAAATACAGTTATACCTATACCAAAACTAAGAAACACCACTAAAGCAAAAGAATTCAGACCAATTAATCTACTGCCTACAGTGGAAAAGATTTTAGAAATCGTAGTACATCGGCAAGTTGTTAAGTATTTTGAAAATTATGAATTGTTTACAAAAAGGCAGTCCGGCTTTAGATCACGTCATTCTTGTGAGACAGCCTTACAGCTAGTAATAACCGAATGGAAAGAGCAATTGGACGTAAATAATGTGACCATTGCAGTCTTTGTTGATTTGCGTCGAGCCTTTGAAACAATTGATAGAGAGATCCTATTAAACAAATTACATTTTTATGGAATTAGAGGATTAGTAATGCAGTGGTTTGAAAATTATTTAACTAATAGGCATCAGTTTACTAGATACAAATCTATTATTTCAGACTCAATTGAATGTCAACACGGTGTTCCGCAAGGAACAGTTTTAGGACCGTTACTATTTATTATTTATATTAATGATATTAGTAGTTTCATAAAAACGTCAAATATTACCTTATTTGCAGATGATACTTTAATTTCAACATCTGGCAGTAACATTGAGCAAGTTAACAAAATTATTAATAAAGATCTTGAAGTTCTATCTAAATGGCTTGTAATTAATAAATTAAAACTAAATAGTGACAAAACGAAATGTATGATTATTGCACCAAAAAAAGTTTTTCAAAACATTAAAGATGTAAAAATTGAAATTAAAATTGAAAACAGAACGGTTGAAGTAGTAAATGAGATTAAATACTTAGGTGTCTTCATTGATAAGCATGTAAAATTTAATAAACATGTTGATTATGTTATAAAGAAAATTGCAAAGAAAATTGCGTTTTTGGCCAGACTACGTAAAAATTTATCTTTTTGGAGTACAACAGTTATTTATAAATCAATTATACAACCACATTTCGACTACTGCAGTTCTATCTTGTTTATGACCGGCGAAACGCAAATGCAAAGACTGCAGCGGTTACAGAATCGCGGAATGCGCGTCATTTTAAGATGTGATAAATATACTCCAATAGCACATCTACATGATACGTTAAGATTTATACCTGTTCGGCAACGTATTATTAATAATATTTTAATATTTATCTATAAATTAATACATAATGCTATGCCATCCTATTTCAATACATTTTTTATTCGCACTGATGACATACACAATTACGGTACACGTACTGCAGAATCATATCGAGTAACATATGTTAGTAAAAAAGTAACATGCAAATCAATATTTGAAGAGGGAATTAGATTATTTAATAACTTGCCGAATGAGACTCGTAATGCAATCAATCTAAAACAATTTAAGGCCTTATTATCACCTAGAGATTCTTAGTTGAGCAAATCACAATTAAAGGTACAAATGTTTTAATCGATATATTTATTTACAATATAGATTTACAATTGATTTTAGTATTTAATGTAGTTATGAACTATTTTAACAAACGACATTAACTAATATTACTATCTTTAACACTTATCTAGTCTATTTTATATTTTTATTTTATACACTTATTTTATACACTTATTTATATTTTATTCTATACAGTAGCTATTAGTAATCTATTCTAGAACTTTTACTAGTCAGGATTGTCATTATGCCATTATAATAAGTATACCAAATATTGTAATAATGTTAAGTCTTATTTGCTAATTATAATAATTTTGTCTGTTTTTTTTTAGTTAATATTGTTGTTGCACTGAATTATAATTATTATTATTATTTAAATAGCTAATTGAGCTAAATAAAGGATTTATTATTATTTTTAGTCATCGCCACTCATCACGCCAGCAACTACCGGTGGAACTATTAAGTTTTTGCCACTAGTCACAAGCATGTAATTGCTACGGTTTTGTCAAGTGCCTGGAATCAAAATGGGGAACAACTTTTAGGTAGCAGATACGTTGCAGTAATCTCTCTGGAACTTGTCCAGCAACGTAGCGGGAACGTGGCGGCCTAGTAATTGCTACTTTCATGGAACTTCTTTTCTCTTGGAACATCGTGTCGCGTGGTTGCTCTCTCTTACTCTTGCAACTTAGCAAATATTCTATCATTTTTTATACTAATGCTGCGATCGTGCCACAAAATGGATTACTATTTTATTTGTAATACGCACTTAATAATTCAAAGAGCGATGAAATGTTTAATTATTTTATCATTCCAGTATACCAAAATTATAAACCATCGCAACTTTTCTGTTAAACGTGATGATGATAGATCGAAAAATAACAATGCGTCTTCTTTAAATATATACTTTAATAAAAAAAATCTCTAATAAAATATGACAAAAATATTTATAAGTTGATACACATGATAGAAACCATTTTTATATTATTCCTAAGGCACAATTTGGCACCAATTTGTTATTTTTATTGAAGGTTATATAGTAAAACATCTATTAACAATCATAACAAATAGCAAATTGATTAATAGCCTCCTACATTTTACAAGTAAATATGGAGATGGAGTAGTTTACGAAAAATCACTATTAAGTGATTCTTCTGGGTAGCAAAGACGTAAGTTTTACTTTCAATACTACTGTAAGGTACTTTAAAGTGCTAAGCAATTGTTTCAGATTGGTGGCAGAAACTTTCAGTACAACTTTATAGTAATTATACTAACAATGGAAGCTTACAGCTGACGTGTCGCTCATTTCAAAAATTATGTTTTTAAATAAAAGTAAATCATAAGTAAATTAATACTTAATCAAAAGTTAAAAAATAAGGAACTACGTGTTTCTACATTTAATCTCCTACGGCTTATCTAAAAAATAACAAATTAACACAAACAAGACGCAACGTATTTACTTGGAATGAAAACGTTACTCGCGACAGGGAGCACGCGTGGTTAACGTAGTACCTTTATATACGGTCGGCCTAGTGTTCCCACTAGCTCCGTTACTTTTTTTATCAATTAGTTATTTAGTAAAAACGCATCCCTGTTTACAGTTCGACTGTTCTTAGACTGTTAAAAATAAAAATTATTACGCTTATGAGTCGTGCATTGCCTAAATCGTAATTGTAACTCTCTCTAATTATTATGCAGAAAATTGGAACAAGAACCTACGAATAATATATAGTTAAGAGTTAACATAAATTTAATAAAACGTTTAGTATTTATTACTTTTTAAATTATTCCTAACAAATGAATCAAAAACTATAAACCTGCGAATTTACGTTTTGAAATCGGCGACACGTCAACTGTGTCAACCGGTCCCCTTGTAAGTGGCAATACCGTTCCACATCCTTTAAAGGATACTTAGAAGTAATGGAACTACATAGTTACAATATATAGTAGAAATAACTACATAATTACTAAAATAATCCGAACTAAAGTAATTAAACCTATAAAGTTATAAATTTAGTTGTAGTTAAGTAACAACTACTCAATCAAAGTTCCGATCACAGTTAGTGCTACTTAGATGCTGCTTGTGTAGTATACATTTCAATTGTCGAGTTGCAGCGTACGATAATAGCTAGCTGGATATTACAGATCATTTCTTTCTCTTGTACCGGCGATGATTGAAATTTGGGTAGAAGATATCTTCAAAATTAATGTTTTATTATCGGCAGATGGCGCTCGCGATTTAGAAAACCGAAGTCGTACGAACGCTGCAAAGCGACAGAAAAACGGAATTCGAAGTTTTGAAGCTTTATAGTCATCGCTATCGTAATAAAGCTGATTTTTAGTTCAAAAGATCTAGAGATTTTTGATTTCATGGTTGGTGCTCACTCAAAAATCCCAGATAAATCATGGCGTGCCCGCCAATGAATCTTGTCATTCATAGGTGCAGAACAGTGAATCTAGAATAATGTCGTTTGTCGCTTCTAACATCTACATTATCAGGTAGGTACGCATTTTTACATTAAGTTATTAGACACATGAACTACTTTAAATTTATCTTTAAACTTATAGTTGCATAAGTAACTCCATTTTTTCCCTGTATACATTTCCAAAGAAAAATGTTTAACGTCAATTGAAATTATAGCTATCGCTGGTTATATCTCAGTTTTAGAGAGCTACTGAGTTTAAAATATTACTAGCATACACACCCTACCACCCCAGATCACCTCCGCCTTACCAGGTATGTGCTCAAATGTTTTCTAATACCCTCATGTCGCGCACATAAGTTCTACTGTACTTGGCGGACAGTCTCAAGGTTACATATCTTCCGTTATCAGATTAAGTTCTTTACTACTCACTTGAAATACTTACTGCTTCTTAGAAAACTATAAAATTGTTATTCTGAACACAGTTCCTTAATATTAGGTATTAGCTATAAGCAATATACATTTCCAAAGAACTACTCTACTATAACCACAGAGAATAAATATACAATTTTTATTCAATTCATTGACTGGAAATAATTTAATGTACATGATGCAAAGTCATATTTCCAAACAGAAATAAATCTATAAAGCCGACCAAATTAAAAGTCAAGTAACGATATTGTTAAAAAGAATCAAAAACCTTTTTAATATCTGAAAGGAAAATGGATATTTCTGATATAGATATTTATTTCGAGTTTATTGATTTGCTGCTTACTCGAATAGACTATCTATAGAAGCTTATCTAAAGAGCATTGGCTTTAAGATAGTTAAAATAGAATATATACGACATTTTAGCGAGTCGTTTATAATAAAATATACAGCAGCTCACGTAGCAAAGTTGATGTAAAGATAAAACAAAGTTTATTATGTGATACATTAAACTTATATTCCTTTCCCCTTAACTTCCTTAAATGTATCACCACTAAATTACTAGTACAGCAAAACAACTGAAAATGAATAGCGGAAACAATTTACTTTGGGGGTTTATTTACCCTAAACTAGCAGACATATTTATTTCCGAACAAAAAGGTATTTAATTTAAAACTGTACTAAAAATAATAGAAGTTTGGTATGAAATAAATAAAAATGCTTGATACCGCTAATAGTTACTTTACAAGAAAAATATTGTAAATATAAATGTTTATATACCGTTCAACTATAATCTTAGACATATGTACGAATGACTAATCAAATTGGAAATTACTTGAATAAAATTGATGATGTACTTACGAGTGCTATTTTTCATTACGCCGGTCAGAGAATGTGTGTGACGATCAGACATGCTTGATGAGATTGTTTAACTAGTAGGACCTGTTAGTTGTTATCTATTTTATTAAGTAAACATGATTTAAAAGAAATGGCATTTTGGCCTACACTTGAATACCAACAAAGACTAACAAAAGTAAGTTGCATAATAAAAATGTAAAGAAATAATGATCATCATCAATATTATGGTGAATTAGATGGTTAACGTAATAAAGCTAAAAAATACAAAACTAACCTTGCACTATCCAGCAACTAGATAATAGATACTACAGATTATAAGGCTTATGACATCCAAAGTGGCGCAATGTAATCAAAACTGTCTGGTCCCTACAGCAGTAATTAATCAAATATGATCAAAACGCTTTTTTTATCTCCTGAAGGTAGAAATTGTAATTTCGAGTTTTTAGACGCATTAAAGTACCAGTAGCAGACTTCTCAAGCAATTACATACTTTATACAGAAATGTAAAAAATAAATTTAATGATAAATTTATTATCGAAAAGAAACTCGAAACATCAATATAAAACGTAATTGGAGTTTAAAAAAATGAAACAAAAAAATTCAAATAGATAGAAGCATTTAGAAAGGATCGCTCGAGGTTAAAAGAAAATTATTGCTTATTTATTTCTTTTGAAATTGTGTACACAGACTCGTTTAAGTGTTCAGCGATTGTTATTACTTCTGAAATTAAATTCTTGTCACTTTATTGGTTACGGAGTACGTAAGGTAAGATTCTTTCGTATCTTAGCTCTTGGCTATCTTGTAAAGGAGCAATTAGCAGATGAACTCCAACAGCTTTAAATGGTTCATAATTTTGTCGGTTATTTATTTACAATTCAGCTCGTTAGAAAACTTTCCAAAATCGCCGACACAGCTAGAAATCCTGTGTAATACGAGTCTCTCTCTAAGAAAGTACTTAGAGCCTGCTTCGGTAAGTAACTTTATTTCGACTTTGCTTGTAGTAAAATTAGGGAAGCCTAGAATCGGCCATGGTGATTACCTGGCTTCTTATTTCTTTTCCGAAACCTCGTTAAGCTACCGAACTCCCCTACCGCTTTTGTTTAGTTAGTAGTTATTACATGCTTATTAATTATATTATTAAGTAGACGTGACAATAATATTTATGCTATACGCAGAGACCTTCTACTTGGGATTTACAAAATACACACAACTGTACCAGAAAAGTTACCACGCCACTAACTTTTCACGAAATCTTGTTAATGGAGAAAATGCAACAGTAAGGGACAAGTAATAATTTGTACCTAACGTCATAAATTTCATTGCGTAATAAATAATTATCATAAATCATATTGCTTCATTGCGACTCTTTCCACCATAACCACTCTGCGATTGCTAAAAAGTTGAAACTTAGCCATTCTGCTCCTTAAATTGTTACTTGAATTCAAACGAGGGCATTTCTGTTCATACATCTAGCTCGAATAAATCAATCTTGTGCATTTTGTCTAAAAACGTGCTCTGAAGCAGATGCTGTTTCTTGCACATACTTTTTGACTGATTATGTATGGAAGGGTAGGTCAAATAAATGCTTAAGGTATTGAAGACGTACAGTGTCTCCTTCACAACTTTCTCTACATTACTTTTGTGAGACGTATTGTGATTAGAGGCTCAATATTACCACATTTAGTAGTCTGTAGATTCAAAATCTATCTAAATTTCCTTACACCATTTCCAAATGTTCTTGTATTACCCTACCTTAAGTTGCTTCTCCTTTATAGTGTATTATATAAATGTTCTTGAAATATGCCCAAAACCCATTAATTTGAGTGATTTTTGCTACGCTATCATTCAGATCGCTTTAATGTATAGTATGATCAAAAAGTCTTTGGATAACGCTTGCCATGAAATTAACAAGCTATCTATGAAATTATTTATTTCTATTATTTTCGACATTTACTTCACCACTGTCATGTCAATAGATAATAGTTCAAATAAATTCCATTCTGTGTTCTTTTTATAAATGTTATTAAGTAATACGTAAAATAACTGCAAGCACAAGAAATAATAATAGCGTACGCTAACCTAACATTTTCTGTGTACTATAGGGCTCTGTTTAGCGGTGTATTTTCTTGACACAGGTGGCTGTGTCTTCATTATTAGCGCTACTCAAGATACATTGGCGCTACTCTGTACAGTTCATAAAAACTACGGGCAGTAGAAGTAAATAATTCTATAGATGGTTTTCAGTTTCCATGGCTATTGCGATCCAAAGACTTTTTGATCATACGATACCATTGCAATACAGTTATTGTTATACAAGAGTACGGCAGATGCGACATAAACGTGTCTAAGAAGTAACCACCACTTCATCGCATGTTGTTGGACAAAATGAACGTGATTGGGCCTAATTGACGGTAGGCATTCAAGGCACAGCATGACTCAATTTCAATTTTTTATCAAAATTAGAATGATTTAGGTGGAAAGGCTAGGACTCGATTTGCAAGCCACATTTTCGGTGTGATAATATTTTGGATTCGAGATGTAAGGACCATAAGAAAACTTTTTCTATTACTCTGTTTTTAATTTCACACAAGTAATTTTTGACTTAGCCTAGTAGGTAACGACTTCGGTTGTTCTCTTTTATTTTCAAAAACAATATTTTGGTAATATGATCTCTATTTTATTAGTTTTGGATAGTTTTAAAAACGAAACGAAAAGCTCCGAAAGTTGGTTTAATTTGGATAATTACTGAAAAAGCTGGATTAAATTGAAGAATTTAAAAAAAAGCCGGTTTAGCTTCTATATTTTTCGGGGAGCTAGTGTAATCTAATTTAAACGAGTTAAATGTGGAAATAGCTGGGTTAATTTAGATAAGCTGGTATTATCTGCTGAAAGCTAAATTTGGCCTCAGGAAGAAGCTTAACTGAAACTACGATTTTGAGAGACATTAATTAAACATTAATTGAAAGAAAATTTAACTTAAACAGAACGTAAGATCGTAACTAGGGATAAAAGTCTGCATTAAACAGAATTAGTCAGAATTAGAACACGTCTATTGTTCTTATAGAAACGGGACTTCCAGGTATCGGAATTTAATTGTTGACTAATTAAACCAGGCCGAATACATTATAATAATTTAATTTTGTTGTTTGACTTTTCGATCTAACCCTTTCTTAGGTTTGAAAATGAGAATATTTAAATTTGCAAAAATTCATATACTGAAATCTGAGAGTCTAGCTATAAACTGTATTTAGAAGTCATTAAAAAGTATAACAGAATTTCAATATTACTTATAATAAAGTAGAAATACAAGTAGCAATATCAATAATGTTAAGAAATATATTTAGCTTATTTTCATTTTTCAGAACTTTGAAACAAGTTGGTGGCATGGGATTTTAAAAAATATTGAACGTATTGTTTTTTCATTTGAGGGCTAAGTGCTGCTATAGGACTGACGCAGGGCTACCAAATCTTTCCTTTTCAGCAAGTTCTCTTCACAAGAAGTTATATAATGTTATGTTACATTTTTACATTTCGCACTAAACAATGCATACGAAGAAATGGGTTAACTTGGTCGCCTAGTTTTCATTCCGTGGGTATTGAAACTGACGTCCTAGGGATAACACTTTTGAAGAAAAATAAAAAATAACCTATGGTAGTTACCTTGGATGATAAAAATTTATCTACTGTCTGTAAATAATAGTTCTTATTAGATTTATTAACACATTAGAATCTGGATGTAGGAAAACTAAAAAAAAAAATAAGAAACAGTACAAAAATTGTGTGTGTGCCGACCATAAATACAAAATTAATTTGCTTTGGAACTTTCATAAACGTAAGCATTATCTAATAATGTTTTTTTGAGAAACATACCGTTCTTTTTTGAAAAGGTTGTGTAAATATTATTACGGTCCAATTTATACCCGTACCTTATTCATTAATGTTACGGCACAGCGTTGGTGCTTTATTAGATGAGAGAGCTTTGGGTAAATGTCGCCAGGGAGCTTGTTGTGTATATGTACATCTAGTTTCCAACATACATAACAGACATGTCTAAATCTATAGCGTAGCGTTTCAGTTGTAATTAACTTTAATGTTGACAATTCTTTTTTAGCGATTTAAAAAAACCCACCATATCTTTTTATAACGCGTGATCAATAATTTTCATTAGCGAGCGACTATCAAGGCAAAAACGTATGTTATTTTAAAACTGCAATTAAAACGGTCCATTCATTTGTCATTAGTAGAATTAAAATGTATAAATCTATAATCACGCACTTATTTCTTGTCATTGTTTTCTTGCATTTTCATGCGATCAACCTAAAACATCTGTTTTAATGATTTCCATAAACCTGTTTGCAGTTATCAATTTTTATACTATATCTTAAATTGTTTAGTAACATGCCGCTGAGTCCTTGGTGTTGTCTTTTATAAACTAATTCTTTAATAACATTCCGAAAGGACACCTTTCATATTTTCTTCTGAATAATATGTATTAAACAAACATGGCAAGAGTGTGGAAGTTTGGGGAACTCCTATTTAAATAGCAATTGCATATGTGGAGTATCTGCCTTTTATTTTTAGTCATTTACTCTTAGTATAGGTATCGCTATCTACATACATTTATCAATGTTCTTGAAGTATCTGGATTTGTTGGAATATTTCTATAAGTCGAGGAAGCGCATGTAAAGGCTTTACATCATTTGTATTGATTCTCTTGCAGCTAAGACAGAGTAGGATATTTTTAGTTTTTATGTAACTTTATAAACTGATTACCATGGTAGCTATTTCTATTGCCATAAAATCTTGGAGACTTGTTAATATATCATTACATTTTAGGATTCACACTTTAGGAATAAAAATGTTCATCCGGAGTAAGTAACTGTAACGATTTATAAATGTAAGACACCAGACGTAGCTTGAATTGCAAATCTCGCAGAATGAATCTAGCACATCTAACTCCTTGATAAAATAATGTGATCGATTGCTAATCTAATCACTTATTAAAAGAAATCGGACAATTAAGTATGTACATGAAAGATTTAGCTAATCAGAGGTTGTATCTCTTAGTGCACAACTGGATTTATTATAAATACCACTAATAAGAGCTATGATTACTCAGCAATTAATTATTTTGTTTCCAAAAGAGTCACATCAAGACACAAAAATAATTTTGAATCCGAAAAAATCTTCAAAAGAATCCTTAAATAATGATAATAATAGAAAACGAATAATTTACAAATTTATAAAAAAACAATGGTTGGCATTTAATATTATGTTTATGTATTACACACAGCGATATTAAATTAAAATGCAGTATACTCTATATTGCATTTTAAAATAAGTATCTCAAACCATTGCATTTACTGTATGTTTATACAACCAAAAATACACAAGCTTAAAATGCTCTAGCAGTTTAACCATTTCAGTTATCTTGAAGATAATTAAACACTAATTGAGTGTATTATAACTACAAACATAAATTTATGTTTGTACATAAATTAAAATAACATTTATTTTAAAATAAAAGATGCATGTATATTTTATAACAAACCGTTTTTTGTGGTAACATGCATACGTACTTGCAACAACCAACGAACTTAATCTAAGTAAAACGAATGGATTTACTTAGTTATTTTCACATTCAAAATAGAGTAATATAGTGTCACAAACGGAATTATTGAATAATTTTATAATTCCTCAACTTGCTTTCCGTTTAGTGCAAATGTGATCAAGGTTACACTCGTCTATGCAGAGGCTACCCATGCGACTAGACCACCCGCAAGAGGCATCGCATGCGAACCGCCAGTTAC
The DNA here is from genome assembly GCA_929113105.1 of Agrypnus murinus. Classification (NCBI taxonomy): domain Eukaryota; kingdom Metazoa; phylum Arthropoda; class Insecta; order Coleoptera; family Elateridae; genus Agrypnus; species Agrypnus murinus. The sequence continues at coordinate 170,457,574 of OV816026.1, read as the reverse complement.
ATGATAATGAATGCATCTCATTAGAAGTAATTTATTAATTTATACAGTCTGCATCCCATTATGCCTTTATATATTCATTATACTCACTCACTTAGATTCACTCATTATACGTAATATATTTATTTATACAATAAGGCTTCCGCAATATTCATGAGGATACAGTATATAAACAGCTTACTTCAAGCCTAACATTCAGTCATGAAAATGACTCCAACGAATCAACATCTTGAAGCAAGCTGGTAAGTGACTTTTATTATTTATTGAGGGGAACTAGAATCTGATACCCAGGGGTATTGATTACCTGTTTCTCCTCCGCTTAGTTTTAGGGGTCTAGAATCTGATGCCCAAGGGAATTGATTACCTGGCTCCCTAGTGTGCTTAGTTGTAGTTTATTTAGGGGCCTAGAAGCTGACGCCCAAGAGCATTGATTGCCTGGTTCCCTAAGGCTTAGTTGTAGGACTTAGAGCTAGTAGAGGGTGGTTCCGATCACCCTCATGTTTATGTTAGTTTTAGGAGGACCTAACCGTCATGATACTTATGTTTGTAACTTATTGTATTTTGACTATTGTTTACTATAATTAATTGTGACCTGTGTTTACTTTCTACTTCTACCTCTGACTACGACCCTCAGTCACGAAACCCCACGTGGCAATAGCATGTTACAATTTTTATCTGGCTTTTCCCCAGTTCAATTTTACTTTAGTCTTTAATCTAAAATTTTTCTTCTGAAAAGGCTTTTCCCCATTGTTTTAATATCAGTTTTCAGTCACTCCAAATATGCTTGTGTTTGTGGGCAGACATTTTTATTGGTTATTCCTTATTTGGTTATGTTTCTATTCAGGTTTCATTATTGGTAAATTTGGCTTCCTCAGTTTTCCAGAAACTTTTGATAAAGATTTTTTCTCCACTTTGTTGTTCAATTGAACTGAAGTTATCTTATCTTATGATAAGTAAGGTTTCTTTCATGCATGAAGTTTTTTGAATTTCTCTCTTTTAGAGTTTAATTTGAATGAAATCGAATAAAATCCTGGTGATTTAGTTATTATCACGAAGGTGATAATAACTGTATAGGGAAGTTCAGGATCGCATCAAAAAGGCTAGTCAATGTAGCGCTGCTAATTATAATCTGCGACGACGCGACGCCACAAAGGTTCAAAACTAATATCTGACGGGATTTTATTAGAAAAGGTTGTTGTTGAATAATATTATAGAAACCCCCCTTTTGCAAAGTTGAGTGCACCAATAAGAAGAAATCATAATCTTTTTTCGAAAAAAAAAACAACAGGTTTGGCCGAAGAGCAGATAGAAATCTTGTAGTTACATGGTTGTATTTGCAGTAGGTACTTAGTTGTCGCTTAGTGGTTGAGACATCGGTACACGTGATTTCATTTTTTTATCACAGAGTTTTCTTTTTGGCACTATGCTGGAGGTAGCTAATAGTATGTACTTTTATTTAATAATATATTTCAATATTTTCTAGTAAATCTTAACACTATAGCGACTTGTTAATCTTACCTTTCAAATTCAAATTTTATGTCGATTTATTTAAGATTTACTAAGGTTATACTTCTTTGGGCCGTCGTGAATTTACTTTTGTAGTATTCATCAATCATCAACACACATACACATTTTGTCAGCACCCATCAACCCTTTGCCTTATGTCTATTTCAGAATTAAAAGCAGCTATAGCGCGAAAAAAGCTTTTCTAAATTTGGCGCAAGAAAACCTAGATACCGAAAAGGCCAACTGCTGTTTTTAATTATATTATTGTAAAATATTATTTAAAGGACTCTAATGATAAAATTTCTTCGTTAGTGCAAAAAAGTTACTGAGTTTTGTAATAATAATGATAATAATTACTACTACCCATTACCTGGCGAACCAGAACCCCAGAAGCTATGAAGCTGGTGCGGGAGGGAGGGGTGATTATTATTATTACGCAGGCCGATCGTGCGGCTGCAGCCGACTTTAATTAAGATTTAATTAGCGAAATAAAAAAAAAATTTGAAAAAATTATAACAGCATCGAATATTCCTGGTTCATCAACTGATAAGAAAGTAGGTCGCCCTTTTAAACCATCTGAAGACAGTTATAGACAGAAAAGAGAAAGGTTAGCTCTCTCCTTGCTTCGATAAGTACAAGTGATATATTGTACTTGCTACACAAAATGAATCTCCAACAGTATGGTAAGGGGGATGCCGCTAAAATTGTAAATCAAGTAAATAGTGTCATCAACAACAAGAGCATATTTTTGTTTTTTTTCTAAAAAAATGTATTGAATAAATATTCATCTATCTTAAAGTACAATTATAATCCTTCAGAACCCGGCAAAATTAAAACATACTACTCGAATAATTTAGTCCCGTTAGATCAGTCACAGGAACCACTGTGACGCATTGAAAAATTTCAATTAAATCAGAAGGTACGACATAAGAATAACATTATATTCTTTCTGATGCCACCAAATACTTCACCTCGAAGTTAGCTCCTAGATATACAGAACCGTTTACCATTGCCAAAATTGTTTCTCCCTCGAGTTACGAGTTGCTAGAAGATTCTGGACGTAGATCTATTTTGCACATAAAAGATTTAAAAGCACACCACCCTGATGATAAACATCATTAGACTCGGGTGTTTTTATGTCAACGGTTTGGCCCCAATTTAAATATTTATAATATTATATTTAATATAATTTAATTTTTAATATTCTTAATTTATTAGCACTGTATATGTATGATTATTTACATGTTTATATTACATAAGTGGGTATTGCGATACTTGAGGCAGACAGTTCTAGGGACCCTAGATTTTCTGTCTCTCTCTCTAATCTGGTGACTTTTTGTCTGTCTCTCTCTAGGTGGTTAAGTACGGAATCTGTATTACCGACATTCTGTATTATCGGCATTTGGTTCGTCACTTGGTTAAATGGTAGCGTCGTTGCTAGGGGAAAACAGATGGCGCCAGTGTCGTTTTACGTCGATGATGGGGTCTTTTTATGTCGATCTCTCTCTAATCTGGGGACTTTTTATGTCGATCTCTCTCTAATCTAGGGATTTTTGTCTCGAAGTACGGAATCTGTATTACCGGCCTTGTATATTACCGGCATTTGATTCGGCGCTCTGCTAAATGGTGTTAGTGTTGCTAGGAAAAACAGAGGGCGCTAGTGTTTAATTATTTCCTTCACGCTCTAACCGATTACGGACGTTCTGCTGGTTGTTAATAGCGGGCGTCATGAAGGGATCTGTATTACCGGTATGTAGAGGTCGCGTAAAAAGAGAACTGTATTAGAGACCCTTCAATTAGAGTCTGCTGCCATTTTATATCACAACACGTGGCGCTAAATTTAAAACTGTACTGAATCTGTCATACTGTCAACAGAGGGCGTCATGAAGAAATCTGTATTATCGACGACGTATGTACTACTGCTAGACGGAGTCATGAAGAATTCTGTATTACCTATGTACTGATACTATTAGAGGTCGCATTAAAGAGCCTCCTCTTTCGCTCTCTCACTCTCTCCTTCTCGCTCTCTCGCTCTCTCCTTCTCACTCTCTCTTTCTCACTATCTCCTTCTTGCTCTCTTCCTTCATCCTAATGCTATTAAATGAAACAACATCACAATGTTAAATAGAATATTTATTTAGCTAGGAATTATTATTACAATTAATTTTACACTATCATCAGATGACGCAATATTGCAGAGGGATCGCCGTCGTACATCTTGTATTTACCGTTGGCCTCGGTTTTCTATTTGCGGTTCCAGGGGCTAGAAACATAAAATAGAGGATTAAAAGAGAACTCAATGATGATGATGATGATGCGTGTAAATGTACCTTGTTTCCACAAACATGCAGTCGTCATATGGCAAACGTCCACTTGTTTTCCCCAGGTACAGCAGGCCCAGAGAAATAGTTTTAGCCTCAATCTTTTCGTTAAGATCCTTAACCCTCTCGTACGTCAGCTTATCGCTGATTCGCTTAGGTAGAAATTTAACGTAGTTTTCACCAAAAATAATCACACTTTGACGTTTATCACGGCAAACGACTCTTTTGAACTCTAGTATTTCGACGACCTCTTTGACCCCGTAGTCGCATAATTTCTTGATAGGTTTCAGACCGCCGCTGTTGCCTGAAGGTTTGTTCAATTGTTGTAACAAGTCTATTTTTCTACGTAAAAACAAAGACACACACACATGGTAGAATTTAAATAATAGCTTTTTATTTAAAATTTTATGCGTAAACACGTACACGTTAATAATAAAAAATAATTAGTTTTAACATACCTCTTTTTAATGTTGAAGCAAGCACTACTGAGTAAAAACTAATTAAGTAATAATAATATCACCGGAGCGTTAGAAATAATTATCACCAATCCGCAGCGTCAACAAGAATAAAACTAAAATTAGTGTAGGGTGAAACTCGGTTTTTATAGTCAGCTCAATCTGCAGGAATAAACCTGTATGCCCGGAGACCCAAATGCAGCTGTTCTTAATATCTGCTAAAAGATAATATCTAGATTTATTGCCCTGAGAGAAAGAGCATAATGAAAGGGTTCATCTTCGTTAAATCAGCGGTGTTTTAGCCTGTCAGAGAGACAACCTGTCACTAGAGGCATAACGAGGCTAATAAATTTTGTATAGTTTCCCCTCGATCATTGTATAATACACACTTCAAACATTCACGGCTGCTGTTCTTAGAAATTGCTTGATAGGTGATATCAGAGATTTCCGAGAAATAATGCGTAGTCTAGCGTAACAATATCTCTTCTGTTAATTAACAGTACTGATAAACTCTTTCTAGGTACCTGAGAAAAGAAAAACCATACCAAATAACAGTAATAATAATTTCTATATATATATTTTTTAATGAAACATAGGTAACGAAATTAATTAGCATACAAAATATTATATTAAATAAGTATTAAAGAGATAAAGCTAAGAGGTAAGTATGTGCATGAGTTAAAGTGAAATTTATTTATATACATTATTTTTGTCTTACGTGGGCTAAATGATAAGGTAATAAGAAACGTATGTATACAGAGAGCAATTAATCGTGAACGAGGCTGTACTTTAAGTAATGATCCTATAGAAGTAATTTGTGTCTGTTTGACTAATAAATGAGTTTGTTATGATTTAATTGTTTTATGTTACTTGGAGTGACATTATAAAATTTAGGTCCATAGAAAAACATAGTTTTTTGTAAATGAGTTGATCGAAACAAAAGTAGAGAGACGACGTCATTAGCTACCATTCTGGTTGCATATTTATGCAACGGACTTTGAAAATTGTTATTAAATTTAAACATCCATAGACAAAGATTATAAATAAAAATCTTTTTAAATGGAAGTACATAACTATAAAGTTGAACAGTAGAGTATGTCCATTTTTTTTTAAAAAGATTACTTTAACAATTAAATTTTGCGCAACTTCAAGACCTCTAAGAGTGGTGTCCAATGCACTATCCCATATCACAGTGCAATATCGTAGTATAGACTCCGCCAAGGCATCGTAAGTGAGCAATAAATTTTTTACTTCTAGTATATTTCTGAGGGTATAAAATGTTGGAAGCAGTCTTCTCAGCTTTAACACTACGTGGTCAATATGGAAACTCCATTTTAGGTATTGATCGACCACAACCCCAAGATATCTTATCGATTCAACTTTATTAATTAACGGACAGTTACAGGTGGCACCTCTGCAATCCTTTAATGGATGTATAAGGTTTCTCTACTTGGCTGACCGGCCGAGTTTAAACTAAATGAAACAAATTTTGTTTTAGCAGTATTAAAGCTAAGAAGGCTACAATCCAGCCAATCTAATAGACCAAATTCTGCTTTGTTATATACTTCGTCCCAGTCGTAACCACTAAATACCGCCACAGTGTCATCAGCGTATGAAATTAAGTTTTTTTTTAAATTTCATTTATGTCATATAAAAAATTGATGTAAATTAAAAATAAAACAGGACCTAAAAGCATACGATGTTTACTAAATTAAATGTGAGCTGATTACGAGAAGTCTCAGTACCGTCTACGATTATACCCGAGAACATCCGACGAACTGTATAAATCTCATGACGTATTGAAATATGTAAATCATTGCGCTATGAAGATCTCAGCTTTAAATACGGTGTATTCTGTTCGTGCGTGACAGTTATTTGTCATACGTCATCATGAACACAATAGATCTCTTCGGCAGAGCTATGATGAGCATGACAGATGAAGCAGCGGCTGCAACAAAACGTGGACCGAGAGGTTATGGTTTCAAATTAACACCAGAGGGCAATTTCGATGTTGAGAACCGACGTATAACTAATGTAGGCGCTCCTATCAACGATAACGATCTTGTCACGAAGCGTTCTGTACTAATGTTATCAGATAGAGATAAAGGTGTAATTGATGTTAAGAAGAGAAGACTAGTACATGTTAAAGGACCGATTGACGACCACGATGTTTGCACGAAAAAGTATACCAACGAGCTGGCGGACGATGTTGAAAGAAAATTACTCTCTAAATGTTTGAGACGAAAGGATAAAGGACGGGGATCGTACTATAATGCTAAAAATGGAAGAATTTGTAATATAGGGGAACCTCTAGAGGATAAAGATGTAATCTCTAGGCAGTATTTTAACAAGCGAGCTATGCATACAAACTACATGCTACAACGTAGCCCAAGAACAAAAGTTCAATACATACAACTGCAGACATCTGTGTCTACGATTTTTGTATAAAAGAGAGGTGAAAGTGTAAATCGGCTAAGTATGGCTAGGACCATCACGGTGTATGGTACAGGGAACAGGCTTTCTACGGACCGTATTTATCCACCTATAACACTAGATCACGAGCGTTACGAATACTCACTAGGATTAGTCGGTTTATATACAAGTCACACGATGCGGAATATATACCCAGGCAAAAATAAATTTTATTACGGAGAAAAGGTAATAACTATTGAACCGGGTAGCTACGAATTGGCTGAAATCGTTAACTATATAAAGAATCAAATTAGTGGTGGTCCGGAAGAGGGAGATCTGCTACTACAAATCAAAGCTAACACCAGTACGGGAAAGTGTGAGATTGAATCCGCTACCGAGTTGATCGATTTTACCAAAGCCGATAACATAGGATCCCTACTAGGATTTAAGAAGCGCGTGCTAGAACCAGGTAGTAGACACGTATCAGATCGAATTGTCGATATACTTTCAACTCCTAACATCTTTGTAGACACGAATATTACAGGCGGCTCATATAGAAACAATCAATCAGGTCATACAATCTTCGAATTCGGTGTTTGCGTACCACTTGGTTATCTGATTGAAAAGGAGCCATCGCATGTGATTTACTTTTCCATCACTGTCACCGAGATCGACAACATTACCATTAGACTAGTAGACGCGAGAGGAGAGTTGATAAATCTGTCTGAAGATACTTTCACGAGCATCAGGCTAGAATTTAAACGTGAAAAATGGGAATAAACTTTAGCTATAAAAACATCAGCATATGTCCATCAAAGGTCATTGACCGTCGAACGTCGACCAGTGCGGACCTCCGATTAAAACTAACTAAAGCTCGTCGCCTATCTCTTGAATCTTTAGGCTTTAAAGTACGATAACAGCAGCAGCAGCATGTCAAAACGAAGTAAAATGCATATTAACACCGACACCTTTACCATTAATACATTAAACGTATTTGGGAAACCGCGCGTCGATACAGATATAATAAAAGAGGATTTTTATACCTATCTGCCGTTTACGTTATACGCCAATCATTCCGACACCATTAGAATCAGCATACAAAATTCCGATAACGTTTTAGCTTTGTATGACAGCTACGTACTTGTTAAAGGAAGCATAACGCGTTCAGCAAACAAGCAATTCCTTCCGGTAAACAATTTCGCCTACTTTCTGTTTGATGAAATTCAACTAATATTAGGCGCAAATCAACTCATAGATGTATGTAAACAGCCTGGCATTACAAGTACTATAAAAGGTCTCGTTTCACATGGCGCCGAGGATAGAGCTTTAACCTGTAACGCGTGGAACATTGGGATTACTAACGATAATGATTTGTTACATAACCAGGGGAATAACGTCTTTCGGAATACCGTTACAAGATATCTTTGGATTTGCAGACGATTATGAAAAAGTAATACCTCATATGAGTTGTCAGCTAGTTTTAATTCGCGCCAAGAACGATTTTAATTGCTATAAAAGCGACGCAGGTGATGCAGGTACCGATGTAGATATCAAGATTGATAAGCGTCGAAGTTCCGCATATACTGTTATCAGATAAAAGCAAAGTGAACCTGGTGGAGAGTTTAAGAGATAATTCTTCTATTATCGCTCCGTTTAGACGTTGGGAATTACACGAGTTACCCTCGTTGGGAACAAACTCCAATGATCTAGAGAAACCACGCTGGGTCTTTGTAGTTTTACAAGACGAGCGTCAGTTGGGTATAAGAACGGGTAACCCGACTACATTTACTCATTCGAACTTAGTCGACGTGAAGTTGTATTTACATTCGCAAGTGTTCCTACATCAACGTTTAAATCTCGATTTCGACCGTAAGGACTACATTCCGGCGTATCTGAATTATATTCGTTTTCGTGAGAACTACTATGACGGTATAGGTAGAGGTGCGGCTGAGAGCTGTTTACTCAGCTACAGATCGTTTGAAACGTATCCAGTTTTTGTTATTGACTGTTCAAGACAGGTAGAGAACTTTAAGGATTCCACTGTCGATATTAGACTAGAGCTCGAGTGTTCTGCCGCATTTACGAACACAACTAAGGCGTATTGTTTGATCCTTCACGACGCATTAATCGAGTATAATCCGTTTAACGAAACTGTGACTAGACACGTACGCATACCATAATGAAGGTTGTTAAACAAAATAAGTCACTAAACATATGTAAGCTAGACGAATGTAACACATCACAACGATCAAGGACCAATCCCAGAACAGTAAACGTAACGGTTACCTCTATCCAATGTTGTTTCATTTACTAGCATTAGGATGAAGGAAGAGAGCAAGAAGGAGAGAGTGAGAAGGAGAGAGTGAGAAGGAGAGAGCGAGAAGGAGAGAGTGAGAGAGCGAAAGAGGAGGCTCTTTAATGCGACCTCTAATAGCATCAGTACATAGGTAATACAGATTTCTTCATGACTCCGTCTAGTAGTAGTACATACGTCGTCGATAATACAGATTTCTTCATGACGCCCTCTAGTAGTAGTACACAATCTGCCGGTAATACAGATCCCTTCATGACGCCCTCTATTAACAACTAGCAGAACGTCCGTAATCGGTTAGAGCGTGAAGGAAATAATTAAACACTAGCGCCCTCTGTTTTTTCCTAACAACACTAACACCATTTAGCCGAGCGCCGAACCAAATACCGGTAATATACAAGGCCGGTAATACAGATTCCGTACTTCGAGACAAAAATCCCTAGATTAGAAAGAGATCGACATAAAAAGGCCCCATATTCGACGTAAAACGACACTGGCCCCATCTGTTTTTCCTCTAGCAACGACGCTACCATTTAGCCAAGTGACGAACCAAATGGCGATAATACAGAATGTCGGTAATACAGATTCCGTACTTAACCACCTAGAGAGAGAGACAGACAAAAAGTCACCAGATTAGAGAGAGACAGAAAATCTAGGGTCCCTAGAACTGTCTGCCTCAAGTATCGCAATACCTACTTACATATTATAGAGCGCCTAGCACCACTATACATAGTATAGACAGGTGACGTATAGTATATAGTGCTTGTAGCTAGCCAGGTTCAGAAAATTTACAAAATTGACAGAATTTGAATTAAATTTAAATCGAATATAGTGTATTCTAGTATTATTGGGTAACGATTGCAATCGTGCATATTAGCCAATCGAAAAGATATCTAAAAATTGGAATTTATAAACGCAAGAAACAAGAAATGATAACACACAACATTAACTAAACATGTAATTGATAACTCACACACATTTATTTTGGTAAGAAGTATTGTGAAATTATTAAAAAACGAATCACAAAAGAATTGACTCATATAATTAGGAACAAGAATTCAGTTGAAGAACGTAGTGAGTGACATTGAAAATTTGAGCAGAATTTATCATAATCTTTTGCAATAGTAAACATTCGCAATTATCAGAAGGTAGATAGATATATTCCTTTAATTAAATTATATCTCCATTTACACTTTCCCAAACCTACGTTTTAATTAATATATAAAATCATTTTCAAAAATTTTTATAAAAACAAAAACAGAATGAACGCAGTAGTGCGAATATAAATTGAGCAGCTGTTAAGTACACCCACTTACATAGAATTTTCGCTTTAAAATTTTTGATTAAAAAAAATCCTTTCCCTTTTATAGTTTTGACAAGTATTTTACTGGACAGTGAAATGGGTGTGTTATTGATTTTGTCTTTAGTATTAACAGATGTGTAAATCGTCCGATTATTAAATTAAAACAATACGAAATACAAATAGATCATAGATGGCTGAATGGTTTATGTTTATAACATACAGAATTACGCTTGTAACACTGATAACCTAATTGGTAAGTCATTAACTTTGGATCCAAGTCCAAGAAGTGAAGCAAAGCCCACTTATATAAAAACTAATCCTGATTTTAGTAATATACATATTTTAGGTTATCTTTGTCACTAACTTACAACTAGGGTTAACTTCTAATAGGAGTGGTACTACTGTGAAATGATTTTTTTTTAAATACTGAAAATTATTGGTAAATGTTTCTTAGAGCTGTTTTACACATAGGAGAATTTATGCGAAATTTTTAATTAAAACTTTGCCGAAAATCTTTGTAATGAATTTGCGAAGAATATTTTGGTCTGAATATTTTTACACATCCACTAAAATATAACACAAATTATCCTCAAATTTATGGTCATACGCACGGGTGTTTGCGAAGCGGCTGGGGTTTATTTAAACAAGAAAGACGTCGTATAAAAATAGTTGGTGTATTCAGAAAAACTTTGTTGACTATCCATTGTAATAAAAATATTGTTGATAAATATGTGTGATATTTTCATGCCATTTGTTTTAAACCCAGAGATACATTAAATATGAATTATAAAATAAAGCTGTACTAGTCTCTAATTACTACAAGATTTTTTTAATTAACAACATTTCCAAAAGAATTTGATATTAGACGAGTCCCATATTTAAAATTCATTCGCTAATTAATTAGTTAATTTAAATTAACTAACTAATTATAACAAATACTATTAGTTAAGTTAGATAATACTTTTATTGTCCAATACCTCCAATACTTTTATAATTGTATAAAAATTAATTTAAAACAAAGTACTCGTATTTAGTTATAAAACCGTTTAATATATTTATAATATGTACGACAAACATTTTTAATAAAACAAACTTTTTAGACGTAATTTAGTTAACTGAAACATGTTTCAAAATGGTTATTTAATTTGATTATTTTTACGAACTACTGAACTTTCCTTGCCTCTAGACAAACAACTTTAAACAAATCTCCTCGCACAATTTTATTCAAACAAGTTTATATAAACAAAATTCGACCCTCGAGGGTTTCGACATAACAAACATACCCATAATACACTGTAGGTACTGCAATTACTTCCAAGACAAGAAACAACGTCATCAACAATGTATCTCTAATAGAACATGCAGTAATTGGCTTCAAGTTTAATAATAATTATACTACAGTTGCAGTTATTAAGAGGTATTGGAGAATACTTGGAGAGCTTAGGTGCGTATTAATTTACACCACGCGTAAAGGCGTATACAAGCGATCCCAAAACACACACGTTTTACAGTATATAGAAAATCAGATTTAATTATGCTCTCTGTGATGACATTACTATCATGTTACAAAAGTTAGCAAACTTTGTACAAAGGTGTTTGAACATAGAAGGCCTCTAGGCCATTTACATTATTCACCTGCACCTTTTACTGCCGACACAGGAAACTAAATAGGCCTTTGTGAAGTCTTTGCTTTGGAACGATGTGCTGTGTGTAAATATTAGTTTTTCTTCTGTTTTAATTAGTATAAAAAATAAAAGCTTTGCACCTTTTCGGACAACCATTTATTGTGGACCTTTCATACGATATGAAAGAATAAAGCAAAGATGTGTAAAAGATTGGATACCTTTTGAGTTTTGTCATCTGCATTTATTATATTCTAAATCTTTCTTGTGTTTTTTTGGGATTAATTTCCCCTAAATTTATAAATTTGGCACAAATTAAAATAAAATTGAATATATTATTTAAAATGTTGAGGTGTAAACAGCGTAACATAAAAATTATCCAAATATTAGAATAAGATAAGATTAGAATATGTTTGGAAAACATTATTCATTTGCTAAATTACGTCAAATTCAAAACTTAGTCCTATAAAAATAATTGTAAACTAAAATAAACTGTCTTTTATGCTCTAATTTTAATCTGTAAACTGTAAACAGCCGATTAGTTAGGCAGTTCCGCCACTGGAAGACAAGTGCATTAGAGGGTACACAGTAAAGTGCCTCTATTTCATGAATTGTAGTAAAGTTGTTTTTGTGGTTGTTTTATATAATTAAATGTAATGATTTAGCTGAATTTTAATCGCGTTGTTTGGAAGATTATTTTTGAATTAATGGTAATTCATTTGTCTGGACCTGTATTAATGGTGTACTAAAAAATCATCTTACAATTTGGAAGGTAAGATATAACAGATTAGATAACAAATATAAAAAATTTTACCCTGAAGTTCTGTTCTACATCTAGGACGTTGTTTTTAAAATCGTCTCCTCGAGTTAATTTGTAATCGGGTCGGGTTGAAAGTGGATTGCCCTAGTGTTCATCTTGGAATGCTGAATTAAAAGTCTAGAGGACTTGAAAATCTTTATTTAACAGCGAGTAACAGTAATTGGTTTTTAGTAATTATGCTAGCTGTTATTGTAATTGTTTCCTGAACAATAAAGACGTAAGTGACTAGCAGTCCTAAATATATCAACTTTTATTGTGCAAAGGAATTTAAAACAATTTAGGCGGTTTGCAAAAAATACAAAATCGATATTTATAAAAAAAGGAAATTAATCTAACATCATAAAATTCAAGGTGGATGTGTTTAATTGCTAAGTAAGTAAGCTTTAAGTGTAGTTTTATTTGCAGTAATACAATTTACATGTATAAATAATCTAGATTAACCTTTGTAATACTCCTAGTGCTGCAAAATTTCATTCTGTTCTGAAACTGTTAAAAATTGAATATTAGTAAACTAAGTTTTACCTTTACGTTAATACATTCGAAGGCTTTTCAAACGTTTTTTACTTGTTTATACAATCTGTTTATTTGGAACATATTATTATTATTACCCATCAAACAACACTTGAGGAAACCGATTTAATTCTTGATTTATTCTACTGTTTTCTTCTGTGAAATAAAGGTATTAAAAATTGTTTTTGTGTTTTCTATTAGCGCGTTGTTTAAAAGTATGCTGTTATTGCTTGTGAAGGTTTCTTTGCTTTAACACGGAATCAACCGTTTGAACTTGTGTTCCTATGTTGCTGAAACTTAACAATAAATTATTCAAATTTGTCTTCAAAGTGCCGCTCACAAGTTTTTCGTGTCCACGCCAAATTTTAAATTTTAATGAGAACATGTCTCTTGCCTACTTTGAATAGCTCAACCGTGGTTATCAACTGTCTTTTATGTTCAATTGTAGAGTTTTGCAACCGCAAGTAATAGAGAAGATAAGTGAGCTCAAAACTCGTGCCTACTATCTATCGTATAATAAATCCTTTTGTGCAGGTGTCAGCCTAAACGATATCCTCAACTCAAGACGAAAAGTTGACGCAAAAAGGGATGCCAAGTTATTGGAATAAAAAAAGAGTTCGTACCAAAACCCACAAGAGCGTACAGTTCAAGCTCAAGAATGCAACAACAAAAAATCTAAAGAAGGTGATGGTAGAATTAGTAACTAGCGAAGTGAAGGCAAACGAAAGCCGTTTTGCAGCATGCATTGTGAATTCTGATAATAACTCTCAAAGGTTGTCGTTGTATCTAGTGAAGATAAAAACGACAACGGGAAACGGATAAGCAATTATCTACCTGAAGTAGGTAACAAGATGAAGGCATTAGATAAAATACCAAAGAATGATTTGGAAATCGACAAGCGTTCCAGTTCTAGTAGAGGGCGGGGTAAAGAATTTTGAAAAAATCCGAGATTTCGACAGAACGCGTGCTGAAGCTTTAGTGGGATCCTAGCATTGATTAAATCATCGTCAAGTTGAATCTGTACAAATCGAAGAAAAATTACTGCAGATATGACTCAGTAAGCGTAAAATGTGCAGTCTTGCAATGTTACTTTTAGATCTCCTCGGCATGATCTTTAGAATGAAAGCAATGATGGTTTGGCAGATCTGGAAAAGTTATTTTGGATGAGAGGACGATATTCCAGACTCTTGACTTTGAAAACCTTTCAGTAGCAGACAAGACTGAGCTGCATACGTTTGTAGACGCGAGGAAGGAAGCTTTTACTGCCGTCTTCTTATTACGTGTAGTTTTTAAACACTGACAAGCAATCTATTCGGTCAAAGGAGGTAAAATCCACCTAGTATACAGGAGAATTTCATTGTTAAAGTTAAATTATTCTCCATTAAAAACCAAAAAATAGTATATACAGGGTAAGGATTTTAAAGAGTTAGACGGCATTATCTCAAAAACGACTTCGAATATCTGAATGCAATTCGGAACAGGCAATTGGTAGGAGGGGGAACATAATTTGATGTAGCTTTTAAATTCTTATCTCCTCCCATTTTTAAGGGGGTAGGGGATAACTTCAGACAAAATTATTTGCTCTACTGGTTACATAAATATTATTAGGTTAGAAATAAAAAATAATAATTTGCCATTTCATTTCAATTTATTTAACGTCTATCATGTTTCAGAAGGTGTTTAAACTGCTCCCCTTCAACTTCTACACATAGCCCAGTCGGCAGACAGAAAAATAGGGGTCCAAAATGCATCAAATTCCAGCAGTAATTTTATTATTCGAATTTGTTAGTGGGTCGATTCTGAATATAAAATCAAGTTGTCGCAGAGGAGGGGGCGGAGGCGGATATGCTTCAGCTGCCATCTTGATAAACGTTTTTGCAAATATCTCGAGAACGGCTGGTCCTTTTTGTAAAAAAATAAATTATCTATCTTTCTTATTTAAACAATTCCTTTTAAAATTAATGTCTAAGAGCTAGTAGTAGTAGTAGAGTACTCGTAAACACTGCAAAGTTTTTACTTATCAGTTTTTGTTAAATAATGCACAAACGGCTGACATTTCATTGATAAAGTGAAGACTTTCTGCAGAAAACGTGTCTTATATTTTCTTCATAAGACCAGTCGTTCTAGAGATCTTGCAAAAACGCGTTTACCAATGGAGACTGAAGCATAACCGCCCCTTCTCCCGCCCCGATCCACTAACAAATTCCAATAATAAAATTGCTATTAAAAGTTGATGTAGAAAACACCTCTGCCGATTGGGCTAAAACTTTTCCACCGCTTTCTTAAATTACTTTCGTACTCAGTGTAACATTTCAGGTGTCCCTTAGTTGGCAAGCGTGATTTATGCAAGATATGATTTATCATATTTTCTTCTGTGGTGGGTACAGTCGCCATAACTTTTTCTTTTATAAATCACCACTGGAAAAAATCAAGAGGGTCAAATCGAGTGATTGAAACCAGTTTACTGGGCTGCTCAACCATCGACCGTCTTGCATAATGAGGTGGTGCCTCATCCTGCTGAAACCACATATGTTTAATCATCAGGGCAACTCATTTCTTAAGAAATTTGCATACATTTAAAGGCCTTACAAAACTTTTTTAAATACTTTTATTTTAATAATCATCAAAATGCCCCCCCTCCTACCAATTAGCGAATTGCATCGAGATAGTCAGTTTCAAGTCGTTTTTGAGATATTGCCGTGTAACACTTTAAAATGGATAAAACTCTTTGACGCAGTAGATGGATTTTAACTGCCTTGACTAAAAATTTAACCACCTGGTATACCAGTGTTACGATCCTGTCCTTGTTTTTATGACCATGAGCAGTTAAATTTTCAGTTAGCATTCTTTTGTAATAAGAAATATACACCCAACTTTCCAGTTAGAGTAAACTACAGACGGTTAGACCGCACTGTGGGGCGAAAGATAGGCAAGCCCTATAATGAAGTAAAATAAATAGTTTTTACCGATTTTTATTGTTCAAATGTACTTTTTAAGTTTTAGGAATTGATATAACAATGTTAGAGCATTATTTATTAAGTGCAATTAATAGTTATATATTAATATTATGGTGTTATGCTTCATATTAGTTAGGGGATGGTTATCTATTTTCTTCATTATACCTGCAGCTTATTTGAAAAAGTGAGAGAATTTATGTTATTCCAGCAAAGGTATTCTAAAATATCCATTGTAATCTTTTTAGAAGTATATGAGAAGACGTTTTGAAATTAATAAGGGTGATATGAATTTTTCAAGGTACGTAATTCAATTTTCAATCACTTCGCCATTAATTTTATATTACAATGAGAGATTTGAATATTTAAGAAAGAACTTAGAAAATATTTTTTAGTCAGTATTTTTTAAAGGAATTACTGTCCCTTAAGAAATAAAACAGTACTTGTAACTTTTTACAATAATTGCCAATATTTCATTCATAAATAGTCTCCATTTTACTAAAAGCTTTCAATCATGCAGTTTGTTATGATGCTTTCAGCTTTGTTAAATTTTTATTGCAGTTATTAGAAAACCCCATTCTGCGTAGGTAGGGATCATGGTAAAACCTAAATAAAACCAACTTCTTAAGGGGTGGTATTTAGTTGTTTCTAACAGTTGAGATATAAGGTGCAAAAACACAACGTTGCATCATCAACAACTATTCATGGAGTAATACGAACAATACCGGTTAATATTTCTTGCAGTGCCTACAATAACGGCTTTTAACTTTTTAAGTTGGATCGAGTTGGATATGGTTTTTGTATGAAAATAACCAGGAAGCTTTGGCTATTTCGTCGACATAAATGTTAAAGCGCGACTATGCGGGCGTTTTTATAGCAAAATTTGAATTTTAGCAAAATAAAAGCGCTTACAATTTAGGATTTTTTTAATTAAAAGCTATAACACATTTTCATGTTTTTTTAAGTTGTGTAGCTACAAATACTATGTCTCTTTTTCATTTTTAATTTTGGTATCAATAAGTTCTATACAACAAAAGTAATTTAATTTTAAATCTCAGCCTGGAAATGTCGAGAAATTGTTAGTTCATAGTAGTGACAACTTTAAGCATTAAAATCTTCATCAATAACAAAGATTTTCAAATTTTGCCACCGGTTCTAGATGCCCTGAACATTTTATAATCAAACGCCAATATGTTTTTTATTCTTTACACAAGTTGGATTTTTACCTCATTGCGCAGTTTTTGTTAAGGCTCGCCCCACAGTGGACCGGTTAGACGCGAAGTCAATTGGAGACAGGGGTTTTAGAACCGAAAAAGTCCTCCTTAGCTCCTTCTGCTTAGCTTACACTTTTAGCTGCACTAGCTTCCAATTTTTCCAACGCTGCTTGATTCTACCAATAGCTTCAAATTCGTGTAAGATAATTATTAAATTTAAACCCCTATTAAAACAATCTTATTCATTAACAAAGCAATAAAATTGATGAACACTAATAATATAAAACTGAAAATGTAAATAGTAAAAATTAAATTAATGGTTGCAGAATATTACACTATAAATGTATGAATTATTTATTAAACGTAATCAATTTTGTAACATGAATTATCAATAGGTTCAACAAGAGTATCTACTAATCATTGTTATTAAAGCTATTGATTTTTCATTAATTCATCAAGAGCAACTGACGTTTGTCCGTATTCATCTGATGATGGGCAGCAAACAATCACGGTAATATATTAATTTATGCATATACACGAAAATGTTTGTTAACAAATAAACAATAATTATTATTAAATATATTGCTGTATAAAATTTTTATTGTATTTTATTTAACGAATCTTGGTTATTTTATTTTCTGAGAAAATAAATTGAATTTCTTAAAGTAAAAAGACTCCGAGATCCTAAAACTTTTAACATAACCTTTAAGCAATCACACATTTAAATGAAAAATAGAATAGCTTTCCAAGTTAACAAGAAAAAGGAAACGATATAAAAAAGCTCAAAATATATTGCTTGAACCTATCTAAACGCAAACAGATTAATTTGAAATGTATCACAGAACCGCAACTTTATATCTGTGTGTAAAAAGGGACTCGTAAGAATAAATAGAATGGAAAATCAAGGACCGTGTAATTGTGTACATCTTCAGCTGACGGAAACGGAAAACAAATTTCAGTAAAATTGAAAATTTGTATCATTTTTTCTCTTTCTTCCTATCCCTTTAGGCAGCCAAGGAACTTATTTAATACATTATAAAAGCGTTCATTGAGCTTTATAAATTAAAACAAATTATAATTTCAGATTCTTTAACGAATGAAAATTATCCAAGCCGTGTATTTATATACAGAATACCAGTGTCGTCGTCTACATTACAGCAGACGTCGTTATTTGCTTTTAGCTTTTAGGTTTTAGGTTTTAGGTTTTGTTGTTTGATATGTATAATTAGGTGTTTCGAAGATAATAAATATTTCCGCGTTTTTAATGAAGCCTTTTACTTTGTTGTTTTCTCTAAAGAGATTGCCTAACGGATTACATAAAATAAGTTGTTGGAATTTGAAATTAAATACTAATTTGACAATTGGTGTACAAGAACGCACGGATTCAGGAATACTGAGGTCATTGATCTAATACGATGTAACGAACTAATTTTTATAATGATGATTCAAGGTTGAACCTTTATATTGAATTTTTCTTTGCCCTAGCAAAATTGCATAGAACATTTTACCCCCTTGGGTATGAAATACATGCCTGCGTTCGTATTATTAATCGCAGCAGGTTTAATGCATCAAAATTATTCTCTTAGGAAGGTGTACTTAAAATTATGATGGTAAAAAGATTATAAACATTATCCTATTACACCTCTTTTTAGATCCACTTCGAATACTGTTGCTAAATTAATAATTCTTCCCTTTTGGTAAAATTCAAATTTTAAAACGACGTCTTCTAAACTCTTACGAAGATATAAAATTTCAATCTTCCATGTATGGGGTTAATTCTTTTCTAGGTCTTTCATTGGAGTTTAAATCATAATTAAGGGTGCTTTACGTTACGCTTGGGCTGATTTTTGAATTAAGCCTGAAACTAAACTGAATTGAGGGATTGTCAAAGATACGTCACATCCGCTATCGTGAACTTGGACCATCTAGAAGCCGGAACGGGATTGTTGGTGTTGTTCTCATTTTGACAGCCAGGTATACCCTTTGTAGTGGTAAATGCTAGTTTTTGATGAATATATCTCCTTATATTGGAGATCTTATGGAAATAAATGACGCACTATGGAAATCAACTCTCCCTTTATGTTTTAAGATTGTGCAATAAACACGTTTTTGATACAGCACTACAACCAGATAATTTTCGTTGTTTACTTTCATTAACGAAATTATAAAAACTTTTATTCCCCCTAATAAAATGAGGTTATATTTTCTTTAAGGATTTTTCTGCATGGTTTGCTCGAACATTCTTTTCAAATTTTCCTCAGATTTGGAATCTGAAATTTACTAGATTATACATACGTGTAGGATTCTTCATATTATGACTATACTCGAAAACCCATCATTTTTTAAGCTAAATTATCAGATGCGTTTGAAAACGTTATCGACAACTTAAAAGTTTAACAAAAGAAAATCTAAAAGTAAAATTTAACAAGCAAATAATAATTTTTTTAACAACTACAAGCATTTTGATTATAAAGTCCATTAAAGTTTAAACAAATTAATAATAATTAAAACCATCTTATTGCAACAATTTCGAAAGCAACAATTTTCGTTAAATTAAGGAGTAATTATTGTTTTTAACAATTTCAGCTTCTTTACTGTAGTATACTGTAGTATTTCTTCCTTTTCACCTTTGGAAGTAAATCATTATTGATAAGTGAACGTATTGTTAAATAAATAAATGATCAGTTTATAAAAGCAGATCTGAGTCTTTACTAATACGAAGGCCTGTCATAAGTAGCTGATGGTCATATTGAATAGAACCGCTATTTTGATATTTTCTATTTTCTTATTAAATAAATAATTAAAACTATTTTGGTTGAATTATTCCACTGTGGTAAAACTTGGATATTGAGGAGACTTATTATTAATGAATTTCTTAAGCTATTGTACCAAATAAGCTGGCGCTCTCTTCCATAGTTCTTCAAAAACAAATCTACCGATGCTTTAGTTTACCCATACAAAAGAGGGACTCCCAAAGGGTCCTTTATATACTAATCTCATTCAATCTATGCCGTGTAGGCTTTCATAAAGAATCTACAACGGCAGATTATATTCTGCACTTAACAAAATAAGGTACTGAACGGTAATTAACACAATAAGAAATTTCTAACCTAACCATTGCAATTTGTGTACGGCGCACAGAGGTTCAAAACTAATATTTGGCGGGATTTTACTAGAAAAAAGTTGTTGAATATTATTATAAGAACCCCACTTTTGCAAAGTTGAGTGCATCAATAAAAACAAATCATAATCTCTTTTCGAAAAAAAAAAACACATTTGGCCGAAGAATAGATAGAAATCTTGTAGTTACATGGCTGTATTTGCAGTACTTAGTTATCGCTTAGTGGTTGAGACATCGCTACAAGTGATTTCATTGTTTTTTATTAAACTGTTTTGTTTTTGGCGCTATGGTGGAGGTAGCTAATAGTATGTACTTTCACTTAACAGTATATTTTAATATTTTCTAGTAAATATTAACACTACAGCGACTTGTTAATCTTAACTCTCAAATTTGTTTGTTAGTGCAAAAAAGTTATTGAGTTTTGTAATAATGATGATAATAATTACAACTACCCATTACCTGTCGAACCAGACCCCAGAATCTATGAAGCTAGTGCGGGAGGGATGGGTGATTATTATTACGCAGGCCCATCGTGCGGCTGCAGCCGACTTACAGATGGAGTGGTTTTTAAACTACGCTTGTATTACAGCTAAGGAAAACTGCAGAAAACCAGATTCGATCCCGGTCCGCCTTGGCGAGAGACTATCCCGCTAGCCGCTACACTACCAAGACTATATAATGTATGTAAGAAATTAAAAAAAGATAAGCAGTATCATTACGCATTAAATTTTTCCGGCAAAAAATAAAGAATAGCTAAACAGAAAAAATTATTTTGAAGAAATTATAACAGCATCGAATATCCCTGGCACTTCTAAACCATCTGAAGACAGTTGCAAAAAATTACAAAAGGGAAAGGTTAGCTCTCTCCTTGCTTCGACAAGTACAAGTGATATATTGTACTTGCCACACAAAATGAGTTTCCAACAGTATGGTAAGGGAGATGCGGCTAAAATTGTAAAGCAAGTGAATAGTATAACAAGAGCATGTTTTTGTTTTTTTTTCTAAAAAATGTATTGAATAAATTTTCATCTATCTAAAAGTAATTTAGTCCCGCTAGATCAGTCATAGGAACCACTGTGCGGCGTAAGGTATAGCAGAATTTGGTAGAAATCTACAGTTTTATTAATAAATAGCCACCTTATAATCAGAAAATTAAAGAATGTTCGTTCTAGTAATTTCATCAGCATGGCTTATGCTTAAGGAAGGGGGAGTTACATAAGTGATAGGTTGATATATAAAATATTTTTGTTTCATTGTAGTATGTATGTTATTAGCCATATTATATTTATGCACTGTTCTTTTTTTTGCAATATTTACATGTCATAGCTTTCGTTATATTCATTTTAGAATTGCATTATATTTGCTTTTCAAATATTTTAATTGTAAAGCGTATTAAATTAATCCTTTTGCAGTATTTAAATGTACTAATTTTAAAGCATAGACTATTGGAACATTAGAAATTTCCGTAAACTTTAAGACTACTTTACATACTTTAGCATCTTATCTGGCACGTGGAAGTTTTGATTCTTTTCGCTGGATGTAAAAACTTTCAAAAACTTGCTGTCTCTATGAACGCCTGTAGAACGCTCAGCGGTCGAGTTCAGGCAAAGAAAGTCATCTGATATTCCAGAATCTATAAAAAGAGTTGTAACTTAGCTAAGCATTAGAACTTGAAGACTAATCGAAGCACCAGACGTCAACAGTAAAAAGTGTAATAATAATGAAACATCTTGCAATATTGTAGTAATAATTTGTCGACTTGCGTGTTTTTGGCAAATTTGTATTTTTAAAATAAAAATACTTTAATAAATCGTAGTTTCCAAATCATTTAAAACAATTTGCCGAAAAGTATTAATATAATAAATATAACCAATAAACAAGTACTAATTTTATTATTGTTTAACTAATACAATAAAGTCTTATAATGCATGACATTTTGTGGAAGACCTACGAAGGTGTTTATGGGACACCGGTTGAAAAACGCTGTAGTAGAGCAGCGTCTGTTTTGTATATAAACAAATTAATTATAAAATTTATAACAATTTCCTGCAATACATGTTTAATTCTTTTTTTAACAATGGAGAACCTCCAACCCGTATGTATACCTATTTCAATCCAGAATACAAACGCCTCGTCGCCATTGTCGCCATCACCAACGTTTGTTATTTGCTTTTACGTTTTGTTGTTTAATGTATAGCATGCCTTCAAAGCTTGGCATAGTTATTTTACATAATAATTATTTTCGCTGTTTCTCTAATGAACAGAACTTTTGCTTTGGTGTAGTATAGCTTTAAAGTAATTAGCAATTGCCTCTATTAAGATTAAATTTAAAGTCAGACAACTCTTCAAGGGTTGAAATACCTGATGTTAACTAAAACATGTTTCACACAAAGGAAGATGCGGGTCCCCAAGATGCACTTTGCAAATGCTCTTTACGTATTCTCATATAAAAGCACAACAAGAGCAGGTAGAAATTCTAATTAACACAGGCATAGATCAAACGTTTATAAGAAAGTTATATGTACACAACGTACTGTAAACCTTCACAAATTAATGCATCGCCGTACGACGTCGCCATCGCTATTAGCTTTCATTTTATAATTATTATTTACAAGAAGAATGAAAGGGGAAAATTGAGTTTCACCGGCGGCGGCGGTGTTCTTATTGTTATTATTAAACAAACAGGAAGAAAAACTAGAATCGTAACTAATGCAATCGGTTAGAAAAGTTTCCTATCATTTTTAACTATTACAGAAAACTTCTGAGACATCGGGAGTTGTTGACTCCGGATTCCGGAGGATATGACCCGAAAACATATACGGGTAAATGGTCCTTTGGTCGAAGTCAACGTGGCGCCAACCAACCACGATTTCGAGATGCAATTTTCACCTATTGCCCTAGATTTGCTTCAGCTATTATTATTATTTACAGCAATTGATACGATAGGTTTGTTCTCTTATAGATCTTTAGTCTTGTTGATGTCGTGTCGTAATCGTAAAAAAAGTTATTTTATCGATCCTTTAATTTTATATTTTGAGGGTTTTTATAACTGTTTTATGTTTTTATTTATAGGCGATTTACGAATCATAAACAACAAAGAGGTAAAAGAAATGTTCGGCGAGGTGTTTAAATTGAAAACTAATCCTGAATGGAAATATTTACAAAGAAAACCTTCAGTTTTTCTGGCCTTTTATTGATTAGTTAAGATTTCTAATTGAAGTAACTCAGGAGAGGATACAAAAAGCTGCTTTACACAAAAGGATATTAAATTTATTAGACGTCTGTTAAATGAAAAGAACTATGGTCCAGTAAGTCTGAAAGTAGAATAGAGAACAAAAAGGGCAAATGATATTAAAATACAACAAAAGGACATTAAATCGTCTCTAGGTCTTCTTTAATAGGACCATGCTTTGAAAAGATCCCCTTTTATTAATTTATTTATGTACGACACTATTTTATAAATAATCTCAAAAAGACGGAAATAGAGCGTGATCGTTTTGTTTGTGGAATAGATTTTCAAGTAAAATTTTACATGAACGGGTTTCAGGTTGTCGTAGTACTAGTACACCACTCTTTTCATCGTGGAAAGCTACACTGGAAGTTTAAAATGATATACTTGTAAAGAGAGCACAGTTTTGTTAAAAAAAGGTTACTTCCAAACAGTGTAAAATACTCTTACTGTTTTGTATTAAGTGGAGTTACTAGATCTAAATTCACGACGATTTCCTATATGTAAATAAACAGTAAAGTTAAGTAACGAAATATTTGGCAATAATATAAATGCACGATCAACGTGATTCTGGATTTGCCACTTCGTTGTGGTTTTTAAAACAATAAAATGTATGCGCAGACAAAATATGATTTACATAAAGATGACAACAAACAAAACATACATAACTTACAACTTGCATACCTTATTATAAAATAATGCACCGGCTAAATGTATTGCAGTAGGAAAAGCTTTACTTTCCACAGAATTGAGACTCTCTCAGGCGGGCCGCTTTAAAGGTTTACTAAATTCTTATTAATTATGAAAATAATCACACAATTTATATATTTTTTAACACAAAACAACGAAGCAACAAAAAAGAATTTAACGGATACCAAAAGAATTATTTTTCTTTTAGGTGAATTAAAAAAGTGAAATTTCTCTTATTTATGAACTTTATAAATAAATAAATTAGATTTTCGGAAAATCTAAATACAATATTCTATCTTTTTAAATTCTCTAGTTAAATATAATTTATCCCAAAGTTAATTGGTTAGTTAAGTTTCCTTTATTCGGAGATTCATAATTAAAAAATCAGTTAATTTCAATTATAATAAACTATAAAAAATAATTTTTTAAAGATTATAAATTGTTTATATATTTTTTATTTTAGTATCATATTTTTCTTAAACTAATAAACAAAATAAGTAAAATGAAAAAATTACGTTTCTATTTTAATTATTATAAGTCTGTAATAATTTAAATCCATGAAAATGCTTATATGATTATTTTCTTATAAAAATTGGCGCCACAAGATTACCAACTTTATTTTCCAAATTCCCTTGTATTAGTTACTTGCTTTCAGTGATGTTTGATGTGTGATTGAAGTCAACAAACATGTACCATTGATGTATAGTTAAATCCATATAAAACAGGTTTTACAAATACGAATTCCAAATCCAGATAGTTTTTATAAATCAATAGCAAGTAAAATACTTGTATCAAATGCAATTCTATATACTATTAAATAAAATTTCTATAAATTTTACCTGTTAACACAAATCTATCGAAGATCTAATTAAAAACTCGTTTAAATTTTGGCACTTGTTAATTACATACTTTATTTTATAAACTTTAAATTATTTCACTTTAACGTTTGCTCACGCTCCCTTTGCATGGTGGAAAAAAGAAGAGAATTTATTTAAAAAAATAGCCATCGTTTTATATGTTTTGACCAAAACAAATAAATTATTTGAAGGAAATTTATAAAACAGAACAATCTTGACATATTATTACTTAACTCTATTATTATTTATAATTTTTTTATTAATACAAAAAATAATTAGATAAACATATAGAAAATAAAATTCTGAATTTAATGGTATACAACACTTGGGCCAACAAAAACAGTTAACCTTTCAAAATTAATCTTCTAATTACTTAATGGCTTAATCATCTAATACCACCTTACACACATTCTCCTTCTTTAACACATAATCTTTTTTCACAGAGTAAGCATTACATCATTAATAACATTATTTGAATGTTTTTAGATGCCAAAAACTTTGGCTTACAAGCCCTTTCAAATGAACGTTCGAAAAGCGCAGCTCAACAATATGTTTTTATGTGCTACTATCAACAACATTTAGCCTTTACATAAAAACACATACTGTCAGTCTACAAATCCCCTCAAAAACAAGCTAACAAACAGTTTTAAAATTAGGAAATACATCAAAACTGCAATCTGAAGATATATCCTTAATATGGAAACAAAATTTCAACTAAAACTCCACAAGGTAAGTTGCTGCTTATAAACAGAATCAAATCTAAATAAATTGAAAAGAAATGTCACAACGGCAACTAAATCGTCTAGTTATAAGAAGTACCATCTAAATACTATGAAAAACTAGATTTCTTTATATCCTTTATCTGTTTAAAGAGTTTTAGTGTGAATGTTAAAGTTAATTAAAATTCATTAATTGGAAAGTGCGTTTATACAACCATTCAATCAGGTAAAGTAAAAATTGCATATATTGCTTATTAAATATTTTTGTGTGGGTGAATTCTATCTTACCAAATCAAATATCAACAGCCACGAACCTCTGTCGCTTCTCCTACTGACTATTGACGAATAAGTCACATTTTGACTTGTTTAAGTGACTTGTTAATTAAAGTCTAATCAATTTAAAAACATTTAAGAGTTATGTTTAATTAAATCAATATACACATTTACCTATTTCGTTATTTAGGTTTCGTACTGTTCTTGATACCTAACCTCCTTTCAAAAGGAACACTCCGTAATAAAAACTCAAATAGAAAGAATTAAGAAGGCCCTGAAATAATAATTTCTATACGTTAATTTACCGCGAAACGCTTAAAAGAATGAAATACTACTTACAAAGTTGTTGGTCGCCCTAGTAGGATATTTCCATGCTATTTGCGACTGGTCTACAAATCTCTTTCTCATATAAAAGAAAGAAAAAGCCATTTCATATTTTAAAACTATTAATTAATTTTGTACCATTGGATCCTTAAAGGCCGTTTTCAAAGGACATCGAGATTTTTCGAACGAATGTAGGTTCATAGCACACAGGGATTTTATATCTCTTTTAATTCATCACACAAAAGAGAAAATCTCGAAAACCGCAGTAACAGAAAAACAATGTTTTTATAAAAATGTATACGCCAGTTTCACCCAACAACATTCAATCAAATAGGGGGTTACTATACTATTTAATTAATTGAACCAAAAAGGCTTGTAAATGCGTTTTAAAATAGGCAAATGGGAATTAAAAATTATTAACCATTCAATAGAACAACACAATCTGAGATATCCAAAGACACAATAATTGAAAACAAATAATAATAATTAAACGGGATACCCTATGGCGTGATGATAACAAGAATATCAACAACATGGTTTGTTTATATTTGCGATTCTACAAAGGTAAATACTGCATAGTAG
Source organism: Agrypnus murinus (assembly GCA_929113105.1). Lineage (NCBI taxonomy): Eukaryota > Metazoa > Arthropoda > Insecta > Coleoptera > Elateridae > Agrypnus > Agrypnus murinus. The sequence continues at coordinate 170,430,354 of OV816026.1, read as the reverse complement.
ATTAACAGCCTACCTTGTAAAATGTATTTTTATACGAAAATTTGTACTACAATTGTAATATTTTATAAAGAACTTTAACTCATGACAAGATTAACTTAGTTAAGTAAGGCTAAGTTAATAGCTTACTAAATTAATAGGCGACTTTATAAACTCATTTAGTCAGTAAATATTTTTCAAAATAAAGATGCAAATAAAATTCTTGAGTTTTAAATCTTTCATCTGGTCACGTGGCAACGGGTAGTTATATCTCAATGCATTGTTATTAATGACGCATATTTGCCTATGTTCTTTCAACTGCCAAAATTTACTAAAAGGTTAGTTGAAAAATATTACAGACTTGTGACGTCACATCGTGACGTCCTAGACATTTTTCTTTTTAGTTACTGGCTATAAATTCGGTAGCCGGTAGTTCCACCCCATTAAAGTAAACCAATAAGAACTAGTAACTACCGACAACGAAAGTTGTTACCGGTATTGGCTACGTAATAGTGTGCTTTGCGTAATAGTAATCTTTAGCGAAGATAAAGGCATTCAAATTAAAAAAAAATCAGTTTCAACGTGTTACTTTGCTGATAATAATCGGTTTCTAGCGTGTAAATGTTTTCTTCAAGAATTTATTTTAATTCTTAGTAGACATTACCGCATAATATTTTTTAAAGATGCTTCAAGCGGTATATAAAAGTTTTAAAAGTTTTCTAGCAAGGTAGTGTATATTATACTTGAATTTTCTATTAATATGAATAAATTATAAATTTTATTTAGATCAGGGAAAAGTATGTAATCTATTAACCCTTGTTTGTTGAAAACCAAAAAGATAACTAAACTTTAGAACTCGTTATTGTTCTGATTTCATAGGTACTGCTCTTTGGCATTTTTAACAGTTACAGTAGGCGTGTCAATAGTAATCGTAGAAATTATTGTTCATAGACTCACTTTTTTCTTATTTTACTCTTCATTTGAATACATTTCCTAAAAACTTTAATTTTTTTAAACGAAGTTGAACTCACAAACTGCTTAAAACACAAATACACAGATTTTGAAGTATCGCATTAAAAGGTTCTTTGAGAAATCGTTTATATTAAAATATTTTACCCATGAAACCTCACAATAAGTAAGCAGGTCATATTTGCAGTGAAAACGAAATATAAATAGGAATATAAAATATTACAGATAGAAAATAAAAAGAAATAATAATTTCTAAAGCAACTATAAATCGATTCCTTCGTAAGTCTTTATTTGTTTTGCTTACTGAAGACTTTAAACATCAATTTTTAGGATTCATAAAGATTTCAGCCTTTTGGGTTGCCAGCTCGATGGTAGCTCTAAAATCCCGACGATTGTTTATTACTGAAAACCAAAATTAAAATCATCTAACAGGGTCAAAAACCTTCACCTAGAAAAAGGTCTTTTATTGGTTCTCAACTATGGTTTTGACGATGTACGACTTATCCTGTTGTTTTGTATATGTTTATTCTACTGCTGTAATTAATATCATTATATTGCTAGCAGTTGCATCATTGTATAAAATGTATAAATTATTAGTGCCCAAGGTCCTACTCGCAGAAATTCTACGATCATCATGCTCTCTTGTACGTAAAAGATGTTTCTAATCAAATTTTTATTTTGTGGAGACTAACACTATAGATTAACAAATCAGCATGTTCGATTCCTTGTATGCGCTATTATTAATAAATCCTTTTTATGAGACTATATTAGATAGGAAACTACCCGCATTTTCATAAATAACTATTTGTATAATTTCGAATTCCTTCGTTTTAATTCTATACAAGCTATTAACATTTTATTATAAATTTTTTTTAGTAAAATTTAAGAACCTATTTATATCGCCCCTTAAGTACTTAAAAAGTGTACTAAAACGTAGCAGGTTTGATAATACCATGTAAAATAATCTTCTACTCATGTCGCTTCATGATAGATAAACATGTCATTAAAATCGATGCGTCAGATGGCGCAAAATTCCATTTTTCAAACCATCTTCCAATCCCTTTGACTTTCGCAAAGTCAATTCGAAGGGTTCCGCTGGAAGATGTAATCTTTTATTACTAGTTGTTTTGGTTGAAGGACCATTCCATTTTGTAAATTGGAAAGAAAGTTGGTTGTTGTGGTTGTTTTATTGCTAGATGTAACGGTTTAGTTGAATTTTAAGTCATTGTGATGATTAAATATTATTCAAAAGTACAAATTGACAAATTGATGGAGTCTTCTTTGTTGACACCTACTTTTAAGCGAATGGTGATAAAAAATTTCTGCTGCAATCCGGAACGTACGGAATGTGTGTAGTTATTCATCTACTTTTCACGTTTAAGCAATTTTTAGACAATCTTTATTTATGTAATAATTTATTTATTAAAGATTTTCCCCTTAGCTTTTGTTTTACCACCGAGCACAATCTTTCGAAATCTCCCTTGGAATATTTCGTCAATCGTAATTGAATAGTTTGCAATTGGATTAACCTGTTTTTACCTTGGAGATGGATGGAAAGAAAATCTAAAGGGATCTAAAATCAGAACTGAAGATGTGAACCAAATTTGAGGTGGCTTGAGCAACGATAGACGTTCAAGCTTTTATTATTATTTGAAGAGTCGTAAGTGATAGTCTTTAAGTTGTTTCAACCTTTATTGTTTGAAGAAATTTAACATAGTTAGTAAGAAAAGAGAAATAATTTAGTACAGAAAATTCAAAATAGTGTATTAGCTACAAGGTAAATCTTAACTGTAAGTTTATTTCCAGTAAAATACTAAATAATTTACCTTAATCCTTTATAACACTCAGAGTGAAACCAAATTAAATTTATTGAATGCAATACATTTAGTTAGGAAATCGATAAGAGTTAAAAATTAGTAAACTACCTTAGAGATAAAACATTCGAAAGCATTCTAAACATTGTTTATTTAATCTATTTACTTGGAAAATAATATTTTATTATTCTGTCTCTCTCTCTCATCTCATCGACAGTATTTGAATAAACTGTTTTAATGGTTGTTTTGTTGTATTATCTTTGTATGGTTTAATTTATTAACGTGTTGTTTAATATGTGTTACCAAGAAAACGATATTGTGAAAGATTACAACGATAAGAAAAAGATAGTTCATTTCGAATCAGCCAACCTTTCAATTTTCCCATGCCCAAAAAGAATTGAACTTGAAATGAATGAAAACTTGTCTCTGGTCAACTACGACTCTCAGTCATGGTAAACAACCTTGAGTATAATGTAATTATTGAACATTGATGCTCAGTTGTGGGGAATAAATTTTGTACATCACACACTACGCTAATAAACTTAAAAAATAATCTTTAGCAGTAGGTGGCCCAAGATAATTCAATTTAAATTAGTAATAAACATAATGCAAGATTTACAATGTGTCCCCATTAAGAAACTTGGACAACCTTTTAATTCATAGTTTTCTTACCATAGTTGATATAACGGGTGATTATAAACCCTCGACATCTCAGTTGCTGTGAAATTTAAAACGCATGTGTTTTATTACTGTTTTAGACGTATAATAAATTAATGTAATTTATTTGACGTTCAAAAAGCTATTGTTTTTGAGTAATAAAACACATACGTTTTAAATTTCACAGCAACTGAGATGTCGAGGGTTTATAATCACCCGTTATATAGTAACGTAGCCTGTGATTCAGCCAGGAGTTTCGAGCAACACAAGTGAGTATAAAGGTTCAAAAAGAAGGTAGTGAGTCTTACAGCACTATGATTATTCGAAGAGATCAGAAATTACTCTCTCAAATACAAATAAAAATAAATGCTACGGCTAAGCCTGTTTCATTTTTACTTTCGAGCTTTACTTATAAATACATTATATAAAACAAGAAGAAAACCTTTCTCGTTTCTTTATTATAAAATACTACTAATAAATTTTCCTTCATCACCACAGAAAGCTTTGTCAATAAGTTCAACCCTTCATTGATTGTTAGACCAGCTATTATTATATAGACTAGACAGCAAATGTAATAAAAAAGTAGAAAATAAATTGAACACTCTACTTTCCCTACCTAATAATAAAAAAAATGTTTGTTTAACTCGTATATATTTTCTGACATAAGATAAAGCGCTTACTTTTGTATTTTTCTTCAATATTTGTTTTTACCTTCCGAACACACATTTTTGTATATAATTTCAGAATAAATATAACTTGGGAGATCTAGATACTAATAGTTTTTTTTAGACAAATATATTATTCAACCAAAACAAATGACTATCAATTACAAAAGGAAAAGTAATTTTTTGGAGGAATTGTTATTGATTTTAGACATTCGTGAACAATAATACAAAGTAAGCATTAGTTTATTGACTTTAATGAAAAAAATGTACCATAGATAACGATTCGTATCTATTCTATTTTAGTGTGAAAACATTTTCGTTACATTAATCATTCAGAAGACATACTATATAAAATATTTTATATCGACAGTTTCCTGCTGCGTATATGTCATATCTAGCATTTATATCTTGTAACTTGGACAGCAGCTACTAAAGCATTTATCACATACGTACCTTATTGAACATCTTTTTTCTACAGAAACAAGCAATTTTAAGAAATGGTAAATGCCAGTGATAGAAATTGATACGTAGATGCTTTGAGAATGAAATTCTTATTCAGTTAGCACCAACTATTTGTAAAAGTTTACTAGAATTAGTGGTAACAAAGGACCGTAAAGAAAAACAAAGCAATATTGGTCTTGTTATTTTTATTTTATTTTATTTAAAATGACCAATGAATGCTAATTACCACGTAAACAGACACTTGTTCTAAATGTATGCGTCTGTGAATCAGTCAGTGGTAGAGAAGGAGAATTAGAAAGACAGCTGGAATGATGGAAATATATGTTTTTAAAAATAGCATATGGAGGCATCTGAGACAAATACAACTAAGAGATTGTTTTATTTGACTTGAATTATCATTAATTTTGGTTCTAACGACTACATGTTTGTATAAGCACGCCGCTTTCGAAGTAAGTTGCATAAACTTAATTATATTATTAAGTAGCAAACAGACTTCGTTGATCTCGAAACCTAATCGTTCGAATTGAAATCTAATTTCACGGGGTTATAGACAAGATCATACAACTTCAAGCTTATGTTACCAGTCCAACTCGACAAAGCGTTAGTGATCTAAGTCAAAGGTCATAGAATTTGTAAATAAGGACATGCATCATATGGAGTATCACTGAAGAGCCCAGCATTTATATTCACATAGCGCATATCAGCATATTTCGCAAAGTTCAGTGTTTGTCTTTCTATAAGTTTAAACGGTTGTGATAATTGCCTAAAGTTTGAAAGTATTGGTAATTTTAATTTTATGTTAACCTTAAAAGAAGTGTAGTAACTAATCAATCACTTTTATGTTGTATTTTTAAGAAGTTAAGCAGTTCTATTTAAAGTGAGGATTTGAATGAAGAACGACAGTTGCACTACACGAAACCAAGTACACAAGACAGCAGCCTCGTGCAGCTTTACGAAGGGCCGGATGTTCATTGCTGCCATTCCGAAATCTAATAGGGAGCAAAGATGGAAGAATAGACAAGTCGGGATAAAAATGTTAAATCGATTTATAAAATTCTGCTACAATTAATATGGTTAAAAAGTATAATTCTTGATAGCTTAGCTTTCAAAATTTATTTTTTTAGAAATTACTTATTTTAAAGTTTTGTTCGAAAAACGCAGCCTTGTAACGAAGTTACTAAATTTTATTAATTATTTTGGGTGTAAGATTGAAAGCGCTTATCGACTGTTGCAATCAGTCGCCGTTCGGATAAGCGACCGACTCAAGCAAGAGCACGCGCTCCTTCCTTAACCGAATTCTGGCGTGCGCCGCTCCGTTTCAATCCTACCTTTTCCCCCCACGTTCCCAAAGCACCTATATAAAGAGATGCGGTCGACCGATTTATTCAGTCCGTGTCCAGGATTCAACACCAGCCGGACAGACCAGCCAGCCAGCCCAGCAACCCGAACCGTTCCGAGAGGATATAAGGGTAAGTCCTCCGTATGCTTTTAGGTTTAGCACTTAACGCTTGTTGGAGAGGAGGAGTAATGTTATTAGGATTGGTAACTGTGTGTTTTATTTGTTAGTGTTAACACCCTCTTGTTTACTGAAAGATTTAGTGACAGGTAAAGTGATCCAAACAGGGCCGACATCAGCAACCCCAGCAGTTTCCTGGATTATCTTTTCTCCACTAATAGTTACCCAGATCCGTGGAGCATACCACGTTAAAATAACTGGCGCCCGAGAGTACCGCTGATCACCGAAAAACGCACAGCGAAACTACGTAAGCAAGCACCGTACTAATTTAGCGCCCGAGCAGGGACGCTTACCGAGGTGAACTCCCAACCGGCTTACAGCCTTTAAAAGCTAAAATCAAGTTTTACAGCTCGAACTATCTTATCTCAGTTCTCCTCAATGACTATAATAGTCTAACACACTATCTTTGTCGAATTTTAGATGCGAGACCGATGTGTATGTCTATACACGTGTTTGTATTGTAATCGCCCAAACAACATCAGAATAATAACGTCGCTTATATTTTACAATGCCACACTTGGACTGCTCTTTACGTTTCTTCTAGTTAAATATGTATATGTTTTCTCAACTTCTAATTGTAATATTTTCGGTCGGAACCGACTGCACTAGAGTGAAGGAGTGAGGGAATGTATTCTTTACTACAGACGTTTTTGATAAATAATAGAATAAGCAATACGTTAAGAACAATTCATTTCAAATATGGTCGTCTTTTATGCTCGTAAGGTTTTATTTCATATTATGCCAAGTTTTAACTCTTCTTGTTACAGCATGTTTGATATCTAAAGTTAAAATCACTTCACTTTCTTCACTTTTTTTATTCCTGACCAGGTAAGTGCGGAAATTAATTTTATTTAAAATAATCTTTTGCCAGTTTTTATCTTAAAATCACCTGGAGGGGAGATTCTCGTTTTCGAAGTAAACGCCACTCTGGTAGATTTCGGTCCCAAGACACTGTTCTATGTGTGCCATACTTTATCGAACGTTTGTGAGGCGCTTAAGAACTTAGAACACAGCAGCGCAAAATCTTGAGGCAAATCTGTGAATAGATATACAAGGCTGGTTTGATAAGTCCGTGCAAAAGTTTTTAAGTTGGCATCATTGTACTTGAACAATCAGGGCTCTGTTATCCAGCATGCCTTGAAACAACATATGTCAAATTTCATGCAGATCTGACGCATAGTTTATATGTGAGAGAAGTTTTTGTCGTTGACGTCTGGCCTTCTATCACAATGGAAAAAGACGAATTTCGTGTGTTGATAAAACATTACTTTCTAAGAGGCAAAACGCCAGCAGAAACTAAATCCAAGCTAGACAAATATTACGGTGAATCTGCACCTTCACTTAGAATGGTTTATAAGTGGTTTTCCGATTTTCGTTGCGGCCGAAGAAGCACGAAAGATACCGAGCGTTCTGGTCGCCCTGTTGAAGTGACTACGCAAGAAATTGTTGATAAGATTCATGATATGGTCATGGAAGATAGAAGATTTAAGGTGCGTGAGATTTCTCAAGCGGTACACATTTCGACAGAACGGGTACGTCACATTTTGCATAAATGTTTGGGTATGAGAAAGCTGGCTGCAAGGTGGGTGCCGCGTTTGCTCACAATTCAGCAAAAACGTGAACGTGTGAAGATTTTAATGCAAAATTTGGAGCTGTTTCAAAAAAATCAAGTTGAATTTCTGCGACGTTTTGTAACTGTTGATGAGACGTGGATACACTATTATCAGCCAGAAACAAAATCACAGTCAAAACAGTGGGTTGCAGCAGGTGAACGGGCACCGAAGAAAGCGAAATCGGTTCCCTCGGCAGGAAAGTTGATGGCCACTGTTTTCTGGGACGCCCATGGAATAATTTTTGTTGATTATTTAGCAAAGGGTAAAACGATAACCGGAGAGTATTATGCATCTTTACCAGATAGATTAAACAGCGAAATCAAGATAAAACGGCCACATTTAGCTAAGAAGAAGATCCTGTTTCACCAGGACAATGCTCCAGTTCATTCATGTGCAATTTTCGCGGCTAAACTATTAGAATTACGCTACGAAATTCTTCTACACCCCCCATATTCTCCGGATTTAGCACCCTCGGACTATTTTTTGTTTCCAAACATGAAAAAATTTCTTCTTCAAATATGATATATTAATTTAATTAATTAACTTCCATTAATTATTATTTGATTTGGTTTGAAGAAATTAATTACATATAAATCGTTGTTAGTAACTATTACAATGGTTTCTAGGTCTTTAGTACTGTACTCCTTACTGAGTCATATTCTGGCGCTTCATGGCGATGCACCCGAGTAAGTCAAACTCTACTTCCACTAGTGGCTGGTTTCATGGGTTATTATTTGGCACAGAGTACCAGAGAATCTTGTTTGCCTTAGCTGTAGTAGCAATTATTATTATTCTTAAGTTTCATCCACAACTACAGTTGGTGCAGCTTCAAAGGGATTAAAGATGATGGATAAATGTTCTGTAAATGTGTCTGTTTCTGCCTTATTGAATCTTGCCCAGTAGTTATTTGCTTTTCTTATGTATTGTATGACAATTTCAAGTCACATGAATTTTTCAGTAGCTTTTCATATTGTGTGGTTCTTTTGTTTTAGATTTGTAATATAACAGTGAGGTGGCATTGTGTACCTCCCATACTTATATAAGTAAATGTTTGCGTTAACCGATTATAAGTTAGTTTATTATCAGCATTACAGGTTATTTTTCATTTATTTTTAGCCCTTTGCTTCTCAGTAATTAGTCGATATTAGTAGATATACTATCAGTAGAATATGCTGCCTTTTGAATAAGTCTTAAGATTTGTTTTGTACATATTTGATGTTATTGTAACATTCTTTTTCAAAATAATAACAAAAGTGCTGTTTAAATCGTCTATTAATAATTAATATTTATTTACAAACACTAATGAATACACTATAAATTAACGCTATGATTATAAACCATTAAAACTATTATTTACAGACTATGAATTTCTAATATAACATTTATCTATACAGCTATTATTTATTTCGTGAAACACAGTTAACGACTCGCTGTTGACTCCTCTCTTTTATCCGCGAATCCGCTTTTATACCCTCATATAATCGCACCAGAAGTCGCTGGAACCTTCTATGTATTCTAGAAAGCGCTAGAATAAACCGCGTCTGGTTTACATGCTTGTGCGATGCGTCATTCTCTCGAATGAGGTAGAACACTCCATTTGTTGCTCGAAAAGAGGTTCTTTCTTTTTCTCTCTTGTTACATTATATTTAGTTCTGGTATACATTTGCTCTTTATTTAGATACACACAAACGTGAATATGGGTGGACTCGACCTTAGGTTAACACAACGCACGTAAAAATTAAACAAAACAAAAATCACACGATTTTTATGTAAATTAAAACTGATACTGTTTTATCACTCATATTCTAATTTCTCGTATACTGTACTGTTCCATGTCGAAAGTTGCGAATTCCAGGATGTCTACAAGTACGGTAAACGGTTACTACTTTTCTTTTGAGAATTCACACCCTTCTTGTATATTAAAATGAATTCGACTGCTACAAGTATCACATAGTCATTTATATAAACTTTGCCTACTTGGGTTTAAAAAGAGAAATTGAGAATAACAAGTATGTTCTAAGGCATTTTGCCTTATTTATACGTTTTTGGAACTTTGAGCAACAAATTATTGAAATGAGATATTTTATTTATTAGATACAGTAAAGTTTAATTTCATGGTGTCGTTACTACGAATTATATTCAGAATAACTGCAGTTTTTCGTTTTTCCTTAAATAGTTTTTTAAATAATTAGTTAGTTAATATAGCATAGATTACGTATTAGGACATGTTATTATAATTAATTATTATCAATACACATCTGAAGTTTTAATAATTTTATTCGGAGATAAACAACGGATACGAAAGACTATTTATTGGTCCTTTTCACTCTGAAATTATTCTTGTATATTTTTCTCCCTTTTCTCATCCTCAGTCATCCATACCTCTTTTTCAAATCGTCTTAATAGTTATTCTTCTGTTAGGATCTTATATTTCTTTAGTCCGGGTAAACCTAATTCAAACATGGCTTTTTAAGGTTTTAGCCAATTTTTGTGTTATGTTCTAATTATGTTATTTTGTCGTAAACAGAAAAATAACTGACATTACAATTTGTTTATCAGAGCTGGATGATGCCTCCTCACATACTTCGAACTACGAAAAGGAATTTTAAGCAATTATCTATTCAAGCTATCTGATTAGAATAAACGGTGTTTACAAGAATTTTTTTAACTTGAGATAATCAACCAATTATGATAAAAAAATTATCTCTCCATATAGACAAGTTGAGTAATGTTTTCTCTTAAGACAAAGAAAACAGTTTTAGATTCTTGGTTGAAAATAACAATTCTCTGATTACTTTGCAAGCCATTTTTGGTTTTAAATTAGTGGAAGAGCCTCAGGATAATAGATATCTGCATTACAGGGTATTAACTAGAACAATTGATGCAAATTAGTTTCAAAGCTTATTATCCGCAGGAAATCACTCCCTGACAACATTTTAATCGAATATTATGAATTAACATAAAATATAAGTTACAACAATGCAAACCAAAACTGAAATACAATATCTTCCAGTTATGGCTAAAATAATGTATAATTTAATAAACAATATTCGATGTTAAAAGCATCACTAATGTAGCAAAAGTGGCACAAAGAGATAGTATACGTAGGTTCCACTCGTCTCACCTATATACATCCTACATACATATTCAAGAGTGCCTTTTTGGAAGCCTTTTAGTACGGATAATTACATTACGCAAGTAGTAGGGCTGAGTGTGGGAGGTGTAGAGACTGCGGTATAATAACTGAAAAAAAAAAATCCAGGGGTCATGCAACAATCCAAAACGATGTCTTTTTAAAAACACGCGCTAGCATACATTTTAACAACCCTAACGAGCGAAGCGGACTAAAAACACGTCCATTGTGTCGGAGCAAAATCAAATTAGCGCGTTGAGAGCATTTCTACGGAATGGAGCGTGGAGTTGGCTGCGCCACGCGTGCAGGCAGGTGAAATAAACGTACCTATCTCTCATGCTTCATGCCTTTTTAATTAATGCTTTTCCCTCTTATTTGTATTATTGCCCTACCCGCTTAATTTAAAGTTCAATATTTAAATGCGAAATATTGCGAACAGTGCTGAACACTTCGAGGGGGAATTATATGCGAAAACTACACAATAATAATTGATTCGGAAAATATTGGCTAATTAAAGATAGGGGGTAATTTTCTCTTGAGATTTTACGTTTTCCCGTTTGCAAGATGCGAAAAGTGTTTTCTACTTAATAGTGGTTCGTCGCAAAAATTTGCCTGTTAGATTTTAATTCTTATTGTTGAAACATGGAGAGGCAAAATATAACGTAATGTTCTTGTAGCGTTGGCAAAAAACCTTAATTAAATATTCAAAACTCTTGCTGAAAATATTTTCATGGTTTTTTGTTTCCTCGTTGTAAATTTTATAGTAAGCAATAAAACATTGTTAGCATTACTATATTTTTTACAGAAAAAAGTAGTAGCAAACTTTTATTTTGATTCTTATCATTTACTAATTGTTTTACCCTTCCACTTTTTTTAGTCATTTTTTCACAATAAAAGAATTAAATAAAGATATCTCATTAGCTACACGTGAAAATAATTTTGTAAATGACTAAGGTTTGTATAAGTCTTATTCAATCATGGCTGCCTAGCAAACCATAAAAGGTAGATACCATTACGCATAATATGTAGAGTCTAGTTCAGGTTCTAGTTAACTGGACACGTATCTGTCTCCCGAGAAAACTTTTTCAACGATATACTCACTGATTTTTCACTACAGACCCTAAAAGCTACAAAAGCCAGGACTATGTGGTATGGTAATCTGTATGTCGCCATTCCTCGATATCAATTATAATATGAGCACAGCATGACGATATCCACTTGCGAGTTGGCACTTTTAAGTCGTTAAGCTTGCTTCTAATACCACGCCCACAAACGATAGTATGCAGTAGTAAACAACAAATAGGGACGTATTAGGTAGAATAATATTATTGTGGCAAGTAAATTTTATGAAAACTGATAATTCCTGTTATAATGCTAGTAAAAGAGGAAATAGAATTGTGTGTAAGAACAAAATTAATTGTCGCCTTTGAACAATTAGTTTTTATTAACTTCAATAGGTATATACATAATTAACCATTTACCAAAAAAGTTATAAAACTAAAGCTTTCTGGTTAAAATTCTTCATTATAATAATTTTGTATTTTGAGAACTGGCTGCCAATAAAACACATTACATATAAAATATTACTACGTTTCGCTTTTCAATGTAGGCTTTTTCAAGTAATTTTTTTATTAGTGAGAAACTATTAGTTAAAAGTTATTGATCTGAAAATAAAATAGAATACATTTAGGTTTGTGAACGTGTACAAATTTCTTTTTATTTTATCATTATAGAGATTTACCTATTTTATTTGTTGAAAATTTATTCATTAGTTAGAATTTTTTTATATAATATCCAACGATAACTGTTTTAGTGTAAACATCAAAACGTGCGGCTTCAGTTCTAGGGATTTTAAAATGTATACGGGAACATTGAAAGATTACATTCTATTAATTATTCCTTATGCTTTAACTTAAAACAACCGAACAAGGTTTATCAAGAGCTCAAAATTTGCAGTTTTAGTTTTAGGTATTCAAAAGTTCAAATATTAAAATATTTATTTCCCAGTATTGTGTGCGTAATGTTTGAAATTTTAAAAATCTTAAGAGCAAGTTTCAGAAATTTAAGTCTTCAAAGTTAAAGATTTTACGGTTGCAAAATTTAAATGTATCAAAATGCTTGAAATTGCTTTAAACTTTATAATTTCATAGTTTCAAAGTTTCAGATTGTGAAAGCTTTATAAAATTTTACAGGTGTCGACGCTGCAAGGTAATAAAATTAGAGTTTAGTTTTAAAATTCCTTTAAATTAAAGTTTGATCTAAAGTTAGGTAACTATAGCTACCATAGTTATTTAGGCTGTAATCAGTCTCTAATGTTAGTTTAATTTAAAGTAATTTTAAAATTGATCCAATTAATGAGCTCAAATTTCGAAATTTTTTTCATAAGTTCCAGAAATCATCATGCCTTCAAGCTTCAAAAATTCAAATGATTGTTTGAGAATTTTAATATTTCAAGAATAGGTTTGATATTCTAAACTATCAAACTTTCAGAAGTTTCGAGATTAGTTGTTCAGAATTTTAATGTTTAAAATGGTTTAAAGCTTTAAAAATCCCTTACAAAGTTTCAAAGTTTTAAAGTTTTATATACTAGGTATGTATGTTACAGGTCAAACCCGATTTTCCCTAGTCTAAACTAGATAAGCATAAAATCTAAATATGTATCTCGGGATAAACTGGTTTGTCCTAGTCTAAACTAGTTTCGCTTAGGATAAATGGATTTTGACGGTCTCGAAACCTGTCCTGCATCCCTGCTCCAAACTGTCTTGAACCCGCGCCCTCAGACCACGTGCGTCGTCTGTGTTCGTATGTTAATTTATCTTAGAATCGTATCTTAGAAGGCTAAAAAACTTGTCACCAAAATTAACTAAATGACAATATAAAGTGCTAACTATGTCATCGATGCTGCTTATGTTGCAAATTTGCAACAGTAACAAAGAAAATGATCAACCTGTTCTTGTCTGTGAAAGTGCGTCAGTAAAAGAAAACTAAGAATTCGACACTCGAAAATGAAAGTATGTGCCAAGTAGATCTGATGATCTGATTTAACCTGATGATCTGATCTGATTGATCCAAACACAGCCAGATGGCAAATTTAGGTATATAATGGTTTATTAAAATCATCTTACTAAATTTGTTTTGCTTCATCTACTGCAGTCCAAAAGTGTTGAAGAGGTAGTCTACATTTTAAATGATATAGTTTTAACTGTAGGGGCGCCATGCATCTTGCAGTCTGATAACGGACGCGAATTTGTAAATCGCATAATCTGTGAACTTGTTAGCTTGTGGATTGAGCTTAAAATTGTCCACGAAAAACCATGCCACTGTCAGAGTTAGGACTAGTCGATGCGATATATATAGATGTTTAATTTTTTTTACTGTTCTTAATATGAGACTGTTAATTCGATCATCTAACTTTGGGTTCTTTTATTAAATGATCCAAAAACTTTACCTTTATTGCGGTTATTGAATTTGATTAAATAAAGTGGGGTTAGTGACAACCATCGGCACATAAACCCGCAATGTCATACATGACAGGTCCCAAATTAAAGTATGTAAGATCAAGTAAGCATAACATAAAATCAAATATTTGCTTAATCTCTTTAATTACCACTCTTTTGTTTAGGATGTTAAAAGAAAGAAATCTTACCCTGTCAACTTACAATTATTCCTTCCTTTATGTCAAGTCTGCTATGGATATTTTTCTAAGTAGGTCAACTGATAGATAGACCACTCCCTTTGAAGCTTTCTATAACTGCACTTTCACTGCACACACGCTTCGTACAATTTTCAATCTTCATCAATGAAACATCGACGACAACTGTACAGGATCTGCAGACCACACCTCTGCACTCGATGATGATGGACCACCAAACCTTCTAACTCTTCTATCTGTCCTTGATGTGTAGGTAAACTCTATACTTCCTTCGTATAAGCTACTTATGATTATCTTCTTTGACAGGAATCTCATTACGGCTATTCTTCTTCAGCACCTCAGGTAAGTATCTTATATGAATCTTGAAAATGGCCTCTCACCCTAATGGTACACCTCCGATACATGAACTACTTATAGTACTCTTCCAATACAGGAACTAATTGTAGTACTCTTCCACACCTCAGTAAATCTTGTTGATTATTTTTTTAAATTATCTCACCCTTATAGTTCTTTACTTATCCATGGACTACTTAAAAATACTGTTCTTCAATTCTTCTGTATATTTCTTCTATTACTTATTATTTGTTTTAACTTTTTCCCCTTTATGTTTTATTTTAATAGTTTATATTTCTTCTTTCAACTCTTACTCTTCTTTTTTAATAAAACACTAGACTTTCCTTTAATATTTATTAACCTATAATCTTTTTCAAGAACTTTTTACAAAATCATCCATATTCATATAAAACAAAAACTTATTATTATTTTATCTTTCTGAGAAACCTCTAGTTCATTTATTTTATTTGTTATATTTATTTTCACCAGAAATATCACCTTTCTATGATCATTCTTACTGCCCTTTCAATAACAATGCTTATCACTATAGTTATGAAAAACTAATTTCTTTATTTAAAATTTCAATTTTGCGTTATTATTGAAGGTGCAGTTTTGATTTTCATATGATCCATTAATATCCTTAACTAATATACATAATTTTCTTTTTCAGGTTGACCTTTGACTAAGATCTCCTTTCTCCTACCATCCTAATTCGTATTTAATATTGTAAACTGTTATATTTTAATAAAGATATGCTATTCCAACTTAATTTATCGTATTTCAATTTTATATTGAGTTTTCTAATCTTATTATAACGTTAAGACATTATTTATGTTTTATTTAATGATATCCAAGAACCACGGACATGGTTTGTTCAGACGTGGGTGGAATCATTGTTCAGACGAACAATGAGTCTCCAAAGTTTATAATCGAATGCACTTTCTCATATTATTTACACTTTAGTGCAAAAGTGACCATTGCAATATATAGTTTTATTTCTCTGGTTTTCAAACTTGCAGAATTTCATTGCTTACGGTTTTTGAAGTTTGACACTTAACGTTTCTGATACTGAAAGTCTTCAGTTTTATACGTTAAAGTATTCGAATATTAAAAGATTCAACTTTTAAATTTTTAACTGTAAAGATCTCAGAATTTATCAGTTTAAATTCCAAGGTACATTCGACGTACATTTATCAATTTATTTTTTTTTTAGTTTTTAATTATCGGATTTTCAGTCTCAGAAATTAGACGTTCCGTCTGAACTTGAGAAATTGAGAAAGTTTTAAAAATTAATTTAACTTTTAAAGTTTCAAATTGTCACTACTGCAATGTCTGGAGATTCCAAGCCTTTAGCTTTTCAAATTGCATGTCTTAAAAACGGAATATTGAGCTTCCAGCTGTTCCCGGATTTTTAAAAATTTGTGACATTAAGCTTTAACAAAATTACTGTAACACCTTTGGTATTTTCTTTATAATTACCAATAAATTAATTTCTAGTTTTTTGATTCAGACTCAGATCATGAGCGTTAAATCTGAAAGTTTTGCAGAAAGTCGAGCATTCAGTATCTAATAGTTCAGTAAATTCAGATTATGATAAGTTTTAATCAGGTGCAAAAACTTGAGTAGTATAAAAGGCTTGAATAGGACAAGGAATGTCCAAAATTAGAAAATTACCATTTGGCGTATTTCGATGAAACTGACCACAGCTTTAGTGATCTTTGGAGGTCAAGCTGAGTTTTTGTGGTGGTCATTCTTCAGAAAAGTTGTGGAGTAGAAATTCAGGAAAACTTTACCAAGTTTTATCGAAAGCTACAGAATGTCAATTTGACTGCCTTTTCTTACTAGTTTTTGTATTTTACAAGGGTCTCATCGTACTGTCTAAACCAGGGATGCACAAACTTCTTCAATTCGCGACACTTTTGGTTTAAATATAATACTGGGTACCCTTCTACGGCTTGCAAATTCTTTACCGACTTATATATTTAGACATAAATTTCATGTTAGTAAAAATAAACAATTTCTTCTAATAATCTTGCATCATCTGTTAATTCTTCCAGGGCCTCACGCACCCATACTTGAACTAGTCATTGTACCTCGCTGCTATTTATCAGATATATGGTTGACACCTTCGGTGCTGCATCCTACCCCATATAGAGTTTTAATATACACGTATACATTATGGTAGCAGGATTGGCTGTTAAATGTTATTTCTTCAACAATTATTACTTGTACATTTTGTTTATTAAAATATACATAAATATCAGATCAAGGTAATGCTTATGCGAGGTAGCATAGCTATCTCAGTACGTACGACTATTAATAATTAAATAATTATTTGTCCAGTTAAATAATAATTATCCTTTGTGTTTATAAATACTGCACTTGTGTTTTTGGACACCTAAGAAACACATCTCCGCAGTCGGTATCGCTGTCCTAGAATGGGTTAATAATCTTGCTTTTGATCCTAGGCTTTCCAAATTGTAGATTGAGCGCATGTGCGAAATGTAAGTCTATTCTATGGACTGCTAGAAAATATCGTGCGGCCGTGGTGTGGCTAGGGTGGCAGAGTTTTAAATAACCCCAGTAACACTGTGATAATAACATAGGTTTAACGTGCCTTCCGAAGCACGGTTGGTTACGATTCTCATACCATTATATAGCGGTCACCCGTCCAACTTGTGAACGTAGCTAGACCAGCATTCGCAGCGCTAAGCCACCATACAATCGAAATATGTACTGCTACCGTCTATTATCTTAGATATAAGTTTCAGGAATTATTTATAAAAGTTTTGCCATAAAAAAAACAAAGGAGAAGAAAGTAAACTAGTTCAAGTTCACTTAACTCCACTTAAGGAATCTAAGTTTGTCGAGCAGGCCATCAATGGAATACACAAGCAACGAGATCTTCTCTCCTTCACTCTTACACAATTTTTCACCTCCTACCGCCAAATCCCGACAGGAAAGGGTTGCTCTTCCTGAGCAACTCATTCTGACATGAGTCCTCTTTTAGGTCGTAACCATTAACTACTTATTCTAAGATTCTCAAAATTTTGCTTGACTTCCACTAGCAAGGAACAGATTCAGATTTTCCCATCAATTAGGTCTTAATAATATTTGGCGCACGGGTTTCTTGGACCAAGGCAAACAAGAATTTCCATGTCATAACCCGTGCAATATAGCTTTGTAGCCTCCAGAGGTTATCAAATGTTCAATATCAAACTTCAATGTAAATAACCAAGTAGGGTGTCAATCGGAAGCTAGTGACCTAGAGAAATGGCATGAAAGGGTCAACCAGTCGTCGTTGGTTAAAAATCGTCCCAGTGACCTCTAGTGGTTGTGGTTAATTGGTAGTTTTGACCAACTAACCACTAGTCACCGGTTGCGCCTGTCGTTTATATCAAAACACTTACCTTTTATAGACTAATGAAGATTTTCAGCCAATAGAACATTCTTGCTTATTGCGGATTCACATGACATACCTTAGACAGCTTACTGCTACACCTCCTTTACGGACAAGGGTGTGAGATAAACTCAAGTAGCGAATCACCTACCATGTGCTGTGCTTATGTATGTTTATTAAGTGCGTGCTGCCAGTTCTCACTAGTAGGAGATTATATCCACTATCTACTAGCTTACCATTAAGGTTAGTGTCGGAGCTGTTTAGTAACTCACCCGTCGGAGTCTACTATCTTTAGGGAGTCCATATTCTAGAGTACCTCTAATCCAACATTGCGAATTTTACACTGCCCTATTAATCAAGCAAAGTTCGGGCAATTTATCCTTGTACACTAACGTATCAATTGTAGGCTAGGTGCGCCTGGTAGCAGCCTCCCATTCGCCTATAAATAAAACTACAGATCCAGTTGCTATGTGTTTCCTTCAACATCCCTTAAAGTAGTGTCCAAAAGAGTCTTGCTCGGCTTCGCCGTACTGGTGTGCGTAAAACCCGTTTTTAAGCATTTATTGTGTTGTTTGTAGTTAGTGTAAAGAAGATAATTATAAATATAATATAAATACAAAGATTAGCTAAAGTTTCACAAGTTTTATTAATATCTTAACCTGACAATATTGTTTCGACACTTTGTGTCATTATCAAAGGTAGATAAGATTGATAAACAAACACGTTGCTAAGGATAAATACATACAGAAAATAGGTAACTAGATACAATACATACCAAAACTAAATATCTAACAGTTCTAATAAAGGAGAATTACTAAGCTCAGTTTGTTCATTCATTAAAGGTACTGTGCGTTTATGTCTGTATATTTCAAAAGCTTCTAAAATGTCTAATTTGTGTTTGTTGTTGCAAAAATGTAAGAATTTAATGTTGTTCTGAGGTGTCATTGGGTGGTTCTGTTCCAAAATGTGTTTGGCATAATTCGATTTTTCTGGATGTTTAAGTCTATAAGAGCGTACGTGTTCTTTGTATCTTATGTCGAAATTTCTAAGTGTTTGCCCAATATAAACCGAGTTACAAAAAGAACAATTCAAACGGTAAATGCCGGATTTCATGATATCTTGTATTTTGTCTTTAGCATTGAATAAAAATGAAAAGGTGTTATATTGGGCAAACACTTAGAAATTTCGACATAAGATACAAAGAACACGTACGCTCTTATAGACTTAAACATCCAGAAAAATCGAATTATGCCAAACACATTTTGGAACAGAACCACCCAATGACACCTCAGAACAACATTAAATTCTTACATTTTTGCAACAACAAACACAAATTAGACATTTTAGAAGCTTTTGAAATATACAGACATAAACGCACAGTACCTTTAATGAATGAACAAACTGAGCTTAGTAATTCTCCTTTATTAGAACTGTTAGATATTTAGTTTTGGTATGTATTGTATCTAGTTACCTATTTTCTGTATGTATTTATCCTTAGCAACGTGTTTGTTTATCAATCTTATCTACCTTTGATAATGACACAAAGTGTCGAAACAATATTGTCAGGTTAAGATATTAATAAAACTTGTGAAACTTTAGCTAATCTTTGTATTTATATTATATTTCATGATTATGGAGTTCCACAAAGTAAGGCTGGAGACAGTAAAAGATAATTATAATTCGCATTAATGTAAAGTATATTTATAATTAAACTAAGGTAAAGTACCTATTCCCTAAAGAGTTACAAAAAGAACAATTCAAACGGTAAATGCCGGATTTCATGATATCTTGTATTTTGTCTTTAGCATTGAATAAAAATGAAAAGGTGTTGGTGTTGGTTTTATAGGTTATTTTGTAACTGGTGGTTTTTCTTAGTATAGTTGCAATTTGTTCTGATATCTTGCCAAAGTATGGTATTGATATGTAGTTTGTGTCTTGTATTTGAGTGTCAATTGGAAATATTCTTTTGATAGCTAACCTATAATCTTTTTGTTGAATTAAAGTGTCGATCATGTTATGATTTTATTCAATGCTAAAGACAAAATACAAGATATCATGAAATCCGGCATTTACCGTTTGAATTGTTCTTTTTGTAACTCGGTTTATATTGGGCAAACACTTAGAAATTTCGACATAAGATACAAAGAACACGTACGCTCTTATAGACTTAAACATCCAGAAAAATTGAATTATGCCAAACACATTTTGGAACAGAACCACCCAATGACACCTCAGAACAACATTAAATTCTTACATTTTTGCAACAACAAACACAAATTAGACATTTTAGAAGCTTTTGAAATATACAGACATAAACGCACAGTACCTTTAATGAATGAACAAACTGAGCTTAGTAATTCTCCTTTATTAGAACTGTTAGATATTTAGTTTTTGTTATATATTGTATCTAGTTACCTATTTTCTGTATGTATTTATCCTTAGCAACGTGTTTGTTTATCAATCGTATCTACCTTTGATAATGACACAAAGTGTCGAAACAATATTGTCAGGTTAAGATATTAATAAAACTTGTGAAACTTTAGCTAATCTTTGTATTTATATTATATTTCATGATTATGGAGTTCCACAAAGTAAGGCTGGAGATAGTAAAAGATAATTATAATTCGCATTAATGTAAAGTATATTTATAATTAAACTAAGGTAAAGTATCTATTCCCTCGACCAACCGACTGGAGATGACGCGACGTGAACCTTCTACGGTTAATTATCTTAAAGAGATCATAGATTCGATATTCAGTCAGTTAATAGCTTAGTATTTTTGGACGATTACATTTAAAAAAGAGAAAAAAAGAATAAAACTCCATTACACATTCTCCCTGTCATGTCAGTAAATTTCAAATTCGACACTGCAGTACTACAGTAAAACAAACCATCGATATACAATGCGCATTAACTTAATTACTAATTGCGAAACGTGTGGGTTAAAACGAAACCCGAGATTTAAAACCAGTAAATGTGGAACGAAACAAAGTTTACTTAGCCCCCAGCGTTTTCACCTCTTTCCACTCTGCTTAACGGTAGGTACTCGTCGATCACTGGAACCGATCGCATAGAAACTTAACAAAAGCAAAACAAATACACATAACTGAACTTAATTCGACCTGAAAACCGAAAAAGAGGTCTAGGAATTAAAAAAATGGATTTTATGATACCCGAAATAACTTGCCAGTGTTTTTACAGCATTAATTTTGTGATACTGCCAAAAGTTGGAGGGATTCTTATTTATAAAGACAAAAGAAAATGGAAATGTTAATCTTCTTTTTAAAATCACGGTCTTGATTAAACAAACAAAATATTAATGGGCAGTCTATTTTTTAAACTCTGAACTTTGCTTCTTTGTCATAATTGAAGTTATAACTTCAAATAAAACTTATTACATTTTGCTATGTAGAATGTCGCTTTGAACATCTTGTTTTTGTTGCGAGCGAAGTTTGCGTGTGTTTCTTTATAATACGTGTCCAAAACCATAAAATTAGGACGACGTTGAAAAATCGGAAATGTAATGCTTGAAACTGTATGTAGACAGACCTAGAAGGAATTGCACCTAAACGTTGTGTTCTAGATTTTTTATATTTTCCTGTAGCAGTTGAAATAGTGAGACGAATAGGGGAAAACAATGAGATTTTTGATTGGATTACTGGAATGTATCAATAATATTTTTGTTCACCAAATACCGAGTATCTGCTTAAATCTACATATTAGTGTGTGCAGGTATATGCACAATTCTTTTGGAATAGATCAGAGCAGTTTATCTCAATTAAATCCACCAAATGAACGAGACTAGAATGTTGTAGAGCGCCACTGAGTTTGCAATAAATATGGTCACTTGATGGTAGATTTATTGAAACAGTGATTAAATTAAAAAAATTAAATTGTTAATAGTGGCAAATAGCTATTCTGGTCTCAAGAAAGCTGAAATGGTTAAATAAATCGAAATCATTATAGAAAGATGAACTGCCAGCAAAATGAAGCCTTGGAAGAATCATTCAGAAACACACCTCACCGGACGAAATTTGTAGAGTTTGTACAGTCCGCTGCCGCAACCATATTCTCGAACGTCCTGTTTCAAGATTATGTGCTCTTCCTTCGACTAACTGACAGGACAAACTATTTTAGCAGTGAAAGTACTTTTTTTTGCGGGCGACATGTTCATACCCTATTACGCCGTGGTAAAAGATAGTATGACAGATTGTACCTTCCAACAAACAAAACTCATATTGGATTATATAGATTTGAATTTGTTCGATGAAAAATTGTATTTTTATTGTTTCTAATACAGTGTGATCCAAATTGAGTGAGCTAGGATTGAATTTTATCCTTTGATGGGCATTGAATTTTTGTTTTATTTCGCTTGTTTTCTTATTTTATAAAACAGCTCTTTTCAGAACTACGGTTTGTTAGTTTTATTGTCAGATAAGTTTATTATTTAAAATTAATGAAGTTTATAAACTATATTATTTTTGAGGAGCAATTATAAAACAAAAGAAGGATACAAATCTTTGGAAACTATTCGTGTTACCAATGTGACAATAATCATCTTCACCGTCTTCAATCTTTCATCTTCATCTTAAACCGTCTTCAGTCATTTTGGAACACCATCTACTAATCAATCTTTGTCTGTATATAATAATTTCATTATAACCAATGTATATAATGAAACAAGTAAGTTATGCCGATAATAAGGATAAAACGGCTGTACATAACTCTGTATTTCAATAAAATACTTATAGACTATAAAGATATAGACTACATAATTTTATTGTCTAATGATATTAGTCAATAATTAACTCCAATTATTAAAAAATTTATTTGTGAGCCTAGAGAACTCGTTTTTTAAGATTACTATCCTGTATTTTTATGCTAAAAGATATTTTAGTTTAGCTTGTAAAACTTGAGTGAAAGACCTCTTAACAAACGTTGATTAAATTAAATTCTTGACTCTATTAATATTTTGGGGGTTTATACAATAATATTTTTTGTTAAAAACAATGAGGGTATTGATGGCGTTTTCAACGTCAAATTCTTGATGATTATTTTGGAAATTTAAGAACTTTTTTTGGAAATTATGACCATTGTTGTAATTTTTATAATAGTATTCGCATTTATATTTTTTATCCAGAAATATCCTCCTTTCTAGTTGTACCCCTTGAATTTATAAAGTTTAATGACTGAATGCTTGTATTTTTTCTTGATTCCACAATCTACTTGATGTCCATGTATCCTCAGTAATAGTATCCTCAGTAATAGTATCCTCAGTAAGACACCACACCTTGAAAAATATATAATTTTGAAGAGGCACTTGGTAATCTTGATTGTCTATACCCTAACATATAAATGAAGGATATAAATGAACGCGTGCACATCAGCTGTGAGAACATTACGATAAGCTAAGAATGTAAGCAGAATATCGTATTACCAGGGACGCTTTAAAAAAGTCAGTAGCGTACGTTCGGATAGTACTTTTTAACATTATGTAAATTTATCATCGTTGAAAGTATCTATTCAACCATAATAATGAATTATAATTAAAAATCTCATTACGTTTTAAATGGCATAGGGTAATGAATACATTTAGAGAAAAGTAATTGCAAAAATTACTTACAATTACAAAGATTTACAATTTGTGAAAAAGAATGTTTCTCGTTTCAAATCAATAATCATAACTACACAAATCATAACTGGTGTTAATTTACATTTTTAAGTATATAAAACTGATACTAAATGATGGCAATCCTTTTTATATATTAGGAATCGTACTGTATAATAATTTACCAATTTCAATAAAACAATTAATGTATAAACAATTTGTTACTGTTGTAAAGGAATTACTTAACTATTATAGTAGTTCTTAAGGATTTTTGTTTATAACAATATTTCTGCTTTCATATGTTTAATTTAATTTATATTTTTTGCCGTTTACTTGCATCCATGTTACATGGAAAACAAAAATATGCCTAACTCAAATAGTATTTTATAGGTGGAATGAAATAATTCAACTTGAACGTTAATAATAATTGTTCTTACAGTATAAATTGAGAGCGATTGTGGCTCGGTTAGTGGCGTGCGGGACTACCGACCAAGGAAGCCGGGTTCGAACCCCGGCCCATATATCACCGGATTTTTAGAAATCGTTTCTCCAAGGCAATGGAAAACCACCGAGGTATACTTTGCCCAGGAAATTTCCCTGAAATTAATAAAAAATCCAAGTACTATGTACTTGGGGTGGTTCGGAGTCCACCTTAAGCTGTAGGTCCCCTATACTTGTGATCACTGAACACGCACAACACAAGTATAGGAGGGAAATGCCAACGCTCTGCAAGAGCACGGCACGCAGAAGAAGAATAGTATAAATTAATTTCATTTTCCCTATTTTGTACGTGTATTCGATTATAATCGAAGACACATTAAGCATCAACGTTAGCCTTCTTAAAGGACATTTTGTGACCCTACTGATCATTCCAGTTCATCAGTTGTTTCTGTTATCAGATAAATTTCTCGAGTCGACCACGTGATCGTGGGGTGAACACTGCGTGATTTGTGATGCTTTTTACAATTCTGCCCTCGTGATATCGGTAATCTTAAATCCTTCATTTGTTGGCGAGACTATAGTAAACATGTTTCATGTTTACTTATGGTAACACCTGGTGATATAAAAGGTATATAAAAGTTCAAATTTTTTTTTCATTATTTTTCTCGCGTCGATGGCACAATTGTTAAGGATGGAAGCTTACGCCCAATTTCTTGCGTTTGTACGATGTTAATGATATGTGAATGTGATGAAACATTATCAAAAGACCGCACAAAAGATGAAAGACTAAAATTTATTGTAAGTGTATATAACATCACTTAAGGTAATTTCGGTTACTATAATATTTTTAAAATACTTCTGGAGACTTTTAAGTTTTATATTTTAGTAACGTTATATCACTTAAGGATATATGATGAACCAACAGTAGTTCACCGCAATAACACCATATGTTACTTAAATTGATATAAAATAGCTATGGGTGATATATATTATAGATTTCAGTGTTTATAAAAGTATTTATTGAAAGCGACGCTTTACATAAGCGTTATTAAAAATTGAATATTTAACCTATTATAACAAATTCGAGCTCAAAATTAACATTTGTTTAACGTAGTCTTGTAGGGCAACACTTTTATAGAACTTTTTGAATAAACGTTTTGAAAAAATAAATATGTAACAATCTTCACGCCGGTAAATTAAAATTTATTATTAGTGTACATATTTGCAGTAAGAAATTCGGAAATAAAATTTTGTACGAAAATCTTACAAATAAAGTATATAGGTAATTATGTACATATTACATGTTCATTATATTTAGTTTATTAAACGAGCAAGGTAAAATGTCAATTAAGAATGTTAGAGTGAAAGTGAGAAAGTAAGACATTTAAAATGTTACAACTAAGAGCCCAAAAGAGAAAAAGATATGATTGCAAAATGGAACGATTAACTTACGTAAAATTTATAAGAAAAGCTTATAAGAGTAACCGCAACAGATACAAAACTACATTTTACCACTAAAGGTTATATATTGACAACGAAGATGTTTCTGTTCTACTAATCACTATTGTTTCGAACGTGAAACAAGGGTTTCACAATTCAATACTCTTATCAACTGTTCAGTTTAAGCTATTTAAAAGATTCATAAAGGAAACAGAGTTGCTGTCGTTACTAAATTATATGTGTAGATTAAAGTTATACAAATTTAGTGATCGTTAGTTTGTGATTACTATTATATAAATAAAGATATTTATTGGGTATCCAAATAGATTCTAGTCGATAGAAGGAGAAATAGGAAATTGTAATCCTGTAATTACAGCAGATAAGATGAATCTAAGAATGCTTGTGACAACTAATTATAGTTTTAACGTTTAGGTTCTGACTATTTTTGAAATTTAGATAGAAATAGATTTAGTTAATGCAGGGCATTCTAGCGTAAACATAACAGATACTGAATGATAATGCAAGCTAAATGCGGGTAACATTGAGCCGATTGAGCACGGTTTGTACTTAGATAAGTGGCCTGTTCCAGCTTCTGAATCTCTACGTATAAATTTGAAACTGCGGCTGTAAAGCTGCTTTTGAAAATCCTTTTAGATACCTACTTACCAGTAAATAAAACAAATAAAGGATTTGTTTTGTTAAACAGTCTTCCATGCACAATATTGCAGTGTTAGATTACGCTTTGTTAATACAAAACTAATATTTCATAAACGTTACCCCTTTTATACAGTTACTATATCCCTGATATCCTTATTTACATCAAATGTCTCCGGAGTTTTATTAAAATTCCTCCTCCTATGTTAAGTTGTATATGCAAGGCAGCAGCACGAAAAATAAGTTTCATCTTCGTATAAGAGAGATCCTTTTGAAAACCCATTTTGGTACAACGTTTCAAAAAACGAAAAACGAAATTCGACCGTGGACAATAGCCTGGCACAGAGCCGAGTTACGAGCACGAAAAGATTTTACTTCTTCCTGAGTATACGTAAACCACCATCGCGTGATGTTTAGAGTTAAATAACATCCTAGAGAAGTATTTTCATCAAGCGTGCAATCTTAGATGCATTTAGCCGGCTTTCAAACTACCGTAAAAATAAAAGTAACACGAATAACACTACTGCTATGTCCGCAGTTTTAAAACTACCCGCTTTTAGATCGTTAACGATTATTTTATATGACTGTAAATTATCACAAAACGAACAGCAAGATATGGAATCAACCTTAAAGCTCTAGGATTTACAAAGTTTTTTATTTAAATCAAATTCCGTGTTGACACAATTGCAAGCAAAAGGGACATAAACTCAAATCTTGCACTTTTTCTAGGTTAAAGAAATATCTGAAGAATCTTAAGATCAGCTCTAGCATATCTAATAGTAGAAGGTAAGCGTTTTTCGATGAATACATCCAGTAAAAATGAAATATTTAAAAGGGCTGAGTGCTCGTTCGAGATATAGCGACTCATAAAATAGGTAAACATTGATCGGGCAGATCAAAGCGGGACCAAAGCTTTGAGAAAATTTCCTATCAATCTGTGCGCGCAGATTTTTACTATATTTTTCTTGTAGTTTTACAGTTCAATACATTTTTTTGATGTTGTTAAAGAATGTTTCTTCGAAAAACCATTGTGAATATTCTTTTTTGTTAAACCTGCTTTTAGCAATAATACAAATGCTACCTAACAGTTTTTTCCAATTAAAATATGTATGTTTTAATTAATATGCAGCATTTCTGTTTTATACACGTCATGAACCACAAAAGCATTTTCTAGTTTAATAAACTTTTGTTCGTTTAACTGTTTGCTAGTTTCTGGGGAAAATTATATATAGGAGCTTATAGCGCTTGCTGACACTTGACAATCTACATGAACTCGTTTCTTATTAAAATTATTTTATGCTCAAATCTGTTGAAAGATATTTTTGACTGCTTTTAAATTGTGATGACTTACAGTTTTTACCGTATTTATTTTGATTATTAAAAATAAGCAAATTTAAAATTTAATTGTGCTCGGTCCTATGGCATTAGTTGAATGAATAACGTAATTGAATAACATAGAACTAAAAGGTAGTGAAAATGTGATATTTTCAAAATTTGTCGCCATTTTAGTTGAATGAATCTGATTTCACGAACGCAATATTAATTTAATCGTATTACATTTACATTCGCAGTCAACATCAACGGTATCGCTTAAGGCATAGATAAAAGCAATGGATTTTAAAGAATATTCTCTACCAAATTTTCGCAATATAGGCCCTTTCTTAACACTGAAAGATTGATTTCTGTAACATATTTATATGAGCTTAATTGTGGCAGTCGAGTTGTGAAATTTCTAAACAAAACAATAAACCTGAATATATTAATTTATAGTTCGACGTTCGTTACAAGCTAAACAGACGCCGTTCAAACTCATTATAAGCGAAATAGAAGTTGATAACCAATGAACACGTAAATAATAATAATCCCAATAATACAAAAAGAAGTTAAATCTATCAAACATAAGATAAGTCAATCATGATATCCTAATCAATATATCAAATTAACAATAAAACAGTTTAGTAACAATTAGATATCAAAATTTATTCTAGTATTAACTTTTAATAATAAATAAATCATAAACAATAATCAATCGTTTCTTAAATTATCAAAGATTAAGCAACTTTGAACATACAGAAAACATTTTAGTTTTCTGTAAAAAGTTTTTTTAGTAAAACTTTTTATTCAAGTACTTACGATCATACTTTTTCTGCAGAAAAGATAGCAGTAAAAAATAATCGTGCAACAATGTTAACAATCTACTATGCGGTATACGAATGTTTTGTTTATTTAAATACAACCTAGAAAGTTAAGAAAAAATACTTACAAATTTATCAGAAACAAAATGTTAAGGTAATAGTAATTAGAAGCTTAAGGTGTTGTCTGTCCTTCTCTTGGTATTAGCTTGAAATATTTGTCGTTTTAGATGATCCATTTCAAAAGCAGTAGTGCGCGAAATTCACAGGGAATAGTAAAAAAATAATAAAAAATTTTGTTAAGATTTATTTGACCAGAGTTATAGTTTTTTTGTTTACTTTCATCTTTGGGTAGGGCTAGAAGAGGAACTAGGGAAGAGCGGTGAGAGATCTGGGAACGTAGTGGTGGTTTGGTAGAGATGTGAAGGGATAAGCCCCTGGCAGTAGCGCTATTTCCAAGCAGAAGGTCCCCCTCGTCCGTAATGCTACAGAATATCATCTGATTTTTTACCTGATACCCTTGTTTTG
The DNA here is from genome assembly GCA_929113105.1 of Agrypnus murinus. Lineage (NCBI taxonomy): Eukaryota > Metazoa > Arthropoda > Insecta > Coleoptera > Elateridae > Agrypnus > Agrypnus murinus. Next base: position 170,401,361 of record OV816026.1, on the reverse strand, counting down.
ACCTATGTTACACCGATCAAGATTTTGTCCAGACTTCTAACTGGCATAGTTTGAAGATGCTACGCTGTCACGAACCTAAATGACGTCCTGCTCCTCCACGACAACGCAATGTCTCATACCAGCCTCATAGCAGCTAGAACTCGTCATAAATTATGTAGAATTCAGAACACCCCTAAAACACCTTTTTTACAGTCCCTCCTTATCCCGTTGTGATTACCACATGTTTTTTGCACTGAAAGAGACGTTAAAAGGGGAAAGATTGAGCGATGACGTGAGTCTGAGCACCCTGTTGGCAATTGACTGTTAGCGGGCCCATTTCTTTTTGATGAGAAAATACAGAAGCTGCACATCTGGTGAAGAAAGTGCATTTCCGTTGAAGGAAACTAAGTAGAAAGATAATACATTTTTTGTAATTGGATCTGACAAGTGTAGTGACGCATCTTGACAATAATTGTCGACTTGTGTTTTTGGTGAATTTGTATTTTTCTAAATAAAAATACTTTATTATAAATTCTTATTTTGGTTTACAAATAATTTAATAATTTGCGCCCTGTGCTTCACTACCGAACAGGAATGCTTGTTTATTATGTTCTGTTTATCTTGCTGCAAATGAATTGAACTTTCATTACAAATCAATGTTTAAATTAAACTCTTTGTAGTGGGACATTCCAAATTTTTCTTCGTAGGTGGTAGGACAGAGGACAAATGATAAATTTTAGAACATGTCCTTCAAAAGTAGGATTTTAACAACTTTATATTTGAGTTTTTAATATAACAAGTTTAATATTTTGAAATTTTTTATTTCTGCACTGCTTTTCAACACATTACCTTCTACAGGCAGAATAACTACAATATAAACTATACAAGAAAACTAACGGCATTTTATAAAAGCTGAATTACGTTTAGAAAGCATACTTTAAAAAACAATGTTTGTCTCAGAAACACTCCTACAGTGTTATGGGTACCGTATAAACACGAAACGGGCACAATCCTATAAAACAATTTGATTTTATGGTAAATCTTATTAGGCCTCTCACGACTATTATAGAATAATTTAAATGAGTAATACATAATTGCTACAAAATAGCTTTATAAGACTATTATAAATAGATTCTATAATATGAAGTTGCAGTGTTTGATACATCATTTATAAAACCATAAAAGAGTTATAATACAACATTTTAATATGCGCTTTTTTATTACTTTCTATACAACTTATTTATTGCATACAGCAACATCAATAAGATTTAATAAACTTTTAAATGCATTCACAGAAACGAATTTCAACAGTTTTGCTAACAAGTGCTAACAAATACGTATTGCGTCGGTAAGATAACTACATAGAATACATGTTGCGAGGGAATGAGTAACGGCTACTTGTATTATTAGACATGGTTTGACCAACAGTAAGGTCGATTTTAACTGCAGAGTAAATCTTACTTTTAAATGATGGTATATACACTAGTACCTACTTATATAAAAACTGTTTATACGGCAATTATAAGGTCAACATGTTTTATTGGGCAGTAAATGCACACTTGTATGCTACAGCCTTTAAGATTGCACAATATAAGCTATAAAGCAATATGGCGTAGAAAAAGCACATGTTAATATAAAATTTTGTTTGATAGAAATGCTAATAAAGATCATTTAGTGTTCAAGTATTTATTTTGTTCTATATCTGCTTTATTAACGATTTTAGTAGTACAATGCTTTCTACTACTATATAATAGCTATTTTGTAGCTTTCGCCAAGTGCATTTTACTATCCGAGATAAAATTGTGCGACAAAAACATTTATATAACTATTTTATAAATTGTAAAAATAGTTTTAAAAATTAGTTATACAAAGTGCTTGCAAAACGTCAAGAAATGGCCGGATACGTTACTAAAAACCTAGTATAAATCAATTTGCTTCTGTAAGCGAAAATGTCGTATAATAATGTCATATAATAATATTGTTCTATAAACGTCTATAAAACAGTCTAAAATATGTCCTATAAGATGTTTTATAATTTTACCTTAAAAACGTTCTTAACACTAATTCAAAAGCACATTTTGGTTTCAAAGAACAAAATACTTGGCTTCTTTTGAAAAGCAACAATATAACAACAATCAAATATAATTGTTCTACTACCTAGAATTATAAAGCGACTTTGCTAGTTGGGATTTGAGCATTTTGAGAATATTTAGGAGAGTTTGGAGTTCTCTTTATTTCGGATATATTTTTGTAAGTTAAAGGTTATTATCCAGTCCTATTCACTTTTTTGGGTTTATTTTTGTTTCTTCTCGAGTATGCTCCAGCAATATTCCCCAAAAATATATTCTTAAGCATTTTACAACACTAGCCCTATCCAAAGAAGAGAAATAGTCTAGACAGCAATACAACTAAAAAACGTAAACAAACAGACGAGAAGGTAGCCACAGTGGAGGAAAACCTTTTAACAAAATGTATAGATTAAGGTATACTATACATACATTGTGAAATCGAATTGGGGGAGACAAAAAAATCAAGTACATAGCAGTGTTAGTTGAAAATAATATCTACCTCTACCTGAGATCTACTCGATTGCAGGTTGAGCTCAATAATTCTCCATTACTGTTAGATATTTATTTATTTTTATCTAGTTATCTATTTTTGTATATTTACCTTAGTATCGCGTTTGATTATATTTATTTATATTACTGATTATATCTGATATTCACAGCTTACCTGTAGAAACAATTGTCAAGTAGGTTATAATAAACTTGTGAAGCTTTTACTATTTTATTTCATTTATCTCATGATTATGGAGTTTCACCAAATAAGGGTAGAAACAATTAACAATGAAAATAAAATGATAAGTAAGAAGAACTGCTAAGAAGAACGTTAGGGAGATATAGGTATACGTAAGTAGGTAGGTCATAGGCTTATAACTAAAATTGTTTTTATTCGGAGTCACTATCTACTTGTTCAGATTTGTTGGTGATCAGGTTTGGGTTGGCTACAGCCTTTAAAGGTATGTTGCTACTGGTTGTGTTTTGGGCCTTAGGCTATAAGGGGCGATGCGTGCACTTCCATCTGCTGCGACCGTGGCCAGTATTGAATGTACTCTTTAATTGCTGTTACCTACGCAACACTCTCCTGACAATCTTCACGGATTTATTAAGTGTCGTTTCAGTTAGTAAATTTGTTGTTGTGGGTTGGTTTGGTTTTCGGTTTCTTGGCGCCTTAGTCCAAGGTTGTATTGTCCTTTTGTGAGGGTTATCTTTTGGGGAGGAATACTTGCTTGGTGAACAGGGTTTATGTGATTACAGTCTTAGGAGATACGTTGCTACTAATTGTGCTTTGGACCATTGGTGGTCATAACGGACGACGCAGCCCTTTCATTTCGGCAGGCGACCGTGGTTGGTATTGAATGTATTCTCCTATTACTGTTATCACTTGAACACTCTCCTATTGGTCTTTGGCAAATTTATTAGCTGTCTTTTCAACTAGTAAATTGTGTACATATTTTTGGGTTGGTTTGTGGTTTTTACCTTTTTGCCCTTTTGGCTTTTCGTCGTTTCGTATCTTGGCCTGATGCCGTTTGCTCTTTTTTTTGCACTAGCAAGTATTTGCTTTCGTATAGTACCTTCTGGTTTGGAGAAAATCTCTCCGCGTTCGATTTTCTTTTGGTGAGGGGGATTTGTTACGTGCTAATTTCGTAGCACCCTGTATAGCTATGCTTTTGTGTTACTTTGTATAGCGTTTAGGGATTTTCGCATTTTTGCTCCGTTTAGTTGCCATTCTGTTTGGATCTAACGTCCTGTTGTTGCTAAGAGACTTCACTTTGTTTCGATCGTTCGTATGAAGAAAACTCTTTAAAGAATATTTTAGTGGCATCACCGTTAAATTAGTTTTTCCTTTATGTTTTGATATGGGAATTGTATTTGTGAAGATCGATAATTAATTTTTGGTGTGATTTCCAAGTTTATTGGTAACCATATGGGATTTTTTCATTGGTTCTTTTTGAAGATTAGGAGCACGTTAGTTTATAGATTAGCTTTTTTTGCATTCAGTCTCTTAGCTCCAAGCAAAAAGGCAACTAAACGGAGAGAAAATGCGAAAATCCCTAAACGCTATACAAACTAACACAAAAGTATAGCAATACAGGGTGCTACGAAATTAGCACGTAACAAAATACTCAGCAGTAAATAGTAGAAGAAAGTCTCAATGCTCACGGTTATGAAAAAATTGATATACTAAGATCAATCAAATTATTAGTAATAAAAGTCCATCAAAGAAGCATCTTAAAATTCAATCAAATAATACATAAGCATATCAAATCTATAATATTTGTAGATATAAACAAAATAGACTGCGAAATACCCTAAATAGTTCCATTAACTCAACGGTTTTAGAAAATTGAGACAGACCTAATTGTCGAAGAGTCAACGATAAAAAGAGGAATAGTATAGCCATATAATATGTTAGAAACTACACAATGGTCGCCAGCTAATCGAAATTGTACTCAAATCAATATAAGCGATATTTAACTTTATACTCAAAATTTGTATAGTCAGTAGAATTCCGTTTATTTAACAATTACAGTGTATACTGTGCCTTTAAAAAATATTACATAATTCAGTGCTATTCTGTTCAATTAACATACAGTTAGGTAACTACTAGTTTAGATATTACAATAAGATTAACTACAATGTGTACATAAAATGTGCCCAACTGGTTGACTGATTACCAGTTACTTCCAAGCAATAATGAGTACAAAAATTTTGAGTATACATGCTCATTAAAAAAATATTGTCGCTTATGTACGCAGTTGTTCTAATAATACTCATTAAATGGGAAAAATAACCGTCAAATGTAACATTTATTTGCGAATAGCAGGAAGCCACATTTCACCAGAGACCAACCATCATCGTCTGACTTCTGAGCAGTGAAGTAAGAATGAAGAAAATATCATCCAAACGTATAACTTAAGTATTTATGAACCATTGCCTGATTTATAATGAGGATATATTCAATCAACCATTTCAAAACCCTAGTTATTGAAATTTAGTTGGTTGCAGTTTCAAAACTAAAGTACCAAAGACTAAAAATAATATTTATTACCAAAAAGATCTGGAAATGAGATCCAAAAGGTTTAGAAAATTTGTAAGCTTAATTACTTCTAGAGCCTTTCGCAGTTGGCTTAACCCTTCGAGATAAGGTGGCCCTGTCAGAATTCTATAATGTTGGACAATGAACTGCAAATATTTACTTTTCAAATTAAGCTTCCATTTTAATATTTAGATGTTGCAACAGTGACTTACCAGAAAACGTCAGTACTCTAAAAAACTAATTGGCGTCAAACATCCAGGGAAAGTTGTAATTTGGAGTAAGCATATCACTGAAGATTTATATGGTAAATGAAATCTTCTGTCAACTATTAAAAAATGATAAGGTAAGCATGACGTCCTGTAATTGGCGTCTTGTAATTGGAACTCTAATAGTAGTTATGTTGGACGCCCTATTACTGTAAAATAAAATAAAAAATGACATAGTATTTGCATACGGAAGGCAATGATCGGTACCACAAATCAAAAACAGTTATGGATTTTTTTGTCAAAATCAACAAGAGTAAACCTATTGAAAATTTAAAGTACCCAACAAACTACCCTGCAAAAGTTGATGCACGTGGCGGGGAGAATATAAAGCTAAGGAAACCCATGGATATAAATCTAGATCGGTGGCTTTGATTGTTTGCCACGACAACGCCACGAAGAATTGCGGCAGTTGTTTAGTTTGGCGATTAAGATTAAGGAAAATACTTAGATGTATATAAGTTTTTCAATTTGTATTAAGAGATTTTCGTTGTACAGTCAATGAAGCCTAAAAATAAAAAAGTTTATAATAATTTTCCAAGAATGTATAAGCTGTAAAATAAATTCAAAACCCAAAACATTTAAATATCATCATGTTGTCTGATTACTTTTAGAATACGAAGAATGTGTTGTGCATTAAATAACTATGGAATATTGATTTTTTTAGAAAAATACCTGGCAACTGTCGCACCTGTATAATTCCATATTTAGTATACTAAATATGTATATATTTACGTATGTATATATACACAATTATACCTATCCTACTAATCCTGTTGATAGTGCATAAACGATTAGAATACCTGAGGCTTCGACAGATTCATTGATAGCTATTTGTAGATGAATGGTTACGTACATTCAAACCGTACTATAAACAGCAGTAGCATAAACTATTCATAACCAGCAAATATGTGTCAACTAATAAAGCTATTGGCAGTCAAATACTAAACCACATCAAATTATAAACATTTAGTTGTAAACTTCAAAGTTTAAACTGGAAACTGGATCAATACATCACAAAATTACGAAAGAATCCGCTTGAAGCGTGTTTTCATTCACTCAACCAAATAAAAACGTAATTTTATAAAATGATGTTAATAGAAAGATTTTTAAGTAGTTAAAACGTAAGAGCCACCAAAAAATGAATTCTATATTCAGAATGATTCTTAGAAATGAGCTGTTAGAATGCTAGCTCAAATAGCGACTAACAAAATCATGCAGGGTGCTACGAAATCAGTGATTAGCAATATTTGTGTATTAGGAAACGCCGTGTATATTAAACAATTCAGAGGCTGACGTTGTGCAGGTATCGAGAAAGATCCAGACTACACTGGAAAAATTTCCGTAACAGATATATAAACACAAGGACCATACTAGGAAGAGAGTTGATAATTAGAAGCGACATAACACGAAATAAATAGGCTTGAGTGGAAATAAATAATTGTGCGTTTAAAATAAATAATCTTGATAATCTTGTAGTGTTAAATAAACTAGTTCAAGTTCGTTTGTAATATATAATATACTTGTTTGTAATATACTTGTGCCATTAAACAATTCACACGAAATTCGAATTTTAATTCATATATCGTTACAATATGTATTATTGCATGAGGGCACTCTTGCTTTCAGCTTTTTATTAGTAAGCATTACAATGATTAATGCAATAGTGTAGATATTGAGATGTCTAGAATTCATCTCATTGAAAATTTAATAGATGATATGATCGTAAACATAAAAATTATTATTTCATGCAATAAAATAAAATGAAGGATAGACATGCTAGGATGTTAGGTCTATTTAATTTAAAGGCTACATATTAGGTCACAGATGGATTTATCAATTTTTAAAATTGAAATCAAGAAGGATATCTCATGCAAACATAACCTCAATTTTTATATGTAAGAAGGTCTGATTTTTAAAAAGGATATGAATTATTTAGATTGTTTCTTGATAATACATGTTATATGCAACCCAAGTCACATATTGGGATGGTTTTTCTATTTGTCTGGAAGATTTAATTTTCCTGTTTAAATTCAAGTTCTACGATCATTAACGTAGGGAGAATTTTTCTATTTTCCATGAGACTGACTCAGTTTCGGGCTGATATTTAACTAAAAATACGTAAATTAGGTCAATATTGTAAAGACTAATCCAGCACAATAAACTTACAAGTTCTCACATAATAATACTGAGTATTTATTTTAATGAAGGTTTCGGCTTTGTTGATATGCTTCGTGTTTTACAAATATTGATTCTTATACAACATTTATCACCATCGTTTGAATGCAAACACTTGGAGGACTGTTTGCTGGACAAGTTGACTATATTTTGACTTCATTTAAGTTGATTTGAAAATGGATTTTGTATAAAGCATCGTTGGGTTTATCTGATCGTAGAGAGGAATCTTAATTTGTGTTTTTCTTTCATTATAAAGATGTCCTTGTGTAAATTTTATATGTATTAGTTATATAGTGTAATTATGTATTCATTTTGTAAAGGATGAAGCTGGATTTATTAAGTTGTATGTCTAATTAGGTCATAATGAGATTTGTTCATCGTCAATCGTTTTTGTCAATTATTTTCGTTATAGTAGACTTTGGAATATGAGTGTCTTATATTGTTTTGATCGTTATTTTACCAGCTACAGTCCTATCTTTGTAGAATTAAGATCTGTGGTAATTATAATCAGCTGTGTTTGAATAGTGACGTCATATAAAACATTCGCGAGGCGGTTGTTCGGAAAAATTGACATAATTTTCATTTGTTTCGCCAAATCATATATAAACCCCAGCTAAAATTAACAAATTCAGTCGATCAAAAGCACTTGGAGAATCAATGCTCGGGTCAAGACCCAATATCTGTAAAATAAGTGTGGTTATTTAATAATCATATGCTTGGATGTCAAAAAAAGAAAATTCAACTAAGTTTGAAGAATATTTATTTGTTACTCAACAATTATATGGAAGTGTGAACGAGTTGTTTATTAAAATAAATTCAAGAAGATTTTATTTCCATTATTGATTTAAAGAATCGACGTATTTACGTTTATAAAATCATCTGACAGTTTGAAAGCAGTTGTACCAATTTAAAATAATATTGGAGTGGAAGAGATAAAGTACATCCATTTACTTTATAGACAAGGTTGGTCAAAATAAAAGGTTTTGATTTAATTTTTCAATAACAAAAATTATAAAGACAATCTGAATAATTTCAGAATTAATTGTTCTAACTTTAAAGGTTTTTAAAATAATTAAATTCTTATGAAAAAAACAAATTAAATTTCTTTATTAAAATTTTAATTATCATAAATCAAATTTCTTTGAACATTTGAAAATATTTTTATTTGAGTACATTGATTGATGTTAGTTTGCTCAAGTGGAGAACTGTTATAGCCCCATGTCAGGTTATTAACGACTAATTAACACACTTGAGCAAGCTCAGGAAAGAATTTCCTATTTTACTTTATTGTTCTGTTTTTAAATAATTTTCCTTTATTTTTCTTTGAATTTGATATTCATTTATTTTCATTAATAAAATAAAGACTGTGTTTTTAATTTATCCATGTGTTTATTTGATGTGTATACAAGCACCCATTTCTTTTTCTTTTCATATTTAGAGTTTAGCTTGCTGTTGTCCAGTTGCGGAAGTCCAAGTGTCTTCAATGTAAGTTTTTCGTTTCTTCAGATATAAGAATCAATAAGATTTTATTATTTCAACTGTTTCATGCTCTATCGAATTAAACCGTGTTAAAAGTTAGCTGATTGGGAAAAGGAAAAATATTGGGGTGTATTTTATTTTATTTTATTAGAGTTCACCGTATATATTTTATGGGTTATCCTGATTGTGGCGCAGATTAAAAATCACCTCAATATATACATTTTAATTCAATTTGCCAATCACTAAACTAACACTATTTTGCAGTGCAATTAAAAAAAGCTAATCTCGAAAACCAGAATGAACTAATAATCTGTTTAAAGCAATCCTAGAAAACCAATGACCAAAACTAGATTTCTAAAACTTCGTTTTCTAAATTGAATTTCTGGCGAGTTTCACTAGAATTCGATGTTATCAAATACGTATGTGTACCGCATTGTACGTTATATCAAGTCGAGCTTTCACTGTACTATTTAACGGTTGTTCGAACAAACTTATTTACTTTGGTTTCAATGGGTTTTGCTTCAATTAGTTAGTACAATTAAGATAATCGAGAAGTAAGCCCTAATTCAGTAAAAATGAGTAGGTATCTAAAAAGATAAAATGGCAAAATATGTTAAGTACACCGTTAGTAGGTTTATGTATGTGTGTGGGCTAAGATCGTACACCAACACCAGATTTAACAGTAACGTTCAACATAAACATCAGTACTGAGCACTCAAAGTGAAACACGATGGTAGAGAGCGTGTTTGTTGAAGTTATAAACAACAATAAGGTCAGAACTCCCACCACCGCCACCAGGAAAAGTATAGGAAGACTGGTACTATATGCATGTAAATTATGGGTAAGGATAAATTCCACTTAGAACCCCTTTTGCAAAGCATACTACACGGCTGTGACGGGGAATAAGGTGAGAAGGGATAAAGATGGTTTATGGTTGCAGTTTAGTAATAGTGTTAAGGTAGGTTTTAATATTTATGATAGGGTTATATCTTATCCTTAATATAACACTTTTAGAACAAATTAGCATCAAGATTTTATAACTTTAGTTATGATGAGAAAATGATATGACGAGAAGATAGTGATTAGTACTTTACTTATATGGCCCATATTACTTAACCTATATTTCCAGATTTGGCTTGTTGAAACTAGGATATTTGGTTTTCTATTGCTGTTTCAAACTTCTTTTAACTCGAGTTACTTTTAAAGTTTTAAAGTTACTCTAGTTACGATTTAATGTCACCTTTATAATATTGTAAAATGTAATTTTTTGGAATATCAAACACATTTAATTAATAGATGCTTGAATACTGGCAATAAGAAATGAATAAGTTATCAGTGTTGTTAAGTAATGCAGAAAATATACGTAAATAGGTAAGTTGATAGTTTAAAACTATTTTGGCCTTGAGTCTTTTCTTTCAAACCTTACTTTGTGAAAATCCGCAATTTTGTAATAAAATAAAAATAATTAATTAAGGGTATAACCGGTAGCTTTTATTTAAAATATTAGTAACGACTAATTTTACACAGCTCGCAATTAGAATTTTCGGGGGATGTACGTATTTACATTATTTGAAATGCATAAAATAGTCAGCTCGTTTGCATGCATACAAACTCGGTCTCGTATTTATTTACATCAACGTGGTATTTTTAATAAATCCTTTATATGAGACTACATACATTCTGTATTACATAGGAAATATATCTTGTATTTTGATAATTAACCTTTTGAATAATTTCTGTATTCCTTCTTTTAATCTATATAGAGGTTATTCATATTTTGTATCTATTTACAACGTATCCTAAATAAATAAGAGGTGCTAAATGATATTAAGTTTTACTGCTAGGTGACAGAGGTCAGCCAGAATCCGTTTTTATGAAGTATAACGAAGGTATTTTCGTGACATTCATTCATTAAATGTAGTAATTTAGTGAAGATTTAGCGATTATATATTCAACAAAACAAGAAAAACTTTTATTAACCTGTTAGTAAGTAGAATACTAGTCTAGTAGTCATCACCTCTTTATTTTACGAAAGTTGTTAGTCATATTAGCTCTTGCAACAATCTAATTTGAGTTCGTTTATTAAAGGTTTTTCACCTAGGATTTCGTTCTATACTCTGTATACGTTGTTTGAATACATTTGACAACAACTGAATGGATTAAAAGACTACCTGGTTTTAAAAATAAATCTTAAGATTAGAATCAAATTTTTAAGTGGTGTATGCAACAATTTTTTGAAAGAAAGTTATTCAAGTAATTAGTACTATTATTGACTGAGCAATAAGAAAAAGTAAATGATAGTTTTTAACCTGCTTGAACCTATCGTGTAAGAAACATTAAGAAGGATATTTTGCTAATTAAATTAAAAAATTAAAATCTATAAAAGCAGGGAAAAATTACAAGATTAAACGTTAATAAATTAACTGTTAACAATTACATTTTAAGTAGATAATTTAATTACTTTAGATTCACCTTTGTCATATTCTTACCAGAGTAAAATAAATTTGATCAGTTGATTTAGTTTTGAAACACTAAATAAATTGAAACAGAAATTATTTATTATTAGTAAAATAAATGCGATCGTTAAATATTTTTGCCGGAGTGAAAGGTTGTGTTATAACAATTGTAATGATCACAAGATAAATAGTACAATTTCGGAATCACGGCTTTTGAACCATTGTTAGCAAGGAAGTGATATTTGTGCAACGATGATATTAGACGTAAAACTTTGGTTTTACCATGTGTGTTGAAACGTAAAGAAATTAAGCAAGTCAGTTAAAAACAACACATTGATATACTATCATTAGTAATAGTTTTTAAGATGTGACTTAACTTTCAATTTCTTCAATGCGGAGAAATATTGAGCAAAATTGAGGTAGAAAAGTTGATTAAGACATTCATGGGAAATTTCTATGCTAGGAACTAGATAATAATGATTAGGAACTAGATATTATGCAGAAAATAGTGATTTTAGTTATAACAAAAACTTAATCAGATTACTATTCTTTTTTAGTAGATATGAATATTTAAAATTATTCTAAATGATTAAAACGTTTATATACACTGGAATGGAATGGATGACACAAGATCTATAAATAAATAATAAACACTTGCCCTGAAACTGCTATACTTAGAGTAACTGGTGAAAGAGGAAGATAGGAAACTGCTTGTCACGCAGGAAAACCGCGTGAGCGTTTTTCCTGACGCAAAACGCACCGACTGGTCATTTGTTAGTGACGAGCCAGTTGAAGCTATATAAGAAGTCCCAAGAGGTTGGTGCATACCTGTGCTCAAGAACTAAGCCTTAAAGAACTACCGTTCACGAAATTCTGAAGAAAGCGCTGACAAACTGCAGTTGCTACACGTCCTACAAGCCCAAAAAATGTGGATATTCTAAATGTGGCAGACGATGACAAGCAGTTTTTATAGAAATAACGTCCAGTGATTTAATATGTCTATAGAGGCATACGTTTCATAGACATAACGTCAGAATATGGGCTAACATAACGTTAGAGCTAATAAAATTCGACATGTTTTTATTGAACACTTCACTAACGGTTAAAAATCTCAAGATTCAATTTCATATAGTTTAATGCGAATTTATAGAAATAATCTCAGTACGGCCCTGTATATTAGGAAAATATTTTGTTGCGTCTAAATACTCAATGTTTTCTCTTTGCATTTTTAAATAAACAAATAAAATTCCCACAGTTATAAAATCATTATGGATGCAGTTTTTAGTTGAAAAACCAGTCTACAGTTTCATACCTTGGTAATAAAAAATCTAAAAATATTTAATTTATCAAGTTCCTTTAGTTAAAATCACGTACTAAATAGATAAAAGATAAATTCTGGACAGGCTGCAGTTTAATATTACTATTTTGGATCTTGTTAGGCATTTTATTCTCAGAGTTTTGTACTTTTGTAACTAAATAAAATAGTTATATAATGTGTCTATGCTTCAAATTTATTGCCTGCCATTTCCGTAACCCTTGATAATGCAGGTCTTAAATGTATAAATAATATTAAAAATTCAGTATTTTTCTTATTGGTTTAAATTATCGTCAATTTTATATTAATGGGGTTGTTAAAATACCCCTCTCTTAATTTTATTCAAAGTTGGGATAGTTTTCGAATTCCCGAGACAGTCTGACAGCGGCTCTTGAAGCCCAAAGTTAAGTGGTGCACTAACGTGTGCATCGACTACGGCCGTCGCGAGCAAGTGACACTACCGTCGCATATTTACAGTACAGTTTAGAACGTAGCAGATTTTAGTGTTATAGCGTACAGATTTTGTTGTTAGGAAATTAATCCAGTGAAGAGGATTATCTAGAAATTTTAGTTTGGTGAATCTTCATTCACGTAAGAGTAATTCCGTTGCGGCATATTTGCTATACAAGATCAGTGTTAATTTCCGCTTATTTTAACGTTGTATTTGTTTAAAGCTAATCAACGGTGGACTTGTAATTAACACATTGACGCATTTTTTAATAATAGTAAATTAAAAATCGTAACAGGTTTTCTGTAGTGCACGAATTTTGTAACAAGTATTCTCAAGCAGCAGTCAAGTTAATTTAGTTCCAGTTATTATTATTATAATAATAAAGAATTTATTATTTAATTTTGTTTGTTTGTTTCGTTTTGTATTTAGTTTAATTAGAGGTAACAAATTAATATCGTTAAAAATTATAGGTGAAAATGTCATATTAACCAAGATGGTGCTCTTATGCATTATAACGGGAAATTCCTAGCCGGCTAGCTCGCGATGTTAACAAGAAATCCCGTTATATTAAAATTTATAAAACAAAACATTAATCTGACGCTTTACTAAGTTTCAGGACCGGTAAACGTCTGTAGCAATATAACAACCACGGTTTGAACTCGGCATAAGCAACAATAAAAATGAAAGATACAGGAAAAGACACAGAAAAGGAAAAAGGTTTATTCAAAAAATAAAATAAGCAAATAAGATAGCAAAATTTGGTATATACAAGGATGTGGTGTATTCTGTTTTCTTGATGTATGTAATTTGGAATCGATAATACTGAAGTAATTTGCTCCTAGAAACTATTTATTTTCAAATCTTGTAATATTTTTTTGTTAAAAGGAAGTCATAAATAACAGAGAATTTTAGTCTTAACTAAACACTCTTACAGTGACAGAAATGAGATGATTTAATTTACGAAGATGCAGACTGAAATTCAGAGAACAAAAACATACGAAATGTCGAAATGTAGGGAAAGATTTATGCTTGCCGAGTTTCTTTAAATAGACAAAAAAAATAGTTTAAAATCTCGGAATATACATAAAGCCGTTAATTTTAAAACATCAAAGATTTAGCTTTTAAGCAGAGAGTTTATTTTCAGAAAGTTTTCTTAAAGGGGCGTGAAAGAAAGAGACATTTTTGAATAGGGAACCGGGCAGTCCACCATTGAAAATGGCATTAGGATTTGAATGGTTGATTATTGGTTCATTCTAAAGCGGAAGAAAGGGAGAAATATTTTAAAATCTAGGGGAGCTGAAAGAAATTTGGAGAAGTAAAGTTAGTTGAAAATTAGCGGGAGAAAAAGTAGGAGGTGCGTGCGAAAGATTGCCTTTAGCTGATGACTTAAATTCTTTCTTGTTTGATTTTTGACAAAAGTTGAGTAAATTTTGCTATATATTCGTTACCATTGAGGTGTTTGGATTAGTGCGGTGGTTAAGCGTAGTAAGTAAAAGAAAAACTCATTTCAAATAAACTAGGAGTTGGCGATTAGTGGTTTGTGTTCAGTGGATATACTAGCTGCGGTTTAAACACAGGAATTTAAGGTAGTAAGAAAAGAAAGTCTGTTTATTTTTTATCTAATTGCTTCATAAAAGGATTAGATTTTGACAAGTTATTTTGAAATCTTGAGGGTTTGATTGATAAGGCAAAATATTTGAAATCAGATATCTTAGCACACTTCATAAACGAATATCACCGAATGATAGGAGAACTAATCAAAGAGATTTTAACAAAGTGATGAAAATGCACGAAAGCTGGATTTAATTCCATTATCCTAAGGTCAGAATAGTCAGATAAAATCACCATCGCGAACATTAGAGTAAATTGAAATGCTTTGTTTTTTTTACTATTGTAAGGTCAATTCTTAATCATGTTAGCATGCTCGGCGGTCCACCGAGGGAGCACCAAGAGATGGTTTTCTAGAGCCCGCGTGCTCGAACCTCTCCAACGACCACCATGGCACGAGCGTCCGACAGTTCTCGGCGTCTCCGTTAGCCCAACGTTATATATTTTTATTCTGACGCACATCTGCGACTCTGTTGATGAACTGGACCTTCGTGAGTTTTCTTTTCTCGATTCCTGGCGAAAGGAGGAATCGAGGACTGAGCTCGACAGAATAGAATTCATACTTCGGACTCCCTGTGCTGTTTCATGGTAGTAACTGCGATCCACGTCTGTCTTGATACCGGTAGAAAGGTGAGAGCTCCTACCAACATCTCGACCTGTTGACTGGGACTACCCAACGATGACCGACCACTGTTAATTTGATTTGCATTTTTGCTGATCGTTCAAATCAAGAAATGGTGATGCTATCTGATAGATTAATAAGATGTTTAACTAGTCTTGAACGTAGAGAGAATTGTTTTTGCAATCGATGGAGCTTGTCCATCCTGCATAGAGTTGTTCGTCGTGCTGCTTTGCGTCAAATATGCATGAATTTCGGTAACGCTGTAGATGAATAGTATTCGGAAAATGCGAACAAACGTACAACTGTTTGCAGGCAATCAAACATTAAATTTCACATGAGAATTCATTTTCATAAGGTTAGGACTAGAAGAAACTTCTTATCATTAAAAGCAAAAGGGAAATCAATATTCAACAAAAAGAAAAAGTCAAGTATGCTCTTATTATGACCGTTGCAACTAATGTCATCTACAAGAAATCTACATATTAAATTGTTCAATGATTCATGCAATAATAATATTCAGGTTGAAATTATTATTATTTTTTCTGAAAATCATTGATGTTAGAGACGAAACAGTTTCACTGAGTTGTTTGATGTTTATATGAATTGTTTGTTTTTAGAGTTGAAATAAGAAAAGTCAGGTTGAAATTATTATTAATTTTTTTGAAAGTCATTTATGTTAGAAACAAAACAGTTTCATTCAGTGGTTTGATGTTTAAAGGAATTGTTTGTTGTTAAGAGTTGCAGTAATAACAGCCAGGTTGAAATTATTGTTATGTTTGAAAGTTACTTATGCTGGAATCTAAACAGTTTCACTGACTTATTTGATAGATGATTGTTTGAATGAATTGTTTATTGTTCAGTATTTCAGGCACTAACAACATGCCGGTTGAATTTATTGCTATTTTGAAATATCACTTATGTTAAAAATTAAGGCTTATTTGATTTGGTAAAAAGAAGGGTACATGATAAGCCGCACTTTTGGGCCACACTCCATTAAAATACATGCAATTGCTTGGGCCACTGTAGAATTTACTGAAAAACCTCGTTCATCCGACAAAGTGAACCCTTACTAGAGGACAGCCATCAAGAGCATTCTCTACACGCTGAAATACCCAGAACAGATACAAAGGTTGGGGGAGGGGGAGGTTAAATACCTCTGAAATGTCTCCTTGACCTGTCTAAGCTTTAATTTAAGCTTAATTTAGTCACTGCGAACGGACAGAAGAATTCTCCATACGCCGAACAATACCGATTATATGACGGGGGGGGAGGGAACTTTCGAAACTGCATTTTAACCTGCGAACGCTAATCCGTGATCAAATCCAGTAGACAAGGACCAGACAATCTCGGATCGTCGAACTATCTATACGATACGGAAAGTTAGGGGGAAAGGGGGGGGGAGGTAGGATTTATGTAATTCCCCAGTATTACAGCCCAACCACTCTACCGCAAATCTTTAAAAGGTCAGCCTTTTCAGTGGCAGCGTCATTAACTAACTTGAAATATCCAAGTTAGAAGGCGGGGGGGGGGGGGGTAAAATTCCTTTGAAGCGTCTCTTTGACCTGTCTAAGCTTTAATTTAAGCTTAATTTAGTCACTGCGAACGGACAGAAGAATTCTCCATACGCCGAACAATACCGATTATATGACGGGGGGGAGGGAACTTTCGAAACTGCATTTTAACCTGCGAACGCTAATCCGTGATCAAATCCAGTAGACAAGGACCAGACAATCTCGGATCGTCGAACTATCTATACGATACGGAAAGTTAGGGGTAAAGGGGGGAGGTAGGATTTATGTAGATTCCCCAGTATTACAGCCCAACCACTCTACCGCAAATCTTTGAAAGGTCAGCCTTTTCAGTCGCAGCGTCATTAACTAACTTGAAATATCCAAGTTAGAAGGCGGGGGGGGGGGGTAAAATTCCTTTGAAGCGTCTCTTTGACCTGTCTAAGCTTTAATTTAAGCTTAATTTAGTCACTGCGAACGGGCAGAAGAATTCTCCATACGCCGAACAATACCGATTATATGACGGGGGGGAGGGAACTTTCGAAACTGCATTTTAACCTGCGAACGCTAATCCGTGATCAAATCCAGTAGACAAGGACCAGACAATCTCGGATCGTCGAACTATCTATACGATACGGAAAGTTAGGGGGAAAGGGGGGGGGAGGTAGGATTTATGTAGATTCCCCAGTATTACAGCCCAACCACTCTACCGCAAATCTTTGAAAGGTCAGCCTTTTCATTCGCAGCGTCATTAACTAACTTGAAATATCCAAGTTAGAAGGCGGGGGGGGGGGTAAAATTCCTTTGAAGCGTCTCTTTGACCTGTCTAAGCTTTAATTTAAGCTTAATTTAGTCACTGCGAACGGGCAGAAGAATTCTCCATACGCCGAACAATACCGATTATATGACGGGGGGGAGGGAACTTTCGAAACTGCATTTTAACCTGCGAACGCTAATCCGTGATCAAATCCAGTAGACAAGGACCAGACAATCTCGGATCGTCGAACTATCTATACGATACGGAAAGTTAGGGGGAAAGGGGGGGGAGGTAGGATTTATGTAGATTCCCCAGTATTACAGCCCAACCACTCTACCGCAAATCTTTGAAAGGTCAGCCTTTTCATTCGCAGCGTCATTAACTAACTTGAAATATCCAAGTTAGAAGGCGGGGGGGGGTAAAATTCCTTTGAAGCGCCTCTTTGACCTGTCTAAGCTTTAATTTAAGCTTAATTTAGTCACTGCGAACGGGCAGAAGAATTCTCCATACGCCGAACAATACCGATTATATGACGGGGGGGAGGGAACTTTCGAAACTGCATTTTAACCTGCGAACGCTAATCCGTGATCAAATCCAGTAGACAAGGACCAGACAATCTCGGATCGTCGAACTATCTATACGATACGGAAAGTTAGGGGGAAAGGGGGGGGGAGGTAGGATTTATGTAGATTCCCCAGTATTACAGCCCAACCACTCTACCGCAAATCTTTGAAAGGTCAGCCTTTTCATTCGCAGCGTCATTAACTAACTTGAAATATCCAAGTTAGAAGGCGGGAGGGGGGGGTAAAATTCCTTTGAAGCGTCTCTTTGACCTGTCTAAGCTTTAATTTAAGCTTAATTTAGTCACTGCGAACGGGCAGAAGAATTCTCCATACGCCGAACAATACCGATTATATGACGGGGGGGAGGGAACTTTCGAAACTGCATTTTAACCTGCGAACGCTAATCCGTGATCAAATCCAGTAGACAAGGACCAGACAATCTCGGATCGTCGAACTATCTATACGATACGGAAAGTTAGGGGGAAAGGGGGGGGAGGTAGGATTTATGTACATTCCCCAGTATTACAGCCCAACCACTCTACCGCAAATCTTTAAAAGGTCAGTCTTTTCAGTCGCAGCGTCATTAACTAACTTGAAATATCCAAGTTAGAAGGCGGGGGGGGGGGTAAGATTCCTTTGAAGCGTCTCTTTGACCTGTCTAAGCTTTAATTTAAGCTTAATTTAGTCACTGCGAACGGACAGAAGAATTCTCCATACGCCGAACAATACCGATTATATGACGGGGGGGAGGGAACTTTCGAAACTGCATTTTAACCTGCGAACGCTAATCCGTGATCAAATCCAGTAGACAAGGACCAGACAATCTCGGATCGTCGAACTATCTATACGATACGGAAAGTTAGGGGAAAAAGGGGGGGGAGGTATGATTTATGTAGATTCCCCAGTATTACAGCCCAACCACTCTACCGCAAATCTTTGAAAGGTCAGCCTTTTCAGTCGCAGCGTCATTAACTAACTTGAAATATCCAAGTTAGAAGGGGGGGGGTAAAATTCCTTTGAAGCGTCTCTTTGACCTGTTTAAGCTTTAATTTAAGCTTAATTTAGTCACTGCGAACGGGCAGAAGAATTCTCCATACGCCGAACAATACCGATTATATGACGGGGGGGGAGGGAACTTTCGAAACTGCATTTTAACCTGCGAACGCTAATCCGTGATCAAATCCAGTAGACAAGGACCAGACAATCTCGGATCGTCGAACTATCTATACGATACGGAAAGTTAGGGGGAAAGGGGGGGGGAGGTAGGATTTATGTACATTCCCCAGTATTACAGCCCAACCACTCTACCGCAAATCTTTAAAAGGTCAGTCTTTTCAGTCGCAGCGTCATTAACTAACTTGAAATATACAAGATAGATGGGTGGAGGGAGGTTAGATTCCTTTGAAGCGTCTCTTTGACCTGTCTAAGCTTTAATTTAAGCTTAATTTAGTCACTGCGAACGGACAGAAGAATTCTCCATACGCCGAACAATACCGATTATATGACGGGGGGAGGGAACTTTCGAAACTGCATTTTAACCTGCGAACGCTAATCCGTGATCAAATCCAGTAGACAAGGACCAGACAATCTCGGATCGTCGAACTATCTATACGATACGGAAAGGTAGGGTGAGATGGGGGGAGGTAGGACTTATGTAGATTCCGTGTTACAGCGCAGCAAGATTCGTATTGCAGGTCTCCTAGACCTGTTAGAGATAACATTCAATTGCAGCGTCATTAACCGACACGAGAATTCTCATGCGTTGATATATCCAAGTCGGAGGGCAGAGGAGTTTTGATGGTTGGATCATATGGCAAGAAGAAATGAGAATATTAAAATTCCCTACCGCTTCTTTCCCGTGCGAGAGTAAACCTTGACCCAACGCTAATGACAGAGATATGCTCAAGACGCTGAAACAATTTGCATAGTGGGGAGGATTTTTGAAAAGTTTCCTAGATCTGCTAGAGCGAACATTTAGTCTAGTCCAATCGTCAAGATGGTTCTCGAGATTTTGAAATACTTGTTTCATATGGCAAAGTGCGGGAAAATTAAAATTTCTGTCTCTTACACTTGCCAAAGTAAACTTTAGTCAAGGCCAACATACAGGAAGATCCTCGAATGGTTGAAATATTTGGATTGAAAATATTTGGGTGGTCTCTTTGGCCTGTCAAAGCAAACCTTTCGCCAAGGCTAATCAACAGGGGAGTTTGCGAGGCTCTGAAATGTGTGAATCATAATAAAGGTAGTGGGGTACAAGTTTCGATAAGCCATCTTGTCTGTTAAAGTAATCCTTTAGTTAGGACCTACTTGTAAGACAGTTCTCCAGATGCCAAAACATTTAGATTATGGGGGAGGGTAGAATTAAGACGACAGGGTTTAGTTTTTCAAAGCCTTCTTACCCTGACAAAGTGAAGTTTTAGTCCGAGCAAATAGTTAGACAATAGTGTTCCCAAAAAGTCCCCCCCGATCACTTGGGGGTGATTAAATGTTCCTGAAAACTCTATGGTTTTCCATATATGCACACCTGTTTCCTTGGACAGTCCATGGTCCTATGCTCTAACCTCCGACAACGGCAACATCCAAGTGGGGCATGAGTATAGGGTCGAGCTGACAATGAATATAAAACTATCCTTGTTCGCCCTGTGAAGCTGGTGCGGATGTCAAAATATATGACAAATTAATATGAATTTGGCAGTAAGATGTTTCACATATATAATTTATATTAAATTAGGTTACGCTTTTGTTTTATCCAATAAAAAGTTATTTAGATTCCTACACTTAACTAAGAGCCATTTTCATAAGCAATAAAAAGTTCCTGGAACTTAAAGTGAGATTAGTAATAATAACAAAAGTACATGCATCTGGAAGCTATAGTTACCTTTTGTCAGAACTGTATTTTAAAGATATTTTAAAATGTATTATGAAAATGATTATATGTCCTTCAGAAACATACTTTAACTATATTTTACTTAAAAAAATACTTTAACTTTAACTTCTTAAATGTTACTTTTTATATACAGTGTGGGATTAAAGTATGGAATATTAAAAAAAAAGCGAACTCAACCGGTTTTTTAAAAACGCTGAAACACGTCGATTTTGTTTTTTAAAAATACACATTAATATGTGCAATTCACCTTCCGACATTCATTTGTTTCTAAGTTATGACGTCATCAAAAAAAATTTTAAATGACAATATAGATTTTTAGTAGTGGAATCCGATAGTGATTTTTCTTCCCTTTATGATCATACAAATAAATCATAAGATTGCATAACAAAAATTCTGAGAAAAATCGAGCTGAACTTTGTAAATGTTTGTTAGTTATGACATCACAAAAAAATTTAAATGACTATAGATTTTTAGTAGTGGAATCCGATAGTGATTTCTCTTCCCTTTATGATCATGCAAATAAATCATAATGTTGCATAACAAAAATTCTGAGAAAAATCGATCTGATATATTGATACCATAATATCAATAACATTAAATGTTCAAATCGATTTTTCTCATAATTTTTGTTATGCAAACTTATGATTTATTTGCATGATCATAAAGGGAAGAGAAATCACTATCGGATTTCACTATTAAAAATCTATATTGTCATTTAAATTTTTTTGTGATGACGTCATAAGGGGCCATTCATTAATTACGTAAGGATGATTTTGGCCATTTTTGATCCCCCTACCCCCATGTAAGGGCACGTAAGATTTCTCGGACTCCCCCTCCCCCTTCTTACGTAAGATTTTATCTGGTTATAGAAATGGATCCATTACACTAAAACTCATAATTTGAAGTAAATCAAAGATTTTTATTTTTTAGAAGATAATTTTGGTTATACCATTATATTATTATTAGATTTAGATTACGACTATATCATTATTAGATAATTATCTAGTCTTTGGAGAATCTACTTTATAAAGTATCTTACTTTATTAAGTAAGTTTTTAAATAATCGTTAACTAAGGAAACAAATCAGTCAAACAAACTACAAACGAATAATTTTTTGCGTAAAATTAGGAACGACTAGATTTGCAATAATCTTAAAGAAAATAAATTAAACAATGTGTGTGTCGGCGGACGGATACAGAGAGTAAAAAAGAGTGGGGCTGAAGCCGTCACTATTGGAACAGCATAGAAATTGCGCGGGATTTTTAAAGTTGTGAAATGATGTTAGTTTGATTAAAATGATATACAATTGTAACTAATCATTCAATGCTATTATTGCGTGATAAAAGGATTTTTTTTCAAATAATAAAAGTAAGATTAATATACAAAAAGTACGTAATATAATTTTTATTTCTAAGCTTCAAAATGTGTTAAAATAGACACAACAAAGATTTTAAAAACTTAATCAGCAATAAGAAATTTTAAAATAAAAATATGAATAAATAGAACTGTATATTTAAAAAAAATAGTTCTCATATTTGTTTTCCCGAAAGTTTTGCTCTCAAATATTCATCAAACTATGTTAAAAATCGCTTATTTCGACTTATAAAATCTTACGTAAGAATGGCTTTGACCCCCCCTCCCCCCGAGATAAGGGCATGTAGAGATTTTGAGAACGCCCTTCCCCCTCGGGGCCCTTACGTAATTAATGAATGGCCCCTAACTAACAAACATTTACAAAGTTCAGCTCGATTTTTCCAGAATCTTTGTTATGCAATCTTATGATTTATTTGTATGATCATAAAGGGAAGAAAAATTACTATCGGATTCCACTATTAAAAATCTATATTGTCATTAAAATTTTTTTGCGATGACGTCATAACTTAGAAACAAATGAAAGTTGGAAGGTGAATTGCACATATTAATGTGTATTTTTAAAAAACAAAATCGCCGTGTTTCATTATTTTTAAAAAAATATTCCATACTTTAATCCCACCCTGTATAGTCCAGTCGGCAGGGAACCAAAAGTATCTGTTTTTGGTTCTTTAGTGTTAACAGCCATCTTATTGCACAAACCTATTCAAAATAGCGTGTAGAATAATATATGTACTAAATCGTAGTGACAGCAGAAAAGTTATTAACAATTTAAGGTGCGTACTACCGTTTTCGAGGCAGTTTTTTTTCCGTAGCTCATCAGGATAACTTAGTACGAAGAAATGTTTAGTATATGATTTGCTTATCATTCGCATAAGTATCTTATATTTAATTGGTTATGTTCCAATATGGCAAAGTTACCTGCTAATCTAATAACATTTCCCATTTTTGACAGTTCACAAGTACAAATGTGAATGATGCTCATAGATACATACTTTGACGTTCTCCATATTAATAACGAACTCCAAAAATATAATATTTGGATTTCTAACCTGTCATGTAACATTTTGAAACTGCATTCCAATTTTATCAGAGTTATAAACAACAATGCAAACTCCTTCCCATACATGACATTTAAGAACGAAATATTAAACTATTATTTGGTTTCACGTTTAAACACACCTCCTTCATACGACCCAAAACCAAATACTCCCGCTCCTCCCAAAAATATTGCAGATTTCTGATTGCTGCAAGATGATTCCCCTGAATCTTTTGGACTAGCTAAACTATTCCAGGAATAAATCCTGTCTCCTCATTTTACTAGCTTCATAACCACAAACTGCGATCAAATCTCGCACGATCAGTCACATTTTCAGGATCCTAACCCCCAAATAAGTAACGATAATCAAAACGTCATTTGTCCACCACTGACAGAACACAAAGATACCATTTCAAATACACCTGCCCCCATTGATAATTTCTGTTTCATTAAACCTGGCCATTCAGTTCTTGAAGAGCACAATTCATAGATTATTAACTCCATAACAGAATCTATTCCAATTTTTTTATTTCCAAAAGTGCATCTATTCCCAACCATTTGACAACGATTAAACATTCTTACATTCTACTATACCATTTACAAAAACATCAGAATCAGTTAGAGCTTTGACAAAATTGGATCCTAACCAATTAGGGCTTGGAAGAGCTTCCTAAGACGACGTTTTTGGGAGATCACCTGTCGTCTCTTCAACGAAAATTCTCATGGATCAACAACAACGGACTCCTGCTACAGCACCTGTAAACAATTCTCAGAAACTGCAAGATGCACCAAGAGCAGATAATCCTGATAATTACCCCATTACGGTTACTAATAACCTCCCTCAAGAACCACACACTACGACAACCGTAGTGTGTGAACAGTTACAGAACAACAGTTACAGAAAAGTGTTATCTTCCAGTTACCACTGAAGTTCATCGGCAGTTCCCAGGATTAACAGGATCAACAGCATTAAAAAGTTTATTTTTCTATTTAATTTTAATGTTTAGTGTATTTTCTCGGATAAACACCAATGAACTTCACATCAAACTTAAACAACATGTTTTTGGTGCGTTAAAACTGAGCGACTGAATTTAAGTGGGTGAGTCCAAACGACTGAGTGAGTCCAGATGAGTAAGTCCAAGAGAGTGAGTTCAAGCGAATGAGTCCAAGAGAGCGACACCAAGTGAGTTAGCCCAGATAAATGAGTCTAGGTGTGTAAATACAAGGGAGTGAGTCCAAGCGAGTGAATCTAAATTGGTGAATCCAAATGAGTGAGCCCAAGAGAGTGAGCCCAAGTGAATAAGTCCAAGTGAGTGAGTCCTGGTGAGTGAGTCCAAAGTGATTGAATCCAAATGACTGAGTTTAAGTAAATGAGTCCAGATGAGTAGGTGTAAATGAGTGAGTCCAGATGAGTGAGTTCAAGTGAATGAATCCATATGAGTCCAAATAAGTGAGTCTAAGAGAGTGAGTCCTGGTGAGTGAGTCCAAGTGGATGAGTCCAAGTGAGTGAGTTCAGGTGACAGAGTACAAGTGAATGTGTCTAAATGATTGAGTACAAGTGAGTGACACTAAATGACTGACTTCAAGTGAGTGAATCCAGATGAGTAAGTCCAAGTGAGTGAGTCTAGGTGACTGAATCCAAATGACTGAGTTCAAGCGAGTGAATCCAAGTGAGTGAGTTCAAGCGAATGAGTCCAAGAGAGCGACACCAAGTGAGTTAGCCCAGATAAATGAGTCTAGGTGTGTAAATACAAGGGAGTGAATCCAAGCGAGTGAATCTAAATTGGTGAATCCAAATGAGTGAGCCCAAGAAAGTGAGCCTAAGAGAGTAAACCCAAGTGAATAAGTCCAAGTAAGTGAGTCCAAGTGATTGAATCCAAATGACTTAGTTCAAGTAAATGAGTCCAGATGAGTAGGTGTAAATGAGTGAGTCCAGATGAGTGAGTTCAAGTGCATGAATCCATATGAGTCCAAATAAGTGACTCTAAGAGAGTGAGTCCTGGTGAGTGAGTCCAAGTGAATGAGTCCAAGTGAGTGAGTCCAGGTGACAGAGTACAAGTGAATGTGTCCAAATGATTGAGTACAAGCGAGTGAATCTAAATTGGTGAATCCAAATGAGTGAGCCCAAGAGAGTGTGTCCAAGTGAATAAGTCCAAGTAAGTGAGTCCTGGTGAGTGAGTCCAAGTGATTGAATCCAAATGACTGAGTTCAAGTAAATGAGTCCAGATGAGTAGGTGTAAATGAGTGAGTCCAGATGAGTGAGTTCAAGTGAATGAATCCAAGTGAGTGAGTCCAGGTGACAGAATACAAGTGAATGAGTCCAAGTGAGTGAGTCCAGGTGACAGAATACAAGTGAATGAGTCCAAGTGAGTGAGTCCAGGTGACAGAGTACAAGTGAATGTGTCCAAATGATTGAGTACAAGCGAGTGAATCTAAATTGGTGAATCCAAATGAGTGAGCCCAAGAGAGTGTGTCGAAGTGAATAAGTCCAAGTAAGTGAGTCCAAGTGATTGAATCCAAATGACTGAGTTCAAGTAAATGAGTCCAGATGAGTAGGTGTAAATGAGTGAGTCCAGATGAGTGAGTTCAAGTGCATGAATCCATATGAGTCCAAATAAGTGACTCTAAGAGAGTGAGTCCTGGTGAGTGAGTCCAAGTGAATGAGTCCAAGTGAGTGAGTCCAGGTGACAGAGTACAAGTGAATGTGTCCAAATGATTGAGTACAAGCGAGTGAATCTAAATTGGTGAATCCAAATGAGTGAGCCCAAGAGAGTGTGTCCAAGTAAATAAGTCCAAGTAAGTGAGTCCTGGTGAGTGAGTCCAAGTGATTGAATCCAAATGACTGAGTTCAAGTAAATGAGTCCAGATGAGTAGGTGTAAATGAGTGAGTCCAGATGAGTGAGTTCAAGTGAATGAATCCATATGAGTCCAAATAAGTGAGTCTAAGAGAGTGAGTCCTGGTGAGTGAGTCCAAGTGGATGAGTCCAAGTGAGTGAGTTCAGGTGACAGAGTACAAGTGAATGTGTCTAAATGATTGAGTACAAGTGAGTGACACTAAATGACTGACTTCAAGTGAGTGAATCCAGATGAGTAAGTCCAAGTGAGTGAGTCTAGGTGACTGAATCCAAATGACTGAGTTCAAGCGAGTGAATCCAAGCGAGTGAGTTCAAGCGAATGAGTCCAAGAGAGCGACACCAAGTGAGTTAGCCCAGATAAATGAGTCTAGGTGTGTAAATACAAGGGAGTGAATCCAAGCGAGTGAATCTAAATTGGTGAATCCAAATGAGTGAGCCCAAGAAAGTGAGCCTAAGAGAGTAAACCCAAGTGAATAAGTCCAAGTAAGTGAGTCCAAAGTGATTGAATCCAAATGACTTAGTTCAAGTAAATGAGTCCAGATGAGTAGGTGTAAATGAGTGAGTCCAGATGAGTGAGTTCAAGTGCATGAATCCATATGAGTCCAAATAAGTGACTCTAAGAGAGTGAGTCCTGGTGAGTGAGTCCAAGTGAATGAGTCCAAGTGAGTGAGTCCAGGTGACAGAGTACAAGTGAATGTGTCCAAATGATTGAGTACAAGCGAGTGAATCTAAATTGGTGAATCCAAATGAGTGAGCCCACGAGAGTGTGTCCAAGTGAATAAGTCCAAGTAAGTGAGTCCTGGTGAGTGAGTCCAAGTGATTGAATCCAAATGACTGAGTTCAATAAATGAGTCCAGATGAGTAGGTGTAAATGAGTGAGTCCAGATGAGTGAGTTCAAGTGAATGAATCCAAGTGAGTGAGTCCAGGTGACAGAATACAAGTGAATGAGTCCAAGTGAGTGAGTCCAGGTGACAGAATACAAGTGAATGAGTCCAAGTGAGTGAGTCCAGGTGACAGAGTACAAGTGAATGTGTCCAAATGATTGAGTACAAGCGAGTGAATCTAAATTGGTGAATCCAAATGAGTGAGCCCAAGAGAGTGTGTCGAAGTGAATAAGTCCAAGTAAGTGAGTCCAAGTGATTGAATCCAAATGACTGAGTTCAAGTAAATGAGTCCAGATGAGTAGGTGTAAATGAGTGAGTCCAGATGAGTGAGTTCAAGTGCATGAATCCATATGAGTCCAAATAAGTGACTCTAAGAGAGTGAGTCCTGGTGAGTGAGTCCAAGTGAATGAGTCCAAGTGAGTGAGTCCAGGTGACAGAGTACAAGTGAATGTGTCCAAATGATTGAGTACAAGCGAGTGAATCTAAATTGGTGAATCCAAATGAGTGAGCCCAAGAGAGTGTGTCCAAGTAAATAAGTCCAAGTAAGTGAGTCCTGGTGAGTGAGTCCAAGTGATTGAATCCAAATGACTGAGTTCAAGTAAATGAGTCCAGATGAGTAGGTGTAAATGAGTGAGTCCAGATGAGTGAGTTCAAGTGAATGAATCCAAGTGAGTGAGTCCAGGTGACAGAGTACAAGTGAATGTGTCCAAATGATTGAGTACAAGTGAGTGAGACTAAATACTGACTTCAAGTGAGTGAATTCAGATGAGTAAGTCCAAGTGAGTGAGTCCAGGTGACTGAATCCAAATGACTGAGTTTAAGAGATTGAGTCCAAGTGAGTGAGTTCAAGTGAATGAGCCCAAGAGAGCGACACCAAGTGAGTTAGCCCAGATAAATGAGTAGGTGTGTAAATACATGGGAGTGAGTCCAAGCGAGTGAATCTAAATGGGTGAATTCAAGGTGAATCCAAATGAGTGAGCCCAAGTGAATAACTCCGAGTGAGTCTTGGTGAGTGAGTCCAAGTGATTGAATCCAAATGACTTGAGTCCAGGTGACTGATGTGTGACTTTAAGCAATTGGGTTCAAGTGAATTATTCCAAATTTCTGAGTACTTGTGAGTGAGTCCATTTGAGTGAGTCTAGATGAGTGAGTCCAAATGACTTAGTTTAAGTAAATGAGTCTACACGAGTAAGCCGAATTGAGTGAACCCAAGTGTGTGAGTCCAAGCGAGCAAGCCCTGGTGCGTGAGTCCAGGTAAGTGAGTGAATCCAAATGACTGAGTTTAAGTGAGTGAGTTCAAGTGAGTGAGTCCAGGAGTGTGAGTTTAGGTGTGTGAGTCTAAGGGTTTGAGTCCAGCTGTGTGAGTCCAAATGACTGAGCTTAAGCAAATGAGTCTACATGAGTAAGCCGAAATAAGTGAGGCCAAGTGAGTGAGTCCAAGCAAGCGATCCCTGGTACGTGAGTCCGTTTTAGTGAGTGAGTTCAACTGAGTGAGTTTAAGTGGGTGAGTTCAAGTGAGTGAGTCCTGGAGTGTGTGTTTAGGTGTGTGTGACTCCACATGCGTGAGAGTCCAAGTTTGTGAATCCAGGTGGCGCCTCCAGGTGTAGGAGTCCCAGTAAATGAGTCAAAATAACTGAGTTCAAGTCAATAATTCCAGATGAGTCCACGAAAGTTATTCCAAGTGAGTGAGTCCAGGTTATTGAGTCCAAGTAAATGAGTTAGTAAAGCAGATGAGTGTAAGTCCAAGTGAGTGTGTTCAGGTGTGTGAGTCCAAGAGAGTGGGTCCAAGTGAGTGAGTCTAAGGGAGTGAGTCCAAGTGAGTGAGTTCAGGTGAGTGAGTTTAAGCAACTGAGCCTAAGTGGGTAGGTCCAGGTGAGTGAATGAGTCCAAGCGAGTGAGTCCAGGTGACTGGGTCCAGGTGAGTGAGCCCAAGCGAGTGACGCCAAGTGAGTGAGTCCAGGTGAGTGGTGTTAAGTGAATTAGTTCAGGTGAGTAATTGAGTGAGTTCCAATTGAATTAATCCAAGTCCGTGAGTTGAAGTGCAAGTAGTAAGTCCTAGTGAGTAAATCCAAGAGAGTGATTGCAAGAGATTAAGTCCAAGTGCGTGAATTCAAATGAGTAAATCAAAGTCAGTATCCAAGTCAGTGAATCCAAGAAAGTGAGTAAGTGCAAGAGAGTAAGTCCAAGTGCTTGAGTTCATGTGAGTGAATCCGAGTCAGTAAGTTCAAGTGAGTGAGTCCACGTGTGTGAGTTCAAGCCAGTGTATCTAAGTACACGTGTACGAGTCAAGTTTATCTTACTCCATGCCAGGTTTAATAAAATTCTATTGCAATTGTTCGTTCACACCGCCCCTCTTTCAGCCCCTCGCAAATTGTCAGAGTAACCAAGAGCTTTTAAGGGACGATGGAAGATAACCTCCAAATAGAATTTCATGACACTTGGCACTGGCAATAGGAGTCATTTTAAGGCTAAATATCTTTAATAATCAGCGATTGGTGTAGTCAAACTTGAATTGAATACATTTTTGAGATTGTTATCGACAGTGAAATAATCAAATGCTCAATTCAAACTCTTCAATAATGAACTATCTTAATTAAAAGCTCCTTTGCTCTCTTATAGTATTAAAATGTCTAGTTAGTATGTGCTTTCTTACAGCCCATGACCACCAGAAGCACATTTCAATAGCTTCTCCTTACACCTGACGTTCACGTAACAAGTGGTTTAGAAAACATGTTCTGGGCTGACATCAGATGGTAGAGGTTGAAAGCTGTGCCTGTGCAATGAGTCTTAGCTTTAGACCCATTAGGCAACATTTAAGCATACTACCACTTACTTACTCATTATAGCGTCATTGGGATAAAAATACTTGAGCTTGTATAATATTCACTCATGTAGCTGCACTCATTCATATAAGTTATATTTGCTGCCGAACTGTGATAGGGATCAATTTTGTTTTTGCACTAAAATTGCTCAGATAGTTGGGTAATGCGTACACCAAATATCAGCATAATTAGTCCTTGTGCACTCAAGTTATTGATGCTTAACTCTTCAGACGTTCGATTTCCTATGTAAAACCATACAAAACAAGGGTTCACAAAAATCAAGATAATTCGAGATCCAGAATAGGGATCACTTTTTAATTGATATATGTTGAATAAAATTGTTCCTTCTATATCTGTTCAAAGTTTGAGAGCGCTACGACTTTGTGCACATGAAATACCGCGTGGCCAAATAATCGCAGTAATAGGGTACCCTTCTTTGTTTTTGATTCAACCATTCAGGTTGAAATTACTGTTGTTTTTGTGTCATAGAATGCACACAAATAGTATTGTGCCGTCAATCAAATTGTGAATGGCTTTCGCAATGGCAGGTTTTTTACTGCAGTTTTTCCTGACCTAGATAAGATCTTTTTAGACGAACTGCGGGCACAAGACTAATGGGGATAAATAAAATTGATGAAAATTTGTTTTACTTTTTGGAATGAAATAAAAGAAAAATTGGTAAAGAATTTCTGTGTAATAAATTGAGATTATAGATGAGCTATATTATACATATTTTTTTAATATAAATTTTGTTAACTCTTAATTGCCTTATCTGTTAAACACCTAACCTTATAGGATACCACACTGGCTAAACAAACTTGGGTGCCTGGCATGTACTCACATAGGCAAAAATTTTGATAAATAATAAAAATAATCAATCTAAGGGACGCTTTTCACAACGGGGCGTCTATAAATATTTTCAGGACAAGATCATATGCTTCGTCCCGCAGGGTCCAGAGAAATGTCAGGTATAGTAAAAAGAGAAACGTATGTGTATAACATATCAATATCACTACAATACTTAATGTTAAGTAACGTAAATACAGTAAAGGTAACCAAATGCGTAATCAAAAAACGTTACGCAAAACAAAAAGAAACCCAGATACGTGGTATTATCGGCCTAAACAAAGAGGTCCGAAAGGATAGAAATTGCCTCTTATATTTATGTAAGGGATTCCTTGGAAATGTACCGATTTCATTTGTATAATCAGAAAATCATTAAGGTTCTACAGACTTAGAAAATTTCAAAAAGGGCAACTATTGAAACTTCACAAGTGATGAAAGCACAATACTACTTGTTCCAAGAGAGTTTAGAACTCAACTGATGGGAATTATCTTCTGCAAAGGTTCTAAAAGTGATAAGCAGAAGTTTTCATTGAAAAATCGCAAATTGAAACATAAGCAAATAAGGAATAGCCAATCAAAAGGTCTCCTCAAAAGAATGACCAAATTAGGAATGGCTGGGTTGATAATAACACAATGGGGAAAAAGCCTTTTAAGCAGAAAAGTTTTAAGTTAAACACTAAATTGAAATCGAACTGAGAAAAAACCAAAAGAAAATGTTTACAGCGTTACAGCAACGTTGTGGATGAAACACCAAGAGGTAGATGAAAGGCCTGGTCGCCAGACTTTAGACTTTTACTTCTGTAGCGTAATACTTTATAGTGTTCGTATAAACGATATTCCGAAATTAATGAATTCCAGTATCGTTTCGATGTCTGCTGGGCAACAAATGGAAGCAACATCGAATCGCACTGAACTTGTCAAAAACGTTATGAGTTGGGCTTTCATTTACTTAGCATATATCTGCGATGTTCAGTTTGTATGGTTATAGATATAAATAGTTTTAAAAGCTCACGACGACTTTGTGGATTCACGTATATCCACCTAATTACTCCTACATTTCCCTTAATAATACATACAGCTAGTTGGCGTTAATCATTGTTAGGCGGTCAAGTTTAAACAAGTTGGGAATATTATGTGTTACAGCATTTCCATCAATAAACGAAATAATCCACAAAATATCTCTAACGGATTTGCGAGCAAGCGTGAGTTGTATATAGTTTTTGTTTCCATACATCAATTTACTTTAATACTTAAACTGCATGTCTATTTTATGCAGTTTAATATATTGTAATTTATTCTACTTATCGACGGTGTCAATGCCATACCTCGTATCTTACATTTTTGGCCAATATACGACTTTGACTGTTATTTACACCTTACATAAGGCGGTACAATCCTATAATATAAAAACAACAATTAAACCAATCAAAAAGCTTAAAATGACAGAATGCAATACTTTATAATGGCTTTTGTAGTATGGCTTGTCTAAACGTTTTTTGCTTCTTCTGAACAATTATGGTTTTGGTAGATACGAGGTATTGCACTGACGC
The DNA here is from genome assembly GCA_929113105.1 of Agrypnus murinus. Taxonomy (NCBI): domain Eukaryota; kingdom Metazoa; phylum Arthropoda; class Insecta; order Coleoptera; family Elateridae; genus Agrypnus; species Agrypnus murinus. The sequence goes on along the minus strand of OV816026.1, from coordinate 170,368,827 downwards.
CGTCGTTATATTCCATAGTATATTATAATTTATTCTAATCATATTCACTTAATCACTTAATGAATGTAAATGTTATTTAAATTAAGTCAGTTCTCCAGTGCCAAGGTCCCCTTGAAACCGAGCGCAAGCTAAATATAGCAACTTTATCAGGCCACGTTCACTATGCATTGCTTCTTAGAACCGTGGGAGTCAAAGTAAGGACGAAGTCAGACAAAGAAACTCGCATCCAGCCACACCTTGGAGGCACAATCTATAAATACAGCATCGTGCTGCAACCTTGTTAGAGTTAATCCATTCAGCAAGCAGTAACGTACTTGACCACCGAGCAACGAAAGTGTAGTGTTTGTAACGTAGAGTCACATTTGTCGACTTAGCAAATTTGTGTATTTATCAATAAACACTTTATTAAATTCTGGTCTCCAAATATTTTTAAATTTAATTCGCGGACACACATTATAAACTTTCGTTCGGTAAAAGAAAATTAGAATGAGTATAGAATCGGTTTAGAAAAGATTATTAGGGAATCTCGGTAGATATCGTTTATTTATAGATTTTATATCAATTTCTACTTCTGTTTAAAGTTCATTCCATTCCAGGGTAAATAAGCGCCATATGCGGAAGTATTCTAGAGAGACAGATTAACAATAGGATAGGCGTTCCATCAACTGTATTATTTTGTTAAGGAAGCCGAAAATGATGCATAAGTTAAGTTAATCGACAACTATTATACACTAAGATTAGCTTTCTTATCTAAACATGACGAAACAAAATACTAGCTAAAATAGAGCTAAGGTTTTAAATACTCACAAAGCTTATTCGATCGGTTTACTAGTTCATTAAAGCTCTCTCTGATTACAATTTAATAGTTTATCGCTTAATAAATAGTTTTTTTAATCCCGTTTCCCAGTTCTCCTTTCGGTAATCCTTGGGATCATTGTTTATTCATTCGGGAAACCTATGGGCACCTTGAACTGCAACTTTCGTAGGAGTTGGTTAATCTAATATTAAGTATCCGTTCATCCCTTGTAGTGTAAGTTAGCGCACACTTATGAACAGTTAATAACTTTAAGCATCACTAAAATATCAAGAACTAATTTAGGAAGTCATTATAATATAATACAAGAAGTTTCACGTTGCTTTATCTTAGTTACATTAACTATAAAGCTAAAACTTGAAAAGCTGTCAAAATACTAAATAAAATATTTTTTTAAAAGTTTCAGCCCCAATTTATCTTGAGGGAAACATTATTTGATAACAAGATAGGAATTTTGGAAGCGGCTTCGACTTCTCCGTTCATATTTATCAAAAAAATAGATACAAGAAGCTTGTAAATAGACAGGCAATGAGTTTAAAAATCTTAGTGATTCAATGTCTTTAAATTTTAAAAGGGTTGAAGAGGTCATAAAATATAATAAATATTTTATTACATAATGCTTAAATTATATAAATTCTAAGCCGATGAATACGTTTGGAAGTAGAATAAGTATCAATGATAAAACCTTTAGAAAACTTAAAATAGGAATGAAGATGCATCTGAATGATTGATTATCCTTATTCCACATCTAATAAAGTTGGAAAATAGTTTATCTTGCAGAACCAGTCGTGCTTTTATTGCATAGTTTTATTTTATTTATTAAAAAAACTCATGACATGAGAAATAAGCTATAAATTCACGTTGCTCATTAGGAGAGGAAAACTTTTATTTTAACTTCATGAAACTTTGCTGCAGGTTGGAAATGAAATAACTAATATGTGTGTAACTAAATTTTCATAAACAAAAAAAATTTAGAAATTAAAATATTATCCAGAAAAGTAGATGTACTCCTCGGGGATATTCTCTAGTACTACACATTTAATTAAAAAAATATAAACGTTAAAATGGAATAAAAATGGCTGAGCTGCAAAAGGGATTTATAACTTGGCTTAGCTGAAAAATAATTATGTCGCACTACTCCAGCAAATCTTTTTCCGTATCCGGCAGAACCGCACACCAACACCAGCACCACACCGTGTTGTAGTATATATGCGACGTTCTTTCCTGTTTTTATTTCATCCTGCTATATTAAATTTAATACCGATTAATTTAGTGTTGTGCAAAAACAGCAAAATGTGCCTGCCTTCCTTTTATTGCCGCTAATAAAAGGATTTGTAATATATTACTACCCGGTATTTTATTGCCGTTTCTCCAATTTTAAGCTCTTAGTTTACGTAGAAACGCCAAGAACAGAAGGAATAAAAATATTAAAAGCTTTTACAACATCCACTTATATTCAAGAAAAAAATCGAACGGTTTTGCTGGAGGATCATCCACGTAAACTTTTTACGACCCCAAGATAACTTTCAGTCTATAACTGGTGGCAACTCAGTGATCAGTTGTCTTAAATCCTCGTCGATCAAGTACATAGATCAGTGTTTTGCGGCTGTTGCCCTTGGAAAAGCTTTGGCAGACCATTGAGATACTTTAGAAAAGGCTAACGATGACACGATAATTTTGACCCATACTGTTATTGTAGGCTTAATTTTGAACCTGAACAGTTCTGGGGCATTTCATGCAGCTTTTAAACGGACACATGGGTTTAGAGCAGTTTGTTGTGGCATAATTATATTTTGGTTTTTTCACAATCATTTTACAATTACGCTTAGTTGAACTTCTCAGAATCTCAGTCCCGATCAAAAAGGTCTGCACGTCGTCAACCAGAACTGCATTGGCTGTTATTACGCAAATGTTGCAAATCGCAATGTACACTGAGAAAAATAAGTTAATAAAAATATTAATAAGTAATAAGTTGCAGCAACCTGAAAATATGTACAAATAGTGACAACAATACCTGTGTGTAATACTAATTATATGATTTTAGTAAAATGTTTTTGGTTAAATTGACGTAATAAGGTTAAATCAATCACACTCCCATATGGTAGAAGCAACCGAAAAATAGTTGAATTTACCATACCAGTTGGGTTATTTCAACCTTACTCCCTGACACAATTCGTGTTAGGTTGTTTCAGCCTTACATATGGTAAATGAAACTTTTCACAAAGTAAATACTACCATTTCGAAGGGTAAAAGTTCTAACCATAACGTTTTGTTCACTTTACCTATTTATACAGTAGCTTGAATCACAATAAGTTAAGCTATGTTAATTTGACTTGTAAGTTAAAATAGCCAACTTTGCATGTAGATTTAACCCAAGTAAGGTAAAGTCCTTGTTAAGCTGACATTACCCATACTAGTGGCCGATTTTACTAGAATCCGGGTAAAATCTACCAAAGACCGGTTAACTATAAATAGATTGTTCACTTAACAAATCGCATGTTTATTCTGACCTTGGTTTTTAGTTAACCCTACTAAAATCTGGTTAGAACAACAAAAACTGGTCTACTATAATATAGTTATCATATTTTGTTAATATTTTTCTCGGTTTATGGACTCAAGATTATAGTTAATTCACATGTGACGGCAAAATGCTCACCACAATCGTGTGAAGCTTAGTTCTACTCATCTAATATTCGCTTTTACTATGTCTTCATTATTGTTACGCAATGTCTACATGCATTCTAAAATGCACACAATCTCCATTATTAAGTGCACTGTAAACTGTAAACCTGGCAGATCTACAGTTGCTTATAGAGTGAACCCAATACTGAATATTTCGTTCAATCCACGCTATTGCGGTTGTTGCTGTGCCAGTGTTACCAGTATCGGCAATTTATTGCAGAACTGAATCATGTAAAAGACTTCTCAAAGCTTTGTGTGCAATTATTCGTTTTGCTACGTGCAGTTTGTTGACCGACATTTCATAATCGAAAATCTTAGCAATATTTGAAATTTATCAAAATAAAGAATCGTCGACCGTGTATACTGTAGACTGTAGAATATTCTTAAACAATGAGTAGCTCGCGTCAACAGCAGCACGATTTAGCCTCCTGATTTGCGTTACCCTTTGTAAATCCTTTGCCGATATAATAGTCCTTCTATTTGGTATATACTCCGTAGATTGACGTAATTAATATATTCTCTACGATAAAATCCGAATCAAATCTAGTTTGAGCGATTCAACTACAAAAATATTGATTTTTCGAGCTTCCAAATATGGTAATAACGTTTGCCCTGATTTGATTATAAGCATTAAATCCTTAAATTGCGTAGTAAGACATAGCTGGAACTAGCCTATTAAAAAGAAGCTTGGGTTATCACGTGAGTCCCACACCGCCTAAAGCGACAGTGACGTTGGGGTGACGTTATTCTTAGTCGAACTTTCGTTAATAGTGTTTTTTTATGTTAATCCCTCTCTTGATTTGCTAAGTGCATAGAGTGTAATCACTAATTTGGAAATATTTGTTCGTTACTGTGGAATTCAAGATCACCGAAATCTGAACATTCCTTTATCGCGCGGAAGCTAGCGCCGTCTTGGAAACTCCTGCAATTTGAAAAGGTTTTTTGTTTTCCCCCTGGGATTGTTTCTGCTCCTACGCCGTTGTTTTAAGTACTGGAATCCTGAACTTTCCTTTGTTATGGAACACACGAAGCTCCCGTTATCTGCTTGCCAACTTACTAGACCTGGTGTTTAAGTGGCGGACGTGTTTTCGGCCAACTTTTGCTGTGGTAAAATCATTTTAAATTGATTTTTCGCAATTGACGCTAATAGTTAATCTTACCGTAATAAAACTCCGTCCTTGAGAAGTACTATCGTTAATTACTCGATTATTTAAATCAATTGCGTTGGCGCCCATCCGTTATAGTTCTAGACTCAATCTGCTGATGCTTCAATTCACATGCGTCCTATATTAATTTGTTTGTTTTTGTTTGTTTTTTGGGCGAGGAATCAGGATGGCGGAGCATCCTTCGTACCTCATGGCACCGACTGCTTTGATCCTTTGGCCGACCCTACTAAAATTTAGCCGAATCTGGGGGAATTCCACCCCCAGTAGGGATCTTTATCGTGCCAAACATCGCATTGACACGGGACCTACAGTTTTACTTCCTATCCGAAAAGAAGGCATGTTTTAAATTTTTCTCCGCTATGAAAAATTACCAGCTCGGCCGGGGATCGAACCTGCGATCTTTGGATTATAAGGCAAACATGCAAACCACTAATCCACCGAGACTGGCTCCCTATATTAATATTAATAGAGATAGAGTCATTGCCAATGTTCGAGTAAGGCAATTAAGCCACGCTAGAGTAAGTATTGGTGGTTGTTAATTATTTACTTTTGTTTGTAGTGGCAAGAATTTTATATGTTACAATTGACGCCGGAAAAATAAAAAAAGATAATAAATGTCATTTTTAAGGTTAGATTTAACTGTTTGACAGACAATATAACCTTGAAAATGACATTTAGGTAGCAAATATTTTCACTTGTTTTCAAAATGTTTCCAAGGCATAACCGACTTTTGCATAAACGTTTTTTTTCTTTACTTTTTCCGGTTACAATCCTATATGCAATCCGTAACCAATGGCATCATTCGATTTGTAATTTTTTTCTTTATATCATTCCTTAATATCTTTATTGGAAAAAAAGTCAACCTTACTCAGTGTCAGCAGCGTGTGGTGCATACAAAACAGTGGAAGCAGTCCCGATACGGCGAATCACGCTTGTACGCATGTGTACGAGCGTGCTAGCGCATACGTCATTTCGCGACTGCTTCCACTATACTGTTTCGCACGCGCACCGCACGCTGCTGCTCAGTGCCATAACTATCCTGAATGGGGGCTGCGGACAGAAATTTAGAAGCACTTTAAAATTTCTGAATAACTAAAGAACTAAATACAATAGAATGTGATATATAAATATATATAATATAGTAAGAAAAAGTGAGACCAGGATGTAGTTGATGCGGGTTACTCTCCTATGAATGTTCTACATGATCGATGATATATTTCCTTATTTTGAGAAATTCTATATATTGCAATAAAAAGAGACTCAATGTATACATGTATAGCAATAAATTGTCGCCCTGTAGTAAAAACGAAATTATTGTCGTCAAGGTGCTCCAAATTGCGTGCACTCTAGAGTACATCTAAAAATTGCGATATTATTATCTCTTCATATATTAACTCTTGTCGGTTCAAGTGTAGCTTCTAGAGTTACGTAGCCACTATATCCCATAGAAGTCCACGACGCAAAATAGGGTGCAAATGCGCAAAATCAAAAACGAGCTTTACGTTTCTTTGCGTTTTAAAAGTTAATCTTATACCATTGGTGAATTTATTCTCGAGATTTTTTAGATTGCTCATTATTTGAGGATGGAGATTTATATTTTGTCTATAATGATTGAAGGATTTGTAGATCAGCCTTTGTCGATCAGTAAAAGTTAATTTATCGATAATGATCAATATTTCGTTTTGTTTTTTTTCTGATTCGTTCACTTTTGGAGAACATTTTTGGAATGATGGCAATTTTGAAAATTAACCACAAAAGGTTTGAGTGTCATTACCTAGCATATGTTTCTTTCAGGCTTCCGTCTTGTAATCGTATTTATGATTTTGAATTCTGAGCTCTAGTAGCGATTGGCAATCTTCTTCCGTATGGCGATCTGACCGCAGTCAACACGAAAATGTGATATAACATATTACAAAACTTTTATATTAAATTATTAAAACCATTAACTTTCAACTATAATCACCTATTCAACTTTCTTTTGATTTAATTTGAACGAAACATTATACAGGTAAAGTAAGGAAGGAACTCATTATTTTAAAAACGCTGACTAAAGGAATCTCCCGGACTATTTTATTTTTTTTATGGACTCGTTTTAAAAGCATCATTTGTAATACAGGGTGTCTCAAACCTGAGCTAACATGAACCATGATTTTTCAAATGGTAGTTCCAAATCTTTTTAGCAATTTCGAATTCTTTTAAAATTTTAAACATTTTTTATGTATTATAGCTTGTACTTATTTTTTTTTCAGTTATTATGCCACCCTAATTCTTAACACTTACAGAATAAATCGTAGAATAAATTATAAATTTTAAAAACTCTCTCGAAAAAACGATTTTCTTTTTATATTGTCTTTTTCAATTTTTGATTTTTTTTCAAGGCGCCCCTGGACTGAGATTTTTTTATTAAGTAACCCAATGTTTTTACATTTTCGGATTCTTTAGAGGTCTAAAAACCCAATGTATCGACACTAGGAAACAAAAGCACTTAATATTTTGAAACGATAAGATGAAAATGCATTGAAATACATTATTTTATGTTTGATCTTTTGCATTTAGAGTAACATTTGCAAAGCAGACCTTGCAAGCGTTATGGCCGGCAATAAGGACCGGAATAATACTTTGTATATAACAATTTTTATGGAAATTTTTATATTTTTTCCCCATTTAAATTGGGTAAATTAAACAGAATCAAATTCGGATGTTTACATATATATATATATATATATATATATATATATATATATATATATATATACAGGGTGTTTATATATAAAATTTTGTCGTACTTTTACTTTGTTGTTGATGGAACTTTGTAACGTGTTGAAATTCTCGGTTCAATTCAATGTAATTGAATTTTAAATGCATTTATTGTAAATAATCTTAGTACGGCCCTGTATATTTCAATACATTTTGGTTGGTTTAAACTTGCAGATTTTATTTTAAATCAAATGGTGTTTTTCGTTAATGTTAAAGGTCATCCAAAACGTTCTCACACAGATGAAATTTGTTTTATAAAGAAAATACGAGATAAAATAATTTCTAGACGAAATAATATATCTAAAAATGCATTAAATTCAAATTTATGTGTTTTCTATGTATTTTCGCTTTCTGTAAATAGATTCTCTCAAATTAAACATACAAGAAAACAGTCTGCGACCACATTTATAATATCAGGTTTCACGCTACAAAGCAAGTTCTGGTTACTGTACTGCCCCATGAAACATTCTGGAATAAACTTCGCATTGGTTCTAACTGTGTCATCTTAATCCATGATAGGGCAATTCTATATTTTCCCTTTCTTAAAATATTGTTTGCTAGGGTTAAAGTTGGAAAACTTGAGCACTCTCTGTCGTCACCAAGCAGGATGCATACAAGTCCGATATAATTTGCCAAGCAAGACGCACGAGGGTCGAATAGTGTTCGCTATAAAAATATAGTTTAGCGCTTCGTGTAAACTAATTATGGTAATTAGTTATTTTTCCAGTGTGCCGTTAGTTGAGTTTGTTTTACGGTCATGTTTTTTGTCTCGTTTAACGTAAAATTATATGCTAATAGTTTATAATAGTGAGGTGGTTCTTCGAGTTAAGAAATTTAACAAGTAAACCAAAGGCATTATTGTACAGTATCGAAATTTAAACGTTTACAAGCAAAGCTTGCTGTTTTCTTTTAGTAAAAAATAAAATTAATTCGGTGTGCTATCATTTACAATTGATGAAGTGAATTCAACGGTGAATCTTGAGGATAATGAATTTACCTTTCCTGTTCTGTTTTGCGGCGCTAATACTGGGAACTGCATAAAATCATTAATTAAATGATAATGCAACAGTCTGATAAATAAATTTGTGTCAACGTGGTAAATTCTTCTTAATTAATGAAAGTTTCTTGTGAAATTATATGAGCTCAGTTCTTTATTAATGAACTACTATCGCAAATGCAAGTAATTTATAATTATCATAAACTTTAGTTCATCAACCTTGATTATAATTCTTGCATCGACAATAATATTTTAAAGTTATATAGTTTTAAAATGTGAGGTATTTTGTACCCGATGTTAAGTGAATTTAAGGGCATTATTGTGAAAGTGCTGTTGGTGAAATTTAAAGGAATATAAAACAGATTTATAAAGGATTAACGAATAAACGGTATAATAAAAGTAAGTTCGATGTTTAAACTTTATTTGTACCATTACTATGAAAACTGTTTCTTAATTATGCACCCATTTTATTCTCAATAAGGATCCTAGTTAGAACACTATTACGATGTACTTATCATTGTCATTTGCGACAAAAGATTATTTCATCTACGAATAAATGAGTATTTAAATTATCTCTCATTGGATAATATTGGACCGATCATTAATTGAAGTTATTAAATTATCTAATCTAATTTAACGTTAATTTAACTGATGGTGATTAGTTCTTTTTATTAATTTTAATCAATATAATCTGGACCTTTTTTTATTCGGGGGTTCAGACCAGGACTGTAACGACTTCGAATAAATAACGTCCTTATTCCTTCTTATTTCAACAAACCTTATTTTTCTTTACAATCTATAATCTAAGAAAATCAGTACCTACACCTGGGAAATATTTTGTCATTGAGGGATCTTACGCTGGTGCATTAAAGTACAGTATCGTTTTTAGTGTGAAGTAAGCAACTGCAGTAAGTATTCTGTATTTTCAGTATATCTTATATTTTTATCGTTACAAATTGGCGCCCATGCGTGGAAATTTTGTATTCTTAAATTTTTATCGATGCAACTTATGTTACATTTGTTATGTATTTAATAAACGAGATGAAGGTGAAAAGAGTATTGGTTGGTAGATAATCGAGTTTCGAATTGTGTCTATCTTACATCTTTTAGTCTGAGAATTCTTACGGTACTTCTCCGAAGATTGCATTTTAATGTAAAACTTCTCCTTATTCTTCATCTCTTTTCTGCTACTTTGTACTGTAAAATGCATTCTTTCAGAGCCTTTTGTTACCTGTTCATGTGAAAGTCTGAGAATGTTGATTACACGACCTTTTTAAATATAAACTGTGTATAACGATGTGCACAAGTTCAAAAAGGGACTGGCGCGCGTTAAAGGGAACGAAATAATAAAATAAATTCTAAAAATACTAGTAACTTCATTATAAATTGTGCGTTATAGACAAAAAACTCCTATTAATAAATTAAACACCCATTTAAAGATTAACATTAGCTAAAAACAATAAGAAGTCTGGAAAAGCAATTTAAACTAAACCTTTCCGTAATATTACAATTCAGCAGTTTTCCTCGACGAACTATAATTTATTGCATAATACCAATACCTACTCCATTTATAATCGGATTGGAGAAGGTGTTCCAACCAGTATGCAATTGCGACTGCATAATTAATTAACCGAGCAGCTTGAGAGATTAGTTTGGAAACATTATAGCAAAGATTGATGGAACTACACTTAGTAAGTGCAAGTTGAGTCCTTCGGATTATATTACTTTATAGGTATACTATATTGACAATTATAAGGAAAATATATTATGCCCAAGTCCGTATCCATAATAAAACTAATACGTTAAAAGCAAGCAAACTTTGTAGATATAATGGCGAAGTGCAACTTTAAAAAGCAAAACGGTGTAATTGCTAGAGAAATTCCGAAGATGCATTATCTAGGATTCATTTTTCAAGTTATTCCTTAAGAAGTATTTGACGGAATTTAACCCTCGATAAAATATTCCTTCATTTATCAAAAGCGGACGGGATATACGCGTATGCATTCAAGTTTTATTATATTGAAGACTGCATAAAATTTCAATTTCTTATCTTTTTTACTTTTCTTTTATATTTACATCAAAGTTATTAGGTAATATGTTTGATTTTTGACGTGCTATAAATTTGTTATAATGTCGTAGGAAACATTTTATCATTTTTCTAACTGAAAGATTTGTCACTACAACTGCACTTATAAAACTGTCAAGACAATTTTATGGCTTGTAGAATTTAGGAGACTGCTGTTATGTGTTTGTTACCTCTTTTTTGTTTGTATCATGCATGTGGGTTTGGTTTTAGACTTGCTTAAAGCGTTTTTTTGTTTATTTTGGAAATTCAGCTTCCACAGTAGTGTTCTTTTAATTGTACTCCTTAGTATAAGATCTTTATTATCATTATCAGACCTGCAATGTTGAGAGCTGTATCAAATATTCCAGTTTCAGTGTCTCCTGATGTTTTGTAGCGTTTTCAGAAACTGTCTTTTGGAAACTGTATTTTACTTTAACTTGTGTAAGAGGGTGGTCACCTATTATGCATAGACGAATAACGTTGTATGCAGACCTGCAATGCAGCGAGTGACGTCATGGCCGTTACAGTTTGCATATGACGCTCTAAAATGTTCTCACGGTACACTCAAAATTATGAGTTGGCGACAAATTATTTAAAATTTGCAGGGACACATGATGTATTCAATTCATGAGTAAGATCAACGTACAGCGCTCAATGAGTGCTTTCTCGTAGAAAGTAAGTTAAATTAAACATGTACAATCGCGGCCAAAAAGATGCAAACACCAATATCAAGCTGGTGATCATATCTCTATAATTTTACTCACGGTAAGTTACGCTTCCGAATCAAAAATTATTTAAAGGTTATTTAGTATCTTGTCAGCATAGAGTATCTCTAGCGCGTTGTGTTGACTTTTCTCCTATTCAATATATCATTGACCGTGCCACCATTTACAACGTAGGTTATTAGGGATTTAAGATACGTTTACTTACTTATTTCAGGATGATGACGAATGATTCTGGTAGACTCACCTGAAACAAAACAGAAGACAATTAATTAGTTACATCTCTATATTCCGGACTTCTTTTGTTCACTATGCTAGTTAGAGACTTGTTTTTACAACAGAGAGTAGATGATATAGTCGAATTTAGTTACTAATCCCGGTTTAAATCTAAGTGATAAAAATTTCGTAAGTAATAAGATCAGAGAAGAAAATAAAGAAATTCGATAAAGCTATAGATTTGCAAATATTGATCTATTTTATTTTCCCTAAATTCCCAAACACCCCGTAGACCGCCCTGCATACTATTCACCACTTATGATAACAACTGGGTAATAGTATCAAGGGTAAAAGCATTACAATCTGCAGATTGTCAGTGAGCATAGCAAAAAGTTCCTAAATTCTACCAACTTTTTTCAATAATGTGTTTAGATTGCTTTTCTCCCAAACTAATTTTTGAAAATAAAATAAAAACGTTTTATACGGGAAATACCAATTATCGGTAAAACATGAAAATTTAAGGCCTGTGAGGGGCCACCTTAGTGTAGTCCAATTGAATTGAAATTTTGCACGACGCCCTTTTTTATGTATTGGAAGAAGATTAGGAGGTGGGAGCAAGTAATTTCAAAAGTTGAAAACTAGGGGTCACCCTAATGCAGCTAATATTTTTACACAACGTCAAGGAAGAGCCTGAACTTCAAACTCAAGAAGTACCACTTCAACCTGTTTCGTGATTCAAACTCGCTTACTAGACCAGCAACTCCTAAGCTAATTTTGAATCCAAGCATAAAAGTAAAAACAAAATTGAAACATATCCTTCAAAAAGTTAAACTGGAGCGCTGGAACCTTCACGTCATCCTAAAGCTTATTTATACCAAGATGAGATTAGACAGAAATTTAAGACTATTGCCGCCCGTCTGCGTCGCTACAACAACGGTACAAAACGCAAACAATGAAACTTCCAGTTTTTAAACAACCAGAAAGACTTCTATGGCAATCTGGAATCTAGCAGCGACAGCAATAGTAACTACAAGTAAAACTCCAATCTACTCGGAACAATTCAGGTCGTATTGGGAAGAAATCTGATCAAACCCAGCTAAATGTAACCACAAATCTGTTTGGCTATCTAGATTACAAGAAAACACGAAATACTATACCGAATATGACGGACGGGATTTTTTGGGCGTTTGATTGACTACTACAAATCTTGGAGCTTTATAAAATACATCTTAAAATCATTAACTTAATGTCATATGTCATAAATGTAATGCAAATGTTGGAACCCAACTACAGATTCCCAACGTTACACCACAAAACATGAATATCCACAGAGGAATATACAGTCTGTTTGATTTAAAGTGCCCTGCTTTGTAGCAACTTTATTTTCAGTCAGAAATGGTATAAACCATATATTATTAAATGGCATGAAATTCTCTATGTTCTGGCTAAAAAACTTTTTATTTACGAATCGGCGTGATCGTGATGACGTCATCGAACTTATTTTTAAATTACATGATAGGTATTTTTTTACTGAAATCGATCGAGTATTATTTTCTCTTTTCAACTATAATAAATATTCATATCCGTACATAAGAAGATTTTTAAGAAAAACATGAAATATGATTTACGACTAGTAGGCTTTGATTTCTGGTTCTCCAATTAATAAAACAGAAATATCTAGCAAGCTTAGGTAAATAACGAAACTTTAATTGCTCCAGTGGCGTATTTACAAATTTTTCTCGGGTGGGAGGGGGGTAGTCTATAAAAATCCCGAATCAAAATGCTTAGATTTTCACATAACATAGATTTTGACATAAATGACCTGAACTATAAAAGAAATCGGGGGTCGCCCCACCCCAAAAAATATGCCACTGAGTTATTCTGATGGTCTTTATTTTCAATTAGGGAAAATATAGAACAAAACAGTACAAAAATAAGTAATCAATAAAATAAATTAAAAAACTTATTTTAGAATTTCACTAATAGATTGAGAGCCGCAATAGGAAACTTTAGATCTAATTTTTTTATTTTTTACCATGCCAGAAAGTATTAATCAAATTATATTGAACACGAAGGACAAGAATATGGCCATAAGAAATTTGTTTCGTCGCCCCAAGCAGGACTAACCCACGACCCTTGGTACACGAATTATACGCTGACACCATTCGTCCATCGTTGGCCCTACACACTTAATTATTTGTTGAATTTGTAATTTAAAAACTTAAAACTTAAATGCAGCAGTACATTTACATGGAAAATCTCAAAAGAACTTCTTCCTTTTTTTTGTAGGAGGCCAAACCAGTGTATCCTACTTTTCTCACACTGAAGGCACAATTAATTGTTACCCAATAAACATTGTATTTATAAAATAGTAACAACAAATTTAATATCATTAATTTTGAGCACCATGAGTTTGCGGTTACTATTATATAAATTAAAATGTTTATTGGGTAACCAACCACACTCTACCTTGCCGATAATACCAATTAGACTAACAACTGACAGAAATTATAATTTATATCAAATAAAACTCCATAGTTAAAGTGGGAAATTGAAAAACTGCAATCAAAATACTTAAACACTTACAGATATACGTACATTGTTACTTTAAATTGTGTAAGATTACTTTGGGTGCTATTACAGTTTCCCTTTCCAGTGTTTATATAGTATTATTAAGTATCGAGAACAGTAAGGCAGTTTACCGATCGACGACAATGTTTGGCGACTGAGCGAAGCGAGGTCGCCAATATTGGAGGAGATCGGTAAACCCTAACTGTTTGAGATGCTTATACTATTTTTTGTAAGACCATTATGAATACAAATGTATTAACTAAGGAAATATCCCAAAGATGGTAAAAAAATAGATTCAAGATAATTTATTTTTGCTCTGTATATCCACCAACCATTAAGTAGGTTTTGTCGTTACCATGGATACGTTTGTAATTTTATTTTTGAATGTCACGCTATTTTTGTAGTTTCAACATAAATAAATAGATAGTTATTATTATTTATTGGGTATTTTTTCACAGCAAATTTAAATAAAAACATAAATTTTTTAAATAGTTCAATAATTATTTAGAAAATAATGATTTTTCACGAAAGAGACATCTAAAGCTGATGCATTTAGTTTATAAATTACATATAATTTACTTACCGTTCTGTTTTTGACAGAACTGAACGGTAAGTAATTACTTACCGACGCGTTGTTGCTTAGTAACCAGTAAACATAACCTACTGTTCTAAAACCAAGTTTGGTAAACAATCCGAAATAGCAGCGTCGTACAAAATAGCTATTTACACTCGAATGCGGTAAGTCGAACTTTACAGGGCGACAACTTTGTTTAAGGCACGAGCCCGTAGGGCGAGTGCCTTATTAGTTGGAGCCCTGTAAAATGACTTGACGCATGAGATTTGTATAAGATTTTTTGGCCAACAAGTTTTATAGAAAATTAAAAAAAAATAATTCCAAACATGCACATAATAGTGTGCTCTTGGATGACATTTGTAGTTTCCAAACGTACAATAGATGGCGCTGCGGCGATTTAAATTAATTAAATTTTAATTTTTTCTATTAAAGCCCGAAATATTTTTAATAATAACTTAGGTAACATGTATTTTATTACATAAACTTAATTATTACAAGAATAGTTGGTTTCTTAAATATCTCTAATTGCCCAGTGTTTTTTAGTATTTTTACCACATTCGCTTGTCATTTTACGACATCATGCGTAAATATGAAGCTACAGTTGACGTAAACAAAACTGAAACAAACGTTTTAAAATACAGGAGGCCAAAAAGAGTATTTACTGCCTTCCTCGAAACAATATCTGCCAAAATAAAAAATACGTTTTACGTTATAATGTCGATATTTAAAAAAATATTTTGATCACCCTGTATACAAAAATACTTTTAATACTTGCTTGGGAGACAGTGATCATTGAAAATCAACAAAGAATGACGTAGATATTAAAAATACTTAAAAATCATAACTTGGCAACGTCGCATCTAAGGGCAAAACACATCTAGTGTTAAAACAGTATCTAAAGACGCTTCGTGACGAGAGAATATAGGGTGGTGAAAAAACAAATACGCTTTTACATATGCGCCAACCTTTTTTGAGTATAAGTGCCACTAATTTTAAAATGTGCCTTCTTTAACTTCATTAACATTTCCCTAACTGAATTTTTTATCTGGATAACAATAAACTTATAACCGAAGAACGGAGTACTAAATGAACACACGATATAAACTTCTTGCTCTGCGGCTAACGTGCTATGTTGCAGAGCGTTGACGTTTCCAAGTACATAGTACTTGAGTTTGGTTTTTGATAAATTTCATGAAAATTTCTTGGGCAAAGTATACCTTGGTTTGCCATTGCCTTCCGAAGAAAAAACGATTTTAAAAACCCTATTGACCGGGGTTCAAACCAGGGTCCTTTGATCAGTAGTTCCGCACGCAATTAACTGAACCACAATCACTAATCACTAATATAAATTTAGTGATCCTAAATTTGTGGTTACTATTAGGTATACAAATAAGTAAAATCTTTTAATGCGACAGTTGTGTGTCCTGTCCAGTGGCGGATAATAATTATTCAGCAAAAGTAAGGAATATTCGATAAACCCGCTTGGAATTTAATTTTTGGGTTAGGGTTAGGGCATGCACCTGATTTGGTATTTTATTTTCTCGATTTTTATTTAGACGAACTTTCGGATATGATTCTTGTTCTTCTCTAGATGTCCTGGAGATATATATGCATTTCAATTCAGATTGCAGAATAAAAGAGGCATGTGAGGAGCCTACGTCTAAACAAACTACTTAATGGGGTTTATGCTTGTTGTCTTAAAATGACACTGATTGGAAACTAATAGGTCCCTGGTCATTACAGATATACAGGCTACAACACACTGAGCAGCAACCTTGCAAAACAGAACTGCGTCGAGCATAGAAATGGATAGTGCGGGGTTGATCCTGCTTTTGGCAATTGAGGTGATGGTAAGTTATTCGCAAAGTGGTTGTGTTAATGCTGCAGTTGCTGTGAAAGCATATTTATATTTCTTTTGTAACATTCTCTTTGCCTATTGCATGATATGTGAACTTTAGAATTTAATAATCATGTTAATGCGTGTGGAAACAATCACCCATGCTTTACGCCAAATATGTTGGTCTTATTTACCCAAACTGAAAGGAAAGATAAAAGAGTAGATTCACAAGACTTACGAAAAGTGCAAACCTATATCTGGGATTTTGCAGAGTTGCACACTGCACACATGTACAGTCTGGTGTTGAAAAATAAGACGTACGCTTCAGTCGATCTTTCACCTATGAGACCTTACATAGATGTATGAAAACAATGAAAAAATAAGACTTTGAACTACTTCTCCGAGTGCACTGTACATGCTGACGGCCGCGACGACTTTTTTATCGTTGCTGACACTGTTGGTAAATTTCTGCAAGGCATTTATACCGGCAGGTTTTCTAGGGCGGTTACCGTAGTCGGCAGGTACTTGCCACGTAGTAACTCAACCGTTTGATGCCGTGTTTCCAGAGATTTGCCAAGAGAACGCAGTCCAGAATTTTTAATGGCTCTGGTATCGAGATTTGCTCTTAGGAGACACTGTAGATTCCAGTTGTCTCTTATTCTCCTGTTTATTGGTACTTATTTACATTGCACTAAGCTGGACTTTCTGTATTATAAGATAAAGTTCTTCTGGTTGCAACTGTTCTAGAAAACTTTTTTATGACATTGACTATGACAGTGGCGTTGTTGGTTCTAAGGTTTTTGCAGAACAATACATTTATTATATCTGCAATTGAAACATGGGTCACAATTCTTGTGCTGCAAGCGCAAAGGGTTTATTTCATTTCTTGGGTTATTATCTCGGCTGGTCTATTTATAATTTCGGAGAGAAGCTAATTACATAACTAAGCGCATAAAACTTTATCAACAACTATAGTGCTAAAATGTAATATACCCCTCCCCTCCAGAGTATATCCAGCTTTTGGAAACCTGAGAATCGAGATTTTTAGCAAAACATTGGAAATGACCTTGCAGCTCAGCGGATATGCCAATAGCACGCAGTTTCTACTTAAGTTCTCCTTGAAACTTTGTGCGACTGTAGAAAACTAATCATATATTTCCCGTGAAGTCTCTTAATATTTAAAATATTTAACAAAGTGCTTGAAACCCGAAGAAATAATCCAATCACTTTTTGCCCAATTTGATAATACTTCCACTAAGCTACTGGACTATTTCTTTGAACACTTGCAACAAGTTTTAACCATATGTAATTAGCATATTCTTATATAGAATCTCAAAAGTTTTCATGTTGTCTGTTAGAATATCTGAGCTGAAGCTGTGTATCTGAAGCTGCCTAGAGTCGTAGATTTAATTCACTGCTGGCTCACCAACATCTATAGACTATATTTATATTGTTGTGAATGACCCACAATTTGGAATAAGACAAATTTATAATTATTAAATATATCAAGCGCCTTGTCTCAAGTAGACGAATGAAATTCTCAAACATGATTATGATTTATGATTTTTATATAGAAACTTTAACCTCTTGTTTTATATAACTTACCTATTTAAACCTTAATAAAGTAAATTTAATATTTATTTTTTTGTCTGTTGTTAATTTTCATTCAAATAAATGAAAACTAGAGGATATGATTTTTACTACCAAAGTGAGCGGTAAACTATGGTAAACAAAAAAAAAGTTCAAGCTGTCAACAGAATTATAACCTCATTTTGTTAGGTAGATTCTGTAATTGATTTTGTATGGATTAATTTAAGGTAACCATCTCAGTTGTTATGTAGGTTTGCAACTTACTTTACAAAACCTGGTCTTAGTTAATTATATAACGGTAAGTAATTTCAATTTTCCTTTTTGTGATACTTTTTACTAATAAAATTCCAAATTCGTTTCAGTACTAAGAATAGCGCTAGCAACCCTATTTGATACGCTATGGATAAGCTTTTTCCTTTTATTTAAAACAGCTGGCTGGACCTTGCCTATCGACATAGTGCGAAACATTAAGAAAACCTGCAACTACGTTTTCAATGGATTTCTGCAAGCCGTATATACGAAATTTAATATCCAAAACAGTTTATTTATTAATATGCAATCCAAGTAATAACTGAAGCAGTTTTAGTAGTTAATATTTCTATTAAAAAAGTTTTCTATATAGTATTTAACCATTTATATACATGTGTTTTTCAGTAAATAATTATTTAAATTTTATATTTATAAATTTTTTTAACAAACTCTTCCTGGAAGATTTTTATTGCCCAACTACCTTTTAATACTTTAACATTCAATTAATCGTTTTCAAAAAAGTTGGATTTCCTCACCTTTTTGAGGTGTTCATTATTTCTGTACCTGAGATTAAATCTCATTGTATACCACAACTCTTTGTAACCTTACAATTCTCATAGTTTTGACATTATGTCAAAACATGTATAAAAATGTAACACAAAATCTATAATCTTTTTTAATTTCATTTAGTTTGCTGCAAACCTTAGATGTACCAAAATTAATGAGGAAAACGCTTGGATAATGAACAAAACTTCTTATAAACAAATTATAAGTGGACAACTGAATTAGGTTGATAGTTGTCATTTTTAAAATTGAACATAATGTACTAATAAATTAACAAATAACTCCTTTTAATATCAAGATATACGGATATACAAATACAATCCTTTTTATTTTATAGAAGCTATGCATTTATGAATGACACAACCTGTGAAAATTTCATTACAATATGTATTTATATTTATATCAATAGCAGAAATTATAATTTCTTGAAAACTCGAAAAATTGAACAATTTTAGAACAGTTTATTATTTTCTAATTTAAAAGCGAACAGCGACATCTAGGTCAAATGCCTCTGTGAATTCAATTCTAATAAAAAAACAAAAATTTCCGAATGCAGAATATTTATTATTATCGGCTTCTGGAAACATCTAGTAAATAACGAAATTATTATATTAATTACATCAACCGGTTAAATTAAACCCTGCGTTTTTGTACCTTTAAATCATTTATTATTAACAAACCAATCATTATTATTAACAGTTCCAGAATTAAAGCTCCATTATGGACGTTTTCAACATCTATTCGAAAAATCTGTTTACCCGTAATGGAAATTATGCTTTAATAAAAACCAACGGCTGCATAAATGCATTTATGAAATCCGATAAGTTCGAAGAAGCATTCCTCGATTCCAAATAGCTTTTCTTCTGGTTATAATATTGAAACAATGAAGTTAATTTTAGATTTTCTTACATAGAAGATAATGAAATAAGTCATCCATTGATTTTTCTATTATACAAGAAGAAACTCATTTAAAAAAATTGAACAAATCAAACTATGCACAACAGCAACCACTTATTATTGTATTCAAATCCAGTCAAAAGAAATTCAAATACAACACAATTCGAAGAAGAAAAGGTTAACACAATGTTTGACATAATTTGGTATGTCATAACTGACTTGCTTTTCTTTCCTAGAGCATATTAAATTTTTCTTTTATTTTTATCGTTTTTCTAGTGGGTAGTAGTTGAGTGTAAGAGATATCCATATCCTAAAAAAACAGAAAGCCTTCGGCTAGTTTTCAAACTTGGCTTAAGATTGTAATAGTTTGTCGGAGCTAGAACTTTCTTCGAAAATACTAGATATACCTAGTAAAAGGAGAAGCTGTCTTAGTATATATAAGAAAACATATTTAACGAAGCTTCTACATAAAATGTATAATAAAGTAAAGGGAATATCAGAGTTAATATTTATTTGTTCTTTTTTCGACCGTTTAAATAAGATTTGCTTGGACAACCTTTTCTTAGAAATTAAAATTTCAATTAGCTAGAATAAAAAAACTTTTTATAATCGGCAATTACATTTTTTGTGCAAGTGCATAATTGTTATCCAGATTCTTAGATACAGTCTGCAGTCAATTGTCAATAAAAATAACCAATTTATTTATTCATTTATTCATCCGTTCTTTCAGTTACATATTTTCAAGATATTTAGATGTTCCTTAGGAGATAGGATGCATTTAATCAGATACACTACACAAATATCATGAGCAAGTCTCCGATTTATAAGGTTACATAACCTAAGTTTTAAAAAAATTCAAAAGAGGGTTCTTAAGTAGTAGCATGCACACACAAATACATTTAATTCAGACAAAGGATACTCTAGCCTCTAGAATTCAAATTTTCCTTGAAAAAGAAAAGAATTGTTATTAGCTGTTGAATTTCATTATAACGTTATCAAGATGGATTTGTTGATTCATTTTCAATTTTATATCTGTGATACGATGTATTGCTGCAATACCGTTTAATTTCATCTTAACCACAGGATTTATAGAGATTTTAGTGGTAAGATTGAGTTTCTGTATTAAAATTACTGAAAAACATCTTTGTAGACCTGCGGTTTTTCATCGTCATACATATTTAAGCAATTTGGGTTGCATATCAAGTTTAGATGCAACTGAGATTATTCAAATGAATTAGCTAAACACATAATAAAGGCATTTAATCGTAAAGAACTGTGTTTTAAATATATTAAAAGTAAACTAATTTAATTAATATAATCTAAATTGAGACTTCTCATTGACATTCAAAAATGGATGTTAAAATTCAAAATAAACCCTAAGTGTTATATATTTTTGAAATTAGGGAATGAAAGGCTAAATTTCTGTCTTTTTAGTTTTCTATTTTCTTAAAATCAGGATTTGGTTATGTTAATTTTAAAATTAAAGATTATTTTCTTTTAATGGGAAATTCTTTTGTTTTTGCTAAAACTATACAAGACAAATCTCCCAGTAACCAATTAAGTATCATTATTCTATTAAGGCGATAGGACACGCTTATCCCACATTAAATGATCATTACAAGACGCGTACTGCGTCGCGACTACTTCTACTAACGTCCATATACGAAACATTAGAAAGAAATAGACTGAATTATTAGTATTTTTATAAAATTGAAAATGTAGCAAAAAATATGTTTATTAGAAAAAAAAAACTGAATCAATTGGATAGTTAAAGATTTATAGAATGTAGGAAACACGTTAAACTGAACAAATTTGTAATATTTGTGTAAATAAATAACATTAAAAACAAAACTTGGTTACTATATGTATTACAAGATTTAATTTCTACACTAACTACATTTAATTGAACCGCATCAAGTACTTCCCTCTAATCTATAAACATATCTATACCCATAATTCTATTTTATGCAAATCTTGTTTAATTAAATTAACTCATTTCCCTTCAGTTATTGCTAATGCACTATCTTAGTCGTATATAGTCGAATTTTAAAAGTGCATTTGACGTGTATTAGAAATTACAATCGCCCATATAAGATGCATATATTGACGTCGCTCATTTCTCGTAATGAAATAGTTGGACAACTATGTTTGGCAATTTATGTTGTTCGTATCTATTCGTGGCCGGTGTACTGGCGTCGGATGCCAGTATTGTAGTATTGATGTCAGTCGGTAGCCGATTGATTAGGTAACGCACGGTAGGATAAACAAAGAGAAATTGATTTTTTATTAAAGAATTTTTTTGAGAAATAGAATAAGAATTACGTCAAGATCAATTCGTTTGAAGCGTTGTCCTGTCCTATGCTCTTAAAGAGACAAAGTGCTTCCGATTACTTCAAAAATTCAAACTTGTAAGGTGATATTGCAAAATAAAGTGAGGTTATTAAGTAAACGTCAAAAGTAAAATTAAGTGAGGTTATAATAAATGTCAACGGTAAAGTTTAACGCAATAATATAAAAAGTTTTATAACCTAAGTGATTAATGATAAAAGTTATTTGAAGAAGTTATTGAAGAATTATTAAAAATAAAACTTAATTGTTTATAATAAAGAAGATTTTAATGTTGATAAATAATAACAAATTACTTGTCAAGAAATTTGAAGGTAAAGATGGGTGTTTTTAGGGCCAAGTTAAAAAGTTTAAAAAATGAGTTATAAATAATAATTTAATTATTTAATTAATATAGATACCAATTCTGATGAGAAATATAAAATTCAACTTGTAGTTTAAACATTTAGCACAGAAGATTTTTGTCATTTGGCTCATTGATTCAGTAACTGATTAATTTGTTTATTTATCGATTCATTCATTCACTCATTCATTAATTCATTCATCAATTCATTCTCTCATTACAATACTCATCAACAAAAAGCTATGGAAACTACCTTGTTGCTTAACCACAACACCATGACAACGTCTAGCTATAAATTGTGCTACCAACTTTGATTACAAAAAGTCTTTTTATAAAAAATATACAATTTGTAAGAAAACGCTAGTGAAGGTGGAAATAAAATTTTGTATGCCACACGCTTTGCAATTAATCTTTACTGGGCTCACTGGATTATGAAGGCTCACCCCTTCGTCGCTCGCCCCACAAACTTTCCGGTTCACCCGTAAGAATTAATTTACGAAGCTTGGCACCTAAATAACTATTCTCAAATATATTACGATTTACAATTTTTCCTTTGCTCACACATGAAAACCCACATCCAAAGCGAAGTTTTACCAACACTATATGTAGCGTGTGTTTGTCAACTACTATAGTTTTTAGTAATTTCTACTGCAAAGACGAGTGATCCGAAGGACCGTATCGCCCAATCGGCCGGCCAATCAGAACCAAACAAGCCGAATTTTATATTATAAGTTCTAATTTTCTTGTATGTTGGCAAACAGTACTATGATATGGTGATAATAATATGTTTTTTATTGCAAGTTTAAACGAACGCATGAACTTTCCTCATGAAACTAAATGCCAACAAGGTTATCTGGTTACAGCAACCACTTTCAAATAAAATTAAAGCTACATTTTGCTGACTTAATTGAATGTTTATTTCAGAAGCAGCATGTCATATTTTATATATTTAAACTAGATTGTGCTGGTAATAGTTAACAATAAAAGTAAATTAAAATATACTTACGTTGGCAAAGCAAAAATTAATTTTCAAAAGTTGGACAATTTTTTTGAAATTCAATACTTCGAATAGAAAACGAAAATCTACAGATAATAACAAAAAAAATCTATTGTTTATTAATTACATACTTCATTAACGTAATTTTATAGAATTATTTGGAATTATGTTTGCATAAGGTGGTTTAAAATACTTTCCACCAGTTGAATTAACTTTTGATGACAATCTAACTTTAGTTCTAGAGTTTGCAGCATTTCTAGTAACTATGTTCGAAAACGTAAGTTATTTTAGATCGGGTATTAAGTCCTTAGCTCTAAATCGCTTACGTCTAAAGTCTTCAGAAATTGCAAACTTTAATCGACGATTGAGCCGTAACGAATAATGCAAATTATCATTTTTTCTTCTGTCCAAAACGAGAGGACACTGAAAATATGTTACTACATATATACAACTCAAAATGACACCAAAAAATAACTTAGGTTGTTTCTAGTAAGTTATACGATTCCTCTTACTCTCAGTTTTAAAAAGTCCACCTCCCTTTCAACAACATCTCTTAACAAGTTGCATAGCATGCCTTTACTCCAAATAATTATTCTCTCCTCTTGCTTTAACCTAGGCTTAGCAAAACATTTACAAGTTTCAAAACAGCCCTAGGTGAGGTATTGTGGTTTGTTAAGGGTTTAGATGAGATTCTCATACGTGTTCGATTGGCTTAAGTTGCAAGATAACAAGGAAATCCGTAAATGATTTACAGCCTTGTCTTACACTGCGTGTAACTCCATTACTGTACGGTATTAGCACCAAATTTTTACAGCTTTTATTTTGATATCTTTTTGCTCCTTCGCACACGGCATCGTAAATATTCCTGCTAGGGAGTCTGAATTTTATGACGTTCAAACCATTATCATTATCGGTCGTGTACTTTGTCGTCGTACAACTCATTTTTAACGTTGGAATACGAGGTGCTAGGAGGGCATTAGCGGATGAAATGAAGCGTGTAATTCGTAGTGAAGTAGTATCATCGACGGTGGTAGCTTTTGCGAACTATTACAGAAGAAATATAGCTGTCGCTAAGCAGAGCAGGGCAATAGCAGGAACCGGAGCAGCAACAGCAGCAGCAGAAACAGCATTGCGCCTTAACTCAGGAAGTCCTGCAGGGGTTTCGGGAAATAGGGAGGATAGGTAGGAAGTTCTAGGCTCCAATTACACGCCTACAGTCGCAATTATTTCTTGGACAGTTCGTGAAAAGTTTAATGTTTTGCAATTTATAGCTCCGTGACTGAAACTACCCGGATAAATTATTGGAGCGTGCTTTAAGGGGGGTGATTACGGGGCTGCGCTATTAACCTTACTGTTTATTCGTCTTGGGACTTCGGACTTTTCTTCGTTCTATTTTCCAGTTCTTATTCTTTCTAGTTGCAGAATAGAAACCTTCTCGCGTTTGCTTCGATATAATTTTGTTTTATTTGGCTTGGCGAACTTGATTTTCGCATAAAATGCAGTTGTAAAACTAATTTTCCGGAAACTGGTGCCGCGATTCTTATGATTATAATCTCTTTTTGCACGCTTTTTGATTTAGATAAAATTATTTTTAATCTAAACTTTTCCAATTATAAACTATAACAAATTTACTAACTACAAGTCTATTTTATAAAATGGCATCTAGTAGATAAAATTTACAGCAGAAATATTTCGCAATTAGTTTATTGCATTAAATTAAATGGTTTTTCTCAACTCTTGAGCTCTCGGCGTATCTTTTTTAGTCTCTGTGCACTAAAAGCCGGCAGCCTCAAGCTTATTTTAAGAGTGTAACTTGAAATAGTTATCAAGGTATATATAAGAGATAAAAGCTTGGAGATCGACTACACAAGCCAGAGCCGTTTCTATTCAAACCTTTTTGTACCTTATTAACTTATTACGTTCTGCTTTTAACTCTTTGATCTTGTTTGTTTTAAAATGAAAGGACATATTAGATGCAGGGTGGGAAATTAACATTGCTCGGTTTTGTACTAACCATGAGTACAAAAGTGGGTTATTGGAGTTGAGAGGCACTTTAACCCGGATTTTGGCATCTGTCCACTTAACAGCTATTCACAAGGCTTTGAAAGTATATCCTCAGTTTTATTATTTTTGTTTTGTTATCTGGTGATATCTTTTTTATCACTAAATAAATTGCATGGTTGTGTAAAACTTGTATTTTGTTAGGTACTTGTTTAAATGTTAAAATTATTATCCTCTTGAAAAATAACTGCAGTTATAAGCACAGCTAATGAAAAGCGCACTTAAAATCTCCTAAAATAAAATCCTTTCTTCTGTACTCTTTTATGGCAAAACCTTTTTTGTTTGTCAGAGTTTTATAAAAGTCATTCACAACTTTTACAAAAAAATAAATATTACAGAATTTATCTGAATATGATGATTCAGTCGAGCAGTATGATTTCAATAATTTGTTAGAAATTTCAAAATAATCAAAGCTTTAAGTACATTTATTTCTTAAGTAAGCTAAGTAAGAATAAGTTACTTTGCTACTTACTAAAAAAACATAATATTGCAACCCACAACTTTTATTATTTCTGGTGTATTATCGAGTAGTATAAAAACTTCTCGACATATTTAAGCTGCTTAAACTTTCCTACAACCACATCTTGTATGACCGGATATCGATTCCAGGTGCACACACAATAAAAACAACACAGGCACAATAAAAACGAGTTAATTGTTTCTACAAAAGCTTTTACTGGCGATCTTAAATCTAGGAATTTTAATTAAAAATATTGTTTCGTGCCTAGGGTTACTTTTTTAGGGTTACTAGGGTTGCTTAGGGTTTCCTTCGTTTGTACAATTTTAAATGACGTTATCAAAAGATCGGACAAAAAACTAAAATTTATTGGATCATTTTTTTGTATGTAATACTGGTTGCATAACTAGGAATATATAACATCTTAATATCAGCATAAGGTAATTTCGGTTACTATAATATTTTTAAAATACTTCTAGAGACTTACAAGTTTTATAACAACACTTTCAGTAACGCTATATCACTTAAGGATATACAGTGAACCAACAGTTTATATAGTGTTACTTAAATTTACATAAGATTCATGTGGGTGATGTTACAGTGTTTCTCCAGAGTTTATAAGATTTGCCTTCCGCCACGACGGTATATGCCAAAATGAGAAAGTCCGATAGCGCAACACTTTTATCGAACTCTCTTGAATGAACATTTAAAAAACACATTAATTTTCGAATCGATGACTTAAAGTTTGTTATTACTTGATAATAAACTAATAGACCCCTATTAGTTTTTGGAGGTAGCTTGTTCATGTATGCAGTAAGTTTATATCCGTAATAATATATTGATCTATACTTTCACATTTCACGTTAATTTTTTTATTTTATTAAACAACAATATGAAATGTCAATTAAGAATTGTAGAGTGAAAGTCAGAAAGTAAAACACATAATATTAAACAATCGTTCAAGATAAAAAATAATGTGATTGCAAAATGGAACGAAAAATTTGATAAACGAAATATTACCAACACCATTACATGCAAAGTCTATAAGAGTAACCGCAACAGAAACAAAACTACATTTTATTACTGACTTATATTAAATTGCGGTTATATACGAAGTTACATACTGGTAACAAAAACGTTTCTGCTGCTTTTCTTTATAAACTCTAAAGTTAAATACCGCTACAAAACAAAGGTGTTCAAAACCCTTATAACAGCTCCGTATAAGCTCTTTAAGGAGTTACTAAATTATATAAATTAAAATCCAATAGAAAATTGAAATAAAACCGTAGCTTAGTTGAATTCAACCTCGCACGCTGATCATATAGGTTAAGCGAGACCAGACGCGGGTCAGCTGCTTTGAGTTGCATCTTGTTTAATTTTTGTCGATCTACGCTATTAGGAGGCCACAAGAGCCTATTTCAAAAATGGAAGGAATAACCACTACTGAAAATCATTTGTGGTAGCTTTGATGAATTCATTTAATATTCATTTAATTCAATTATCGTTCACATAGCATACAGAGCAGGCAATCTCATAGTCAGAATCGGTTGCCTCTCGCTCGTGACTTATTTTTTTCTGAGATGTTTATAAATTAGAGTATTGCTATATACACAGGGTACGTAAAAAGTATTATAGCTGAAATGACGTGCAAACGGTTTGACATATGGTAGTGTTAAACTGTTTATAAAAACCCCTCTTTTGACATGAGTATTTGTTTCGTGCAATCTAGGTGTTTGCCGGATGCCACCATTTTGGATTTTTTTAAAATGGCAACATGGGTTTAACTTTGCATCATTTGAAAGGTATTTGCTTTAGAAACCCGGAAAAGTGCATCAAGAGGTTGCTTATTATAAAATAATAAAGAAATAGTGAAAAATAAACTAATAATTCTAAATAATGAAGATCATTATTTTGACTGAAAACCGGGAAAAGAAATTTAAATGAGCCCCAGGCAATTTTCTGAAAATGTTCAAGGTCAAACATGTTTTAATGCAAATCAAACAACTTGTTGCCGATTATAATATCTCGGAAGGATCAGTAAGAAAGAGGTTGAAACCGTCCAAACTTTATCCTTACAAGCCATATTTAGTGCACAAATCAAAAGAACATGATTTTGATCGTAGGATGCAAATTTTTATTAAAAAAGTTTTTTCTGATGAAGCTACATTTATTTTAAATGGTTCTGTAAGCCATAATTGTAGATACTGACATACAGACGATTCATCTGAAGTATCGAGGTTTACACACAATATCTACAAAAGGTTAATGTTTGGTGTGATGGAAATGTTTTTCGGAAAACTAACATTGGCTGTCTACTTATAATTATTACAAAATCAAATTACACCATAAGTAAAAGAGTTTAAGCTTAATCCAGTAAATCCACGACTTATACATCGGGACGTCTGGTTTCAGCAAGATGGTGCCCCACTTCAAGTGTTTGCTTAACACGCTTGTGATTATTTAAATCATACATTTTCTGAGAGATCAATTGGACGAAGAGGTCAGGTGAATGACCTCCTTGGTGGCTAGAATTGGAATTCTTCTAGAAACATTACAAAAAATCTAGTGCATGTTGACAGGACAACAGTGGATAACTTAGAATCTCGAATTAGGAATGTCATAGTAAATATCCCTGCAGAACACCTACATCATTCATTAACAGCTTTTTATTAACCGACTTTTGAGCAACAGTTAGAACATTTATTATGATTCATGATGTACTTTTCCGTATTTCTAAAGCAAAAACCTGTTAGATGATGCAACGTTAAACCCTTGTTGCCATTTAGAGAAACTCAAGATGGCTGCATCCAGCAAGCGGCTGTCGCACAAAACAAATAAAACTCATGTCAAAATTTGGGTTTTAAGTAGTTTGATCCTACCAAATTTTAAATCGCTTGTACGTCAATCCACTAAGAAATCAATACTAAATTACTATAGTCCTATAATCTATCCAGCTAAATTTTTAAAGTATTTCAAGATAATTAATTATATTGATAAATATAATTATAGTTTTCAACTAGAAATATTTTTTAAAATTACTCAATAAACGGCATTCCTAGAAAGGCAATTTTCTGGTTTACACGCCAACGACATATTTTTTTTGTTTAAAACAGTAAGGGATAAATTTGAATGTTCACCGGTAAAGTATACACAAAAAAGTTTCATACAATGCACAAGTATTTATATGTATACAAGGTGGTGGAGGGAGTTACTATGCGTTAATTCTAAAGGGTGGTACAAGACATCCAAAGAAAGAAATGTCTTATACAACTTTGTTCTGAGACGTACCACTTATCAGAAAAAATAATGAAGTTGGAAACGTTAACATGAATATTCTGCGTTAGTAGTAGTAGTTTAATTTGTCAGAAGATGCATCTCAGCTGACACAACAAAAAACCTTAATACCATTTTTTCGTATGATCAATCGTTTACGCGTAAAATCGAATTCTTTTTACATTTAAAAATTCATTTTACTCAATTAAAAAACATTGCAACCCTGCAATGGCTTTAATACAAAACGGTGCTCTAAACACTTTATACTTGCATTATGTAAGCAACTTTTAATGGACGGTCGCAAACAGTGTTTTTATTACTCCTCATCTGCACTTCGATCAGTAAGAACTTTCAGTTCCGGTGCTTTTTCTTGTGTTTTTCATTTGTTGTAGTTCGTTTTGCTGTTTATTGTTATAGTTGTAATTGTTTGTGTTATTCTTATTATTGTTGATTAGTTGGTGTTAAATATTGAGGATGGTAGATTTTAGCATTTGTGAATATCACGACATTCTTATGATTTGTGGGGAAACTTTATGCAAGTTTTACGTTTTTATTATCCTTTGCATGCACTTAGAAACAGATTATGTTTTGAACATTTCAGAAAAGACAATAGCTAGAAGGGTAGAATTTCATAAGCAAAATAAAAATAAATTTATAAATGGGATAATTATCAGAAATATGATCGGTAATTGGCAATTCCCACTAAAACTACGGGAGTCAAGGCATCAGCCTATTGTAATAGAACCTGGTTAATTTCACTTGTATAGCAAAACAAGGGCTGCATACAAAACAAACAAAGCTGATCGTTAGTTTAGACTAAACGATTTGAACTCGGAAATAACATCAAGGGCTTCAGCTGTGACATGCGATTCTTTTTAAGCAAGGTTGCCACATATGGCAATGGTTTTTTCTAATTTCTCATAAGCTAATTAAGATAAAATATTTAGAAGTTTTTCTTTCTTTACATGTCAAACCTATAATTTTTAATTTAAGGTGATATTCAGTTTTCTCAATGCGACATATTTATTATTATTATTATTACATATTTATTTACCTACTAAAAAGTTTTTTTTTTAATTCAATAATTTTATTTCTACTAAAACACGTTTCACATTAATAAATAAATAAATTTCTTATTAAATACTACAAATGACTTAATGTTAGATTAATCAACATAAATATAACGGGAACTTCCTGACCGGCTAGCCCACGGTGTTAAAAGACGTCCCAGCTATATTAACATTTATTACACAAAACATTAACCTTAAACTGAACGAATTTTTGGGTCCGGCAAACGTCTGCTCTAAGGTAGCAGCCGCCATTTAAACTCAGCACAAGCGTAGATAGAAATAAAAGGCACAGATATAAAAGAAACCGAACGTTATTTATTCTAAAACATAAAAGAAATTGTGTGGTTCACACCAAATGCAAAGATTATACAGAACACAAAGTTACTTGTAAATAAACCCTTAATAATAATAAAAGTAAAAAATATTACGTTATGAAATCGGAAATCTTAAACAATTCTACAATCAATAAGTTTACACAATCAAAATAACAATTATTTAATTACATATCTTAACTAAATTGAATATTTGAATCAGACTTACGCTTTCTGCAGAAAAGTAATGCAAGCGACAACTGCGCTTTTAATATAATCTGTTAAAATGAATTTTATGAATTATTACTAGTTTACATAACCTAAAAGTTAAGAAGAGAAAAATCAGTTTTCGTCTAGGTGTTGAGTTCTGTGTTGATGTTGGTGTTGGTTTGTCCTCTTTTAAGTGTAAAAGAGGACCAGCTACTTACAAGTGTGTAAGTAGCTGGTAAAAATACTTTAATTACAGGTAGAACGCTGCTATAACGAGATTGTGAAGAAGGAGGTAAAGTAGTTACCGGTAACGAAAAGAACCGGAAAAAGGAAAAAAGCCTAGAAAGAAATTCTGTATAAATTAGCTGTTTATCAAAATTACCACAGGCCTACCGGAAAAGATGTTTTCAACGGCTTTAAACGATAGATACGGGTGGATTATCACCTCTTGTTGTATTTGTTTAGAAAAGTAGTCTTACAAAACAAGGAGCTGTTAGAGATAATCATACAGATAGAGTAATAAAAAGTGTACCTTGCAGTAGAGCTTAAAAGACCAATAAATTGAATTCCTGTGACCCCAAACACTCACCACCGCGAAAAACTGATCACCAGGACTAAACTACATTCCACAATAAACTCATAAAGAGAGAAATTATCAAAAATTTCCTAAAACTGAAATGAAGTAAACACTTTATCTGCAAGTCAAATTACAACAAACTTTTTAAAAGCATAAAAGTGATTATCTTATCAAAAAGGTTCAAGAAAACCGAGATAAAACTGAATTCACCAATGAGGTATCCTGAACAGAAATATTACTAAATATGGCAAAGCCAATAGAACGGTGTGCCCATAAACACTACCATATATGGAATGACAGAAATGTGATAAACACACTAGAGAAAAGCCTCTTAAGAAAGAAAAATTTTAGGTTAAACATTAAGTGAAATTGAACTGGGGAAAAGCCTTTAAAGAAAGATTGTAACAAACAATTATTAGGCATATTAAGCTATTGTAAAAACAGAAAGAACTTGAAAATTAATGAATACTTTAGTTACGTATTAATTGGAATTAGCATAATGATAAGAACCGTCTTTTAACTTTAACTTAAAACAAAAAAACAATGACGAAATTTAAATTAGTTACGTTAATACTAAAAAAGAGATAAAGATGATTACATAGTTAGATTTGTGCCTACATTAAGCCCTCGTTTATAACTTTAAATGTTGTCAGACCGTAGTGCAACGTTCAAAGTCCTTACCTTCAACTACAGATGACGGGCATGTCTTAACTAGAATTGTAAGTCTAACGCTTATAATTTTATTAATTTTAACGGTTTTAAATAAAAAAACGAACTTTAACAAACTATTCTTATTTAGTATGAAGAGTTCCCCTTTAAACACAAAAAACAGACCAACAGGCTCACAGAACAAGATATTAATTGCAATTCATCTTTTTAAATTCGCCATGAAAATGTATTGTTCTCTATTCTAGTGAGCAGAAAATTTGTTATGCGAACAAAATTCTTTTATTTAATTTTCTATTTAACATGTCTACCGGTTTCTGTATTAAAGGCATCTAAGCTATTAATGTACACCCAAAACTAGTGCGTTTATGAAAAACCCGTTGGTATTTTTCACTTCATATATTAAATTATGCATTAGGTGCAGAGACGAAAAACCTGATTTTACAAATTAAAAGGTCGCAGGCTTTATTGATTGGAATGACAGGTTGAAATAATAAGGGTGCTCATGGTTGTGGGGACAGCAAGTCGCGTCAATTGGGGACCCTTTCGGTTAGTGAGAGAGTATCAGCAGGAGAGGACATTCCGTTGGATGTTGGATGGTGGCGTCACGTGGGGCTGCGGTGGCCGACGCCTAATTGACGCTATTCAGTGACGAGCTGCGATTAACTTAATTGGATTGCACACAAAGAGCAATGCCACCGATTGCCAATAACGGAAGGATGTGTGTCGCTACCTGCATTACCGACCGTCCAATCCTCTCGATGAAAGTTCTGAACGCTTTAATTACCGAGAGCTTTCAGGACTCGCATTACTTCACTGCCGCATTTACTTAATTGCCACAACGTACGCCTCCAGCTCCTCATCATAATGTGCTGCACATTAAATTTTGATTTAACGACGAACGCTTCACTTATTGTACAACCCAACGAACATTTTGAAGCACTTCGTTATAATTGATCTTTCCGTTATTTACACACCCTTATTTTTTAGAATCCTCTCGATTATACAGATTTCTATAAAATTTCATAAGGGTGCAATTTTTGCAAATGTTGCTGAAAATCAAAAAAGAGTTTGATAGACTGTAATACTTTAATTAATTCGTTAAAATTTAATTTTTTCTGCTGATCACTTTTACATACAGCTTTTTTGAATGGGTTATACTCATCAGAGTTTCCTCGTAATGAGGATGAAAATAATAAATTAGGATGGGCAAATTAAAAAGATTAAAGGGGTGCTATACCGTAAACAATTAGTACAAATAAACCGCTCTAGGTTGGGATACTGGACTAAGAATAAATCACCAGCTGCTGATTCGACAGACAACCGAACAACAAAAAAAAGAAGATCGTTTATCGGTTTGCTGCTAGCAGACAGGAAATTAAGCCTCGCCTGCTTGTCGCGCAGGAAATACACATATTCACTTGAACATGAGTGTCATGAAATGGGAATATTTCAGAAAACTGCAGGAACGTGTGTGAAACGTAATAACGTTAAATATTATTATTATAAAGCGATGATGCAAACAAAAAATGAAAGGCATCGAAGATACTATTAGAGGAGCACCAACTGAGTTATATTATTAGAGTAAAATAGAAGATTATGGGGTGATAACAACGGGAATAATCGATCAAAGTTCCAATGCAACCTTATAGATGGGAAGTGATGAGATGAAAACTTACACAATAGACAAGATTACTTGGTTCTCCACTTACTACGGGATTTTCTTTATCAGGAATCGAGATGCCACTCCATAATCCTTTGTGTTACATGCGTAACAGCTAGATTAAGGACGTTATCCGGTCGATGTCGTGTTTTAGCCCGAAATTATGCTATCGATATATTTGATTTTCGGACCTTGTTCTCGAGGATCATCCATCATTTCAACGAGCAAAGGTTTCTATAGCTCGAAAGACATCGATTGCTTGATTGTGCTCGCACTCTTGACCATTCCGATTATATTGCCGGAGAGAGCCGCCACCGAACATAAATATGCATTATCCAACTGGGACAGTTTAATGGGTGCTTATTTACCTGTCTATTTGCCGATTCGGCGGATTAACGTATCCGGACGTTCAGCAACTATGCGAAATGCCATAACACGTTGCAATTAACTGACCTGATTTGTATTTATGCCGCTATATGTAAAGCAATAACTTTAAACATCGTAAACGAGAGACAAAGCCCTCTCGTAATTTCGGATTGTTATATCGAATGCTTTTACTCGAAACTCGGTGGTTTCTGTTTTAAGTTTCGTGCTCATTTCAAGATTGATGGTCAACTCATCAATCTTAGTTAGTAAGGGAAATATAATTACAGGTTAAAAGCGAAAAAAGGACCAAATAAATCCTAAAGAAAATTGGTGAACCTCAAACGCTTGAAGCCAAAAGATTCCTGAAAATATAAGCAAGATACTTTTTATATACTTATGTAGTTATAATTTTGCATGCTGTATAAATTCCTTTACAGTTACAGGTTTATAACCTTGATCTTTGTAACTTTTAATTAGTAACTAGTAATTAAAAATAATTTGTTTATATCTGCTAAATATTATTTTGGTATGCATACTGTATAATCGTGTCAAGCGATATTCCCTTCGTTTTGCATGTAGTGGGAAGTAGCTCTGTTTACCTCTATTAAGGGACGAAGTAGGACGAACGACAAAAGACAATGATAGATTTGTCCAGGATTACACTACTACTATTACAAAATATGCGATGTCTGGCGATGTTCTTGGAGAATTGGCTCCAGAGACATAGACATCTCATGGTTAGGAAATGAGTGAGTATTAGCGTATAAAAGTTCTTTCTTACGACAATGTTTGCAATATTTCGATTTTATTTTTATTTGAAGTTTTAAATAAGACTTTCTCTTGAAGCCACGCATGCTTATTCTTTAGAAAAAAATTATGCCACGTGTAATAAATATAATCATAAAACATGATTCAGAATCTTCAGAATGGTTATATTATAATTTTGGAATAAATATGCGTAGCTTATAGAGCACGCTTTCTTCCTCCTGTATGTAAAATTTGAAAAAAAAGATTGATTAGAATTATGACATAATTTCATTCGTCATAAAAAAGTCTGTTTTGAAACAATAATTCTATTCTTGCTTTCATGAAGTTCCTAGCAACTCGGATTTATTGAGTAAGTATTTATAGCTATACACCCACAGATATACTTATTTTTCTGATTAGAATAATTTAATTGAGAATCATACGTAGAATTTACACACGTTACACCAAACAACAAACAAGTGGCACTGTAGGATGTGACAACTACAAAATTTCACGCACAAAAGCCCCACGATGGACTGTCAATTGTAACATAAAATTTCTCTAGAAACATAAAGTCTCACGCATAGGCGCCAATTGTAACGTTACTTATTACGCAAACGAAAAGGAATGTTTTCATCAAAACAATGCCCAGCGATTAGGCGTCAATAATAATACTTAAATAAATTCACAATCTGAATACTTACTGTAGTGCTCATAAAAGCAATACTTACTATAATGCTCCGGCTTTTAAGATCTCTTTATATCAAATTATGGTTCAGGCGTAGGTCTGGTTTCCATGGCTTTCGAATTATAAGAAAAAACAATGTATATATTGGCACCATCTGCTTGGTAGTCATTTACATCAATACTCGCAAGCAGAAACGAGTACTGGCAATATTGATTGAAAGCAATTAATAGTCATATTTAATTACGTTAATATTAAACTAATTGGAATGTTTTAGAGACTTCCACAAGTAAATGGTCCTATATTATCTCGATAATAATTAATTTAAATTCTCATTTATTCATCCATTAGTCCTCGGTACATTTCTGGCATTCTAAACTTCTTTAAAGTTCCAACAAAACAACATGTAAACAAAAATGTCCTGGTTTCACTTATCACCAAATACAAAGCACTCCACTAATTATAAATATAAGGCAGGAAGAAATTGGAAAGTATGCTCGCAGATACCGTTTCCTTTTACTTAAAATCAACGAACTGAAGTACACAATAATTGTTTCGCATCTGTAAGTTCGCTAACAATCTCATAATAAATGACTAAAAAACATATAAATTCGACAACAACTTCCGTTGGTTATGGAAAATTATTAAAATAATACTTGAGGGTACATTGAATTATAATAATTTTAACTTATTATTGACTTTAAATCAACTTCAAACTTTATTTTCAAGCTTAACGAATCCTTGGATTCTTTTAAAAGGTTTTATATAGTGGTTCATCGAAAATATTCTAATTGTTACTAAAACACTATACTATTTCACGTTTTAACTTATTGATCCGGAAGAACTTAAGATTTAAACTTCACAAATTATTTGTACAATTCTTTCAAAATTCTCTTAACCACTTTATTAATCGAATGATTAAAGAACTGTACTGGATTAAGGATAATTAAAACTCTGTACTGCAGTCAAATCTAGTGCGTCTACTGACACCTGTACTGTAATCGAGTTCTGGGCGCTAACCCGACTCTCTATGCAAAACTATCTGTAAAACACACTCTACGGGAACCTCTGTGAGGCTGCTTCGGGGATGAAGAATTTTTATATGCTTTATAAATAAACGTAAGGAGGAGATTTTAAACTAGCCTATTTGGAAATTGCCTGACTTTTATAAACCAATCGGGAACAAGCATTCAAAAAGCTTCGAGAGAATTCTATACGATTTCGCGGGACTTCACCACAAATTTACACGTGGCTTCAATATTGTTTTATTCGTCAGCATTCGAGGAGATTTGCTCATATAAATTGACCGATAAGCACGCATAGGAAGTAATAAATTTAACTAACTGTCATTAATCCTTTTGTTAGAAGGACGCCAGCACTTTTGA
Organism: Agrypnus murinus; assembly: GCA_929113105.1. Classification (NCBI taxonomy): domain Eukaryota; kingdom Metazoa; phylum Arthropoda; class Insecta; order Coleoptera; family Elateridae; genus Agrypnus; species Agrypnus murinus. The sequence continues at coordinate 170,331,969 of OV816026.1, read as the reverse complement.
TTATTTATAAATTCATTTTTATCCGGAGTCTTTTCTTCGAAACGACATTTGTAGTCGTGAGAACGCCTTAAAATAAGTCTTGGCATATGCAAAGACGTCATTTACTGTAATAAAAAGTCTACATTTTATTCTGGAACGGATTTTATCAGTATAGGAATATGTAGAGGTGACCCTTGATATTTAAGAAAACACCATTTGAATTAAACTGAAGTCTGCAGATTTTAACCGAACGAAAGATACATTGAAGAATGCAGGACCGTGCCAGGGTTTTTTATCATTAATGCATACAAAATTACATTATTATAAAATGGGGAATTTCAATACGTTACGAGGAGAGGAACTTAATAGTTAAGATAACTATTTTTTACTTACGTTTGGTTTCAGTGTGTAACAGATTTCAAAAAATGTAGATCCACCCTATAACACGCAACATACAAGGCACCATATACTATATTAATTTTGCCCTGTACTAAGCGGAAAATTCACTAGCTTATTTAGGTTTTGTTAGTGTTGGGTTAAAATCAACTATTTTTATAACACAGATAATAACAATAAAAACCCTAGAGTCAAGCGAGACATACCCAAGTCTGTTGAGAAAGGATTGATGCTATATATACACCTATAGATGAAGGTTACTCAAACACAAACTTATCAGAACAATTAACGGGATGAACTTCATACTAAAGCAAAATGCCTGAAATGCGGTACTGCAGCAACATAATAATGACTGATCAATAATTTAGAAGTGGTATATTAGAGTCTCTTCTATGACATTAAAATCTATAGTAACAATATAAGTAACTATTTATTCATAAGATCCAACAAGGAATTACAAATCTACAACGAATACCAATCCTTCATCTTTATTACAGTAAGGTGTATTATACAGGGCGAATTTTATATCTCTGAACAAGCATAAAAATCAGTTTGATCTTTCTCTTGTCTAATAGGGTATAGGAAATAATTATTATTGTTAAAATACGTTTCATTAATAAACTACTTAATCTTTATCGTTGTGTAACACAGTAATTTCCCACATGTGCATTCAAAAATTGGTATAAACAGATGGAACTTCTAATCTCATTGTAATTCACGTTTTGTATGTGAGATTGGTTGCATAATTGCCAGGAGTGTCAATGAGTTTGACGTGTTACTTTAATAATTTAACACAAATCACTATTAAAAATACGGAAATGCGTATGTTATTAGCTTTTAATAGGGAGGAAAACACGCCTTTAGTTATTTTCAACGGGTATATGCAGGAAATTTGCATCTTCAGATATATAAAATGATCAACTCAATGCATACTTATATACCATCCGCCCTTAAATTAAATACATGTACAAATTATTAAATATGTAAGGATATTTGACTGAGTGTACAGTAAGGCCTACAAGCCTACAAATGTAAGTAAAAAACTGTTTAACACGAAGAGTAAGGTCTGTCTGTAGGGACAGGCTTTAGCTCTTCAAGCAGCGTTTACTAGCGACTCAATTTAAAAAAAAAAGATGTCCTATTGTAAGATATCTTTAGTGTACTATGTACCTCCAGCCACAAATTATTCAATCCATATAAAGCCAATTGGATAGAGGTTAGTATATGGTACTTTATAATCCAAGGTGTAACGTGAAAAAAAATCTACAGATTTAATTTATAAAAATGACCTTAGTACAGCCATGTATAATAAAGAAATATTTCGTTTCATTTAAAAACTATGTGTTCTCTCGTCGTATTTCGATTGTAATTCCCACGGGTAAAAATTATATTTGAATATAAGTTTTCGTAGAATCATTTCAGTTGAAAAACATTTTTAGCTCCTTATCTAACAAATATCGAGTCGCCTTTTTGGTTGAAAAGTACGCACATACTTCATTTAAAAGCAATTTATGGGGTTACAGCATCTGAAATGGTGATACGTTCGTTTTTATTTTAAGTTACGAATAAAATCTCAGTAGTTTGCTAATAAATATTTTGTCTAAGCGCTGGATTTTATAGCTTGGCACTTCCTGTAAAGCTGATAAGCCTTTCTAAACTACTTAATAAGATTGTAATTTTCTCATTGCTTAAACATGTCCTCAAGTTTGGTTTGTTTGGACGGTTTAACAAATCCGTCTCTTATTGAATGTTAAATGTTTAGCAGTCTGACAACGGCTATTGAATCCTTAAGCAGGGGTGTTTTGCCCGCTACTCACTATCCCCTTGCCTAAGCACGGTAAATAATTTTCGTGCTTACCAAGTTAATCTAATAGTAGATTATGTAACGATATATTTTTACAAGCTCTGAATAATAAATGTAATTTTGTCGATATATTTACAAAAATCTTAAGTCCGGTTCTGCAAATTTGAATTCTTTTCATAGTGTAAACTTGCGTTAGTATTCAATATAAACAACCCCATAAAACTTATTTTAAAAAAGGTTGGTTTCAAATCTTATAATTATAAAATATCTCTTTGGTTACTCATATAAGCGTTTAAAAAAAAATAATAGCTTGAAGCGTTTGCAGTTTTAGAGAAAAAATCAATACTTGCTTTTGAGTTGCTGTGCTCTGATTCGTTAAGCCAAAAACACGCGATTCGCTAATTGGGTACACGATTTATACCCTACGAACTATTATAATGCAACCTTCAACTTTTAAAGAAAAAATCAATACTTGTTTTTGAAGTGAGACCCTGCTATTGGTTGATTTCGATTTTGCATCTGGTAATGTATTCCTACGCGGAAAAAGAACCCTGAGTTTTTAAGCAGACACGAAAGACGCGACACTTCCGTTCAGTGGCTGGTCCGAGTGACTTCAGTTTCGATCTTTACAGAGTATAGTTGCATATAGTCCGGCTAAGTTTTTTGAGCGGCGTGCCTCGAGCCTCGGCGGGGTACAATTATAAATCCCGTTAAACGAATTTAGTAATTTTCCGTTTGAATATGTTGTGATTACAGTTCGATTTGTTTATTATAAAATAACAAATTAACTATTTAAGGTGCCGTTTAGTTTTTCGAGTTGTTCGAATAAAAATACAGTTTTACAGTACCGCTTAACTACAGTTATTTTGTGATTCTTCATTTATTGAAGGAATTTTGGTATGAACACTAATTTGGATGATGAAAAACTGTTAAGGTATCGAATTTTATTAATATTGTATTGTTAGATAATATTTAATCATTTGGGATCCCGAAATTTTACTCACTTTAATGAATAATAACTATTTTAATTTGATGGTTTTATATTTTGAATTCACAAATTTTCATTAATGTATAACTATTTTGATTTGCATTGTATGTACCATTTTCTTTTGTTTTAATATACAGCTTTCAAATTTTATTGACTACTTGACATAGTTTGGCTAAACGGACTGCTGATGTTTTTTGTTTTCTTTGGCTAATCAAGATCTTTTATTGTTTGATTAATGTTTTAATTAAATTAACGTCAAAATTAATAAGGAGGTTAGTTCCTTAGCTGATAACCTTCGCTTTTTCCAAATCGTATTCATGTTTTATGAAAAACATCCTCAGCTTTGGTGGCGCCCAACATATTATTATTTATTCCTGAATCCATTATTTAATTAGAAGCTTTTAGGGTTAACACCTGGGACCTGAAAATTAAAATTTGTAAGAAAAAGATAAATCTCAAGCCGGTAATTTTGAGCATTTTTATATACAGTAAGTATCGTAATTTGTGTCCTAAATTTAGTTTAATTAATGTGAATTCTTCGTTTGAAGTTTAAGCTTTGTTTATTATCGTTATTTTATCGTGTAGAAAAAAGCGTTGGTATAAATTGGCGGTCCAACGTTAGTTCAACAATTAGAAGCAATCTATCTTTTATAAACTCTTCAGTTTTTTAAAGAGGCTCTATTTTGATGTCAATTAATATTTTTTATATGCATAACAGAACACGTTATTTTACAGTAAATAAATAATGTTTAACTTAAACTTTGTTGTGCTGATATCGGACCAGTCAATTGTTGGAGTTTTAGTATTCAATCAGTTTAATGAAGTGCCAAAATAATGATTTATGATTGTTATTAAACCAAACAAATCAAACAAGAAACCTTTTATCCCATGCGGGTATCTTGTAAACAACGACAAAACTAAAACCAACACAAGAGAGTGGCGCCCATATTTTTGATTATTCTTATTCCTTGATTCCTCTTTGCAATTTATGAGCTTAAGAAACCAGTACCTACCGAACTTGAGCTACAATTTGTTTAATAAGAGATCTCTGCCGCGGCTTAAGTAACAATTTGCGGGCCAAACCAGAAAATTAATACATCTACATTTCTTTTGATGATAGCACCGCCTTCTGTACGATTCTTTCAGAAATAATTGGGTAAATGAGCAACATAAACTTGTAAAATAGTGTGATGTTATACTTGGTTTGCACTATATTAGATAAACTATTTAGATTATTCAAACTCAATAAATAAATCAAGCGCACAAGGTCTAACAAAAGACTACAATATATTCTTGATTCAAATTATCAAATAAATTAAATCGTTATGCTAATATAAAGTGAGTAATTAAAATTTGGTACAAAATTAAGAGAAATTAATTTAATTTGCCTAGCCTTGTTATGAATTACTTTCATTTAGTATTAAAAACTTTGTGTCGTCTTCTAAAGAGCTGGAGCGTTTTGTTGAAAAATATTAAACGAGTATTAAAACTTTGTATTATGTTTATTATTATTATTATTATTATTATTACCTATTATGTTATCACTGTTGAATAAAGGTTTATTTAAATTATACACAAAATTACCTTAACTTGCCACGAAATAAAACATCACAATATAGACACTACCATGTATTGCAGTAACTGAATAATTCTAAACTTAACCTCCTCTACAGATCCCAACTGTGTGTGGTGTTGACTGACGTTTTGTCAACAATAAACTTTAATCTTCCCATTTTAAAAAGGTCAATAAAAAACCCATAACATCCGCGAGGATTAAGTTTAACTTAAACATGTAGGCAAAGGCTTCATTATAACATCATTGTTAATTTATATTTTATCTTCAAGGTTTATTTCTTTATAGATTTATTGATAAGACACATTTTTTTTAATATATTTTATGAAGAAATAAGAAAATTAAACTTTCTATTAAATATTAATGTATTCAGTTATTTTATCTACTACTGAGGATTTCTGTAAGGTAAATGTCTAGTTAAAGCTACTAACTGCAGCTTTCTTATAGCTTTTAATTAAAAAGTAATTAATTGAGACAACACAGCTTAACAAAAGGCGCTATTAATTGCCGGGTAAGAATTTTAAAATTATATCAGTGACATTTTTGTTGATATCGGAGCTACAAGATCTCAGCGACATCACTTAATATAAAATCAATTAAGTAATGATAAAAGATCTTATTTCATCTTGAAATGAAGTGCAGGTACCAAAGAGAAACCTTTCTCTTTCAAGAAAAAGTTATTAAATGCTTTGCAGTCCTTACAGATCGGCACCGCTGAAAGAATTTTTAATATTCCTAAAAGAAACATGAGAGAACGTAAACCTATTTATAAAATAAAAGGCATACGAAGAAGACGCAAAGAACACATTCGAATATAAATTATTGGTAAACATAAATTTTCCATTTAATGTCGGGTTGTTGATCAAAAGATAATGCTGAAGACGAGTCCACAGTTTGGCAGGGACATTTTTTGTAAACATAAACAAACCGGAATATTCATTGTATCGTCACTTGCAAGAATGTTGTTCTTGAAGAACTACACAAAAACGGCCTCGAATGACTACATTGTGCACTTACTACTGTAATCCTATCTGTAATAACTACAGAGAAGCTGCAGTACTCCAGATGCAGTTGACAAATTGCTTGTTTATGACATCTAATACCACCGCATGGTGCAACAGCCACTTTAACCACTTATACAATGTTGGGCTTATCATTGTACACATACGTGTCGACATACACTTTGTTAGGTGCTTCGTAACGTTGTCCACGATAATATTATTGGTCCAAAAACGGGCGTGGATGTGCGTGCCGTATTATTATACGGCAGTAATTGTAAGCACAGATGTTGGGGACACCTCTAAATGCTCCATTTCAGACGTGACTGCATTCGACGAATTCAGAATTTGGCGAGAGAGCAACGAGAACCCGAGTTATAAAAGTTTGTTATGTAAAGACTTGCCGAGTTAAAAATGTTCGCTGAATGATCAAAGTGAACGATGGGCCTAGATTGTTCCACACTTCCGTTTATGCCCTATTCCCTTTCGTTTTATTCCAAAGCGAATTGCGTCTCGCCTAACTTACTCTTGCGGCGCATGCACCTGTCTCTCTTTAACTTTTTGAATGTCGAATTTCGTTTCCAACATCTCGCTTTGCTCTCGTTTTTAAGTTCAATCTCCTTTCGTTTTGTTTCTGCTCCAAACACATACACACACTCACTCACTGGTATATTTGTTCGCAGGCTAATTATGTCCCTTTGTAAACGGTCCCGGCGAGCTTTGCGAGCCTTGTAGCCTGGAAAATGTTGCCTGCAAATCTGGACGTTTATTTGCTAGACTTATTCTAATTGCTACTGTTACAATTATTTACGCGGATTGCTGTCGTGATAAATTTCTACTTGTCACGATTTATATATAAACATTAATCTGACGACACTGTCAGAAGAGGAAGCGTCGACATTGCTCTCATGATAATTATATTTATAGCAATGGGGGGAGTTTTAATTACAATATTCTATAAAATAGAACATTTCATTTGCTGCGTATTTCCATTTACATATATATTTAACAAAAATAGCAAAATTGCGGACTTGAATGGTCGATCCGCATGCTGTATCATTGATAACTCTTATAGGTAGCTCTAGAAACATCTTGAAAGATTAAGGCAGCAAAGCATTTCTGCCATTAAAGTAATTTCAGAAATAATGTAAGGTCGCAAAAACAAAAATCAAATCAGGTAAGATAGACGGTAGTCCGATGTTTCCCGGAACAAGGTATGGATATAACTTTATTACCTCTTATATGTGAGGACAGATGTACAAAAATTCAATATTAGAATGATCATGCGGTTTTGGAGAAGACATAATAAAAAAATCTTTAATCACGCATTCCAGTAAAAAAAATAATTAAAAGAATACGCATTTTCAAGCTCTCATGTCACTCCAAACTTTAATTAAGTGCATGTCACAAATCGAGAAGTACTCGGAACGTTATCTTATTTGAAATTAGAATTTTAAAGCGTCTCTATAAGCTTATCATTAAACATAACAGTAAATGTTAATTAAAAGGTAATCATTGTTAGTTGTCAAGAATTTAACAGAAAATTATCTAAAACTAACAGAAATCAGAAGTAGGATGACATAAGCAGAAATACAGACTGATGAAAAACTTAATATAAATAAATGGAATATTATCAACGCACTAGTGTGAAACCAGCTAAATTAAGACTGTACATACCAATTAGAAAGAGCATCTGAATGGGTATGCAATACTATAATTGTAAGTACCAAACAAGTACCCTTGTTACCCTTTATTTCCATCACTCCCTTACACCATACTAATCTAGCAATCTGTATAAACTAACATAAGATTTATAAAACTTCTGGTGGATGAGTTTAACTGTACATGTATTTACAGATGTCACAAATATATTAAACATATATTGTGATTGTAAGGCTTACTTTATCACAGTAATAATAATAATATTTAACCCGTATTCTTATATACAAATTCCAACCTCTTGTTCTGTAAAATACCTTGTATGACTTTAAATAAACTAAATTTAATATTCAAATGTTTTCCTTGTTTATATTAAACTCTCTGTAAATTGAGTGAAATATACAAGATATACTAATAATTTTTAATAAGGACGGCGTTCTAATCCCTTTTTAAAAATTCACTTCTTCCAGTCAACTATAAATAATATTTGAAATAATTTTCGCCACAATAAAGGGCGCACTCTATTGAGTTAATCAACAAATAATTATCGAACTGTCAAGAAAAGAATAACCTTATCTTATCTGGCAAATATTGAATTTTTGTATAATTTATTTTCTTATTGATTAAATAGATCTTAATTCAATTTAAAGTAATAACTTTAATTATTAGTCAGGTTTGCATCTTACTTTACAAAGGCTTGATACGTAACTATACAAAAAAACTCCAACACTATACAGGTAAGTAATATTAAGTCTCCTTTTCTTATACCAATTTTCAGTGCTCCATCATTTTATTTCAGCACTAAAAACAACGCCAACTTTCCAATAGTATAACGAATGGAAAAAATTCCACTCATTCCCTCTCTTTGAAACCAGCTAATGACACCCTTCCCACCGAAAGTATCTGAGAACCCTATACAGGGTGTCCCATAAGACGTACATCAAAATCGGCAAGTAGTTAACACAGTAGTAGTAGGACATCATAACACAAACAGAGAATGCCTGTAACATTTTTTTTCTTAGAAACGCAGTTTTCGAAAAACGAAAATAAAGAAGAGTATAATGTTTGTGGCACATACAGTAGGGTTTGTTATGTTCTTCAAAATTAGACGTTTTATGTTTTTATGTTTACGTTGCTGATTATGCAACCTGCATCCTGATCCTGTTTTGTTGATAAACAATATAGTTATGAGGTCAGTCGAAATTAAAAATAGAGTATAGGTCGAGGTCAACTCTCTGTTTACGATAAAATCATCGACATAAACGTTCTTGTTATGTGGAAAATTCGTGTTTTCTGTTTAAAATGAAATTCATTCATAGTAAAAATCTAAAAATTTTCATATTATCCTATTTAATGTATGAGGACCAAAACCCAATGCCAGTTAATATTTTCTTTAAACGTGTTCCCTCGATCTTTCAGGAAGTTAATTGTGCAGTATTGTTTTGAAATCTTGGATTGACATAGCAAACAATGTTTTATTTGATTATTAAACAATTAACGAATTGATTATTATCCATATTTAAAATAGTTTATGTAACACTAGGGTAAGCGATAAATAACAGTTACTCAGGAAATAAAAGTATTTGCTTAATGTTATTTTTAGAAATAAAATTATCAGTAAGAAAGTATATATTCCAACAAAGAGCAGTCTCGTTTATGTTGTTTTAAAAAGTTTATTAAAAGAGAAGTTTCCAGAGGCAAACTTGATAATTTTGTATTTTGCGATGACTTGATATTGTGATTTGTTAATTTAGTACTAATTAATCAATGATTAGTTTTTATTTTAAATATATTATTAGACGTTGAATATACATTTCAAGATCAATATTGTCCGTTCTTATTCATATTATGCAGCATAAACAAACTCGTGCTTTATTGACAAATTATTTTGTCTAGTTTTCAAATTTCAAAGTTGGCACTTACAGTTATTAATAATATCACTATAAACGCATGTACCTTTTATGGTAAATATTTCTATTCAAGAAATTTTCTTTAAATTTACAGTATTTTAAATTGGATATAAAAATATTTTAGACAAGCTAAACTTTGTTTTATAATTCTCCTGAGAGACGTTTATTGCACACAACTTACCTTTCAAAACTACACCTTAAGGTAGAAAACCACTCAAACTTTACAACTAAAGATTGACATAATTTAAGTATGATTTGGTAAATTCAATGTGGCTTTTTCTATTGATACAAAAAGATTAGTAGATTGATGAAAAAGGAATTTCATCACGTATGTGCCGAGAGAACGATTAACAAAGTTGCACATCAAATCCATTTATGTATATGGGTTAACACAGTATGCCCTAGAACAACTTGAAAGTTTTATATTTAAACAACTCACCATGTTTACAAAAACAAACAAACTATACAAACTATGTGAAAATAGTTTAAAAACTGAATTTTATATTGACGTTGAAAAAAACGCAGTTTGCCTATTAGTTATTGAAATATGTCGATTATAAAATGTATTCCAGCTGTAACCGAATAGGCTTCGGTATTTCAACTCTTTTTAGCTCTGAAAGCTCTTTTGCCATAGTTACAATTATTTACAATATTGAATACTATGGAAACCGGCCTCTTGTTAGTGACAATTTTTGTGTATCCAAACAACAAAAAATATTTTTGGGTGACTTTCTACCTTAAGATTTAATTAATCGTGTTGAAAAATAGTTGTATTTTCTCACCTGTATTTAAGATGTTATTAATATATTATTATTAAAACAATATTGAGATGAGATCAAATCCGCATGGAAACCAAAATTATTTCCAACCTCATAATTGAAACTACAGTTAAACCTCTCTTAACGGACACCTCTTATTAATGGGCACCTCTCAATACCGTACACTTTTTTAGGAACTTTTCTAACATATAGGAGAATTAACGTAAAACGACCTTCTCACAACGGGCACTCTCAATAACGGACACAGGCAGCAAAAATTTCCCCAATTACTATAATTGTTAAGAAATGTACCTCTTTATAACGGGCACAATGAGCAAGAATGAATGATCGGTGAACAAGTTTATGAACAAATTTTAAAATAGAATTTTAAGACGAGATTTTAAAGGAACAATTCGGACGGCGACAAAGTGGCGCGTTGAAATAACAGTACTTTGTTAAACCACAAATTGTATATAAATGTTAACGGGATTTTATACCCTTTTTATACTTTTCAAAACAGTCGGTGAACTCAAAGTAGGTACACAATACACACGAAATATAGTTGTGCGATTTTACTATGTACTTATCCTAATTATCCTTAATCCCTTAATGACATTTTTCTGAAATATGCTAATGAGGGAACTTCCCGAAGCCGTAGCGGGCGGTTATAAAGTATTTCGTAGAATTGTTATCTTCTATCACCCCAGTACAAAATTTAAGAAAGGGACAAACTTGAAAATGTAATCAGTTTAACACAAGTCACCTAGTTGATACCTGTTAAGAGAAAGTTCCTTACCGTCGAAGGAAAAGTGGAAATTATTAAGTGTGGTGAAAAGTTTAAACTTAGTACTCGTCAACTCGCAGGCAAATTTTTAATTGGAAAGTAAATTGGAAAGCTGCTGAGATCATAAAGAAAAAAGAAGAAATTCTCAAAAATTTTTGTGAAAATGGGGACAGAAAACGAAAAAAGAATTTTCCAAAAATTACAAGTGGTGCATTGGATCAGATTGTATTCGACTGGTTTTGCAAAGTAAGAAATAAAAATATACCACTATCTGGAGTACTTTTAAAAGAAAAGGATTTAGAAGTTGCAAAACAATTAGAACTTGTCAGTTTTAAAGCTTCAAATGGATGGTTGGAAAAGTTTTGCAAAAGATGGCAAATAAATTTTAAATCTATTTGTTGCAAAGCAGGTCAGGTAAACGAAGATGTTGCGGATTGGAAAAAGAAGTTATGTGAGATCATCAAAGAATACGCACCTGAAAATATTTTTAACGCCGTTGAAACCGCCTTATTTTTTCGCCTTATATGTAATAATTACATATAAGTAAAGTTGTTTACTATATAAGTTGTAAATATTTTACAGTAATTTTTATTTAAACCCGCTTCGCTTAATAAACAAATTAATTTTTTTATTACTTACGTTGTTATTGTGTTTTATTACGATATTAAAAAAATACGGTTTTTAAATATTGACCTGCTATTAACGGGCACCTCCCCATAACGAACAGTTTCAAATTCCCCACAGCTGCCCGTTGTTGAGAGGTTTTACTGTATTTGACTTCATGTCAAAACATGCATGACAAAAATTACACAATTCCTTTTTCTTTTCATTTGGTGCAGCTGCAACCCCTAGATGTGCCAAAATACAAATAAAGAAAACGTTTGAATAAGGAACAAAACTTCATATGCCAGTCTCGGTGGATTAGTGGTTAGCATGTTTGCTTCATAATCCAAAGATCGCAGGTTCGATCCCCGGCCGAGCTGGTAATTTTTCATAGCGGAGAAAAATTTAAAACATGCCTTCTTTTCGGATAGGAAGTAAAATTGTAGGTCCCGTGTCAATGCGATGTTTGGCACGATAAAGATCCCTACTGGGGGTGGAATTCCCCCAGATTCGGCTAAATTCTAGTAGGGTCGGCCAAATTATCATAGTAATCGGTACCATGAGGTACGACGGATGCTCCGCCATCCTGATTCCTCGCCCAAAAACAAACAATCAATAAGTGTCAACCATTTCGTTTGAAGTATAATGACGTACTGTCATGACATCTGAAGTAATAATCCAGAATACAGCTGGCGCCGCCTACAATTTGTTGGGGGTGATATTTGCAACTAAGACGTTATCAAATATCTTAGTTTTCTCAAAAAAATTGTGCCAAATAATTCATGGATAGGTGACCACTTCACAAACATAATCTAGACTTAGACATTGACACGCAAAATAAACTACAGAATATAAAATACAAATCATTAAGTAATAAAAAACTACATAGAAGATTAATTACAAAATTAAAGTGTCAACTCAAATGGATTGCATTTTAATTTGCTTCAATTTCATCCATCCCTGCAAACAAGATTTTGCTGAACTATAATTTTCGATTTACTAAAGGCCATTACTGCCAAGCCATTTGCTCCATACATATGAACGCAGTAGTGTACACAAGCATTAATGGTGAATGCATCCCTTGCAATACACATTTAATGACGTTCTAAAAGCGTTCAAAGCAAGGTGCTTAAAGTACAATAATCTCATTAATAAAGTTGTATGCAGGTCAGCTCCTCTAAACCCGGAGCAAACCGATAACTAGACTTTGTACTAGGTTCGTGTTGTATAACATCTTTACGATTTAATTGAGAGAGCAGTCTCGAATCTCCGATTAATTAACAGAGGCATTTAGTTAATTAATTTCATTACAGACGAATTTTCTTTAATTTATGAACGTTTTGATATAATAGAGCCAAAGTTAAATTGAGAAGGTTTCATTCAAGTAGGTATCAATAAATGAAAATAAAGACCTCGATCTTTTGATGTCTTTATATTTACTTGTTAAATAGGGGCAATTTTTCCCGTCAAGAATTATCAATAAAGCTAGGTGATGTTCCATTCACAACATATATTGGAAAGTGATAACCTTTCAAGTTAATATAAAGTATATTACTACTGCTGAGTACAGCTTTACATGAAGACTCCAGTAGTAGTTTAACTACACCTTTCTTATACTCTTTAAAGTTTAAATGAACTGGAATTAGTTTCTTTTACACATTTCTTTCACACGGCTTCGTTAAGTTGATAGGGACATAATTATGTTTAATAACAAAGTGACAAACGATTCATACTAAACGAAACGGTCATTTCGGTGCAGTTTAAAGATTATGTACAATGAATCATTTTGATGGTTATTAGACTGTGTGAAATGTGTAATTTTCTATAGTGGTCGTAGATAAATTAGTTACTTGTATACCAAATAAAGTTGTACTTTTTTTATCACGAATATGGAGATTGTTGAACAACCAAAAAAACAACTTTAGTGTTGAGGTGTACATTACGTTTTTTCTGAAATCATGAAATTGAGAATTTAAAATACAAAATGTGCTTTTAATAACAGTAGAATAGGCAACTAAGTTAACGTGGCTGTGTGCAACATATGTCAAATACTTGTAAAACAATGCAAATAAAAATGACAGATGAGTCCATAAAAGTCAGATTTGATGAATGTCATTGTGACAGATGAGTCCGTAAAAGTTCTACTTCATGTACTATTTCAGAAAAACATTTTATTCCATAATCAGTTCATTTATAATGGAACTTTTCACTGCTTTTTGAAGCATTAAATTTATCAATAATTTTTTCAAATTTTTGCGTAAATTATTGCTTTTTTGCTTAAACGTAATAAAGACAATTTAAAAGACTTTATAATGCCGAATTGTTAGGTTGTAAGGTTTTAGGTTGTAAAAACCGAACAGAAGGGAAATATTCTAAGGTCATAACCTTTCACAGGTACATATTACAATATGTTAAGATTTTTTTAAGTTGTTTCAAAATTGGGAAATGTTATCAATTGACAAATGACGTTAAGGAATTTCACCCATTCGAAAGCATGGTACAGTTCCCCTTCCCCGAATGTAAGTCGGACGACCTCGCAGAGTTTGCTAGAAGGCATTGAAGGCAAGCTATTCGGAGCGACAGTGATGATACATTCCTTGCAGGGCTGCTGCGAAACTGTATATTCCGTTACAAGATTTTACCTATCACTCTGAATGCTTGCCTCTTTGTACGAAACTTCCGCCGATAAAGTGAGTTCCCATGCCAATAATTTTTATTCGTCGCATGTCCACTGCGATCCTGGGCAAGGGTCCTCTGCGGGCCCCCCTAACTTGTGGGATCTGGAGCGACCACTTCCACCGCTTGTGCGTAAAAAATTAGTCATCATTGTAGTCGGATGACCGCGCTGATTGTGCGAGAAGACCAGCATTCGGACCGACAGAGATGATACATTCCTCGCAGGTCTGCTGTGAAACAGTACACTCTGTTACAATATTTTACCTATCGTTTTGAGTGCGTGCCTTTTCGTACGAAACTCTAATGCGGCAACCGTACACTTTTTTATCAGCCTGTATACAATAAGATCTGTTTCTTGTTACACTTTTTGCGAGAAAGTGAATTCCCACGCCAATAATTTTTATTTGTCGCGTGTCCAAGATTCCAAAGGTGTTTTACGTCGAGCAGCTGTCGTTAGACTTAATCCCCACGTTGCTACCGATAGGAAGTAACTGAGGTACGCTCAATGTCGCGTGTCCAATGCGGTCCTTGGCAGGAGGCCTCTGCGGGGTCCCCTGATTTGTGGGGCCTGAAGCGGCAGCTTCAAACGCTTGTGCCTAAATCCGCTACTGACCTCTGATGTACGATACTGATGATAGGAAGCTTTTTAAAAAGTTCTTTTAACGAATTCAATAAGAAACTACTCGGTTCAATAAAATGCAGTTTCTACTTATTACTGAAAACCTTTCAGCTTGAACCGTATGCGCATACTGTTACATGGTTAAATTCAGCTTTCAATTGTTTCTGGGAAATTTGGCTAGGATAGCTTGTCTTAACTAGTAATTGCACCATCCCGCAGGGTTGAATAATTTCAAAATAGAATTGTGTCTAAATTGTATTAAAACTAACTCTATTTGTTGTTGCAAAAATGTTTTAGTAACAACTCTTACATCTGAAAATAGCCTGAAAAAAGTGAAAATAAATTCATTATTTTTAAAACCTAAACATAAGATTCGTTTGAAAGCTAATTATCTCTTTACTTGTTCATCTTTTAATTAAAAATGAAAACACAATGAAACTGAAATTTAAGAGATGCTATAAAATTACTTCAAATTAAAGATTATTTTTCAAAAAGTTTACGACTACCCAAAAACAAACAGCTCTAACAATCAGAAAGAAAAATAAAAATAATAAACGTTCCTCACACTCACTCAAGAAATAACTTTTCAATTTTGTTTTATATCAAGATTCCCCTGGTATTTCAAATCAAAAGAAAGAAAACAAAGAGAACGAGGAGTAAGACAGGATGGCATCACTCATATCCGAATTATTATTTTTGTCATTTTAAAGACTGAAATTCCACTTGACCTTTGAAAAGATGGAGAAAGAATAACCTGAGAATATTTCCAATGGAAGTAGTTATATACAAAACAAAATGCTTATCAAATAAAATAATAATAATAATAATAATCAGACAATATTCAGGTACTTGCGGCGTTTTATACAGAATGGAAACAGCGTCGGCGGAATAAGGGAAGATTAAATTTCTTTTTCAATCAAAACGTGGCAAACGTTCGCAGCGAATAAGAAATTACTACTTTAATTTTCCTGCCAAGTGTTATCCGGGCTCGGACTCGTTTTAAAGAAATTAAAAGTTGAAAGCCGAGACCGAGACAGTGGAGGTTTTGAATTCAATTCTTGAATTGCGTTTCAATTTTATACTGCTGCAAATATTCGCGTTAGATTGGTTTCGCGCTTCGTTCGCTCACTGCAAACATTTAACACAATAGTGGTGAATACATAGTATTTGCTGCAACCGCTTTTGGCAATGAAATATCGAACGCTATTGCAAATTGGAAAATGCATGGTTATTGTTACTAACACAGTTTTCTACTTTATGTTTTGAAAAGTTATCGGATTTAAACTGCGCTTCGATTGGCTACGTTAAGTTGAAATTATGCATTTCAGATACGTCGGTAATGAATTTAACGTCTTCCATGAACGTTTCCCAAATACAAATTGGGGTTTTTTGTTCTAGGCCCATAAGCTCCACTCAAGTATAAATCGTTTGGGGAAGTTAATTGCGGTAATCTAACGGCCTCATAATACTTACTCTCTGTAGTAGTTTACGCATACGACTATTAGAATAAATGACAGTAAGAGTCTGAAATTCGATTCTACATGTAAAACCGGTGTCAATTTCGCAAAAAGTCATGGTTACAAATTATACCGTGACGGTAACGAAAATAAACATATTCAACAACGCCCTTAGTCATTTGATATACTTAAACGCGAGGAGCGATCTTCAATAATAAGTTATCATTGTATTTTTTATGTTAGTATTTATAAGCAGTTTCGAGTAGATTAATTAATTCATATTCAACAGTACTGCTTATCAATCGTTTCAAAACACAAGCTTGCTGTTGTGTATACTACTTTTAATATCATTTTAAAAATAAAAACCTAGATGGGTCTATCATAGAGTTATTGTAGAAAAGTCTAGATCTTCAACTAACACTGAGTGCAACTATGCTCCAATTGAAAAAGAACTTTTGCCTATTAAATTATGCATGCAAAAATTTCAAAATAGTTATAAAATTTAAATGTATAATATTATAATAATTATTAACCGTTGGTGGCATTAGTTAAAAAAATCTAGATAGAATTTGGCAAAACTATTGTCGAAAGCATGGTAAAAATAAATTAATAAAAATCAAAAATGGATTTGACTATTAGATTCCGGTTATTGTTTTATAATATTGTTGTATTTTCGAGGTACTCATCAAAAGTTTATTTTTGATTACAATTACAATCTAAATGAAGCAATTTATCTAAATTGCAAAATTTAGTTAATATTTGGGTTACTATGCATCATTACAATGTCTATGTATAAAGTTACTACTTAGCAAGGTAAATACCTATAAATTGTGTATTCCTCAAGCAAAGATGCAAGTAAATTAATCGAAGCTGGAGTAATTATAGGATTTGAAATTGCATGGAATGCTATTAGTCTTAAGGCAACGAAAGCGGAATAAATAATTAATAAATTTATATAGCACTATTAGAAATGCTGAAAGTATTCAACCTAAATCAACCAACCATGCCAATAACAAATTAAAAACCATTAAAAAAAGAACCTAAGGAATAAAACTAAGTAATATAAAATATAAACATTTTGAGAAATATTTAAAAAACTGTGGTGTGAAAACAAATTGTGATCTGTGACAAGGAGCAAAAACGGTGATTCTATAGTTCAACCAAAACTACAAGAAATGAGTAGTCACAAACTCGTGGGCGAAATAGTAAAAATGATCTAGAATTACGCAAAAACCACGCTGTAATCTAAATGTTAAAATAAACAATAAATGAGCTAGAAAGATCCAGTAGCGGAACAAACCCATTTTTAATTAAAAATAAATGTAAAATCAGCAATGAAAATCTGTTGGTTCTAGCGTACGTCACTGAATCCTTAGCAACGTGAAATTTGCACTCTTATTTTATCTCACCCCGGCTCGTATTTGTTTATTCAGGTGTGAATACGAAAATAACTTATTTCTTATATTTACGGTTGAAGTATAGTAGATATTTTATTACTGAACACAAATCCTTAATCCAAATTGCTTTATCAGGCAAAAACGTTTTGTAATTTCACTTTGAAAATGTTAGTCAGAAATTCGCTCGTTCGAAACGTTCCTGTATCTAGCATGAACCAAGCTTCGCATTAGTCTTTTAAAGATTAATCTTGCTATATACCACAATATTGTTTTTCATAGATGTGTGCTAGTAAGGTACGACAGTTTGCATAATGTTTGCAAGATTTATAAGCTTATAAATTTAAACAATCCTAAGTAATCCTAAATTTCTGTTGTCAGTGCCTGTTTGTCGTAAACTAGAATTGTAGTAAATCTTTAATAACCCTCCATTACACACTCCGTTTTCTATTGTTGGGACAGTAATTGCATTCGACTTACATAAAAATACGACTATCTTTGTTTTAAAACAAAGACGCTGAACTATGAGTAAGTACAACAACAGTGTTCGAAACCTGCAACATAAGGAGCAACATTTTGGCTGCTTTTATTTTCAATGCAAAGTTATTCTAGGGCAAGTTCCAGAAAGTTTTGCACGGTTTTTAAAGCTAAAGATACATAGAGAAGATCTTACTTGGATTGATATGTATTACATATTTACTGCATTACGCTAATACATTATAAGGAATTTAGTTTTCGTTTAGCAATGGTTTTCTACTAAACAACCGAACTTTTTTCTTGACACCTCCCATTAATTTTTGCGCTCTTCGGTTTTCCATCTTTTTGCTGTTGCTGTCCTCTTTGAGAAACATTTTTGAAGCGATTTTGTTGCGGTTCCGTTCTCCCTTAATATATTTTATATTAGGGCCCAGTATCTTTCAATTGAGCAAAGTTCTGGTGTGGTGGACGGGTTCTTTCTTTGGACGTAATGGATATTACGGTTGTAGTGATTTTGGCATAATGCGCCATTGCTAGGTTTGGCCAAAACAAGTTACTTTCTAAATTTTTCTATTGAAATTTGTCCCAGAGTATCTGGTACATTCTCCTTGTCGACTACTGTATAGAATTGTAGACTTGGTAGAGTAACAAAGTCAAACTTAAAATAGATTCATCATCCAATATTAAGAATGTTTAGCGTAAACGTGCAAACTTTCTCGACACACATCTTCACGTTTTGAACTCGAACTTGAGACTGAGCAGGGTCAGCCACCACAACGGGGTTTTTAATTGAAGCATATGCGTTACTAATTACGCCTACATTTTAACAAAAAGATTGTACCTAGTTATTTTAAATATTCGTTTATGCGTACAAAAACTGTGCAAAACTTTCTAGGACAAGCCTTAGTTTTAGACGCACTGAAATCTGTCAATTCTTGAATTGTTTTATTAACACGCACTTCTGCTTTCCAGTATAGTACCTATGCCTATAATGTTGCTCTTTGTAGCTCTCTTGCCAGACCGATTAATTTCTTATATCTGAAATGCCATACGTCCACGACTTCTGTTTCTAGAAAGGCTGAACTGTATTCACTATGGATTTACTGAACAGAACATTTTAGCTAAAAGTACCAGTTATATTTTTTAATCAAAATGAATACTCTTGGAAATGCTAAGACAAAACCTGAGAAATCTAGAAGAAAATTGATACGACATTGATGTTTACGTCAAGAGTGTAACTGTAGCGATATAACTAAATATCTCATAGCAATTCGATACCTACCATCACAGAGCAAAATAAAGGCGGATATCAAAGGGTTTGTCACTACCCTCACATTAAAAGAGTTAATCATGGAGTTTCTTGACAGTGCTTCTGCACCACACACATCAACAAGAGGAACAAAGAAGACAAAGATTCGAGCAGCATCTTTATGTGTTTGAAGAATTTATCTGAGAAAAATGCCTGACGTTACTTCATAATTGTTAACCTTACTTTTCTGCAACAAAACCGCCTTATGTACAGCTGATTTCAAAATAAATATAGGACAGTCAGCACTCCATAGTGTAATAACTGTTGTTTTTTATTCCTTGATATTTAATAAATTTTATGTAGTTAACTATGAAAATGTAAGACTTGGCCTTGATTTATTTGAAGTCAGCTGTACATTTCACTATCTTGTATCTATTAACGATTGGACATTGTAGCGTCGTTAGACGTTAAGCTTTTAGATATATGTTTCACAACAAAAAGTACACCAGGAATGGTCCTAATAAAGGTCTTGAGACTTTTCATGAAGGACGGACAAAACCAAAGAAATAGAAAGAAATTGTTTGTTCGTAATACTGCTCGTGTACCAGAAACTACGTTCTATTTCGGCAGAAGATTTCGCAAGATTTTTCACTTTTGTAAGCGGTCTCATATCCAGTGGCATATAGTACTTAAGTCAAATTATTTTTCTTTTAATGACATATGTCATAAAATACAAATGGTTTAATAAGATTTATTTTGTGCACGTAGTTTTAAATGAAAATGATGTATCTTGGTTTAAATTATTTTTTCAATAGAAACCTTTTTTTATATTAATAATAAATCCAACTATTATTTTATTTTTATTGCAATATTTATTTTTGATGTACCTATGATATCGTGTCAAAGTTTAATCCGTAGCAATCATTTCATGAGAAGTATTTCTTACTCAAATAAAATTTAAGAAAAAGCCTGTTTGATAAAAATCGTGCGTAAGTAGTGTAAAGTTTTCCTGACAGAATAGTACATACATATAAGAACTGAAGAGAGCATAGCGTCCAGCAGTAATGGAGGGCAGGAGTCAATGTCAAATCTTCTAATAGTGTGAAAGTGTCCCTGTAAGACTAGTCCCAGGATGCGTACCAAAACCACATCAGACCAAATCTAGTGCCAACGACCAGAAATAACAGTCGAATGAAGAACACAAAGATAAAAGAATCGCATGATACTTCATGCTACATCTAAAAGAATATCCCGAGAAGACTCAATTCACTTATCTTAGCTTGTGCTTCACCTCCGACTAGCATCTCTGTGTGGGATGGTATGATATGACTGCAGACTAAGAAGATATAACTATTCTAGAAAATAGACTGTTGTATTCTATTTCACTGGGATTGATAAGTATAGTTAATACAAATAATCTTAGTCATAGGAATTTAAATTCTGGTACACTCTTTTTGTAAATACTCATATTAATTCGAGTGTCACAACAAACAATAAGTAACGAATACAAAAAACACGCAAACATAGAAATGCGTATAAAGAATAAGATAAGTATAATACTAGTATAACAGCCTTGGTAGTGTAATGTCTAGAGTGCTGGACTTTCACCTAAGCGGCCCGCGGTCGATTCCCTGTGCCGGCAGATCTGGTTAAGGTTTTCTGCAGTTTTCCTTAGCTGTGACACAAATGTGGGATTTGCGCTGTTCCATCTGTAAGTCGGCTGCAGCCGCATTTAGGGCCTACGTAATAATAATCATCGCCTCCTCCGTCCCGCACAAGCTTCTGGGGCCTGGTTTCCAGGCTATGGGTTGTAGCAATTATATTATTCAATTATTATAGAACGCAAAATAAATAATCTTGCTAAAATTCTTTTTTTAATTATAAAATTTTTTTTATTTGATTTCTGATCAGAAAATATTTAAAAATTTCCACTAACTTTAGAATAAAATTCACACACGAGACACTTTCCTTATATACCCGCTGATAAATAAAGCGGTAACGTACACACTACACAACCTTGATGAAATCAGCTGTTAACTTTGTACACGCTAAATTGTCTTCTTTTAAATAAAATAAATTTCGTTTAAATTATCCTCAGTAAAGTTTAGCAAAGTACACACAGGTACGTATAAATCCTGTAATAATTGAAGCTTCTTTACAAAAAAACATGAGGGTACATAACCCAACTTTAATTTGATAAATTTGGAGTCAGAGAGGCATAGATTCCGCCTTTTGATATCTACTGACTGACTGTTTTCTCTTGTATGCTCTTTTATACGTTTTGTTAAAAACAATCAAAATACCTTAACTTTTCTTAACATCAATTGTTTATGACGCCACATAAATCAAATATATGTTTATAATTAGCGAATTATTATTATTGAAATGGAAACCTAGCTGGTAAAATGACGAATAAAACGATATAATACACTTATGATCAAAGTTGATTCCTAACTGAATAAATCAACAAAAACCGCCAACTGTCGACTGTAAACTGATTAAGACTTAATTACAACCCAATCATATAAATTCCAGTTATGCTACAACATGGAGCGGGTACTTTATAACAGATAGCAACTTCCTTACATAAATTTACAAGGATTATAACTGAAATCTAAAGAAGATTAAAATCATAAATCGGCTGCTTCAGCCTCGTAGAAAAACCTAATACTAACGCATCTCATGGTTTACTAAAACCTTAAACTAAGCAAAATTCAAACCATTCACCCGTTCAGGGTACACTACTTCAGGTGTCTGAACAAAACAACAAAATATTACAGAAATTTCCAAAATGACTTTGGATCGACATGTCCAAACAGAGAAATCAAAACTTAACCAGATATAAAGACAGGTAAGTTAATTATAGCAAAATAGAGTTTAAGATAATAATTTATTTTGTTTATTTTTAGTACAATACCAACCTGAAACTGAGTTAACTTGTAGATAAACGAAAATCGTAACTCCGATAGATCAACTATGAAAAATCAAAATTTAATTTTAAATTTAAACCCTAAGAACAGCTGAAGTGATATCCTAAATCTGCTTTACTGACTATATTGTGTGTGTTCTATAGTATAGAATACACACAATATAGTCTAAATATAATACAACTATATAACAATATAGTCTATAGACTAAATTTACTCATATTACTACCTTAAATTAAATTTTTCTTTACTTCAATATTTTTATTAAAGTGGGGTTATGTAGTCTAGTAATCGTAATTCCTGCAATACTGTCTTGTATTATTAAATTTAAGAGCAATATTGCATGTATATCTTTCAAACAAAATAAACTAACTACTTCGCATGTCTCTAATTGTCCTTATTTGCATGTATACTTGTAAAGGTTATTAATTATATTATTGTTATTACTTAATCTTATATAATGACGATTTTATATCACCGCAATATATTATGATTATTATTATGAATAATAGTTTTAGACAATAAAACATGAAAGAAGGTTTAGTACGAAAATATAAGTAACTAACAGCTTTAGCAAAACATAAGGACCAACTGAAACTCAATTATAACTCAACAGAACAAGACTAATAATGTCGTATAGGTATAGAACAGTAAAATTAAATAATAGGAATTGGTGCTTCCTTCAAAAGCTCACATTCAACGAGGTGTTTTCTCTTCTTCATTTTCTTGTGGGTAAGTTTTTCTTCCAATCTGTCACATAGTGCTTTTTTAACAAGGTATCGACATTTTCTTTTTTCTTTGCCTGTAGCTTATTCTGCTATTTGATAAAAATGTTTTACCAGGTCTTGTAATCAGTTTTGGGGTATTAAATTTCGACCGGTATACTTCTTTACCTTGGATCAATATTTTTGAATTTGGTTTTACATGCCTGTCTCTTAGTTCTTTCCAATCAAACTTTGACAATTACAGCCTTTTACAATTACTTTGACAAATTAGTATTTTAATCGTGGCGACTTTTTCTATTATTGTAAGATATTGATTATTATATGTACCCAAGAGGCGAAAGATGAAAGCAAATATCTCGTCTTTAGAGTCTTCAAAATTATATATTATATAAGATAGATCACAAAAATAAGCTAAATTTAAAATTAATAAACAGAAAATAAATTGATTGAGGAAGATTGTTTAGAAAGCATAAAATAGTTTGTCCTACATAATTGTTAAATATTATGAAAGAAAATAATTATATTTCTTACTGCCACAACAAATATTTTGCCAGCGCCTGAAAACTTTGGTAGAAGAAAGTATTGATTAGTAATTCTGAGTGCAATGAAATTAAAGTAATGAGTCTTCAAAATTAATTGGAAGAGAAGTTATCAATTGTTATTTCCTATAACCTTGCTGGTAAAGTTAATTTCTTTCACAGTTCATTTTTGGTTTCATTATTCCTAAGCAAGGAACATTTTGATAGGTAAGAAAATTTGTATAATTTAAAATCAAAATTTTGAATAATTTAATTGTAAGTGTAATTAGTTGGTGAGTTGTTGAATAAATGTATTGTTAGTTGATGTTGGTTATTATTGATACTTGTATTGGAGAAACTGAGTACCATCCATCATCACCCAGGAACCAAAGGGGGTTACCTATATACATTTAACGTTTGATTAGTAGTTTGTAGGGGTTACAGGAAATTATTCTCTAGGTATTATTAATTGTAATCCAGCTCGACCACGCTAGCGGTTACATATAGTAAATCACTTCTAGTTTCCGATTTTCTTTACGATCCGCTGGGCTGATAGAAAGCTGTGACCAGTAACTGGAAATACTACTTGCATTTTTTAAACATTTTTAGGCGCCATAAAGTTGTACCAATGACAAACGTAACATTGTACGTCGTAATAAGAATTGTATTTCTGTTCTGGGCTACGCATCCATCCCAAATTAATCTTAGGGTAGTGTAAGGTGTCACAAGGTATCAAAAACGCAAGATGCAATTTCATTTGCAGCTTTCTAAACGGGAAAAAAATTTTAACCAATGATTCTAACCGTTTGATCCAAAAATGGATAATGTGAGTTTTGCATCTAGACCCTTTAGCTACTAAAAACGTATGTATGTATGGAGTTCTGTATCATATGGTTGTGAGAACTGGAGAGCAGAAACAAACGAAAAACGAAAACTAGACCCATTAGAAGTTAGTACTACAAACAAGTGTTTCAGATAAATTGGATAGACAGAATAATCGACACTGGAAAGAATAAAGTAGAAGAAAACCTATGGATACAGATCAAGAAATGACAGGATTGCCTAATAGGGTATATCTTGCGTCATGAGGTTATCCTAAAGACATCATTAGAGGGAAGCATAATTGGAAAAATGCTAAAAGAAAATTGAATGTTGCAGCAGATAATAAATAATATATTGTAATAAATAATATATATTGTAGAAAATAATATAATTTTGGTTTAAATATATAGGCTGTAGTGGATACATTCAATTCAAATACTATGGACAATATGCGGATTGAAGCCTAAAGAAAAGAATGAAATTAGTCAGTTTCGGTTCATTAGTGTGTCGAAATACTCATAAGCTTTAATCAAAATACATTAAAATCACTTAGTCTTCTTAGAATTTAATTAACCAGCTGTGTTTGAATACCTAGAAATGTGCCATCTAAAATGTAGGTGTGGTTCATCGTCCCACAACAAAAAATATAGGCCATAGGTCACAAAAAATGGTGGTCAATTTCGTATTCCGCACATCAGGATGCATACAACATTAGAAATGCCTACCTTTACTTAAAAGCTAGTGTTCAACTGTCTTATTTTATTTTGTAAAACGATAACAAGAACAGCCCTAATGGACTAAAGTTAGAAAACAATTAGCTGACAAGTGCCACAACCCATGAGTCGCTTTTCTTTTAGTTGTAGTACATTCTTCCAAGTTTTTATATAAAGTAAAAAACCTACAGACAAATCCCTTTCCATTTTATCAATATTTCGTAATAAACTGCTGCATACAATCGTCGGAAATGTTTTAAGACCGAATTCCTGAGAGATAAAAAAGAGTTCGGAGGGAGTTAGGCCTTTTTCCAAAAGAGAAAAGCAAATCCCAACAATTTCTAACTTTTATAGCTCGATTAACTTCATAGATGAACATGATTCCTTTCAATAGTGTACAACGAAGCTTATATATTTGGCAGACCGTGACCAAAATTCGATACAACGTGAGGGATACAACAGATAAGGCCGGATATTGTGAGCTTTAGGTCACACTTGTGAATCAAATTTGATAGCCGAGAGCTCGAGATAGAAAATGAAATACGTTTGGCAACGCTTCTGGTCCTCTTTTCTGCACTCATCTCTGAGCCGTAAATTTTCTTCCGCCGAGATGAACTCTTTAAAAAAAGGTATATATAGGAGGGATATACATTCCCGGAACTCAAGACGCACGTAATTGCACATTGTGAAGTGATACCGCTTTCTATAGTGGAGTTATCAAGAATTAGAAACAACCTCCTTCTTTCTTGGTAAGTAAGAGTTTAGAGTTAATTTTCAAGAAAGAAAAAGAAGGAAATTTGATTAAGGGATTTACTAAATTGGAGCTTTCTCCAAGCTAATCGCCTTAAACGAAACACTCTAAAAAAAGTTCAATTTAAAGCTAAGGTAAATATTTAAAATTGTACAAATTGAGTCTACTACATTCAATTAAAGAGTGGATTGAGTTTAATTGCAGAATCGCTTTTAATTACTGGTCGTGGTCCGGTAGTGTTGCTGTACTCGAGTGTATTATATCTAAAAAACGTTTAATAACAGATTTAAGTGTTTTTAGAGATTCCTTAGATGAGAGTGTTTTCTGTTAGTACTCGATCATAATTATTGGCTTACAAAACAATAACAACTCTTTTGGCATCCACTTGACTGTTTAGATTTCATTATTGCATAAAATTAAATTCTTGCACTAATACTAGCTAGCAACTTCGTCCGCGTGCACATTGCACATAGATTGTGTAGTTAGATAAATATTTGTTTAAGACGTATTTGGGACTAATTTAAGTAACAGTGAGTTAGGAGAGTCTCTAATAAATTATTAATTTATTATTTATATTATATTGCATTTAGTACCACATTATGTATATTCGAGTCGCCATTACATTAAATTGAATCTACGCTTTATTCAAATATAAACAGACACTTAAATCACAGTGAAAATTTACTGTTTTTTGATGTACTAGATAATAAGTGAGGTTTTCTCAAGAAATCCGGTGGTTTATTTATTTGTGGTTCAGACAAATCGCACTTCCGAAATTATTAAGTGTTAGGAACATATCTCGTTATCGACCTGAAAGCCCGTAAAATTGCGTCATTATTCCTTCCATTGTGGTTAACAGGTAAGATTAATTAAAGTCGTAAGGTAAAGTATTTCTTTTGTTTGTTAATGTTAGGATTACATCTTGAGGTGAGCGGTTTCATAATCGTTTATTACTTATCCTAAGATAATTGTTATAAGAAAACTAATTTTTGGCTAAATTTAATAAAAGTAAGAAATAAAACTTACTGCCAGGCAAATATTTTATGCTAAACGCTAACTAAGGTAAGTTAACATTGTTTACATGAGTTTTTTACATTCGTGTAGATTC
This sequence comes from Agrypnus murinus, assembly GCA_929113105.1. Taxonomy (NCBI): domain Eukaryota; kingdom Metazoa; phylum Arthropoda; class Insecta; order Coleoptera; family Elateridae; genus Agrypnus; species Agrypnus murinus. The sequence goes on along the minus strand of OV816026.1, from coordinate 170,305,081 downwards.
TCTAAGAGAGTAAGATTTAGATATAAAATATAATAAAATGAAAAGTGTGCTGTGTATGCTGCATGGTACGCGGAAGTTTCCAGTACAAAAACCATAACATTAACTGATTGTACGTAAACATAAACAGTAGTTCAAGATAAGCAGTTAATTTACTAGTTGCACTTGACACGTACCTGCACTTGAGATAATGTATTTGTTGGTCTGCATGACATTTTGAGGCATTTTGTGAATTTTAATATTAACTTTAGTAAAACAATTTAATGATAATAATTAATACATTAATTTTTAAAAATAATGTACAGCGTTTAGAAAAAAAAGGAGAACGATTGTCTCTCGGTTAGTTGCGTGCGGGACTAACGACCAAGGGACCCGGGTTCGAACCGCGGCCAATATATCACCAGATTTTTAAAAATCGCTTCTCCCTCGGAAGGCAATGGCAAACCATCGAGGTATACTTTGCCCAGGAAATTTCCCTGAAATAAATAAAAAAATCCAAGTACTATGTACTTGGGGTGGTTCGGAGTCCATCTTAAGCTGTAGGTCCCCTATATTTGTGATCACTGAGCACGCACAACACAAGTATAGGAGGGAAATGCCAACGCTCTGCAACAAAGCACGGCACGCAAACAAAAAGAAGTTTAGAAAAAGTAATGTTACTGTGAGAAAATGGCACTGCACTTGGAGATTCGGGCATTTTCTCGTGGTCAAGATTCTTAACATGGTTACCAATTTTTCTGACGTCTACATCACCACATTTAATTTCCACACGATTTAGACAGACAATGATTATTATTACAAATCTTATTCACATTATTATATTTGTTCTTTCGGAGGAACCTCACAAGGTCAAAATTTTGAAAAATCGACTACCACAAATGTCGAACAAGTCGGTGTGAAGTAAAGAACTTCAAAATCTGAAATGGAAGGTACCACTTGTTTTTGCATATTTCGATTCACCAAGATATCTCGAATCCAATTACACTTCATTAGTTAACTTTTGTTGCCTGACAACGAAAACTATTTTTTAAATTTTGAATCTAGAAGACCACCAACCATCTGAATTTATTAGGGAGCGATCAATTGCGACTAAAAAAATGTTGTGTCACTAATGTCACTAATGTCATTTTTTTACGTCGTTTCGACGGCAACGTAAAATCTAACATGGTTTTTATCCCGAAACTCATTTTATTAAAATGCAATATCATGTCACTTAAACGACAGAAGTTGTTTACACTTCCAATGATACGATAGTACATATGTTCAGATTTTTCGAGAAAAACGCATTTTTGTCACAAGTCCCAGTAGGCTATCTGCAAATACATTTATTTCATACTGTGTCACATTTGTCAGTTTTACGTCAAACTTTTTAGTCCAGAACATGCGATTTTACGGTCTAGTATGCTTGTAAAAAATTTTACAGGACTTGTGACTGTAATAGTATATTACGTTATAAGTCCGGTAAACCCAAGTTTACAGTAGCGAGTTGAAAACGTTTCGGGACGAGGCGACGAAGGAGCCGAGTCTCGAATGTTGAAACGAGCTACTGTAATGGTTTACCGGAAGTATGACGTAAGGCGTTTTATTTCATACTGCCTCACATTGTTCATTTTTTTAAAAAATGCATTTAAAATTTTCAGTCCGGTAAAATTTTTTACCGGACTCAAATTAGATTTTCAGTCCGGTAAAATTTTTTACCGGGCTCAAATTGGATTTTCAGTCCGGTAAAATTTTTTACCGGCCTTGTAACGTAATAATTCATTTACCGGACTCAAATGAGTCCGGTAAATACCCTTTTACCGGACAGTATGAAATAAAAAATTTTACCGGACACAAATACAATCAATCACCTGGACAACGTTTTAGTACGTAATCAGTTACCATGGAAACTCGTTCTTCATAGATGTCCATATTTTGCATTCGGAAATTTATTTTATATAATTTTTTTTAAATTAAACCAATATTCCAATCATTGCAGTATGAAATAAAACGCATTACGTCATACGTCCTGGAAATGGTCTTACAGTCTCGTTTTCTTACTCGACTGTAAAATTCCATTTCCAGGACTTATAACGTAAATTACTATTTACGAACTTTTATTATAATTGTTCCTTAATAAACGTTATTTTCTTAGTAATACTGCATTTGTTTGTCATGGTCTACTATAATTTTCACAAAAATCTTTTTCTCAAATAATCTTAAAGTAAGATATGTGATAGAATCATTATTAGCACACAAAATATGCTATTGAAATAATGAAATAGTCAAACGAGTCAAATAAAACTATCTATAATACAAAAAGTTGGATTATTAAATATTAATAGTGAGTATTAATTATAAAGATAAATTCTAAATGAATATGTCGAAATAGCCTACAAATATAATGAAATGTGTGTAATTCACAAAGGACTCTCCAGGACAACGATTTTGAGCTTTTGGCTCTCTTCAGCTGGAGGCAGCTTGTGAATTATACAAACACACATCACCCAAGCTTGTATACTAAGCCCAAAATAACATTAAAGTCGTGATATAACGGTTACGAAATCTGTATAAAAATAACCGCATTTTCGCGGTCTTAAAATAAATCTTCTCTACAGGAATTTACAAGAATGGTTGTGAACAGTGTCGGACTGGTTTCACCGGGAAAATTCCGGGAACACTGTTAAAGCTTGTGAAGTTAAAAACATTACCTTTTGTATAGTTAATCTCAGACTTCTAATCTAGAAATCTATTTAACTCAAGGACTAGGACTTTTCCAGCTCACTTGATCAATATATATTCTAGTATAATATAGTGTAACGTTCTTTTTAAAATAATAACAAAAATGCTGTTTAAATCGTCTATTAATAAAGAAAAGATTATTTACAATGCACTTAATTAAAAACGCTATAACTATAAACTATTTAACGAACTATTATTTAAATGATAGGTATTTACAAATTTATATGAGGACTACTTATATAAAAACTATTTATGTATGACAATTATTAACATTTATTTATTCAGAGTACATTTCACTATGCCGGTCAAACATTAACTGAAGTCCTTCTACCCGCGGTTCAATTTATATTTTTCATAAGTTCTAGAACATAACCGATGAATCATACATGCAGCTGTTGATGAGTCACGTCGATAAGTCGCGTCGATGTGTCATACACGCAGGTGTTGATGAGTCATACATGCAGGTGTTATTGATGAGTCATACAGTTGATGACTCATACATCTAGAATGTTCGATGACATCATATGTGGGTTTACTATTTGTTACAATAGTAATATATTATAATATAGATTATTATCACTAAAGTGGTCTACTATTTGGAAATCAAGTCTTTGGGTTCAATTGGGTTTGAAAACTAGAATTAGAAATTTGGGATTGGATTCTTTTAAAATATCCTTTGAGGGAGATTAGGGATTGAGGACTAAATTTTGAAAGATATTTCTTTGGGATTAGGTATAAAGGATTCGATCTTTTTTAAAATATTTTTGGGGATTAGGATTGAGAATTAAATCGGTTTTTCAAAAATTTGTTGGCATGAGAAATTGAATTTTCAGCATTTTTTTTATATTTTGGAATTAGCGTAGTCTCAGATTTTAAAAATAGCTTTTGGTATTGCAGATTAAGCATTATATTTTCTATTAAATATGTTTTGGGATCAGGAATTGACTTTTTGAAAATTAGCGATTGAATTTTTAGAAATATCTTTGGTATTAGGTACTTAGCTATTAGAAACTTTAAAATAATTTTTGGGATTAGGAATTGAATTTTTAAAAATATTTCTGGGATAAGGAATTGAATTTAAAAACATATTTTAGCGATTAGAATCGGATTTTTTTAAAACTTTTTTGGGATTGGAATTGCATTTTTAGAAATATTTTTGGGATTAGGGATTGAAATTTTAAAAATAATGTTTGGGATTTAGGGATAACATATTAGATTATCTTTTAAATATTTTCTAGGTTCAGGAATTCAATTTTTACAAATTTATTGGGATTATATAGATAAAGAATAGGATATGGGATTGGATTTTTAGAAATATTTTTGGGATTAGACTAAAGGTTAGATCTTTTTCAAAATATTTTTGAGATTAGGGACTGAATTCTCAAAGATATTTTTTAGAGATTGAGTGTTGAATATTTAATAGGATTAAAGGACTACGAATAATTTTTTTTAAATATACTTCGTGATTAATTTGTTTAGGATTGGTTATTAGATATTGATTGAACCCTAATCCTAATTTGGGATTGGTGATTACCAGTGGCAACCACATGGTTGCTGAATGGGTAGTTAAGCCCACAATTTCGTGTAGTCGAATGTATACCTAACCGTACCGTAACCTACCGTAATTTTATACCTATACATTCGACTACACGAAATTGTGCACTTAACTACCTATTCAGCACCCAGTTGGTTGGGCTTGGTGATTACTAAATCACATTGGATTACATTTTTAAAAATATTTGCTTGGTTTGGAGATTAGCGATTCATCTAACACGAATCCTGATCACTGATTGGAGGTTACTAATCCAAGTATTACCAACCCTGTATGTAACTGAAGCATTATTAGCACTTGGCAAAAGTTATTTAAGTCACGATTTTTGTAAACTAAGTTTTCGAAAATTTGAGTCTCTTAAGAGGTAAAACAGTAATTCTTAGATATTCTTATTCTACTTTTTCATGAAATATCCCAATCTGCAGTCAAAATTTAAAAATTTAGAAAAAACGGACACACTCAGAGACAGGCAGAGATCGAATTTCGTGAATATGCTCCATAATACTGTATTGAAATGCATTGATTATAAATAATGATTTTAAATTAAAAATATAAATAATTAAAAAATCACAAAACCGAAAAGAATAAACCAAATCGATCTTGTAGAACTCTTAGACGAAGTGGAAAAAAATGCATATAGTTCAATATGGCCGGCAACTCTCTATCGAAGGACACAAGCTTTTCGTAATCGAAAGCAGTGTTAATGGGAACACGATAAGTTAGGTCACCAAATAATTAAATCTTTTATAATAATCACCCCAGTCATTTACAACTTTTACAACAATTTGCAAACGTATCTCGCGGCGATTTGTTTTGTTCAAACAATCTGAAACAGCTATAAATAAGCAATTGCTGTCACCTAATATTTGTAGAATATCTTTGCCTTCCATGGTTTTCAACTAATGCGGGTTTGTCTACGCAACCTAATAAAAAATCAAACGTTCAACGTAATTGGTGGTTGCAGCAAACTTTTATAATCGTGAACAGTTCCAAAAGTTACCAACTCTGGAAATTGAGAGGGCGCTGCAGGTGGATGGGCATTCTCGTGCACATCCAAATAAATGTTTTAGATTTGTTTATTTAAAAATATAAAACTTAAATATAGAAATTAGGTAGTGATGATTAATCTACACAACGAAAGTTTCAATATATAAAAAAAGAATCACGTAAATCGGCCCAATAGAACTCTCAAACGAACTGGAACAAAAATAAGTTATGTGTTTTGAATATATAGATTAATAAAAAGTTTTACAGTTTTTATTAAATTATAATCGACAGCTTAGCTGCCAAAACAATATTGTCAGGTTATAATTTAATAAAAACTACGAAACTTTTTATTAGCCTTTATTTATTTCATTATTAAATTTTGTTTAAATTTTGTTAAACAAGTTGTCAAAAAGGTAAGAAATTTGACGTGTTATTTTAATAGTTGAACATGTATGAAATTAATAGTGAACGGGTATGTAGGAAATTTGTATGTTGAAAAATATAAAATTGGCAACGATGTTATTTTTTGGTTTTTTCAGCATCGTATTTCCTCTTAGTAGAGGTCGTTTGTCACTCGTGTGAGACAGTAATTTTTTTTTATTACGTCTCTCCATCTCTTTTTGTTGCTTGTGCTTCTTTATGCCTGATGCATTGGTGTACTGGTTAAATACATTATGTTCATCTTTTTGGAGCTCGTCATCTCGATCTTGTGCTTTTCATATTTCTTTGAATAATGAGCTATTTGAGATTTTTTGTATCTTCCCTGAATATATGACCGAAATATTTAAGATTATGAGAGTAGACGATTTCTGACTCTGGCTCTTTTGATTTCTTGTAGAATGAACACTTCCGATCTTAGATCTTTTTCCTACCCGGTGATTTTAATGCTCATGTTTCGGCAATTGGTTGGCAAAAGGTTGGACTATCGAAAATACTAGAGTCTTAACTGAATATTTTCTTTTTGGTGTTATGTCACTGTCAACCCATGTGCTACGAAGACCATACATTATAGTTCTTTTACTCATCTCGTATCTTCTTATTTCTGTGGAACTGGTACCTTGGTTGTTGATCAAAGCTCTCAGATAAACTTACTGGTTATTGGTTAACCACATGGCATCCACTTATTTCTTGGATGTTCGGCGTATTGCTGTTTGGTCGATCCACAATCATGACCTTTGTTTTACTAGAATTAATATTCAGGCCATATATATGAATCTCCATATCTAGCTTTTCCAGCAGACCAAAACAAAAGACAAAGTAGAAAAAATTCTGGATTGATTTTGACGATTCTTTTTTAAAATAAAAATTTAGACATTTATCTAAAAATCTATCAAGTCGAATTTTTAACATATAATATAAATAATTTTTTTTCTAAAATTGCGGATGCGTCAAGTCATGCCCTTCATAATGCTGTTCAATTTTCGAAATCATAAATTCATATGGAAAAAAAGGCTGTGGCAAAAACAGTGATAAAATGCTATTTGTATGCATTTACAATCAATACACAATTTTCACAATGTAAATTAAACTCGGGTTATCGTTTTTAATCAACTAAATAAAAATAATATAAAACAAACTACGTTCCTCATAAAAACAGAGGTTTAAAAAAATACTGCAATTTGTTCACTAATAAAAATAAAATTTTAAAAATTGTTAGTTTGGCATAATTTGAAACATCCTCTACATTAGAAAAACAAAGTTTTTAAAGAGATGTTTTAAATAAATGTCTTAGATTTAATTTAAAAAAGAATGGTCTGTACAACAGTTTGAACTAATTCCTTATTTCGGACCACGTGCAACGGCTAGCACTAAAATTTCATGTATTTGAATTAATTGACTTGAGGTTGAAAGAGTAGAGTAACCAATAAAAAAAAGTTGAATATAAGAGCGTGTTTATATGTTCAAAAACTCACCGAGCTGCATGGAAGACTTTTAGGATATTCTTTTGATATTATTTGTTTCGGTTTCCTAGTTGCTATTTGATATGGCATCTTATATTTATATTTGTATTATATTTACTGATTTATATACGGATTATATATACTGATTTCATAGGTATAACTAACTCAAATTTATCTTTAAAATTTTTTTTACATTTGAGAGTATTGAGAAAAAGTATTTAAAAGAAGAATTTAAAAACCACAATAAGTATTTTAGAGTAAAATGATTCAAAATATAAAAATCGTAACGTAAACCACGTAACTTTAGCGATATAAAATATTGATGTATCTTTTTTAGAACTCATAAATCTTTATACACTTTTGTTTCGGTTTTTAAGTTTTCAATTACAGTATCTAATCTAAAGAGAAATAACAGAGACATTCGAGTAATTTAAAGACTTTGCATTATTAATCAGACAAACCAAACAGCTGAATTTGACGACAGACAAAACACAAATTAATATGCATGAAGTTAGCATCTGGGCCTGTTCGATTTATTCACTTTGAATAATAACAGTATTGAATTTTCTTTATAATTTAATGAATTTTAATCAGAATTCCAAATTGCCTTAAAGATATTATTTTTATTAAACATTCTTTTTTCCCTTAATTGATCTAATTTTAAAAATGCCTTGACAGTGTTTAGCTATTTATTAAAAAAATGAAAATCTAAAACAGAATTAGGTGTCTTAAAGTATTAATTTAAAAAGACGCCTTGAACATTAAAATTCGAGATCTTACTCTATTCAAAACCGAACTTTTTTTAACAATCTTTTCGAGGGCGCCCTTTAAGCCAACTGACCCAAAAGTTATTTTAATGAGGTAAAAGTGGTAAAACATTTTTCTTTTCTTACACTAGAGCCATGGGGCTTTTCTGTGTGAGTCTTCGTTGTGCTCTAGCACTCTTGATGGATGAGCCTTGTCGAAATCGATCAGCAACCATACAATGCCAACTATTACTTAGACGGTATCAATGTTTTCAGCGGCGCTTACCCGATCGGAATCGATATACATGCCGTTTTTTATTTTTATTGCTTTGAATAGGGAAAATACTGCGAGCTGCTCCATTATCGAAATCCCAAAGAAATCCGACATGGACGAGAATCTGTAGATTAAAATGTTACATCACGATTAATGTCATTGCTATGAAAAAATTTGCTTTTCGAAAATGTAGTACAATTTTATTTTGCTTTATTATGGTAGTTTAAGAACTTAATAAAAAGAGCCAAAAGTAAATCGGGCGAGGATAATAACGATAATATTTGTAATCCAGAAAAAGTTTCTCCCGGAGATATGTATTTCTTCGGTCTGCTTGGTCTCTCTCGAATCAAAATTCATTACGACGTTAGGGATTCCAAACTACAAATGAAAGGAAGTTTGAGGGGTTTCACAGCATAGAGTAGAAACGAATATTTAAGTTTCATGAAAATTCATTAAGAATTACGAAAATTGCGTCTCAAAATATTAAGACAAGGGTAGACTTAATGGAATTCTCACCGCCATTAATGAACTCGGTGTCCTAGTGGAAAGACGAAGATTTTCTCTTTAGTTTTAGACGGATAGAATATATCAAAAAATTAATATTAGTACTTTTTTTTATTAACGTACTTACCTTGTTCAAATTGTAACAAATTGAAGCTGGCTTTTGGATTTACAAAACTGCATAAAAGGGATCCGAAATCGTAAATATTCCTTTTCTCGATTTCAATCAGTAAGGAAGAAAACAATTGCAAGAAATCTCAGTAGTAACAAACTCCATTTGTTTCGCTTGTGAGTATTTTCCTTAGGAAATTTCCGCCAATCGTCTTACTCGATCATTTCATATATCTTATTGAACTGTCGACGCTGCAGAAAAATACAATCTGCCTAATCTGGGTCACAGGAATTTCAAGACTGTATACATACCTTTCCGTACAATCTACCTTTTTCTCCAGCTCGAACTTCTTACAGAAATCTACTTGATTTTTACTCCTATTCTTTAGTTGCAATTTTCTGCATATACTTCCCCATTTTTGATTTATGCGTTTGTTTGTAACATTTTATCTACTTTAAAATGTTAGCTGTGTCAGATTTAGGCAAATCATCTTTAGTTGCTACGTCAAAAAAGGAATTTCTCGTTTAAAGGAATGTAGTCTGTAGTAATCTAATATTTAAAGTTAGATGCGCTTAATTTGTTATTTATGTAATTAAAGTTTAAGTGCTGGAAATTAAACACATGGGATTAAGCATTAATGTCTGCAAAATGGAAGTAATGCAGATGTGATAATTTCCTTTTTAATCGTCGGTGAAGATGCCTTGTTCACCTGTGCTGGAAATTGCTGCCCTTAAAACGCTAATCAATGCTAGCAATCTCATTTAGTTAATTTAAACATTTCCATTGTTTATATTATATTTTACTTCATTTTTCATTATTAGATACTATCTTTGTTGCTGATAAGAAACATTCTTTTTTTTTTAATCAAAACATGGTTTTAAATTTCCTCGGGCGATTTCTATTCTGATTATTATCATTCGTTATAATCGCATTTGTTCCGCTGTTTATTATATTTAAAACGAATTCGTAATCTCTCCATCTAAATTAAACTTGTTTCTTCAAACAGATTAATTGAATAGAGTTACGTGATTGGTTCGCAGTAGACCATTATGAATGCCTAGTTCAAGAATACTTATACTTTTCTTAATCCCGTACGTCAATTATTGTTGACCCAAAATAAATGATGGATAGCTTTACTACTTATATCGAGCTTGCGATTTATTACCTAATTTTATCGGTTTCTAATGTTTTCGTAATTTTCAATAATCTTTTAATGCTTCTTTAATAGCTCTAGTTCGTATTTTAATCAAAAGTCTATCGTTAATCTGTTTGTTATACATGTTGTAATAGTACAAGTTTTACCAGTTAAAGGTCAATATTTTACTGCTTGATGTCATTTTTCGCCCGAACATGTACTTGTGAAATTTGATCGACCATTTTTATACCATTTTTGAGATTATTCTTAAGGTTATCACAGGCGAAATAATGTAATACTAAATTATTCATTATTTTTCAATTTGTATTTTCGACTACCATAAAATGCTCTACAAGGCCGCATGCACTGTGTTATCTCGTGGGAAGCGTGGCGTTATTAATAACCCAAGCAGGCCACATGCGTCCGGTGTTAGACAAAGATCTAAGAGCACACGTGTATCCTTCGAGGCACGCGCTTGCAATTCCTCTACTTTTCCATAACCTACATTGCATTTCCGCTGTCGTTAGAAATTCTGAGCTTGTTGTTTACAGACATATATGTATAAGTGAGGTCTCATGGCCTAAGAATTCAGTTCCCTCCGTGGTACTCACCAACTCTATCAGCCAGACATCGGTCATTTTTATATTCTTTTAACTGTAGGGAACGTATATGCTGATATCCAGGGATACTGCTTACCTGGTTGCACTACTGATTATTTAGGAGACCTAGAAGTTGGCATCCAGGGATGCTGCTAACCAGGTCATCCTAAGCTTAGTATTAAAATGTAGATAATTAGCAGGTCTCGATCATCCTTATGCAGTTAGTACGTAAGTTATTTATGAGGGCTCAACAGCCCTCATGCTTTGTGTAGCTCATGCTCATGTGTTTAATTCTAACTCTATTCTTAACTTCTCTAGTCACGACAACCCCCACGTGACAGTATCGTGGTAGCTTAGTAACTAAGGTTAGGTCTGGTTATTAATTTAAATTACCTATATGTAAATAGGTAACAAATTATCTATTTTGTATTTTCTTTTTATCTATATCCCTTTTTATTTATGTTACCAAGTTTATTTTAAGTATAATTATCCCTCTGACTATCCTCATATTTTAATTCTAGACGTTATTGAATTATTGTTCACTTCTGCTTTACTATTTTCATTTAACAAAATAGTGAGTACATTAATACATTCCCAAGCAGCATTTTTAGTCATCTCTACGCACCAGCAACTACCGGTGGAACTATTAAGTTTTTGACACTAGTCACCAGCACGTAATTGCTAAGGTTTTATTTTTAAACAATCTTTGAGTAGCAGATACGTTGCAGTAACATCTCTAGAACTTGTCCAGCTACATTTTGGTTAAGTTTAGGCTACGTAGCGGGGACGTGGCGGCGTAATAATTGCTACTTTCGTGGAACGTCTTTTCTCTTTCACACATCGTGTCGCGTGGTTGCTCTTTCTTACTCTTGCAACTTAAAAAATATCATTTTCTATACTAATGTTGAGATCGTGTCACAAAGTGGATTACTATTTCATTTGTAATATGTACTTAATAATACAAAGAGCGATGAAATGTTTGATTATTTCGCCATTTCAGTATACCAAAATTATAAGCCATTGCAACTTTTCTGTTAAATGTGATGACTATAGATCGAAAAATAACAACTTTCTCTAAATACATTTTTTCATAAAAATTATCTTTAAAAAAATATTGATAAAAATACTTATTAGTCGCACGCACAATTTGGCACCAGTTTGTTATTTCTATTGAAGGTTATAGTAAAACATCTATTAACAATCATAACAAGTTGCAAATTGATTAATGGCCTGCAACATTTTACAAGTAAATATAGAAGTACATATAAAGTTTACGAAAAATCACTTTAAAGTGATTTTCCTGTGTAACAAAACGTAAGTTTTACTTTCAATACTACTGTAAGGTTCCGTTACTTTAAAGGTTTAAGCAAATGTTTCAGACAGGTAGCAGGAACTTTCGGTGCTACTTTAAAGTTTTAAAAACTTTAAAGTAGCTTCGGGCAAGTTACAGCTACAATCATGACACCACTTTAAAGTTACAACGACCTTAAAGTAATTATACTAAGTGGCAATACCGTTCCACATACTTTAAAAGTTACTCAGAAGTAATAGAACTACATAGTTCTAACAATAATTAGAAACAATTACATAATTACTAAAATATTCCGAACTGAAGTAATTAAACCTATAAAGTCATAAATTTATTTGTAGTTACGGGACAACCAATCAATCAAAGTTCCGATCTCAGTTATTGCTACTTAGATGCTTGGATTGTATTGTTATGTGCATGTTTTAAACTTTTCTTTTTCGATCGCAATAACCGCTAAGCGGTCCAATTTTTTACTAGAATTTTATTATTTATATACTAATTTACTACGAATATTATCTTTCATATACTAATATTTCAATATTCTATTTTGTATAAAATAAATAATAATATTAAATTATTTTAATATAATGAATAAACTTTAATATAACTGGTTCTGGCTCTTGTTTAGGCTTTATAAGACATCTTGAAACAATAGATTATTATAAAATATCACACTGTTTATATTTTACACCGGTTTTGCTGTACCAAAGCTAATTAAAATTTTAATTTTAGTTTACCATTTTTTGTTCGTCTCATTCTTTTGATTTCAAAACTAATTGTGTTACAAGTTCAGACAGTGAAATTTTTTCATATGAGAAATAAGATGCTTACGGACAGTAGCCGTCGAGTTCAGGAATTTTCCGTGAATGCCAGTTTCGTATGAGTATATCCTTTTGTAGACAAGAATAGAAATTGGAAGAATTTTCTAATCAATAAATTTTCTAGAAAAATGAACGTTTACGAAAAACGCAATATTTATATAGATTCTTCGTTCGTTACACACTACGTGAGTTCTGTATGATCCCATGCATTTATCACTATTCAAGTGCTCTGTCTGTGAAAATCAACAATTTTTTAAAAACACATATGAACTTTTGGTGTCCTGCTTCTAAAAAGGAAGTCCTCATTGTTCGACAGCATCATCACGCGTATGAGATGAGTTTCACCACTGCAACTGCCACCATCACTATTACCTTTCATCCTAATAAATATTACAGATCAGTGCCGCTCTTTGGATTTTGAGGCCCCGGTCACAAATATCGAGTGGGGGCCCCCAGCAAATAAAAAAGTGTTGATTAAAATAAGGTAGCTCGTTGCGGGACCCCGAGCATACGCCCGGCTGACCGACCTTAGGGACTTCCGTTACCGATTATGATTAATGTTAATCCCTATAGCAGCGATTTCTACAAACTGTTGCACCAACTTTCTATGTATCAACTTTAATATATTTGCAGAAATTACAACAGACATTTGTTCATGTCTCCCGCTTGTTTTCCTCTTAATGTCCACTCAAAGCCTCTGAAGCATGTAACTGCTCGAATACTCGGTTCTATCCTCCATAAATAATAACAGTGTTTCTGGATATAATTTCCATATCCAAAATTGTTGTGGGAAAGGCCTTGGTCGAGAAGCTCAGTCAGTTCTTTGACCATCTATTCGGAAGACTAAAACCAACAAAATGTTCAATAAACGTTTCCGTACTACTGCATTCCATTGTATTGAAAAAATGGCAGCAGCAGTCAGCCTACAGAAATCATTCAACAACTAGTCTCGCTCTGTTCAGCCGGGCTCTGTTTCATATAGAATCTTATGTATCTTTTCTACACAAAATATTACCCAGCCAAACCATTTCCTCGAAAGGCTCATAATCGCTTCTAATTACTTATTGGATTTACATTTAGACATCTCTACATTACGGTACCTCATCTTACGACTACAAACCAATACTACAAAAGCTATAAACTGAGAAAAGTGTGCTTATTGACGTAAGCTGTAATCGAGCGTGTGCCTCTCGTCCTTCTTAGAAGAACTTTGAGATAAAGTTATCTTATTATCTAAAAATTCTAAAGTTACGCGAGTTACTTCTTAACGGATGTTGATATGCAACAGCCATCAAAACTTTTCTTCCTACAAACTTTACTAGGCAACGTACCTAGTATTGCACTTACAACTTTTATTATTTCTGTTTTATGAAATAATCATAAATATCTTGCAACGTGTTCATCAGCTTAAACTTTCTTATACCACTTATAGAGCGGTCTTAATTCTAAGAATTATAATTGAATACATTGTCTGATGCCTGGGGTTATTTTTCCCGGGTTAACGATTTTACCAATCGTAAATTCGCTAAACGAGAAGATAATATAAACAACGAAAAAATTTGCTTTCGGTCTATGCCTCATATTATGTACCTCCCATAGAAATTCTAGTTTATTTATCACACCCAATAACATAAAGACACCCCTCAGGCTCATGCTTAGTCCAACCAATTATGTGGGTTAGGTGGTGAAAATATTGATATAAAAATCTTTCTACTTGGGAGGCTATAATATGGACCCTTGAAATTTATTGTTTAAATGCCCTTTTTCGTATTGTTGAGCAAACGAAGTTTTTTTGTTGGGTTTATGAGGGGTAACAGTGGACAAACGAATAGCACAGACAAATTTTAAACATTTTCCTTGGGGGGGGGGGGGCAACTTTACAGGGCTTGTCAACGGACATTATTCAAGTGGATAAATATCCTTAATATAAAAAAGTTTTTAACCTTTTACTGCGACGCAGAATAGAAGACATATCTATTGGACCGTAATGACTCCGAGAATGATATTTCTAAGTATTTATTTATTTTTTAAATTTTTAATTTTTTTTCAGTTAATTAGTGATGAAAAATAGTTAGCTATTCTAGAAATCCAGCACACTATGTTGCATATTCCGATAATAAGAACATTGAGATACAGGTATCAAAATCACGTTCACTTAAAAACAGAATTAGCGGCCTTTTATTTTACAGTAACGTCTGTTTAACATCGAACCGTGTAGAAACACCATCTTTCTACAATCAACGTACTTCAACAACTTTTTGGTACACTTGAGTATTTAGATAGATACAATGATTTCCTCCGTGCAACTGGAATTTGAACCATATGATATCGTTTAATCGATCTAAACGTATTGCAGTATCAATAATGCTTCGGCTAAATGTATTGCAGTAGTGAAAAGCCTTACTTTCCACAGAATTGAGACTCTCTCGGGCGGGTTGCTTTAAAGGTTTTCTAAATTCTTATTAATTAAGGACAAAATAACAAAAAACACATACACAAATAAATTTTCAAAATAATCATATTAGTAATAAACGCCAGCCTCGGTGGATTAGTGGTTTGCATGTTTGCTTCATAATCCAAGGATCGCAAGTTCGATCCCCGGCCGAGCTGGTAATTTTTCATAGAGGAGAAAAATTAAAAACATGCCTTCTTCTCGGATAGGAAGTAAAACTGTAGGTCCCGTGTCAATGCGATGTTTGGCACGTTAAAAATCCCTACTGGGGGTGGAATTTCCCCAGATTCCGCTAAATTCTAGTAGGGTCGACCAAATGATCATAGCAATCGGTGCCATGAGGTACGAAGGATGCTCCGCCATCCTGATTCCTCGCTCAAAAAACAAACAAACAAACAATAGTAATAAAGTTTATTAGCAAAAACTTGCAAAACAAAAACAGTGAGAAAAAATTAATACTAATGATTTTAGCAATAGGGTTTGGGTTCAGAATTGTTATTTGAACAATAGCGTTCTGTACTTCCAACCAACCCTGATGAAATAAAAATGTATTTAAAAAAATCGAATATTTGGCCGCAGGTAAACGTAAAAATTAAAAATAAATAGATAAAAGTCTCTAATTTACATATTAATTAATGTCTCTAATACCACAATTTTATTTTTATTAACACAAAGCAATGAAGCGACAAACAAACAAAAATTAATTGATACCAGAAGTATAGATTTATGTGAATTAAATAGATGGAAATATCTCTTATTTATGAATCTTTTTAAATTAAATTACAAAAAATCTGACTGCAAAATTCTATCTTTTTAATTTTCTAATTAAATTTAATCGATCCCAAAACAGTTGATTTTCCTTTATTTGGAGATTAATAACTTTATTTTTAAAAAATTACTTAATTTGAAATATTATGAACTATAAAAAATATGTTTAAGGATTTGAATTTGTTTATTTTGGTATCAATAAATTTCTTAAACTAATATAAAGTTAACTAACATGAAAAACTCAGGTTTTTACTTTATTTATTAATATCGGTATGATTATTTCATTTTAAAAATTGACGCCACAAATTTACCAACTTTATTTTCCAAATCCCATGTATCAGCTGCTTGCGTTTATTACTGTTGACAAATAATTCAAGAAACCTATCTCATCGATCTATTGATAATTACGTCCAAATAAAAAGGTTCTATAAATCGGAAATCCATATAATTCTTATACAACAATCATAAGTAAATTGTATTTATTAACATCCAAATCCATTTATTATTATAATAATTTCCATAAATTTTTCTTGTTATCAAAATCAATCAAAGAATAGGGTCGTTGCATGGAATTTGATTTTGACATAACTTGTATATTTTGTTAGTATAACTGTTATCTAATGAACAAGTCCACATAAAATCGATAAATGCATTAATACGAATTTAAAGTTTAAATATTTTCCGTCATTTCTACACCGCTGACGTCATCATACTATTCAAGATGCAACGCGATTAAAGACAGCGCATGCAAGAACGATGACGTTGTTGTACTAGAAAAGGGCAGAAAAATTTAAAATTGTAAATTGAATATCTCGCTAACGGCTACGCTAAAAATTTTGAAAAAAATACGTAGAGTTATTACTAGTTCTGCAGAATATAAAAATGTTAGGTTTCAAAATTGTGAAACGACCCTTTAATTTAACATTCATTTAACTTTTGGCACTTGTTAATTAAAAAATTTTACTTATAAACTTTTTAAATTAAAACACTTTGACGTTTCTCAAAAATAATTTTATAACCTCACATATTTGACAGTTGTTTACAAACTTAACATAACCTTACATTTCTTTAATCTTGTAAGAAGTGTATCACCTTTGAAAGATGGAATTACAAGAAAATTTTATGAAAAAATGGCCTTCCTTTTATATAATTTTGCCGCAACAAAAGATTTCTATGAGAATTTTCAGCTAAACAATTGAATGTGGACACACTATAAATACAATAACCAAATTCTTATTTAGAAGCTTCCATTAATACAAAAACTAATTAAACTGTTTGTAGAATTAGAAATTAAATTCTGAACTCAGCAATATACGACACTTAGGCCGAAAAATAGAATTAACCTTAGAACTTATTCTCGATGAGATGACTATTTCTTAAGACTAACACTGGCTTAATTATCTATTAACACCTTTTTACACATCCCTATCAACATTATTTGGGTGTTTTTAGAAGCCAAAACTTTGACTTACAAGCCAATTTACATAAATTACTCGAACGTTAGTAGTAAGGCGCTTTTGTGCTACAATCAACAAAATTCACATAAAAAAAGTGTATCAATTCTGTGCATATAATGTTACTCAACAAATTCACACAAAAACAAGCTAGCAAACAGCTTTAGAAATTATGAAATGCATAAAAACTGCAATCTGAAGATACATCGTTCATATGAAAACAAAGTTTCAACTAAAATTCATCCCCAATACAATACATTTTGTCTGTTCCGGAAGATATCTTTCATTGAATTTGAACTAAACTTTAATAAGTTGAAAAAATTATCAAAACAAGACTTAATCGTCAAGTTAACAAGAAAAGTTTTCTGTTTATGCAAGTTAAATAATGAAGTTACCGTTGCCTCGGACGACATATTTGTTTAGTAATCTATGTAGATTGCGCGAAAAAATAAATAAAAATAACCAGGATTTTCTAGTTTTGGAATTTTGATAGAAAAATAGGAATTTAGGAAACGATTTGTAGTTATAATTTGGATTGAAGAGGTCTGTTATGACTAAGCGTTCAAACAACTAACCGGCATATTTTAGGGCCCCAAGCTTGGTTGGAACATATACCAGAATAATATCTTTGAAGTCTATAGAGTATCGGGGTACACCAGGAAACCCGTCTGGCATAACCAGAAAGTCCCTGGATTTTCTGTCCAATTTTGTACATGCAAGTTTCTTTCCTATTTTAAACAAAATTATACAGTCCATTAATTTTGTAGTCAATTAGGCACGAGTTCCAATTTGTATTTCGAATTGTTATTTTGGGAATTCGTTCGTTAATGAGTTTTAGTGTGCATTTTTTAAAGTTATAATTAACTAGATTATATTTCATAAAAGAAAATTGTAACCAAAATTCATTAATTGGAAAGGGCGGTTATGCAACCAATCAATTGAGTAGTTCTAAAATTGCTTATTAACTATTTTGCTTATGTGTGTGTTCTATCTGGCCTGATTAAATATCATGGCAATATTTACCTTTTTTTTTCATTTTCACCACTCTCTTCCGCTGACCGCAGTTGCGTTTCCGAAATGGGACATAACTGTCCACCATTTTCTTTTAGTTTTTAAAAGATACTCACGACCTTCTCTATGCAGAGGATTATCACTAGCCATGATAACATCCAAAATCGGCTGTCGTTCAAGAACTAAATGTTAATTTATATTCATAACTCAATTACTTCACATAGAAGCTCATTAAGTAGTTCGATAATATGTGCTCGTTGTTATTGATGGAACTTTAACAGCTAGCTGTTTGATGATGATGTTATATTAAACTAAAAACTAGCAATAAGTATGTTTGTTTAAATAATAGCCTTAAGCATTTGTTAATAATATTTACGAATAAAATCCTATAAATGTACATCTTGAAAATAAAAATTTAAATCCAACATGGTTATTGTTAATAAATATGGGCGGTTTAAAAATCGTTTTCGAACCGCTGACAACTGAGTCACCTGATTTAACTGCTTAAAAGTGTTCTCAACCATTGTTAAGTTTTAACATATAGTAAAACTAATGGCTAAAATCGTATTCAATATCGGTAATCGTTTACTTGTTTCTTTCAGTTTTGAAGGTTGGACTTAAACTGCATTTAAAGCTGTGTAATAGACAATGATACACTCAAGGGTCATTTTCAATAATACGCAGTATAGTACGCTTTTTTTATTGCAGGGTAATAGTTTGCTTATGCTTTGTTTCTGCATTTAGGAATATGATGAAGCAGTAGGTATTCTGTGTACATAAGAGCAATTAATTGACTCAGTAGTTCCAGTGGGGTGGGCCATATAGTCAATTAGTGTTTAGAGGTACAACGCGTGTTTTTTCAACTCCGATATACAAAAATCTTGGCTAAACATGTTTAAGGTTTTCGTCCGCAAAGGTTCATTTTTCAAATTAGAATTTGAAAGTTCTAAGATACTTGTAAATAGTGAATGAAAGTGTCATTTGTACTTACAGTTAGAGCAGGTAGAAAAGGTTTATTTTGAAAAAATATTCTCCCTAAATCATATCCTTAGAAATGAATGTAGAAGTCCTAAAAATAATCGGTCGATGCTTTTAACCTTTAATTGGCCATCAAAATCGCTCACTTCTTTTACACGCTATTTTTAAATTCAACTTTTCTGAATGAATTCGATTCTGTTTTGTATATGTGTGCCCTCATAAATGTATATTTATTCATAAAAAAAACGTTCTAGCCTTTTCCTTCTTTTTGTAATTGAAAATAAATTTTTCAATATGAATAGCTTAATTTAAATTTAAACATGGCTGGATTTATTACGGGCACAACGATAAAAACTTCATTTCCGGCGTAATTTTATAAAAAAATCCTTACAGTTCGTGTGTTGTTGTCCTAGATAGTATAACAGAAACCATACATAAATATTAATGTGTCCGTGCCACGAATACGTTCGAGCGATTTTCATTAAACAATAAAATTGCCTAGCGATACAACAACATTTTTTTACAACCCTTTCGTGTGTCGGTTATCGTCTTCTGCACACCATATTCGCAAAAAATTAGTTTTCGTATTCATAAATCATAATTTCTACTCTACACCTTTTTTTGGCAAACAGCAAATTTAAAAAGCATTCCCCTAGCAAAAGGAAATTAACCGCAACCCGAGTTTTACTTCCAGCGTATAAATAAACATGAAGTTTAACACGAATGACATTATTGACGGAAGTGGATTCTGTTTAAACACAATTTAATAATGCAGTTTAATTTAATAACAGGGTAAATGCATATTTAGAGGCTGCAGTCAGTCACATATTCCAGATATCTGTGCAGATTTGTGTTAAACTAGCGTCAGAAACTTTGAATTCCTATTAGCTCTAAATGATTGATGATATGCCATGAATTTAGCAAGATACGACTAGTTTATGGCGTAGGTCAGAGAAATTTCAAACTAGGGCTGCTATAATTAACTCCCTAAATGTTCAAATACATCTTCACGCTGAATTTAACGAAAAATATAAGGAGATATATGCGGCAACTGAGTATGATCGAGAATAGGAGTGTAGTTCTGCGGTATTTGCGGTCTCTCGGGACATCCCTTCGAATGCGGAAAAGCGAATATAAACGTTGTTTCAACAACGCCAATAGCCTCCTGCAAGAGATTCCTCCGACTTTTCAGTTACTACGTTTTCGATATGGCTGACCACGATATTTTTAATATCGAAAATGTCGGTGAAGCGCAAGGCACGCAGGAATGCCATGGAATTCTCTCTATATCGGTTTGTCTAAGGCTTGGGAAAATATTGATATAATATTGCTGGCGCCGAACTCCGCACAAGATAAACTATCCAAACCGTTTTACTTTAGGATACCATTCTTTTGTTTTCAATCGATTACATTAGTATAAGAGGCTCTTGCTATGTTTCTTTATGAGTTATGTCGTTCTTAGGGATCTTCTTAGGCGCAGGTCAAAGTCCTACTGACATTACTTTTTCCGGAAACCTAATGCAAATTTTATGAACTTTCCTATCAAGAAAATTTTTCTCTAGATATAGACAAAGCTTATTGAATTGGTAGTTTTTGTTATTGGAATTTATATAAAAAGAAACTTGGGTTTCAGCAGAAATTCCCACATAAAAGCAAAGTTGCTTCAATGTAAATGGTAATAAAATTCCAAAATGGAAACGCATAAGCGTCTCTTTTTTTCTAATGCACGCAAAAAAACACTTAACTCTGCAATATTTTCGTTCAGTTTCACACTAAAGTTTTATGTCACAAAAATATTTTAGGCTATTGATGTGCAGTTGGATATAAATTTATTTGGGAGGTGTTATTTATAGTAACATATTTTTACTAATAATAAAAAAAATCGTTTTGATGGAATCATTATCTTAAGAGCAAACAAAGTAGATTGAGCAAAGGTAAAAATTTCGCATACTTTTTCCTGTTAGAAATTTCAATAAAATCAATGTGTCTGTTGTATTCGCGACATCTTAGAAAACAAGCAATATCGTAAATCTTTGTAATTCAATGTAGCTACGAAAGGATTTAATTGACACTTCCCTAACTAAACAAACATTGAGGTACAGCGTTTAATTTTAAATTTATTGGCCAATATGTTATTGGTTGAAAATAAACTGCCAATAAGTCAGAAGATGGATAATCAAAAAATTTTCAGTATCGAACAAGCAGTATCACTTCCAATGTGACACAAAGCTTTACTCAGGATATTTATAATTAAAAGTATTTTAACAGTAAAGGTCCAAAAAGAAAACAAAATTAAATCAAGGAAGAATAGTATAATAGTTGTTATCGTTTAAAAATAATACAAATTAAGTTTCTCAAAAAAAAAACTTAAAATAAAAAAGGCACATTTTCCCATTAGTTCTTGTAATGGTCGCTACTATGTATGGGAATAGTTGAATGCTTCGGAAACGGATTAAGGGTCTAAGATTTTCAATTTTAGAGGATATTTTATATGCTAAATAATTAATATAATAATAATATTAATTTTTGATTAATTAATATTAATCAATTAATTAGTTAATGTACTGAATTAGTAATTGTAAAAAAAGAAAAATACCTGATGACATTGATTAAAGAAGCAAAACACATCAACAGTTCTAATCCCGGCTGCATTAATTGTTTTTTAATAAAATATTTAATGTTTTATATATAAAGAATTTTTATAAATATAATATTCATAACAAGGAATAATTTACAATTAAATATTAATGTTATATACATACGCATTTAAGCAATTACTATAAAATTAAGGGATAATTTTATGCAATAACCTTCTTTTACAAATATTATATTTATAAAATAATTGTTTATTTATAAAATAAGCACCTGCTGCAATTCAATAAAAAAGGATGATAAATGACATTCATTAAAGCAGCAAAATAAATCAACAGCCAACATGGTCGAATGGAACATGCATTACATTTCGAATCACAAAACGCCTATTCTAATCACAGCTGTGTTAGTTTTCTTTATAATAAAATTATTATATTTTATAAATAAATAATTATTTTGTAAATATAATATTTATGAAAAAGAATAATTTACAATTAAATAGTAATTTGGTAACATACATTTTTAACATACATATACATTATACATAACACAGTTTAAACAATGATTAGAAATTTAAGGGATAATTTTATGTAATTATTCTTTTTTTATACATATTATATTTCTAAAAGAATTGTTTATTCATAAAATAACCAATTGCTGCAATTCAATAAAAAAGATGATAAATAACATTCATTAAAGAAATAAAATATATCAACAACCAACTTGGTCGAATGGAAGGCGGCACATTTCCAATTACAGAACGGTAGTTCTAATCCTGCCTGGGTTATTTTTCTTTTAATAAAATATTTAATATATTTTATAAATAAACACTTTTTTATGAATATAATGTTTAGAAAAAGGAATTATTACATAAAATTATCCTTTAATTTTATAGTCATTGCATAAATGTATGTTTTATGTTAATTAAAAATAATGAAATGATTATACATACCATATTAGCATCCAATTGTAAATTATTCCTTTTTGTAAATACTATTATATTATTTTTTTATTGTTAAAAAATTGTTTATTTATAAAATATATTAAATATTTTTTATAAAAAAGTGTACGGCAGCCGAAAACAAAAACCGCGTTATATAAATGAAAATCCGTTAATAAACAATTAATATTAATTCATTTACGCATGTAAAATATGCTTTCAAAATCTAAAATTTCTATTTGGTGTTGGGATTCTATAATATAATAATAAGAGGATTATATAATAATAAGAGGAGAAATAAGTAGGAAAGAGATGCATGATTACTTAAACTGGCCGTGTAAATTTAGTAAACGAATTCACCTACATTATAGAAAATTATATGAAGGTTATGTCAAAAATGATTAAAATGTGCGTGCATTGTATAGGCCTGTAAGATAGAAAGACAAAATTGTATACATGTATACTAGAACAGTTTGTGTTGCGCTTCTTATGCATTTTGGACACAAAGGGATTTCGCATGGATTTTTAGTATTTATTTGGCTTATAAAAATAACCTTTTCATACCATTGCATTGAGTCAAATCTATCAGTATACAATTGAGTGAGCTGGAAAACACGTTTAATTTAATACAGGCTGCAAGTCAATTGGCAACAACTTGTCGTCTGCCTTTATTTGTGTCAGAACTATGGATATCTTAGCAGGTGTTTCGGTTTTTATACTTTTCTAACCTGAAAATGGCTTTATCGGCGAGGTTAAATCGTAGCTTTTTTGTACAGCATAATATTACGCTCTTGTGTGGTATACTTAAAATTCACCGATATTGTATGTGCATAAATAATGATGACAGAAACTTTCAAAGTTACACTTGATTGGCTTTTTGCCTTAATAGTACCTAAAATTAGTTGATAATTGGTATTTTTATATTTGCAAAAACTTAATTCTTTCAGGGTGATGGAAGTAAAAGAGAAGTCGATCGAGAATCTCGATCGATAGATAGAGCGTCCTAAGTTACATCGCACTTTATCACTTCAAACTGTTGCGGTGTTCTATACATTATTCGCGTATTTTCAAACATATAATTGGAGAACTCTTAAATTGTTAGGGCGGATGTCTTGTTTTTTTTTGTCGAAAGCAAGACACTTTTCCAAAATATCTTTTATCAAAGATGGCGGTCTGGGTAATACACTGTTTACATCAAACTTTGCCTCCGTAAACCTTATAGTGTCTGCGCAAGAAAAAATCTTTTGATGTATCTGTGGGCATGATGCCGTCCCTAATCATGAACTCGTAAAAACCCCTAATGTGTCCCCCATGCCAAGCGTTTATAAAATAAAATAATATTTAACGTACAACAAAATATATGACACTATATATTCGTGAAAATGATATTTTTTGAGTAAAGGTGTAAATAAAAAAGAACTAAATAATAATAAAACCTGCATATTTTACATAAAAATTACTTAAACATCCTGTACAATTAAATATCTTGTAAAGTGTTTAAAAGTGAATTATTTTTAGCTTTTGTGTCACATTAAATTATCGAGTCTGTGTGATTTAGGGTTCCTAAATATGAACTGAGCTCTGTGTTATTTAGAGTTAAGACACGCATATCATATTTCCCTAGTGACATCACATTTTGAAACTATTTATTAGAAGGTTGGTAATCATGAAAATTGTTTTAATAAATTAAACTGTCAGTATGACAATTATATAAATCTGAAATTTGGTACAATTAATACTTTATTAAAAGCTGTTGAAAAATTGATATATGCAATATAGTAGTTTTAAAAATTCTCTACAAACAGTAAATAAATGATAATACGCACATTAAAACATTTTACATGCATAAAAATAAACATGACAGCATAACCTAAAATTTATAACTGACAGCTGCTGAATGTTGTCACTAAAGTAAAAAGAGAGAAAAAAGTATCTCTGCTTCAGGCAGCTTAGTTATGGCCTAGAAAGAGATAGATTTTGACATCCGTGTCCTAACTCTAAAATAACACAGTTAAAGTTTTCATTGAGGAACTCTAGTGTGATTAAATGTTTTATGCTTACCCTATATACTGACAGGTTAAGTGCCATGGCATGAAATGTTTTGGCTTTGAAAGCCAATCTACAAATTTGTTGGTGCTCAAAATCCATAAGAAGGTGTGAAAAATACTTTACTGACGACATTTCCAATTTTTATTTTATTATCTTTCAGATTCAAGACTACCGTTCCTATTTTAAGTAGCACTGGAATTAAATTTGCAATCATAGAAAGCCGTTTTTCTGAATAGCAAGATTTAATTAAGTCATATTATAAATGCAAATCCGTATAGAAAGATTTTCACCCTGATTGGGGATCGAACCCTGGTCTTCCGCTCTTCGGGCGAATGCTCTACCAAGTGAGCCACCAAGGCGACCTGCAGTAGAATGATAATTCTTCTATACAAACTAAATAGTTGCAAACATACAAAGTATACTAGATATAATTGTTAACTAGCAAGTTTCGATAGATCGGCAGTTTGTCAACAACACATCAACTATCAAAACCGTAGGTCATCTTGGTAGCTCACTTTATAATATGATTTCATGTAAAACATTAATTAATAATTAGTCTTAACTTTAAATCAAAGTTTGGAGATTCTTTTCAAGAAAACGCAAGAAAAAATATTAACAGAAATTTCCAAAGTATACAAGATCTTAAAAAAGGCAGAAATTATCCCGTACTGTAGAAAAATATTCACACTAATCTGTCTCAGAAATTGCCATATCGCAGTTATTTAAACAACGATATGATAAATAGGTATACTAAAACAAATAATTTGTTTACCTTTTTTTTTTGTCACCTGTCATAAATGACACCCTTCACATTTATTGACAAAATGCCTGTTGAAGCACAACGTGAAATTAAATCATTTATTTTATTAGTGAATTAAAGCACGACCTTCTAGATCACGAGATGAAGTCTCTTATCCGGCCTGGGCACTTTTACGATTTCCCATATAAACTTTGTTTCTGAGAAAACGCAAAATTTCGCCGTTTTGGCGCTAGCTGACACGCTGATGTTTATTTGTCACTTGAAGATATATAGGTTAGATAACCCTTACAAATGTCAAGCATTGCATGTTTACGTAAATATTTTGCGAATTAATTAAATAAATTTATATAATTAAATTACAAGTTCAATAACATTATTGAAATTACAATTTTATAACATCCCGTGAGCTGGATTTAGGATATAGAGATAGTGAGCAGTAAGTACATTATCTGTTCACGTTTTTGCAATGTTTCTGTTTGCCAAACAGGTTTTAGCAATTTTTAAAGAATTATATTACTAAGTTCCTGCTTGTGGTCGTGGCAAACCAAAAACTGTGATAAAGCAATTGGAGTTAG
The DNA here is from genome assembly GCA_929113105.1 of Agrypnus murinus. Taxonomy (NCBI): domain Eukaryota; kingdom Metazoa; phylum Arthropoda; class Insecta; order Coleoptera; family Elateridae; genus Agrypnus; species Agrypnus murinus. Next base: position 170,278,847 of record OV816026.1, on the reverse strand, counting down.
AAATACCTAGTGATGTTAGAATATTAGACGGATTACATTCTCCAGGTAAATGTTCTACAATATGTATTACAAGTTCGATTATTTGGTTGATTAAAAGTGTAAATCTTCTAGTGGAGTATTTTAAGGCACCTCTGTCTTGAAGATTTACAAATCCTATCAGTGAATTTGAACACGAGGCAGCTAACAGAGAATCTAATAGGCTATTGACATTCAATCCTTTCTTCAGTTTTTTTGCAATGTATCCTGCCAGAAGGGCTACAGATGCTGAAAGAATTCGCAATCGAGATGTATAGATAAGGTTTGGAGTTCTTTTAGTAATTTTGATATATTTTTAGGAAGTTCGATGTTGAAATTTATTCTTTCAGGTATCTGTAATTGTTGATCTGTCGAAATAAAGAAGTATATATTATTTTGCTGTTGAGTGTTGGTGTCCATAACCCCAACGTAAGATTTGAAACCATTTTTCTCGTAAGGTAGGTATAATTTGAAGGAAATTCATGAAATGATATTGTAGGATCAGTACTATTACACATTGCATTGCGGCAGTTATACTTTTTTCTGCTAGTGTTTGCCATTACTAAAGTGAACGAAAAAACAGCAACAAAACTACGAAAATTTAAACAAATAAGGAAATAACGTAATTATATTAAAAAATAAAGAAAACTGCCTTAAAAGATTAGGAAAATATAATTTATTGACGATACGCGCAAAACCGACAAAAAGTATAAAAGCGCGCGAAGTTAGCGTAGTTTGAAATTGCGTTTACGTGTTATATATCCGTTTCCGCCTTTTGCGTGTTTGGTGGCGCCAGCGGAGAAACACTTGAACTAATTGAGTGCGCAGGCCGGATAAGAGACTTCGTCTCGTGAAATCTAGAAGGTCGTGATTAAAGTAAACATACGATTTGTTTTCAATGAAAATGACACATGCTAAAATGTTTTATGATCTACTACATTGATTATATCGTTGAATACAGAAAAAGAAGAAATTTAAATTGCCATTTAAATGAAATCAAGTTAACCTTGAATCTCAGAATTAATTAAAAAAATGAAACAGTTTTGGTATAAGCAGAAGATTTTCTAGTATAAATTATGTACAAAAATTTGTTTTGCTATCTTAACCCGTTTCTAAGATGTATAATGTTTCCATATATAGTAGCGACCCTGTATAATTAATATAAAAGTTGTATTATAAGTATATAGACCTTATCTCCGAGCCTTTCGTTTCTTTCACTTGGTTCTATTATTTTGAAACAGAAGGCTATGATGTTAGTTGTTTAATTCATGAGTGATACAGCGCGGGAGCTATGGAAATAATAAAATGTTTCCGCGGAAACGAGCCGAAAAAAAAGCCGTATCAAACCATACTTTTTTAAACAGTTTTAATTTTTATTAATGTCCGACGCTCAAATGGATTGAAGGACTTACAGTAATTTGGCATATTAGTGTGATGTCACAGCTGCCAATTTAGTTGTGTAAATGGGGCTTACGATCTAAATTCTAAACAACCTAAAAAACTCAATGGGCATTTACGATAATTGAATCGGGTTAACCGGGTTACTATTCTGTCACTGTTATTGACATTAAAAAGAAAATGACAGAAATAGTGACCGGACTGAACCGCTCCAATTATCGTAAATGCTCAATGCTTTTCTAATGGCTGAATAGTACTTTTACAACACTAGAAAAAGGCAGCTGTAACGAAAGCACTAATATACGGAATTCTATTTAATATCAATATATTAAATATTAGCGCTGCGTTGTGAATAATAAACAACTTTGTTTGCCAATTTTATTTAATACAAAATTAACGTTTCATTACATTCATCATAGTCAAATAAAAACATTGCTTTATTTAATAAGTTCTTTGATGTCACATATTGTGTCTATGCACATATTTAACTAAATTCCAATTGCCTTGTATAAATTAAAATACTTTAATTTCTGTGAATTAGAGTATTACTAAAATGATTATTCGAACGCATTTACAGACTGGCAACGCACAGGCTTGATATAGGAATATGAAAACGTTCATAAAAGTAGCAGTAAATTAATGTGATAGGAGAAAAAGTTTTATTCTACTGTACTACATCTCCTACCATCAAGATTTATAGTAGACGCTTAATGGGTTAAAATGCGAGCAAACCTGCATCGTTTTATATGAACGGATTTAAATTATTAATACCAGATGCATGTATATCCAGACAGTATACAACATCTAGTTGCAAGTTTTTAGCAATAACTTCGATCTCACTACCACTTTTATGAACGCATTTAAATCCCTATATCATGCACATGCGTTTCCAGTCTGTATATACTTACATACAAATAATATCAGGATATTAAATTACTACAATATTATTAAAACAAATCTATTTACATTTTATAAAATATTGTTCGGTTATTATTTTTTAAATAGGTTACTGTAGTTTAACTACATGTTTATTTGTTTGTTTTTGGTACAGGAATGCCGATGGCGGAATATTCGTCGTACTTCCAGATACCGATTGCTATTGCCCACCCTATTAGAATCTAGCCGGATCTGGGCGAATCTCACCTCCAGTAGAGACCTTTATTGTAGCAAGCATTGCATTAGCACCTGGCCTACGGGGGTTTTACGGAGTTTAAGATATTTTGCTTAGGTAAGGTGTAAGTAACAGTTATGTAAGTTGGATTATGGTAAAACTATTTTAATACCTAATTGCATGAACAATTTGGGTATGTGGGCCTTTATGTCACATGTAATGGTATCATTCAACTACCCCTTATTTAATAAATTTCCCGGCAGATTTTGCTGCGGTGGTGTAAAGAGCGCATGAAGAATATGAAATGAACTTAAATGGCACTGTTTCATGGTTTTTAGATTTTTAAGTAGGTTATTATCAGGCATGGTAATACATTGTAGGCAACAAAAATAGTTACTTTTCAAATAAACTTACCACCTTAAGTATTTAATATAGAGACACTGCAAAACTCACCTGAAACAAATATAATAAAATTAGTTGCCAAGTATAACTTTAGATAGAATGAATGAGTAAAACATTTTAAAACACAACCAACATCTTTGCAGGATAAAAGTAATGCAACACAGAGAAAAACAGAGAATGTGCACGCTTAATTAAATGGTATTTTACATTCTTTTACAATTCTTAAGAAACCTGACGATTAGAAGATTTATACCGGGTGTAGAAATCGCACTTTTTTTCAAATACTGGCTTCCCTAAATATTTTAAATTAAAAAAATATGTTAGTAAGGTTTTACTTTATTACTAAATGTTATTACTAAAAGAGAATACGTATACAGAAGATGACAAGAAAGGTAAAGGTACCCACAATAAAAGTAAAAATAAAACGATTAAATGCTTCGCAGTCTTGACAATATATTTTATACACGCCGAATTGTTCATCATTTCCATTTTATCTTTATTATTAATTAATACCTTCCCTGTTATTTTTATTCGCACCAATTATATTACAATTTATTTTCCTATACTTGTTCACTAGCCCATCACTAACACGGGGAATATAGTTGATGAATTAGTGTCGGATGATTGGGAAATCCCGCCACTTCAACTATGTATAAGTATGTGAACTTGAGTTGTATGTTAGGTGGGGGGCATATGACCTTAGCTGTTGGATCCCCCATAGTGTAGGTATGAAATAAAAACAAATTAGAACATTTATTTAATAGAAAATAAGAATGGAAACTGATTGACATCAAATGAACAAATTATAAAGAGATGTAAACATTTTAGTATAAAATTAAACGGAAGCATTAAAGCACATATAAAAATTTTAATAGAAAAGAACATCTTACGATTATTAAACTAATTAGATTAATAGAGTTTGTCGATGCGGTAGGAAAATGCCCCAAAATCTCTTTAACTCGTCTGATAAGTTGCTTAAACTCAACCACTATTTAAACTTCGAAAATCTTCAAATAATCACAACTGAGTCAAATTAATAACCCTAAGACGATACGACTGGAATTTATTTATTTATTTAACCTTTAACAATTCTTTAAATCTCAAATAATGCTCGCAGAAATTTGACTTAAAGGTTTCAGCGCGTAGCATTATTATGTGCATGTCCGAACGATACAGTAAATCTCTGCAGAATCTCTCACCTAATTCGAGTTTGTTTAACTTTAATTTAATATTTAAACGCATTTTAAATAAACAATTTGCTTGAATTGCACATCTCAAACGGCACAGATAGAATTTGTTAAACTTAACAAAACATCCTAACTATATTTCGTAACCATTACGAAAGACTGGATTTATAATTTCAAAGCACAGGTGTTAGTTTGGTACGTTTTGTGAAAGTTAAAACCTTCCCCCGATAGATTAACCACAAAAGAAGAAATGTCCCTTAGTATAGATTAAACGAAGAAAGAAACATTTTTTCCCGCGCTGGAGAGTCATGAAGCCATTTTCGGCTAAAAATAAATATACAAGATATGGCTATGTAAATTGTTATTTCCCAACCTATATGTGCTTTTAGTTAAAATGTTTATTTCTCCGGGTATTTTTGTATTGCATTCTGTATTTGTCAAATGGGGTTATAGCTATTAATCTAGAAATCTATTTAAATGTTAAATTTGTTTTAATAAGCAAGAAATAAATTTGAAATGTTACTTACAAAATTTGTATTTAAGTAGTTTGTTCTAACCAACGCGAAAATAGTTCGACAAAATTATAATACAGTGTATCGGTTGCAAGGCCTAGCGCTATGAGTACTGCTCAAACAGCATTTGTAGTTAAGTTACGTGGGCCGGGTCAGAAGCTGTGTGGGTACTATGGTGGTGAGAAGCACAACCGCAACCGGTTGTGCTTCGGAGGGCACGTTAAGCCGTCGGTCCAAGTTACCAGTGTTATACTGGCAGTCGTTAGGTCATGTTAGAAGCGCTTGCGCGACCTGAAAACTCCCCATGTGTAGGCTCCCCAGCAACAATCCCATACGCTATTTATTTTCCAATACAGTGTCGTATTAAATTTTATTTTAACTAACTGAAAGTAAATTCGAGGTCTTATTAAAGCAAATTTATGCAATCGTTTCTTTTACTGATGGTCTTCGTTAATAGTTAAAAGTTCGAAATTGTGCCCCAATAACATAAACTTCGTAATCTTATCTCATGACTGAAATATATTCAATAGAAGATAGGAGTAATGTAACACGCTCTAGACAATATTCTGAAATATTCTTTTCTGAGAAAGAACCTATAGTGCTTTAAAACAGCATATATCAACTACTATTAGTCATATATCGTATTATTATCGGAAAATCTCAGTACCAAGTGAAAAGTCCTGTTAATGTAATAGAGGTCGGTCGTCATGACATTTATATTGATGTTATTGATATCACTGAAAGTACTATAGGGACATAAATTGAAAAAACGATTACTAAGCCTCAAGATTGGTTTTATTATTGCGTTTTACAATGATTAGCGCCTTTTCAAGCAAAGAAATTCAAAGGTCTATAAATAGATGTACTAATCGTCCTAGTCAGACTGTCACCGGTAATTACTGTATCAGATAACATACAGCGGTAGAATTCTCAGGTTCTTCGACTATTTGTTTGGTGCTGATTGGTGACTACTGGGTACAGAGTTTGTTGTGTAGCTTTAGATATTGATCTTGGATTTAAGTAGCAGTGGTCAATTAGTGGTTAGCTTTAATTTGGTGATGGCGGAATATGTATAATAAAAGAGAAATAAAAATTAATAGTGGAGTAATGGTTAACTAGCCCCCCCAATCAGAATTACACCATCGGGGCACAATCTCCATTTATGGACAAGATATAGACAGCTTGTACAATGGTAGGTACTAATTTTGTGCAGATTTAAAAAGCGGATTGAATTTTTCAATTCATTATTTCGTTGTATTCAGCCTTGTTGAAATCTTTAGGTTTCTTGATGTTCAGGATAAAGGATCTTTTGATATTCCTTTTGGATTCGACAACAATAAAAAAGTCGATATGTAATAGCAATTTCTTAATTTAGAAATTTATAGATAAAGACGAAACTGAACAATCAGTTTTCTGCATTTTACTATCAACAATTTTTTTTTTCAAATGATATGAAGCACTACATTTTTCACGTGCACCTCTCAATATACAAAGTACTATAAGGCACTAAAGCAGTTTACAAGATTTAACAAACAGAAAACTTTTTCTACTATTATCTTTCTTTACAACTGTCACTAGTTAATAAAATCAAAACTTTTGTCCGAATCTTTCCTAAACAGTGACTAATTGGGGTGGATAACTTAATTAATTGTTTCTCAGCACACTTCACTGAACGAATTTTCAACTTAAGAGAAAGCATCGAACGCGACTTTTTTACAAAAGAATGAATTTTAGAATTGTGTGGTAGAGCTTATGTAATAATAGAAAAAACGGAAAAATGTTTCCTCGCGTATAAAATAAACCAGCTTGATGTACTTTCACTGTCAACTCGTCAAGATGATGGAATCGTCCTACAAAAAGGGAAAAACCAGACAAAAGTGAGAGAACAAAAAGAAAGAAGAAGCCACAAGTTGCGTTTGATTATGAGGCAGCAGAATAAAGCCTCTGGATATTCTCTATCAAATGTGCTCCAGTTTAAGAAAAAGAGAAAGAGAGCTCTTAATTTTCGAACAACATACAAAAGTAGGTTACTTTAACTTGGAAAGGGATAAATGTTGGGTTTTAAAAAATTGAGTATTTTATTAGAGAGGAGTTTTCTTTGATAAGAAATCGCGAATAAAAAATAACAACAAAGGGAAAAATTTTTAGAAAAGAAACAACCATTTACATCAAAGGCTAAGATTTGAACAATGTACAACTACACAAGCTTTTATTTGAAGGGTATTTGCTTTTCTGATTTACAACGCACTATCTTGAAGGATAGGTTATTTATTATTGAAGTTTTACAGTTCTGATCAAAAATACAAAAGGATGTTTTCATCACACGAAACAAAGATGAAATGAAAGAGGTATTCTTGAAAGATATACTCGTGCAACATATTGTGATGTTATTATCATTTTATTTTATTCTTATTTTATTATTATTATTATTTATGTGTGTGTGTGTGTGTGTGTGTGTGTGTGTGTGTGTGTGTGTGTGTGTGTGTGTGTGTGTGTGTATCATCTAACTTTGGGTTCTTTTATTAAATGATCCAAAAACTTTACCTATTTGTGGTTATTGAATTTTATTAAATAAAGTGGGGTTAGTGACAACCATTGACACATATACCCGCAATGTCATACATGACAGTTCCCAAATTAAAGTATATAAGATCAAGTAAGCATAATAATAAATAAAATAAATATTTGTTCAATCTCTTTATTTACCACTCTTTTGTTTAGGATGTTAAAAGAAAGAAATCTTACCCTGTCAACTTACAGTTATTCCTTCCTTTAGTTAAATCTGCAATGTATAATTTTCCAAGTAGAACTGATAGACCACTCCCTTTTAAACCTTCTATAACTGCACTTTCATAGCACATACGCTTCTTACACTTTTCAATCTTCCTCCTCTGCACTCTATGATGATGGACCACCAAACCTTCCAACTCTTCAATCTTTCCCTGCTGGATAGGCACCTCTATACTTCTTTCATATAAGCCACCCGTTACTATCTTCTTTGACAGGACTATTATTACGGCCACACTTCTTCAGCACCTCCGGTAAGTAACTTATGTGAATCTTGGAAATGGCCTCTCACCCTATTGGTACTCCTCCGGTACAGGAACTGCTGCTGACTACTATTCTTCCACACCTCGGTAAGTATTGATGATGATTTTCTTAAATTGTCTCACCCTTATAGTTCTTTACTTATTCCTGAACCACTTAAAAATACTGTTCTTCCACTCTTCTGTATATATTTCTTTATTACTTCTTATTTGTGTTAACTTTTTCCCCCTTTTATGTTTTATTCTAAATTTTCTTCTATTTTCTCCTTTTCAGTAGTATTTTAATAATTTATATTTCTTCCTTCCATTCTTACACTTAACTCTCCTTTTTCTATAAAACACTAGACTTTCATTTAATATTTATTAACTTATAATCCTTTTTTTAAGAGCTTTTTACAATTACAACCATCTTTTTTCCAAAACAAAAACTTATTATTTTATCTCTCTGAGAAACCTCTATTTCATTTATTTTATTTGTTATATTTATTTTCCCCAGAAATATCACCTTTCTATGATCATTCTTACTGCCCTTTCAATAACAATGCATATTTCTATAGTTATGAAAAACTAATTTCTTTATTTAAAATTTCAATTTTGCATTATTATTGAAGGTGCAGTTTTGATTTTCATATGATCCTTTAATATCCTTAACTAATATACATAATTTTCTTTTTCAGGTTGACCTTTGACTAAGATCTCCTTCCTCCTACCATCCTAATTTGTATTTAATATTGTAAACTGTTATACTTTAATAAAGATATGCTATTCCAACTTGATTTATAGTATTTCAATTTTATATTGAATTTTCTAATCTTAATATAACGTTAAGACATTATTTATGTTTTATTTAATGATATCCAAGAACCACAGACTTGGTTGGAATCATTGTTCAAATGAACAATGAATCTCCAAAGTTTATAATCGAATGCACTTTCTCATATTATTTGCTCTTTAGCTCAAAAGTGACCATTGCAATATGTAACATAGCAAACTTATTAACCACTGCAGATACGAGTACTATTATCAATTGGCTAGACACTGGTTCATTGTCATATTATCGTTTACTCTAAATAAATATGAAGAAATAATTGATTTTTATTTCAGTCCATTTATGCACACAGTAAAAAATCAACCCCGTGAACAATTTTTAGAGTACTGGATAAAAATTTTACAGTTAAAATTTACGGTAGAAAAACTTTTTTTTCACTTTTATAACACAAATAATTCTTTACTACTCAAATCTATTTTCCCTCTATATTATTAATTAACTCCATATAGATTGAATACTATATATAGTTGAAAATCTGTAATTCTCTGCTCTCTGCTTTCATTCGGTTGAACAATAAAATGAAGAAAGAAAATCATTCACCTCTTTCAAATATTCCCATAATTAATGGCTTTAATAGATTGAATTCCAAATCCAGTTGATTATTTAATTGTTATAAGTCAATTAATTTAATAATTATGTTTTATATTCATTTACAACATCGAATCGTAACGAAATTCGATAATTCTAAAACCAAATAAAAAAATTCCATTTTTAAATAAATTGTCACTTGAATATCGGCACTTATTGTTAACAGAAAAACACTTGTTTTCACAGAACTTTGATAAATATTAAAACACTTCAATGTTTTTCAAACATTATAACTTCTGGCATCTTCTTTGTTTACATGTTTTTAACTTAAAAAATAACCTTAAAATTATATTTTGCTCTTCAACACTATGCACTATTCTAAAAATGTAAATTGAAAAAGAATTTGTTAAAAAAATGGTCGAGTATTTATACGTTCGTATATCATTTGTAAAAAGCAACCGCTACATTCAAGATAGTGTAACGTTCTTTCTAAAAATAATAATACAAGTGCTGTTTAAATCGTCTATTCACAAACAAATATTTATTTATATACACTAATGAATACACTATAAATTAACACTATGATTATAAACCATTAAAAACTATTATTTACAGACTATGAATTTCTAATACAACATTTATATTCACTATTTATTTTGTAATACCCAGTTAATGACTTGCAGTTGACTGATCCTTTTCTCCGCGACGTCGACTTTATACCATCCTATAAACGTTCCAGAAGTCGCCCGAACATACCATGTATTTCTAGAATACACCAGAATAAACCGCGTCTGGTTCACATGCCCACGCGATGCGTCATTCTCTCGAATGCGATAGAACACACCATTTGATGCTCGAAAAGAGGTTCTTTCTTTTTCTCTCTTGTTACACTGCCCCCCTCTTCAAGTCTGTTCTGTCCCAGAACAGGTTTTATGCTCTGGTTCCTGTAGAACGGGTCATGACGATATCGACAGTCTTCACCTCGACTACACGTTCCATTACGGTAGAAATAACAGTCTACACTCTTCGTTGGCCTTAATGCGGGTTGTGGGTCAAAATTGCAGACGAAGATCTTGACGTCCGTACCTCTAAAGACAACTTCCAGCATGTTTCTAACGATTCTCCAATCCAGCTGGTCCCACCCACAGCCGAGTTTGGGAACTGCCAATTTGTTAATTCCCCTGGTAAGCAACTCGATTCTCAAATTCCATAGTGCCCTCCACAAGTCGGCGTAACTCGGTTTCTGGTAGTAAAACTGCTTGGTTACCAAGTAGTAAATGGATCGGTCATGATCAGGCAAGCGTAAGGATTTACCAACAGAGGGATTTTGTTCTCGAAGTTCATTCAGCCGTCCAAATTTATTTCTAAACACCACTGCGATCCCCCTGGACATACGGAGATCCTCGGAGACACAGTGGGCAATGGAATAATCACCAGGGACCCGGAAGAGATCTTGTTGCATCTCAGTCGTGACTCCGAATCGCGCTTTTCTAGTTCCAGAAAACGCAGCCATAAATTCTCTAAAGGTTGGCTGATCATCTCCAGCCCTTACGGTATTGATGGCCACCTCAGCTTCATCTTCCGGAACTGCGTCATTATTTCCCTCATAGTGCGCCAGACGATTGGAGTGTACCACCTTTGGTTTCCCTCTTGGCAATTTCTGGATGCGATAAATCAAGTCATTTATTCGTTTCTGTCGCAATACTGTAGCCACTCGGCTTCTCGGAACCACGAACTGAGACCTAATGGTGGTGCCATCTTCACTCTCCAGTACTCGCTTCAGGAGATCGTCTTCCACCTTCAAGGACTCCCATTGGGCCCAATATGCTTTGAGCGTTCTGTTAAAAGGGCTGACGGCCTCCCAGGCAGGCCTTTCTCCCACGCGCTTCCATTCCAGTACCATTTTTAGTTCGGGATCAGCCTCCTGCTGTCGTTGCAATTCTTCCGGCAACCAATTGTCGTTGACGATGGTAGTCCTTAATACTTGGCAAACCCTCTCTTCCAAACGAGAGCAATGACGGCAATCCGTTGGACAGGGTCTTCTTGAAAGAGCATCGGCATTTCGATGACTAGTGCCCGCTCGATGTTCGGTGTCAAAGTCGTATCCTTGTAATCGTTCGATCCACCTTGCGACCTGGCCTTCAGGATTACGGAATTGTAACAGCCATTTCAACGCTGCATGGTCCGTCCTCAATAAAAACTTCCGTCCGTACAAGTATTTGTAAAAGTGCTCAACGGACTTCACGACGGCCAATAGTTCTTTTCTGGTCACACAATAATTCCTTTCGGCTTTAGACAAAACCTTACTAAAATAGCCCATGACCTTTTCTTGTCCATCCTGTATCTGAGAAAGTACACCCCCAATGGCCAGATTACTTGCATCTGTGTCAAGTATGAATTTCCCTTCTGTCCGTGGATAGCTCAATATTGGTGCGGTTGTCAGGGCACGCTTCAGCTGTTGGAAAGCTGTTTCACACTCTCCGCTCCAAACATACTCGCGTCCATCTTCAGTTAGCCCTGTCAGAGGCTTCGCTATATTGGCAAACCCAGGAACGAAACGCCTATAGTAGGTACATAACCCAAGAAAACTACGAACTTGGTGTTTATCTTTCGGTGTTGGCCACTCTTGAACTGCACGAATCTTATCGGGGTCGGCTGCCACTCCATTTTGTGATACGACGTGCCCGAGATATTTCACTTCCTTTCTGAATATGTGGCACTTTTTCGGACTCAGTTTCAGATTGGCTCCACGTAGGCTTCGGAACACTTCCTCTAGATTTTTCAAATGTTCGTTGAATGATTTTCCGACTACAATCACATCATCTAGGTATACCAGGCAGGTCTTCCACGACAACCCTCTCAGGATCGTCTCCATTAGACGCTCAAAGGTGGCCGGAGCGTTACATAGACCAAAAGGCATAACTGTAAACTGCCATAGTCCGGAACCAATAGTGAACGCGGTCTTCTCCCGGTCTTCAGGTTCCATTTCAACTTGCCAATAACCGCTCTTCAAGTCCAAAGTCGAAAACCATCGTGAACCAGACAGGGTATCTAACGTGTCGTCAATGCGTGGTAAGGGATAGCTGTCTTTCTTGGTCACGTCATTAAGCTGCCGATAGTCCACACAAAATCTCGTTGACCCGTCCTTCTTACTGACCAGGACCACCGGTGATGCCCATGGACTGCTGGATGGCTCGATGACCCCTTGTTCTTCCATATCAGTAATAATCTTTTCGGCTTCTGCTCGCCTTGCTAGAGGTAGACGCCTCGGCTGCTGACGGACAGGCATAGAGTTGCCTGTATTGATTTTATGTTTTACTATATTTGTTCGTCCCTTCTGGCTATCGTCAAGAGCGAAGATATCTTGGTATCGGTGAACCAAACCCTGTACCTCTTTCACTTCCGTTCTGTTAAGGTCTTCGCACGAACTAGTAACCATACCCACTAATTTTCCACCATGGTCTTTGGGCACTGGTTTTGGAACATCAGCCATACACCTGGCTACTCGAAATACTGGCACACACTGTCCCACAAGGGTACTCTTCTTCAATGTCACCGGATCCACATTAACATTCATAATTCCCACCGGTACTCTCTTTCCAACCTTGATCAGCGCTTTTCCCACCAGTATGCCACTATGGATCTTCTTATCACAAACAGGTTCCATCATTCGCACACATCCTACCCGAAGATCTCCATCCAAACCCGCCTCGACAACCATCTCGCTTTGACTCGGCAATATCACATCTTCAGTCAGCAAAACCCTTACAACCGGATCTTCTCGTGGGTGCAAAGGAAGTTCTTCGTTACCGACCTTCAAAACACCCTCTTTCAAATCCAACGTAAAACCAAATTTTCTCAGGAGGTCCATTCCCAAGATGAAGTCATCAGTGATATCGGCTACCAGCACCTCATGATCACGTTCTTCACTTCCAATGCCAATCTTCATCTTCACCACTCCGCGTGTTGGTATCACTTCACCTGTTGCTGTACGGAGTTGAGTAGTTGTCGGTAACAATTTAATACTTGATTGTAGAACATCAGGGCGTACGATTTTGTCGCCCCCGTATCAATAAGTAGTGGAACAGTTCGGTTAGCAATCTTTCCATCTACAAACAAACTGCCATTACTATTCTTTGATGTTACGGCATGGATCGTGATCTCCGGGGCATCTTCACTCGCAGTCAACGTTCGCCCCCTCTTGCCAACCCTTTTTAACTTTTCCGACGGTTGTACTTTTCTTATTTTGGGACAACGGCGTTCTACATGTCCTTGTTCGCCGCAGTTCCAACAACGAGGCCCTCGAACTTCTTGATGATTCTTCTTACGGTTTTCTTCCTTCTGAAGAACTCTCATTAATAATTCTTCTAGGCGATCTTTAGAACCTTCATCTTCTTCCACAACGGTCCGAACACGCCCGTGACCTCGGGACGCTTGTTTTGCAGCTTCAAATTCTAAGGCGTGAGCAAGCGCATCATCAGTTGTTCTTGGTCGTGCCAGCCTCAATGATTGTTGTGTTTCCCCGTCTCTTAACCCATCAATGAAGGTCTGCACAGCGAGCTGTCCCAGAAATGAATCGGGTGCCGTAGGGTACGCCAATCGGACAAGCCGCGCAACATCGGCTTCAAACTCCTGCAGGCTTTCTCCATTCTTCTGGATACGATTCTTCACTTGCGCGTGATACACTTGTTGAAGATGCGCGTCTCCATATCTCATCTCCAATCTAGACACTAACAATTGATAATCATTTTCCTGTCCTGCTGGGATTGTTTGCAGGACGTTCAACGCGTCTCCACGCAAAGCCACAGTTAAAGAAACGGCCTTTTCCTTGCCTGTCCATCCGTTGGCCCCAGCGGCCGCCTCAAATTGTTTGTAGTAGGTGGACCAAGGTATCTTTCCATCGAACGTGGGTGGTTTTACTTTTATCCCTACGGCAGGAACCTTTTCTTCTTTAAATTGTTTCTTTACTTCATTAAACGGCCACTCAGAAGTTGAGGGAAACCGTAGTTGCCTCATTCTATCTTCCAGCACTTCGGTCATATCGTCTTTCTTAGTTGTTGGTGGTAATTGCATTTGGGATATTTTCTCTTCTACCACCTTTATTACCCTATCATGTTCCGCCAATCTACCTTCCAACAGTCCTAACGCGCTGGCATTCTCAAAAAATTCTTCGAAAACTTTGTCTTCCAACGCTTTGACATTTTCCAGCAATTCTCCTTTAAGCCTTCTAGAACTTTCTTCAGACTTTTCTAGTAATTCTTCTTTAAGCGTTCTAGAATTTTCCAGTAAATCTTCTTTAAGCATTTTAACATTTTCTTCCAGTGCTTTAGTATTTTCAAGTAATTCTTCTTTAAGCATTTTAGAATTTTCAAAAACTTTTTGTTCCAGCACTTTAGTATTTTCCATTAATTCTTGTTTAAGCATTTTAGAATTTTCTTCAGACTTTTCCAATAGTTCCTCTTTTAACATTCTGGAATTCTCTTCTGACTTTTCCAGTAATTCCTCTTTTAAAATTCTAGAATTCTCTTCGGACTTTCTAGAATTTTCTTCGGCTTTTCTAGAACTTTCTTCCATTTTACTTAACAACAAACTAGTATCAATTGCGGGTCCAGGTATTTCGAAGCGGTAATTTTCAGGATCTTCCTTCTGTTCTAAAAGCCATTCTCTTAGCCGATTTATCAAAACTTCTTTCTTTCCATTACTATCCAAGTCCCTCTCGTCCAATTCCCGTTTTAAATCTATTACTAAGAGATCTTTCAATAGTTTCATCACCATTTTAATTGTTTGTTGAAATTAATGTTTTAACACCAAAAATTTTATTCTCACAGCACTTTAATTAATTATTACGCGATTTTATTTATTTTAAAACTCCACACCTGACATCACTGTAACGTTCTTTTTCAAATAATAACACAAGTGCTGTTTAAATCGTCTATTCACAAACAAATATTTATTTATATACACTAATGAATACACTATAAATTAACGCTATGATTATAAACCATTAAAAACTATTATTTACAGACTATGAATTTCTAATACAACATTTATATTCACTATTTATTTTGTAATACCCAGTTAATGACTTGCAGTTGACTGATCCTTTTCTCCGCGACGTCGACTTTATACCATCCTATAAACGTTCCAGAAGTCGCCCGAACATACCATGTATTTCTAGAATACACCAGAATAAACCGCGTCTGGTTCACATGCCCACGCGATGCGTCATTCTCTCGAATGCGATAGAACACACCATTTGTTGCTCGAAAAGAGGTTCTTTCTTTTTCTCTCTTGTTACAATAGTTTCAATTATGTGGTAAATAAACAACTTCAGAATTATAGATCAAAATTATTTAGCCAAAAACTGTAAAATTTTGAAATAGAAGAAATATAATAAAATCAATAATCTCTGTTAACTTGGAAACGTACTTCTTTCTTATAAAATGCTCAGGTAAGGTAGTAAATACTTGCATACCTCCCTATTATAACACACCCTGTCTGCTTTAGGTTAAATCTTACATTAACTATGGCCTGAGTTTAATTTAATGCAATATTCGATGATCAATTGTCACATCGTTAGTTAGATAAGAAACATTAACTAAATTCTATGGAAAATCAGCTTTACGGATATCTTTTATCTGGCTATTGTGTACTAGTATGCATGGTAATTATAATAAACCAATTTCTAGCTTCATAAATTTCTTTAAATTATAATTTAAAAAGTAAGGTTAGGCAACCCATCTAACGTGTCTCTTTGGAATCTCATATCTACGCTTGATTAAAACTATCGAGTGGGTGCATTATCTATTTTGTATGCCAAAACAACATGACATAATCTAGTATCTAAAACTGATTAACGTAATTGTTAACTTGTTGTTAACTTAATTTCCACTTTGTGCCCCCTGTTGCCAGAAGTGGTCACATATGTTGAATTAACTTTGGCACAAAGCGTCACTTGTGCTGGGGTCTTCACATATCTTCTTGGCACTATTGCTCGAAGGCTTATGTTGGAATAGGGGACTAAAGAAATATGAAAAAATAAATACCAAGTTCATTAATGAACTGGGGTAACAAGAAGGAATACATACATTTTATCGAAGAGCTTTAATGAATTGTTTCGTAGATGTCAGTGGAGCTTTAGTATTTTATTAGATGTGTGATATGTTGTTTTTTTTATGAGATTTTACGTTACACCAATGGATGGATTGGTTGTCGAGTTGTGATAATTGTCGCTCATTTTGTAATCGTAGATTAAATAACGTCCAACTATGCATTACTACTAAGTAATCTTGCAATTTTCCACAGGTGTTGTTTTTGTGTAAACTCTAACTGTATAACTGGAAGTACGTCACATAAGTAAGTGAGTATGTCATTTTTGAAAATTAAAAACAACAGTGGCCCTTGATTAGACTCTTGAGGTACCCAGAGTTGTTATGATATTATGCGATTTATAACCACAACACTAAATATACATCTATTGATGAGATAAAAACGCATTCTAAAATAAAATTTAATAAAACTAATAGATTTCCATCGTTTAAGTAATATTTATGACTAACTTTGTCAAAAGCCTCATGTAATAAAAGTACTACATAGATTACAGCTGTAGATCTACCCTGAAAAAATTCATGTTGATAAGAATTTAATTTATTTTTCAATTGAAAGTAAAGATCATCAAATATTATTCTTCAAATACTTTCAAAACACATTCAAAGAACCACTAGTAGTATCTAATTTTGGATATGAAGCTGGTTGGCCGCTTTTTTTTCTGCTAAATAGGTACTTTATGTTTTGGTTTTACAAGAAATTCTTTACAGCTTTTAATCACAAAAATTTGAAACTCATCTAGACCTACAATTTTTTTATTTATTTATTTGACTGGCTCTATGCTCATCTGAAATAGTTCCTAAGTTCATAATATCTTCATTTGTTCCAAAGTTATTTTGAATTTCTGTAATTAAAGAAGACG
This sequence comes from Agrypnus murinus, assembly GCA_929113105.1. Lineage (NCBI taxonomy): Eukaryota > Metazoa > Arthropoda > Insecta > Coleoptera > Elateridae > Agrypnus > Agrypnus murinus. The sequence goes on along the minus strand of OV816026.1, from coordinate 170,261,849 downwards.
GCGAACTTTCATAAACACTTTTAAAATATTTAGCAACCCCTGCACTATTTCTTCGATACATTTATATATTCCCGATTCAGAGTTCATTATTAATGGAATAGAATTAGAATTATTTTTAACTTTTTATATAGCCTTACAAAAAATTATTCTTAACATTTAATGTTTTTTTGATACGCATTTCGAATTTCACGTTTGAATAAGTCTCTTCTAGTTTGTTTAAATTTATTTTTTAAGATGGTGTATCATAGAAAAGGAAAGACCGCTAAAAAGCAACAGGTAAGATAAATAAGAAATAATAATCTGTATTGAAAGTCATTGGGTCAAATGAATAGAATGTAAGTATCATTAATAAAAATGTAACAGATATAATTCTTAATTAGTAAGAATAAGATAGATATACAGGGTGTAAGGAGCATACCTGCCATTATTTATTAAAGCACGTGATAGAAGACATTGATACCAAGAAAAAACTATTAACAAATTTTTTCCTATCAACATTACTTATTGTGATACTTACATAAAACTGGCGAATTAAATGGAAACCTTGTATTCACTGAAAATTATTGGCTTAACCTCAACCTGATAAATGTTTCAAACCAACTACTTTCATAAAATGCATAGCTTGAGTGCACCTAGAAATTGGTTGAGGGTAATATGGTATGACTGAATTTCAGGTTCTGTATTAAAAATTATTATACACTTACATCCAGCACAAGTTTTAAAGCAGAAATAAATAAGATATTGTTAACCTAAAGTTTTCATATAATTTTGTTTATACTCTTTTCTACGAGAGACGAAAACAATTTGGATTTCACTATGAGCAGAGTATACTACTGCTAAAGTACTTAAAAAAAGTACGTAAAAAGTCAAGTACTAGCAAAATAATAAGAAAGAAGTGAACTCTTGTTATTATTTTCTAGAATAGATTATAATAATAACTATCATTTGTATAAAAAAGAATTACCTAAAAGTTTAAACTCATACATTTTATACTTATTTCATCATCCAATTGATTCATTCTACTGTTAAACGTTACTGACATCCCTAATATTAATTATCTTTATCATAGTATAATTAAGAATTCACAATTCCAGATTCCATTTCGTGCAGATGACTATGTTTTCATGCAGAACAGTTAATAAGATAGAAGACGCCACCTAAATTATTTGAGGTTATCAAGTAATAACAAAAGCTGAGAAATCTACAATTCGGGAAAAGATTCCCCATTAATTTGCGTTAAATTCAGTTTGGATAATTTTTCTTTTAAATTTAAATTAAATCTGTATATTGAAATAAGTTGAAGCATAAATTGCTTACGCAATACAAAAATATAAATGGAAGATCATAAAAATCTACTGGTGTTATTATTTCCTACATTATACCTTAATTTGGGATCCCATTCTAAATACATTTTACCCTCGAATTTCTTATCTAGAAACCAATCCAAATTTGCGCAATTAACAAAAAGAAAACTTCGACAACAACAAATAACTTGCAGTTTGCTTCGGTCTTTTATACGGTGCACATCATCGTTCCGAGTTCGTGTGATTTAGGCGAAAACGGTTTGATAATTATATTCCTCAAGTGTTAGGTATTTGTTTACATCTGTGGATGGACTTTCTCATAATTTTATGAGTTTCATCATTCGGAAATTGGGATAAGTACCTTAGCTTTATTTTTAATAATACCATTTACAAAAATCTAATTCTTTCTAATTTGGCATTTAACAGTACTCTCTTATCTCTTATATATATATCTCTATATCTCTTATCACTTATACTTTCAAGGTTTATAGAAACCATTCCCCACCGGAGCGCACCTACTGCGCAGCCGGGGAGGAAAACTCTGGGTCCATACTCAACCGTTTGTTGCGGCATTTAGCATTCACTCTTTGAACGAGAACTAGTTTTAACTTTCTGTTATGGAGGGTGTTGACAATATCGACATTGCGTCCGATGAAGGAGGTAATGAACAAATTATCAATAAAGTTAATACACATACGTTTGCTGATGTCTTAATTCAACCTACTACCGACACATTTAATTATCCCAATAGAGATCAAGGATTATTATTTGATTCCATCGATGGAATCCCAAAAAATAATTACATTATAAGTGTAGGTAAACTCATTAGCCCTAGCAATATTATATTTGCATCGCCAGTATCGAACAATAGAATCTGTATATTTTTAGCCAGTAAATCGTTGTTAAACGAGTTCATGATAAATCATAAAGGTATCACCATTGAAGATAAATTTATTCCAGCACGGAGATTAGTTTCTCCTACAAAACGAGTTATTATATCAAATGTATCACCATGCATCCCTAATAATCTGTTATTAGATGAATTGAAAAAACTTAATGTTAAAGATGTTTCAAATATATCTTTCATAGGAGCTGGCATAAGTGACCCAGAATACAAACATATATTTAGCTTTCGCCGACAGGTATACATAGCTTTGCAGGAGAGTGATAGACTTCCATCCAGTTTCCTTCTCAAGTTTCAAAATAATAACTTTAGAATCTATCTCTCTACTGACGAGCTACGGTGTTTTCTGTGTAATAATTTAAACCATGTTGACAGCAATTGTCCGAATGCTCAAAATAATGATAACCCAGCTCTCCACAACACTGCAAATCTCAATAAGACCGCCACTAACAAACAAAAGGATATCATTCACAATACTACTAAGATTGACACTAATATAACTCTTTTCCCAACTAATAACACGGCAATAGGTACTCATAATATATTTGATAACGCAGAAAGTGTGAAAAATCTACAAACTGCTTCAGGCAGCCAGTTTAAAAGATTTGCACCGTCATCTGTTGAATCTTTAGAAAAATTAACAAAAAATCCAGTCCTGACGACAAATATGTTTCAATTTAAACGTCCTCATAAAAAAATTAAAAAAAAACCTCAACCAATCCTAGAGGATGATTCAGTCCTATTTGAAGAGTTTAAGATTATCTTCAACGATAGTACAGAAAAAGTTTAACTATAGTAAATTTTGCGAATTTCTAAAAGCTGTTAAAGGTCATTATAATCCGTACGTTATTGCTAAGCAAACCACTCCTGAGGTAACTCCTTTAATTGAAATAATTATTTCTGCCATTAGAAAAATTAAAACGAGTAAACTAAAATCTAGAATGAAACGATTAGTGGCAAAATTAAAAAACAGTGTTTACCTATATGAAAGTAGTAATGCTAACCTTTTCCAAGAAGACGTACTATCGAGTCTCTCTTCTCAGGATGATCAATCGGATACATCCGAATTGTACGCTTAACTTCCCCTAGATAATGAATAGTACTACTAATAAAATAATTAATAACAAACTCAATATTTTACAGTGGAATGTTCAATCAGCGCTATCCAAAAGATGTAACCTGGATAAATTGTTAGTAGATCTTAACGTAAACGTCGCACTCCTTTCAGAGACGTGGTACAAACCTAATCAAGTTGTTAACTTTAAGTACCACGAGATCATTCGAAATGATCGCAATGATGGATACGCAGGTGTCGCTATCCTAATCGATAAAAGAATCAACTATACACCTCTTACATTTAATTCAATTAACAGTGGCATCTTGGCTTGTGGTGTTATATTACCTAAATACAATATTTCGTTCGTGTCTGTGTATTGTGAAATTAATTCTTATATTTCCTGTGAAGATTATGTGAAAATGTTTTCCCAGATACCTTCGCCTTTCATTTTAGCAGGCGATTTCAATGCTCATCATCGAGTATTTGGATCGACAAAAATTGACAAAAAGGCAATGTTCTACTAAAAGCTATTGATAGCTTTGGCTGTGTTTTTTTAAATGATGGGAGCCCAACAAGACTCACTCCACCCGGTGCTAACCTCTCCGCAGTCGATATAACTCTTTGTACCCCCGAGATTGCCTCAAGAAGCAATTGGGTTATTTTAGAGGATACATCATACTCTTCTGACCATTTCCCGATCTGTATTTCAGTAGGTTATAACGGTCCTAATCTCTCTAGGGTATATCCTAAAAGGAAATGGAAAATTGACCAAAAGAAACTCCCTAACTTTTCGATTCATCTTAGTGATAAACTTAACAATGCGCCTAATCTATTTTCAGCAGATGAAAAGATTTCTTTTGTCATAGATTGTTTACAGGAAGCCGCTGATCTATCATTTATGGTCAATAGACCATTCATACCCAAAGGTAGACCCAATCCTCCCTGGTGGGATGAAGATTGTACTAAAATCATTCAAAAGAGAAAACTGTTGAGTAAAAATTTCAAGCTAAACCGCACAATTGATAATTTCTTAAAATATAAGCAGTTTTCGGCTTACACGAAACGTTTTTTAAAGAATAAAAAGAAAAACAGTTGGAAGCAATTCACAGGCAACCTAAATAAAGACACTTCCATCAAATATATTTGGAAAACAATAAAAAGATTTAATAGAACTGCATCTTATAAAACTATTAACGACAATTTACTCCCAGACTTACTAGACAAACTGGCTCCGCCTTATGTTAGGGCGGAACATAAGTCAATATTAAACAATGAAAGTGACCACTTTCTTCTTAATCCATTCTTGGCTACAGAACTAGATGACGCAATTAAAAAAATCTAACAGTGCTCCTGGTTATGACCACGTAACTTATCAGTTTTTATCTCTGTTGCCACCGACCGGAAAGCAAATTTTACTTTCCGCATTCAACGATATGTGGTGCTCAAATATACAAGTTATTAAACTCAAAACAATATTAATTACCCCTATTTTAAAACCCAACAAGAATCCAGACTCAGTAAACTCATACAGGCCTATCTCTCTTTAATCTAACTTGTATCACCAAGACATTTGAAAAAATGATTTACAACAGGTTATATTGGTGGTTGGAACAAAATAACGTGCTTCCCATTAGGCAATATGGTTTTAAGAAAAACATGGGCACGATTGACGCGCTTACTGATTTGGCCACGGATGTTCAACTTTCATTTTCAAAAAAAAAGGCACTTGGGAGCTATATTTATAGACCTGGAGAACGCATATAATTGCGTTAATCTGGAATTACTGGAGAAAAAATTACAAGATCTTGGTGTTCCAATGCTTGCAGCTAATATAATTTGTAATCTGTACAGAGATCGGCAACTGTATATTCGATCTTCCACTAATAACCTAATTGGCCCCAGATACGTGTCATACGGCCTCCCTCAGAGATCTATCTTGAGCCCCCTTCTTTTTAATCTATATACAGTCGATTTACATAAAATTGCTAATAATGATATCAACCTATCCAATACGCAGATGATCTGTGTATATATCTATGTCATGATAAATTAGACGAATTGCAAAGGAACATGACCAAGGCCATGTCCAAAATAAGAACCTGGATAGACCATAACGCTCTTAGTATATCGCCAAATAAATCAGCAGTAATATTTTTCTCCCGATCAAGATTAAACTTTCCTCCGTATATGTCATTCTCTGAGTTAGATATACCTATATTTGGGTTTAATACTAGACAAAAAGTTAACGTGGTCGAAACATATCAGTTACCTGACAACTCAATGCGAACGTTCTATTAATGTTTTGCGTACCCTAACATGTGTTACATGGGGTGCTGATGTTAGTGTTTGTTTACTTATATATAAATCTATTATAAGATCTCGGCTAGATTACGGGTGCACACTGTATGGTTGTACATGTAAAACAAATTTAAAACATATAGATCGGATTCAGAGCAAATCCTTGCGATTATGCATCGTTGCCATGCAGTCTACCCCAGTCCGAGCATTGCAGGTAGAAGCCCAGGAGCCTCCGTTGTTTATCCGACGCGAATTGCTATCAGTAATATCTACTTAAGTTGAAAACATTGGAATTCACGATGATTTTGTCTAAGATCCATGATCTACGTATCTTTGATCTAACATCTTCGTTTTGAAGTAAGAAATCATCCCCTCCACTAACAGTTGGTTGTGGGCAAATTCATAACCTTAATGTAGAAATATGCACCAGCAGAAACAGTAATAATATCGAATACTTTCAATACATAAAATCGCCACAGATCGAATTTCCCAACTATAATGGCCAACCTCATCATGATAAATGTCTCTTTCTGTCGTTGTCAGATAAAACTTTCGGTTCTAACCTGATTTTTACTGACGGCTCCAAAGACCATCGAGGCTGTGGTTGCGCCTTCTATGATAAGACTAATAATGTTAGGACTATGTTCAAATTAAATCATCTTGCTTCCATCTTTACAGCAGAGGCTCCTGCTATCCTCGAAGCTTTAAAGTATGTTGACATTAATAATTTGGAGAAGGTGACCATTATGTCTGATTCACAAAGCGTTTTGGAAGCTTTACAATCGAAGATACCTATTTCAAGAAGAAACCCAGTCATTACTCACATACTTAACCACATTGCTAAACTGGAAAGTAAAGGTACAGTCATTCAGCTATACTGGGTTAAAGCTCATGGAAATATCCAGCCTAACGTAATAGTAGATTCCTTAGCAAAGCAATCTAGACTAGTAGGGTGCAACTATTCCTCACTTCACGTATCTGCACAAGATGTTACCGCCTTCTATAAACTAAAAGTCTCCCAATCTATTTGGCAGAAATATTGGGAAGAATCTAATGTTATCTGTACTACTCAATATTCGCGGATTCATCCATCCGTAAACATCAAATCATGGCACACGGATCACAGTAACATCTCACGTAGATTTTATACTACTATCACAAGATTAAAATTCGGTCACGGTCGGTATCCTGCACATCTATATAAAAGCGGAGTTCTTAATTCTCCATCTTGTAGTAACTGTAACGCACAGATAGCTAACCTAAATCACATTTTTCTCTCATGCCCTAGATATAAAGATGAGATTGATGCATTTATTGCCAAATTGGTTACGTTAGGCGTTTCTCTTCCAACAGATATAGCTAGAATCCTATCATATAACAATATAAGGGTTTTTAAAATTATAATTGAATTTCTAAAACAAACTAGAATATTGGTATAAACCTGAACTCATTGAATGATGTCCTCTTTTTTCTTCCGATGAGACGATAGAAAGATTGAATGAATAAACCTCCGTTTACCTTCCTATATTCGTTACCTGTCTGTCCGAGGTCTACCTGTAATGTGTTTCAAAGCCATGATAGACCCCTTGGCGTGAAGTAAGTGTCCTCGTCCAATCATGTGTGTCCATTAGCAAATAGATTAGATAATAAACTATTGATTCATGTTGACTTAATTGTCTCGTTTTTCGGTTCTGAATAATCGTTTGAGTTACTTATGACTCCTGTTCATAAGTCTCGGCAATGGGCCAAGACCCGTAAGCCATTATTGATAAAAAAAGCAACTTGCATAAAACATGTAGCACTAGCAATTTCTTATTTCACCAAAACTTCCAAATATATGCTTAATTCATTAACACAAAAGCCCAATGATCACACGTACAAAAACCACTAAAAACACATCCAAAAAAGAGCGTTGCAGGAATAACAGCCGACTTCTGAATGATTTATTTCAAAAAAATCATTCTTTGTGAAAGGAAGTATTTACTATGATGTTCATTGAGTATTAACCGTTTTTTTAGACAGTTTTTACTACAAGTAAGAAATAAACCAATGAAAACGGTGACACTACCAGACCACAACTGTATTAATTTTTTTTTGTTTTGTTGTCTGCTTCCACTTGTTTTAATAATACCACATATAATACTTACACCCTGTATAGTAAAAGTGTTTGCTACGTTATAATTTATTGAGTGACATTAAAATATATTTCATAGTAAATTATTCTTTGACAACTTGTAACAAAACAGTTAAATACAATGTTTTGATCAGACGAATTTCAAGTAAATGTTTATATAATTCAAAATTTCTATTCAAAATGAATAGTTTTATAATAATTAATTATGTATTCAGTAAATAAATAATATTTCCTTTAATATTTTCCTTTTATTACATTAAGATATATTTCCTTGTTTAGTATTTTTTGTTCAGTTAGCTTTAAATAAAACGATTGCAGGGATGACTGGAAAAATGTATTGTTTGTTTATTTATCTTGTCTTTTTTTCGTAGTCCTTTCGTTTCTATAATACGTTAACCTTAAGTTTATTGTTGTGTTTTTTTGTAATCGCTTTCTGTAGTTCTTCTTTTCCTTAATTAATTTAATTACGGTTCTATTATACCATGTCGGATACCTTTGTTTGATCGTTTTAAATTTTGGAACAGATTAATCAAAGATTTCACGAAGTGTTTTTGAATAAATGATGTACCACGTTTTCAACATTGGGGTCTATGATTAAGTCGTCCTAGTTAACTGCTCTAATCCTATTTGTATGGATTAAAAAAAACAACCTTACGAAAATTATAATCCAATTTAATGATTTTGGTAGAAGAAAGAACTCAATCCGTGTCCTAAACTTACTTCTGAGACTGTAGACTGAAGACTGGACTTCACCATCACCACATACACTTTTTATTTTCTCTGGACACGTGTTTTAATAGCTAGGCTGCCATCTTCATCGTCACTAAAAAAACTAAACTAAAATCTAAAAATCTAGCCTTATATAACTACAGAACTTCTTTTTACAATCGGTAAAGTTTTACTAACCATCAAACTTGAATTATTATTAGAGCAATTCTAAAAGACTGAAATTAATATGGCCTAAATCATACTTCATTAGCGCTTTTTATTCTTAACGATTTATAAGTTTTCAAAACAGTAAAAGTTCTGTTAGGTTGTTTACATTTCTAATTAATTCTATGCTTTTTACCATATGATTTTTGTCAAGCATATGTACGACGACGCTAGACTTGAAATGTGTTTTAAATTTTAAATGAACTAAACGCTCTTTCTAGCAAACCTTTAAACATTTCTTAGTTTGCCCTATATATATATACTTGATTACCCAAGCAGCATCTAAGTAGTAGTAACTGAGATCGGAACTTTGATCGAGTATTTGTTACGTAACTAGAACTAAATTTATAACTTTATAGGTTTAATTATTTCAATTCGAAATATTTTAGTATTTATGTAGTTGTTTCTACTATTTATTGGAACTATGTAGTACAATTACTTCTGAGTAACTTTTAAAGTATGTGGAACGGTATTGCCACTTAGTAGAATTAGTTTAAAGTCGTTGAAACTTCAAAGTGATATTATAATTGTAGCAGTAACTTGCCAGAAGCTAGTTTTTAAGTTTTTAAAACTTTAAAGTAGTACTGAAAATTCCTCCCACCTGTCTGAAACCATTGCTTAACCTTTTAAAGTAACCTAACAGTAATATTGAAAGTAAAACTACCCAGGAAAATCACTTTAAAGTAATTTTTCGTAAAATACTCCATCTCCATATTTACTTGTAAAATGTTGAAGGCCATTAATCAGTTTGCAATTTGTTATGATTGTTAATAGATGTTTGACTATATATAACCTTCAATAAAAATAACAAATTGGTGCCATGTTGTGCCTTGGAAATAATATAAAAATGGTTTCTATTATTTGTATCAACTTATAAGAATTTTTTATTGATGATCTATCATCATCATATTTAACAAAAGAGTTGCAATGGTTTATAATTGTGATATACTGGAATGACAAAATAATCAAACATTTCATCGCTCTTTGTATTATTAAGTACGTATTACAAATAAAATAGTAACCCATTTTGTGACACGATCGTAGCATGAGTATAGAAAATGATAAAATATTTGTTAAGTTGCAAGAGTAAGAGAGAGAGCGCAACCACGCTACACGATGTGTCAAAGAGAAAAGAAGTTTCACGAAAGTAGCAATTACTACACCGCCACGTACCCGCTACATAGCCTAAACGTAACCGAAACGTAGCTGGACAAGTTCAAGAGAGGTTATTGCAACGTATCTGCTACTCAAAAACCGTTCCTCATTTTGGTTCAAGGCACGTAATAAAGCCATAGCCATTACGTGCTTGTGACTAGTGGCAAAAACTTCCACCGTAGTTGCTGATACGTAGCGATTACTAAAAATGCTGCTTGGGTATAGATAACATGATATTTTATATATTCGCATTTATCCATGTAATCTACTTGATCTTTTGGGTTTCCTAAAACATTTTTAAGGCTGTTATAGACTCGTCCGGGCAGTAAAAGTCCACTTGCTGGACTAGTGGTGATGCGACTTCCTCGTAGAAGGAACCCGACGGGACAGCACGTAAATAGCTCCGATACTGACCTGGAGAGCTAGTACAGGGTGGATAGGTAACCTCGCTTCCACCAGTACGTACTGGCAGTTTTTACAAACGTAAGTGACGCGGTAATTGAGCGTAACTCAATTCGTTGGCCCCCAAGGGGACCGTGGCCATTTAACGCAGTTGGGCCACGGTAAACAAAACTTCGGATTCTGTTTACATTGCGGCAATGAAGTAAAAACAGCCAAACTCACATACAGTTTTTATTATCTTAGTTATATTCAACAAATTTCTACTAATATAGCAAATTTTTAATCAATTCATAGTAGGGCAAATGATAAATGAAGATGATATTTGTTTTTACTAGTCTACAGCAAATTGTAAATCTATTTGTGTTTTCACTTATTAATACAAAGACAAACTTGTTTTCAGTAAATATTTACTTTTTATCTACTTTTAAGATAAGTATGGTTCTAACAATTTTTCCAGTTAATTCTTACAGCTCATTTGGTGTAAATTCCAGCTTTTCAAAATCATAACAAAAGATTCGAAAATTCACGCCATTCAAATTAAAGAAGTGCGCCATTTCAGTTTTAAAGAATAATAATACCCATAATGGTGTGCAAGCAGCTGCTAAGCCATTCAGTATCCTAAAAATATATACATCGAGAGAAAGTTATTATGTCAATGTTAAAAGTTTTCGGGGTAGACAACTGTTCCGTTTTTCTGACAGAAGTTTCATTTCAGTAAGTGAAAATGCCTTTCCATTACTGTTAAACTGGGGTGAAAGCATTGTAAAACCGGCATTTCCGGAAAACCATGCAAATTTCAATTATAATCTAAACGAACATAACAATGGGTGTCGCAAAATTAACCAATCTAACTCGGTCGTAACATATCGCCTACACAATAACTATAAATTAATTCCCATATCCATGAAATGAGTGTCGGAGTTGTCGTTTGTGGACATCGGAGTGACAAACGCGACCAAACCGGAAGTGGCGACCGGAGTTTGCGCGGTCCGACAGTAGTTCCGGATGCTACGTCGCACCACCACACTACTAATGATGCATGCAGACCTCATTTGATTGGGAAAATTGTCCTAGTAGGACAATAACACCAAATTATTAGAGACTTGTGACACGAACCCGCTCACAATGCAACTTAACGAGAAGGGGCCCTCGTTCTCGTGTATACGCGAAACGAGGGCGACATTAGATAAACAAGTATTTTAATTTGAATAATATGACGGAATTAACGCAATATATGAGATGCTTTTAAGTGCTACGCTCAGCAACCCCGGGGTCCCATGGCGATGTAGCATTAAAGAAGCCTTGATTAAATTACGCTTAGCATTTTGCTGCAGGACGGGATCACGTTAGGGCAAAATTGTATTTTCTTCTGCAATAAAATCTCTTCGTCGTTCGTGATGATTTTGTAACTAATGAAACCTTTTTTTTAAATCCTTAATTCTGTACTGAGAAAAGATATAAACAGAGTTTTATTTTCAGAAACACAGATAATTAAAAACTTATTTCTATTTCATACAATTATTAAATAAATACAACGTAACAATAGCCATAAAGTAAATAACATGAATATAGAGGATGGATGGGAAATGATGGCCAATATTAAAACCTATTTATATACATAACTGTATATTATGCCCTTTTAAGCGATTTAAGAAAGTGTATCACCATTAAAGATACAATTAGTTGTCACTAGAATCGAAAAATGTGTTACTAACAGGAACGAACATTGACCGATAAACGAGGCGACGTCATCAGGCAATACATTATTCTAGCTGTTTTCAAATGATCTTTTTGGAAATTTTGGCATTTTTCTTCTTCCAAACTTGTCAAGACTCGAATTTCAGCTTTCCACTAAATGGTATCGTAGGTATTTTTCTGCGCGATAGATCATTCGACCGCTTCGTGGTAGTGCATTTGTTTAGAAATTTCTGGCACCCAATCTTTTTTTCGTAAGGAAGAACGTATCTGGTATAATTAATTAACCGGACTTTATGTGCAGTGTTTACAAGTTTAATCGAAGGGAATATTGCTAAAAGGATGACAAAAGTTAGATGATGTTTAGAGTTTGTATTTTGCGTGAGATTGCAAACAACGTTGTAGGCGGAATTGAATATATTACCCTAAAGAGTCTACAGAAGATTTGGTTTATTACGGTTCTAGTAAATCTAAGCTATCCTAGACTTTAGCCTTTTCCTTTGCTCCGGGGCATGAAAAATCCCGGTATCCGCGAAGAATACGGTTAAGGAGGTTAATCACGTTGAGCCTCAAAGTTGCCATTTTACTAACCATAGTAGACAACTAAAAGGGAAAATTATTACAGAGAATGACAACCATTGAGTACAAGTAGTTTTAAATTGTCTAATATTCTGTAACACACAAAACAAGAAAGTTACGATGCTTCGTTATTATTAATTCTTACATTTTTTGGTCTCTGGTGAAACTTGAGACAAAGCGCTTTGGAACCAACCCACTCGTTCTAATTCATTGGTAAAACTTGCTGTAACTGTTCTAACATTTCTAGTATAACTTTAGCTAGACTTCTTATGCGCGTCAAGCAGGATCCTGTATTCACTTGAATCATTTAATACAATTATTGTTTATTTAAAACTTAGTTAACCATATAACTAGTTGTAGTTTGTGTACACCTTTATTGTCTATAAGCCAGGTACTTGAAGAATTAGGTTTGTTATTCAAATAAAAAATATAAAAAAAATATTTGCATCCTTCGTGATAAAATTGTTTGAAATAATATTTAAGCTGTTAATGAATGCTTTATGATTTGTCAAATTTTTGTACGCGTAGCTTTTGTGCGGTTTCTTGGTTTATATATTTACAAGGCTGGCTTGTTTGTTATATTAATTATTTGTTGCAGTGTGATTCAAGAATTTTGATAATAATAAGAATAAACACACAAGAGAGACTTTCTTTTAAATTTGTTATTGGTAGCAATAATGTCATGTTTAACGTGTGGTTGGGTAAATAATTCAGGAACATGGTCGATCCTCTTAAATCTTAGAAAGGTTTTCGATTTCTGCGAACAATCATGGAGGAGTGCGTGAAAAGATGCGTCCGCGGGTAGCGACAGCTTACAATTTTAGGTTTGGTATTAAGAAAGTTTTGGTTACAGTATCGTTTAATTGGGTTTATTGTTTAAACTATTGTGTGTGAGAATTTAGAGTTGCCGATATGCGTTGGGCGGTTCCTTATATAATAAATCGTACACGAATTAATGATAATCGTAACAGTTAGAATAAAATTATCTTTTGTGAAAATATATTTAAATTAATTAAAAGAAACTCGAAATCTGCTCTACAAATATTTGTTAGTAATAAAATTAATTAAATTGAGCTTTCTGCTATATCAAAAAAAATTAATAAGAGATAGTTATCCAAGAATTCAACAAAAAATTGTTAATTCTAAACTCAGAACTAAGTTAGGTTAGTATATAGTATACCTACATTGTGTGTTTTCATTTTGCACTTTATAGCACCGAACATGACACCTATAATTAAAAAATACAATCATTTGTGGAGGAGACTTGGATTTTCTTTTAATTAATTTAACCACCAACCCCCATTTAGTGATACATCCATAGATAGACTTAAATAGATTAATTTCAAATAATCCTAATAATAAACATATTAGCTTTTCTATAAGATCATACTCCTTTTTAGTCACGCACGTAAAACATTTCTGCTGATTGTATTCTAAACAGACGAACGAAATAAAAGAATAACATTTTTTTAAACAAAATATTTCGCATTTTTATGCTCACTTTTTAGGCAAGCAGACTGTTAATTTTAGACAAATTGCTTCAATATTGAAATGTTCAGAAAGGAAAAAATGCCTTTAGAGCTATAAACTCAGGTTTTACGAGATATCGTACGGTATTATGCGGGTAATACATATTACCTTGATATCTTAGGTTGGTTTTAAAAGAGTTCTGGTCACGGTATTGTTTACTTGAGATTATTATTTAAGCCCTTGTGTGTGAGAATTTAGAGTTGCCGGCATCCGTGGTGCGTTCCATTTAATAATCTAAAGTAATAAAACGTACACGAGTAGTGTAACCTAGATTTTTTTGAGAAATTAGGGAATTTGTCTGAGTGTGGTTATCACTTTTGTTTATACTTATTAAAATGTGAGTGCCCTATGTGGAAATTTTTACAATTAATAAATAATATTAGGTTTTAAAAAATTTTGTGTTCTAGAAATGAGTTAACTTCTATACTTTTCATAAAAAAATCATTAATAAGTGTAAAACCAGTTTTGTTGTGGTATCAATTCTGGTTGCCGTACAGTATTAACTAGATATTTCAAATATGAATAATGACAAAGTTAACAGGTATAAATATTTAAATGATTGCAACGTCTGAAGTTTCAGTTTTCATGATAGGTTCAGAGTTCAATTACATCTGTTACATTCCAGCATCTTTAGTAGACAGTGTTTTTTTGGTTAGTGATGATTAGATGATTACATGTGTTAGTGTCAATGTGGATTAGGGTTTAAGCAGATGTATAAAAATAATTGGATTAATGTCAAAACATACCTTTAGCAAGTTACCTTGTAATGAAATATTTTGAAATTCGTTCACGATAGTAATAATGTAAATTTGGTTGTCGATTTAAAAAATACTAATGTTGTATTTAGAATGGGATCCCTAATTAAGTTAATATGTAAAATCTTATAATGTTTTTAGGTTTCATACAGTAATTAAATGTTGTTTTTGTTTAATGTACACAAATTGTGTATTGCACACGTTGCTAACCGTTTTCGTGTATTTAGATTATTACACGAAGTCGTTATAGCTTGGCACGACCGAGATTGTTCATAGTTCGTTTAACAAAACTAAAATAATAACACTTAAGGGACAAGTAATTTAACGTAATTCAGGTGGAGTCTTTTACCGAGTTGTAGATTCCCATCGTTGTTTTTAAACAATAATAAACAGTTTAGGTGACGCCCTTTATATTGTTCAATTATTCCTGTGTTCTATCTGAAATAAGCCTTTCTGATTTAACACCCACGTCTGACTTCTAGAAATAATTCGAATAAGTAAGAAGTTTCTGCCGGGAGCGTAATTTTGGATAAGTATAAGATTTGTATAGTTTATTTGTTGATGAATAATCTTGCTTGTTACAAAGCATCAGCTAATCAAGTCTATAAAGCAATAAAAGAGACAGTAAAAATAACACAGCAGAAAAATTGAAAAAAGAGTTTGTAGATGTGGCCATGTAATAAGTCCATCGACACCACAGTAATATGGTGGAAAATCAAGACTCTTTATGTCATTCAACCTCAAAGTTAGCGTTTTTTCAAATCTTTACAGCAAAGCAATGGAATTTTAGAAATAAATCATTCATTTACCTAGTACGTAAGTGACTAAAGTGCAGCAGACGCCAACCTTTTTCCCCCAAAGATCCATTTTTACCGTTTTCTTTGAACCTTGAATGCTTAAGAAGTTGCAGATTTAGAACTAATTTAGACGCACATCCACATGAGAATATATTCGAGATGCAAATGCGCATAACCACCGTAGGGGAAGAAGGGAAACAGTGTTACACAAAAAATATTTTTTGATATAATTCAGAACCAAATAAAAATTTAAAAATTTATTCTCGTCCTAGTTTAAGAGTTACGAATCTTGTTTCAACTTTTACATTTAACTTGCTTTGATTATTTCAACTTTTAGAGAAATTAAGATTTATTCAACTTGGTGCTCTGTGTAACACTGTATCCTAATAGTGGGGTAAAGAGTTACAAGGAAAAGTTAACAATGTTAATGTTAATAAAACAACTTAAAATTCTTATATTCTTGCGTTGTACGTACGAATTTATAAGTTGAATTAACTTCTGCATTCGTTTTACGTGTAATTTCCCTAATTGACAAAATTCTGTGTTTTATTGTAGCCTCTTCTTGTAGTACCACAAAGTTTCCAACATCGATATCATTTGAATGGAATAATGTATCTTTTTCACTTAGATGCAACTTGGACTGATCACTGTCTGCACAAGTGTTACATAAATAATGTTACACCGAACCCCACTATCCACTGTAACACTGTACACCAATCATCAAAAATCTATACTCAAATAGTTAATAAGGGCACAAACAGTTTTGAGGTTAAGTTCGTGCTTCCGCGGTGTAAATATACTTACAAACTACTTATAAATAAATTTTTAATAATCTAGCTTTAATTAATTTAATCCTGAAGTAAATTGTATTTTACTTGAAATAATTACTTTTCATATTAAAGAGTATACATACTTTAATTTCTTGAAAACTCATCAATGAATATTAACCAAAATTCAGCTACACTTGGCTAACACCAAAGTACTTCTAACATGAAAATATGAACAATGTTTAATATAAAGCAATCCTAAAAACCTTAAGTGTAACACTGTAGTACGTGTAACACTGTTCCTCCTCTTCCCCTACACTGGTCTACCGTTAAACAAATCCTGATCCTGTTTCTTGGCCTTATCCAATACTACCCACCGATGTTGCTAGACTTGAGATAATATTTTTGACGTTCTAAGTTTTCAGTTTAGATAATAAAGTCTTTAAATTTAGAAGCATAAAAAATATTTTCCTTTTAAGTTCACTAACTAAAGTTCAAGGTGTGTATGGTTTATACCACGAAATGGCGAAAAATTGAACGTTAGAAGAGAAAACAAAACTGCCCTTTCTCTGTCGAAGTCTTGATGTCTCGCAGCATAGGAAACTTGCATGTTGGCTATGAGAAAAATGGAAAGTAAAGATGAGATTCGGGATTTTTCAGGAAAACTGTAAATTTTCAGAATATTCCTTGTATTTGGTCGAGAAGTGTCTTTCGATGTTAGGGTTTTTGTTGTTAGCGAAATTTTTATTATAAATAAGGCACTGCAATAATTCAGATTCCGTTTGCACAGCAGCATAAAATTAATCCACTGGTCTTGAAATATTTATCCTCAATTTCCACAGTACAAAAACAGTTACAACCGTTAACAGTTAAATATAAACTAAACACTGCAACTCAAAGAAAAGTAGCAAGACAGCTTCATTGGGGGGTGTGCTCTGTGCCAGGCGCAATGGTGCGTTAAGCCTTGCTCTTAAGTTAAGTTTGGTAAAGTGCAAATAAACCGCAAACTGAGCAGCAAAGAGCCGCAGGTAACCATCCGCTGGACTAGTGGGTGCTACTGTAGACGTATTTTGGTAACCCAGGCATTAGATTATCTCCTCCAACTTTCATCACCGATAGAGATAACACATTTTTATGCGGTAGTACAAATTTCGATTATAATAATTGCGCGTTCACATACCTTTATCACATTCTAATATCTTGACTGTCATTTAGAGTCGGATGTTTGGGAGACCACACAACGTTCACCCGTAAAACTGGCTGTCTTCTACCCTATCCTTGTATCCTGGAAACGGGAAACTGGGCAATGGATGAAGCAGTTAGGTCAAGTGTGTAGTAGAGAAATTCGTTAGAATTCTCGACGGTTACTCATACCGATCAGGGGGAGCCCTGGTAATATGATACCGGTGTGGGCGGATTCGAGTCTCGACTTGGATAAGGTCATTTATGGTCACCGAAGGAACCCGCTGCTTGACCGAGGTCATTTATGGTAACCAAAGGAACCCGCTGTTTGACTGAATCTTAAGGAGGAGAAGCGAAGTGAGGTTTATCCCGCTTTCTGGCCGATGGGAAACTGCATGCCGCCAGGTAAATGTGCATAGGAGCTATCCCGATCACCCTATGATCCGGACTGCAGCCGGGTACAGTGATTGGGAGAAGTTCCAAAGGCCATTACACTTAAGGAAAGTTGAAACGAATACATAGCCTCTCACAATCAAGACAACTTCACCTTAGCGAGATACACACTGGGAGTCTATAACGTGTAGCCTTACGAACGAAGCTCTGTCGAGGGCTCACCAAGCCTATATATTGGTAGATCGGAGTGGCAAAACCATTAAAAAACCAAGTCCCGCCACAATTGAGGTTGGATTCGATCGGGAAGTGGCCCCAACCCCTGTCTCGGGGAGGAGCTTATGAAGGTATGAAAGAGGACTGGAGGGCTCTCTCTATTCAACTGAGTTAAGTTGGGAATAGTCCTATTGCTGGACGAGGTACTTGACCCCGTATGAAAGAGGACGGGGAGGGTGCCGGCGGGTGAGCACGTGTTAAGTCAATCGCTCCGGTACTATCCTGGATAGCTAGTAGAGGGTGGATAGGCAACTCGCTCCGACCAGTGAGTTACTGGGAGCAATTGCTGTGCAATTCGCGCGCTGATTGGGCGTATCCCAATCACTTCCTTCTGGAAAGAACGTGGGGGTATGTTGATATAGGAACCCCACGTAAAACATACAGACAATCTTGCCATTTAGAATAGTTAAGGAAACGAATTGGAATGTTTGCAATGCAATAAAAGTACAACTGAAGTCAGTAAATGAGTTAAATAAGTGAAGTCCGTAAGTAAGCGATATTCTTAGATTTGAAATTGAGTAAATATTTCATGGTGCCTTCTTCAAGAAATTTCAGTAAGCAAGTACCAGAAGAAGTGAGAAGCCACACCAGTTTCAATCTATTTTTATATAATCAACCAATTTAATTACCATCATTATACTGCCAAATGCTGAAGATGTTTCAGTAATATAAAAAAATAGAATTTATGAAAAATTTCTAGTCTTGAAAACGTATTTGTTTGGAGATATTAACAGATTGGAAAAATAAAGTTTATAAAGTACATGTTTGACCAAAAAACTGATTTTGGATCTAAAACGATTAAATGACAAGCGATGATGACTGCTTTTTTTTAGTTAGAGTTACTTATTGATTTTTTTACTAGCAATAAAAAAGTAACTTTAAGACGTAGTAGACAGACAAAAAGTCCTGGAATTTAATTCTTACAGAAAAATTTATCGGTCAGATTATGGCAGCTACATATAAATCTTCGAGACATATAATTGCGTGAGCCATTAATTTAGTAAATTTTTTTCACTGCTTCCGTTTTCAGTTACAAATTACAAGATTAACTTCGCGCTCTACTTCGCATTACTTCTTATTTCTATGATAATGTATGTCCATTCGTTAGCAAACATGCAACCTAGAGATAAACTGTTCAAAGAAACGGGTCGTTAGTGTTAGCAAATACATAAAATATGTACCAGCGCTAGCAAGAACATAAAATGGCGATGTTTAAGCGAGCTTAAATGAAGACGAGCCTGTGACGATAACAAAGCAAGCAACGAGTTTGATTGGCTTGGACCCCAGGTAACTTTAACGATATCCTGTTGGATCGCACAGGATGACAGCATCGTCTTTGCCGATATGTTTTCAGGTCAAAGCTTTGCTTTGTCCAATTATCCGTTTCTAGCTGTGTTGTTTATTAAGGCTCGGAACAAATAATACTGTAACTAGTTCCATCCATTGCAAGCGGAAATAAACAAGAACGGCCTCAGATGATGCAAGTTCAAAGGGTCATCGATAATGTGTTCGAACGTATAATTTGATTAAATCTGAACAGTGCGCAATTAATTTTGGAGCAAAGAGAATTATATGTTTAGGGAGATAATAAAACATATACAGTGTGAATCATTCTTTGCGCCCATTTATATTTGACTTTTTATTTAAAGATGACAATTAAAAATAAGACTATAGACTTACCTAAAGTATAATTAAAACCACAATTTTAAATTATTTACGTTAATTGAAGAAATTGTATTACTTCAGAAACTGGACAATAGTTTCAAAGCGAGATCTAGAACAAACTATATTTAAATTTATATCAACTGAACGGTACCCAGAGACTTTACAATGTCTAAATAAAAGATTGCTGCCGCACAAATCACTGAGATAATGGAAGAAGAAAGGAACATTAATATTATGACAGTTAATTAATTATAAAATATACCTAGTTGAAATAATAATACCAAGTCCAGACGAATAAAAAATGTTTTTAAGCCGTTTTAAATAAATAGATGGAAAAACAAATTCTTAGCTGAAATTAAGTAGTTGACAATCCGCCTACATCTCAGTTGTAAACATCATTAAATATTGTATAGTCTACCAACTCCCATGTAAAATTAACAGTAATTAAGCAAATGACTAGCTCAACATTTTAAATATTGAGTTAAAGCAAATGTCTGTCAAGTCGGCCGCTAGATCTACAAAGGCTTTTATTTACTTTTCGCCCATAGACTTTAATATTAAATTCTCAAACTTCTTGTTTCCTTAGCGTAAACTCTGTTCTTCAAGGATGTCATTAAAAAGGGGGTTGAAACAACGATGTCATCTTTTAGGATTAATTATATTAGGTAGTTTAAACGTTAACGCTATTTACACGTTATTATATTACGATTATTATGCAAACAGCAAAGGCACGCGTGAGTAGGGAACATTTTTACAAACATAAACAAATACAGAAGCCGAGAGATCCGGACCTAAGCTCCCTAAAACAGAGTTCGCGTGTCTGCGAGTCCATTAGTGTTAAGTTCATGTTTAGAAGTTTAGACGGAACACCAGTGCTAGCAATTAAGTAAACCACCGAATAATCAATCATTCCTTCCAGGAAACTACGACCCCCGGATAAAAATATATTATCGTGAGTTGAGAAAACTCCGAACACGTATAACGGCGACGGAACTTTGATTGTTTGTTTTTCTTTTGCGACTGATAAAAATTACTACATGATATTCTGTACATGCTAATGGATATTGCTATCAGACTAAAAATAATTAGGTACACAAGAGTAGATCAGCATATAATAGTATATTATACACCAAGGTGGTGAAGACTGTTATTATTGACCGAGCACCAAGATTATTTCGCGAGGAGCTTTGCCCCGAGCGGAATAAGGTGCAAGGCCTATTAATGTCTTCACCATCGTGGTGTATATACTATTTTTTCCACTACTAGCCAAATTTAAGGCAAAAATTAAAAATTAAAATTTTTCTTGTAAAAATCAAGTAGCACAGGAATGCAAATTCGCCTTTCCACTAATAAAACAAAAATCAAGTAGTCTGATGCAGATTGACATTTCCACTAATAACTAATGGCATTTTTATTCAAATAATTTTATCGTGTTAGGTAATTTCAAGCAGCAAATACGTTAAAGACAATCTCCTGGGTATACATAATTATGTTGCACAAGTTTTTGTTAAACAACTATCCCTGGATTCTCAAAACATTTGAATTTATCCATTATTAACCTAGGTTAATAATAGAAAAAGTTATTAACCACTACTAGAGAAATTCAACTTCTCAGTTGGCTAGGAGACGCAATAATTGTCAACTTCATAGCTAGTAGTGGAATAAATTTGTTTTTATGGCATGACAGCTGTGGATGAAATGAGTTGAAATTCCTATAGCATGTATAACGATGTGAAAAAAGCACAACTTTCCATTAAAACTAGGTATTAATTGAAAGCGTGTACTCCTACAATATTTGTAAATTAATCAGAATTAATTGGATTAAAACAGGATATCGTCCTGATTGGAAATCGAAATGTACGTAGGTAATGATTCGGGTTTAAGTTAGCCATTTTACAAAACAAGAGAAAAAAGACAATTATACAATATCAACGATACAAAAAATCTATTCGAAAACAAATAATGTCTATTAAATAAAGTAAATTATTTGAAATTGAATCAAAAATAATATTAATATAATGAGGTGTTATTAACTTATAAAATCTTGCTTTGCCCCACGTTGGGACAGACAGTACATACTGAGGTGTTATAAACTAAAGAGATACGATTAGCCCCACATTGCGTGGCCTAAGACAATAACTACTAAGTTGTTATTTATCTAAATAATTTTATAAAATAAATTTAATTTAATTTGGCTAGCTGAAAATAAAAATAATATTTCTTATATATACATTATCCTATCCAATATCTTTTAACTCAGTAGGCTTACTCAGTCTTCTTAATTTTGTTAGAACATGAAATAATTGTAGAACGCCACTAAAAGAACTAACAACCAATCTTTATACATTTTAAAAACTTACTCCAACAAATGGAATTCTACAGCTGGACAAGAAGAGTTAGAATATTCTTTGTAATACAAATAGCTAAATGATTTATACGACAGCACATAAATATATACACAAATTTATATAAACAAGAACACAGATTTTATTTACTCTACACAAAGAAATAAATGAAAGTGAATTATGAAAAAGTAGAAATAAATAAAGAAATCCAATAAGATTTGTTTATGCTTGCTCAAATAAATTGTAATTTGTTATAAAATGACAACTGTGATATAAACAATTTTATTTGAGCAAAGATGTGACATAATAAGTAAAAGAATTACTTTAGCTACAAAAAACAATATGTGAGCACACTAATCTCTATAAATAATTTTGAAATAAACCTTGCAAAGAGTTCTTTACTTTTATTTAATTTTATTTCTGATCAGAAAAATTATTCACACTTACTTTAATATAATTATGTCAACTAAAACAGTGTAATAATATCCCCGCTGGAAAAATAAACAGTACTGTAGACACAGCAGCAAGCTTGATAAATATCTCAGCTGTCAACTTCCAATTCCAACTTCAATGCTGGTGAATCGAAAATATCGATAAAAAATTCTGCTTAATTTTAAAATATAATTGCATTAAAATTCTATAAAAAAGGTAATATCTTGAACCCAATAAAGTTTACAAAGGTGAGTGTAAACTTACAATACATCAGTTTTATCTTTGTTTACAAAAATAATAACCGTATTTTTATTTAATAATTTTGGAGTCAGAAAGACGTGGTTTCTGCCTCTGTGTTTTCTACTGACTGTTATTTTTCTTTCCAGGTCCTTATATACACTTTGAATTTATTAACTTTAATTACATATGAATGTAATTCGTAAAAAGACCAACAAATTGATATCACATACTTATAGTTGAATATGCTTCATAAGCTTGGGATTAATTAAATTACAATCATAAGTTTGACGAGGCTTGAATTATAAATAAATAACTTAGATCAATATTTAATGTCTATAAAACAACTTAACTAAGAAAAGTTCTAAACCATTCTAGTTCTTTGTGCAATATTCCAGGTAACTAAAATTAAATATTGAACAAAAACATAAATTTCCAAAATTAACTTGAATTGTTAACTGCAAAAGAGAAAACTCAAATTTAATCAGATTTAAAAACAAGTCAGTTAATTCTGACATTACTATAGAGTTTAAGATAATAACTCAATCAATTCATTTTTAGTAAAAATTTAACCTGAGACTGAGATAGCCTGATGATAGAAGTCAATTCCTAACTGCGACAGTCTACATATGGCAAATGAAAATTAAATCTTTATGAACATCCTAATCTTGCTCAACTAGCTATTTAGTGCATGTTCTCAAGTGTACAAACTAAATTAATCCATATTAATTTCCTACTTTGTGGTATTTTTAAGTGAGATTATGTTATGTTAGTCTAATAATCGTAATCTCTCTCATTTGTATTATTTTATTAATTTTCAGAATAAGATTGTACTAAGATTGATTGGACTATATATATACTATCTACTTTGCATGTATGTCTATTTGTTTTTATTGGATGTTTAAAATTATATAATTCTGCAATATTAAATTTTACTTTCTACGTTATATCGCAAGTTTGAAAAATCTCTAAATTGTTATTATTTTTAAATATGATATAACGATATCATCGCAATAAATATTTTTACATTAATTACTAATAATAGCAGTTCTATCTGCATCTTTTACATCGGAAATGTAATGCATTAAATATGATGTTAAATACGGATTATATTTTAATTAAAATAATTATTTCAATCTGAAATAGATGCATAGAAATAAAAATTAAAAAAAAAACGAAAACCTTCGGATCTGAGATTTGATGTGACGCTCGAATGGTTTAATTGCTTTAAGTCTCCTGTGAATTATACACATTATCTCTAGCTGATGAGATCTAAAAAGATCGAAACAGCAGTCCTGGAGTGTCTCCTGTGAATTATACACATCTCATTTATATTTGTGGGTTTAATATTGTCACACTTTGACTTATTTTGTAATAATTTCCCCACTTTGAATTTTTAATCATGCAAATATTTTGTATTATATTTTTTGATTTTTAAATTCGAATGGAGAATAAACCATTCATATTTATTGTTGTTTGGTAGAAAACACCACTTAATGTGGTATATGACTCTACAGATGTCGCAACATTCATTTCTCGGTATTAATGTTATTTCCGGCTATGTATATAAGCCTGGATGAAATGTGTATAATTCACAGGAGACTATCTCTAGCTGATGAGATCTAAAATGATCGAAACAGCTGTCCTGGAGTGTCTTCTGTGAATTATACACATCTCATTTATATTTGTGGGTTTAATATTGTCACACTTTGACTTATTTTGTAATAATTTCCCCACTTTGAATTTTTAATAATGCAAAGATTTTGTGTTATATTTTTTGATTTTTAAACTCGAATGGAGAACAAACCATTCATATTTATTGTTGTTTGGTAGAGAACACCACTTAATGTGGTATAAGACTCTACAGATGTCGCAACATTCAATTCTCGGTATTAATGTTATTTCCGGCTATGTATATAAGCCTGGATGAAGTGTGTATAATTCACTGGAGACTATCTCTAGCTGATGAGATCTAGAAAGATCGAAACAGCTGTCCTGGAGTGTCTCTTGTGAATTATACACATCTCATTTATATTTGTGGATTTAATATTGTCACACTTTGACTTATTTTTTAATGATTATGTTAATCGTGATACAATTACTTAGCTAAGTTAACGAATGATTGCTACTGTTAAATAATCTAGCTTATATAAAAAGCCTATCTGAAGATCTCATTCTACTCAAATTTATTTAATTTCTTCTTATTTAAGTGTAATTATAGTGGTGCTGTTTTTACATCGAAAGGTTTTAGGTTTACAGCTACATTTTATTGGCAATAGATTACATTAGTAGCAGTCGCAGATATGTTTTGGAACTTTACAGGCACTTTTTGATGTTGTATTCAAGTGCTATTGAAGTCGATTCTTGGCGTTATCAAGAAGACATCTCGTCAAAAAACCGACCTCACACTAGTTAGTCGGCAGCCTACAGAATGAATAGCTGTTTACAGATTTCCCAATTAACGACGCTCGCGGGTGGAAACAAAATTTGGAATATGAGTCGTGAAATTGACCAAGTCTACTCCCACATCTAATACGCTCTTTACATTAATTCTATCTATTTCTCTTCATAAACTTCGTATAAGAAGTAATTTATTTGTAAGTAATTTATTATGAGGAATAGACAAATTTTAATTAAATACTTAGATATTTCTATAATCAGATTTCACAAAGATAATTTATTCACTTAAATAAGGGAACATGAGATTCCTAGAACGTCTTATGAATAATGATAAATGGTCAAGAACAATGTATCTGTAAATCATTGGCTAACAAGGTGATCTTAATCAAATTTTATGCCGAAATAAAGGACGACGACTACCGGTCCTTACAAAGGACTTGAGTTATGTATTAATGCTGAGAACTATACCTATTCCCTCACCAAAGGATAGGACTAAGTTATAACCGGATATTACCTTCCTTACGATAGACATCTTATTTATAAGTTATGGAAACGATTATTTCGTACATAACTAAAAGGATGTTAAGAAAGGGATGTCGAGAAATATTTCAATTTTTGGTAGTTGTGAATCTAATATGAAAAATGTACGGAAATTCCAGGTATTTTCAAAGCAAGAACATTTTTTTACGTATTACTTCTCAAAATTGTTTCATTTTATAAAAACATAAATTTTAGATTTTAGTGCTTTTGTTGGAGAAATATTGCGCTGCAGTTACTGTTTATGAACAATAAGCTAGCAAAGCACTTGAGACAGTTCATCGAATGCAGTCTCCAGAAGTGCATGACTAGGATCCTCCAATGCAGTCTCCAGAAGTGCATGACTAGGATCCTCCAAAGTCACCAAATTCTTTCCTCTACAAGCAGATTACTTAGACTGATAACTTTAACGTTGATCACCATCACTAGCACACGAAAGCAGTAAGTAAAGAAAAAAAGGTGCAGCTCCTGACAAGTACCACCTACAGGCGAGATCAATATTTTTAATTAAAATGAAGCCCGATTGCCTGCCAGAAAAGTTAAAGACCAAATTATCTTTAAAGAATTATTAAAAACCTTATCATTCAGCTACCATTAAATATAAAATACTATAAAGCAGTGCATCAAATGGCTGCTACCAGTAAAGCTTAACCAAACAAAAATTTTTGAAAAAAAGCATAAAGCAGTTTTAAAAGATTCCGATTAAAAGAGCATTCGTCAAAGATTCCAAGACGTTTATATTGCAGTGACATTTGATTTGCATCCTTTTTGTGTTTCAAATTAAGTTCAAACGGCTTACTTTTGTTTACGTATACTGTGTTACCTGCTTAGGTCATCAAATCTTCAGTGAGTCACTGTATAAATTTTTTCAGAAGTCTTTGAAACTCTTGATAATGATTTTTCAAATGATTCTAAAACTATATTTTTCTATTTTGCGTCTATAATAAAGCTGTTAAAGCACCCAAAACAGTGTGTTAATAGCTCATTTGAGTGCTTTAATAGCCCAACTTTTTCAAAGTTGGTAGCATTGAAAAAATAATTGAAAACGCAGAAAATTGACAAAAACGTCACTCAATTTTCTGTCAATCAATGAATTTTCAAATGTCACATCAGTGTTGTCAACTACCACAAAAACCCCTAAATTTTGAAATTGCGAATTTTTTATTTAAAAAGGGAATAAAAGACGCGAAATAGAAAAAATAGCATAAAAACTCGTTTCATAAGGCGTTATTGCACTCGTCCTTTAGAAAATTCGCCGCAAGCGGCTCGTTTTCTAAATTTGAACTCGTGCAATAAATCTTGCTTTATGAAACTCGTTCTTTAATATACTATGAAATGGACAACTTCTTAATTGCTCACAAGGCTCTGTAGGTCATTAGAGGTCTCCCATTTTATCATGAATTATGTCACCGATTTGCTCCATTTTTTATATACGGCCTCATCGAAAAATCCTGAACAACCTTCGAACGGTATCTTTTGATCTACAATGCAATTTCTTGACCTCGAGAAGTGATGAAATGTCAAATATTCTAAAATGCAATTATTTTATTTTTTTATGTTATAACTTACAGTAGAAATATTCCCTGAATGCAGTCATCAATCCAGCAAAAAGTTTAGTATTTTGCTCCCTGAAATTGGTTACTTGTTTAGTGAAAAAGAGGTTGGTTGTTTAAGATGTTAGATGTTGATAAAACAATTTTGAACATCTGTAATAACTGTTACTGACTCGGATCTTTGAGATTTGTAACTGCAGTATGCAGTTTGTCGTCAACTTTCTTTGTGTTAGGTGGTGGTAAACTTGAGTTTCGATTAATACACGTTTTAATTTAATAACTTGCATTAGGTAGTGTTAAGTATTTGTTTTAGTGATAAGTATTTAAGTGTATTTAGTTACTGTTTAAATTATGACAGAACCCTATACACCTGCTGAATGGACGGAACTTATTATTTTATACGGCGAATGTCATCGCAATGGTGCTGCCACCGCCAGAGAGTATGTCCTTCGGTTTCTTAACCGCCGTCATCCAAATGCACGTACGATCGTACAAGCTATACAGAGAATGTTCGATACAGGATCGGTTATGCCAAGAGCTGGTGGGAGAGGCCGTAATCCACACCACGGAGATGTCGCAGAGGAAGAAAACATTCTAGAGTTAGTTGAAGAGGATCCCACTCTTAGCGTGCGTACCTTGGCAGCACAAACTGGTGTACCTTCTACTCGCGTTTGGCGTATTTTAAAAGAAAATTCCCTACACCCATATCATTTTCAAAAAGTACACTCATTAGAACCTGCAGATCATATCCCGCGAGTGCAATTTTGCCAATGGCTATTGGAACGCAATCAGGAAAATCCTCAATTTGCACAAAATGTACTGTGGACAGACGAATGCTGTTTTACTCGCGCGGGAATTTTCAATACACACAATAGCCACATTTGGGCTGACGAAAATCCTCTTGCTGTCCGAAGACATTATTTCCAGAGGCGTTTCTCGGTAAATGTGTGGGCGGGTATTTATCAGAACCGTTTAATAGGACCTTTTATTTTGCCCCAACGCTTAACCGGTGTTTGGTACCTACCCTTTCTGGACAATGAAGTGTTCGACGGACTTCCACTAGCTGAATTGCCCAGGCTTTGGTTCATGCATGATGGAGCACCACCACACTTTGCTCGCCAGGTACGGGAGTTTTTGAATAACGAATACCCTAACCGGTAGATAGGACGTGGAGGACCCGTCGCCTGGCCTGCGAGATCACCGGACTTGACTCCCCTCGATTTTTGTATTTAGGGATATTTTAAAACATTAGTGTACAGGACAGAAGTGGATACCGAGGAAGAGCTACCCGCACGCATTGAAATTGCCCAAGAACAAATTCGTGCAAATGCCGACATGTTTGTTAACATAAACGAATCTATCATACGTCGTGCGCGAGTGTGTGTGCAGAATAACGGCGACCTATTTGAACACATGTTATAAAGATTGTTTGCATCTAAACGGTAAGTTTTACCCATTCTGTTAAAATCACAGTTGTAAAATAAAAAGCAGGCAATGGAATTTACATCACAATTAGGTCAATGAACGTATGTTAGATTTTATTTACTGACCTTAATAAATGATCAAGTCATCAAGGTAGTGAGTCACCAGGCAACTGCTGCTGAAATTCAATTCTGTTGTTTCTGTAAATTGATACGTACGTAGCGGAGGTCAGTTTTTAATTTAGTAGTGCAGATGTGAGATCATTGTTTGCTTTATCAGTAATTCCTAGTTAAAATCTTACAAACAATCCATAGTCTACTCGTGTCTTGCAAAAAATACGGAAAAATCCAATTTTTTTTATTTTTAATTTTTATTTTATGAGTTTTGGGGTCTCTATATGGTCACCTTTCACCCTCTTAAAGCAGTGCATGTTTTTCCGGAACACCCTGTATATCGAGAGGATAAAGCCAATCTGAACGGACAATTCCAATGAAAAGCAGACAAAGAGACGCGGACCTCAATGATGTTCTCGATAACGACTCGGACTCTGGTGCAGGGCTCGGTTCTAGATAATTCAGGCATTCTACCTAATATGCTAAAAATTAGGCAACCCTGCTGCATAAACTACGTTCAAAATAGAACTAACATTCGTCTTGAAGTGTGTGTTCAAACATTACTTAGTACATTTAAACTAGTTTTAACATTTTTTAGTATCATGTCCCTACGTCATATGATTTGATCTTTCATGACCCCGGGGGCAAACATTGCATTGTATACGTAAGGGTCTGGTGTGTAGTTTGTTCAGGATTGCTAGAAGAGGATGATGAGCAAAAATATGGTAAATCAGTGACATAATCCACGTTAAAATACAAGATTTTTGATGACCTTTAGAGGTCAACTGTAGTGCAAGTACCTAAAGAGTGGACCATCTGTCATAACATTTTACAAAGAATATTAGAAGAATTTTAAGAAGGTTCCTGAAAAATGCTAACGGTTTCTGCAAAAAAATCTGTACATAATTTTAAGGTCACAGCACACTGTCGACAAAAATGACCGGTTGAAACCTTGTTTAGAATAATGTAGTTCAAATACAAAATAAAAATGCAAATCAAAAGTTACTGCAATATAGTTTTTGGTAACTTCTAGTTGTTAATATTACGATGTCTAGAAAAATGGCAGATACGTATATTGTAAGAAAAGACCTATGGAAACAAATCTCACCGATAGGCATTTTCTTATACTTTGCATCCAAAGTCCTTTAAAGATTTATCTGTCTGGGAATCAGCTGATCAACTCTCATACATCTGAAGTGTTATTTGGCCTACTAAAATAACACAAAAAGCAATGATTATGTTAGTATTCTAACTAAGGATAAACAAAAATGTCGTTTAGCACCAATATGTTATGCATACGATACCATCATATTTGTAGCAGATTATGCTGCTTATAGGAAAAATCAGACGATCTAATTAAGTAAAATAGACGGAATGCATATTAATACTGCCTAGTCTGACTTCAACATATTTATTTGAAAAACCATTGTTACAAATATTGTCACTTTATGAAAGCTGAAATGGGCAATACATACGAGTAGACACATAATTCAATTCTGATTGTTCATTAAGTTTATTTATCAACCAAGCAATCAAAAAAAGAATGCTATCTAACAATGTAACCTTGAGGACCTTGACATTTGCAGCATCTTTTTATTCCGGAACAGGTTTTCTTATCGGGAAAATTGAAAATGGAACAAAAATGATAATTGTATTGCAAAAGTCTGCTTAAAATTCGAACTTTCAACGCCAATACAACACTCCTTTATCGACCTCAAGATCCCCACCGCCGCTACCACGACCTTGAGACGATATTTACAGCAAAAGGGAAGAGGAATAGGAAACTGCTTATTGGGCTGAATCCAACACATACAATTCAAAGAAATCATAAAAAATTGGAATGATAATATCCATATAATTCACAATAACATCTCCACAATAAGGCAGAAATTCTATGCATCGTTGGCAATCCATCAAATTTTAGTTGCGTAAATTATGTAACTAACTTAATAAACCAGAATTTAATCTCCAAATTCAAACTTTACCGTACTTCTGAGAGGGAAGTGTGTTATAGTATTTTGTATCTCAAGGGAAGACAGTTGGGTCCGTCGAGCTACAATCCCCACAGTGACTAAATCAAAAATAAACTATACCAGAATCAAGTGTAAATTATGTGTCTTTACATTTTCAAGAAAATGTCGTGAGGTTCTGAGCCCCGTGTGAGCGACAACCCCCATCCACTTAAAAACACATTATCAAAAAACAAATTCAGACATTATCAGTAGGTATTGCCGCCGTTGAGTCCATCCCCTCTACTTTTATGCAAATGACCCGCGATCTAATTAATATTCAAATGAGGCGTGGTCTAATTAAATGCGCGAATTAAATGCGCGAATTAAATTAATTGATCTAATTAAATTAAATTAAATTAATTCACGGTATCATTTACATATCTCATCTCTCATTTACATATATCATTTCTCATATGCATGCGCGAATTAAATTAATTCACGGTATCATTTGCATATCTCATCTCTCACTTACATTTATCATTTCTCATATGCATGATCGAATTAAATTAATTCACGGTATCGGTTGCATATCTCATCTCTCTCATTTCTCATATGAATACTTGAATTAAATTAATTCACGGTATCATTTGCATATCTCATCTCTCATTTATATAACTCGTCTCTCATTTGTACATCTCACTTCTCTCATTTCTCATATGCATGCTCGAATTAAATTAATTCACGGTATCGTTTGTATATCTCATCTCTCATTTACATAACTCATATCTCATTTTGTACATCTCATTTTATATATTATTTGTCATCTCTCATCTCTCTCTCTCATAAATTTATTTTAAAATAAATCTTATGTTGTCATTCCTATTTGATATTTAAATATAGATCTAAAGGTCATCATGTAATTCTGCGAAAACAATTTAACATGTAGAAACATCTAGGGTAATAATAAAAATTTGCTTTCAAGTATAATTCAAGTATAAAATGTACCTCTAAAGGTTGCTGCCAATCACCAGTCGGATTATCTCTGTTGCATTTTGACCTGTTTAAATATACGTCATAAACATTTAAAATACGGTTTACAAGTAAAGCAAATTCTATTTGAAAGAAAACAATTATGGTCGTTCGTTATGATTTCTTAAAAATTTATTTAAATGAAACTTTTAAGAATATAGAATACTGTAGAGCATTATTTTTAAAATTCAAAAAACATTCTCTGTAGCTAAAACTGTTTAAGAAGTTACTTTCAAACTAAATGTTTTGCATGAAAATACGTACAAACTAATTAGTCACGTTGTTTTCGACATTCCTTAAAACTGCTTTCAATCATAAATAAACAAAGCGCTCTTACTGAACATTTCAAAGGAATTTAGTGAGTTAGTCATAAAGAAACTTCAAGGAACCTCAGTCACTTGTTTTGTCAATGTAGATAGATTTGATGTACGCTTCATTAACTTTTTAACCAAGAAACATGATTATACGCCTTATATAAAATTAGAGATAAAAAATTAAACCTATGATATATGGTGAAAATGCAAATATTCAACAATTCTAACCCCAATTTCTTCTACTTTTCTAGACGTAATGTAATTTTGAACTGATTTTTAACCTTTTTCGTTATATCTACTACCCTTGTAAACGATTTCTACATATGCCTTCTTACTGTGTATAATTTTGCCCCATGTAGATATTCGTCGTATCTATAGTAAACTCATATTTTAACGTTATCTTGCAATATATCATCCATTTTCAATGGTTTCGAAATACGCAGATATGTAATAATATACTATATACTCTTGTAGGATATTCATCGTTGAATACAGTAAACTCGTATGATTAATATTAATTTGTAATTATTTTCAGCACCTTCGAAATATATATCTATAACATATGTCATATGTTTTGTAATACGTCTTTATAACTTTGAAACTCTACGTGATTTCCTCTTACAATATCAATAGTTATGAGAACCTTGAAGACTTAACCTGGAGAAATAAAACAGATAAATATTTTACTTTTTATTGAAACTAGTTAACTTATATTCTAACATACATATTTGAAACTAGACAACTTATATTCTAACATACAAATATACAACAACAAAATAGAAAAGTATACTTGAGGGTAACAAAGAAGTTCTGGACGCGGCTATCTATAACATATGTCATATGTTTTGTAATACGTCTTTATAACTTTGAAACTCTACGTGATTTCCTCTTACAACATCTATAGTTATCAGAACCTTGAAGACTTAACCTGGAGAAATAAAACAGATAAATATTTAACTTTTTATTGAAACTAGTTAACTTATATTCTAACATACATATTTGAAACTAGACAACTTATATTCTAACGTACAAATATAGATATAAGGATGATTTATTTTTGAATGAATTAATTTATAAGTTTACTAAGAAAACTATTGTAGATTTGCAGAACGACCTTGATTTAGATGATAGACTTAAATTTATTACATCTGGATATAATGTATAATAAATATAATATAATAAATGTCTTTAAAACTTATTGTTTTTATTACATCACAGGTTAGAGCATACGAATATAATTTAGGTTAGAGCCTACGAATACACTTTTAGGAAAGATCGTAGGGAGCAGAGTAAGTACAAAACAACATACTTTCATACAAGAACGTTTATTGATACGAGTAGTTTCGACGTTACTTAAAACATAATACATAACTTATATATAATATCTATTAAAATAGTACATTTCGTATACACTAATAATGGTACTACATACCCGACTATAAAGTAAACATGGTAAGTATAACAGCAGTTTAAAAGAATAGATAGTAAATGTAACTATATCTAATTATTTTGTACTGATATAAAAAGCCGCGGATCGACTGATGTTACGGGCCTCATGTAGTAATAATATCTGTATATAGTTTTCAAAATAATTTTTTCTTTATATAGTTCAATAATGTTTGTATATTCTTCACCATGTATTTATATTAATCGTATGTAATAGATGTAATAGTTTAAACAATACCTTCTGACGCATCCAATCAGGCTTCATTTTGATTAACTTTTTTTGGGAAGACTAAAATCTGTTATTCTGTATAAATTAGGTTTAATAATCTTCTCATATTTCCAACGTTTAACACCTATTAATTTACCGCTAGGTCTATACTCCTTTCTATGTGCATTGGTAAGACCAATGATTTTTGTATAATTATCTATATCCTCTTCCGTAGGAATAGAGTCTAAATGTTTAAGTGTTAGTAAATCAAATAGTACAGGGATTTCCTTGAAAAGTTTGTTTTTTAATTATAATATCATTTCCTTGCATTCCTACCGAAGCTGAAGCAAATCTCAATTAGTCATTATCCTTATGTAGACCATATCTCGTTTTATCTATTTTTTTCCTATCAGCATATCGTAATACTCATAAATATCATATTTGTCTGACGCGTGGTTATATTCTTCTTCTTCATACTCCGATGATGTCAACGTTGCGGATGTAATGGGAGATGATTGTTCAATCTTCGACGAGAGAGTAATGGTCCCTGGTCGAGGTATATATGGAATATCCTGAGGTTCTGCTTTTATCATCGCGAAAGTAGGCTAATTTCTTATGTATAGAATCACGGGTGTTTAGTATTTTATTATTATTTTCTCCTTTATTGACTTCTGTAGTTGTCGTTGCGGTTTCATGAACGATGCTGTCACTGTGTCGACGTTTCAGATTCACGTCTTTAAATATTACATTATTGCTAGGTGAAGTCTTATTATCATCTAGGGTACTATGAACAATTTTCAAATGATTTCTGTAGTTATCGAGACGTGTGAAATACTTTAAACAAATAGAACACTGAACTTTATAACCCTTGTTTATCTTCAAATGACGTGCAAACCCGGAGCGTCGAATGCTCAGACCGCATACATCACATAAGCGTCGTTCCATACCGACAAATGAATGAACAGGAACAAAGTTCCTGTTTATATATATAGTCCAGTTACATGTACATTCACGCACAATTTCAAACAGATACACGCGCAATTTAAAGTATATTCACGCACAATGCGCAATTTGAAGCATATTCACGCACAATTTCAAACAGATACACGCGCAATTTGAAGTATATTCACGAACAATGCGCAATTTGAAGCATATTCACGTACAATTTCAAACAGATACACGCGCAATTTGAAGTATATTCACGCACAATGCGCAATTTGAAGCATATTCACGCACAATTTCAAACAGATACACGCGCAATTTGAAGTACATACACGTACAGACATACAGAGTGAAAGAATATATACAAACGTACTACAATTATTTTTATCAAGTGCTGACATAAATGAGCATGCAGTCATGTATTTTATCAAACTTTTGCATGTTTTGTATGACAATAGCTTAGACCGTCACCCTTAATTAAACAGGGCTAGACGCAACATCAGTCGATCCGCGGCTTTTTATATCAGTACAAAACATGCAAAAGTTTGATAAAATACATGACTGCATGCTCATTTATGTCAGCACTTGATAAAAATAATTGTAGTACATTTGTATATATTCTTTCACTCTGCAGGAAGTCTTTTAAATAGATGAAATATATAAATTTTGTATCTAGTATATGCTTTCAGTCATATTAAAAATGATTGTATATGTTTTATGAAAACTGGATAAATGTTTTAATGTTTTTATTTTTCGTATAAAAGAAAATGAATATGTCAAGATGATGGATCTCTGACTAGAAAAACCAAACATGATAACATAGGTAGCAGCAGTAGCAACGCAGGTAGTGTTCTGTCAAAAGGAGCTATTGATATAGAATATAACACGATGATTGTAAATTACGCGTGTATATGCTTTATTATGTACGTCTGTGCGTGTATCTGTTTGAAACTACCCGTGTATATACTTTATTATGTATGTCTGTACGTGTATATACTTCAAATTGCGCGTGTATCTGTTTGAAATTGTACGTGAATATGCTTCAAATTGCGCGTGTATCTGTTTGAAATTGTGCGTGAATATGCTTCAAATTGCGCATTGTGCGTGAATATACTTTAAATTGCGCGTGTATCTGTTTGAAATTGTGCGTGAATGTACATGTAACTGGACTATATATATAAACAGGAACTTTGTTCCTGTTCATTCATTTGTCGGTATGGAACGACGCTTATGTGATGTATGCGGTCTGAGCATTCGACGCTCCGGGTTTGCACGTCATTTGAAGATAAACAAGGGTTATAAAGTTCAGTGTTCTATTTGTTTAAAGTATTTCACACGTCTCGATAACTACAGAAATCATTTGAAAATTGTTCATAGTACCCTAGATGATAATAAGACTTCACCTAGCAATAATGTAATATTTAAAGACGTGAATCTGAAACGTCGACACAGTGACAGCATCGTTCATGAAACCGCAACGACAACTACAGAAGTCAATAAAGGAGAAAATAATAATAAAATACTAAACACCCGTGATTCTATACATAAGAAATTAGCCTACTTTCGCGATGATAAAAGCAGAACCTCAGGATATTCCATATATACCTCGACCAGGGACCATTACTCTCTCGTCGAAGATTGAACAATCATCTCCCATTGCATCCGCAACGTTGGCATCATCGGAGTATGAAGAAGAAGAATATAACCACGAGTCAGACGAATATCATGATATTTATGAGTATTACGATACGCTGATAGGAAGAAAAATAGATAGAACGAGATATGGTCTACATAAGGATAATGACTAATTGAGATTTGCTTCAGCTTCGGTAGGAATGCAAGGAAATGATATTATAATTTAAAAACAAACTTTTCAAGGGAACCCCTGGACTATTTGATTTACTAACACTTAAACATTTAGACTCTATTCCTACGGAAGAGGATATAGAGAATTATACAAAAATCATTGGTCTTACCAATGCACATAGAAAGGAGTATAGACCTAGCGGTAAATTAATAGGTGTTAAACGTTGGAAATATGAGAAGATTATTAAACCTAATTTATACAGAATAACAGATTTTAGTATTCCCAAAAAAAGTTAATCAAAATGAAGCCTGATTGGATGCGTCAAAAGGTATTGTTTAAATTATTACATCTATTACATACGATTAATATAAATACATGGTGAAGAATATACAAACATTATTAAACTATATAAAGAAAAAATTATTTTGAAAACTATATACAGATATTATTACTACATGAGGCCTGTAACATCAGTCGATCCGCGGCTTTTTATATCAGTACAAAATAATTAGATATAGTTATATTTACTATCTATTCTTGTTACCATGTTTACTTTATAATCGGGTATGTAGTACCATTATTAGTGTATACGAAATGAACTATTTTAATACATATTATATATAAGTTATGTATTATGTTTTAAGTAACGTCGAAACTACTCGTATCAATAAACGTTCTTGTATGAAAGTATGTTGTTTTGTACTTACTCTGCCCCCTACGTTCTGTCCTAAAAATGTATTCTTAGGCTCTAACCTCAAGCTACCAATTTCAAATTCCAAAAACAAAACGCCGTATTGGAATCAAGTTGTCGACAGGCTTCGTCTACTGTATACCTTAAAACAGAGGGGTAGCAGTAGTTTAGAAAACTAGGATGAGATTATTTCAATTATTTCTGAGCTTAAAGAAGAAGGTATTATAGAATAAAAGATAATGGTTATACAAAATGTTACCCTCAAGTATACTTTTCTATTTTGTTGTTGTATATTTGTATGTTAGAATATAAGTTGTCTAGTTTCAAATATGTATGTTAGAATATAAGTTAACTAGTTTCAATAAAAAGTAAAATATTTATCTGTTTTATTTCTCCAGGTTAAGTCTTCAAGGTTCTCATAACTATAGATATTGTAAGAGGAAATCACGTAGAGTTTCAAAGTTATAAAGACGTATTACAAAACATATGACATATGTTATAGATATATATTTCGAAGGTGCTGAAAATAATTACAAATTAATATTAATCATACGAGTTTACTGTATTCAACGATGAATATCCTACAAGAGATTATTACATATCTGCGTATTTCGAAACCATTGAAAATGGATGATATATTGCAAGATAACGTTAAAATATGAGTTTACTATAGATACGACGAATATCTACATGGGGCAAAATTATACACAGTAAGAAGGCATATGTAGAAATCGTTTACAAGGGTAGTAGATATAACGAAAAAGGTTAAAAATCAGTTCAAAATTACATTACGTCTAGAAAAGTAGAAGAAATTGGGGTTAGAATTGTTGAATATTTGCATTTTCACCATATATCATAGGTTTAATTTTTTATCTCTAATTTTATATAAGGCGTATAATCATGTTTCTTGGTTAAAAAGTTAATGAAGCGTACATCAAATCTATCTACATTGGCAAAACAAGTGACTGAGATTCCTTGAAGTTTCTTTATGACTAACTCACTAAATTCCTTTGAAATGTTCAGTAAGAGCGCTTTGTTTATTTATGGTTGAAAGCAGTTTTAAAGAATGTTGGAAAAACAACGTGACTAATTAGTTTGTACGTATTTTCATGCAAAAACATTTAGTTTGAAAGTAACTTCTTAAACAGTTTTAGCTACAGAGAATGTTTTATGAATTTTAAAAATAATGCTCTACAGTATTCTATATTCTTAAAAGTTTCATTTAAATAAATTTTTAAGAAATCATAACGAACGACCGTAGTAGATATGCTAAGAGAGTTCGAGCGCAAAATCCCATGTATTTTCTTATGGAGGTCCGTTTCGCGTTTCAAGGTCATCCGCGAAATTCGAGGTTCATTTGCATATCATTAGCGGGGTCATTAGCGGATCATTTGCATATCATTCGCGGTGTTATGTATGTATCATTAACGGTATTATTTGCATATCTAATTAATTTAATTCGCGGGGTCATTAGCGGATCATTTTTTATATCTCGCGGGGTCATCTGCATATCTCATCTCTCTCTCCTCATTTCCAACTTGTCATCATTTCCCGCTGAAAGATTTGAATTCCTAGCGCTGCTAATGCCATCTATCGGTGACGTCATATGATCGGTATAGTAGATTTCTATACGCCTGTAGATAGGCAACCCGCTATACTTTTTTTTACAAAACCAATGGAGCCAACAGGGTTTGAACCGGGGACCGCTCGAATGGTAGCCAGCCAATGCATCCACTACACCAACGAGGTAATCTATTAAAGCACTGTAAACTGGTTATAAAAAAAAATTGTTGACTAGCGACCACGTACTCATAATATAATACAATTAATTTTAGGTATAAATCTAAACGTGATACATTATTATTACTAAATTAATTTATTAAAATAAAAATAACTCAGAACTAAATTATTAATATCAAGAAATTTATTTAAAAAAAACATTTCAATTCTAAACGTAACTGCTTTCAAATAAATACAAAATAAACAAAACGCGCTAAAATAAATGCGAATCATTATACGTGTTTTAGTTATAAGTTTAAGCGATAACAAAATGATTGGAATTTGTTATTATGTAATTATGCAAGTTAAAAATTCAATTAAAGAATCATTAGATCTTTTACAGCCAAATATGTTTCAATCTTGATCTCAATGCCTAAGACTTTCATTAATTAAACTTTTACTGACGTTTTGTAAAATTGTATATAAAAAAATTGTTGACTAGCGACCACGTACTCATAACATAATACATGTTAGTAATTTCATATTATCAGATATGATATCCATTATCTCAACAAAATCATTAGCAAAGATGTGTTTTAGTTATAAGTTTAAGCGATAACAAAATGATTGTAATTTCTTATTGTCAATACATATATCAGGGTTAGATTTAATAATTCGATATACATTTCACCATTCAAATATAAATTTCATAACAAAAGAATTAGCTTTTCTTGGAAGCGAATTTAAAAAAAAAAACAAACATGTAAAAGACAATTTTAAAATATCAATATTTGAAACTCTGATTTCTTGTCTAACAGGGTGGACTCAACCATTTTTTTTTTGTTTCAAGACTGTTTCTAGCCTAAGGATGTATAGCCCCAGGGTTAATTAATTGAGTTTGACCTGTAGAGCATTATACCTAAAATAAGATACAATATATTTAAAGCAATTTAAAACATTCGATTACACAATAAACAGAATTTGTTTGCTAAAGAATCAATTACAATAAAATTAATTTGTTTAGTTATAAATATTAAAAATTGTTATATTTAGGAATAATAATTTAAAAATTCGATAAAAGAATCATTAGGGTTTTTCTGAACCAGATAATTAAAAAGTTTGTTATTTCTAATAATCAACTAGATTGATTTTATTATTTTTAAACTTTCAACATATAAGCTTATACCTAAAATATTTAGATCTGTTCAGTTCAACTGAAGCTCTCATCATCGATTAATATATGTTTCTTGTTTTATTCTGAAATCCAATTTGGTTCTTTTAAATTACTGCATACGAGTTATTTATAAAAATGCTTTCACGTATATTTGATTAAAACCAATTTATTTAAAAATAATTCCCGGAAAATATTTATAAATATTGTACATTAATAATATTAAATCTTTAGGATTCAAAAATTATGTACTAAATTATCTAAAAGATTACATATGTACAACTAAGTTAAAATCTCATAAAATAAATACACAAATTAAAACTAAAATTACTTCTTTAAATTTTAGAGTTAATTCCATTTTATCTAATAGAGCAGTATCACTTTGTGCAAAACATTCAATTTCA
The DNA here is from genome assembly GCA_929113105.1 of Agrypnus murinus. NCBI lineage: Eukaryota > Metazoa > Arthropoda > Insecta > Coleoptera > Elateridae > Agrypnus > Agrypnus murinus. The sequence continues at coordinate 170,221,304 of OV816026.1, read as the reverse complement.
TCATCGCTGTCACTGTCGTAATTGACTTGATATTTTACAGTAGACATCTTTCAAACTGTTTTGAAGAACTGATAATATTAAAAAAAAAATGATTGATTTTATATAGTATTTTTCAGGAAAACCTTCTTCAGAAAAACCTAATAATTCTTAATTGAAATGTTTTCAAAATATGATTACATTTATTTATTTTAAATATAGTCATATACATAGTAAGGATTTTGGTTTTTCCTCTATTGTTAATGGTAATAACCGTACTGAGGTCAAGCTTTCACTAGATGAATTAAACATTTTTATGAGAATACAAAATACAGTGATCTTTTCATGTATCATTCGTTTCCTCGCATAACTTTTAGATTATCTGTGAGAAATTCTATTTTATTTATTTAGTACATGATATGATTTTGTTATTTTTAAACTTTCAACATATAAAATAGGTATAAATTATCATATCTAGAAAAAACTGATTTTATTATTTTTAAGAAATTTTTCTTGATACATCTTAAATATAACAATTTGAAAACTATATACAGATATTATTACTACATGAGGCCCGTAACATCAGTAGATCCGCGGCTTTTTATATCAGTATAAAATAATTAGATATAGTTATATTTACTATCTATTCTTTTAAACAGCTGTTATACTTCTACGCTTAGATAAATGTTTACTTCAATCATTATTACTAATGTGTGAATTACGTACAAGACAATTATAAGCCAATTATGATTATTATCATGAGTCATTGAGATGAGACAATTAGTCAGTCTTATATGAGCTAATCGTGAAGAAAGTCCAATTTTCCTTAATACATCTCAAATCACTTTGAAACAATTATTACGTATGACTAGAGTCAGTTTAAATTAATTATAAATCTAAAAAATACATTTTTAAAATTAGGATGTAACCCCGAGCTGTTAATGAAAAGCAATTAACTCGTTTATACTGTTCCCCAAATTAGATTATTAGAAAAACAACCTTTCTAATTGCTCGGAAATTAACTAAAAATGACATATAAACTGAACGGTTTTTAAAAATAAATCATTGTGAAAGAGTTTTAGGAATCATCAAGACGCTATCCTACCTTCTCGTGTAAGTGTTTTAATTTTTAATTAGCTTATATATTAAAATACTATCTCATTTACGATATGTAATATGTAAATGTTTTAGATTGACTTTATTACAAAACTTTAATATTATAGCAGTATAATCAAAATGGATATCGTGAAACTTTTCAACAGTATAGTAGAAGATAAACCAATTGTATCCACAGAGGTGTTAGAAATCAATAAGGCTTATAAGATTTTAAGTCTGAAGGACATGGACACCAGATATGGAAGATCGATTTTAGTCGAGTTAAATAATTGTAAAATATTTCTACCAAAGAGATATAGCGAAAAAGTCGATAAGACTCTTATAGACGAGATCAATAGATTAGGTAATTTTTCAGTAACTATAACATCATTCAAAACATATGGCAGACATCATCAGAAGACGCCGGTGCTTGAGATGAAACAATTAGAAAAAGGTAATTTTTTTTTTAAATAATTTGATAAAAATATCTAAAAAGTATAAGACTCTAATTACATATTTTATTCTTTTACAGACTAAACAAGCAACCACCTGTAGTAGGATGAACTGGAAGTAGATGACTTTTTAATATTTTTCTATATTTATGTATATTTAAAAAATAAATAAATAAATAAACTTTTTATTGAATCGATGTTTAATTTCTTTGTTTGTAGTTGGAGGTTGAAACTTTTTTTCATCCTATATATCATGCATCTGATCTCTTTAAATTGATTTTTCTCATGTTGATTTGATAATTAATATTTAAATAACTTTTAATTTATAAACAAATCCGCAGTCAAAGGTTCAGATGAAAATAAAAAACAAATATTTTATACAAGAACTTCTATTGAAAGAAGAAGAAAATACATTTCATAGAGATATATTTCAACAGTAGATGATGAATGATAGGTAATCGCTATCTACATGGGGTAAAATTATATACAGTAAGAAGGTATATATAGAAATCGTTTACAAGGGTAGTAGATATAATGAAAAAAAGGTTAAAAATCTGTTCAAAATTACATTACTAACGCTGATCAATACCTACATATTACTATTTTTCTGTGTTTCTGTAAGAATTTATTTTCTGTTTTTAATACCGTATGTCTCATTCACCTGTTTCAAAACGTTAATGCCCAGACGCTTGTAAACAATGAAATTAAGCAACATCAACTCAATAAATTAGTTTATTTTTAAATATATATTACAAAACTTTAATATTATAGCAGTATAATCAAAATGGATATCGTGAAACTTTTCAACAGTATAGTAGAAGATAAACCAATTGTATCCACAGAGGTGTTAGAAATCAATAAGGCTTATAAGATTTTAAGTCTGAAGGACATGGACACCAGATATGGAAGATCGATTTTAGTCGAGTTAAATAATTGTAAAATATTTCTACCAAAGAGATATAGCGAAAAAGTCGATAAGACTCTTATAGACGAGATCAATAGATTAGGTAATTTTTCAGTAACTATAACATCATTCAAAACATATGGCAGACATCATCAGAAGACGCCGGTGCTTGAGATGAAACAATTAGAAAAAGGTAATTTTTTTTTAAATAATTTGATAAAAATATCTAAAAAGTATAAGACTCTAATTACATATTTTATTCTTTTACAGACTAAACAAGCAACCACCTGTAGTAGGATGAACTGGAAGTAGATGACTTTTTAATATTTTTCTATATTTATGTATATTTAAAAAATAAATAAATAAATAAACTTTTTATTGAATCGATGTTTAATTTCTTTGTTTGTAGTTGGAGGTTGAAACTTTTTTTCATCCTATATATCATGCATCTGATCTCTTTAAATTGATTTTTCTCATGTTGATTTGATAATTAATATTTAAATAACTTTTAATTTATAAACAAATCCGCAGTCAAAGGTTCAGATGAAAATAAAAAACAAATATTTTATACAAGAACTTCTATTGAAAGAAGAAGAAAATACATTTCATAGAGATATATTTCAACAGTAGATGATGAATGATAGGTAATCGCTATCTACATGGGGTAAAATTATATACAGTAAGAAGGTATATATAGAAATCGTTTACAAGGGTAGTAGATATAATGAAAAAAGGTTAAAAATCTGTTCAAAATTACATTACTAACGCTGATCAATACCTACATATTACTATTTTTCTGTGTTTCTGTAAGAATTTATTTTCTGTTTTTAATACCGTATGTCTCATTCACCTGTTTCAAAACGTTAATGCCCAGACGCTTGTAAACAATGAAATTAAGCAACATCAACTCAATAAATTAGTTTATTTTTAAATATAATCATATTATATTTTATTTAAAATTAATCGCCTCCTTTTCTATAAACTTACCTGTACAATCCAGACTTCTCTATGATCCAGACGGACGAATAAGTATACATCCCTATACTTATAACCCTCTATATGTATTAAGTCTTCAGCTACAAGACACGCTGTAGCAGCTGGGTAGGGAGGCAGCTTTCCATCACATTTTAGTACATGTATCAAAAACTGCGGCTGATGACATGATGAATGTGGTTGATAGCGTAATTAATGTGGCTGATAGCGTGATGAATGTGGCTGATAGCATGATGAATGTGGCTGATAGCGTAATTAATGTGGCTGATAGCATGCTGAATGTGGCTGATAGCATAATGAATGTGGCTGATAGAATGATGAATGTGGCTGATAACGTAATTAATGTGGCTGATAGCATGCTGAATGTGGCTGATAGCATAATTAATGTGGTTGATAGCGTAATTAATATGTCTGTGAAATATAAATAGAAGTTGTGTTATAATGATGCTAATAGTTGTCTACGGCTATTAAAGATGGACAGACTTGCTTGTAATCTCTGCAACAAAAGAATTCGACAATCTGATTTTGCACGTCATATGAGAATTCATCAGGGATATAAAGTGCAATGTCAGAAATGTTCCAGGGGATTCTCACGGACTGACAGTTATAAGAGACATTTGAAAGCAATGCATAATATGGAAGATGGGGAAGACGATATAATAAATGCTCGTAATGCGAAACATAGAAAAGTTCATCGTGATAAAACAGAATGTAGTTGTGATGACAAACTAAAAGAGATTATATCTCTATTAGAATCTATTGCTAAATCCAATAACAACTCATTAAAAGTTAAAAAACTACCTTCTTATACATCAACTACGTCGACATCATCGGAGTATGAAGAAGAAGAATATAATCAAGGGTCAGAGAAATATCATGATATTTCTGAGTATTACGATACGTTGATAGGAAGAAATATAGATAGAACGAGATATGGTCTCCATAAGGATAACGACGAATTGAGATTTGCTTCAGTTTCGGTAGGAATACAAGGAAAAGATATTCTAATTAAAAACAAACTTTTCAAGGGAACACCTGGACTATTTGATTTACTAACACTTAAACATCTAGGTTCTACACCTACGGAGGAAGATGTTGAAAATTACATGCAGATTATCTCACTAACCAATGCATACAGAAAAGATTATAGGCCAGAGGGTAAAATAATAAGCGTAAAACATTGGAAATATGAGCATATTATTAAACCTAATTTATACAGAATAACAAATTTTAGTCTTCCCAAATTTAAAAAGTTAAACAAAATGAAGCCTGATTGGATGCGTCAGAGCACACCTGACCAACTAGTGGATCGACTTCGTTTGCTGTACGCCGAAAAGAAAGAGGGTATGAGCAGTTGAAAATTACATGCAGATTATCTCACTAACCAATGCATACAGAAAAGATTATAGGCCAGAGGGTAAAATAATAAGCGTAAAACATTGGAAATATGAGCATATTATTAAACCTAATTTATACAGAATAACAAATTTTAGTCTTCCCAAATTTAAAAAGTTAAACAAAATGAAGCCTGATTGGATGCGTCAGAGCACACCTGACCAACTAGTGGATCGACTTCGTTTGCTGTACGCCGAAAAGAAAGAGGGTATGAGCAGTCACAAAACCGAAATAATTTCGATTATTTCTGAACTTAAACAGAGAAATATTATAGAATAAAAGAAGATTACGCAATATCACTAACCTTATATTAGGGTATGAACCCTCTAGAGGCTGAATACAGGCGTATATATTCAGTATATTACCTCGTAGTTAACATAGTATTTTATAAAATAATTAGATATAGTTATATTCCTCCTATATTTATTATTGTTTATTGTTTCTAGCCTTATTTTGTGGAACTCCATAATCATGAAATAAATAAAGATTATTAAAAGTTTCACAGTTTTATTAAAATATACCTGACAATATTGTTTCGACAGCTATGCTGTCATTATCAAAGGTAATATAATTATAAACAAACACGTCGCTAAGGTAGATACAAAATAGGTAACTAGATAAAATAATAATAATAATAATAAAAATTAATAATAAAAATCATAATTAAACATCTAATACTTCCAGTAACGGAGAATTACTGAGCTCAAGTTGTTCATTCATTAAAGGTACCCTGAGTTTGTGTTTGTATATCTCAAAGGCTTCTAAAATGTCTAATTTTCGTTTGTTATTACAAAAATGTAGGAATTTAATATTATTTTGAGGAGTCATTGTGTGATTTTGTTCTAAAAGGTGTTTGGCGTAATTCGATTTTTCAGGATGTTTATTTTTGTAATGACGTACGTGTTCTTTATATCTTATGTCAAAATTTCGAAGTGTTTGTCCAATATATACCGAACCTCATCATTCTATCAGCCACATTCATTATGCTATCAGCCACATTCAGCATGCTATCAGCCACATTAATTACGCTATCAGCCACATTCATCATGCTATCAGCCACATTCATCACGCTATCAGCCACATTAATTACGCTATCAACCACATTCATCATGTCATCAGCCGCAGTTTTTGATACATGTACTAAAATGTGATGGAAAGCTGCCTCCCTACCCAGCTGCTACAGCGTGTCTTGTAGCTGAAGACTTAATACATATAGAGGGTTATAAGTATAGGGATGTATACTTATTCGTCCGTCTGGATCATAGAGAAGTCTGGATTGTACAGGTAAGTTTATAGAAAAGGAGGCGATTAATTTTAAATAAAATATAATATGATTATATTTAAAAATAAACATTTCCAATGTTTTACGCTTATTATTTTACCCTCTGGCCTATAATCTTTTCTGTATGCATTGGTTAGTGAGATAATCTGCATGTAATTTTCAACATCTTCCTCCGTAGGTGTAGAACCTAGATGTTTAAGTGTTAGTAAATCAAATAGTCCAGGTGTTCCCTTGAAAAGTTTGTTTTTAATTAGAATATCTTTTCCTTGTATTCCTACCGAAACTGAAGCAAATCTCAATTCGTCGTTATCCTTATGGAGACCATATCTCGTTCTATCTATATTTCTTCCTATCAACGTATCGTAATACTCAGAAATATCATGATATTTCTCTGACCCTTGATTATATTCTTCTTCTTCATACTCCGATGATGTCGACGTAGTTGATGTATAAGAAGGTAGTTTTTTAACTTTTAATGAGTTGTTATTGGATTTAGCAATAGATTCTAATAGAGATATAATCTCTTTTAGTTTGTCATCACAACTACATTCTGTTTTATCACGATGAACTTTTCTATGTTTCGCATTACGAGCATTTATTATATCGTCTTCCCCATCTTCCATATTATGCATTGCTTTCAAATGTCTCTTATAACTGTCAGTCCGTGAGAATCCCCTGGAACATTTCTGACATTGCACTTTATATCCCTGATGAATTCTCATATGACGTGCAAAATCAGATTGTCGAATTCTTTTGTTGCAGAGATTACAAGCAAGTCTGTCCATCTTTAATAGCCGTAGACAACTATTAGCATCATTATAACACAACTTCTATTTATATTTCACAGACATATTAATTACGCTATCAACCACATTAATTATGCTATCAGCCACATTCAGCATGCTATCAGCCACATTAATTACGTTATCAGCCACATTCATCATTCTATCAGCCACATTCATTATGCTATCAGCCACATTCAGCATGCTATCAGCCACATTAATTACGCTATCAGCCACATTCATCATGCTATCAGCCACATTCATCACGCTATCAGCCACATTAATTACGCTATCAACCACATTCATCATGTCATCAGCCGCAGTTTTTGATACATGTACTAAAATGTGATGGAAAGCTGCCTCCCTACCCAGCTGCTACAGCGTGTCTTGTAGCTGAAGACTTAATACATATAGAGGGTTATAAGTATAGGGATGTATACTTATTCGTCCGTCTGGATCATAGAGAAGTCTGGATTGTACAGGTAAGTTTATAGAAAAGGAGGCGATTAATTTTAAATAAAATATAATATGATTATATTTAAAAATAAACTAATTTATTGAGTTGATGTTGCTTAATTTCATTGTTTACAAGCGTCTGGGCATTAACGTTTTGAAACAGGTGAATGAGACATACGGTATTAAAAACAGAAAATAAATTCTTACAGAAACACAGAAAAATAGTAATATGTAGGTATTGATCAGCGTTAGTAATGTAATTTTGAACAGATTTTTAACCTTTTTTTCATTATATCTACTACCCTTGTAAACGATTTCTATATATACCTTCTTACTGTATATAATTTTACCCCATGTAGATAGCGATTACCTATCATTCATCATCTACTGTTGAAATATATCTCTATGAAATGTATTTTCTTCTTCTTTCAATAGAAGTTCTTGTATAAAATATTTGTTTTTTATTTTCATCTGAACCTTTGACTGCGGATTTGTTTATAAATTAAAAGTTATTTAAATATTAATTATCAAATCAACATGAGAAAAATCAATTTAAAGAGATCAGATGCATGATATATAGGATGAAAAAAAGTTTCAACCTCCAACTACAAACAAAGAAATTAAACATCGATTCAATAAAAAGTTTATTTATTTATTTATTTTTTAAATATACATAAATATAGAAAAATATTAAAAAGTCATCTACTTCCAGTTCATCCTACTACAGGTGGTTGCTTGTTTAGTCTGTAAAAGAATAAAATATGTAATTAGAGTCTTATACTTTTTAGATATTTTTATCAAATTATTTAAAAAAAAATTACCTTTTTCTAATTGTTTCATCTCAAGCACCGGCGTCTTCTGATGATGTCTGCCATATGTTTTGAATGATGTTATAGTTACTGAAAAATTACCTAATCTATTGATCTCGTCTATAAGAGTCTTATCGACTTTTTCGCTATATCTCTTTGGTAGAAATATTTTACAATTATTTAACTCGACTAAAATCGATCTTCCATATCTGGTGTCCATGTCCTTCAGACTTAAAATCTTATAAGCCTTATTGATTTCTAACACCTCTGTGGATACAATTGGTTTATCTTCTACTATACTGTTGAAAAGTTTCACGATATCCATTTTGATTATACTGCTATAATATTAAAGTTTTGTAATATATATTTAAAAATAAACTAATTTATTGAGTTGATGTTGCTTAATTTCATTGTTTACAAGCGTCTGGGCATTAACGTTTTGAAACAGGTGAATGAGACATACGGTATTAAAAACAGAAAATAAATTCTTACAGAAACACAGAAAAATAGTAATATGTAGGTATTGATCAGCGTTAGTAATGTAATTTTGAACAGATTTTTAACCTTTTTTTCATTATATCTACTACCCTTGTAAACGATTTCTATATATACCTTCTTACTGTATATAATTTTACCCCATGTAGATAGCGATTACCTATCATTCATCATCTACTGTTGAAATATATCTCTATGAAATGTATTTTCTTCTTCTTTCAATAGAAGTTCTTGTATAAAATATTTGTTTTTTATTTTCATCTGAACCTTTGACTGCGGATTTGTTTATAAATTAAAAGTTATTTAAATATTAATTATCAAATCAACATGAGAAAAATCAATTTAAAGAGATCAGATGCATGATATATAGGATGAAAAAAAGTTTCAACCTCCAACTACAAACAAAGAAATTAAACATCGATTCAATAAAAAGTTTATTTATTTATTTATTTTTTAAATATACATAAATATAGAAAAATATTAAAAAGTCATCTACTTCCAGTTCATCCTACTACAGGTGGTTGCTTGTTTAGTCTGTAAAAGAATAAAATATGTAATTAGAGTCTTATACTTTTTAGATATTTTTATCAAATTATTTAAAAAAAAAATTACCTTTTTCTAATTGTTTCATCTCAAGCACCGGCGTCTTCTGATGATGTCTGCCATATGTTTTGAATGATGTTATAGTTACTGAAAAATTACCTAATCTATTGATCTCGTCTATAAGAGTCTTATCGACTTTTTCGCTATATCTCTTTGGTAGAAATATTTTACAATTATTTAACTCGACTAAAATCGATCTTCCATATCTGGTGTCCATGTCCTTCAGACTTAAAATCTTATAAGCCTTATTGATTTCTAACACCTCTGTGGATACAATTGGTTTATCTTCTACTATACTGTTGAAAAGTTTCACGATATCCATTTTGATTATACTGCTATAATATTAAAGTTTTGTAATAAAGTCAATCTAAAACATTTACATATTACATATCGTAAATGAGATAGTATTTTAATATATAAGCTAATTAAAAATTAAAACACTTACACGAGAAGGTAGGATAGCGTCTTGATGATTCCTAAAACTCTTTCACAATGATTTATTTTTAAAAACCGTTCAGTTTATATGTCATTTTTAGTTAATTTCCGAGCAATTAGAAAGGTTGTTTTTCTAATAATCTAATTTGGGGAACAGTATAAACGAGTTAATTGCTTTTCATTAACAGCTCGGGGTTACATCCTAATTTTAAAAATGTATTTTTTAGATTTATAATTAATTTAAACTGACTCTAGTCATACGTAATAATTGTTTCAAAGTGATTTGAGATGTATTAAGGAAAATTGGACTTTCTTCACGATTAGCTCATATAAGACTGACTAATTGTCTCATCTCAATGACTCATGATAATAATCATAATTGGCTTATAATTGTCTTGTACGTAATTCACACATTAGTAATAATGATTGAAGTAAACATTTATCTAAGCGTAGAAGTATAACAGCTGTTTAAAAGAATAGATAGTAAATATAACTATATCTAATTATTTTATACTGATATAAAAAGCCGCGGATCTACTGATGTTACGGGCCTCATGTAGTAATAATATCTGTATATAGTTTTCAAATTGTTATATTTAAGATGTATCAAGAAAAATTTCTTAAAAATAATAAAATCAGTTTTTTCTAGATATGATAATTTATACCTATTTTATATGTTGAAAGTTTAAAAATAACAAAATCATATCATGTACTAAATAAATAAAATAGAATTTCTCACAGATAATCTAAAAGTTATGCGAGGAAACGAATGATACATGAAAAGATCACTGTATTTTGTATTCTCATAAAAATGTTTAATTCATCTAGTGAAAGCTTGACCTCAGTACGGTTATTACCATTAACAATAGAGGAAAAACCAAAATCCTTACTATGTATATGACTATATTTAAAATAAATAAATGTAATCATATTTTGAAAACATTTCAATTAAGAATTATTAGGTTTTTCTGAAGAAGGTTTTCCTGAAAAATACTATATAAAATCAATCATTTTTTTTTTAATATTATCAGTTCTTCAAAACAGTTTGAAAGATGTCTACTGTAAAATATCAAGTCAATTACGACAGTGACAGCGATGATGAAATTGAATGTTTTGCACAAAGTGATACTGCTCTATTAGATAAAATGGAATTAACTCTAAAATTTAAAGAAGTAATTTTAGTTTTAATTTGTGTATTTATTTTATGAGATTTTAACTTAGTTGTACATATGTAATCTTTTAGATAATTTAGTACATAATTTTTGAATCCTAAAGATTTAATATTATTAATGTACAATATTTATAAATATTTTCCGGGAATTATTTTTAAATAAATTGGTTTTAATCAAATATACGTGAAAGCATTTTTATAAATAACTCGTATGCAGTAATTTAAAAGAACCAAATTGGATTTCAGAATAAAACAAGAAACATATATTAATCGATGATGAGAGCTTCAGTTGAACTGAACAGATCTAAATATTTTAGGTATAAGCTTATATGTTGAAAGTTTAAAAATAATAAAATCAATCTAGTTGATTATTAGAAATAACAAACTTTTTAATTATCTGGTTCAGAAAAACCCTAATGATTCTTTTATCGAATTTTTAAATTATTATTCCTAAATATAACAATTTTTAATATTTATAACTAAACAAATTAATTTTATTGTAATTGATTCTTTAGCAAACAAATTCTGTTTATTGTGTAATCGAATGTTTTAAATTGCTTTAAATATATTGTATCTTATTTTAGGTATAATGCTCTACAGGTCAAACTCAATTAATTAACCCTGGGGCTATACATCCTTAGGCTAGAAACAGTCTTGAAACAAAAAAAAAAATGGTTGAGTCCACCCTGTTAGACAAGAAATCAGAGTTTCAAATATTGATATTTTAAAATTGTCTTTTACATGTTTGTTTTTTTTTTAAATTCGCTTCCAAGAAAAGCTAATTCTTTTGTTATGAAATTTATATTTGAATGGTGAAATGTATATCGAATTATTAAATCTAACCCTGATATATGTATTGACAATAAGAAATTACAATCATTTTGTTATCGCTTAAACTTATAACTAAAACACATCTTTGCTAATGATTTTGTTGAGATAATGGATATCATATCTGATAATATGAAATTACTAACATGTATTATGTTATGAGTACGTGGTCGCTAGTCAACAATTTTTTTATATACAATTTTACAAAACGTCAGTAAAAGTTTAATTAATGAAAGTCTTAGGCATTGAGATCAAGATTGAAACATATTTGGCTGTAAAAGATCTAATGATTCTTTAATTGAATTTTTAACTTGCATAATTACATAATAACAAATTCCAATCATTTTGTTATCGCTTAAACTTATAACTAAAACACGTATAATGATTCGCATTTATTTTAGCGCGTTTTGTTTATTTTGTATTTATTTGAAAGCAGTTACGTTTAGAATTGAAATGTTTTTTTTAAATAAATTTCTTGATATTAATAATTTAGTTCTGAGTTATTTTTATTTTAATAAATTAATTTAGTAATAATAATGTATCACGTTTAGATTTATACCTAAAATTAATTGTATTATATTATGAGTACGTGGTCGCTAGTCAACAATTTTTTTTTATAACCAGTTTACAGTGCTTTAATAGATTACCTCGTTGGTGTAGTGGATGCATTGGCTGGCTACCATTCGAGCGGTCCCCGGTTCAAACCCTGTTGGCTCCATTGGTTTTGTAAAAAAAAGTATAGCGGGTTGCCTATCTACAGGCGTATAGAAATCTACTATACCGATCATATGACGTCACCGATAGATGGCATTAGCAGCGCTAGGAATTCAAATCTTTCAGCGGGAAATGATGACAAGTTGGAAATGAGGAGAGAGAGATGAGATATGCAGATGACCCCGCGAGATATAAAAAATGATCCGCTAATGACCCCGCGAATTAAATTAATTAGATATGCAAATAATACCGTTAATGATACATACATAACACCGCGAATGATATGCAAATGATCCGCTAATGACCCCGCTAATGATATGCAAATGAACCTCGAATTTCGCGGATGACCTTGAAACGCGAAACGGACCTCCATAAGAAAATACATGGGATTTTGCGCTCGAACTCTCTTAGCATATCTACTGACCGTAATTTTTTTCTTTCAAATACAATTTGCTTTACTTGTAAACCGCATTTTAAATGTTTATGACGTATATTTAAACAGGTCAAAATGCAACAAAGATAATCCGACTGGTGATTGGCAGCAACCTTTAGAGGTACATTCTATACTTGAAAGCAAATTTTTATTATTACCCTAGATGTTTCTACATGTTAAATTGTTTTCGCAGAATTACATGATGACCTATAGATCTATATTTAAATATCAAATAGGAATGACAACATAAGATTTATTTTAAAATAAATTTATGAGAGGGAGAGATGAGAGATGACAAATAATATATAAAATGAGATGTACAAAATGAGATATGAGTTATGTAAATGAGAGATGAGATATGCAAACGATACCATGAATTAATTTAATTGGCGCATGCATATGAGAAATGATATATGTAAATGAGAGATGAAATATGTAAATGATACCGTGAATTAATTTAATTTAATTTAATTAGATCAATTAATTTATTTCGCGCATTTAATTCGCGCATTTAATTAGACCACGCCTCATTTGAATATTAATTAGATCGCGGGTAATTTGCATAAAAGTATAGGGGATGGACTCAACGGCGACAATACCTACTATTATCTATAAATTATATGTAATTTATGTGTAGCCACCAAATCATTCTATAAACAAGGGATAATTAGTACTTAAAGAAACATTGTGGGGGTTGTGAGACACAAATCAAACCAATTAAAAAAACATTATTACAGAAAGTTTACATTTAGATTATATGTAATTTATGAGTAGCTACCAAAAGTTTTGTGCAGCAATCCTTACATAAGAAAACAACCCTCTTATACAAATGTATAGATACGAGAAGTCAGAATAAAAATCTGAAAACTCTGTCCCTTTATGAAGTAAAATATACTGGGATATACCTGTAATTCAATATATAGTCAGCGATTTCTGAAATGCAACCCTTACTTCCAGAAACCTACCCAGAAAATCAAAATCACTAGAAAATAGAATAACTAAAAAAATAGTATTCCTTTATGAAACAAAATGTAAATCTACACTCAAAGAAAGATTGGAAATCTAAAGTCAAGAAACGTGGTGTTTAAATCAAAATGATCCAGATAATTTTTAATTCTAGACATAAACTGCTTGAAGAGAGATATTGGATCATCAATTTAAGCATTGTTTTCTGCTATTCAGAGAAGCAAGTTTAAAACAAGATTTTTAACTTCTTGTATCAAAAAAAGTATGCTTAATGTGAGAACAAATATGTTCTTGAAATCTAGGTAGTGTTTTAAGCACTAAACCACTTGAAATAAGAATCTTTGCATTTATTTTATTATTTATTATTTTATTATTATTATTTATTATTATTTTCTGAAATTTATACAGGGGTGTTCAAAAACAAGATTTTTAACTTTTGGTTTCAAGAAATTTTGTACTTAATGTGGGAATAAACATGTTCTTGAAAACTGTGTATTGATTCAAGCACTACAGTACTTGAAATAAGAATCAATGTAATTTGAAACAAGTATATGTTATGTTGAATTAAGTTAGTTAACATTTACGTTTCTGAAATTAAAACGTTAAATTCTTCATACTACAATAATTCTTCTTGAAATGAGAGTGCAGTGCAGTTAAATCAAGAACGTTAGGTGTTGCTTCTAGCAGCGTCGCTGTTTACACTAGTTCAATATTGCTTAGTTGCACTTTTTGTAGTTGGTTCTTTTATGTTATAATAGAAACACGAGTGCGCGACATTTCCTGTGTGGTGAAGCATTAAGCTTAAGTGATAACTTGGCAAAGGCAATGGGTGAACTGATAAATGATATCCGTTATTATTTATTTCGATATCAGAATGGTGACAAATAGAAAATTTGGGACAAAGAAATTGCCACAGTTATTATTCGAAGAAATTTTGAGAGAATTGTTCCTTTACAAACATGCCACTTTAAGTGTGCTAAAGGTGATCTTTCTATAACTTTAGTCATAATTAATCAATTAAAGTATTAATAATTACCATTTTAGATCAATTTCGACTTCGGCATAAACTATCCAGAAAAAAATGCACTTTTCTCAACAATTGGAAGATTTTTAATTCAAGATGTAGAAAATACGCTAGAAATACGCTATACACTGTATAGCAAGTATTAACGTACTTTGCTTAAGCTGGTAGCCTGGACTGTTATGGAAGTAAACGTTACCAAGGTTCAAATATTATGTTTGGGTTGGCTAAGAAAGTTGTCAACATTTCTTCAATTATATTCATAAAAGATGTCAGCTAGGCAAGGAATGACACCTTAGCTGTCGAAACAATTGTCAGGTAAATTATAATAAATTTATGAAGATTTTAACTAATCAATTTTATTTATTTCATGATTATGGAATTTCACCAAATAAGGATAGAAACAATAATCAAGAAATGCTAAAATATCTGATATATATTATTATATTCTTATTTCACATGTACGGTCAATATTGCTTGACCTTAAAAATTCTACATGCCGTTTTGAAACTTACTTGCAAAATCATGGAGGTAAATGAAAAAGTGCAAATACCAAAAACCTGGAAACCTAGCATTACAGATACGTATATGTCTTTACTACCATTTATTGTGGCAATAGGTAAAGAGCCAGCTTTGAACAACTGAAGTCATTTCTTCACGTTACCTCATTTACTACATTTTTAATTTTTTTTCTCGTGTTATTCGGTTATGCATTGTTTTCGAAAACGCAGTTAATGCATTAATAATTCTGCGTTTTCAAGAACAGTATTATGTTTTTCATTTAAAAAATTTGTTCTGAAAACTTCTAGAAGAAAATATTTGGTAGCTTATTATATATTAAAAATCACCTTTTCGGTTTTTTTTGTTTGAGACAATAATATTGTTTCCGTTTGATTTTTGTGATAACATTAAATGTTGTAGTTAAATTTTTATGTTTATAGAACTGTTTTTCATGTTGTATCAACAGTAAAAATAGTTTAAATTAATCCAAGATTTAAATCATATATAATCTTTAACTTCTTATATCTTTCGGATGTGTGTGTGTGAGACGAGGCACGGAGCCATGTAGACAAGTACACTGCGCTCGTCGTTCACCTATCCAACTATTGACCGGCGCCAACTCGACTTAACTATGTTAAGCGATATAAATGTACTATAACCACTCTACCGGCTGCCGACAGATTTAAATCAGTAGAAGTAAAATGATGATTTGGCATAAATATTTAAAAATTACATATTCCAATCGACCTTAGATTTAGTAGAATTAAATTATTATTAAATACACCGCACATAAATAATATAAAATCTTTAGTAATATCGTTTTATATTATAACAATTACACTTGAATTCTAGTCAAGTATTTTTAGTTCTTCCGCAAGTAAATGAGACTACTGCTGCAATCTCGCCAGATTCTTGTCCCAAGAAACTGTATTCTGTTGAAGAAATACGTTCGGTTTTACAAGAACCGAACTTTTGTTTCATTGAAACATTTAAAATCAAACGTACCAGAAGTTTCATTAAAACCTCTTTAAAATAAAGTGTTTGTTTCAAACAATTTTACAATTATACCCATATTGCAGTACGTTGGGTAGGTTTCTGAATTAAGCGCTGTTACACAAAATCAGCGATTTATTCTATAAACTTCACATAAATTGAAGAGCTTTTTGCTGTATAAACGACTTTTTTACAGTGATTATAGTCACTGTAAGAAACCTACCCTCCGTACAGAAATAACGTTATAATGTTATTTCTGTACGGAGGGTAGGTTTCTGAATTAAGAGCTGTTACACAAAATCACCGATTTATTCTATAAACTTCACATAAATTGAAGAGCTTTTTGCTGTATAAACGACTTTTTTACAGTGATTATAATCACTGTAAGAAACCTACCCTCCGTACAGAAATAACGTTATTTCTGTACGGAGGGTAGGTTTTTGAAGTAAGAGTTGTTACACAAAAGTCAGCGATTTGCCCTATAAATTAACATAAATCGAAGAGTTTTTTGCTGTATAAAGGAATATAGTTTTTTAGTGTGATTATAACGATATTTCAGCATGGAGGGTAGGTTTGTTGAATTAAGGGCTGTTAGTGAAAATCATCGATGTATTCTATTAATTTCACATATATTGAAGGGCTTTTTGCTGTATAAAGACTTTTACTGTGATGCTGTAAGGGTTGCTTTTCAGAAATGTATTGAATTACACGTATATCGCGGTACACCTTGCTTCATAAAGGGACGGGATTTTCAGTTTTTTAATCTGATTACCTCTATACTTTACATTTGTATAAAGGGGTAGTTTGCTTAGGTAACGGTTGCTGCACAAAAAATTTTCTAGCTGCACATATGCACATTACACATAATTTAGAGATAAGTACCGAAGTCAAGAACTTTCTGTACTAATAGTGTTTTTAAGTGGGTCGATTATGGCCCTCTGGTGTCTCACAACACCCACAATTGTTGTTTTCATAGTAATTAACCCTTGTTTCCATATCCAGCCCCCTATCGTGCATGCTTATTTAAAACAGTACCACTTACCAAAGGTATTCTATTAAATCTAAAACACTGAAATACCGAGAATTAAGGGGTTTTCATTTGAAAAACGCCACAAAATCAGATGAAAATTATAAAATCTTCTTGTCATACGTATGACTCGAACAATACCAATTTTACACCATTTTCACGTAAATACAGCCAACTTTACTAACTGTAACCTAACATCATAACTTCATAACATTCTAACCTCAAAATACCGACTAGCGTTGTTTTTCTTAGTAATTAAAGGGCATTACTGTTCTTCGAGTTATTCTCTACAACCTAGTATCCTAATTGGTTTACCTGGATTCAGTAGGAGCGGGATATCAAATAATTAATTTCATTTTTCTTAGTACGTAAGGGATACCTATGAAAAGCTCTTGTGATTTTATGGGAAAGTGTTAGTATTATTTTTGTGATGGTAACATCAACCAACAGTATCTACACTGTAAGGGGAGATCCCGGCGATTCCCCGTACTATTTATTTATATAACTAATTATACATAGCTCAAGCTGAAATAAAAAAAAATTAAACAACATAAGAGAGCATGGGGTGGGTAAAACAAACTCAATTAACGGTTAACACTGTTTATATTGCAAAAAAAGAGAAGAGATAAAGTTCAGATATAATTACATACAAGCCAAAAACATAAAAGCCAACAGGATATAACTAAACCCCAAATAATATGACCCTAATATAATAAAATAAAATGTTAAATATTTCGGAGTTGGCAAGTAACTTCGATGATTAAATGAACAACAAAAATTATTTCAGTGGGAGAAAAATCTAGATTTAGTATTCTTGCTGTACCCCTAACAATTGCATAAAATGAATAAACGTGATAATTATAAATCAAAACAGTTGAAAATATATATATATATATAAAATTGAATTAATGACCCCAAAAGGCAAAGAAAAATGATAATATTTAATAGATAATCCTACAAATAACAACTATGAATATAGTAATATACCTCAAATAATTAATTAGTTCATTAACCTATAAACACTAATTCGACTAAGCATTGATTCTTTATAGTAGAGTCAGTTTTTGCATTAAGTTCTTATTTTTACTATCTCAAGATAGAGACTTGAAATCTTTTAATTTTTAAATAAATAAATAAAAGGGATTTAAAATATACGTGTAACCATTTAACCTTTACATCTGTATTGAAATTCCACGAAGTTTCTTCATGAACAACTCGTGATTAACACAAAGGGTTAGTTATTGTCAATACTTATTTAAAACAATAATTTATTATTCTTGTAAAGATGTTTTAAAAGACGAAAATGATATATGTAAATGAGAGATGAGATATGTAAATGATACAGTAAATTAATTTAATTTAATTTAATTAGATCAATTAATTTAATTCGGGCATGCATATGAGAAATGATATATGTAAATGAGAGATGAGATATGTAAATGATACAGTGAATTAATTTAATTTAATTTAATTAGATCAATTCATTTAATTCGCGCATTTAATTAAACCACGCCTCATTTGAATATTAATTAGATCGCGGGTCATTTGCATAAAAAGGGAGGGGGTCAGCTCAAGGGACCCAATACCTACTATTCAAGGAACCATAAGATGGGTAAAGATGAATAATTGAGATATTGAGATGAATTCCGAGTGCTCCAGTTTTAACGAAAATTGCTTCAGCAGTGGAAGATTTTATAGATATCTCTCCCGATACAGTCGCTGCTTTTCAAATTGTAGAGTGCGCCCACCGTGGAGGACGTAAAGAAATGAATTTTAGGAAATGGGGGCAGCGCATTGGTAATGTATTGTAATGTGAGCGGGTACGTCATGGATACACTTACTCACCAGTTATGTGAATCATAGTGTTACTTTTTCTAACACACTTACATTTATGTACCTGTAGTAGTCTAGGAGACAAAGAACTAACGTTGCATGGTAACATGCTTTGAAAATGAGTACATCTAGCAAAATAGCCAGTTTTCTTGGATTTTATGTTACAAAATAGTACTTACCTAGGTTTTATTGTTAATAATTCCATAAATGATCATAATGTACTCGAATAAACTTCAGTTTAAGCAGCTTAGGAGATTCTACGATAAAATCTGACATAAAATAATTTTTATGAAGGTTTCTTAAAATCAGTTTTTCAAGAAATCTTAAATCTCAGCTTGAGTTTATTCTGAAAACATTACAATCTCAATAGGTATTGGGAAAGACCATTCTTATTGAAAAGATTAGTATTATTCTTTGTTTAAAAAAAAAGTTTATGCAAGGTTTTTCGTTTCAATTAATTTTCTTTTTAATCGAGTTGTTTCTTGAAACTACTTATTTTAAATTAACTCCAAGGTAGTATTCAGACTAGTTTGTATTTATTCAGTTAAAAGTTTGCAAGATTGGTTGAGAGGTATCTGATAGACAAGGTAAATATTAACCGTAAAACTTGTCACGGGTTAAATTCACTTTAGTTGAACGTGTGTACGCAGCCTTAATATAAATAGATATTTTGGTTGCCTAAAATATCGGCGCCGATAATTTCAAAATTTTGTGCCGTTATCATTTCCTTTTATTGATAGTGCGTATTTTGGAATAAACATTTTTCAAGAACGAAACGAATTCTTTTTTGAGTGGGTCGCCTTTGTCGCTGCTGCGGATTGTATTTTTTTGTACATATCCAACGGATTCTCTTCCGGATATAAGCAGCGGTAGAAGCATAATTTGTTCATTGCCGATAATACCGTTTTTGTTTTGGTATTCTATGTTGATAAGAACATTTGTCTGGAATTGCCAGGATTATCAAAACCCCAATTCACTAGTTTCGCCGTTCTCTATCTTTAGGTGAGTAAAAGTTAATTTTCAAGAGATTCGTTGTATTGAAGGTCGCTATGATTTTGTAGGCCAAAAAGGAACCCTTTAAAAAAAGGAACCGTTTACAAAAAGGAACCCTTTATAAAAAGGAACCGTTTACAAAAAGGAACCCTTTATAAAAAGGAACCGTTTACAAAAAGGAACCCTTTATAAAAAGGAACCGTTTACAAAAAGGTACCCTTACAAAAGGTACGCCATACCGTGGACTCTAACAAGAAGCCAGAGAGGAGATCCCTAGAATTTTCTATCGACCCCGAACTTACGGAGGAAAAAAAAAACTAAGGCATCTCTCAACTGAATAAGAAAGCCTCTTCAAATATCCAGGTCAGATCTTTTGTATTTGTTCGTCCATCTGTAGACAACGACTACCGGAGTATAGTTAGGACCAGAATACCAATCACGTTTACCTTCTTAAGAGAAATTCATTAATTAACATTAAACTAATTTTATTTAATAATTTTGTTCAAGTTTACTTACCTATTTATTGTCGCTTGTGACAAGTTATCAAGTATTGATAAGATTGATAGTTTGAAGCTATTTCTTTATAGTAATGTGAGTGCAGCATTTCTATTATATTATATAGGGTGTACTTATTGAAATTGAGGACTATTTATTTAAAAAGAAGGATTAGTTTGTTCGGTAGTTTTTTTTTGTTGTAAACATTATGCTATTGGGTAACGCATTTAACTTGGGGAAACCGGTTAATCTTTACCATTTATTTTCAAAACTCAACTATCAGATTTAAAAGAATAATCTTTCGCAAGGCCCGTCCATTAATGCGTCCGCGAGTGGCTCATCTATTTTAATTGCTGGAGTTGTTGGGATACAGATAAGCGCTTGTCTACCCTATAGCCCCTTTCTTTTTTTTTATACGAAAATTCTTTAGTGTAGCGACTTCTGAAGCAAGGATTTATTGATGAAGCCTGGTGAATCGATTATTTAATTCATCGGTAATAAGGTAATTCACTGGTAAGATTTTCCCAAGTTAGATCTTTTTGTTTTATTGATTATTATTAATGTTATGGGGCAACAATTATATATTATATTCTTTTATTAGATAATAAGATTATTTTGTTTAAACTAACGTATTGGATTGAATACTTAGATGTTTATATTTGAACATTTATACTTATATCATTGGTATGAACTGATTTGTTATAAGATTATTTAGGTGGTAAATTATTATTTATACGTATAATAAGTTTGGGAATATCCTTATATAATTGACTTTATTGCTTGCTTACGGAGCCTTCCTGCTTCTTTATGGGACTTGTATTCAAATTGTATCTTTGCAATGGGTTTAGTTAAATAAATGCTGTCAATTATTAAATGGTGTATCGAGTTTTATCAGGTTTATTTGGGTATATGTTGCGGATCACAGGAGTCGGTGATCCATAGAAGCATTGCTATTGCTCAGCAGAGGGCAACCACGATTCCTGGCGCCCGGGAGTCCAAATTTGGCCGGTGGACTTCCGAAATCTTACTCACCCCCGAAGCTAGCCCGGAGCAAAATTTAAAAATCACCCAAGTGGGCCATCCTATTCTTAATGCCGTTCATTTACCTTCCACCCGTGATAAACTTTTTACTATTTGGTTCGTTTTGTTGCACCAAGTTATTGATTTATAAAAACATTTGATATGCCCAACCCATATGAAAAACTATACACGTGTCTTTTTTTAGTTTAGACAATTTAACCCTTGGCTGTTAATTATTTATTATGTGCTTTGATTTGACATTTTCTGAAATTGGTACAGTCACTTACATTTCCAACTTCTTTATATTTTGTTGATAAATATTGTTCTTTCCTCATATTCAACTTTATTTTCGAACAATGAATTTGAATTCTAGGAGAGTAGAGTTGTTATTATTAGTTATTTTATCTATGTGTAAACTTTTGTATGCTCATTTGTATACTCATAAATTTAAAAAGGGCGAAATAATTCTTTGAGCTATTTTATAGTAGTATACTATCACAGAATTTAACCTACTTTTTTTCTTACTAACTACTATTAAAATGAATTCGTGGAAATTTAAAAAGAGTGAAGTAATTCTTTGAACTATTTTATAGTAGTATTGTACGAAAGAATTTAACATACATTTTTTCTTACTAACTACTGTTAAAATGAATTCGTGGAAATTTTTATAGTAGCATTCTACGAAAGAATTTAACCTACATGTTTTATTCTTACTAACTACTATTAAAATGAATTCGTGGAAATTTAAAAAGGGAGGATATAATAGTTGGGACGATTTTCTAGTAGTATTAGCTAAAATCTAACCCACATTTCTGCTTAGTAACTATTGTGGATGAGCGTTAAGCAAAAAAAGATCGTTATCTCGGAACCGGTTAAAACTACTCGGATTTTCATTTTCATAAGGATTTTTATAAGTATGATCAATGGTTAAGAAATTACCAAAAAACATAATTTAATGAAACTGTTACAATTATAACTAAAAGAATTGATTTATCCTTAGATTTATCTTTATTTCGAATGCACTTTTTTAAGAACTTAAAAGGGTTGTAACTTAGCACTTTGTCACGCTTTGGAGTATATTATTTGTATGCCAAAGTTATTACTGATTATTCCTGATTATTACTAGTATCCCTTATAAGCAAAACTGCTTTTTCTCCTTTACTAATTTTGTCCAGACAAGGAGTAGATTTTAATTACAGAAACTAAAATTTAATTAATTGTGATATAATTATAAGTAAAACATACAAATCCTTTGCAATCTCTAGAAGGTTAAATAAAAATTAACTCACTAATTTTTTTTATATTAAAGAAGTAACGAATTAACAAAAATACAATTGCAATTGTTGGCAATAAAAGATGTTAATTATTTATTTAACTGTATTGATTATTAATTTCCTACTAAACAAGGTTTTACACTTAGTAGCTTTCATGTGATAAACTATTTAATGTATAACACTCTTTTGGGAGATCAAGGATCAGACGCCTATCTAGATATTCAAGATTCTTGGTTTTCCAACTATTTTCAAATTAAATCTAGTTACACGAGTATAATGTTCTGTAAAATTTAATCGTCACCTTCGACTCTCTTATTTCTCATTTTAAAAGTGCTGAAATAGTTTTCTCGGCAAATTAATTTGGCATGACAGTGTTACTAGATAAACGTGTAAATTTTATTTAAACATATTAATCATGGTAACAAATGAGCAAACCTCTACTAAAGAATTAGACATTCTTTGGTTTTACCTGATTACTAAAGAAATGACTGATTCATTGATTCATCTTATACTGAATTTGTATTTAGTTTGAAAGGCAGTTTTATTTTATTTATAAATTCAATAGTTTCATTATAAGTATTTAGTGTACTTGACGAGCTAATATCATTTCTGTTACTTAGTTTTTCTTTATGAGTTGTTTATTTACATTTATTATTATTTATTAATGTTTTACCCTCCTCAAGTGTTTTCCCTGTTTGAATCATGGAATTATAATTTTCATTTCAGCTTTGAAGTGTTTCTGTTAAATTTTTGTAGAAATATGTTGAAAGAGTCTTATTTTGTTAGGCATCTGTTTTGGTAATTTCTTCTCGGAGAATATTGGAACTTCAGTTATAGTGTCACACATTAGCACACATAAGTACTGCCAGTAAAGTGCTACATTTTTATCACAACTTTTAAATATTTTAATTAATGTAATTGTTCTTAGTGTTCATCTAAAGTATTGCCAGTTATTAAAACACATTCAGTAAAATAAATTAAAATAAAGAAGTGTTGAAAACCATTAATTAATCGAAATACCAATCCCCGGCAAAAACTTTAATACCAGGGCCGCTAAAAAATAAACTTTCTTATTTTCATTTTCAAAGAATATTTTACTGCAAACAGAAATAATAGTAGAGTCAATTTTTGCATTAAGTTCTTATTTTTTACTATCTAAAAATAGAGACTTGAAATCTTTTGTAATGCCTTCAGTACTGGACCAATATAAAATGTAATATGTTTAAAATGGGGGCACGCTCCCTTGGGGGTTGAAACCCCCATTTTGTACCCCTAATTTAATAACGCAGCCAAATTGAGCGAAATTTATGTTAGGAGGGTTCTTCGAGTCGCTGATTATGAATCCAATCAGAAAATTGAAAAATTCAAAATGACGGACCCAAAATGGTGGTCCTAAAATAACGGCATTTGAGATTGAGAATGCGATTTACGCCGTTTCTATTGATTTTAGAGAAAAACTTAAAGAGTCAAAACGTGCTTAAGATGTGATTTTGCAAATGAATACACTATTTTGGTTACCTTATTATGTAACCCCTTCGCTCTGCCCTAGTAGTAGAGTCAATTTCTGCATTACGTTATTTTTTACTATCTAAAGATAGAGACCTGAAATCTTTTGTAATGCCTTCAGTACTTGGCCAGTATAAAATGTAATATGTTTAAAATGGGAGCACGTCCCCTCGGGGGTTGAAACCCCCATTTTACACTCCCAATTTAATAACTCGGGAAGTTTTCCATCAACTTGAGCAAAATTCATGTTGGAGGGTTTTTGGGGTTCCTGATTATGAATTCAATGAGAAAATTATGAAATACAAAATGGCGGTCTCAAAATGGCGGTCTTTGAGATTGGAAATGCGATTTACGCCGTTTCTATTGATTTTAGAGAAAAATAATTCAGAGAGTCAAAAAGTGTTTAGAATGTGATCTTTCATAGGAATACACTATTTTAATTACCTTATTATGTAACCCCCTTCACTCTACCCTAGTTGGCTTCTCAGTAAAGAGGTTGCATAATAAGGTAACCGGAATTACGTATTCCTATGCCGAGTCACATTATAGACACTTTCTGGCTCTTTGCATTTTTCTCTAAAATCAGTAGAAACGGCGTAAATCGCATTTCCAATCTCAAAGACCGCCATTTTGAGTCCGCCATTTTGTATTTCTTAATTTTCTCATTGAATTCATAATCAGAAACCCCGAAAACTACCCCAACATGAATTTCGCGCAAGTTGATGGAAAACTTCCCGAGTTATTAAATTGGGAGTATAAAATGGGGGTTTCAACCCCCCGAGGGGGTGTGCCCCCATTTTAAACATATAACATTTTATATTGGTTCAGTACTGAAGGCATTGCAAAAGATTTCAAGTCTCAATTTAGATAGTAAAAAATAAGAACTGCATGTTTCTTGCAAAAATTGACTCTACTATTAAGTTAATAAATTATTAAAAGATAAACTTCCAAAAGATACTTTCTGTAGTAAAAGTTCAAAATATTTGCATTCCCTATACAAAAATATTTCACCTTCAGTGATAACCCGTACAGATACGGACGGTATCTAACACAAGAATTTGTAGCAAAATAAATTTAACAAATTACACTAAATTAATAATCCAGATCTAATCATCAATATGTAAACAATAATTAACATGTAATCAGGAGAGATCTTACTTATTACCACAGCACTAATTGGATCAGCGAGTTTGTTACACCGAAAATTATGAACGATGTTGGTTGCTGCAGGATCCACTTGCACCCAGAAGTACGGAAGGAGGGAACCAGTCCACTCGACAGTAGTTGTTAAAGAATATTGTAATTTGTTGTGGAATTAAAAAAAATTATTTACCCATTTTTCTTGTGTTT
Source organism: Agrypnus murinus (assembly GCA_929113105.1). Taxonomy (NCBI): domain Eukaryota; kingdom Metazoa; phylum Arthropoda; class Insecta; order Coleoptera; family Elateridae; genus Agrypnus; species Agrypnus murinus. Next base: position 170,195,502 of record OV816026.1, on the reverse strand, counting down.
TTACTACAGTCTTTTGGCATTACACTATTTAGAAGAAAGTCAGTATCACTCCCGCACATTCACGGAGCACATTAAACAAGCTTCAAATCAAGCTTTAAATTTATAACTATAATTGCAAACCATTTCACTAACCTTTTCACTAATTTTCATTGATTGCACTTTAATGACACGTACTTACTTCACAAGGTTCAATTGAATACTAAATATTTAATAAATAGAAATTATATTAGGAACAGAAAAATGTGACAGATAAAGACAGGTCATTATTATATTGTTTACATAGCATCTGGATCTGGTTCCGAATCCACATTGATGTGGAATACGTAACAAACATCTGTTTGGAATAGAGTACCTACATATTTAATTTGGAGAAAAGAAATAAATACGATATTCTAAGAAATGATTGTGTGCTTTTAAAATTAAATTAAAAACTATACATTTTAAATAATAATTAACGGCAAGCATTTTTAGACCACGGAGACGCTTGCGTTTTTATAGCTGAGACAGGAACGCCGCGACCAGGTCGCACACATTTTGGTCACGGTCACGTTTGCGTTTTGATAGCCGGGATCAGGTGACAAAGAGGATTGCTGGCATTTTATTTTATATCATTTTTTGTGTTCTGGACAAGTTTATAGTATGTATTCGAACAAACAAAACATAAAATAAATAAAGATTAGTAAAAAGTTTCACAGTATTTAATAAAATATAACCTGACAATATTGTTTCGACAGCTAAGCTGTCATTATCAAAGGTAATATAAATATAAACAACACGTTGCTAATTTATATTTATATTACGATTTATATTACCTTTGATAATGACAGCTTAGCTGTCGAAACAATATTGACAGGTTATAATTTAATACAAACTGTGAAACTTTTTATTAATCTCTATTTATTTCACGATTATGGAGTTCCACAAAATAAGGCTGGAAACAATAAACAAAACAAAACGTAGCTTATTGAGACCTAAACACCTAGCATGGTTTACTACATAAGAAACAATAGAGTGCGATTAAATGTCACGGGCGTTTTCAAGGCAGATCGCTGTCACTGGTCGCAAGTAATGGCTATCTGCTTTAGAACACATTATTGGGGTCTGTTGAGCTACAACCCCCACAAAAACTAAACCAAAACTAAACTGTATCAGAATTAAGTGTAATTTATGTGTAGGTTCAAAAATTAATGTGTAATATATAGAGTCCTGTAGATTTAAAAAAAGGTCGTGGGGGTTCTGAGTCCCCGGTGAGCCACAACCCACTTACCCCACCTTAACCCCACCCACTTAAAAACACGTTATTAATATCTGTAAATTATGTGTAATTTATGAGTAGCTACCAAAATTTTCGTGCAGTAACCATTTCCTAAGAAAACTACCCCCTTATACAGATGAAGATACACGAGTAATCAGAATATAAAACTGTCCCTTTATAAAGCAAAATTTATCGCAATATATGTGCAATGAAATGCATAACTAGCGATTTCTGGAAAGTAATCCTTACATTCAGAAACCCACCCTCCATAATCTGATATGGGTAAAACTAGAAATCACTAGAAAATATAATAACTAAGCAAATCGAGTTCCTTTATGAAGCAAAATGCATCTTGACGAAAAAACCGAAAAATTCTATTCCCTTGTACAGTAAACAGCACTGTAAATTATGTGTAATTCATAGGATAAGTCACTAATTCTTGTGTAACAACCCTTACTTCAGAAACCCACTCTCACCCAAGAAACACATAGTGATCTATAGACCATCTATCTACCATCTACCTCATCTAAATTCCATCTACATCTACTATCGTACATCTAATAGATGTAGTTTAGACACAGTAATTTATTCTGTCTATAACGCTATATCTTTTAGACATGTAATAGACATTATCTATAATTTTAAAAAAGGTATTATTATGCTTTAAATTAACCTGATAAAAGTTTAGCCTCTTGCTTAAAAATATTTTGTTAGGGAAAATAATGTTAATTTTCAATAAAAAAAATTTTGTTTAATGTTATCTGAAATGCGTCTAATTGATGTAACTTTTTGACCGAAAACACATGCTAAAATATATACCATCTATTTACAATCTAACTTAGATGAAACGGAACTGAGTCTATTGTCTTACATTTAATAGATGTAGTTTAAACATACTATTTAATTGTGTCTATAAGGCTATATATTTTAGACATGTATTAGACATTATCTAAAATTTTTAAAAATGTTTTATTATGCTTAAAAATAACCTGGTAAAAAGTTTACCTGCATGCTGATAAATAGTTTGTTAGGGATAATAATGTTCATTTTTCATAAAAAAATTTTTTTAAGGTTATCTGAAATGCGTCTAATTGATGTAACTTTTTGACCGAAAACACATGCTAAAATATATACCATCTATTTACAATCTAATTTAGATGAATCCGAACTGAGTCTATTGTCTTACATTTAATAGATGTAGTTTAAACATGCTACTTTATTGGTCTATAAAGCTATATATTTTAAACATGTATTAGACATTATCTAGAATTTTCAAAAATTTGTTAATTATGCTTAAAATTAACCTGATAAAAAGTCTACCCTTGCTTAAAAATGGTTCCATAAATAATGATAATCTTTATTTTTCAATTTTATTTTTTTATTGTTATCTAAAGTAAGAATTTTGACACTCCAATCGCCTCCAGTAAAAATAACAGAAATAATATTTCTGTGAGCGGAAGTCTTTTCAAACTTTAATTATCATACATGCACCAAACATTTTCAATTAACCTTGCCTGAGGGACGTTTGGAGATTAGTATTTTTCCTGGAAAAGATCAGGGTTTTCCGACCCCGGCTCCTCGGCATTTGCCTATCGGTACCTGTTTGTATTTTTACTTGTATTCATATTGAAATAACAATAACATTCTAATAATAAACATAATCAGAAAGGACATCTCCTTTCTCAATAAACCCCCAATATTGCAACCCTGCACCCACGTGATGGCCATGCGGCCTGTTCGTGAACTTTGGATGTTGGCAGGGGGCAGTTATTGTTGAATTACCGTTATTGTTCGGTACTCAGTTCGTTTGTAGAACTACCAGAAGAAGTATCTCTGCTGCTTTGGGTATCTAGTTTTTGCATTTATAATATAACAGCAAAAAGTTATTGTTCTAAACTTGCTTGTATATTTGAGATTGTAAAAAATTCTTATTTTATACTCTAATAAGAAATATTTAATTTACAGAAAAACAGACTGGCTATAATAGGAGGTGGAACCGTGAGACGACACCCCAACGACACCAAAAAAATCAAACATAATTTGCTGTATTTTATAAGTATTGAGTACTGTTAAGATTCCATTTGACTTTTTTAATAAAAATTATACAGATTATTGTACGTATTATCTTTAACATGATGTCTGATATACCGTCTATGCAAATGCAAAGAACAATGGTAAAAAGCTCTTGATTTTGGTAATAGAGAGGTCAACGCACAAATTATACATCATTTTGTTTGTCTTGATGTGAGGATTCTAATGGTATCAAAATCAAGGACAGACTCCCGAGGGAACAAAAGTTATTAACACATTTGTAGGTTTACACGAAAAGGAACCTCACGGAAGTAATCCATAGGACTTATTTTTCCATCACATCTTTTAAATGGTGCAATATCAAGTATCAAATGTATTAAATTAATTAAAATAATATGCTGATTCTAGTAAAATAAAAGTTTACAAATTGTTTATTTTACCAGAATCAGCATAATGAGCCATATGAATAAAATGTAGCAAATACTTTTGTGCTTTTACTACTGTTAATAAAAGATAACAGATATGATTTTTAATTAATAAGAATAAGAAAGATGCATAGTAAAAGCATTTATGTGCTATATTTTATACACATGACGTATTATTTTGATTTACTGGATATCGGCCATTTAAAAGATGTGATGGGTAAAGGAATCCTATGGCTTACTTCCGTAAGGTCCCTTTTTGTGTAAACCCACAAACGTTTTAATAGCTTCCGTTCCCTCGGGAGCCTGTTCTTGATTTTGGTACCATTAGAATCCACACATCAAGACGAACAAAATGATGTATAATTTGTCCGTTGGCCTCTCCGCTACCAAAATCAGCAGATTTTTACCATTGTTCTTTGTAGTCTATTAGAACATCTAAAAAAACTATAAGTTAGACGTCGGATATTCCGTCTACGCAAATGCAAATTTGTAGTCTATTAGAACATCTAAAAATAGTATAAGTTAGACGTCGGATATTCCATCTACGCAAATGCAAATTTGTAGTCTATTAGAACATCAAAAAATAGTATAACTTAGACGTCAGATATTACGTCTACGCAAATGCAAATTTGTAGTCTATTACAATATCTAAAAGTAGTATAGCTTAGACATCAGATATAGGTCCTAAGCAGCTGCAGATTTGCAGTCTTATTAGAACATCTAAAAATAGTATAACTTAGACGTCGTATATACAATCTAAGTTGCGGACATTTAGTGGTCTACAATGCATCTAGAAAATACAGTCGATAGACATATATGCTAGATGTTAAGTAAATGTTTATTAGATGACACTGTGTTCCTTGGGCAGTACTAAAATGTCGGAATTATCATAATAAAAAACTGAAAAACTCTATACCTTTATACAGCAAAAGTTAGGTTAAGTTGCTTTTTTCGTGTTGTGGCTCGCCGGTGAGCTACAACCCCCACGATGCTTGTTTAAAAAACTACCTTATTCTTTTTCGTAGAAGGTTTTGGTGGCTACACATAATTCACAGATAATTCCTGTATCACTTTTTTTGATACTGCGTTTTTAAGTGGTTGGACGGTTCACGGGTCGGGTCGGTCGGGTCGACGGACCCCAGAAAGTTTGCATTTGCAGCCCGTAGTTGTTTGAGGCGTGAGCTAAGCGAGGAGTGAGGGCAGCAGACAACTAAGGGCTAAACATGCTTTTCTATCCGACTGACATACAAAGGTTTTTCCGCTGTTTGAGTGGTACTGTCCAGTCCAGACTTCTGGAGCACGTGATTATGTGCAGTAACCCAAGATGCGTGTGGTCTAGTGTCGTATGTCATGTGCGTGTTTTGCTTTTGCAATTTTAAACAATAATAATAAAATAATTCAATGTCTATTTATTAATTAACAAAATACTACGCAATATTAAAGCAACAAAAAGACTAAACTAATAGCTAATAATAATAAACTTGTAATTATTGAAAAATTCATAGATATAATATCTATTTAGTAGCAATGTAGAGGTTATGAATTTGACTTAAGAGGACAGAAAAAACTTTAACATAAGAGGGCAGAAAAGAAGCCCTAAATGTCATCAAAACAGGACATTTAGAAAGCACTTTCTATTCAGATAGGCGAAAAAAATATATTAGAAACATGATGCCTGTCGGAAACATGCAATACAAAAACAAATCCTCTCAATAAAAGAAAGAAATTAATTCTAGGATTCTTTTGTAGTGGATCAATAACTTACTAGACATGAACATATAGTAAAATCTTATAAAGATAGGATAAAAGCTGGCATACGGGTATAAAAACATACAAATCAACGAATAGGAGAACAACATTTCAAAATTAATAAATCATGTTTAGACTTTTCTTCCGATCATACACTACTTTTATTAACTATGTAGTACTTACAAATAGTAGAAAAAACAGTACAGCCTATTTATGAAGAGAAACAGATTGGAATCAGTTTAGGGAAAACTCGAAAAATAAATAAACTTACATGTACCATTAAAACAAACCAAGATATAGAAAGTGTAATAGAAACATTAAAAATGTCTAGTCAAGAGACAGACTGGTATGCGACGCCCACTGAAGAACACAGAGAGCAAATAAACGAAGAATTGCAAATTGTAGTGAAAGAGAAAATCACAGAAGTGGGAAAATGGGGAAACGGGTTACAGATATACAGGGCAACAGAAACTGACAAAAATCTTTAACAAAACAGAAAAAAGAAGTTAAAAAGCTATTATTAAATTTTCAAAACCAATCTATACAATAGTATCTTGAAATTTAAGTTACTAGGAAAGCTACAAGTCATTTATTAACTGTGGAAGGCAACGAACACAGGACCACCTATAGGAGTTAAATCTGGAGAATGAATCAGGAACAATAAGAAAAATCTGTGACTTCTGAAATCTGGAAAGTAGCAAAAATTAATTAAAAATCGCGCTCATACCCAAAAAAGTGTAATAATAAAGACTAATTAGCTTATCCCCAATATTACCCAGAGTATTTGAAAAACTTTTTATAAAACGAGTAACACCTATTAATTCTAGAACAAGAAACTTATACCAAATCGTCAATTTAGATACTTAAATAAGCATGGCACTGATAAGTAAATTCATAGAGCACTAGAACAAATTAGTCCAGTTCTAGATGAGATACTACACTGTTTCGCCTCATTCATAGATATATGTAAGTCGAATGTAATTTGGCATGGTTCGACATTTGGAATTATTCTATGAACCAAAAGACAACTTACCAAATCACGACTATGAATTATTGAAGTCCTATATAACAAAAAGATATTCTCTAATCAAACAAAAAGAAGAATACACTACGCGAAGCCTATCAAGTATGGTGTGCCACAAGGAAGCGTGATAGGACGGTTGCTTTATCTGGTGTATAATGCTCATCTACAACCCATACAAAAATGTAATTATATTAAACAGTAATCGCATCGCAACACCTACAAAAAAGAACTTGAATAAAAGTCAAACTTAGTTCAAACGATGGAGAATAAAAGCAAACGAAACAAAATTAACATTTACTCACATCAAGAAAAGGAACTTGTTCTATGGTAACACTAAATGGTATACAGGTTATGGCCGTATAGCTAATAGAAACTCAAGAAGCTTTTATGTTTTGAAATGTTGAAGCACATGTACCTCACTAGAAAGAACAACTTGATAAGTTGCCTAAACTTTATTTACATGGTTACATTTACATACACTGGTTAATTAGTAGACAGTCATCATTTCCAATGGTAAATACATTATTAGTATACGAGACCATCATCAAGTCAGCGTAGGGTATATGGTACAGAGTTCTGAAGAATTACTAACAATCTAATGTATATGTAAATATTATAAATACTGCAGAGACCTAACACCACTTGGTATATTTCAAACCATGGTAATCACAGATACCTACAAATAGCATTCACCCAAGAAGAAATCACACAGTATAGATACAAAAACTAAGTGAGCGTCCAAAAGTATTAGCCAACAACTTTTACAAAGATTTTAGCTATTGTGACTTTTAACCATGTAGTCCTGCAAAGACAAACAACTTACTTAGTGTTCATATTTAATTGGAACAGATTGCAAAGATTTTGCTAATTTTAATTTAATGGAAAAATTGACTGAAAACCTACCGCAAGCCCAATAGAACCGAATCAATTTATCAACTCATCAAGGAACGCAGAAATGATTTTCAACTTTTAAAGTTCTAGTTGAGGCCACTGACAACTCTGAAGAAATCATATCAAAAATAGGAAAGGAATAAAAGTGATGAGATTTAGAAGAGACTCTTCTAGTTTCATACAAGGTAGGAAGAGTAGGCGAGAGTTACTTCCAGTCGTATTTGTCTGAAGATTAATACTAGAGTTTTATTTCTTGTGTAATCGTTTACAATTTATTGGTTTTGTGAATTATTGATGAACATACTTTATTTTTGCTAAGTAAATGAAACAAAGATTCAGTGGCGCCCAAGAAAATCTTTTTATTAAACAAACGTTTACGTCTGCTTTATTATTTTCCCACTTGAACAATCATTTGACCCAATTGATCAACTTTATAAGTGCTTTATCGACCAAATTCGTCGTACCTACTCCTTTAGTTCTAATTACATTGCCTATAAACTTTACAACTAGTTTAATTTGAAAAACGATACACTAACAGAGAATAAACGATAACTTTGTAACTATAATCTAATGAACGGTAGTCCTCCTAACTACGTACGGGAGCTTTTACTCCTATTAATTTTGCTATTCGCTGGCCATAAGCTCAACTATTAAAATGAAATTCTAATCATCACCGAGATATCGATGATATTCCATCTTTAGGTAATAAGGAGGTATCTACCTCCTTTACTAACTTCTACACCATGTGCCTAAAATACTGAAAACAATGCATTTAATTTAAAACGGAAAATACGCCCACTTTTTTCCATTTAATTTTCTATTCTGAGTAATAAAATAACAATTGCCACCCTTTATAACTAACCGCAAATTTAACCTCCTAACAAAACTTTTAGTAACAAACAAATCCCTAAACAACTTAAAAGGGCACGGAAATCCACAAAATGCGCCTAAATTTATCACGCTAGTGGCCCCTTTTCCTCTCGGCGACTTCCCCGTGCCAGCACAGATTTACAACCATTATTTAGCATTTACCATTTCCTTCTTTTTTTGCAATCCGCGCCTCCCATATGTGCGTGAGTTCGCGGCCATTTTTTCACCGTGTTTATCAATATTTTTGACTTACACCTCCCAAAATCCTCATAAATCCGTGTCGGCGGACTACTATCTCATATTCGCATGATAGATTGAAACTTTACAGACTTAGCGTGAGGGTATTCGTAATGTGGGGGTAAGCTGGGAAATGATATAACCCCGGCTAACGCCTATGTCTGCGGTCTTGTGTTTCTGAGACGGTCGATATTTGATCAGCCTGCGGGATGCTCGATCTTTGTGAGGTTATCCACCATCCTCTACACATCCCCCTACTCGCTCTTGTCCACCCACACAACCCCTTAGATCATTTCAGCTCGGGCCTCATCTATTTACATCTTAGAACTTCACACAGATCTATATATCGCGCCCCTCTTCCTTTAACGCGCTCTCTTTCTTTCTTCTCTTTAATACATCGTTCGCAAATATTGGGCTGTGCGTGGACAAACAACGCTTTTATCTTGTTAATTTAAGAAAGTAGCCAATGGATGTTTCCAAACTAAAGGGTTTATGTTTTTAGTCTTCCTTAAATGAATCAATAAGGGAATTTATACTATAGCATGTATTTTTATTTACAAAAAGAAAAACAAACCTCGATCAGGGAAAATTCTTGATACATTTACTTACACATTTAAGGACCTCTGCTTGTTTTAATGCACGTCATCGTGATAGACTTACCTGAAACAAAAAAAAATGCAAACAATTAATTATATCTAACCTTTATGTGTAATAAAAAGTGTTGGAAGAAAATTTAAAAAGTTTTACCCTGCATGACGTTATAAAAATTCCACAATTAATCCCCCGAGAAAAATTTTATAATAAAACTTGTTATAACGTTACTCAACTGCTGTTATTCACTAGATGCAGAAAAGCTATGATATGACTAAAAAATGACAAAATTATATTATAGAATGTTGTAAAATGGCGTTTTTACACTTTGTGTAACATTCCAAACTCAATTTGGACTTTATTATTTGTAGTACAAATTTCATTTGCAGTAAAAATCATAAGTCTGTAAATAAAGTAAGGTATAATATTCATATTTCTTGTATTATCACTGGTTGGAACAAAAGCTCGGACACGTCAATTTTATTTTTTTCTACAGCTGTCAAAAATAATGACATTTTTTCATTCATATACGTATGCAGATGCCAAATTAGTTTTGTTGACTTGACAACGTCCACGAAATATTTTTCGCTTTAGAGCGAAAAATATTTCGTTTATTTATGCGACTTAATGCATATTTGAGCAATGTCGTTTCCGTAGCAACAGCAAACTGTTCACTTTGCGCTAAAATAAAAATTTTCTTGTATTATTTTTTATGATTTTTTTTCTACTTTTGCGGTTATTTCAATAACGCTGTATAAAGAACGTTGTGTGCAATTCGTGCTCGAAATGACTTTAGTGGTCTCGAATTAGATTTTGACTCAGCTACGTCTCGTCAAAGGACATTCATCCGTGACCACCAAAGTAGCATTTCGCGCACTAAATACACAAATAACTATTTCCTACAGATTTTATGTACGTCTGGTGGGAGCGAGCTTACTATCCCACTGGCTCTCCAGGCTAGTACCAGAGCTGTAAACGAGCTAATAAACCCATCGGTGCCTTCTCGAAGGCCTTTTCCAGCTTCGGGCTTTTTCTCAACTTTTAAAGTTGGGGACCACTGCCCGATCGAATCCAACCTCAATTGTGGCCGGACTTGGTTTTATGGTTTTGTCACTCCGATCTCCCAGTTAGATATATGCCTGGTGTGCCCTTGACAGAGCTTCTTTTATAGTCTACACGTTCTAGACTCCCGGTATGTACCCGTTAGGGCGAAATTGTCTTGAGCGTGACAGGCTCTCATTATTCGCTTCAACGCCCCTTAAGCGTAGTAGCTCTAGAACTCTATCAGAATCATACTGACTTGGATTGAAGTTTCCAAGTTAAAGTGATGATCCGAGCAGCATTGAAGAAGCCAAATACCTGGTGGCATTCAGTTTCCCATTGGCTGGAATTTCCCCGTTTCAAACGGTATAAACCGTATATTTGGTTAATCAGCGGATGTCCTTACGGATTGCACCATGAAATAACTTCCACCTTTCAGGTAAGAATCCAATTCACCCATACCAGTACTCATGTCTGTAAAGCTTCCTCCACAACGTTGATGAGTAACCGTCAAGAACACTTACGTGAATCTCTACCACAGATTCATCCTAGCATGATCACCGTTGCTCGCATTCCTGGTATGGGATGTGACGTAGACAGTTCTATGGAAAGCTGAAGGGTGTGTGATTTAGTTTTTATAACTAGATAAGTAAAATAACACAATATAAAAGCACGTATTCTATGAGAGGTTATGATTTCTTAGTAATTTGAGAATCCGCTACCGGACAGCAGTATAATATTTCTAAAGAGATATCGATAATACTCAACCTGAATGTTTTGTATCTGGAACTACAAAGCGAACGGCAGGCTGAAACGGAACGGAACAGCTCGTGATAGAGTCCGTCTATACATATATACTATGGAAACAGTCTGGATATGCAGCTGCCAAAGATTAGGTTAGGACAACTATAAAGATCTTTCTTGGTACAATGCAGTCCTACAAAAATTAATCGCCTTTGATCACATGTTCTTTCTTCATTAAATTGCTCAAGCTTGTCAAGCTAGGTGATCTAATCATTTACTTGTGATATCATATACATTCAATTTGTAATCTTGTGTTAAATAAAACTTCAACTACATGACTTTCCCTTGTCCGATTACATTGTTATATACATCAGCGCTTATAAACTCTCTGATAAATTCGTTTTAATGTTTTGCGCTCAGATGACCTTGCACTTAGATATCTCGCGCTCAAATGTCTTTGGTTTAAATTTCATAACGCCCACCAGGCTGTTAGTGTAACGTATATACACATATAAACATCACTCCCACCCCCCTGGGCGGTGGGGCGGGAGTAAGTTGTGAAAACTTAAATGGGAAAACCAATTTGTTATTGTACTCCATAAAAAACTGTTCTCAAATTGCAAATTTCGCTTCCCACCCCTGACCCCCCTAGGAGGTGGAAAAGACTGAAAATTGCACATGTCCGCAGAAAAACGATCTTTTTTTACTTTTTTTCCTCCAAAATTTTTTTTGTGATTTACAAATTGTCCGCCATCCCCCGCCCCCGCCCCGTTGGGGTGGAAATTTTGGAGGAAAAAAAGATCGTTTTTCTGCGGACATGTGCAATTTTCTCTCTTTCCACCCCCGAGAGGGGTCGGGGGTAGGGGGGCGAAATTTGCAATTTCAGAACAGTTTTTTATGGAGCATGCAAAAGTGCAATAAAAAATAGGTGTTTCCATTTAAGTTTTCACAACTTACTCCCGCCCCACCCCCCAGGGGGTTGGGGGTGATGTTTGCATATCATGACTGAATAGCTTTCAAAAAATAAAGGAACACCTGTTTTTTCTTATTGTAATCGGATGCGTCGTTCACGAGAAATTCAAGCGTTTCCACACTTTTTGGACACCCGGTATAATGACTGTAGGAAACAAAGATTTACTGTTTTGTATTGATCTTGCATGGGAAAACTTTTACCAAATGAGCAAAGCGTATTTGGAGGGCGAATAAACACATCCAAGGCTAGTCTACTGACGATTTGTGAATGGGCTCCGCATATAATTTCAGTGAGTCTAGTAGACACCTTCTGTTTTGTTTATTGGCAATGTGCTTTGTAAGTTAGTGATCAGTCCAAAGTGATACCTAAATATCTTGAGATATTACATTTGAAGTTTAATACCATTTTACAGTGAATCTTCTAAGCGCCTTCTTGTTCCTCAGATAAAATGCAGATACCAGTGTTTTCGAAGGAGTAGACTTTAGATAGTTGTTTTTTTAATATGGGTTGAACTCCATGACGGCAGCGTTGATTAGGTTTTCTATGATCTCATAAGTCTGGTTTTGAGGCAAAATATCCACACGCATATATCCAGCTCTTGGTATTAGTGGGTGATCATTGGTAATAATTGGTACATACATAAAATAATGAGAAAAGGTGAAAATGCGCTGCCCTAGAGTAGGCCATCTCTAGGACTCATTCAAAAACTTTAGAATGTAATGTTCAAAGAGTACCACGAAATAAAAGAATTGATATGCTCTTTCATATAGACAAATAGGTACATGCTGAACGCTGCGCTGCAAATACTGAAGAGTACGCAGTCACAGACGGGAACGATCGCCACATATATTAAAATCTTTTGCCAAGATCTCAACTCTGTAGCAGTTATGTGTGTAGAAGTCTCGAAAGACTGTTATCGTGACATTTTGATGCGAAGAGATAATTTTGCTTAGGAGGAATCTCCATTTTGAATTCGCTTTAGGGCATTCTAATTACCTATAGTGAGCTTTTGGATTCCAAGAAATGTCTCTGCTGATGATGAAATTAATTGTCATAACCTCTATTTGAAACTGATGCTTGATGGACCACATTTCATTTATAAATTTGAACGTTAGTTGGTTTCTCTGGCTATAGATATGCGGTCATAGATATGCGCAGTAGTTATTTTTCCATTTATTTCCCCAGTTCGAGCGTTGCACGCTACAACGATTTGTTTGTAAACACTCCATGATAACTGTAACTGTAAATACTACCCTGATACACTATCAACTAATACTAATCAGTTCTATTGACACTTGACTTAGTGGAGACGATACCCGTCACCATGATTCTTATGTAGAGTTTATGACGTTACTGCCACGCTATTCCGAATTCGTCAAATTCTTTTCTAGATCTAGATAAAGTTGTTTCGACTCTGGAATTAAACAAATGGTAGTGTATAACCTCAAACGGTAAAAGAGTTAGAAATTAAATAAAAAGCTTAATAATAATAGCTATTTCTATGTCCCTAGCGTTGCTACAGCTGTGTCCTGGGACAGTAATTTATCGTCAAAAGCAAAGGGTTAATTAGTAGTTGTAAGTTTGAGAGCATTGCTGAATGCCACCGGTTAAATAATTTTCATAAGATTCAGCAGTGCTACTGGGGATTGTTTTTAGCGGATGTAGAAAAGGATGCTTATATTAGTAGGGTAAGTAATAAGGAAACAGTAGTAGAAAATATAATTAAAAAGAAACATACCAACTGCTGTTATGAAAACTGTTAACAAACGACAAACTTATAAGCGAATAACCGCTTTATAACATTTTATTGTTACTCTTGTCTTCTTATCCAACTAATCTTACATAAATATGCAAAACAATCGTATAGCAGTATACATACATTTAAAACATTTTATGGTTATATAATTCTATTTGTATATAGTCGACTTCTGGCGAGTTAGAAGGTTTTCTTTCTTATGCCTTCTTCTTGTTAAGATTTATAAATTATTGCTTAAGCTGAGGCATTATTTAACGAGTTACAGTTAGCAAAAATATCCCATCGGCTACACTTATTTCGTTTACATCTATAATTACCTAAATTCCCCCATGTGTTACTTTTTACTAGCAATTTTCATTGATTTGGTTGTTGTAACAATTTATACAGGGTGTCAGTTAGGAGTTAGAACGCATTAATTTTAAGGGGTGATAGAAGACATCAACAGGAACAAAAAAAAGTCTGAATAAATTATTTTCTATGTTAATTAGCTTTCGAGTAATTTAGAAAAAACCATTGCCATATCTGGCAACCTTGCTTAAGTATAATCGCAGCTGGGTCTTGACCTTGTTTTAGAAAATCAAACAAACAAACTGATGATGACAGCCGTTGTTTAATATATATTATGTAAGGAGATCAAGCGATACTTGAAATCCGAAAAGATGTATTATAACGCCGAGGAGCCAGCCGAGGCGTTATAACATCTTCGAGGATTTAAAGAAGCTTGATCTCCGTATTGCATAAGTTGTTTTATTTTATTTCGTATTTCAATTCTAATTTCTCCCTTTTAAAATTCATCCGAATTTATTGTATAATGAAGCAAGTTGCCTTGTCTGTGTCATTATACGCGTGACCAAGGAGATAAAAAGTAACATGTCACGTGTGGCTGTTATGCAACATCGAAAGATTTTTACGTTGCCAACAACAACGGAGATCAAGAACGTCTTGAACTCCGGTGTCATTGACAACGGAGATAAAGATATACCTTATTTTACTAATTGTAGTATATAAAAAATTGTTTGAAATACGAAATAAAATAAAAATAATAAACATCCGAAGCAGATTTTCGGGTGACTAATTCTACGAAAATTGTAATCGGCACTGTTCTTCCGTAAACAAACTTTGTACGTTGTACGTTAAAAACACGCTGATTCATAACAAACCAACTGTAAAAATACAACAATAATTGACCTATATTTTATATTTATTAATCTCCGGAATATTTTCAAAATTTCTTGGCGTATTTGTTTTTTTATTAAAAAATATTATCTTATGTAAAAAATTTGATTAAGGTACCTAATTACTATAAAATTAAAGATTTTTTAATGTAGCCAAAACAAGGTGTCAACAAAATCCCTTAACCTAATTACCTAATTTGAATTAGAAAAATCTTCTCTTTAAAAAATATTCTCTTATAAAATCATTAAAAACTGTTATTAGATAAATAGCAACTCGTGCGTTATTGACAAATTATTATTTCAAAGTTCAACCAAGTACAAACTCAGTATTATCTCACTCTAAAAGGGTATTATTTACACAGTTGTGATCAGGCATTAATTCAGCCAAATGCTCTTCATTAAATTACAAGGTTCTAAACAAAACGTGCTTTATGTGAATGTCAACAAACTTCCACATCAGCATTTTGTGAGGATGTGGAGCAGATTTTATTACAAACTTTACAGGGTTGTCACGTTTCTTAATTGAGTAAAATGAATTTTTAATTGTAAAAAGAATTCAATTTTACGCGGAAACGACATACGAAACGAAAAAATGTCATTACGGTTTGTAGTTGTGATAGATGAGATGCATCTGCCAACAAAGCACCATAATTAAAATACTATTATTAAAGCGGCAAAATGACGTTAAAGTTTCCAAATTTATTTTTTTTTTCTGAAAAAGTAGTACGTTATAGAACAAAGTTGTGTAATACTTTTTTGTTCCTTTTGATGTCTTCTATCCCCTTAAAATTAATGCGTTCTAACCCCTGACACGCTGTATTGAACTTTGATTGTAAAAGTACTTGTCTGAGTGGTTAAGAAACAGTAATCGTGAATTTCCAGCACGCAGAAAATTAATTCTTCGATACAACGTCATTAGTAACTGATTTACTGCATTATTAGTTTAATCAACAATTAATTTTGGAAAATGATTATCCTTCCATGTGACGGAATGGCAGAATCAGGCATTTTTTGAGTACCTACTTATTTACTCCAAACGCAAGTCTAATATTAATAAAATATTATATTTATTGTGATATTTTAAAAATAAAAACAGTGATGCATCACAAAATATGATATACTAGATAGTAATTAATAGATTCATTTACGATAGAACAAAGCACACAAAGTTTAGAATTTTTTTACTTTTGTACAAAACTTAATTCATGACTAGTAGGTTTTATTTAATATAACATATTAGTATTTAGGATGTTTCAGAGATCTTATACATCTGAAACAGCTTTGTGAGGATAGTTAAGTGTGTATGGCATGTATAAACGCACAAGGATATACAACAAAAGGTAATTTGTTATATCGTCGTGACTTAATTTACTGGACTGGACTTTAAATTGTCGACGATAGTTCAGCTAGGTTGATTAATTTATCAAGCGTCTCACATAGACCGAAATTTCAAAGAGACTTGACATTAATAAGTTTAAGTTGAAATTATTGAAACAAGTTCTTTATTCAACTGGATATTTTTTTGAATTATATTTTCGACGACTTACATATGCAGGCTCGTGCACTTGCACTATTTGTATTATAAAGTGTTTCAGCTCACAAGTGCATTGTTATTATTGACGTGTGTATATTGTGGCGAAGTTGGGACAAAACCATTTTTTTTAATAAAACGATCAAAGTATTATATAAATATATTGTTATCACAGAAATGATAATGATAAATAAATTTAATATTTATGTTTCTTTCGTAGGTTAAATTCTCATTAAATTAATGAAATATAAAGTAGATAGTTAGAATTTTTTTAAAGAAAGCATTCTGTTTCCTTAGTAAAAAATTCTAATATACCAATTCAGTATCTAAAAGTGCCCCCGCTATTGAGTTAATCAAGATTGTATTATCATGTTAACAATAACATAACCTCATTTCATTAGGTAAATATTGAATGTTTGTAATTTATTTTTATAATTGATTAAATGAACTTTAATTTTAATTCAAATTATTTATCAGTCAGGTGTTGAACTTACTGTACAAGGACCTGATATCAATTAACTATATAAATAACGTCTAATAATAGACAGGTAAGTAACAATAATTCTCCTTTTCTGATAATTTTGGATAATATTATTCTCACTTTACTTTGTTTCAGAACTAAAAACTAAAATGGAATAGTTGTATGGAAAAACCCCCGCCTCTTCTTACTCTTCAAAACCAACTGACTATACCTTGCCAATCGAGATAGGATCAAGCATTAAGATCAACCTGAAACTTCTTTTGCAAATGATTTCTCCAACCCCTATATAAGGAATATGATATTTAAAACAGTTTAATCCAACGAATAAAACCGTTTGTGGTAAATACTTCTATTTAATAAACTTTTCTTTACATTTACAGCATTATGAATATCTATATAAAGATATTTTTACGCTTTATAATCATTTAAATGTTATATTTATGAATTTTCTCGTTACATTTATATTCTTTCGTTTACAACTATTTTAAATCTTGATTTGTTTTTCTAACTCTCCCTGGGAGACGTTTATTGTCCAATTACCTTTCAAGACTATATCTTAACATTCAATTAATCGTCTTAAAATATAGTTGTATTTTCTCACCTTGATAATAATTGATACATTGATAATTCCCCTTTTAAAAAATGAACTCAACGTAGTAATTAACAAATAACTTTAACGTATGCTTTGTATTTCATAGCAGCTGCATATGAATAAAATTAGCCTGCCAAATTATAATTACAGTATGTATGTATTTTGCAGTGCTTGAATCCCGTAGTACGTACATATTACGACAGATGTGAAGTCAGCCGGGAGCGGCTTAAACAAGTTGCTACTATCTACGTACTGAACGTTTTAGGATCTATATGTATTGCATTGGAGTAACAGCTATAGATATTTAAGGTCACTGTATTGTACCGAGTAATTTGCAAGCTACAACAACCGCTTTCTAGGTAAAGTATCATGTGTGGGAAACCTCACGAAGAGCTGACTGGACTAACATTTACTTTCGTTATTTGCGTGTACGAATTAATTTCTGTGTGGGACTTACAACCAAATGTAGCAGTTTAAAAACTCCACTCTAAAAAATTACCGGTAAATTTACCCTGAAAAATGGAGGCAACTATGTTACCTCCATTTTTTGGGGTAAATTTACTTCAAAGTGTAATTTTCATAGGAAGTGGAAAATTTCAACATTAGGTTAAATTTGCATTGTAATGTTTCCTTTTTAAATAAATTCACAGATTAAAATTACAATCTCAATGTAATTTTACATTTTAACATTAAAACACCTGTGTAAAGTTATATGACAAAGTTAATATTTCATGGCAATAGTACTTTTCAGGGTTAAGATACAAATGTGAAAATACTTCTTGAATGTAACGATGACTTGCGAAAGTACTTGCAAATTCAATCGTTCCTCTGAATATTACTTACATAGGTAAATGAATTGTATGAAACAAAATAAAATCAAAGTAATTTTTATTGAACGTATGTACTTATATAAAATATAAGACATTAACAGAACTTCTTTTCAGGGGCTTTCGGAAATATTTGGTCTCTCAAAGACATTTAGATAAAGTTTCGATTCCACCTAGAAAATTAAAAAATTATAAATTATATAAACAATTATACACGAGTACCTTTCTCAATTACAGTTATGCTAGTTTATTTCGAATTCTTCAATTTTTGATTCATCCTAGAAAAACATTAAATTAAATATTTTTATTTTATTGGTTTATATTTGTAGTTTTAACATATAGGTACTTACCGATTATTATTTTTTAACTTCTACTATAAAATAAAATTCTTCCAATCTTGGGTCATACGTGTAAATATTTGCCTTTAATAAATCCGCACTACACTACAATGAAAAACAAAATATTAATGAGCAATGAACACTTCGTTCGATATCGATAGGGTACGCCTCGCCGATTGCGAAACGTATAACAAGAAATCATAAAAGAATGGTACACACCATTCCGACCATTCCCCAAAAGCCCTATTTGGACTGTTCATAATGGGTTCCTGAATTCTTTCACGAAACGAAGTTCACCACTCATCAACAAACAGGTGCAATCAGCGAAATAGCATCTCAACGGTTAAAAACATATTAAGGGTAAAATTACACTATTCTTGTTCAAGTTCATCTTATGTTTAATATTACACTAAAAATAAATCAAGTTATTAAGTAATAATACATTTTCCCAGGAAAAATTTTCTGAGTTATGTAAATTTACATTATGGATAGTGATTTTAACCAGTTAAATGTAGGAGAATTACTTATATTTGTGTAATTTTACACAATTAAAGAACATTTTACCACAAATAGTAAAACAACTATTAACGTATAGGTAAAGTTAAATTTTAGAGTAAAACTACTGCAAATAAGAGAGGAAAGTTAACTCTTTCCCAAGGTAAATTTTAACTCATTTTTTACAGTGTCGATAAGCTGCATTTATCTTAATTCAAGGTATCAGTATTTAGATCTTGACGTAACTGTATGTTTGATATGTATTATTTCATATAGATTCATATTAGCTGTTCATGCTGTTATTTTCATGATGGACATTACTATTGCTTTCCCTGAAACATACACCTAATGCTAGTTGTAAGAACTTCTAAAATAACCTAAGATTCTATAAACCTCACTTTATAATCGCGTTTTAATTAAATGTCTATTGAGTGTTACGCAATTACTCCGAGTATTATCTATAACGCACACAATATCATTTGTGAAAGTGATATCGTAAAAGTAGATACTTTTAACAAAAAGAAAACGCTTTTTTATATTTTTAGGATAAGTGGATTAGGAAGGGCCCGTTTAATAGGGTCTACAATTATGGTAATATCAACGTTAAAAGTTACTGTTCGAGTGGAATGAGATAAAGCGAAATGTCAAGAACTTGTTAAAAGATGAATCCAAGATTGCGCGTTTCCATAACCAAACAAAAGACCTAACCACCTTTTACGCACTTCCCCCAATAAAAGAACAATAGTCTAGGGGTTGTAAACTATCGAATTTTGTGACGAATAAGCAGAAATACAGGGATGGAGAGTAATTAAGTGTATTATCTATTGTCTAAGCGTATTGACAGAGAATGGTTTCCCTTAATTAGACCAAAGCTGACACAGGATAGCCTAAGCTCCACCGCCGGGGTGGCAATTAAGTTCGTTTGCACAGCACCCAAGGATCGATCGATCCACCGATCAGTGAACATGTTTGCCTTCCACTCTTTACCGTCGAAAATCCTTAGCGGTCCGTATAGTAATACAGTATACACACACCTAAACGTTACTTCACCGCATGTTTGCTAAGTACTACAGATATCCGTTTACACATTTGCGGTGGTCATTGGACAAACATCGAAATTTAATGCTTCACAATAGCATCTCGAATTGGGAAAAGTGGATGAAAAATTGAAAATTCTAGACGCAAAAATCACTTTGCCCACTTGAGAAGTAAAATGGAACAACTTTTCAAAGTAGCTTACGTGTGATTTGAAAGGTAATAAAAAAAGGTCGAAAAAGGAAAGATGAAGATATTAGGGCTTTTATTGGGGAGAAACGAAAAAAACATACAGAAACGAAACGTAGAAATAAATAAGAACCAATTCAAAATGGATGTTTACATTTTTGCGCGTTTACATAGTTTAATTCATTTGTAAATCATTTAAAGGGATAAAGAAGGTTAAAAGATCAACTAGACCTAACTACAGTTTTATATACTGAACTCCCCTACTAATGGATTTATCATTGGTCTCAGTTCTCAACAAGTAAGGATTTCAAAGAAATGTCTCATCGCATTCCTATCCTTGACCCTTGTCCATCTGGCTACATTCCTAATAAAGACCTATATTGTTGTTGCTATTGGGAGAATAAGGGAGTTTTGGAGAAAAGTTAATTTAAAAAGAGTCTAAGAATATTTTTTTCGTTTAAGTAGAAATTGAAACGTCCTGTTCCATTATTCCTCTGTTCCCATAAAGAGCTTTCAGAGAGGTAAATTATAAACAATATCTTATGTCCTTTTCATTTTCAACAACTTAACTATAAAATTCGTCCAGTCATTTCTGAAAAAGATAATCTGACACTTGTCGACACATTTTGAAGAGCAGCTTTAAGAGAAAGGCGACACATACATAAACCATACCAGCGCACACGTGCGGTTAGAAAAATGTTTCCAAACCAATTTTTCGGTTATGTTTATTTATAGAAGTTTTCTTCTCCTGATTCCGGGTGGATCTTTAAACCTTTTCGTTGCGTATGACTGTGTATGCTACAAAAAAGGCAACTTACAATCAGTATTTGTCAGTCAGGATTAAGAAGATTTTACTCATTTAGAAATTTATATAAAAGGAGATTATATAACGACACCAAAGAGCTTTATCGAACACAATGCAACTAGTGATTTGGATTCTGCTTACAATTTAATTTGTCTAGTCTGCGGGTAGTTGTTTCGGCGAAAATAAACGCTTTTCTGGCAGAGTTTTTCTAACAACGGAAAATTCTCCACGAACCAGCTCAAGCTGGATTAAAAATTTTACAATTAGCACGAATGTGAAATGGATCGGGATTAGTACAGAAAAACATTGGACTATATATAGATGCAAAAAATTCAAAATTACTAATCATTCAATTCGACAGATTTAGCTAGGATAGATTAGCAATTAGTTTAAATTACTCCGCATATTCAATACACATATGCCTTCATACACAAGAGAATCAATATAAACACTTCCAAATTGATCCAATTCCAATGCGTGGTGTTTAATTGGACAATGCCGATTATGTGCATTTTATGGAATATGTTTCATCCAGAAGTGTGATCCATTCTGAGTGATCGAAACTTCAGTTTTGTAATTTAAAAGCTATGACTGTATGGAATATCGATAAGTTTTAGTTCTGTAAACTGCTGGGAGTTTTCGAAAATTTAATATTTTGAAATTAAATTTCTGATGCAGCAAAATTTTCTCTTTCCCAACTTATACTTGAGGCCGCTTATGGTGCTGCAATCTACGTCACATCAGTATACAATAATGGTACGATTTCTTACCTTTTATGTAATGAAAACAGAATAGCTCCCCTTAAAACTATTACTATTCCTAGACTGGAGCTCTGCGCAGCTTTTCGTTTAGCTCAACTTATGGATAAAGTTAAAACAGCTTTAAACCTTGCAATTGCAAATATTTATTATTATTCTAATCCCTCTATAATAAGATATTGGATAAAAGCATCACTTCACCTTTGTCAGGGTTTCATAGCCAGGCGAATACCCCAAATTCAATCAGTTTCCAAGTCAGATAACGGCAGTAATCTTGTAAGTAGCAAAAATGATTTAGTATCATTAAAGAAAAAGCCACCAATGCAATATCAAGTAACCTTACTCAGGAAGGCATTTTATGGAAATTTATCTCTGCCTCAAATTTACATTTTGGATGATTATAGGCGACTAAGGTTAACTCTGTTATGTATCATTTGCGTAGAGTGTTAAGTACAGTCCCTCTAACATTTGAAAAATTTAAGGCATTAATAACTCAAGCAGAAGGAATTTATATTTTTTTATCTAATGATTCAAATGATCCTTCTATTATTACTCCTGCGCACTTCCTCATTGAAGCAACAATTACTGGTATTCCTGAGCATAGCGAACCTATTTATACCAGACAACAAACTGAAGCAGTTTGAACTTACCCCAAAAATGGTTCAAACTTTTTGGCATAGATGATCCAAAGACTACATAAGTCAGCTGTAGCTACGTGTCAAATCACTAGGAACGGCATGTTCGTTTTAATCAATAAAGATGCTCTGCCTCCTCTAAAATGGGCGTACAGGTCGTATTTTAAGTGTCTTTCCCAGTCTGATGGTGTAATACGTACAGCCTACATAAAAACCCTTAATGGAACTTATCAGCGACCAGCATCAAAATTATGTATACTTCCCATAAAAAAGTTCTAACGTTATTCAAATCTCCATGAACTTTCAATGGGGGCGGCTATTATTAAGAGTATGGAACAAAAGTTGTTGATGAATCCACCTCCACCACCTTTCTGAAGGTCATACTTTCAAATTAATTATACTATCTGGAAACATCTTTCACTACTTCGTTAAAGGTCAAGGCCATGTCTCCATTAATGAAAGAAAAAGAAGACGCAGTAAATGAGCTGATGCTCACAATATGAAATGTCAGTATCGGAAGCAATGGCATCTCTAAATAATTCCGCATTTCGAACATTTAGTTACCATATGGCAATACATGCAATTTACTATTAAAAATTTAAGAAAATACAGAGTATAAAAATATTACATAGCTTCGAACGTATTCGACTACATTGTCTGTCAAATCCATGAAATCATGCAAGGTGACGTCATACGATCTCAAAGAACAGGCATCTATTAGGTTTATGTCGGATGGGCTGTCTGCTGATGTTTTACAGTCGCATTCCGGGGTCGACACCTTTCCCTATTTGGACATTGAGTCATAGTCCGGTCAAAATAGACAATTCAATTTGCAATAATTCGCATAGAGCTGAAAATTGGTACAGGTCTTAGGTACACTATTACAAATAAAATTTTAAAAATCCCCACCGATCCTACGTCTGCTAAAAAATTTATTCAAGGTCAAATGTCTTTTGTGTGCATTTTCTTCGTAGACGGTAAGTGTTATTATAAAAATAGGCCAGACAAAAGCTGTATATCATGCAATTATCTACAAAAATTGTTCTTATACTTTTTTTCCTACGAATCACCATTCCTGAGATATCACCATTTGAAACATCGAAAATAATAATATGCACGTCTACGCCGCCTTGAAATACTTGAAAAATTCTGATTAACCTAATTGTGATCAAATTTGAAATCTAGAAATATAATTGTCTTTCTCCAACATCTGCTGCTGCTTATCAACACTTATATCGAGTATACTATCAAGTTCTAGTGTGGTTAGGCAATCAACTGGACCCAGAAGACTGGGGTTGGACATTAATAGATAATACTTTACTCCAGCCAATTCAGCTTCCAATTCAGAGCTAATTCAAACTTTACTAACCACCTGCCCGGAAAAACTTCTTAACACCATTGTTTGCAGTTGCAAAAATGGTTGTAGTGCAAATTGTGGCTGTAAAAAAAGTCGGATTATTTTGTTCACCAGTATGTACCAATTGTCAAGGCAAGTCTTGCTCCAATGTTGAATCAAATGCAACAGATGAGAATTTTATGATATCAATGAGGAGGCACCTGATGTTTCTATCTTAGAATAATTAATAGATATCCAGCAAAAAGAAGAAAGCGAAGAAGACATTACTGTTGAAGTAGCATTTGAAGATTATCAGTCAGACTAAAATTTTCCCGAAATCAACAATAATTCGTGCCACTTTAATCATTTCCAATAGTACCATTTTTTAGTTACCTTATAGAATAAATATATTTGAATATTACCTATTTAATAAAACTGAATCACAATAGATCGTGGAGTATGCCTACCAGGGAAACCACGTTAAAAAAATGCGCCAAGTACACTATCTCACAGGTGATGCGGAAATGTGTGCATATTATGTAGAATACGACTTCTTCAACTTTTAGAATCACGATATCTCAGGAATGGTGATTCGTAGGACAAAAAGTATAAGAACAATCTTTGTAGATAATTGCATGGTCTACAACTTTTGTCTGACTTATTTTTATAATAACACTTACCGTTTACGAAGAAAATGCAAAAGACCGATAGTTTTGATCTTTGACCTTGAATAAATTTTTTAGCAGACGTAGGATCGGTGGGGATTTTAAAAATTTTGTTTGTAATATTGTACCTAAGACTTGTACCAATTTTTAGCTCTATGAGAATTAATGTAAACTTACCACTATTTTTTCGTCTACTTTGACCGGACTATCAGCACATCTGACATGATTAATCCGAATTCTATTCGAAGTTGAAAAATTTCTGATCTAAGTTTCTTGCTGTTGGTAGCACACCTGTCTAGAGCGAAGTGTGTTTGTTTTAAGGTCGAAAATATTGTGTATGGAGAGTTGGAGCTTATTTATAATTTTTCAATATTCCTTAATCAGTGCTTTTTGTTTCAGAAGATGTGGAGGAAGACGGCTCAGTATGAGAAGACAATGTGTAGGGGTTGATTTTATTGTTCCAGATTAAAATTAACAGGAATTGTGCTGTTTAATTGGACGTCCATTTTTCTTACACAACTGTTAGCGTGTCATACCAGAACACAGTATTTAGCAGCAGAATAAACTAATCCTAGTACTGAAAAACGCAGGGAGGAAGCAGAAGATTCTCATGTAGATGTAATAATTTGTGGAGGATATCATTCCCGGTTCTAAGCTTTCCTACTGTTTATGAGACGTGTTTCTTCAAAGTAGAGATTCCTGTCCAGAGTTATTTCGGAATATTCTGGAGTCTTTTGGACATATCAAAAATAATATATACTGCGGAATTGCATTTCTGTTTGGCCCTTGCATGTTTGGGTCATAGATCCTAATGGCTATAAACCCGCTGATAATATTTAGTGTGGCTTGTCTTATGCAATCTTAGAATTACCTGCAATTTTGGACTTGCTAATTTAATAAAATCGCACTACAATTAGAAATACAGTGAAACCTGTAAATCTGACTACCTGTTTAAACTGACCCTCTGGTCATATTGACCACTTTTTCTCAGTCCCTGCAAAAATCCCATTACTTTAATGTAATTTATACTGTATAAACTAACCACTTGTCTTTTGTGACCATTGACCACATTTACCTCAAATATTTGTTTAAAAATGTTTGTGTAATGTGACCATTAGCCAAGGGATTACTTTACTTACAGTTATAACTAATCTTCTAAAAGTTTAAATAGGCATGTACATGTAAAGTGCATTCAAAGAATTTTTAAGAATGCATCTAATTCCTTAATAGTGACCAGTTGGGTTCAGGTATTTCCAAGTTTTAAGACTTTATTTCTGCTTCTGAGAAATTCATTACCTGCAAACTTCCACATTAGTAACCCTTGGATAGTTTTAAAATTGTTTTATAAAATCAGTCTTGTTTCATCTATCGATTGAAACCCTTGTGTTAATTAGTCCGATCAAGACGACTTCAACAAAGTTTACAAAGAACTAAATTTGAAAGAAAAACAAAAGGTGTTAGTTTTTAGAAAACCACAGTGGAAGAAAAACAGCGGAACATTTTACTATTCAGAACTGCCCTGGAATCCTAACAGAACTGTAGCATGCTAAAAATAATATTAATGAACTAATCTGTGCTAAACGTATGATCTTGAGACAATCTACGTTACATGATATTTAAATAAATATGTACCTATAAGTAGTATGTACATAACACATATCTATCGCAAGTAATAAGTAGGGTAAGTGCTCTGTTGAATAAATATATATTGTACATATACATTTTTTTAGCATTTACTATAAGCACAAAAACTCAAAATACCTACCTATGTAATGAATATCGCATGAAAATAAAAATTGTTGTCTATAAAAAATTCACAGTTTTACAAAGAGACCACCTGCTTAAATTGACCATTGTGAGTCAGTCCCAAAGGTGGTCACTTTAGGCAGTTTCTACTGTATAACCAGACTTTCCGTTTTATTTTAAATGACTGATGATTTCTGTTAATTTATCAAAATTTTCAGTAAGTTAGTTAGAGATTAACTAAATTACATTTGACATGCTCAATCCTTTTGCGGCTTCTAGAAAAACTTTTTTAGATAGTGCTTACGCGTGAAAGACGTGAACCAGTCAGAACCGTTGGTTTATAAATTTTGTTGTTAAATTATTTCATTTTATTTATAATCCACTACACTATATCCAACACTTTTTCCCGAAAGAGTATCGCCCACGAAATAATTTAAAATTAAATTATTCATTATTTATACTAATATAAATGTTCTCCAAGGTTGCATACATACTTCACACGTGTGACCTTTTAACACCCGCCATAACTTTCTGCTTAACTTGCATTTACAAAACGTATATAAACAGAGGTTTTGTTCCAAGAGAACCAGTTTCTTTTGGGAGCTCACCACCATCATTTTGGAACCTGGCCTCGGATAAGTAACTTTAATATTCTTTTACCTATATGGAATCTAGAGACTGCTATAGTTGATACATTTAGTGTTTACCTGATTTCCCTACTGTTTACTTACTTAGGAGGTCTAGAACCTGGCAAAGTCTATTTGGTGGTTACCTGACCGTCCTGATGCTTAGTATTAGTTTGTAATCATTTTATGTTCATTATATTGTTAAGTTGAACTTTGTGTTTTATTTTAACTCTACCCTCAACAACTTCCGCAGTCACGACAACCCCCAATTGTGACATCCGTATTTCTTCCGTTTTCCTCCCCTAAATCCGTTTTTCTTCATCACTAAGACAGGCAGCAATCCTCTCCTTATAAGAAGATAAGTATGATATCACACTTTCACCTCTTTTGCGGTCTCGTGCTGCCATGTCTGCATCTAGCACCTAATATGTAATTTTTGAGTCTTGTTTTCATCTTTCACAGCGTCTGTTTCTTATTAAAGGGCCTTTTCGCCATAAACCGAGCTGGCTTATTTAAGCATTAAGCTTACTTATGTTTTTAAATTTTCTTAATGTTATATTTCTAGGATGGCTATTAAAAATTAAGAAATTCATGTAGAAGCCCGGAGTTTGGTTTCCTTCCAAAATAATTTCCAATCCCATTTCCAACAGATCTAACACAACCTTTATGAAATAATAATTTTAGCGTCCTATATTTAGTTTAATAAGAATAATCAATTTGTAAAGAATCACCTAATCTTATTTGATACCTTTAATAATATTACTATAGTATAAACTTCCAAAAGGATCCTTGAGTAAGTAACAATTTTCTTCTTTTGAAATATGAAGTTGACTATTTACACATTCACTTTTGCTCTGATATTTTTAATCACTTTAACTACACTGAATTTCTCTGGCTGCTATGATATTGCTTTTAGATTTATTCTTCTTAAATTTTAGCTCAGCTCTGCCTTTATGTACCACCATGAAGATTTGGACGTCCCTTAACTTCTGAACCAAGTCCTTTTAACTGCTGGATTCAGTCAACCTTAGATTATTATTACCTGTGACTTTATATCGAAAATACCATATTCTCCCTCCTCAAAAAAATAAATTTGGACACACTTTTAAAACGTAAATTTCTTTTATATTATCATCCAATGTTTTGCGCATTTACAATGATTTTATTAATAGATAAATTATGGTATTTAACTTCTAAAGATTTTTAGCTTCTCTCAACAAATGTAAAAAAGGTCTTTCTTGTTATATTAATTTTTCGTTATTATTTTCTATTCTATTTTGCCGTCAAGGGACACTATTGTTAACTATCTACCGGGATAATCTCTTATCATCTTCGAAAGATTTGAAAGATAGATAATACTTGTTATCATCTACGATCAAGAACGTCAATATAGTGGTAAACTAGGATGCGACTGCTGATTGATAACTTCAGCACTTTCACTCAGTGAGTCATGGCCCAGTTAACTCGTGTAGTCTGCTCTTCCAACATACCTTACCGGGAAAACGCTTGGTGAGTAGTGAGTGCTATCAAGGAACTGATGAATTAAGTACCTTGGTTGCCGTAGATATTTTCTAGGATTTTATCTACTTAGTAAAAACAAACCGGCTAAACAAGTGAAATATTATGAAATCAACTGTTTCAATAAATTTAGGTATCCATAAGAGAACAGCACAAATAAATTCGTCAAGAGTAGCTAAGAATGTAATTAAACAATACATAATGCGACTAAGAAAATAACTACATATTGAATGAAAAACTGAAGTTCTTTTCCAATTCCCGTTCAGTTTTTAAACCTTTTTCCTGCAAAAAGAAACGGTCTTCGATAATTTACGATAGACGTCCGTCAATATTTGAAAAGTGACATTTATAGGATTGATTGGATATTCTCGATAATGTTTAGCACGCCCCAGTGTTGTAACATGGCAAAATTGATTTGATCTCAACCAATTCCGTTAACTCTAATGAATTTTAATTGCTATAGCACTCGTTAATTTCTGATGCGCCTGCAACGCTAATACAAAATTTATTTTTGTGTTTTCAGAATTCATTAGTAATTTACCTTGTCGAATAAATAACGCTCGAGGAAGAGTGAAATTAATTCAAATGTGGGATAATAAAAGGCTTCGACATTATCGTAGTTTGTTATCATATTCTAACTGGTAATTAATTAAGACAGGCTATACATCACATTATTTTCGTTTTCGGAATAAATCCAAGAAGTTACGATATAACGAACCCTCACATTTATCGTGATTTATTGGCTAACTAATCAACTTGGAAGTTAGAATTTACATGCCCAACTGTCAGTTAAGGTGTTATATAGACATCCGATTGCAGGTTGCGCGATATGCTTTACATTATGTAAATTATAGTCTCGATGGCACCCCCACAGTATGCTTTCATTATCTTCACACCCTTGCCGAAATGTAGTACAAGGCGATGATTTACAAACTCATTGTTTTTTCAAATTGCTGTGTTATCAATGTTATCAATTTTGCTCGGATTTCTGCAGTTAACTGTTCTTTTGTTAAACGCAACTTTTGCATTCATCAGCCCTACATCTAATACCATGCGAGATATATTTTTATTTTCCAATAACATTTGATTTCGTACATACATACAACTGTGATCTAAAATAGGTCACAATTTTATTTTAGTTTAACACATAATGACGTCAATGAAAAGAATAATGTTAAATAAAAAAAAAACATTTCTTTTCTTATGCATTGTCGATACTCAAGCTTTGTCTGGTATAACTAGAGGAAAAAATAGTTTAATCTAACAAAAGAACCTTTCAAAAACTATAATCTACCTTCAATATTAGTTAGACCATTCTCACAAGTTATCTTATCTCAAGAATGGACGCCCATAGCAATAAGAACAAGAACAGGAATGTAGCAATAGTAACCGCTGTAACCATAGCATATTGGAAAACGTAACAAAGTTTATTCAGAAACAACTGAAAAAGGATGAATCAAATAGACTTAAGACAGGTACGATAGGTTATATCTAGACTAGATGGGGATTATTGTAAAAAGTAAAATTTATTTCCCACGACTGGATGTCAAAGTGTAACAATTAAAATTAATGCTTCATATATAATAAATCGAATTAATGCTTCACAACTGTATAGAACACTTAAGTTGCGGCTATAATTAATTACTACAGCCGAAAATTCCTTTCGGGAATGGGAAAATTGAAAGGTTGCCTGATTCGAATAGAACTACGGTTGCCTATGATGCCTAATAAATCAGCTTAACAACAGTATTAACAATTCTGTAATTTATCGCTAAATTCTCTCAATATGAGAACACAATTTTCAAACGGTTGATTACGAGTTGAACAAGAAAACCTTCAAAACAACCATCGGTATCATATAAATATGCACATTAATAAAATATATTTAAATTCGGTTGGTGATAAAAATGTTGATAAAGATATGATTTCTCAAACATACATACTAGATGGAAAAATAATAAATTGTTTCGAAAGCCTTCAGAAGAAATTTATTAACATTGAATTCGTAGCCAATTCAGAACTAAATAAAATTAAAACAAAATTATTTAGCCCACTAGAAGTATTTTAAAAATTAAAGTAAAGTGTTAAAATGATGCCAAATAATAAAAATAAATGCCAATCATTTCATTTCAAACAAAATTTATTTAAAATTTATTTTGCAGTTAAAACACATTAACCTCTAATTTTATAAAAGCTTATGAAAGCTATTTAATTCAGGCAACATAATTTTATACAAGGTTCAAACAAGTTAAATACTATCACTTACTTTCTTTATTGTCAGACTTTTTATTGTTCAGCTAAAAGTAATAATAGTGTCCTCAAGTCTTAGATCTTATTGTACACAACTGTTGAAAAACCAGGTAAATAAAAGTTTCAAACGAGCCGATTTTAAGTTACCCAGGAGATGATCTCATCAACATGTTTGAGGTGAAACAAAACCCAGGTAAAGAACCTTTTGTAAATGAATTCTCGTCGGGTCGCAGATTCGGTCCCCAGCCGAGCTCGTAAGCTTCTTTAGAGCGAAGAAAAATAAAAACATGCCTTCTTCAAGGATAGGAAGTAAAACTGTAGGCCCCATGTCAATGCAATGTTTGGCTCGATAAAGATTCCTATTGAGGGTGGAATTCTCTCAGATTCGGTTAAATCCTAGTAGCCGAATGATCATAGTAATCGGTGCCATAAGGTACGAAAGATGTCCGGACACTTCGATGCCTCTCCCAAAAATAAGTCAATCAATCATCCAAACAACGCAATAGATCAAACTAAGTCATTACAAATAACGATACAACAATCACCAAAAAAACTTTTTACAGTTCATGTTCAAAATGAATGCTTGTGCGGCAGCCCGTAATTTAATTTAATATGGATTCAACTACCATATTGTTTTGGCAAAAAGTTCCGCGACGCTTGGGCCTAAAAGGAAAAGTATTTATAACGTAGGCGCTTCTGATAAAGATAACGTGATGACTTTAATCGCTGTTAATACAGAGATTATCTGAATGTTTTACGTGGAGTCCCCGTGTGAACATACCTCCACGTTCCTTCCAATCAGGAAGTAATTGAGATACGCTCAATCAGCGCGCGAATTGCATAGCAATTGCTCCCAGTCAGCTCACTGGTCAGAGCGAGGTTGCCTATCCACCCTCTACTAGCTATCCAGGCTAGTACCGGAGCGATCGACTTAACACGTGCTCACCCGCCGGTACCCTCCCGTCCTCTTTCATACGGGGTGAAGTATCTCGTGCAGCAATCGGACTCAGTTGTGGCGGGACTTGGTTTTTTAATGGTTTTGCCACCCCGATTTACCAATATATAGGCTTGGTGGGCCTTCGACAGAGCTTCGTTCTAGTCTACACGTTATAGAATGCCAGTGTGTACCCGTTAAGGTGAAGTTGTCTTGATAGTGAGAGGCGATGTATTCGCTTCAACTCTCCTTAAGTGTAATGGCTTTCAGAGCTTCTCCCAATCACTGTACCCGGCTGCAGTCCGGATCATAGGGTTGTCGGGATAGCTCCTAAGCACACTTACCTGGCGGCATGCAGTTTCCCATATACGCTGTTAATACAAAAGGTACTTTCATAATTTCTTTAGACAAGAATATCATTCCCAAGCCAAGTAGTGTTTTTATAGTTGGTGATTGGTCACCCTACTCACTTTTATCTCTAAATTTATGTAACTTATGCTATTCAAATGTAAGTATCTTAATTTGTTTACCACCAAACGTCTATTTCCTTTTGATGAGAACGTTCAAACGTCATAAAACATATATAAAAAAATTACTTGCAATTGCCAAAGAATAACGCTGATAACCATTGGGAAGAAGTTCTTGTTCCTTTGAAAATGGATCCTTTGATATTAGACGGTTTTTAAAAAAATGTATTTTACTAACTGCAGTTGCCAAAATGAAATACGTTATTTAAAATTATATAATCTAGGGTTACATGAGAAGGAAAGAATTAGCCCAAAAACATTTGCAGAATATTTTTACAAATTAAATAGGCTTTACAAATATACAGAATTTTCTGATTTCCCAGAATCACTAGTCCAACCAATAGAATATAAATATAATTGTGAAACAAATAACAAATAGAATAAAAATTACAGATGCTTAAAAAATGCAAAATAAAAAAATGACTTCGAATGGGAATTCCGGTCTGATTAAGTTAGTTAAGTTAGTTACTTTTTTTATAACCAAATTTCACTCAAAGTTCAGAATACAAATACATCATAGAAAAATTTACTTTGTCACTGGAAATAAATCGAAATGTACCACTAATTGTTTGGTTAGTGTTTATCCAGTTTCCCTCCAGTTTAGCCTAATTATATAATGTTTCTTCAAATCTCAGTGGTTTAGTTTGTTTTAAATATTGACGAACTTCCAGTTTTTATATCTCTGTGTCTGGATTTTCGGGTTTTCATATAATAAATAAAAGGAAAATATTCTATTCAAAGTCCTTTACAAATGAAAAATTAAATTAAAATAATATCTTTAAGAAAAAAGTGCTCATTCATGACACAAAAACAGTAGAAAAGATATATTACCTCTGAAACTAATACTAAGCTTATAGAAACACAGATTTCAAGATATTTTTCAGGTGAGATTAGTTATAACAAAATCGCTAGCACAATCAATAGAAAATAAACAGTTTGAGTTCAGATAGGAAACACTAAAATCGAGATGATTGCATGCTCGTCAGTATAAATTAAAATAAAAGATTATTGCGTGTTTCAAAATGAGGATCTAAATTAGAAGATTCGTTTTATGCTAACTTTATTTGTCAAGGGCAACAGAGGTCGTTACAGTCGTTAACTAATAATGTTAATAAAAATCGAAGATTTTTGCAATCAGACTCAAAAGGAAACAACTATAAGTGTGTCGTTCGTAGATTTTATTTTAAGTTTTAAAATAAATTTTCTCGAACTCATAAAAACTTAGTTGGGCAATTGCTGCTCTTGGATATCTAATTCATAAATTAATAAACACTGAAACTATTAAAAAGTAATGAATATTTATACTCAGCTTTCCAAGGTTTGTTTCTTTTCAAGTTCTTAATAAGAATCCTTTTAACCTCAGGTAGTTTTAAATGTCTTGATGAAAATTGCAAATCGTATTTCTTCCGGTTAGCTCGAATAGTTACGTTTAAATTCAGAGGAATTCTATTATTTCAAGCAAAAAACTTGTCACAAAACACACACAAACGTAAATTTTGTCAAGTGTGGAAATAGCTTTTTCACTTTATAAAATTACGTTTTTGGTAGGAAGCAGATGGGTCACTGAAATTTTCTTTAATTCTAGATTTTCGTTTTACTTGAAAACTTAATACGAGATTCGTTCAACAAGATCGATTTAAAAAGAAAATTAACTTTGTAGTAAAGTTAGGTTCCTACAACTACTATCAGAACTATCTCTTTGAACGACGGAAGAATTCTTAAAATCGTAACTCAATATTTTCTCTAATAAATTTTACACCCCGTCGAAATTTGATGAAAATTTAATAAAACGAGTACAACTTCCGTCGAACTTAATATATTCCAGTTTTTTATATACTTCTTCATTTTCTTCGAACTCAAGTTGCATTTATAATCGTCTTGGATATTGCACTTGGAAATTAACATTCATACCGGCCAGAATTGCTCGAGTTGTATTAGCTCACTTTTCAACACGTTCATTAACAAACTAATAAATGTGGTAATAATTTATAGGTAATTGAAAATATAAAAAGTTCTTACTTCTTTATTTCAAAGTAGTAATTAACGATATTTTAAATTAATTTTACGTTTCTTTTTAGAATAAAAGGTTGGAAAATACAAAGCTATGCGTGATGTAATAAAGCAATAACGAACAGTGAAAATATAAAGTGGATATTACAAGGAATGCTCTTTGAAGTCATAAGAGTTATTTAATTTCTGTTTATTTCTGTGTTATGTTCGCACAGCTGGAAATTGCATCAAAGGCATTTTTGTTTAAGGTGTTTTTAATAACGTGTTTAAATTTACTAGGGGATATCTGAACAAAATGTTTAATATTCAAATAAATAATTACACACCTACGCGCTTTAACATACAGTAAAGCATAACAATTAAATCTAAGTTAATTTAATTAACTAATGTTTTGGTCGTATATTGTTAAAGGAATAGTATAAACTAAACTAATAATATAGAACCGAACAACCGAATTAATGGAAAATATATTTACAAACATAGGGCACTAGTTTTTTTTAAGCTTGGTTAACTAGTCTCCCTTCATCGATCAGGGTAGTCTTAACTTTATGATAAAAATACGTTATGTAATATGGACATAAATAAAATAATTGCTACTGAAAGGTTTAATTAAAGTTTAAATGTTTTATTTATAAAATAGCAATCTTTAAAATTATTAACACTACAATATGTAACATGCTCATGTTTCTAATTTTTGAAAAAGGCAATTTAGTTTGTATAATTGATAAAATTCTAAATGCGGCCCTGCATATTATTGTATATTTTCTTGATTTAAAATTACAGTTGGTATTCTGTATAATTATGAGTCCTACTAAATATCAAAGATCACTTTCAAAAAATATTCCCAGACTAATAAAATTTGCTTCTAGAAAAATCTGCAGATTTCGTTTTAAAAAAGTACCGTCTTTGCAAGTGTTAATGTTTATTATTTCATGTACTGATGGACAATAAGAATTGTTCTTGTGGAATAGAATGTTCTAGAACAAAAATGTTTTCAATATTGTATTTATTTAGGGCTAGAATATAATATTCACTTTAACCAAAGTTTTCTTATGGTTAAAATGCATTGAACGTCGAGATTACAGCTTTAAAACACATTAAGTTGAAATATTCTCTAGTAAACAAAATACCGACAAACAGAATCTTCTAGAATAAAATCGTCTTGTCGGCCACCTGCAAATAATATTGGGCTCTCCTTAGTAATTAGATTTCAAGGGGAATCTCCGAAAGTTTTCGTTGGAAATGTTCTGGAACAATGTGACGTAATTATCCCTCATTGGCTTAGGAAAATCCCGCCATTCCTTTTACCGATTCATTTAAAAATTTGCCCTTCCCAAAAAAACACACGATCGCCGAAATATTGGCAATTTTGAAGAAGTCCGCAATAGACCATTATCGAAGAAGCTGGTGCCTCGAGGTTTCTCCGGGCGCTTCGCGCCCCGGAAATATAAAGAGGCTCGTTACAAAGAATGTACGCCCTTATTAATAAATATTTAGTTCGGAATTAGTGAATTTAAGAAAATATTCCGTACTATCGTTCATGCCTGAATTTAAGTTAGTATTATATCGTACCGATTCCGTTGTTAGGAAATTGATCCAAAATAAGAATTATTTCGTAAAGTTGTGTTAGTTTAACGAAGAAAATAATACCGTTTTGTATTTCGTTGTAATTCCGTATTACCGACTAAGGATTTGTTAAGCAACCTCCAAGTTTATAGTTTTTCAGTACCAGTTACCGTTATGATTCTTGAGAATTTGGTCCGTTCGGAAGTTAGTGCAAATTATACCATTATGTTAAAGTTCGATGAATCTCGTTAAGACAATATAGTTCAGAATTCAAGAAAATAAGGAAATGTTCTCGCAACTTTAAGGTCAGCAGTTTGTGATTGTGTTTTGTGTATGTCATTATTGTGTGTTCATAGTGTAGCGTTTGAAGCCTTCTGTTTGTTAGAGGAAGTTTTTATGAAATCTTTAGAGGATAAATGAAAATATTGAGAGGTATTGATTTTTTTTATTATTAAGTTTTTATGTAAAGTTTATTTGGGATCCCGGAATTTAATCAATTTTTTGTATGATAATTTTTTTATTATGATGTGTTTTGTATTTCCATTCTTATTTTAATTTTTATTTATGTTTCAATATACAGATTTCAAATTAATTTACCGTTTGATATGGTTAGGGTCAAGGAACTGCTGATGTTTTTTGTCTATAAAAGTTTTGGTGGCGCTCAACATGTTTTTTTATTTTGTTCCTGATTCCATTAATTAATTAGAAATTTTTGGGGTTAACGCCTACACCTGTATTTAAATTTGCATAATCAGAGATCTCAGCCAGTGCATATAGTTTAGTAAGTATTTGAAATTTTATGAAAGATTATAGTGAGGGTCCATCGGGGACTTTTGTTTTTGTGTTGTTATAAATGACGTCTGATCGCGGGGGTTTGTTTTGTTATAACGTTACAAATATCAACACTAAGGATCAATATATCAATAACGTTGTTAAATGTTAAATAATCTCAATATAAATTACAGCTGAATAAATCAAACCTATACTAACTAGCTCATTTATTTGCAGAACAATCAATCATTCCCGAGATTCTACAAAACTTACGTATGTTATTTTCATACGTAGAAATTCTACAAAACTTACGTATGTTATTTTCATACGTAAAATGTGGTTGCATAATTTTAATAAATTAAAAACTGCCTAATTAGTTTGGTACAAATTGAACTATCCATTTAGCAAAAGACTTTTTAACAAAATCTAAATACCTACATATAGCAGTATATTCAACACAATCAAAGCTTATTAAAGCTAAAATTGTCAAACAGTTCGGCAGCAATACTAAATTTATGAATTATTTAAAAATAAATTTTGCAAAAGCTCTCAAATAAAACAATTAATAAACAAGGTCAATTTAACACAAATTAATGAATCGTACATATTAGTCCTACCTACATGAACATTTATACTAAATACTAGAGAACACCCACCAATTGAGATTGACGGATACCCAGTCTAATAAAGGGTCAGAATGAGATCTGATCCAAATCTAAACACCCTCCTCGCTCTTTTCATAACGAAATCGAATCGATGACACCGACTCCATCAAAATCCATCCACCCGTTTAAGAGGAGATAGCCGGCATGCAGCCAAACATTAGCACATTACGAATTAGAGTTGATTTATTCTGTTAGTCAATTTTGACGTTTTAACCGTCCTTACAGTTTTAATAGTAGTAATATTAATAATAATAATCTATTATTGTTAAACGCCACTAAGTATATACGCGCACTAAGTATATGTATACATCTGATCTGTTCTAATCTTCCAATTAAACAATTAGGTTGTGTTCTAGTTGTTGGAGGTTTCCAAACTGATCATTATATAAACAAACTATTATTTAAACGAAAATACTACATACAACAATCAACTTCAGTATGTACAATAAGTAAGATACAGAGAAGACCTCTAACGCAAGATAAGTCGCCAATAATTTGCAACCACATCATCAAAAGGTGTGTATGATTATGTCAAAATACTTTACACAAGATTATCAATGAAGTTGCACAACATAATTAGTTGTAGAATCTAAATAGAATAGAGTAAGTATTTACAGAGGAATCAAGTGAAATGTGCTTATCCTTCATGTCTACTTATTGAATAGTCAGCGAGAAAGATTCAGGATTCATTCGCAGTACTTATCAAGAAAAACTCTAAAAAGAGAATCGGTAAATTTACCCTAAATGTTACCTCCATTTTTTTTTTGTTTATTTTACAATGTTATAAATCAAATGTCAGTGTTCTTTTGTTTTAATGAAAATTAAGTTTAGATTTCAATTGTTTGTCAGAAAGGTATAAAAATCCGCCCATTTTTGTAACAAACTCTCTTTCAATTTACATCTTTAGAGAAGTGCAGTTTGATTGAAGAGCAATAAAATAATTCTAAGGTATTCTTTTAAGTAAAAGAAAAACATGTAAACAAAGCATATATCAAAATTTCGAGGTTATTGTTATGATAGAAACGTCAAAGAGTTCAGAGTTTTCCAGAAGTTTGATACATCCAAGTGATTTTTTTTTATAATATTGAGATGATATAAATCCATCTCGTTGAAAATTTAGTGAACGATATGATCATAAACGTAAAAATAATTAGTTCAAGCATCAAAATAAAAATAAAAGATAGATATGCTAGGATGTTAGGTCTAATTAATCTAAAGGCTACACATTGAATCACAGTTAGATTCATCAGTATTTACATATAAAATATAAATCAAGAATAAAATCTCATGCAAACATAACCTCAATTCATATCTAAAAAAAAGTTTGATTTTTAAAAAAG
Organism: Agrypnus murinus; assembly: GCA_929113105.1. Taxonomy (NCBI): domain Eukaryota; kingdom Metazoa; phylum Arthropoda; class Insecta; order Coleoptera; family Elateridae; genus Agrypnus; species Agrypnus murinus. The sequence continues at coordinate 170,157,100 of OV816026.1, read as the reverse complement.
GATATCAATCATTTAGATTGTTTTATGGTAATACATGTTGATGCAACCCAAGTTGCATATTGGGATGGATTTTCCATTTGTCTGGAAGATTTAATCTTCTTGTTTAAATTTAGAGTCTACGATCTTTAACGCAGGATGAATTTTTCTGTTTTCCAAAAGACTAACTTAGTTTCGGGCTACTAGTTAACTAAAATCATGAAATTAGGTCAATCTTGTAATGACTAATATAGCACAATAAGTTTATAAACTCGTATTTAATAATCTTGAGCATTTTTATTCCTGAAGGTTTCGGTTTTGTGATATGGTTCGTATTTCACACTTATTGATTCTTATACTACTTTTCTCACCATTGTTTTAATGTAAACACTTGGAGGACTGTATGCTGGACAATTTGACTTCATTAGAATTAATGTAAAAGATGGATTTTGTAGATACATCATTGGGTTTATAAGACCATAGAATGGAATCTTAATTTATGTTTTTCTTAAATTGTAAAGATGTTCCTGTGTAAAATTTATATGTATTAGTTATATTGTGTAATTATGTACCCATTTTGTAAAGGATAAAGCTGGATTTAATGAATTTTGTGTGTAATTAGTTCATAATGAGATTTGTTCATTGTCAATCGTTTTTGTCTAATATCTTCGTTACGATGCATTTTCGTATATGACTGTTTTATACTGTTTTAATCCTCGTTTTACCAGCTATAATCTTGTGTTTATAAAATTAAGATTCGTGAGAAAATGTATCAGCTGTGTGGAAATTGTGACGCCATAAAAATCTTTCGCGTTGCGGTTGTTTGAAAATGTGTCAGTGTTGGCACTTCTTTCTACTAAACCTATATAAGCTCCAGCCAAAATTAACAAAGTCAGTCAATAAAAAGCATTTGGCAAATCTATGCTCGACTCCGGATTGAAAATCTGTAAATTAAAGTTGGGTTATGTCATAATCATATGATGACCTTGTGTTTATGTCAACAAATAAAAACATAAACAAGATTGGAATAAGTTAGAAGAATTTACCTGAACATTTTAAAAATTAAAGAAGATTTAATTGTTTTCAATACGTATATGGAAATGTGAACGAGTTATTTGAAAATAAATTCAGGAGAATTTATTTTTCATTATTGATTTCATGTATTGACGTTTTCACAATACAAAATCATCTGATAGATGAATGCAGTAACTAGTATCAATATCGAATTATATTTGAAAACGTTCTATTTACATTGTATACCAGGTTGGTCGAAATAAAAGGTTTTTAATTTGATTTGTCAATTACAAAATTTATAAAGTTAATCTGAATAATTTCAGAATCTTATTTTTTTAACCTTAAAGGTTTTCAAGAGAATTTATTTCTCATAAATAAAACAATTTAATTTTTTTTTTATTAAAATTTATTTATAATAAAGTAAAGCTATTTGAACATTTGTAAATATTTTCACTTGACTATTGATTTATGTTAGTTTGTTCAAGTGAATAACTGTATAGCCCTATGTCAGGTTATTACGACTATTTAACACTTGAGCAAGCTTGGGAATTAATTTCCTATTTGACTTTATTGTTCTATTTTGAATAATTTTTCTTTTTAGTTTCTTTAAATTTTGATTTCCATTTACTTTCATAAATTAAATAAAGACATCTAATCACCGCATATATTTTATATTGCCCTGAACGTTGGGCATATTATATCAGTTAATACACCGCAGTAGTTTAGTGTGTGTAACTTAAGTATAGTGTAATTTCGCCCTTATATGTTTTTAACCGATGAGTAAAGGATAATATTTCGCTGATTTCACTTGTTTGCTGGTGAGTGACCTTCGTTTAGTGAAAGAATTCAGGAACTCATTAAAAACAGTCCAAATTAGGTTTTTGGGGAATGCTGTAATATTTCTTTTATGATTTCTTGTGAAATCCCAATCGATATCGGTTGCATAAACATGTATTATCATGAAACAATCTAAATGATTGATATCCTTTTTTAAAAATCAAACCTTTTTTACATATGAATTGAGGTTATGTTTGCATGAGATTTTATTCATGATTTTTATTTTAAATATTGATGAATCTAACTGTGACCCAATATGTAGCCTTTAGATTAATTAGAGCTAACATCCTAGCATGTCTATGTTTTATTTTTATTTTGGTGCGTGAAACAATTATTTTTACGTTTACGGTCATATCGAGATGGATTCATATCATCTCACTACACTACGCTAAAGTTCATCTTATCTTTAATATTACACTAAAAATTAATCAAGTTATTGAGCAGTTATACATTTGCAAGGAAGAATTTTCTGAGTTATGTAAATTACTATTATGGGTAGTGATTTTACTTATGTTTGTGTAACTTTACACAATTAAAGATTATTTTACCAAAAATAGTAGAACAACTATTAAAGTATCGGTATAGTTTAATTTTAGAGTAAAAATACTACAAGTAAGAGAGGAACTTTAACTCTTTCCTAAGGCTTCACCTCATTTTTTTGGAAAGAAAAATTCTTTAAAGTAAAATTTAAACTTTTAACCCTCGGTTAGGCGCGCGGTTTTCTATAACGCGGTTAAGCGCTATGTACCCCACAGGTGCATACATGATAATGACTGTTTTTTCAATTGGATTTTTATTATTGACTCTGATAAAAGTTTTTAGAGCATTACAGAAGTCATATTTACTTAGTGGACTGCTTTAACTATAATAGCTGAAAGCTATTTTAGCAGAAATCAAAACTAATGATGCGGATGTTGTATTTTTGAATTTACAGTTGATAAAAACTAGGAGTAAATTGTAAAAGACATAAAAAAATGCAAACATACCAACATAAAAACTACAATTTATTTTTCTTATACAATAGTTGCCTACAAAAAAAATACAATTACTCTGATAATTCATTAACATCATCATTAGTACTAGCAAGACAACTTTCACAAAGGATTTTAGAATGTTGTTTCAAACATAAGGCCATGCCGCATTTTTCGCAACAATCGACAGTGGAAGCTGATTTTTTTGTTTCTTGATAACACGGTTGGCACCGTCGTTTTTTGGAGGTACTCGGTGTTACCGGTTTTTCTCGAGCACCAGAAGACTTGTATTTTTGTAACAAACTTTTTACGTCTAAAGGAAGACTTGAAATTTGAGCTCTAATTTTCAATTGTTCTTCTAATAAACTCAAAGCTAATTTTTTCAAAAAATCACGTCTTGGGGTGAATTCATTTTTGTTCGCGAGAAAAATGAATCGGGAGTTTATTCCAGCGACGTTAATTATGTGATAAAAAATCACCATTGGCCACCTTCTCGTCGACCTACCAACAATATATGTCGCACAAAGTTTGTCGACGACATCGACGCCCGATTTTAGTATCATTATAAAATAAAATAATTTCTGGCTTCTTTTCGGTATCATCCGAAACTTCACTTGAAGCCACATGCATGCTGGAAAGTAGGACAACAGTTTTACCCTTTTTGGGAACATACGAAACAAGGGTCTCATCTTTTGTGTATCCAAAAACGCTGCTAAAACAGACTCGACCCTTTGGAGTCACGAAGTGTTGCGGCAGCTCCCTTCTGTTTTTTCGCACAGTTCCAACATAGGAGACTTTATTTTTTAACTCTCTTACCAATTTCAAACTGGTGAACCAATTATCAGCAGTAATATTTCGGCCAGAACCAAAAATTGGCCTAGACAGTCGCATTACAATAGAATCCGCAGAATTGGATTGACAAAATGGTCCTTCCGCTTGTTGCCCACAGTATATCTCCATATTAGCCGTATAGTACAACTTGGCATCGCTAAGACAAAATATTTTTATGCCGTATTTGTTGGGTTTGGATGGGATATATTGCCTGAATGAACATCTACCTCGGAATACATGCAACATTTCATCAATTGTCACATTGTGCCCCAGATGATAATGTTTTTGGCAGTTTTCGATAAACATTGCAAAAAGTTCTCTTACTGGCGCCAATTTGTCGAATTCCCGTAGCCCTTCTCTCGTCCCTTTGTCGTCGAATCGCAAACACCTTAACAAGAACCTAAATCGTTTTTCGGACATGGTCATTCGGAACATGCTTATCCCTAAACCGTCAGGGTCCCAAAAATCACTCAGCCGCTGATGCCCCCCTCGAAATACACCTGAGAGATACAGCAGCCCCAAAAATGGTTTTATTTCTGCAATGTTTGTAGGCCTGCAATCTCTTTCACTTCCAAATTTTTCGCGAATACTCTCTATATGTTGATTAGTGTATTGTACTAATAAATTTAGAATAGAATCCGTAAAAAACAAATTCCAGCATTCTAATTCGGTTTTGGCATTCCTCGCACCTTGGCCTACTATACCCGGTAGTTTTACCAAAATATTATGCGGGAGTCTTTTTGAAACTTTAGGAATTTATTTTTTCCACTGCGTGCCGTCTTTGCCTAAAATTTATTTTTATATGAACAGTAAGTTATAGAAAAAGCCGCCTACCAGAAAAATAACTATCAACTACTTCTGCTTCTTCAGCTTCCTCGTCATCATCAGTAAGTTCATGATCCGTGTTGGAATGAACTGATCTGGATTCTACAAAATCATCTGAATCTGATTCGTCAGTTTCATCAAAATTTTCGTTTTCAATATCGGCACTAGGTTCGTCATATTCAAGAAGTAGACGCTGCACCTCGTCAATGTCCTCCGGTTTGGTCAAATTGTAAACTTTTTTCGTAGTCATCGTCAAGCAGAAAAAAAACCGCTTTCACAACAATTTTTTCGGGCTTAGAACGTTTTATTCGCATAAAGTTTTCGGCAAGACTGAGTCAGAAAATTTGTAACGTGTATAGGCGCTATGTACCTGACAGGTACAAAGCCGAAACCGCTTGGGTTTTATAACAATAGCCTCAACATAAAAGCGTATTTGGACTTGCCCTTCCAGGAAAAGGTTGAGGATAGATTAGAGCAGGAATAGGCTTCACCGCATAATTTTAGTATTAAAAGTTTCCGAGAAATTTAGAAATTACGAACGCATGCACCTCCTGGGTGCACGCGCGCCTGACGGAAAGTTAAATACAATTAGAATCAGAAGAAAGAAAATAAATTCATCTAATAGATACAAAAAATACAGAATATGTCAAACAAAACAAATGGCAAACAAATATTAAAAAAGAAGCTTCAAAAATAAGCATAATAAAAACTGTAATCTGTTCTTCAGATGTACTTTATGGAAAATACATAAATATGAGTATATGAGTAAATTATTAAATAATAATGTTACTATATTTAAATAAAGTCAACAGTGAAAGTTGCCTGATTTTGAGGAATGGAGGACGTTAATTTTCTCTGCTCACTTGATTGATTCAGTAATATATTTACTGGCTGAATTTATTCCGCTCAACGAAATTTCCCTTGAAAGAATGCATCAAAACATGTAAACAATAAACTTTATGGTTTGCTTCTTTTCTGTAGTATTTCGTTTGAATTACTTACAATTAGGAAAAATCCAGAATATTAGAATTATGGATTGTTAGAAAATCCTAATTATTAGAAATACGGATTATCAGAAGAGATTTGAGATACCAAAGAGAGTTTTTAAAATCTAGATCACAAGAAAAATCACTAAGAGACTAGAGAATCCAATCTGCAGTCCATGGAGTTCTGTTCATAGTTATCAAAATCTTTATTATTTAGCAACCATTCTAAAAAAAATTTGCCACATATTTTGACGTTCCAAAGTGGGACATTCTATGTATATGGCAAGTGTATTTGAGCTTGTAAGAAAATATTTATCTCAGGAGATCTGGAAACAAAATTTTTCCAATTATAGAAGAGCTTGGAGTAAATTTAAGAAACTAATCATATTCTCTGTACCTTATCAAGTTACAGAAATGATATACCAAAGCACGCAGCTAAAATATAAACAGGAAAAGCAACTTCTGCTACTGCTTAATATGAGCAGATTTTCTTATAACTAATACCAACTGTATGCAATTTAATTACACTAAACTAATCTTTAATTTAAACGCCTGGTGAACTTTATACAGAAATTGATGCTAACTGAATTACCTTATTTGCTTTGGTATGTACATTTCATTTTTATTAAATATATTCCAAGCTAATTACTTTCATTGCCCATTTCATTTCATTAATTACAGCATTTAAAGATTCCTAGCTCATTTTACGCTATTAACGCTTTTTTGTATGTGTTTAAGTACTTTGCATATTCAAATGTCACTAATCTTTATTAAAAAGACCTAAATTTACATAATTTTCTTAATAAACTAAAATTAATCTGCAATTTCTAAAATTGTTTGATAAGAAAACTCAAATTTAATTGATAGAATAGAATTGCAAAAAGCCATTGTTAGCAACAAACTATCTATTTAATGTCTAAAATTAATTTTTATTTAATTTTTATTCTATATTTGTCGATAATACTAAATTTAATTTAAATAAATTCAAAATATTACTTCACGTAATTTTAGAATAATCCTAAAAAATATTTGAGTTAGAATATTCCTTTCGTTCTTTCCAGAACGAACATTCTCTAAAGGTAACCTAACTTGTTTTTATGTGCTTTTTTTGATATTGAATGCATCTTACACTTCCTCCTAAGTTACCCATGGTAAGCAAAATTATTATTTTTAAAATTAATGATCATTTTATACGAATCCGATCCAACATCCAACGAACAATATACGAACCGATGGATATCGGTCGATATCGATCACGAATTTTTATGAATATTATAATTTTATCCAACGCACACTGGGGCCAAGTGCACCTTTTGGTGGTCAAAAGTATTTTCTTTGCTTATTTTGCTTTTTAAGATTTCTGTTATCATGTGTGGCCACATACACCAAAATAGAAGCAAAAAATAGAAAAAGTATTTAAATTTTACATTGCCACAGAAAAGGTAATATTACTGCATAGCGATTCATTTTGAAATTCTGCAACGATTAACTATTCCTGTGTAAAAAAGTAACAAATAATTTTCTTGCAATATTAGTATGTATATGAATGATTCTAAATTCGATAAGTTTTTAAATAAAAAGGCTTAAACATACTACTTAATGTACCGCAGACACTTTATATTGGAAATTTAATTAACATTAACTGAAATGGTAATTACAAGAAGAAGCACAAAAATGCTCAATAGTTTTTTACTTGTAAAGTAGTAAAAAGCTATATAGAATAATTCTAAGCAAGATTTATATTTTGGACTACTATGGACGATAACTATAGCTCAACGATACTAAAAAGCTTTCATAGTTTTACAGAAATTCGAAGTATTTCCTTTTAAATTTTAAAGAAAACCTAAGTTTTTAAGACAATAATAAGTAATTTGATTACGTCTTGGAATAGAATCCATACTAAAAAACACCCCTAAATGAACTTTAAACCACTATTTGACAATACCTAAATAATAAGTGATAGGCAATGACTACACAACCGCATTTGGTAACGTTGAGATTCGAAATAAGAAAAAAGACGCATCTGTTGTTTTATGAGCTTTTCTTATGTAGGTTCAGTTAGCCTGATAATCCCTTTTAAAAAGTGCATGCCGAAAATAAAATATTATACAACTTTTTAAAATCACTTTTGACCAGCAAAATGGGTAAAAAACCACAGTGTGCGACGTCCGGATTTACATGCGTTTTGAAACTTTATCCAATATTTGGATTTTATCCGATCGAATTATACGCGACATCCGAAACTTTATCCCATATACAAGTTTTATCCGATACGATTATTTTTGTCTGACTTTCAATAATAATTACTACTACCTCTTGCTTGGAGAACCAGGCCCCAGAAGCTATGAAGCTTGTGCGGGAAAGAGGGGAGATTATTATTATGAAGTTGGAAGCGCTGAAACTATCCTTACACTAACGCATAATGTTTCTACCTAAAAACTCTTCAAATTAAGTTAATACATGTCAGAAATTTGACTTTCAACAAAAATTTGCCATACATGAGATTTATTGCACTAGCTTGCACAATATACCGTTGTTATAATTTTAATTGCAGTAAGTTAAAACATTTTAAAATTTTATGAATATGCATTGTCGAATCTAGATAAACGCAATATCATATCAATAAAAACTCAAATCAAATTTCGCATATTTAAACTCCTATTTTCAGGATATTTTCAGAATTGAATAACCTTCAGATAGTAGGATAACTAACTTTCAGCGAATCCGATTACTCAAGAGTAATCCAAAGGAAATCGCATACATTTCGGATAATAGGATAACTCTCGGGAAGTCGGATAACCTTTGGAAAGTTGGATAACTTTCTGAGCTAACTTTCAGATAATCGGATAGCCTTTAAATAGCCGGATAACTTTTTGATAATAATAATAATAATTGCTACAACCCATAACCCGGAAACCAGGCCCCAGAAGCTATAAGCTTGTGCGGGAGGGAGGGGGAGATTATTATTATTACGTAGGCCCTATGTGCGGCTGCAGCCGACTTACTGATGGAACAGCGCAAATCCCACATTTGTGTCACAGCTAAGGAAAACTGCAGAAAACCTTAACCAGATCTGCCGGCACCGGGAGTCGACCCCGGGCCGCCTGGGTGAAAGTCCGGCACGCTAGACATTACACTACCTGGCTGATAACCAGATAACTTTGGGATAATCCGATTACTTTCTTATAATCGGATAAATTCCGGATAATCGGATAACTTTCAGATAACCAGATAACTTTCAGATAATCGGATAACTTTCAAATAGTCGGATAACTTTCGGATAACGGGATAAATCTCGAATAATTGGATATATCTCGAATAGCTTTTGGAACGTTGAATAATTTTCGGATAAGCGGATAGCTTTTAGATAATTGGATAACCTTTAAATAGTTGAATAATTTTTAGATAATCGAATAGCTTTCAAATAGTCTCATAAAGTTCGGATAACCGGATAAATCTGGGATAACTTTTGGAAAATCGAATAATTTTCGGATAACCGGATAAGATTCTAATAATCAGTTAAATTTTCGAACAATCGGACACTTTCGAACATTTGATTTTAATATATCCGATCTGATCGGTATTCGTCCGAACTTATATTCGATCCCATCTGAATTTGATTCAGATCGGATAAAGATTTGCTTGGACGCAAATTTCGGGTATATTCAAGTTGCACTTCTAATAAACAGTAAACAGAAAAAAGTTCATATTTCGGTAATATAATCAATCAGTAAGCGATCTTTATCAACTGCATATAATTTAATTAAGATTTTTGTATGTCAAAGCGCATAAATAGGGAAATTTACTCAGTATTTCGATTTCTTTAGCTACATTATAAAATAGCATTTTACAGTTTATGTTCAAAGGTAGTTTCATTATTATTGACTATATTCTCTTTATTGCAAAATTTTCGTTTTTAATCTTCATAAATCGTTCAAGCAAATATTTTTGAAATGCTTACTTTCAATAAAGAACTCTCGATTTTATTAAATATTTTCTATGTAATGAAAAGAGCACGAAAAATCCTAATAAAAAAATCAACAGGAGTTTTATTAACTTTGTACTTAGTAGGTACTGATCCAAAGGAAGATGTGAGAGGGATAAGGTTGTCTTAATAAAATTTTAAATAAGTTACCACCATTTGAACCTCTGATTTTCTTGAAATGCTTTTAATTTTCTCATTGATGATACTTTAGTAACATACACAGTTTACAGCATGGTTTTATACTTAAAAAGTGTTATTAAAAAAGCGCTTTCTTTCATTCATCTTAAAATATTTCAAATTATTTCAAATCCACTTCCTAGCCGGGTTTTGTTGCCTTGCATTCACTGTTCCTGGTTGGAATTTTAGGTACATTAAGAAAAACGCCTAACAGGAGATAAGTGTTAAATTAGTTATAAATACAGCTAACACATTAAATGGACATTTGATACAAAAATTACCAATTTTAGGCTGCCACACTGAGAAAAGCATTTAGTAGGATCAATTAAATTTATTTAATTCAACTAAATATTTAGTTAAATAAACTAAATTGTATTTGATTTAACTAAATATTTAGTTGAATTAAATAAATTTAATTGGTCCAACTAAATGCTTTTTTCAGTGCATTGAATTTATAACTAATCGAAATATTGTTTCCCGATTGTCCTGATTGCTAACCTAATCCTAAAGCCTTTCTATCTGTTTCATTAAGCAGCTACAAATTAGAATAAAGTCTTTTCCACTTAGGTTTAATTACTTCAATTCGGAATATTTTAGTAATTATGTAGTTGTTTATACTATTGGAACAATGTAGTTCCATTACTTCTGGGAAAGTTTCAAAGTATGTGGAACGGTATGGCCACTTAGTATAATTACTTTAAAGTCATTGCGACTTCAAAGTGGTATTATGATTGTAGTAGTAACTTGCCCAAATCTAGTTTAAAGTTTTTAAAACTTTAAAGTAGTACTGAAAGTTCCTACCGTCTGTCTGAAACCATTGCGTAATCCTTTAAAGTAACGAAACCTTACAGTAGTATTGAAAGTGAAGTTTACGTTGTGGCTACCCAGAAGAATCACTTTAAAGTAATTTGTCGTAAATTACTCCATCTCCATATTTACTTGTAAGATGTTGGAAGCCTTAATCAATTTGCAATTTGTTATGATTGTTAATAGATGTTTTGCTATATAACCTTCAATAAAAATATCAAATTCGTGCCGAATTGTACCTTAGGAATTGTTATGTATGTAGCTTTAAGTTGACAACATATTCGTATTGATGTAACCAGCCAATCATGGCCTGTCTGTTTGTACCACATAAGTCGGCTTGGTGGACACACGTCTTGTACAGTGAATGCACCGTGTATGTAATGCTAACTCAATATTAATAAAGTTAATTAATAGTAATAATTGAGTATCTTTTATTATAATACTATTATATATTATTTTACTATAAACACGTACCAGAACATAACAGCAATAATATAAAAATTATTTCTATCATGTGTATCAACTTATAAGTGTTTTTGTCATATTTTATTAAAGACATTTTTTATTAAAAAAAATACATTTAAAGAAGGCGCGTTGTTATTTTTCGACCTATCATCACATTTAACAGAAAATAATCAATAGAATAACAAAATAATCAAACATTTCATCGCTCTTTGTATTATTAAGTACGTATTACAAATAAAACAGTAATCCAAGTAAGTTGCAAGAGTAAGAGAGAGCAACCACGCGACAAGATGTGTCAAAAAGAAAAGAAGTTTCACGCAAGTAGCAATTACTACGCCGCACACAGGGCTAAAACCTGATTCTGATTCTGGGCTAAAATCACAGGTATTCTAAGAAATAGTATTGCAGTTGAAAGCTTAGTGAACTCGTAACTACCTGCCGTATGCCGTTACCGCAAATAATAACCACAAAAAAAATTTTACAATACCGGTAAAGTGCTGTTTAGAGTTAACCGTTCCGAAGGCGCCAAACTGATGTAGATGTATTTGTACTTTGTTCGTTAAGGTGAAAGGTTGTTTTTGTGAATAATTGTTTTTGTGTTGTTTTTATTGAATTCAATACTTTATAAAAACAGAATTGTAGTGTTAACAATTCTTATAAAAAGGTAAATTTATACCCTTCGAATATATAAAATGGTGATTTTTACATTCCGAATAATAAATTTTTTATTTTCTGGTTTATAACTTAGAAATCTTGCAACATCTTGCGGTTGTATTTTTAATATTTTTTTGCTATAGTACACATAACATGCATAATGTTGCATAAACTGAAATACAATCGAAATGAAAAGGAATAGTTTTTAAATGATTAGCAATAACATATAATTTTTGCACGTTATTTCATTTAGATATTAAAGAAGTATTTTAAGTTGTGTAATATTTCTTAAAATAAAAAAGAATTCGTTTATATACGTATTTATTTTACGTCTTTACCTTATTTTTTAATAACATAACTATGTAAATAACTCTTTCTTAGAGAAAGTATAAACGTACAAAACTGATCCAGTTCTAGTGGCTAAAAAGATTTGTGTTTTAATTCTTTTTTGATTATTTTATTATTTTTATATTATTCCAGTCATTTGCTTTTAGTTAAGCCTATAAAATAATTTTGACCGGCTAGAATCGGTTTCCAGCTCTGTGTGCGCCGCCACGTTCCAGCAACGTAGCCCAAACGTAATCGAAACGTAACTGGACAAGTTCCAGAGAGTTTACAGCAACGTATCTGCCACCCAAAAATTGTTCCCTATTTTGGTTCAAAACCGTAACAATTACGTGTTTGTGACTACTGGAAAAAACGTAATAGTTCCACCGGTAGCTGCTGGTACGTATCGATGACAAAAAATGCTGCTTGGGTTATCACAGATGAGGCAAGCGTGCACACAGAAGGTACTATTGACTTCATAATGATCTGCGGCAGCAAGGCTAGTATAATGCTATTTTTTATTATGTTACCCTATGCATTTACACCGAAAAAGAGAATAAAATAGCATCATATTAGCCTTGTTGTCCTAGACCCCATTATGAAATCAATACTACGTGTGTCAGCCCAGTATGTGTACACGCCTAGCGCTATGAAACACATACCAACTTCCATTACCATCCATCCATTTGCAAAAACTTATCGGTATAAAAACCTCAAATGAAACGATTATTCGATTTCAGTCACAATAATGAAATAGTTGTAGGAAAAGTCGACACAGAGTGCATCCTATTTAGTTTTATAACAAGAAAGCATTTTAATATGCATTAGGAAATGTTTCAAGTCATTTGTGATTCCTAAATGTTAAGCGAGGGGCACCTGAAACAACTTGTGACACCTTCTGTGTACTAAATTTCCATTCAAATTAAGGAAAAGTAATTGAATTTTATAAGTTTAGAGATAACTAGATACTGGTTAAATAATTATATATAATGTGAAATATGGAAGAACTAGAGGTACGTATATTACGATAACTCCGCAGGCAACAGCTCCGATTCTATAACCCTCAATATTCCTCTCAGCTGCAGCTGGTGGATGCTCGTTTGTATAAAAGTTGTTGTATAGGTACTTATCCTTACGAATAATGAAAGTAATAACAGCATATTGTAATGGTGAGTCGCGTAGCTAACAGCAGCTGTACGTCCTTAATGAAGTCTGCAAAGACAACGTTAGCCTTTTGTCCCCTGGCAAAGGTTGCTGGTTACTTTGAGGTTACTTGAATCAGCACAAACACGCGAGGACTCAGTTTTTTTTCATTCCGTTCAAGGAAATGCTAACAGTCCGCTTTAAAGACTCTTCTGCAGTTAATTTAGCTGAAGGTTGGCATAAGACTTTTAGTTCTTTAATCAGTGCACGATATCCGACAATTTGGAAATTAATAGGAAGTCAAAAAAATAAGCACTTAATGGGTCGAAGCTATTGAACATTTAACATGAGAGAAACCCGAAAGGTGATGCTATATACAGGGAAGTAGCGGATATAATTGTTGCACAGAACCTAGAACTTCAAGCTCATTAAATCTTGTAATCATTGTTAGTACCAGACTCGAAATGGTAGTTTTCCTAATGGCGATTGTTTACTGAAGGGGTCTTTCTCGAAAAGAGTCACCTCTGCGTGTCCAGAACTAGGAACGCTGTTTTGATGCTACGCCATCACCTCTTTTGTAGGATAGTCCATGACTTCTTTGTCTGTCAATGCTTTCACCGCAGTTACAGATGTGAGGTTCAGAAAAACCTTGCTATTGAATAACCATATTCATATTCAATATCCCATATTCGACGAAAATATATAACTGGTATATTTTTTTGGTTTATTATTCATGACTTTGATTGCAGCTGATTTGGGCAGAATCTCTTACTAACGTCAAATCTTGTCGCTATACGTATTTCAGGTGAAATTTTTGAAACAGATTGAATCACATTCTGGTTAAATTTAGGACAAACAATTAACTGTCATTTGTTTAGATCTTGTCTTGAGATCGGCTAGTACTAGAACTAGAAAGCCTCCAAATGTGCTACTGTTCAGATACCAGGCGTTAAATTCTGACTGACTTGTCAATGATGATCAACCGTTGACTCCAGCTGCAAATCCATTGGAAAACAACGTAACGAGGCTTTTACATTGATAATAATCAATGGGTGCTAAAGCAGAAAGCTTATACACCTTAATGATTTAGGATGTTTTAATTTAAGTTTTTCCAATGTTACTTTATCTTGCAATGCAATTACAGTAGTTGCTCCTCTAATGTCACCATCCAATACTTTGGTATAAACTTTAACCTTTTGGTATAAAGTTTATTTTTGATTGTTAGGATAATTATTTTATATTTTGGTAGTGACGATTCTTTAAAGTTTCTATTCACAAAGCTTGGGAGACGTTCTTTCGATTTTTTTTTCCTGGAACTCTCAGGAGTACATATGCAAATGTAAAATTTTCCAAAGAATTCAAGTTATTTACACTGGCGCAATTATCAATTAAAATTGCAAGACTCTTTCCCGTCAAGTTTTTTACGTCTTTTGGAATTCTTTTGATGATTTTATTACCGAAGGAGAACCGAAACATCTTTGAAATCACATATAAAAGTTCATAATAAATAAAACTTATACATTTAATAGTACATTAAAAGACAAGTTTTATAAGATATGATTTTAGTAAAAGTTCAGAAAAAAAAGTTCTAATGTAAGTGGGTTGTCTGTATGTCTTAAAAAATGTAAAATCGGCATTATTTTATAGTTAGAGTTTCATTTCGCCAGAAAACGCCTTAGGTTTTATTTTCGTTGGGCATATATTGTAAACTTTTCGCAACCTAGCTCATGTTGCAGTCTACCCTAAGTTAAGTAGAATTTAGTTGTAAAAAAATAACCGGGCTAAGGGGCGGTGAGGACATTTTTGTATAGAAGGGGTGAATTCAATTTTTATGTTATTTGTGGCAGAACATCTCTCGCTATTTTGAGATAAAACTGTGAATGGTTACATCGATATTTAAGTTGTTAAAAAAAACATTTAACATATTCATTTACATTATTTCTTATGAAACAGCTACTTTAAAGTTTAACAAAACTACATTTAGCACTTAACATAATCAAATCAAATACATATTTTGAAAAAAATGACTAAAATAAACATTTAATATAAACGTTGATTTTCTGTGAATACAATAGTGCTCTTATTTTTGTCATCGCCTCATCGCTATAATATAAGCGATAATATTTGCAAAACAATGTAAAGAATATCGCGTCTCGTTTTGTTGTTGGTAAAGGGAGAGGGAGTTTAGCATGATAATACGTATACATGAAGATACGTCTTACCTACGATATTTACACCAGCAAAGATAAATAAATAAAATACGCCCGGTTTTATTATATTTAATTTTCTAATAAATCTTTAATTTTCTAATAAAATCAAGAAAATATTTAGTTACTTACTCATCTTTTTATGAATTTTTATAAAATTAGACAAATCAAACTTAAGTCAAATTAAAAATACATATTGTTTTTACAATACAATATGTTTGTACTTTTTACAATTTTACTTTTACCCCAGTAGCATACTATAAATTTAATAAAAGTTTGTTAAATATGTTTTAAACAATAAATGTTTTAATATAAAAATATTTATTAAATATTTATTTTACATCGAATAATTTATATTTGAATATTTATATATCATACATATTTAATACATATTTGTACAAATATATAAAAAAATCATATATGAATTAAATGTTTCTATGATATTAGGAAATTAATATTTAAAAGTATATATTTGATAAACATTGCATGTACGTACAAGTAAAACTTAACATAATTATAAATATTTACTAAATGTTTCGTTTTGAACAAACAATTTACATTTAAGTCTTCATATTTTATAAATATTTAACGCAAATTTTCAAAATAATATTTCCAATTTAGAATATACATACGTATTACAGATTATATAAATTTTACACAGCTCATCAATGTTTAACTTACAATGTAAAATATATAAACGTGTGTTGAAGTCTGAGAACTTTCTTTTAATTTTATAAAACGTTTCTAAACGGTTTATTATGAAAATAGAATTATATTTTTAAACTTGAAGCTCTTAAGCGGCAATGTTGGTCTTGATTTCTTGTGTAAAAAAAATTTTCAGTTGGTTAAAGCAATCGACGCGACGTTAGTCCGTCCGGAAGTGTATGGCGTTTGCTAATAAACGTTTGGGCGGTGCAAAGTCAAATAAAACAGTGTATTTAATGAATTGGTGGTGTTTTTTTATTATACTGTATTAATTTTTTTATTTTATTATTAATTTTGTCCCAATAAATAAAAGTTTAAAACGTGTTTGATTTATTTTTTCTATAACTATAACTTCTTAAAACTTGAAATTTGATTGTTATAGCTATTTATAATATTTACTTACAATGTAGATACGTTGTTACCAACCTAACAAAATAAAATTTCGGATAGTTTATGATACCCAAATGAGTTTCATAAAGTAGCCATTAAACAAACAAAATAGAAAAAAAACACATTTCCATCTACAAATAAATGTATTTAAAAACAAACCATTATCAGTAATTGCATCCTCTATCTTTTCAAATCTAAGTAAAAACACAATTTTTTTGTCGGCCGTCGAAAAAAAACAATAGCTTTACTGCCAGTAATTATCGGGTACTATAATGTAGATCGGCTTTTAGGATTTCAACAAGTTAATGGATGAATAGATAGGATTTCAACAGGTACTATGTGCTATAGATTCTGCTACCACAAAACTGAATTTCGGACTGTTATAGACATTTATAAAAGAAAGCTTAAAAAGATTTTTAACAAAGAATTTTTCTAACAAGTCAGTATTCAATAATCTCAATTATATTTAGCTATTAAATATCGACTGAAAAGTCACTCTGTCATTTTCCAAACATTTCACGGAGTCCTTTTGTTTTAGTCTTAATGTAGCTCAAAATCTTTGAATAAAAAATAATCCTTTATTTCAAATTAACAGTTCATTAATATTAAGATTTTCTAAGAGAATCCTCTCTTCTCATTGTTTCTAAATCGCTTGAATTATTTCTAATTATTTTGTGCAAACGATTCTTTTAAGATTATTTCTTTAATTTTGCATTCCCACTGTCGAGGTCGTCCTAATAAGAGACTGTACCTTATTATAATAATACAGAAAATGATAAAAAGCTTTTCTGTTTCTGAGATTTTCTTTCTCTTCAACTCATTACCTTTTAAAGTAAGTAATATGAGAGGAAATAGTAGAGAAATTCTTCCCTTTTATAAAGAAATAGATGGCCAATGTGTTGATTCAATTTATTTAGATAGATTTTGTGCGCAGTTGGTCGGTGAAGCAATAACTTGAGATGTGTATGCTATATCCATTTCTCTGTGTGTGTGTGTTGGAGTTGCCAATGGATTCCCTTAACGAGATTCAGTAAGGCCGGTACTGGTGACCGGTAAAGCGGTAACGGAGGATATATGGCCGACACCGGAAATTACACCGAGCTCCATGAGCTACGCAGGCAGATAAGTGTGTGGATGATCAGACCGAAGGAATGTAATGGTTAGTTCTAGTTTGGGTTTATAAAAATCCTGGATAAATCGGAAAAAAGCGAAAGTAAATTGGATAAGAAGTATTAGAGAGAAAACCAGTGTTATTATTGTCAAACTCGAAACGTGGGCTTGTTCTAGTATGAAAGCTGTGTGTTGTTATATGAAGGGAATAATCCTCTCAAACGGCGCTAGAGCTAATCAGAGCTCGCCTGATCCCGCAACAGCTCTAAGCCGTAAGGCACCATAAGCTCCGGCCTTATGTTTCACCCATACATGGAGTGTATAAACATTATAAAAAAGTTTGAGCGATGGATTACGAAGCATTCCAGTTCAAACATTAAAGAGCCATTTATATAGCCTCGTTATCCATTAAACATGGATGTGCAACACGCGGGCGATTTACTGATAGAAATGGTGTTTCGTTAAGTACCAGTAATATAAATAATGCCGACGCATTTGCGAACGTGCTCGTTAACTAATTATAGAGTAGATATCGATAATGGCAAAGAGTGTTTCCTTAACTAGTGTATGCACGCGAGCTTAACTGAATTAATAACGGACGCCATATGTTACAACAATACGTTTTATCATAGATTCTAGAGACGGTAATCTCTACCATTCTCCCCTTTTAATTAATTAGGTTAAAAGATGAGACCTATTAGAGTTAACTTAAAATGCGCTCGGAGGATATATCGCTTCCCCTTTTGTTTCGTGTTTATATCCAACAGTGTTGTAAAACATTCATAAGGTTTTAGACCGCTCAAAATAATCCTCGGAAAACAAACGCCAAAATATCCTCGGCAGTAATAAATATTTAATGTATACCTTCAGTGTGAAGTAATAGTTCATAGTGGCTACTAGTCACGCGAAAGAATTACAAATAGGTACGCATACAGAGGCGATAAATAAAAATAAGATTAAAATAAAAACCAAATAATCCCTATACAGTGTAGTGGCCAAAATTAAAAATTAACACAAAATTCTTTTCTAAGTTACAGGATTTTCCGACGCACCCAAGGGAACAACGGACGCATCATTAATACATTAGCTAAGACTTCGACCGTTTTCTCATTTCCTTGAGTAAAATAGTAAAGGAGAGCGTCCTCTGTGTGTTCGTCGCACCGGTTTTCACTGATTGACGAGAACAGACAGAAATGGTAGGAAAGGATTGCTCTCTGTAACGCTTGTTAGTGCGTTTGAAAGTGATGACAGGTGACGAGGGAAAAAGAGGGGAAAACGGGTACAAGGTTCTCCCCACGTTAATGAACAAATAAATTAAATGTTTTCATAAATGAGAACGCAAATGCTTTCAGAAATTGTCAGAGGGAAAATCAAATGGGGTTGTCAGAACAATGGAAACTAGGAAATTTGAAAATATTTTGTTTGTTGTCTTGGTGGAAGAGTAAATGATTATAATTATTTTGAAAATCAATACTGACAAAGGAGGAGTATCAACTTCGCTCGTCTCTTAACGCAATGGATGAACAAAATTACATTTCAGAAATACACAATCCAAATTAGATTTACCTAAAAGTGCTAAAATTATTGTAATGACGTTTTCTGTGTGCAAGATAGAGGGTTTAATTGATGTTAATTTAACAATAAAACAATTGTTTTGCATAAAAAGTAAATGCCGTTGAATTTATATTGGATCGTATTAAATTAAACTTTTTAAAAAGACGTAAACCGGCAAAACTATTTTTCAGGTATGTACATGATGGAAGAAACCTTCCGAAGCAAGAACCCTGTCTTTTGGTGGAAAAGAGGTGTATGTAAATTTTCACGTGTATATTAAAGCAAATATGAATTACATTTTCATATCTAGCATTTTACGAAACATTTGGTGCATGAGTAATTTTTATTGTTATTAATAATTATTTATATTATTATGTTGTTCAATGCATAGATTTGAGAGCCTTTATTAAACGTTTGTTTCTCATTTATTTAAGATTGTTCTAATTTATTAAATGATTTCCCTTACAGGTATTTTTTTATATATGGCACATTCCGCGCAAATAATTTCAGCGAGTTTAGTTTTATTAGATTGCAGTTCATTGTTATTGAATAATAAGAAAAATGCGTTAGACAACTAGAAATCCATTAAATTAAAAGAAATTGTGCCTGAACTTCAATAATAATATTGAATGAAATATGCAATTTTTAGCATGTCACAGTACGTAACGCATGTGACATTATACGTAACGCCTTCAAGATCTAAATAAACCATTAACATCTTAAAACAAAACCATAGGTGTGGTATTATTTTTGGTGTTCTCTCTAAAATTGAATAAATAATCAATTTGTAAGTTTTTTTATGAATAGTTCGCAGAACTATTGCAAAACTTACAATTACGTAGTATTTCATGTCTCCATTTTGTCACTTGTACGTAACGTAAAAAACCAAATATATTTCTATTGAGAACAAAAAATGCATCAAATTATTTAAAAATAATTTCTGGGGATTCGCTAATCATAAAAATGCGTGGGAACGCTTCACGATATGTAACCGCGGAATACGCAATAAACTCGAAGTTTTTCGATTATTTTTAACCAAAGGTATAAAAGAACCTGCAAAAGAAGACAACTGCAGTCTGTTAGAATCAAAGGCTGAACCTATGCCTGTTTAGACTCAAATATTACCAAAATAAGTTGGGTTATGTTCCCATATGTTGTTTATAAGCAAACAAACGGCAAATATTGCAAGAATTAAACATACCCGTAAGTATTTCACTGAACCAAAGAAGAATCAATATCACTTTCTTATGTAATCATATGGAATTGTGATGTAAATTATTTTATTTAAATTCAAGAAGAAATAATTCTCTTTCATTGATAATTTCGATCAACGAAGTGTCAATTTTAAGCAGCAGCTGATTTAATCAAGTTTGTGTACTATGTATAATACCGCTTTCTCGATGGGAATTTAAGTTAGTGTCTCGCGCAGGATAATTATTATAAAAGTAAGTTGAAACTTTTTTCTAATCAGAAATTTAAATAAACAATTATTAAATTTGAATGAAAAATAATTTTATTAAGTTTCAAAATAAAAAACTTACAAATAACGAATAAAGCTCTTGCATAATATTTATAATTAACTAAATTTTAGTATTGGTTTGTTGAGGTGAACTTTGTTATAGCATCTTTATCATGTTATAGACAAAACAATATTTCATTTCAGCAAGTTTAAATTAAAGTTCCTGGAATTTATTTTATATCTCATTTATCGTTTTTCTATAGTTAATAAAGAAAACTTGTGTTTAGAGATTTTAAATCATTTGTTTATTATTCATGTGTTATGCAAGTATTCAACCATCCTATAGCACAAATTATGAAAACTATTTCTCGTCCAGCAGCAGAACTCCAGGTGTATTTTGATATAAGTTTCTTTATAGTTATTGAGATTGGTAAGATTGATTTAGGTGTTTCTGCCAGTCTTATGATCAAACAATCTAGGACTGGGTTAGTCTACTGGCTAAAGGAAAAAATTTTAGGATGTTGATGTTTTAATTCTATTTAAGCTATCCGAGTCAAAGTAAAGTTTTATTTCACCGCACAATTTATTTGGCTTGTCCGAACGTGGGGCAAAGCAAGATTCATTATCTAATTCAAAATAAATATCATTTCAATTTAATTATTTAGTTTATTACATCATTTCAATAATATTATATTGGTCTTAAACGGATAAACGTCTGGTTCCATCGTGTAAAGCCGTTAGTAGCTTTTTTTTATCGTTTAGTGGTTGATCGCTATTTATAGCGTCTTATGTATATTCTTTCATTATGGGGATACCTAAACAACATGAAATTTTCTGGAATTTTACAAACCCCACGACCATCGACTCCTTCTGAGTTAATTATCACTTTGTGGGAGCATTGAACACAGTAACTAAATAATCTTAAGCCATTCTTTGTGTTTAAAAGAAAAAAGGGGGTTAAAATATAATAATATATCAAAATTTGGAAATATTTTAAAAATGTATTTTAAATATTTATGGATATTAAAAATTTAAATGGAAATTTTTTGTTCAAAATGAAACATTTAGGAAATATCTATAATCTAACTCTTATGTTATTTGTATATTAGATGTTTATCGTATATAATATATATTTAAATATTAGTTTTCTAGTATAATAAAAAATATAATAAAAACGTATATGCTAAATTTTTATATGTTTGTCTAAATACTTATATATTAAATATGAATGGAATATAAAAATTTAATTAAACTACTTTATGTAAAATAAACATTTAATAAATATATTTTTATATCACAAATATTTAGAATTTACGATTCATTAACAAACATCTATTAAACATAGTATGCTACTGGGGTATAAGCTAAATATTTAAGAGCTACGTAACATTTACATAATTTATATAATTTATCCTAAGTTGAAAATATTATTTGAAAATGTATGTTAAATATTTATAGACTAATGTATTGCACATGAAAATTTAAATGTATATCGTTTTTTCAAAATAAAACATTTAGTAAATATATATATATAGCCATGCTAACTTTAATGTTAGTTTTATTTGAAGTTTTATTAAATTAATTTTCTAATGCCATGAAAACTACATTTTGATATATTTTTCAGATATGTATTAAATATGTATAAAATATAAAGATTTAAATATAAATTGTTTGATGAAAAATAATTCAATAAATATTTTTTATATTAAGAAAACTTTAATATTTGATAAACAGATATTAAATATATAGTATGTTACTATGGCTGTAAGATGAATGAATGAATATGTCATTTTTATAACCTTATAAATAGGCCAAAATATTAAACGAACTTTTTTTGAATGTTGTGATGCCTCACGAATCAAATTGTTGTGAATCAGAGCAATTTTAAGCAGAACTAAATCAATAAAAAATAAATATATAAAAAATTAGTATTTTATAAGGTGTACTTCACTTTCTCTTTAAGCAAAAGAAATACTAAACTTGTTCATTTTATAGATATTTATAACTGGAAAATGGTAATTTCCACGTAAATGAAAAACAGTTGTACACCACGAAACTCCCTATGCACTAGAATCTTTAATGCACTGCCTAGAATCTTTTAATTATTCTATCAACTACTATTATGGAGCATAAGCGATTAAAAACTTAACTAATTATATTTCACCTCCCGAAGTTCATCTTCAACGACCTTCTAAAGCCGGACGATCTAAATCAAGAAGGGACTTTAATTATTTATAGAAAAGATTCAGTTGGAAATACTTATTTCAAGATAATTTTTTGTGTTATCTCATGGTATGTTATTAACTAATATATTAATTATCCCTGATTTCAGATGCTCTAATCTGCTTAACGACTAACGGGACACATTCGTATTGGATTACGTGTTCAATGCGTATACCCCTCAAACACTAGGAGCTGGCTATACCGCATGACTCAATATCAAAATCCCTGATTAAAGTTGACACGAAAGGAATTTTTTTATATCTTTATATTTACCGTCGTGATGTTATAAATGAGGCGGGGACTATTAAAAGTGAGGAATTCTACATGATTTTTATTTAAAACAAAAATTTACTGTACTTTATCCTATTAACAGCAGTTTGTTGAGAATATTTTAAATTAAATTGAATTTCGATGCTGCAATCTGGATCTGAATTTACTGATTCTTTTTAACAAATCGGTTTGACCCATCGATAGCATCCAATACAAAACCAAATCTATGGTCATATATTGATATTTTAGATTTACACGCTTCAGCTTTTCCAATGCATATTTAGGTTAGGATTTAATACATTTGCTTTTATATTTATATCCGCATGTTGCATATAACAGCAAAGAGGAAAGAAAAAAAAATCCAACTAGATCTATCTATGTGAATAATAAAAATATTAACTTCATTTTAACATTCACTTTACTCAACAGTTTTTGGAACTACATACAACTAATATTTTAAAACAACAATGTTTAGTACGTGGCATGTTTGAAACATAAGAAAAAAGATTTATTTTTTATTTTCTTTATGATTTTGCATTCACATTGAAATTCAAAATTTATTAAATATTTAAAACAGAGCCGACACGAACATATCTGTTATTCAGATTTGAGATATTTCATGTATTCAAGATTTAACATTTATAGGTCGTTCTAAACTGATCTTTTCTTTATTTACATTAAAGATATTCCGACTTTTTCAGTTTGCTAAAAAGAAATCTGAGTTTCTTCTTCTTTTTTTCTAAATCAAGACTGTCATTAAACTAACAACTTCTATCGTAAGAAGAACTTGCTCGAATGAATAGTTTCGTTGCCGAACGGACATTATTAGCTTTGGGAGTAGTTTAACTAGATTTTTGTTCCAAGTCTTAAGTTTCTTTGAAATGTTCTGTAAAGGCGGTTTTAAATTTCACTTGTAATTACATTCTGACTTCATTCGATCTTTATAGAGTCGTAAAACATTGATTACGGCATTTAGTCATTCATTATTAACGAAGCTGAAAATGTTTAGATATAAAATGGAATTTTATTATATCGTAAAAGAGGAACTCACGCACAAACCTACGCGCACGCATACAAACAAACAGGCGTGCACACTTATTAATTAATTTTAATTAATTGAAGTAATAAGTTTAAATACCTCGTTTCTAATGTAAGAACTGTATTATACGCTCGTCATTAATTTGTAGGAGTATGAAGTGCCTGAGGATTAATATATGTGTATATGTATGTGCCAACATATACAATGCTGATATTTAGTATTTAGTTCAGAGGTATTAAAATTTGCAGGTTTGGTATTCTACATCCTTTAGGATACCACATCCTTCGTATATTTACTACATTCAAGTTTATTTAGTTAAAAGTAAAAGGCAGGATTGTGTGAAATAAAATAATTTATGCACAGATACATTATAATTAGACTATTCTTGCTAGACGCATCTAAACATAACGGTCGCTTTATGGCTCAAGGGCCTCTTTATGGTCCGGCGGGCAATAAAGAAACGTCAATTAAATGTTAGAACTGTTTTTTGTAGAACTTGGTTGGTTCTTAATATAATTTGTAAACTTATCACCAATGAAAATAAGGAAGTGATTGGGCGTATCCCAATCACTTCCTTCTGGAAGGGAACGTGGGGGTTAGTTCACACGGGTAACCCACGTAAAATAATCATGACAAAATGAAAATAAGCTGAAATTAAATATTTTGGAATAGTAACTATAGTAACGTACTTCGTATAAGCACATAAGTATACGCACAGCGGCTTGATGTACTTACGTACTCATTTAATTATATTTTTTCCCAATAATAGATTTGAAATAAAAACTTAATCTGTGCATAAAATAGTGTATGTATAGCGGGCATTACTTGCTTTTATGGCCCTACAGCCTTTTCCTAGCCCGAGGCTGACGCCTCGGGCTATATATAATGCTTCTGGTCATAAAAACCTCTTTAGCAGAATTTTTATTGATGCGAGTGTTTATCTTGAGGCGTTCTCACATTAACAAAATGCTTCTTTTCTGAGAAATAGAACGTTCTAGAACAAAGTTGTTTTTAATTCCGTGCCTATAAGGGTTAAAATATAACATTAGCCTTAATAAAAGTTTCCTTATAGTTAAAATGTACGAAACTTCGAATTTACAGCTTTAAAACATACTGGGTTGAAATCTCTTTTAGTAAACAAAATTTTTTTTATTGTATTTTAATTAGCAATCAGAACAAACTTATATTATATTTCATAATATTCTATAAGCTAAACTTATGACTATGAGTGACGTGTTACGGGTGTCTCCATCGAGACTACCGTAGATTCTTCTATTTACACTAGAAGCTGCGGACACTGTCGGTATTTAACGTACACGAAACATAGATTAAGAAGACTGACACGCTGACACTGAATGACACGCACAAACACTAAACACAGTTGTTAGTTCGCCAGATCTTGTGGCCATTTACGTTGAAGGCGTCTTCGGTTTGGTTCTTTGGTTAGTGGCTCTAAAAGTTCGTTTGGATAGACTGATATTCTTGCATGGTGTTTCAGTGATCGTTCGGCGATAACCTCGGTGACGAAGGGAATGTTGAGATCATTGTGTAGTGTGAGATTCGACACATACCAAGGAGCATTCGCGATTGACCTGAGTGTTTTCGATTGAAACCTCGGGATGATATTAACATTGGACTTGCACGAGCATCCCCACAATTCTATGCCATACTTCCATATGGGCTTAATAACTGCTTTATAAATGAGAAGTTTGTTTTCTAATGACAATGGTGACCTCCGTCCTATAAGCCATTGCATTTTTTTCATTTTGAAGTCCATTTCTCTCCGCTTTTTCGTAATGTGAATCTTCCAGGTTTGCTTGGAGTCCAGATGCATACCGAGATACTTTACTTCGGTTGTTTGGGGGATATTTGAGTTGTAAAGTGTAACTGCAGGACAAGGTGAACGTTTAAGTGTAAATGTTATGTAAACGGATTTAGTTTCGTTCACTTTGATTCTCCACATATCTAAACATTCCTCTATTGCATTTAGATGATTCTGAAGGGATTGACTAGCAGATGCTGGATTTGCATTAGTTGCTAGAAGTACAGTGTCATCTGCAAAGGTTCCTAGTCGAGTTTCCTGGTTACTTGGGAGGTCTGATGTGAAGAGGAGGTACAACATGGGCCCCAGGATACTTCCTTGAAAGAGTTGGAAGTATTGATGTGGTAGATTCTCTTTAATTTTATAAAGTAGACCTCGGTCCAGACCTTCTCAAAGGCCTGGCTGACATCCAGAAAAGCTGCGGTACAACATTTGTTTTCTTCTAAGGCCGATCGTATTATGTCTACTACCCGATGACATTGTTGAATGGTGGAATGTTGTTCCCGAAACGCAAACTGATGACAAGGTAACCAGTTGCTTAGCAAATCATTATCCTTTATTCTTTTGTAGACCAGCTTTTCTAGGAGCTTAGAAAGTACAGGGAGGAGGCTAATAGGACGATATAAGGTAACTTGTGTTGGCGGTTTACCTGGTTTAGGAATAAGTATGATTTGTGCAAACTTCAACTGTGTGGGCCAGTATATTAGCCGTAAAACCGCATTGAATATCACAGTCATCAAAGTTATTCCTTTTCTTGGTAGTTCCTTTAGTACTTCAGCTGTTATTAAATCATAACCCGGTGCTTTGTTAGTACGTAGATGTTTGATTTCCTGACGTATTTCACCAGGAAAAAAGGCAGTTATGGGAAGTGACAGTTCTGGAACTAAATGACGTAAATATACCTCATTGGCTAAAAAGAATCCCGCCATATTTTTATTGGTTTATTTAAAATTTTGCCCTTCTCAAAGTTCGAAAGAGACACTTGAAGAGTGCTGAGCTTTGGACTGTCGGGGGTTGATTGCCGTTGGCCCTTCCCAAATATTCAGTAGCGTGTCCAGTTGCCGTTAAAAGTGCCGGAATTTAAGTGATTAATTTAGAATCCTTCCTACCAAAACTTAATATTTAATTCCGTACAATTGATTGATTAATTAAGGTGATTTCTAAATTTCTTCAGTTTCATCAAGCGGTTGAGTTTGGTGATTAGTGCTTGTTTGTTATTGAAAAGGCAATATTGTATCAATTGCTTTGTAAAGTGAAGTTGGATTGAATTATTTGAATAAGGTATTGTGACTTGATGGATTTTATTTTGTTAATGTTAATGTAGGTTGAACCATTATTTATGTACCGAATATCTTTGACTACTATTTGCATGTGCATTAATTACCCGTCGCTAAGAATTCTTACGTTGGGTATCATTTTCTTATATTTAAATCTATAACGATGTCCTAAATGAAAACTTCTTATTTTAATCTTTGTTTATAAATAAATCTATTATTGAACCTAACTAAACTAAATAATATTGAACCACATATTTATGAAAGTCTTTAAATATTTTTGATGCAACCTAACTTGACATAACTGATTATGATTAATATTTGAATTAAATTTAATAGATCTGATGTCGATTTCTGTTTGCGAGCATCAGGTCATTATTTTTATAAAATTCCCTGACTTTCCTAAACAGATGGCGCTCAACAATATGCATTTTTTGTGTCTTTAAACCTAGAGATATCTCAAGCCGAGGCAATCTTTAGTTGTACAGTAAGTATCAAATATTTTGTTTTGATGAGAGTAATTTTTGGTGTGTTTCACTGTCGCCCAATCGCAGGGCTTTGTTGTGTTTGGGAAAAATAACAAGCGTTTAAACCTTGAACCATAACATTACTTCAGAGCTTCTTCTATTCGGCGACACCTCAAGTATTGGTGTTGCGGAGCATACTCAAAGGTACCAACAAAACTTCAATACCTCGATATTTTTTTAAATTGAGATAAAATAAAGAGTTGTAGTGTACACAAGACCATTGTCATTTATTATTCCTATTTTATGTACTTTTCGTAAATATTAAATAAGGTGTCTTTGTAATCATTACAGATTAGTCATAAAACCTTGAATAGTACTTGGTAGTAGATTTTACGTTAAGGCTGATTTACCCGATTCTGAAGATAGGGAAACGCAATGTAAACTTTACTCGGTTTTTATTCAATAACCGCTCAATATTTTTTGATCGGGTTTTTACCAAAAATTTACCTACAATGTAGTGTATGATGTAATGTTTTTAAAAAATAATTTTTAACGTTTGAAACCATAAAAAACTTAATTTAAAGTTGAAATTTTCGTTTCTAAAAAAAATCTTTACATTACATCATAGCATTTGACGCACAGATTACGGGAAAAATGTTTAAAAAAATATACGTTGATAAATAAATGAATAAAAGCATAGTAAGCGATCCTATTGCAAATTAAGTTTTTTATGGTTTCAAACGTTAAAAATTATTTTTTAAAAACATTACATCATACACTACATTGTAGGTAAATTTTTGGTAAAAACCCGATCAAAAAATATTGAGCGGTTATTGAATAAAAACCGAGTAAAGTTTACATTGCGTTTCCCTATCTTCAGAATCGGGTAAATCAGCCGTAAGATAGATTTGTTGATGCTTAAAACATTGATGAGGTTAAATTTCTCCGACTTTTAGTATAAATCTAATGGTGAAAAGGACTCGGAGGTTTAGATCTCAAGTTTCGATGTTAATTAGTTCAATTTTTTATAGAACTCTCTTTTTTTATTTTAACGTTTTATCATAATCATAATTTATAAATAAAATACATTCGTTCAAAATATAAGCAATAATATATAAAAGAACGCATTGCTAATGTTCGAATGCCGTGTTACAATTACCTAGAATTACTTATAGTAATAAAGATTTATTAGTAATAGTTGGTAGTTTGTACTAATATAACATATTCTGAATATCTATTTATTAATTGTGTATTTTAGTTAAACGAAACTAGTTTGAATTGATTACCCAAGACAAAAGAACATACGATACTATTCTGATTAGAATGTTAAAGTGATGTAATTAAATTCTTGAAAAGTACTGTAAATATGAATCATTGTAGGTATAATTAGTAGAAAATTATTGTTAAATAAGCATCAGTAAGCTAAACTGTATAATCGTTCTTCACCATGCACATAATTTTTGCTAGCCATATATTTTTGAATGAATCAGAGTATTCTGTAGTCGGTTGTTGTTATGCAAATAGCTGTATATAAGATTTCGATTTCAAGTTTTATTTACTTTTTCTTGTTTAAGTCGTCAGGTTTGTTTAAGTCAAAGTTATTATTATAAAATTTATTCGCAGTTAAAATTACTAAAATATTAAACTGTGTCATGAAAGATGAAAAACCAAGTGATTTAATCACCATTATATTTATTGTGGAAATCTGAGTTGATTCATCGACTCGGCATTAAATATGTATGGTATCGAAATACGAATATGCCTATGCAGCAGAGGTACGTCTTAATGACGTCAATATCTGCTGATAACACGCCATAAGACGCCAGTGGACTAAAAGTCGGCATAATGACGTCCAGTAAATGACATTACAGTGACGTGTCAAATATCACGTCATATTTTCGTCTGTTTTTGGGTAATATATTTATTTACATATTTTACCGGTTTTCAAAGTAAAAAACTAAATGTTGCGGTACCGCATTTTATATTTACTAATATTAATTTTTTCATTATTTCAGAGATAATTTATTTCAGTTTCTGTTATAATCTCCATAATAGTATATGTTTCAGTAAGGCTATTACAGAAGATCATTTTGTTTAAAGCGTGTTATTAGGGCAAAGACAAACTTTTATCTATATTATTTTCGTACAAATATTATTATTTTTAGCATATTTTTAATATTTGATAAATTTTAACAGTAAATTCATGGCCTGCAATACATTAAATTTCGCGCCGAGCCGAGCCATTACGATGGCGCTACTTTCAAACTTTCAATATCATTTGTGGTGAAAGACTTCAAGTATGGTCTATTACAGAAATGTTTGCCAAATGCGTTGTTTTGGCTTTTAAGGCAAGTTTTGTGGCGATGCGATGCCTAATATTCATAGTATTTGACTTATCTTTGAAGATTTTTGTAAGATCTTAAAGGAAACATTGCAAGCTTAGATATCATTAATTAGAAATAATGAGGCAATCGTCAATAAAACTATCTTGTGAACTATGTGATCTTTCAATTTAATTAGCAAATTCTGGTTTGTAATGTTTAATAATTGTACTAATTATAATCTTTCAATATACGTTATATTTTTGAATATTTTTTCAATATATAAACTTACTAAACTACTAAACTTACTAAAAAGCACTAGTAACTTTATATGTATTCCTAAAAATTTGGGAGGATGAGGTACCAAATATAACTTGAAAAATACGTCAAATTAACGTATTTTTTCGTTTTTTTTGCCGGACCCAAAAATTCAATCAGTTTAAGGTTAATGTTTTGTGTAGTAAATTTTAATATAGCTGGGACTTCTTTAAACACCGTGGGCTAGCCGATCAAGATGTTCCCGTTATATAGTGATGTATAACCCATAAATAAGCTTTTTATTATAACCGATTCAACTTATACTGACAGTTAAATAATTAAACAAATATACGTGTGCATTATAATTATTAATATAAAAAAAGTAACAAATTTTATTTATTCGCCGAACAATCGCTTGGGTGGTATTTATCATAGTAAAATTTTTTCGCAACATTGGATTAAAATAAAATGTTTACATCAACACCTTTTTAATATTTTATATTTTCTAATATTGGTACGATATTAAATATAGGTATTACTAAAATTTAAAGAAATAGTAGTAATATAATTTTAACAATAAATAAAATAATAAACATAATAAATAAAAAAAATCCGGACGTGGACGGAAAAAAACGTGGACCTATTAGCGCAGCTTGTCACCTAGTCCATGTGACTATACCTACTTTAAGTGGTCGTCGCGTCGGTCGCCCCCAAACTCGCATACCTCGAGCGGCCGCTTGTCGTCAAACTTTGTACTCCGATTTCTATAGTATTTTTGAGTATTTCTTCTAATAACTTGACAAAAATTCTATATGGGTGGAGTATTTCATGTGTAGAGTTTTATTAAAATGGGTGAGGTAGAAGTCGCGTTTTCTTCTTGTCAGGAAAAACTGAGTCTCATATTGCCATAGTTAGTTATGTCGAAAATAAAAGCACAGTTTTACTCTAGACTGATTTAATAATGTATACATTACGTTTTTTACTTGGAATTTGTTACATGACCTTTACTTTAGATAGAATTAATTAAGCAATTACATTAAAGATAGTTCTCTAACATCAGAAATTTTTAATTGGATTGTTGCGTCTTTATTTAAGAAAGAATATGTATTTTAGAATATTTAAATTAAAACTTTGTATTAGGATAAGAATGATCAGCATATGCCTTTCGCAAATATTTTCAGCCAACCGAGTGTGACCTTAATGTATTCTCTAGCTGTTGGCGGGTTACGCAACAACAGTTATACTGTGATATGTGCTGCTCGTTACTGCTAAATATCAGCATACGATGACGATGACGGCAAGCCTAGGCGAAAAACTAGCTGAAGAACGTAACGAACTATAGAATGACTCTGCTGTTTATTCTTATGCTGTGATAACACTTCGTCAGAAAGCTGTCAAACCAACTTTATAATTCAAATTAAGCATGACTATGAAATTTGGTAGAGGTCTATTCTGACATTATGGTTAAAAGAATTAAACATTTATATACCTACTTATCTTTAAAAGTAACAGACACATGCATACATATATAAAGCTGGTTTTGTTCTGAAAAGCTTTTAAAAATATTAAAGAACACTAATAACGGAATTGCTAAATTATTTTACATCTTCGTTTATTACACTTTACATTAAAACGAAAATTTTCGTTCCACATTTTAATCTATTAAAAACCGTTCGTCGTATTTGCTCCATTTTTAATTTTCCAGTTACTAATGGATTTTCTGAAAAAGATTCAAATTTTTCCTTTATTATCCTTTTTTTAATTATTGAACTATAATGTATGTGTATTGATCAATGAACTGGGATTCATTATAAAATAATTTTACGCTCGTACGAAAGCCACTGATTAGTGGTGGAAGTGTTGGATTTGGAAAATCAATCAATATCCAATACCGTCACGTCATGTTCGCTAAAATTAAAAATTCATCATCCACTGCCCTCACAAGCAATTTGTTTGCGGGAAATGCCATCGCAAATAAAATGCCGAATTGAAATTACGAACACGTATTCGGGACGATCCCCTAAACCCAGGGATGGACTTAACCTTTGATTTTTTTTTCGGAAAATTGAGTTAATATCCTTTTCGACTTTACCTTCGCATACTTTAAAAGAACATTAAAAGCAGATAAGAAAGAGGCTTTTTGTAGCAACCACATTTCACATTTGTTTTGTTTAGAAGGATAACGTTCTTAGAATTCATAGCTTGAGTGTTTATCATTTGCATTTTTCCATCATAGCAGTGATAGGTAAGCTAGAATTGATAACATTCCCAACCATCAAATGTCAACAATTTACTTGGGATAAGAAAAATTGGCTGGCAATGTTATTTATTAATCATAAAGTCGAATAAAATCAAAAATTCAAGGGTAGCTGGTTGTTTGAAATGTTACACACCAAACTCGTTCCATCTCCAGACATGTCATTGTTTATGAAAGCAATCATGGCAGAGACCGCAACCACCATCTGTTATAAATATTACACGACACATTTCGCAGATACATCTTTGTACTAGGATTTTCCTTAGATTTCTATTCAAGGAAAATTCCAAACGATTCAAAGTATAATATTAAAACGAAATTCTTAAAGATTCTTCTATTTGATGTTGGCTCTTCTGACATGATACTTCTCACACCCCGAATGCAACTCAGGGAAATGTTCATAAAACATCTGACACATTTCTGGGATATTCCACAAATGTGTGTTTGCTGTATATCCTAAGGGATTACCTAGGTATTAAGGCCGGGAAGTCCTGTATGCGCTTGTTTGTTTATGAGGATGCAAGTTTAGTTGGTAATTAGCCATGTATGAATTTAGTAGCGTTGGTACATATTGCTGTCAAACTATTTATAGAATTACTGCAGGATTGGTTTTCATGCTCGAGTAAGTTTAAATAATAAATTTTGCTTTCAAAGAGACGATTTAAAGCACCACTGGGAAGTACTCTTTAAATTAGTTTCTTCATGTCGAGAAAAATTTCTGTTGTCAACTTGTAAGCTGTGCGACGAAGAATAATCTTCCAATGAATGTAGGCTAATTGAGTGAGTGGGATGATAGATTAATTAGAGCAACAGTAGCATTAATTACTGGGGGTATGGATTAGCTGGTGTAGGCACGTACGATAGACTACATCTCGTCTAATTGTCAAAATTAGCATTTCATTATACTATAGAGATGCTCTTATTGAGTCTATCTAGAACGCTGAAAATTATTATAGTGCTGTTAATATGCCAAGCATCTACTTATGCTTTCATAAATTTTAATTATTACGAGCATTCAATAACCAATTTATTTTATAAAAGAATTTCTTAATAAATTCTTAATTTTTGAATGAAAGCATAGAATTTAGCTATAATTGCAGTGATATAGCATACTGTTAGATTTCTAACATATTTTTTTAGAATTTATATTTAAGCTCGGCCTAAGCTAAAATAAACTGTGCAAAACCGGCAGTTCATTAAGGGATATAAAACTTAAAAACTTCGTTCAATTTTAATAACAATATAAAATTAAATGAAACACGCTGCGCTTTAGAAAAACAAGCATTTTAACCATGAAACAACTGAATTTTAAATTAAAAGATGCTTTTACCTACTATAAATTAATTTACAAAATTCCTTGTAATAAATGTGATCTTTGTTATGTCGGCCAAACCTCTCGAAAATTACAATGTAGATTCAATTAACACCAAAATGAGACCAAAAATTTCACTACTTTGGCTGCTTACGTGAAAGAATAATATATAATATATAGAATATTTTATCATAAAATTAAACTTAATAACAGAAACATTGTGGCAACCGAAAACAACACGTTCAAAATTTAAATTCAAATTACGGTTATTTGTTAACAATACATAAAAATTAATAGCGAATAGTAAATTACATTTTTCTCAACACACAGACAAAAGACGTCTGCGAAAAAGATGAAACTTCTTTACAAGGATTTACAAATGTATCGTAGTGTTACACATTCCCACAACATTGAGATTCTCTCAGGTTTGGGTCGCTGATGTAGATCGTTCTTATTTAAATAAACGCTGGTTGTTAACAAATAGAATTACAGAGATATTAAATAAAAATACACAAATAAAACGTACCGAATAAACAACGCAAGTTATTTATTTAATAAATCCTAATTAAACACAAATGAAATAAAAACAACATAATTGATACCGAAATGAATTTTGAAGACATTCTGAAATAATTATTAATTACAAATGAAAGTAATTTAATTAAATTTATTATTTAAAACAAATAAAAAATATTTAAATGAATAATCTTTTTATTTATTATTGCTTTGAAATTTCTCAACGAAATTTACTTAAATTGGAAAATTATCTAGACGACCAGTCTAATTTCTATTATTAACAGAACGTAAGTATCTAAATTAATTAAAATTAAACTTTGATTCAAAAACTCTTTTCTTTTTAAATTTGGCGCCATATAAATCTCATCTCTACTTGAGTTTCGAGTTGCTTGGCAAACTCATTAATATTTTCAAATCTCTGATCCAAATAATTCAGTCAAAATTATTCTGACCTCTCCATACATCAAACGAACCACAATAATATCAGTCAAACCAAATATAATTTCCATAGATATCGAAAACCAAATTATTTTTGTTTATATAAAAAAGGGATCTTCTTTCAATTAAACAGGTAAGTATTAAATTCGATACTTACTTTTAATATTTTCATATATAATTTAACATTGACAAGATAATATGATGAATGGTTTTAATTTTTATAGTGATTTTCAAAAGCTAAGAAAAAATGCATTGTTTTCGAAGAACAACTTTTTATTCATAAACACTTCAAACATAGTTAAATAATTTTGACGTTTCACATAACCTTAATAATTTTTATAAACAAAATTAAGTTCTAACCTAAGAATTTCCAATTTTTGAAGTAACTAGAACACATCCCGTTCCTTCCATAAAATAAAGCTACTTAATTGTTAAAAAAATGGATTTCTTTATATACTATTTTGGAAAACAAATGAATTTTCTCAAAAAACAAAAAACATTTCAAATTTTACATAACCCAATTATAATTTAACAACTTTCATAAATGCAAAAACTAATTATACAATCTTATAAAAAATAAAATTATAAATCCAACTATACACAAACATTTGGGTTGAAAAATAGAATACTACCCTTAATCTCAATGTCAACGAAAGAACATTTTCCTATTACTAATAAATGGCTTAATTTCATACAAACACCTATTTACACTTTCTTTTTTCCAAAAATCTAAACATTATATCACTAATAATTTGATCTGAATGTTTGCTGAAAAAATTGGATAATTCAATTTGAAGTTAGAAAAGCGCATATTTTGTCTGTTCTAGGTGATTTATAGCATAATGCAGCAAACTTAATTAAGTTGAAAAAAGCATATACGATCCCCAAATCGTTAAGTTACGATAAAAATTATCTTTTTACTATAAAGGTTTGGATTCCCACATATCCTCTAACTGCTTAACGGGTTTTTGTGTGCATGTTGGTCTTAATTAACTATTTTTTTTATTAAGACAATCTTTTCAAAATTTATATTTTCAAAGTCAGGTTATGTAACCATTAAATAGAGCAGTTGCATATAATCTGCCTATTAAACATTATCGTGAGAGTTAATTCTCCCTAGAATAATCAAATATCATGACATTATATACCCCGTGTTCTTTGTAATATTTGCTATAGGGAATTAGTATGGGAAATCTGAAATATGCCAAATAATTCGTTCTCGAATAAAAATCGTTGAAATTAATAGTTACAATCGATAGAAAAGATATTCTAACGTACTGTCCAAAACTATTACCGTTAATAACAATCCCAGTTCTTCAGAAATTATAAATCCATGAATTATTTGCAAAACGTTAATTTAAAAACCGAAAACTGAAAAGTCGACGCGACTTGTCTCCGTGGTTTAATGGTTAACGTTCGGCTTGCTTAAGCGCACGGGCTCGTGGAATACCAGGTCGAACCCCGTTACAAGCAAGACTTTTTTTAATTTTATTTGTCAGTAATCTTTAATTTAATAACAATTTCAGTAACTTGTTTTTATTCTTTTATTCGAAAAACGTACAAGAAATAATAAAGTAAATGAAAACTGCTGATGCTTTTTCATACTGCATACTACAAAAACCAATTTTTACAATATTAGTGTATTAACATTCAAAATCCTGAAGCTTTAAATACATTTAAAGTTTCAGTATTGACAAGTAATTATTTTACATTTTATTTATTTTAATTTGAAATAAATACGTATAAATAAGAGAATTCTTGAACTCATGTTTTATTAATCACTATTTTTATTTCTAATTTATTATTTCTTGTACGTTTTTCGAATAAAAGAATAATAACAAATTATTTAAATTGTTATTAAATTAAAGATTAATGGCAAATACAATTTAAAAAGTCTTGCTTGTAACGGGGTTCGATCTTGTATTTCAGGAGCCCGTGCGCTTTAGCAAGTCGAACGTTAACCATTAAACCACGGAGACAAGTCGCGTCGACTTTTCAGTTTTCGGTTTTTAAATTAATATTTTGCAAATAATTCATGAATTTATAATTTATGAAGAATTGGGATTGTTATTAAAGGTAATATTTTTGGACAGTACGTTAGAATATCTTTTCTATCGATTGCAGCTATTAATTTCACCGACTTTTATTCGAGAACGAACTATTTGCCATATTTCAGATTTCCCATACTAATTCCCTATAGCAAATGTTACAACGAACACGGTGTATGTAGATAAGTTACATATAAATTACTTAGATCTATAATAGTACAACTAATAACCAATAGTAATTATAGTATGGCCGTAATGTTTGCCATTTATTTGAACGACAAAAGAAAAATATATCCTATACGTCATTTAAATAGATGACATAAATAAATGTCGGTAGAAACATTGTATTCCGACTACTACACCCATTAATTAATTAAAAGGTAACAACTGGTATAAACTTCAAGAACATGTAGCGTGAAGTATAGTAAAAGTGCATATTTTTGGGGCGTAGAATTCAAATATGCAGCCAGAGTTAAAGTTAATATCTGCAGAGACTTGCAACGTGATGACTTATATAATTACTGACGACTTTATAATTAGGTAATATTGTTTCAAGTTTCACTGAATATACATACTCACTAGAAGATAGAGAGGTAGAATTCAAACATCTCAAATTAAGTAAAAAGATATTCGAACATTGCATTGCGTCTCTTTTGTAACAATCAGTCATCGGAAGAGATTGTGTTAAATTCAACAGACAGTAGCTACGAAAAACTTTCAACATGTGCCATTAATTGTTTTTTTATGGTTATGCAAGGAATATCTCAATACAACATTCTCTTGGTGATAATGAATTCTTTTAATTACCCATGAACAAGTTTGTAAACACTAAAAAAAAGCAGAAAGACTTCACAAAGAAAACAACATTAAGTAGATTACAATTAGCAAGGTCCTTTGCAACAAAGGACTTTCAATTATACGCACCTAGGTGCCAGTTTATAATAACAAAATGTTTCTTCAGTGGTAAAGTGGATACATACAAAGAAAAATTGACAACGTTGGAATAAATTTAAGCAATGCTGCGAGGTTGAGTGGAACTTAAGCATATGGCATATAGCATACGGCTCAAGCATAACTTATGGTAATCTTTTTCTGAATTTTCTAGACTATGATGTTAAAGTAGGTAGTACCTATACTGGCCATTTACTTTTAAAATAGAATTTATTGGTTTTCTATAAGCTTTAAAGACGGAATAGTATTTTGTATGAATACTCTACTAATTGAAAAGAACTGCAACGATACGAAAATCTCAGCAATTAATTCACTCATCCAGGGAAATTTCTTGGTCAATTTTTGTTTATGTAACAATCTAGTTTAAATTCATTTATTAAAGGTTTTCAATTCTAGGTTTTCGTCTCCAAATATATTACTTTTTAAAGTGTCTACTTAAAGACTGCCACTTATTCTTCAAATAATAATAATAGCTTTAATAATTATTGGAAACAATCTGTTTATCGTTGCTCAGCTTACTTAAAAAAGTTTCAAATTTGAGTTCCTTTTTCTATTTTCATTCCATCCAATTCCACGGTGAAATCCAAGTTAACTCAACTTGCAAATGATTCAATTACTAAGTACTGAAATTCGTAATTCAAAACATGTACTCAGGAGTGAAGTAAAAACTCAGGAAAAAACCTTTAATAAATGAATTTAAATTTGATTATTACCTAAACATGGTTTGACAAAAAAGCTTCTTTGGCGTGGAAAATAAATGAATAACTATTCCAACTTATAGTAGACTTTAAACGACTTCGCTTAAAGATAGGTGCAAACAAAAAAAAGGTTCTATTCAATTTGCATATAATCTTCTACTCAAAACAATCGTTAATCACCACAATGGATTAGAATTCAAGTAAATCGTTACATTTAACATATAAAAGCTAAACTATTTCATGGATTTAGCAGCAATTAAAAGAATTAGAATAAAAATTTTAATAATAACTTTGAGAGGTACAGAATTTCAAACAAAACACCCCTAGACAATTGTTTTGCCCTTACTCTCAGTAGGGTTTCTCAGTAGGGGAGGCTTTGTCTGAAACCCTGCACCTCTCAAATCGTCGCTTGTTTATATGTAAATCTCGAATTTACACTAATAACGACAATAACAAATGGAGACATCTATAAGATGTCATCCACAACTTCCATTAAACCCGGAAGTAAATATTAAATATTTACGTTTTATTAAAAATAAAACTAATCGTCGCTTGTTTATATGTAAATCTCGAATTTACAACCATCACCAAACGATAAGTGCAGGGTTTCAGACAAAGCCTCCCCTACTGAGGAGCCCAAAGTAAGGGCGAAACAATTGTCTAGGTGTGTTTTGTTTGAAATTATGTACCTCTCAAAGTTATTATTAGAATTTTTATTGTAATTGTTTTAATTGCTGCTATGTAACGCTACGTTTTGTGGAAACTAACAAATATTAAAGGAATCTCAGTACGGTCCTGGCAGCTTAGTAAAATTTTCATTATGTTGGAACTGCAAATATTACATTAATCCAAATAATGTTTTTTCAAGTACAAAAAAGTCACCTCGAAATATATCCGTAAGCAATATCCTATATTTTAGCAGAATTTTTACTGATGCAAGCGTTCTCCCGCCAAACAAATCTTTATTTTTTCGAGAAATAGAATGTTCCAGATTAAAAAAAAAATTGTTTTTGATTTCGAGCTTCTAAGGGCTAAAATCTAATATTAGCGTTAACAAAAATTTCCTTATGGTTAAAATATAATAAACCTTGAAACTGAGTTTTAAAACACATTGCATTGAAATTCTACTAGTAAATAATACACCGAAAAAATGAATTTTCTGGAACAGGCTGTCTAGACTGCACCTATAGAGGTTATTTGCTTTCCGTTGCGTGCAGATTCGAAAGGGAATCCCCTTAAGTCCTCGTTAACATTGTTCTGGAATAAATGACGTAGGTGCATTTTGCTGGCATTTTTCTAATGGTTTGCTTAAAAGTTTCGCCCCCCTTAGGAGATCATACCACCGCTAAATAGTTTTTAGTTTACAGTCAGTCGAAGATAGTTCAAGATAGGATCTGGTTGAATACACAGCCGAGCGAAGTGACGTTTTACCACGCAGAAGGTGTTGTACCTTGCCCGTGATCTCAGATAATTGTACGAGGGTTGATTGTCTTTGGCATTTTTCTATGTTTTAGTTGTGTGTTCAAATACAGACAAAAGTGTAGAAATTTCAGTTCTAATTTAGAATCGTTTTTTACCGAAATCCAGTAATTAATTCCGTATGAGTTATCGATTATAATCAAAGTGCAGTTAATGTTTGACAGAGGCATTTCAATTTTGTTGAATGATCTTGTTTGATTAAAAATACAGTTGCTACAGTTTATAGTTGTTTCTACCGAAATTAATTTATCGTAAATCAAGATCTTATCGGATTCCGTTTTAAAATAATTTAAAATCGGAAGTTTTAAACTAAATAATACACTTAAGTGTGGTGTTATTTTATTAATGAAGAGTGTTTTGAAATAAACATTTAATATTTGAACTTATGGTTGTGCTGGCTATGTTTTTTATGAGAAAAGATAGACCGTTATTATGAACTTTATTTCCTTGGATCACATTCAGTAGCGGCATCAGTAAGGTGTTTTCCAGATTCTTTAATTTCATCGAGCAATCGAGTTTGGTGATAAGTGTTTGTTTTGATGGAAAAACAATATTGTTTCAATTGCTTTGTAAGGTGAAATCAGATTGAACTATCTGAATGTATTTAGACTTAATGAATTTTATTTTGTTATTATTGATGTAAGTTGAACCATTATTTTTGTATCGAATATTTTTGACCAATTTTTGATGTTATCGTTTTCTGTGGTTAAGAATTCTTACGCTTGATATCATTTTTTATATATTTAAATTTGTAACGATGTTTTATTTGGAAATTTCTTATTTTTTTCATTTTCATTTATCAATAAATCTATAGTTAAACTAAGTTAAACAAAATATTACAAGACCATATATTTATGAAAGTCTTTAAATATTTTATTCAACCTAACTTTGGCATAACCGATTATGACTAAAAATTAAATTAAATTTATTAGATCTGATTCCAGTTACTGGTTACTGGTATCGAGTCATATATTTTTTTAAATTTTATTGGACTTTCGTAATCAGATGGCGCCCTAAATATGCATTTTCTTGTGTCTTAAAGCTATAACTCATGTCTTTTATGATTTGTGAGCTATGAAAACAATACCTGCGACCTGAATTTAAATTTGTAGAAAGATATCTCAAGCCGAGGCAATCTTGAGTTGTACAGTAAGTATTAAATATTTTGTGTAGTACAGTTTGCGTAAGAATTTTTGAAAATTAAAGTAATCTGTTTTGTTTGTATCCCGGAAAAATAACTTTCGTTTCAGCTATACCCATGAAATAGTTTAAGCTTTTATTTGTTTAAATACAGCAATAAAAAATTTTAGTTTTATTTTTAATAAAATGTAAATAGTTACATTTAACGATGAAACAACAAAAAACAGCTTATTTTGTACTTTACAAAATACATCCCTTAGCCAAATCAACTAGTAGTGAAGAGATGTTGTCTTCCAGTGAAAGACTATTTACCTATCATGAAGCAATATTTGCAAAATATTACCTTATATGGCGATGTGAAGCCTGATACGTTTTAGTATATTTTAAGGACTGTTTAAGATTTTTAAATTTACTAAGAAAATATTATAAATTATAAATTATTCAAATATTTCTCAAGATAAAAGGTAGACTTCCTGTGTAATAGTCCTTATCTAATACAGCCTTATATAAAGGTTATATTAAAAATAATACTTTGAGTACAGAAGTACAACAGCGGATTTGTATATACTTGAATAAGCGGAGTGTTCAAGTATATCTGCAATATAAAGAGGTTCACTAATTAATTTTAATTAACAACTGGATAAAATTAGATGGATAATTTAAGTAATAGAAAACTTCCCTTTACAGACACCAATCAAATATTGAAAAACAGCTTTAAGATAGAAGGCAGCCTCAAAGTATTGCACCATCTACAAATGATCGAAGGGACGGGTCAGTGAAAAATTAGTCCCGCTGCCCTCAATGCAAAATAGTTAATTGTTTGCTCGAAAGATATTCTTCGATTTGTTAAAATAAAAATTGTTATTTAAACATTTGCATCACTAAAACATTGGCTAAAAAACTAATCTAGCAATAATTATTATTTTATAAAAATGAACAGTTCCACAATGAGTGTTGTAGCATGCGTTAACCTACACTCTAAAAAATTACCGGTGAATTATACCCTAAAAAATGGAGGCAACTATGTTACCTCCATTTTTTGGGGTAAATTTACTTCAAAGTGTAATTTTCATAGGAAGTGAAAAATTTCAACATTAGGTTAAGTTTGCATTGTAATGTTTCCTTTTTAAGTAAATTTACAGATTAAAATTACAATCTCAATGTAATTTTACATTTTAACATTTAAAACACCTGTGTAAAGTTACATGACAAAGTTAATATTTCATGGCAATAGTACTTTTCAGGGTTAAAATACAAATGTGAAAATACTTCTTGAATGTAACGATGACTTGCGAAAGTACTTGCAAATTCAATCGTTCCTCTGAATATTACTTACATAGGTAAAGGAATTGTATGAAACAAAATAAAATCAAAGTAATTTTTATTGAACGTATGTACTTATATAAAATATAAGACATCAACAGAACTTCTTTTCAGGGGCTTTCGGAAATATTTGGTCTCTCAAAGACATTCAGATAAAGTTTCGATTCCACCTAGAAAATTAAAAAATTATAAATTATATAAACAATTATACACGAGTACCTTTCTCAATTACAGTTATGCTAGTTTATTTCGAATTCTTCAATTTTTGATTCATCCTAGAAAAACATTAAATTAAATATTTTTATTTTATTGGTTTAAATTTGTAATTTTAACATATAGGTACTTACCGATTATTATTTTTTAACTTCTACTATAAAATAAAATTCTTCCCATCTTCGGTCATACGTGTAAATATTTGCCTTTAATAAATGCGCACTACACTACAACGAAAAACAAAATATTAATGAGCAATGAACACTTCGTTCGATATCGATAGAGTACGCCTCGCCGAAATCATAAAAGAATGGTACACACCATTCCGACCATTCCCCAAAAAGCCTATTTGGACTGTTCATAATTGATTCCTGAATTCTTTCACGAAACGAAGGTCACAAACAAGTGCGATCAGCGAAAAAGCATCTCAACGGTTAAAAACATATTAAGGGTAAAATTACACTATTCTTGTTCAAGTTCATCTTATCTTTAATATTACACTAAAAATGAATTAAGTTATTGAGCAATTATACATTTGTAAGGAAAAAATTGTCTGAGTTATGTAAATTTATATTATGGATAGTGATTTTAACCAGTTCAATGTAGTAGAATTACTTATATTTGTATAATTTTACATAATTACAGGGCATTTTACCACAAATAGTAAAACTACTAAATGTATAGGTAAAATTAATTTTAGGGTAAAAATACCGCAAATAATAGCGAAAAGTTACCTCTTTCCCAAGGTAATTTTACCTCATTTTTTACAGTGTAAAAGTATGATCAAAAATACTATCACCCACAAATTATTTTTTAAAAATTAAATATTTTAGACGTTCTCTACATAAAGAGACGTTTTGAATATGACTTTTGTGAAAAGAAATAAAAATCTTCACATTAAGGGTTTACATTTTTTTTTATTTTTTCATTGAAACGTTTCTGCTTTTAACATACATTAGTAAGTATGTACTATTACAATAGTACAAGTATTTTCATTGTTTTATTCACATTTCAAAGATTTTTGTTTGTTGTATAATACAGTTACTAGAATGTTTAATTATACTTTTTCATGCAACACTCTTCGTTCCATAAATAAATGCAGCAACATAATTAAAATACTTTACACGTAGAACGTTAAAATCTGATAAGCAGAAAAATATGTACAACTATCCTATGAATTGCTCTACTGCGAATGCAACAACAGCGAAAGCACCACCACAGGTTATGAATAGTGCAATAATTATTAGTGAGAGAACAATAGTCCACAA
Organism: Agrypnus murinus; assembly: GCA_929113105.1. Classification (NCBI taxonomy): domain Eukaryota; kingdom Metazoa; phylum Arthropoda; class Insecta; order Coleoptera; family Elateridae; genus Agrypnus; species Agrypnus murinus. Next base: position 170,113,360 of record OV816026.1, on the reverse strand, counting down.
ACTAAAATAGAGACAATAAATCCTAGATAACAATTGTTTGCTTCACTTTAACGCATTAATTTTATCTGGAGGGGAAAAAGGGACAATAAAAGAGAGTGTAACTGCGCGCACCACGCCAAGAGTGTCCTACAAAACTACAAAACAAAACTGCAAAAAGAGAGAGAAAAAAGCATATCTTCTCATAAATTCACTCAAGTTTTAGTCGCTTGCACAGCAATCTTTTTACTTTTACAACAGTTGGCCAACTTGTTTACTAAAATGTTTATCTTCCGGTATTTCTGTTGTTTGTTGGGTTTGCTTTGATGTCGTGCGTCGTTGCCATCTTGGTACACATTCCCTCCGTATATGATACACATCACTGTTTAAAAGTTTTCATATTTGAAAAATCCTGAAAAGAGATTCGCGTTAAAGTGAGTGATAGCTGTTCTGAAAACACTTCTGGAAACTTCAAAATAGACGGTTGACGTCCGGATGTACCAAATATAAAATCAATCGGGCGAGACCGGATGACGTGACCCCACCAGAGGAGAGAAAGCCTAAGACATTTCATTTCAGAAAATGAAGAATCCAGTCAGAAACATAAAGAAGACGATCGTAGAAGTATAAGGCTGACGTTTAATATAGCGAAGCCAAGACAGAGAAGGAGATAGGTATTGGAGAGTTCTCTTCGGTAAATGAACCGGGAGAACTTCAGAAGAATAAGCACAATGAAATTATCTATATCTTTGACGGGCCGTCAAACTGGCTGGGTTTGTAAGCATAATGATGTCGGAGGAACCGATATTATAAGGAAGGAAAGGAATACTTGATGTATATACAATAAAAAAGTATTATTATATATTTTTAAGATTTTCCGGGGTTTAATGAGATTTTACACTTGTACAATTTTAGTGCTATTTGTTTTTGTCTCTCGATTAGAAAAGTAAAATGTTCTTTCAGCAGACAAGGAACGTGCAAAAAATTGTTTCCTTGTCTAACCTCAGGTATTTTACACTACAAAACGTTCTAAAATCATACAACCAGTCCAGATTCTGTAAAACACATTTTTATATTCTAGTACCTATTACAATTTTGTTAACTGTTGAAAGTATTTCTCCAGATGCCACTACTATATAATATGTACTTATTATGTGGTATAATCACCCATAAACTGGACTCTATCTTGTAAGATACTAGTTGTTTCTGAAGTGTAAAGTTGTTTTCATCATAGCATTTCTGGCATTTGGCAGTAAAAGGATTTTAAGTTGTTGAAATGGCGTCGAGCAGTGGTGACGCACTTTCAGATTCAGCAAGTGTAATTATCATTTTTTATTTTGTCAGTAATTGAAACTTGTAATATGCTGCAATTAAGACTTTTAGTGTATGCTGTTGTAATTATTTAGGAAATTAGATTTTACGTCAGTCTGACATGATTTTGATTTGTTTATACCCCACAATAAACATTACCCGAAAGGTGCATATGAATACTGCTTCGTAAGTATTCTCACGGTTGCGTATTGTTTTTTTCTAGTAAGGATTCAGATAATATTATGTTTAAAGATTCAGCAATCTCAATATAGATATTTAGTTAAAATTTATTAGTTCCTGTAAGTGCTATTTGAACAGATTGTCTGAAGGCAGACTCTCTGAAAGATTCTCTGGCAGATTCTCTGAAAGAATATATAGTTGATAAACACGTGTGGATATCGAGTTCTTTACGGTAAGCAGATCTTAGTTGCGGTGAAGTCCCTTAAAATTACATAGAAACTACTCGAAGTTTATTGCGTATCGAGTCTTTCATTGATTTATAAAAGTCACGCCATTTCGCTATAGGTTATTTTAAAAAGTTCCCGCTTAAATTTAATTGCGATGATATAAAATTCAGATCCCTTAGTTCAGTTTAGTTTTAACAGGACGGTCGAAGACTACTATAGAAGAGGCTGGTGCCTCGAGGCTTCTCCGGGCGCTTCGCGCCCCAAGGATATTTTAAAAGGGTCATTACGGTGAATTATTACTATCTTAAGTATTTAGTTCGGAATTAGTGAATTCGATAAAATATTCCGTACTACCGTTTATGCCTCAATTTAAGTTTCGTGTTATATCGTACCGATTTCATTGTTTGGAAATTAATCCAACACAAGGATTATTTGGCAAGTTTAGTTAGTTTAGTGAAGAAAAAATAATACCGTCTCGTTATATAGGAAAATTAAGTATAATTCCGTATTACCGATTAAAGATTTGTTAAGTAGCCTTCAAGTATGCAGAGTTAAACTACCGTTACCATTATAATTCATGAAGAATTTGTTCCGTTTTGGAATTTATTGCAAATAATTATGTTAAAGTTCGATGAATGATCTCGTTAAGACAAAATATTCAGAATTTAAAATAATAATGTGTTTCCGCAACTTCCAGTACAGCAGTTTGTTATTGTGTTTTTGTGTCATTATTGTTTTTATAGTGTATTGTGTTTGAAGTTTTCCATTTGTGCAAGAAATTTTTGAACTTTGTTGGACTAATGAAAATGTTTTAAGATAGATAGATAGATAGATAGATACTTTATTCATTGCCAGAGGCGTAGAATTATAATACAAAAACAATAATTAATTAGTCATGTAAATAATAAAAATATAGGTATATATAATAAAATGTAAAATGTAAATATGGTAAAACATGCACATTAAAACAATTTACATATACAAATAAAATTAAATATGAATATAACATAAAATATAACAAATATAATTAACAACAAACACAGTATTTAAATGTAATTATCGTTGGTGCTTGGCTTAGACGATCATGGAAATTACTAGCAAAATTTAGTTTTATTGAGATTATGCAGTATAGAATTCTTCAAGAGTATAAAAACAATTTTCAATTAAATAACGTTTCAGTGATATTTTGAATTTTTTAATAGTGTCTATATCTTTAATTGCTGAAGGCAGTTTATTGTATATTTTCACCGAATTAAACAAAAAAGATCTATAGTATATTGAGCTTTTAGCACTACGAGCCCGTAGGGGATCGGCCCTTATATTGTAAGTATGAAGGTTGGAACCCTTTTGAAAAGTACTAATGTTGTTGTACACAAATAAAGCCGTTTCGAAAATAAATAAATTAATAATTGTCATAATATGTTGTCTTTGAAATACCGGTCTGCAGCTGTCTCTGTTTGATAGATTAAAAATTATTCGAAGGGCTTTTTTCTGTAGTTTTAAAATGTTAGTTAAGAATATTGAATTTCCCCAAAACACTATCCCATATCTAATAGTAGATTCAAAGTAAGCAAAATAAACTGTACGTAGAGTAGCAAATTCACAAATAGTTTTCAATCGTCTGAAGCAGAATAGGGCTTTCTGAAGTTTTAATGTAATTTCTTCGACGTGTTTTTTCCAATGAAATTTCCGATCAACAAGTACACCCACAAATTTACTCTCCTCAACTGTACTAAGCTTTATATTATTTAAATTCAGGAGGTACGATAAGTACTCACTATCTCCGTCGTTTAAATATGTCTAAAATATGTCGTTAAATATGTTTAAGGTATTAATTTTTTAATTAAGTTTTTTATATAAAATTTATTTGGGATCCCGAAATTAATTAACTTCTAGGAACGATAACTTTTTGATTTTGATGTGCTTTGTATTTCCTTTTTTATTTTTCTTTTATTTTTAATATACAGATTTCAAATTTATTTGTTGATTGATATAGTTAGGCTCAAAACGAACTGCTGATGTTTTTTTGTCAATTAAGATTTTTTATTGTTTGATAAATGTGTAAGTAACTTAACGTCAAATTTAAATGGGAAGTTATTCCCTTAACTGATGACTTCTCGAATTTTTCTAAATCTATAACATCCTCAGTTTTGGTGGAGCCCAACATGTTTTTAATTTGTTCCTGACTCCATTAGTTAATTAGAAGCTTTAGGGGTTAACACCCACACCTGTATTTATATCTGTATAATTAGAGATCTCAGACGGTGCATATATTACAGTAAGTATTTAGTGATTTGAGTTTTTTTATTAAGATTACAGTGACGTCCATCTCGCGGCGTTTAATAGTTTGTTTTGTTTAAAGTATTTATCGCGTTTCACGCGTCCAGGAGTTTGTTTGACAATGCTAGACTTAGCATTTTCACCTGCTTTTGTTTTGTGTATGAATGTAAAAAAATAACACACAAATACACTTACTAAGTTTTTAGGCATTTAAAATGGCGCCATAAACTTATCAGGTAAACATTTCTCTGTTGGAAATTGTAACATGGCTAACTAAAACCAAGATTACATGTAATAATATATGATATAGTAAAATATAATATGCACGACAATTAAATAAAAACAATAACTAATAACATAAACAACAAAACGAACCTAAAGTCTTAGTTACTTAGTATGAAAGAAAGTGATACATATAATGTATCTAATATTGTACTAGGCTAAAACTGTATGTTTTGAAAATTATTATGACATTAAAATTTTTAAAACGTACAGTTTCAGCCTACTACAATATTAGATACATTATATGTATCTCTTTTTTTTCATACTAAGTATGTACTTTCTTGCTTCCACTCACGTCTATTATACAGTGTGTAAATAAAGTAAGGAATAAAATTCATATTTTTTGTATTATCACTGTTTAAAAGAAATTTTATGGTCGTCAATCTTAATTTTTTAGTTTACTACTATGGGGCCAATGACGCCATCAACATTTTTTTAAATCGAACTCCCTTATTTCTTTGCTAGAAATGAAAACTATATTTTTTTCTGAGTTTAGCAACTTAAAAATAGTATTTTTTGAAATATGGAGGACCAAATGTGATAACTTTTCACGAAAATAATACTTAATCTTTCAAGTCTAATAATTATTTTCGTGAAAGTTAACACATTTGGTCCTCCATATTTCAAAAAATACTAATTTTAAATACCACATATGGGGTATTGTTAAACTCAGAAAAAAATATACTTTTCATTTCTAGCAAAAAAATAAGGGAGTTCTATTTAAAAAAAGTCGATGACGTCATAGTAGTAAACTAAAAAATTAAAATTGACGGCCATAAAATCCACCGGAAAAAATAAAATTGACGTGTCCGAGCTCTTCTTCCAAACAGTGATAATACAAAAAATATGAATTTTATTCCTTACTTTGGCCCCATCGGTATAACATCTAATCGAAAACCATTTTAGTGAGTTTTCAAAAAAATTCGTCCAGATAAATATTTAATCAACACTAAAGGAGCTAGGGTCAGTAAGCCAGTAATTGACCATCACCCAGTAGTTGACCAAATTTCATTTTAAAAGAAAAAAACAAGATACCTGTACATCTTTATGAATATTTTATGTTTCTCAAGCGATTATTGCACCTCTAATTACTATATGGTGCCACATTACTGCATTATCTTGGTCAAACGGTTGTCTAAATACATGTGGAATTTGTATTCATTTATTTGATAGCTAAATTTGTGCTTTTACAGTAAGCATGGCAAGTAAACAACTCTATTGAAATCTGCAGTCATCCGGGATTTTAATGAAAATCGTTATATTATACATATTGTGCAAGTAATAGAAAGGTCGAACTAATAAATTTTTGTTATATATATTTTTTTAATTGACACTCTTCTGCAAAAAATGTGGTGGTCAATTACAGAATTCGAAATCTTATCAGTTTTCCAGTACTTGACCAACCACTAGTTTTATGCAAAATAAAGAATTTTGTTTTTTGTCACCCCTACAAGATTAGTAAGTTACTCTTGTTCCTGTTTTTCTTACTAAAATTTCAAATAAATAGCTGTTTCCAGTATTTGTTTGCACAAAACTACTGCTCAACCACTGGCTTCGTAAAGTGGTCAACTACTGGTAATTTTTTCTTTCCATTTTTGTTTTTAGCATAATATCATCAAAAATAATATACATTTATTTTGATATTTTTTAAGAATGTTCGTTTTTCTTTATGCAATACATACTATGTAGCTCTAGAACAATATATAATAAAATAATAAAAAAACTGATGTTTTATTCGTTATATTATAACACTGGTCAATTACTGGGAAACATTTGGTCAAACACTGGGTAGTTTGTGGTTAACTACTGGAAAATTCTAACTTTTTTACTCTTATATTTTTTTTCTATGAAACAAAATGTTTTTTAATTTGTGTATTATTGATATTTAGAGTCTTAGACTATAACTGCACTTTATACCATTTTTTATTTTGTTTAAAATAAATATGTTACAAAGTTATAAATTTATATTTCTGAAAAATCTCTTAAGGCTGTTTTATCGTTTTGCAAGGATCCGTATATGACATGGGCGTACCGCTGTTTGGTAATTAAAATCATTCCATCTGTTACTGACAAATAAGTATAAAAGGGACAGATACATTTCAATAACGTGTTAACAGTGGTAGGGATAATTTATACCTAAAACTAATATTTGATTTGTTGTGATGTATAAAAGGTGTTAAAAGTCCACGTGGACTAGAGAAATATAACCGATAATAATCACCAATCTTATTCATTTTTCCAATTGAGGACCGTTTTTATAAAATTCGATATACATTATTTAGCGTGAGAGATTTTTATATTTTAATTAATGTTTAAATCTAAATTGCACTTCTCGAGTTTTAAAAACCTATCGCACACCATACCGTATGTTCTATCTCTACCAAACGTTTTAGGAAAAAAAAATAAAAAAAGATGCGCCATGTTATTACCAAAGACTTCATTTGAACACTAAAATGGTTATAGAGAATAGTAAATATTGTAAGAACAATTTTTAAAATAGTAAGATTAGTGATTTTTCATTACTAGAAATGTTAGATATTTAGTTTTATGTATGTTTTGTATCTACAGTTTCTCACAGTGAAAATCTTACAGCCACACTTTAAATAAATCTTATTCAGAAAGGAATATGTACATATACAGTGTGTTTTTTGTAAACGGTAATATAGGAAATCCAATGGAGTTTCATCATTTTCCTCCTAAAATTGTACTCTTGCAAATGTAAGTAGGAATTTTGATATCAATCGAAAGAAGAATTCACCAAAAACATATGAAACTTTATGAAGAAAACCAAAAAGGATTTAGAAAAATACTTACAAAGCTTATTGATTTATTGCTTTTGGTAATAAGCTATAAAGAAAAGCTGAAAGCTGTACGCTGATTGGCCTAGCGGTTAAAGCATCAGATTCATAATCAGAAATCGCTGGTGTCAAGCCCCATCCTCGTATACTTTTTTTTTATTTGTATTGCTTACTAATTACTATTTTTAGAACATCATTACAATTATTATTAGTTTTTTTATTATTAGATATTTTTGCTACGGGAGTTTACAGTTACTTTTTGTACAATTTTAACTACCTATCAGAAAAGCAAATGATATAAGGGCATAAAACTAATAATAGTTGTAATAAAGTTCTAAAAATAATAATTAGTAAGCAATACAATTAAAAAAAAGTATACAAGGATGGGGTTTGAACCAATGATTTCTGATTACGAATCTGATGCTATAACCGCTAGGCCAATCAGCGTACAGCTTTTCTTTATAGCTTATTACCAAAAACTAATAAATCAATAAGCTTTTTAAGTATTTTTCTAAACAGGTTTGGTTTTCTTCATTAAGTTTAATATATTTTTGACATAAAATGAATTCTTCTTTCGATTGATACCAAGATTTCTACTTACATTTGCAAGGGTACAAATTTAGGAAGAAAATGATAAAATTCCATTGGATTTCCTATATTATCGTTTACAAAAAACAGACTGTAGAGTGTTTTATCTGTTTTGTTACATAGGCGACTAGCATGTGACAACACACTTTCTCGGATATTGGATCCCCTAACTATTTCAGAGGAAAAATCAGTATAGCAAAGTTGCAGATCTTGATTGCTGTTCAAAATTGTAGCATTCTGTGCCAAATAATTTCCAAGATATAAGCGATTTTCTGTTATAGAAAATTAAAATTGTAAATAAGAAATTCCCTAATAACATTTACCAAGTTGAATTGAGACGTTAGATGTAAAATTACAAAAACACATCAACCTGGCAGTGATTCTTTAGATTAATTTGAAAGCCATAGCTAATAATACTTTATAAAAATAAGTTCCTTGCACAATTTTCATCTATTTCTTACACACTGGTAGCACATTCTGATCAGTGACTGTGTTCCATGTAACAATTGCTTGTATCTTGGAAGCTATTTATTACAGAATGCTAAATTGGGTTGTTTTGAACAGTATTCAAATAAATTTAAAACTTTTTAAATTGATTTTTCCAATTTTTCAATATGCCAAAGTAACCCCATTTGTGCATTATGCCATCAATAAATATTAAATCTCCCACGCCATTAGCCGATACACATCCCCAAACCATTTGTAAACCATCTCTATGTTTGACAGTACTAGCGGTTAAGGTTTTCACTTTTAATTATTCATTGGGTTCCAATTTTATTCTAACTTTGCCGTTGCAGTTCTGGAAACACGTAATTTCGACGTTTCTGTAAAAAACTTTCATCGTCTATTGAGCTGATGAAGCCAGAAACCGAGAACCACAAACTATAAACAATACAGAGTAGTCTGCTCCACTCTTAACAAATTCTTAGAAGAAGTTAAATCGTGTTTTCACAACTTATCCAACAAAACAATTTGGTTCTTAACATGCTGACAATGTTAATGACTAAAAAGAATAATCAGCAAACTCCGAATAGGTCAAAGAAAATCCAATGGTCTTGCAAAATACCAAGATGAACTAACTTTGTTCCTAAAACAAACTTTTATCGACGTATTTTTCAAAATCGAACACATTTTACAGAAAAATCCTATTTTAAAAATGCAAATTATCTCATTTATTACACCAATCATCCAAACAGAACTGGACAATCAGGAACAGTTATATTAATAAAACACTATGATCTACCTAAATATGAAGAAGAAATGCTTCAGAGGCATATGGTCACATCTAATGTTACCATACGAACTCGCTGTTGCGGCTGTGTACAGTCTTCCTAGGCCGGTGATTCTCAACCTGTGGGGCGCGCCCCCTTAAGGCGTCGCTAGATTACCAAAGAGGGGGCGCAAAGACTTGGAAGAAAACCGAAAAGAATGAAACCAAAATAAGAAAAGATACATTCTGTTAATACGAAAATAAAATGTCTCCCTTAAAACAGGTAAATACATATAAGCAACACAAAAGGTAACTTCTAAATACGGTAGGGGCGAGAGTGTTGCCAAATGTGGCGTAATTTTGCTATTCTGTCAAAATCTTAGCGTTGTTGCCGAATATCAGCAGCAAAAGAAAAATCGATATAGAAAAAAGTATTAAAACTCCAAAAAATCAATGGAAGGGGGGTGCGCTTAAAACTAATGTGAGAAGTTGGGTCCCAACTTAATAATTGGGACCCTTTTTAATAAAAGTTGAGAACCGCTGTCCTAGGCACAATATTGAAAAGAAAGACGAACAATTCTTTCGCACATTGGAACCTAACATCAATGCCGGAGAATATTTCAACAGCAACCATACTGTCTCGGGATCTCAATAAGTCACTACTAAAGGTAAATGATTGTACAAAGTTATCCAAGAAAACATATTGGTCAAATAAACGTGACATCGACAAACTACGCCATATTTCAGCAAGCTTCGATTTAAAATCAGACCATTTACAAATTATAGCAATAATTAGTACATGCGTCATGATAAAGAACTCCCTAACAAATCATATAATCCAAAAACAAACTGGAAACTATATAGCCATAAAATAAATAAATCTACAGATTTGAATATAAATCCGAAGGAAATAGAAGAAGTTGTCAACAAATCTCATACACTGCTAACTTCCTCTGGACATTAAAACGGTAGTCGATCAAAAAAGAAAAGCCAGAGCTTAATGGTAAAGAAGTTAAACAATCCACTCGATGCACTAAGGGACGACATTTAAAAGCTACCTACGTATCGAGATTAAACAGATACGTTAACTCAATTTGGAGACCAATAAAATCTTTCTTAAAATCCAAAGCTACCATCCTCCAACATCAGGACGAACTAAGAGCTATAAAGAAAAAACATAAATATTTTGCAGGCGTATCCCAATGATGACATAACCGATGATGCAGTCCTAGAATACCTGACATCAACCACAACAACTTCCGCACCCATATCAGTAATCACTCCAAAGCAAATTAAAGAAGAGATATAGTACCTAAACGTCAAGAAATAACAAGCATCGCGCCAAATTACACCCAAATGTTAAGAGAACTACCAAAAATGATATCGTGCTATGTGCCTACATTTTCAATGCTGTACGGATATGCTGCTGAGACTTCATTACTGTCCCAATAAATTTAAAAAACCTGGAATAATTCTTAATTCCTAAGTCAAGCAAAGATCCCAGCAACGTAACATCTTCCGCCCTACCATCTTATATTCAGTAATTTTAAAACTATTCCAGTAGTTAGTGTTACAAAGAATTGACCATGACTTTACGTCAACAGACTGGATACCAGATTATTAGTATATCAGGCCGCACTAAACCATCCAATATCATTCATCATCATATTTTGCACGCAAAATAAATACTGCTCTAGAAGAAAAAGCTTATTTTACAACTGCTTCTTAGACGTTAGCCAGTTTTTGATAAAGTCTGACATAATGCTCCTTTATAGAATCAAACAACTTCTACCATCGCAATATTGCAAATTATTAGATCGTTACTTAAGAAACTGACAATTTAGAACAAGTCAGCGATGTAATCTCAGTTGTATATCCTATCCAACCAGGAGTACTACCTCAGGGAAGTGCCTTGGGACATCTTTATATTGTTAAGCTCAGATCTACCAACAAAACCAAGCACAACTACAGGCACTTGCCCTGATGGCACAGTCAGTCTTGTAAGTCATGAAGATGCAATATTACATCACTTCACGTACAAAACAACCTTAACCAACTCAAGGACTGGCTAAAAAAGTGGAAAACAAAAGTCAATGAAACAAAGTCGAGTTATGTAACCTGCACTGTAGTCTTAAAAAAGCAGTGTCGACCAATCCACTTAAATAATATTAAAATATCCCAGCTAACTACTACGAAATATTTGGAGTTCCATCTTGACAACAAGCTCGACTGGAGGAACACATCGTAAAAAAACACAAATAGAACTAAGACAAAAAATGCACATTGCACATGCACGTAATCGGACGAAAATCACATTTATCCCCAAACAAAAAACTGATTTATAAAATCACATGAATCCTATATGGACCTATGGAGTAAAGCTGGGCTGTGCCAGCAACTCTAACATCGTCATCCATGCCAATCCAAGAGTCAAAACATTGAGACGTTGTCCCGTTTTGAAAGAGAATAATGTCATATTACGCACTATTTTAGTGATGAAGTTATCGGATTTAAAATGTCAGGCCTTTCTTTGTGACTGGCCTGCTTCCTTCTTTTATTTTTAAGTTTCTAAAAGAAAAAGGTACCAAGATGTAGTGAGGCCCAATTATTCAAAAATAGTTGGACATACGCGTTGAATAAAAAATACAAAACATTTGATATTCAGTAAAACCTGTAAATCTGACCACCTGTTTAAACTGACCCTCTGGTCATATTGACCACTTTTTTTCAGTCCCTGCAAAAATCGTAATCGGACGAAAATCACATTTATCCCCAAACAAAAAACTGATTTATAAAATCACATGAATCCTATATGGACCTATGGAGTAAAGCTGGGCTGTGCCAGCAACTCTAACATCGTCATCCATGCCAATCCAAGAGTCAAAACATTGAGACGTTGTCCCGTTTTGAAAGAGAATAATGTCATATTACGCACTATTTTAGTGATGAAGTTATCGGATTTAAAATGTCAGGCCTTTCTTTGTGACTGGCCTGCTTCCTTTTTTTTATTTTTAAGTTTCTAAAAGAAAAAGGTACCAAGATGTAGTGAGGCCCAATTATTCAAAAATAGTTGGACATACGCGTTGAATAAAAAATACAAAACATTTGATATTCAGTAAAACCTGTAAATCTGACCACCTGTTTAAACTGACCCTCTGGTCATATTGATCACTTTTTTTCAGTCCCTGCAAAAATCCCATTACTTTAATGTAATTTATACTGTATAAACTGACCACTTCTCTTTTGTGACCATTGACCACATTTACCTCAAATATTTTTAAAAAATGTTTGTGTAATGTGACCATTAGCCAAGGGATTACTTTACTTACAGTTATAACTAATCTTTTAAAAGTTTAAGTAGGCATGTACATGTAAATTGCATTCAAAAAATTTCTAAGAATACATTATAATCCCTTAATTGTAACCAGTTGGGTTCAGGTATTTCCAAGTTTAAAGACTTTATTTTTGCTTCTGAGAAATTCATTACTTGCAAACTTTCACATTAGTAACCCTTGGATAATTTTAAAATTGCTTTATAAAATCAGGCTTGTTGCATCTGTTGATTGAAACCATTGTGTTAATTAGTGCGATCAAGATCACTTAAAAACAAGTTTAAAAAGAACTAAATTTGCAAGAAAAACAAAAGGTGTTAGAGTTGTTAGAAAACCACAGTGAAAGAAAAACAGCGGAACATTTTGGTAGTAGCAAAACAACAGTAAATAATATTAAAAAAGAAAATTAGAATATCAACAACGTTACGAAGAAGATGCTCTAGACTCCTTCAGAAAAAGACGTTTAACAGAATTTGAAGTGGTTAATCAACTAACTTTAAATTGGTTATTAAAAATGCGCAGTGTAAATGCAAGACTTTCTGGACTAATGATACAAGAAGTAGCATTAAAATTTGCTCAGCAGTCAAATTTGCCTAATTTTAAAGCATCGTAGGGTTGGCTCGAATCATTTAAGAAACGAAACATTTCCCAAAAAATTTTAGTTGGTGATGCAAATGAAACTGATCCCGCAACAGTAAGTGATTTTCTTATTCGTTTTACAGAGTTTGCAAAGGGCTTTATTTCAGAGGATATTTTTAATGCTGACGAGTGTGGGCTGTTTTGGGTAAATTGTAGTGTATAAAGAATTCACACTTTTACAAAGTGACCACCTGCTTAAATTAACCATTTTGAGTCAGTCCCGAAGGTGGTCACTTTAGGCAGTTTCTACTGTATTTTCCACATAGATTAACATAAACAAACGATGTTTTCATGATTTATCAAAATTCCAGAACCATTGGAAGGCAACGAGATAATTTTGACTAATAAAGTAATAAAACATGTTTTCTAATATTTTTCATTAATGTAAATTAATTATTATTAATGTACCTATATAATAATTAATAAATTAATGTAGATTAATTCCGAAGTTTGGCGAAAGTTTTGCATTGAAAAATTACATAATTATACTTATGTATATCCGTAAGCCTATTATTTGTCATTTTGATCATACTGTATATTTATAACTATAGGGACAATAAAAATATTTTTAACTGATTGCTTTTAATCATTCAATAATATAGTTTTTATTCTTGTACATCTCTTTTTTTCTCGTTATTTCGACAGATCACGCTAAACAAATTTCCACTAAAACTATTCAAAAATATTCCAATTTCTATTCGTTATACAAGACAAAATAATAAATAAATCGTTTGTCCAAGAAACAATTTACACCTGTTCGCCTTATCAAAGCTTGCTAACTTCCTGTACGTTTCCTATGGTTATTTCTAATGATATCGAAATTATTTTTTTTAATATCAAAGATAAATAGTGGTCGCTGGATTTGTAGTTTTAATTTTTTTATGTTTGAATAAAATCTTATATAACTTCTTAACAGATTATTTTTTGCAAATATGGAATTAATAGCTAATTGCTAAAACGAACACAAGTCAATGTCCAGAGAAAAAGTGACAAAAAGGAAGGCATATCTTCATAACAACCTGCAGCACATGCTATGGCAATGGTTGTGAGAGAATATTCTAATGTATGCGCAACCCACCTTACTTGAGCTAAAATTAAAAACCTAAAAGCTTGTGTGGTTAAGCTGTCTTTGAAATTACGCATATCTGTATCTTAGAAGGAACACTTAACAGTAACACGGTTATCAAAAACAAAAATTCCCAGTTGTAGTTCATTTCTTTCTATGAAAATATATTAAAATATGGAAAAAGTATCCTTGAAAGGTATGCATCACGATTTTAAGGGTCCTTCCATATAACCAGTAAAGTATAGAGCGTAAAAAGCACGTGAAGATTCACCGTTTACTCCCGATAACTGTTATTTGTACCCATCAAAGCTTTTTCACGACTCAGCAGTAGAACCAGTAATAGTAGTAGTTGCCTTTTATTTCATTTGAAGTATCCTTATCCTTCTTGGGACATGCACTTATGTTGTACTAACTTGTAATGGTTAGATTTGATAACCCAGAGAATATCTGTAATATGGCTGCTGCTTGTATATACATCATAAACGTATTTTAAATACTTAAATACCCAAGCTAAAACAAAGTTGTTTTATTGAGTCTGGAAAATCCGTATGTTTGTTAAGAGATGGTTAAATAGTACAGTCGCTCCGTGTTTAAAACTAATTTCAAGACTTGTACGTGAAAGCCTTGAGCGTTTTGGCAAAATTGTATTTTCTCTTTGATATGCTTTACTGAATTTCCTAGTAACCTAAGAATTTAATTACAAAATAAGGTAAGATTGTTTAAGTTAAATAATTATTAGTTAATTAACTAGTTAGTCTCTTAACTTTATTATAATAATTGCAATACACACATTTTTTCTTCACATAACAGAAACTTTCAACTTCAAGATACTAAGAGTTAACTAATTTGACAGTGCTTCATCGGAATAACTGCAGAGGAAAGCATAGAATATTTAAAATAATCCCGGATGTATCAATCATCACCAACACTACAGCCATACAAACGAGGACCTCGACATCGCATTTTAATGTTCAAGTGAAAAGGGAAACGCTTAGAAAAATTAAAACAAAAAGTGTAACACTGTAAATATTCGTAAATTGATGTGTTATGTTATTTATGTCATAAACTAATAACTAGTAATAAACTGCATTTGTTTGGTGTGTATGTTAAGTAACACCTAGTGTATGATGTAAAATATGATGTTTGAAAAACCGTTGAGGTTAAACAATCACTCCTATAAGATATTCTTTAGTTTCTTTGTATGAGATACGGACGTACGTACATTTGTGTGGTTGTTACACGTATCAGTACAACTGGTATTCTAGAGTATAAGCTATATACTTAAATACAACATTTACCACGCATTATTTTTCTAAATAACAATTTAGTGTGATAGATTAAACCAATCAATTGTACTAAAGCTCAGATTAAAGTGAAGAAAAATATTATGATTAAAAATGTATATACTTAATTAAATAGCCAGTGCCAGAAAAACCTAAAATAAAAAAAAATTGAGCGAAGTAAGTTTAATCAGTAAATAAGGTAAATAAAGTTTTTCAAATAATCGTAGTTTTTCGAATGAATCTGAGTTGTGCGTTAATTCAGTAAATATTAATTTTCCATTGTCAATTGAGTAACGTTACCGTCCCAATAGTAAACTACCTATGTGGCATAACATGTAATGACCTAATCAAATAGATAAAAGAATAGTGCATGCACAAAGACAAAAATATGGATAGCTGGACCGTGTTTTTAAATTTAAACAGCATTATAGACAAAAATAATTTTTGAACTCAAACGTACGTAACTGCAACATTAATAAAACTTTGTAACTGGGATTACATTTACACAAAATCTTTTAGAGATTACGTAAATTTGTAATACTTTCTCTATTACCTTTATACTGAGATGATATGAATCCATCTCATTGAAAATTTATTAGACGATATGATCGTAAACGTAAAAATAATTATTACATGCATCGAATTAAAATAAAGGATAGACATGCTAGGAGATTAGGTCTAATTAATCTAAAGGCTACACATTGGGTCACAGATAGATTCATCAATATTTAAAATGCACATTAAGAATAAAACCTCATGCAAACGTAACCTCAATTTTATATATAAAAAGGTTTCATTTTTTAAAAAAAGGATATCAATCATGTAGATTGTTTCATGATAATACATGTTTATGCAACCCAAGTTACATATTAGGATGGTTTTTCCATTTGTCTGGAAGACTTAATCTTCCTGGTTAAATTTCAGGTCTACGATCATTAACGTAGGATGAGTTTTTCTGTTTTCCAAGAGACTAACTCAGTTTCGGGCTGATATAACTAAAAATATGTAAATTAGGTTAATCTTGTAATAACTAATATAGCACAATAAACTTATAAACTCTTATTTAATAATCCTGAGCATTTATATTACCGAAGGTTTTGGCTTCGTTGTTATGCTTCGTGTTTCACACTTATTGATTCTTATACAACTTTTATCACCGTTGTTTTAATGCAAACACTTGGAGGACTGTATGTTGGACAATTTGACTATAATTTGACTTCTTTTGAGTTAATGTAAAAGATGGATTTTTGTAGATGCATCATTGGGTTTATAGACCGTAGAATAGAATCTTAATGTATGATTTTCTTCTATTGTAAAGATGTTTCTGTGTAAATTTTGTATGTATTAGTTACATTGTGTAATAATGTATCCATTTTGTAAAGGATAAAGCTGTATTTATTAAATTTTGTGTGTAATTAAGCTATAATGAGATTTGTTCATTGTCAATCGTTTTTGTCAAATATCTTCATTACGATGCATTGTAGGATAGGAGTGTCTTATATTGTTTTGATCGTTGTTTTACCAGCTATAATCCTATTTTCGTAGAATTAAGATCTGTAGAAGAATTTATCAGCTGTGTGGAAATGAATGGAAATGGAAAGTGACGTCATAGAAATTTTACGCGATGCTGTTGTTTGAGAAAATTGATAGAATTTTCAATTGTTTCTGCAAAACCTATATAAACTCCAGCCAAAATTAACAAATTCAGTCGATCAAAAGCTTTGGGCAAACCAAGGCTCGACACCGGATTGAAAATCTGTAAAATAAGTATGGTTATGTAGTAATCATATGGTTGAGCTTTCGTTCATGTCAACAAACAAAATTTAAATAAGTTTGAAGAAGAATTTACCTGAACAATTTTAAAATCAAAAGAAGATTTATCTGTTATCAACAAGTATATGGAAGTTATTTTAACGAATTAAATAATAACGAGTTATTTTAAAATAAATTCAGGAAGATTTATTTCCATTATTGATTTCAGTAATTGACGTATTTAGAATACAAAATCATCTGACAGATGCGAAAGCAGTAGTACCAATATAAAAGGATATTGGAGTGAACATTGAGTTACTTTATATACCAGGTTGGTCGAAATAAAAGGTTTTGATTTGATTTGTCAATAACAAAATTTATAAAGATATTCTGAATAACTTCAGAATCCAATTTTTTAACTTTAAAGGTTTTTAAAAGAATTCATTTCTCATAAATAAAACAAATTAAATTTCTTTATTAAAATTTAATTACCATAAAGTAAAGTTATTTGAACATTTGTAAATATTTTTATTTGATTACATTGATTTGTGTTAGTTTGCTCAAGTAAAGAACTGTTATAGCCCTATGTCAGGTTATTAACGACAATTTAACACACTTGAGCAAGCTTAGGAAATAATTTCCTATTTGATTTTATTGTTCTGTTTTGAATAATTTCCTTTTTAGTTTTCTTTGAGTTTGATTTTCATTTTAATTTCATTAATAAAATAAAGATTGTGTTTTTCAATTTATTTATGTGTTTAATTGATGTGTATACAAGCATCCATTAATTTTTCTATTCATATTTAGAGTTTTGCTTGCTGTTGTCCAGTTGCGGAAACCCAAATGTCTTCATTGTGAGTTTTTCTTTTCTTTCAGGTATAAGGATCAATAAGATTTTATTAATTCAACTATTTCATGCTCTATCGAATTAAACCTGAGTTAGCCGATTGAGGAAAGGAAAAATATTTGGGGTGTCTTTTACTTTATCATTTAAATCACCGCATATATTTTATGGATTGTCCTGAACGTGGGGCATATTATATTAGTTAATACACCGCAATACACATCTCTATAATTTATTAATGAAGTAATTTTTTATTTTGACATAAAGGATATATATTTTAGCAACAATGTAATGATTGAAGTAATTTCCATAAATTTACGTGAAACTGCCACATGAGCTAGACAAGGAATTTTGAAATGTTGTTAACTAACATAAATGGATACCATCACCAGAAGCACCTATTAGATGAAGTTAATTTACATTCTAATGTCCATTCATCAACCCATATTATCTAAAGAGATAAATTGAAACGGCTGTAATAACAACACAATTGGCAGATTACATACGTAGTACTTAGTTTTTGTCCCTGAGGAGTTTCCATTGTACGCCATAATGAGTTACGGTAGATATACATAAGCTAAGGGATGATGTGTTCTGTGGGCGCCTTTTTTTAAATACCTAAGTTCGTTAGAATATTCTAGCAGTCTAAACATAAAAAGCACATACAGAGGAACGTTACAGGCTCTTCTAACTTGCCAAAAAAGATTTAGGACTTTCTTGTATTAACGAATAGAAATGGTAATAGAATATAAATTAATAATTGGTAATTAGTAACCTAATCTAAGTTGTAGAAATTATCACAGAGCTAATCAAAATAAATAGTAGATTTAGTGGTTATGTATGATGCCTCTAGTTTCATAGAATACCTCAAAACCAAACATTCTATAAATTACAATTATCATGTACACATTATATACACATGTACACATATTACATTTATTATGTGGTTTGATGACTGAACATAACTAAAGTACAAAATTGGAAAACTAAAATCAATCTTCAATTCCCTCTTTCCAATACAAATGTAATTGAATTTACCAAAAATTACTACTACTAACCTCTAAGTCTTGATGAGATACGTTCTGTACGTGTTTCTGAAAGAAATTATAAAAAAACTAATAAAGTTAACTAATCACTCTATGAAAAGAACTTCTTCTACAGCTATTAATTCTAATAACTATTATTATATGTGGTTATGTTCTTGAACTATGTTAACAAAATCTAATTTCTAAAGATACGTAACTGTTCTTATAGCAAAAACGTTTTTTAAGGGTGATTTTTCTGCTTTTTCAAGTTTAAATAATATAATAAATATTGTAATACTAATATATCGTAATTTTTTATATTGTTCAGATATAGACGGTCAGTTGTGCCATGTAGACAACCAAGAAGGGAATATTCCCTTATTGCTTGCCAAAATAGCTCTGACAAGTTCTAGGGAGTGGATTCGATCCAGCTTTGGTCTTAGTGCCATTTTTCAAGTAATTTACAACGGACACAAAGATTCTAATAATTCTAAAACCACTTACAGCATATATTTCTACTGTGTAACGTGTTCAAATTCAGAATTTTATAGAAATGCAATTTTATATGCATAAATGTTAAAAAAAACCTTAGTTCGGCCCTGAGTAGTTTATCTTATTTCAGTTGGATTAAAAATGCAGACGATATTTAGAATTAAATGGTGTTCTTTTAATGCCAAGGGTCACCCTAAAATGTTATCGAATAGTATGAAATTCCTTCTAGAATAAAATGACAGATAACATTGCGTCTAGAATAAACATATTGATGTCTTTGCAAATACCAAAGTTCACTGCTGAGCCTTCTTACGGTTAAAAATCGTTTTTAGTAACGGAAATACAGACAAAAATTAAGATTATGAAGGTAGAAAATAAGATCGGCTTTTTAACAAGGGAATAAATTGATCTGAAAACGCGTAACTCCTTAAATTTATAGATCCTGTACGTGCTATTTTAACTGGGATGAATAGATTTTCATAAGTGCACACGCAACAAAAAAGCATCATATGGCCACCTGCAGACGCAGACTTTAGGCGGTAATGTCCCGCATTTAAACGAAATATTCTAGAAGATTTTTACGCGGTTATTTTCGTGATTGGTGGAAGGAATATTAACTTCCTTTGGATTGGTTGGTTTAATTTTCCCTCTTTTAAAATTGAGTTCAGCATAGGGTTGCTTCTTTAATTTCAGTCAGTAGATTACAGAGTCTGGTAGAATTAACAAAGGGTACAGGTGACGGGCCGGACGGAGAGTGGTTTCCCGCGCCGACCTGGGGTTTTCTCCTTGGAGAAACCTCCGGTGAAATTATATGTTAGTTGGCGTTTCTAAAATTATAGTTTTATGTATGGAAGAAAGTTACAGTTTGGAAATTATGAATTTTAATAATAGTCCCCTTCTCAGGCCATGAAGGCCCATTGGAGTATAGCAGGTTAGGCTGCTATTCTCGAGCCGTTCGGTACTCAAGGGTGGTAAAGTGGCTAGCTTTACGCACCGACCGCGTATTATTATTACCCCAGGAAATGATTTCCTAGGTACTCATTTTCACAGGCTGAGTCCACCTGGAAGCCTTAGATATTTTTAAAAAGTTCAATGTATTATTCCTGGGATTCGAACGAAATTATGAATTAGTTGTGTAAATACCGCTTCGTGTAGTTCGTTCCAGCACAGGAAGCTTACTTGCTTCATTTTATCGTTTAATTTTCGGTGTTAATAAATTAACAAAAATAATTCAGTGTATTGTCCTTTGAAAATTTGCGTAGAAGATTCAATCTCGTATTAAATTTTAATGCTTGACGCGTTGCTTAACCAATTTATGAGCAATTTAAAGTGTTAACAAATTATGAAGGGAAGTTTTAGCATTCGGAATTCTAATGTTAATAACCTTTATTTTTGGGATTTTCATTTTAATCGTAGGTAGTGGACTTGCAAAATTTGGTCAGCTCTACTAAATCATTACGTTAAAACAATATAACCTTCTAATAACAAAAATTAGTCAAAACAAACTAAAACTTGTAATTAACAAATGTAATATTAGGATTATTGCAGTTTAAGAGTTTTACTATCGCGGATTTAATGTCAAATTGTTACAGAAATAAGTATTTAAATCACTTTAACACTAACGTAATTAAACATGACCGGTAATTGAATTTAATCAATAAAACCGGTATTTCTTTGTTTGCGAATACTAAGGTTTAAGGACTTGCAAGTAGATGCCGCCCATATATTTTTTATTGTGTCTATTACCTTTTGTTTTTGTTTACAATTCGTAAGCTGTGAAAACCAGACCTACGCCTGAATTATAATTTGATATTAAGAGATTTTAAAAGTCAGAGCATTACAGTAAGTAGCGTTTTTATGAGCTTTGTAGTAAGTATTCAGATTGTGAATTTTTTTAAGTTTACAGTAACGCCCATCGCGCAGCGTATTTTATGTTTAGTATTTTCAGTAACGTAATTTCTTTAGAATAACGAAACAATTACGTTTCAACTAGTTCTAAGATAACTAACTCAGAATAAAAATCGCTTTTAAGTACATATTACATAGCGTTTACTGTCTCCAGCCTTACTTTGTGGAACTCCATAATCATGAAATATAATATAAATACAAAGATTAGTTAAAGTTTCGACACTTTGTATCTACCTTTGATAATGACACAAAGTGTCGAAACAATATTGTCAGGTTAAGATATTAATAAAACTTGTGAAACTTTAACTAATCTTTGTATTTATATTATATTTCATACATATTACATTACATATATCGTACTTCAATGTTCCCCAAGTAAAAGCAATAAATTCAATCAAATCAAGTCAGAATATCAATAATAATTAATACTACTAATAAACACTCTCATTACATAAAAGAAAAAATCCAGAAAAATAATAGAAAACAGTTAAAATAAAACTATCAATATTCAATATTTGCAACTAAATACTCAATAATAATTACCAAAATACAAAAATATTTAAAAAGTAGTCAAGCAATAAACAGGTGTAAACAATTTAATATTTATGTAACAAAATTAATGTACAATTATCAATATCAGTAATAAATTAATTAACAAAGTATGTTCCCTTAATGAAAATTTCCTGAACTTATCAGTTATATGAGATATCCCCGATAAAAATAAAAACTACTGAAGTTACTAAGGCCTTCGCGTAAATCGATGATTCAATAGTATCAAATATCGTACTCAATTAAACTTCGACTCAAAAATATTTTCATTAAATCATTTAACAAAAATATAAGCTTATCATAAAATTCGTAAGCAATTCTATTCATTAATAATTTGATTTTTATTTGTTATTTATAGATATAGAACCTCAGATAAATATATTTTGATAATTTATATAATACTGTTGCAACAATAGGTTTTAATGGGTTATTTTTTGTGTAATTTTGGTAATTCATATATTTTAGGGATCAGTCCGTTATGAGAAATACATTTTTTTATAAGTGTAATTGTATATAGATTCGTTTTAAGCCATGTACATGTACGTGCCCCGATACATATTAATTCGTCTACTTTAATTAAAAATCTCTCCGAAATTCTCTTCTGGTATAGAATTTTTATACCGAGATTCTTGTGGTCTAGGAAGTAGTTGTTTCTTTTTGCCAGACGGTCTCGAGATTGGCAAAAGTACTTAAAAAGCTTGCAAGAAGCGGTTTAAGGAACTGCCCTGATAAAATTTTATCAAACGTTGCACGGTATAAATGCAGATACAGTACTTGCACTTCTGGCAACAAGAGTCATTATCTAAACCAGAAGATAATTTCGGAGTAAAGATTGCGCGGTGACTTTTAACAAAAATTAAAATAGACGAATTAATACGCGTCGGGCTCGTATGTAATG
The DNA here is from genome assembly GCA_929113105.1 of Agrypnus murinus. NCBI lineage: Eukaryota > Metazoa > Arthropoda > Insecta > Coleoptera > Elateridae > Agrypnus > Agrypnus murinus. Next base: position 170,090,720 of record OV816026.1, on the reverse strand, counting down.
TACTCGTATGTATAAATGTTAATTGTAATTAGCATTGCCAAACCACTGAGTAAATACATACTTGTGCGTGGTATAGCTCTGTGTTACTTTTAACGACAACACAGAAAGATGCTTATGTGGCTGTCGAGACCGACTGCTTAACGTGCCCATCTCGAGGATCGAACCTGAGCCGCTTGTGTAAGAGTTGAACCATTTACCGAGTGACCACCCACTTCACATTTTAATATTCTATTATTATTAGTTTGTATTGAATTGCCTAACGATCTTTTGTTTCTATTTTAAGTTTCTTCATCGTTGAGTAATTCTTGCATTTTTATTGTTGTGTTTGTTTTTACTTATAATTACAGTTTTTTTTTGTTTTGTTAGCTTTTATTATTATTTTTTGAATTATGTTGTTATGAGTTTGAAAGTTAATGTTTTGATTGCTTTTTGTTTTTTCTTCTCTTTTAATTGATTGGTCTTTTAAAACGTTTTTGAGTTTTTTTTTTCTTTTAGTTTGTAAATATTTTTGCTTATTTTTGTTATTAAAAATTATTATATAATGAAAAGTATTTTTTACAGTTTTTAGTTTTTCGTTTCAGTTTCAATTTTGAAGAAATTCAATTTTCCATATGATTCTTTGTTTAGTAATGTAATTGTTTTGGTAATAAAATTTTGATAAACATTTACAAATTTTTGTCTATTATTTGAATTTTGAAAATAAACATTGTTAATATGTTTTTTTCATAAATTTTGGAATTAAATTTACATTTTCTTTTCGTATTTCTCATGGTTTTAAAAGATTCTTTTTGGTTGTCCTCAATTACTTCATAGATTTGGTGGATAGTTGACATCTTCGTTTTGAGTTTTTTGATTTTTCGGTCAGGTTACAATTTACAGTAATTCTTTATCAGTTACCCTTTCGATTTGCAATAATTTTAGTTTGAATTTAAAACGACTTTTTTAATGAATAAAAAAATTAATAATTGAGAAAATAATCTTTTTATAGTCGTGATTATTGATGTATCAAATTGAAAACACTATTAAAATTTTTAATAAGTCTTAATAACAAATATTAATTATGATCATTTCAAAACAATGTTCATTCTTCAGATTTAAAACAAAATTTTAATGAATTTAAGAAATTTAACTAAACATCTTAAATAGAAAAATGTGGTGGAATTTGCACACCATCATTATATTTAAACTATATTTTTAAATTTTTTTTATATTTAGTATTTTTATTAACTAAATTGAATGTACTTTAATGTCGAGCTGTGAGGCCGTGACCAAGAACACATGAAATACGTGTTGTGCCCGGTGCCGGCAAATCTGGTTAAGGTTTTCTGCAGTTTTCCTTAGCTGTGACACAAATGTGGGATTTGCGCTGTTCCATCTGTAAGTCGGCTGCAGCCTACGTAATAATAATAATCGCTCCCTCCCTCCCGCACAAGCTTATAGCTTCTGGGGCCTGGTTTACAGGTTATGGGTTGTAGCAATTATTATTATAGTGATGTTTCATGACGAGATATAGATCAAGCAGTAGTCCGAAGAACAATAGCGTATCTTGGCATCACCACCAAAAATGTCACGATATAGGAACAGTAATACAAGTTACGATAAGTAAGCACACGCACGTACAGAAAATAAACCTAATATAATTATTTCAAGAATAAACAATTCAAAGCCCTTTCAGATATATTGCCGCTAGAAGCAGCAATAACGTATGTTAATGTTTGAAGTAATATCTTTTAATCTTAATGATTATTACTTACCAATTTGGACTTATATAACGTAAGGAATCAGTCAACTCACCTGAAACAAAAAAGAACAGTTTATTCGTTTAGTACACATTCATATTCTATTTATTTGTTCGATCTTATTATTTTAAGAATATAATGGTAATAAGCTGTCATTACTGCTTATGTATGCAAGCAAATTGTTGTTCAGGTGTTTTTTTATTAAATAGTAATAGTAATAGTATTGAACAGTAATATTTTTTATAATAAATTAAGGTAACTGACAAAAGCAACGTAAAGATAAAACCTAATCATTTAGAAGAGCCCAACCATATGAATGAAAATTAAACGACAACGATGAATACCTTCATAATATTCTCCTTCGTTATGGACGACAAGCTCCTAAAAGAAAATGAATTTTCTTTTTCTTAGTTTAAATTAGTTGCCGTAGCATTGTCCTAGATCTACAACTTTTCAAAACTGGCTTTGTGGTAAGAATGTTTGCGAAAACTTAATAAAAGGAATTTTCTTACACTTTTTTTAATATTTTTTAATAATATATGGTTCGAAAGTTTTGACATCTTTAAGATAAGATATACTTCATTCATGCTTTTTTTCTCTCCATATTAAAAAAATAAAAGTCGAAATGTTAGAAAATAAGGAACGGTGGATAATTTTAAATTTTATTTAATGTATTTAGGTGTCCCGCAACAAAAAGAATGACTCTTGTCGCAGGAAAGGGAAATGATCTTGTTCTTATACTCTACCTAGTTAGGTTCAATTGTTGTAGCTCGACTGCAGAATTGCATGCAAATGTCCTGCTTACACTGTCGGAACTAAATAGCCTCCTGTTTAAAACAGGTATTTTACAACTTTATTGTAAGATATTACGAATAATAAAACAAATAAAGATAAGAATTCTTGGAAAGCGCGGAGAATTTTTGTCGTGCCTTTTTTAACTTTAAAAGATTTAAATTTCATATTGTTATTGAAATTGCTGTGCTGAATTGTAAATTTATTTTTAAAGACACGCAAAAATTTTAATAAAGCAAGATATGTACTTACAGTTAAATGCAGTCTATTAATCTAGCATATTTAGTATTGTACCTAACTTTTATATCTTTTCTCAACAAAAAGCCCTTTCATTTTTTTCTACATATATGATTATCAACTAAAATTAACCTAATACAGCATTTATTTATTTCAACAGCGCTATTTTTGGTAACTCTTGACAACATGAATCATATTCACCTATAAGTTTGCAAAGAGCACAAAATGTCTCGATTGACCTGCACGGAGGCACATTCGGCGGGTTGCCTTGTTTGTGTAAAACAAATCTTATTGTTTCGCAGGAACGACTGCACTAGCTTACTGTAATGCCTAATAAGAGAAATATAAAAGGGAATTGTTACTGTAGGTTAGTAATATCTGGATCAGCTCGAAATGCACCATTTTGAGATACATTCAACAGTGTACGATAACAATAGCTAGATGTCAACTGCAGTGCGACACCTGGACAATATAACCTACGGAATTGTATGGATTCATTTGATTATTGTATGCAAGAGGTGTTCTAGGGAAACGAGTACTTCGAATTGAAAAGTTTATGGTCTCACAAATGTGGGCCTCCAATATTTTCAAAAACCATGCCCAAAAGCTTGATTTACAGAAATCACGAAATCCATCCACGTAAGATCTACAAAGAGTCAGACTTAAAACTGATGAATTTGCTCTGGTTTCGGAAGTTTGGAATAAATTTATTTCTAACTATCAATACTACTACGTACCTGGATCAAATATAACAATAGACGAGCAACTTTTTTCTACAAAAGCGAGATGTCAAATAAACTCTTGAAAAAATGTTAATTAGCAGTTGATGTTATATAATATCGAAATATTTGTTGAACCGATTTTTATATTTAGGCAAAAAGAAATGTAAACCGTCAAACTTGAGACTTTCTGAATATGTAGTACAAAAAAAAAGTTGATGCAAATGCAACCATACATTTTACAGTTGATAACTTTTTTATATATCTCTTTTGACCAAAAAACCAAAAATCTACGATAGGTCGTCGGACAATAAAAAATACTCGTACGGAATTACAGAAATCTCCAAAAGTTGCAAACAATGAATCACATGAAAATACCGAAAAGAAAAACCCAATATAATAACAGTCAACAATTCCATCAAGTACGCCGGAGTGGAAAATGTCTATTACAATAAACGTTTAGATTATTTACAAAGAAGTAACTAATAAATAAATGAACCGGACATTTTAGCGCGGTCGCTTCAGCGCGGACTTGTCGGCGCTGGAAACTTCGGCACGGAGACCTTAGGCTCAGGGACACTTTGGCGCTGAGACATTTCGGCACAGAGATATTTCTGCGCAGGTCACTTAGTCGCAGGGACACGTTGGCGCGGAGATAGTTCAATGCAGGAACGCTTCAGTCCGGACTCAGTTTCCAACACGGACATTTCATTTCGGCGGAAGTGTAGAGATCCAGGCATAGAAATTCAGCCGCAAATATAAGTGGTACTACGACTTTTTTTGGAGAAATTGTCGAGTATTATTAAATCTGTAGGTACTTAGAGGTATTAAATACAATATTCTATAAATACAGTCTGATCAGAGAGAAAAACTTACCAATATTTACCAATTATCAAAAGCTCGTATGTACTGCCAGAGGGCTTATTATTGCGTGAGTATTCTTTATCATTAGTGTAAGTACTTATTGCTGTTTAATTAGCTAGTAGAAATTCTTTGGCATCTGAAAATTAATGTCGTCAAGGGACAGTGTCCCCTGAAAGGTCGGACCTATTCATATACAAGGTAATGGATAATCCGCTGATACTAGCATAAATAATTAAATTAACGTTAATTGCAAACGGTGTTGAAAAAATGATAGTTGCCACTATATATTTTTTGGTTTTTCTATAATCCATATAATTTAAAGGTTTATAGCAACCCTTTAAAAACTACTTTTTGATCATACTGTTGACAATGATTACACTGATAACAGGTTAGCTTATCCCAAAAAATTAGACGAATAGTTAAAAAACTTTTTCTAAATATTTTCGAAAGTAATTTGTCGCGCAAAAATGTACATGCGCTGAAATATCTCCGCGCCGAAATGTCTTTGTGCAGAAATGTTATTTGCACAGAAATTGAACACACAATTAAATCCTTATTTATTTTCTAGTATGCTCCCATGCTACTACCAGATCACGTAGAGTGTGCTAATGTAAAGTGTGCTAACACTTTCTACTATCTTAAGCCATTTTTAAATGTCTAATCGGCAGTTTGTCCCCAATGTGTAGAACAGACGCTGTCCGCCCCATGTAATCCCAAAATGTGAATGAGTAAGAGAATTTATCGGTGTGCACTAGGATGGAACTTAAAAAACCGAATTTTGAATTTGATGCTGTAACAGTAAGATTTTTTCCTAACTTGCAAGAGATGACAAATCCTTTTTTTTATATTTTATCTACATTTGACGATGCGGCTACGCTCTTGAAACTGTCAAAATCTCGGCTGGGAAGAATACTCAAAATACAATTTCTGCATCACTTAGCATTAATTTAGAAAAAGCAGTGCGATTATAGATTCGTGCAATTGAGCAACGCAGTGAATTAAGTTCCTTGAGCAAGATTAAGAATTTCTTAAAGGTCAGAGGAATGAAAGGAAGATTGCAATAAGTACAATAGATTGGAAAACTACAAATAAAAATAGGTGCATAGTAGAAAGAATGGAAAAGGAGGCTTTAAGAACACAGGCACTTTGTTAAAAAATCTTGAAGACGAAATCTTAGCAGAGGAATCATCGTATGACGGGGACGATCATCAAAATTTAAACCTTCGACGTAAGGCCCATGAAAATCTAGTATGGTACCCTGATTCTAGTAACTAATCAGCGTGCGAGTGCAGCTTGCGTTGGACTTGAAGTTCTCGCAAATTGCTAACTCTCACATGATTCATTATAAAAATGAAGCCCTTTTGCGGGGATGGAAATATACACTTAAGATAACATAACATTAACATAAAGATTCTGGTTACCTCGAATAGGAGCATAGAAAAATCGACGATTCAGTTATTTAACGAAATTGATTTTTCGGGCACCACGATAATACTTTTTGCAATGGTAACTGATCTTCGCAGAGAACTTTACTTTAAAAGGATTCTGTTGGCAAGGTTTAGAACCGAAATTAAGAGTGTTTGAAAATTCCAAATTCTTCCCCACAACTTTGCAGCTACTGACTACATATATTTAATTGATTGGAGTAAATAGGCACAATTAGTAAAAATTGTTACTGAAGGTAGCGATTTGAGTATTGTCTAAACTAACAAAAACTAACCTAAGAGCAGCTGTGTTCTCATTAAAAATATAAATAAAAATAAAAATTATCATATTTTTGAAATCCAGTGTCACCGAAAAATGATATGGAAAATGAAGTATGGAGGGTATTCCCACCCTCTCAGTAGTAATGGTCTTTTAGATTTACTGGCTTTCTTAATTTTTAATATTACTAATTATTAAAAATAATGTAACATTCGATATCCATAATTTATTAAACTGCTACTTCATTTGTATAATTCATAACTGATAACTTTTTTTACAAATCATTCCGATCAATTTATTTTAATTGAGTCAATACGTATTCGTCCAATAAAATTAATACAGTGCAGTGCAGTGTGGGCGGTGCACGAATTTAATTTATGGCATCCATGAAATCGAACACAATTTGTTGTTCTCACTCATGTAGGTGTTAGAAAACGGTTTAATATAATACCAGTGCAAACTGATTTAAACCAGCAAAAATTTAAAGGTGTGTGAAGCTAGGTGAAAAACGCGAGAAATATCATTATTCAACGTTACCAACGAAATTAAAGGCAGTGTAATTTTATATTCTATTCAGAATGCACACACATGTTGGTTACATGCAATGTTCGTTTCCATTTGAAGGCAGTTGAATCACACAAATGGTTTGAACACCTTTATATGCAAGACATTCATGTTAAAACGCAAAATTTCCATTAACCCTCCTTTTTTTGGATACAATAAGTATTTTTTTTATTTCTGTGCACAGTTAAGTGCGATTTAAGTATTGATGTTCTTAAATGAGGTCAGTGCTTAAGTGGAAAGTGGAATACAATTAGTTTTTAAATTAAGATAAAATCAACTACTATTTCTTTTTTTTACCTTCTGTGTTGATAGTTGAGACAATGAAATGAAAAATTATAAAGAAAACATGTATTATATACGAATTGTATATGAATCCTACTCCAAGAACAAGTATAGTTGGTGATAATTAACATAGTTATATGTTGTGTTGCAAATTTCTTTTTATATTATATTATATTAGTTATGTTTGAAACTTTGTTGAAACTTGTTTCTCTCCATTTATTTTCTTTACTTAAATTTTATTTATAAATAATGTAGAACTTTTAAAACACTGGTTTACCACTTTGAATCATTTGTTTTCTTTGTATTTCATTGGTAAATGGCACATAGCGAATACGAGTAGTTAATGGTTCATTATATGCATCCATAAGAATCATCATCAAAATTCATAATTCAAATACCTAACTTTTAACTTCAACAACTGAGGTAAATACTATTATAAGTGCGCTGATAGAAATATCCTCACAATGTATATCTTTGTACCATTTGCTGCGACGGCTAGCATACTGTTCCTCTAAGTGTGATTTCTTCTAGACATTGATTTGGTATATTTTGTATGCTTATCGCTGAAAATCTAGCAGCAGTAACTGTTTTAGAAACGACCTTTATATATGCAGTACCCAATTTAACTAAAAATTGCCATTTCCTGCTTCTCAACGTTTAGAAGAACCAACCCTTGTGAAACAAAGTTGATTTGCATAAAAGCAAGAGAGAAATTTGTATGACGCGCGTCCTTTAAACGTCTAAACGTCTACCTGTTTTTGTGTTTCTCGGAGCGTTGCTATTTCCACATTCCCTTTAAGTTTTTGTTGCTACACTGCACACCTCCAGGGCATGCAAAACATAAGAACAGAAAGCTCTAAATAATTAGCATTTCCTTCAACTTTCGTTACGAACGTAGTACAAATATTTTGTGTATACATAACTGCTACGGTTTGTGTTTATTATTATTTCAGTAATCTCTGTCTCTGATTCAAATTCGTCTTCTTTTGCCTAACAACTAACAGTAATTCAAAATTAAATATAACAAAATTGAAATCCTAAATAAACATTTCTAACATCTTTGAATCTACCGCTTCATTCCGACAAGTTTCTGAAGTTTGTTCTGGAGTCTCTGGCAATTTCGGGGGATCTCAGTTCATATCACATATTGTTTACATCAAGTTACGTGTTCGTTGTTGACGCAACCCTCGAAAAGTTTTGCGATAGGTTTGACCCACATACGCATCATTACATTAATCGTAGTAAACTTTGAGGATTTCATAGAGAGTAAGACTCAAACCGTTTCAGCTTTATAGATAAATAGTTCTCTTTTTCAAATACATTTTTGTAAAATGTTTATTAGTGATATTATACGTGAAATGTTAACTTGCACCAGTAGAAAAGCTCTAAAATAATCAATTTCCTGTATCTTAAATAAAATTGTTCATTTCAATGGTAACATGTTCAGTCGTGCATTAACATCTATTAGAGTTTTTAGCAACCACTGTGCTGCAAGAGTCATCTTGCGTTTCATTTAGTATGCAAACACGAGGAGATAAGCAAAGTTTGTGCAATCTGAATCAATCTGAGAATCTCTGCGTTTCATTTAAATATTTAATCTTTAGAAAATAGTTTTCGAAAGGTTTTGGTTTGCTTTTGTTTAATTTTAAAGTTTCAAGTTTGAAATTATTTAGAAATTCCAAACAGGAATTATATTCTCGTGAGGTGCGGTAAAGTTTCAAGTATTACAAGAAAATACAAAAGTAAAACGGTTCTCAGGTATACAAAATCAATAAGAAAAGTACTTTTCTGCAAAAACAAAAACATCCTTTCTAGAAATCGAGAAAAACAAATCATATGAGGAAGTAAGAGGATTACAATTCATAAACTATTTAGAAGAATCGTATCTACGGAATTAATGTAAGTAATCATATTGTTCAAATAAAAATGTAACTATTCTACGACGGTTAAAACGGTTAAAATGTAATGACTACTACAGACTGGTCAACCGGTATTCAGAGTTTAGGCCCAGGTCAGTGAAATTGGACGGGTGAACCCTGTAATGGTACGAAAATTCCAACCGGCCGTGCTTCGGAGGGCACATTAGGTCATGTCAGAGGCGCTAGCACTGCTTGAAAACTCTGGCAATCTGGTTTTACCACGGTGAAAAAACGGTGTTTTTTACACTAAAAGCAGAACAAAATATGGCTATTAACTTTTTGGATTTAAGCATTAGAATAACCTCACACAATTAATTTGAATGTTCCATATACAGAAAATACCTACACATATAGATATAACTATTCCTAACGATTCATGTTTTCATAAAACCCATAAACTAGCAGCTAATAGGGTTTTAGTACATCAAGCTCTCACCACTCCAACGAAACGATCACATAATGATAAAAGAATTTCAATCATCAAACAATTAGCAAATCATTATAGCCATAACATGATTGACATTCTAATTCAAGAAAAATATTATAGGTTAGCTATCACGAGAATATATCTAATTGACACTCAAACAAGAAACACAAATTATATATCAATACCATACTTTGGCAAGATATTAGAAAAACTTGCAAATGTACTACCAAAAACCAACAGTTACAAAATAACCTGTAAGACCAACGTCAATTTTTTTTCATTTTTATTCAAAGCCAAACAAAGATGAAATCCGGTATTTACCTTTTGAATTGTTCTTTTTGTAACTCGGTTTATACTAGACAAATACTTCGAAATTTTGACATAAGATACAATGACCACGTAAGCTGTTATAAAAACAAACACACAGAAAAATCTTTTGAAACAGAAGCACACAATGACACCTCAAAACAACATCGAATGTTTACATTATTGTTACAACAAACGCAAATTAGACATTTTAGAAGCTTTTGAAAATATACAAACACAAACGTACTTGATGAATGAACAAATTGATCTGAGTAATTATTAAATAATTGTGTAATTAAACCTAATAAAAATTCTCCTTTACCGGAAGTGTTAGAATATATATTGTGTCTTGTAGTTACTTATTTCTTGTATTTAGCCGTGTTTGTTTATCATGCAAGTATTGCCTTTGATAATGACATTACAACTCGAAAAAATTTTTAGGTTATGAAATACTTAATAAATCTTGTGAAACTTTAAATATTCTTTTTATTTTATTTCATGATTATGAAGTTCCACGAAGTAAGGGCTTGAGACAGTAAACTCATTACCTTGACTTGTATATGAAGAATTTGATGCATTTTGTTGTGCAGTAAAGGATTTATGTTCTCAACGCTATGTTACATAGTATACGTACTATGAAATTTATATTTTATGGCAACACTTCCTTTTTAAAATAATACTCTCAAAGTATAATTTTAAGTAAATTAGTAAATTTTTTGTATGATAAACAATAGCCAGTTTAATTATTAATCTAAACAAAACAAATAAATTTTATTTATAAAAAAAATTAATAAATCTTTTTATTCATTTTTTTTGTTTGAAATTTATAAACGTTAACTGATTAATAAAAGTTGATCATAAATCAAATTTTATTTACTACTAATAAATGGCTTTCATAACTTAATAAATAAATAAATAAATTTCTGTTTTTACTCACTGTTGTAATATTCGCGTCCAAAATTATCATCGGTGACATTGAATTTCTTGACAAATTCAATGAGCTGGTCGATATTTTTGACATCTTCGTAACAATGATCCAGCATAAACATATTGATCAAAATTAAATATTGCTTTCATCCAATAAAAATCCAAAAGTGATCGGGTTGATTGTATGAGAATCTTCTCTCCAATAACAGGTACGTAGGTACTAATAAAGTATTAATTTATTCATTTAGTTTTCCAAATAATTGTTTGAACAGAAACGTTGTCCCTTAACGCTTTTCTTTTTATAAAAATATTTTGAACTAATTAACTTTTTATTAATTAAAACACTTTAGTTAAACACTTTTACTCTACAGTAAATACAAGTAAATACAAAATAATTATTCTTTTAAAACAAAATGTTTCTAAATTTCAATTTACGCAAGCAATTGTTTTTTAATACTTTTCATTAATCACAAAACTAAAAAAACCAAATTTACATAGATTCTAAAAATATACAACACTTTATGTTAATTCTGCATGATAAGTCCCCTATACAATATCGATCGCAAAACTTCAAATAATTTCTATTATCTAAGTTTATTTTTTTAAACACCTTTGCAAATCGCTCTTTACAAATAAATACTCGCATTAAGGCTTAATTAAAATATTTGCACATTTTTTAGTTGCATCTAAACAAAATCAGCAACCCATTTTATATTAAACTTTATTACAATGTCAAGACACAACTACATCAAAGAAACTCAACCTCATCACGAAAATCTATAGAAATCCTGTGATCAAGATAGCATTACATGAAATTTCATTAATACAATCAATTAAAACGTTGTAAAATTAACAAAAAATACAAGAAACCAACTTACATTGATGCTGTTATAATGAAATTCCAAAAAAGAACGTCATTTTTTCAGGTAATAACACTTTGCTTTTTAATATTCTAGAAAAATTCTAACAGAATAGAAGTCAGTATCTTGCTATACGGGAAAATATATCAATGTAATGTATCTCCTTAAGATAATGATACAAACTAACCTTTTTTTTTAATGAAATCTGATAACTACAGTATCCTTTAATATATTTTATGTGTATGTTTGTGCATGGTACTGTGTAATCTAATATACCATTTAAGAAACCTCATATTCAAAAATTATTTTTAATTAATTTTAGTTTTTAATTTGTTTTTAGTTATTTATTTTATAAATTTAGATTATGTAATCTTTAAATCGGGAAGTCGCAAATATCTGCTTATTAAATCTAATTGAACGGGCAACATTTATGTATCTATTAAAACATATCTAATTTTTTGCATTATTTGCTACATCACTTTACATCATTTTATTGCAACGAAACGAACCAGAAATAATTGATATCTGAATTCTTTTGAAAACAACCTTCGAATTTGAAATTCACTTTGTTTCTTCAACGTTCGTATGTTATCAGAAAACTGATTTATAAAGAAATAGTTCTCTTTATATTTCGTACAATATTTAAGCACCAGTGCATTTAAATATTTAATAATCTATTAGTCTACCATTCGGTATATTATAAATATTCTGAACTGTCTGTTGTTTGTTTTTTTTCTTTAATTCACAATCACCTTGCCTTTACTTCCACGGTACAACTTAGAGAGTTAAATACATTTGCAGATTTTTGAAATTTTGTGTGGTTACTGGAATCAAGTTACTGTTTGCTCAGTCTCAAATACCATTTCTATAGTTTTCCAAATTAGGTTTTTGAAATTGTTTACATGTTCATTCTGTCCATTCAGCTTCAAATGAAAACCAGGTTATTTTGACTCAAAAAAGATCCAGTTGTGTTTAACTCAAGAAAAAAGCCCGGTGAAATAACTTGGGAGAAAAATCTTTGAAAGTTTAATTCACAATTCGTCCAAAAACAGATACCAACAAAGACAAGTTTTTAATTGCCAATAATCCTCAAGATTGATCCCTGTATTATATTCAAAACAACTATTAACTACTACAACTGATTCATATCTAACAAAATTGTTATATAACGGTTAAATAATAAAAAACACGTTTTTACAGTTTAAAAGGTAAAAGCCACCACGATACATTTTCAACCCAAGAGATCATGTTCACAACGCTTGTCGTCCTGCCTTTTTAAATAACGCTCGTCTTTTTAATAACGTATGACGAATACGGTATTCAACAAAAAACAACTCAAAAGAATCATAGGCGATTTGACACATCAATAAAAGTTTTTTTGTCTTCCTTTTCTTTTCAACTGTTATATCAGTTTGAAAACACGCAGTTTTATAATAGTTCGACTTCACTACATCTTCTTATTAGTTTTACCGTAAACGTAAGGTTATTTTCAAGACTATATTAATCTGGAAATGTTATTATGTTTAAAGAATAGCTGATATCCTGTTTTTGCCATCCGGTACTTTCAATGCAATTCAAAACATAGAAACTGAGGTGGAAACTATGTTGAATTTTATGTTCTTTATAAGTACTTTCACTAAAATAATTGATTGGCATTGGTTTTTAAAAATTATTGTGTCTGTTAGTTTACTTTTCACCTAATTAGTAGTTTAAGTACTAGTATGAACTACTTGAATTGGAGTCAAAGCTTCTAATGCCAAAATCTCTTTTCGGTCAAAATGCATAATGCTACCACACCACACCACACTAAATTTAAGATACCGTAATAAACTGCACAAAAAATATTGATATTGATATTATTAATAAAAAATAAAGTTAACTGTATAAGTGCAAGCTTTTTACAGACTAGCTACTCCAAACCCACCGTTTTCAACCGCCCACTTGTGTTACGTTGTATTATTGCAGATTCAATTGTTTTGCTTCGTTGACATAGTGGATTTTACTAAAATGCATAGATATCTTATAGCTATGCATAGCTGCAGCTATATAGTTATGCATAGCTTTTAATTTTTACAAGCCATCTGTCTCTAATGGGATTTTAATTTCATTTAACCGTAACTTTGCATATCTTTTTACTGTAAAGTTGATTAAATCTAGCTCCAACTTCCAATAGCAAAAAATTGGGTAAGAGTTTTCCACATCAAATTACAAACGCCTATGGAATGTACTAATTAGTGTTAATTAATGATGCTAACCTAACCAAGAAAATGAAGAATCTGGTCATAGAATAGTTATAACGACTAATACTTTCAATTTTCTTAAGTGCATAAATAACTACATAACATTTAGTTATATTAAAGTAAAGTTTACTTTTTAGACTCCATTTTCAAATACTGATGATTATTATATCCAACTGAAGCAGTGTATGTCAATATCACATCAATAATTAATACAATTTAAAATTATTTAAAATCACATTAAGAAGATTGTTAACAACTAGCAAAAACCGCAGTGGACTCAAATTGGATATCTGAGATACATCAGAATTCACAGGAACAACATATGATACATGTAACTAATAGCAAACTAGTTAAAAGCGATTAGTCAAATATTACGTGAACATATCTATCTATAGGATTATTACTAAACAAAAAGAAATTTATTTATTTAGGAACACCTTCTTTATCTTCCTGGATTCCAAACACTCCGACATTGTTCCTTCGGGAATATCATTTAATTGAATGAACTTTTCTCTAATAATGGTGCCTCATTTTCAGTTTTTCAATCTGTCTTCCCACTTATCAATGCAACTGTTTACTTGTTTATTGACCATCTGTTCCAACATTTTCCTCATTTATTCTTTTTTAAAGAAGGTAACAAGTTTAGTTTTAATAATTTTAGCTAGTTCCTCTCTTAATTAAGATTCCAATCCTACATATCATATCGGTTAACCAGGTTAACCAATGGCTGATCACACAGGATTGGCGTAGACATATCTTCTTGTGCTTGATTCATATAAGAGCGAGTTAGATAAATTGACTTCATCATGCGTGACCTGCCTCGTGCACCTTACATGTGCAACTTTATCACGTTTTTTTAGTAATGTCTTTAGTAATTTTAGTAATGAGTTAATTAATGATTGCTCACGCTGTGTTAACTTATATAACGAGATTGTCGGTGAACATAGCTTTAGACTCATTTCTGAGATATGAAAACCTTCAGGTAGCCTTGGGAAAGTAACATTTGGATTTTATATTTGCTCTACCTCTCGCAAATCCAATCTTTGCTTATATTTTTGCTTCCATATTTTAATATTTTGTACTTCCTGTTTAAATATCCCTGTCTATGTTCTTTCTTTTGTTATATTTTCTTTATTTATTTCGTCATCTAGGTACCCGTGGGTACTAGCTTCTAGGCTCCGAAAATACTACAACTAAGCATTATTAGGAGGTCAGATAAGCAACGCCTCTGGACGACAGCTTCTAGATCCCTAATACTAAGGGGTAGGAAATCAGGTAAGCAACGCCCCTTGGCGCCAGCTTCTAGATCCCATAGAAATTAATAAGTAAAAAGATTCTTACCAGGTCTGGCTCATGTTGTTGATTCGTTGGAACGACTGAATTGTACTGAAGCAGGTTTATATACTGTATATTGCGGAAGACATTAGCATATCTACGTGAATCTGTACGCGCGGCGTTTCGCGTATCTGTTGTTATTTCCTTGTGCGGCATGCAGCTGTAGCTGAGCGTAGGTCGATCGTATGTGCTCATTAGAGATTCTTTGAATGAGAGCAGCTGGCTCGCGTGTATGGTAACATTAAGCCAACGCTATGGCCATGGGCAGCTATGGCAAGTTCAACTTATTAGTACTTTAATTCTATAGATGTAATGTGATGAAAAAAAGTGCACTTCCATACTTTAATATTTTATAGCTCACGGTTGCAGTATAGAATTTATATACTGCAATAATAGAATTTATTATTGTACGGAATAAAATGTCTTTATTCCATTAGTACTAAACCCGACCATAATAACAAAGTGAACTTTTCATAGTACTTTGAAAATAAATTTTGGTAGTTACAACAGAATCGCTTTGTTAATTAGAATTTTATTTTTAGTAAAAGAGATAAAATCTCACATATCAAAGGGTAACAGTTATATCTGGTATTTTACTTAAATTAATTTCTATAAATTTAGTTCAGTTTAAATTCTCTTCTCTGCATCTTGTAAGTTTTAAACTACCAGATACAAAATTCCTCAATAATCGATTAGATAAATCGCCAATACACTAAAGCGAAAAATGCTATAGAAGCAAATGAGAATCGAAAAGGTGTAAATCCTACTACATTCTACTATCTGTAGATTGTCTAAGGTAGATTCGGCAATCTATAAGAATAGAAACTACTACATCTTGTCTTATACATAATAAATGAATGAATGGACTATAAACAAGAAGCAATTAGAAGTTAACACTTGTATATCGAAAAATTAGTTCTTAAGCTAATTAAGACACAAGAAAACCCTAATTGTCAGACTTTCTCCGTAAACCGAACTTTTTGATAAATGAACTAATTTAGGCTTGATAGGAATTGAAAATTACCGAATTCAATTTATGTATAGGCTACGAGTGTCTGTTCAATTTAAGCAGTTAACAAAATTTTCATAGAAAGGGTTAGTCCTTAATTTGTCTTAATTTATTTACTGTTAAAGGGTTTTAGGGTCTGCGCATAAAGAATTAGCTGCCTTTTTTGGTATTGGTCCTTTCAGACGTATTGCAAGGAGGATTTTATTTCCAATTAAACAGTTTAAAAGTAACATTCATTTTGTAAAACTCACAGAGAAGGGTATGGTTAAACAAATTTTTGATTACTTACTTATAACCAACCTTATAACTTTTAAAACTTGGAATGTTCTTGATTCAATAATATAAAAGCCACTTATTCTGAAAGTAGAATGCCCATCAAATTTCATCTCTTAAATTAACAGATTTATTTTGCCGACGCTCTATAAGAGTAAAAGCATGAGAAGAAATTGAAGAAAAGTTTCAGAAATTTGGATAACAATTGATGCAAATAAATGCGGTGGATTAGTGAGAATGCTCGCCTTTTAGAACAATTACGTGAGTGACGATCTATTTACATAAACTGCTGAATCGTAACGGTGTCCTGATTTATAATTCAGTAAGGTTTTTGTTGGAAGTGAGAAAGAGAAGGAAAGGTTAGAGTTACCTACCCACACCTACCTACCCTATTCGCTATTGCTACACCGTCATCATCATCTCAGCGTTTCCCTTCACGGCGGCGATTTAATGTCTAGAGAATTTTAGAATTTTATTTTCCTGGTGTCGTAAAGTTTTATGAATTTTTCATGTATCGAGGTTGGAACTATTTATATGTTGTGCTGCCATCATATAAGTGAATGATGAGATGGCTTCTTCAATATGTTGATGGCGATAGATTGCAGAGGAAGCTCGTGCGCGATTAAACTTCACAACCGAATCACTCATCGGCGAGCGATGAATTTTTAAAAGGTAATTTCTAAAGTGTACCAAATGATTAAATAGTTCCTCTAACCCGCTATGGATGTGAAGCTTTGAATACTTAAAAAGGTCCTGCTCACGCCATCCGCCAATACAACTTTTGATCCGTCGGTACCAGTCTAAAACTATCCTAACACACATTAAATCCTAATTCAGTTATCAATTCGGTTTGAAAAATTTACGGAAAGTTGTACAGCGACGACCTACATTCCACTAAAAGCTTTAGAAGACTGACTGTTACCGTTACATGGTTGGTAACTTAAATTGGATAAATTAATAAAGAAACCGAGCTGGATTGTAAAACTTCAATTGCATTGTTTTAATCCCATGTTCATTACCAAACTATCTAAAAGTTTTATACAGAGCGAATTTTATATCACTTTATATACAGATTTTCTGTTCAATTATTATAATATGTAAAATTCATTGACACCCGTAACAGAAATGCAACTAATCTTACCTATTTTGATAACTGATTAAAAAATCAAATACTTCTTAAACACAATTTAATAACCTCGTTCACAACAAATCGCATTGTTTCTTAAATAAGTCTGTTTGATGATAATGCATACAAAAGAAGAAAAACAAGAAATGTTATATTGGTACTTTGATAAAAATTGTTAGAACTATTATTTAGAACAAAGAGTACATTTGGCATACCTAACCACCCTAACCCCTTGTAAATTGGTTTTGTCCACGTTCAGGATTGTGTGGAGTTTGTAAAATCATGTGAAATACCTAATTTCTATCGTTGTGTAACACACAGTGTAACTCACAGACCTGCAGCAAATGAGACAATTCACAGCAAATGAGCAAATCTGACTGTACTTACTGCTGTCATGTAACATTGGTTGTATAATTGTCAGGGGTGTCAATGGCCGTGTTACTTTAATAATTGAACATATACGTAGGAAATGTACATGTTCAAGATCTTTGTGATTCAATTTATAATTACTGATTGCTCTTTGTTTTTCTTTTTAATATTGCACACAATCGGTATATGTATACGTAAATTTATAATTTTGTGTTTTATTTCTTTGTGTAATAAGATGAAGTGAATTTTTTTGTCAATATACCCTTGTATATGGTGCTATTGAACTGGTATGTAGAATTGATGTCTCCAAAATAGAACAGTTTTGAACATATGTTTACCGAAAAACGTGTGCAAGCGACATACTGCTTTACACACGTTACAGGGTAGCATTAACAACATTTACTGTTTATATGCACAGCCTTGGTAGTGTAATGTCTGGCGTGCCGGACTTTCACCCAAGCGGCCCGGGTTCGACTCCCGGCGCTGGTAGATCTGGTTAAGGTTTTCTGCAGTTTCCCTTAGCTGTAACACAAATGTGGGATTTGCGCTGTTCCATCTATAAGTCGGCTGCAGCCGCACATTGGGCCTACATAATAATAATAATCGCCCCCTCCCTCCCGCACAAGCTTATAGCTTCTGGGGCCTTGGTTAAGGTTATGGGTTGTAGTAATTATTATTATTATTATTATTATTATATCATTAAATATCACGACACCGTCAAAGAATACCTTATCTTGAATCTTTACCACTACGAGCATGATGTTTCTTTGCATCAGATTGTAGCAGACAATGCTTGCTTCAATTCTGGCTATTAACAACTTCCTGAGACTTCGAAACAAAGGAAACGGTCTCTAGCATCTCCGTAAACTGCCATTAATGCTTCAGTTGCCACTTTACCAGTAAGACGCAACGCTCAACCCCTTGAGTGTTATTTGAATAGATTGTAACACTAAGAGGGATATTCACAATAGCATCAACGGGGTCACTTGTTAGACGTGCAGTTAGTAATAACTCGGAGGCCTTGTTGTTGTGGTTGTTGAGTCAATCATTTAATACTATTTAAATTTTAAAATTGTCAATAATATCGCAGATTGTTCTGTCAAGGTCTTTGCAAGCAAGTTTTTTTTTATATAAGACCTGTTTTAAAGAAGTCTATTCTATATCAGAATTGTTGGATCCTTAACGGCCTATAATATATAAGAGCTTTTATCGTTTTAGACATAATCTCGAAATAATCTTCTGTAAGGTTGGCAAATAAATAAACATTAAAAAAAGGCGCGACAGCAGTCACCATAGCCGTATGCAGGGAGCGCTAGATTTGAAATTCCAAAACCCAAGTTCTAATCCCAGTTTGGATGATCTTTTTATAAATATTTAATATATTTTATAAATAAACAATTTTTTTATAAATATAGTATATACAAAAAGAAATAATTACATAAAATTATCCCTTAATTTTATAGTCATTGTTTAAAGCCAGTCGCGGCCGGTGAATACGAAAATGCAGGGCTATGGCAATACGGCATACACCGCTATGATGCCCGTACGTATACGTTGCAGCAACAATACGACATGTTGCATTGCGGCAGCCCTGCGTTTTCGTATGCCCCAACCGCTACTGGTTTAAACTACGTATATTAATGTTCATTGAAAATAAAAACTAAACGATTAGACATAACGGTATTAATATTTAATTGTAAAGCATAAATAGAATCTAACATTAACTCTAATCGCATACAATGCGCGTTAGTGCATACAACAACTATTTCCTGTAGCTCGATGTGTAAGATGCTTGCTTCGTAACGCCTCGGTCGCAAGATCGATTCGTGTCCGGTAGCTTTCCTTATAAAAATAGTAATAAAAACAAATAACATTTAAAAGTGTAATTGATATAGTTAATTAAACAATTATCTTTTTAAATTTAAATAAAAACAAATTACTGAAGCAGGGATTGATCCTGCCACACACACACACATTGTGAAGCTAGCCCCACAATATCATATGTTTAATCGTTTAGTTTTATTTTCAATTAACATAAATATGCATAATTTAATTTAAACAGTGACTATAAAAGATAAGGTATAATTTTATGTAATTAGTCTTTTTTATAAATATTATACTTGAAAAAAAAGTTTATTTGTAAAACATATTTAAACATTTCATAATTTTATAAAAAGTTACGCAAACTGGGATTAGATCTTGCGTGTTGTAATTAGAAATCTAGCGTGCCCTGCATGCGGCAATGTTCGTGAATGGTGATACATTATGATTTGTATTTATTTGTAATTGTAGATTATATTTTGTGGAATCATTTGTATACAAATCACCTCCGCAAAATCATGTTTTAGAATTGAATTTTTGAATTAAAATAATTGTGTATTTATAAAATATATTAAATATTTCCTAAATTTGTATATCGAGCAACAATATGCCTCTAAACCGTGCGGAACCAAGCTTGGTATTTAGCAAATGCAGTGGCTGCAGTGCTCTTTTTTGATACCAATATTAACTAAAAATCCAAAGAAAATTGATTTCCAATTATTCGTCTCCTGATATTATTAATTCATCTATTAAAATGAAAAAAAAAAACAAAGTGAAGTACAATTAATAAGCTACTTCCGCGTTTTTGATTTTTTCAGAATTACGATTACTTTATATTTTAGGACTTCTTAAAAAGCAATCGATTTTTCTGTATTCCTCGTACAGTTTTCTGCATATTTCTTTCCTTTTTCCTCAAATTAAAAAAAAAGCTTCCTCTTCATTTTGGTTCTAATAGGGTGTGAAAATTTTAAGAAATAACTGAATGAGAAGCTACAGCAAAAATCATTTCAAGGATCATAAATTCCTACGTACTATAGACCCTGAAAAGGTTCAAAAGATTCGGGAATCTGAGATGAATTATTAACTTAAGATTTTAATTTTTTATCATGACTACGTTGACGTAAAGACCGACCCCTTGTGACGTTTTTGTTTTTATATCACAAGGGTTTGTTTTGTCCTATTTGTTTATTCTGTTTTCACCAGATTTTTCTCCAGTTGCATATCGTAGTTGAATTTGTAATCCCTAATTAAATTGCAGATAGGCATTTATCTTATTTTGAAGACTCTCTGTTATCTGCCTCAGATAATGCAAAGTAAATGTTTGATTACTCATCGAACATTCGTAGAAGTGAAGGTTATGTCACCTGTTAGCAGCTATTGACCATTCAATCTATTAATTCAGAATCGTTTCTTTCCATTTGACGTTTATTTTTGAAGCCTTGTAAAAACTATTAAATCTTTCATTTGAGGTTTTCTGAAGGTAACTGATCTCAGTTGTGACACATGAGCAATTTGTAATTTCACCACAGTAGTGCACTTTTGTTGTCTTCGTATTTTACTTGTTTAAATTTAAAATTATTTTGTGGTGATTACTTCTTTTAATTATTTTTTTTGTGACCATGCAAGACGCATCTTTCGGGGTTGCTAGAGAGAAACTGCGTAATATACCGAACCGACTCCATTGAATAGTTTGTAATATTTGAGTTCCATCGCCTCTGGTTTTGAGGATTTTGACGGTACACTTTTCTCTGGTGATTGTTCTTGCTGTTTCGTTGTTTTGAGAAACCTTCGTTTTTACGAAGGTAAACATCTTATAAAAAGTCTTTCTCAGTCATTTTAATATTTTTAATATCTTTTGGTAATTTCTTTTTTTAACAGTTTTTTATCTTTATTTGGGCATAATTATATTATATTAAAGTTTTGGATTTCGTTTGATTATCATGTCACTTCTAATCGCTGATCATATTAAAATACTATAAATTAATGATTTCTAAATTTTATTCGAACAGCACTAAACTTTTATTAAATTCAAGTTTCATAAAATGTAAGGCCATAACAATAAATAGTAATTGTGCTTTATGAACCTTTATAATTGAAAATAATTGACAAATTAATGAACTAAAATTGCACAGTTGCATTGCGACAGTTTATTGAAACAGTTATTAGTTTGTTAAGTATCATTATATAAAATTTTGATAATTACTAGATATTTCTATGAATAATTCATTTTAAAGTTATAACTCTAAATATAGATGTGTATTGTGATAAACTAACAATAGATGAAAATTATAATGATTGTAGGAGCTTATAAATCCTACACAATACAAATAATGTTTAATGTATTACCCGTTATTATACATTTCGCGCCTACAACATCACGAACCTTTCTAAAACAGTTTATTATATTATTTTTCTCTCTCTTTATTGTTACTAAAGTTATATTCTAGCTACAAATCATTGCTTTGACTTTTATGTCTGTATATTTACACGTAGTAATGGAAAGGGCATTTTCAGCTTTAAAAATTAGGTATCATTCGCAAAGCTTTTAAAGTAAATAGTAAATTTTAACTATACTGTACTTGTTTTTGGAATTGTCTTTTAATTAATTAAACTTTCTCAACAACTTCAAAAAAGTTAGCAATGTCAATGATGTATATGTATCTATCGGTCTAAATTGAAAACGCCTTATATTTTTGCAGATATACATTGCTATGTATTGCTACGAGTGTTATTGCTGTATATAATTAGGATGATCCCGGGTTTAGGCAACAAGTTATTATGATTGATATTGATAAAAATAAATTAATTTATATGAGAGTACAAACAAATTGTACAGCAAAAGACGTCGGTAGTAGGGCAGTGACAATAGATACAAAATATAAATCGCCTATCTCTACCATAAAAAACTCTGCTCCGGCTAATTACAAACGTGGTGAAACATAAAAACTCTACCACGCTGAGACCTTTAGGTGGGTCGCTTAAACAGGGCACTAAATAAATATAGATCTGGGAAACACAAGAATCTACACAATATAAACCGGATTTTCTTTAAATTGAAATGTCAAAAATTTATTTACAAATGAACACAAACAACAAACAACAAAAGAATTAAAATATAAAAATATAATTTTGTATACCATGAACAAATGAAAAATAAATCTTAAGACAGCCAATACCTTTTATCCGAAGAATAATATTTCTGCCATCATCATTATATTAATTACTAAAATTTTATTTAAAATTAAATAAATACCTTAAATTTTTATATCAAATCAATATTTGTCGCCAACAGTTTGCCAAGTGAAATTGTTACAAAACAGCTTGTTTAATGTGTTACATTGCTATTACAAAACAGCAACTGCTTGTTTTAAATATGGTAAGTTAATTTAATTTTTTTTTAATTCCCTTCTAACATCCAAATTATAACGAAGGTTAAAAATTCCATTATCCACATAAATTTTTTTCCTTATAACTAAATATTCTACAAATAAATTCACATCACTGATTAGTATATTAATATAATATAATTATTATTAAAGAAAAATAGTCAAATTCAAAGATTTTCGATTATATAACTTTGATGTTTCAACAAAATATAACCTAACATTTATTACGTTTGGTTTGTTTACATTTTTCAAACTCACAACATAACCTTAAAATGTTAAATTTTTGTTCTCAACAAGTGTGCACTGTTTGAAAGTTCTAAAATAACAGAGAGTTTGTAGAAAAAGTCAACCAAAACATCTTTCCTACACAATTATCAGCTAACTAAAATTAAATTAATTCTTTAAAAGTACCTATTTGCATCTTTCTATCTTGACAAAATCCAACTTTACATCCTAATTAATTTACCTACTTATTTACACAACATTATTTACCTACTTTTAGATATTAGTGACATGAAAATAGCGGCTAAATTACATTATTTCAGATTTCTATGGCAAAACGTACAAACTTGCATTTTATTTCAAAGATATCTTTTACAAAAAACAATCCCAACATTCAAGATTGTGTTAAAATTGTGCTTAAGAAACTGCTGGACAAAATAGCATTTAAATATTTTACCCACAAACTGTATAATCTATCTAAACAAGAAAATCTAACGATATTACTATCTCGTTAACTCGAAACATTACTTTTCGACGAACAAAAAGTTCGTCTCTGAATTCGTGAAGTCTGTTTGTCTGTCGGTCTGTCTGTCGCCTTTTTCCCTGTTGACTTTTTTGAATTTTTCTTTGACTTCATAAAAAATAATTATTTTTCTCCTTGAGGTTATGCAATTTAACTAACATCTCGTTGGAAAAGTTTTACGTGGGGGTGCATACTTCCTATTGCATGTTAAACATCATGACAGTATGTGACATTTTATGTGAAAATTATCGTCGTTTTATAAATTTTACTAACAGAGAATTATCCAACAGTTTGGTTACCAACACATGCAAAAGGGATAATAACATGTACTCTCGCCACATCGAAGCCACAGCTACAAAAGCTACTGTAGGCATTAAACAATAGTGTAACATTGAAGTTGGAAAATCGTTTGCCAATATTCATCCTGAGTTTGAAAGCTTAATCAATTTTAATAACGGTTTGCTTGATGATGTAATATTCTGACAGAAAGGGAGTTGATTGCATCTGGAGAGTAAATGAACACGTTTTTCCTACAAGTTTAAGCCGTTCAAATACTTATAAATTTTCTTTTCTTTTATTTCTAAAATAAACTCAAATACCTTTTATTGCTGAGGCCACAGCAGTTGATTTATTGACTACTAAGTAAATGGATATTATTTAATATGTATTCTTGTATCGTAACTATTTTTTTCTTGACTATTCTTTAATGCTTTTTAGGCAGATTTTCCTCTCTCCAGTTCTTTTCGAATATTATGTCACTCTTACGATGGACAGTTCCAACATCCCCTATGGGTTGTTTCAGCTGTATACACACAAATTGATATCTGTCATCGTATATTAGTTATCAGTCACAGTTAATGTGAAAGACCGACCTTTTTATTACTCATTGCTTATAAGTTTATATAGGGTTATGAGAGCGTTACCAATAAAAGGGACCTAAAAAGGGTTTTAAAAACTAATTAAAACGTTCTAAGTCGCACCATGTTAAGACAGTACAAGCACCTTTTGCAATACTTGGGGTGTAACTAAAACGTTAGTAGATGGATCTCGCAAGTTTGTTGTAGCGTTTGAGCTGTCAGGGTTCTCAGGTCTCAGTTTTGTTCCGGAACTACTTAAGACAGCGCACTGTGTGGTCTTTTCAGAATCTAGCGGTACTAAATTCTTCAGTAGCAATTTTTGCAAATTCTTTAGAAACTGTCAAATTCAGGTAAAACGGATACAAGTGCAAATGGGGGTGTTGAAGGTTTAGGTAAAAACACAATACACCCCAAGTAACGGTACTATAAATATATTGTAAGCTTATAAATCCCTTAAAATCTTCAGTCAACTTCATACATTCGTGCCGTTACAACGTGTTAGATTTGTGTTTTTCTTTTGTGGCTTTTATTTAAAATATACATTTTTGCAATGACTTCTGCCAATTCAGGTAACTATAAACCATTTTTTTAAACAATAACTATTTGTTTATTAACCACCTTCACTTTTATATAAATTCAAATTTTATCAAGGAATATCTTTTATGAGATTTTACTCACTAACTATAAAATTCTTAGTTCTTGTTGTTTATACTACAAATCTACAAAAAATTAGCTGCGACGAGCTGCGACAGTAAAAGAATTTATTTTTTTAGGACAAGGCCACAAAGGCTCACCTACAAAAATCTATTTGATGTTTGGAAACAAAGTAAATCGATTGATGCTCCACGGCATATTTTAAGTCATGTGGTTGAAGTTTATGGGTTGTTCAATCTAGATGAAGGTAAAACTAATATATTAAAAAATACGTGTCTTCTGTTTGCGGAAATTTAAAGAGGAAGTGGGTACAATCGAATCGTAATAATAGTCGATTTTTATCAAAACATGTTGCGTGGCTCAAAAGTTCGTTCTTGTTACCACCGAATATTGCACAGGATGTCCTTCCTATTGACCAGCCGAAGCCTACTACTTCTAAAGCTGTTGGACGACCTCAAAAACCATTTGAAGAATGTGCACCAAAAGTCCAGAAACGGAAAGTTAAAGAATTATTGCGCGAAAGATCTCCTCAAGAAATCTTGATTGGTGCAGAAATGTCTGCCCGAGCGGAGGGTAAGCGAGATGCCGCAAATTTAATTAAGGAGCTAACTACCTCTTCGCCAGAAAAGGCAACAACCTTAAAGCAATCAAGAATGCACGTGCAAAATACCAAATCGAACATAATGAGTTCTGTTCAAGCACTCGCTACAATTGTAAATAATAGTTTAAGTACTCAAGTTTATATAAATTTAAGACGCGACTCAAATAAAGTAGGGCATAGGATGTACCCAGCGTACAAGAAAGTCAAACAAGGAAAACTAAAGTGTTATCCACCGGAAGCGTCGATAAAAGTGACAGAATCAAGTGCAGAAATTAATTTGCAGGACTTGCTTGACTTGACGGTAACACGGTTAGCTCTGGTTCAAAAAGACGTATTAAATAGTGTTAGTTTTGAAAATAAGAAGATTGTTTTATTGTGCAAGTGGGGTTTGGATGGTAGCTCTAATCAGAGCAGGTACAAACAAAAATTATAAACAGAAGTGAGTGATGAGGCGCTGTTCACCATTTCATTTGTGCCATTACGGTTAATTGTAGAGGAAACTGGAACAATTCTTTGCAAAAATTCAATGCCCAGTTCAACTAGGTACTGCCGTGTTATCAAATTTATATATAAAAAGGAGACCAAAGAAATTATTAAGAAAGAGACGGACAAAATTAACTCCCAAATCCAAGATTTAAAACCTGCCACTATTACTGCTGACGGCAAGGAATTTTGTGTACATTTTAAAATGCTCCTGACGATGATTGACGGTAAAGTGTGTAGTGCTTTATCACAGTACTCGTCTTCACAGGTATGTTACATATGCGGAGCATCTCTGAAAGAGATGAACAGCTCTAAAATCGTAGAGGAGAAAAGTCCATCAGAGGAAATGTATGGGTTTGGATTATCTCCCCTACATTCATGGATAAGGGCATTGGAATTTTTTCTCCATCTGTCGTATAAGTTGAAAATAAAAAAGTGGCAAGTTAGAAGTCCTTCTGAAAAGCAAAGTGTCAAACAAAAGAAAAATATAATTCAGAATCAATTTCAAGAAGAACTGGGTCTGTTAATAGATCTTCCAAAACAATCTGCGGGCACAACAAACGATGGCAATACAGCCAGAAGATTCTTCTCCGACCCTGAACTTACACCACGTATTACTGAGATAGACATTAATTTCATTCACAAATTCAAAATTATATTACAAACTATTTCTAGTGGTTTTGAAATCAACGCTAAAAGGTTTGGAAAATGGACAATAGAAGCAAAAGAGTTATTTTTATCAAAATATTCTTGGTATTACATGCCTGCAAGTATCCACAAGATCCTCGTTCACGGAGAAGCAATTATTTCTAACTGTATAATACCCATAGGAGAGCTTTCAGAAGAAGCCCAAGAATCCCGAAACAAAGACTACAGGAAATACAGGAAAGACTTTAGTCGAAAATCATCAAGGAAGCGTACAAATAGAGATATATTAAATAGGTTCCTTATTACATCGGATCCCTTGATCTCTAGCTACGCATACTCCACTACCCGAAAAGGACACGACCTCCATGATGATACCATAATTCTCCTGAAATGTCCGGAGGCAGCATCTTCTTCAGAGACTGAAGACGAAAGTTCGGATGACGAATTATCTGAATAATCCTTTTAGATTATATTAACTATGTAATATATAAGAAGCTTCACACTATTTAATGTAAAACTGAAATACATGTTATATTGTTAAGCAACAGTACATACCTTTAGTTAATCTTAAATTAAGACCTTCAACTATTCCATTACAAAAGACTTATAAAAACGAATATGTATATATAAATTGGAGATCGCATTAGGGTATGTCTGTCATTGAGATTTCCGAACAATTTATGAGTAGCTTATAACAATATTACCATTTTTATAATATTTTTCTAGATATATTTGATAAATATAAACTAATACAAATAGTGATTTTTGTGTGTAACTCTTACTATAAATGTTCTTTAGGTTTTATTGCCATTGCGTTAATTACCTTATTCAAATAAAAACTTTTGGATTACTCTTCTTAATGTCTTTATTGTAATCCGAATTAAGTTTATACTTATGTACTTTAAGTTCAGAAATCAGAGTATTATTTTGAAAAATATATAGTTATCAATAAATAGAAACTATATCTGTTCCACTAGAACTGGATCAATAGTGTTCCTTTTATGGCACTTAAGGCTTAAGGCCAACCGAGGTTTCACATGTTATAATATGTGTTTAACAATTTATTTTTCGTTTGCTTTGCGATGACACTTTGTAATTATTCTTTCGTTATGGGAAAATCATACATATTTATAACACCAAAAGATTACATTAAAGAAGCTCTTTAAGATAATCTCAAGGTCAGTTTAGATGTTAATATCAAAGTTTGATATCAATCATTCTTCATATACTCTAAAAATATCAATTACAATATACAAATGTACATACGGATATTTATATGGCAATTATTAATTAAGTTCCGCTAGATTATGAAAAGGTCACACTGTGCAGCGGTGGGATAGAATTTCTATGGCCTTTGCGTCTTCAGAGTGAATTTCAAACGCATTAATGTACACTAATATTTAATAAACTGAAATTTTTGCTTTGCATTTATTTTTGTTTAATTTTTTAGTTACAGATTATTATCATTTACTTTATAGATCTTGTCATTTATTTCTGGATGCAAAATGGTGGTTTCAAATGCGTTTGGAATTCGCGTTGGCTGAGCTCTTATAACAAGTATACAAAATATTTACAATAACGTGTCTTATAGCGACCTCTGTTGTCTCTTCGCGATCATTTTGTGCTTCCAGCTACATTAATATAAATCTCGACACTTCTTAGTCCAGATTACCCTTACCGTGCAGTATTCTGAATTAAATACGATCGTTAAAGCCTTGTCAGCAACCGAGCTCTTTGATAAACATGTCAAAAATGACAGATATCAACTGTTGTGTGAGTGAAATAATTAATTTAGTCCATTCGTCACCACAGTTATTTGTGAGATGATATTTTTTTATCCAATAATTTAATGGTTTAGCTGAGTTGAACATTTATTGGATTTTATCTAATATAACAGGCCAGTAAAATTAGACCCGTTTTGGACCGTTGGTGGAAATAAATGTTGGAAAGCGGGAGATCGTTTAGATCGCTTCGTTTGAGGTCAAATATAAGTATCCTAGGTTTGCACGGTCCCTCGACTCGAGCTTACCTGAGGGCATCGAAAGAACCATGAAATCTTAGAACCTTTTTTAGTTTTTTGCTTGTAACTCCAAAGTGGTGCTTTTCAACGAAAACTTCACTATTACAAGAATTAAAGAGCATTAAATTCTGCGTCGGATAAGTATCCAATACTTTAAATTTGGTCCAGTGGTATGGTCGAAATCGACGGCCGAGAAACGAAATTTTACAAGTTTTCGATTTTTCGTCAGACCGGACGCCCAGAGGTTTTCCGTATAAAAAAACCCGTTGGACTCATTCTGATTGTTGATATACGTCGAGAAATACCTAAGCTTTGATATTATAGAGGTTGCCAGATTAACTTTATGGCCATTTTTTTGTCATCCTCAATCATAGCAATTATAATCAATTCATATGAAGTAGTGCAGTACTGGTCACTCGATCATTTCGAAAAATGATAATTTTTTGTGGGTTATTACCCCTAAGTATTGGTAGATCAAAACCACTGTCATTTTATTTGTATTCCAATTGATTGAAATATGGCAGCCATATTTGTTTCGTGGTGCACGACGTTGCTTGCAGTTTTTTGATGTAAACGTAACTCTTGATATCTGAAGAACGGGTGATCCTAGAGACCTGCGGTAAAAATGATTGTATTGCTCACATGTCGGACTACATTTTTTAATCATAAACATAATATTGATATGACGTATCATAACGAGAACTTCAAGGCCTATAAATACCAAAATAGTAAAATTTCAAATTTAAAATATTTTATACATAAACTACCTCTAACCGTGTACGTTTAAATAGGAAAGCCGCCCTAATACTTCATTTTTATCTGGATATATGAAATATGGCTCCATAATAGCAGAAATTTTTGTAAAAACTTTAATCTTCGGCATTAAATCACACCCATACGTAAGCGCCCTACAAAAATTATGTTTAAATTTAAAAATGTAGTCCGATATGTGAGCAATACAATCATTTTTACCGCAGGTCTCTAGCATCAACGGTTCTTTAGATATAAATAGTTACGTTTACATCAAAAAACTGCAAGCAACGTCGTGCACCACGAAACAAATATGGCTGCCATATTTCAATCAAATGGAATAAAAGTAAAATGACAGTGGTTTTGATCTACCAATACTTAGGGGTGATAACGCACAAAAAATTATCTTTTTTTAAATAAATTGATATTAGCTCAAATAGAACACAAATTTTGAATCGTATCAAGAAAACGTATTCAACAGTAAAGTGAATTAAGATAAGAGAGCCAGCAGTCGTTAATAGAGAAGAAGACTTCCATGTACCGAAATTTAATTTCTTTTATTAACCCAATCCGAGCCAAAATCGTTATTATTATTTAATGTACACTTAGTTGTTTGATTCGGTGTAACTTTTTTTAAATATTAATCTTTGGAATTAATTAAACTTAAAATTTAATATATATTTCAATATAGGTAAGTTAAATATTTGATTCCGAAAGTGTATGGTTCAGAACAGCGCTGCGTAACCTAAATACTCCTGTTTTCTTTTGATCGATTTTTTCTGCATAAACAATTTTATTGTGATACAAGTTTAAAATTTTGAATTGCTATGTTTAAAAGTTTTTCATGCTCCCTGCTAAATTTTTTCATAGTGACATTTTACCATTTAATAAATATAATAGGTAGTGATTATAAAATTATGTATATAAGTTTAAACTTTCTCTCTGTTCCTATTATAAAATAACAACTACAATCTACAACGCTATAGTAATTATAATTGTTGTTGCGGCATTGTAAGTTGTCCTCTATGGTTTTATTACGTTTCCACGTAAGTGACTTTTATTGTTAAAGTTTGATTTGTGTGTTAGAGTCACTTTTAATAACGATCCTGGAGATAGAACAAGAGAAGCTATGATAATTTCCTGACAACTTTGGTATAACGTAGGTCGAGGATTTTAATTACGTATACGTTTAGAAATAACCCTTTTCACGTTGAGAACGTGTATTTATAATTCATTTTATTTTATAACATCCTCATTTTATAGAGACGCCCAATAAAAATATTTTTTGATGAATAACATTTTACACAAAAATTTTATAAAATGTTTGTTTTGCAGGAAATTAAAAACAAAAAAAGTGTTGTCAGGATGTAGGATCGTAAAAGTTCAGATATGATACAACGACAGTTTGTAACCACCACATATTGAAGATTTAATGTTTCGAGCTGCTTTTGTTTGCTTAAAGTATATGTAATATTCTGCCTGTTTTATGTTCTAGTCCAAAATTCGCCTTCTATATCATATATTTTCCTGGTTTGAGACATAAAAATATATTAAAACATACTGACAAGCTATTTAATTATTTAATTATACGTCAATGCAGCAGAAGAGAATAGAATACAAATATAGGTATTTTAACCTTAAATTTTATTTTTTCAAATTTAAAAATAATAGAGAAATATTTGATAAACGCTTTGAAGCTTAGTATTATAATAATAATAATAATAATTACTACAACCCATAACCTAAACCAAGGCCCCAGAAGCTATAAGCTTGTGCGGGAGGGAGGGGCCGATTATTATTATTATGTAGGCCCAATGTGCGGCTGCAGCCGACTTAAAGATGGAACAGCGCAAATCCCACATTTGTGTTACAGCTAAGGGAAACTGCAGAAAACCTTAACCAGATCTGCCAGCACCGGGAGTCGAACCCGGGCCGCTTGGGTGAAAGTCCGGCACGCCAGACATTACACTACCAATTCTATTTGATCGGCTGCATACGGTGACACTTCAATTTTCATTTGATATAAAGTTTCTAGCAATATATCCCTTCTATTTTAATGTTTTAATAATTATTCTCCACGTATGCTTTTAGTCCATATTTACATAGTTAAAATGTATAGCTGGGTCAGATTACAATTTTTCATCACCCTGGTTAGCTTTTTTTGGATTTAGTGGAGACCATTCGAGTTTCTACTGAATCAATTTTCAATTTAAAGCTAAAATAAATATTTTTCCTAAACGTTGACGACTTTTTACCGGTAGCAATATTAATATTACATATGTAATGTATAATTGTTAATTGTAATTAATATTACTAAATCACTGAAGTAAATACATGAACGTGGTCTAGGGCGGTATTATTTTTCACGGCAACCACAGAAAGATATTTTCTTTTGGTTGTCGAGACCGACTGCTGAACGTGCCCATTTGACAGCACGGTAAAGTGTACTGAAGCTTTATCTACGAGAGAAATTCATTCGCTGGTTCTGCTGAATGCACCTAACTGCATTTCGAACTTGATATCTGATACATATGTACATGTCACAACTTATTTTGATTTATTAGTTTAGAGTCGTCCTATTTAGTAATGTTTATCTATTTTAAACGGTCATCACTTCTTCCAGAAGGTGGATCTTACAGTATGGTTTTAAATTTGACGATGCAAAAAATGTGACGGACTAAATATATTTTTAATTGATTATTTTCCACGTTTAATATAATGTACCTATAACACAAAGGATGATTAACGGTTATTGAGGAGATTCATGCATTTGCTCGATTTTAAATTATCAATAATACTAGTATTTACAATACAGTGCTGTCTTGTTATGTTGTTTTAAGAAATATATTAAATTGCAGGTAATTTAAGAGTAAATTGTGCATTTAAAAGGATTTACTTATTAGTTATTTCTAAAGCCGTTTTCTTTAATAGCAAGGAGCGTCTTTTTAAATTTTGTAAACATTAAAAACAGATGTTTGTAAACACAATAAAACTTTCCTTGATAGATAGATGGATTTTCCTTAACCCCTTAAAACATTTAACTTTCAAATTAACCCGAAATATCGCGTAGTTCTACGAAGTAATAAAACTAGTAATTAAGATGTTTATTTATTATTAAGGTACTCGAGGTTGTAGTATTAGCCGGAGGAGAATTATTCCTACACATGTTCAGTCACTAATTTTCCATTTAGTAGATATTTAAAATGGAAATCAATTAAAATGAAAAATTTTGTTGTGTTTTAAATAAATGTAGTTTTTCGTTTTGATTATTTATTTGATAAAAGTAAATAATTTTACATAAAATTAACGTTACAAAGAATACAATGTGATTTATTGATGTATTATTACGATTATTCGTACTTAAGTAATTATTTTTATTTAAAAATAAATTACAAATCTTTGCTTGTTTTGTAATCTACCACTTCTAGAAAATAAGACTATTATTAAAGATAGCGCGTTTAAATCGAACAGAAAGGAATTTGTGTTATTTATGATTAGTTTGTAGTTTTCAAAGTAATAAAGTCAATGTTACGTTATAGTAAAGAAACTCGACCCTAAAATGCAATAATAATAATAATAAAGTATTAAATAAAAGTAAACATGCCATTTTAATATCAAAAATGTTATAAGGATTTTTTGTTCCTATTGACGAGTACTACCGCATATAAATTTATACGAAAGTGAAACACCCTGTATGTTCAAGTAAGTGTGTGATTTATGTGTTAATGGATTCAGGTAAACTTTATTCAATTATATGTATTCATTCAAGTATGTTTAATTATTTACTGACCTTCTAAAGTTGTCTGCATTTCTGAATATTATGAGATGATATGCGAGATACGTATTATCAAGAATTTCTGACGGTAAGAATAAAATTATTTGTTTCTTAGTTAAATTCTGCAAGATTTTGACACTTATATGCTATAATAAAGTGTTACTCGATAAAGTCATCATTCAGGTGCTGCTTCATGAGCAAAGTTCATAGAAAAGCACCTAGAGGCCCCATAGAATTGCAATTAGAGTATACAGAATTAACTTCCAATATTAATCACATATAAAAACGTTTTAATGTGTTTAATTTGTTACTTAATATTCAAATTGTAGCACAAACCGATTATAAATAAAAGATTCATAAGCATTCTGACAGTAGAGCCTTTTTTATCCACTGTAATATTTTTTGCCCGGTTAATGTAGTATTTTAAAATTCGCCTTCCATTTATTTTCCTGCTTTGTGACATAAAAATATATTAAAACATTCTGACACACTATTTAATTCTTTTAGGTAACAATAATTATGACTAAAAACGTTTTAATTGCTCGTCGGCTCCGAAGGGGGCCAAAAAACGAATTTCGATATAAAATAATGGTGATCGCCCCCCTTTCCATCATCATTTATCATTCAATCAAAAGCCGTTTGCAGCATTTAAATCTATAATTCATTGTCCATAAAAGTGTAATAATCGCGTTCATTAATCATTAAATTCTAAACTTTTTACTGTCATGCAAAAAGAAGGGAAATACATTTTTAAACGAACACTTTTTTTAAAACAACCAATTCATCATCATATTCCGGTTAAGGCGGAACATCCCGGGATTCGCAGAAAGTGAACTTGTCTTTTCTTTCTGTGTAAAAGGTCTGGTGGAAAAACAGAAAATAGAACTTTTCGTCAAATGAAATAAAATTCTAAAGGTTGATTAAAATACCTGGAATTCTACTATAGTGAAATTTGAAAATACTTGGAAATTTTCAAATAAGATTAAGATTTCAGCGTTAGTAAACTTTAAAGCGTATCAGAGTAAACTGAGGAATCTGTTGTTCTAAGTTTTAGACTGTTTTTTTTATAAAAGTCTTATTAAAAGTTAAACCACTGCCCTATAAAATTAATTTACTAAAATTTACTAAATGAAAAATACTTAAATTAATATTAAATTTAATATTTTGAAACTCTGTTCTTACGTAGTTCAGTTTTCACCTTAAGTAAGTTAGTTCTACAATCCATCTCTAACAATTATTTTCAAAAATGATTTATTAAACCGCAAAGAGAAGTACGTGCTTGAATACGGTTTTTAAGGGAATCTATGTTAATATAAGACTAGCTCAGAAAGCAATTTTTAGTAAAAATCAGGGAAAGAAAATCTCAAATGCACAACTGTGCATCCAGGTCTTTATATGGATGCAGTTTTTGTGGATACTTGTTGAGTGCATCTCGCGCTAGAGGTAAATGCATTATAAAGATTAAATTTGTGACATTTTAAGAAAGTCGAAAAAGCGGAATAGCGTGAACGGGCTGAAATATGTATTTCAGTATTCGCGATCTTATTTTATTATCCCTAACCTCTAGATTCTAACTCCTGTTGATCAGGATTCTGTTATAGTTAGTCTTATGAAGTTTTTTAGACATGCTATCGTTTTAAAATCCACCCCAAGCAATCTTCTCATTACGACTACTGCCTTACAAAACAAAAATGGAAATTGTAGTATGGATCGGAAAATTATCAATTAAGAAACCTACGCAACAATTTCACATAAATTTCACGTAAACAAAAATATACAATTAGTCGAATTTATTGTTAAACTTATGGAAGATTTGAGAAATAAAATAAAAGCGGAGTATTACACTGGAATCCTATCCTATATTGTAACGAAATAAGTTGTATTGTTTAAATTAGAAATCTAATTTTACCCAGATCGTAACTAATATTTTCTAATGGATGTTTTTATATTAATTGAAATACATACAACAGCTCCATTGAGTGCAAACGAATCGGTCCCGTACTTCTGAACGTCAACGCATTATTTTTATTATTTATTAGTTAATCCTTTATATGAGGCTGTATTATATAGGAAATCTACCTTGCATTTTGATAGGTAAATATTTGCATAATTTGCGTATTCCCACTTTCAATTTATACAAGCTATTATCATAGAAAGGTATTATAATGTTTCTCTTAGTTACATATACGCCCCCTTAGAAGATACTAGATGAGTATCGGATTCAACATCGTCATATAAAATTAATTTGCCCAAATCGAATTATGATAGGAACCTCCTTCATAGAATTTACCAATTAGGTTGACTGTTGCTGATAAACTATTTCCGCTTAATGCTTTCCCCTTTTTCAACACTTCTTCGTCGAGAACTCAAAGATGCAACATAATCATCCATTTTATGAATTGTAAAAGCAGGTGTTTTTTGTAGGTTTTTAATTATTAAGTGTAACAATCTAGTGAAATTCGGTGATTATTTATTGTCGTGAGTTGACTCATCGTGGAAAATTCCTTGATGAAAATCGAATTTTCTTTGTTTGCCTTTGTTCTCAAGTAAATAGCGTATTAACAAATAAGGAAAAGACAAAAACAGCAAGCATCTGCAAAGCATCATCAAATGCTGTTAATCAATTTTGTATGAATCTAATTTAAACTCGTTTATTAGAGATTTTTAACCTGGGGTTTTATTATATTCTAAACACCTTGGTCTGAACTCCCTCCCGTTGGGAAAATTTAAATTTTAAATTGTTTAAAAGTTGAATTGGCATTAGAATCTACACGACTAACATGATAGTTTTTAATTTGTTTGAAACCATTGTGCAAAAGAAATGAAGAAGGTTATTTTGAAATAATTATTTTAAAAAGTTTATGAAAAAAGAGAAATTAAACTAAAATCCTAAAATTCAAGATTAACGTGCTCCAAGGGAAAAAGTAAACTTTAAGTGTAAACTTCTATTTTGCGTAAATAATAATATTTTAAACAATTTATATTAACTTTTGTAATACTCCTAGCGGAGTAAAGTAAATTAGTTCAAACTTTATTTATTTCTGAAGCAATAAAGAGTTTGATACCACAGTTTATTTTTTTCTATTTACTAATTTAAGTTCACAGAATCAAAGAGAAATGCCGCATTCCTGATTTTAACCCCAGAAAAACATTGTGGTACTTATAACAATCTGATTACAAAAACTGTCGCCAAATCAAAGTGAAATTGTAAACAATAATGTCAACCAATTCAAAATTTCAGTTTAACATGGAACAAATTGTAAGTAAACGCAATGTAATAATAATACCATTCATGCGGAAATAAACTGAAATATTAAAAATAACTTATTACTTAAATTGTAGGTATTCTATACTTTCAATTGCAGTAGCTAGAAAAATCACTCGTCCAAGAAGAATTAACCTTCAAATTTGTTAATTTCATTTCTACCAATTATGAAGAATGAAAAATTTCAACAAATTTGCATTCAAATCTTGTGACAACTTCATGGCAAACATATATGACCTCAACTTTATTAAAGTGAGTTTCATCGTTGAATATTACTTCCGAAGAACTTAAAAACATTTTTATTCCATTTTTTATAAAATGTGGTTGCTTGACGAATCATACTTGATTTCTTTATTTATATCACCAATAGGTTCTGATTGATGACTTCGATTAATTCAAAGATCTTATTATATGAAATAAACAGGAACATTATTGTATATTTATTGTGTGTTTCTTTTCTATGGTATTAAAAGTTGCGTTTGAAGGTATGCCTGTTTAACTCGAAATCAACCGTTTTGAAATTGTCGCCATATATGGGGAAGTTCATCACTAAATTACAGAGTTAGTATTATTTTTAAACAGGATGGCGCTATAGTTGTATTCGAATCAATCAACCTTTCGATTTTCCCATGCCCACAAGGAAATGTACTCTCAACCTGTGTACTGTGTGTGTACTGTACCAAGCAGCAGAAACTATTTTAACATACGTGTGTATCTATGTATAGAGGTAGATGTTAGATGCAAGTAGTGAGCACACACTTCTTGTAACTTTCAATAATATTATGTTCCAATTTGATTTCCTGGCTAGATTCATATTTTAAATAGATATTATCACGTAAAAGTTTTTAGCAGTTAACGCCCTACGATTTTAGCGATTGATCTAACTCATTCATTACTTTTCTCTTTGTGGATTTGAAATTGTTAAAATCAACACGGTATGAATGGTGTTCAGTACAGATGTAGGGCTCTAGTAGCTGACAAAATCAAATTAATACTAAGATCTTTGCTTCTTCCTGGGGTACTAACTGGAAACACGAGGTTCGAAATTAGGAGTACTTGACGTTGACAATTACTGCTGATTAGTGTTTAGCATTTGAAATTCAATCCATTGGTGACAGAATAGATTAACAGGATTCAAAGAGCACCTTTTAAATTTAGAATTATTATACGAGCATATTTATAGTGTATGAATAACTATAAAAAATCTGTTTAATATCTACCAGCTAGTAAAATTTTTTGTTCCCCTAGTGATGAAGACTTTTATAACTTTTGATTAAGACTTTATATGATAATTATCCGCTGTCATTATGTTAGTTATTGTAGTAACTCATTTATTGCGATTATTTTGCTATTTCGTTCTTTTGCCAGTGTGCCTTTATTGTTAAAGTTCTTTCTGGAGAATGAAATTCGTTCTATTCTGCGTATTCTTTTGATATTCAATTAGTAAAATTGTCTTCATGTGTTTTATTGTACGAGGGATGCTCTGTTAATAGTTAGTAGCAGGCCATGGAAGCTCAATTGGCTAGAAACAATTGCAACAATTGAATGTCGCATTAGTTGACATTCGTTACCCACAATTGTCAAACCTTCCGATTTCCTTGTGAAACGTAGTTAATTCTGTAAGATAAGTAGTTGTGCATTTTTAATTCAGTTAAGATGAGCATTCCGTAAACTGACTTTAGAGCTATGATTTTCTACGACTATAAAACACAGTTAGGATACCAGCAAAGCCATGAAAATTTGATAGCAGCTTTTGGCGATGCTGCCCCTTCATTATCCACTGTTAGTCATTGGTTCCGCGAATTTCGACGAGGGCGAGATCTGCTAGAAGAAGAAGCAAGACCTGGAAGCTGCGGAAGCTGCCTGTTCAGAAAATGTTGATCGTGTGGCGAGCTTGATAAAGGCCAATCGAAATTTTACTTATAGGGAGATTCAGAAGGAAGTGAAGATTAGATCCTCGGCGGTGAATACCATTTTGCATAAACATCTTGGGGTAGGAAAGCTAGCAAGTCGTTGGATACCGCATTTGCTCTCAGAAAGTCAAAAACAGGCTCTAGTAGACTGGTGTAAATTTATGTTGCAAAAATTTGACGGAGGAGCTTTCAAGCAAGTGGCAACATTGTAACTGGTGACGAATCTTGGGTATACAGTTACGACCCTGAAACTAAACAGCAGTCTAGTGTTTGGGTATTCGAAGATGAAGACTTACCCACAAAAGTAATTCGTGGCAGAAACGTCAATAAGAAAATGATTGCTGTTTTTTCCGCCGAAGTGGCCCTGTTGCTGTTATTCCACTTGAATTTATAATAAACAAATTAAGTTCTTATTACAAATTATTCCCTTATGCAGAAATTTCCAGAAGAATTTTTATTTTAATGATTTAGCAGCTCGGAAAAATGATTTTTTCTTAAATCGGGCAGTACATACGAGCTTTTGTGATTGATTTATTACCTGTAAGTACCTACAGATTTTCTTGATTACAATAATACTAGACAATTTCTCGTGCCGAAGTGCCCCTGCGCTTAAGTGGTGCGCGCCGAAGTGTACCTGCCCCGAAGTGTCCTCGCGCCAAAGTGTCTCGCGCCGAAACGATCGACAATAACAAATTGATTTACTTTAGTGTCACTATCAACTGATAAAGTTGTAAGTTATATTCTTCAATAACATAGCAGTGGCATATAACTGCTTAATCACACGCCTTTACATAGTTTGTAGTTGACCCCACACATCTGACTACTCTAATTTCCCAAATTCTGACCTGAAATTTAAAGATTTTCGGCTAAAAAAAACTTAACTTAACCTGACTTGAAAAGAAACCGCACCATTTTCACAAAACTCTGGATCTGCTAATGTTTGAAAATGTTTACCCTATTTATGTTTTAAATCAAATACATGCAGAACACGTATTTGTTTAATTTATTACAAAAAACTAGAATATGCCAATTTATAACTAATTTTAAACTTTTGTTTCGATAGATTATGCAGATTTTGATACGTTAGATCTCGAGAATTATAAAACTGTCAAAATATGAGTTTTTCCTAAATGTTTAATAAAAACATGAAACAATGAAAACATTATAGGTTATCTGATACATTTAATAATATGTCACTGTTAACACTGATATTACGCCTGTTGATGCCGAAAAGACCGTCGCCGAAACGTTCTGGCGCTGAAACGTCCTAGACCATACAGCAACAAAGGTTTGGTCACCCTACTGTAATCGACAATTTAATTCTTTTATTCGGCGATTTATTTAAAAGCTAATAACCATGGATGCAATTTCAGTATGCAGGAATGGCTAAATATTAGAAAATTTTGGAACCTGAGTGTACTAGCGATACCTTTCAAACCATTTTCTTAAGCAGGGGAAATTACACACCCAGCTTGATACAAACTCTCGGCAATGCATCTCGTCTTATTAAAATTGAATAGTTGATAACAGAGTTTGTTTATGTTAAAGGTGTTAGCATTATGTTTCTATAGAATTATTAAAAGTATTTTATATAATCTTTCAATTAAAAAATCCTTGTTTTTCTAGACAATAAAATAAAATATAATGCATTTGTTACGACAAAAATAAAATTTAGATGGAAATTCTTTTTCGATTATCAGGAACAGGAAATGTATGTAACGAAATGATCAACATAAAAAAAGTTAATTAAATGAAAATATAAAATGACGCAAGAGTCTATATTTTACGAAGTTTTTAATAAATTATTATTCAAAGCTATTTGACAATTAAAAGAAAATTTTATGACATTTATTAATTATTATATTATGCTAATTTGAACTTACTTTGAAATAAATATTTAGAATGTCTATTTAGAGTCTATTTAGATAAGAAACTTTACATTTCTTATCTATCAGTTGTTCAAATTCTTATCTATCAAAAAAAGTGGGAGGTCCAGGCTATCTATAAATACAGTCAGTATAAATACGTTAATGCAAATTAGGTTTAAGAAGATTTGAAGACCAGAATTTAATAAAGTATTTATTGGTTAATACACAAATTTGCTAAGTCAGCAAATCCGACGTATTACAACACTACACTTCGTTGCTGGGTGGTCAAGTACGTTACTACTTGCTGGGTGGATTAGCTCTGGCAAGGTTACAGCTCGAAACTGTATTTATAGGTTGTGCCTCCAGGATGTCGCTAGATGAGAGTTTGTTTATTTGATGTTGCCCTTCGTTTGACTTCCAAACTGTTCTAGGAAGACCCGTGGGTGCAAACGAGCCATTAACACGACAAATGGGTCTTAGAAGAAATACATATCGAACGTGGCCTGATAAAGTTGCTATATTTAGCTTGTGCTCGGTTTCAAATGGACCTTGGCGCTTTAGAACTGACTTAGCTTACATAACATTTACATTAAGTGGATATGATTACAATAAATTATAATATATACATACACACATAATATTTAACCCCTTATACCTTTCGGTGTCGAGGTGCCGGGCACACCGAGCCGCAGAGTTGATATGCGGGTGTGAGACGAGGCAGCGGAGCCATGTAGGCAAGTACAGTTGCGGCCGAAAAATGTTCAACCATAATTTATCAAGTTAGCACATTTTTCTGATATTCACATCGTACGAGGATGAATTGATAAATCTCCGGCCTAACCCATATGGGATACAAATTTTTGCAATGTTTTTACGGCATTTTATTTTTTCATAATTTATCAGTATGGCTGTGAAATAACAAAAATTTCTGTCAAACAATAATTGTTTGGCAAGTTGTCAAAGTCGATAAAGTTTTGTATGGTGTTAAAATGGAAAAAGCTGAAATTCGTGCGGTTATTAAATATTTTCACATTAAGGGTTTATCCCCAAAAGAAATCAAAGCTGAGCTAGACGGGACATTAGGCGAATCTTCTCCTTCCTATAGCACAGTTAAAACCTGGGTTGCGGACTTTAAACGGGGTCGCAAAAGCACAGATGACGCACCGCGTTCAGGAAGACCGAAAACTGCCACCATAACGGAAATTGTCGAAAAAGTCCATAGAGTTGTGTTGAATGATCGGCGATTGAAGTTGGCTGAAATAGCAGATACCCTGGGCATTTCAACGGAACGAACATATCATATCCTAACCGAAATTTTGGGAATGAGAAAGTTATCGGCACGTTGGGTGCCGCGGCTGCTCACAGTGGAACAAAAGCTGACTCGCAAAACAGTTTCAAGTGAGTGTTTAGACTTGTTTAATCGAAATTCAGTGGACTTTCTGCGACGGTTTGTAACAATAGATGAGACGTGGATTCATCACTACACACCCGAAACAAAGCAGCAATCAAAACAGTGGACTGCCAAAGGAGAACCTGCTCCGAAGAAAGCCAAAACAGTTCCGTCAGCCGGAAAAGTTTTGGCTTCAGTCTTTTGGGACGCCAAGGGAGTACTTTTCGTTGATTATCTTCAAAAAGGTAAAACAATCAACGGAGTATACTATGCTACCTTACTGGATGAATTAAAAAAAAATATTGAAGAAAAACGACCTGGATTAGCAAAGAAAAAATTCTGTTTCACCAGGACAATGCACCTTGTCACAAGTCGGCAATTGCCATGGCAAAAATCAATGACTTGCAATTTGAATTGTTACCCCATGCCCCTTATTCACCAGACTTAGCCCCATCGGATTTTTATTTATTTCCAAACCTAAAAAAATTTCACGCTGGAAAGAAATACGAGTCCGATGAAGAAGTGATTGCTGCCACAAACGCCTATTTTGACGAGTTAGAAGAAAAGGCTTATAGGGACGGTATAAGAGCACTTGAACAAAGGTGGACCAAGTGCATTGAACTCGATGGGGACTACGTAGCAAAATAAAATTTTTGTTAACCTGATATTCTTTTGTTTTATTGCATAGGCCGGAGACTTTTCAATTTATCCTCGTATGAAGCTGGCTTGAATGCTATTTATGACATATCAAATGATTAAAACTGACGACTAATATCGTTGAAGAGAAAACCCACAATTTAGAAACCTGAAGAAAAAACCTCCTTTTTGAATACAACCGACAACACCGCAACAATATTTATCGGGACTTATTTATGAGTTTATTTAGTTATAAGTTACAACACAGCATTAGGATGACGTTGTGCCCGCCACCTACGCCACGAAAGCCTTATCGATTTTATGTTGCTATTGTACACTACACTCTCACAAAATTATAATCCATGTTACTTATTACTTTCATAGACCAAACATGTCTGAATTTTCAAATTTTATAATAATAATAATAATAATAATATTTATTTGTTGCCCAACAGGATACCACTTATAGGACAATTTTAGACAAAACAAGTAATGTTAGCGTTACCTGTTCGGAAAGCGTAAACAAGCAGTGGCCAGATGACCGCTCAAAGCTACGTTCACATATTGATGCGTTACCGCTTAGAGTATACGTTCTAGAGCGCGAAATTCGAAATGATAATGAAAATGTTTAACACCACAATTAAATTAGACTCGTTACGTACCATTGCTATTCACAAAGACGATTTTAAAAAAGGCGTTTGTCCTAAAAAGGGCGTTTTTACGACATAGACGTTAATTATAGTTTCTCCTGTTATCTGTTACGTCCTT
This sequence comes from Agrypnus murinus, assembly GCA_929113105.1. NCBI lineage: Eukaryota > Metazoa > Arthropoda > Insecta > Coleoptera > Elateridae > Agrypnus > Agrypnus murinus. The sequence continues at coordinate 170,047,448 of OV816026.1, read as the reverse complement.
TAACTTAAAAGTTTTGTTATTCGCTGCAACGTAGCCTTTAATTTGCGCGTGCAACATAAACATTAGTACTGGAGGTTTATCCGTATTTCCGCGCTTAAGTAAACGCCATCAGCCATTAAGCGGCCCCACCAATATCTTTGCTTTTGGTTTGTTTACGCTTTCCGAATAGCTAACACGACCAGATTTTAGTGTAAAATGATTTAAAAATATTTCAAAAACAATGCTAAAATTTTTTAAAAATATGTTTATTGTTTAATGCTTAACTTATACAACCATAATAGAATTTTAGATGAAAACAACAAAAAATTCTTGTAGGGGTAGCCACTTTAATTTTGTACCTAGGCGGAAAGCACCCCGGGAACGGCTCTGAATGTGTCGATTAAATTAGTCTTGGATATTTTATTAGTAACGAATTTGAAACATAGTTCAAGGAAACATTTCTGTGTAACATAATAATATAACCCGTTGTTTGATTAATGGTAACCAGCAGAAAAAATAAATTGCATTTTGTTGTTTTCATACTGTTTTATAAATTTGATACTTATGTTTCAAAAGTAAATACGTACATTAACCATGATTATAATTAACATGATAATAAAATGTTGGAGATTTTGCGTCATAATTTATTTTCATTATATTTTATGATGCAAAATTTATAAAACAAAATCCCAAAAGTAAAAATAAAAAAGAATGACTTCAATTTTATAGGTTGCTATATGATTAACTTGCAGTTAAAAATAATATTTTTCCTGTTAACATCTATTTTTACATGACAGTTTATCGCGTTCTGTGGTAGTTTTTATGAAGATATATATACACTTTTTATGATAATAAAATACAATTTACTGTTAATAATTTGTTTTTGTGCATTTATCTATTTGAAAATTTATTACATACATTAAGAGCCTTTATAAATAGCTTAGCAAAACCATTTTAACATTTCACGAACTACGTTACCTTTAAATTTATTATCTTTTTGTATAAACTCAACTGCTCAGATTATAAAGAACCTACGTTAAAAGTTTCTGACATTTTCCTTCGGGGCCATTTAGCCACTTTTCTCAAAGTGAATGAAAACAATTATAAACGAAAGACGGCAGCCCTAATTCTGTCCGGAGAAATAAGTTACATTTATTTGTATTTTTTTTTGTTTTCACAAAAACACCTTATGTAATATATAATCCCTACAATTTACACAAACAAGAGAAAGTAAATACAATAAAGTATATAAGCAAACAAGGACTACAAATAAGGAAGTCTTTTTCACACAGTACCTTACTAAAACTGTCCATTTTTTTAAATTAATTTACTTACACTTAAAACATAACGTGTGTAATTTCTAATTTTCAGCAAATTCTGTACCTCAGCAAACTTATAAATCCTTGGTAGGCCTAATTAAACTGTTTCGAGCGAAAACACACTCGGTTTGTTCAAATATTTAACTAACGAAAACGGGTGGTTTGGTTATTATTACACCTTTCATTTCCACGTTACCCTCTTGCCAACTTCCATCATGTTTTCCTTTTTAATTGTTTATATACTATGATGTTCGTTATGTGTCATCTTTTCTATAATAGAACAATAATTTATTTTGGATTTATCCTTATATTACCATAACGATTATGTTGTTTTAAAATGTATTTTCTGCAAGAATGTTTTTTATATACGATAAAAGAGTTTACATACTGATGAGACAATTATACAGCACTATTGCACTTTAAAAGTATTACACTTAAGAATTTTTTATTCTATTACAGAAACTTTCATCAATACTCATACATACTAATAACAATGAATTCATTCTATTTTTAGTACAGCAATCTGCGATGGTCGTTTATTAGGTTAGGAAGTAGATAGTAGGCCTAGTTTACAGAAATTATAAAACTTAGTTTAATTAATTGTCTAATGCATTAGTTCCCAAACGTTAATGTACCCAAGTAGCACAAAATATTGGCAAATGATTTGGGGCGAAACTAAACCTATATTCCATAATTGGGGCAATAGTATCATGATTTAGCCAATATTGGTTTTTGAGAATATGTTTTAAAAATATTGTGATAATAATGGCGGAGTATTTAAATGCAATATCGCATTTTACTGTAATAAACCAATATTGGAAGATGATTTAAATGCAATATCCCATAGATGTTTAAAATAAATATTCTAACAATATTATAATAATAATAATATAATAATAATTACTACAATCTATATTGTTTTATAGTATTTATTTTGAAATCATTGAGCCAATATTGGTGCATTATTGGCAGAATAACTTTTCTTTCTAGCATTTTTCTTTAAATACCATATAGCAATACTGAACGATTATTTAAATACAACATCGCATGCATATTTACAACAAATATTCTAGCAGTATTGTTTTATATTTATTTTTAAATTAATGAATCAATATTGGCGCATTACTGCCAGAATAACTGTAGTGTTTTTCTCTTAAATATCATATAGCAATATTGAATGATTATTTAAATACAACATCGCATACATATTTACACCAGATACCATACTCTAACAATATTGTTTTTTAATATTTATATATGTTTATAACATTTTTCATATTTATTTCATTTTAATTTTTACTCAGTAAACGATTTAAATTATATCGAAGACAATAACCCCAAGTGCAAAGCCCAAACACCAAAACCTGATTACTTCGTAGCTGTCCAAAAGTTACTGAAATTCAATTCAATAACTACCTCAAACTTCAAAGTCCGGACTTGAATGTTATTGAAAATTTATGTCAATTGAAAATTATAATCATGAAATTGTAAATAAAGAACAATTAAAACGAGCGCTTAGGGAAGAGATGTCAAAAATAACAACAGAATATTGTCAAACATTAGTGAAAACGATGCATAATACGTTTAAGATGTTATTACTAGTATTAATGTTTTTAGAGTTAGTTATTTTTTATTTTTATACTGCTTCACTGGGTATAAAATTTTGTATGAGTGTTACGTTTCATTTTAACAAAACCCAATATAAAAGACATGTTTATAAATGAAAAGGGAACGATTTGTTACGCTTCGTACTCCTGATCGAAGAAAGCTAAATTTCTAAGAACTCGGTTATTTAGGGTGGATGTTTAGGTCAAAAATCCACAGTATGTTTTAGAATAATAATAATAGGAATATACACCGTGTTCGTTGTAACATTTGCTATAGGGAATTAGTATGGGAAATCTGAAATATGCCAAATAGTTCGTTCTCGAATAAAAGTCTGCGAAATTAATAGTTGCAATCGATAGATAAGATATTCTAACGTACTGTCCAAAAATATTACCCTTAATAACAATTCCAATTCTTCAGAAATTATAAATTCATGAATTATTTGCAAAACATTAATTTAAAAGCCGAAAACTGAAAAACCGACGCGACTTGTCGCCGTGCTTCAACGGTTACGTTCGATTTGCTAAACCGCACGGGCTCGTGGAATTAAAAAAAACTTTTTTTTAAATTTTATTTGTCATTAGTCTTTAATTTAATAACAATTTAAATAATTTGTTATTATTCTTTTATTCGAAAAACGTACAAGAAATAATAAATTAAAAATTAAAACTGATGATGCTTTTTCATACTGCATATTACAAAAACCAATTTTTACCAATTTAAAGGTGACATTGACACGAATAAAGAACCAATTTTATCCACTTTTCTACAAACTACATGGATAATTTGAAGAACAAAATCACGGAAAGTGGAGTCCAAAGTTTGAAACTGTCAAGATAGTAAACAGTTATTTAAAAGAAAAACAAAAACTGAAAAATAATTTTTTTATCAACTATCCTTTCACAAAAAAAGCAAATTATCTAATATTTTCCACGCCTTTATTTCTTTCCAACAATTAACTATTTTAAAATTATTGAAAGCGTTTCAAATAATGGAAATATCCTATTACTATATAGAACACGCAGCTACCTCTTTGAAGCTCCCACAATATTAGACTCAGTGTCCTGAAGCATGGTTTTTGCAAGTAGAAAGTTAATTTAATATTAAGGGTATTGCACATGATTGTACAAAATATGAACACGTACTAGCTTCTCTTCCTCAGGAACTAATTTTGTCTGGGATAAAACTACAAAACCGGTAATTAAAATTATATTCAACATAAAAGTACATTAATTCAACGTCACACAATAAGCGAAGAAAAGAAGCTAGAAGAACGTCTTTCGAAGACAGAGTTGGGTGACCGTAAACTATCTGATTTATACAGATCTGTAGAAATCTTGGCTGGTACGTTATTCACTGTTGGAAGCGATTTACTTAAACAACTGTACTGAAGAAGTTGCTAAAAGCAATAAATATAGCACTTTTCGCGTCAGGCAAAAATGACTTATCTGACATTGCCGATAAAATATCGAATGTTTCACAGCCATACGCCATTAATGCATACATACGCCCGTCTTTAAAGTGTAAATATAAAGAAATTAAAAGTGAACTGGCAGTTTTGGAACAAATAATTTTTGTCATGGTTTACCCCAATGATCTCGCTCGGGAAACCGGTCTAATTATAACTATGTAAGTCCTAGTAAAACTTCTACTAGGAGTGGAAGTGGTAAATACTTTAATTCAAGCGGCCCATTTTGTTTCTACAATTATACTTTTGGGAAAAAGGCACATAAATGCAAACAACCTTGCAAATTTAACAAAAACAAAACAAAAGAACGCATAAGTTCTACTGTTTATGACGGCAGACAGTAGACAATTTTCTTGTGCCGTTTATTCTTTGTTGGTATAGTTTCTAATTTGAAGTCTTTTATTGTTACAGGTTGTGATGGTTCCACAGTCCCTCGCAAACTATTAAAAATTCTAAATTAGATTCTGATTTCATTTTAACAACGGTCAACGGTTCTGAAATCAGAACTTTTGGTTCAAAGCTGTTAAAATCGACTTAGGTTTAAAACATCATTTTAATTATCCGTTCGTTTTGACAAACGTGAGTCATCTTATTATCGGTGCTGACTTTTTGTCGAAATTTGGTTTAATGGTTGATCTAAAAAATAAAATATTAATAGATACATGCACTTCAGTTTCAGTAAATGCTCTAGCAACCATATAGATATTCCTTCTCCTAAACTATTACTAAGAATAACTAAAAAAAATTTCTTCACTTACAAACCCACCAAACTACAATTTACCCATTAAACACAATGTAGAACACTTGTAACGGTTCGTTTTTTTCAACTTTTTTCAACTGAAAAATGCAATTTTGTTTGCATAATTGATAAAAATTCTTAATGCGGTCCTGCATATTATTGTATATTTTTCTTGATTTAAAATTACAATTGGTATTCTTCATAAATATGAGTACTACTAAATATCAAAAATTACTTACAAAAAATGTCTTTAGAAGAATCTGCAGTTTTCGTTTTAAAAAAGTACCAACTTTGCAAGTGTTAATGTTTATTATTTCATGTTCTGAAGGACAATAGGAATTGTTCTTGTAGAATAGAATATTCTAGAACAAAATTGTTTTCAATATTGTATTTATATAGGGCTAAAATATAATATTCGCTTTAACAAAAGTTTTCTTATGGTTAAAATGCATTAAATTTCGAATTTACAGCTTTAAAACATATTAGGTTGAAATATTTTCTAGTAAACAAAATACCGACAAACAGAATCTTCTAGAATAAAATTGTCTAGACAGCCACCTCCAAGTATAATGTGCTTTGGGTAATGTATAAATTCAATGGGGAATACCCGAAAGTTTGCGTTGGAAATTTTCTGGAACAATGTGATGTAATTATCTCTCATTGGCTTAGGAGAATCCCGCCATTTCTTTTACTAGTTCATTTAAAAATTTGCCTTTCCCAAAACCACACGATCGCCGAAGATTTTTCAATTTCAAGTCCGCAATAAACACTAACAGAGTGCGAAGCTCTTCCGTCTATTATCGTATACGTACAGGGGTTGTTTTGCCGATAGCACTTCCCAAATACAGTAACGTGTTTAGTTGTGAAAAATACTGAAATTTATTTTGATTTAATTAGAATCGTTATTATAAATCTTGTATATTATAATAATTAACGTTATTATAAATACCGTATCAAAATTTAATAATTAGTTTCGTATAATTTAAAGATTCGTATAATTTAAATAACGAGTTTATATAATAACGAAATTAGAGTTATAACTCAAGTGTTCTGTGAAGTGTTTTGTTACCGTATTCCAGTTCTTTTAATAATTTCCAGAGATTAATTATACTGTTATTATTAACGAAAAATTATAAATATCGATTTAAACGTAACGTGAATTAAGTTTATATAGGATCTTGTTTTTAAAGAAATTCAAAAACGGAAGTCTTAAAATTAAATAACTTCTAAAACAACGTATTTAAGTGTTGCGCTACCTTTTTCATAAAGAAAGCCATTTTAATAATCAATTATATTAACCAGTGATGGTTTTAGAAAAACTTTTACTTAATAAATGTAATTAACAATTGAACTTATATGGTTGTTCCGGTTACCTAAAAAGGGAAATTTATTGAAAATAGTTTTAAAACAAAACAATTATTGTGAATTTTAATTCTTTGGTCTGAAATAAGAAGCGATTACTGACACAATCGAGGTGTTTTCCAGATTTTGCAGCTTTATCAACCTATTAATTTTGGTATTTAGTGTTTAAATATCAACAAAAAGGCGCTAAGTGTTGATCATTTTGTGAGGTGTTACAATGTACTGTGAACTGAAGGATACTATTTTGTTAAAGTTGTATAATTATTCATGTATTAATTTTGATTTCTACCTGTATGTGCACATATTTTTCCCGCCGTTAAGAATTCTTACGTTGGGTATTTATTTTTTTTAAATCTACAATTATGTCTTAAATGAAAACTTATTATCTTTGACTTTTATTTTTATTTTGTTTATAAATAAATCTATTTTTGAATCCAATCACACTAGATAATATTAGACCAAATATTTATGAAAGTCTTTAAATATTGTTACGAATAATATCTTTATTGTTACGAAGCTAGGCTCGCTTCGTTCTTACTTGCCTCCACCATGTTACGGATAAAAATAAATGCACTCACTCTTCATCTAATTTACTAATTTTATTTAATGAATTTGCTTAACTCATAACTATAACTAATTCTAAATATAATTAACATGATTTTTACTTACCAACTAATTATAACTTTTAGGGCCATTTCCCTCACACTGGGTATGACAATCGAGAAGGACTTTTCTGCTTGTATCTCACCATGTAACTGACTATCCTTTTCGATTGTCACTTTCCATCTTGACTCTTCATCCCTACTATCATTATTTCTTGCAATCAAGCATGGCCAACTTGTCCCAATTAATCAGGGCAGTGTCATAATGCTAGAGTCAGCATTACTTACTTTTGTGAGCAATAATGCTGTGCTAGTATTATGACACACTTTACAAATTGCAGAGTAGCTTCATGTCATACTTGAAATCAATTTGTTTATCTTTATTACTGGGTCAAATAATTTAGAAATGAGTTTTGTAATAATTGTTGTAACATATTTTTGGAATAATAAATTTTTAGAATAATGAATTGATTTAATTCTGTTATGAGTTTTTTCTTTTATTTTATACTTCGTCACATGACCCGGCCTGGTAAGCGTGACGCCCCTGGCACGCACTCCGCTCCTTCAGCAATTAACTTCTGTAGCCATCAGCCTGATTGCAAGTTTGTCTATACATACATCAATATGGATGTAACTGAATTTGATATAATTATGGTTCATCTAAAAGGAATTGAGAATTGGCCCTTTACAATTTTAATTTAAAACCTATCCTAAAAAAAAAAATCTTATAATTATAACACAATTATCATGAAAAAGAAAAAAATGGAAATAGATGTGATTACAATAACAAATTAAAATTAACAGTATCTAGTTTTACATTTAAACGTCTATTAATAATTTTAAATTAGAACTTATTAAACCTAATATTTATCAGTTTATGCATGGAACGCAACCTTTGTCTTTATGGTCTACCACTGTACATTACGGAACGCACTTCATTTTTCGAGTTACAGTCATTCTGTCTATGCGCACACGCGACTTATTCAAAAGTGCAAGATCAACAATTTCAAATGTCTTTCTACGTGAACAGTTTTAGTAAGTTTTTCCACGCAATTTTTCGAGAAAATTTCACAAAATCACACACGAACTGGTAAGTTGAATAAGTTTTTTTTTTGTTTTCGTCCATCACAAATTCAGAATTGAATAATGCATGCCTTTAACTGAAGTTAGACATAAAAGCTGATGTCGTTTACCAAAGTATATATTTGTATGACACGTTGCAAATACAACGCAACGATTTCTACGAAAATCCATTATTTCTTGTCTTCAGGTGCCAATATGTGTATGCCAAATCCCAATGCACATTGAACATGTTAAATGTGCGGTAATTATGAAAATTCATGAACAGTCCATCCAGAATGTGAGGTGATGCTGCTTGAAATGACGATTTGAATTGCCAACACTGATTTGTGATGAAGTAACTGGCTTCCTCATACAATGTAGACAAACATGTGTCTACTGGATTGTTGACTTCGGCATAGGTAGGTATGATTTTATCTGTGTTCCTTTAATGTATTGGCAACATTTCAGCTGGTGTTTATCGGTGATGAACTTCAGAAGGCGTTTTTTCCACCCTTAGATTGGTTGCATTATGGTTATTCCCTTTTTGTGATGATGCGATCTTGGTGCTGTGTGGTATGTTGTCTGCTCCACTTGTAGATGGTAAGTTCCATGCAATTGTTGTTTCATGCAAAGAAACAAGTGTGTTACAAATTTGTTTTATCTTAACTTAAAGAGTTATAATATCTTTTCCTTAATTATTTTATTAATTAGCTACTTATTCTATTAAACCTCAAATATTACCTATTTCAACTTTTCTGTTAATGTTTAATAATTATATATCTTACTACATTTTAGCAAAAGTAATGCCAAGCACTATAAGAATTTTATTAAATAATGGTTTGAAAATGGTAATTATTTGACATGGAATACTTATGAATATTGTTTGACCTTTATTGTTGAATTAGGTGTTTAGAGTTTTACACTATTTGGTGTATCTAACACATGTTTTACATTTTTACAATATATACTTGCCTTCTTGGCTAACTTTAAAAACCTAATTTGTTTTATCCATGATAAATCTTTGTTAAAATTTAATAATTTAAACATTGAAACTGGACTCTATTCACTCTTTGTTCGCTCTCATCAGTCATTTACCTAAATTTGTATCATTTCTCATACATTTCATTTAAATCCTCTATCCCAAAATTTGACACCTATGTCCAAGTATATCTCAAATTACATTCATTCATCTAATTTCTCATTGTCTCACATATTACTCAGTGGACGTACTTTATTCATCTTTTTTCCTATTGTCCCACATATTACTCAGTGGACATACTTTCATTTGTGCATTTCTTCATTTATTCATTCATTCATCTTATATATTTTCTGACTATCAGTGAATTATAAATTGTTTCCACAGCATTTTGTATTTTTTTTTTTTTGTAAGATGTAAATTTGTGCGCACTAAAACACAAAGAGCTGTTGGACAATTTGCAATGCAGTGATGTCATGGGGTCCCCATTCTTCAATGAATCACTCTTATACAAATTATTCTTATTTTGACTTTGACATTATTCCTTTTTGCACATTTCGATATATAATAAACATAAATTATAATTACCTTTTTTATCTTTAATTGATCCAGTATATAACCAACACCTGATACAGTCCAAGGTCCTATCCTAGAGGTGTCAACCAAGGTAGGCTGTTAAGGTACTGCAGGTTATTGTATGACTTGAAAGTCTTCATCCATACTGCTCAAGGTTACACTGATCGCTCTTCACTTTGGACAGAGATAAGAGGTGCTTTCAAATAACTATAAAAAACTTTTAATACAACTTTCTTCTCATCTTCTGAAATCTTAGCTGGCGAACATTTTTTCCTATTTCCTTCCTCGTTTATTAGAATCCATTTTGTTTCATATGTTAATGATTTTGTAGCTGTTCCTTGGACACTATGGTCCCATCTGGGTCATGAATCTTCTAAAGAGAGTCCTAAAACAAACTTGTTTTCTTCCCTTGTGCAGTTACCCCCAATTGCACTTTGAATAAAAATTTAATTTAATTTTTTTTTTGTTGTATATTCAATCTATATCCTATCTATGCAATGTCATCCTACTCTATTTATTATAACTACATCCCTTTTTATAGTTAAATGTCCTATAAAATTAATTAACCAATTCTAATTCATAATTCTATACTTACAATTTTTTTTCCTTTTATTAATAAGATTTTATCCCTACGAGCCCTATCCTCTTAAATTTGGTTTCTGTGTCTTGATCTGGGTCTGTAGTACCCATTTCTCTCTGTTCTCCTGCTAACGAATCGTGGTGGCCTGTTGCAGCATGATGCAGCATATACTCCTTGCCTGCTGCAGTTGAAGTACTTGGGTTTGCCATCCCTTGTGATGCTGTTTGACCATGTATGGTTATACCCAGGGATTTCCATAATTACTTCTTGTTATGCTTCACCAATATGTACCCTAATCTTCCTATCTATTTAATTATACTACTTTATTAATACTAATTACTTCATGTTATGCAAGTGTACCCTAAACTTCCTATCTATTTAATGACACTATTTTAATTCATTTTCATTTTATTGTAATTGTAAGTGCATTTTCCCAGATTTATACTGAGTGCATTGTTTAAAATTATGCACTAAACTAAAAAATTCATGAAAACATTAAACTATGAACAAACTGATGATGATTCTTAACATTAAAACATGTTTTCTTTGTTTTAGAATTAACTAATGCACTATGCAAGAGGTGTCTGTTGAAGATTGCGAAGAATCCTCAACACCGGAACAGGAACTCGGCGCCTCCACCATGTTACGAATAATATCTTTATTGTTACGAAGCTAGGCTCGCTTCGTTCTTACTTGCCTCCACCATGTTACGGATAAAAATAAATGCACTCACTCTTCATCTAATTTACTAATTTTATTTAATGAATTTGCTTAACTCATAACTATAACTAATTCTAAATATAATTAACATGATTTTTACTTACCAACTAATTATAACTTTTAGGGCCATTTCCCTCACACTGGGTATGACAATCGAGAAGGACTTTTCTGCTTGTATCTCACCATGTAACTGACTATCCTTTTCGATTGTCACTTTCCATCTTGACTCTTCATCCCTACTATCATTATTTCTTGCAATCAAGCATGGTCAACTTGTCCCAATTAATCAGGGCAGTGTCATAATGCTAGAGTCAGCATTACTTACTTTTGTGAGCAATAATGCTGTGCTAGTATTATGACACACTTTACAAATTGCAGAGTAGCTTCATGTCATACTTGAAATCAATTTGTTTATCTTTATTACTGGGTCAAATAATTTAGAAATGAGTTTTGTAATAATTGTTGTAACATATTTTTGGAATAATAAATTTTTAGAATAATGAATTGATTTAATTCTGTTATGAGTTTTTTCTTTTATTTTATACTTCGTCACAATATATTTCAACTAATTTGATTTTTGACTTAATCAAAAACATGACTAATAATTGAATTAAATTTAATAGATTTGATACCGGTTTCTGTTTACGAGTATCATATTATTATTATTTTTTACATAATCCTCGGATTTCCTAAACAGATGGCGCTCAAATATACTTATTTTTGACTATAACTAGCCTTATTCCTTTTTTTATAATCTGTGAGCTATGGAAACAATACCCGCGTCATGAACTTAAATTTGTTAAAGAGATGTCTTGAGCACCAGGAGCATTTATGAGTTACTTACTGTACCAGTATTAAATATTTTGTGTTAAGAAATATAACGTTTCAATCGGCGCCCAATCGCGAACCTTGTTATTTAATTATGTTACACGCTATATTATCACTAACGGACCATTACCATTTTCAATTGTTTTAATTTGGTGCGAAACTTCTCTACAAAAATAAGACCTTATTATATCAAAGCAACTTCGCTTCACAGTTTTCAAAAAGTTACATAATATGTCACATCCAGATAAACTTTTTATATAATCAAAAATGGAATACAAACTAAAGTATCAATTGATAGAACTAAACCAGCTTATACAGATTCAGAAATAACTAGTGCTATACAAGCAACGCTTAAAGTCACTTTGGTCATAAATTAATAACGTTTTTGCTGCGAGGGGTGAAAGTGTAGCAGTTACTATGGAGCAGTGGTACTACGTAATATCATCTTTTGTTGTTATAATAATAATGTTAAAAATAAATGTCATGTAAAATATAAAAGTGTTATTAATATATGTTTAAAATTTAAAATACAAGAATTTGAACTGAGCTTCCAAAAACCGTCATCATCATTATCCTTGTATAGTTTTTTTTATTAAACTACTGTTTACCTGTTTGGTTTTATTTACAAATATCTTCTCTTTTTAATTTGGAAACAGCTATTCAAGATTGTTGTAAATAACTAACGATTCATTAAAGAATCTATAACATCTTTTCGAACGGGTTGGCGCTCGTTAGCCAACCTTTCAATTTTCCCATTCCCAAACAGAATTTTATTAAAAACTGGGTCTCTTGGCGAACTTGACTAGCTTAGTCGTGCTATTCGAATTAAACTTGAGTCTAACGTAAGTATTAAACTCAGGCTTCAATAGTGGTGTTTTGACTTTATTTTGCCTTGATCGCTGTAACTTGTTACACTTTGGCGATCAACCGTAGAGCAACAAACATGTTTATTTATAGCACTATTAGTTAATGTTTTAGATAACAGACCAAATTGATATACAAAAATTAATAAACCTTACAAAATTAAGAGATGCAAAGTGTCTTTATACAAACTCAATAAACGTTCTTTAAACATTACTACAAATGCAACAGGCCTTTAATACCAGATATTATTAAATTTAGTTTAGAAAAAGATTTTCTTTTAAAACGATTCATATATTTATTATTGATAATGAAATAATTAACACCGACTCTAAATAAGAACAGATTTTCTTTCAAGAGGATTCATTTGAAAAAGTCATTGCAACTGCGGTTATCTAAATAGCTTAACATACACAATTTAACTTCACTTTGGAAAATGTAAAAATGGTCCAAGTTATGATCCAGGTACATGACCTTATTTGATCACTTATAATATAAGCAAAGATTATAGGTTTTATTATCCATTGTACTTAATAAACTCGTAAAGGTGGATATTAATAAAATATAACAATTTTGAATGACTGGCTGGTCAAAGATTGTTATGGATTCTAATTCTAGATGTAATATAAAACCAAACTACACTAGCGTGCAAACTGAAACTTCCGATCATAACCTGAACCTACCAAAGTGATATAACATAATGTTGGTGGGCTAAATCCGATTATTATATATCACTTGTAGTGTATTATTTCCCTACACATGTATTCGATTAATTAGCGATAATCGCATAGAAACAATTGGGCTAGTACGTGATCATCAAGTATCACTTTATCAACCAACTACAACCGTTTAATTCATCACATTACATGGTGTTGCCATTGGTAATACCACAATATAAACAAAGAATTAATGTCAATCAATTAAAATAGAAATATTAGGAAATGTCATTTTATTGATTGTGCAATTTAAAGAGTACAACTCTTGAATTCGTGATTAATGAAAATCACGTAGGTTTATACTTAACATGCTGTTTCAATGTTTCAACTGTATAAACGTTAATTGTACTTAACATTGCCAAACCACTAAAGTAAATACATACTTGTGCGTGGTATAGAGCGGTGAGTATTAACCAAACCACAGAAAAATGTTTATGAGGTGGTCGAGACCTATTGCTTGACGTTTCCATCTGACAGCACGGTGAAGTGTACTGCGGCATTATCGACGAGAAAAATCCTCTCGCCGGTTCCGGGGATCAAATCCGGGGCGGCTGAGTAAGAGTTAGACTCTGTACCGCGCGACCACCCACTTCCTAATAACATTAATTGTTTTAATAATAAACAGTAATTAATTTTCGACAAGACGTTGTCTCAACATACGCGATTATCAATAATCACAATTCCACTAATTGCATTATGTATGAAAATCAAATCCGCTGTTACTTAAGGGTTTCGTATAAATGGCGGGTTACTGGCATGTTACCTAGGCTACTACCCAGCAATAGCTAGAGCCTGGTTGGCAGGGTTATCTGAAATCTGTATCGTTTCATTACTGACTACTATTATCAATTCAGATGCAATACTGGTGAATCAAATAAAACTGTTTTTAGAATTTTGGACTCTTCCACTGAATGAACGACCATAGTCGTTAAAACTGTTCCTAGCTATGATATTCTATCAAACTACAATCAAGTTTTCTCTAGTACTACAGTTATTATCTGACGAGACTTTAAGTTACTATTAACACTTAAAAAGTTCTGCACAGAATTTTATATGATTTATAATCATTTTTGTAACACAGTCGTTGGAAGTTGTAATATTTCTTTTTACATCTCTATTCTAGTTCACCTTCTTTGTATATCATGATGAGTCTCTACAAAGAAGAAAATCGAATGCATTTTTAGATACACATTACCTAACTACGATATATTTATAAGAAATATTAGCTCTCAAGGTAGGCTAAAACACGTTTGTTAAATACGTCCAGGAAAGCAAAGTTTCTTTCCCAATTCAGTAATTAAGTAAGCAGAATTTCTTTTAAAGAACGTGTCTGAATAATTAAGGAGTAAATATTAAGGTGTGACACGATTTGCTTGAAATCAAGTATGGACAACCGAGCTAAAATATGTGCAATGAAAAAACTCAATTCCTGCAATTATTGACAAGTCAGCTTTTGAATTCTGCTCCACAACTAATTGGAAGTTACCTCAATCAGGATTTCTTTCTTTAGCGTGTTATAATGTTTGCTTCTGTACGGACCAACAACTGCTTTACTATCTCGTATGGAGCAAGACGTTCTTGCTGTCATTTTTCTGGTAATATATTAAGGTAATATAGAATGATTTATAAAGCCTTTTATATTTATAAGCCCCACGTTGGGACAACATAAATTATTATGCAGTGTTATAAAACTTTAAATAAAATATTAAATACTTTAATTGATTCGGCTAGCTTGACTAAAATTGAAACATAACCACTCCAATAATTTTCTATTTACTCAGTAGGCTAACTCAGTCCTCTCAAACTTGCCAAGCACGAGACCAACATAAAGCGCCAAATAATAATCTTACCAATCTTAGTACCTATAAAAGCTTACTTCAAAACATACCTGGAGTTCTGCATCTGGACGAGAAATATTTTTATAATATGTGATATAGAATTGTTGAAAAGTTTTGACACGCAATAAATAAATAAATATTTATAAATTTTCAACACAGGTTTTCTGTCTTTCACATTTGAAGAACATTGAAATAAAACGGGACGCATAAATCAAAAATATAACAAAAATCCAATGAAATTTAATTAAGCTTGTTAAAATGAAATGTTAAAAAACTTGTTTATAGCTTGACAATGGTGCTATAACAATCTTCATTTCAGCAAACCTCTATAACTAAAATTAAATTTATTTCAAATATTGCTAAAGAGCTCTATTTTGAAATTTAAATTCTTTTAAATTTAAAAAATGATAAAATTCCCACACGATACCCTTTCCTTATATCCCTGCTGATAAAGAAGACGGTAATATACACACTACACAACTTGATGTAATCAGCTGTTAGATTCACATTGAGACATCAAAAAAATTATCGATTTGAAAGTCTTGTTTTAAATAAAATAAATTCTATTAAAATTCCTTGCAATGCATAATAAAGCAATAATTATTCTTCTTGAGTTAAGTAAAGTGTACACAGGTACGTATAAATCTTGTAATATTTGAAGCTTCTTTGTTTACAAAAAACATAAGGGTACATAACCCACCTTTATTGATAATAATTTATTTGATAAATTTGGAGTCAGAGAGGCATAGATTCCGCCTTTCGATTTCTGCTGACTGGAATTGTTTTTTCCTATAGGCCCCTTTATACATTTTGAATCTGAACTTTTTTCACATCAATTGTTTATGACGTCACATAAATTGAACATATGATAGTAATTAGCAAATTACCTAAATCTAATTGCAAAGGAGAGCTGGTAAAAATACGAATAAAACGAAATAATATACTTAACAAAATCGAATAAATTAACAAAAATCGCCAACTTCTTTGCATGTATACTTGCAAAGATTATATTAATGTTACTAGTTAATCTTTACATATGACCATTTTATATAATCGCATGTATCTAAGTAATATAATAAGTAATATGTTTTTTTGCATTTACGTGAAGTAGATATTAGCTATGAGCTAGTTTTTACCCTTATCTGGTAAATTTGTAAGGAGAGGTGAGGATATTTTAATAAAACCTGGTCATTGCCTTTCAAAAGGTTATCAACTTTTAAGAATGTGTCTTCTGTCCTCCTTTAGTTAAAGTGAATTTAGGAAAACGGTAGTCTAGAAAACGTAAGATAGACTTCACGTAAGACGAGAGTAAAACTTGTGGCTGCAACTCGGCAACCATTTTGTGTAACTGGTGAAAAGATCGATCAAAATTCTAAAAGAGGAACTTGTCTTTTTGAAGAATTACGTTGATTGAATTCGCTCACTGACTAGATAATAATCGTTTAGCAAAAGTTTCAGAATATACCCTTACATACAACACTGCATCTGAGAATTTCAGCTACAAGAATATCCCCAGATTTAGAGAGAATTTGTTTCTAATTTGAGAATCGTGCAGTTAGCAGCTAGAGTTTTTGCAATTACACTTGCAAGAAAGAATCGAATGAAAATGCATGATTAAAAATATCTTAACATAGAAACTGCAAGAATACCTAACTCTCAAAATGTCGAATTATTCTAAACGTAGTCCAACGAATTTTCCTAGTTCTGACAAAGATGACCAGTTGAGTAACAAAAACGTTGTCATTAGACTTTTTTAAGTTTATTACAATACAAAATGGAATCGAAGATTAAAAGGTTTTTAAAAGGACGTTTTATTTATTTATTCAACACAACTGAATTCAATTTGGCTATAACTTGTTCCTAAAACAATTGCCCAAAGCATTTTCTCTATCTCTCTATATATACATATACACAAAAACAATTTTTTTCCATATTTTCTAGATTGCAGAAACTGTTATTTTGAAGGATTTCAATCGAAAAATATAAAAAAAGAAAAATTGAAAATATTCTAGGAAACCAGAAAAGCTTCAGAAAACCTGATATTGACATAGAAAAGCAGTACATGAAAATTCACCTCACCAATGTAACCCAACCCGATACGATCGACTTTATATTCATTCTTGACCTTACAAAGCAGGGTCATACAATATTCCTTTTTCGCAACTAAAATGTCGTATTAAAAACCTGCAGACAACATTATTCAAGCAGCCAGCAAAAAACATAGAAATACATATCTGAAAACTACTGAAAAAGGAAGAGAAAAGGGGAAAACTTTCGAATTAAATATTTTAATTGAATTTATTAGTGTTAGTTTTCTTTAGTAATTATTCAGAAAAATTTCGTTCCACTTAATATTGCGTCCGGCCGGAATAGAGATAAAGCAAGGTATTTGCATACAGGACCAGGCGATCTATAAAAGAAAGACATAAACAAAGCGCGATATGTCATTAAACCACTGTTGTTACATATTCATGGATAAAATGTAAAAACGCCATGGGGTTACGACACGTTCTTATTTACATAGTAATAGTAAAATGTTAGCTTAAATGCATTTACACAGCTAATGCTTAGCCGACGTTCAGTCAATTAGCTTAGAAGCGCTTGTGTATATCACACAACATTTAACCTATAAACTGTGATATAAGAGATCTCTTTTTTTGTAAGTTTCAACAGGGTACGACAAGGAAAATTAACCCGACAAAAGTGTTAAAAATTGGAATATAAATGTTGGTTCACAACACATAAAGACTGCACCATGTACAGTTCTTTTATCAGCTATTCTTGCATTGTTCAACGCCTCTAACTGGATTACAATGCAGTATGATTACTTTTTTATGTTCAACGGAAGAGCCGCTCTCGTCAAAACGCTTTTACAATAAAGAGTAGCTGATTGATAATGCGCTTTATGATCGCTTTACTGCCCCCAAAAGTAATTTCTTAATACAAAACAGTCATCATTTATGCATTGTATAGCGTCCAGGGATCGCTTCAATTGAAAACGAGACTAGAAATTATTCATTGCTAAAACCCCCTTAAAACCAGTAAAAAAGTGCTAAACGTTTTTTCTCCGTTTTCTTGTTTCATTTGACCACAGAGAATCATCTATCAATTTATATTTTACATGTTTATGGCTTTAGACAAAAACGGGAAGAAACGTTTTTATGTTGAAATAAATAAAGATTATTAAAAAAATAAAGATTATTAAAAGTTTCACAGTTTTATTAAAATATACCTGACAATATTGTTTCGACAGCTATGCTGTCATTATCAAAGGTAATATAATTATAAACAAACACGTCGCTAAGGTAGATACAAAATAGGTAACTAGATAAAATAATAATAATAATAAAAATTAATAATAAAAATCATAATTAAACATCTAATACTTCCAGTAACGGAGAATTACTGAGCTCAAGTTGTTCATTCATTAAAGGTACCCTGAGTTTGTGTTTATATATCTCAAAGGCTTCTAAAATGTCTAATTTGCGTTTGTTATTACAAAAATGTAGGAATTTAATATTATTTTGAGGAGTCATTGTGTGATTTTGTTCTAAAAGGTGTTTGGCGTAATTCGATTTTTCAGGATGTTTATTTTTGTAATGACGTACGTGTTCTTTATATCTTATGTCAAAATTTCGAAGTGTTTGTCCAATATATACCGAACTACAAAAAGAACAATTTAAACGGTAAATGCCCGATTTCATGATATCATGTGTTCTGTCTTTAGCATTAAATAAAAATGAAAAAGTGTTAGTGTTGGTTTTAAATGTTATTTTATAATTGTTGGTTTTTCTTAGTATATGTGCAATTTTTTCTGATATTTTGCCAAAATATGGTATAGATATGTAATTTGTGTCTTCTGTTTGATTGTCAATGGGATATATTCTTTTGATAGCTAACCTATAATCTTTTTGTTTAATTAAAGTGTCAATCATGTTCCGATTATAATGATTTGCATGTGCTAGTTGTTTAATGGTTGATATCTCTTTGCTAAAATCTGATTTTGTTAGTGGAATAGTTAAAGCTCTGTGTACTAATGATCTGTATGCTGCTATTTTATGTGTATTGTGGTGACAAGATTCATTTGGTATTGTTATGTCTGTTTGTGTTGGTTTTCTGTATATGGAAAATTCAAAAAGATTGTCTGCGTTAATCTTGATATTTAAGTCTAGAAAGTTTATAGCCCTGTTTTGTTCTGTTTCTAGTGTAAATTTTATATTAGGATGGATATTGTTTATAAGAATTAAAAATTCATTGATAACCTCAAAAGAACTGTCAAAACAAGCTAAAATGTCATCAACATAACGAAACCAGAAGATAATGTGTTTAGAGAGGTTTAATTCAAATATTCGATCTTCAAACTTGTCCATAAATATGTTAGCTAATAGAGGACTTAGAGAATTACCCATAGGTAAACCATCCTTTTGTAAATAAATTATGTTATTAAAAGTGAAATAATTTTGACTTATACAAAGGTCAAATAATTGAATTAACTCTAACCTTTTAACTAATTCTATATTACTATTGATCAAGAAACTATCTAATAAAGGAATACATTCTTGTGGTGGTATTCTGGAGAACATGTTGCAAATATCAAAACTAACAAGTTTTGAATGTGGTGGAAGATGTATGTTTTGCAGCTTATCTACTAATTCTAATGAATTTCTAACAGAGTATTTCGATTTGTAACCTATCGTGTTAATAATCTGGTTCAGGTTTTTGGATAAAATGTGATTAGGTGCATTGATGTATGATACAACTGGTCTTATTGGCATATTCTGTTTGTGGGTCTTCACTAATCCATACAGTTTAGGTATTTGTGGGTTTTTATTAATGATTTGTTGCTTTTCTAATTCTGAAAAGCAGATATTGCAGTTTTCTAAACCGTGTTTTATTTCTTTTTGGAATTTTGTGGTTGGGTTTTTGTTTAACGTTTCAAAATTTTCTTTATTAATAAATTCATTAACTTTTTGTATGTAAATATCTTTTGAAAGAATTACCAAAGTGCTACCTTTATCTGCTTTAACAGAAATTAGATTGTTCTCTGTGATTTTCTGTTTTATAGATTGAAGAAGTGATATGTTAGATGTGTTGTACATTTTGTCCTGTTTCAAAGACATCTCTTTTAACAAATTCGAAATTTGGAATTTTGCATAGTTATTATGATCTTTCTTAAGTATAGTTTCGCATTCAACGGCCAAAATTTCTTTAATTTTGTTGGTAAATTTTGGAAAAGGACAAAATTTGAAACCTTTGTTAAGAAATCGTGTTTCTCTGTCATTGAATGTTATATTCGACAAGTTTATGAAACGAGGATAAAAGTTTGCAGTGTTCTGACAATTATGGTTATTTTGTAGTGTAAGTTTTTGTTGTACAAGTCGATGAAGTTTATTTTTCTGTGTGGTGTATTTTTTGAATTTAATGTGACTGACGGTTTCTTTAATGTCAAAATCTAAGATGTCAAATTGGATATTGTGTAATTTATGAGTAAGTTCTGTATAGAGTACCTTTATATAAACGTGCATATTGTCTCTTATACTAAACCATTTCTTCGATTCTTCTTTGAGCCATCTTCTTTTGGCATTCCTAATCACTTTTTCAGTAATCGAATTCTTGGTTCTGGTAGTGATGTTTATGTAGTTAGGAATAACCTGACGTTTCAGACATTCTTGGTTAAACCAAACATTCTGACTTGCGATTCCGTGTTTGATCATAAGTTTCTTGTATAACTTGGCTTGTTCTTCTAACGAAGACGAAATAATCTTGTTTATTGTTTCCAGCCTTATTTTGTGGAACTCCATAATCATGAAATAAATAAAGATTATTAAAAGTTTCACAGTTTTATTAAAATATACCTGACAATATTGTTTCGACAGCTATGCTGTCATTATCAAAGGTAATATAATTATAAACAAACACGTCGCTAAGGTAGATACAAAATAGGTAACTAGATAAAATAATAATAATAATAAAAATTAATAATAAAAATCATAATTAAACATCTAATACTTCCAGTAACGGAGAATTACTGAGCTCAAGTTGTTCATTCATTAAAGGTACCCTGAGTTTGTGTTTTTCTCCGTTACTGGAAGTATTAGATGTTTAATTATGATTTTTATTATTAATTTTTATTATTATTATTATTTTATCTAGTTACCTATTTTGTATCTACCTTAGCGACGTGTTTGTTTATAATTATATTACCTTTGATAATGACAGCATAGCTGTCGAAACAATATTGTCAGGTATATTTTAATAAAACTGTGAAACTTTTAATAATCTTTATTTATTTCATGATTATGGAGTTCCACAAAATAAGGCTGGAAACAATAAACAAGATTATTTCGTCTTCGTTAGAAGAACAAGCCAAGTTATACAAGAAACTTATGATCAAACACGGAATCGCAAGTCAGAATGTTTGGTTTAACCAAGAATGTCTGAAACGTCAGGTTATTCCTAACTACATAAACATCACTACCAGAACCAAGAATTCGATTACTGAAAAAGTGATTAGGAATGCCAAAAGAAGATGGCTCAAAGAAGAATCGAAGAAATGGTTTAGTATAAGAGACAATATGCACGTTTATATAAAGGTACTCTATACAGAACTTACTCATAAATTACACAATATCCAATTTGACATCTTAGATTTTGACATTAAAGAAACCGTCAGTCACATTAAATTCAAAAAATACACCACACAGAAAAATAAACTTCATCGACTTGTACAACAAAAACTTACACTACAAAATAACCATAATTGTCAGAACACTGCAAACTTTTATCCTCGTTTCATAAACTTGTCGAATATAACATTCAATGACAGAGAAACACGATTTCTTAACAAAGGTTTCAAATTTTGTCCTTTTCCAAAATTTACCAACAAAATTAAAGAAATTTTGGCCGTTGAATGCGAAACTATACTTAAGAAAGATCATAATAACTATGCAAAATTCCAAATTTCGAATTTGTTAAAAGAGATGTCTTTGAAACAGGACAAAATGTACAACACATCTAACATATCACTTCTTCAATCTATAAAACAGAAAATCACAGAGAACAATCTAATTTCTGTTAAAGCAGATAAAGGTAGCACTTTGGTAATTCTTTCAAAAGATATTTACATACAAAAAGTTAATGAATTTATTAATAAAGAAAATTTTGAAACGTTAAACAAAAACCCAACCACAAAATTCCAAAAAGAAATAAAACACGGTTTAGAAAACTGCAATATCTGCTTTTCAGAATTAGAAAAGCAACAAATCATTAATAAAAACCCACAAATACCTAAACTGTATGGATTAGTGAAGACCCACAAACAGAATATGCCAATAAGACCAGTTGTATCATACATCAATGCACCTAATCACATTTTATCCAAAAACCTGAACCAGATTATTAACACGATAGGTTACAAATCGAAATACTCTGTTAGAAATTCATTAGAATTAGTAGATAAGCTGCAAAACATACATCTTCCACCACATTCAAAACTTGTTAGTTTTGATATTTGCAACATGTTCTCCAGAATACCACCACAAGAATGTATTCCTTTATTAGATAGTTTCTTGATCAATAGTAATATAGAATTAGTTAAAAGGTTAGAGTTAATTCAATTATTTGACCTTTGTATAAGTCAAAATTATTTCACTTTTAATAACATAATTTATTTACAAAAGGATGGTTTACCTATGGGTAATTCTCTAAGTCCTCTATTAGCTAACATATTTATGGACAAGTTTGAAGATAGAATATTTGAATTAAACCTCTCTAAACACATTATCTTCTGGTTTCGTTATGTTGATGACATTTTAGCTTGTTTTGACAGTTCTTTTGAGGTTATCAATGAATTTTTAATTCTTATAAACAATATCCATCCTAATATAAAATTTACACTAGAAACAGAACAAAACAGGGCTATAAACTTTCTAGACTTAAATATCAAGATTAACGCAGACAATCTTTTTGAATTTTCCATATACAGAAAACCAACACAAACAGACATAACAATACCAAATGAATCTTGTCACCACAATACACATAAAATAGCAGCATACAGATCATTAGTACACAGAGCTTTAACTATTCCACTAACAAAATCAGATTTTAGCAAAGAGATATCAACCATTAAACAACTAGCACATGCAAATCATTATAATCGGAACATGATTGACACTTTAATTAAACAAAAAGATTATAGGTTAGCTATCAAAAGAATATATCCCATTGACAATCAAACAGAAGACACAAATTACATATCTATACCATATTTTGGCAAAATATCAGAAAAAATTGCACATATACTAAGAAAAACCAACAATTATAAAATAACATTTAAAACCAACACTAACACTTTTTCATTTTTATTTAATGCTAAAGACAGAACACATGATATCATGAAATCGGGCATTTACCGTTTAAATTGTTCTTTTTGTAGTTCGGTATATATTGGACAAACACTTCGAAATTTTGACATAAGATATAAAGAACACGTACGTCATTACAAAAATAAACATCCTGAAAAATCGAATTACGCCAAACACCTTTTAGAACAAAATCACACAATGACTCCTCAAAATAATATTAAATTCCTACATTTTTGTAATAACAAACGCAAATTAGACATTTTAGAAGCCTTTGAGATATATAAACACAAACTCAGGGTACCTTTAATGAATGAACAACTTGAGCTCAGTAATTCTCCGTTACTGGAAGTATTAGATGTTTAATTATGATTTTTATTATTAATTTTTATTATTATTATTATTTTATCTAGTTACCTATTTTGTATCTACCTTAGCGACGTGTTTGTTTATAATTATATTACCTTTGATAATGACAGCATAGCTGTCGAAACAATATTGTCAGGTATATTTTAATAAAACTGTGAAACTTTTAATAATCTTTATTTATTTCATGATTATGGAGTTCCACAAAATAAGGCTGGAAACAATAAACAACGTTTTTATGTTATTCAATTTGTGCTGTCTCTTTGTGTATCGCGAAAAGGGATTACTAATAATAATACCTCTCGACAAAAAAGAGGAGATATTTTATAAAATAATAACGGGAAATTCGAATTAAATACCAAACGGGAATTTCATCAAAAGTGTTGGGAATAACGTTAGTGAACATTAGTTACCTAAATACAGAAGCTTCAAGCTTTTCTCATTGCAATCATTGTTATTGACCAATGACACATCAGACATAACTCCACCTACAACTCGATTTTTTATATTTATATGAATATAAAATAAAAAATCGAGTTGTAGGTGGAGCTATGAATGAAAAGAGAATGAATTGAAATTCATTACGATTCAATTGATCTCTTTACGTTATAATGTACTATTTCGTGCTTATATTCAGTAAATTAAAATTCTAAATATGAATTAATTAAGAGTAAGGCAATCCTTGCCGAGTTGCTAAAATCCTTGAATTTCGATTTATAGTCACTAATAATAGATTGTAAGGTCTGTGATCTATCGCAACAATATATTTTAAACGACGTCTCCTAACCACACATTGTATTTGACTAATGTCAATACGTATTTCGGTAATGATGTTATCTTTTTCCGGCGTAAAAACGTCTAATTAAAAAAAATATTATAATAACTGTCTCTTCTGTGGAAAGATTTTAAGAGGGTCAAACTTAACCTTGCAAATTTTGTTACAAACATGCAGTTTAAGTATTTTTTCCTAACATAAAGGGAAGAAAAAAGTCGTCCGTGACTAATTTTACTAATACCATGTGTTCCTAACCGTCTTCCTGTTCGATTGCTTGGCGAAACAACAATTTAAAAATTCTGTTGTTTTTAAATCTTGTCTTTTTTCTTTCAATTCATGAAAATTTATAACTTTACACCGACAACTAACGTTATTATTTAAAAAGAATCTTTGGATACATTGATTAGAATAATTTCCATCCTCGCAAATAAAAATGTGTATGGATTGCAGCAAAGACCGAGTTAAAAAAAGAACACTGAGTGGCGGGAGTCGTAAATACAAACCTCTCTCTAATTATTATTGGCCGATGACTTCCTGTAAAATAAGTAGTAGGTACAATAAAGAACAACCAATTGCCATTTACTTTCACTTAATTACCCAACAAAAAATTCTCAAATATCACACAAAACAAATAAATATGTAAGGTACCTTTATTACATGCAAGATTAATAGTATATTAAAGTATTAGTTCCATAAGACACGTTTTTAGCGCACGCGTCCGAGTTTAGAAAACGACCCGCGTAGCGGGGAGTTTTCTAAGGAGGACAAGTGCGCTAAAACGTCTTATGAAACGAATACTTTATACTATTTTTTTCTATTTGCGTTATTTCATTATTAAATGATTAAAAAAATTACTTAGTTTTAAATAAAATTTGTTAGGGATATTTTGGTAAGTAGCATAACAGTTGGCAACACTAGAAATTATTGCATTGGTTTCTACATAACCTTGCTTAATCCGCGCGACGTAGAAATTCTCATTCTTATCTCATATACACAAAGCCCGCTAGTATCGGGCCGCTACTAAGCAGCAGGACCTCGTTCAAATTTGCCAGGTGTATTATAGGTACTGTTGAAAATTATTATAAATTCAAAGTAGAATGATGCCAATATATTTGTGACATAAATAATTGCTACTTAATGAACTAAAAACTTGGATGAAATAAGAATAATTATATTTCATTTCATAGAATAAATACCTTATTTGTTAAAGGAATGAATGAGGTATAAATTCAATAGTATTTTTAGTAAAAAATGATTTTTGTTAACAAAAATAATTATTCAATTGATCTTTTGGATATTATAACTTATAAGGTAGATATATAATTTTATAAAACTGAATTTTATTTCATTTAGGTTATCGTAAGCTATTAGTTGCACATACACAACACAATGCATCCCATATATGAGAGCATCAAAATCTACAATTTCGGTAATAATAAAGTAAAAACCGTTACGCCCTTAACGGGGTTCTAGGTCAATTTATCCCCGTAAAAATGTCTCGAACAAAAATAATTTTGCAAAAATATCCCCGCAGAAATAACCCAAATAAAAAATATCCCCGACAAAAATATCTCCAACATAAATAACCCCTACAAAATATCGCGAACTATACACCATTTTTACATTAATGTAAATAAAAATAGTAATTAATAATATAGAAAATTAAACTTTATTATTAATAATATGAATTACTCATAATAATAATATTTATAAATATTATCTAAGGCAGCAGTCTCACTGCAGCCACTACCACCCACCACCACCCACTACCATCGACCACCACCAATTAAAATAATCCCGTGCGGTCCCACTGAAGCAAGTAGTGACCACCAATATCATGTAAAATTTTAAATCTCGCGCTTGTTTTATGTTTATCTCTGAAGTAAACATATTGCCAACTTAGCAAGCACTGTTATTATTATTTTCTATTAAATGAGGTTATGTGTATTGTTTGTTTACTATTGTCGCGTTGTATTTAAAGAAATAATAAACCTAATTATTGCAAAAGTATGATATTGTCAAATGAATCAGATAGCGAGAAAGTTATAACCATGTGCTATGGTACATGTGGAATAAAATATAAAAAATCACGAAATGTGTGGGTACGGAAAATCTTTCTTCATAGGAAGCAGTTGGGAGAATTTTATCAATAAATAATAATTAGTGCCCCAGCTTATAAACAAACGAAGAGAAACTTTGTTTGAAAAGTTTTCACTGCCAATTACCAAAAACAAAAACCTAAATATAAACAGGAAATTCAAATTTTAGTGTCTATTTTCATCATGTCCACTAGCGCGTGCGCATTGTCAACCACCGCTGACCACCAACCACCAAAATTCGAACACGTCGGAAATTTCAAACTGGTGGTCACCGTTTGATGGTAGTAGGTGGCTAACAGTGGCTTAGTGGGACCAGCGCAATTGATTAATGTATGTTTAAATTTTAGTTGGTGGCGGTTGGTGGTTGACGGTAGCTCAGTGAGACTGCAGCCTTAATAAATACTAAATATAAACTTAAAACAAAATATAAGGCATTACAATAAGACGTCGTACCTTATGTTACGAGTGATATTAGATAAACTTGGTAGCTGACCTAAAGTTGATGTTAATAAACTAATTGTTTACTCATGAAACCATGTTGGTAGAACAGATTGGATAAACTATCCCCACGGCCTTCGTCTGGGGGATATTTTTGACCGGGATATTTTATTCAAAGACTTTTTTTACTCGGGTTATTTTTGCGGGGATATTATTGCGGGGTTATTTTTGCGCGGATATCTTTTTACGGGGACATATTGACCGGTCACCCCTTAACAGGGCTATTTATTATTCGGCGCATTTATGTGGCCTGCAAGACTAGTTTTGCAAGCTTTGCATAGTTATAAGAGTTCACTGCATAAATAAGATAAGTTTGACATTCTAAGAACAGCTGTCTAACAGTGATATCAACTTTAAATAATAAAATGTTACTGTTTACAGTATTCTAAAAAATTTCATTAGGACACGCAAAATGCGTGTCCTAATGAAGCCATTAGGACACGCAAATATAAAATAGTATATTAAAGTATTAGTTTCATAAGACGCGTTTTTAGCGCACGCGTCCGAGTTTAGAAAACGACACAAGTTCTCCGGACAAGTTGTCTCCAAGTTGTCCGTTTCTAACGGACAAGTGCGCTAAAACGCCTTATGAAACGAATACTTTATACTATTTTTTATACTTGCGTCGTTATTTCGTTAATTATTAAAAAATAAATTAGTTTTAAATAAGATTTGTTAGTGAAATTTTGTTAAGTACTTTTGACAGTTGGCTACACTGAAAATTCAACTTCAGCATTTGTTATTTAAATTGTTTTGTTTTTATAAAATTAATTTAGTTTCTGTGACAAGAAGGTAAATTGGTCAGATATTCTCTCCCTCCATCTTATTAAAAAGAATTAACTTGTCTTAATTAATCTTAATCTTATTAAAATATTGGAATTTAACCATATTGATAGAT
Source organism: Agrypnus murinus (assembly GCA_929113105.1). Lineage (NCBI taxonomy): Eukaryota > Metazoa > Arthropoda > Insecta > Coleoptera > Elateridae > Agrypnus > Agrypnus murinus. The sequence continues at coordinate 170,019,215 of OV816026.1, read as the reverse complement.
TTATAACAACTGCAGAAAATAACCAACATTTAGCTATGAAAGTAAGTAAAATTTTGTGCTAAATACTTAAATATATAATTTTTAATATATTTCAATTATTTAAGGTTGCGTTAATAATGGGATTCTGTGGTGCCTGCCGAAGAGATGAATTGACCGACATGTTATTAGACGATATTGTGGTCAAAGATGATGTGTTCACTGTGACTGTAACAAAAACAAAAAATAAAGTTCGAAGAGAATTCTTAATTACAGAGAAACTGTGGATTGATTTAATTAAGCAATATTTGAGCCTAAGGCCTAAGAAAATAAACCACCGGCGGTTTTTTATAACCTACCGCAATGGAAAATGTATTTCTACTCCTATCGGTATAAACACCATGGGAAAAGTTCCTTTTATTATTGCCACTTATTTGCATTTAGCCAACCCGAAGCTTTTTACAGGTCATTGCTTTCGACGTTCAAGTGCTTCCCAATTGGCAAACAAAGGTGGCGATTTAATAACTATAAAACGGCATGGAGGTTGGAAGACTTCAGCTGTGGCTGAGGGCTGTATTGATGCTTCAGTTAAAAAAAATGGAGGTATCTGAATTGCTATCTGATAAGCCATGTACTTCCACTTCAACGGCTCAAGTGGTAATTGACCAGTCTTCCACTGCTTCATTTTTACATGAAGAATCACACACTTTTAGCAGCAACCCAATAACGAGTCAACAAAACATTGTTGAGGGGCAAAATTTACCTTCATTTAAGATTAATGCCCAGGACACTTCTGCTGTTACAATCAAAGTGTATAATAACTGTACTTTTAATACAAAAGATGTATAAAGAATAATTTGTGAATTTATTAAATAATTTTTAATTTAATTAATTTATTTTGTGTATGTTTATTTTATATTTTAAAAGTTTGGCATTTTATCACATAACAACATAACCGCACTTTTAAATATAATAAGTTTGACATTTAAGAACAGCTGTTAGGTGCTACCAACTTTAAAAAACAAAATTTTACTGTTTCTAGTACTCTAATAAATCTCATTAGGACACGCAAGTATAAAGTATATAACGATATAGAACAAGTTCGATGTGCTAATTGCATTAATCGCAGTAAGTTTCTATGAACACCCAGTATAAATAATTTCATTTAATACTATAATATTTAATACAAATAAATTCTTCGTAGTTTGAATTTTTAGTTGTAAATGAATGTGAATGTAACAATGGTTGATTGATAAGGGAATCGTCTTATCACTTGTACAACCTTGACGGAAAAACAGCTCCGTTGGAACAACTTAATGACAAATAACAAAATTCCAACTTTTATTATATTATCGAAAAGAAGTAAATTATTAGGTTTATTTAATTTATAAATATGATAAGTAAGTAGGTTACAAGTATACAAAAACAAAAAGATTTAATCCTACCCTTATAGGATCTATGTGGTAATTGCAATATAGTCCCAATTTATACGTTACTTTTAAGCTGTTCGTAATGAGAGATTTCTGATAACGACGGTGCTAATTATCATATGTCTGAAATACAAATTATATGTAACCACATATCCCTTTACATAAAAAAGTGGTTAGTGGAGAGAAAAAAATGAATAGCCTGTCAGAATTAATAATATTAATTTAAGGGGAAGATTCGCTAGTAGAAAAGTAATGTGTTCGTATCTGCAAAATAACTTTTTTATTTATGTAAATAGTGACACGGGACAAAAAGCAATTTGTTAAGATAGGTTTTCTGTAGGTACCTACGACTCGAATATCTTTACAAAACGTAATCTGTTTTAGAAAGAAATTGCTAAAGTTAGTATATTTTCGACTAATCAAAGCAGGCCCGATAAACATAAAATTAAGTAAATCTCGTCGTAGGTACTTCAATTTAAGTTTTTTCTTTCATTTAGTAAAAACCCCATCGTATAATGTCTTCTACTTTTTAAAATATCTTACATTTACGATGATAAGATACGGGTTTTTTCTTAATACAATTGCCTAACTATCAGGCGCAATGGCAATAGTTTTCGATGGTTAATTACTCATGCAGGCTACACTGTTAAAATAAGTTCATATTATGCGCGGTCTATTATTATTTATGGTATTTTATTTTATTCCTTAATTTAATTTAATTGAATCTTATTTCTTAATTTAACTGAAACGTTGATTGCAAAAAGGGTATACTAAGTTGCAATTTTAACAAAAATCAAATTTCTGTCGGAAATTACACGTCCTACTAAATAAAAGGTATATCAATTTTTTTCACTTATCATTGCTTGAGGTGTCCATACAATGAATATACAATAATTGCGGTTCGTAATATGTAACTGTCCTTGTATTTGAAAGTAATAATTATGAGTTCTTTTTAAACAGATTTCACCAGCCCGGTTTTCCAAAAATTTAATTTTCTTTTCTTTAACAACACTTATAACTTTTATCCTTGCAGCTGATGCAGGGCATTTGATTTCAATTAATCCGTCATCGCTTAATAGTCCGTCTGGTGATGCAAAAAGAAATCATCTTTATCAATAAAAAATCCGCATTGTCGAATTTGGATATTAGATTTCTCTTGAACTTCTCTAAATGCTACTGTTTCATGATCTTGTCCCCATCGTGTAGCGAGATTTCCTTTAAAAGTGCTATACAACAGATTTTTGACTATATTTTACAATGTGTTATAATAAATAATAATAATAGGTCCCATTATTCCCTTAAGGGACACAGGGTTTTAATATAGTCCTTCCAACTCTTCTTGTCTACTGCTATTTGTGCCAGCTCTGAAATCGTCATCGTTTCCTTTTCTGCTATATTTCTCCAGGTACCTTTTGGATGCCCCCTTTTTCTGTTTCCTTCAGAATTCCATTTTAGTATCTTCTTACCAATTTCATTTCCATTTTTACGCAGAGTGAGCCCCAGCCAGTCATGCTTTCTCCTTCTTATCTCCATATTTATATCTGCTTGGTTTGTTCTTCTCCATAACTCTTCATTTCTAATGGTTTCTTTTAACAATGTGTTAAGCTTTTCATTTTACAAATCTTACCAAAATTAGAAGCTGTTATTCGCGATGATCTTTCTTGACGCCAAAGTAGATTATTATTCTGACCAGTTGTTTCTAACTGTATCAGATGTAATTCGTCTTTAATTTTTTCATTACTTGTAAAATTTCTTTTAAAGAATCTTCTTCTGCCGATAACCTGCATGTTTTCTTCCTCTACTTTTCCATATTCGCTATCGGCTGGTACCGACTTGTAAGTCTTCCTTCTTTGTGATTTTTCACTTAAACGGTCTCTTTCGACATGTAACCCACTTTTATTTGGTTTTCGCAGCTTTCACGTAGTTTTTGTAAATTGTCCAGGACTTTTGCCAACTACCTTTTTATGGATTACGTTCGAAATATGGCCTGGTTCAAGATTGAAAGTTAAAGCAGCTGCTTCGCATCGTGTTTTATAGGAACTATTTCCCGTAAAGGTAATTCGTTTACCTCCTGTATATTTTGCAACTATAGAGTTTAACATTCGACAGCGTTATTGTCCATATTTCATGGCAAAACTTTCAGAATTAAGCGCTACTCTGTCAGTAACAACCATTATGTCTTGATATTATCCCGAGTCTTTGAAGTCAATAATCCAATTGTTTTCATTTTCACGTTTGGGTCCTTGCAAAAGTAAGTGGCGCAATTATTGCGATCCCCAAAAACATGATGAGAACAGTTCAAAATGTCATTTCTCAGCTGTTGTACTCTCTCACAATGAGTTAAAGTTGCATTTGTAATATAAAAAAGAACGACACCTTGTATACCCGACTTCATTCGTTTGATAGAGTTGTTCAGCTTATTCATATTATACAACAAAAAGCAATTATCATTGTGCTGCTTATTATTTTTTGGGTCAGTTCTCTTAATTTACTACAAAAATTTCGTAGAAGATGGTTACGACATTCGATTTTTTTAATTACTTTCTGTCCATACTCAATTGCTTCCTTCTGGAAGGAACGTCGGGATTAAGTCTAACGACAGGTGCTCCACGTTAAACATTCTTGGATTTTTTACCATACGGACGAACTTTCAATTCTTAAGACATTTATGCGGGGGAGCTTCAGAATGTTTTGATTTACCATGGTTACACATACAACAGTATTTATTTGTAATCCCTAAGAATAACACCTTTTTTTCGTTTTTTTACCAACAATAACGCCAACTCCGACAGCTGCATTATAGTTGGTTCTGTATTATCTTTTACTCCAGGATCCATCTGCAATAACAGTAATGAATGTAATGCCGTCTGAATCAACTCGGCCTTCTTCAATTGCTAAACGGGATTCTTCTAAAACAGCTTTTTCCATATATTCCCATGCAGTTTCTTCAATATAAGTAGCAAGAAGTTGTTCTGCTTTTGCATAAAGATTTGGGCCCATGCAAGGAATATCACAATTAGCCAACATTTTCTTCAATTGTGAGTACATCCTATTCCGGTTGCGATACTTTTTAGAACTGCTGCCTTGTTTAAATATCCATTGCCTGATCATTACAGTCAGTTGATATAACAATGTTAACTCCGCACATCTCACATTGAACAACAATTTTACTTTGCAGGTCAATTCTTTGCTCAGAAACCATTTTCAGATGTTCCTTTCTACGCGAAAACAGTCCAACATGAGGAAAATGTATAATTGCATTAAAAAATTAGGAATTTCCACAATTCTCCTTCCACTGACATCTTCGTGCTCTTTTTTAACATTGAACACCTCATTTTCAACGTCAGTAGTATAAGTAGGTGGAATTTCTTCTGGGCTGTGGCTACTATTTGTGGAAGTACAAAGTTGATGTGCTGGAGCTGAAAGTTGATCAAATGAAGTTGAAGGTTGACCTGTTGAAGTTGAAGGTTGATCTTATGAAGATGAAGTTTGATCTAATGAAATTAAAGGTTAATCAACAGAAACAAATTCTGCTGATTGTACTTTTTGGGAAGACCTTGTAAAACCAGAAACGTTTTGCATTCTTCGACGTATGCTCTTTCTTCTAGCTGATACCGTTAATCGTGGCATAATCTTACATAAATAAATTGCACGTACAATATGGTATATAAGTACTTGTTACACTTCACTACGTTACACTAGAATACACTACACGATAATTACACTATGCTATATTAATACTTGCTACGCTTACTTATGTAAGCGTACTTATGTACTAACACGAAAACTATAGCAGTACGGTAAACATTTGTAAACTTATGTAAAAATTTCGTTGTCTGTGGTACAGTTGGTTTCAAAAAAATCGAATACACTTTATAAATCAGTAGTCCATGATTATGAAAATTTTTTACAATGTAAAATGATCTTTATTTATTTAGGTTATGTTTTGTGACATAAGTTGACAACTAACTTTGACATTTTATTTGTCATTGTGACAACATGATTTATACCACTTAAAAAGGCTGTACTCGATTATTTTGAAACCAACTGTACATAAAAATGCAACAACCAAGCTCAACAAATTTTTCAAACGGATTCGTAAAACTGCGATTACAAAATTACATTCCGATGTTCTGTTTTAAAGGTTGAGTTAAAAGTGGCTGGACAGGCTGCTTTTTGACTAGTTCTGATGTAATGCATCTTTAAACGCTATTATTATAAAGTAGTTATCTTTGCCGAGACTTTGTCATTTTTATTAGACCCGTACCGCAAGTACCGCTATAGTATAATAAAGCAGGCTTTGGGATAATTTACAAATTTACGATAGGGTTTGCAAGAAGTCTACAATAATAGTCGGTTTATGTGAACAGAAGGTATTGTGCCTTTTACAAAATGCCGAAAACGAAGGATTCCCTAGAAGTATTTCTTTTAATAGACAATATAGGGGAGGGTCGCCCCAATTGGACCGCCTCCTAAATTGAACCAGTCAATTATCTTTTTAAAGACTAGAGTCACTCTATATTACCTATAAGAGTTGAGCCAACGCGAATGTCAATCCGCCATTTTGGATCCAAAAATATACATTGCAAAAATGATTGGTTATGTTTGCCTGGCAAATGTCAAATGTTTCATAACCTGACATTTATTTCATTATAATTTACCATAGTTTATTTGAATTGATTAATATAATAAAATTCCTAAATAGAGTAATATATATATTCATATTATTTGCAAAATTGAGAAAAGAAGAAACTACTCTCAGCTACAAAAAAAACTGTTAATGTCTCTTGTGCTCTAGTAAGTCAATTTCCATTTGAATTATTTCCGTAACAAAAACACTGGAAAAGTAGTGAAAATATTTTGCTTTTTTAAATCGTTTTATTTCAGAGTTATTACTCAGTAACATATTTTGCATATTTTATCAAATGGGGCGACCAAGAAAGATATTTTTAACTTCAAACTGTCGACTGATAAGTTTTTTGTAAAGAATAGTCGACCACCTATTCCACTAAAGTCTTCGCAAATGTATGGCATACATTCAGGCAATAACATTTTTGTGTTAAATAAATAAATTTATAGAATAAGAGATAGCTGTTCTGGAACGTAGAGACAATGCATAATTAGAAGCAAGACCATATTACTAGTGAATTACAACGTGTACCTATCGAGATCAATCATGCAAAACTAAAAGATCTTCAAGCCCTTTGTGCAGTATTATCTAATCGAGAACACCGTGGTTTCTATGATATTCTGGGCACTAATGAAGACCTAGGTGACATTGTCGAGGACGACAACAGCAGTGCTTACATATATTTTTTCTTTCATGCTAGAGATTAGAATCTTTTGTTTAAAAAAGTATATACATACCTATTTTAATTTTTTTTAAATCTGCCAGACCGATTTAATTAAAATGTATCTTATGTTTAATAAAAAAATAACAAATCTGTTTTGCCAAATTTTCGTCAAAAACCACAGATTTTTGGATTGTGTAAGAATGTTTCATAAACTGCACATAGTTGCAAATAATAAAAACTTTGGCCTTACATTAGTTTTTGGTTCTCCTAAAGGTTACAGTTTTTTGACAAATGCCGTGTTTGACATCAACCCTTCAATTGCAATTTATATTTCTTAAAAACTTGAAGAGAAATACATAAAAATTCTTACTAAACATCATATTATTTGTCAAATTAAGGGCGATCTTTTCACCACCTTGTAACTTTATTTGTCAGTTAATTGTTATGGATACAATTTATCCTATGGATACAATTGCAGAAACAGTTGTAACCATAGTAAGTAACTTCCACATAAATTTATGAGGAAGTGAAAAGACCTGTCGTATTATTACATAATTTTATCAAACTTCGTGTTTTTAAATTGGCATTAGTGCAAATGGATCCAACCAATCAGCGTCAATTCCCGCGTTGACCAAACTCTTATAAGTAATATAGAGTGACTCTATTAAAGACTATATTGCAATGCCATCTATCGTCGAAAATAGTAACAGGAGGACTATAGAATGCTGTAGTTTCAATATGACTACAGTGTTCCCGCGATTATCGATGTAATTGCAAATTGTATGTTTATGCCTTCATTTATGTAATTTTCTCCATATGTTTCGTAAAGACTGGTGCAGAAAATTTCGGAAATGTCTGGAAGGCAGTATATACCATTATTTTGTTATACTATTTTAAACAGTCTCGCGCAATTTCGGCGCTGATTATAATTTGAAAAAAAAAAGATTCAGGTTAAATTGAATAAAACGAATGAGTTGCCTAAATTGAACTGGTTAGGTTCATTGAAAAGACAAATGGCAAACAGTTCTTCTGATGGTTTGGCAAAGTCGTGTGCAGAAGATGCTTCATGTCTTTATTGTAAGGATATAACTACCTGAATTCACTTGAAAATGAATGCACGGTGCCTAAGTAGTGCATAGTGGGCCTACGAAGAATGTGCTGGGGTAGTAGATGAGGATTTCCATCTTCCAGTCGTTAGACTTAACAGGTTTATTGTGATTTCTAGTATAATATTACCCAGTGTCATAGTAAATAATTAAGTTTTTTTTGGTTTTATTATTTAGAACGATGTTTATTTGAATATCTGCTAGTCGTTAAAATTAGGGAACTCTTGGTTCAATTTAGGCGACTGGTTCCCTAAATCGAACTGATTCCACATTTTTCTAATTTATTATTTTAATAGAGAATTTATGTTTTTTTCAATATATTTTTTAATTGAATATATGATAAACATTATAAAGTATGCCTTAGTGTGAATTTTAATTTAAATAACCGACAATGACCTGAAATACCAACTTTTTCTAAAAAAGGTTCAATTTGGGCGGCTCTCCCCTACTTTCGGTAAAGTGCAGTTTTTCAACGCTCACTTAGAACACCAACTAGTGATAATATATGTAGCAAGAAAATTTTGTTAAATCATAGTATCAAATTATTTAAGAAATTACTTACCAAATAAATTTTGTTTTAGTAATTCAACCATGATCGCAAACGACGATAACATCATAATTACTAATTACATTAAGAAAATGAACAATATCGCTGATACTTGATAATATTATATTTTACTTTTCTTTTAATTAAATATTAGGTGCATTATCACGAATATCCTATAGATACGCATTATTATTACTATTTATACACAGAATTATTAAAGCAAATGAACATTCCATTGTAACAGTGTATATCATATTTCAGTCTCAACTTTGTTGTGACTCATTCACGTTAGAAGCAATTAAATTTTGCTTGCAAGTTAGATCTGCAAATACATACAGCATTTATTAGTCAGCTATGTGTGTCTCACTTCTAACTATTTGATCTTCGTTGCAAAATATATCAGGCTATAGCGAATCTTGGCCTTAATGGGAATCGATAAAGTTATGAATTAAAATTATTACTTTGACTACTGCTAGACGAGTGTTCATTTTACTTGAATAAATAAAATTAACGTAAGTTATCAACGTAGCTACGTATATTAAAAATTTGATTTGATCAACACAATTATATGATCTAAAGACTAATACGGACACGAAGTAAATTTCTCACATACACATTCGTTGTTATTGATGCGAGTAGACCGGCTGCGGCTTTCGAAGTTGACCACTGGAGATCGCTTCTCAGATGGATGTAAAAAGGTGACAATCACCCTACTGGAGAAACTGGTTCACAAACTCCGCGTAGGTCGAAATTCGCGAAGAAGAATAAAATAAAAGATACAATTAGTAAATAGTCGTTCCAGCGATAGAACACTTACCCCCAATAAACGTGCGGAACCACCAAGAAGCCTTTCGTACAATTCCCAAGAATATGGATAATATCCTGATTTCCAAAATCACATAATAATGAACTTCAGGATACAAATAGGAGTATAGAGTGAAAATCCCTCCAAGAGGATCGAATAAATTCACATAAACTTCTTGACAGAACTTCACGAAGCGTCTCAAACGACAACCGAATGTAAAATACAATGCCTCAAAACGCATAATAATTTAAATAATTTATTCTCTAAGCGAATATACAACAAATAGAAATAAATATGTAACAGTATAAATAAAAACAAAACCTTAATGACATGTTTGATTATATTTACATTACGTGTTATAATGACAGCTTAGCTGTCGAAACAATATTGTCAGATAGATTATAATAAACTTGCGAAACTATTACTAATCTTTTATTTATATCATGATTAAGGTGTTTCACCATGTAAGGCTAGAAACAATAAACAATATCTTATTTTGATCATTTGTTCCCAGTTGTTAACCTTTTTTTGTTTACATTGATTACTAAAAAATCTTCAAATGAAAATTGATAATTTCGCAGAAAACAACTCCGGTAACAATATCCTAATGGTATCTTTGTCCTAATAATTATTTAAACCAAACAAGCCAAAAAAAAGCTACCCTGACCTTCAAAACAGAGCTTTTATAAAAATTTTGTTATAATCTCATTTTATTTACCTGCCCCAGAAAAAATAAATAGTTTTAAACTATTTTTTGTCAATTTTCCCCCGGTTTTCCTTTTATTCCGCGTACCAGCGTTAACAGTACTGAATTGTCTACCTTTGGTTAATAAATTTTCGTTCTTTTTAATAAAGATACTTTCGTAGGCACCTAGTTCTTTGGCTGAATAAACACTTTTGAATAATTTCAATTTATCGACTTGAATTGCGCGTGTTGTATCGAATCGATGGCGGACGACACTTGATTTTTTGCGATTGTATTTAAAATCCGCTATAATGTTCTTTAAATCTAGTCAAAATTGACCGCTTTGTCTTTCCAATATAATTTTGATTACAATCTTGCATTCAATTTGGTATATTCCCGATTTTAATTTTCTATCATAGTGTGTTATACACTAAATAATTTATTAAAGAACCCCAGTAGCACAAGATATTGGCCCAATACTAGTACTATATGGGTAACATATTATATCCAGGACCAATATTAGGCAGATTCAACCAAGATTGATATTACATTGGTTAAAGACTGGCACCAAACGTATTTATCCAATATTGCTTCTACAAAGGTCCAATATATAAATACTACGTTTAAAAAATATGTTTTCCTCTATATTGATCCTATATTGGGCTTATATTCAAGACCACTATATGATATTGATGTTATATTGGTTCAAGATTGGGGCCCAATATACGTCAGTGTCTGTCATTTACAATGTTTGGCCAATATGTGGAAACAATATTTTTCCAACATGTGTGTGCTACTGGGGAACCGGTTAGGCAATCCAAAAGATAAAACTGATTTTTCTGTCGAAACTAACACGTAAATTCCTAGGGTCCTGTGCTATTAGATAAAAAGAAAACTCATATTAATTGCTAAGATTATATAAACGTGATTTTTGTTAAACTTCGTATTTACCTCAAACTCTCGGAGGTAGTATATATATCGTATAGTATATTAACACGTCACTGATAATGTCTAGTTACTTACACAAAGCAATTTTGGAAAATAAGTTCAATGATCACTGGATTGCTTTTTTGATATCATTGTCATATACGCACGGAATAGAATTTACTTTTTCCTACTTTGTTTTTAATATTACAGTGATAGGGCGCCCAACAAAACTACTAATAAAGTTCCAATTACAGGACGCCACGAAATAAATTTAAATTCTTGCATTAACAGTAATTGTAGTACTAATATGGAAAGTGAAACTTGATAGTATTGAGACGAGCGCGGGAAAGATGAAGTTCCATATTACATTCTCCTAAACTTTTGATTTTTTTACTCATTGATTTCCTTAGGAACTTTTTTAATTTGGGTATTAGTTCAAGCAAAACCTCTAACGATTTGATCAAAATTGCATTGGCCTTAAAACAGGAATGACAAATGCGTATGATCCTTAATTTTCAAAACCAATATCTAGATTGGGCTAACTAAAACATAAACCCGTATCTTTCCTTCCTTTGATCTTAGCTTTTAACATTTTTCAAGGTCACATCAAAATGAAAAATATATTGGTAATCTTCAAGGTTAGGGTTTTAATTTGTTGTATTTTCTGCATTTTTACATTGAGTAGTCATGCATGACTCATTCTTCATTAAATTCCAGTTTTAGATTTTCCCCAAGTTTATATTAAAATGAAAAATCTATACGGACAATCTTCAAGGCTAGGGGGTGAGGATCCGTCCATTTTTTATTTCAAATTTGACCTTTTCAAGTTTATATTAAAATGGAAAATAAATATGAACAAAATAATCTTCGAAGTAAGAATTTAATTCATTATATTTGTCGTTTTTCTGACGTTGGGTGATTCTGGAAGAGTCTAATGTCAAAGTTGGTGAGCCTCGATTCTTCTGGACACAGATTTAAACTTTTTTAGGGTTACACCAAAATGAAAAATATATATGGACAATTTTTAAGATCAGGAAAAATCTAGTGTACTTGTAAACATTCTTCGTCCAGTAGTTCTGGAGGACTATAATGTAATGTTTAGAACGGGAACGATATGATCAATGGAATCAAATATATACATTTAATGTAGTTATATTAAAGTATTTTATTAAACATTAATTAAACAGTTTTCAAATTACAAAAATCGAACAATATTAATCAATCGGGACCTATTTTAGTGTTTACACAAACAGATAATTGTCTTAAAACGTAGGTACTTACGCGTACGATTTCTGCGGAAAAGGTAGCGTTAAATCAAGTCTTGCAACTGCGTAAACGCCAATTATACTAAACTCAAATACGACAACTAAACTTGTATACTTAATACATAACCTAAAAGTTAGAAAAAAAGATTAAAAAGATTAACAGTATTTTGTGTATACAAGGGTGTAATCTGCCTTCTTAACATTTTTTGGACTTGTAAAAAACGTCTATTGTTTTAAATTCCTGCTGTAATGCTTTTCAAATGGGTAACTAGTAGGTAAAAAACCCTAAAGTACCAAAGAAAGACTTAATGAGGGTAACACAGAAGCGTAACGAAGAAGACTAAAATAATTCTACCATTAATTATAACCTGATCACTAGAAAAATAGACGTCCGGAGGGATACCAATTAATCTTTGTGATTTAGGTAGGATTTTCCTACAAAGCAAGGAATTGATACATATAAACCTAATAAAATAAGTTTTAATTTAGAATATCTTGAAACGATTTCCTGTGTGTTTACCTACGTACAACTAAACCTTTAACTAAAGTTACGGGAAATATATATTTAAGCTTCCAACCACGTAAAAACCTCAAAGAGGAATATTATATTTAAAACTTCACAAGTGAATGCAGAGAACTACCTGTTTCAAGAGAAATCCCAGCCAAACAGGTAAAAACAGGATTATCTTTTACAGAACTTTGAGAAACTCTGAAAAACAGTGCTAAGCAGAATTTACCAATCGAGAATTTCAAACCTAAGCATTACCAATTATAGGGTAGTCAATAAAATTGTCTAGTTAAACAAATGACCAAATTAGGAATGGCAATATTAGATAAAAACACGGTGCAGGGGAAATCGAACAGGGAAGAGGACAAAAAGAAATTGTTGAAAAAAGTTGAGACGAACAAAAAGGGCGGTAACAGTTTGTAAGGTACATTTGAATTTCTGTGTGCTAGAAAAATAAAACATTTTGAACAGTAAATGTAGATTTTTTGCTATCTACAATACCATAAATTCAACACAGTTTTGAATAATTGGTATTAAGGATGTTTTATTTACTATCATTTTTGGTCTGGACATGTGCTTGAAAAAAATATTCTTTTAATTGAAGATTTGTTTTTTGAATTAGACTAAATTAGAATCGGTGTTTATCGCAATTTTAGTTAGTATTATTTTACTACTGTAAATTGATTAGTAACTGGTTTGCCATGAATGATTGTCTATATGAAACATAGATAAGGTCTACTGTTTTTGTGTAAAATAGCAGATTTACAATCACAGAGACTCAACAAAGAAATGTGTGACTCAACAAGGAAATTAATCAATTTCTTTGTTGTAATCACACATGTGAATTTCTTCACTGATGTATGTCCAAAAGCTAATACTGTATATAAAGCTAGACACAAAAGTTTCCTACAAAATTATTCTAGATTATACCTTACAAGAAAAAGAAGAAATGCATTTATTTGTTGTGTTCTATTATTTCAATAATTAAATTACAATAAATTAATCGTCTAAGGCAAATATTTCACCAAAATTTAATCTAAAACAGTCTAACAATACTTAACTCAATTTCAACAAACTTACCCTTAACCCCTAATCTATTGCAATCCAACTTATCCCAATTTGATTTAAATTGTTTAACTAGTCTAACTTATCTACAATTTGAATTGGTCATTGCGTTGATGTAAACAATTAAGTTAGCTTAGTTAGATAACTGACCTGTCTGCCACAATCAACATTGCTAGTAATAAAGGAAAGAAGCTCAGGAGGAAAGAGAAACAACAGATAAGAGATAATGTTCCCTTCAAAATTAATGTATGTAGCAATTTATACTAGCAAAAGAAAAGGTCTATGTATCTTTATTAGTTAAAACCAGAATTAAATGCTTAGTTTAATAGAATCGTTTCCACTGTTTACCTTTTCAGCGCAGTTTTAAAGTAAACATCTTGTAAGTACTGTAGAAACAGTTCTCCTGGTGTTTGTGTTATACTGACAAATTGCAGGAAAACGTTAATTATGTACGTGGTTGTGCTCTTTCTGCATAATACGAATTCTCGTTAGTTCGTGAACAGCATCTGTCAAAGAGAATATTACTTGATGTTAAAATAGATAACTTTAACTTTCTATTCAATCAGGTTAACTACTTACCCGAACCCCTGTACATTGTAACTTTATCTATTAAATTACATATGAATCCTGCAAGAGCTTAACGATTTTTCGTCCCATAGGAAACATCGTTTCCAGTATGTTTAAAATCGTTCACAAAATAAATCACAAATAGAACGTGATTGATTTCAATCGCTCTGAGTGAGATGTCTATGTTTGAGTAAAGCTCAAGCACAGCAATAATTATAGTAGCTTTCTACATAGTCGCTTTATACACCTTTTCTCTCTCACCGTCATTTATTTTTGTATGCTTCCACTAAGCGATATCGATAATAAACTATTGTATAAGTATTGTTAGTTTTCCTCTTTATTAAATTTATTCCGATATAATTTGAATCACAAGAAGTAAACTATAGATTTTTGTCAGTTGAATATATTGCTACATTTTTATTTCCATTTGTTTACGGATTCGCTTTAAGGAGTAAAAGTATTCGAAATTATTATGTTCCATTGATGTGGACATGCTCTGGCTAGCAAGAACGTGAAAATATATTTCACTATTTGTTTAGTGCACGCAACGAATATATCTATCCGTCAGAAGTTTTGTGAGTTTTTCACTTTATGAATTTACGCCAACTTCATTAGCGGTCCAATGGGTTGATTGATTATCAAATTGATTATTAAATATAGAAATAAATTGCGAACTGATGGACATTAGAGACCGTCCGTAGCAGAATATCCTCCGTCAAGATGGTTATCCTTTTCTCAGCAACCAATGACATTTTCATCTGTAGCAGTGTGTGTAAGAACAAAAATTGTCTGTACTTTCAAATTATAATTCATTGTTTAGCTTGTATACCATTGATAACAATTTAACTAACTACGTTTTTAATTTTACCCATTTTGCATAAAACGTATCAGTAGTAATCGATAAAACTATTATCATAGTGAGATAAGATAAGATCATTTCAATTCATTCTAGAATAAACAAATATAAGTTTATATGTCTATACGGTAATCGTTTATTGCTCTGATGTAAAGGGTTAATGTGGGAATTTATGTTACTATAATATTTTGAATTAATTAATCTATAGGGCGTTATCTGAGATCTCATACAATGTTTATTTACCTAAATTCTTGTAATTTCAAGTAAACCATTTTTCCCGAATTTACTTGCTTGAGGACGTACCACACTTTCCCTAGACCTATACCTATTACTAAAGTCATTATCTGTTGCAAATTTATAATTGTGAAATAAACGAATAGTTTCTATACACCTACTTTTTTTAACTGTACTAGTTAAAATTTTCAAATCTTTGCCAACACTGTTTTACTTTTGCATACCAGGTTTTGTTTTCAATATTACGTTATTATCCTTGGTCTCAGCGATAGTTTTGTATCTTTCTTCATTTATAGAACTTTGACTTTTGTATTATTTAGTCTTTATTAGTGATTAAATTTCTTATAAGTATGTATATTGTATACAGTTGCATGTTATCTGTACATATAATTATTTTTTATAACTTATACCTTCTGTACTTACTCGGTATTAATTAAATAAAAATAAATGAAAATTGTCTTTTCTTTCATGTGAACTCAGCTTTACATTTTTCTCCATTTCCAGCACAGCCTATGCTGATAATAATTAGTGTACTTAAAAAAAATATTTACAACCAGAACTGGCCGGAGGGCTATCAGCTCTGCAGAGAGGTTAACATAATTATTTTTGCCATACTCTCTGCTGCAAAATGTCCTCTTTTGTTGTGTTGTTATTCTTGGTTACTTTTTTTCTGTTTCTAAATTAATTAAAATGAAATAAGTGTAATGAATTGGACTACACAATGGAGAGCTTTATGCAGAAGCAAACAAGTTTATGAAAGCTGAAACAAAAAAAATTTAATCTACTATCCGCTAAAGGTTTTATGAAAACGGTAGTGCGTAATAATAATAATGGGGCCTATTATTCCCTTAAGGAACATAGGGTTTTAATATTATTTATACTATCAAAATAAAAAAGTTAGTTAAATAAATATTTAGAAATATTAATCAAAAGAAGAAATAGTTAGAATCTTTGCAGTTTTCTGTGCCGAAATATTACAAGTGAAAATCGATTCACAACAGGTGTAAAAGTTGCATTGAAAACATTTGAAAGGTAGTACAGGAACAATTTATTGCAGTGTAACTGTTGAGTGATTACACTTCCCTCGACAGTGGTCGGATCAAACGCTAGTTATCCTCATTAAATTTTACTGCAGGGGTAATTTATTCTTCATGATCCTGTATTGCAAATACTCAAATTTTATCACTAAAATATGGATGAAAAACTATTGCTTACAGCTCTGACTTATCCCTTGCAAAGTAAATTTTTTTCGTTAAGTTTCTGAATGAAAAATGTCCTTAAAACGATGATGAAGTAAAAGAAATAAATGGTTAAAATAGTCTTCTAGCAGAGTTCTTAAATGAGGAGTCAGTCTGGTGAAAGAATTATAGTCGGAAGTGATCAAGTTGGGAGTATAAAGAAGATGGTTGTAAATACAACCAAAATTTCGTCCTTTAACCTTGCAGAAAAAACTAAAAATTATTGAAAGCATGCAGTTTGAAAATCAACAATGACTAAGTACTATTGACCATCTTGCTTAACTGTTTTAGATTTTAATTTTTTCTTACAACGAAGGAGCTTTTATGCGTAAAACGGATGCAAAGTTAGGGGTTAAAGAATTAAAAACCATAGTTCTTCGGAAATAATGGCATAAGGAATCATATTACTATATTTCAAAATGGATTGTTTCTCTGCTCTTCTAATCCCTTCATGGAGCAGCTATTGAAAACTAGTTCACTAATTTCATATCAATTTCCTTGGAGGTCTTCAAAGTTTTTACTTACTCCATATGTCAATTTATTTACTCAGAGAGAAACATTAAATGAATTAACCCTTTAATAGCAGTAAATAAGGCCTTCCTCCATTTTCGATTTAAAATTTCTCTGAATAATAGATGAGGCAATATGTGTACCTGAACATACTAAGGCAAGACAGTCTAACCTTTTGCTTAAAATTGTTTCGTAGAAATTATTCAGGTCAATGCTTCATAATACGATAGCTACAAAAGAAACCTTCCGGATAAAGTGAATTTATAAAACCTGAATTTGACTGTTTTTAGATTGGTAGCAGGTTAATCAATTTTCCCGGGTTCACACGGATGAATATTGTGTCTTGTTATGCCTTCGATGATTATAATGCCGTTAAAGATTAATCCTAAAACTTGCTTGCCTGAACCTGGTTAACCTGCGACCAATAAGTAGCAACGACTTTGAGCGATTTAATAATCCTGAATATTTCCGAGCAACTGATTATCTCTGGTGAATTATTTCACAAACATTTAACTGAATTTCAGATGACTTAAGAGGATTAATTAAAAAAGTAAACCATTTCACATAAACACCTTAGGGATTCACCTTCTTTCTTTCAAAGCAGAAGGAATTCTATAAAGTAGGAAAAGGACGTGACAAATCTTAAAAGCAGATAACAATAATCAAAAATTGATAAACAAGCATCAAAAGATTTTAAAATTTCTCATATGGGCAACTCATGTTACCTAAAGCATTTACATAACTAATGAGTTATCTTTAAATGTAAATTGAAAGGAATCAATTAAAATAGCAAAGTTCTCGATAATAAACTGAATCTCCACCGTAAGAACAATTAAACCATTTTAACTATGAAATCGATTATTTCCTTTCTAAAAAATCAGATAGATATAACTTGATATAAGACTAATCCCATGTAACAAAAATAAATCAATATAAGAAATTTGAAAAACCTAAAATGATTTGACAGTTTACTTAATTCCATAGCAAGGATATAAAAGCATAACGGAAAAGGCAGAAAAAAGTCTCAATTATTATGAATCTTCTTTAATGTTATACGATCCAATTATAAAAACCAAAAAGAGAACACATTTTGCCAAGAAAATATTTCTTGACATTTTCTGATTTAATGCCCTTCATATTCTTAACATTATTCTTAAGGAGTCTATACTCCAAGATTCAGACAAAAAGTGACAAAATGTGGCGGAAGGAGATGAAATGTAGCGTTATCAAAATCAGTAAGTTGGTAGAAGGCAGCCTATGCAGAGATTCTTTTCATCGCCAGATTTATAAATTGAGGTCAAAGTCAATTTTGTTATTATTTTGTAAGCATTAACCAACGCAAACTATGAAAAGACCTAGTCGCTTTGGTGATTGCTATTTATTGATGTTATTTACCTTATCCGCTTTGTGATCAAAAATGAATCCAACCGGTATGTGTGTGTTTGACATGTGCAAGCAGTTTCAGTTTATTTTCACTAAATTAAAGGAAAAACTTAAAAAAAAGTCTTTGATCTCAAAATCAAAACTAGCATGGCGTTTAAAAGCTTCATTTATAGAAACCGTTTATTGTCTTTAGAATTTTATTTCTGTTTTAAACTCTATATCCTATTTAGCAATCGTGCATTACCTTAATTATAACGAAAATGAATCGAGTCTATAAATAGAAGTCGCAGTTCATACTTCTCGATAATAATGAACTGTTTACTTATTTCATGTCACTTGAACTACCCACACTTTTGAGATAATTAAATGAACAATGAAATCGACAGACTGTCGACGTAGGAAAAAATTAGTAGGTATCCAAATCAAATACTAGAGCCAATATTAATGATCATCTATCAACTTACTCCGTGATATCACAAACAAATCAAGCAAATAAAATATGACAGTAGTTTATTTTGTAAAATTCCCTCTATTAATCTCCATAAAGTCTAACCGTATTTAAGATTATTCACGAGGAGCATCTTGTCTCGTCAAGAAGAGTCGACAGGGGCCATTTGTCACGTGACGTCACGATATTCAATGAGGCGACCGGAAAAAAGATATTTGAAATATTTCAGCACGCCCGGAAACCGCTTCTCCATAATTCAAGGGAGACATTCCGATCAGGGGCTGCTTATGAGGTACTCTGGTGTGGTCTGTGAATGGGGGAAAACTTCAGAAACTGGGACATATCGACACGACGATCGCTTTGACTGGGACACGATGACAATCCTCTTTTTGTCAAGTTTGCATATTTAGACACCAATCGTTTTAAATAAATTTTCTTTTTTTTTCTTTTGATGAAAAAAAAGCTTTTTAAAAATGATTTTTATTGGTAAATGAGAATGACCCAATTTTCTTGTTGGTCTGAAAATTAAATAATAAGACTTCCCAGAAGAGAAAGCCCCTTCAAGGTTTTGCAACATTTCAACTTGATTACTTGAATACAATGCGGTCGTGTGACAAAAACACTAATGTATGCCTCCTGCCACCCATAACCGTAGCGATGTCGTAAAGTTGGCAGTTTACGAGAAGACAACTCGCATAATTCTACATTGCTCCTAATTTCACGTTACTGCTCGACGTTGAATGCAGCTCTTTAGTGCACTGATCTAGGGCAAGCAATATGTAGAGTACTTTCTTCACATGACGCTTCGTTATATCAACAAATAGGAATTTATGAGTCGAATTTTACGCGTTTTACAATGGAAACCGATTGATTGCATTTCAGTCGAGTTAACTTTTGCAATTTTATGTTAGTTGTACTACCTAGATTACAATGCACACCCAGATAATTTATACCGCAAACTTTATGACAATGTTTCACTAGTTCCTGCTATTTTATATCCGCAGGGTTTCCAGTATGAATATCAGGAAACTGAAAGCGTTCCTCATCCTCTCTCTTCTCCATAGCGTCCCGTTCTCCTTCTCTTTCCCACTCTTTCAGTTTATTCGTTCAGCTCATCTGTAACATCTCTGTTAATGTTCGTGTAGACCGCCTGAATGCTTTATTGATGAACTTTGTTGTCTGGGCCCATCATGCGAATGTGGGGAGGGATATGACGGTTCGGTGCTGCTGTCTGTTCTTTGATCGCATTCAAAAACTCAGATTATTAATTGATTTTTAAATACCCAACTAGCTGTATGTTTCTGTGCGCTGACCCGAAATTGCTTTTCAATTGTAATACCATTTCTGTGAAAATTCATTCCCACACACACGTATAGGCTCTGTCGGTTGTTCCGTTTGAAACCTCCGAAATCAATCCCAGTTTCACGTTAGTTTAGTCGAAGTTTGCGTTTGCACTGCTCTTGTTTAAAATTACCTTTTGTAACTCACTCTCTCACACACACATACCCTGAATCACTCACACAACGATAGTACCCGTAATTGTATTGATCTCGAACGGGTGTTGTTTTATTCGTACCGAGGTGATTCTCTTAGGAACGCTTCCATAAATCTGTACAAAACGGTTGTGCCAACACCGTATTAAATTCTAAAATAGGTAATACGTGTATAAATAAAGTTTTTGTTGTTGGATTGACGTCGTAGTGTTATATTTGAAATTTTCTAAATAATGGAGAACAGAAATTAAATAACACAGCCTCGGGATGGTGTTATAGAATGTGACTAAGGAGAAATATTGACGGTGTATTTTAAAAATGCGAATACAGATTTATCGTTATTCACTGTATTTTACCTCTGGAATCCTTTCAGTATGCTTTTAGGAACATCGACGTTATTTTAACAAGCTTTTTCAAATTGTTTTCTAAAAAAACCTCTAGAATATTCTCTTAACTCTCAAAGTATTCTCAGTAAATTACAGCTTTGAAAATGCATCAAAAGTTAAATTGAAGGTAATATCAAAACTACTAAAAATACATTTTCTTAAAAGGAAGAATCATGGAACAAGACAAAATAATCAATTAAAACTTAGTCATCTTTAATTAGATACTTAGGAAATTTTCATTGTGAGAGCAGATCATAACCATATAAATATTTACAGAATGTAAAAACTTAACCTTCAATATTTGCAAATGGTGAGATGATTTGATCACTACAAAGGTTTACACTTCCAATTTACAATCTATATTTCGATTTTTCTTATTTAATTGGTCGTAATAGCATTACGTAAATAAAAAATACATTATGCAACAAATCTACATAAAGTTTTACTGTTTCGGTATTGGCTATGTCTTATTTCGGTTTTTTTTAATATACCCGTTTCAATACAACTATATTACTTTAACAAGTTTTTTTTATATGGTTTCTGAAGAAAGAAGGGAAAGAAAGGAATTCTAAAGATATTCTAATAATAAATTCCGTCTCGAAATTTATATCGACGGATAAATGGAAGTTATATCCGTATTATAAAACCGTTTAAAAGAAAACTTTATAGAAAAAGAAGTAAAGTAGTTAATCGTGGATAGCAGATTTTCTTTGGAACAAATAGTTTTCAAATCACTAGCAACTAGAACAATCATAAAGGTTATGATTTATTCATTATATTCAACGAATGTCTGTTATGTAGATGTAAGAACCTTACAACTTATAAAAATATTTAACGTAGTTTGTTAAATTTTACTGACATTTTTGACCAGTTGGTAAAGACTTGTATACTGTAAAAAAGTCAAAAATATAATTTTAACCTTGTTAGCAAGTTAACTTTTGTATTTTCTGTTGGCTGTGCTGGCGATTTTCTTATAAACTTTGTCCAAACATTTTTACCTAGTTTCAATGGTAATATATCTTTTGCATTGTTTTCTTATTAATAAGCATTTTCATGAGTGAACCCATGCTCCATCGAAAATTTCTTTTGCTTTATTGTAGACGACAAAATAATTATTAAAAAGTCGTTATAGCAACTATGTCCCCTTCTCTAGTTAATCTATGTATCTCTCTAGGGATAGTGTAACTATTATCTAATTAATGCTAAATTATATTGATTTAGTATCTTCTTTTGTATTAATCTTTTAACATTTTATTTTCTATTTCCTTATTTTTTGAAAGATTGTTTCTTTACAAGAAAAACGAGTTAGCTGATGTTAATTGATGTTAATGACAGACCAATCTACTACCCTAGATTTGGACAGAAATGTTATATGCACAACTAGTAAAAAGCCAACAAAAATAGTAAAAAAAATTCAACTTATTTATTCATTTGCAATCAGAGAAATATGAAGTTTGGGAGACATGAAGGATGCGTGGAAAACTGATTTTTCCATAGAATTTAGTTAATTTGCCTTGTTCATTAACGATGTGGGAGATTATCTAATTTTGCATTTAAATAAAGTTTAGGCAAAAGTAAATATAAAATTTAACCTAAAACAGACAAGGTGCATTGTAATGGGGAGGTATGCAAGTATTTACTACCTTATCTGATAGTAAAAAAATGTGTTTTCATGTTAACCAGATTCTTCAGTTGCATAAGTTTCTTGTATTTCAAAATGTTACAGTTACTGCTTGCTACTTCATTACCACATAATTGTAACTACCTTAAATATAGAGCTGCTTTTTATTTATGAAGTCAGTTAATGAACATATAATTATGTGATACTGTAATTGGCTTGAGTTTTCATATTGTTGATGCCTGAAAACACGCAAATAATGTTTTTTAGGATATAATGCCTTAATTTATGACGATATGAAGGTGTGAAAAAGTATTTTTAGGTAATTAAGTTAATAAAAGTTTTTAAGGAGGTAGAGATGTCATCGACACTCAAAAGAGGTTTGATTTTGTAATGAAAACATAAGTGTAATATACCATTTGATTGGGAGTTTTTGTTATCTATAAGATTATCTAACTAATTTTTGTGTTAATTCAAATTTCTAAACTATAATTTGGTTATATTAAATTGATTTGTCAAACTTTGTTTTGTTTTATGCAAAAATTGCATCACATTAATTTGTTTCGTCAAAATTATATATAAACACGGCCATTTTTCTAACAAACTCTCTTCTATTTAATCTTTCAAGAAGTGCACAACCTTTTGGAGAGTATAATGTAATTTAAAGTTATGTCTTAAGTTAAAAACTGTAAACAAAACGATGTCAAATTCGTTATTTTTGTGAAACGTTCAGTAAATAAATTGTCAATGGGATATATTGATTGTCAATCAAACAGAAGACACAAATTACATATCTATACCATATTTTGGCAAAATATCAGAAAAAATTGCACATATACTAAGAAAAACCAACAATTATAAAATAACATTTAAAACCAACACTAACACTTTTTCATTTTTATTTAATGCTAAAGACAGAACACATGATATCATGAAATCGGGCATTTACCGTTTAAATTCTTTTTTTTGTAGTTCGGTATATATTGGACAAACACTTCGAAATTTTGACATAAGATATAAAGAACACGTACGTCATTACAAAAATAAACATCCTGAAAAATCGAATTACGCCAAACACCTTTTAGAACAAAATCACACGATGACTCCTCAAAATAATATTAAATTCCTACATTTTTGTAATAACAAACGCGAATTAGACATTTTAGAAGCCTTTGAGATATACAAACACAAACTCAGGGTACCTTTAATGAATGAACAACTTGAGCTCAGTAATTCTCTGTTACTGGAAGTATTAGATATTTAATTCTGATTATTATTATTTTATCTAGTTACCTATTTTGTAACTACCTTAACGACGTGTTTGTTTATAATTATATTACCTTTGATAATGACAGCATAGCTGTCGAAACAATATTGTCAGGTTGTATTTTAATAAAACTGTGAAACTTTTAATAATCTTTATTTATTTCATGATTATGGAGTTCCACAAAATAAGGCTGGAAACAATAAACTCTATGTTATAATTATATGTAGTATAAAACACTGTTTTTAATCAAATTTATTTTGGGTAAAGATAATAGGAGGTTTGGCAAGTTGCGCACGAAATGTAATTTTTCTTATGGGCGCCACCTAGATTTGGTTAAGAAAGTAAGATAAACAAATTCAAGATTAATCAAGCGACTTAATTTGCTTCTATCGCTTTTATCTTTTTTCGACATTCTATTAACGATTTTGACTAGCACGTATTGTAAAGATTCACAATGTTATTAAATACATGTAGGTCCTTGTATCTCGTTAATGCAGAAAATTTTGTAATAATATTTACTAGTAATATTGTTGGTATTTCCTCTGAACTGCTGATATTGTACGAGAATTGCTATCACCATATCCGAATCTTTATTAAAACATTCAATATGTTGTTATTCAACATTTTCGAACTCTACTCAAATTTGTAAGAACGATATGATACCCGAATCTAATTCATTTTAAAAGAATACAAAAATACAATTACCAAGAAAAATTGTTTAAACTAGAGTATTATGTATTTTATAAGTGCTAGTGCGTTATTTGTAAAACAAAGAAGAAAGTGCCTCTTTTCTTTACTTCGCGTAGACGTATTGTACGCGAATTAGAAAAACACATTTTCCTCAGGTGTTAAATTTTTTCTGCAACTGTGAAAAAAGGACCAAAAGCTTCTGAAAATATTAGGCTAATGTCCGTATTAAATATATCATTAAATTCTAGCAGACGTGAAGGAATGAATCGTTGTCTAAACGATTATTTGTTATCTAATCAAAACGCTGATAATTTCCATTATAAAATTAATAATTCCTCAAATACGTAAATCTAGAGCTTTTATCCACCATAGCTAATTGGCACAAGCAGTCTTCGCCTTATATGCTAAACTTTTCGTCTAATTAATAAAAGCTCTATCTACTCACATCTATTGTAGATAACTATTACTCAAGCATGCGATTCGGCATTTAAAACAATAACATACATTAAAGCCAAAAGAGAAATTGTTACTATAAATTCTAAATTCATCTCACTATGAAATATAACTAATTAGACAATTTCGGATAAAAATCACATCAACATTCACTTTCTAACTTAACTATTAACTTTGAACTGCAGTAACATGGCGATCCCCTCTGTTAACTTTATGCTCTCTTACGGCATAGAAAAGCCAAGCAGGAAGTGTCTTAAATAGGGTCTTTAGCCAATTAGATTTTAATAAAGTAAAAATGAGTCAGCCAACAAACAAAACAAGCGACGTTCTGGACTAGTGGGATCAAGAATGATGACCGATTTAAACATTTTAAAAGGCAGTTGGAAGCACCAATACCGTTTTACAGTTTTAGCAGAATCAAGGAAGATTTTATTAAACAATACCAACATTAAATTAAAATATTCTTAAACTATTTATAAGAAAAATACCTTGTTGGTTTCACAGAGAAGAAACAGTAAAACAAATTGTTACAATATCGACTCAGATAACTAGTAGTAACGTCAGTTATCAAAATGATAAAAAGAACAGAAGCAAATGCTTGCCGTAGACAAAGTAATAACGATGTGATAATAATTGCACGAAATGTGTATTATAATCCTAGGGACATGTAATATAGAATATTACCATAATTACAAAAATATAAAAATAAAAAAACTAAGAAAAAAATTAAGATTAACCAATATAACCTCAAAAAATCTAAACACCCAGGCAAATTTAATTCAGTCGAAACCAAAATTTTGATGATGCGAAGAAGTAAATACTTTTTTTTTTGATAATTTATGTATGGATGGCACAAATAACAAAAAGGCTATCATTTGCAAAATAAACACTTTTGATTCTTCCACCAGTTTTGACGATCTGGAATTTTTATTATTTTTCTCCTTTGTTTGGAACCAAACACTAGCAAACGTTTATTTTCTGCTTTATAAAGTTTGTTTTATCTGCGTTTTAGGACCGTGCTAAAATTTTGTAGCTTTTATCGATTTCGGGCTTTCACTATTACTCTAACTGGACTTCGCTTTTAAAATTTCTATTTTTATTTGGGATAATGGGTCAATTAGTATCGGCTTTATTCGACCGCAAAGGTTGATCTAGCTTGTGTTATTGCTTTTCTTTTTTAAGATATTAAAGGTCGACTGGCTTTTCCTAAAAAAAGAAACCAAAAAAATAAAACGTAAAATGCCTAAACGTAATTTTTAACACTTCACTGCTAGTGGTATCGATTTTATTATGAGAAACCAAAGCGAATTTCCTAAAGGAAGGAGTTATTGTAGTAAAGCTGAAGCACAGGAGTTATGTTTTAATGGTGGCGTGGCATCTGCTATGAATATGTTGACATAGCGATGGAGACATCTGGTGGTTCCATGTGCGTCGTGCGTTCCTGCTTTTGTTTAGCAATGAGATGGAACGGGCTAGAAGGATAGCATGTGATCCTTTTGGTTACGGGAAGAACAGGGTGTTACACAGATATAGGGAATGTAACCATGGCATTAGACCGCAATATCAGGAACACTTGTTTGAGTATATGTCGGGCGTGTGCACTCAGAAGTGTATTTCTTCTGTTGACATTAGTAAAGTGCACGTCCAGATGGTATTTGCAGAAAGCTGAGTTGCACATTTATGCAAGCATAAAAGTAATCCCCAGATTTTATGCCGAAGCTGAAATATACCGCTCTGCGATTTCGTCATTATTGTCTTTAGGTATTACTACACAACCATCTCGCATTATTGTTTGCGAAAACAAAGGAAATGTCTAAATCTAAGCGAAGAGAAGTCGACCCCATTTGTAATTTTGCTCAAGTAATATTATTCAGATTTTCATCTCGAACTCCCCTGGGGGGGAATAAAGTTAGCACAAGTGCGTGTAACATTCACCTCTAATATTTAACGAAAAAAAAATCTGAAATCGCATTTCCAACTTAAACAGCTTCTCGCGCAAAGGAGCCGTATCGATCTAAAGTACATTTACATTTCACCCGCGAATTACAAGCTGCGAACAACGATTAACGAAGATTAGCACATGTTCTATTCGGAGTGTTCCTTAAACGGAAGTTCAAGTTGTGATAGTTGCTTGATGTACACATTAAAACTTGTAAGGGATTTTAATTAAAACTACTACTTCTGTTCGCTTACGGATCAGATGCAGTTACTGCAACTCACTTAAAGTTTTTGGTGTTACCCACCACCGCAGTAGAAGAGTTAACAGCCATGAAGCGGTTTTCCTTGAGTACTTTATCGGACATGTAGATAATTGGCCATTCTCTCGCCCCGTGATTGCTTCTTTCTTTTGGTTTTGTTCTTCTAAAATATATTGCAAATAGAAGAGGTGTAAAACTAAAGTATCTAAAACTTTCCAAATTGAGTCAAATTGGTACTTAGCCTTGCTACGTTTTTACTAGACAATAAGCGCTGAGATTTTTAAAAACTTAGAATATAAACCTTTTATACCATATTACGTATAATTTAGAGGAAAACTTGAACATGGGTGTATGGAAATTCAGGGGAATGGTTGTAGCAAATCTATTGAGGTAAAGTTGATGAGCTAGTAAAACAGTTTGGATATTGTAATCATAACATTACTTAACAAAGCCGAAATTCAGTTGAAAGAATTATTTATTTAAAGGTAGAAGACTTGTTCGGCAAATTTAATTTTATCAACGATGATGCCAAGGACTACTAAGAGTTTGAGAAGTTTATCTAGGTAATCGATATACTTACCTATTCAGCAAGCAAACTTCTTTCATTCATGGCGACATAAACAACATATCTAGGTCTCATTCAACTTCAACCATGGCACATGTCAAAATATTTATCCAAGCCGTTGCACAGCGCACTGTTTTAAATCGCGCCACCTGCAGAATAAGTAACCCAAAATACGTTTCGTCTGGGATAAGATTCATTGAGGGAATACAAACAAACTTGGTAGACATATATAATTTTATCTGAACGTGGATGTTGTTCTCTGTAGCTAAATTTCTGTATATTCTACATGCCAAACTTATTATCCGTCGCAACAAATCTGTATTAATCTTACAGTTACAATCACAAAGTAACTTCAATTTACATTAGTGCGTTAAGTCAGTAGAATTGTTCTGTGTCAAAGAAAAAATAGACTGTGTGGTATACATAACTCTGCAAACTATATTATTCACAAATAAACACACTACCACGCAGCCTCTCCGTAACATTTTAAAATGTTGCGCTAAATGTACTAGCGAGAAGCATCACCTAATCGACTAAAAAACGTTAGTCTAAAAGGATTCCCTACACGATCAATCGGAGTGACATTCTGACTGAAACAGACTACACTACTGACTACACTCTGACTACACTATCAGTCAGACTGGCGGTTGACATGAAATAATTTCAGCTACGTCGACAGTGCCATTAAGTGCAGATGACGAGTAAAAAGAAAGTTTGTGACCAAAGAGGTCAAACGAAGACGCTGAGCGAAAAAATAGTACAACAAACATGTAAAGTATAGTAATTTAAACTTGTTGCGCGAGATCTCAGAGACCAATGCTGAAAATGATTGTAAGAATTACTACTGCATAAACGAACGTCTTTTTAACACATTGCTACGCAAGATAGAGCCTCGTCTTTCTCAAACAAATATAGTCATAAGCCATTCTATATCTGTAGAGGAAGGATTGACGAATTTACGGTTCCCTTTACCCTACTACTGGGCTACTTTACCCAAGTAGCGCTCGAACAGAAATTACATGCTTCATATTCTTTTTGCATGTCACAATTAATATACCAAAGAAATGCTCAACGGCATATAATAATTACACACTCCACGGTATGTATTTGACACGTTAGAATTAATAGGTAAAAATCACATGTTTTTCACATCTTCTTCATTGCCATTCCATTCCTATGCTTTTGAGTACAGGGTGATCCAAATTGAATGAGGATGGTTTGAAATTACCGCCACGTTAAATTATTGTCACATTGGTAACATGCATACTTTTCTGCTTCTTTTATTTTACAGCGGCGTCTCAAAAATAATATAGCTTATAAACTTCGTTGATTTTAAATAATAAGCTTACTTGATAATAAAATCGTGTAGCAAACCGTAGTTCTGAAAAAAAAATTTTATAAAATAAGAAAACAAGCGAAATAAAGCAAAAATTCAATGAAAATCCGAACAACGTAGCAAAGTGTAACGATATAAACGAGAAAGTGACGAGTTGACTCTGTAATTTGACACAACACATTTCAATAGTGCTACACTAACAACGTGAAATACACTAAAACCTAAGCCGCGAAATTCAAACCGCCTACGCTCAATTTAGATCTCACTGTATGTGAATGGAAGAAAAACACCTGTTGTTAGTTGAGTGGGCTTCCCCTGTTATACAAATTTTACTTTTGTTTACCGATAATGTTATTGGCATTGTATAGATGTCGCTACGGTTATTTGTTGTAATTAATGTTAATTCCGCGTTTGTATTTCAGCCTAAACAAGCTATGCGGTATTTATAATTGACATAGACATGGGATGAAGTCTTTTCTATTTATTGGCTATGTTGAGGTACTCAGGTACATCAGGATGCACTGTGTTTGTAGAGTCAGCAGACAGATATTTGAACGCTAACTGAAACAGTTGATTCTGTTTTGCTAGGACTGTTTTTGCTTTCTTTCAAATCTATCAATCTCATTCATCAATCCATCAATCTTGACCTTACACGGTCAATCAGATTGTCAATCTATGGCCGGACTGTCAATTCGATTGATCGTGTAGGGGACCTGTAAAGCACGTATGTAGATTCAGAAGGGCTCATACCTAAGTATGAAATTTGTCTTTATTTGGTCGCCATACACTTGAACTTCGAAAATGAATTATGTCATCTGCTTTGCGTTACTTCCAACGATCATCTTTTCTAGCTTTACCGTTTAGTTGTATTAAACGATTTATTTAAATTTAAACGTCTTTTAGTAAAACACTTTGACCAAATGCTTCAAAACTATTCCTTGAGGAGTACATACCTATAGATTAAAATCTTTAATTTTTAGTTAAGCAGCTCTACAAGACCTGTGCGAGACAAAAGTTATAACGATCACAAATTTTAAGTTATTTAGTTTATTTTGTTTAAATTTTCAACCTCGTTATAAAAATTAATTATTTCGCTTTGTATACAATTTAAGTTGATATATAAAACGTAAAAGGCTTTATCTTTGGATGCGAAATGGTATTCAGTTAAAACCAAGTAAAAACCTTTTTCGTTTAAAATCTATTTCTCACCGATGAAATCTTTCTTTAAGCACGTATACTTCAAAATTCCCCAAAATATTATTAAAAAAATATAAACGGAACGTTGGACTGGAACCAATAAAATTGGATACAAACGAAACCTAATCTAGTTTATGATTTTATTTTGTGTAAATAATTTCTTACATAACTCTTAAAACTTCAAGAAAAGAATAGTTAGTTTACCTTTTTTTGGAGAAATTGCAGGATAGTCTGGCTTTGCTTGTCAAGGCGGACGCTTCTCGGGGGCCGCAGTCTGCATTTGCTGCAGTGTTTTTTATTTACAGGTGCTTCGCCAACGCAAATGCGATTATCGAACTACTTTTATTTGTCAAGACAATGTTTAGAAGTTCCTTATTGTATTGTAGGTCTAGTTAGAGACTAGTCTTTGTGAGGAAAACTTTTGTAAAGTTCTGTGACGTATTGAAGGTTTATGTACAGACCACTTCTTATGAAGATATTCTGTAAGATAATTTGCCACGAGTTTCCCTTGCTATAGGAATTAAATTTAAGGAAGGGAGTGAGAGTACTTTTGAAGATAAATTATTTAAATCATTAGAGATTGTGAATGTGCGAAAAGGTAGGCGTTTTAATATTAACAAGTTAACTACCATCATCTCCTTTAAAGGATGCTAGAAGTGCTGGTATAAAAGGATTAATGCCACATATATGTAAGTTGTTTATAATTATTTTTGTCGAATTTTCATTTATTGATAGCGAATATTTAGATTGGTTTTCATGAATATATTTTAATATAAAGATTTTAAAATTAATGATCAATGCTATAGTTTAAGACGATAAATTGTTGGTGTTCAAATCATGAAATAAATTACAAAATAAAAAAAAATTATTCAAATTAAAATTAACGTAAATTAACTATGGGGAAACTTTTCCAGAATTGTAGATTTCTCAACTTTTGCGATTAAATAATAACATCAAAAAATTTTGGTGGCGTTCTCTATCTTTTTTTAATTGTTCCTGTGTTATATTCCTAATAAATAAAATTTTGCGATTAACACCCTCATTATCAGAGCATAATTTGAATTATTAAGATCTCTGACAGGAGATATATTAACGTAGTGTCAGTGATTTAGGTGTGTATTTGGTTTTGTTAAACTTTAACCAGTTACAATTGAAGCCCAAGTATAGCGCTTTTTGTTTGATTAATTAACTGGTTACAAGGTTTGTTGAAATAAATAATTTTATATAAGTACAGATTGGAGATAAATCTTTAACAAATATTCTTAGTCAATAGACTAACTAATATGATTGATTCAATAAAAAGAACTGATTTACTTTCGATTGATGGTCGACTTAGTAAGAAAATATAACATAAAATTTTTTCTAACTTTGAAAATGTCATAAGTAGAGCAGAAGTTGAAAACTATAAGTAATTGTGCGATAACCACAGTTGCTAACGAATGCCTGACATGCAGAGTTTATCAAGTAAGGTTACACCTTTTAGTGACACACAGACCGCAAACCTTATCAGTAATTCTGTTTCAAAAATATATTACTGATGCTACATGAATCTTTGATGAAATACTTGATCAGGCACTTATATGCAATTGAGCTGTCACTCTTCCACTTGCATCACTTCTTCTAAAGCAATCGGAAAGTTTTAACTGTTAGAGTTTGCTGAACTTTCACGATTTCATCTTCATGTTATAGTGAACTGTAACTGCATTGATGATGATTCTTTGGCGAAACGGATAATTGCTATATTAATTATTTAGTTTATAGGATTGCCATTCAGTTGCACAAAACTACGATTTAATGGTTCTACCTCTTGTAAAAAACAAATTGTGTGCTAATAAAACATTCAATCGTATTTTCAAGACAGCTAGGCAGGCGGATGTTTTAAGCTCAAAAACCTGGATTTCAAATCTCATGCGATTAAATATTTCAGACTCACTTCTATCTTCCATCAATCGGGGAAGCAGCAAGGGCATTTAGAATAAAATAATTTGTTAACTAAAAATGCTGTATAACAAAAACGTTCCCAGTTCTTTCTGTAACTTTTAACGCTCGTGTACACTTTGCATGCTTTTTTAACAAAATAGGTCTCTTTCAATACCTCTTCCAAAACATTGTTTATAGTATATATAAATAATTAATGTTGATATCCGACAATTTTTTGAAAAATACGGAAGTTAACTGCAAACTACACGTATACGACAAAATTGCATCTCTTTTTTTTCCTTCCCCTATAGAGTAAAATTTTAGAAACACAATAAAAGAAAAAACTAAGATATCAAAAGCAAAATGTTCTACAGTAAGCAAAGAACGAACTTGTAAAAGTTTTCACTGCAAAATGAGCTGATGTAGTAGGTTCTAGAAAATGTTCTATATTTTTTCTCTTACTAGCAACTTCGATACAGACTATAGATAGAGAAACCGAGGTTAGTAGGTAGATCATTTTGGTCAGTGTCTGGTCTGGTCATGAATAAAAAGAACGATGTATAAATGAATCAAACGAATATTGAGGAATATGTGCTGAAGGATTATAGATTTAACTCTTTATATTTTACTCACACGTTACATCAAAGTATTCTCTTAGACAACCTAACAAAGAGTTTTCATCAATTATGTATACCGGGCCGAATAAAGATACTAATTATCTAACTGAAACTACAAAATACTACAAAAACAAAATAAAATTATGTAAGTTCGGATGCATATCACATGAACATCCATTTTCTAACCAGAAAATATCTAGCTAGAACTAGCTTTGTACAACAGTAACAACTTAATTTAAAAAAAACATTTTAATGCTGGTATGACTCCTGCATACTTTTTTTAACAAAATGGCTTCCTTCAATATTTCATATTTTCATATCTTATAAGATTAAAACTTCAAAGAAATGTCTGAACAAGCAACATTTATAAAAAACCTAAATGCATTCCAAGCCGTACTGGCATAGAACTATGATATTTACGTTATACTCAAATTTGCTACTACGACTGAGCAAGTCAACGTCTGGCTGAGACAAGTTTTTATTAACATTCTTTTTGGGAATGGAAAAATTGAAAGGTTGTCTGTTTCGAGAACTACGATTGGGAATATGAGCGCCAGCTTATTTGAAAACAGTATTAGCAATTCGTATTTAATCGTTAAATGACCCCAACATTTCAAGCAACACAGTTTCAAATGGTTGGTTTCGTCTTAAAGTAGTAAACGTTTCAAAACAATCCTTAATAGCATATAAACTACGCATTAAATAAAAACATACAATATTTTTCACATTTATCTCACATAAAAATCAAGAAAGCCAAACCACAATATATTATTCAACTACTGTTGGTCATATGAAAATATTAACGAAACATTATTTCTCAAGAATATAGATTATATAGAAAAATAAAAAATATTTCAAATTCCTTTGGAAGTAATATTGCAACACTGTTAAACTTACTAATATTAACAATTATAAAATTAGTTAATGACTGTATTGTATAATTATTAATATTTTTGAGTACTTTCAGCCAATTAAAAACTTGTTGGTTTTTTTAGTATATACCTATATTTCGATTATTTTTACAATCTTCGTCAGGGTATAACTATTAAAGTACACATATGTGTTATATATCCTGTTTTACCTTTCTAGTTCCTTTAACAAGATTTTAATTGGCTGAAAGTACCCAAAAATATAAATAATTAGTAATATTAAATTGTTATCGTTTCAAAACTAAATAAAAATTAAACAAATTACACTTGGAGTATTACTAAGGTTAATCTAGGTGACAAAAAAATTACCTGACCTTTTCACATATTAACATTCAATTTACTTTAACTTCAACTATATAATTATTGCAAAATAATCCCCTTAATTTTCGCCGCGCAACAGGTTCAAGCAACTTAAAGATTATCACATACGTTTTTATTATTCACCAATACTAATAACAAATTACTACATAAATAATTACTACCTAAAGCAATTTGTTGCATAGCTAATTTGTTGCTAACCTTGAAGTTTGGTGGAACTTTTGGAATATTAGAGCTCAGAAACTACAAACTGTAAAACTTCATACAAGCTTAAGCTTGAAGCATTTAAGGCATATATATTTCATAACTGAACTCCGCAACGTTGAATTCGTGAAATACAAACTCTACAAAATTTAAAACCACCAAACAATTGAAATTGGTGAACTAAAACATTTTTAATTTTAATTTTAAGAAAATTGAATTCAAATCTGATCAACCTTCTGGTTCTTGTAGTTCTTAAGCTATTGAAGCATCTAACTCTTAATTTTAATTGCTCTAATTGTAGATTAATGTTAATTATTTGTAACTTAAATTTTAATTTATTTGATTTCTTTCCTTTCTTTGTATTCTTAAGATGCATCTGTTACTTCTCGACATACTTTTCAAATAATACTTCAGCCATTCACATTCATAATACAAACGTTTACATTGCCTGCGTCTAAAACAGCCCCAGTTATTCAAAGAGGTAATCTTACAAACAAACCAGACTGGAAAGATTGTTGTAATTTTAAGTAGTTTCTCAACTACAGTATAGTTTACTAGCAAGGAAGATGGTTATTAAAACTTTATCTTAACTAGTTAAGATTTTCAAAGACGAACAAGATATTATAGCTACTATTCAGTTCATAAGCCAAGCATGTTTTATAATTCAAGAATGTAGGAAGGTACTTTACTTAAATATACCTTGTTAAATAAAAAATATATTCTATACTAGCTGCATAAGGTACTGAATCTAAATTTTGTGATTTCCGTCTTATCAATTTTGTTAAGCTTGTGCTTATTTGGAAAAAATAAAGAAGACTTAGGATAAGAATATATAAAAAGATCAGTGTCAAAAGATTCAGTGCTGTTTGAACAATCCTTTCCTTGCAGATAATCCAAATGATGTGTAATCGTGATCTGATACAAATTAGATTTACAAATTTCAGAATTTGTTTCAAGCTAAGTGCAATTTACGTTATTACAAAACTTTTAGGTAAGTATTAAATTTTGAAATGACGGTAATTTTTTAATACACTTGAAACCAGAAAGTTGTAAGAAAGAAACTTTAATAAGAATTTTTCCCCCATTTGGATAATTTGAAGATTGTAACCACACAAATTTTTTATTTGAAATCTCTGCTTTCACATTAACCTTCTTACTTGAAGTTTCCCTCCAGATTTCTCGATAAATCTGCGTCATCCATATACCTATATATCTCCAACCATACTAGGTTAGACATAAAATATTAACAACGGAAAGCCAAAAGTTTACACAGCGACACAAAAGGGGTCTTCCTGAAATATCAGATCAAGAACAACATACCCTGAAGGCATTTACAAACTAACAAGCAGTTATTCATGAACACGTTGTTATAACTTTGAACAAAAGGAAAACAATAGGTTTAAAAGGAGCCGATGCATAGGAGTACACACCTCTCTTCAGAACAAATCTTAACCAAATATTCAATAATAACATTGTGTTCTACGTAGACATTTTCATTGTAGTTTGTAGCATTAAACGAATAATCAGCAATTTGTTTCCAAACAAGCCGGTGCTGTAACACATGCATGTGCATCAGCAGAATATTCCCAGCTAACATTTCCAATTAACTGAACTACGAGCACGAGATGATTAATGAGTACGGTATGATAATCGTCAAAAATGGACGAAATTATCAAAAGTTTTAAAGCAATATGGAGTGATCATTAAAAAGAAATTAATTGATACGTTGCTACTAATTGATTTCACGGTATAAAAGCTGTTATTCTAACCACGTAATTCTGATGTACAACAAAAATAGTTTTCAATAAAAATGACGGATATAAAGGTAATATATTTAGGCTACTATAATGTATATTTACATTATAAATGTATATATAATAAATGTAAACTCGGACTTTCTTTAAAAGCTCTAGTTGAATGCAAGCCTAGCATGAAGGTGACACAAACAAAACTTCCATCATGGTTAACACGCTTGGAATGCTTCTAAGAATAGATCGCGGTCGCTTTGCTAAGTTGCCGTAACTTGTAAGTACCTGCCGTAAGTTACCGACTCTGCAATCTTCATTATATCGACTACGCAACAACCCCAACATGTGCTTCTTATTCAGCAACCTTTGCACGCTCTTTTAGCAATCTCGTATACATGACAGAATTAATGCTTTGTCAACATTATATTTTTTGTATGACCTGACTACCTGCGAACATAGCTTTAACCTCAATTCTCAAAGATCATCGGGCAGTTTCGGATGAAAGTTTAAAAAATGCCTCAAGTATGTTTAGTTTTGGGCTTTTGCTCCTGGAGTTTATGCCACACAAGTAGGTATAGGGGCACTTGATCCCATCCCCTCTATTTTTCTACCTGTGATGACGTCATGACACCTGACTGGCAAGTGATGATTAGAAAGGTGTGTGAGGTGAGAATTATTAGAGGTTACATGATTAAAGGTGATGATTAGCAAAGGTGATAATTAAAGGATTGGAAAGAAGCAAGGAAGAAGAAGGGGTGAGGTAACCTATGATATGATTAATTTGATATGATTCGCGGATACCTGTGACCTGATTAGAAAGGGTGATCTAATTAAAGATAAAGGTTTGATATGATTAGCGGTTACCTATGATATGATAATTAGAAGGGGTGAGGTAATTAAATTGATATGGTTTACGGGTACCTGTGACATGATGAAATTGATATGATCTGCGGATACCTGCGACCTGATTAGCGATTAAAGGATTTGATATGATTAGAAGGGATAAGGTAATATGTGATCTAATTAAAGAATTGGATATGATTATAAGGGGTGAGGTAACATGTGATCTGAATAAAGGTAAGGCTTTGATAGAGTGATCTGCTTAAAGGTGTGGATTTGAAAGGGTGATCTGAATAAAGGTAGGGATTTGATAGGGTGATCTGTTTAAAGGTAAGGATTTGATAGGGTGATTTTCTTAAAAGGTATTGATTTGAAATGATTAGGTGAGAATTAGCGATCACCTGTAAAATGATTAGCGGTTACATGATTAAAGGGGATGACTAGCAAAGGTGATGATTAAAGGATTTGAAATGATTAGAAGGGGTGAGGTAACCTATGATATGATTAATTTGATATGATTCGTGGATACCTGTGACCTGATTAGATTAGGGTGATCTAATTAAAGATAAAGATTTGATATGATTAGCGGTTACCTATGATATGATAAAAGGTGCGAGGAGATAATTGGTTAGAGGTAGCTTGTGAAATGATCACAATTAAATGTATCCGTGATTTCTATTAAATAAATCTGCTTAAAAAGTATTGATTTGAAATGACTAGGTGAGAATTAGCGGTCACCTGTGAAATGATTAGCGGTTACATGATTAAAGGTGATGATTAGCAAAGGTGATGATTAAAGGATTTGAAATGATTAGAAAGGGTGAGGTAAACTGTGATATGATTAATTTGATATGATTCGCGGATACCTGTGACCTGATTAGAAAGGGTGATCTAATTAAAGATAAGGATTTGATTAGCGGTTGCCTATGATATGATAAAAGGTGTGAGGAGAGAATTAGTTAGAGGTAGCTTGTGATATGATTAAAGGTTATGATTAGAAAGGTGTGAGGTTGCCTGAGTAATTATAATTAGAAAATATTATATAGCATCATTATGCCTAAAATTAAATTAAATGTACCCACGATTTCTATTAAATACAATAAGATTATATTGCTGTAGAAATGACTAATTTGATTGCATTATTAGCTAATATTTAAACACGTCGAATTATTATCTATATCAATTTCCTATTAATTAATATAATCAGTAATTTGTTCACAACAAGCGTGAGAATATTTAACACATTCTAATCATTTGTCTACAGATTTTTTGATTTTGTTTTGGTGAGAACCAGCAGTAGCTCAACTATAGTTTGATTAAAAGGGGAAAAATTAGATTAGATTTGATTAGGTGATCTAATTACGTAAATTATTTAACTTATTAATTATACAACAAGTAAAGACAGATTATTCTGTTATATTGAATTTAGATAAAATTGAAATAAATTATTTGGATTTTATCATCCAACATTGCTAACGATATTAGCGATATGAAAACGTGTGTGTGTTTAATAATTGATATAAAACGCTTTTTAAATTAATAATTTCCCATTTTGCTTCGAGTAGACCGATTTGCTATATGCTCTGTGGAAAGTGTTACTCATTGTGGGTTTATCGTTTAAAAGCAGGTATGTGTATTTTTGAAATGTTTATATTGCTAGAATTAATTTGATTGATTAATTGTTGTAAATTGTTTATTATTGCATGTTGTATTATTATCGAATTTATTGTGTTTTATATATAACTACAGTTTCCATGCTGTGTTCAACAGGTGTATATTTAATTAAATCAGGTATGTTTTATTTTTCAGTTGCTTAAGTTTTAAAACTACCTCGTTTACGATTTGTAAATGTTTTACGATTGTTTATGAAAACTTATTTTTGAAATTTGTTATAGACTGACTGCAGCTTCCACAGCGTGAAATTCACATAGTTTTTTATTTCATCAGGTAAGTTATTTATGTTTTAACGATGTTTCTACTAATGCTCCTCTTCTACACCTAGTGTTCTTACCGTAAACCCATACGGATCATGAGACTATGATCTCCATATATACCTAGCCGAATACTGTGGACCAGGTCTAAAATTCTGTGTGTGAGACTGCACACCCAGTGTTCATTCCTGTTTCCTTTCTATACCTAGTGTTTTACCTTAAGCCCTACGGATCATGAGACTATGATCTCATATATAGCTAGCCAAACACTGAGGACCAGGTCTAAAATTCGGTGTGTGAGACCGCACACACTGTGTTTATCCTTACGATCGTTGTAAATTAAGACTAAATCCTATGGCATGTGAGTCTTCGTGCCGGTAACGATCTTTCCTATTACGTTAATAAATACATCCCAGAAATATAACCTAACTATAAATAAAATTTTACGTATACAGTACACCTATTATTTTTGAAATTTGTTTCAGATTGACTACAGTTTCCATCTTCACATCTAAAATTTCTCTCTACGAAGTTATCGACGATAGTGTTTCTACTATTAGAAAATTCGGCACCGAGAAACGTAGACTGGTTTTTAAGGTGAACGAGCCGCCAGAGGGTCAAGACCAACTCCTCTTTTTCAAAGCGGCTATTAATCAGATCATATCATTCCTACTGTTAAACGCTCGAGTTTCAGATAAGATAGGTGCGTCGTTCGAACTAGATAGTTTCAAAGAAAAACCTCCAGGCTATATCAGCTTACGAAGAGCCGACCAGTTGACATTTAGCAATGTCTGGAACATCTTTGAAAGTATTCTTCAGAGCGATCCAAAAGCCTTAAGTTCAGATACCTTTAAACTTGTCGCTACGATCGTAACACCACCTGCAGGGCAAGAACCAACCGTAATGGTATTTACAGCACCTTCACCGAAGAGTGCAGCAAGCGTAGAGAGATTGTCAGTATTAAAAATACAGACAATCTGTGTCTACCCAGAGCTATAGCTGTGGAGAAAGCTTACGCCGATAATAGCACCGAATGTAAAACGCTTAGAAATAACCAGAGTGCGCAAAAGATAAAGGCTGAGGAATTGATGCGAGAAGCCGCTGCAACCGCCATTCCAGGGAGCAGGGGTCAATGAGTTAAGACTCTTTCATCGGTACCTTACCGAGTATAAGATCACTGTGTACAGCTACGGTACAAAGGGCCGCGATGTGATCTTCGAAGGAGCTGCTGATACAGAGAAGATCAATCTCCTGTATCACGAAGGGAATTACAATCTAATCACCTCTCTGACCTCAGCCTTTGCCTGCAGCTACTTTTGCGAGCATTGTCACGTCCCTTATAACGCTAAGAATGACCACAGATGTGAGAAGTCCTGTGTAGGCTGTGGTAGTTCTCCGCCGTGTGTAAGACAAGCCCTACTGATCAAGTGTCAGGACTGTAGAAAAGATTTCCGAAGCCAACAATGTTTTGACAAACACAAACAATCAATATGTCAGAGCGTTAAAAAATGTGAAGACTGTTTTAGGATCATAAACCTCAAAACCAGAAAGCAGGCCCATGTATGCGGAGAAATCTATTGTAAGATGTGCAAGAGCCATATGCCGGAGAATCATTTTTGCTACATACAACCATTGGGTAAAATGGTGAAGAAACAAGACGTTCTGTTCGTGTTCTTCGATTTAGAGACTAGACAGGAGAAGGAAATTACAGCGGGAGTAAAGTTACACGAAGCAAATTTATGCATTTTCCAGCAGGTTTGCCCTGAGTGCTATGATTCTCCAGGCATGCAGATATGTAAAATATGTGGCATGCGAGAACAGATCCTAAAAAGAAATGCATTGAAGGTTTCATGGCACATCTGCTAGAGGTAAGGAAAAAGTTATAGTAAGGAAGAAGAAAAAAGTTATAGCAATAGCACACAACGGTCAGACGTTTGACACTTAGTTTATACTGAATTACACCATAACACAAACGTCTCTAAAACCCGAATTAATTATGCGAGGTACCAAGATTCTCCTACTTGAACTAGATAATTTAAAATTCATAGACTCTTTAAACTCTTTCCCTATGGCTCTAGCAGATCTACTAAAAGCATTCGATCTACCGGCTCCCAAGGGATACTTCCCGCATCTGTTCAACACCACGGAAAACGCTAACTATATTGGTCCTCTTCCGGACGTCAAATTCTACAACCCGGATACCATGAAACCAAAAGCTCGTGAAGAGTTCCTAAAGTGGTACGAGGCAAATAGGGACACAGAGTTCGATATGCAACGTGACCTAGTCGAGTATTGCAGAATCGACGTTGATATTTTAAAGAGAGCCTGCATCCACTTTAGGAATCTCTTGATTAAAGAATGCGATGTTGACCCGTTCATGGAAGCCATCACCATCGCCTCTGCCTGCAACCTCATGTACCGAAGGAAATTCCTTAAAGAAAGTACCATAGGGATCATTCCGAGGGGTGGTTACCGGCGAGCAGACAGCCACTCCGGAATAGCTCTCCAATGGCTGCTATGGGAAGAACAACAACGTGGTGTACAGATTCAGCACGCAGGCAGGCAGAGAGAAGTTATCGTGGGCGGTCAATTGGTAGACGGGTTGTATGAAAGGCAAATATTTCAATTCCACGGTTGCTTTTATCACGGCTGTCCTACATGTTACATCACCCGGCGTAATGAACCTCTGCATAACGATCCGTCAGATACCATGGATATGCGTTATGAGAAAACACAGTCTTCGACTGAGAAATTAAAGTATATGGGTTATAATGTTATTGAACAGTGGGAGTGTGATTTCAAGAAGAAGTTAACACCTGAGATGAAAGAGTTAGAAACACATCCAATGCTCTTAAACACCCCGCTAAATCCGCGCGATGCTTTTTACGGTGGGCGTACAGCAGCAAAGCTTAAACATATTGTGAAAAACGGGGAAAAGATCAGGTATGTAGATGTATGCTCCCTTTATCCGTGGGTATGTAAGTACGGAAAGTTCCCCATTGGACACCCTAAAGTCTACGTCGGCAGGGAAGAGCGTCAGCAGTTTATTCAGGATAAAGGGGGTATAGAAAACGTTAATGGTGTAGTGAAATGCACCGTTTTACCTCCTCAAAATCTATACCATCCGGTCTTACCCGTAAAGTTACACAAAAAGTTCCCCAGTAGCACAAGATATTGACCCAATATTGGTGCTATATGGGTAAAATATTATATTCAGGCCTAATATTTGGAAGATTCAACCAAGATTGGTACTACATCGCTTAAAGACTGGCACCCAACATATGTAGCCAATATTGCTCCTACAAAGGTCCAATATATAAATAATAAATTTAAAAAATATGTTTTCCTCTATATTGGTCCTATATTGGGCTTATATTTCAGCCCACGATATGATTAATCCATTGGTAGATATTTAATATTATATATCTAATTAATATTGATGTTATATTGGTTCAAGATTGGCGCTCAATATAGATAACCAATATTTCTTCCACATAAGTCCCATATACAAATTATTCATACTGTATTATTATGTACTGGTCTTATATTGGACATATAGTGCAGTTAATATCTCACCTTTATAGTTCCGACACTGAATAAGCAGCCTTTAAACAAGGTTACTTGATTATTCAAGGAATCAAAATAGCTATACATAGGCGGGTGCTTTATATGCGTGAAAAGGTTTTACAAATGTGTACCACGTCGAGAAAAATAAAAGATGATTACAAGTTACCATAACTCACACGGTTTTATTAAATACTGAATACTAATAATACCTCAATACGTAATTATTGTATACTTCGGTCTAAATTCATAATGATCGCATTTCAAATTTCGCGCCCAATAACGCAGAAGCAGCTGTTTTCAACCATCTGTTTTAGTGTTGCAATATCTTCTACTGATCATTTCTGGCTGAAAAATTTATATGTACTGTTTGTAAGTGCGTCAGTTATTTATATTCATTATATAATGTAAGTAGTCACTATAATAACCATATATTTTAATTGTTATAACCGCCAAGCTTAATTAGCGTTTTATTTAAACATGAATAAAATTGTATAAGCAATATGTCTGTGATTCATTTTCAGAACGTGTAAATACGATAATAGTAGTTACATAATTATGTAATTTCAAATTTATTAAAAATAGCATTTTCTCGCCTTTAATACATTTTTACAGATTTTTATTGAAGTGAATGAAATATCAAACTTAAGCTACAATTTTTAACAAATACTCCTAGTACATATTGTTGGCCCAATATGTTGCCAATATATGTTGGATATATTTAATTTTATTAGTTATCTGTTTTACGTTGATACAATTTGTTTAACGTTTTAACTAGAAATCCCATAGATAAAAGTCCAATTAACAAAATTTAATGCGTTTGTGTTTTTATTTGCTGTTTTCGCAATGACGCAAACGAATTATTGTGTTAAGTACAGACATCTAAAACGAGTTCTATACGGAAGATATATCGGTAGTTTTAAGTGTAAATGGACAAAATAAAAAAGTTGAATTACATTTAGCGGATAATAGTACTTCATATTACGATGACCCTCTCTCCCTCCGACTTCATCTACAGTTGAACATTAATTTCACAATATAGACTGTCGGTTTATTATTATTATTATTATCGTCGTCGGTTATTAATATGATTGAGTTAAACGAACAGAAGATATACAACGTGATTTGTGACAAATAGTACCTGTTGAGGGAGACAATAATCGTAACAAAATGTGGATATCAAGCATTATCACATCAACATATTGTATACTACACCAATATTACATTTGAACGGTGGGTGAATATCCTGTGAATGCATTTCGCCAATATTGTAAAAGGATATTGAACCATTAAATGTTTCAACATTGGACCAATATTGGAGACCATGTTGGAGACATATTCTATGCACATATTGTGCCAATACTATAAATGTATATTGAACCAATATAATGTTCCAATGTATGGCCAATATCAAACTGCAATACTGGAGATATATTGCTTCCGCATATTGTGCCAATCTCGTCAGTGTCTGTCATTTACAGTGTTTGGCCAATATGTGTGTGCTACTGGGGTTGCTATTTTCACTATGTCGCTCCTGTACTGAAGGTCTCAATCAAGCTGAATGTCAACATTCCGAAGTCGAACGAGCCATCAGCGGGACATGGGTCATGGATGAGATAGTTACAGCTGTACGAAAGGGTTACAGCATACAAGATGTACAGGAGATTTGGGCATACGATGTAACCCAGACAGACAGGAAAACAGAAAATCAAAAATGCAAAGTAGTGTAGAAAATACCACAAAAAAGTTAAAACGAAGAGAAATAATTTAATATAAGGACAATTCTTTAAATGTTTTAGTTAATACATAGTAATTATTTGGCAGAATTAAAAACACCGATATAAAGAATATTCAATATTAAAGCGTCACAGACTTACACAGGGTTTCAAATTTTCATAGCTTTAAAATGTTAAAATATAAATAGGTCGCCTTAGTTACACAATTCCAAGATTCCAAACTGTTAAAGAACAGGTTTTGGAGAAACAAACCAATATCGAAATCTTCTGATTGCAATTAAGAGTTTTTCAGTGTCATCATTTCACGACGCTTCAAAGTACTGCAGTTTATGAGTATTAAAATTGCAATGTTTCAATGATCAGAATTTCTCAATATAAAAATCCAAAATCTGGGTGAACCAAATAGTGAGGGTTTGGATTTTGAAGCTCTCACAATGCGTAGCTTTCAAACTTTCAGCTTTATGATATCAATATTTTAAAGTTTCAAAGGATTAGAATACTAAGAATTTCAAATTGTAAGATTCGCAGTTTGCATTGCTTGGATAGATATTCGCAAAGAATTTACGTATGATTAAA
Source organism: Agrypnus murinus (assembly GCA_929113105.1). NCBI lineage: Eukaryota > Metazoa > Arthropoda > Insecta > Coleoptera > Elateridae > Agrypnus > Agrypnus murinus. Next base: position 169,974,785 of record OV816026.1, on the reverse strand, counting down.
TTAGAATTTTTAAAATATTTTAATATGGTAGGTATGAAAAAATGTTTCAAAGTATCAAACCTTGGAGCATCGAAATATAATTAGATTTTTGAAGAGTTTAACTTCAGAGTTATTTCCAATAATTGCTCATAAACTTTTACAGAAATTTGCAGTTGCACAATCCTTACATTTTTGAGTTTTAAACAGTGATCTACATTTCAGCTGCTATATTTCAAAGTTTCGATTTTTCAGGAAGTCAAGTTTTTTATTTCAGATTTTGAAAAGTTAGTTTTACATAATTTAAAATCTGAACTAAAATCATACTATGGCTTCAGTTATCAAAATCTTAGAAATTGGTACCATCTGCAGACATTGTACTGTAGGTAGGATTGCCGATACTTAGTACTATTTGAAGGCAAAAGCTTTTAAAACCCTTGATATCCAAACATTTAGACTTTGGAAAGTTTATTATTAGAATAATTTCAGGATGACATGAATGGCAGGATCAATTCAGAACAACTGAGGGTTCTAGTTACCACGTAGTTATATGATTCTGTGCACCGTTGGAAGCAGCTTGGAAGCTAAAAGCAGCCTTTGAAGCTATCCGAAAAATATTTTAGAACAATTCTAATTTTGTTAATGGTGTAACAACTCTTCCGGTATAATTACAGCCTTGGTAGTGTAATGTCTAGCGTGCTGGACTTTCACCCAAGCGGCCATAGATCGACTCCCGGTGCCGGCAGATCTGGTTATGGTTTTCTGCAGTTTTACTTGCTGTGACACAAATGTGGGATTTGCGCTATTCCATTAGTAAGTCGTTACGTAAGTAAGTTACATAGGGCCTACGTAATAATAATAATCGTCCCCTCCCTCCCGCACAAGCTTATAGCTTCTGGGGCCTGGTTTCCAGGTTATGGGTTGTAGCAATTACTATTATTATTATTATTATTATTATGTTTTACTTTTATCCATAAAGGAGTTTTATCATATTCTAGTTATTTCAAAACAATAACTCGGGTTCATAACCTATTCCTTTATCTATTAACAAAAGTTAGGGTAGAAAGATTAAATATCTCACTTTCAATTCCAACATTATGAAAATTGTACGTTGTACGTGTTTTTATTGTTAAAAAACATCCCTTGTTAACATGATCAAAATGCGAAATTTAGTTTTTTATAACTACAGGCTAAATCTACAAATACTTTTTTTCTAGCCGGATTAAAATATTACATTTTTAAAAGATAAAGTTGACGCGTTTTTGTAACAAGAAAAAAAATCCGTTGCTAAGGCTACTAGCATTTTTAATAGTAGACTGAAAAATATTTTTAATTCTGTTAATATTTTAGCATTGTATTTAATCCTAAAAGGAAAAATAGCAGTGCTATATGAATTAAAAGTATCTTGGTTTGACTCGCAATTTTTGCAGTTGCTTGGTTACGCTACTCTCCGCCTCGCAAATGCAAATATAATCGTTCGTCAAACAATGTGTCATTTTTAATCCTAATAACACAATATACTATTATCACTGTAAACTGTTTTTATTTTATCCTATATCGTTACCATGCCAATAATACGTTCGCAACGAGTTTTGTTAAGATACATTTAACAACACTAGTAATGTAAAAAATTTCTTAACAACACTGCTTTTTTATTGATCGAAATTAGGTAGAATGTACAGTATACATGAAAATCAATAAAATAGGTAAGTTATGGAACACACTATTTCTACCTACATTAGGTATAACAAATCAATTACTGTGTATTTTCTTTAACTTCTAAAGACTTGTCACCCATTGTCAGGTTAATTGTACAATTTTGCAAGTTCTCAAATCTAATTCCAAATGAAGAAGCAGTGCCCATGGAAGATTGTCCAAAATTGATGTTTTTGAAGGAAAGATCGGCGGTATTAGTATCAGTACCATGAATCATTCTTGCTATTTTATTCTTAGATGCTAAAGAATCCTCGACGTACCTCTCTGCTATACTTGTGCTCTTCCAACCACCATGCCTCTTGAGTAAGGCTAAGTCAGCGCCAGAATCAGCTAAAAGCGTAGCCGAAGATCGGCGGAACGCATGTCCAGTGTATAAAGAAGGTTCCGGTAGTTTCAAGAAACCTGCAACTTTTTTCCCCATGTCTCCAAATGTATTGATTCCAATTCTTTGAACTGTGCATTTATCTTTTCTGCAACTAACGAAGAAGTGATAGTGGGATATATTTTTTGGTCTCTTGTCTATGTATTTTCTAATTGTTCCAAGATAATCCATTCCATCTTTATCGTCAATGATACTAAACATTCGTTTCTGACCGGTTTTCGTTTTTGGAACAGAGACAATTATTGATGATCCTGTATCAACAATATCATTAACACTAACGTTGTAAAGTTCCTCTCGCCTGCAGCCTCCAAAAATTCCAAAAATTACAGCTACTTTCAGAGCCAAATAGTCATCAGAGGCATCTTTCAAAAAAGTATTGATTTGATCTCTTGTAAATGTTCGCGACTGTTTTGGAGAGTATCCCGAACTATTAGTTTTCATAAATGATGTAACTATTTGATAGGAGGAAATATCCACATTTTCATGCGTCAGCAACATTTTTTTCAACATGGAAACTTTTGTCCACACAGAGGACGATTCAAACTTCTCCGACTATAAAAACGCTTCAATTAATCTTCATGTGAGTAATTAGCAAACGGAAACACTTACCAACTCAGCAACATAGGCCAGCATTACATCTTCACTTATTTCAACCACGCCTTTAGTTTGCTTCCAATGTTTAAATAATTCCAACTCTTTTCTGTACCTGCCCGCAGACTTGCCTGGTATTAATTTTAAGCGGGCCGCATCAGCCTTTTCTTTAATATTCGAACAACTGTCATCCATTTTCGTAATTTTTTTTTCTCAAATAAACAACAGTTGATTGTCATAGATACTACTTTAGACACCGCCGACTGTAGCATTCTCCAGTTTATAATTTATAGGATCAATAATTTATTATTAATTTATAGGAACAATTTATGAATTTTTTTGGTGTTGTAGGATAAAATAAAACGTGTTACGTTATACGTAACGTTATCAGGTTTTACATTACTTGGGAATTTTAAAGAACTCGGGGCTATCGCCCCTCGTTCTTCAAACATATTCCCGCGTAATGTAAAAACCTTAATAACGTTACTTATAACGTAAACTACTATACTGAAATGTTCTTGGATTTTTTTCTGCATTACTACCGCTAAATAGAAACACTTAAGGAATGTTATACATAAGTAACAGTTTATAAAGTTTTAACATTTTAACAGAAACATTGGATTTACTAGAACATTACATCTCGACAAAATAATTAAACAAAAACTTACCAATTTTGTATTACAGGTAATACATTAGCAACAAATTCCAAGAACTTGATATATAATAAAACTTCGAAATCGTGTCAGGAACTTTAAGAGTTCGGTAAGTTTGTAAAATTTTAAATATATTAGAAAGCTATCTCTCTAGAATATTTATAAAATTTGGAAATACCTAAAATTCTTCTCCGTACATCGAATATTCATAAAATACATTTACTTGAACTTTTCATAAGAAAAAACTTCTGTAAGGTTTTTGCACTGAATTTTTTTAGGTATGTAGGTGCTTGATTTGAGCTTTTGTATTTGTATTAAGACTTTTAGAAAGAAATAAGAAACTGAATTATTAAAAAAAGAAAATATTGAAATTGACAAGTCAATATATTCTTATATTTGCTGTCTTTTTAAACAGATTTTTAAGATTCATAAAAAAATATTTATTTATTTCTTCTACGTAACGCTTACTATTTGTTGCTTAAGATGCAAGACGTCGTCAGTACGCATAATTTGCAGACAATTTGAGGCAGCGGTGTGGTATTATTTACATAAAGGGGGCTGTATTTTCCTTTACAATTAGATAAATTACCATTGTGTAACAATTGTGGTGAATAAATGTAGAGGTATTTTCGCATGAATTACATTACTCAAAAATTTATGTATGGACTAGAATTTTAAGTAAATTGTGCTTCGTTTTGTCTGTAAATTCGCATAACGATTAACCGCCTATTATATAACTTGCAATATACTGTAGCATACAGGAATTCTTATTTTTAGAACGAACATTTTACGGTTGGTGGACTGATAAGGCGACTATCGAAAAGATCTTTGGTCGCTAATATTTAAAGTTAAATATCTTGTTTACCTTCATACTAGAAACAGCAAATCCAAAGATTTCGACCTAGAAGTAGATTATAGATATACTATCTGGGTATAGGGTGCCAGCTGTTGCGCGCGGTACAAATCACTAACTCAAGGTAAATAAGGTACCCATAGATCAACAGTAAATAAACATGAAATGAATATAAAAAAGTTAACGCTGTCACTATAAGCTAATATCAATATATCGTGATGTATTGAAGCCAAGTAAGGGATTATAATACAAAGATTTTAAGGGGTGAAAACTGATATCAAAAGAAATAAACAATCCAGGGCCGGCGGTGGAAGAGTGGTGTCAGTGCATCACTCGTGTTCCAATGGTCGTGGGTTCGAAACCCACTTGGGGCGGCTGGATTTTTCTAATTGGAAAATTCCGCCACCTCAACTATGTATGTGTGTATTCGTGTTGCATGTTAGATGGGGGACAGATGACCTTAGATGTTGGTTCCCCCGTAGTGTAGGCGTGAAATAAAATAAATAAATAAATAAACAATCCTTAATAAATTTTTTCGCCTACCTGATCAGAAAGTGCTTTCTAAATGTCCTGTTTTGAGGGCAGTTAAGGCTTCTTTGCGGGCCTCTTATGTCAAACTTTTTACTGCCCTCTTATGTCAAATACATAACCTCTATACTACTACTAGATGAAAGCACGATTTATTTATGTTAAGTTGGAGATACTGTAAAAATTGAAATTGTTTTTTAAATTATCATACTTTGACCACTCCTGTTCATTATCCTAAAAAGATTTTAATAAAAAAAATGAAATAATTAGTTTTTAACATTAAAAATATAACTCATTCGTAAAACTTTTAGCAACGGAATATGACGAAAAATGTAATCTCAAACATATTTTTACTTAACCTTTAAAAATATAAAAAACATACGTCAAATTTTTCTAGGCTTCTTAGATCATAACTTTGATTTTCATGTCTTCGTCGATAAATTTGTCGTTTGTTTTTTTCTTTTCACAGTGTTATTGTATGTATAAATAGAGGTTGTGACAATTAATTAATAAAAAGAAAGTGGACGAGTGGTGTCAGTGCATCACTCGTGTTCCAATGGTCGTGGGTTCGAAACCCACTTGGGGCGGCGGGATTTTTCTAATTGGAAAATTCCGCCACCTCAACTATGTATGTGTGTATTCGTGTTGCATGTTAGATGGGGGACAGATGACCTTAGATGTTGGTTCCCCCGTAGTGTAGGCGTGAAATAAAATAAATAATAGTAATTTACATGTTAAGTGCGGTAACAGACATTTTACAAATGAGTGCCGATTTTTGCTACCCGAGTGTGCGTAGCACACGAGGGGAAAGCAGTCGGCACGAATTTGTAAATTCTGTTAACGCACGAATCATGTATTCTATTTTTTGCACGAATTTTTGAAATGTATTTTAAATTTACTACTTACGTAACTTTGAACTACTGCCAATTTCGATTAAAATGTGTTGAAATTTAACTAGAAGGCCATGACCATAATTTTTCACAACTCTGTCAATTTGCAAGTTTGGCGTCTCATTGTCTTTTATCAATTTCTTTTCATTGTTCTTATAAAAACGATGTGCGATAATGAAGGAATTTCTTTGACTCCCCCCGAGATTCGAGAAGTTGCAAATACGGTGGTGAATAATTTACTTCCTACAAAATCAAGAGATCGGTATGAAGGACAATACAAAAAATTTATAACATGATGTGAAAGTAAACAGGTAACAAAATACTCTGAAAATTGCCTGTTAGCCTATTTCCAAGAACTTGGCGAAAAAAAATCATTATGGTCTTTGTACAGCATGTTAAAATCATGCTTAAATGTTAAACACAATATAGATATATCAAAGTTCCCCAAATTGATTGCGTACATTAAGAGAAAGACTGAACATCACGATCCTAAAAAATCCAAAGTTTTACAAGAACAAGAGATAAATAAATTTCTTAATGAGGCACCAGATGGTGAATATCTATTGATGAAGGTATAACTTGTCTACTTTTTGTAAGTCAAATTTTAAATTTCTTCTGATTTAGGCAGCACTAGTGATGGGAATTTCTGGAGCACTCAGAAGAGATGAGTTGTCTAAAATGTTGATGAGCCATGTCACCTTAAAAGATGATATTATGGTGGTTGATGTTCCGGAAACTAAAACATACAAATGTCGTTCATTTGCTATTTCTAAGCCAGAATGGGTAAATATTGTTCAAAAATACATCACTGTGCGAAGCCATGTCACAACTCAAAATCAAAGAGTATTTTATACTTACCGTAATGGTAAATGCATCAACTCACCAGTTGGAATTAATACCTTTGGTAAAATACCTTATCATATTGCAAAATTTTTAAAACTAGAGGAGCCTGAAAAATATACTGGACACTGCTTCAGACGCAGCAGTGCAACTTTATTGGCCAACAAAGGGGGCGACTTATTAATGATCAAACGCCATGGAGGTTGGCGTTCTTCGGCTGTGGCGGAGGGTTATATTGAGGATTGTGTCCAAAATAAAATTAATGTGGCCCAGACTCTGACTCTGACACAGTCTGGGTTACCATCTGCCCCCACATCTACGGTAACAATGCAGTCTTCATATAGTTCATGTGTTTCTAATGCTGCTCAGTTTGCGGTTCCTGGGGTATCATTTGGAAGACTTGACAACTGCAGTGTAAATATTAACATAGTTAATAACAATAATTATTGTGAGTCAGCTAAAAAAAATTGACATAATAGGTTATGTTTGTATGTTTTCATTCAGATTTTAGATAGATTACCTTTCATCATTAGTAATAAAGTGCTTCTATAAATTTTTTGGACTTTATTCACTTTATTAATAAAACAGTAATTAGTATTATGAATAATTATACATATTATTATCATTCAACAGTACGCGAGTAGGCACATTGCATGTATAACGGTAGGTAGGCACCGATGACCAGTGGGCAGTGACTAGTAGGTAACTTTCTCTCCGTCGTAGATCAAATGCTCTTTCTTTTAAATGTCATTTGCCAATTTGAATTAAAGGTTTTTTAGTGTTTTCAAACGAATTTTGCTTGAATAATTAGGTAAAGTACTATCTCATTAACTGAACTTTACCCCAATAAAACTGGATTTGTAGTGAGAGTCCTCATTAACGCAGTGTTTTTTGTGAGTTTTTGCAAGCACGAGTGCGCAATTTCAATTTTTCCATGCATGTATGCACATACTAGATTTGATGTTTTACATGTAGTGAGTGCAAAATAGTTATTTACGATACGAGTGCGGAAAAATAAATTTTTGAACTCACTATCTAGAAAGCAGTGTTCGACGCACTGTCTAGTCAACCGGGAACACTTGTTTCCCGGTTAAGTAAACCGGGAAACACTCAGTGGTGCCAACTGCCAACCCTTGCAAAATTTAAATACCTTTTTTACTGCAAAATTTCTGCCGAAAAACAATCTGTCACATTTGTCAATTGCAGTCATGACTTGCTTTGGTTTATTTTTTTAAATAAAAGTTGTGAAATCAGATAAAAATTTTATTTGACATTTATAACAATGACTACGTTCGTTTCAAAAAGTATTGTACAATTCTCTTGCGTGAACAATGTTCCCGCGTTCACGCATATGAAGGCCCTCGCTCCCTTCGGTCGCTCGTGCTTCAAAACTGCGTTCACGCGGGAACATTGTGTTCCCGCACTCGTATCGTAAATAACTAAAACAATCCTTAATAAATTTTTTCGCCTACCTGATCAGAAAGTGCTTTCTAAATGTCCTGTTTTGAGGGCAGTTAAGACTTCTTTGCGGGCTTCTTATGTCAAACTTTTTACTGCCCTCTTATGTCAAATACATAACCTCTATATTACTACTAGATGAAAGCACGATTTATTTATGTTAAGTTGGAGATACTGTAAAAATTGAAATTGTTTTTTAAATTATCATACTTTGACTACTCCTGTGCATTATCCTAAAAAGATTTTAATCAAAAAATGAAATCATTAGTTTTTAACATTAAAAATATAACTCATTCGTAAAACTTTTAGCAACGGAATATGACGAAAAATGTAATCTCAAACATATTTTTACTTAACCTTTAAAAATATAAAAAACATACGTCAAATTTTTCTAGGCTTCTTAGATCATAACTTTGATTTTCATGTCTTCGTCGATAAATTTGTCGTTTGTTTTTTTCTTTTCACAGTGTCATTGTATGTATAAATGGAGGTTGTAACAATTAATTAATAAAAAGAAAATTGTAATTTCAATAAATTATACAATGATAGATTAATTACTCATCCTAATTAAAAGTCATATCCTGTTCCTTTTATTTACCAATAATAATAAAAACATTTACTATACGGCCGTGTTGTATGTAGTGTAATGATTATTAGGTTAATTTAGTTAATAAATTACTAAAAACGTCTGGCGTTATTTTCATTTTCATTCATTCCCTCTAACATATGCCTATTTAATTTACTAATAAGTTACGTTACTGTTTAACTTTTGGAATTCTTTTTTAAACTTTCAAACAGGTAGGCGAAAAACTTTTGTATGTCACTCGGACCGAAAAGCATTTGTAGCCCTAAGTTGTCCGCTGCCCTCGCTTGTTTTATAACTCACCCGGTTTTATCGAATACTAAAATATCTTAATACATAATTATTGTATACCTGATGGTTCTAAACTCATAATGATCGCATTTTAAAAGTTCGCGCCCAATAACGTACAAACAGTCGTGTGATTGCAGGGTACCAAACGCGGGAACAAACGCCAAGGTTTTTAGTGAAATGTTCTACCATAGTGCACCATATTTACGTCTATTGTGTTAGTTATTAATCTAACTAGAAATATTAAACCTGAAGTGAGCATCAAAAATACTACAGTACGCTAATGGGTGTTTTTAAATAAATCAAAGTTATTTATAGAACATATTAACTTTACCATGAGACAACCTTTCAGTGTGGATATTGGTAATCTGGCGGGGCTGCGTCGATCGTGATTTCATCGGCACTGATATTAATTTGATGCACCTGTTGTTTTACTTTTATGTGTTGTGATTTCGGCTGCTAGCTTTGTCTTGTCGAAAAATTTATATTTATCACTGTGTGTATATGTGTTATTTGTATTAAACTGTAAGTACTGACTATAATATCTGTATGTATACATTTTAATTATTACAACCGTCGAGTTTAGCTAGCATTTCGTTTAAACATGAATTGTGTAAACAATGTGCATACGTCATTTTTAGAACGTACAAAAACAATTTATAGGTACATTTATGTGTAATTTGTTTTATGTACCTATTTGTTAATGTAGCATTGTTTCGCCTTTAATAGGTGTAATGCAAACGAGATTCTTTATGAAGTGAATGAAATATCATACTTAACCTACAAATAGTACTATACATATTGCCCCAATATGTTGCCAATATATTTTTGATATATTTAAGGGGAATCGTATCAGTAATCAGAAATGATTAATATAGACTTAAATTTGTTACAAAAACAGTGACATCTTTGAACATACAAGTACAAATACTGAGTTTTTATGAAAGAAAATGATATGCTATGTTGAACGCGGGTGTTTATTGTTTTTGAAATTTTGTTAAATTCTTTAAATAAATTAAGGTAAATCTGATTAAAATGATTTGACTTTGCATTAAAAGTTTATTAGTTATCTGCTTTATGTTGATAGATTTATTTAGGGCCGGTATTATAAAACTTTGTACTTCCTAGATAAAATTTACTTTGAGAGTAAATTCATTTGTTCTGTCAATTTCATATGCAAATTGACAGAATAAATTAATTAAATAACCAATACTATGTTTCAACAGTGGACCAATATCCTGTTAATGCATTTTGCCGATATTGTAAAAGAATATTGAACCATTAAATGTTTCCAACATTGGACCAATGTTACCATGTTGGTGACATCTCCTATGCACATGTTGTGCCAATACTATAAACATATATTGAACCAATATAATGTTACAATGTATGACCAATCTCAAAATGCAATATTGGGGAGATATTGCTTCTGCATATTGTGCCAATCCTGTCAGTGTCTGTCATTTACAACATTTGGCCAATATGTGGAAACAATATTTTTCCAACATGTATGTGCTACTGGGGATAGTTTTGTGTTTTCATTTTTTTATATTTTATTTTTTTATGTTTTAATATACAGATTCCAAATAATTTATCGTATGGTACGGTTTGGCCCAAAAAATTGCTGATATTTGTTTTTTCTTTTATTAAAATTCAGTATTATCGATTGATACGTGTTTTTGATTAAACTGACGTCAATTTTAAATTAGGAATCTTTCCAAATTGAAATTCTGAGATTCTGTTATCAATTTGGTGGCGCTCAACATGTTTTTTGTTTTGTTCCTGATTCCATTATTTAATTAGAAGCTTTTGGGGTTAACGTCCACACCTGTGTTTAAATATGCATAATCAGAGATCTCACTCGGAGCATTTAGTTCAGTAAGTATCGTATTATGAGCAATTATAGTAAGTATTAAATATTTTGTGTTTAGAGGAATTTTGAGTGTTATAAATGACGCCTGATCGCGGGGCATTTTTGTTTTTGTGTTAAAATAACGTTATCATAAATGTCGCCCATCGCGGGGCTTTGTTTTGTTATAACGCTATAATAGGAATTACTACGGATTGTACGATCAAGACAAAAATAAGCCGGTCTTATTGCGTAAACAATTGATCATACGAAGAAACGTTATTAAGGCCTTTTGTGTAACTGAATTTTGTCTAACAGACTAACTGATATGGTTATTCTAGCACAGTCACACAATTAAATTGACACTACTAACACGATTTAAACGTTTTCAAAAAAAGTGTTACGTCCTACAACCTATGCAGTTATATAAAGCTTTTTTGTTCCTTTTGATGTCCACCTACTATCACCTTTTAAAATTAATGTACTTTAAACTCTTACAGCCTGTATATCTGTCTAGTAAACAACAAAACTTTTTTTGAATACAGCATGCAGCAGACGCACACGTTTTTCAGGTCTTTCTCTTTGATTTGAAACCAAGTGTTTTTCACAATTAGTGCATTGTACATGGCACATGTACATGTACACAATGCCGTAAAAAAACGAACTGGAAGAGGATTCTCTGTGAATATAACAATAAAGATATACTATTCATGTTGTCCGTCATTTATTTCTACTCTGCCGAATTCGAGATACGGAGTTGACCATAGCATACGAAAAGTAGGTCCATACCAACGCTAATCACAGAAATAGGCTACAGGATATACTTTTTTTTAAATTTTATTGCAGTCAACACCTACTAGTAAAGCAGAATATCAGTAAATAATTTTGCTCTGGCTATGTTTTAGGCATAAAAAAATTCCTAAAAATTCTTTAAATTTAAATGAGTAATTTTCCCGCTCTGTATACGTCATAACTGCTAGCTTGTACGCGATTAGCTGAAAATGCGCATTTGCCAGATGCGACCAGCGTTGTGGCATTGGCTTGTTGTTTACTTTACGTTGTCATTGATTTGTCTGTGTGTTTGTTAGGTTATATTTTCATTGTTTTGGTTGTTGTAAATTTTGTATAAATAAATCAGGTGTTTTTAATAATATTTTTTAATAGTAAATTGCTGAAGAATTTGGGATCTTTTTTGCAGGTAGACTTTGTAATACACATTTTAGCGGTATCTCGATAAGCCAGGAGGTGTCTTAATACAAGAGACGCAGACACGCGGGGTTAAGAACGACCGATAACTTGCGAGCGCCGCACAAGAGAAGAGAAACGTTACAGAGTTAATTGTTTGTTATGAATAAAATAGATTATTGCTGTGTGTAGAATAATAAATCGGAGTGTTGTTGATTTGTTATTTGAATTCGTAGTTTATTAATTATTTTTGACCCTTGCTAACACACATAGATCCCTTCAAGACTTGGTCACGAAATTATTTGTACTGTTCTTTAAAAATAACCAGATCAACTTTGATTTGAAAAACCTGTTCACAGTAATCGCTAAAATGAGTTTTATAAGCTAGTAGATATTTATTGTCAACACTGTATATTTCAAAATCAAAACGAGTTATCACTGCTTTAAGAGATTTTTAAAATTAAATTTATTAAAATTAATTTTTTTTATTTGTAAGGTTTTGGAAACGCCGCAAACAAAGAACGCATTAAACCATACATTACGTTTTTCGCCACCATCTTATACTAGCTCAATGCCAATTACTTGAAAGATTTAATCGCGTATGTCTTTACATTATGATACTGCGGAGAAGCAGCTATGACGTATGCGATACCGCATTTTTCAAAAGCTATGAAAATTTTACGTTTTCAATTTAATTTTTTTCATTATGTAATTTTTTATATAAACTATTTATTGAAACTTTGCATTATTTTAGAGGTCTAAAATTGAATGTGTACTGTTTTAAATGAATTGATGGACGGTGTCCACTCGCCTATTGAATCTATGTGATATACGGATGATGCTACTTGTGTCGCGTGCGGTTGTCCAAAGACTGTCTTAACAGAATACATATGACCGATATCTCCGGACCTCCCGGATATCTCGGAATCATTCTTTAGGACACAGGTAACACACACTAAATACTTCTTGCCTGGTGATCAGATAGTAGATATACTAGGTAAGAGGGATATGTGATGATTTGTCAAACTTTCTGTTTGTGAACCTCAGTTCACTAATCAGTGCCTAATTAGTAATTACTTAGTGCTAATAAAATATTTCCAGGTCCTTACAAATCAGTAGTGTTATGACAAAACATATCTGCCATTTTTGGGATTTTACAAGAGAAGCAAAAAAAACAATTTTGTATTTATAATTGTGAACGTAGATTAGCATGTATCAATAGCACATAGTGATTTTAAAAAGTAATTTTTCAAAAGTAACTAAAGTAAAAGTAACTAAACCCTTTGATCAACTTAACGTATAGTTTATTTATGGCCATTTAATGCCAAAAAGTGCAATAAATATTTGCCAGATGTAACCTAGCTAAAAATGATGCAAGTAACATCTTACGCAATATTAAATTCCATATACAAAAATAACTTTAAGCAAGGATAAGCAATGAAATGCTCCGTTCGCTCTCCAGTTCTAGCGTAGGCACATCTTAACGTGCTCGATGCATGGTACTGCATTTAGACCACACACAAGAGCGAGGCAGAGCACCTAACTCGGTCATGAGCGACCCTATCTAGTGCACATAAGTTGTTCAACATCACATTCGACAACCTCTATACGCACTGTGTCTTCAGCAATCTTCACACGCTTTGCTTGCACTTATTTATTGCTTTAGGTTCAATTCTAAGTCCCGAAGACCTTCAGGTAACCTGGGGTGAGTATTTAAATCTATTAGCGTGTTTATTTTTAGTCTATGGAAGGGATTCGCCTCTGGCATGATTGACACAATGAGTTAATGCTCCTCGCTAATATTTTTTACCCTTCTTTTATTAGTTAGTGTAGATTAGATGTAGACGTAAGCATTGCTGAAAAAGCGAAAAACCACGCTATCCGCACACTTAACTGGTAACACAGCTTGAATTGAATACTTTAAATTTAAATACTTTTTTAGATAGACAGCTTTTAAAGTACTTGGTGTGCTTCAGAGGATAGATTGACCAAAAAGCATTTTAGCCAAGTCTTGACTTCTGTATGGGAAAAATGCACGATGATAGCAAGTATCAGTGATTTGGAAGTACTGGAATGTATCCATTTAATTCGAGCGCTATTTCGGATAAAGCATTTGAAGAAGATAGTCTTCCACAGGCGGCTATTTAAAAGAAACAAAACTGAAAAGTAAATGTAGCAGTAGACTTTCTATCTGGACCATCAGGTTTGAAAAACAATTGATGAGGACCACGATTTGGAATGAGTTGTCATATCATGTCAAAGAGTATATTATGTTTATTTATTTATGTCTTCTGATATTTTATTGAAAATATTAGCAGTTTGCAAATGCTAAGGTGTTTTATTCATAATTAGAACACAGAAACTGAAAAGAGATTGCTAAGGGTGCTTACAAAATTTATGTGTGCTGCAACCTTATTAATATTTGTTTCCACTACCTCTTCTACATGAAACATACCTCTTACGTAAATGTGATGTTACATTACAACTATTATTGAAAAAGATTAAAACAATTTTGGAACAAATGTTGAAATTGGGCGTTTAATACGTTGCTGTGGCCGCATCTGAAAAGGAACTCTCACTTTATGCATGAAAGCTTACAATTCTTGTTCGATGTCGCTTTTTTCTGTTACTCTTTTTCACGATCGGTTTTATTATCCACATCTTACTTGTCCCTCCTGGTCTTACAATAGATTGTAAAGAAAATTGTAGCGGAAATAATAACGCTCGGTAAGTGCTATCAAAGGCTGGGGTCAGTAGGTCAGGTCAAGATATGTTTGATTAAATTCGTTAGTCCAGATATTTGGATTGTTGCTAGAACTTATAGATAGTTTCAAGTTCATTTCTTAAAGTATTCTTATTATTGAGAGGACTTACCAAGCATCTTCATCGAGAAAATGTTTACTTAGATAAAAACTTAAAGCTTTCACTCTCTTCAAGTCGAGTATCTTAAACTGAAACATTAGAAAAAGTTAAACAACTCTAAGTTGATAAGAGATCATAATCCTGCAATGCAGTTGCGTCATAATGAGTCAAATTATTATTTGCAAATACAAACGGAATAGCTATTATGTAAATCTAATTTTTGTTCGTTAAATCTTCCAATATTAACATGATAAACACATAACATAAGTTTATGCAAACAAGAAATACCCAGGCTGGAAAGAGTTACTATGCGTTAATTTTAGGGGGCGATAGAAGACATTAACAGAAACAAAAAAGTATTGTACAACTTTGTTCTAGGATGTACCATTTCTCAGAAAAAAATAATAAAGTTCTACACTTTAAACATCATTTTGCCGCGTTAATATTAGTTTAATTATGCGGCTTTGTCAGCAGATGCATCTCATCTAACACAATAAAAAAATCTTAATTAAATCTTAAGTTAACATGTTTTCGTATGATCAATCGTTTACGCGAGTTAACATTATAAGCTTTATGCAAGTTAACATTCTGAAATATAGACGCATATATGAGAATTATGAACACGTGCAAGATAACGCTTCGCAGCTGCGAGATAAATACCGCCCACAAGTGCAGTATTCAGAAACTTTATCTAAATGCATTCTCTGAAATGCTAAGTAATTCTATCTAATGCATTCTATGAAATGCTAGCGGAAGCAAAACGTTAGCAGCTGCAAGATAAATACCGCAAACACTTGCAGTATTCAGAAATATATTTAAATGCATTCTATGAAATGGTAACGGAAGCAAAACGTTATCGAAACGTGTGCGCAAACCGAACAAAGGATCTGGAACGCACAAAGAGTATATAAACACCAGAGTTTTGTGTGACGGATCAGTTGGAGTTGCGACGAGGTCGAAGGCTTAGAAACTGCCATCCAGGGATGTTGTTTACCTAGCCTTTCGAACTACACTCAGAAGCCTTAGAAACTAGCATCCAGGGATGTTGTTTAACTGGGTTTTCTGAGTATTATTACCAGTTTAATGTTGAAACTGTATAATAGTGTTGAAGTTATTATGCAAGTGTATATTGTGTATTAACAACGAAGAAATATCTTATTGTACTTAACAGTAAAGTGTGTTTATTCTGTAACTTGGATTCCGCCTTTTGTGTTTTTAAATAAAGTATTATTTTAAAAACACTTTTCAACGTCAATTCGCGTAAAATCGAATTCCTTTTACATTTACAATTTTTTGTCAGAGATCAATTCGCTGAATAAACCTACCTACCAGATTACATACCTGGTCTTGTCAGGAAGCAGCAGGTAGTGTGTGCATCGGAAACCCCCGAATTTGAAGTAGGAGATACATGCTTCAATCAAGCTACGCTTTTCAGGTGTGCGTGACCAGTTGGAATTTATACTTCTATTGATATGTACGAGATTAGATTGCGACGAAATGATTTAAAGAAAATATTACACGTTTTTATGTTTCAAAAATATAAACTTATTTAAGAAATTGGAAAATGCAGTTTAGATAAAATATAAAAAATTTTAACAAAATCGTGTTTGCCACTGGTGTTTTTGTCGAAAAGGATTAATGTAAACCGATTGTAAAATATTAATTTCCAGAAAAAATAACTAATAAAAAACGTAATCATAACAAGTTTAAAATTGATGTTATGACATATATTAATCATTTTGTGACATGACTATAATAAGAAGCAGAAACAAATAATATTAAATTTCAACTCCCATACCTCTATCACAATAAAAAAAAGAAACAAGAATCTAATATTTATCAAATTTTGGCACACGTGTATCTATGAAAGTTGATTACAAAACGTTCCTGAAATAAAAAAGTGAATCAGTATTCTAGGAAAGCGTTCCAGATTTTTCTTCGCAAACTATTTTCTAAAATACACGCAACTTTGATAAATTTCGTCTACTTATCATCAATAAAACTTCTATCATCAAAATAGCTCATTACTTTGGAAATTATATTAAATATTAATTAGCAATTATATCAGTAGCGACAGAATAGTAAAGTTCGCGCATCAAGGGATGGATGCGACTGAATTAATGCCAAAATAGTTTCAGTTTTATTAAGCCTAAACTAATTACAACGTAATGATCTCTCTCTCTATAGTATAAATAAATGATATTAAATCTACGGCACTTTAATTATTTGTTAATTTATAACGCATGGCTGCACGTCAATAGAATTTACTGTGAACTAAACTACATTTTCATCATGATTCTATTTGCAAAGCTGCCTAATAGCATTGCTTTATAATTTTGGCTTAACACGACTTTCTAATTTATTATTGAAAGAATAGTCGTCTTTTATTGACAATTTTAGTGTGACAAAAAAACCTGCTGGTTGTTAGTTTAAAAATATTCGTAAATATTTTGTAAGCTGAAGGGAATATATATCAGCATTTCATAGAGTGTGTAGACGCAACAAGAGAAGGTGCAGAGTATGCGAAGAATTCGAACCTGAAAACCTATTTAACTTTATGTATCTACTTCTGAAACATAGAATAGCGTTAATTATTCCTTAGAGGTGAGTAGCCTGATCCCAATAGTCCTTAGTCCAATATTTTAATCAGTAAACTATTCTATAATAAATTTTAAGTTTAAATTTCTCTGCAGCGGTAGACTATAACAGAACAGGCTCTAATAAAAGATAAAATGCTTTCACTAACAAATCTTTTAAGAAAATCTAAGAAACGTGTTCATGCATAGTGAAACCGAGATTTCTGAGAATAGACGGTTCTACGTTTTTAAGGCAAAATGTGTCAAGGTACAAAAATATTGCTATCGATTATCTGACTTCCATAAAACCAATTAAATAAGAATCTCGTTTCTCTTGAAGCTCGATGGTTCGTCCTGTCCGTGATAATTCATGTGCCCGTTAACTGTGTAATACAACTGTGAAAACAAGAGAATAGTAATGAGAAGCAAAAAGATGTTGTCTGTTCTTCTTTTGGTGTTAGTTTAAACTGAAAAACGTTTGCTACTTTAGATGTTCCGATTCGTTGTTTACAACGAGAAAACAGTCAAGCATTCAACTCGCCTTGGTCGTCACTAATCTGGATGGTGCCAAAAAAAGTTAGCATCAGAAACACCAAATTAAGACTTGTAATAGACTGTCGAAAACTCAACGAAAAAACAGTTAACAAATTTACCATTCCAAACAAACAAAAAAGTATGACATTTTAGAAAAACTTAGTATATATTAGCACTTCTGCACATTAGATCTGGGCTTCCCTCAGATATAAATAAGTCTAGACATTGACAAAACAGTTGTTTCAACTGACAAACGGCATTTCGAGTTCAAAAGGATGCTATACGGTCTTAAAAACGCATTCAAATAAAAATCAAACTAAAAAGGTACTAAAATAAGTAAGAATTGGCTTGGGAAGGCAAAGGTCTTCTAAGGTTTCGAGATTTTCTTTTGGATTTCATTTACGAGATCTAGAAGACTGCTACTTACATCTATTAAGCATACTTTAAAATTGTAGTTGACTTATATCTAGAAACCTCAATTTAAGCGATGATAAGAACAGTAATAAAAAATCTAACTATGACAGAATAAAGCTTTTAAAATTTCGGTTAGCGCATACGGCAATGTCACTTTAAATCTAACATACAACACATTATAAGCTTGTTAATATACAGGATTCTGTTGCAATCGTCCAGATTGAGACGAGAATGATAAGGCTTTTCCCTAGATGGAGCAGTATTCGAATTTCTTTTTGTATTTAAATTAACAGTTTTGTAAAATTTTGGTAAACGTTAATTTCTTATGTACAA
Source organism: Agrypnus murinus (assembly GCA_929113105.1). Taxonomy (NCBI): domain Eukaryota; kingdom Metazoa; phylum Arthropoda; class Insecta; order Coleoptera; family Elateridae; genus Agrypnus; species Agrypnus murinus. The sequence continues at coordinate 169,956,274 of OV816026.1, read as the reverse complement.
AGCCCTTTTGCAGTGACGCGGGATCTGGAAGATCAGGTTTTATTCAGTTTCTATATTTGTAACAGAGATTTCTAAATTTAGGTTAAAAATTAATATTTAAGTAGATCTTAAGTAGGTTTAAGATTATAATTTAAATATGTCAATATTTGCGAAGAAGTTGCATCATGAGTTTCAGTTTGGAATACTATTTTATATTATTATTATTATTTTATACGGGATTTCTTTATTTCCTACGAGACTATTTTTAACTTCATTTAAGTCTCATGGATGAGGTCAACTGAAGAGTTTATATCAGTAAAGAGATTTTTACTGGGCTTCACTTATTACGTGGGATTATTAATTTTTAGAGGCTTTTGGGGTGAGAATTTTTATTCTACATACATGCATAATCCATTCCCCTTTTACCGCATTTCGCAGTGTCGGGGTTCCACACAAACTCTTATGGGAGTGCAACGGAGATAATGGAGCTATTGTAGCAAGTACATTACGCTCCCCCATACTTTATCACTCATACAACTTTCATACCTTAACCTAAGGAGCTCAAACATGATAGTACTAAATTTTTAAAATTCAGTCGCAACCGAGGTTTGAACCCCTGTCCCTCTGAACGAGAGGTAGAATCTCTACCATTCGACCACGGAGGGCCTTATTTTTATTCTAAGTTGATTTAAAGCTTCAATATCTTGTGACTTTAATAAACTGTAGTTACCTTCTCATTTTATTTATATTGTTGGATCTAAGATAATATTTCTTTTTCAAAACGTATGTGTTATATCAAAACAGACTGTTTTGACGGTTGCAACAGTATTTACATTATGTGATGACATGGGTCTCTTCAGATCGATTGCCAGGTAATATGCTTGTTGACTATTTATGAACAGATATTTTCCAACTCGTCGCCGTATAGGTAGTAACTCATTGCATATCTGACCGGCAAAAAAGAATTGGAGAAAGAAAAAATATTAGGAGAGGATTGTTCTTCAGGTATTCAGATCAAACTCCTGTAACGGATTGAGTATAAACACAGAAGTAGTTCCGTAGCTTCAATTTTCCGTTTAAAACCGTATCCGTTTCTTTCAAATCGATTCAGTCAGAATGAAAATACGCCATCCAAACGAGGCCGCGATTATTTCCAGAAATAACAAAACTCGACAGCAACTATAAAATTAAGTTTTATTATAAAGGTGATTAGAGGACGACATTATAACGAAATTATAACGTCTTACACTGTAACGTGCTAAAAATTGGATTATTCATTTTGCTGAAATAATTCCAATACCACTCTGTATAATAAAAAATATTTCGCTTGGGTTAGAATTAAATGTCGTGAAAATGATGTAAACATTAGTAAGAATTTCTGTAATTTTCGTATTGGTTGAAATATCGTCATGATTCTTTTGTATGGTTGTTTGGGATCATTTTACTTTTTAAGTTTAGAAAAAAATAAAATTTGCATCCCTTCAATTAGTTCTGATACGGGGCCCAACTCAAGCAGTACAGCTAAAGGGACTTTATGCCCCGTTCCGTCAAATAATCTGAGTTCCAGTTCCATCAGTCCAGAGTTCAGTTTAAAGATTTTATGGGATTATAATCATGCCAATGTTTTTACCGTCGACAGAATTCTCTTCAGTGTATTATAAAGTATAATTATGACCTCTTATCTGTGCCGTGTTTTGTGGTAGGAGTTATGCAGAATTTAGCAACAACAGGATTATTACTGAACCAATTAAACTTTAATGAGTTTTATATTTTAGCTAACATTTAAAACTTTGTAATCTATTCTCCTTTTATGATAAATTAATTACATACCTTGTCTATACATACTGAGAAGGGATCTCTAATAATGATAACAATGTTAAAATTTTTTATGGATCTAATATTTTTTTGGTTTACTTAATAAATACATTTAAACTAAACTCTCCTGAAGTTATACTGGCACAATCAATTGTTTGAGTTCTAATCTCAGTAAGCAGTTTATTTTCATAAAACAAATTCATATTTATTATAGTATATAATTTTTTTGAAAATCCTTTCTTATTTTGTGGGCTATTTATTGCCTGCTTTTACCTGCAATTTAAAAGCTTTAGAAACTAGCATCCACGATTGTGAATTCAATTTGGAAAAGACATAAGTCTCTGTCGTGGATTAAGTTTTAAAGTAAGTACCGTTGAAGTATATGTTAAAGTGAGTGATTGATTTTAAAGTAATTAAGCACTGACAAAAAATGATGATTACAAAACGGCAAAAAGCACACCTCGATATCTCTAATTGTTTTTAAAATAACGTAATTTTTTAAGTATTGTTACAGATGGAATAATTTAATAAATAAATTTTTCAATTATTTTATTCACCATGGGCTTCGAACTGTATCTATTCAGCAAGGTAGGTGGCACACATGCAGTATGAAACGCAAACATGCTGCTAGCTTATTAGACTAATTATGTTATGAACACCTGCATCCCGTCTTGGCCACATGCTAAAAAGAGACATACTAACAACACGTGTGACCTTGCCATGCGCAACGGAATCGCCGATGCGGCGACGCCAGCACAAGCCAGCAAAATTGCTGAGGTCAACGCGTATTTAAATATAAGAATCGTCTATAACCATTTATTATTTAGTTCAGTTTCTGAATTCACCTAACATCTTGTGGTCAGGTAAACGACGTGTTATATTATTTTGCTTGTAGATTGTTTAGGGGGAGTTTCACTTATGTCATGCTTGACATAGCCCGTATATTGTTGAACTGGACTTTGAGTTTTATTCGCTTTGTACGCTTAGCTCTACGCTCCTAGTCACCTTAAACCACAATGTGGCAACATCTTCTACCAGTCATTACCCGATCTAACTGTGTCTAATTATTATTGTACTCTACATTGCGAATTAATTGCAAAAAAGACATCGGAGTGTTCAATAAATAACAATCTAAACACATTGTGTTACCAGGCAGAAGAAGTAATAGATTGCTATGTATTGAAAGGAGTTTTATCTGTTATTGTCGTGAGAGGCATTTTTCCATACCAATTTTATTTTTATAAGGCCGGGATATTTTTCTTACTTTCGGCATATTCGTTGTTTGTTCCTGAGGCGTTAATGTTGCAGCGATACACCGTCGTACTTCTTAATCAATCGTATTAGAATTTAGTTAAACCTACTGGAATGCCACCTACAGCTTGGAATTTTAGCTATGCCAAGCAATGTATTGAACGGAGTATACAGTTTTACTTTTTTATCCTAGAAGGAAGCATCATGTTGAATTTTTGTTGCTATCATAACTGAGAAAAAATCCTAGAATTTTAATTTTATGATACCATACCACAAAATGCTAAAGAATTTTAACTCCCATCATGCAGAACAGAAAAGAATTATTAATTTAGACGAAATTTTAAAAAATATTGACTTCATCGCGATGACTCAAAATAAATAATTCAATCAGCTTAATTTTCTATATAAATTCAGCAACGATTAATTATACCCATTACAAAACGGAACTTGGGGAACTGTTTACCACAATGAAATTTATTAGATGCCGTGATTGTAAAAAAATCTTCAAATGTGACAAATAGCTCCGGATTTAAGTAGTTACTTTTTATGTACTTTCTGTTGATATTGTAAAACAATAACATAAATATATCGAATTTCATTTCCATGCATGAGAATGAAGTGCACCTTATATGACATCATTTTTATTCTTGCGTTGTTTAAAAGGTTATGCGGAATTACGAAGTTTTATTTTTGGTTTCCATCTTATGCTTGTAAAAATGCCAAAGAAACGAGAATATTCCAGTGACAAGCAAAGACGTAACTTAACAAAGAAGCAACAAACGAACTAGAAACTAACAAAATTTAACTTTTCTTAAAACAACTGCTACCTGCAAGTTTGGATGGTAAGTGGACGTAAAAGTCTTGAGAGATATTTTATGTCTATATGTTACACTCAGATAACTTTATGGTAATATTTAGGTTGAAAGTAAGTAGCAAATCATTATCAAAAATAAACATCAAACTTGCAATTAACTACACGGAAAGATAAAAATATATATTAAAAAAGGAACGTAGCTATCTATCCCCCAATATCACGAAAACCCACAAAAAATAATCTTTAAATCCTTGCAAACAAACTACATAAATATTTCATTCAAGAACAAACGGGGAGGCAGTATCTCTGCCGCACGAAAAGTTCGACCTGCTAGGGGTAGAAATCAAATAAACGATTAAGCTTTCTCTTTTTGCTGTTTATATATTGAGGACGAACGCAATGTTTTGTTCGGTGATGTAGCAATAATAATAATAACAATAACATTCTCGCCTTGCACGTTCCATTGCACATATTGTGTGGTTGATTTGTGTCTTCCTTCTTTCACTAAAACTATGCCAATATTGTTATTGGTGCACCCCAATTCGGTCTACGCCGTGGTTGAGCGAATTCCACGTTTTCAACTATTCTGTTTTGGTGGTTATGAAATTCCGGACGGTATTGAATTGTACGTAATTTATGCGTTGTGAGGTGAAAAGTGATTTTTTTTTGTTTGATTATTAATAAAAAAAAATTGTCCGACCTATTTTCCAAGGTAACGTGAAATATTTTCGGCATCTTCTAAATTAATGAGTGGTATCACAATAACATACCTCATATTATTATACAAGTGTGTGGTTAGACCACTTCTTAATAATACAATATCTAAAATCTTCTTCGCATCATCTTTAAATAATAGACTGTATTCGCTACAAGGATTATAATACTTTAAGACCCTTAAAAAGAGCCTTGACATACTAGACAGAGTTAACTGGCTTTAAAAGAACATACAAGAAACGATAATGAAGCAATAGGAGCAGCGACTTGGTAGCTGAAGGTACTTGTTCTGATGAAACAAGCTTTGTAAGCTAATAAGGCAGTCTTCAAAACTCCTAGAAAATAAGCACAGTCTTTAAAGAAAAATTGTTTCTTATTCAATCGTGTACACTCAATTCGTTAACCAGAATTTAACTCAACTGACGTCTTTTTCTAGTATATTAAACGATAGACTTCATTTAATATTCTTTAAAACATACGTTTTTGCAAACCAGGTAGGTATAACTACACAATAATAAAATGTGCTTTATCGATTAATATATAGTACATTACCGCCGTATTACTAGGCTAGAAGAAAAACAGCTGCAGCTTTCGTAAATTATACCTTACTAATCTACAACTAATACGGTAAAACCTATGATTCCTTGTTGCAGAATAAACGTTCAACGAACTTAAACGTTCGTTACTGAAATAGATAAGTCCGTTTGTCAGTGCACTTTATTTAGAATATCAATATTTTTTCTAATTCGGTTAAAGCATCAAGAATGTAGTTCTTGACACCAACTTCCTTTCTCTTAAGGAACACCATTAAAATGGCGGTCAAGGTGAAAAACTGTGTTAAATTATATTAAATAGTTGCATTAAATCATGCAAAATCATATAAAAAAATTCTACCGTGACTCAATTCCCAGTCAGGGTAAAAGACTTTTTAACCCCGGTGTCCCATTCTCCGGGTTGAAGCTCTAACAAGTGAGCTACCAGATCAGCCTACAGAAGAATGATAATTTTTCTATATGACTTAGATAATTGTAAATATAAAAAAGTATACTAGATATAATTGCTTTATAAAATTTAGATGGATCAAAAGTTTGTCGACAACTATTTATCTAGATTTCTAAATTTATATAAATCTAGATTTTAATAATCGTATAAGCAAATTAATTTTTAATTTAAAGTAAATATCAAGTAATTAATATTATTCATTAAATCATATTATAAATGTAAATCCCTATTCAGAAATTTTTATTATGAAATGTGTATTAAAATTGTAATTATTTATTGAGTTATTTCAGTGTTACTGCTTGTAAGTAATAGATATAAAGACGCTATCACTATTAGCCTACTATCAGAATTAAATATTTAAAAAGTCAGTTTAGGTGCATTAATAGTTTAGTATGTTCACTTCCTAATCCAAGGGTCGCAGGTTTGATTACCAACCGAGCTGGTAATTTTTCATAATAGAGAAAAATTAAAAGCATGTCTTTTTTTCTGTTAACGAAGCAAAGCGATAGGTCCTGTGTCAATGAAATGTTTGGCACAACAAAATTCTTGGAAATGGAACTGCAATATAAGGCAGTTTTTTTTAATCATTTTAAATACATGCTACAATATTAGATTTGGCTGGAAGTCTTAAGTTAGAAGCTTATTCTGCAAAGCATAGAATTGCCCGAACGCATAAAAAAGTTAATAGCCGCAAAAGAGATAAAAAAATTTATTTTAGAAGGGAGAGATTTTATAAATTTGGCTATAACATATAGTTTCGGAGCTAGCTAAGCTGTATTTCCCATAACAAATGCACAAAATAAGGATCTTGTAAATGATATGGATATAAAGTGAATTTAATCGCACAATTTAATAGCATTTCAAAACAACTTTCAGACGCGAATAAAAAACCCAAGTCTCACTTGATATAAACAAAGAATTAATACATAATCTTTTTTTTTTATTTTGGTGGTAATTAGGAATGCTTGTCAAGTCTGAAATTTGATATAAATTAGCTATCAAACCAAGTCCTGATTTAAAGGGTGTGCACGAAAAAATCTGGCCACAGAACCATCAAAAAAGCAGGGTCGTCGAAAATTATTTATGACTTAAAACTATTATTAACTTTTAACATATATGTTCCTTCGGAAACGTATTTACTAAGATTGTACATTATTACTGTCTATAACTAAAATTTTTAACTTTTCGTTTAACATCAGACATCAAAGTTTGTACAGCCATAGTAGTAAATTTTTTGTCGCGTTATTTCACTTTTTCTAAAAGTCAACAATATCTTTAGCAGTTTCTTGTGTTTTTCAAGTGTTTGCTTTACAATAGCCGAGTATTGTTGATGGGCCGCAGTTTGGGGCCGTTCGGTAGATTGCTATTACACAACGGAAACACTTTGAAATTGTCATTTACAGTAAGGTATCAATTCAAAGAAGCTATCATTGGGCCATTTTATCGAATATCTAACACATTGACGAATCCAAGGTACGGTCACCTTGATTTAGAATTTAAATAATTAAGTAAGGTAATATTCTAGGTACTTAAATCTGTTAAAAAATCACATAACTCCCGCGATCGCAGTGAGAAGCGATGAAAATGGCCTGCTCGATCGCCAGACTTTACCCCACATATTTTCTCTTGTGGAATCATTTAAAAAGCAGAATATATTTGAAAAGGCCTAACACCATTCAGGAGTTAATGGTCCGTATTAAAAATGATATTCAAGCAATAAATCTGGAAACAATTCATATTCGTCAGGGTGAATTTCATGACCATTTTACTGCCACGAATTAAACAGGGCACAATTTGAACATATTTTGAAATATTTCTTTAATACCGTTATCATAATATTATTAATGATTTTTACTATCTATATTATGTTTTCTATATTTTTTAATTTATTTTATTATAAGTTTGTTCTTCTTAAAAATCATAAATTCTGATATGCGACACTCCTATATTAATTCAATAATAAAGTACCTAGAAAGCCCTAGAGAGTTAACGGTTACCATGTTGTTTTCACTCAATAAGATTTGTGAAATTTGTATTTTTTATTCTCCTCATGAAGACCGTTCAAATGAGGTGTCAGTCGATCCAACTTGCAATCTCGCATATGCATTTTATTAATGGTAATTTTATTTCTAGGGATAAAATAATTTAAGCAAATACTTTAATTTCCTCAGTAACCGTTAATTATCCTTTCAGTTACAAACACTACTTTAAACATAGAAAATAATCTATTAATCATAGATTTAATAGGACCGTAACATTGTTTGCATCATCAAACCAAGAATTCAAAACAATACTTCTTGGACGATCATAGTGATGAACACGTCAAAAGTAAACATTAACTGACATCCAGTTTTGATCCTCATAAACTAAATAGGATGAAACGAAGATAATAGTCAAAACAAACTGTGACATCACCTACCGTCATCTTCATCAATGTAACGGTTGCCATGTTAAAAATTTGTTTTTTGATCAGATCAAATAAGTAAAGCTTAGGAATAACAAAGCTTTTCATCCACTTCCCCTGTGATTGCGTTTGAAAAAATCTAGCAGGCATGGGTCATACGAGTCAAATGTACGTAGTAAATGTTTTTACTTCTATTAAAAATCATGAAAGGTATGATTTTCAATTAGTAAGAGTAAGATATATATATAGGTATAGTAAAGATTATTCACATAACAGGCCTGATAAATATTTACAGTCGTGCTGGCCGTTTAACACACTAGCGTGTTCAACCGAAGAGATCTGGGTGTTGCGATTTATTATTTAATGTGTACTCATATTTAATTTAGTCATGAATTATGTTCAGGGTAAACTGGTAAAATTATAAAACCTTTGATAGAAGTTAACGTTCAGCAAATTATTTATTTACAAACAGTTAACCATGTTGTTTCTCTATTGTTTTGCATGTAACGGTTTCGCATTGTAAATGTTAATTGATGCAAATAGTTAGCCATTTCAAGACTAGTATACACTAATTGCACAATATAATTATAACCAGTAGGTGCACTCTCGCAAATATTGAATGCCGCCATGCGTGATCTTGTTGTACCCTCGGGATATTAAACAACGTGCTTGCGGGTTCAGAACAGTTATGCTGTGATATACGCTCCTCGTTATTATACCAGCATGCAAAACGATGACGAACGGCAAGTCTCCACGAACTGATCGTGGTTTGTCACTGTTGTCTGCGATATTCGAAGCTACTTTATCAACTTTAAAGTACCGACAATCGAGTAGGTGTGCTGTATATTTTTATGCTGTGCTAATAGTTATTTAATCTATATGGAAAGTAGAGTTAAAAAAAATATATGCCGAGCCCTAATCCAAACATGGTGTTTGTAACATTCTTTGTGCTATCGGCAAATATGAATTTGTCTATAGAAAGAAGATTAATTTAAAATCGACATTTGATTAAATATTTTATATCAAAGAGGAATTTATATTTAGTTTTTCCTGAATTGTATAGAACAACACATGAAAGTCAAAGTAGTATTAGTATTATTTATAGTAGCAGAAAAAAAGCAATTACTGTGTTTTATTATTATTATTCTGTTTTATATTTAATAATATACTAGGTCTATAAGAAAATTAAATATTTTTATAAATATTATCCTAAATTCAACACAATTTATTTTTCGTAAACAAATTTGCTGATTTGCCGTCGGCCTAGTTATATAAAGTAACTACGTTATATATTTCCCAGTTAAAATGCTTCGTCAATGAAAACTTAAATTTAAAAACCAGCTCCAAACACGTACCAAAGAAAACAACAAAGAAATATATTTTTAGCAACCTACTGAAGATATTACATGCCTATAAATAATCTGACCATCACAGGCTTTTACCTAGCCAAGCACGAGTTCAAATTTGCATGCAACTTTTAAGCACGCTGACATGGAGTTTTATTGGTTTGTTTGCGTGCATTTCAAAGGTGCGAAAACGGTTTGCGGAAGTTGATAATTGCTGTCCGGTTAATTTATTATATCTTCATAAGCAACATCTTCAAGTACACATACTATTAGGTAAAATAATAAGGATTAAATTTAGCGTAAATTGCTGCAGTAGATTTCGTTTTAGATGCTCTATATGGTTTTCTTCGAGTATTTAATTTTTCTTTTTCAAGATATAATGATACTAGTTAGTGTAAAGTGCATTAGCAGGCTATGTTCTTATTATCAATGCAAATTTCTGCTGAGAATAAGAATACACAGGAAAAAATTCCTTATTCAGCAGTATCCCTAATCCATGGAATTTTAAAATGTAAGAAATTAGGTAGTAATAGATACCTTAGCGTTCTTAGTGAGCTGATTAAGTATTTTAAGTTTCTCAGAACAAAATAGTTTACAAGAATAGTGTATTCGTTATATCAATTGTAGGTATTGTTTATTTTTTATAGCTTTATATGGTGAAACTCCATAACACATAACTTTTAAACATCCCTACAATTATAAAATAAATAAAACTGATTAGTAAAAAAATTCACAAGTTTATTTTAAAACACCTGTCGAATCAATTGTCAGGTACTTACATTAAAATAAATTTGTGAAACTTTTTAATATAATCAGTTTTATTTATTTCATACTTGTAGGATGTTCGAAAAATACAGAATGTTCTTTTAAGGAAAATTATTATAACTGTGCATGACAGCCCATTGTTCCCTGTTTAAACGTTTTGAAATCTACTTACGGATAGAACACCACTTCCGATATAATTTTGTAGGATAATAAAAAAAAATAAAAATTAGCCAGCCTCGCTGGATTAGTGGTTTGCATGTTTGCTTCATAATCCAAGGGTCGCAGGTTCGGGTAATTTTTCATAGCGGAGAAAAATTAAAAAACATGCCTTCTTCTCGGATAGGAAGTAAAACTGTAGGTCCTGTGTCAATGCGATGTTTGGCGCGATAAAAATCCTTACTGGGGGTGGAATTCCCCTATTTTCGGCTAAATTATAGTAGGGTCCGCCAAATGATCATAGCAATCGGTGCCATGAGGTACGAAGGATGCTCCGTCATCCTGATTCCTCGCCCAAAAATAAATAAAGAAATAAAATAAATTTACTACTTTTTGCAATTTTCAATTAAAATAGGAACGTCTTAGTAGCCATTTTTAATATCAAAACAACGTTCCTTTTTTCGTCCATTTAAAATAGTAAAAATAACATATTTTCCAACAAGCGATGTTGGGACAAAAAACATGAAAAACAATATGTTTTTATTTCGACAGACGAGAATTTACCCAAGAGCCGCGTAGCAATCTCACGAATGATAAAAACGGATTTCATCTGGAGTCAGAAATGATATTTTGTATACATTATAATTATAGAGCAGTGGCATTAGAAAATACAAAATCGTAATACCAGTTAAATCATAATAATAATAATAATTGCTACAACCCAAAGCCTGGAAACCAGGCCCCAGAAGCTATAAGCTTGTGCGGGAGGGAGGGGGCGATTATTATTATTACGTAGGCCCTAAGTGCGGCTGCAGCCGACTTACAGATGGAACAGCTCAAATCCCACATTTGTATCACAGCTAAGGAAAACTGCAGGAATCCTTAACCAGATCTTCCGGCACCGGGAATCGACCTCGTGCCGCTTGGGTGAATGTCCAGCAGTCTAGACATTACACTACCAAGGCTGTACACTACCAAATGTAAACCAGGACACTAAAAATTAAAATTGCAGTTTCTAAATTGGCAGAAGGGTTCATATTGACTGTTACCTGCTCAAATGATATCAAATAATACCTTTAACAATTGTTTATCCGTATGAATAGAAATTTTGAAAAGTTAGATTTGTATTGCAATGTAATTTTATGGAACTGTTATAGTACTGTATTCCTTTTCGAAAATAACTTATACAACATATAAAAAATAATAAACTGATACATTTAGAGAAATTGAAGAAAGAATATTCGGCCAGTAATGCTTAGATTTCATACGGGTTATGTTAGTCACGCATACAATTTTAATAAGAAATGATCATAGGCATAATATGTAAAACTAATGATTATTATGTAAACATTAGTAAACAAAAATTTATTATTTTTTAAATTTACATTTTGATTGTATTGTGTCCGAAACCCACCTGCGACTGTTACGTTAGTCACACTGGAATTACCCTAATGTGATTTTAGTCATAATCAAAATGAAATATTAAACGAAAATTACTGCTTGCAAACTATTAATTGTTCAATGGCTTCCATAGCAAAATCCACTTTCACTTCTAGAGATGAAAGTAAAATTGTCATGCAAAAAGTGAGAAAATTGCCTACGTTCATATATATATATATGAGTAGAAAAATAGTCAACGCAATCAATACAAGTGCGTTTAATACATTTTTTGACGTAAGACAGTTAAAACGAAATAACTGCCTAAAAATTAACAGCGTACGCATGTTAACATAATTTTATGTATTCGTTTACACAAAATTATAAAAATCAATCTATTGTAAAAAAATATAACTGTTAATCAGGGGTTCAATCCCCGGAATTGACAATAGCATTTTCACGTGGACATATAAACGCTCAGTACTATTGATTTCATAATGATCTAGGACAGCAAGGCTAATATGATGTCATTTTATTATTTTTTTTCAGTGTAAATACATAGGATAAAATAATAAAAAATAGCAGCATATTAGCCTTGCTGTCCTAGATTATTATGAAACCAATAGTACACTTCTACGTGCTGTCGGAGAGTACAGCAGTCAATCCCGACAACCACGCAACACCTACCTTTGGTTATCGTTAAGATTAACACATTTAGTAAAAATTAATCATTTACCACGCACACGTATGTACATCATACTCCTATGGTTAGGCTATGTTAATTATAAATAATATATCGGTTGCATGGCCTAGCGCTATAAGTACTGGTCAAACAGTATTTGTGGTTAAGTTACGTTGGCCCGGGTCAGAAGTTGGGTGGATGACCCTTATAGTGTTACGAAGATCGCAAACGGTCGTGCTTTCGGAGGGCACTTTAAGCCGTCGGTTCCGGTTACTAGTGTTGTACTGGTAGTCGTTAGGTCATGTCAGAGACGTTAGCGCGATCTGAAAACTGTGACAACCAGGGGCTGAAATACCGCATTCTTCGAAATGTAGGCTCCCCAGTAACAATCCCATACGCTAAATAAATAAATAAATAAGTAAATAAATTATAATTAATAATAGCATAAGTGTAAGGTTTATATAACATATTTATGTAATTATCTACCACTTTCACGTTATGTATCTGACAAAACGAATACAAAAAGTATTTTCTACTTATTTAAGCAAGTACCTATTTGAATAATCTGCTGTAGCATTTTTCGTTGCCAGGAGTTATGACAGAAACATAAATTACGTAAACCCAAAAGCAATATTCTTCATTTTACTTCATTAATTTTAAGTATAAATTTGGTCATGTATGTACGTCTTTTAGCTCATCGCACTAGAGGAAGTGTCCCGTATCATTAATGAATTAATTTATTTAGATTTTTAATTTGAGTTAATTATGAAATTGTTTCACCCATTTCACATACTTCTTACATGTTTGCTTTGTTTAATAGAAAAGAAACCTGAAATGCTCAATAAAACATTTACTTATGGCCATAAACTTTATTCAGTACACAAAAAGTAACTTTTATTAACCCTGCGCCTAAATATTTCAAACTAGCAATTCATTAAGAATACTTCATGTGAGAACAATAAAAAATGGTGGACATCCCAGATTTTATAATAAATTTTACAAAAAATATATAAGTAAGAAAACATTAGATTTAATAACATTATCTTGTACGAGCCATTTACTTGACAATTAACACAACAGGTGACCATTAGATGGTTCACAACATAACTAACTAAAATATTAAACTTTTTATTAAATTCTCTCTTTATATTTATCGTAATTTTATTACTTTATTAATTTACTATTAAAATGCACAAGCTAAGTGTTTGTATCACTTTTCTGTTTACGGCTTTTGAGCCTTACTGTTCTACAAAAAATTTGATATTCCCGCCATTTATAGCTCTTCTGCTAGAAACCAAATGTGTTTTGTAGTCTAGTAAGCGCTATCCAGATAGTTAACGATGGAAAATATGCAAGCTCGAAACGAGAAAACCAAAAAAAGCAGAAAAAGTAAAAGGTCCTGAAATAATAAATCCCTTCGGTAATATGATAATCTACGAAATATTTGATTGAACAGAATGGTACTCCCAAAGTTAGTAGTAGACCTCACAACCATGTACTCCAATCATCACCGAAAATATTCAAAAGAAGTTTAGGGTAGAATTTTTTAAATTTTAAATTTACTAACCAATTTTCTCCGCTAATAAAAAGATCTTTTAAAATCACAAAACCACTAAAAAATTATTATATAGTTAATCTTTCAAACTTTCTGACTGACATGGCTTTAGGTCATTACAAGAAGCCGAAATAAAATTTGTTTTGCAAAAGTTATATGAAAGTTCAACGATTCTACCAATCAAATGCACATATCTAATTCGAGAGACGGAAAAATGAAAGTTATACTAATCTTAAGAGCCCTTCAAAGCTGCACAAGAGGGAATTAAAAAATATTATTAATCATCTAGTGAAATACACAAAAGTTGAAATTGCCCAAGGTATGGTTATGGAAAATGGATTTAAACCACGGGATGGATTGTAATGATAAAAAGGCCATCCACAAGATGGTTTTTATTCATATTTGCCATTGTACACAGTATAAACACCCTATCGCACAAAAGTTAAAATAATTTTAACGGTGGATCTGAAGGCCTATCTTACAGGGAAATTCTAGACCGTGGGATTCAATTTTTAATGTCGAAATACGTTAAGATAATTTTGACAATTGAGACAAGCTAACAAGAGACATTATTTGCAGTATGAAACTAAAGCATCATTAAATAATTATAGTACACGGTTTCTGGAGATTATACTTAATCATTTAGTTTAATCTAAAATACAGTTATGATGAAATTCCTCTTTGAGCACCCGTGCATAAACATCGCTAAACGGTGTCTTTGTATAGTATGCGCAAATCGTTAAACGACTTGCCTTAGGGGTCGCTCTTCACAGACTTCACACTCATCATAAACTGCAGTATAAAGTTAAACTGGACTGCTCTAACTAACACAACGATGACCTTTCCAAAAAAGACTAAAAAGTATGTAGTAGCACTGAATGAGGATAACATTCTTAAACACCCAAAAACTTTGGACTATCGAGTAACTATCTATTCTACCGACTATCGAAAAAACTGAAAGCCTATTACGATCCAAATACGCTTTTATCACTTGCATATTATTTGTTGTTTATACCTGTGATATAAGTCCATAACAACCAGGGCATTATAAGCGGCCGTTATCGTTTATAACGGCCGCTCTGCGATTACTTACGTTCCATAGTAATTTGGATCAATAGGTTACAAAATATATGCTGGCGCACAAGTGTGTTGTAACACATCAAAGGAAATAAGTATTTGTAACGTAGTTTCTGGGAAAGTGATCCACAAATTATTTTGTGATGACTTCTACAGAAATTTCTTAGATAAATTTAACTTACTCGTTAGATGACATGTGCTATTAGAAGTTTTCATTTCGGTCACAAACAACATCTAAAGCATTTGAACTTAAAATTTCATATCTCTCAGTTTGACGTTTGCAAATTTTGTAAAAGTTGTTACCATTCGACAGACATAAAAGTTCCTAGTTTTATAATTATAAACGTCATTGGCAACGCCAACAATTATAAAATAAAATAAAATAAATTTTCTATTTCTCACATATTCTCGTGAAAAATAAAATCTTGTATGCACCACGAGCGTTACTAGATGGAATTGATTTAGCAGTCCGTGAATTATGAGAATGCAGTAAATAAATTCCTCCATTTATTAACCACCAATTCCTCATAGAAGTTATTTTCTGGCTTTTAGTATTTCGTTATTTGAATGAAATAAAAAGCATCGTATTCCCCGCCTATGATAGTAAGTTTCCATTTGAATGAAGCTTTGTCTAATTCTTTATTTTTTTCCGGCGTCTGAGAAATTATAAGTTCCTTGTTGGTGTTGCAAAGAGTAAAACCCCATTTGGAATACTGCCTTTTTTAATTGAAGATTCTACTCTCGTTAGCGACTTTTTCATTAGCTTTAAAATGAACCATTTAGTGACGGTATAATTCAGGTACTTTTGGGTATTGGATTGGATGTAGTATTGTCATCTTGTGATCTTCTATTCCATAGGATATTTAAAGAGCCTTAGGTTATGTTTCAAACATGATTACAAGATTTTGATAAATTATCAACATACATACTTCTAAGTGAAATTACCTAATAAGATTAAATTAAAAACTTGAGTTGCCTGCGAAATACCTCCAATCTACAAAAATAAAATTATTGAAAATAAATTTCAAGTCTTATCTAAACTAGGTATTATAAATATTTTTCAAGTACCTAATCTTGAAATGTGTTTTATAAGAGTTGATGATCTTTTGCTTTTAGCATGATCCCTTAAATACCGCCTATTTGTATTTTTTAAAGCTTTGAGCGCTCACAGTCCCAACAAATATGGGAATTTGAAAGAATTCTTGCTGTATTGAATAAAAGTACGAATAATCGACTATAGTGTTGAGGAAATTAAGGATGTCGATAATTATTGCCTTCTTTTGTAACGAGTTTTAATATTTTCTTTTGCGTCATTAATGGTTGGCACTTCAACTACAAATCATCGATTTTTTAATAATTCCTATATGGATATCAAGGTTTTCTAGCGTTCTCAATCGCTATCAAACTATTAAATGTTAGATACGTCCTGTGGCGTGAAAACAACCCTCCCCACGACCCGATTCTCTTCTAAAACATGCTCTCTCCTTAAAATCTTTTTGGCAAAGCAAGGTTTTGATGCCGTTTAAATTTTTGTGATTTAATAATGAAATTCCTTTTTGATGGGTCAATTATTGTATAATTAGTGCACAAAATGGTTTTTTGAAATACTGACTATTAAATCATTGTTTGGGAGTTTTGCAATATCACAAAATTATAGTTTCGTTTGTATTACGAAGTTACGCTTTGCAGTCCATTTTGAAAGCATTTTCTTTTGAACCTGATAGGGAAATCGATCTAAACTTTAATTCAAATTGGCGTTTAAGTCTAGGGTCCATTTTGGATGAAAATTTTGTTTGGTGTTTGGCCTTCATAGTTGAAACTGTAAGCTTTATCTTTGTTCATTTGACGTCAAGGGCAAATATATGTTGAAATCAATTATAAGGCATTATTAATGCTCTTGTCATCCGTAGTATTTTGAGCACCTACTTATGGCAACTGGAAGCTTACTCCCAAGGTCTCCAAACAATCTAGTGATCATCTACACGAGTCAACGCAAACAACGTTTGTAGACATTTAATTTACACAGAGCTTATAGAAACAACCAGGTGGGTTCTTTATACCTTATTTTTATGTGGAAGCGTTGCTTATTTAGTTCGTTGTATTGTCACGTGTGGTTTTCGTGACTGGAGGACGTAGTCAGAGGTAGAGGGGAAAATAAACACAAGTCGTAAAACCAACTATATACTAACAACAAACGGTAGAATACAAAAGGTTACACGCATTGGTTGTACAGTGTGAGGATGTATATGTCCTCCTACATCTAATCATGAGCGTAGTAGAGCCTGGTCACAACTCCCCCATAATTAAGCGAGAGAGGGCTTTAGCGCAACGCCCTCATAACTAAGCAGAACTAAGCAGTAGAGGGTCAGGTATTCACCATCCCAGGATGCCAGAATCTGGACTCTCTACTATTAGTTAATGAAAAGATCACTTACCCGCTTGTTTCTTGAAGAGGCTTCTTCCGAGTCTTGGCACAGACTGCCTTTTAAGCCAAACAAGCGGGTTTATATACTGTTGAACGCGGAAGATATTAGCGTCGTAGTGGGAATCAGTAGGTTGTTGTTCCAAGCATTAAACTAAGGAAGCTCACGCTTCCTGGTTGCAGGCTTGTGGGTAGTTTGCATTCGAGCCGACCGTACCAGGCACTAAACTGTGGGTTAAGCGGAAGTGTGCTGGTTTCTTCTGAAGGAATGTGCAGCTGGTTATGAATTACGTAAGTTCCCAGCATAGGCAAGAGTAGCGTAGGTTAGTTGGAATGCAACTTGCAGTTGAAATAAATGGCCAGTCGTGGGTTGCGTGGTCGCAGCTGGCCGCGCAGATGGTCGAACAACGTGGGTCGTTGCTGCAGACGGGTGAAGAACGTGGGCCGCTCTTGTAGATAGGAACGTAACCTTGGCGTAACATTTGCACTAACGGAATAATATATATTATATTATGAATTATTTAAATCGAAGTAATTTCCGTTTGTGACAGTATCAAAATTTAAGAATGAATTACTAGAATGTTCATAATGCTACATTTTAAGGAAGATTCATGATACGATAAGAAATCAATTTTTATTTCAAAATTTAATTTTTTTGCCTGTAATAAAAGACTTAATGACGATCAAAGTAGGAATTTCTAAGTATTTTTAAATTTAATTGTAACATTATTATTATTACCTATAATAACACATTATTTAAATAATAACTAAAGGCCTTCTAGGTCACTATTAATCCAATGATTGGATAAAGATTTTTATGTGTAAATAAATAAATTGTATAATTTGAGTTATTTCTTTCTCTATCTTTCTGTTTGATATTCTGGTGTTATAACGGAGTAAAGGAATTCTATCCCTGCATAATTGAGACTGATTCACGTTCAGACTTCAACTCTGTTATTGTGGGGAATTACTGCTAATATTTCATTTGTTTAAATTAATCGTGCTGGCGCCCTACTCCATAGCTCTATAAAACAGCTGGCATTTCAATTCAACTATAACACGTGTTAATATAAAAAGAGACGAGTTGTGCTTATTGTTCAGTTTAAGCCGAAGCCTAATTAAGAATAACGTAAGTATTATTGTTTATTAGAATATAAATGCTGTAAATTGACGGTCCATCGCGGGGCTTTTGTTTTTTAAAAATAGAAGAGTAGTTTTGTATGTTACAAATTGGCACCCAACAAAAGGGGCCTTAAGTATTATTGTTATCAGAATTTATTCGTTTCAAAATGAGCACTTAAATATAATGATTAGATTATTGTGTAGTTACCTTATGCAGGTATTGCATA
Organism: Agrypnus murinus; assembly: GCA_929113105.1. NCBI lineage: Eukaryota > Metazoa > Arthropoda > Insecta > Coleoptera > Elateridae > Agrypnus > Agrypnus murinus. Next base: position 169,937,566 of record OV816026.1, on the reverse strand, counting down.
CTATCTTTGAATTCTCTGGTTTTTTAATATACCAAGATCACTAACTGTGACTGGGCTAATTATGACCTTCGTAGGGGTATTCTACGATACATTTAATGAACATCAATCTGTTAGAAAAATATTACATTTTAAACTATCTTTGCGAGATTAATCAACAAGAAACATTTAGACTATACCAATAACATTGTCAGTGAAATATGTAGAATTCAAGATTATCAAATTCACTCCAATCTTAAGATCGTATTTTATATACCTTAATGTAAATATGATTTTGTTTTTATAATCCGGTCACTAATTTTATTCTAAGGAATCTTCCGACATGTGAATTTTTATTTTGTTTCTACGTGCATATTTTGAATTACTAATAATAAAAACATTATAATTTATTGTATTTTCTGAAAATAGTTTGTGTACATTTCATTTATATTGTACACTTGATGTAATAGTAACAGTGTAATTTGGTGTAACATCTTCGACCAGGGATTAAAATAAAATACCACTAATATTTTTACTTAAGGAGAATTTAGAAGGGAAATTTATAAATTTATTGTAGAATCTTGTTTTATATCTTTTCTAAATCTGAACCTAGTTATCAAAATGGCTTGTAATTAAATATATTTAAAAAAGTATTTGGTTGGTTAAAATACTGTACAGTATTCAAATAGCTAGTATTATATTTGCGAAATTACGAACAGTTTCGGCAGATTGAAGAACAACGGAATAATTATTATATACAAGGTGTAACTAATATAACTACAGACCTCGTAAAAGGTAAGCTATAATGATTTATAACTAATTTTCATTATAACTAAGTTTTATATTTTATAAATTTTAAAAAAATTTTAAAAATATTTTTTGTTTGTTTAATATTTTTAATGTAAGGTGAGTAACAACTACTTAACTGTACTTAAAATTTAAAATAAAATTTTCTCGAAAACTAGCAGGATAAGGAAATATTCATTTTTATTCATATATATTTTTCCTTGATAAGGAAAAATATGTTATAAATCATTACAGCTACCCCCGTAACGAAGTTTGTAGGTTATACTAGTTACACCCTGTAGTTATGTATACATTTACATGAACGTTATATTTACAAGAAAACCAATTATATAAACTATATTGTCTTATAATATTTTAAATATTTATTTAAATATATTACGCAATAGAACAGATTTATATCCTACTTCAAATAAATCTCATTTAATGGAAAACTAGGATACCACTTTTTAGCACTAAGGTGACTTACCTCTAAGTGAAGATGTTTCAATTGTGTTATTAAATACTGGACGGACTTACCTGAAAACGAAAACATAAATTAGAAATGTAAATGAAAAATTTTAGAAATTTCATTACAGATATTTATATTTTTCTAACTAATGATAAAAATGCATAGAGCAATAGTAAAAAAAATATGATTAGTAGGATTTTAATTAAAAAAAACAAATCCCTTTTATGAATATCGATATTTCAGCTTTTTGATTAATTTATATCAAAATATTATGGAAATGTATGTAGTACATATATAGTCCATATTAATTAATACAGCACTCGCAATTTGGTGAAATGTCTGGAAAATTTATTTGATATACATTTTTTTGTTTCGTTATTTTTAAGTCCTATAATACCATTTGGTAAACTACGTGCATGTACAACATTAGAGAAGAGTAATATTATTCATATAGTTCTATGCACGCCAGAATTAATTAAATATTATTATAAAGAAAATATGCGTTTGAAATAACATTGTACAACATGGAATCTACCTCTCCTTGGGGCAGTGTATTGCTCTGTTTTTGAGTGCGCTGTGAATCTGGTCATCGGTCTACTATATCACTTATGAAAATCATGCAGTAATGCAGTACCCAAAAGGATACTCTCTAAGTCAACTGTCACGTCTCTTCAAGGCTAAGAAACAAGCTTTATCAATTGGAAATAGATGCATATACTTATGTACTAACTGTGTTGCAAATGTGCATATAAAAAGGTACTTTATGAATAAAGACAATTTCTTCAGAAAATAAATGCAAATAAGGATATACAATGTACTCAGAGGAAATGATGGCTCAATAAATATAGCATAAAAATATAAAAGGTTATTTTAGATAAGCTAACTGAAATAAGCAATACAAAAATATTAAGCAATAGGAAATGAAAAATCACACTTATAGATCAAGATTGCTTACAAATATTTTCTGACAAAACTGAAAATCACGAAATCCATCACTGTTAATTATAAGCAAACAAATGCCTATTTATATAAAATCAACTGCAAGGTACAGAGGTGAAGCCACTAAATAAAATAAAACTTATTTAAATAAAATTTAAACCCTGTAGAGTTATAAAAAGCTTTTCAGAACTAGCATAGTTTGCGTAATCAATTGCTTGAGCAAATATTGCTAATATTCTAGCTGATAAGCATAAGGAAGAGCTGAATTCGCTTTTTTATGTGTTGTAGCAACATAGAATACTGCAAGAGTTCAAAGTACTTCTGGAATATATGCACAGAACAACATTAAAGATACAAGCTTAAATCGTTTATTTATACTGATTCTTATGTATACTTTTAATGAAATCAACAGTTGTACAACAAAGAAAATTTGTTTAGTTAAGAATTCTCAGTAGACTGAAAATATCTGATTAGAAAGAATTCCTTAATAAAATTGTTTTAATTGAATACATGGACTATCTACTTAATTAAAGGATTCGATTTTAGCTATCTATTAGGGTTTCTGTTTGAGTTTCTAGCTTGAGATAGATAAGCGTTGAAGGCGGAAAACGTTTTCTTAATCAATCAATAAATTGGTAATCGGATTCTAGGTGGGATATAAAGTTAAATAGCGTGTCAAATCCAATTTATTCAAGGTTATAAAATTACTAACCACTATTGCAATTAAATTAACATTTCTGAATTCTTAATAAGATTTAGAAGTACATTAACCTGTAAAACGCAGCATTTGATGCAGCTGAAAGCATTAATGATTTCCGACAAATGTGTTCAATTGAAAACAAATTACATTATTTAAACTCCACTGTATCTTTTATTTAGTGGCAAAGTAGATTTAAAGTTAAAAACCAAAGTGTCCTTTTCTGGTCTTTTAGATGTATTGTGATTTAATCCAAGGTTTTTGTGCGAATAGCTTTCAACATACTTTTATGACAAATATAACATACTTATACACATAATCTAATTTTTTTTATTGATTTGCAAATCATTTAGAAATATATTAATTGTAGTGAGAACTGACAGTAAACAACAAAAAACTTAAATTCATGAATCTAAAATCACTTTATTATTGTTGATTTGTGCGTACATAGATATATTTTAATGTTGTTAGATTCTCGATTTATCTAGAATTAGAATTAGAATAGAGGATATTTAATGTTTTAATAATGTGGTGTTGAAATAAATTTATTTGCTAATCTTTAAGTATTAAACGGTAAGTATATATATATATATATTTTCTATTATATTTTTGAAATAAATTCACTTGACCATTTCATTTATTATTACATTTATTATTCTTCACAGAACTTTTAAAATTACTTCTATCGCGCATTTTATTAGCTTATATTTAGTTTTCCTCTACAGTGGAACTTACTAAACTTACTGGAAGACTATAGTAAATTATTTTGTATAACAATATAAAAATATTGTTATTTGCAATAGGTATGGAATACCATAATGTTATTTTAAGTTTTACTAAACTCTCGTTAACTGTATATGTAGAAAATGTTCCCTATAAAATGTTCATTTCCTATTAATGATTCATTGAGGCTGCTACGCATCTTTCATGATTTATAAAGTAGGTAGAATAGCCACTATTAATGTTAACTACATTTTAATATCAAAAGGGCATTTTAGGTTAAGTTTAACGAAAGTTCAATGTACTATTTTCAGTTGCTAGGTAACGATGGTTCCCAACTTGAAGTAATTATATTTTAACGCTCACCAATCGTTACGTGAATTTCTAAAAGGCAATTAGAATAATAATAATCAAATAGAATTATCTAGAAAGAGTTTTGCAAATGAATATACTTTCGAAGATAGTATGTGAAAAAATATGAATTCTCTCGTGCATTGTTTCTAATGCACGAATGTGCACGAATGTGCAATGTGAATAATTAAAGTGAACATGGAAATTAGTCTCTCACTTTGCCGCCACTAAGTTAAATTAAATCTGCATTTTACACTTACAAGACCCAGCACTAGCTAGTTTTAATAGTAACAATGGTTGGGAAACAAGTTTTAATAAAAAAAAGTTTTCTATTTTATATAGTGCTAGAAAATGTATCCGTATTAGTAAGTTTATATTAAAAATTAATAACTAATAATATGTAATAAAGATCGCTAAACGCAGTTTAGTGTCCATGTAGGATGTTGCTAGTCATCATAGACCCTTAAGAACCAAATAGAGAAATCCTACTGAACAGAATAAAAGAAATAAACTCCAAAATCCAAAGCAACACTAACCAAAGACGCAATAAAAAATGGAACGATGATAAAACGAGTAATAGAAGCTGTATGGACATAGAAATAGATGAATGCACAAAATATGCACATGAAATGAGAATGCACAAAATATAAAGCAGTACAATAGAAATACATATATAAAGTCATGATTTTTATGACAGGATTAGAAATATGGCATCATGATGTACAAACATGTTAGTTGAGTTACATAACTTCAAAGGAAAATGATTTTTTATAAGACAAATTTTAGTTAGTAAAATAATTATGTTTCATGTTGTTAAAGAAACTTTATAACACACTAAATAGAAAAAGGATAAATTTTAAAATAGATTTTTCTATTAATTTTAGTAAATTTTCATGGTCAGCTGGCGATTTTCTATCGTTACTTGATTTTGGAAGATAAATAAGTATCAAAGTTGTTTTAAGGGATATCTTGACCTGAAACAGATAAGGTGCATGTTAGTGGAGATGTATGCAAGTATGTGTCACCTTACCTGATGGTTTAGTTTATAAAATTTGTCGATTTTTTGACAGTTAACGATTCGAGTAGTTTTATTATAATTTTATTTGTCTTGGGCTTAAATATTTTATTATTATGTTGTCAAGTAGTTCCTTAGGTACAACTGAGGCATATATGCAAATATGGGGATGATTTCTTATATAATATCTATGGGTTCAAGAACACATATTTATGCGTTTTACTTTGATAATCGAAAATTATGTGATTTAGTTTTTATTTTGTAGTCTGGATATCTAAATTTGTGTAAATAGTTTTCTATGGGATCTAAAAAAGGTTTTTGCAGTCATAAAAAAAGGTACAAGGATATTGTCACAAACGGAAATATTTATACTTAAATATTTTCTTTAAAACTCAACCTCTCTTCCGTTTGGACAACATAAAGCGTGCAAGGCCACATCCAGTTGCCTACGCTAGTTCAGCAGCTGCCGTCTCGCGACCGGCATGTGCAAGGTCTTCTTAGAAGCGCGCTCGCTTCACCCACCATTGCATCCGTTGGCATGCGATATCTACGCCTACTTACTCCGTCGAGGCGAGGCATCCCACACGATGTGCCTGCAGGTGTGCATTCCTTCCAGTGAATTCACCAACACTTCCGCCCAGCTGCAGCTTCGTACCAGGCACCGACAGCGCGCATGCAATCAACCCACAAACTTACCGAGAACTTCTTCCTACGGATTCCAACTACGATACGAATTACTTCCTCATTCGGCAGTATATAACCAGCTTGCTTGAGCTATTCAAACCAGTCAGTTTCCATGACTCCGACACTACATCTACAAGCAAGCTGGTGAGTACTCTTTTAATTATATAAATGCTTAGTGCTTAAATTGAGTGGGCGGCGCTTAATCGCCCACTCTATGCAGAATTATGGGGAGTTGTGTCCAGGCTTCCCCGGCTTAGTTACCAGTAGGTTATCTCCTACATGCTTAGTCTGTAGATCTAGTGCTGTGACAGGGTTGGTCCCAACCTTCCCTGTATTGTAGTAGTTTAGGAGGACATATACGTCCTCACCATATGTCAACATGTAATCCCTTTGTAACCTTTTGTACTCTGTTTATTGTCAACATGTAAACCTTTTGTATTCTGTTTATTGTCTTAGTATATAGTTGTTTTTACAACTTGTGTTTGATTCCTTTCTACCTCTGACTACGTTCCCCAGTCACGTGACCCCACAAACCCCACGTGACAATATTAATTATTTAATTTATATTTTAATGTATAATCGAATGCATTTGAAAATTGATTCAGTAGACATGGAATAGCCATTCTATTATAGAGTTTTAGAGTAAGTGTTTAACACCATTAGAAAGAAGAATTTTTGTCTATCTCATTATATAATTTGTTTAAACAATTGATAATAATTATAAACTAATAATAATTATATTAAACAGCCTTGTTAGTGTAATGTCTAGCGTGCCGGACTTTCACCCAAGCGGCCCGGGATCGACTCCCGACGCTGGCTGATCTGGTTAAGGTTTTCTGCAGTTTTCCTTAGCTGTAACACAAATGTGGGATTTGCGCTGTTCCATCTATAAGTCGGCTGCAGCCGCACATTGGGCCTACATAATAATAATAACCGCCCCCTCCCTCCGGCACAAGCTTATAGCTTCTGGGGCCTTGGTTTAGGTTATGGGTTGTAGTAATTATTATTATTATTATATATTATTATAATAATTATTATATGGTTATGTAGATTTAGTTACATTTTGTTCAATTGTTTTACACTAGAAATTATTAGAAATTACTAAAAAAATTAAGTTTTCGTTAAGTTTTCTTTTGTTTTTCAAAAACATAATTATAGCAGGAAATCTGGTAACTGTCTCTCTATAAATTTGGTTGTACAAACCACGCGTTGATGTGCAGAGCATAATATTAAAAATAATTAAAGTTATGTAGTGAGTTAGAAATGTCAGGGACTAAACGTCAAAATTTTGAGGTTATAGTTTGATGTTACGTCAACATGTATAACGTTGAAATTCACAACCCATTGGTTGTTTGAGGGTCACTGTTTAAAACCAAGCTTCTCTGTTAGTTTGGTTGTCACTGGTTTTCCTTTCCTCTCTCGATAGTAAATTCGCGCCAGCGCTATCAAGCGCATTCTCAATGGTGGAGTTCATATAACAAAATGGTTCTCTTGCATTAGATGTTGAATGTGAGATGAAATAGAAAATTGGTTGGATATAATTCGCTTTAGCGGAGAACATCTCGCATCCAGCAAAATGATCATTTGATTGTTTATATGTGATCAATCGTCAATTAGACGGATTAGATTCTAGTGTTAACCATTTAGGTAAACCTTAGTTATTTTCCACCATGTGCTAAAATCTCATTAAAAGTTTTTTCTATTTTAGGTAATATTTCCCTATCAGTTGCCCTGAAGGAATTGTGTAATAAAAGACCTTTCAGTTTATTGAAAGGTAAAATTCTGTTCAAATATTTAAAATTAATACCACATACAGGGTATTTTATTTTTAGGTCTTTTTTTTCTTTTTTTCTCTTTTGGGTTTCGTTGCTCGTCGTTTTTTCCTGTTCCTTCCCCGTTGACTTTGGGTTGAGTTTAATTTAAAGGTCTTCCCCTTTGGGTTCGTACTTGCATACATACGTACAGGGTTGTATGTAACAAGATTATAACGGAGGGTGAAAGGAAAAACCGTAAGCAAGGCTTTTAAACCGTAACGTATCATCCGTGGGTCATCGAATGGTGGGATGTTTGTTTGAAACTGCATGTATATATATTGTGTCATTTTATCTATGTGTCTATATATTTATAAAACGTTTATATAATTTATTTATTCATGCATGTTAGTTTTAAATACTAGTTACAACGAGATCTCGGGTATGAAATTATTATAGGGTAGTTTTTAAGATTTATAACCAGCTGTGATACAAATCACCATTCTGTTAATTTTACTAGACATTAAAATCCTTAATCAGTATAATTACCGTTTACAATTTGCATTAAACAATAAAGCCCTACTTAGAAAGTTTACATTTCACTACATGTTTGTGTTTTATTTATTACTATTTATTTATTGTGTGGTTTTAATATTTGCTTTCCAGCTTGTCACCGGTAAGTGTATAATGCAAGTGTGTAATATGCATCGTACGACCAAAATTGTGGAAGTTGTCTATATGTTAGTAAAAGATCTATTTCTTCGTTTATCTAAGAAGTTTGAAGCTTTAGTAATAAGAATTGTTTTAAAACGAAGTTGCGCTTGTTTTTTTTATCTTGTATATCTTGTATTACCCCGTCCATCTCCGACTTCTTGGGGTTAGCCGGCAAAAACTGAAGTAGTGTTATTTAGGTCAAGCTGATACTTCCAGCACAGCTATATTTTGGTAGGTTTGGTATTTATATATATAAAAGTAGCCTTTGTGGGTTTGTAGGCTATACATGTTCATTATTTATGAAAGTTTTAAATTTAGTCAGTGATTTTAATCATAAACAATTTAATTTAATTGAATAAAGAGTGCTGTGGATTTAATAGTGACTTAATTTTTTTGTGGAAAGAAAAATGTTCCTTTCTCGGTTATCAGATTAATATTGGTCATTGGGACCTGGATGGAATATGGAAATTTATCACTGTATAAATTTAAATGGATTTACCTTAAGTTTTGAAATACAGTTGTTTATAATTTCAATTTTATCCAGTAATACAAAACCTTTCCATGAAGAGTGGTGAAATTTTGGTAGATTTCAACCATTTTAACATTCAGTCACGTGGCAGCAAGAGCATTTACAGGTTACTACTAATTTTTAAAATATTTTAAAAGTAACCTCTGGTTTATTATTTATTTATTTGTGTGTGTGTGTGTGTGTGTGTGTGTGTGTGTGTGTGTGTGTGTGTGTGTGTGTGTGTGTGTGTGTGTGTGTGTGTGTAGTTAATAATGTTTTATAGATCCATATTTATTCATTTCTCTATTGAAGCGACCCGCCTGGTAGAGTTTCATTTGTGACTAGAGTCTAGGTTCACAATTAATTTAATAATAGCCGGAGCATTTGGTAGCATTGGTTTATATTTTGTATATATCTTCACTGTGCTTTTACCGAAACCTGTTTCATATATGTGTGTACTCTCAATTATAAAATCAATTTAACAATATTACCAACTTCATTTAACCTTCAACGAATAACGGTAAAGATATATCATATTTTTACTCCCCACCCCTCTATATTTTATAGCAATATGTACATTATTGAATGTAGCAGTAACATGGTACAACACGAGTGTATAGAGTATATAAACGCAAAAATACAAAAGATCGTAAGCAAAGATACCTGCAACAGTAGAATGTGTGCTACAAGCCTTAGCCATAGACAGGACATGACAAGGAAATTGATGGAATACGTGCTGCAAAATTTCCCTGAAAGAATAATGTGTCAGAAATAAGAGAAACCAACTCAAAACAAGAAGAAAAAAAGGAATAATGACAAAAACAAGTGCACAAGGGATTTGGTCAAGCAACTAAAACAACCAAGTAGATGTAAACTAACTTGGAGAAAATGCTAAAAAATCGAAAAAACCAAAGAGGTACATGTTAGACTGAATATAACAGGGAAAGCTAAGAGCGGAGAAAATTTAAAGAAAAAGATTAGAGAAAAAATGGGAAGTGAATTAGATACAGAGATAATCCAAAACAAGAATTTTTTTCTAATAACACTAGACATAAAAGAAAAGACAGAAAAGGGAGACATCTTGAAAGCACTTATAAAAGAGCTAGGAGACAGCGTGACATGGAAAAATAACTGCATCAATAAAATATATACAGAACGCCAATAAATATCAGATAAAATACGCGATAATTACTCTACCAATCAAGGAAGCGTACACCATAATTAATAAAAACAAAATCATAATTGGATGGATAAAATGCAGAGTTAAAGAATTCCTTAGCCCAATTAGATATTACAATAGCCACGCCTTTGGGCACCATGCAAGCGACTGAAAGAAAAGAAAAACGAAATATCTGCTGAAGATGCGTACAACTGGAACACACGATAAAAAACTGTTGAAACAAAAAAAGTGCTATACATGTAATGCTACAGTACATAAAGCAGATGACATGGCGTGCCCCTAATATAGAAGGGTTATTGGGAAACTTAGAGGAGAAAAGAGAGCAAGAAATACGCCAGAAAATGAAAATACTACAAGTCAATATTGATAGACGAAAAGCGGTGATGCACTTCCTACACCAAACAGGAGTAAAAAAAGGAATAGATATGTGCATATTAGCAGAGCCAAACAAGCAAATAGCGACCAACGGCCTCTGGTTCATAGACAAAGGGAAAGACGTAGCCTTAAGGAATATAATAAACAAATAAAAGTCTATAGATGCGGCTTTAATTACAAATGATATATATGGATAGAGCATATCGTGCTCTACGCATCATCGAATAAAACAAGTAATTTACAAAATTGGGTGATAGTGTCAAAACACACAGAAAAGGGGTACTGCTGGAAGGGGATTTCAAAGCAAAAGCGCGCATATGGGGAGCTAGTGATGAAGATGAAAGGAGATACATAATGCTAACATGGCTAGCAGAAAGAGATAGTACATCGATAAATGAAGGGTCTAAAATATTTGCCAGAGTGTATTCTGAATATCACTTAGAACTAACACTAACAACTGAAAGAAACATAGATATGATTAAAAACTGGTATGTGGCAGGCGAGGAAAATCTTAATCTCCATCAAAGTGTTTATTTTGAGTATCTATTACAACACCGGAAATAAAAGAAGAAGAATATCAGTAATAAGGGCTGGCAAATTAAAACAGACCTAATGCCTAAATATATTGAAAATCTCCAGAATCAAATACAAAGTGACGAACAAGACAGCATAGAAGATATAACAAAAACAATTAAAAAGGGCATAGTCAAAACCTTTCCCAATAAAAAGAATGGGAAGGTACATAAAAGTGTATGCTGGTGGAATGAGAACATCGAAACCACACGCAAAGAGCGCTCAAATGCGAAAAGAATTTTAAGAAATTTAAACGAACAGCAAAAATACGAATTAAAAAAGTTACAAGGATAAAAAAGAAATGGAACAACGCAATTCTAAAAGCTAATGCAGATGCTTGGGAAAACTACTTAAAGGTGTAGACGAAGACGTAGAACACAGGCTACAAAATAGTAACCAAAGTATAACCTAGACCCACAAATCAAGCTAACACATGAAACACAAAAACAGATAGATGAAATAGATTAAAAACAAAAGAAACTCATCCCACAGCACGAAATAAGTAGAGACGAAGATATAGACGTAAACGAAGAAGTGGGTGAGCTATTTACTGGAGGATCTAAAAAATGCTGTGTACAACGCATGAAATCAAGAAGACACCAGGCCCGGATCAGACACCACCAGAAATAATAAAAAAAAAACAGTCACAGCTGCCCCAGCTATAAGCCATCGGTTAATAAATAAAGAATATATAAAAAAAGCTTTTAAAAAGACCTAAGAAGCAGAAATCCGCGAAGGATAATAATATAGGTCTGTTTATGATATTTATTAAATATAATGGGGAAACTATATGAAAAAATGATCGTTGGCAAATTAGTCAAAGACATACGAGATAAGCTATCACCAAGGCATTATGGCTATATAGATACAATGGAGAACGTGAAAAGTTAAATGGAAGAAATGAAACATACAGCACCAAGAAAAAGGAAAATATGCGTATCAATCGCCCTCGATATAAGAAATGCGTAATAGCATAGTGCCTTGGAAGGACATAAAGAAGACCCTAACCAAAATGGGTGTAATCCCCAGGATACGAAAGATTATAAAGAAATATCTTAAAAGAATGAAGATACGAACAGGAAAAAACCAGGAGACGAATTTAACGAGCGGGGTACCGCAAGGATCTGTATTAGGGCAGCACGTGTGGAACACATACTAATAAAGTACTCGAAAAAGATACAGTGTTAGGAGTAAAAATATTAGGGTACGCTGATGATTATAGTCACGGCTAAAAAACAAAGGAGAATTAGAATCGTAAGCAAATAAGGAGGTGGCGGAGGTAAGAATTAAAAACTAGGACTAGAAAGCAGAAGAAAAAACCGATACAGTCTTATCATACGGAGGTAAAAAGGTAAAAGAAGCGACAATAACAATAGTAAACTGTAATTTACCAACCAAAAATGTCCTAAAACATCTAGGAGTAATATTTGGCCATAATTATGAAATGAAGAAACACGCAGATGAGAATATACAATATTAAAAGCTGAAAAGCCTAAAAGGGAAATCCTAAGCACAATAGCATTCTCCAGTATCCTATATGGAGCGCAAATATGGAAAGGGGCCATTACTTACAAAAAATACAGAAACCTAATCATTAAAAAACAAGGGAGACTAGCAATTAGAATAGCTAGTGCTTATCGCACAATCTCTACAGAAGCAGCGCGCAACGAATAGCCTCCGAGTTGAACGTACAAATTTTCACCGATCATTCTCTTAAAAAATACTGCACTAAAATACTGTATTAAAAGTTCATATTATACATTTTATCATAAATAAGCTTTGCAGCTTTAGACTTTATGATCATAGTGACACATATAATGAGAAGATTAAGAACAACGAAGAAAATCCTTCGTCCAAATCCGGAAGTCGTTCCTTGTCCATTGACTCAGGTAGTGAAAGTCTCTGTCAAGCTGTTAACTGAAAGTATACAAATTCTTAAGTTAAAACATTTCTTCATATCATTCTTCTTAATTGTCTTGCTTTCACTGTCTAATAGCTAGTTAGTTCTAACTTTATTGAATTTCGCGTTGATACCTCCATGAAACATTTTCTTGTAGCTATTCCATAATATATGTTCCGTCAACTTTGACATCTCACGCAGTACGATCGGGTGTTTTCTTTTGAATAGCAAAAGAGCTTCTTCCAGACGTCCACCAATTCTCCAGATTCCTTTCTACCAAATTATTGAATTTAACGTCAAAATAGGTGATTTCGAACTTATCATTGCTCAACACTTGAGCTCATCTGGTCTTGTCAAAAGCTCATCAGATTCTCTTCACTTGGGCAGTATCGTAAATACCTCACTACATACTACTACATTCTTGATGTCTACTACTCGGATTAAAACATAGGTACGATTCTAATTTTCTTTGGGCCTTACTTATCCAATGTTTTTGGACGGCAAAGTTTTTGAAGTCAGGCTGTGCATACAATTGCTAATAGCTCCAACCAAGAGACGCTATTCTTACGTGTTACAAAAAGATAATTTTTTTCGTTGTGTTCCAGTTTAAGATAAGCATCTGCACCGTAGGCTTGAGGACTGCCATCATCAAAAACGTGCAATTCTGCTTCATTTTGTTTAACTCCAATTATGTCCCGAGATATAGAGAAACTCTCCAAAAATTTTATGTCGTTGCACCACGATAATCATTCACTTCTTACTTCCTCAGGCAACCGTTCATCCCAGTCGATATATCTCTTTCATAGCATTTCTAAAAGAAGTTTTACTCTAACTACAGAAGGGCCAACAACTTCCAAAGGGTCAAAAATCCTGAACATGGTTTGTAATATCAGACGTTTTGTTGGATTTGGTAAATCTTGCCCCTCTAACACTATACTCAATTCCATTTTTGAGTAATCTTCTTGGAAATCCCTAGTCATTCCTAAAACTTTGACGATATCATTTTCGCGCATCTTGTTATGTATTTTTAGTTCTCTTGGTCGTTTGAATTCACTTCACTCAAAATTTGCTTAGCTTATTCGAAACTGTTGAAGGCTTCGTTACGTGAACTGGTTTCAACCACTACATCATCTACTTACAAGGATTGACTTAAGATCTAACTTGCCTTTCTATTTCTTTAAGTAGTTCTTGAAAGTGCTTTTGCAATGTGGCTGCTAATAATAATGGGTTTGATGTTATTCCGAACGTTACTTGTGTCATACAATATGTCGAATTAGTTCGCAGTTCTAACTGTTCACGAATTATCCCTTCATATTCTTCGATTTTATGGGCTCTTGATAAGCGTGAGGTTAAGGATCTCAAACACACCTTCGCAACTTCATAACCTATAACTGGGACATCGGATCAGCAAATCTACAGTACCTACAGCAGAAAAGTTGATTTTGTAACAATTTATGATTGACTTATTTACAAAAACCTTAATACCAATTTGAAAGATGTAAAAGCTCATAGAGAATTGTTTAAGAGGATTATCCTTAAGAGGATCTTTTATAAGCATTTCCTATTAGTAGATTAAACAGCAAAAAAGAAAAACGAGCTTTCGTGTATGTGGCTTTGCAGTATTACAGTTTTCTATTTTCTGCTACTTTTAAAGACTAAAACGAAGTTAGGGTTGAAAAAGTTTCAAACGAATTAAGGAGATAGATAACATAATTTAATAACATAATAGAGATGGAGATAAATATCACATCATACCATTTTGTGTCTCTTTGGTATTGAAAGCATTTTTATGTAGACAGTTCTAAAATATAAAAAGAATATATTTCGTTACTGATTATGATTAATATTTTCATTTAGCAAAATATTGCTTACACATGTCTGCAGCAAAGTGCCCTTGCTTGAAAGCTGGGGGAGAAATAAGTTGATTTTCATGTCACGGATATCCTTGGAAATACATTTATTAGTTTCATGAGCATCATAGTTCTTATTTACTTGGTTAAAACTAAGGAAAGATTTAGTTTGTCCTTGAGTTTTTTACAACCTCAATGGAGAGAGATATGCTAGGTATTGGATAAAAGATATCAGTATTAGATTATATTAAGATGTCTTTCAATTCAAGCTGTCTGCAAGTGAAATATTTGCGTGTATTTTACCTAAAAGTATCTAAAGTAAACAGGGAAAACAAAGCGAAACGCAACCCCTGTTCTTTATGAATTTGCAGACATCTATATTATTTCGCCGATTGTAACCCAATAATATGTATAATATTTTTCATTAAGGAAAAGTAAATTGAAACCATTACTTATCTCCCATGTATGTTTCTGAAAGCCGATTACTAAGCAGATTATTAAGCACGATTACCCTAAATCACCCTTCTCAGTCAGTCTCTCACTATACGTGAAAAAATACTCCCTTTCCACCTCTTCATGTTGACTAGATAACGCTAATTGACGTCAGACGGGGAAGTCGGCAAGGGAATACCCTGTTTGTTGCAGCAACGGTAATAAAGTATGGGTTGCAGCAGTTGTATAGGGAGAGAGGAAGTGCACCCTACACACAGGTGTATTGTGGACGCGATGTGACATGACAATAGCAGGAAGTGCAGTGGGCGTGAGATCAATGGCTGTAGTAGACGAGTGAGAGGGTGCCTGACGCGGACAACTAATAACCCATTTTCCAGATACTCGGTTCGTGCACTCTCCAACCAGAGTAACTTAATCCCGGGCAGATTCCAATACACTGCCATTTTTCGACAACATAATCGTTTTGTGGATTGAGAAAGACATTAATTTTAGGGCGCACGCTTACTTTCGAGGTGTAAAACGAAACGATATTTTACGGATACAAGTCGATAGCAATTTATGAAGCTCAAAATGGTTTCTATTCCTTATTTCATTCCGCAGAGACCGCTAGAGGTTAATCACCTTTGAAGCATAACCAGATTACACTATTTTGTAATTCTGTTCGATTATGTACTACGATCTATATTTATATATATATAAAAAATCATCGTTCCTATCAAAGGATTCGTTTTGTATGTCGCCACAACAATACGGGACAAAGTTGAGAAGTGAAGGAATGAAAAGGACTGCATAATGTGTCTTCAAAATTCGTACACGAGACTCTGGAATCGACTTTAAGCTCAAGGACGGAATACCAATCGGCGCAGTACAAGACGAATGGATCGACAACGCTAAACACACAGTTTGCTAGACCAAATTACTTCAATAAGTCTTGGAGAATTGGAACCATGCGGCATTACGGTCGAAAACCGCCCTCCTGCAGACGTGACTACTGTCGCCGCCAACAGATATCAAAGTAAACGCGGCTTTTTGGCTCCGAGAAAGTATATATTATTTTGAAGCTTTTGCACTGCTGATGACTGGCTTTCAAGAGTAATAACTAATGGTTAGTCCGATTGATATTAAGAACTTACAATTTTACCCGTTCAGTTTAAAACGCTGCAGCAAAAAGAGAGAGAAAGTATCATAATTTCAATTAAATACTAATACATTTCACGTTCTAATGCCTTTCTACTATTTTATCGTAGAACAGGATTAAATAATAATGGGATGTGTCGAAAACAGTTGGTATTGTGATCTTTGAAAATAAGCTCTCCCATTATTTACCCTATCCTCCAAGAGCATAAAGTTGTTCCTGGGATGTCGACGATACGTTCACTTCTGCGCTTGCAGTTCTGTGCTCTTTGATGCGAAAGCCCTACTTTCCTGCACTTTAGAGAATACTCTGGTAAAATTTAGGGTTGTGGAACGGCGACGCAGGCCCGGGATTTGCATATTACACGTATTGTGGTGGCACCCAATTTCATAAAATTATATCTGTCGAATTTAAAAATCCAATAGAGTCAGATCAGAGCACAGCTTCTCCACTGAAAAGTTTAGATAGGGGATAATTACACGATTTCTTTTCTTTGTCGTGCCAATTGTGATCATCTACTTTTGCAGTTTACACTATTAAACTTTTTTAAAATGCTTGTGGTTAAGATGGGCTGCTTTGAACTGTCAAGGCTGTTATATATACAAATTCTATGTACTTATTTATTATTTCGTTAAAGTGTTCGGGCTATTAGTATTTTTTTGCCAAATCATGCATATGACTGACTAGTGACTATTACAAAGCCATAAACCGTATTGGCAGCCGCAGTCGCAGTACACTAAAAATTTATCAAGAGTCTCTGCAATAGATTAGAAAGACGTAATAAGTATTTTCCTTTCTCGATAGCCCCAAATGTCATTCAAAGAATTTGACAAACTTCGAGGCACATTTATTAATAAATGTCAGAATAATAAATTACAGGATTCGTGTTTATTTTATAATCTTTTACCTGCATCAATTACATGTTAAATTAATCAGAAAATAATTAAAGTGCCATATAAACAATACTTTTTCTTGCACGTTTTCTAGAATTAAGTGCAATATTTTTAAAATAATGAATAGTTATTTCTTGTCGCCCAATTTACATAAATCTTAAAAAATAACAGCACAAATATGTACTCTCTAAGATTATTACAGTAAAGTAATTTTAAAACATCTTAAACAAGAAGTATTAATATGGTTGACATTTTTATATTTACTATTATTTCGTACAAACATGCAAGTGGCATACTAATATTTTTATAATACATTCTTGTTAAAGAGTAAAATTTTAGGTCACATTGCATATATAAAACAGCAGTTGTTTTAGGTTTAGTTGCCTGCAAGATGATGTTACGGCCTGAACCCCCCTTCGTAAATAAAATTGCAACAATAGACAAAAACACAAACAAAGAAGCTTCTTCCAGCCTTTGCAGGATTAGTTTTGGACCTGCTTTTTTAGTAAACAAGTGATGTTTGATGGAAGGTTTCGTGTTAACAAAACTAATAACCATATGCTAAACTCGAATGGACCCGTCTTTTGCAATTCCTGGTATCCGATATATAATGTTACATTTCTCATGGATCTATTTCTTCCTTACTGCAAAATCACAAAGTATTCTATACTCTACTGCTTTCAGACGTGTTAGAAGAAACGCTACATGAGCTGCCAACGGTTCAGTCAGCTGACATTGAAGCCTAAGATGTTCTTGGACTGGAACTGACATAGTTGAATTTCCAATAATGAAGTGTTCTGGTGTGAGAACTGTAAGGTCGTTGAGGCAGTCATTAATTGAGGCAGCTTTCCCATAATTATTGACAGCATTCAGAGTGAAGGCGACAACACGTAACGCATCTCAGGACCTGCAAACTGGCGACACTTTGAACACAGATAATCCACAACTTATTCCTGGGGGACGCTATTGCAGCAATTGTGGACTAGCATACAGTTTTGACTTATGTTCTGCATCCAGGATTAGGCCATTCAATTGACTCTTGTGTAAACCAGGAATTCGGCCGTAGTCAAGCATCGACACGGAAGAGTTCTTCCTTACCAAGAACTGGACGTAATGGCAATAAATAGCTTTTGGAGGAAAATGGGTTTTGATTTTTGCATGCTTGAATTTCTTCTATGATTGTTATTAACTGATTCTGCTTAATCTATAACTTTAGAGAGTTCTGAACCTACCCTACTATGAGCGGACATATGATGAATTTCAAATGAATCTTCAAACATATGCAATCTTTTACTTGAATTACAAATTATTAATTTTCTTGATGTTTAGCATCTGCGGCTGTATCCGGTTTGTTTGAAGTGCTATTTCACGTAAATGAATGTGATATTAACATGAAGTGTCTCAGCGCCAGTGTTGCTACTGAATTAAGTAATTCTGTATTTATGATTCATCGGAATGTGCAATCTGCGAAAGTTTCTTCCCATGCTACATGATTCCAATGTGGCGGAGGGGGTCAACATTTTAAATATGAGACACTTGGCTTGCAACAAAGTTTTGAAATGTTCGAAGTGAATGAATCTTCAAAGTATTGAACCACCCACAAGCCAGCAGACATTTTTTTAGAGTGTCAAATGCATTCATAATAATATTGCACCGAAGGTGGCACTGGTAAAGCATGTAAGTGATTAGTGATTAGCTAAACAATAGCTTTTGAATATTTTCGACACTTCGCTTCTTTCAATCTTAGGATTTTTTACAGCGAAGCCTGGAAGCTTCGAAGTCATCGATCTTCGAATAATTAACAGACCTATTATAGTGTGTAATATTCCCACACCTCTTTAAAAACTTGCTTGGAAGGTGTCAAAGATATAGTGGACTTCAACATATTGTAATATTTAGCCACTCACTCGTACGGATATATCCGGAATGATAAACCTGTCGACAGTTTGCGGATGATTTTCAAAATATTTGGTAAATACTAACAACAATTAATTCATCACCAATACAATTTGCAAAATTAAGTAACTAAAGCCATTTTACATAATAACACACAAAATCTATAGGGGTCTTCTAAAGCAGTTTAAAATAAAATTGTCAACCAAAAACCTTTTTAAAGACATCTTCACATTCCAAGTACCAAAAGCAAATAAATAATAATTTTGTAGACAATTTGAAAAACAACTCACTGTATCATACAGCCTTTTATTTTTCTTTTTATAACAAATGGATACGAAGATGTACTTTTGATTCAATCAAATAAATAACAGCTTCCGCAATCCTGTCTCTGAAGTTGTGAAAACGGAACAGCAACTCCGTTTTCAGTCCAAACTACGATGCTATCTGCTTAAGAGATGGTCGTTATCGTGCTTTCAACTTACCTGAAAATGTCATCTTTGTTGCATAATTTGATAAAGTGTTTGTGACATGAATCCGCTTGCCTTATTTACTTGTGTTTGTTAAAATATTTTATAGAATTATCTTATCGAACTTATTTGAAGTAATATTTAATTTCAGTTAAAATAATTAGATGTTATTTGACTACTATAGAAGCATTCTTGTATTATAAAAAAATATGCAATTTTTTGAGATCTTGGAACACCAAATATTTTTAATTTGGCGTATTGTAGAGAAGAAAGGACTACTAGTAATAGGTAAGATAGAGAAACAAACAATACCTTTATCCTCAGTCATCACTCTATAACTAGTTGTATAATTTAAAGTTAAACAAAAAACAGTAATGCAAAATAGAAATATCTCTTAACACAATAAAATAAAGTTATAAGAGAAAATATCATTTTTTTATTGAATTATTAATGTTGATATTATTTATAGAAATCTTGAATTGTATAAAAACATTTTTCTTAAATTCATCAAAGTGGTGTGGGGATCTAAAAAAAGGTTAAAATTCTCCAAAAACGACCCAAAATCCTATAAAATATCCAATGTTTAGACACCCCAAAAAATATCTTAAGAAGCATAAACGGTGGCAAATTGAAAAAATGAAAAAATTGTTAAAATTCACAAAATAAGGCCCCATTTTTAAACACCCAAAAAAACTTTTAAAGTTCCAAGATCTATAGACAGCCAAAAATTGGACACATGAAAGAATGGTTAAAAATTTAATTAAACCTAAAATCTTTTAAAATCTCATAGACCGCCAAATCATCATGGTTGAAATCATCAAAAAAGATCTTAACTCCTATTAAAAATCCTTCATTTGTAAACTCCCGAAAGTGACTTTTCTTTTCTGGACCAGGGCAATCGGGAACATGAACGAAATAAGTGAGAAATCACCAAAAGAAAGCATAGATCCTTTAAAATTCTTTTATTTTTAGACACTCCCAAAAAAATAACAATAGGACACACTATAAAAATATCTTAAGATGTGTAGACCACCAAAAACTGAGCATATGAAGGAATCATATCATTGTTGAAAATCATCAAAAAGACCTAAGATCCTATTAAAATCTCTCATTTGTAGACACACCAAATGGCTTTTCATTTCTGGACTAAGGCAGTCGGGAAGATGATCAAAATCAGTAAAAAAATCATCAAAAAAGGCCTAGATTCTTCAAAAATTCCCTCATTTTTACACACCCCAAAAATTCCTTATGACCGTATAAACGACCAAAAATCACGCACATAAAAAACGCACACACCCCACCCCAAAATGACATTTTGTTTCTGAGCTAGAGCAATTGCAACATGAAAACTATCTTTAAAAAAATACTCAAAAAATGGAATAAAATAACAAACATTTTTTCGACACCCCAAAATAGCTTTCCATTTCTAAGACCAAGGTGGTTTGGGTAATTAAAAAAGTGCGTAAAACTCACCCAAAATGACTAAAACATTCAATAGCCCCAAACGGTTTATCATTTCTAAATCAGGTTTATCATTCTAATTGGGAGTGTGAAAAATATTGCTAATCAAAAACAGCCTAAAATCCCATTTAAATCCCCTATTTTTAAACATCTTAAAAAATATATTTATATGTTTATAAAAATATCTAAAAAAAGAAACTATATGCCAGGGCAAATTAAGTACATGAGAATATGATTTAAATCCACCAATAATGGCTCAAAATTAAATTCGACTAAAATTCCCCATCTTTAGACACCTCAAAAATACCTTTAGAAGTATAGACCAGGGCAGATTGGGAGAATGTAAAATTATTGAAAAGCCACTACAAAAGTCTCGAAATCCTATTAAAATTCTCCACTTTTAGACATCCCAAGATATATGCAGCTTACGATCTACAGACCACAATAATTGGGCACATGGACCATAAGAAAAAATGATTAAAAGACTAAAAATTCTATTGAAATCCCTTATTAGTATACATCGCAAAATAGCTTTTTTATTTCTGGACCAGCCCAATCGGAAACATGAAAAAATTAGTGAAAGATCAAAAAGGCTTAAATCCATTAAAATTCCCTCATGAAAATCATAAAAACACAGAATAGTACTTAAGGTCCTTCAGTTTTAGACACCCCAAAATCCTTGAAAAACCATTTAAAAATGGGATAAAGTAACATAAAAATCTTTTATATTAGACAACCCAAAATTGCTTTCCATTTTTAGGTCAAAGTGCTCTGGGTACGGTTTTTTATTTCTGAACCAGTGCAATTGGGAATATGAAAACATATGAAGGCATATGGGGTACTTTCAAAAGCAGATAAGAATTCTTGAATGTGCAAAACATTAATTACTCAAATCAGAGTGCTTATGTCACGACATCGTGTCTGTCAAATAAGTAAGAGTCAAAGTAATGACGAAGTCAAACAAAGAAACTCGCATCCAGCCACACCCTGGAGGCACAACCTATAAATACAGCATCGAGCTGCAACCTTGTCAGAGTTAATCCGTCCAGCAAGCAGTAACGTACTTGACCACCGAGCAACGAAAGTATAGTGATTGTAATACGTACAAGTCAGATTTGTCGACTTAGCAAATGTATGTATTTACCGATAAATACTTTATTAAATTCTGGTCTACAAATCTTTTTATACTTAATTCGCGGTGGGGTATTTTATAGCTAACAAGAATCTTTTTAAAATATTCTGTACTAAAGAGGCCTAATAAAATTATTGTTACGTATTTGTTTTGTATAATTGCTTTCTTTACATGCATGTTAATTATATAAGCTACTTTGCGCTAACGTGATTTTATGTGTTTAATTACTTACACGGTAGCGATAAAGTTTTGACGCAACGTTCAAACAGTAAGCTGTAAACACACTAATTACATGTTCAATCTTTATTAGGGTTTTTGTACATAAAATACCTGATGCATTAGACGGTTTTTATCAGTAGAGCTCTTAGGTGCTGCAGTCATTACTTCGCTTTTTAATAAGCATGGAATATTTAATGAAAAACCCTTGTTAGAAGCAGAGAATGATGAGGTACTCTTGACATGGCAATTATTGAGACACAAAAGTATAAAAAAACATAAAACTAATAATGCAAATAAAACATTAAAAATAAAATAACCAAATTTAGTAATCAGAAGTCATCTAAACTTGAATAATATGATGTTCTGACAGTCCTTTAAATAAAATCGGCAGCAGTTTCACAAGTCGCAAGTAGGTCTGCGTTTAGACTACTTCCAAGCCAGTTAGACCGCATACGCATTTGTCAAATCGCTATACGAGCAGTGGCGTGCGGTCCATGGAAGCAATGGAAGCAATGCTTGCCTTGAGAATTTATTAAAAATAAAAACAATGCTAACAAAAATACTTTTGTAAAATTATGGTTATCGTTTATTTAAATTGAAATATTTATCAAATTAAAGCTCAATATCAACTCTGTACAGCAAAAAGTATAATTATTTAGAGTACTATTTTAAATTAGGCTCATTAAACTTGCACGGAAAGGTAATACCGATTCAAATGTGATACATACACTTGATATAAGCACTGCTTACAAATGCTCTTCTATTAACCTTGGCGTGAATCAGCGAGCGTGGGGTGTTATAGTAGACGGATGCTGTTAGCATTGTTTGGTCGTTATTTTTATTGTGCTTCGTTCCCAAATGTTTATTTATTATAATTTGGTTATTTGTTCGATTTAGTATTACTTAAGTAATGTAAATCTGCGAATGAGACTGTATTTTGTCGCATTTTATTATTTTAATTTATAAGTTGTATTTTTTTAAAGACAAATAGTTCTATTTAGTTTGCCTGTATGCAAATTTAAAATTGCATTATCGTAACGACTGCAAATTCAACTGCTTCGGTGAAAGGTTCGAGTACCTTCGATATAGCCGAATCGAGACGATTTTTTGTTCAGTTTGTAAATTATTAATAAGGAATTTTTCGCATACAGTTTTGGAGAGAAATTACAAATTATTAAGAAAGGCAGATCAAAACCAGATCTTTCAAATTTAACAACAAAGATTAAAACCTGTACCGGTATTTTGCTAAGAAAGACCGGAAAATTGATATGTAGTAGTTTTTTTTTAAATAAAGAATGATAGTCAACAAATTCCATAAATATAAAGTGTAAAAGTGCTTCTTTGAAAAACTTTTAAGCTTAATAATTATAACACTGTTTTTATTGTACCTAGCAGGGGCGGATCCAGAGAAGTATTTTGAGGGGGAAATCTTTGGAAAAATAATTGTTTTAATAAATAATAATTAAACAAACATTATTTGTTTCTATTCTATGTAAACTTATTTCTAAATTGGGGGGGGATTATTCCCTCCCCGTTAATCCGCACCTGTACCTAGGTGTATTATAATTAAAATCGTGGTTGCTTCCCTAGCCTAAATTCTCACCGCACGCCACTGTATACGAGAATACTAAGCGTGCATACTTATTGATTTTAAAATGTATTAATATTAATATGTATTTTGCTTGTAACCAGTTTATCCACGCCTGACGCATCCGTCCAGTAACATACAGGAAATTCCACCTTAACGAAGCAGTGATGCCATACAATTTGATTTTTCCTTAGCCGAAGTTCGCCTGTTGAGTATCTAATTCAGAGGGTTGTTCGTAATGCCATAATATTTAACTCATGTTCTTCTAATATAAATCGATTAATTAAAATCAATACCTTAACCACTATTAGTAATAAATAGTAATAAACAGGAAAACCCTATCAAAACATGGTGGTCGAAAGGCCACTTTGTTGAAAGACTTCCTTACATGCAACGTTTGTTCTTTGATTACAATTCTTCCCGTTTCCATGAGTGCATATTTAAACAAACGCAACCAAATAAAACAAAACTGAAAATGTTTAACACGGTCAGGCAAACTCCTGGACGTGTTATTTAACAAACTTATCTATACTTATCCACCCATCTTCCGACTAACTTACCCAAGGCTGGGAGATTTAAAAAGAATGCCCTGCAATTATATAAGTTGTCTATGAGTTAGATTTTTTTAAGTATAACGACTACTTTCAAAAGTTTATTCTATCTAATTGAAAAAGTCTTGTTAAAATCATTACACTTGATTGTTAAAATCTTACCTAATTTAATTTGAAACAGATTTGATCCATCAAAACTGAATTTTCTTTGTGTTATTGCTCCCCCTGTGCGGTTCAGAAAGGAGCTGCCGCTATCTTCAGTATTTAATTTAAATAAACTCAAATTTCGTTAATGTAAATGTAAATTTTCCTACGGCAAAGTGCCAAGTTATATTTATTATATAACTAGAACATCTCTGTACAGAGAGTATTTAAAGGCTCGCTTCGCGTCAAAAAGCCTAACCGACGTGTTTCGACATAATTCCTCACTAAACCTCCAATTTAATTTAATATCGGGTTACATATTTCGCCCGAAAATGTTATCTCTAAACAAACAAGTCTAAGGTAGAATATAAAATGAATAATTAAATGGTGAATTTTAGAATTTTCTATACGTATTTCAGTGGAAAACGCCCGGGGGTGGGATTATATCGAGTTTAGTAATTATTTATTAGTTTTTGTTTAAATCTAGGCGCTGTGTACTGGTTAAATTTTAATATAGATTTACAAAATTCAATGCGCTAAAAACGAAATGTGTTATTGTGAACATAACTACATATTATGTACAAGTTTGTTTAAATATACTAATATATGCATGGAAATTTGTTTTCGAATTTAAATAAATACACATTTACGAATCCGAAAATTATCCGTTTGGGATGAATATATAAAGTTTATATACACGTTTTATATTTGGATACGCGTATTTACAATAACAAATTTGTTGATGTATAAAATCTAGTAATATCGGATTGTTATTAGTATATAATAAAATGTGAGTTTCAGAATTATTATATAAAACTTTATATTTAAAAAATCATTTGTTTGATTAGGAAAAAAATAGATTAAATTGGTAATGCAGGAGGTATTAATTATTCAATTAGAAAATATTGCTATAGCTGTTAACTTAAAAAAAGTTAAATTCGTTTGTCATATCTTAATTCATAACACTCAATCTCCACTACCTTCAGAACTGATTACTGACTAACGAATAAGTATCCAGACTGAACAGAAGTATATATTATAGTTACCTAATTATACCTAGTTTTGATTATATTCTGTGGCCGAAGCATTTTTTTTAAACTTTATTTATTGAATATAATAAAACACATTTATATATTTCGTTTGCAGTCGTAGAACATATTTTATTATTTTTAATCGAGAGAAAACTTTATCTCTTTTAACATTTAGAATACAATTATTAATATTACTTTGTCTGTAATTATTTAACGAGTTTAAGACGAGTTTACATAATTAAATTTGAATTAACGCACTTAACAGAACAATTTTAGAATTCACATTTAAATGACATTAAGCAAAATAATTAATTAAAACTCGAATGAGCCTTTATGTTTTTACTAGCAAGACAATTTTAAAATCCACATCCAGTTTTAATACTCACTCAGGATAAACACTTGTTGAATACTTAATAAAGACTTGTGTGTTGAATGAATATTTAATAAAGACTTGTGTGTTGAATGAATATTTAATAAAGACTTGTGTGTTGAATGAATATTTAATAAAGACTGAAGACTTAAGATTAAAACAGAGGTATTTATACCTTATCTGCCTACACAGTTCTCATGGTCATGAGAGAATAAATGCCAAAGAAGTTCTCATAGAGATAACATAGACTTAGCAGAAAAACTGTAATTTGATATCGTGAGTTTTATTATCTTAAGCAATTCTCATGTAACATGATCTTATCTATAGTGCGATTCTACGTACGTTACTACCTTATATTTACATAACGTTAATAGTTCAGAACTTTAAACATGATAGTTCAAGAGATGATAATTAAAGAATCAATTTTATATATAACTTTATATCCGAGTCCGCATTTGAATTTCGTAGAAGTACGGGTATTTCTCTACAAATCCTGTAAATTTCACTTGGATGTTATGTAACGGACGGGAAATACTCAATAGTTAACCTTAATTAGGCCATTAACTCCAGTCGTGCCAGGATTTGCTTATAGGCCTATAAGAAGTTTTGTGTTACCTATACTATCTACTTTCTCATTTTCCATAAATTATCCGTATGTTCGATGATGGTCAAAATCTTGCGGTCACCGCTTGGACTAAACGGCTTTAACGGCATATATTACATTAATAACCAACAACATATGAATGGAAATCCTCTACAACTTCCTCAATCACCGTTTTTGCCCAACATACAACACAATTGCTCTTATCAACAAACTCAATATTCATACTTACCACCCCCTAACCCATCCTATTATTTTATTATTTACCACAGTATCAATCAACGTTAAACCAGTCACAAATTTACTCTACTCAACATCACGATATAACAATCAATCAATCACATCAAGATAAAAGCGACATAAGCGAATATTCCGAAGATGACGAAGAAATGGAAATTAATTCCGCTAATAGTTGGCAACGCGTTTCGAATAATAACCAAAAACGGTTAACAAAGATTCGCACACAAACTACTAATACTGTAAAGGAGCCAGTAACCATAAATAAAAATAGATACTCAGTATTAACTGAGGAAGATGAATCAAACAAACAAAAAAGCGAAGAACATCAAAACGCAACTGAACATAAACCACCACCAATTTTTGTACACGGTGTTTTAGATTATAGTAAGATGATCACAAACTTACAAACAATAGTGGAAGAAGAACAATACACCTCAAAAAGCTTACACAATAATGTAGTTAAAATAAATACAAACACCCATGATACGTACCGTAAACTTATTAGGCACATGCAAGATGGTAAGATTATACATCACACGTATCAAATGAAAGAAAACCGTCCCTACAGAGTTGTATTAAAACACCTACATCACACTACCCCGATCGATGACATTAAAAATGCCCTTAAAAAATTAGGACACACAGTGCGTAATATTATGAACGTAAAAAACCAGAACCAGAACCTAGAACCAGCTACAAACAACAAAGACATATACAACATACATTCACTGGAAAATAAACGTATTATAATTGAACCACCAAGGACAAACAGAGGTATTGTACAATGTATTCGCTGCCAGAACTATGGACATACAAAAAGTTATTGCAGTAGACCTTTTGCTTGCGTGAAATGCGCGGGTCCTCAAGATACAAAAAGTTGTCAAAAAACCCGAGCAACTTCAGCTGTATGCATTTTATGCAAAGGGCCCCACCCAGCTAACTATAAGGGGTGCTCCATATATCAAGAGCTTCAACGAAAATACCAACCCAACAAGCAACAAATAACCCCAAAACCTGCAAACATAACAAGAGAAAATTTTCCATTCTTAAAAAGCAGTCCGAAATCAACCCTCATCCTCAGAAGATGTTAGTCTTAAACAGTTTCTTGATGAATTCAAAAATATGTTCAACCAATTACTACAGCAAAATAGTATGATACTAAATATGTTAACTACAGTCATCAACAAACTCATCCAATAATGGCTAAGTTCCTAAAACATTATCAGTTACCTTGATACAAAACAGACTACCTACAAGCCACTATGATAGAAGTTGAGAGGTTGCCAGCACCTCTAGTTATAGCAAGTGTTTACTGTCCACCACGTCATAACTTAACTAAACAAATGTTACAACCCTTCTTTGAACTACTAGAACCTAGATTTATAACGGCAGGAGACTTCAATGCAAAACATACTCACTGGGGTTCACGACTAATAACACCAAAAGGCAGAGAACTACTTAAACTAATAATAGATAACAAATACGGTTTTCTATCAACGGGAAGTCCAACATATTGGCCCACAGACCCCAATAAAATTCCTGATCTACTCGATTTCTTTATTACCCAAGGTATGTCAGCAAACTACATGGATATTATTCCCAACTATGATATTTCATCTGACCATACGCCTGTAATAGCTACAATGAGTGCAACTATACCATACCAAGAACCAAAACCTACTCTTAGCAATGCCAAAACTAACTGGAAAGTGTTCGAAGACTATATTTCCGAAAATCTTGATACAAATATAAGCTTAAAAACAAATCAAGACCTGGAGCACGCAACAAACCACTTTACATCAACAATACAGGAAGCAGGATGGAGAACAACACCACAAACAAACAATTTAAAATGTAATACTCCTAACATCCCCACCGAAATAATGGAGCTAGTAAAAGAAAAAAGAAGAGCAAGAGCAGTTTGGCAGCGTAGTCGGAATATTCAAGACAAAAATAGATTAAATCAACTAAACAACAAACTGAGTCGTCGGCTGCAACAAATACGGAACTAGACTTTTAAATACTATACAAGTTCACTTTCGGTAAATGACCAAACAATTTGGAGAGCAACCAAAGGAATTAAGCGACCTAAAGAACATGTTCCACCCTTACAAGATGAAACGGGAACATGGGCAAAGTCGAATAAACAGAAAGCTGAAGCATTCGCCGAACATTTACAAAACACCTTTCAACCAAATTCTAACGAACCTGATCAAGAAGTTGAAAATTATCTAGCTGCTCCACTACAGCTATCGTTTCCAATACGTAGATTTACACAACAAGAAATTTAAACTCAGATAAAACTGTTAAATCATAAAAAATCACCAGGTTATGACCCCATAAGGGGAACTGTTCTAAAACGTCTTCCCGGGGAAGGAATTCGATTTTTACAAATATTGTTTAACGGAATTCTGCGACTTGTATATTGGCCATTGACGTTGAAGTTTGCTCAAATTATTTTAATACTCAAACCGGGTAAACCTCCTAACCAAATCAAATCATACCGTCCCATCAGCCTCCTCCCGATAGTATCAAAGTTGTTGGAAAAATTAATATTAAAGCGCATAAATGAAAGTGAACTCCAAGAAGAATGGCTACCAAACCACCAGTTTGGCTTTCGAACTAGTCACTCAACAACACAACAATGTCATAAACTGGTAAATACAATCCGTACAGCATTCGAAGACAAAGTGTATTGTAGTGCAGTGTTCTTGGACGTGAGTAATGCATTCGATAAGGTATGGCATAAAGGCCTACTACAAAATTAAAAGTTTATTACCGCAAAATTACTATCTACTTTTACAATCCTACCTAGCAGATCGATATTTCCAAACAAAAGTAGGCAGCGAAACATCTCAAATAAGAAAAATAAATGCAGGCGTCCCCCAAGGCAGCGTCTTAGGGCCAGTAATGTATTTATTATACACGTTCGACCTACCAACTACACTAAATACAAGCCTAAGCACCTTCGCTGACGATACAGCCATACTATCATGTAACGAGAACCCAGTGGTAGCATCAGAGTTGCTACAAGAACACATAAGTTTATTAGAAACATGGCTGGGAAAATGGAAAGTGAAAGTAAATGAAAGCAAATCAGCACATATCACTTTTACAACCAAGCACTCAACATGCCCCCCGGTTACACTCAACAACATGCGCATACCGCAAGTAGATGAGGTCAGGTACTTGGGTCTACACTTAGATCGACGTCTGACATGGAGGACACATGTAAATAAAAAACGCAAAGAAATGGACCTACGTTGTAAAAAACTATATTGGCTCATTGTCAAAAACTCAGCCCTCACGGTAGATAAGAAGTTAATAATTTACAAGTGCATAATCCGTCCTATATGGTCCTATGGATGTGAACTTTGGGGATGTGCCAGTTCATCAACTCTAAATATTATTCAACGTTTCCAATCCAAAACACTTAGAATGCTATCTAATGCCCCATGGTATGTGTCAAACATAACCTTACATAATGACCTCAACATTCCATATGTAAAGGATGTAATAAAAGCAAGAGCAATAAAACATCATCATACTCTGGAAAACCATCCAAACGTAACAGTAACCCCATTAGCTGACGATCCTCAAACCAGAAGATTAAAAAGAAAGTGGCCAATAGATTTAACGGGTTAAAATAGGGGCGACATCACTGGATGTCTTCCCCTCATGACTGTATCAATTTACATAAAATTAGCTCATAGAATATCATGTAAATGTTCTGATTGCTAATAAATAAATATTAAAAAAAAAACTTTATATCCCGGCTGAGAATCAAACCCAGGACCTTCTACACTCCGGACAATCATGCTACCATCTGCGCCACCAAGGTGATTACCAAGGGAAATGACAATTTTTCATACGAACTTAAGTTATCTTAATACTCTTGAAGTGCATGCATTGTGTTTTCATTCATTCATTCGTGTGTCTCGGTACATTTTTTCTGTGGAGACAGCTAGCGCTACCTAGCGCTGGATGACCCAAACCCTATTGAACTACGCGATGTAAGAGAGAGACGTGAGGATCCGAGCTTGAATTATTTTTTCGTATTTCAACAAAAGCAACAAGTGGCGACTTCACAATAATTGAATCGTCAAAGATGCGCTCACAGTAAGGAGTTTCTTTCAACAATTTACAAGAAACACGTAAGAACAGCAGTGTTTTAAGAGTGCGTTAGTTACTAAAGCTTACCCATTAGGGTAAGCAGTTGGCACCTAGTTATTATTAACGTTATATACAAGAGAATTAATAATTATAAGTTAATAATAATAACTTGAGTTCGTATGAAACATTGTCATTTCCGTTGATAATCACCTTGGTGGCGCAGATGGTAGCGTAATTGCCCGGAAGGTCCTGGGTTCAATTCCCAGCCGGGGTGATAATTTTCCATTACGGATTATATACAAAAATATTATTTACTATAAGCCTTAAGTAGAAAATTGCCACATAGGGGAAGAAGGGGAACAGTGCTACACGTACTGCAATGTTTTTAGGATTGCTTTATATTAAATATTGTTCATATTTTCATATTAGAAGTGCTTTGGTGTTAACCAAGTGTAGATGCATTTTGGTTAATATTTACTGCAAGGACAAGGGACAGTATTCATAAATAATGGTAATCTACTAATATACAGTGGAGTAGAAGAATCGAAAAGAGCCAAAGCAGGAGTGGCATGCATTATTAAAAAAGACACAGTAGATAAAGTGAAAAACTGGAAATACTACAACGAAAGAATAATGAAGGTAGAATTGTAAGGTCCAAAAATGAAACAGTTACCCTCATAAGATGCTACGGACCCGATGAAAATGAAAGTAAAAATGATAAAACACAGTTTTGGGAAAAAATGCAAGAAGTTCTAGATGAAAGTAAAGGAGTAATGTTTATAATACGAGACTTGAACAGTAGAGTGGGAAATAATGAAGAAGATTGGAATGGAGTCATTGGACGCCATAGAGAAGAGAAGGTCAACAAAACGGGAAGTTACTACTAGAATTCTGCTTAGATAACAATCTAGTCATTACTAACACCATATTCCAACACAAACGAATACACAAAATTACTAGAGAGGTACGATCCAGGAATGAAAAATCCATAATAGATTACATAATTGTGGCCAAAACGGAAAAGGCAAGAATCAGGGACACAAGAGTGAAAAGAAGTTATGAAATTGGAAGCGATCACTATCTAGTAGAGACCACTATTGTGGATAAGAAACAGATAGAAGTAAAAACCCAACGGGAAAACACCCCTTGGACCACGAAAGACCACATAAATGCACATACGCTCAGAAACAATAAGAAGACAACCTGATAATAAACAGATGGAGAGAATATTTTATAGAACTTCTAAGTAATAATGTAAATGACAAAAACCAAATGCAAGACATGATCCAAACAGAAGACAACGAAGAAATAGACAGTCGCTGCCTAATAAATAAAGAGTAGTTAAACCAGGCAATAAATAAGATTAAAATAGGAAAAGCAGCGGGGTGTGACGAAATCACACCCGAAATGATTAAATATCTAGGGAAAAACGCACGACTACACTTGATAAAATTAATTAATCTAATATGCAGGAAGAAAAAAGTTCCCCAAGAATGGACCAACGCAATAATACCCCCAATACACAAAAAAGGAAATACCAAGGATTGCAGGAACTACAGAGGAATATCATTGCTATGTGTGATGGCCAAAGTGTACGAAAAGGTATTAGAGAATCGACTAAGAGAGGAAACTGAACATAAACTACAAGATGAACAGAGTGGATTCTGAAAAAACCACAGCATACAAAACCATTCATTCACGCTCCAACAAATAATGGAGAAAGCTACACCCAAAAACAAGACAATATACGTATGCTTTATTGATATGGAAAAAGCGTTTGACCTAATTAAACGACAAGCAGTGTGGGATAGTTTAAAAGCAAAAAAAGTAAATAAAGAGTTGATCGATGTAATTAAAATCCTATATAAAAACACTACTAATCAGATCAGAATTAACAATAGAACATCTGAAACGTTTACCACAACAGAAGGTGTAAGACAAGGGGGAAGTCTAAGACCGGCACTATTCATAAATACAATAGACGAAATAATCAGAGAAAGCAAAGAAAAGTTCAAAAAGTACTATGTAGGCTGGAATAGCCTAAAACCAGTTGTTAAAACCAATGCTGAGTTATGCATTTTCGCGGACGACATTGTTCTCATGGCAGAAACTAAGGAAAAACTGAATAATTTACAAATATGGAATACAGAAGCGAAGAAATACGGTTTAAACGTGAACATCAAAAAAAAACGCAAGTAATGGAATACTCTAAGAAGAAATATAGGAAGAATGAAAAAGAAACGACAATAATAAATATACAAATAAATGGAGAATCAATAGAAGAGACGAATAAATATAAACACCTAGGAACTATGGTTAACAAGAACGGTGATCTAGACGATGAAATTAACAACAGATTAGGAAAAACAGGAAGCTTACTAAACATGCTTAGTAAAGGATTTTTAAATAACAAACAAGTATCGAATAAAACAAAGATGACAGTATATAAAACCGTGTATGTACCAAAGCTTGTCTACGGCTGCGAAAACTGGATACTTAGCAAAAGACAAAAGAGCAGAATTTAACCCGCTGAAATGAGATATCTAAGAACAGTAAAAGGACAGAGAAAGTAAGGAACGCGACAATAAGAGGAAAATTAAACATAAAATCCATTGAAGCCGTAATAGAAGAAAGGAAACTAAAATTGTTTGGACACATGATTAGAATGGATAATAACCGACAGACCAAACGAGTATGGGAATCAAGAACTATTGAGAAGAACAGAAGAGGCAGACCATGCAAAACGTGGAATTCCGACATGGTGGAAATACTACAAAAGAGAGGGAAAAAATGGAGAGAAGCCTCCCAAATAACCAGGGACAGAAAAGCGTGGAGGAAATTTATCATGAAATAGTATAAGTTAAGTTAGATGCAGTTAATAATAAATGTAGTAAAATATTATAACCTCGACACCTTTATAAGGTATAAGAGGCAATGATTATGTATGTATGTATTTACTGATGGGTTTTCAAGAAATTAAGGTATGTATATTTTTTAACATCAAAAGTAATTATTTCAAGTAAAATACAAGTTACTTCAGGATTAAATTAATTAAAGTTAGATTATTAAACATTTACTTATAAGTAGTTTGTAAGCTTATTTACGCCGGAGAAGCACGAACTTAACCTCAAAACTGTTTGTGTCCTTATTAAACTATACGAGTATAGATGGTGATTGGGGTACAGTGTTACAGTGGATAGTGGGGTTCGGTGTAACATTATTTATGTAACACTTGTGCAGACAGTGATCAGTCCAAGTTCCATCTAAGATACATTATTCTCTTCAAATGATATTGATGTTGGAAACTTTGTAGCAATACAAGAAGATGCTACAATAAAACACAGAATTTTGTCAATTAGGGAAATTGCACGTAAAACGAATACAGAAGTTAATCCAACTGATAAATTTGTATTAACAACGCAAGAATATAAGAATTTTAAGTTGTTTTATTAACAGTAACATTGTAACCTTACCTTGTAACTCTGCACCCCACTATTAGGATACAGTGTTACACAGAGCACCAAGCTGAATCAATCTTAATTTCACTAAAATTTGTAATAATCAAAGCAAGTTAAATGTAAAAGATGAAACTAGGTGTGTAACTCTTAAACTAGAAAGAGAATAAATTTTAAAATCTTTATTTAGTTCTGAATTATATCAAAAAATATTTTTTGTGTAACACTGTTCCCCCTCTTCCCCTATATTAAATTATTAGTGATTTAATTTAATGTGTCGCAAATACAATATATTTTGATTAAAATGCAGCACCTAGGGCCTTGTAATCACTATGAAAAAGAATAAAATTAATTAGCTCAAACAAAAACATGCAAGTTGCAGTAATAAAAACATTTTGATAGAAAATATAAACAGTAGGAGCAGCTATTTACAAACATTTCCTTCCCCAGTTTAAATTACACGTGTATGATTCGGAAAATATCAGAAACGAAAGCAATAACAGAATTCCATTACATTATTGTAAAGTTTGAGTTTCGTTTTAATGGGTTCCACGTGAAAGGATACAATTTTGTTATGTCGAACAGATATAGAGTTTCTTGCAAAGTGAAAAGTGGAAACTCCATTTCAAAGTACGCAATTAATTTTATAGTAGGAGGCATGTTTTATTTTTGGTTTTCTCTTTATTAATACAGAATCAAAATTATGAGAAACTGGTGCGTATAATTTGAAACGAGCATAAAGAGGTGCGCATAAACAAGCAAGAAGGTAATGTATTATGGTAATTTATACTTTAAAATCATAGCAACATAATCAAAGGCTGAATGTATATTTTTAAACTATAAAATCGTAGCTAATATATTTATTTGTAGGACTGGGTTTTTAGTACATTGTAAAATTAATGGAAAAATAATTCAACCTTGTGGTACTCCTGAACTAATATGAATAAGATTTGTTGTATGATCTAATTAGTTTTAGGATTAATTAAAATTTATAAGTAATAATTTGGATATGTTAAAAATCAAATATCAGTATTATTTTGTTTTAATGAAAATTAAGTGTAGAGCTGAATTGTTTAGCAGAAAAGTATATAAAAACCCGGTCATTTTTGTAATAAACTCTTTTTCAGTTTACATATTTAGAGAAGTGCAGTGCGATTGAAGAGCAATAAAATAATTTCAAGGTAATGTTTTGATATAAAAACATCTAAACAAAACATATGTCAAAATTTTGAGGTTATTGTATTTGTTGAACGTGCCATAAAATGTGGTACATACATAAGCAAGTGTCTCGCTAAATTAAATAAATTCCTTAAAAACAAACATTTTGGTGGTAATGTAATTTTTGGCCAGACCTAGCAAGCAGCCATTATGCAAATAAAACTTAGTCCAGTCAATTTAGAACAAATTTCCATGAATAGCGGAAAGTTGAGGGAAGTCCGTGAATTTTTGCATAGGCCTTCCTGGAGGGCTGTTAGATAACCCTCTAAAAGTCACCACCTGTAGGTGCCGAGCTCGGGGAGATAATCAGGGTAAACCACGCCCCCTAACGGTTTTTGTCGTTTTTCTCGAAAACTATTAGGTAAGGAGGTTAGGTATATTAAAGTTTATTTAAATCCCTACCAGAAATGTCTGAATGTTTTTTCGTACCTCGCCTTCTTTTTGTGTTATCGAAGAAAGAAGATATGTCATACATAACTGAGTAATTTGCTCCAGTAAATTTTCTCAAGGAACTTTCGGACGTAACTTTTTGTGGTCTTATATTCGTCATGAAATAGGTAAGAAATATTCGTTGAGAGCCGGACGCGATCGTGGTTCAGTCGTATTTTACCTTAGCATCTCTTCAGCAAAATCCATCAGGCGATATTATCGTTATCCTTGGTGCCAGTCGGATGAAAGTTTCTTATTGGCAAATTAATTCTTAGGAGAGTACACTGTGGTAGTCAATTTTTGTATCCAACCCAATACGTACAAGGTGTTTTCCTTTTTTAGAAATCCTTCTAATTTCCTTTATTTCTAAGATCTTGGTAGTGTCCACATTTACAATTTAATATTAATATAGTACGTTCGTTACATGCATGCTAAATATGGAGCAAAATCTTTATAATTATCTGTTAACAGACGTTTTAAGATACAAAACGTTCTGCGTTAGTGTTTTGGTTGCTAGTTTACAGCAAAATTGCACCTACATAAATATTTATGTTTATGAATAGTATGCATTTCGCGTAAAATTATACACGTTCAATCCATGTCCGGTATACATGCGTGTAAATGACTATAACTAAGGCTCATTACGATTATACTCGCTACTAGGGATGCATTTTCTCAAGTTCGGCTAAATTCTAGAAGCGTCGACCATATGGTCAAAGTAATCGATGCCATAAAATAGATTTTCACACTTTGCATCCCAATTCCTCGCTAAAGATCAAACAAACAACGTTATAAAATCTAAGGTGTAAGATATGAGTAGATGTAAAGTATTAGAAGAGGTGATGCCGTTTACTGAGATATTGCTAGTATCTAAGCTTAAAAGCTAGTGCAAATGGCAGCTCATATGTTGCTCCATAATTTTATGGAGACTTAAAAGACTGTGAACATGTATCTACCCGAAGCTAAATCATCCAATGCACTGTTACAGTTGTTTTGATACTCTTTCCAGCTCATTTGGAGCATCAACATAGCTAGAAGACAATCACTTTTTCATAAGGACTAAAGCCGTGCTTCAATATATTCACATGCAAGTCTTCCTCTTAGTCTGCGACAATCTCAAATGATTTGCTACAAGACACATTGAAAGTATAAGATCTGTGACAATTTCAAATGTCTTTACATTATACAAACCAATTAAATGGACGTGTGGATGAATGTCCTTACACTATTCCAAGTTGTCAAAAACTAAACTAGTTAAAAACGTGAAGTAAGTAGTCCGAAAGTCTTTTCACTATTTAATATCTTCGATACATCATAATTATGGAGAAATATTCTTAAACATTTCCATTACAAGAAGGTAAAATATCTAAAAAAGAAAACAGCATCTTGGTGTATACGAGGGTAGATTGAAAAGTTTCCGGAATGGGCAAGAAAACGCAGTAATTGAACAAGTTTTTGTTTTTATTTTTCAACATAATATCCTTGCAGGGCGATACACTTTTCCCAGCGGTGCTCCAACTTTTTTAAGCCTTCAGAAAAATATGATTTCGGGAACTCTGCAAAATAAGCTTTAGTGGCGGCGATGACCTCCTCATTTGACGTAAAGCGCTTGCCTCCGAGCCAAGTCTTCATGTTTGTGAACAAAAAGAAGTCGCACGGGGCCAGGTCTGGAGAGTACGGGGGATGCGGCACCACCTCGTAGCCCAATTCAACCAATTTAGCATTGGCGATTCGGGATGAATGGGCCGGCGCGTTGTCGTGATGGAAGAGCACTTTTTTTCGCTGCAAATGAGGCCGTTTCTCCTTCAAAATGCCGTTGAATTGATCCAATAAATCGCTGTAGTATTGTCCCGTGATAGTTCTTCCCTTCTGCAAAAAGTCGATGTGTATCACACCTTGCGAATCCCAAAAAACGGTGGCCATGACCTTTCCAGCAGATGGGACAGTCTTTGCCTTCTTCGGAGCAGATTCGCCTGGAGAAATCCACTGTTTCGACTGCTGCTTGGTTTCTGGTGTGTAGTGGTGGATCCATGTTTCGTCCACGGTCACGAATCGGCGAAAAAAATCCGTTGGATTACGATTTAACAAGGCCAAACACTCTTTCGAAGTGGTCACACGATTTCGCTTGTTGTCCATAGTCAGCAAACGCGGCACCCATCGCGCCGAGAGCTTCCTCATGCCCAAATGTTCGTGCACGATATTTTGCACACGTTCATATGAGATGCCCGTGGTCTCTACTATTTCGCGCAACTTCACTCGTCGATCGGCTAACACGAGATCATGGACTTTATCGACCATTTCTTCATTTGTGGCCGTTTTTGGACGTCCACTGCGTGGTTCATCCTTGGTGCTCGTACGGCCACGTTTGAACTCGCTCACCCAGAAACTAATAGTCGAAAATGAAGGTGTGGATGTGCCATGAACTTTCTGCAAAATATCTCGTATCTCCGTCGCCGTTTTCCCGTCCATCCAGAAATGTTTGATGACTGCACGAAATTCGTTTTTATCCATTTTTGCAAAAGTGCCTGAATTGCTTCACAAGATATCCTAGTAAACATAAACGGAACGACGCACGTGTCTGAAAATTTGACAGCTTTCCTAAAATAGGTTAGCCTTGACAACCATCATAACAATTTCACGATACGCGCGCCATCTCTTGCCCATTCCGGAAACTTTTCAATCTACCCTCGTATATGTTCTGTGGATTCATCCCGAAATACATAATTTCTATTTGCAAACATATTTTTGTATTTCTACCAAGGACATTATGTAAACGTATCAAATCCAAACGTTTTCATGTAGAAGGTGAAACCTACTTGCTTTATTTTTTCTTAAGCAGTAATCTCAATTGTCGTTGTTCATTTTCACCTATATAGATTACGTAGTGCATCTAGATTACTAGATTACGTTAGATGTAATGCAATTCTGAACATACATTTGTAAACTGAGTTCGACTTAATGGAGCGAGCTAAAGAAGTTTACCGCGTCAAATTGAGTCTAACTACGTTTTAGACATACCAACATTAGTTGATTTAGCGATAAATAAAATTGGACTAGGAAGCCGAGAAAGGTAAAGTAATAAACACCATAGATTTACAGCACTGCTACCAAACAATGCAAATATTATGGTGTAAAAGGAAAAATGTAATCTTACAAAAACAGAACATAGATTGTATAGAGGAACATGAGCAGATCAATAATCTCAAAAATAAAACGTTAGCTAAGATGTAGCCTTCGAACTAACTATTATCTTAACAAACTTACGCCTAGTTTACCAAGTTCTTAAATCATCTAAGTTGAACCAAGTTATCTCAAAAGTTGTTAGGTTTTAAAACTGTTAAAGAATGTAAGTTATGTCTTTCTGCTAGAAGAATATGTACTAAAATAACAAGAATGTGAAAGTTTGTTTTAAACAGTTGGCTGTCATTCAAACGTAGATCAGATCAGATCAGAAACTTATCTTACAACTAAGTTAGATATGTAAGCTGCAGATCATAAGCAAATATTCTTGGGTTAAACTAACATCATACAGATTAAAGCAACTGTTGCATTACGAACCTCAACACATACAGTTGTTTTTCCCGAATACAGTCTGAATTCAAACTTCTTTGGAGTAACTTTTACCAAATTCATGTTAGAAAATTAGAACTCACAAGTGTGGAAGATAGAAATGTTTCTTAGGACGACTCACAAGATTTGTTTTTGGTAAACCCTTTCCAAGATTTTATTCAGTGGACCCACACTTTTTTAGTTGATCACGTTGAATAAAATAATCTCCTAATAAACGAAACTCCTACACTGAGAAAAATAGTCAGGTTAAAGTAACCAAAAATAAGTTGCAGCAACTTGAAAATATGTACAAATAGTGACAACAATACCTGTGTGTAATACTAACTACATGATTTTTGTAAAATGTTTTTGGTTAAATTGACGCAATAAGATTAAATCAATCACACCCCCATATGGTAGAATCGAAAAATAGTTGAATTTACCATACCTGTTGAGCAAATTTACTGGAGCAAATTACTCAGTTATGTATGACATATCTTCTTTCGTCAATAATACAAAAGGAAGGTGAGGTACGAAAAAACATTCAAACATTTCTGGTAGGGATTTAAATAAACTTTAATATACCTAACCTCCTTCATCTCGATATACCTAATAGTTTCCGAGAAAAACGACAAAAACCATTAGGGGGCGTGGTTTACCCTCATTATCTCCTCGAGCTCGCCACCTACAGGTGTGACTTTTAGGGGGTTATCTAACAGCCCTCCAGGAAGGCCTATGCAAAAATTCACGGACTTCCCTCAACTTTCCGCTATTCATGGAAATTTGTTCTAAATTGACTGGACTAAGTTTTATTTGCATAATGCTGTTTGCTAGGTCTGGCCAAAAATTACATTACCACCAAAATGTTTGTTTTTAAGGAATTTATTTAATTTAGTGAGACACTTGCTTATGTATGTATCACATTTTATGGCAGGTGCTTGAGAATGTAAAGTGTGGACACTCCTTTTGTCGATATAGCAACCCAAACTAGAATTTTTGGCTCAAACTTTCCTTTAGCGGCGAATCTTATATTATCTGGTGCGTTTTTGATCTTATCTGTATAAAACCCAATATTCTGATCTCCATTATTCCATGCATAAGAAAAATATTTTTCATCATCAAGAATGATCTCAACATTATTTTTAAAATATTTTCGGCGAAAAAGTCTGAACTATTTCGGGATTTCTTCAAGCTGCATCTCATTACATCGCAGAACCGTCACTCTTTTATGAAATTTAACACCAATCTTTATTAAATTTTGACGAATGGTTTCCGTTTGAAAATGCCGAATTTTCTTCCTAACTTCCGATTCGATGCTCCAATTTGGTTCACCGAAGCTTTCTTCAGTTTCTGTAACTTGATCTTGTCTAATTTTCGCGGACGACTCCTTTTTGTACTGCCAACTGAAGCCTTTCCACTTTCAAACCGATGAAAAATCGCATAGTGTGGAACGACAGACATTTTCTTTCAAAAAATGTTTTAAAATGACTTTTTTTCGAGTGCGGTCCTAGCATTTCATAAACCCGCCACGTAAATAATTTTTCCTACGACCCCATACGAAAGTGAACAATAGCAAACGCTACCGATATTAAGAAAGTGAGTCATATAACACGCGTATGTTAGGAACATAACACACGTGTGTTATGAAAATACGTCACGCTAAGCAATATCTAGAAATCCATGAACTTTGTTTACATTAAAATGATGACATTAATGTTTAATCCAATTTTGAGAAGCATTTTAACCATTATGTATCTATTCTTTTCTTATAAATATAACTTTAATTAATGTTTAATTAGTTATTTTAGCTATCAAAAAGAAATATCTAATAGATTACACCTAACGTAACCTCACTATAATACATGAAAATTATTGAAGCAAGTTTGCCAAGATTAAAATCAGCGATGCCAAATGGGAGAAAAATAAGAGTAATCTCAAATAATTTAGTTAGACCTCTTTCACACCTGGCATTGTGTTATTAGTTGAAGTTATGTTTGTTAATTATGGAGATATTAAATATAAATAAAAAATAAATTATGTGCCTCTGAAATTATTATATTATAAATTGTAATAGTAATTCATTTAATTAATTTTGCTGCTAAACCCAAGGTTTAATTTTATACTATGTTTAAATAAGTTATGAATATATGAGTTTTTAAAATTGAAATTTATATTTAGTAAAAGAATCTATTAAATAAAATGTTAACAAACATCCATTCACTTTAACAATTGTCATAATTCAGCTCCAGAAAAATAAAATTAAGTTGTCAAGATAATTTAATTTTATTTTTCTGGAAATGTTTTGATAGAAATTTCGTTATAATTATTCATATTGTGAAACTAAATTGTTTAAAAAATTAAACTTTATATCCTAAAAATAAATGGCTTAAGAAAATTAGCTTTAAGTGTGATTTTCTCTGTTAAACCTAACCATAAAAATTTTGCTTTAAAATCTTCAAAAATTATATTCTTGAAAATTTTAAAAAATCAAAATTTTTAAACATTTGAAATTTGGGGGGTCGTAGGAAAAATATTGTACATTACAC
Organism: Agrypnus murinus; assembly: GCA_929113105.1. NCBI lineage: Eukaryota > Metazoa > Arthropoda > Insecta > Coleoptera > Elateridae > Agrypnus > Agrypnus murinus. The sequence continues at coordinate 169,895,587 of OV816026.1, read as the reverse complement.
GTTGGAAAGTAACTTTTCTGCACTCGTGTGATTTCCGCACTCGGCTTACGCCTCGCGTACGAAAAGTTTCACTTTCCACACTAGTAATGTAATATACTATTGATGAACAACTTTAAGTTTTTAAATAACAATCGATGTAAACAAACAGCCGAGCAATTGTCAACAAAATTCCATTAAAATGAAACACATTGTCAATGCCTACTAGTTATGTTTTGAATTTGAAATCTGTCCAGCTACTTTATTCGCACACGTTAATTCGTCAGTGATCTTAACACAACGTGAATTGCCAATGTTCCGGCGTTTACACCGCAAGACGACGTCTTGCTGTGCATTTCGAACTTGACACCACACGAGATAACCCAAGAAGTGGAAAACTTCGGTCAAGCATTTCAGAAGATAATATCGATGCTGTTCCGGGAAGTGTCCAAGAAGTTCCTGAAACGTCAACAAGTAAAACAACTACACTATTGGGTTCGTCTAGGTGGCCCCTTCAGCGAAAACGAATTTTAACCCAGGATTTGCATATGTTTCCATACAAAATCCAGATGGTGCAACAACTCTTACCAGTAGACCTACGGTCTCGATTGGAATACTGTCGAAGCATCTTAAACTTACAGGACGAAACTAAAGATTTTTAATCGAAGTTAATAATGAGTGATGATGCCCATTTATACTTGTGTGGTCATGTAAAGAAACAAAATTCTCGTAATTAGGGATCGACAAACCGCCGATTCACCCACCAGACATCTTGATATCCGCAAAAAGTAACTGTTTGGTGCGGTATAACAACAGAACAAGTGCAGGAGCCCTATTTTGGAAGACTGTAACAGACACTTCTTTAAGATTTAGTTTAGACATTAGTTACTATACACCCAATATTTTCACATTATTGCATTGTTATTGGCATTTACAATACACATAGTTAATATTTTAGTTCTGATTAAATTTGTCCTAATTACGCCTTTATACTGCCTTCTAGGTTTGGCATTGCAACTGCAAAAAATCGATTTTTCTGAAATCTTCTGGCTTCCTCATTCGTCTATCGATAATAAAAACCAGTCTGTAATCTCGTAATTTTATTTCGACTGACGCTTTGATGCAGTCAGTTAAAAAACAGTACACTCACGATTTCTCTGCCAAGCGAGCCTATTCTAAAACACCTTCTCTTGAAATTTCTTGACAAAGAAAGAGTTAGATTTGGTGCTGTTAAAATTTTTGCAGTTTATTAGTAAAATTATTGTGTAATTAGTGCACAAAATGGTTTTGTGAAATACTGAAAGTGTAAACTCATTGTTTGGAAGTTATGGAATAACGAAATTGTAGTTTTCTTTGTAATACGAAGTGACGCTTTATCGACATAACCATAACATTATAACATAACATAAGTTAAAGGTATACCTTCCATTTGAATCTAAACGGTAAAATTTTTCTAAATAAAGTTTCCGCTTGTTTTATTTACGTAATCAGTTATTAATATTTATAAGGAATGCCTGATGCCTGATCTTCAAATCTAAAATTGCGAGTTTTATTCCCGTTCGTTTGGTGTTAATTGGAATGTACCTTTGTATCTATTAATTATCAAGAAGAATCGTAGTTGTATTGATCTAAAATTTTTAAAGCTGCAATTGAATGTAAGTAACTTACAATCGTCTTGTCGTTCGCGAAATTCTAAGTACCTACTCGAGGCAACTGGAAGCCTTCTCCAAAAGGTTCATAACCACCTGGTTATCAGCTACTACGAGTCACCGGATACAAACGTTTATAGACCAAATTTATTTTATTGAAATAACCAGGTAGGTTCTTTATATTTTATTTTGATGTAGAAAGGCCACTTAGCTAGTTGTATTAAAATTTAAAAGTAAACTTAGTTGATTCAGAAGTAATAATAATCATTTTATATGAAGTTTTAACGCTCATTAGTAACTAAGGAGTTTAATAACGATCAAGGTTTGATTTTATAAGTATTTTTAAACTAGTTATGAACCGTTTAGATTAATTTATACAAGTAGAATCTGTTTAACAATGTATCTTTTTATTTAACATTATTATTAACGAATGCAACTGGGAGGGATAACAGTTGTCCATGCAAAGAAAAGAGCGGCACTTTTCAATAATCTCATTTCTGCTAGATGACCCATATAATAATTTAAAGTCGATATTTTGACACAATAGGTCCCTTTTTTCCTCCGGGGTCGCATATAATTAGCTAACATTCCAATTCACCTACGATCTGCTTTAATTTAATTTAAAAAGAGAACGGTTCGTGCTTATTGTTCAGGCTAAACCGAGGCCTATTTAAATTCAACATAAAAGTATCTTTGCTGAAATTGATTTTATTACAATTGACGGTCTATCGTGGAGCCTTTGTTTCTATAAAAGCTGAGGTTAAAAATCATATGTTATAAATTGACGCCCAAGCGTGAAACTTTTTGTTTTTGAAAAATAAAAGAGTAGTTTTATATGCTACAAGACAACCGCAGTGACACAGTAAGGATCACGCATGACACTTTTCCGCGCAGATTAATTTCACGTTTTGGTGATTTGTCATGAAAAACCACATTCCCCCATTTAACCGAGTCGGATTTCTTTATTTGGGACTGTTTGAAGGCATTGATATACTTGAATAAACACCGATGTTACAGAAACTAAAGGACAATATATAACTTAAAATTGAAAATCTATCCAAACAAACTTTTCTCAATACCATGGAAAGTGCAATAAAAAGAGTTCAAATTTTCAAATTCAAACCGAACGACGGTCATTTGTAGGATGTTATCTTTAAAACTTTATGACATAATATTTATATGAAACAATAAAAGTTTAATAAACCAGAAAAATAGAAAAAGAAAGAAAGTTATAGGCTAAGAAAATCAGATGATCGCTTTGCGCTATCTAGTAGTTATAATTTTCTTCAAGGGTGCTATTCAAATATGTAATAATATACAGAGTGTCCTGTTTAGAAAAAAAAGCTATGTTTCATCACCCTTTATATAAAAAAGAAAAAACTATGGCATTACTAAAAAATAATAAATTATTGTAGTAAAAATGTCATTTATTTTTAAAACTTATAGTTTCCAAGATATAGGTTCATAATAAACGGGCCAGCCTGTACATTAATATTTATGTTGTTATACTTATGTAGTAATAAATCGAATATACACTTTTTATTATCCTACCATAAAATATAAAAAAAACTTCAAGTAGTCAAAATTCTTAGGAATTTGTCAATTTAAAGAATCATTACTATTTCAATAAAGAAAATTTGTGCTGGAAAAACTATTGCTTAATAATAAATACAATTAACGTTTTTAAAGCTTTATAAAAATAGACCATAAAATAGCATACTGCTACAGATTAAACGCTTTTTTTAAACGCCAGAGCCACTGGTGAAATATTAAAGTTACTTAAACGTTTATAAACAATGTCAGATCACTGGCAAGCGATGACAGACTATCGGAGCTAGAAGAAGAAATGAACAACCTAAGGCACATACTAGGACTTTCAGAAATAAAAAGAAAAAAAGAAAAGCTATTTCAACAGAAGACACGAGAGTGGGAGGTTGGCTTCTTGGATAATAAATCCGTTATATCCCGAATAATCTGTTTTAAACAAGTCTCCAGCCGGGTAGCCTATCTACTACTCAAGATAAACGAACAAACCACAATCAAGATCATACAGATTTACGCTCGAACTACCAACCATGAAGAGGATGAGGTAGACCTATTTTATGACGATGTAAGAAAAGCTAATAAGGAACACAGTACGCGATACTCCATAATAATGGGATATTTCAGTGCGAAGCTGGGTCATGAGGTAGAAGAAAATTCGGCAATGCCACAAAAATGGGCAAATTCGGCTACGATATAAGAAACAATAGAGGGCACAAGCTCTACAACTTTCTTGAAGAAGCTCACTATTATGAATGAACTCATATTTTAAAAAGAAACCTCAACGCAAGTGGTCGTGGATTAGCCCAGACTCCAAAACAAAAAACTAAATCGACTATGTTCTCAGTTCAAAGAAGGAAATCATAAAAGACGTAACAATCATCAACAGAAAAGGTATAGGCAGCAACCACAGACCAGTAAAAACTAAACTAGACATCCCGGAAAAAACCAACCGGCTACAGCTATTAAAGAAACAAACAATAAGAATTGATAATGAAACACTATTAGACAATCAAACCAAGTACCAAGATGAAATTGAACAAAGACTATACGCAGATTTCAATGTTGACATGAACGAGGATGATATGAACAACTCAATCACCAAAGCTCTTGGTTGAGCTATTCGAAAAATAGACACTAAATGCGCAAAAAACAAAACGACACCAAATGAAATCAAAGAGATGCTGAAACTGCGTAGAGAATTAACATCTAAGGGAAGAAGAGGACCAACAGAATTTGCTGAACTAAATAAACTTATAAGAAGATCTATAAAGGAACACAGCAGAAAACAAAAAGAAAAACTAATAACTGTGGTAACTGACAAAAACAAAAATTTAAAAGTACTAAGATGACCCACGGGAAAGGCACAAATCCTAACCATAATTGATAAAGAAGGCAACGAAATAACACTCAAGGAAGACATGCTAAAAGAAACGAAAAGGTTTTACGAAGAATTGTATAGTTCAAGCTCACCCATGTCGGAAACCACCAGAACTAACCTCTCAAAAAAGAGCACATCGATAAAGATAATACTACAAGAGAAAACCAAACCCATCCCAATCGGCAGAGGCGTGCGCCAGGGTGACCCAATGTCGCCGATTCTGTTCATGAGCGCTTTAGAGGACATATTTAACAGCATAGACTGGTCCGAACAAGGCATTAACATTAACGGATCATACCTAAATCACCTCATATGCACGGACGACTTTCTATTAGTTGCGGATAACCCTAGAGATCTTCAAACAATGATATAAGAACTAAACTCCGATTCCATACGAAAGGGCCTGAAAATGAATAGTACGAAAACAAAAGTGATGACCAACATCGATGAAAGGCTACAAATTATGATAGACAACATACAGCTCTAACAAGTAACAGAATACACTTACTTAGGTCAGACTATTAAACCAACTAAAGAAAATCAAACACCGGAGGTCGTCAGGAGAATGAAACTGGAACGAGCAACATTCGGAAAGCTTAGCTTCATACTAAAAAACAAAAATATCCCACAACACCAAGTGTTCGACTAATGTGATAATCCTGCCGGTTATCACATATGAAGCACAAACATGGACTCTCACTAAAAGAAACAAGGACAAAGCAGCTAAAACACAACGCGCCATTGAAAGGAGCATGTTAAACATCTCACTGCGCGATAGAAAAATCAACACATGGATACGGGCCAGAACCCGAGTAACAGATGTCAGAAAATGTATAGCTTCATTAAAGTGGAGATTCGCAGGCCACAACGCAAGGCTCACAGACGTCAGATGGAACTCCAAAGTGGATCAGTGGCGCTCCTGGTTAGGAAAACGGACCCGAGGGAGACCACAACAAAGACGGGCCGACGGTATGAAGATGACCGCGGGCGTAATGTGGAGAAGAAGAGCAACAGCTCGAGAAATCTGGAAAGGTTTAGAAGAGGCCTACACCCAAAGATGGGTTGAAGAAGGTTGAAAGAAAACGATTATATACAAATATATTTTACCCGAACACAATATTCATGATAATAGTCTAGATACTGATCTTCAGGTAATGATCATTTTCCCTGATGGTGACACTTGTACAGAGGAAACTATGAAAGATGCAAATTTTATATTATCGTTTTCGATCACTTGATCACTTGGTGCACACTATAGGTTATAGTGTGCACCAAAGTTTCGAAAAAAAATCCAAAACCCATCACATTTGATAATTGTACTTATTTAATGGAGTAATCCTCCAGTAAACTGAATGGTTAGTTACTATGAATACAATGATCTCAACAAACGGTAAACCTTCAGTTAAAGTTACCAGAGATCGAAAGTGACCCTTCTTGTAACTTGCATACATGTATTTATTCTTTTACATAAACCTATGTTCCTTAGACACCCTAATTTCTTATGCTAGTATCAGCAAACGTACCTTTCTGTAAAGTAATAACTATTCTCCAACGTTTAAAGGTAAAAAACTGCAATCAAAGCCGGAAGATACCAAGAATGAGTGATGTTTTAATAAATGAATTCCGGAAGCTTGTCGCTATCTGTTAGAAATTTCACGGAAAACGTTACATTTGCAAATAAAATAAAATACAAGACGAATGCGAAACATCCTGACCCGCTTAATCTGTAACAAGTTGTCATCCAAATTTCATTATCACTATCTCGCTTTAGGAACACGTCGTCGTAGTCGTTACCGTGGATATTATTTTAATAAGAGAAAGTGTAAAAAATAAGACGGCAACAAAATGCAGCTTTCGCTAATTATTACTATGATGTTCTAATTATACTTCCGTTATAAATATTAAAACAAAGGCATCTACGGCAAAATAATTAAATTGGCTCGAACAGAGATCTCGGCATGATGATTTTAATTAAGCAACCTGCACTGCCAGATATTACCAGGGAGTTCTCTCACTCCTCTCGCTAGATGCCATTTATGTACGTCAGAAGCGCCTTAAAACTTTCTGGAGAATATATTCATACAGGGTTAGTAGCTGAAAATATGGGAACGCTTGAACAATTTCCTTATTATTGATTTCAAACAAAATTTAAACTCTAAGAGGAAAACATCTACTGCACTAGAAGAAAATGATTTTGCAACACTTTACCAGAAATAAATTCTTAGTAATACTTAAGATGAGCTTCCAGAGTTTCTCTTCTTGAAGTTTATAAAATGAATCCTTCCTGACATGAAGCAACTGTTTAAAATTAACCAAAACATTTTCAAATATTTTAATAAATACAAAAGTTAATTTTAACTCGGTTAAGTGCAAAAATTGGCAAATTTAATTTCAATTCTAAATGTCAGAATAAAATTACCATTTTGAATGTAAATGTAAATGAAACACTTTGTAAACGTTTTTGGAATAATAAATTTAAATTTTGTCTTTCTTGAACTTACAGTACGTTAATAAACGAAAATACTCTCTTCGAGATTGAATCATATTATCACATTACTACCTCAGTATTTCAAATAAATATTTAACAATTGATTTCTCAATATCTGTTGTAACATTGTGAAAAATACGTGTGCTAAATACCAATATTTGCGTGGATTTGGCTTCTATTATGTTAAACTCAATGTACATACAACAGAGTGCATTTTACTAAACTATTAACAGTTTATAAACAGATCTAGCCCTAATTATTACTAAATCGCCTAACGGTAGGTGTTTACCAGAAATTATATTTAATCTTGGAGTTAATAAAAAACGTGTTCATTTAAGATATCTTTTATTCTTGTAACTATGGCAATCACTTAGCATCCAATGCCTTCTTGAGGTAATATGTATGTAATGACTGCTTTTATGAATGAATATCATTACATGACACACCGGGTAAAAAAAGGCCGCACATGTACCAAAAGAAATGAGCCGTGAGTCAAAAGGGCATTTAATGCATTCCTCAACAAAAAAAATAGCATACACTAATGTTGTACTTGTGTGTAGCGGCATGTTTAATGTATACTAGCTACAAAAAATTGAGGTCGTTTGCATCTTTTCAATAAAATTCTCTACATGCTATGACAATAAAACTTATGCTAAGGTGCTAATAATCAAAGAATTGAAAGTCCTTATTTTTAATAGTAAAAAGGTATTGCTGAAGGTGAAGTAATATGACAAACTTAACCTAAGCAAAACAACTTGGCAAATACAAAATTGAACACTTGAATTAAAATTGAATAATTAAATTGAACGTATAACACTAATTTTCAGCATCAAGTGCAGTTCATTTCTTGAAGGTATTCGTTCTAGAATGAAAAGAGAATGCGAATGAAAATTTTATTCATGTAAAATAAGCAGGCTTAAGTTTGTCTATTGATACAGGTTGATCTAGTCCTTCTAGCATAAAATACTTTGCAGTTCTGTTTATCACTTTATAAGGGCCAACATAGGTGTCTTTAATGTTTAAGTCAGTGTATCATTTCTAACATAAACATGTGTACATTTATGTAATTCTTTGGGAACGAAAGAATTTGATTTACATGTCCTTGTGAAAAAAAATTTCTGATTGTGCATTTGATATTTCATTCGACGAAGAAATTGAGGTATGCGGAAATCTTCATCGGGTTTCTTTTCTTCAAAGAAATCTCCGGGTAAACGAAGTGCAGTTCCGTACAACATTTCTGCAGGTGAAATATCTAATTCGGATTTTATCGTAGCTCGTAGACTAAGTAACACCCATGGTAGGTTCTTTAACCAAGAAGATATACCACTGGTGCGTATGGCCTGTTTGAGTGTACGATTAAATCTCTGAATTATCCCTTGGCTTATGGGATGATACGCGATGCAAGTAATGTGTTTTATCCCTAATGTATTTGTGAAATGATTCCATAAATGAGAATGGAATATTTGAGCATTGTCTGTTGTTATATAATGGGGAATTCCAATCGCCTAATTAAATCGCCTAACGGTAGGTGTTTACCAGAAATTATATTTAATCTTGGAGTTAATAAAAAACGTGTTCATTTAAGATATCTTTTATTCTTGTAACTATGGCAATCACTTAGCATCCAATGCCTTCTTGAGGTAATATGTATGTAATAACTGTTTTTATGAATGAATATCATTACAGTACAATAGCCTTAAACAAATAAACTACTGACTCTTCTCTTTAGATTTATACTCTCACATTCTATTTGCTATTGATACATACTTTTTGATCTGATTAAAAATTCTGTCCAAAAATAATAGGAATAATAATCATACTAATGAGTAAGTAATGGTTAACGCAGAAAACTCGTACACTTATAAAGGAATATTCCTAGTTAGAAAAAAATAGAGTTATGCACTTCCTATGCACTACACAGATCAAACGTGAAGTCTCAAATAAAGATTTTGCAAAATAGTTTCACAAAATTATAATACATATCTACCAAATACAAAAAATCTTTACGTTTATGTCAATAAATTACAGAGAATTATGAATTTTATCCGAATTTAAAACTTAAATCTATATGCAATATATGTATGCATAAAATATCATGTAATAACTGTAATCAAGTATATATAGTGCAAACTAAGAGATATTTGACAAATCTTGCGTCGCCCTACATATGCTTGAACAAAATCGTAAGATAGAGGCGTAGGTAGACGTAGAATTAATTAGAAACGTAAACAACCCAATAGAATTAACTATTTTGGAAGCTTAGAAATTATTAAGAATAGAAACATTTTAATACAGACTGATTTAGGCCCTATTAATTGCAGTCGTTTAGAATTGCTCTAGTAATCAGTCAAACTTGACCGATTATTATCGGCGAACTGTAAAGTTCTATAGGTATATAAGGTTAAATTTTAGATTTTAGTTTAGTTTCTTAGTGACTGCTAAAGATAAGAACCTAGCTGTTGAAATACATGTCTAGTGTGAGAACAAAGTGTGTGTGGTGAGGGTGAAGTACAGTTTTAGTGTATTTAGGCCAGATTTATTAATTTGTTTTCCATCCATATAATTCGTATGGTGAAATAAATGCAACCAAACGAGACACTGTAAGAATTAAACAGTAAAATGTGTGTAGGTACCTAGAATTTTATTCATAAAGGCATTTCATCATATACGTATATCAAGGACTTTAATAGTTTGACCTAATATTTCCTAACAGTTTATAATTAATATTGAAAATAATTTAATAATAAGTGTAGTAGAGCTAATTTTTTAAAAATTCTATTAACCAATTCTTAGTAGGGCATGTGAAGTGAATTAAACTTTTGAAATCAGCTTGCTAGCAAAATAAGTTTTTAAAATACCCTCTTTCAGCTAGGAAACTAATTTTCCCTTGAAGCTAACAATATAACCTACATCGGTCCGGCTGGCTTAGCAGTAAAGGTGTGCGTACTTTACTATAACGACTTTTATAGAGCTAAGGCTTATAACTTACGACCAAAGCAGTATGATTTCAGATCGTAATAAACAAAAAAAAAGAAACAGCAGGAAATTGAAGTAAAAATTCTATGGAAGTAGCAATGTACAATTGTACACCTTAAAACTGTAAGCACTGCAAGCAAAGAATAAGTTTTACCTATAGTTGCGATGATAAAAATATAATAATGCATTATTGGGCAAGAAATTTAAAACAGTTACAGTTACATGAATTAACAGTGACTGAAATGATTTCCTACCTCGAATTTACGCAACCTATATGTTGTAAATTGAATTATCTACGCCGACTTTAATTCGTGAACAATAAACCAACTTTTCGTACAATATTTAAAAGTCCAAAAGAAATATCCCTATTTTAGTTCAAGCTACCTTCAGATTACTTTTCCCTTATAGTTTTTGTTCTTTGTGAGTTCCAAGCACAAGATAGATGTCAATTAAGACCAGAACTGAACACGCATTCTCAATGGATTATTCTTTTCTTGTGTGGGCACGACAAATACATATTGAGGTGATATAAACAATAACAATATTAATTTTTATATTTAATGAGAATAAATAAACACTTTTATTTGAAGTGGTCCACGTTCCGGGAAAGTCAATAAACTATGAGGTGATATTTAAAAAATGAAAATAAGATTTGTAAATGAATTTAATTGGAAAGTCCCACTAAAAAAACTATGAGATTAGCTAAACTAATAAAATTAGTTGATTCGGCTAGCTTTAATAAAAACAAAATTACAACACTTCAAGAGCTTTTCCTTTATCCAGGCCACCTGAGTCTAAACCTGGTTCAGCATGAGACTAAAACAAATATCAAGATTATCTTTACCAATCTCAATACCTGAAAACAAACTTGGACTAACACAAACCTGGAATTCTGTTTCTGGACTAGAAATAAATTCAAACACTATGCTATAAAGAATGAATGGACTTGCATACCACATAAATAATAAATAAATATTTTTAAATTGCAAACACAAATTTTATTTACATATAATAAAAGAATTATGAAAATAAATTTATCATCAGCGAGTTTTTTTATGGCTGCATCCACTTCCTCCGGGAGAATATCGGGTTCCATTTCAAATCCATGTATATTAATTCTTATAGGTTTCTTAAAGGGTCTTCATATAGTCCGCCGCAGTACTCACGCCACACTTCGAGAATTGCATCGATATCGTAGACTAGGGTTCCATGGTTGTCTTTGACCGCCCAATTATATGGTTTAAACGTTTTTGTCACTTTCTTTATAGTTTTAAATAGTTCTTTGCATTCTCCTCTATCCGCATGGGTTTGCATGTTCTTACAGAGATCTTCATAAAATTTGTTTTTGTCCGCGCGACATCTCTTCTGGATTTCTATACTCAGCCGTCGGTATTGTTCTTGGCTATTTTCATCCAAAATACCTGTTTGTTTGACTTCTCTTCGAGCCGCTATCAGGGAAAGTGTTTCCTTGGAGATCCAGTCTTGATTTAGCTTGGAGTTTGAAGAGGCAGGTGACTCTTTGGTGATCTTTTCTATTCTTTCACGTAGGGACTTCCATAACGTGTCTGGGTTTTCATCCCTGTTGCTATCTTGGTATTGCAGAGCGAGCGTAAGGTCACTAAATGGTAAGTAATGTATCCCAAAACAGTTATCATTTTCCCATTTTCATTTACAATTTAGTTTACAACACATACAGGTATTTATTCAAGTTTGAAAATGACTTGTGAATCTCGAAAATATGTCACTAATTTTTCAACAAAAACTTTTAAGGCGGATTGATTAATCAAATTCCATAAGATAGGCTTTCCTTCCACTGCTCCTATTATGCTCAAGATTATTTGAAAATATCCAAATAAAGTATTTGTGCAATAACTGTATATACTAGTATAAATTTCGAATTTCAAGATATATTGGATTTACTTAAAATTACAAATGTACGGTAACTGGTTTTGGAATTTTGGATGGCTATTGGAATCAATTATGGAACAGAAATGTATGTTTTTGTCAAAACTATAGTTGGTTTGGTATGGTACGCTATATGGATCGGGTCATTGGGGAGATACATTTGATGGCAACTTCAAATGCATCAAAATGAAGTAGGATTTAATGTATTGAGGTGATATAAATTTATGAATAATTTAATTTAATTTGCCCCACATTGGGACAGACAATAATAACTGAGATGTTATTTGACTTGAATAAATAACTAGTAAAAATATACACCCCAATATCTTTTAACCCAGTAAGCTAACTCAGTCTTCTTAGTTTGGTTTGAGGATGAAATAATCGTAGAACGCCATTGAATGAACTTACCAATCTTTATACCTTTACAAAGCTTACTGCAAAAACACCTGCATTTAAACAGTTCGCCGAGAACTGTTTGGATATTCTTTGTCATACAAATAGCTAAGTAAATTATATAACACACAGATTTTATAAAGTAAAAACACAGATTTTATTTCTTAAACAAAGAAAATAATTAAAAACGGATTAACAAAACATAAATCAAATAAAAAATCCAGTAAGATTTATTTATGCTTGATTAGTTAAATCGTATTAAATAAATATAAACAGTTTTTATTTGAGCAAACATGTCCCATCTTGAGTTCAAATGTAATTTCACTAAACAAAAATAATATGTGAGAATACTAATCTCTAAACGTTAAGTAAATTCATCCACGAAGACACTTTATTATTTTCAGGTCGGGAAAATAATCGGTACTGCAGACACTTCATCAACCTTGATAAATACTTCTTGATATTTGCAGGTGAATTGGAAATATCATGGTAATATGGTTTAAAATAATATAACTTCCATTAAATTCCATATAGAAGTAGTAATAACCTTCTTGAGTACACAATTGTTTATAAAGGTAAGTGTAGCCTTTGTCTAACATAAATTTTATTTATTAACAATAATGATGGGCACATAATTCGACTTTTTATCAATAATTTTTCCGTCAGCGAGACGTGGTTTCGCCTCTGTGGAATAAGCTAACTAAAATTGTTTTTCTTTACAGGCCTTTATATACATTTTGCAAAAACAATTGGAAAATAATAAACTCCGATGACGTCACATAAAGTTCACAATGATAAAAATTATCGAATTTCTTAATTTTATTTATTCTTAACAAATTGATATAACATATTTTGGTCTAATTTGCCTAACAAGCTGGAAATTCATTAAAATTGACAACGGTCGAATGGATAGTTAAAAATCTTGATTATTTCCTAATTGCATGATTTCAGGCTATAATATCATATGGAATAGCTACTTTACAACACATAGCAACTTTCCCGCATGAATTTACATTATACACAAATGAACACATAAAAAGAAAAACTAAACAATAAATTTGATGAATGTACGTCGGAAGAAAATAACGTGGATCAAGTATTTGATGCCTTCAAAACAACTTAAACATTGAAGATCCTAAACCATTCTCGTTCTTTGTACAATAATCCAACTAACTGTAATGTAACATCGCGCAAAAGGCATAAAATAAACATAAATTTTCAAAATGGAGTTAAACCGTTAGGTCAGAATAAGTAAAACTCAAATTTTTGTTTATTGTTTCCAGCCTTACTTCGAGGAACTCCATAATCATGAAATAAATAAAGATTAGTAAAAGTTTCACAGTTTTATTAAAATATAACCTGACAATATTGTTTCGACAGCTATGCGGTCATTATCAAAGGTAATATAATTATAAACAAACACGTCGCTAAGGTAGATACAAAAATAGGTAACTAGATAAAATAATAATAATAATCAGAATTAAATATCTAATACTTCCAGTAACGGAGAATTACTGAGCTCAAGTTGTTCATTCATTAAAGGTACCTTGAGTTTGTGTAGGTATATCTCAAAGGCTTCTAAAATGTCTAATTTGCGTTTGTTATTACAAAGATGTAGGAATTTAATATTATTTTGAGGAGTCATTGTGTGATTTTGTTCTAAAAGGTGTTTGGCGTAATTCGATTTTTCAGGATGTTTATTTTTGTAATGACGTACGTGTTCTTTATATCTTATGTCAAAATACCGAAGTATTTGTCCAATATATACCGAACTACAAAAAGAAAAATTTAAACGGTAAATGCCCGATTTCATGATGTGTTCTGTCTTTAGCATTAAATAAAAATGAAAAAGTGTTAGTGTTAGTTTTAAATGTTATTTTATAATTGTTGGTTTTTCTTAGTATCTACTCAACTATCTACTTAGTGCACGTTCTAAAAGTAAAAACTAAATTAACCCTTATTATTATCAATATAGGATAATTTTTATCAGAGTGAGGTTGTTTGCATGCTAATCGTAATCTTTCTATTCTGCTCTATTTTATTAATCTTAATAATAAAATTGCATGTAAATCTCTCAGACTAAAGAATCTAACTTCTTAGTATATCCCTACTAATGATTTAATTATATAATTTGAACTTTATTAATTTTTTTTATTTCTTCGATGAATCGTACGTTTTATAATTTCCCTATTCCACCAAATCTGGCATATGCATGTCCTCTTTTTTCCATATACTGATTGACTTTTTATTGTAATTACTGCTAATTCTTGATAAATTAATTACGTAAAGCAAAAAAATATTAATCACATGTTTTTTTTATATTGCATGGCTAAAGTTTAATGTTGTAATGGAAATATTATAAATTAAAATAGATATTTTCTTGGCATAATAATTATTAAATTTAAAATTACTGTTAAATGTATATCTTATATGTAACAAATAAATAATCAAAGACGTACCCCTCAAACTCCGCGACTATTTCCATGAAAAAACTTATCTATTTATTTATTTTTTTAAGTCAAAAGATTATTAATTATATTAAATAAATACTTAGCAGGATATTACGTACACTTTTTACATCACTATTTTATTATTTCAAATGCAATTACTTACAAGGTTAACATATTACTGGAAACATTTAATATATAGTTTTTAAAATAAATTTCATTTAATAATTACTGCTTCTTAAAATTGCTTATTAAAAAATATGTAAATCTTTCAAAAAGCAATTTCAATATTTAAAACAATAGTTAATAAAAATTATTTACTGGAAAAAGAATTAACCACAAAATTGGAAGTAGCAGTCTGCCTATACATATATAAACCAGCAGACAATATAAAAATCTTACGTTTAGAAGTTTTTGTAGGAATATTTACATGTTAATATATCGACATGGCTAACATTCAATTAGTTTCTTTCTTGGTTATCTTTGCGTAGTTATTGATTTCGGTTGCAGTGAATGCTCGTCTAGGTAAGTAAAAAAATTGATAATAAAGTAAACTAAAATACGCACTAAAAATGTTATATTGGTAATACGTATTACTTTTATAGCATGCCCACCAAATGAACATTATGTAAAAGATTATGATCCTGGATGCGAACCAACTTGTGAAGTGCCCCATCCTGGCGATTTCTGTGCCGCACGACCACGAGAAGGATGTGCTTGCAAATTTGGTTTACTAAGAGACAGCGATGGTAGCTGTGTTACCAAAGACGAATGTGATTGGTATGCTGGAAGCTCTCAGTAGATTTTTGAAATTGCATTGTATAAATATTTAAAAATAACTATATGGCATCTTTGAAAATAAACGATAAAGTTTCTTCTTGGACGGAACTCTATAATAATAATAATAATACGTTTATTTCTATTATCAGTTACATTTACATTTTTTGCATTTGAATGAGTATTCTAATAGATATCACAGGGTTCGAACTCAAATACAGACTTACACTGTATCTGGTCTACCATTAGAACCCTGACAAAAGTTATATAAGAAATCATAGTTAATGCCTAAAACTAAAACGTATAATAAAAAATTCTATGTTAATTAGCGTAACATTTATGTCATCTACAAGCTATCTATATAAAATGTTTTGGCTATAAAGAAATATACTCCAGATATACTCAGTATTTATACAAATATAACTATTATGACGAAACCTTCCAAAATGCTTCCCTAAGTCATATTTATGACAACCCACTATTATTGTTTGAACCTCAAAAGATTGCATGTTATTTAAAATTCTAAACTGATTAATTCGACCCTGCTATAAATTGAAATTCGGTACAAGAAACAAGTCGTCAAGCTATATTGACAGGTGTGAAAAAAAGTCTAGGAATCAAACCCTTAAAAGATTTACAAACTGTTTCTCAGTGTGGCCGTCGTCCGCATTTTTGTTAAAATGCTAATAGTTTATAAACCTATTCCTTTTTCATGGTGTATGAAAGCTGATACTTTAATAATGAAGGGGTGCAGAACTGAAGATTAACCCTAAAAGTTAAATAATATTAAAATAAAAATTTAGTTTCTTAATTTTAAGGAAAATTTAGAATTTTCCTCTTGGAACATTAAAAAACTTGTTAACAAATACTTTCTTATCCCTGGTATCTATTATAATTACTACCACCCATTGCCTGCAGGACCAGGTCCCAGAAGCTATGACGCTTGTACGGGAAGAAGGGGCAATTATTGTTATTATTACGCAGGCCCATTGTGCGGCTACAGCCGACTTACTGATTGTAAAACACAAATTCCACATTTGTTACGGTAAGGAAAACTCCACAAAACCTTAACTAGATCTAGTAGAGCAGAGCAGATCTTAAGTAGAGGCCAGCACGCTAGCCACTACACTACCAAGGCTATAAATTGTTAGAATCATCCATAGAAAACACTACCAGAGCTCCATTTCAGTGAAAACTTTATTTTTAAAAATTATCTTCATTTAAGATTTTAATTGAGGTTAGGTTTAAAAGTTTAAAGTTTTAGTTCTGCTCACTACAGCCTGAGTCTCGATTTTCTTAAATTAAAATTATTACTGTTGAGTTCATTTAATTTGCATTACTTTGGGTTAGGTTATCTATTGCCTTAAATAAACAAGAAGACTTTCATAGCTTGAATCAATCGACAAAGAAGGATGAGGGTTTTGACCGGGTCATATTAAGGAGAATGTACGAAGTCAACGTATTCATCAGGAAATTAATTAAAAGCGATGCGATATAAAATTAAGTAAAAATGGAGAAAGAGAAAAAGCAGAACCGAACAGTACTCAACAATCAAAGATTGCTTCAGCGATTCAATATTTGGATGTCGTGTTGCACAAGCTCTACTCTCCATAATACTCCGTAGGGAATAATCTAACGGATTAAGATCCGGCGAGTCCGGCGGCCAATCTTCAGTGTTAATGTATGCCGGCAAATTGTCTTTACACCACTGTTGCACAGTTCGAGCCCTGTGAGAAGCAGCCGAATCTTGTTGGAAGATCAATTCTTGTTCTCCAAAATGCTGTTGACACCACGGAAGCAGAAAATCCTCAAAAATATCACAACGGTATATTTCTTGGTCAATTTTCACTACTCTAACCACAAAATATAGCGGTGTTTTAACATTTGACCAAACCATAACAGACGCGGGTTTTTGCGATCTTGAAACTTTACGTCCAGTCAAGTTTGTTCTCTCAATGCTTTGTGACCATATTTTGTCATTGTACGGATTAAATGATTGTTTAATAGTAAATAATTTTTCATCGAAAAACAAGATCTTGCGATTATTGCCGTTTCCGGAGAGTCGTAGTAGTCCTCTAGCTCTTTGAAGTCTTACTCTTTTCATATTATCCGAAAGGATGGCAAAAACACAAGTGCGTTGCTGTTGCTGCTTTCCCTTCCTATTCACTTTCTGCAATGCGATCAACAACGTGGTGATCAGCAACGTTCCAACGATTCACTACAGTTGATCACACCGAATAATTCAGTTTTCATTACCCTTATTAAATCGAGTAACAGCAATCATTATTATGAAATCGACCAATACCGGCTGCAAACATCACATCAGAGAAATAAAGTGAGCAGCATACCAGTAATTTTATTTGCTATTTTATCAATAATAAAGACGTTATTGTAATTGGTGACTGATGATCCAGCACCCATTGCAGTGTTAGACTCTATTGCGGTTCAAATCCAAATACATGAAGTATACTGCACTAGGCTTAAGTGGAAGACACTTTGCTCTACTTCTAAAGGTTTAACCCTTTTTTAATTTTGGTTAATAATACAGAAAAATGTTTACAGTCGCCAGAATGTCGTTTTTTAAATATTGTCACCTAGACTCAATTACGTTATATGTCCTAGAAATGGAATTTTGCAAACGAGTAAGATGTTACGGACAAGGTGACGAAGGAGCTAAGTCCGAACATAGAAGCGAGACTGTAAGAAAGTTTCCAGGACGTATGACGTAATATGTTTTATTTCATATTGCAATTATTGGATTATTGGTTTAACTTTATTAATTAATTTAATAACGAGCATCTATAGCAACTTTAGTCAAATTCAAAACACACACATCTATGAAGAACGAGGGTCCATGGTAACTGAATATAAAACATTGGTCAGTTGATTCATTTTATCGCATACTAATTCGCAAACATCTGTTTATTGAGTCTCTATAGGTAAAGTTTCTTTTTACGGACTAGACCATTATGAAGCTCGTAATAGTTATTTACGTTATAAGTCCTGGAAATGTAATTTTACAGTCGAGTAAGATGTTACGGACGTCCTAAGGAGTTGAAGTGTCCTTGGTAACTGAATATTAAAGCATAGTTCAGTAGATTTATTTTATTTGAGTCCGTTAAAAATCTTTTAACATGGATATCGTAATATTAACGTAATATCGTATTATCCATAAACATGGATAATACGATATAGTATAAAATAAAATTTTTTAAGGGGTCATTATCATCGATACCATAGCAACAGACATGTTTATTTAAAATATTCATAAATATCGTACGCATTGTGCTGTACTGCTTGAGTAATCGAAAGTATTATTTATTAAAGATTTACAAGTCAGTATACCATAAAACGTTGTACTGTAGTGTTTAGAAGATTAATGTAGTAATACAGATTGCTTGTATGTGGTCTTGTACACTGCTTATATGTTATCTCTTA
Source organism: Agrypnus murinus (assembly GCA_929113105.1). Lineage (NCBI taxonomy): Eukaryota > Metazoa > Arthropoda > Insecta > Coleoptera > Elateridae > Agrypnus > Agrypnus murinus. Next base: position 169,876,615 of record OV816026.1, on the reverse strand, counting down.
TAGAAGACAATAAAAGGCATGTTTACTTCTATGAGATATTTATTTATACTCTTGTTGTTGATTACTGTTGTCATGGCAATTACTTAGCATGCTATGCCTTCTTGAGGTAATATGTATGTAATATCATTACATTACACTCCGGGTAAAAAAAGACTGAACATGTACCAAACGAAATTAACCGTGAGTCAAAAGGGCATTTAATGCATTTCTAAACAAAAAAATAGCATACATTAATGTCGTACTTGTATGTATTGGCATGTTTAATGTATACTAGCTACAAAAAAATTGAGGTCGTTTGCATCTTTTCAATGGTTCCTTAATGCTAAGACAATAAAACTTAATGCTAATAATTAGGTGCTAATAATCAAATAATTGAAAGGCCTTTGGTGCTGATAGCTAAGGGGCATCAATTGCTTAGGGCCAGACATGTGTTGCTTATTGCAAGGTGATGTCGCAAACTTAACCTAATTAAAATAAACTTGATGGTACAGGAATCACTTGTTAGGACGTTCTGTAATTCTTACTAGAAAGAAAGAAATAAAATTTAGGAACGTGAACAAAACCAAGCAACAACATAATAAGTGTTTCGTGAACAAGCGATGCTTGCGTTACGATTTATTTGTTGTAACTTTGAATCTAATTTTTTGATTGAATTTAATTGAATCTAAAAGCATTACCCTAAGTAGTAAGTTTGTGGTCAACATTGATGAACGTAGTTGTATTCATTTTGTACGTAGGATTGGAAAAAGTGGGTTTGATCTCATAAAACGGAGGCAGCATTCATAGCATTGTCCTAAGGTTGTAGGAATTACTAGGTGAAATTGCTCGTTGGAGAGTATGATTAAATCTTCTTGAATCCCATGATATTTGAGGAGAATGAATACTTGAAGCTTAATCCGGTAGCACATATATTTGGGAGGTCCAAATGCTATTCAGGATTGATTAGTTGAATGTTATCAATGTATGATATCATGTAATGTCGAGCTGACAAGGCTCACGTGGAAATTTGTAAGTCACTACTGTTATTTTTGCACTTGTGTTTATGGTGTATAACTGGAAAGTTACACATGCACAAAAAACTGCACATAATGCCAAAGTTTATTAGCGAAATGGATTTTGCTATTATGATAAGATAATTTGAGTTCGGTCAATAGCAGTTGCACTGTTGTAATTTTCTCGGTTAGCAAAAAGTCGAATGTTCGCATTGTTTTAATTACGAGGTAATAAGGCTGTTTAATCGCGTGACCTTTGTATAAAATTTCGCGTTTTGACATAACAAAATTTTGTTGGTTAAGGTTAAGGTTGTTGCGAAGTTCGTTGATGGTTATCCGAGAAAACAACCTAAACATCAAAATTGAAAAAAAGATATTAATCCTGTTATATCCAAGAACAGTCTCTTCTTATGGCATCGTATCAATGGCGAAACGAGAGATGTCGGCATCGTTGTGTCCGAGAATTGCTGAAGACATTTTTCAGGAGCTGTTACTACTGGTGTCGTAGTTTTTAGTTCTTGAGGAACGTTATTGATGTGATTTCCATCAGGAACTGGAGGTGTTGTAGTTTGTAGATTCCAGGAATGTTTTACTGGATCCAAGGGAGTCTTCGTAGAAGATGCGGCGGTTAATATCTCCAAACCGTCAGCCTTCGGAAGCTCTTGCAATTTCTGATTTAGGAATTGGTTAGGATTCAATTTTATCTGTATCCTAATTGACTGTGATGTTGTTTTAATGTTTGTAGGAGATTGTGATTCTGTTTGGTTGTAAAATAAATGTACTTTTGGAATTAAATCATTTGTGATAGTTTCTGTAATGGAAGTATTAACCTGCGAAACGTGCTTTTCAATAATTGAATGGTCAGGTATATCAACACAGAAAGTATTAGTGGATGCATGTGCATCTGAAAGACCACTGCATTGATAAATGACGTTTTGAGTATCGTCACTCAATTGGCGGTTAGAACACGGATCTTGCGATATTTGATTACAGTTTGTAGTTATGAAATTATGATGAGAAATGATTTCGCTTTAAATAGGTTAACTAGACCAAAAAATTCAGGTAAATCATTTTGCTGTAACCAGAAATCTGTAATCTCTTTGATAGTATTTGATTTTGGGTTGTATGAAGTAGGTTTATCTAAAGAAGAACCCAAGTGGTATTTTAATAGTTCGTTGATGAACGTGGTGTATGGTTCGAATGAAAGTTTATTGTTATCAATAAACCTGATAAGATTCGAATCTAGTTGTAAAATGTTATATGGCAAGTTATGAATTAGGACATTATATCTTTGAATCTCGTTCTCAATATGTAGGAAGTCAAAGTATCTATCGATTAAGACCACTGACATATGTACATGCGAACTGTCAAAAATAGGAAATTTTACTAAATTTGCTAACTTTGCCATATTGAAACGTAACCAATATAATATAGTTTACTTATCTTATTTAAATGATAACAAAAGATATTTATAAACTTCTGAAAGTCGATTGCTTGCGTGAGATAATCAATTAACCAATTCAAGGAACTCCAGGTTGCAGGTTGCGTTTGTCGGCAGAGACAGAAAACCAGAGCAATGGAATATTGAAGATATGGTGTTGATCATCTAAGTTCTTCATACGGGGTCACCAATGTTTAGAAGATTAATGTAGTAATACAGGTTGCTTGTGTGTGGTCGTGTACACTACTTATATGTTATCTCTTATAGAAGACAATAAAAGACATGTTTACTTCTATGATATATATTTATTTATACTCTTGTTGTTGATTACTGTTGTCATGGCAATCACTTAGCAGGCAATGCCTTCTTGAGGTAATATGTATGTAATATCATTACAGTACAATGCTCGACCGTCACACGAACCCTACGTGCTTGCACGTATAATAACAAGCTCGCTCATCGTTCGCTTGTTAGGTACCGTGCGCGCACGTAAAGTTCTAAGTAATGATGTTGCAATGTAAATAACTATTATAACTATTAGACCGTAAAAACCCAAATTTTCCGGATTGTAATCGCTACCGTAAACATGGATAATACGTTACAATATGAAATAAAAGTCATGATGCTACAAAAAAGAATACGATACCGCATTTTCATTTTCGAAAGGAATGCACTCGATTTCTCTACTGGTGACAAGAAAATATTGTGCGCAACGCATAACAACTCATTTGATAAATACTAGCACCTCATTCGTAAACATTTCACTCATCCCAAAATCTTATTTTTTGTAGTTCAAGCATTCTATTAGTTAAAACTAGTGTTGGGTTCGCGATACCACCCGCGTATCACGACACTTGCGAATCGAAACCATTAGCCGTGTGAAGTGTCGACTCCTTCACGACTCTTTAACGATACTTCGCATTTACACATCATGCATGCGCTAGTTCATATAATATAATTGAAACGAGCAGTCAAGATTCATAGCTAATACGTAAATCATAAACTAGGGATTAAAAAACAATTAGGTTTATGAGTAAATTCTGTTATGGTTATATATTTATGCATTAAGTACATTAAAAGACATTAAATTATTTATACACCGCATTCGTTCTAACATTTGCTATAGAAAATTAGTATGGGAAATCTTAAATATGCCAAATAGTTCGTTCTCGAATAAAAGTCGGTGAGATTAATAGTTGCAAAACAATTTAAATAATTTGTTATTATTCTTTTATTCGAAAAACGTACAAGAAATAATACATTACAAATAAAAAATAAAGATACCCAATTAATAAGACATTGTCTTATTAATTGGGTATCTTTATTTTTTATTTGTAATGTATTGTTTCTTGTACGTTTTTCGAATAAAAGAATAATAACAAATAAAATTTAAAAAAAAGTTATGCTTGTAACGGGGTTCGATCGTGCATTCCACCAGCCCGTATAGTTTAGCAAGCCACGGTTTGCCATCGAACCACGGAGGCGTTGCGTCAACTTTTGAGGTTTCGGCTTTTAAATTAATGTTTTGCAAATAATTCATGAATTTATAATTTTAACTAAAAAATCTACAACAAAATAGTTTTATATGTACGTCTTATTCAATGATTGTTGGCCAGTTCAACAAATCTGCCTTTAATTTCTTTGTAAGAATGATCAAGCAACTTCGAATTACACTCTAATAAGAGCGATACTGTTCGACACGAAGTGTCGCGACACTTCAAGTGTCACGACCACGAACAGTATCACGACACTCGACACCCAAGTTCCCATCACTAGTTAAAACATGAGGAAGATGCATATTGCACATGTAATATCTGATGATGACTCATTTATTTTTTAATTTTAACATTTACTAAGATAAATCAATTGCTAGGATTATAGTGTAGCATGCACATAATAAGCAAACAAGGGCGAAAACAACAAAAATTCTTCAAGCGGATAATCCGTTACTACAAATAAGTGAATCCTACCGAGCAACCAACATTACTCTTCAGTTGTAATTTTATATAAAAATATTTAAGGGTATTTACTAAATACCTTAAATATCCTGTGTTGACAAAGTAGGCGCAAAATTTTTCCAAGACGTTTCTTCATCACTCATTACTACAGCATTAAGCCGCTCAGAAGTCTTTACTGCGGCTGCAATCAATGAACATCATCTTCCGCAACCCTACTTGCCCTCCATTATAACTTTTTTCTTCCTAATTGGCCTTTATGGAAAAATTCTGTTTTACCAAGAACATTATAAAACAACCACCCTTTTATTTGAATTTTTGAGTAATAAACCGGAAAACAAAAAAAATGCTGCGTGTTTCAGTGCTGTATTACGATATTCGATTATATTAGCCCAAAATAAACGGCTTTTGGGTTATGTGTCCCTTTTTTTGCAGTTCGGAAAACATGTTTCTTTTGTATGTTGTATTTTATATCTAAAGAGATGAAAACATATTCATGTACTTGAAACATTTTCTCCTGTTTCTATTTTTTCCAAGCCTTTAATTAAAGAAACAGCATTTAGAAAATTCAGGGTGCACTTTATTAAATTTCACAATTTGTTAGTGGTCCTTTAAAAAAATCCCCTTTAAAAACACCGCTTCAGGAGCAAAATTCGAGGCTTTATTGAAATGAGAATATTAAAAAGCGGTTTCTATGGAAAATCGGTTTCATAAGTATTAAAGATCTCGGATAATATCATTTGCAATTTTTCAAATTAAACCGTTTCCAACTGAATTATTTTGCATTAATTATTAGCTCGTGCTAAAAATTTACATGGTTAATACATTAAAACTGTGTAGATTGAAAATTTCAGTTCAAATAATTATTTTCGGGATATATAAAAAACAAATGTAAAGATATAAATCCGGTTGTTTAATTTTGTATCAGAGATAGGCTTTTCCTTTCTCATCCGTTATTTGTAATGTGTTATTTAAGGATGTAACAAACAATAACATAAAAATTCAAAATCCCGCATAGGCATTTCACTATTCCCCTATCAGATTACAGGACAACAAAAATCCGTGTTAAGGATATGAGATGATAGGGGTTGATTGTTTCTCATGGAGATTTATCTTGTGAAACTAGGGGAATACTAAAACGAACATATTCCGCTCTTTTTGTTCTTGTTTTCGGTGCTTTAGGTTGAAAGCTGACTTTCTTGATCCCTTTTGATTTAGCGACGGTGACATTTTAATAAGTTTTATATTTTCCTCCTCTAATTTTTAACTAAACCTTTCATGCTATCTTCATAAATAATTTATTCAGAAAAAATAGTATTTGCAACTAATTAATCTTCTGTCAATGTAAAAGCCTTCAATTGGACAAATTAAAAAAGTGTTAAACACAAAACTATTAATATTGATGTTATACAAAAGTTTGTTTTGACAATTGGCATCATCATCAATTAGTCATTGATGCTTGTTAATTTTTGACAACAATATTTGAATAACGATTTTATGCCCATATTTCATTTCCGTTAGGGATTAATTTAATTTCATTTATCATATCAATAAATCGTTTTAGTTTATTCTGAATAAGTATTACAGAGTTATACACTAACTTTTAAATTTTTTGTATTCATATACGTATGTATGTATTTATGTACAACCATCGCTTGCTCCAATAATTTTTAATTCTAGAGATACGCTAGTTTGATATCCTAGGAATAATCCTTTCGGGAGTAATATTTCTTATATAAAAGAAGCAGAAGCAATGAGCCTTCCAGACTAATAAATCTTTAGAGATAGTGCACTACGAAGTATACATTTCATAATACGTCTTTCAGTGACAATTTACATCAACCTTTCCAGACATCAGTTTTCTAAATTTATTAGGGTATTATGTGAATATTTTGAGATAGTAGAATTAATGAAGATATAGTATCGTTTTTCTAAGAGTTCTACTTTAAATAATCAGAAAACCCACAAGCACAGACGTCACTAACCTAACGATTCATGTCATCATAAAATGCATAAACTAGCGGCTTATAGATCTTTAGTACACCGAGCTTTAACTACTCCAATGAAACGATCACATTTTGATAAAGAAATTTCAATCATCAAACAATTAGCATATGCAAACCATTATAACCATAACATGATTGACACTTTAATTCAACAAAAAGATTATAGGTTAGCTATCAAAAGAATATTTCCAATTGACACTCAAATACAAGACACAAACTACATATCAATACCATACTTTGACAAGATATCAGAGCAAATTGCAACTATAATAAGAAAAACCACCAGTTACAAAATAACTTATAAAACTAACACCAACACCTTTTCATTTTTATTCAATGCTAAAGACAAAACACAAGATATCATGAAATCAGGCATTTACCGTTTGAATTGTTCTTTTTGTAACTCGGTTTATATTGGCTAAACACTTAGAAATGTCGACATAAGATACAAAGAACACGTACGCTCTTATAGACTTAAACATCCAGAAAAACCGAATTATGCCAAACACATTTTAGAACAGAACCACCCAATGACACCTCAAAACAAGATTAAATTCTTACATTTTTTGCAACAACAAACACAAATTAGACATTTTAGAAGCTTTTGAAATATACAAACATAAACGCACAGTACCTTTAATGAATGAACAAACTGAGCTTAGTATTCTCCTTTATTAGAAGTGTTAGATATTTAGTTTTTGTATGTATTGTATCTAGTTACCTATTTTCTGTATGTATTTATCCTTAGCAACGTGTTTGTTTATCAATCTTATCTACCTTTGATAATGACATAAAGTGTCGAAACAATATTGTCAGGTTAAAATATTAATAAAACTTGTAAAACTTTAACTAATCTTTGTATTTATATTATATTTCATGTATTATTTTGAATTATATTTTTTTACTTTGACTTTCCATTCGGATTTTTATTTTTGTTCGTTAAATAAAGTTTATGTGTTTTCAATTTTACATATGTGTTTAATTGATGTTAATACAAGCATCCAGCGTTCTTTTCTTTTGAATTCAGAGTTTAGTAGCAGTTGTCCAGCTTGCAGGAGCTTTAGTGCTTACGATATAAGTTTTTCTTCCTTTCCAGGCATAAAAGTAAATAATAGTCTCGTAATTCAAATAATTTATGCTTTACTGAGCAAACCTGAGCTAGCTGAGAGGAATAAAGAAAAATATCTGTGGTGTATTCTCATTTCAATCCACCGTATATAATTTATGTTTATATTTGGAACGGTGGATATTGTATTTTATTTTATCTTCAAAGATCACCGCAATATATATCTAGATTGGAAACACTTTTGAAAATATATGTTAAATATTTATAAAATATGAAGATTTGAATGCAAATTGTTTGTTCAACATGAAACATTTAGTGAATATCTATTTGTAATCGTGCGAAATTTTATATTGTTATATTTGTACCTATATAAATTGTTTATCAAATACATATTTTTAAATATTAATTTTCTAATGTCATAAAGGCATCTAATATATATGTTAAATTTCTATATATTTATACAAATATGTATTAAATATGTATGAAATATAAAATTTCCAATATAAATTATTTGATGTAAGATAGAGATAAGTATGTTTTATATTAAACAGACATTTATTATTTAAAATACTTTTAACAAATATCTATTAGATACCTAGAATATTTATAGATACCTTTTAAATCGCACTAGCAAAAAATGAGATACTGTGACGTTTGTGTATTGCCTCAGTAGGCTTGCACGGCAATAGTATATTAGTTTCGTTAAATGGGGCTATTTGAACTAGGTGCAAGAGCCATATACAAGATAATAATAAAAATCACTGACAAACCTCTGTGGGTGGACTTGTAGGCCAAAACTAAGAACATGCAACAAAATGCTTCCTTATGAAGATCCTGTAAGTCATTTAAGGTTAATTTTTCATCAATATCTCGAATATGGTATGGATGACAGACTTAGTAAAGTAAAGCCAAAATAATTTTTTATTTTTTATTGTTGTTGATCCATTAAATATAAAATATTTTTAGTTTAATTTTCAAATAAAAAGCAGCTTGTGTTGCAGGTACATTCCTTTTTAGAATAGTCGAAAGTGAATCTGCTTTGGCGAAGAAAGTCTAAGTGATGATTAGGTACTGAAAAATCTCCATAAACGTTTATCAAGAATCATTTTCTAAAAACCTTTTCTACGATATTTAACAGAACTATTGGACTGTAAAAGAACACATTCGAAGAAATCTAGCTTAAAAACTAAAATGATAATCTCAAAACTGGGATGGGGTAAGAGAGTAGGGAAAAATCTAATAAATTCTACGAAGAGTGTAACTACTTGTTACCATTCCTTTCCGTTGTAACGTGATCAAATTTTCGATTCAATTTTAATACATCGTAAAATGTATTTATTGCAATAATCTTAGGACGGCCCTGTCCAATTCAGTATATTTTCGTTGGGTTAAAATTCTAGATTGTATTTCGAATCAAATGGTGTTTTTCGTTAATATTAAATGTCATCCAAAGCGTTCTCCTACAGATGAAATTGTTTTTAGAATAAAATACAGAAATAAAATTGCCTCTTTAACAAAGGAATATGTCTAAAATGGCAGTTAAATCAATAAATTTATATTTCCTTCTACGTGTTATTTTAGTGTTTGTTCAACTGAATTTTTCGAAAAATAAAGATAAGGGTATGTATAGTCGGGTTTTTTGTAGACCTCCGGTGAGAAGTTCATCGTTTCGTCTTAATGAATAAGATCCAGATTATTCTAGAAAGAATTTTTATGATTGGGTAAAATGTGTCAGTTTCGTCTTTGATAGGGTGATTAATTTCTCCCCCTTAAAAATATTAGCGCAAACATAGTTTTGCATAAAAATTTCGGTCAGTCGAATACAGTAAGTCTGGTAGAAACTACACCGAGCAAGGTGACGGAAGTCACGTAGTGGGTTTCGGCCTACGCTACGAGCGACTAGCTCCAAGTTCGCCGAGTCGGACATATAGAGGAGGGTAGCTGAGTTTGTTTTAAGGTCGTGTTTTCTCGTCTCGGTTATCGTAAAATTATATGCTAATAGTTTATAATACTGAGGTGGTTCTTCGAGTTAATAAACTTAACAAGTAAACCAAAGACTTTATAGTACAGTACCGAAATTTAAAAGTTTAAAAGTAAAGTTTAATGTTGTGTTTTAGTAACTAACAAAATTATTCCGGTGCGCTATAGTTTAAGATTTATGAAGTGAATTCAATAGTTATTTCAATCTTAAAGCCAAAGTACAGTTTCTGTTCCATTTTGTCGCGCTAATATAATAATAATAATATATATATATATAATAATAATAATTGCATAAATTTGTACCGGATTAAAAATACTATTGAGTCTCGTGTAAAATTATATTGGTTCATTTCTTTATTAAGGAAATGTGAGTGCAAACGCAAATATGATATAACGATCTATAGATTTCACTTCATCAACCTTGTTATAACTTCAGCATCGACAAGAATGGTTCACAGTTCTTCTTCTACAAAATGTGAGGTATTTTGTACCTAATATTAAGTGAATTTAAGGGCATTATAGTGACAGTGATATTTGTGAAATGTTAAATGATTGTAGAATTCTACCGCTTTATTAAGAATTTACATTATTATTTATTTATTTTTAGAAGAAATTATTATTTATTTATTTTTAGAAGAATTCTTATTTAGACGACTATTATGGTGTTCTTATCATTGTTATTTGAGATAAAAGATTATTTTCTCTACGAATAAATGAGTATTTAAATTAACTCTTATTGGATAATATTGCACCGATCATTAATTGAAGTTATTCAATTATCTAACCTGCTTTAACGTCGATTTAACTAATGGTGATTAGTTCTTTTTATTAATTTTAATCAATATAATCTGGATCTTTCTTTATTCGAGAGTTCAGACCAGGATTGTAATAACTTTGAATAAATGGCGCCCATATTCATTCTTATTTCAACAAACCTTATTTTTCTTTACAATCTATAAGCTATGGAAATCAGTACCTACTACACCTGGGAAATAATTTATCATTGAGAGATCTTAAGCTGGTGCATCAAAGTACAGTGCGTATCGTTTTTAGTGTGAAATAAGCAATTGCAGCAAGTATTCAGTATTTTGAATTTTATTGATGTTTAGAATTTATATATTTTAGAATTTATAGAACTTTAGAATTATATATTTCAAAGTGCTGTATTTTTGTTCATTTTAATGATGAGTAAGTAACGTTACTTTCAATATGTTTTACTATATTAGAACTAGTATTTTGACTACTTGAGGTTTATTTAAATTTTCATTAACAGCTGTAATGCAAGACTGCGCTTTAAGTGGAAGTAGCTTGTGCGGAAATGTTGTAGAAATTTTTTTGATTATTTACAAGTCGGGGTTAATCTCAAAATTTTTTGAAAAAGATAACTTTAACTTTTTAAAACTAGCTTCTTAGTACTGGTACTTAGTCTATTTACACTGTTAAACTTCAAGTGCCTACCCTTATAAACGGTACCACTCACAACTGCGAAGACTCAATAGCAATACAAAAAATGAGCCTCACAGAAAATTCTGAAAAGCAACACAAAGCTGCACAGTAACTTACTTGCGCTACATAAATCATTTTTTTGAATTGGTGCTTAGTCTATTGCACTGGAAAAAAATTTGAGTGTCTATCCTTATAAAGAGAGTACCACTCACGTCCTCAACGACTCAAAAATAGCAGTATAAAAGGTGAGAGACACAAACATACGGACAACCAACACAAAACGGCAAAGTCACTTTTTCGAATACAGTAATATTGAAACCAAGGACTACACAAGAGTTCAAAGAAGAGCTTACAAAGCACATGTAAATGTTTCACGGAATATTTCAAGTCACGATCCGTTGATGTAGTTATTTTTTATACAATCTAGTATTGTCCTTCTTTCTTTATTTCGAAATGGCCTTTTCCGTTTTGTATTACGTTATCGATATTCCAAAGCATCTCCAACTCTGTAGAAATTAGGAATGTATAATGTAAATGTTATTTAACAGAATGGAGAATATTGCGTATAGAGGTATTTATATTCATTTTAGATATCAACTGAAAAAGTTATTATTTTCATCACCTATAAAAAACTATTAATATTGTTAAGAAGACACATACCAAAATAATTAAAACGGCATTGAATAACACATAGAGAAATTACAGCTAAACCATGCGGTGCATCGATCATCAAACATGAAACACTATCCTTCATGTTCTAAAAGGTAATAAGCTCGAATAATACAAATACAACACAATGTAGCGAATAAAGGGGGTTACCAGCGCTGCTGCATTTAAATTTATTAGATAATCACATCACATCTAATTTTCATCACAACAAGGAAACATCTCTAGTAGTAGTAATATCAGAATATTTAGTAAGTTCAAGAACATATCATTTTGCTTTGGAATGAGATGCACATACACTATACATAACATTATTTGAATACACGGTTGCACTGTTAACTGTCTAGTAAATTCCTTCTAATATATGATATTGTTCAAGTAAGCTTCGAGTAACGACAACTATTTATTCAAGCGTTCTAATATAGTATTCGAAAAGACGTGAATAGCTGGTGTAAACAAACTAAGCGAAATTGTGGAAACCTTTGATGGTTAACCGCTTTAGGTAAATTTGATTTTATTTCATTAGAAACAACCAAAGCAGTAAACTACATCAGTATAGTAGTTCGTAGAGCGTTGTGTGTTGTCGTAGTATTCTATGTATGTACTTAACAAAGTAAACTCATTCTGCACTAGAAAATGTAAAAGTGGATTGAATTCGAGTTTTTAGTGTAATGCAATAAATACTGAGAGTTTTTACAAGTGATACTGCTGAGATGAAGGCACTGGTACTGTGGTAACTTTAGCTTATGAATCATTTATCTATGTACTTCAAATTATATTCGTTTTCAATATAACCCTGTAAAAAAGATTACTGGGTACTCTTTATTCATTCTCCTCACTTTTATAAATGCAAATATAATCTCGACAAATTTAAATAAACAAAACAAGGTTTTTAATTTTAAAATTTAATACAAACTTAAATTTATTTAAAAGAAACACTTTAAGTCTGTAAAAGCGAAAAGATATTAAACATTAACGTCCTGTAAAGCTTCAAGTAGATATTGTAAGGAATTCAAAGAGAATTTTAATTAAAGAAAACTTTTTACGGAGAAACCGAGAAGGCTGTTATAGTTTTAAAGCTTTAAAAAAGATCCATCTTTAATATGTCTTGAATAATTTATAATCCTAATTCTCATAGCGTATATCGAACACTAATAGGAAGGTAATCCAGGCAAAGTAGTGCAATAGTAGAGGTAACTTCCATCCAGTGCATTATCTAAATGAACGTTAAGCATGTGGCTGGGAGAGAAAACACCGTAAGTTGGGCACTAATAACCCAACAAAAGTGCGCTTAGGGGCCGAAAGTTAGTAAAACAATTTGTTCAAGTTTAATTAGTTAATTTACCTTAATGACATCATATATTACAAGAAGAACCTTAACCAACTCGGATTATTTTCACTATTTCCAGTAAAATTTTGCAAGCGCTTTCTTAAATTTATGAACAATTTTACATATAGAAGTGTATGTGTGTGCCTTCTACTACCATAAAGTACGCTATACGAGTACGACATAAAAAAAGCGAAATTGTACGAAAGAGGGATGGATGTAAACAGTTTACGCCGCTTCTTACAATTTTTAAGGATGCGGTCGTGTTTCAGGGCTGTATGGTCTCCTGACCCAATGAATAGGTCACATGTTGGGTATGCGTTATTTAGGAGCTTCTTCCTTACTGCCGAGAGTTTCTCGGATTTGTCGGGAAATATTCATAGGTTGCTACAACTACCACCAATATAGGGCACCGGTGGGTTTTATTGGGGTTTTGTCTGTGGACTGTGTGTACTGTTACGCAGGGACGACTCGTCACTAAGGTTTTATCCGTTATAGAGGTACTTGATGACAAAATTCCCTTCATTCTTTGTACATATTTCATGTTGAATGGTTTTGGGATGTTTGCGTTTTTCAGTAGGGAAAAAAAGAACATAAATGAGCAATGGTAAAACGTGGAAGAGGCACATTTGCTCTTATAAAAATAAAATATTTTTAATACGACAAAATGTGTTTTCCAGATTTACTGGATACGACTGGAATAATAAAAAACGCAACAAAATTAATCTTTTTATTTGCAATAATAAAAGAGAATTCTTTTTATTTTTACACGAGACTCTTTACCTAAAATTATACTTAAAATCACCAGACTGAATATATCCTTAAATGAGGTTTTTAAAGATCTGGTAGTAACATTAGATTTTTCATTAATTTTAAATACACCTGTAACAAAAGGTTGTCAGTCATATACAAATTTTGCTTAAATCATATTTTTAAGCAGCAGAAACTGTGTAATAGAATTATGGAAACGTTATGATAATAGTATCAAGGCAATTTTTTTTAATTTAGGATTATTTATTGGTTGATTCTACCTTATCACTGTTTCTTGCAAAGTTCTGTTGTAACTAAATATTGCTTGATGGATTGACGTAGTTGGTAATGCATTCTTATTTTTGTTTTACTAATTTAAATATAGCGAAACTACCCTGGAAATTTCTGTAATATTTTGGCCCCCAACATGGGGTGCACTATCGAAATAACGAAAACTACCTTGATAAGATAACTTTGTGGCACACTAAAGAAAAAAGTTTTAACAAAACTGTAGGTTAAGGTATACACATAAGCTGAAATCGAACTGGAGAGAACACAACAAAAATTGTAAGAACTTTGCGTAAGAGTAGTTATTGTTGTAATAAATCTAAAAATTTAAAATCAAATTGAAAAGCGACAACCTTGTTACGATACGAGATAAATGCCTTTTAACAGATTGAGAAAAAGTTGGAAAGACGAGACACGAAGGTTCAAATACTTGATAAGTACAATGTTTCTTTGTGCTAACGACATTATTCAAAGATAAAAACTTATTTATTTAAGAAGTTAGGGTTAAATTTATTTGTATAAAAAGTTATATAGGGAGACTCAAACAAAGGAGAAACTTGGTATACAAAGATTTACGGTTGTATGCAAAAGCAAACTAGTTGTTTATTCATATTCGATAAACCTTTTCTATTGGTTCTTATACTTGTCTATAAAAGTAAAAGGAAGGGTATTTCAATTAAGAAATAAATCAGAAAGAAGAGAAAATTAAGTAACTACATAAATTAACTGACAATAATGTTATTCTTTACTTTGTATAACAGCATATTCTTTTTTAAAATTAAGTACAATTTCTGGTCTAAAATAGTGCATATATTTCCTGAAGATACCCTCAAACAAAAAACTTGTCTCTATATTCATCCACTAATCAAAGCCTGATTTAATTGTTTTAGATCTCCCCTCCTGTGATGGCCCTTCTGGACGAACTTGCAAATAACACTTGCTTTTCAGGTTTCAAGTAAACTTTATGGAGTTGTTACGTGTTATAGATTTTGTATTGTAAAGCTCGTTAAAAACAAAAGAAGTAATTATATTTTTAATCAGTCTTTGCGGGATTGCAACAGTAAGGCATCAGGTTTTTAAACTACCAGCAAAATTAAATTATTATATATTAAAAAAATTTATAAATACTGCCATTGGCTAAACCTCTAAACAAAGAAACTTTCTAACGGATCCACGGCACTGGAGACAGACGGTATGGGTAAATATCATAAACAAGTAAAAAAAACGTTAAATATTATTCTCAGCTATGTATTCATGTCCAAAATTATTTAAATAATTTAGGCTAAACATAAATAAATAATTCTGACTAAATACACATTTAGTTTCTATACTCTAAACAAGGTAAAATTAATGATGTTATAAGTTAAAATGTAAACAAATCAATGTCATGAGTTTGAGGTTAATGGTATTTTCGTGAAACGTCAAAGTGTTTGAAATTTAAGAAAGTTGGTAAATCTAAGTGAATAATTAAAAAGTGTTTCAAGGTAATTATGTGATTAGTTTATTCTTCGATGAAAATTTTATTATCCGCTAACAGAAAAAATTTATGTAATCAATCTTAAATGGATTTGGTTTTATATTAATAAAATTTCACTTGCCATGGTTTTAAAAAAATTAAATGTATTTGGAATTTCAATTAGTAAAACCTTTTAATTGGAAATATAAAAAGAGGCCGTTGACATCTATTTCTTGAATTTTTTGTCATGACTAATAAAAGCAGCCTAGTAGACACAAGGGGCGTTAATAAAAATAAAGTTGGTATTCTTGAGACGCCAATTAAAAAAATAGGATTGCAATCTTAATAAATACAAACGTGAGTTTTTCATGGTAGTTAGTTTTATTTTCAGTAATTAAAAAATATTATGATACAAAAAGTCAATACAAAAATATAAACAAATTATAATTCTTAAATACCTATATTTTTTGTAATTAGAGAAAATTAAATAAGTCTTTAAAAGCAAATCATTAATCTCCAAACAAAGAAAACTGAACTATTTTAAAATTGATACCAAAATAATCATAGAATAAAAAGATACAATTTAGTAAATAGTTTTTTGTGGCATGTAATAATATAAAAATAAATTCATAATTAAGAAATGTTTATATTGCTTTCCTTCACATAAAAGAATATCACCTTTCCTGGTATCTGTTTTCAATTTACATTTTGTTTTGTTTGTTGTTCTTTGGTATATGTTAATTAAAAATAAAGTTGTGATGTTATTATTTTAGAAATTACTTTGTGTATGTGTTTTTATTATTGTTGGCCCATAATAATGATAAGAACACGATAAACTATTAATGCGACCCACCTGAGAGTATCTGTCGAAAGGAAAGCTTTTCACAACTACAATGCGTTTATCCGGAGCATTTATTTCAATTAAAGATAAGCAAGTGGTGAGTTGTATCTTTTTTACAATTACTTTTATGTATGTGTGTAGTATTCAAATTATATGTTTGTTATAATAAATCATATCAATATGTATATTTGTTTGGTCAAAATTCAGATTTGTAAACCAAAAATTCAGATTTGTAGTATACATGAACTAGCTAGATTGGCGCTAAATTTGTTTATATTTGGTATAGTTCTACTTGAGCTTTTCTGTATAAACTTCAAATGATTCAAATATGTACTGAGATGATATACCGATTATCCGAAAATCAGTCTAAATATACTGGAACGTTCTTTTTAAAATAATAACCAAAAAAGCTGTTGAATCATCTATTAATAAAGAGAAAACATTCACACTTAACACACACTAATTTAATCTTAATTATTTACAAAACACAATTATAAACTAACTATTATATTTATTATTTAACTAAGTATTTATATTTAATCACAATATTTATTTCACACACATTTATCTTCTACTCAGATATTTATCTATTACCACTTGCGACTACTAACACGTCTAATTGCTCGCGGTTGACTAATTATTCCCTTCCGTGTAAGCCGGCGTTTATATACCGCATAATCTTCTAGAACATGCACTAGATTATTCTAGAAGGTCTATTGATTTTTCGCGCCGTCTATGACTCACGCTGATAAATTACACATACAGGTGCCGGCGAACCACACTGGCACATGTTGATGAGTCATGCAAATCTCGAACATTCGACGGCGGAGTTCAGAGGGCTGATTGCGTTCATTACAATACCAATATTAATGAGTGCAACAAGGAAGACACAAACAATAAGGATAGGAGACAACAAAGAAAGAATGTAACCATGGCTAGCTAAAATTTTAAACTGAAGATCCCTCTCCAATAACAAGCCATGACAGATGTTTTTGCTTGTTTGCTTGTTATTGGGGAGAAATCTTTAGTTTAAAAATTTACCTAGCCGTGATTGCATTCTATCTTTGTTGTGCTACCCATATTGCTTATGTTTTCCTTGTTGTACTCATTCATTTTTGAATGTTTAGATTGGTTTTCGGATAATCTGTAGAATCTTTAGCTTGAAAATTTACTTAACGAATTATTATCTCAGACCATTTTAAAGACTACGATTTGATCATAAGCTCAGATTTAATAAATTCATGCACTAAAAGAAAGATAGACATGCTAGGATACTAGGTTTATTTAATCTAAAGGCTACAGGCTAGGTTACAGGTAGATTTATCAATTTTAAATAGAATTTATAGAAGGAAGAGGATCTTGCAGACTTAACCTCAATTTTCACAAAAGGCATTAAATTTATAAAAAGAATATAAGTCAATTATGTTGTTTTATAGTAGAACAGGTTGTATGTAACCTAGGTTACATGTTAGGATAGTTTTTCCATTTTTCTGGAAGGTTTTATCTTTTCGTTAAATTTGAGTTTTACGATTGTTCAACGCAGTATAGAATTTTGTTTCTCACAATTAACTGAATCAGTGTCGAGTACCTACTTCACTGGAAATAGTAAAATCAGATCAGTACTTTGATATTTATAATGTTAAAATTTGCTTACGGAATCCTGGATTTGGAAGAATTGACTTCAAGTAAATGAAGGTATCAGCTGTGCTGATATTCTTTGCTTTTGTCAAAACTTGCGTTCATTTTAATATTTTGCACAATTGTTTGGATGCAGGCACCTGGAGTACTGTACTCTGGACAAGATTAGTTCATGTTTGAGTTCATTTATGTTGATATTTAGTCGAATCTTGCAAAAGCATTGCTTCATGTTTAAACGTAAGGTCATGTTTTTAAGTTTTAAGTTTTTCTTTATTATTTTGTTAGAATTTATGTAAACTCCACATGTTTGGGTTACCTTGTGTAATTATGTAAATAGTTGATGTACAAGGATAGCTGGAGAGTGATGAGTTTTCAATGTAATTAATTTTTAATGAGATCGGTGACAGCTGATCGTTTTTATTGATTTTCTTCGTTAGTGTTCAATTAAGACCATTAGATAATAAGTGTGTTATGTCAATTTATTCGTCTCTTTGTCATTTCTGTCTTTGTAGAATTAAGATTAGTGTTAATTATAATCATGTGTTCAAATTTGTGACGTCATGACGCCCGCGTTGTGAGATTGTTTTAATGTTTTGTTTGTTTTTGGCTCAAGCATACAAAGGGTCTCGGAAAAAGAACAAAGCCAGTCGATCAAAAGCTTTGGTTCAAACCACGTTCGGCTCGTATCGAAAGCCTAAAAATAAAGTTAGGTTATGAAGAATCATATGTTTTTCCGTTTGTAAACAAACTTCGATTATAATAGATTTGGACATCTACCTGTTATATAAATCAACCAAGATTATTTTTATTTTTTAAAACAAGTATATGGAATTGTGTTCGATTTATTATTTAAATCCATAAGAAGATAATTTTGTTGTTTTCATTTTAACACGCATTATCGATTTGGATTATCGACATTATATGGATCAACTGATTTGGTTGGAAGCTGCTTTACCGATACAACAAATGACATTTTGAGTGTCAGTTTTCTTATATACAAAGTTGGTCGAAATAAAAATTGATACTCATTGGGAACAAATGTATAGAACAATTTTCATTTCATTTTTGTCAAAATCAAGAAGGTTCTTGTGAACAAAGTTTGTTGTTTTGACAACAATTTCAAAGTTTATTTATTTCAATTGTAAACAATTTATTTGGTTGAATTTAATTTATGCGATGCTAGTCTGTTTAAATGAATACGGTTGTAACCTCCATGTCAGGTTCACAACCACCAAAATTTCATTTAAACAAACTAAAGGAAGATTTGCCTTTTACGATTTTTAAGGAACTTGTTTTTCTCTTTTGATAAAATTTTGATTTCATTTTAATAAAAATAAAGATCTGTGGTTTTAATTTGTAAATGTGTTTATTTTTATTTTTTTATTTGATATGGATGCAAGTATAAAATTATTTATACAGCGTTTAAGACTAATATTTGTCCAGGTGTGGGTTTCCAAGTGCAGTGGTGTATTAAGCTTCTCTTTCCAGATACAGGTATTAATAAGATCAATAATTTGTTTAACTCATGCTCTATCGAAACAAAACTGAGTCAGCTTATAGGGTAAAAGAAAAACTATTGAGCTGTTATGTTTTCATTTTTTATTAAGTTAGCCAATTTCGTATAAATCAAAATTTATAATTTATTATCATAAATTTCACCAAACAGTAATTGTTTGCCCAGAACGTGGGGCCTTCTTAAATATTATTCTTTTTAGAATATAACATCTCAGTACTTAGAATGAAATAATTTTAATTGACTCTCTCTTGATGACAGTATAAAGTGTATCGTAGTCTCATTTAAGTTAAGTGATCAAAGTTATTTTCTGCTAGAACCATTAGCTTAGATCTTACTTAGTTAAAGTACAAATATGGCGGGTGGATAATGTGTTCATGTGTTGTGATATCAGTGGAAATAGCAGTAATGTACAAGAAAGCTTTGATAAAGAACTAGAATTTTGGGATTCTATTGATTCTTTAAGCGAAAATAAGGAAATTGATTTTCGTATTTTTAGGTATGTAATAAAACAAAAGAAAAGATCTAATACAAGAGTTGCGTAATAAAATTACATTACTAAACAACAATATAGAATTATTGAAAGAGGTCTATAAAGGTTGCGATAATAAAACAAATTTGATAAACGAAATTAATGTAAAACCAACATTTAGTCAGGCATTAAAAAAGAATATTCAGGATAAGGCTAATCATATAATAGTGATAAAACGCAAAGATAACACTCAAATTGTTGATAAACTGGATGGATGGAGGGTTTTTAATCAAGTGCAATGCGAAAGAGGACGGAGAAAAAATACGCAAAGAAATAGAAAAGAAATTAGGGAAAGAGTATGTAGTAAATGAACCAAAACCTAAGTTACCGAAAATAAAAATTGTAGGACTTGATGAAATTATAGATGAAAAACGCTTATACAATGTATACAAAAACAAAACAGCTCCTTAATTAGCGAAGGTAATATCAGATTACTCACGGCAATAATTGAATGTGATGGGAACACAATTAAAGAGATAATGGATAAAGGCTATCTTTATATAGGATATTCATTCTACGTGCAGCATTTTTGGACACTTAGATCTAATTAGATGTTTTCGTTGTGCTGGATATCACCATAAACAGAATAATTGTTTAAAAAGTCAGGTTTGTTTAAAATGTGGGTCGACAGAACATACAGCCTCCAATTGCAGTAGCGCAACCAAGTTATGTCCCAACTGTAGAGACTTTAACATTAGATTGAAGCTAAATATCAGCACAGATCATTCACCGTTTGACAGGCAATGACATATTTATCAAAAAAAAAACTAGAAATTGAAAGAGGTGGAGTTCAATACGCCTTATAGCCACTAAATAGTACAGGAGAAATGAACAATATAAAAGTTAAGCCCGAGGTTCAATCCCAATCAACTACAATTTACTATCAAAATGAGAGGGGCTTGCGTACCAAAGCATTGGAATTTAAATGTAACATTTTAAGTTCAAATCTGGATATCGTCGTTTTAACAGAAAGTAGCCTAAATGATCAAATCTACAACAATGAATATTTTGATGAGAGATTTACTGTTTTCAGATGTGATCGCGATTACAATATCTCACAGTGCACAAGGGGAGGGGGAGTATTAATAGCTTGTAAAAAATCTCTGAAATCTACTTTAATAGAAAAATTATCTTGTCAATCATTTGATCGAATTAGTGTGAATATAGATATCGGAATTAAAAAATTTGTAATAATTGGGTTATATGTCAAGCCACAAACTACGGTTACTACATATGAGGAACTGCTATCACAATTAGATATTGAACAATATATTATAATAATAATAATAATAATAATAATAATGTTTATTCACAAAATTTCCAAAATATAGGTAATAATAACAAAGATAATATAAACAAAAATGAACAAACATACGTAGCCACAAGGAAAATAATCCGCACGTGGCATCCACCTTGTATAAGGTTGGACAAACATTTAATGTAAATTATAAAAATTTTTTTACTGATGTTACTGATAGATACTTCATAGACAGAAATTTAACAATACAATATTTAAAATCTACAATAGCTAAAATGAAATAAAATAAAATAAAAAATAGTTTGAGATATTATGTAAGGGCAATCTTATCTTATATCAATCTTATATTGCTGAAGATAAAGAAATAATAATTTTTGATTTCAACCTTAGAGAGTTTATCTTAGATAAGAAGAAGGATATGAGCAAGGCCTGCAATGTTCTCCACAGATTTATGACAACGTTTAATCTTCAACAGTTTAATAACATTCTTAATGAAGACAATGTCATATTGGATCTGTGTCTGACTTTAGAAGTTTTAAGAGATGAATCTCCATTAGTTTCCGAAGATAAGCGTTTTCATCCTGCTCTTGTATGTAGTTTAATTACTAGTAGCAAGAAAGAAAAACGGTTACAGTATAAATTTATAAAAAGGGATTTCAAAAACGCAGATTATTATAAGTTATATTGCACCCTTAGGGAGGTGGATCGGCATAATATCTGTGCTACTGGTAATCTAGAATAGTCCTTAAATTTGTTTTATTGAAAGTTAAACATCATTATAGCGTCTTGTGTACTAACAAAAGAAATTTACAAAAGTAATTATGCTAATTGATTTACGGTTGATATAAAAAGGACAATTAGAGAAAAACGTAGAGTTCATAAAAAACTAACGTCTGCCCATGTCTCAGAGGAAGCTTTGAAAATAAAACTCAAGGAGTTATCTAAAAAACTTAAGCTCCAAATTAAATTAGCATACGAAACATATTGCAAAAAGTGCGAAGAACAACCTTTGATAGAAACAAAAAAATTGTATGATTATTTAAAATATATGAAAGGAAGTAATAAAACGCCAGCTGAAATGAAACTTAATGGAAACACCTACCAGACAAGCAAAGATATATCCCCCCCAGAAGCCCACTGTACCTTTTTTAAATCTCTGTATAAACAAAATTTCAATAGTACTCAAACTCTGGACATTGATGATTACAATCTGGGTATCTTTAATTTTCAATTTGTAACTGAAGCTGAAACGGAAGAGGCAATAGAAGCAATCAAACCTAAGCTATCTGCAGGTCCGGATGATATTCCATCGTTTATTCTTAAAGGGTGCGGTAGCTTGCTAAAAAAACCGTTAACTGATATCTTTAATTTAGCCATTACAGTAGGTGAATTTCCGGTTAGATGGAAAATTTCGAAAATTGTTCCTATTTACAAAAGCGGTGATAATTTAGATATTCAAAACTACCGTCCCATTTCTTTAATATCCGCGTTGGCCAAAATCTTTGAAAAACTTATATAAGCAAATATATGCACATGTGGAAAAGTCTTTGTCAGCTTACCAGCATGGATTTGTAAAGAAACGTAGCACAGTTACTAATTTACTGGCATTTACGGAATACGTTGCAGAAAATATTGTTGGAGGTCATGAGGTCTACTGTATATACACGGATATTAGTAAAGCCTTTGACATAGATCCAAGATTGTTTTACGTGGGGTACCCGTGTTAACATACCCCCACGTTCCTTCCATGAGGAAGTGATTGGGATACGCCCAATCAGCGCGCAAGTTGCACAACCGGCAATCGTGCAATTGCTCCCAGATTAACTCACTGGTAGGAGCGAGGTTGCCTATCCACCCTCTACTAGCTAAGCGTTCACTAGTGACCGAGCAGTTGACTTAACACGCTGCTCACCCGCCGGCACCGGAGTACCTCGTCCAGCTAAAGCCTTTGACAGTGCAGATTTCAGCTGCTTTATGAAAAATTGTGCAAATTTGGTTTTAGTGTGAGTGCTTTGAAGCTTATACAATCCTACTTGGTAGACAGAAAAGAATTTTGTCATAATTAACGGTGTCAAATCGTCTGAGTTCACTCCAACGTCTGGGGTGCCGCAAGGATCCTGCTTAGGACCTCTATTGTTTAATCTGTTCGTCAATGACCTACCAAAGTCTGTTATGCATTCAAGATGTTTGCTCTATTCGGATGACTTTAAAGTGTTTTCTGTGATTAAAACCAAGTTAGACAGCATAAATCTCCAAAGTGATTTGAATAACATATTTACATGGTGTAGTCAGAATGATCTTGTGTTAAACAGTGATAAATGTTGTGCTGATATGACATAATAATAATAATGATTTTTCTATAAATGGCAACGTACTAATTACAAAAGATCAGGTTAAGGATCTAGGTATAATTTTTACTAGTAAATTCACATTTAATGATCATGTTGAATATATTGTATTATATACAAAAAGCGAATAAAAGCTTATTCTTTATTTTAAGAAATTGCAGTAATTTTAATAATATTACTCTATTGTTTTTAACATTTTACTTATTTTTTAACATATACGTGAGAAGTATTTTAGAATATGCAGTGATAATCTGGCTGCCTAAAACTTATAACCTAATTGAAAATATAGAACAACCACAAAAAGTCTTTGCTAGATGAATTTACAAAAAACTCACTGGTATATATCCTAAATATCCCTACCTAATTTCATATAGGGATCAGTTAAATTGTATTCATCTATCTTGTAACATTGAAATTATTCCATTATCAAAGAGAAGAGACATTATGGTCTTGTTTATTTGCAAATTACTGCATTATTACATAGATGCTCCTTCACTTTTGGAACGTATCAGCTTTAGAGTGTCTTTGGTGCATTTACGTCACAAAAACACCGGCATGTTCATGGCCGCAACTGAAAATACTCCGGTTAATTTTGCTTTAACAACCTGCAACAGATTATTGCTATCATAAAATGTAGATATTTTCCACAGTTCTGTTAAAAATATTTTTAATCATTTATCAGTGTAAAAAACCATATTTGTAGTTGTAATCGTTAGTATTTGTTATTTTTTTCATATATATTTAAGTGCATATATATTTATATACATATACATACACCTTTTTTGTTGTTATAATTATATTGTGTACTTGTGGATACCAATTATATGTAAAAGGCTTAAAGAGCCGTTTATAATTTGGTTAATAAAACTATTATTATTATTATTATTATTATTACTATTATTATTATTATTATCTTAATAGAATATCACTGGAATATTTTGTTTATTTCAGATACTTTAAAGAAACAAAATTATTATTTTCCTTAATCAAGTTCAGAGATTAGTTTGGAATCAACGAAACAAATTATTTTTATAAATTCCATTTTTGCCGTAGTAAAAACAAACATTATGTTGCAATGATTGGCAAAGCTAAAAGAGACGTTAACACTTTGGCCTAAATATCTTGTGTATGAGTAATTTAGCTGCAAAATCGAGTACCGTATGCTGAAAATTCTGTCGAATAACAAACTAATGAAGTTAACTTGATTTTAACAAAGTACAATCTAAAAGTTGACACCAACAAAACGCTTAAAAGACACTGCATCACGCATGACATTTCCAACAATATCCAAAAAGATCCTAAACGCCTTACAATTGGACAACTTCAGAACAACCCTATGTTTAGCAAAGCTGGACTTAATACAGAGTCAACCTTTGGTTCACCTCAGGAGAGTTAACCAAAAGTTGAAGTTGGTCGACAATAAAATCCAAACATTAAATTCTTCAGAATATTTCGCGAAAGTCTGCTTGCGCCACAGACATTCTTTAACTACGAATTTACAATGGAATAATGAATTTTCGAAATGTTGATAGTATTATTTGATTTTAGATCCATTTGATTGTTTCTTAACAGATTTTTGAACCGTTTCTTCCGGCTGGTAGCACTAATCACTTTTGTTTATAACTGCACAAATAACTATGTCGTTACAATAACAAATTATTTTGTATAACAAGGAGACCATTAAAAAACTGTCATTAGCCACCATAGCAACTGTACAAAAAATTATTATTTTCTGTACGAGCGAAAATTTTTTTTCGTACTAAGTACCTCTAAAGCACTTTTTATACCAATAATTATTAATTTCTTCTTGATAATTTAAAAAATAATAAATTAATTTCATAAGACTTAAAAGCAGATATGGCGTTTCTATTAAATTGTTGCTTGCAATGACATCACGGAAACAAAGAACAATCCCAACCTCCTCTTATTTCCCTTAAACGCGTATTCTTGTTGTGTCGCCTGTCGGAAGTTCTTTGAATTTTCAATAATATAGGGTGAAAATTACATGTTTGTATTTTAGGACTATATTAATACTAAGATTATCCCTTTTTATCCGGATATAAAGATTCAATAACAAATTACAGTTAATAAATAGTATATTAGAGTATTAGTTTCATAAGACACATTTTTAGCGCACGCGTCCGAGTTTAGTGGACAAGTGCGCTAAAACGTCTTATGAAACGAATACTTTATACTATTTTTTCTATTTGCGTTATTTCATTATTAAATAATTAAAAAAATTACTTAGTCTTAAATAAAATTTGTTAGGGATATTTTGGTGAGTAGCATGACAGTTGGCGATAATGAAGCCATTAGGACACGTAAATATAAGAAAGTAGTTTACCATTAAGCTGTTTTGTTCTAAACAGTCCTTTCGCGGAGTTTGCTAATTAAAAGCGGTTGGAAAAAATAGTATGTTTAATTCATACAAAAAACATACGTTTTTGGGATCTATAAGATTACCTCGGACCTCTTAAGACTCCGTTCCCGCTTTCCAATTCGTTCCAAAAACGTGTATTTTTGTACTGATTAAACAAATAACTATTTATTTGCAAATTAATATTGATTTAAAGCAAAATGAAATACTGTATGAAGCACTAAACTATTTTGGAAAATGTGTAGTCATGAAAATTCTGACAATAATAAATTATGGCCAGGGTTTTGCTAGCAAATAGCTTTTCATCAGTCTTTGCTGCAGATAATGAGCTCTTAGACTTTCGGATCTATGTATTTTCTTCAGTATAGAGGGCTACGGATTATTTTAATAAATATTAATAATTGATAATAAAAAGTATCAGAAATAAATATAAAATAAAGCAAATAACTATTCGCTATGTTTTTGCTTATATGCTCTACCAATTCTAAAAAAAAACTGAAATTGAAATTTCCTCAATAAGGTCGTTTTTAAGCAACAAAGTGAAAATCTTTATTTTCTGTACAAATATCGTTGTATAAATTCCATTTTAGAAAATGAACATTTTTTCTGCCTGTCTGTAATGCACGGCTAGTTTTCAAAGAATAGCGTGGATACATAACTTCAGAAAAAACGATATTTCCACAGATGGTTATTCTGTCTCTAATAGGAAGGAGAAAGGATTAGGTAACAGGTTGTATTTACTTAGGAGAATGTTATAGACTGAAAAATCTTTTCCAGTGGGTATGTGCACTAGACGAAAATCTAAAATTAAGAACCTATGTCCAACACACTCCTTTCAAAATGCAAAACGGGCACTTTTAAAGGTAAACTTTCTCTACACGATAGTCTTTTGATGATTACTCACATTAAGGACTAGTGTAAACGACAAAATATATTAATAAAACTTAGGAACTTGCTTATTGTTATGTGCAAATAAAATTTCAGTTCAAGAAGTACAAGTTAAGTGTTTTTCAGTTAAATCCCCGTATAACAGATTGAAAGCTGAAAGCAAAGTTTTTGTGTGCAATACGTTATATCTTATAAGATGTTCCGCATGTTCGCTATATTTAGATCAAAAGCGTTGCTAGATACACAAAAAATAACGTTAGGCAACACAATCTGGAAAATTGTCAAAGTTAGTTCGCATAAACAAACAGACATACATTTAACTAGCTGAAAATGGGACATCCTTGAGGCTTTACTTATTCAACAGAAATGACAGTTGTAAAGCACTAAACTCTGTTTAAAAGAGAAACATCCCTAAAACGAAGTTCGCATTTAAAGCATAAATGGTATAACTGTTATATGAGCAAAAACCTAACAGACAAACATTAACGTGGGTTAGAATCTGATGCATGGATTGATTGAAACTTTTCAAATTGATGACAACTTTGATGGTTTGATGAATTTCGTTATCACAGAAAAATTAGAAGAAGTGATTCATTTAATGATAAAGTGGTATTATATGGTGTATTAAACGAATTTTCAACATTTTACTTTTTACGTTTGATGTGCCCTCACATACATAGTATCGTACAATATTTGTGCTAACCGCGAAATAAATCAACTTCCGGAATTTCCCCCTTTTATCCAACACAAATACACAAGAACAGACATTCAAGGAATCAAAGGTTAACTCTTACCACTAATGATAGGACACCTCAGTGGATTGGTTAAAAAGCTTTTCGGGTAGTATGAGCGACTTACGTACGGCCGACCGCTTATGACAAAAATAAGTCGTAATTGAAATCACTATATCGTTCGAAATATGTATCGAATAGTAATCATGTTATCATATTCGTAAACATCATAGAGTCTATTCGCATACTGCTCAATACATCGTCCCGGAGCCGCTTCATTCGCTCCCCGTACGCGGGGAATGATGTAGTATTTATAGGTGTGCTGCATTTGACTCAGTCTATCTCGGCAATCGTAAGCGTAACGTGACTATGCGTAGTATTGTTTTAAAGCTGTCGATAAGATCTATTCAAATATACCAAGAACATTTTGTGATTGCTTGAACTAAATATTTAAAAAATTATTTTTTGTAAACCTGTGAACATTTTTGACAACATCGCGGTTTATCTAGACAACCGTGAGTAAAAAACTGTGCGTGGTATCGTTTTAAAGTTTGCGACAAGATCTATTTAAATGCATAAGGAAAATATCGCAGTGGATTATTCAAATTTTTTAAAACTTTGTGTGAACAGGATAACATTTTCGACAAAGCTGCGGAATTCGCACAATAAATGCTAGCAGAAGTAGAAAAAAGTGGCAAGAGCAAGTGATGGGGAATGTAAGAAGTCGAAGCTACCCTGCCAACTTCATCTGGGGTACGCCGTTATTCGAGGTTATTTGACATATTAAGGTCATTCTAGGTTAAGTTCGGTCGTTTATGACACTCTGTGGTTATTCGAGGTTATTCGTTCGGTCGATTGTGACATTTTTAGGTTGCTCGAGGTTTAGGTTAGCATGACTGTGATCTTTTTGGGTTATTTGACATTTTATGATTATTCCAGGTTAGGTTGTAAGTCCCAAGGATTCTCCATACCTATCTTTGTGGTAACTGTAAAACTTATCAGGCACGGAAAAAGAAAAATATGCAAAAAGTTCTTTACGTCGGTTACAGCCGTGCCACATCCATCAAGGGATATACATTAGGGTGGTCCAACAAAAAAGCAAAGCGGACATCTTCTGCTCTCACCCCCTAGGATTATTGTATATCGAAAAGAAAAGTACCCCTATTATTTTATTTTGAAATCGGACGATGTTTAGGGGTGCCTCAAAGCCCTTAAAGTTTCCCATGTATTTTATACGGGAAAAACACTTTTTCATAGATTTGGTATAGAATTCTAAAAATTCAATATTTTTCAACCGTACTACTCTGTTTCTCTTCAGAAATGTTCAGAGAATAAGATCCAATAATTTATTTATCAAAATATTTTATATTAAAAAATACTAATAAATATTTTTTAACGATGTTTCTTACATTTATGGGGTTTTTTGCGGGCCTGTAAAAATAGTAATATAAAAAATTTACCAAATAAATTATTGGATATCATGCTCTGGACATTTCTAAAGAGAAACAGAGTAGTCCGGTTGAAAATTATTGATTTTCTAGGATTCTATACCAAATCTACGAAAACGTGTTTTTTCCCATATAAAATATATGGGATACTTTAAGGGCTACGAGGCACCCCTAAACATCGTCCAATTTCAAAATAAAAAAATAGGGGTACTTTTTTTTCGATATACAATAATCCTAGGGGGTGAGAGCATAAGATTTCCGACTTTGCTTTTTTGTTGGACCCCCTAATATACATCGATGATGTGTTTTGTTTACCTCCGAAATCAGTCGATTCCGTTTTACTAGAACTGGAAAGACTCCGTAGCATCCCTATGGAACTCTCCATCAATTCCCTGCAAGACTATGGAAACGATTGTAAAAAGTCTTTTTTTTTATAACGTCGAACAGATATTTATTCCGTCCTGTTTTCAATAAAACTTGATGTAAAAATATAAAAAAAGCTTCGTTTTTCGGTGCAACAAGCGGGTGTATTTCAAGAAATTACCAAGTTAACACTTGTATAAAAAAATCTATTTCCCACAAGATTGTACCGTGTTTTAGTCACGTATTTACTTCAAATTGACAAAATTATCTAAAAACGGGCAAGATGACCTGCTGCATTAAAATTGAGTTAAACAGAAACTTAATATAGTTCATGATTTTACTTTGGACAAATACTGCCTTAATTGCACCTCAAGTTACGTTGAATTTCAATGGTTTATAAAAGAAGAATTGGCTTTGGAAGTACAAATCGTGTTTTACGAAGCAAGTTTACAGCTGTAACCGAGTTGGTTTTTTTAAAGCCTGACTTTGTAGTTTCATGTATTATAGCGTTTGCACTTGCAAACGCTACAATCAATCATTGCACGTTTCAATCAATTGCACGCGTGCAATTGATTGAAGCATAACAGCTTTGGTAGTGTAATGTCTAGATCGCTGGACTTTCACCCAAGCGGCCCGAGGTCGATTCCCGGTGCCGGCAGATCTGGTTAAGGTTTTCTGCAGTTTTCCTTAGCTGTAACACAAATGTGGGATTTGCGCTGTTCCATGTGTAAGTCGGCTGCAGCCGCACTTAGGGCCTACGTAATAATAATAATCGCCCCCTCCCTCCCGCACAAGCTTATAGCTTCTGGGGCCTGGTTTCCAGGCTATGGATTGTAGCAATTATTATTATTATTATTATTATTCTATAACAGATTATCCCACCTAACATTTATCAAAAAGTCATAAATCTTCCCTCTTGAGGGTGTTTAAATTAGTTAAGTACAAAGAGTATGAGATGTACAGTCACATAGCGTGATTTTACACACGCGTTGAGTAGTCCATAAACGTTCATCCCTGTTAGATTTGTATTAGGAAGGCCATGCAGTTAAGTAGTGCAAAACTGTTACAAATTTACCGGTTGACGAGTTTTATGGTTTAAAGTTTAAACCGTTTATTTATGAAAATTAATATTACGTTAAATCGCCGTGTGATACAGCTTTAATAATATTAGTAAATATAAAGGACAGAGAATAAATGTTCTCGTAAAGCAACTCGATAATTTGTCTTGATTAGGTTATCACCCATAAATCACATAACAGTTCAAGTGTTTTTATGAGAACTTTCGCATGTGATAAACAAATAAAGTTTTTGTAAATTCTGGGATTATTTCCAACAATTGCCGTCGTAAGTACCGTAAAGCCGAATTTGTTTTGATATTTGTTTCGATTATCGTATAATAATGATTATATTTTGCAAGACACTTACGTAAATAATAATAAGTTTTGAAGTGGAAGTAATTGCAACGGTGAAAGTCACTCTTTTTATAAAAACCGTTGAAAATTCAATAAATTGTAATGTTCATTTACCAGTTCTACGTCCCTGCATCTTTACCTTGTGTTTGTTTTTTGTTTATAGTGAGTCTAAGCCGTTATCTGTGAGTGCTAAGGTAAATTAATGTAATACTAGAAGTCTACTCTAAAAGGATTACTGACACACACATTTTATGTAAGTTGTTTGTAACTGTATACACGAACACTGTAGTAGTAGATAATTTTTTGTTCCTACTGGGTTAGGTGGTAAGGTATAAAAACAATCTAAAGTGATCTGTACAATAGCACAACATGAAGTGTAAAAACCTAGGCTGCAAACTGTTATGAACTTAAACGAACCAGTACTGAGATAAGAATGGTGGAACGATAAGATGTTGAACCTTTTTTCAGTAAGTTCCACAACAAACCAGAGGTTATCATTACCCATAATAAAAGTTGCTTTTTTCAAACAATATTTTATGGTCAACGTCTTTTGCTGAGCACAGTGTTCTTATTTTTTGCTGGAATATTTTGACACTTAAACAAGTTATACGACTTCCCAGGATGAGTGCACTTTAATTCAACTTGCGCATAGAGTACTATAATTTGTTGCACAATACATACTTTCCATGAGATAACTTAAATACAGTAAGGATTTTAATATTTATTATTATGTGATTAGTTTCTGAATATTGACTTACCACCAAACATACTAGCTGAAGTTTTAAAATATCTGCAAACTCACCTGCAACAAAAATTATATAATTAGCTTATAGAAGTACTACTTTATATAGAGTAAATTGCCCAACAGCAGAAGCAGCTTTAATTAAGTTACAAAATCACATTGCTTTTACAATGATATCCTTATGTTCAACATTTGTTGTGTGATTATAATCATTCCAGTTTCCATGAGATTATTTAAATAAATGCAGCAACAAATCTAGTTGAACTAAGCCTAGCATTGTCAGAAGAACTGTTGTATTTTTCGACCTTTTTGTCCATATTCCAATAGTTCTTCAGACATTCTTAGTTTACTTTTTTATCAAATATTCGAATCTTAGGTAAAAATTTAAATACTCTAATACGCGCGCGCGCATACACACAAACGCGCGCACACACACGCGCACACACACGCACACACACACACACACAGGTACACATACCAAATTTAATGAAAATGATTCACACTAAATACTATTAAACTCAGTTGAGAATTGTTTGTGATATGAATTGAGAGTAAGCAATGCGATTGGTAGCTTCGTAAGATAGTATAGGAAGGGTGTCAGTTCTGAAACGTCACGGAGTGCTATAAGTGGACAGTCGGTCTTGAGCATGTTGAAAGTATATTAATTTAAAAATCGTCGTCGTCAAGAGCCGAAGATATTAAGGACTGTTGTTTTAATTCCAATAGATATGAAAATTATCCCAAGCGCGTTATTCGATATTGTTGTGGGTTTTTGATAGATTTATGAACTGCTTATGAAGTTGCTACCAACTCCTCAACTTACGATGCTGTAAATGTATCGTGTTGATCTTTCAATAAATAAATATCTCGAAGACTTTCTCACAAAACGAATGTGTGTGTACAAATTAAAGAAGACACTTCGATACAGCTGTTTCAAGCTTATTAGCTATCATCAGTCGAAGATTCTTCGAATAATAAGCTTGAATTTTGAATTACAGAATTTTAGTTAATTGTTTTGGTAATAAAATTGAATATGTCTATCTTCCGTGCAATATAAGACCGCTCGGATAAGCGGCCGACTCAAGCGAGTGCACGAGTCCCTTCCCTGACCGCTCTTTGACGTACACCGCTCCGTTTCACTCCTACCATTTCCCCCACGCTCCGAGAGAACCTATATAAGAAGATGCCGGGCACCGATTTATTAAGTCCACGTCTAGGACTCTTCTGCTAGCTCTTCACTCTTCAGCCACCGACTCAGAGGGCATATAAGAGTAAGTCCTTTTGCCGTAAGTTCCGCTTCCCTTTCAGTCCCGATTTGATCCCTCACCCCTTTCCGAGACTTTACTGTGTGTTAATTTGGGAGTCTCATCCCTCACCCCTTTCAGAAGCTTCACTGCGTGTTAACCGAGGAGACTCATCCTTACATCCCTTATCCTTCCGGTACTTCACTATGTGTTAACCTGGGGCTATCTTTCCGCCCTCCCTTTAGTCCACCATTACCCAACACCCCGTTTTACGACCCGTTGTGGCTGCCGTAGATAACCGTAGACTTTTAGGGTTAGAGTTTGAATCTTGCTGGAGTATTAGAGCTTTCGTATTAATAAATATTATTGAGTTTGGTAATTGTGTTTTATTTGTTAGCATTAACACCTTTGCATTTTGAGAGAGCTTTAGGGGCAGGTGGAGTGATCCAAATACGGCCCACCTCAGCAACCCCAGCAGTTCCCTGGATTACATTTTCTCCACTAATAGTTACCCGGATCCGTGGAGCATACCACGTTAAAACAACTGGCGCCTGAGAGTTACCGCCGATCACCGAAAACCACTCTGCGCCACTAAGCATGCCCCGTACAAATTTGGCGTCCGAGCAGGGACGACTACCGAGGCAAACCCGGGGCACCCCTTACAAGGTAATGACAAAGTGTCACAGATACTGATAAAAGTTGTGGAAGGCAAGATCAGTAAGGAAGTGACAGTAATAAAATACTGTTAGATATGGAAACGCCCCATAGAAACCACAAAACATCAAAAGACTCTCTACCGTGTGAATTCTTTGTGGGGAGGTATAAAGCTAATGGAAAGGTGGAAGCTAATCTTACACCAGGGGCATTTATCGACAGAAGACGACGAAATGAGATTTTCATCTGGTTCGTTCAATAGGTACCTAATGAATACAAAAGCTGCCAAACGTATTGAATATTAGATGCCCAATCCGTCCTTTCCTGTAAGAAGCACATGATATAATGCCAAGGTGACAGTATTAGTAATTACCTTCAAATTTGTATGGCTATACCAATTATTGAGATTTGCTGGATTCAAAGTGACCTACAATGAATGGGCTATGTCTGAAAGATCTATTTCAGAATGGACGTTTAGGGAAGTTATCCAATTGAGAAAACGTGCTATATAAAATTTTACTAAATTTCCGAAATTCCATTAGTAGGTTTCTGAGATTAATTTTGATTTACGAATGTAGACGTTTCAAGTTATATTCTAAAAAATGTGCTTTTATAAATAATTCATCGATTGAATGTTTAACATTTGGTATGCTGACTTTAAGACCATCAGATTAGATTTCACAGGCGGTTGATAAATAAACTGTACAAAAAATTTGAGTTTTTTTTTCTGTGACATTGTTCTGTTTTGTTATAAAGACATAATGAATTAAAAATCCCCAAAAATGCATTTTTTTATTTTCTATGTACTATGTTCTATGTCTGTTGAATTCAGAAGCATAAATTGAGTAAAAATAATATTGTACTATGTGCCATATTACAGAAATATTTTGTTGCACAGTGATAATTTAACATATTAAGATAACATTTAAATAGCAACAATAAATTGTCCATAAAATAATAATCAGATTAAAAGCAAATTCAATAAAAATAACAAAAAAGAAAAAAACAATATCGAAAAAATTACAAATAAACATTTCAATTTATTCTTTTTCAATATCTAAACAGATTTTGGTATTTTCAAAATTATATTTAAATTTTCTACAAAAGGAAAAAAGCTTTTGTATTTTGACAAAACTTTGAATAACTCAGTTGTATCGTTATTATTTCCTGCGTTTTATTATTCTCTTGTAATATATTCCCTTACTTTTGTTCGGAAGGACATACTAACAAGACAGATACAAAGCCCAAAGGGCAAACCTCCTCACATATATTTAAATCGAAAGTGGATAAGTGAAAAAGTTTTCCGCACACAAAAAAAATTCTTCATCAAGTAATCTGCATCACGTAATAGATTGAAAACGGGGACATTTAAATTTTAAAATTCAACTCCGTCAAACCGTGCGTGTAAATTTCCCGTTACACCATTCCCATTTTCATGCAGCATATTTTCGTGAAGACAAGTGAAAATGAATACCGACTTTGTGTAAGTAATTTTTTATACAAAAAAAGTAGACGACATTTTGCTTCATTATCCGAGAGGGAGAGACGAGTTGAGATGTGTTATTATGCTCCGGCGTTCATAATGTACCATAAAATGTAGGCATAGCATTGTTATTTGCGAACACTGTTGAGAGGATTACGCTTTGTGCTTTATTTTCGTCGAAAAATTTGTTACTCTGTTATGCGTTTTGATTAAACTTGACAAGTTCGAGAAAAGTTTGTTTTGTATGCTTATAAACCAAATGCTTTACCACAGTTCTCTTCGTCATGGAGTTGCTTCCATTATGAGTAATCTGGTACTATACATAAATCTGTTAATTAATTTTTAAATGCCCTGGCAAAAACCTTCATTATATAATGTAGCATTCAAAAATATTTCCATTTAAACTTGTATGAACTGTATAAAGCCTCTTTATACGGAACCCTTTGCACATACAAACGTTGCCTTGTTTTTAAGCATAGAGATTTATTGAGAAATTTTAAATGAATTCCTCTCTATATACATGTAAATGGATTAATTCCAATTCAATACGTAGTGTGATAAACCTTTAAAATGTTCTGAACCTCATTGACTGACCCGAGAACAACATTGCTGTTATCTCATGATAACTGGGATTCATTTATACCCCCGAGCAATAGCACGCAGGGGATTCATTTACCAAAATGTAGTATACCGGTTCAGTAAGGTTAGTATTTAAACAGAAGCACTTGTGTTGTGTGACGTTACTTGCCTACTTTTTACTGCTTTTGTACTTCAAATAACAATATAGTAATAATAAAATATAACCACTAATACTACAGTAACAGACTGTTATTGCATATGTGATTCACTAACTGATTTTCGAATACAATAAATAAATAACAATAAAGTAATAAAAAAAAGTTTTACGTGTAATTTTTACGAAGACTGACTTGAGACTGTAAACTTTACACGGTTCTACTTATACCTGTGTATAGAGTTTTCATTGAGGATAGCTTTCGCTGCTAAACCTTCACTGATTATAATAATAATAATAATTGCTACAACGCATTACCTGGAAAACAAGGCCCCAGAAGCTGTGAAGCTTGTGCGAGAGCGGGCGATTATTATCATTACGCAGGCCCAACGCGCGGATGCAGCAGACTTACACACATGGTACAGCGAAAATCCCACATTTGTGTCACAGCTAAGGAAAAACTGCAGAAAACCTTAACCAGATTTTCCGGTACCGGTACTCGATCCCGGTCCACTTGGGTGAGAGTCCAGCACGCTAGACACTATACTACCAACGGAGCCGGACATTAGGGCGCGGCCAATAGGGCGCGGCCTCTAGGGCGCAGCCGTTAGGGCGCGGGACACTAGGGCGCAAGGACATTAGGGCACGTGGACACTAGGGCGCGAAAAGTTGTGATACATATATGTTTACATGTAGGTAGTACATATTGCATTGGTGAATGCAATGGAACTGGTTGCAGGGCAATGCTATATTTTATAATATTTCAAAATGCACTTATTCATGTGACTAGATATTTTGTTTATGTTCAATGTACTCGTCAAATTTTTCAGACTTTTCTTTCATCATGTAATATGGACGTTTCTTTTATATATGATAATAAATATTAATTTTTTGATAAAACAGATTACATATATAAAGTATGATCTATTTGGATCTTAAATATTAGTAATTATTTTGGGAAACAGCCATTATATAATTAAGTTAGATTGTTACTTAAATTGAACCTTCCATACCACCAAAATGAGATTCAAGAATTATTATGTGTTGTACAAATTAAACAACATACTGTATATTATTGTATAACTTGTGAGGAAATGAGGAATTAATAATAATGTTAATAATATTTATATTTATACTGTCAGTCCAATATTTGGGCACCATTTTATTATAAAAATATTTATATTAACTGACCCACAAATTGTAAAAAAAGAAAGAGTTCACATTTATGTATATTTAATAACTACAATTATTTACAAACAGATGTGTCATAAAAATCTTCATTGCAGTTTACATAAGAGACAGAAATGAGATAATTTATGAAAATACAGCCTAAAGAAACCAAGAAATTTTCAAAAGCATACGGAACGACGAAATGCAACAAAAGGAAGAATAGTAAAAACGGGATCGGAGCAGTTGGATTCCGTCATGGTATGTTAAAAAACAATAGTAAAAAGGAAGGGTCAGAAATGCTGTAAAAGTCTAGCAAATATACATGAATTATCATCTTCAAAACTTCAAGAATTTAACGTTGTAACTTTTGTTAATATTGAGGGTCTATCCCTTTTATCTATCTATGGAATATCTTAAGATATTCCACTTAGATATAAACACCATCAATGCTCTAAATTCAATAATTCAAGGTTAAAAAATTGGAAATAATAATATAATTTATGGTACACAACAAACAAGGATTTTTACAATTTACAACTACAAGATAAGTGTTTTCAGCGATTAATTTTGATAAATTTTTTACATAAAATTATCAAAAACACATTTTTCAATTTTTTTTTAAGTTTTATAAATTTCACTTCACAGTTTGATATCCACCTGTTTTTGTTATTTGTATTCGAATCATTTCCAAATTTTTATCAGATATAGAACACTTAAAAGAGATTTGTGTAATTTAAAATCCAATTTATTATAATTCACCAGCCTACTACGATTAAAAATAAATGCAAATAATTGAAAAAGTATTTGTCTTGTATTGACCTTGTTTAATTGTAAAAGTAATTGCGGAAATTTGTTCTGGACAACTTGGAACCACCAAAACCAAATTTTCGTTAGAAAATCTTGAATAATAAATGTTTTAAATCTATTATTATAATTGAATTGAAATTATTTTATTTTTGTTTAAAAGTGCCATGAAAGTTGACAACAAAATTTTGTTCAGTTTTAAAATTTAAGTAAAAGTGCATATTTATTTTAAGTATCATAGTAACTTGGGTTGGTATTTTATGTAACAAAATGGCTGAAATTATTGGCTGTTGTAAAGGGTGAAACTATTCGTTTGGATGGAAGAAGAAACAGTTCC
Source organism: Agrypnus murinus (assembly GCA_929113105.1). Classification (NCBI taxonomy): domain Eukaryota; kingdom Metazoa; phylum Arthropoda; class Insecta; order Coleoptera; family Elateridae; genus Agrypnus; species Agrypnus murinus. The sequence goes on along the minus strand of OV816026.1, from coordinate 169,838,726 downwards.
AAGATAACTGTTTCTCCCTTTTCAGCGACAAATAAGAATTTAAAGCCATTTTAATCAGAATTTGGTTTTATGATTTTCAGGTGGTCCAGAACAAATTTCCGTAACGACTTTTCCAATTAAAGAAGGCCTACTATGTTTTTTTCAATGACTTGCATCTATCTTTGATCATAGTAGGCTGGCGGTTTATGATAAATGGAGTTTCTAATTCAACACAAACTTCTTTTAAGGGATTCTATACCTGATAAGAATTTGAAATTGATTCGATTATAAATAACAAAGATATAAGGGTGTCAAGCTGTAAAGTGAAACACACTGTATATTCTTTGATTCTAACATACGTTACAAGATAATCCAAATGGTTTCATTAAATTCATGCTGCTGGTAATTATTCTAAAATAATTGATGTTTTCTTTCTAGAGGCACTCCACTAAATAGTATTGTTCGTGTTTTTATTTATTGACTATGTGTTGTGCAATAATATTTTTGTATTAAATTTTTAAACTCTACTAATGAATGATTTCAATAGTTAGTTTATTGATTGTTAAATTGCCTCGCGCCCTACTGTCCTCGCACCCTAATGGCCATGCGCCCTAGAGTCCTCGTGCCCTAACGGCCGCGCTCTAATGGCAGCGCTCTAGTGGCCGCGCCCGAATGTCCTAGACCGATACTACCAAGGCTGTTGTACGGAGATTGGTCTATATGCATTCAAAAATAGCCAAGTTTGGCAATATTTTTGTTTGGATTTTAAAATAGCCAAAAGCCAAATAAATATTGTTTTAAAATTTCTAGTTCGCTCTCTGATTTTGATTTTGTCTATATACAAGCCCTAAATTTTAGAAGTTTGTACGCAGTTATACACCGTTTAGTCTAACTTTACGTTCACGTCATAGTTATAAAAGTCGTGACGTAAGAGGGTCATAAGCCATAAGTCATAGCCTCATAAGAAACACATCACACGCCGCAAGTAGTTAGACACAGACAACAAACAACAAATTCCTAATAAAAAATGCAAATAAAGAAGGGCAGGTATAATGTTTTTAGCACATGCAGTTGGATGTGTTATCCCTTCAAAACAAGATGTTTTATGTTTTGTTATGTTTACATTGCTAATTCTGCAACCTGCAACATGATCCTTTTTATAATGATAATTCCGCGAACGCCAGTAATTAAGAAAAGGATTATTGGTGTAGGTCAAGTCATTGTAAACGATGACATCAAACGACGTAAAATTTGTTGGACAAATTTTAAAGACAGAAAAAAGCGTTATTCGTCCGGGGGATCCCCGCATCGCATCACAGATTAGAATTCGTAAAGTGATTTTCATATCAAGCTGAATGGTTTCTTTTAAATTAATTTCAAAGCCGCCCACACTAATAAAATCCCCTTTAATCTAATTAACTTACCAGATTAGAAAATAAATAGTTCTTTTTAAAAATTAGATAAGCTATTTTCTTATAAATCAGATTTATTCTAAAGCTGTTATTAGACCTTGAATTTATTTCAAGTTTAAGTCTGCATTCTAAGTATTATGCAGCATAATTAATTATTTTGTCTGGTTCTCTAATTTCAAACTTAGCAAATAAAGTTATTAATGATATCATCATAAATGCGTTTATAATTTTATATGTACTTTTCTAAAAACTTCGGCCAAAATTACTAAAAATTTTGATTTTTTGTGATCAAAGAACTTTATAAGATTTTGTTATTCTAAATGCCATCAGAAATGCACTGGTCTGGCGCGGGAGCTATACTACACTCTGTACAAACTAGACGGGTTGGATAAGTTGTATTAAAAACTGATAACATTTCAAAGTTGTTGACACTCGTTTCAATTTAACTTGGAAACCCAAGCTGTTGTGTATACCTTGTCCGGGAAATTCTTTAGCGTCCTCGAAATTGTCCTGTCTCGGCTGCAAACAGCCCTAGCGACAATTTTTCTCTAATTACGTTAAAAAGATTTCGCAGCCTTGGTAAACAAATAACTAATAATTACTTCTAACATATTTATTTCAAACTTTAATGCTAATTTAGTGCCCAATTAAAAAATTGAGTGTTCGACGTTTTTAAAAAAGCTTAAATTGAAGTTAGTAGAGCATATTTCTTTTATTGTAAATTAATGTAAGAAAATTTATAAACTCGAAAATAATTTAGAGCTACTATATTCGCGTAATACATTATTTTGTTTATTTATTTAACTTCATTTTTCTTCAATAATACAGTGCTTTTTTAAGTGCTAACTTAGTGTCCAAATACATTGGTTGCTTAACGTTTGAGAAAAAAATTTGCTAGCTTAAAGTAAAGTTAACAGAGCATATATATTTTTTAATGTAAATTAGTATAAAAAAATGTATACACTTGAAAATAATTTAGTGCTTGAAACCCTATTAATCTTATTTTTTTACATTTATTGGAAATTTACAATCTACTTCACTAAAGAGTATTGAGTAAATATGTTTTAGTTTTTAACTTGGAAGGGATAACGTCCACTGACATTTCTCCTTATATATCACTATCACTTAGTGTTGAGGTAGGTCGGTAGGCCAGGTTTTCTTGAGTCTTCTATTGGGTGGTCCGTCCCTATATAGGTTATCTATAAGGGCGTTTGGATTTCCAGTAAGTCGGAATTGGTAGTTAGTGGCGATGGTATTTATTTTTTCCATGATGTATGGGATATTCAGGTCTTGGTGTAGCATTAAATTGCTAATGCACCATGGAGCATTAACAATCGCTCCAAGTGTTTTGTTTTGGAATGCTTGTATTGATTTTAACCGTGTTGGTTTGGCACATCCTCAAAGCTGTAGGCCATATAACCCTATAGGTTTTAGCGTAGTGTTGTATAGCAGGATTTTGTTCTTGGTAGATACGTTTTTATTTACGGCCCATGAGCCAGAACATCTGCCTGAACTTGAGGTCCAGCTGTCTTCTTTTCGACTGTGTGTGTCTCTGCCACGTTAAGTATTGATCTAAGTGTAGTCCTAGGTATTTAACATCAGGTTGTGCAGGTACAAGGACTCCGTTAATGCTTACAGGAGAACAAATTACAGTACGAGTAGTAAATGTTACGTGAAAAGATTTAGATTGGTTTATTTTGATGCGTCATATTTGTTGTACCATTCATTAAGCAGATTTAGACGGGTTTGCATGTTTTCTGAGGATGTTACTGGATCGTAATCTGCGGATAGGATAGCAACGTCATCTGCAAATGCAGCAATCAGGGTATCTTCAGTTTCAGGTAAGTGAAAAGTATATATAAGATAGAGAAGTGGACCGAGCACACTGCCCTGGGAGACACCGGATTTTATAGGTAATATGGCGAAATTACATCGTTGTGTTTAACGGAGAAATTCCTATCGATCAGGTAAGATTTCAAAAGCTGGTAGTACTTGTTGTTGACCATATTTTTAAGTTTGTAGAGTAGGCCCGTGTGCCACACTTTATCAAACGCAAGCGTTTGATAAAGTGTTTTTCACAAGTGAGACGTCTAAAAATATTCCGCTACAATTATTCTTTTCCTCGATGCTCTTAGCTATTTGGTTAACTATTCTATGAACTTGGTTTATCGTCGACATATTTTCACAAAATGCAAACTCAGTGGCGTAACTACGTAAGATTGCGCGCCTCTGCAAGACTTACGTTTGCGCCACTCATATACAGGGTGGCTGATTTTTCATTGTACAGGTATTTCTGCTGAAATATTAAAGGTAGAGTAAAAAGTTAATGAGAAACTTTTTAGCATAACCTGGTCTATAAAATAGCGCAACAAAGTTTTTGCATGGCCAATTTATTTTTCGGAAAAATATCCAACTTTGATTTTTTAAATGGAACGAACGACCTGTAAATTTCTACGGAATAAAATTCAAAATAAATTTCTTTTTGCAATAATATATCTCAAGTGGCTTTTTTCGTTCAAATTATAGTTCAAAAAATAAAAGTATCAGATCAGATCAAGAATAGACAAAGTCAAGTGACCTAGGAGGACCCAAAAAGGGTCCTCTGTTACCGATCCGTTTTTGACCCATTGACCATTATGAGGTGGTGCTTCAACATTGAAAACATAACTCATTCGTAAAACTTTTAACAACAGAATATAACGGAAAATGTAATCTCAATAGCATTTTGTGTCTCAAGGGCAGAAATTAAGCATTTGCAGCACGAGCGAAGCGAGGAGCGAGGGCAGCAGAGAACTAATGGCTGCAAATGCTTTTCTTCCCGAGTGACATACCAAGGTTTTTCGCCTACCTGCTATTATACTTTAAAACGGAACTCCAGATTTTAAATAATAACACAATTTATTTTAAATTAATGTTCGAGGGATGAGAAGGAGTGAATGAAAACGAAGATAACGCCAGATTTTTTTAGCAATATTATTAAATTAACATAATCGTCATAAGACCATAAATATAAAATGCGTAATCATCCACTATTTGAGTGGCACTGTCCAGTCTAGACTTCTGGAGCACATGATTATGTGCAGTAACACAAGTCGTGCGTGGTCGAGTTCAAGTTATTTAAAAGAGGGCTGCTCGGTTCGTATGTCATGTGCGTGTTTTACTGTTCTAATTTAAACAATAATAATACAATAATGCTGTATCATCTATTTATTAACAAAATATTACAAACTTTGTTTTGAATTAAAAATATACCTTAATTAATAAAGTGAAAATCGTGATTTTAATAAATTCTACTACAATGGTAGATATCAATAACGATATTGAAAGCGATAACTCGATGAGTTCAGCTGTACACCACCTGAGCTTCGAGAACAACATTCATTCCCTCTAATATATGCCTATTTAATTCCCTAATAAGTTACGTTACAGGTAGGCGAAAAACTTTTGTATGGCACTCGGACGGTGGCATTTGCAGGCTTGCAGCCTTTAGTTGCCTGCTCAACAACTACGGTGTGCAAATGCTAACTTTCTGTCTTGAGACACAAACTACTATCGAACTTAATTCCGCAAAAATATACAGGACGTTCAGTTAAAAAAAATTAAAGTTGGATATTTTTCCGGAAAATAGAAAAAAGTTCTTGTGCTATATTATAGATCAGGTTACGCTATACTAGTCTCTCATTTAACTCTTTCCTCTACCTTTAATATTTCAGCAGGTATAACCTGGACAATGAAAAACCAGTCACCCTGTATACAATATGATGCGTAGATAACTTTTGTTAAAATAAAATTTTCAATAATTAATAATAATTCATTATCGGAGAATAGTTCATAAAATGTTTTTTACCTCCAATGCTTGTTTTAAGATTTCTATTCCCAACGAACTAAAGTTTCACGTAAACAGCCGGCGTCCTTCGGAGGGTTGCGCCTCCCCGCGTCGCATGGCCTACGGGGGCGGTAGTTACGCCACTGTGCAAACTGGTAGTTAGGTAGCAAAATTTGTTAGTTCGTAGTCTTCCTGGATTCTTCTAAGTAACAGCCTCTGAAATATTTTAGAAGGGATGGGCAGTAGATTTATAGGTCTGTATGATGCTGTTTTATGAGGGGGTTTGCCATTTTTATGGATTTTTATAATTTCAGCATATGTCCATATACATTAATCTTATGAAATTGTTTTGAATTGTTTTTCGTTATGTAATAAATAATCGCTATGTAATTTAATAATTACATAAAAATTAAAATAATTGATGAGTCAATTGAATATAAATAATAATTTAAATAAAAATTATTACCATAATAGCACCAAATATTTTTAAATAATTTTATATATTATTAAAATATTTATAAAACGTTAATTGTCGAACCTAAGAAATATTTTGAAAATACTTGAACAATATTGAAGATATTCTGAATAAAACCACTAAGCGACCAATTTTTTTAATTAAAGGCCAAAGTAGTACTATATTATTAAAAACCAATAGTAATATTGTTAAACAAAAAAATTGATGCAAATTTTGCAGCACTAAATGATTGTGGAATTTGTTTACGTTAATTTACAATAAAAAAAATATGGATGTTCCTCTAACTTTAATTTAAAATCACAAAACCTATTTAAAAAAAATTTTACTCAATCGTTTATTTAGGCACTAAGGTAGCACTAAATTACGCGAATTTAGTAGCATTAAATTATTTTCAAGTTTACACATCTTTTAAATTAATTTACTTATGCTCTGCTAATTTTAATTTAAGCTAGCAAAATATATTTTTTTAACTAAATTAAACTAACTAAATCTTGAAATATGTTGGAAGTAATTTCGCTCATTTTTGTTGTCCTAGCTTAAAAGAGGTTTAATTCCAGTATCTATTAGATTTTTTGCCTATTAAAAACTGTCAATTTCCATAGGATCTTATAAAACGTGGCACTTATGTTTAAATCTACTTTCGTACAGACGGGATACTCTTCAATTTATCTTCATAATCGGCTATAAATAGTATAGCGATCTGGAAAAAAAACAATTTCACAAAACAAACAACAAACAACTTTAATTTTAATATATGTCTACCAATCGATACAATTTACTAAACATTTTGTTCGGCAACAGAAACTGTTTTATTTAAAAACCAAGACATGGGTATTTTATATTTATGGGTAAATATGAAATTACATAGTAATAAAATTTGAATATTAATTTATAATATTATAAAAATTTCGAAGTGTTTTTGATTCTTAGAGGTTAAATTCCATTTCAGAAAACTCACATGATTTCTTCCATTAGGTAATGCATCATGATCTTAAAGTAGATGATCTGTAAGTGCTAAGTTAAACAAAAAGATTATAGGTTGGTTATCAAAAGAATATATACCATTGACAATCAAACAGAAGACACAAATTACATATCTATGCCATATTTTGGCATATTATCAGAAAAAGTTAGAACACACGATATCATGAAATATATTGGACAAACACTTCAAAATTTTGATATATTTAAGATGTAAAGAACATGTTCGTTGTTACATAAATAAATATCCCGAAAAATCTAATTATGCCAAACACCTTTTCGTACAAAATCACATAATGATTCCCCAAAATAATATTAAATTCCTACACTTTTGTAATAACAAACGCAAATTAGACAGTTTTGAAGTTTTTGAGATATACAAACACAAACTTAGGGTTTAATGAATGAACAGATTGAGCTCAGTAATTCTCCGCTCCTGAAAGTGTTAGATATTTAATTCTCGTCGAAACAATTGTGAGGTAGATTATAATAAACTTGTGAAACTTTTACTAATCCTTTATTTTATCATAATCAGAGATATTTACAAGCAAGTCATTCGGTGGCTTGGTGTATGATGATGTTGAAGAAAAAGAAGAGAGTTTGTATCGACTGCCCCTTCACATTTGCAGATTTAGTACAGGAGACAGGTTACAACCTGAAAACATGGTGTATTTTTGAAATTTTGGGAACTTTTTTTATGCTGAAGAGTATATCCAAAATCTCAAAAGTTCCAGATAGTTCCTAGATCTTCTAAACAGTATGACTTGTATGTTTGCTCGAAAATCGTCCCCGATAATTGCATGATTCTGACCGCTCAGATTCTGACCGCCTAGAAGGCCATAAAGACTTTAACCACGTGCAAAACTGTGGCTTTTTGTTCTGATACGATGGTTTTCGGTACCTGCTGTAACTGAGATTGTGTATGCTCAAGAGCAGACCAATCACCTCAGGTCGTCTTTTTCTAGAAGCCCAGTTCAAAATTCTAGAAATATGCTAGGAGTGTTGTATTTAAGCCTGAAGTGATTCCAGTTTGCAAAATCTGTAAGTTTCAGGGGCCAGGAACATATTCAGTATTCACGGCATGCTACAGATCCTACCCTTCTATAAGTCGTCACGCATCAAGTGTGCAGATGCTGAGTCTCCAGATTTTAAAACTATAAGAGTTTTAAGGTTTGGGCGAATTTCTAACTATATTTCCTGTACTAATAAATTGAGTGCATGCTTAAGAAGGTAACTCAACGGTCTCACTTCTCACACTTGTGTAGAGCTAGTCATAGCTCAAAATAACAGAATAATTATTTTGGTAAGAGTAGACATGTGACGCTAAACCACGTCCAAACTGCGCTTGTGAAGCGCTCCTTGACGAAAAGAGTATTTTCAAGCACAGGGCAAAAGAGGATAGTTAGACATACAATACCAAATGTATGGATGATCTACATTACTAGGTCAATAAATCATTTAGTTTTCTAACAAGATTGTGTGTGCTATGATTTCATAACTCTGCATAGTTATGTACCGAAAATGTCTCTATATCTAAACAGCTGGTAGCCGTGTAATATGAGCAATTCAAGAGAAACAGTATAGTCATACAAACGCAGGATATATTGTTGCCCAAAAACTATTCGTCATGTGTAACTCAAATTATTGACTTATCTATATTGGAAAATATGAAATTTTGAATTTTATAATAAACATTTTATTTTCCGACCTATTGAATTTTTAATTTTGTTATTATAGCTTATTATTTTATTTTTATGGTTGTATTCATGAATTACAATTATTATCGTAAAAGAAATTCCTCATGAAAGAAGGGGTTCTTTTCTTTCATAAGCGATTCTAATTCCAATGTTTCTTAAATGAACTATAACATGAAATTGCTAGCTCCCTCTCTTAATATTAATAAGTGTCATCAAAATATTAAAACAACATAATCTGAATTTCTTTTGACAGGTAAAGGTTGAAATTATTTTCCTTATGAATGTTACATTTATTGATTTTTATTAAACAGTTAAAAGTTATGAAACAGTTTGCAACTCATCGGGTAAACCTTTTTACCCTATTAGTACTACTACCTACGCATCAAAAAGGACTATTAGTAAGTAAAATTTTCTTCTTTGCTTTACTTAGTTATGATGTCCTCTGATCTTTTAAATTAGTAAGCTATATGAACACTATACGTTGAAAATATGTATCACCCACTTTAATTTCACTGAATTTATCTTGTTATATTTGTCACTGTTTATAGTTAATTCCTTTTTTCCTTATTTTAATTTTAGGTATGGCATGGCTTATATTCCATCAATATTATGTAAGAGTAATTGTTATACATCATTAGTACCACTTCACTCCTATAATACTGCTTCTTCTTCTTCGTTAAATAAAATAACATGCAAATACTTTATGGGGTAAGTTGATTTTATTTTCTTTTCTAAATTTTTTTATGCATTCACAATGTTTGTCAATATATGTACATTAATCTTTCCACAAATGTGTTTATTGTCACAAACGGAAATTACTTCGAGTTAAGTAATTTATAATTCATACATTGCGTTGCGTTTTGTTACATCAAGGCTACGCTGATATCTACAGCAACAACCCACGTCAGTCGACTATTTCGCAGAGACTACCTACACTGTTCAGGCAGCTGCGGCCGCGTCACCCATGTCTGGCCATTTATATGTTTATCTCAACTGCAAGCCGCATTCCAATGCATTTATCTACCAAGGTTGCTCTCATCTATGCTAAACAATCCACGTTCATCCACGTGCAGTCAAGCGGCCTACGCTAGTCGAGCAGTTGCGCATTCCTTCAAAGAATTTCAGCTTCAGCCCACGGCAACCCACGAGCCTGCAACTAGGAAGCCGTGCGATCCGTGCCTGACACGGCTAACTCGCCTCTGCAGAAACTCCTACAATACCCGGAACACCAACCTACGGCTTTCCACCATTATACTAGTCTCTTCCGCGTTGAGCATAAACCCGCTTGTTCTGGTTTAGAATTCAGTCAGTGCCATGACTCGAAGAAGCCACGTCCAAGCAAGCGGGTAAGTGCCTTTATAACTATTACATGGTGAAAGGTGGAACCAGGTGCCAAGCGGCATTGGTTACCGTCCCCTTCAACTCGCTTAGTTCTGCTTAGTCAATAAGGAGTTGTGCTAAGGCTCCCTATGTGCTTAGTTGTAGATTACTAGGGGCCAGTCTCCTACGCTTAGTTTGTAGACCTAGTGCTAGATAAGGTCGCTCGGATGTTTATTGTTAGATTTAGGAGGACCTGTACGTCATCCAACTATATAACCATTTTTATACCGGGTGATTTTTTAAATTTCTGATCTAGAAAGCCATGACATAATTTTAAAACAAAAGATGCGGAAAACGTAGGGCGTAGTTTGAATCGTTCGATTTGTCACAACTGTCAGATTTCAAAAATGTTGACATAAACATAACCTACTCCAGTGTTGTTCTCGCTTTTGCCGTCTTTTGTGCTTCACTGTTTCCTCGTGTTTTGAATTCCGTTTCGCCAGTTATTATCTCGGTTATTATCAAAAATCAGTCTTTTTCAAGACTAACCTTTCGTTTGTGATTGAACGCTTAGTTTTCAACGTTATTTTGGAGTGTTTTTCATCACAACAAAATGGTGTTCACACAGGAACAAAAAACATTTATGATCGAAGCTTACGAAGGTCAACATTTCCAACAGTTGTTGTAAATTTTGAATAAATATTGTGTTAACAATGTAAATTGTTATAATTGTGAATAAATCTTGCTATTTCTTAAATCCAAGGAATAAAAATTGAAGCGAGTTGTAACCATAACCTAAACTTCTCAAGTCAATAATCACATCGAAATTGCACTTAAACTCGCAATAAAATGCACACTTTGGTAAAAGCATGTTTCGCAAATGATCACTGTTTAAATATTTATCAATTTGTTTAATAAATGTAAAAGTAAGTAGTCAATTTGTCACATAAATGACATTTGGAATAGCAGTGTGATCAACGCTACGCCCTACGTTTCGGTGACCTTCAATACGGCGTAAAAATCACGACTTACTAGATCAGAAATTTAAAAAATCACCCGGTATAAAACTTTTGTATTTCGTTACTTTGTTGTTAGTATATAGTTGTTTTTATGCCTTGTGTTTTCTTTCCCTTTCTACCTTTGACTACGACCTCCAGTCATGAAAAACCCACGTGACATTATTACAATTTTATTACTAATTTCTTATCATAAATTATTTAAAAAGAAATTTTTTGATAAAGTTTGTTCTCTCTACTTTTTTGTTATTATTTTTCGTTAAGGGTGACGATTATTACTCTCAACTTATCATCATCTGATTGTTTTAAAAGATAGTACCGTTGTTAATAATCGTCAGCCTCCATGGTATCAATTTTTACTTTATATATCTACTGACATTTATACTATAACCTTACATTTATATGTATGATATTTTATACTAATCATTTTAAATTACTAAACTAATAGATTTATTTCTTTTTTTTTTAGTTCGGTGCAAACATAAATGGAGATGTGGAGGTAACATTCATTAAGAAAACTTTCTCAATAAGAAAACTCATCAATAATAATTATAATTAAACATTTAACCTAATATAAGTACAATATCAAGTAAAATAAAATAATAATGTTTGCATTTAAAGACATACGAGAAAGGTGTGAACTCCACCTATTTAGATTGGTTGGTTTTATAGTAAATAAGATTATGAACTAAGGCATTTGTGGAATGTTAGTATTAGAAAATTAAATTTTAGAAAATTTAAATTAACGTCAATTATTAGATAATGATGGTGATGTTTAAATTCTAAAACCTCAAGTTGAAGCTTAGTGTTTCAAATTTTGTAAATAACCAATCAAGATGTATGAATTCAATAACAGAAATGTATCCGTCTTCGCACTGCTCGACGAAACAGATGAGAATATGAATAATTAATGAATTGCAAAAAAATAAATTCAATTCTGTTTTTACGTTAGTACATTGTACCTATATAAATGTCAACTAAATATACATCTTCTTTAAATTATATAAAATGATAAATCTAGAGAGGCAACATACTTTGTTACTAACGTATATTTTTTATTTCAGGGTGTCAATTACAATCAGGCTTTTATCTAGAAAAGTATATTTTTTCAAAAATCAGAGGAGTATCATATATTATGATAGTAATAACTCTGTATAGATTTCATTTTGTATTAGTTTTTTTCATACGTACTTTGTTTTCCAAAACATAACTCTAGAGAGACAGTATTGAGCATTTCTAAAGTAAACATTTAAATTGATAAATTGAATATAGAATTTTTATTTTTCCGAAAGTCTAGAACAAAATTTCCTTTAGAAAGGAGTGATCAAGTTTTTCTGTTGGTGTCTTTAATAATAATTTTGAAGGAAGCGTAGATAAATTCCTGATTATAATTAATGTTAATTCTAATATACGCCACTATCAGCTTTAGTAATTTTAAGGTTTGGCAAAAAAAACAGTAGGATGGATACTTTATAACCTGCACGACATATTATAAGTGTCTATAAGTGTTTATTAATCGATTTTGACAATACGCTTGTAAAAAAATGGAGGAGCTCGCGTGCAAAACCGGTTTTGATCACCTTTTGCAAAAAATCCGATGTTGTATGACGTTGCTTCCAATTTTAGTTCTCTCGCGGATAGTGCATGTATTTGCGAGAAAAATCAGAAACATCCAGTGATATTAACAAAACGCTATGAACAACGTCCATCATTTCTATATCATCATCAATTGTGTACTTTAAGTAAGCCCTAAGCAAGGCATCAGTCACATGCCTAAATTTTCTCGGCACACAACCAACTCGTAAATCTTAATCCAATTTTCATTATTTGTAATGTTAGAAATTGGATATTTGCTATATTTCTGTTTATTATAAATACTGGTGTGTTTAGAATGAATCTGTATGCATACTAACAGTTTTCCCACAGATATATAAATAAAATTTGTCTACTTCAAATACAGTCAATCGCCAGAAATTCTTTTTCAATTTGCACATAGTTTTCCTCACAATCATTTAAAGTTCTAGATGCAAAACTAACCAGTTTACCTTTCCGCATGAGACAATATTCTAATCCATCTGCTTACATCTGTATGAAATATTGTTTGATTTTGTTTTCGTCAAAGTCAACTAATACGAGTGCATTACATAAAGTATTCTTAATATTATTAAAACTAGTTTCTTGCAATTTAGCACAAATAAAGACATCTTTGAGAAGGCACAAGGTGATGTTAATTTGAATAAATTTGTTATAAGATTTGGAAATATTCCCTGTAACTCGTTTTTGACGTACGACACTCTATTATCTTTAAGCAGCTTCTGCAGCAGCTCTCTAATTAATATGTAATTGTTACTCCTTCTTTGGTAAATACTAATCCTAGATACTAATTCTTCAAATCTAATCGTATTTTATTAGAATTAAATTTAATATTATTTTCTTTAGCTTTATATACTAATCAATTTTAGCAAATTTCTCAGAGAAATTTTTTCTTCCCAAAGTCGATTTTAATATGATGTTAAAAATAAAACAGGAAACTAGCATCTAGTTGTTCTTCTCTTTTCTATTTATAATGTTATATTATCTACTATTTCTGAGAAAATATATTATAAAAGTCGGTAAAATTCAACATTTAAACTAACACTTGCGTCTTTGTGAAATTAAAAATGCAGCTTCTCGGAAGCTTTTACAACGCGTAGTAAAAATCAGACACGCATTGAAATCAGGACTATGAAACATACATAGAAAATGATAGCCTACGTTCAATAACACACAGTACCCATTACTTAGCAATTTCTTATCATACTTCACGAAACCTACAAGTCTAGCAAATTTTGCAAATATCCCCTTAAGAATTGTATCATGCGCTACTATACTGTCTGCTGTTATTAATTCTTTTAAAGTCTTATTAAATTCGCTTTTAACAAAATATACAGCACTATTATGATATTTTTTTAGGCAAACAAACTGTAATCTGAAGCAAAATATCTTCAATGTTAAATGTTCACTAAGGAACAAAATGCATTTAGAACTATAAATTCATGTTTACGAGACATTGTTATGGTTTGAATTGTGATAACATACTCTGATCTTAAAGTTTTGTAGTTTCTGACACCTTTTGCTCTTGAAGAATGTTTTCAGAGGTGTGCACATACACCTTGGCATGCGACAACACGTAACCTCTGGCGTAAGTGAGTAATTTTTGTTACCCCAATATCTTTAGTTCGGTTTTAAGAAAGTCCCGGTTAGTGTAACGTTTCGTTGAGTTTATTGTTCAAATATTAGCGTGGAGAATTTAGATTTTGATAATTAAAAGTAATAAAAATAATTAATGAGATAATTTCGCTTTTTTCAAGAAACAATGAAAATTTGCCTCTACGTGTTTATTACCTTGATGATAGTTAATAGGTCCGAATGTCATTTGTGAAAATTAACGAGAAATAATAAATAAAATCAGATTTTGAAAGTCTTGTGTTTTAGTAATAACTAGATAACTTTTCTAATATTCTAAATAGCAAAGTCATCAATAAATGTGAAATCAAATTCGTTTTAACATCGGTTCCGATTATCGTATTTACAGTAACTAAATTTAATAAAATATAAATAATAAATAAGTCAACAAGTCGAAAAGTGGGAATAATTGCAACGACCGAAGATCCAGTTTTTTAAAGGCATTCGGAGTTTAACTAGGCTGTTAACGGTCTTTTTTTACGTTCCTGCATCTTTAATCTGAACATCGCGTGCTTGCTCTTTTTGGCTAATTGTGATTAACAGCTTTTACCTGATCAGTATCAAAGTTAATTAAAATTGAAACAACTGCACTAGAATAAAAGGATTATTGGCAAAACTTTCGTTCAGTAAGTTATTTCGTAATTAAATGTATTAAAATTCATTCACAATGGCAATAAAGTATTTGAGTTTTTTTTATTTAGAAATTAGTAAAAATCTATTTAGAATGGAATCCCTAATAAGTTAAAGTGTAGAAATTCATAATGCTTGTAAGTTTCATATAATAATTGTGTACTTTGCATTCTTGTTAAACGATTTTTAAGAATTTAAATTTAAATAAACACAGTTTAAAATTACTAATCAATGGCTATAGCTTGGCACGATAAATTGTTTGTAGACCATTTACAAAAAAAATAGGTGACAAAGTACTTAACGGCATTCACAATGAAATTTTTTCCCAAATTGTAGATTACCATCGTTGATTTTAAACAATTACAACTAAAAATTTGAGTGGCGCCCTATAAATTGTTCAATCATTCCTGCATCCTAACTGAAATCAATAAGCCTTTGCGATTACATAAGCCTATTATAACGAACATTATGTTTAGTGAATATTACTAGTTTTGCATGGAACTTCTCATTAGCAACTGGATATCTAAAGAGCCAAATTTTAAAAAATCCACGAAATGAACCACCATGATATGGCTCGTAGACTTTTAGAAAGAACATGTGTTTAATTTCAGGATTTTTCTTTTATCTGTGTCCTTTCTTTTCTAACAATGAAGTATAGTACGTGAAATGCGCTGCTTATGATCGTGGAGCGCAGGAACTAATTGTGTTTCTTTTAAAAGTAGAATCGTAAAGAAATATTAATAAATACCAGAGATACGGACCGAGATGGTTGGAAAAAAATGATTTCCCCAAAGATCAGCGTATTGTGAGAAAATTGGTTCAAACACTATCATATGTCATGTAGAAGAGGGGTTACCCATCCATCTTGATG
The DNA here is from genome assembly GCA_929113105.1 of Agrypnus murinus. Taxonomy (NCBI): domain Eukaryota; kingdom Metazoa; phylum Arthropoda; class Insecta; order Coleoptera; family Elateridae; genus Agrypnus; species Agrypnus murinus. Next base: position 169,823,294 of record OV816026.1, on the reverse strand, counting down.
TTTTCTTTAAAATCGGACTGCCTACCACAAACTTTATCTGCAATACATAGTTATGGAGTTGCTCAATTATGTGTGTTAGATATGTATATCAAGTTGTAAGTATTAATTCTAAGCAGGTTCGTTTTTTCATGTAAAAAATGTAATATTTTTAAGAGGATAACTTGTTTTTAAAATAATAAATCTAGTTTTAGTAATCTTTTCCTGTCTTCTTACAATAAACTAACTCCAACTTTTTTATATAATAAATAACAAACAGCTCGTTAGCAAGACCAACCGCACACAATCCAACGCTATTTATATTAAAATTTTTCTTTGTTGAATTGTTTAATTAAAGCAGTAAAAGTAAAAACTCAAATCACCGACTTGTTTATTTAGGTTAACGCAAACTAACAAAGTTAAGGATAATTTAGCTGAATGCTCTACTGAATAAATTAGCTTTTTATTTTGAACATTTTTAAGTGCATTGCAGAAGACCTAAAAAGCAGTTCATCCGTTTTCCTTCCGCATACTCGCCGACTGAATAGTTTATCTCAGAAATTGATCAATTGATCCTCAATAAAAGCTAAACATAACGACTTGTCTTTAAACTTTAGTGTAGGTGCGCTTTTCATATAATTCCCAATAGGGTTATAGCTATCACTGTGGAAACAGAACCGCGCATGACCGGAAAACTTACCTTCAACCACAAATACCTAACCATGTCAAGCATTTATTTTCATGAAACTCTTGTTTTTGTCTTCCATATAGGAATGTTTCAAATATTAAAAAAAAACTTCTGCAGCTTCTTCCCGTCGGAAGAAAATGAAAATGAAATTATTACGCTGTTATTGTTATTTCTTTTTTCTTTTTATGAAATCGTGTTTTCAAATACGATTATTCCATAACAAGTTAAGAAAAGGGGGTTGCTAAGCCACTTTTAACATTTTTACCCCTCACATCCTGTCCTAATTCTTGAGTCTCTGCTGCTGCGACTGACGGAACATCCCTAGCAAAAGCAAAAAGCGAGAACGTGCGTGTTTTGCTAAAACGGCAAGCCGCACTGATATGAAAAGAACCGGGAAATTCAATGCACAAGTGTCATATTCCATCCCAAAGTACGTTTCGTTAAAATGCGATTCTTTCTCATCCCCTTATAGCCGCAGATATAAAAATATAAAAGGATAATAAACTTTTCTGTGTTTCTAAAGCTTGATTCGGTTGTGTTTTCGTTTTGAAATTTTGAAATTCAGCTTAAAACTTTGAAAATAAATGAACTGTAAAAATTAAAACAGATTTTTTCACGAAATTAACAGCCTGTCTCTACCTACATCGCTGAATTTGGCGTTGTAAAAGTTTTCGGTAGCAGTAAAGATATCTCTCCCCACCGATAATAAAAGACGAGCTAAAACCCCGGTTACATCTCCATTTAACACCTGCTACAAAATATTCTCTTTTATATTATAAATATTTTAAAATGAAAACTTTATGTACGTTGATATTACCGGTGAAATTGCGGAATTGTGACATATCTTGCGCTGCATACAATCATAAAGATGTCCTTTTTTCCATTTTATCATGTTTGAACCAAATTCAATTTGTAGAAAACACAGCGAGATCCGGGTTTGGTTGCACTTGCCTAGTAGTTTTCATTCTGGGGAATATGTCAAAAATATAAAATTGCGTTATTAGTTATACGGTTGTCTTCCTTCTTACATATAGAAATGGATTTTTGAGAACAAGAAAAAGAAAAATAAATGGAGTAAATGGATTTTTTCCCTGGGAAAGGAGATGATGCTTATCCCACTAGGTAATAGTTGATTATAAATTGTGTCTGTATTTCTAAAGTGATGTTTTATCAATTTGCACGGAAAAATGATAAGTTAGCGGTTGTGTTTTGACAGGAAAAAATAACAAAAGCTTTACTACTGAACTTTTCTTATTTTTCTGCAAACTGTATATAAGATTACAACAAACAAAATAAATCAAATGTTATAGTGTTCATCTAAAAAAATAAGAGAATCAATAAATTAACCAATGTTGTTCTCAGGTCAAAATTTTATAAAACTTACTCTGTGAAAATTTGATAGTTTCCTAGTCATAAAACAAAATAGGAAGTGAATGCTGAACTGCTTCAATATTAAGTTGGAACTTATACTAATATGTCCTAAATCTTTGTTTATGTTGAAAAGTTTAAACACAAAACACGTTCATTTACCTAAAATGATCTTAATTTGTTGTGCGCACGAAAACGTTCCTCTGGAAAATTGAATTTTCTTCGTATTAACACGTTGTAAGTAGAAATTCTGTTAGTGGTTACCCAAACCAGGACAAATTCTGTCTAAAGCACTTTTCCCAAATCTTCCTTAACCAGGAACGTTATTGACGCCATTAAACTTGTATAATAATGAAAACTAAATTAACTTAAAAACTCAAATTATATTTTAGAAGGTAAAAGTGCGGAAGGTAAATACTTTGACTTGGTTTTTAATAACAGATTGTAAAATTTCGGTAATAACCTCTAGTAATAAATTGGATTAGAAAATTTCACTAGATACGACAGGAAGATTTTGGAAAATAGACATTTAAAGTTGTTCAAATTCAACCACTATTTAAACTTCAAAGATACTTTAAAGAATCACAATTGAATTAAATTAATAACCCTTAAGCAGTACGCAAGAATTCGATTAACTTTTAACAGTAATTTATAACTACAAACAGATTTTAAACAATTGCCACAGAGTGGATTTAAAAATCTCAAAGTGCACATCAGTGCATATATTGTTGTGGTATTAGTAGATGCTTATCTGCTTTTTATTCAATTTTCCTAACATTAATCTATACTTGTAGCATAAAAAATGTCAAAGTTAATGCCATGGAATTTTAATGTCATTTTCAGGTTAGATTGTCACATTTTAGTACTATTGCTCTATGCTCTATCTAGATACATTAGAAAAGAAAACTAATAAATGATTATTTAACTGTAATTATTGATAAAATAAATATACGAGAAAGGAAGTCATTTTGTGTGTAAAGAAAAAATAATAAATTAAACTATAAACGAATAGTAAACCTATAAAACAATTAAAAAGAAAAAGAAAAAGAGAATTTTAATTAATCAAAGAAAATAATTATAATAAAAAAATAGTGTTGTAAACAAAGATTAAAAAAGCAAAAAGGAAAGGAAGAGTTGTAATAAAAATAGTTGTGGAAGAAGATAAAATATATTTAGTATTCAATTTTTTAGAATATTACAAAGAAGAAGTTTCCGTTGTGGTTGGAAAACGTATGTGCAGAATAGATTGGCGTTCCATTTCAAGCGTTTTTATATATTATATAAGATAAGAAAGGAAGTGTTATATAAGATATGTATAATTTGCGTGGCTTGAACTCACGTAGTATAAATGATTATCTCTGAGGGTATTTATATTTTAGATTTTATGTTAGACGGTTCCTACTATACAGAAAAATTAATGTTGTCAAATAGCTAAACGGAACAGAAGGTGATCTCAAATGCTAATCCACATCAATATATCCGAACGGTATGGTAAATATCAGCAAAATCCTCACTTAATTCGAATTGGTCCAAATTTAACAAATCCGTAAATTTCTTTTCCACAAAATTGACTTAAACGTGAGTGCAAAGACTACAGCGTAACGCTGTCTCTAGAGAAGTCAGGTCGCGTTCATCCTAACAACCACTTCATTACCCCACATTCTGAATTTTACAATGATAAATAAATTTTCTCCTTGCATTTAATATTTTTGCTTAAATAAATTCTTAGATTAAACCATATTTGCTCTCAACAAAAAATGTTATTTTATCAAGCTACCAAAATTTTATTCCAAGTGTATAACTGTGATGAAATACTTTATTTATTTGTCAAATGGGGTCATACATAAATCTCAAAATCGGCTTAACTTCAATTTTTTATAACAGCAAAGAAAAATTCGAAACATTGCAATGCAAGGTTTAAGTTTATTATACAGTACAGAAAAGCATATAGCCGTCACTTTCACTGTGACACTATTGGAAAAGTGATAATAGTACTATACCGCGGCCGCTGAATAAATATAGTAAAAAAATTCACGGCAGGACAGATTTTTCCTGATTGGTTTCATGTGAAAGCTAAATTTAGAATATAACATTTTAGCACTTGAGTTGTTAATTCGTTAACCAAAAAATACAAAATATCTGGAAAATGAAATAACGAAAATTTGAGTAACACAAACGTCACACACAACTAGCAAATGATTGATGGAAATTCGTAGTAAACGAATTGATATCTTTTTTCGTAAAATTAAACGTGCCTTTCAATTTGAGCGATACATTTAAATACTACCAATAAGATTTCGTCAAAAAGAGGGAGTAATTGTAAGCAGTTTTAATTGCTATATCTGTTTGGTGACCCGAGTGTAGAAGTAATAGACCATGGAGGCCTATTTGCTAAGGACAACTTTGACCACGGCCTCTTCCCCCTACAAGAGATGTCAAAAATTAATAGTCCAAGTATTTTAAAAAAGTGACAAGAGAAATATGTGTATACTGTATGTAGGGAAACAAAATATGGGGTATAAATCATCTAGAAAAAATTGCTTGTAAAATCTCCCCCCAGTACACCCTAGCGCTAACGTGATTCCGTAGCTCAGTTAGTCGGAGCGAGGATAATAAACTGAAGTAGCTGCCGCCCCAGATTGGATACCAGCTGGCAGATAACTTTTTGAAAACTTTTTACAAAATATGAAATTTAAATGTCTGTTTTTCTCAGCTACTAGCCGGAAACCTGTTACTTTAGTAGACGTTGGTTTAGGCCGTCGCTGTGCTGGTTCGGATCTAGATTTTTAGGAATCGTTTTTGTAGAATAGACCGTGGACTGTGAAAGTTCCGACTGGGCAAGCGTTCTTAGCGTTTCTTGCTCTGGAATCCTTGTTGCTAGCAAGAGTTAATCCACTAACAAAAGAAATAATTAACTTCTACTTTGTTACTTTGTTTTTTGCACATTTTATATCTTATTGGCTCACACTACCTACTATAGATAATAATAGAGATGGGCTGATAATCAATGACTGCTTATCTTGAATTACTTACTGAGTTACTTTTTTCTGCTTAAACTTCTTTAGACTTTGCTTTAGATTAGACGAAGTAATAATCTAATTACTTGAAAATATACAGAATGTATCCTGTATTGTAAGAAATTTACTTTTACAGCGTATCTAATGCGAAATTTGTAAAATTTCTATTTGTCTGATTCTTTCTGCGACATGGCAGTCAATAAAAATAGGAAGCAGATATCTTAGTGCATTTCGCTAGTTGAAGCATGCGCCCGTTTAACTTCGAGGAGGAAGATGTGTGTATTGATTACTCGTTCATCGATCAGAACGAAATAGATAATAATAATAAAAAGGATTATTCGGTTGAGCACAAATCCACAATCTCCTCCTACATTAAGTAAGACATATCAACCCGGAGGTAAGTAAAACAATGCAATTAGAATTATATTTCTACAAGATTTGCCGATATTGCTATCCACTGGTACACGGGTTGTAATTCTGCGACTGGTACATGTAGAATTAACGAATAGAAAAGAAACGCATAATATTCCCTGCAGTAAAAAGCACACCACAAGCACGACTGCTTCGTTTACCATTCCTTATTCGTGTTTTTCATTCTAGTGTGTTTATTTCGATGAGTTTTATCCTTTCCTCTTCTCACTGATCTTAAATACCAATCAGGTTTCCAGTAAACTAACATCATATTCAAAAAGTTAATGTTGACTGTCATTAAATAAAATTAGTTTAATTTGTAATTTATAATTAATTTCTATATACTACTCAAATCTTGACAGACGGTATACATTAACAGGAAGTTATGTAATTAACTATATTACGTATAGGCTAGGTTTGAGTGCAAGCATACAGCCAAACGTTTCTTCTACAATTTGTGCAGAATGTCGCGAGCTTGACAATAGAGAGAATATTTGTTTTTTAATGGCACAATCGATAGCGGTAGAGATAAATCACAGTACGGTAATTATATATTGCGTTTAATAAAGCAGCGGTCAACTGACATACAGTAGAATGAATATGTATTACGGCTGACAGTGGCCTGCTTCCGCTATATTGTGGGCAATTAAAGGATGAGCGCTTTACGTTTACCTTTACACTACGTTAAGTGAGCACTTATGAGTACGTAATCGACGTAATCGTGAATTAGATATCTACATTTAAGTTTAATTCCTCTAACCAGTATATTTACTAATTTGTCATATACGTGTCATTTAAACATGTCAACAATTTAAATTCCATGGACTCAAATTTATTTAAATTATAATAGACGTCCTTGATTGTAAATAATTCATTTACCATCATCATCAGACGCCACTAAAATGTGATACTAATGATATTCAACATTATTAGTATTATTATTTTTATTATTATATGTAAATTGCTTTATTATATGATTTACTTCTAATTGTTTTTTAAATAAAAAGTAATAAATATAAATATGCAGTTTCCATGCATAAAGTTCCTTTTCGTGCAAGAATACTGCAATAATTTACAACTCACATTGAACATCTGAGGTTTATAAAGACATGTTGGCAGCACCACTTACAAATAAATTTATGTTGTATGTACCGCCTCAGACGACGTCGTATAGTGTAAAAATGAGTTTGAATCCAATGAATTTTATTACGAAATGTAGTGAGTACACAATTGCATCTTTGCACAGATGATTGTAGAGAAATATTATTTATATTATATTAGTAGATCACAAATCGTAGAAATTTAAATCTTGTAAATCCAGTCTTTACTAAAAGTTTTGTTTAACAATCTAATTTTCTATTATACCCAGTATTAACATTGAATAATTAATTGGTACATTTTATGTATGCATTTTGTTGCAAAGATAAATAATTTCGATAATATAAAACGTCACCTTGTTATTTTTCTTAATATATTTCTTGCATCCTTATAAAACTTTATAATAATGAAATAAATCAAAATGATTAGTAAAAAGTTTTACAAATTTAATATAAGGTACCTGACAATTGTTTCGACAGTTAACCTGTCATGATAAAAGGTAATATAAACAAACACGTCACTAAGGTAAATACAAAAATAAATAAATAGATAATTAGATCAAAATATTAAAAAACTAAAACTTCCAGTAACGGAGAACTGAGCTCAAGAAGTATATTCAAAAATGTAGGAATTTAATATTATTTTGGGGAGTCATTGTGTGATTCTGTATTAATCATAATAATTATATTGATTGTTAGGTAGCTTATATTATGATAAATTTGTAAAGCTTTTTACTAATCATTTTGATTTATTTCACTATCAAACATTATTCGTATAAATACAAATTAATAAATTAAATTAAAATATAATAAATATAAGGATAAAATATTAGTTGTTGTTGTTGAATGAACCATTTAGTTTCTTTTAGATGCTTATGTATATTATGTAGAAAACATTTTACTGTCACAATTCAGGCTTAGAAAAATTACTTTTAGGGCCGGTATTATAAAACTTTTTACTTCCTAGATAAAATTTACTTTGAGAGTAAATTAATTTATTCTGTCAATTTGCATATAAAATTGACAGAACAAATGAATTTAGTCTCGAAGTAAATTTTATCTAGGAAGTAAAAAGTTTTATAATACCGGCCCTTAGGCAAATTTAATAAAATTAAAGGCCATACGAGTTTGAAAGTGACGAATTTGAAAATTTGGAGCTGAGATATAAAAATGTTTAATAAATATATGAATAGAAATTTTATTAGTAATGAAAACCACATACATATCGTTACAAAAAAAGATCATTAAAGACAGCATAGCAGGGCCGACGGTGGACGAGTGGTGTCAGTGCATCACTCGTGTTCCAAGGGTCGTGGGTTCAAATCCCACTTGGGGCGACGGGATTTTTCTAATTGGAAAATTCCGCCACCTCAACTATGGATGTGTGTTTTCGTGTTGCATGTTAGATGGGGGACAGATGCCCTTAGATGTTGGTTCCCCCGTAGTGTAGGCGTGAAATAAAAAAAAGACAACATAGCAAAAAATTCATATATAGAACTACATGATGCACATGTCATCCAGATTAATTAAGGTGCCAATAAATTGATTATTTAAAATTACATAAAGATGGAAAAGGAAGATAAAATTGAGTAGTTTAGTAAAAGGTAATATAGTTAAAAGTTAGCATAGTTTATAGAATAACATTTCCGAATTTAAGTAATTGGAGGGCCCAGGGCAGAAGTTTGACAAGGGCTCTTATCACTGTAATGAGCAATAACATCAGAAATAGAATCTAAAAACGAAGAAAAAACTTCAGCTTGAGTTTCTTCTAATTTGTAAGAAATTGCTTGCAATTCTTGTTACTAATACTTTCAAGTAGTAGTGGCCAAGCATTGAGATATCCTAAACAATGTAAAGTGATATCTATGCGATATGTATTTCAGCCTGCGGAGATAACAGGAAATTCCGAGGAGGAATATTGGTCAAACCCAAGTCTTTGTAAAACGATGACATCAACCTAAGCGTTCTTGCTATCATAAACTGATTATGTTTATTATTGAACGTTTGTTCGATGCTGTTTTAAATAAAATTGATTAACGGTAAAAATCGTCCGCACTTTATTTAGCACTTTACTAAAACACATAAGAATCGACTTTTAATTTAAGATTAAAAGTAGAATTTATTCTTCTGCTTATTTTCATGCCATTCAAGAACTTAAAATGTTGTGTTTACACAACTGTCGCATGCAGTCTAATTTTATTGTAATAAATAATCTAATAATCACAATAAACTATTTACAGTAATGAAAATTAGGTATTCTTCATAACAACCATAACTCATAAGTCAGAACGAGCTATTTTATTAAAAAGCATAGAGTAATAATTCAGGTTGTAAACAATCTATTAACATCGCAGATTAGAACTCGTAGTGTAATTTGATTATAAAGCCGAATGACTTTTATGTTTGTTAAATAAAATTCAAAGTCATCCATACCAATAAAAATTGCCCTTTAATCTAATTAACTGCCTTATTAGGAAACTAAATGCTCTCTTTAAAAATCAGATATTTTTAATTTAAAACTGTTATTAGACCTTGAATTTATTTTAAGATAAACAAACTGCAACATAAGTAAAATGGACATGTGTTTTTTATTTACGAACGTATTTCAAGATCAACAGCTATTATCTTCGTTAGGTCATTCTTAGTATTCTGCGGCAAAATCGTGCTTTATTGACAAATTATTTCAAGTTCAACTTATCGGCATTATGCGACATAAGGAGAAGGAATTTCTAGAAAAGTGCCGATTGGACTGAAAACTCGAAGTTCAAATAACATTTTAGAAAAAAAGTTATAAGAAAAGTTCTCTATATATCATTAACCATCTGGTACTCAAATATTGTTCGTTACTTTTGAAACTTTGTATATACAATTATGTATTATAATATTTTATTGTTGTTATGTTGTTCTATGAGCTTTTGTTAAAAATTCAAACTTTCTTAACGTATAAAATACGTTTGTAATTTGTTTGCTTATTCTTCAATGCATTAATTTGAACAATATATATTTTATTATGTCTAAACAGGTTAGACTAAAATGTTGTTACTGATACACAGCACAGGCTATTGAGCGGAAAAAAGGTTAAACTTGATATGGCAAACGGGAAATCTTTTTTATAAATTAATTGTTTCAAAAACAAAAGTTAAATTATAGTAATTGAATGAAATTGATAAAATATTTAATGTCAATAAGGTTTTATTTTATTTAATAATAAACTACACATATTGAATTTTTTTACACGGCATTTTTTTACAATTTATAAAGAAATAGAACAAAAACTCTCGATTAGTGAACGCTTCTGAGTATTTATAAGGTAAAAAGCAAGAGTTAAATTATTATTAATAAATAATGGAAAAAAACATAAAAATGTAAACAGAGTCTTATCTTTGTTAACAACTTCAACTTTTAATTTGACAGAGAAAAGTGATACCTAACATGCGCAAGTAACGGTAGTAAGCTTTCAGACTAAAGCAATAAGCAATCAGCAACTAGCAACACTCAATATTATCGTCATCGGGTTGTGTACATTGAATTTAATCCGAAGCGATTGTGTTAATATTTATTAACGGCGACATGCTCTGTATGTCGAAACTCGATATTATCGTATCAATATAGAGCAATACTTCATTTTTATTATAAATAAAGAGTGAAATTTTTTGTATTTTTTAAATTATTTATGCAGCAGACATGACAGACTATCCAGCATTAGTTAGAAACATAAAGACATATTATATGCATAACAAACCATTACTTATGCTATTAGTATATTAGGAATATTTGAAAATTAATTATTTTTTTATGGAAATATTGAAAATTATTGTTTTATGATTTTGATCGAAATATAAGTCAAGGTTATGAGGTCAGAGGGTGATGTAAGACGGTCTAAATAAGAAATGTGAATATATTTAGTATAAAAAGAAAAAGATTTATTATTGTAATTAAAAGTTGTTAATTTTTTTTAGTGCAAGGCAGACGCAATTGGATTATTTTTCATCTAGCACTAAATAAATTCGGATGGTTATTACGACTTACTATATTGTTTTTAAGTAATCTGTTAATAAATTCGAAGTTTTGCTGATTTCTTCGTTGGTTTTATTTGATGCACCATGATTTATCAGTTCTGCAAACGCCGGATTCACCCTTCTTCCTTCTTTTGTGCCTTCTATTCCTTAAATGCCACCAAATTAAAATCGCATAATCAGAATTGTCAGATGATGACATAATTGTTTAAGATTGCTTCACAAACTAAAAGTAATCAGTTGCTTCAGTGTGAGAGGTAGCCAAAATAATATTGTCTGTTGCTTATTGCTAATTGCTAGTTATTTAGCAATTATATTTGTGTAATTGTTATTCTATAATATTTAATTAATAGGAGTAGATTCATTATTAACATTAGTTGTTGCATAAAACATTTTAATTCATCAGTAATGTTACCTAGTAAGTATTATCAGGTTGATCAGTTTGTCCGGTTCCAAAATATATTATTTTTTTAATTTCCATTACTGTGTGTTGCTTCTGAATTTAACTTGTAATAAATTATAGGTAGTGTCCAACACATACATACGTACCTCCATTATTAATTGATGTTGCAAATTACATTGCATTTCCTTTCGTTGTACTGATAATTAGCTATTCTGCAATCTATTACGTGATCAGTTTAGCAAATGCGACACTTGATGGTTGTCGGAACTACTTGTAATATGATTGCGTCATAGAGCTTTGGGAAATAACTATATTCGTGTGTACCTACCTACTTGAAAAGCCTATAATCTTTTAATAAACCTCAGCAGATGCGCATTATAAAAGTATTTTCAGTTACCTCTAGATTTCAATAAAAAACGTATGACATCCGTTAATTATTGTTGGTAGCTAAGCAAAGCACAAACGTTCGGAGATGTCTATAATTAAGGTACTCATATTGTTGCATGATACGGCCATGCACTATGTTTTAGTTTTCTATCACGTGCTCTTCAAGTACTTTGTAATTAAAACATTCTGTTGAGATATGTTTATGAAGTTTTTCACGATGCCTCCACTAAGTCTTAGGCCCTAAAACTTTTTTCTTAAACATTTTAGCATATAAAATTCAAATTTTACCTAACCATTTGTTTAATAAATCACAGTCGCACTTCAGTTAAATTAATTAATTAATTAAATCAAAAAACACATAAAATGTAGAAAATTGGTTAAGTATACGTATTAAACTGAACATATATTAAACTGGCGTTGCAGGGTGAACACCCAAGATCAATCAAAATGGCGATTAACGTGCATTTAAAATGCGCGCGCATTCACATGCCTCGAATTGTAAGGACTAGTAACGGACGTTTTTTGATGTATTTCTAAGAAACGTCTTTATCTGAATGTCCATTGGACGACTATTTTACTATCTTTACAATACAAACAGTCACTGCTACTTCTAGAAAACGTCTTTCTATAAACATCTAGTGGACGCCCTTTTTATGCCTTAGGATATAAGGACATAATATTGTCTTAAGGTTCAGTGGACATTTCTTGTTATACTTCTAAAAAATGACTTTGTGTGAACGTTCACTGGACCACCTATTTACGTCCTAGGATCGAAGAACCTATTATAGATCTAACACAAAGGCTTAGCACTTACGTACATTATAATGACGTCAAAATCTGGTGATAACTTAGCATCAAGAAACTCCAGTAGACCAAAAGATGACGACATAATGATGTCCAGTAAGTGACATTAAAATGACGTGATACGTATCACGTCATATTGTAGTCTCTTTGCAGTGATTTATATTCTACCGACTTCCAAAATCAGGGAAGTTGAAGTATGTAATAAATTACCTTTTAACGTGGATAAATGTGGAAGAATGTCCTTTAGTCGTGTTACTAAGCAGATTGTTCTAGATTGCATAATGGATGCTAAATTTTTAAAACGCTTATCAACAGTAAAAGACATTGGTGTTATACATAACCGCACACTAAGTTTTCATGATCATATCAACACAATAACTGCTTCAGCATACAAAATTCTTGAATACATAACTAGATTATCAAGAACTGTTTCATTCTCAGCGGACTCTTGAGATCCTATATTATACCCTGGTACGATATACATAAGTTGAATACGCTTGGCTATTGAAGATCCAAAAAAAGTTCTAGCGTTTATTGTACTATAAAAAGTATAATATATATCCTGACTATCTCACGATTAGAACTTCAACGCTTTGCCGTGAATTTAACATTATATCCCTTGAGAATAGAAGAAAAATTAGTGTAGTTGTATTCTGTTATAAACTATGGAACTATTACATTCATGAATGATACCTTTTGTCATTATTAAATCTAACAGTTCCGGACCAACGCGTGAGATCTTCTAAAACTGTTTTTCATATACCTTTCACTAAGTACTCACTGTAAAATGCTCCCATCATAAATATGCAGCAGTTAAATAGTAAACCAGCTGTATGCAGCCTTGTATATAGATTTAGCATTACAGATAAATAAATATAGCCCTAAAATACTAGTAATTTCATATAAAAACCGGTAGCTGGTTACCAAATATAATCTGAACAAGATGTCAAATCAACGTCTAGCATATTGTCACGCGGGGTCGTCGTGACTGAGTGTCGTAGTAAGAGGTAGATATATGAAGTAAACACAGACCACAATTAATTATATACTAAACAACAAGGTACCAATACATTGGGTTACAAGCATAAGTATGAGGACGGTTAGGTCCTGCTAAAACTAACATTGAACATGAGGGTGATCGGAACCATAATGTACTAGCACTATATCCTACAGCTAAGCCTTAGGGAACCAGGTAATCAGTGCCCCTGGACACCAGATTCTAGGTCCCATACAATTAATTAATTAAAGGTTAATTAAAGTTTCTTACCAGGTCTGCTTCAAATTATTGATTCGTTGGAGTCGTTGGAACGACTGAATCTGAACTTGAAGCTGCTGGTTCTATATACTGCAAATTGCGGAAGACATTAGCATATTATCGTGAATGTGTAGGCGCAGCGTTCCGCGTATCCGTTGTTATTTCCTTGTGCAGCACGCAGCTGCATTCTAGCGTAGGTCGATGGCACGATGTGCCGAGTAGAGGTTCTTCGAATAAGCGCAGCTGTCTCGCGTATGTGATTAACATTAATAAGCCAACGCTATATAAAGTTACGAAGAAATGTATTAACCTTGGATGATAATTGCACCAGTTGGAATGCAACTTGCGGTTTGTATGAATTATTTAATTGCAAATAATTCCGTTTGTGACAATATGACGTTATCAGTCTGAGATATTAATACTACGACATCACGTCAGAATTACGTCATCCAACTACGGCATTTATGTCTCTCAGTGTTCAAATTTTCACGTTATTTTTGTTACTGCCAGAAACATTTGAAATCGTGCGTGGGTGCCAGACCGGTCGAAAGACTTTAAACGAGCGCCCCCTGTAGGGCGACTAAATTGCAAATGTCTCATGACCATATTCTTGTTCCTCGTGTTCGATATGATACGATTAATGAGTTCTAAAAAATACATCAATAATTACCTATTGTGGCTCTCTAACTATACGTTCTAGATATGTATTGAATAAAAAATCTTTTTCAAATGTAAACAATAGTTTTAATAATAGCAAAAACAGTATTGCTTTTTAAAATACTACTATTTATTCAGATAGAAGTATAGATAAAGGTTGTTATTTAGTTAATACAAAAACAACAGTATTTCGCTGTTATTAAGAAGAAACATTAAAATGGGGCATTTCCAACTTATGTTAAACAAATAGAAATATCTAACTGTTTTAAACATCTATGTTTAAAGGAACTAGTAAACGTTATTGTTTTATATTCGGGTTTAAAATAATATTTGCCTGTCAACATTCTATTGACAGAAATATAAACTGTAGCTTTAGACAGGTAACCAAAAAACAGTTCTCCTCGGAAATGTATTAACAGTTTTTTGCTAATAACTAATAGAAAAAAATAAATTTCAGTGTACTCATGTAATATCGCTGTGTAACGTTTTGTGTACATATTATGTTAAAAATATAAAGCGGTCTTACCGAGTAAAATAAAACATTTCAGATTTATTTTTCTGCATTATAAAACATTTTCATCCTTGCTGAGACTATTTTGGGTGTCCGTTACAGATTTCATAATGCTGAATCCAAATATAAATTAAAAAAACCAGAGAATTTATGGAGAATTAAAAGCTATTTATGTACAAATAATGTTGATTCATGTATATACATAAAAACAGTTACAAATGTGGATGTTTTGGCATCATTCCGTAGCACATTTTCATCATTTTGCATTCTGAACTGCCAACGAAAACTTAAGGGAGCATGTTGGCCGTAGAGTATAAAACTTTGGCTTTCAGTTACTAAAACTTAATTTGTTTTTCAGAAAGGGCGACCCTACATTTACAAGCGTCTAATCTAATTTCACTGGGAATTGACTAATTATGTTTAATTAATACATAAATCGTAAGAATAATTGAAAACTAACCCACTACTAATGAAAGCGAGCAGCTATTAGCTGACGCTATTGGTTAGTTGTTAGTAAGTTAGTTTCCCCTAATTAATTAGATTTATTTTTTTGATTTATGCTTTAAATAATCATAATCAGCTAATTTCAATGGAACTAGGCCGGCTTCTTATAGGGTTACGTACTTTTCTTACACGCTATGGGTATCATCACGGATGCGGTTACTCAGTAGTTACATCTAATTGGCATATGATAAAAAATGACTACAACACTGCCTTTTCTGCTTGAAAAGGCCATTTTGAAATTAAAAAATAACTTTTTTTAAAGATGGTGGACAATACAGCATTTCTAAAGCTTGTTTTGGAATAATCAAAGTCAGGTGTACAAAATAAATTTCGGGGAGGATTTTGAACAGTCATCTTCAATAAACCGCTTAAGACTTTTTGGTCTTTAATACACAACCAGGGTGTGTAATTGTAAAAAGACAAACTAAGAGCACTTCTAGCTTTTCTTATTAAAATGGCGTAAATAGAATTTAATCAAATTGCTTCCATTTCTAAAACCCTATTGAGAACCGCTGCGTTTATAATTCCGCCAATACTACAGAATTGCTTATCGTTGACAAACGATGTTTATAATAAAAAATACGGTTAACTTGAAAGGCTCGGGTAGCAGGTGATGCGATATCAAGGTCGGTCATTGGATCTATAGAAAATTCATTGTTTTCTTTGACGTGCTAGTTTATTAATAGTATTGGATAGTGGTAATTGATTACTCCTACAGTACAAAAGTATCGTGTATTTAATAAAACGTGTCAGTGATTAAAGTTATTTTTTTATTAATTATTTTATTATTAGGATTAATTACACAATGTGTTTAACAAATAAGCCGATCGCTTGTGCTTGTTTTACAACACAATTTTGAAAAGGAAAATTCTAAAATGCTTACTAATGAAGTACTTAAATAAGTACTCCAATACTTCATGTATTATCGATTGTGTTTTAGACCATGGTATTTTCTGAGCAGTATTTAGTAATATTAGTGCTTTAAGTGTTAAATTCAAGGGTAATTTTTTGAGTTTTATTATCTAGCTTTACGCATGGATAGACTTAGTAATCCTGAATTGAATGATGTGGTTCTCACTTACAGTGAAGGCCGGGGAAATGCAGTGGCCGTCCGACGTTTGTACTGGATACGTTTTTCCCTGAAGAAAGAAGCAGAGGTGCATTGTTGTCAAATAGGATCATCATTATTTCTACATTTAATAGTGTAGAAGAGCGTACCACTAAGTACAGTTGCGATCATTCGCTAAGGAACAATGTAAAAATCATAACCGCCGATTTTTCAGTTTTTTTACAATGTAAATGCAAGTTTAGTATATGGTATTCAAGAACATTTCATTTTTTAACATTATAATTACCCAGTTCACAAATTAGGCCGAGTTACAGCGTACATTGTACAAAAAACTGAAAAATCAAAAATCACTATTTTGCCATAGTTCCTTAGCGAATGATCGCAACTGTACATGTTTGCAGCTCAACCAAATACTCTTAACGCCACAGTTGCTAACAAGGTTGTAAATGCAGGTGTAATTAATGGTACCCCAATTAAGAAATGTCTTGGAGTCGAAGGCTCCTAGGCAATGAGGTCATTAATGAAAAGGGTTAAAGGACGAGAATTGAAGAAAGCTTCAATTAGGCATAAAAGTGTGTGCCATTTGGTCAAACGTAGGTTACCCATTATGCGCTTAAACGTCGTTTAAAAGGCTAACGCCCGCTTCCTAAATTCCGCCTAAGTAAAGTAATTTGTGTGATATAGATTCTAATAAGAAATACCCTCATTTGCAATATGTTTAATACCAGTTGACTTAGAATTTTGGGGTTTAAAAATGGTTTTAAGTAAATTTAACTGTATTCGCGCCAACAAAATTCGTACCATTATCCGAGTACAAACATTATTTTTCCTCTTCATACAATTAGTCAACTCGATACATTTATGCCGTTAAAAGAGTTTATGCCGTATAGTCTAGTACTAATTTTAAATAGATTGTCTTTGTGACTAAACTAACAAATATATGGATACATCGCACTTGATTATTCGGTTAAAGAACTGATCTAACAGGTTGGACGGTAAATTACCGATCATTTACTACACCGGAGTAGGCACTGTTTTAAACACTTTATACGTTAATGTATTATTTGGTAAACTACAGTTCGACCAGATATACGCCAAAAACTGGCGTACTGCAGCTAGTCTTGCACTTCTCTTGTCATGAAAATAGCGAATAAGCTTTGTTACTGCGTGGCTTTTTTGAAAAAACATTTAATGTATTTTCAAAACTTAGATATCAAAATTTTGTATACGTCCACCACTGTTATTAAACCATCTTTGCCCACAAATAAACCTAAATATTTTAAACAACTGTTTTTCTCTACTTTGCTATTTGCGGTTAAATCTTTTAATTCTTGAGAAAAAAGAATCTTTCTTTAAAAAATTTGAGAAGAGAATCTTCAATCGTTTTCAATTGTTAAATTATATACAACTCTATTATAACTAGCTTTACAATTATTACGTATATTCTTAGACAATACCCAACAACTAATTCGAGTTTGGTTTAAAAACTTTATCAAACACGGGAAAATATGTTTAAGCATAGTGTGACTCTACCGTACGTATTGAATTTTTCAGGAATTTCCGCATTGCATCTAAATTTTTCAATAACACTGATGTTAATAATAATACTTATTCCTCTTGATGTCCGAACGATGTCCCGCGGGTTTTTGATGAAACAAAAATTCTAAATACTTTAGTAAGAGTTTGCTGAACGTACAATTCTAGTTATCAGTTCATTTTCACCATAGTTATACTGATGAACACTTACTAAAAAAAGATCTGAGTCTAAGTTTCAAAATGATCATCAGAGGCTATCATAACCATTTAGTAATTTATATAGAAAGCACAGTTTAGTTCCATATCTTCTTTGTTCTAAGGTTTTTATATTTAATTAGCTACTTAGAATGTCATTATAACCATAACCACCTCTCTGCAGGTTTATTTTAAACCCACCCATGCTCAAAAAGCTGACTACGGCAAGTATTTTAATAAAGACTCCAAATTATGTATAGGATGTTTATAAAATGTTAACTTTTTATCCAAAATGATCCCAAGATTCCGTATCACATCAGTTTCTGGAATAATTTTACCATTCAGTTTATAGGTACCATTATGAAATGGGTTATTTGTTTTGCTAAAAGTAATTTTAAAGCACTTATTTAGTTTAGGTACAATATATTTACATTACTTCAACGACATAATTTACACAAATCGGATTGTAAAGACTTATAGTCATAGCTCGATCTCCTAATAAACCTAAAAAATAGGATATCAACTTCAAAAATAAACTGATACCTTGACAGATTAAACAATAACGGACTTATACGCGAGCCTTGTGGCACCCCTAAATTATATTATTAGATTTAGACACACAGTTACCATATTTAATCAATGAACTGAGAGATAACTATTGATTCAACTCAATACATTGTTACTATACCATACGATTGAAGCTTGGCAATCATAATCTCATGATTGACGGTATGGAATGCCTTTACCTTTTAACTGTACAATGTATAGCAACTACTACTGAACTGGTAGAATAAAGTTGATATACAATACAAGATTTATGCAAGCTTGCTTTACCTGGCTAAGACCAGGTTGCTGTTTAACTATTAAATTTTTGCAGTCCTAACTTATAGGCCAGTAAAATAGAATCCGTTGGTGGAAATAAATGTTGGAAAGCGGGAGATGGTTTCGATCGCTTCATTTTATGTCAAATATAAGTATCCTAGGTTTGCACGGTCCCTCGGCGCGAGCTTACCTGAGGGCATCAAAAGAACCACGAAATCTTGGGACTTTTTTTAGTTTTTCGCTTATAACTTTAAAGTAGTGCTTTCCAACGAAATCTTCACTATTACAAGAATTAAAGAGCAATTATGCGTCGAATGAGTATCTAACACTTTAAATTCGGTCCAGTGGTATGATCCAAATCGATGGTCGAAAAACGACAATTTTTCAAATTTTCGATTTTTCGTCAGACCGGACGCCCAAAGGCTTTCCATATAAAAAAACCCTTGGAATATAAGTCGAGAAATACATAAGCTTTGATAGTGTAGAGGTTGCCGGATTAAACTAATAGACATTTCTTTGTCATCCCCCATCACAGCAATTGGGATCAATCCATATGAAGTGCTGCAGTACTGATCGTACGATCATTTAGAAAAAAAAATTTTTTGTGTGTTATCACAACTAAGTATTGGTAGATCAAAACCACTGTTATTTTATTTTTATTCCTTTTAATTAAAATATTGAAATATTGAAATATGGCAGCCATATTTCTTTCGTGGTGTACGCAGTTTTTTGATGTAAACGTAAATCTTGATCTCTTACGTATCATAACGAGAACCTAAAAAAACCCATAAATACCAAAATAGTAAAGTTTCAGATTTAAAATATTTTATACATAAACTACTCTAACCTGTACTTTTAAAAAGAAAGTCAGCCCTAAGACTTCATCTTCATCTGGATGTATGAAATATGCCCCCCTAAAAAGCGGAAATTTTTGTAAAACCGTTGTTAAACTTCGGAGTTAAATTGCACCCATAAGTAAGCATCCGCTACCGCTTGTCCCTAGGACCGACTCTTCTTGAGATATCAAGATTTACGTTTACATAAAAAAACTGCAAGAAACGTCGTGCACCACGAAGCAAATATGGCTGCCATATTTCAATCAAAAGGAATAAAAATAAAATAACAGCGGTTTTGATCTACCAATACTTAGATGTGATAACACACAAAGGATTTTTTTTTCGAAATGATCGAGCGACCAGTACTGCAGCACTTCATGGGTGTTTCTCCCGAAAACCACAATTTGGGTGTGAAAAATTCTCGGAAAAGAAAATTATTGAAATTTGTTTTTCTAAGAAATAGTATGATCAATTGATTGTATATAACACATACTGTTGATTAGTAGAGCTTAATCTGGACAGTTTCGACCTTTACAATGTTAAAATCCACGTAAATGATCCAAATAACATGCAATTGACAGAAAAGATTATATTTAATAAAAAAAACTGAACTTTAATATTATAATAAAAAGATATTTCCAACACGATAATGCTTAATAATAGCTTAGTAATGGATAACAAGTAAAATAAAAATTAGTAATTTTTATTTTACGTGATATGACAGTCATCATGTTTTAGCTTCTCCATTTGTTTCTTTTCTGGATAATTTTTAATTTTTTCTCTTCTTTTCTCCTTTTCCACATTTTCTTTGCACCTCATAATGTAAGAACATGAATGTATGTAGGAGTTGTCATTTACGTCAACAAATTGTATTACGTGGAATAATAAATCCACGCAAATGATGCAATTAAAATGCCCCGCGAATGACTATTAAAGCATTAATATAACATAGCGCCTAGACTATTTTTTTTGAGGCTTTATACTAGCCACAATGAAACAACACAAGTAGTGTATCAACTTACGAAAAATTCATTTCTAAATTCAACACCAGTAAGAAATTATGATAACCACGTGAATGATGCGAAATAAATGTACTCTTACATCAAACCATATAAACTACCCCTATAAAGTTTATAGATCAACTGAACAAGACACTACATGCTGATTTCATTAAAATTACATATGCTATGTAATAGACAAAAAAACTCTTAGTGCGGTTCTGTGTAGTCCAGTATATTCTCCCGGTGTACCTTTGCAGACTTCAGTTTATTTTAAATGTTGTTTTTTTTATATTGAAAGTCACCTGCATAGTGCATATGCTTATTCAGATAAAATATTTTCGATAAGTTAAAAATGCAGATTTCTCTTAATGCAATTATTGTCGCCTTTGTAATTACCAAAGGTTAAATTTTCAAATGTTCTCACGGATTCAAATGTCGTTTTGTAGCGAAAAGTTTAGTTGAAGTTGAATTTATAAATGCTTAGGGTTAATATCGGCTTTTTAATAAAAAAATATATCACATCAAACTTTTAAATTTATAGATTCTGTATGTGCTTGTCGGCTATTTCAGACAAAAGCAGAATTTCGTCTAGAAGGCCACCTGCAAATCATATTGGGCTCTCTTTAGTAGGTAGATTTTAAGGGGAATCCCCGAAAGTTTTCGTTGAAAATGTTCTGGAACAATGTGACGTAATTATCCCTCATTGGCTTAGACGAATCCCGTCATTTCTTTTACTGGGTCATTTAAAAATTTGACCTTCTCAAAACCATACCAACGCCGAAATATTTTCAATTTAAACAGTCAGACCGCAATAAACACTAAAAGAGTGCGGAGCTCTTCTATCTATTATCGTATACGTGCAGGGGTTGTATGCCGATAGCACTTCACAACTAAAGTAACCTGTTTAGTTGTGAAAAATACAGAAATTTAATTTGATTTAATTAGAATCGTTATTATAAATACCGTACCAAACTTTAATAATTAGTTTCGTATACTTTAACGAGTTATAACTAAAGTGTAACAAGTATTGTGTTAGCGTGTTCCAGTTCTTTTAATAACTTCCAGAGATTAATAATACTGTTACGAAACTATACTATTAACGAAAAATTATAAATATCGATTTAAACGTAACGTGAAATAAGTTTATATGCGATCTTGTTTAAATCAAAAATTCAAAAACGGAAGTCTTAAAATTAAATAACTTCTAAAACAACATATTTAAGGTTGTGCTACCTTTTCATAAAGAAAAACATTTTAATAATCAATCATATTAACCAGTGGTGCTTTTAGAAAAACTTTTACTAATTGAAAGTAACTAAAAATTGAATTATATGGTTGTTCCGGTTACTTAAAAAAGGAGTTTTAATGAAAATAGTTTTAACACAAAACAATTATTGTGTTTAATTCTTTGGTCTGAAGTAAGAATCAGTGTCAGTAATTGAGGTGTTTTGCAGATTTTGCAGCTTCATCAAGCTATTAATTTTGGTTTTTAGTGTTTAAATGTGAACAAAAAGACACTAAGTGTTAATAATTTTGTAAAGTGGTATCGAATCAGATAATTCGACCAATGTACTGTGAACTGAAAAATATGATTTTGTTAAAGTTTGAGTAAGTTGTATAATTATTCATGTATTAATTTTGACTTCTGTCTGTATGTGCATATAATTTTTCCCGCCGTAAGAATTCTTACGTTGGGTATTTATTTTTATTAAATCTACAACTATGTCTTAAATGAAAACTTTTTTATCTTTGACTTTTATTTTTATTTCATTTATAAATAAATTTATTTTTGATTCAACCATACTAGTTAACATTGGTCACTATATTTATGAAAGTCTTTAATTATATTTCAACTAATTTGATTTTTGACTTAACTTTACATGATTAATAATTGAATTAAATTTAATAGATTTAATACCGGTTAATGTTTACGAGTATCATATTATTTTTTTTACATAATCCCCGGACTTTCCTAAACAGATGGCGCCCAAATATACTTATTTTTGAGTATAACCAGCCTTATTCCTTCTTTTTTATAATCTGTGAGCTCTGGAAACAATACCCGTGTCCTGAACTTAAATTGGTTAATGAGATGTCTTGATAGCTGGAGCATTTATGAGTTGTACAGTAAGTATCAAATATCTAGTGTTAGAAAAAGAGTGTTAGTGTTACAAAGTTTGAGCAATTAAAGTCTGATAGTTATGTTTTGAAATCTTTCAGGATTTATTTAACTTAATTTGTATATGTACTTACATACTACCCTAAGCAAATAATAAGCAGTCATATAACTGCGGAAGCTAAAGTTAAACTCTTACCTAGTTAAATATACTACGTTAAAGTGATCTCACATAGTCCATAAATAACTTAATTATTACGACTTCATAAGTTGCACAACCTATATATCATTCAAATAACATGGTATTGAATACTAAGTAGGTGGTTGATACTATCAAAGAGCTAGAAATACATACCAAAGCGCTTTGATAGACTAGTGATTGCAAAATTAAAAGTTTCAATAATTTGTGTCAATTACTGAGAAGATATTACATAATTAATCTTAAGATTAGGCACTTGAATTAATTATGTGTCTATGAAATTTGTTAGTTAGCTGTGTAATCAGAAAACCTTTTCACTTTATACCTTTATATTCAATAACATTATTGAATAGTTTTAATTTTAGTGAAAGCGCTTATGAAGAAGAAGTTCCTAAATATTTTTGTATACCTTTTACGTTCAATACTCCATTTACATGGAGGTAATATAAAATTTAAGGCTTTCACCTATATAAACTTCCAAGATGAATTGAAAAAATGCGGAAAAGCACTAAAAATAATTTCATTCTATATCTTTTCAATTCAACAAAAGATACCACGAAAATCCCTTTTAAAATAACGGAAAAATAAGTTACGGCACATTTCATCGGGAACTATAAAATTACAACCCCTTCTAACCGTGTTTACTCAGTAATTTCCATTTAAACATTAAAGAATACAAGGGAGCAAAGTAAAAGTTTTACCCATTGCAATTTCCCGAATTGTGTTTTGTGTTTTATATAGCATTGTTCGTATCACGTTATTTTTCCTATAAAAGACAACATACAAAAAGCAGGTGCGCATTTTAAAGCAACCAGGGAGCATTTGAATTAAGACGGAGCACTTCGTTTTCACACTTTTCATAAACAAGGTAGTACGTGTGTTATGTGTTTGCGTTCCAAAACCTCGTATATTTAAAAGAAAAGCAGCAGGAAAAGTGGGAGGCATTGAGGTGTGTGCCAGGGGTCTCCCGCGGTGAATGCGAAATAAATATGTTGCGTTGCTATAGGCATGAAAAGCAATATTCACAGTTTCCACACAGAATGAATTGCAAAGCCCCCGCGCGTTTGACGAAGCCCCATACCTTCATAACAGTCACATACACACGAAGAATAACGACAATATAATTAATTTACCGTGTCGCTTCCAGAAATCAATTTTAGGCTATTAGAAATATAATTCACTTTATCGTACGAAAGACTCATTATTGGGACTTTCTCTGCGCCGAGACCTTCGCACGCCTGTTCTGGAAATGGAACCTTATAAAGAAAACGCTATTTATTTTTCTTTAACTACAGGAAACCCTCATTTACTCAAAATTATTAATTTTTACAAAGCCCTGAGTAATTTATTAGTCTTCTTACCTACAAATAAATAAATTATGCAAGAATTTTCACCTCGTTATTATAAATATTTTGTTATTCTGAATAAGAGATTTTTTTTTCTAATTTGATATTATCAGATGTAAATTAATATTAAAGAACTAAAGGTATAATACAGTCACGCAACACAGAAGAATAAATATAGATTCTAATAGGACATCTACTATACAACATAAATGAAGCTTTATATTAAATTATGAACTAAATTTTTTTCATCCTATGCGTTATTTTTGACGAGCAGCGCTTGTGAACGACACTGTAACAAAACTTCATACATTTTTAATAGCCTTTATAAACTTAAAATATCTTAATATTACGCTATTAAGCTGATAACACAGCTTATCATTGTAGTTACTACTTGTGAAGTTTAGTTCTAGTATACTATTTAGAGACGCGTATTCACGATGTATTCATTAAAGAAAACTAGGAAATGTTAATAATGTTATTGCTTAGTAAGACTGTAGTAATTAAAACTAAGCAGTGAACTTTATAACTAATAACAATAATTCTAACGATGTAAGAAAAAAATATAGGAGTAGCAAATAAGCTCATTTTTCATCAGGGCAATATATCAACTCACAACTCTAAAAGTGCTTTGGCAGTAACAACACTTATCAATTCAAGTGTTATCAACGGCTTCATGCACATTAGTCATCAAATAATAGCTCAAACTTGAGAATCCAATGAAAACTTTCTGAAAAAAATAGTTAGCAGCAGTAAAAGTACATTTTGGTACTTTTTCCATTCATTTTGTAAGTTACAATAGCTATATAAATGGGCGTTCATTACTTACTACTCCAAACACCCAGACCATTGGGTAAATTTATCACTAAAACAAAATGTCATAGGGTATGGGTATTTAACTGGCATATTTGTATTTATGAGGTATCCTATGATTTATTCCAAATGATTTACATTGCATATTTATGGACACAGTATAAAAAATCAACATTGGAAATCAATACTTGATAAACTGCATACTTGAGACCTGAAATGTTTGATGCTAATTATTTCAATACCTTGATTTACATTCTGGATAAAGTTATAGTCATTTTTGTATAAGTACTGAATATTTTTAGTTAATTATTTTTCTTTGAATTGGGTATGATAGTCAATAAGAATAATTTATTTGTTAACCTGTATTTCGAATTATTTAAGGGTCTGCAATTTAAATATCCTAAATAACTGTACTTTCAATTTAAACTTTGTACATACAATCTAAAATTCAAATTTACACATCTCCTAAAATCATTTTTACTTTGTATTCTGAATTTTTTTATTATACGATTTTATTCTGTGAAACTTTTTTAACACGAGAAGTTGTTGACAATAGGTTTGGCCAACATAACAAGGACCACAATTATTACAAGAAATTTTATAAATGAATTTAGATTGTTGATTATTGGGAAAATGTATTTTTTAATTTTAAAAGTAGTTGTTTTATGGTTTAATGTTTCATTTGATTAAAATAACATTTGTGTTTTTAGTACTATGTTGGTTTTGGCTGTGAAGATTGCATGTAAGGAAATTTTTTTAACAATGCAAGATAATTTTTTTTTGTTTTTTAGTTGAAGAACATCCGAGGATATTTTACGCAGAAGATTTTATTACAAATTAATGCTAATACTACCAATACTACCTAAACTACGCAGGAGGTTGAAAAACTTGAACACAGACATTTTCAATAAACTTTTTTACTTGAGCTTCCAACTAGCAACAGTGGAGACGGGTTTCAATCAAATTCTTACTTCCAGGTAGCCACGAGTTTCAATCTTCTGATATCTACCGCTAGAAGTGTGAGCTTACATCTGTGCCTAAAGTCGAAGACATGCAAGAAATATCCAAAAGGTACTTAATGCTCAAAGACCATAGAATAATACACATATGTGCACACATATACGTATATTGTTGAATGAGAAGGGTTTCAAATGATATTAATAAGCATACAAAATAAACGTCAAGTCAATCTTACAAAATTTATCGTCTTAACAATCAATACAACTTTATAGTTTTTTAAATGGCGGCAAAAATTAATTCTAAAATTATGCCAATATTGAAGTGCACGATATTATTCGGAAAACAGGAGATGACATAATTGGTTAATTTAGTATTTATTAAAATTTGTTGTAAACCTATCAGCTGATCGTTAGCACCGGAATCTTTTACCTGGTTCAATGCCAGTTATGTAATGTGAATTAATATTTCCCTCAATTTAATAATTAACTCATAAAATCATAATTTTAAGTAGAAAAAAATCGGTTAATGAAAAACTTAGATGTTTAAACTTTCCCTACTTGGCTTACATAGATAATTTCAAATATATTCTTTACAGATTTTCATATTGATAATTACTGGTTTATAATCATACTAGTTCTACTTGACCTTAGATCTCACTTAGTGTATATGTTAATCTATAGCCTAGTACCAATTATAAACCAATACAGCAACCGTTAGGTTATGAACAAATCCTCAGAGACCAAGCAAAGAATAACTAAAGATAAGAAGATAAAATAAAAAGCCTACAGAGCTTGACGGCTTGACGTCTTGAAATTTTGAATTTTGCAAAATGGTGTTGTAAGAAGCGTCTTGTTCAGCGAATAAAATGTTGAAAAGAAATGTACTCAAGTATCTTTGTAGAGGTTCAAACCATGCATCCTTCTATTTGCCTAATATGGTAATTAACACTCTTACATAAAATACCATAACTTATAACATTCCAATGAAGTTACCCTATTACCAACACAAGAGGTAAGAAACCACCACTATTTAAGAATGTTTTAAAATAGTTTAGATAACTATGTCAGTCTTAGAAACTAAAAGAACTATGGATATAATAATTTCAAGGTATATGGAATCCCATTTGCAAAACTTTATATATAGTGGACGATGATTTAAAATAGTGTAAGTGTGTCCTTCTCAGTTTCCAATATTTGTAGATATACGTTCAATCTACGTTGAAACGGTGTACAGACTAATCACCGAGTTAACCCCTACATCCAATAAAAATGTTGAGAAAACTGATATCGCGTAAATAATAATTCAGACCAGACGTAGTATTTTGCGTAACACTGTTCAGAGTCTACACTATGTAGGAATTTATAATCTCTAAAATGCTTTTTGTTCTTACTTCTCATTCACTTATTTTTTAAAATCTTCACATTCCACTTAAACCAAAATACAGATGAAAGCCCATTCTATCCCCGTGCTTAGCCGGATTTGAAGAAAAAGTATTTTTCATTGAGGAAAGTTTAACACAAAAAACAACAGAAAAATAGATTAATTTTAAAACAATCCTTAAATATTAACTAAGCGTATTAATCACAAATAGTTTATTAATCGTACTTCACTCTGCTTTTTGTTTCATTTATATAGACTATAAATTAACTAACTATAATTATAAAACTATAATTGTTTTTATAACCTTAATAAAAAGTTGCGTCGACCTGTAAATAAATATAAACGAAATGGGAAATTTATACAAAGTTAAATTCAAAGTGGAAATCGTTAATAGTATGCAACAGTATTGTGTTTTTGATTAAAAAATAATTAAAATGTATTTTGTTATAAAATGTCATAAAATAAAAAGCAAAATAATATTATTCTGTAATTAAAACGAAAAAAAATTAATTTGATACGGCATAAAAGGCATGCTACAATATTCGTATGGATTTAGAATAAAAAGTTTAAAAAATGTATCTTTTTATTTTAAAATATATAATTTGCAAATAATAAATATGTTAAAACAATAATAAAAATGTGTTTTTTATTCTATATTTTATATTTATTTCTGTTCAACATGTTCCAACTATAAAAGAAATCATAGTACAGGGACTGATAAATGTTATGGAATAATGTCCGTAACTTGTTAAATATATACCAAATGGAAAAAAGCGTTTGACTAATAATTCCATTAAAAATTTGAAAATTAAAGGGTGATCATTATAAAAGCTATGCACGTCTATAGGATATTCATATCCACTTCTAAAATGTATCAAATTCACCTTTAGTCTTAACCTTATCCTTCGAAAATGTAGAGATGGTCATCAACCACTGTAATGTTCATTTGTTAGTCCAAAGATGTTGGTTTTATCAATTTATAGCAATTTGTTTAGTGATATCGCACTTGATCGAATTAAGAGAAAGAGCTGGTTCCTTATGATCATGATTGCCTTTTCAAACGAAGGTTTTATTTTTTTTCGCAAATTTCATAATGTTGTAACTCCTTGAAAATTTTACCTAGTCGTAATAATACTATTTAAAACAAAATAAATTGAAAAACGAGACCATAACAAGCAAAAAGAATCAAAGGCATAATTTTCTAAAGTTAATTCCCTATTAATGTTTTGTTTGAATAACAAGTTTTAACTATAATAAAAGGACGAGTTGACTTTAGGATTTCAATAAATTTACTGGTTTTGTAAAATGTCTAATTAACGAAGGTTTTGTTAAAACTTCTGGTAGTTATAGTTTTTTTAACCATATTCTCTAAATAAAGTGTATGTCAGGATTAAAATTTAAATAAGAGATGAGATTATACCTTATAATCGCAAATTGTATATAATTCTAAAACATTTAACAATTTTTCAGTTATAACTAGCGGTAACATTTCAATATTAAAAATTGAAGTCTAATTAACTTGGAGTCAGACACAACTAATTTAATCAAAAACAGAAATTACTTTTAGTTCTCAAATTAAAAGCATTGGTCTTAGCGGCAATTCAATAATTTGTAAGCGTGAGGGTGATTAAAAAAATGCAAAAGCCACGATAGTCAAACTTAACTAGGATCAGAAATTAACTTAAGAACTTTTCAAAAGTGAATTTGGAAAACAAGTTATATTATTAATAAAATAGATGAAACACCATTACAGAAAAGATTAATTAAAGATTAACTAAACACGCTCTTCAACTGTCTGTAGGAATACAAATATTGACATTTTTAACGTAGAGTTGTAAGGAGGTTTTATGTGGAAGTAACGCTAAATGTTAACCCTTCTCAACAAAGAAAACGCCCAACAAACGCCTACCATCATCTGAATAGCAAAATAAGTAACTTCAGAATGGCATATTTTAAACAGGTAAATATTAAAAAGTCAAAATACTTTTCAACAAAGGAAGATCACTAGAATAAAAACGTCTCATTTCTCTATTGCACTGACAGAAAGGGCTTTTTAATAAAACATTCTTTAACAAGAAGAATTCTAAAATAAAAACTTCATATATTTCTATGCGTATAACACACCTTTTTCTTTGAGTAGAGTGTCTTGTGAGGCCGAAATTTTTTATGGTCCCACGTAATCGGTCCATTTTATATTTACGTGTATCATGTGCCGAATGTTTGGTCTCGCGACTGGAATGGAATTCCAACTCTGTTCTTTTTTATCTTTTTTACTGTATATTTTCTTTTACTTTACAACCGTCTGTAATCCTTAAACTTGCAACAGCCGCTAAAAGCATACGTTTTCTATAACTCCAACCGTGATGTCGTTTCGAATGATACCATGTACTTACCTAGAAAGTTTGTTCTTTTCTTTTTTCTGGCTAAACTCCCACTTCATCTTTTTTGATGGAAATAATATCGATCTCACGAGTTTGGCAAATTAATCCTGCACGCAAAAATATATAGTAGGTACACTTTTCAATACTTAATCGCACGTTCCTAAGGAAAACTTTTGAGATTAATCTTGTTCTTTTATTGAGTGTTTTGGACTTCTCTCAGGATATATACTTTCTTTTTTCCGAAACTAATTTATGTTTTCACTTTTCTTATTATTCTGTCGGCGCAAATCTGTAATTTAGTATATTACATTTCCTATATTATACGAACACAGAAATGATTAAGTTAAACGTAATAATCAAACATTTTTTCTTTCCTCGGATTTTCTCAAGAGTTATTATGTTCAGACAAAAATACAAATTTGAAATTTTCCGCCTTGAGAATTTATTCCTTTTGCGGTAGATTCTTTAACCATAGCCACAATCAACCCACACATAACAAAAAGATGTTAAATTCAATTTTCATCCTTATTCTTGCCTTTCCTTATATTTTGCAGACTCGCCTAACGCCCTAAAGACTTAAGAATAAGAACGATAAAATTTTAAGGTAAGCACTTGGTTTTCCTGAAAGGCTGCGATGCGAAATACTACTTTTGTTTTTCTCACGTTTTGTTTATCTTTCATCATCGAAACGCAAGTCTTGGGAATCTCATCGGTTTTTCTTTCTGTGTTATTGTAGTTGTTGCCGGTCAAGTTGTATATTGTACTCCATATATAGCACTCTTCACATATTTGTCAGAGCTTTTATAGTAACAGCCAGATAAACCAGATAACTCGTCTACAAATAGCACCCTCTACTATTCCCTCAACTAAATTATATTATCTTGAAATACTTTTTCTACTTTTTTTTGCTGTTCCCTCGAGAGGTCATATTTGGGTTGATTTTTTTGAATTGTGCAAATGTTCGCCGTGGAAATCTTTTGGGACGTAACGCGAAACGCAGATGTATTTTTTTGCTTCAAAGAGTTTTTCGTTTTGTATAAGAAAAATATAAGGGTAAAATAAATTTGTAAGATACTTTTACTATGGCCTTTTATATATACATATCTGATGTGAAAGGGAAAAATTAAATTATTCTTGCTCGATTTTGTTCTTTCGGATCTAACGACTGAAAAGAATGCGGGTAAAAATATATATATGTGGAAATTTACAGTAAAAAACAGCTTAAACTTTTTGCTTGGTTTAACCTTAAAAGTCTCCCCACATAAAAAAACTATTTCTCTTCCTAATTTCTGATGAACTTCATAATTTCCTTTCAACAAATAGCAAAGCTTTAGTGGGATATTTTATTTAGGTAACTTAAGTTCTTATTTAGAATGTGCCTAGCACTTTAGTGACTGACATGTAAGATTGTTTTTCTCCAAAAGTAAAAAACACGTACATTTTTGTCGCTGACCGTCAGCGGTAGTAAAAGTACACAATGTGATAATTGTGCACAAATATAATATAATAGATAAGACAGAGGCAGATAAGTTGGGCAAGGGGTGACAGGATAAATAGGTAAATCGAAATTAGTGTGCTAAAGAAGGAAATTGGGGAAGGGGGGAAGGTAGGTTATGACCTACCTCGCGGTGTTAAGCGGAGCGGGTGGTTAAGTCTAGGGAGTGGGTGGATGGGCAAGTCGGGGGTGATTGTTAAATAACGCTTTTACGTACTTTAGACGTACACAATGTGTCCCCAGATGATGCTTACATCAGGAGAATCTTTCTTATTGTTGATTTTATGTTGATAAAAGTCCTCGCTTGTTTCAAAACCATTAGAAAGTATGAGAAAATTTAATTATTACTTTTAATAAAGTATAAAGGGCCAGTGGTTAATAAAACTACCCCTTTTATTACTCTAGATTATACTGAAAATACTATAGCAAAATATACGCCGCGCGATGAACGTCACTGAAACCTTAATAAAAATATAAATACTTACAGAAAAGCTCATAAATAAGATACTTACTGAACGGTAATGCTCCGACTTTTAAGACATCTTTTGACAAATTATAACTCAGGACGTAGGTATTGATTTCCATAACATACTAATTGTAAGGATAAACAAGGCTTAATAGACACAATAAAAGGAAATGAGCGCCAGTTATTTGAAGTCATTTCGGTTTATCACACCCCCGAATAACAAAGGATTAGATTATATCAATTAAAGATAAAAAACAGAACTAATCAACATTAGTTTGATTGACGTTAACACAAGTTAAATTATTAAATAACTTCAAATCAACGCTAGGTCCATTATCATCATGGTAAAATTTTATTTAAATGTTTGTTTATTCATAATTAGAATATTCAATTATCTCCAATAACAATAGTAAGGTTTTGATGATAATAATTTTGATAATAATACCCTAATAAGAATTCTTATAAAGGAACACACAGTACATAAGTTTACAAGAAATGTTCTAAAAAATGATACAGATAAGTTTCACATTTACATAAACTTACTTTAACAGACAAGTATCCTTAAGTCCTTGATACCATAGTAAAATTTTATAATTCTTCAAAATGTCACAAACAACACTTGCACAAAAAATGACCTTAATCCAAACACTAGGTATAATACCTCACAAATTATAGCTGCAAAACGGAAATAAGTTTAACTTTTAGCAAAGATGCTGCAACAATGAACTAGAATTTCTTAAATAATGCTATGAAAATTATTTCTAAAATAATTCACCACTAATCCATGACAATAAAACTATTAAACTGCAATAATTCCAGTAATTGCTTTAATAGTTACAAAATTTATTCTTTAACCAAATTTTGTTATTAAAAGGTTGTATCATTTCGACGTAATAATTTTTGTAGAGCTAACACAACTGTTGCTAATCCACTATGTTACTATTAAAACGAAAACCCGCAAAGGTAAGGATTATTAACATTAAAATTCCGAATGCTGTAACCGATCTTCTTAAATTTGTAAGTAATAACACTCTAAATTAAACATAAGTTCGTTAATCAAAACGAGAAGCTATACTATTCAATTCCAGATCAAATTTTCCTCACAGCTCTTTTTTAAATCCGATAAACCGAATTATTTATGTTGATTTATTAACACCGAAACTTTAAACGATAACTTGAAGCAAGTAAGCTTTCTGTACTGCACGATAATACACAAACGGCATTAGTACAAGTAATTAGTGCTTTTCAAACTGTAACTTTATTCCATACATAAAACTTATAATTTTAGGAACGCCAACTATCATAATAATCTTGCCGGGGGTCTCCCCGAGGCGAGAGTCCCCGCACTCGACTCTCCAAGTGAAGCTTCAATCTACAGTGTATGAGGTTCTAATCAAGACTGCCTGGATGGTTGTGTCAAGAATATGGTCGCGCTATCTTCTAAGAAAAGAATTTTAAACTGGCCTATCCAAGAAGAGTTGTTATTTCTTAGCCTAATGGGAGAATTGACCACAAAAGAAACTTTGTGGAACCTTCTAAATGTTCGAAGAGAATTTACCGAACTTGAAATCTGCATCGACGGAATAACTCAATACTTTTTACACGTGGCCCAAGATCTTTTTTTATACGTCTGCACTTAGAAGAGTCTGTTCAAATAGCACGTACAGGAACTAATAAATTTAAGGTTTAATGCATTTTCGGACAGCTCATTCCCTTGTAAAAAAGCCGATATGATTTCTAAATATTTAAAAATTTAATTTTGTCTATTTTTTTGCTACGACAAACAATTTGTAACCGTGGAAAGGTTCTACAATGAACTTTAACATTTACAAAGACGTCAGACGTCAAGACGTGTTGCTTTTAGAAGCAATATTATCTGTAATTTTATTCTAGAAGAAATGTCGTTTACACGAAAACATTTTAGGGTAACCCCTGACGTTAAGGAACACCATTTAATTCGGAATATCGTCGTATTTTTAATCCAACTGAAATATATTGAAATGCACAGAGCCGTGCTAACGTTTTTTACCATTTATGCATATAAAATTACATTTCTATAAAATTGAGAATTTGAATTACATGGACGAGTAGTGTCAGTGCATGAAGACCTTGGTGGTCAATTAATGCAACTACCGCGGTTGATCCATCGCGCACGAAAAAATTGATTTACGTATTGGACTACTAAATGAGTCTAATGTAGAAACTAAGAGTCACAGCTGAAACCGGGCTCTACATAGTTTTCTAGGCATGCCAAATCGCATAGTGTAACATTTTGATATAAGTAGAAACCAAAGATTTCAGTCAGTGATTAAAGTATCCGGTGGGGTGCTTTCGGTTTTTATCAATTTAAAGGACTTTTTCAACACAGTAAAGCAAAGAAAACGCTGTATTTGTAACTCCAGTTTTCTTTATTAACAATTTTATAATTTTGCAGGAGGATGCTTCAAATGCTTATAAATACATTAGCTGGTATTAAGAAAGACGGCACTCCATTCTAAAGTAAAGAAGATTTGATAAGTTTTCAGACAAAATCTCAGACAAAAATTTAGAAAAATGTCACTTAACACCCTATGGTTCTTCGGTAACGCTGTGCATCCATAAAGTCGTTCAAAGTCTGATACAGACAAAACATTTCCTATGTAGTTTCCACCACTGCTGAGGCTTTTTCATATCGTGGCACCAGCTTTTATGCTGTTTATACAAGTAAATTCGAAGCCGTGTTCTTGTGTACGCATCCAAAAGAACCCAAAATGACGTTTAATGCAACTGTGCGTTAAATATATGAAAAAGTCGAAAGAATTTGTGAACCGTTATAACGAGACAAAGAATGCGAACGACCTGTCAGAAAGGTGGAAAGACGCGTTTAACTGCAGAAACAGCAGACAATCACGTTGCCGCAAGCACAGAAAATTCTCTAAAAGAAGGAAACAGAGTAGAAGAACGATCCAATGCTTTAAAAATATTGGGCTATAAGTGTATAAATCAGAAAACATTGCACAACGATTCACATGGGCAAACAAAAGTTTTTGATTGTGATTGTTTTAAATGTCATCTTTACAGATGAAACCTTTTTTTTTGGATGGGTTCCTAGAGCCATACGCTGTACTGCACCCCGTTTAAGTTACTGTGGAGAGTTGCTTCTGTAAACGAGATTTCGATGTGTAGCACCTATTTATCGGCACACTATGTGCCGAGAAATTGTTGCAAATATAAAAAATAATATTATTAAGGTCTGCATGAAGATGATTTCGAACGAATAACGGTGAGTGGTTCCTATAAGAAGACAACGATCCGAAGCACAGAGGACGTGTGTACACCCAATGGAAACAAGAAAATGGCATCTTCACAAAGGATTGGCAGTCGCAGTCCCCAGATGCCAATCCTATAAAAAACATCTGGTCAGCCATGAAGTGGAAACTTATGGGAAAATGCATATTCCGCTTTAAGCAGTTCACACGTCACCTTCGCGCTGTTTGGAAATTTTTACTTTGGAGCCATTTTGGAAAGTATGCCCCGAGACCGTTAGGCAATAACTGATAATGATTTAAATTGGCCAGCATATTAAACAACTGCATCATAGTGTATGCAGTGTGCTTTAACCAAATGTTTGTTAGCTCGACGAGAGTAGTATGTCTTAGCGCTAAGAATTACCGTATTACCACAGACGCGATTTAGTCGATTGCGCGCACATTAGGTTTCGTTGTTTTTGTAGATTCTTAAGATATAAATCATAATATGCTTTTACTATTTTGTTCATCAAGTCTACCAGATTGTAGAATACACGGACTTTTCCTAATATTTCGTATGACACAAGTAGTTTTACTAGTAGCTCAGGATTCACCTTCACGATTTATAAAATAATAGGTGCAAAGTTATTCTTGTATCTAGCAAAAATAAAGATCAAAGTTTTATTTAAAAGTTGGATATGGAGAAAATAAAACGTGGCATCTGCGCATCATGCGACACTGTTGCATTTGTTTTGTAGTTACAAACTCTTTCGGTTGGTGGCTGGCGACTCGCTAAGTAGTTTTTTTGTGGTTTAATGAAAGTGGTATTCGTAAGCGACAAACCTTGTTTTTTCTTGTCGTAGCTGTTGTTGTTAATTGGGAGATGATTATTATCTAATCTTTCAATTTAATGAAGTTTAGACCAATTTTAATATAAAATTTAACCTAAAACAGGCGGGGTGTACTGTAATGGGGAGGTATGCAAGTATTTACTATCTTACCTTATAATTTAATAGTTAAAAATGTGTTTTATTGATAACGAGATCCCTCAGTTGCATAAATTTCTTGTATTTCAAAATTTTACAGCTCGTAGTTAAATTATTCTGGTGGAAGTTTGTAAAGCTTCATTGCCACATAATGGTTAACTATGTACTATGAAGGGGCTACTATTTATTAATCATATGAGATAAACAAAATGCATTTATGTTGCGACTTTGGAACGTTCATTCAAATACTGTAATTGCAAAAACATGTAAATAATGTTGCTAAGATCATATTGTTTAAATTCGTGAAGATAGGAAGGTGTATAAAGGGATTTGACAAATTGTTTCTTGACAAAATATCTAGATCGATGTCAATAAATCCTTTAATTCAACATTATTATATTATTAACATTTATTTACTAATAAAAAATAAACATTATTAGGAGAGGCTGAAAAGTAAAACTTCATACAAAGCGCGACAACTGTCGACTTTTTTTAATTCGTTTAATTCGGTCTTATTGGCTTAGTTGAAGTGTTTCAACAGTTAAGTTAACGGAGGTTAAAAGTAACCTCCTGTAAAGAGAACGCAGCATTAGCATTTTATCCTAAAAACACATCTATTACAATAGATGATTTTTTTGTAAGTTAAGTTGCACCAATGCATTCCTAGCGAGGAAAATTAATTGCAAAAAAAAAACATATAAGCTAAAGCTGTATTTTGCTATGAAAAAAACGTACTTAAATTCAAGGTTCGTAACATACAGCTAATTGTCGAATTTTTAATGTAATGAATTTATTCAAAAAAAAAAAAACCACACTTCAGCCAGCAGAAGCAGATCAAGAAATACCAAAATGAACCGATGGTTAAGAGCGTGGACAGACTAGAGGTTTGTATCTCAACTTTCACCCAGGCTTTTCAGAAAGCGAAGTTTTTGACCTTTTTGCTTCTTTAGTCCTTTCTAATTTTATCATATCATTAAAACAAAAACAGTTTACTATATTTAACTTAACAGATAGTAATAAATTGTACTAGTTATTTCTTAACCTATTCTTTTTGTTACACATTAAGTATTGAAAGTGTTTTTATGTTTATGGAAATGCATAGTTTTGTATGCTCATCTACCTAATTATCTCACATTTAGTAATTTTGTAGTTTTCTATCAAAAGAATAAAAATATATGTTTGATGATATTAAACACAGTTAGTTTTTTTTTAATAATTTGAGTCGGTTTTATAATTCCCAATATTTGAAAAACTTAATTTGAAACAATAATATTATTAAAACTTATTATAACTTGCAATTATTTTGCAAAAAGTTAAAAATATATTTATATGTTTAGAGAAAGGCAGTAATATCAAGTAAATAAACAACAATTTAAAAAAACGAATTTAAGAGCATGTTGCAATTTATTATCTCTTATCTAAATTTGAATTAACTTCGGAAGTTACTAAAACTTTTGTATGCCATGGGCTGTTTGTTCATCTTAAAGGTCATCTTTCCAATTTCTTACGGTGACTGTGGCTTGTATTATTTAAATTGTTTCTTCTGAAATGCTGTTCTCGTTACTTAATTGTATCTAGTTACTGAAATTAGACTGTTCTTTTTAATTTTCACAGTTGGGTCTTAACACAGCCATGTGAAACGCTACGTTGTCGCGAAATATACGTAAATCCTAAAATTAATGTTGCAGCATTTCAGTTTCGATAAGTGGAAATTACAGGCGGCGTCATAGATATTATAGTGACATTGCAACAGAGAATATGCGGAAGGTTCGCGCGGAATTCAGTAAAGTGTTGCAAATTATTACTGAAATATGTGAGCCGCTATATTATTAGGCATTCCTCGTGGCCATTGTGTCTTCTCAGTTTCCGCCTTGACCGCTCTTACAACTGCCTTAATGCCGCCTCCTTTATATTATGCCGCCTTATTAGGACTCGAAGCTTCAGGCTTTCATAGAGAGAAACAGAGAGAAATTTCCTTTGAATATCATTCCTCCCTTACATAGCTTGACTACAAATAAGAAACTTTGCTCCCAATCCGGTTGATATTGCGTAATTTTTTCTTAGCCTTGCGCGTTTATTGTTCTCTTCAAGATCTCAGACGATGCAATATCAACTTCATATCCGACATTTGGTCGTCAGTCCAGAAGAACAAAATTGTCTCTTTGTGAAATGCTGAGAGGAATGTCAAGATAACTCCCTTTTAAACATAACTCACTTCAAACTTTAGAACAAATGAACTTAAAACTTCTCCCTTCTTGTCATATTTTAAACTTTCCACTGAGGTGGTGTAAGATGAAAAACAAGAGTCAATAGTGGAAAAAATTCAACGTTCTTATCTAACGCAAATAAAAAATAATTTATTGAAGAGAAGAAAGGAAGAGGCAACTCGTGAATGAGTTTTTCAGTGAGGTGGACGTTTT
Organism: Agrypnus murinus; assembly: GCA_929113105.1. NCBI lineage: Eukaryota > Metazoa > Arthropoda > Insecta > Coleoptera > Elateridae > Agrypnus > Agrypnus murinus. The sequence goes on along the minus strand of OV816026.1, from coordinate 169,784,955 downwards.
TTTTTCTGGTTCAGGACTAAGGTCATAGGTTTCTAGTTTATTAATTATGTGCACGCACCTTCGTAAAAAGCGTTTAGGAAAGCGAGGTAGCAAATAGGGGTCTTGGGCTCTGTTAAAGCTTAAAGCTAATAAGCGCAGAAAGTCGAGAAATGCCATTATCTGAAAATTTTATCAGGGTTGTACACAGTAAAATTCGCAATTAATTGCTTCTGTCGCATTGTGCTAAAATGTAAAACCAATTAGAAGACGTCCTGGAGTGGAAGTTAACCAAGGCCGAAGAGCCAGAAATTGTCTCCCACTAAATTAATTCATAAAAAGCGAACAATTTTCGCGTTTTACAAAGTTTCGGAATCGAGGGAAACTCGAAAGTATATAATTGAATCGATGTCGGGAATTGCGGTCTGTAATCAAAGTGCTTTCTGCTGCCTCCTGCTTCTTCTTCCTCTTTACTACTACTCCTGTACCCAAGGGCGACTCGTGAATTTCAATCAACTAGTTTTTACTACCTGAGTATCAATTGTTTCATTTATCTACGGTTGTTTAATATGTCGAAAATCTGAAGCTTTTGCCCAGTTGCAGCAGATAGTATTCAAAACTCGATTACTTTACGAAATTCCAACTAACTGCAAACTAATACTTTGTAAATACAGCAATCGTTCAACCAAATTTCCGACAAGTTAAACATTTTCGCATTAAACGCGAACATGATTGATAGTAGTTTTAGTGAGGGGGTCGCCGCGAACTAATGACATATTTAGTAAATGACAGCTCGTGTGATATCCTCCTACCCGACTTCAGAGAGGAGCGACATCCCAGGGTGGCATACGCCTTTGAATGTAGTGGCGCGGGTGGTGCCCTTTCAAGGACGGGGTGAGCGACGTGCGTCGCGATAAGTGACTATCTCTGCACGGAGTTTAGGAAAAGGGGGGTTTGGTTGCGAAACACCTGGGAAACGATGCAACAGCTGCCATTTGGATGCTGCATCATCAGAATTCGATTTAGAAAACGTGACTGTGTCACACACCGACGCCGCGTTGAAATCAATTTCAAATCCATTTTTATAATTTGACGCTTCCCTGAGTTAATTAAAATAGTATAAACGAATTCGCTAGATTCTGAATTATTCAAAAAGGGAAAATACATAAGAGAGCTATTTTTAATAATTTATTGTAAGACTCAATTTTTGGGAAACTACTGCTGGGAGACTTGTGATTGACATGCCAGTCAGCATAATGGAAACGGTAAATGTTGAAGTTATCACGGGTACGAAAATTTAATTATAAACACATTAACTGTTTATAACTGACTTACACTTCATTATGTAATAAGTGTTTGTTTTTGAGTATATTATTTGGTTAGAATTCACGTAAGGGCAAACTACGGCCCGCAGGTCGTAATAGACACCGTAATCAGTTACAAAAATTTTTTAAAAATGATTTAATGTTCTTAAGGTTATAAATAATTTCAAAAATATATTTTTTTGTAACAATTTTGCCTACATAAAGCTTGGGCCCGTCATTGAAAAAGTTTGTCCATGCCTGGCGTTAGACAAATTGTTTTATATTCCGGTGTTGAATATTTTATATTCTTCAGAATTGATATATTATTTGAGTTCACTGTCGGATATAATATGCTTCTGTGATGAGAGTGTCAAATTTCATATAATGTTAATAATGTGATATTCCCGAGCCAGACTTTAGTCAAAATAAATCCTTAAATATTTTAGTACCTCCACCGAAGGGCTACTTAATAATTCTATTAGTTCCATATATCGCATGAGTTACAAACATTATAACGGAATTTCCTTGTAATATTGTTAACGTACTAAAATTTAGTAAAAGCTACCTCATAGATAACTCTCTTTTGTTAAACTTGTAAGATCTTTATAATACAGACATGTAATGTTATTATAAAAAGTTTTTTTATATAAAGCCGCGTGTGCTAACTAAATATAACTAAATATCTATGGAAAACTAAAAATACATAAATATAAACGATTCCCCCGCTTTTATCGCATCTGCAATGTTGGTGTTCCATACAAACTCTTCCGTGGGAGTGCAACGGGGGTAATGGAGCTGTGGTAGCAAATACATTACGCTCATATAAATCTCATACCTTATCCTACCTTATCATACCTAATTAGCTCAACTACAATTACACTAAATTTTTAAAATTCAATCGCAACCGAGATTTGAACCCATGTCCCTCTGATGAGAGGCAGATTTTCTATTATTCGACCACGGAGAGCCTTCGAAAACTCATATTGAGCTGTAACTTTCAATACACAACTGTGTTATTTATTATCCTTACCTATATTACTGATTAGTTTGGATGACATTCTCTGAACATTTCTGAAGAGAAACAGAGTAGTCCGGTTGAAAAATATTGATTTTCTAGGATTCTATACCAAATCTACGAAAACGTGTTTTTTCCCATATAAAATACATGGGAAACTTTAAGGGCTTTGAGGCGCCCCTAAACATCGACCAATTTCAAAATAAAAAAAATAGGGGTACTTTTTTTTTCGATATACAATAATCCTAGGAGGTGAGAGCATAAGATTTTCGACTTTGCTTTTTTCTGGACCACCCTAGTGTGCAGCCTGTAATTCGTTTGTTCCGAGGACGAATGATTTCTATAGGCTGTCCATGCGTTAATAAGGGTGGATTCCTGTTCGGTTCATGATGCTATTAACATAGTCAGATGTTTTTGGAAGTAATGGTTATTAACGTATATTAAAAAATTGTAAAAATTCTGTTAAATGTCCATTATATGTTGTCGGCCATACGGTATGATAGTCTTCGTGCCAAAACCTGTAACAAGGAACAAGATCTGCCGAAGGCACTAAGAGCCATTAGTCTCATATCTGGAAAAACTGTTAGATACGGAATGATGTATTGGTAATTAGACCTTTACATCAAGACCAACATGTCTACGATGCATACACTTTGATAAAGACGACTCTACACAATTTTGTGCAAAGGATAGAAAATGCACTGAAATATATAAAGCTGCTGGGAGCATTTCTCGATATTGCGGAAGCTTTTGACAATACCTGTTTTAATTCAATCATTAGGGCACTTGCTGTGGAACATGGTGATAGAGGAGCTAAGCATGATGCTCAGTCAGAAAGGGTACAAAGTTCGTGGGTATGCAAATGACTTAGTCATCTTGACGCAAGTTAAGTTCGACGATGTATTCAGAAAACGAAAGCAAGATCACAATACAAGATGGGCAAACAACGAGGGTTTACAGGTAAACCCCTCGAAAACGTCTATAGAACCATTCACTTAAAGAAGGAAATTACAGGTACAAGGTCACTCGACTTCCAGGTGTAAAAATGTCGGTAGACGTAAATTTATCTAGGGATAACATAGGGATAACCTACACTTCGAGATAATTATAATAAATCAATGTGATTGGGAATCACCCAGAAAAATTTCGAGGAACGCTTTTCATATACTGACATATCCAGGACTGAAGAGTGCGGGAATATAGAGTAATAAACTACAAATAAGAAAACAACGCTACTCACTGAGAAAACATACTTCTGCATTGCAAGCAGAGCTACATGCAATAATGCAATGTGCAGATGAAAACAACAGAAGTGCCTACTCAAAGAAGCGGACTGTGATAGTCAGGTAGTACTACAGGCTCTGAGAAGCCCAAAGATTACGTCTAGGCTAGTATGGGAATGCCGTGAAAAACTCAATAGACTGCCAGAACAAAATGATATAAAACTCATTTGGATGCCAGAACATTGTGGCATCACAGGCAACTAAAAAGCTAATAAACTTGCTAGAAGGGAATCAGCAAAACCGCACCTAGGTGTCTGACAAAAGTCAAAGGCTGGATTAAAGAAGCGCACAAAAATTAATGGATTTTAAGAACACCAGGCCAAGAACATGCTAAAACATTTATAGGAATATCGTGTCAAAGCCAAACTGAAAAACTGTTAGCAGCAACCAGGATTCAATTGAGACTAGTTATAAGATATTTAACAGAGCAAGCACTTGGTAAAAAACATCTGAACAATATGGGTCTGTAAATTAGAGAACCTAACTGCGGCCTATGCGGAAGGGAACCGGAAAGAGTACAACACCTATTATGCGAGTGTGAAGCTCTGGATCGCAAAAGGCAAACCATACTGCAAAAAAAATAAAAATAGACCCAGAAGAATAAAGTACCCAACCAGTCAAAAACCTATAAAGGATAATACAGGGTACAAAAATACTTGAATACGTCTGGAACAATAAGTCACAATATGAAGGTCTTCGAATAATATAAATACAAAAACCTGGTAAATCCCCCTGAATAAAGTTGAGTCCTAACAGAGTCCTAGTTACCATTTTGATTTATTCGAGACTTTCCTGTTTAGATTAGACGTTTTACTTCCTTGATTAACTTTTAAAGAATATTCGAGTGACATCACCTTTGTGAATTACATTTCCCTTTTGATGTTTATCTGGGAACCCAGTTTTGTGGATATAACGTGATTTCTGGGTGATAATTCTCCATTTAATTTGGAAGCCATCAGGGATTTTTCACTAGTTCTTTTGCGGTTAGGAACATGTTCGTAGAAATTATTGTACTTATTGCGTTTCGCTTCTTACAACTATTATTTTTAGGCAGGGTTCATTCCTTGATCGCCGAATTTTTGTCTCTGAAGCGGTTTAACACTACTTCAAGGCCGCCCACCAGCGAAGGTACTTTTTTGACAGTTTGTATATTGGTAATTGGTCTAATGTTACAGGCTTTTTTATTTTCCGTTGAGCTTCTCTTTCTTTTCATAATAATGTCAATCTTTATATTAATTGGGAATTGGTTGCTTGCTGTTGCGTTGGTTTTAAGCAACGTTCTTCTTGTTTGGTGGTTTTCGTTCCAATGCATCAAGTGGAGGACTTCTACCAACAACTGAAGAACGCAACAGTATCGCGACTTATTACATGCAACTCACGATACTGTTGCGTTAAACTGCTGTATACTGTATAATTGTAACTGATAGAGCGTAACTGTAATAATTAAGTACAAAAAAATGTTTCTTAAATCAACAACGTTTTATGTCATTCCTTTCTTAATATGATGACCAAAGCCACTAAAGCTGATGCCAAGGCACAAATTAGAGACCTCATTTTATCATTTTAATATTAATCTACATTTTGAACATTCTCGAATTCAAGAAGTCAGCATTAGTACGTACTCGAAGCAATCTACCTTTTTTCTTACTATTGCTATACTTTGTCCATCACGAACATGAATGATTTTGCAATTTCTTTAGCTAATTTTTTACAGTTAGTAGAAATTAAGATTAAAGTGAGGCTATACACGCCGCCAGATGGCATTAACAGCCTTAAGAAATCGTTTTCTCGTTGATGCTAATTTAATATTATGACTCAATACAGAAATTAATAGTATACGAACCAGCAGTGATGTGACCGGTATAAATTTTATACATCCATTCAAATACATTATGGAGGACATTATCTGATGATATTTGATTAAATATTTGCGCACTCTCTCAAGAAACATCAAGAAAATTAAAATTTATAGCTTTATTTTGAAGATTTCGAGTTTTATATTCTCAGGAGATAATCCAAATGGTCTTAATTCCCTTCAGATTCAAAGTTAGTCACTTAGATGAGGTCATAATATTTTCCTGATTATACTAGAGTTACGGAAAATGCAAATTTTGAATCCCAAACGGATAGAAACCCACAATCTGTCATTCTTTGCTCGTCAATATCTATGACACAATGAATATATTGCAGAAGAGAGGAAAAAAGGGAACTTCAAAGAAGAGACGCCTTGAAAGCTTTTAGATTTACTCGCAGATATTTAATTGGACGCTCGGCAGCTGGATTTATTTATTATTCATTTTTATTTTTCAACTTCCTTCAAGTTTTTACTCCAATCTCAATCCGTATTTAATTTCAATATTTAAAGAGCAATAATAATTTCCTACGCAGATATTTTCATCTTTGAGCCCTTCAGAAAACTCTCGTTTTCTAATTAACGTAACGTAAACATTCAAGGTTGTTAAAAAAATTTATGAGTATTTGTTGCCCTAAACTAATTACTAGATAGGGAAAAGTTGCAGGTTTTTTGTTGGGGTGTATAATTACCGTACTGTTAACCAAAAGAGAAATTCTACATGTCGTTTACAAGCGTTTCTTTGGAACGGTCTGCAACCGTTGTTTTGGATATTTCACGAAACGAAATTGAAAGTGAAACAATACATTCCTGCAACCAACCCCTTTTCAAACGTATTTCTACAAAATATAATATCTGGAGATACATCAAAAACAGCAATCAACATAAGTGAGCTTTCAAAAGCAGAAACAGAGAGAAAACAGGCAGAGAGAGCAGACGTGTTGTAGATCCCCAGGGACCCAATTTAAAAATGGTAAATCCTCATTAAACCTCACATTATCCTGTCTCTGTTGGAACATTCTTTACGAAAGGCGCACAGCAGTGGCGGCCGTCACGACGTATCACAACCAGACATCTCTATAAGCATAACCAAGCAAATCACGTACGCACTTACAAGCAACGCGGAAAAATCTGTAATTTCTTCTTTTTTTTTCTAAAAACACAAGATAGTTAAACGAGTAGAAGAAATTCCCGTTTAAAAAGGCAAGAAATTTCGACGTTGATTTATGATTATATGCATCGCTGACATCCTTTGATTAAAATTGGAACAATTAAAAATAAAAGACTACTTCAAGTTTGACGTAAAAAGGTTGTGCTGCTTGAAAGGAAGCGTTAGTAATTTCCTTGAAGTGACTTGACGTTATTTCCTTATAAAGATAACTAAATATACTTCTCGACTGAAAGAAGTGCTTTCTTTATACATACACAAAATGCAAGACATCTTCAACTGGTCGTTTATTTGAACTCCGAAGGTAGAGCAATTTTCCCTAAACAAATTTGGAAAAAAAGACTTGGGCTATATTTTAAATATCTAGACCGATCTATATACACTACAGCCCATAAAATAAGCTGTCGAGCCGACGAACATTACACGAATGTGGGTGTCGCGAAATTGGCAGGATCGGCGTTAACGATCCCCTTGCTATTGGAATTCTGCCATTCTCATTTTTTCCCACAATCAATAGATCAAACCTTTCCGATACTATATTATTCCGAAAATTAATCACGCCAAAAATGTTTTACAAAAGACGCAAATAAAAAGTTTAAAAAAATATCTCCCATATACATTCTGAATATATTTGCATAAATAAAATCAAACAGGCTCCTACCAGGATATATTATAGCATAAAAATGATTTTTTAACTCAAATAATGTACTGTTTTGAAAGCAGGATATTCGTAAGAAATGAAGCTTTTCACGTTGAGTGGCTTTTAATGCTTGCAGTTTAAGTTAACTGGGGCATAACAATAACTCGAGGTATATAATAGTAGAGAAGCAAAGAATAATTTAAAATCGATATGGTTTTAAAAGCGACTTGCTGAAAAGGGGTTAGTCAATTAAAATAATAATAGAAAGGATTAAATTTGTTTTCATTTTTTCTTCCCCTTTCTCTGCTTTAAGTATTTTTTTAAATAAGAGCTCATACAACGTTTTATAATATTATTTTGAAATTCAAAGAGCTGGTACTTGATGATGAATTTAGGCTTTCACGCAGCTAATTTCAACGTTATGTTCATGTTTCCGTAAATGTGATTTAATTAAACGGTGAATGGATACTGGAATCTAATTTACAAAACGTTAATGCATATTTTTTAAATGATTGTTTGTGTAAAGCATACAGCACTGTTACATTTATTCATTTTAGTCAATATAATCATTCATGCGTGATTTGTTATTAATAAATACTTTTATTTAAAACAGATTTATCACGCGTTACAATGAACATTTTTCATTTAGAAATTCCCAGAGAAAAACATGAAAGCAAGATTTGGTAAATGCAAAAGGGGTTTGTGAAATATTCGTTAGTCTTTTAGGATGGCTACTGCTTTAGAAACAAAGTTTCACTTTGCCCTTTTCCTTCTAAAGTTATAAAGTAGAAGATTTAAGCACTTAAAGCTTGTCAGTGTTGGTTTTGTTGAAATGAATAATAGTGTATTATTTACAAAATGTTTTATAATATTTTTATAACCCTGTGGAATTCGGCGATTAAACTTAAGAAATTTAATATTGGCCATTGATATACGTTAATGGCAGGGATGCACTCTGAAAATTGCGTAGCTTACGGAAACATGGCTACATTGACAGTTTAAGGCTTTATGAACTTATGGTTTCCAGTTCGATATGGGAACATTTGCCGCCGCCGCCGATTGACCCTCGCCGATTAACCGTCTCTAGTTTGTCGTCAAACCGATTTGCCGTCGCCACAATTAATATTTTTTCTTTTGGTTATCGATACATTCATCTGTGGGGTCATTCCCTGCCAAATCAACAGCTCACAACCCGACCATCTAAGATTTTCGAGAGATTTGGTAGGATGGTAGAGGACATAAAGTAACTTATGTAATTATGTTATTAAGTCATTAAAAGTTATAAGAAACGGCAGGTGTATATTAAATTGAAAAAATTAAAAACACAACTAAATCTTTTGTCAAGCTAAATATTTTAATATAAGTTACCTTTTTTAGGTTAGGTTACGTTAAAGGTTAGTTAATTAGTTAGATTAGAGGTACAACGTCGTACATACAAAAGTACGTATGTATATAACTACGTATGTGCTTAAGCACATAAGCAATAAGCACATAAACACATAAGCACATAAGTACATAAGAACACAAGTACGTAAGCACATATATCTGAGATGGTCGGGTTGAAAAGTTAAGTTTTTTGTGATGATTTCGCATAGAATGACCCTGTGGTATTAAGCAGAAACATTGAAAAAATTGTTCCAAGAGCGTCTACAATTTATTGTCTTTAAGTAGGTAATGCAGTGGCGGACCGTCGTTAAGTGCTGCAGAAAAATAATTGCCGAACAATAAAATACCGCGTTTACTGTTCGAGCCTTACTTTATGAAATTCCATAGTCATGAATTAAATAAAGATTAATAAAAAAAATTCACCACATTTATTAAATTATAACCTGACAATTTGACTTGTTTGGACAGCTAAGCTGTCATATATAAGCTGGCAAAATTTGGTAATATGAACGAATATAAACAAACACGTTGTTAAGGTAAATACAAAAAATAGATAACTAGATAAAAATAATTATACATCTAACAATTTATTCAAGGTACCCTGAGTTTGTGTTTGTATATCTCGAAAGCTTCTAAAATGTCTAATTTGCGTTTATTACAAAAATGCAGAAATATGATATTATTTTGTGGAGTTATTGTGTGGTTCGGTTCCAAAAGGTTTTAGGCGTAATTTGATTTTTCAGGATGTTTTTTCTGTAACAATGCACGTATACTTCGTATTCGCAATAAAACACATACCAAAGATACCCCAAAAATATCCATTGTTAATTATTATTATTAGGTATAAGCAATACGCATATGTATTCAGTTGTATAATAACTCTGTATTAATAATTACTACGGAAACCACAAAAAAACATGACGGTCAGAACGCTAACTTATTGAAGAATTTCCTTGTATACAACGTTCGTTGTGTGATTACAATCCTTTCGGGTTTCCAAGAGTGATTATTTAATATTAATATTTATTAAATAAACGCAATCGAACAAAAAAGTTGAGATACTGAGCTTATCATTCTCAGACGAACTTTTTAACGAGTTATTTAACAAACAAGAGATTGTCTCTATGTTTTACGTGGGGTTTCCCACGTTCCTTCCAAGGAGGAAGTGATTGAGATATGCCCAATCAACGCGCGAATTGCATAGCAATTGCTCCCAGTAACTCACTGGTCGGAGCGAGTTGCCTATCCACCCTCTACTAGCTAACCAGGCTAGTACCGGAGCGATTGACTTAACAGGTGCTCACCCGCCGGCACCCTCACGTTCTCTTTCATAGGGGGCTAAGTACCTCGTCCAGGAATAGGACTATTCCCCCAACTTAACTCAGTTGAATAGAGAGAGCCCTCCAGTCCTCTTTCATACCTTCATAAGCTCCTCCCCGAGACAGGGGTGGGGGCCACTGCCCGATCGAATCCAACCACAAATGTGGCGGGACTTGGATTTTAAATAGGTTCGCCACCCCGATCTCCCGGTAGGCCTGGTGCGCCCTCGATAAGCTTCGTTTCGAGGTTTTATTTAACAAACACTTCCAACTTAGCCCCCCACCGCCAGTCCCGACTTATCCTACCTTAGTTTCCCCTGTCTTACTCCTTTTTACTTATCTCTTCCTCAGACTTAACTTCTATCTCCTGGCTTATACCTTCCCCGACTTACCCACACATTCTTATCATAAAATTCTACATTGAATTCATATCATATGTTTAATATACCAGCTTTCTGGTTTGTTGGTCATTTTGCCCATGTTCCTTAAGAGATAAAACATTAGTTCTTCGACATTTTTATTTTACTATATCATCAAATATCTTAATCTGCAAAACTTAAAAATTTCGAAAAAGCAGTCACACTCTCAGAGGCAGACGGAAAAATCGAATTTCGTGAAAATGCTCCACAGAATCTCAACTAAGAATTGTTGGTGGAATGCTAAGCAGGTATAGGTTGTTTAGTTTCCTCAAGAACACGAAGCAAGTGCTGTAAGTGGGCGGCCTTGGGGAATATTGAAATGCATTGATTAGAAATAATCGTTTTAAATTAAAATAAATAAATAATTAAAAAACCACAAAAATAAAACTCCACAAACTAAAAAGAGAAGGGTTTTAAAAATATAAAAATTAAATAAAAATAGATAGTAAATAGTGACGTCTAATCTACAAAGTTAAAACTTTAATAACTATAAAAAAGGATAAAGCATATCGGTCTTATAGAACTGGTAGACGAAGTGGAACAAAAATGAACCGTGTTTTATATACAAGGTTAGTTAAAAGTATGAAGACGGCGATTTATTGTCGCTAATATTCATTTTAGGAAATAATGTTAAATACAAAGGGTTTTTAGGAAATTTTTATCGGATACCTTACATTTGAGAATACTTAAAATTTTTTTCTTCAATTGTTTTTTGCCTTTCCGAAAAAGTTTTTAAATGGGAACCTGTTAATTTTACGCTACCATTCGATATAACATTTTGTTCTCTTTACAATAGGATTTCTTTTTAATTTTATTTCATTTTTTCCACAAAACGCCGGTCAAGTATTTAGGAATAGTAGGTACCTCTAAAATTTAACTCGCTATTGATAATATTAAGAGCAACAAATTGCATACAATAATTGTATGCAATTTATTGCTGTTAAAATTAGCAAATTCCGAGTTTAATCTTAGATATATGTATATACTATTCGTAAATACTTGAACCGGCGTTTCTTTGAAAAAATTTTATTAAAATAAAAAAATTAATTTTTTTTAATATCATTGTAAAGAGAAAAAAGTGTTCTATCGAATGGTAGCGTAAAATTAACAGGTTCCCATTTAAAAAATTTCGAAAAGGTCTATCTCAAAAACAATTGAAGAAAAACGAATTTCAAGTACTCTCAAAGGTAGATAAAATTTTCCTAAAAAACTTTTGTATTTAACATTATTTCCTAAAATAAATATTAACGGCAATAAATCACCGTCCCCATACTTTTAACTAACCCTGCATATACCTAGATTATTAAATAATAATTAACATATACAATAAAGAACAATATGACCGATGTAGTCACTATCCAAGGACATACGATTTGCGTAATCGAAAGCAGTACCAATGAGAACACGATAATGATCGCGAATAATGAAGTCTTTATAATAATCGTTCCAGTCATTTATAATAGCTTGCAAACGTTTCTTACGATTATATGTTTTGCCTAAAACTTCAAACAATATGAAACAGCTATAAATAAGCAATTGCCATTACATAATATTTGTATAATTTGTCAGATTTCTATGGTTTTCAACTATGCGGGTGTGTTTACGCAACCTAATAACAAATCAAAAGCCACTTTAATGATGCAAGGTGTGGGTTGCAACAAACTGAAAAACTTTTATAATCGTGAATAGTTTCAAAAATTACCACCCTAGAAAGTGAGATGGCGCTGCTAGTGGATGGTTATTCTCGTGCGTATCCAAATAAATGTTTTAGATTTATTTATTTAAAAATATTAAACTTGAAGAAATACAGAAATTAAGCAGTGTTGACTAATCTACACAACAAAAGCTTCAATGTAAAAAAGAATCACGTAAATCGGCCCAGTAGAACTCTCAAACAAACTGGAACAAGAATAAGAATATAAAATACCGCGTTTATGTTGTGCTAGACGTTTCTTAACGATTCTCCCACTTTGTCCAATATAAAACGCTTCGCAGTCTTGACAATAATTTTTTTATAAATTTAGTAAGAATTACCTGTTCAACGTTGTTGTAATAACTAGAGTTGAATATCTGTTTTTTCCTTTAGATATAACTTATTGATCGACTTCTTCCATTTGAAACTAACCTCTTTGTATTTGTATAGTTTTTTCACTGTCGAAAACTAACCAGGCGTTTTTGCAAAAAAACCTCTCTACCGCCTACAAGAAGAACTATATATGTATCCTTCTCCATCTTTCTTGGATGCTGCTGTTTAGTATCATCTTGCCAACTATTTCTGTGTGATCATTTGCTGAGAATCCAAGTTAATCCTATAATAAACACAGAATCAGGAAACGATGCAAAGATAGTTTTAATTGACAAAGATTACCAAACTTCTGATAAATTAGAAAAAACTTTATTCGATATATATGCGGTTATTTGATAAAAAATGTTTATCGGTACATACATGCGAAACATGAGTTTTATTTAATTTATTTTATCTATGGAAATACTTTTTCAACAACACTTCCAAGATATTTGTGTAAATGAAAATGTGGTCAAACGCCTTTTATCCATCTTCAAATCATTAACATTTCTACATTCGTACAATAATTTTAAGTATAATAATAATATAGTATATCATTTACACGCTCGACTGCGAGTGTATTACACTTTAAAAGACGTTAACAGAAATTTTAAATCATCCAAAAATAGTAACAAGATAATTATATTGAAACATAATTAACAATAAAGCTTTCGTTTTGTAGATGAATATTCAATTATGTACGTTAATTTAAGTTCAGTTAATAACAAACTAATTGTTCAAAGGCGTCAATTAATTTTGTTGATTCACACAATCCTGTTTTCTATTTTATTGAATACGTTACTGGATATTATCTACCCGCTCTCGTAGGCGATGTCGACCGATAAACTCCGGCGCACTGCTTCGTTTATGGGAGTGGTATTCAAAGGTGGATTAATAACATCAAAGGTGCCGCACACAAGTAAACCTACTGATATATACCGTGCCCTGGTCTAAAGCTGGTGTGAAACCATTATTACATCAGTGTACCACAAACTCTTCTGGTGAAGAACCTGTATAATAAATTGTGATTTGACTTGCTTTAATGAAAAATCAAGCCAGGACATTGAGTAGTGACTGTAGTGTGTCTGCAGCATCTTCTTTTCGAATCAGAAAACGAATGGAGGGGGGAAGGCAGTGCGTCATAAAAATATTTCATATCTAAAATTTATGTTATGTGAAAATCTAAGTATTTTTATTCGGAATTTTTATAGAGTAGCCCCCTCCCCCCCCGAAGAAAATCCTAAATACGCCACTGCGATTATCTCATATACAGAGTGTCCAAAAAATGGAAAATATGATTTCCGTGGGTTCCTAATATTTCTGTGATTTTTTATATCAGGTCTCAAAAATTAAACCCCCCACTATCTAAAGTATAGTTTCAAAGTTGTCCTAAGTGTCTTTTCTATTACAATTTTCGATTATTATTGTGATTTCCAAATGTTTCCGCTGTCAAAAAACAACCCTCACTACTCACAGTCTTTTATTTTATTATTTCCGGTTATTTCCAATGATTTCCAAAAAATGTATACATATTTATGAGAAAATTATTCCCTGGGCTTTAATGGTGCTTTTATTCATGGGCGTTATCTTAGGACCGCCATTTTGAATTTTTCAATTTTCTCGTTGGATTCATAATCAGCGACCCCAAGAACCCTGCCAACAAAAATTTCGCTCAATTTGGTTGCGATATTAAATTAGGGTTACAAAATGGGAGTCTCAACCACCAAGGGGGGGGCGTGCCCCCATTTTAAACATATAACATTTTATATTGGTCCAGTACTAAAGGCATTAGCAAAGATTTCAAGTCTCTATCTTTAGATAGTAAAAAATAAGAACTTAATGCAAAAATTGACTCTACTATTAGAGCAGCGTTCAATACCATAAACAGAAAAATAATATGTAACTGTTTAGAGTCAATTAAAGTCATTGAAAAATTAATAAAAATGAAAAAGTATATATCAAAATTTATATGGTGCAATATAAATAAATGAAGAAAGGAGACAAGGGCCACTTAAAGAAGAATTTTGATTTATCAACTCTGTTTTGAATGTCTACAAGAGAATCGTAACGAATATTTCAGGCGATTTCCATGATATTCAATGAAAATTCTATAATAAATATGCATAGATTTTATGACAAAATTATTTAATAAAAATATTCTAAGACTATTCTTCAAAGAACATTTATTGAATATTCGTTTTGATTATTAAATGATCAATTTAATGAATATTCCATACGACGTTTTATGGATATTCCTAGATTTTGGGCGGACATTTGCACATCTCCTGATCTACTATAAATATATGCAAGTGATTTACAGAACATTCGTAGAATAATCAATCCTTTTTTCGAATATGCTAGCATATTCCTAGAATATTTTTAAGTACCTTTTATATTTTAATATAAATCTTTGGTATAATATAATATAATGCAAAAACTGTAAAAAAAGGCCGCAAATTCATATATGGACTTAACTTTTGATTCTATAAAAGATAAATATTAAAAAATATTTTCCCAAGACTATTGCTATTAACTAGCTAGTGTATTATCTAACACTGTAACACCTAAGAATAGTTTCCGTAAGCACCACGAATGAAAAGCCGAAGATAGTAAATACACATTCTGCACAGCTACTTGATGCGGCTACAGCTAAGTTTATGAAAAATAACAATGCAATCAAATTAACAAATTTATACTGTTTATTTAAAATTTATTTTTATATCCAGTATCAGGCTTAATGCAAATGCATTAACTTATGCATTTGTTTATTAACAAATTCATTAAAGTACTTTATCAAAAGTACTTTATCTAAAATAAACATCCTATTATCCTTTTGGCGCATTGTTAATTAGAACAACTCCTTAAGGAGATTGTTTATAAAAACAAATAAAGTTGTAATAGCGTGTCTTTCTGTTCTACCTCGATCTATCTAGGACCAGTGCACTGCGATTTTCTTTTTCTACTAAACTGCAACTAATTCTTTAGTAATTAAAACCTCGTTTATTTTAAACTTACCCCTAAATGGATAAAACAATCCTAACTCAAAATGAATGTATAGAACTGTTACATTTTTAATTTTTATTTGACTTGTTTTCGCACTGTCTGGCGTTACCTGCAGCGAATAGAAATTTGTAACTAGCAATTGTATGTACTTAGGTAAATATTTAGCTCGCATTTCTCTAAAAACAATTATAGCTAGAATAATTAGTTTTATTAGTTAGATGTTGCTACACTGTTACATTTTAACATAAATTAAAACATATTTGTTTTTGTTTGCTGCAACGATTTTCAAAATGTATTGACTATTAAACTTTAATATTATTATTAATGGATGTTGCATATAACAAAGGTAATAGAGTTCAAATAATTATACGGAGAGGTCAATAACAACATTAATAGAAAAATATTTTTACTATTCGTGACGTTTTTCAGGCCACTGAATCCTCATAACAACAAATGTTATTATACTATGATCGAGCTTTTTGTGTTTTTACGATACAATATAGATCCATAAAAAAATTAAATAATAACTTTAGTATTGTTATCTCAACAAAACATTATTGAAATACAATATACTGTACAAATGGAATTTTCAAATAGTGTAATGTACTTGTAGTTTTTTAAAAGGCTAATTCGCATTTATAATATTCTATGTGTGTGTATATGCATGATGCATGTACTTATTTTATGCTTGTAAAATAGAAACCTTCATACACTGCAAAATGTTTCCAGTGCAGTTAATTACTTTTTTTCTGTGGCGAAACAATCCAGGTTTTGTAAGTAGAAAAAGGGAATTGTATACTGAAATTATTCTTCATAGACAATGCGTAGTTAATAAATATCTGTGTATACAGGTTGGTAGGAGATACTATGCGTTAATTTGAAGGGGCGATAGAAGACATCAAAAGGAACAAAAAACTCTTATACAACTTTGTTCTAGGACGTACCAATTGTTTATTCTTTTTACAATTACAATTTTTAAAAAATACTAAGGTTTTTTGTTGTGTTAGATGAGATGAGATCTTCCCACAGAGCGCGATAATGAAAGTGCTATTATTTCTGTTTCTGTTCTTTATTGTTTTTTTTTTCTAAAAAAGTGGTGCTTCCTAGAACAAAGTTGTATAAAACCTTTTGTTCCTTTTAATTTCTTCTATCGTCCCTTAAACTTAACGCATAGTAACCCCTTCCACCCTGTATAAAATATGTACCCCAGTAGTACAGTAATTGCTTTACCTGCAGCGAATAGAAATTTGTAACTACCAATTGTATGTACTTAGGTAAATATTTAGCTCGCTTTTCTCTAAAAACAATTATAGCTAGAATAATTAGTTTTATTAGTTAGATGTTGCTACACTGTTACATCTTAACATAAATTAAAACATATTTGTTTTTGTTTGCTGCAACGATTTTCAAAATGTATTCACTATTATACTTTACTATTATACCCCAGTAGTACAGTAATTGCTTTATTATTAGATCTTATCCGTTTTATCTGATTATTTATTTCATTTATAGTGTTTGCATGTTTTGCATGTCTTTTGTATTGTATTGATAAAACTTCGCTTTGTGTTTGAGTTTTCACGTGCGAGCTAAGGAAATATAGCGAATGGCAATACATCTGACAAACATAGATATCGTCGCATGCTTGCCAAACTTTACAGTACAGTAACTTTTTTGTATGGTTGGTGCTATAGGTAAGAATTTTTAAATACAATAATTGACGTTTGCCTCTTTAACACAACTGAAAATTTAATACTGTATATTTTCCCTCTAACCTAAATTTAAAAAAAAAATCTGTACAGAGCAATTGGCTGTTCAATTATGTATTTAATATTTTAAATAATTTTATATTATTTTTTAGTTTAAGTAAATTAAATTTTCAGTTATGTTAAAACAACAAACTATTTATCGATTATTTTTTATTCTTTATTACCTAGCACAACCTTTACAAAAAGTTATTATATTTTAAGACTTGCTCGCACATGAAAATTCAAACACAAAGCGAGCTTTTACCAACACTGTATGTTAAGATATTTATTTTTACAACTTGTAGTGTTGGTACAATACTAAAACCACAAACAGCCTGGAACAGATTAGGTGAGAACATTTCCTGCAAATATTTTTAAGTTTTCGTTAAAAAATTGTCTATTTATCTATCGAGGGTACTTAGGACAGGCACATATCTATAACTACTGTGACATAACGTTCACATTAAAAAAAATTTACAATGCCCCGACTAGCTGAGAGGCGGCCTTGGGTCCATGGGTTCAACGTAGGACTTTTATTAGTTGTAGGCTTTAATAAACAAAAACATAATAACCAAATAAGATATGATAACATATATTCATTACTCAACCAACATTTAAAAAAAAACAAACAGTAACAGTAAATTTCTAATCGCACCCTAATTCTTTATTTAAAGCTAGTATATCCCTCTTAATTTTAAGATTCACACCCTAATATAAGAATAATAATATAACAATCTTGCATATAATAAATATCGATTTAGGTTCCAGCTGGAATTAAAATCAAAACATATATAATATAAGGCACATATACCTTCGACACTCTTTAAATACAAACACCATGCATAAGGCTGTTTTCCCAAGCGTATGAACTTTGTGTAGATTTTTCTCGGCTGCTATACGACCAATATTTTCTAAATTTTCAAATAGTAATGGTGTTGATGATACAAACGGATTTGTGGTCTCCATTTTTGCAAAAAATAATCTGTTAAAAAGTTATATAAGATTTTATTCAAACATAAAAAAAATAAAACCATAAATCGATCGGCCATTATTTAATTTTGATATTAAAAAAAATTTAATTTCGATAGCATTAATAATAATCATGAAAAACGTACACAAAGTTAGTACGAAAATTTTGCGATGCGAAGAAATTTCATAATGAAATGTGCTACAGAAGGAGTGTAGGTAGTTGTTTGAAGTATGCAATTTTTGATAAGGCGAACATGTGTAAATTGTTTCTTGGAGAAACGATTTATTTATTATTTTGCCTTGTGTGGCAGCAATAGTAATTATTGAAATATTTTTGGTAATAGTGAAAATTTGTTTAGAGTGCTCTGTTGAAATGACGAGAAAAAAGAGATGTACAAGAATAAAAAGTATACGATTAAGAGCAATTAGGTAAAAATATTTTATTTCATATTGTATCGCATTTTCCTTGTTTAAATGGAGCACTACACTGGTGAATCCGGTGAAGTATCAGTATAACAACTTACTGAACTGAAAAAACCACTGAATTTAATATAAAAACAGCAACACATTTTTTTGTTTCGTCAAATCATTTCGTTGCTTACGTAACAATAAATAAGGTCACCAGATTATTCTTAATTAATTATTAAAATTATTACTCTTTAATTAAAATTGTGACGGTATGAAATAAAACGTTATAGGTCCGGTAAAGTTTTACAGTATTTCGTTTCGAAAGAAACATTTGATCTTACTACTGTAAAATCTTATTTACCAGATTTATAAATATACCGTATGATCAAAACAACAAACGATAGGCGTACGAGTAAATATGTAATTTTTCGATACAAAATTTTATAATTTTATTGCATGAATTGTACTATTAGTCTTATTAATAAAAATAATGAATAATAAATACTAGAGAGTGTTAAATAGGCAAATACAATTTATAGTTCAATGTAATGGCATTTAAATACCCATTGTCAATCGCTTCCTTTTAAAACTCATGAAAACAACCTTTGTTTTGTAAGTCTACGTGGGGAATAAGTATCTTAAATATTTTGTATCTTTTATTCAACGCCATGTCCTACTATTTTTGTAAAACATGATGGACTGATCAGTGTTTTTACGCTAAAGTGTTCCATGTGTAATATAGAAAATACATTAGCCACGGAAGATGCGAGTGATACCACACAAATGAATTTAAATTCCGCTACAGTACTAGCTGCAGTTTCAACAGGAATGGGCCACTCTGCAGTAAATGAAATCCATGCTATTCAAAATATGCCATCTTTATCGTACCGTCAGTATGCAAAGCATCACGACATTGTGTCTAATGTTATCTTTAAATCTGCCTGGGCATCTATGGCAGAAGCAGGAAAAGAGGAAGCACGATTAGCCCGTGAAGTAGGTGATGTGGGAGCTGATGGTATTCCTGTGATCACTGTTATAGCTGACGGAGCCTGGTCAAAAAGATCATATAAAGTAAACTACAATGCTTCATCTGGTGTCGTAAGCTTTTATTGTACCTATGTACCTACTATAAATTTGAAAGTTAATTTTTAGGGATGCATTGTTGGTGCCAAAACTGGCAAACTTCTATTTGTTGGAGTGAGGAATAAATATTGTCCAATGTGCGACAAAGCCCATTCCAACAAAGAATCGCCAAAAACTCACAAATGTTTTAAAAATTGGAGTGGCTCATCTACCAGCATGGAGTCTGACATAATCTTGGAGGGATTTCGCCAAAGTGTTGAAATTGCTTGGGCTCAAATACACAAAATTAGTTGGAGACGGTGACAGCAGTGTATTTAAAACAATCTGTATACATAAACCCTACGGCCCTACAGTGTCCATCAGAAAAATAGAATGCACTAATCACTTGCTGCGAAATTATTGTGCTAAATTAGGGGATATTTCTAAAAGGAGATACAGCAGTAAACAAAAATTTGTCAGTCCAGCTTTAAGAAAAGCATAAACGTTTACAAGTCAATAAGAAATTCACAATTTGTAAACAGCGCAGCAATTAGGTGGGGACGAAACCACGAAGAAAAAGCCAAAGAATGTTTTGAGAAAGAATATGGCATAAAAGTAGGAAATTGTGGTCTCTTTATTGATCAAACGTATGGGTTTTTAGGTGCTAGTCCTGATGGAATAATTGATAAAGACACTATACTTGAAATTAAATGTGCATGGTCAATTTCATATTTGACTCCTCAAGCAGCGGTGGAACAAAATACAATTCCATATCTAATTTTCCAGAACGGTAAAGTACAGTTGAAAAAAAGTCACAACTATTACTACCAAGTTCAAGGACAAACGGAAATTACAGGGTCTCAATTTTGTTATTTCGTAATATGGACTCCCCATGGAATTATAGTTGACAAGGTATACATATACGTAACTTATTCTTATAATTGCATCTAAAACTGCTGTTTTATTCGCAGGTAGAAAAAGATATCCATTTTTTGGAAGAAATACTCCCAAAACTAAAAAAATTTTATTTCGAAACCATGTTACCTGAAATTGTAAAGAATAGCAAATAAAAATTTTGACTATTATAAATAGTACAAATTTTTATATCTGTTGCATTAGCATAAGAAATTAATTATTTAATTAGATTGACTTTGTATCCTGTATTATGGTATCCTTTTTTTTTGTTTTATCACATGGAAATAAATGCTATCTATATAAGTTGCAATTAAAAATTTATATAAATTTGTGTGGATAGGTTTTTAAACTTGAGAAATGCAATTTACTTTATTTAGAGATTAATTAAAATATTAATATCTCCCACGCAAAATAATGTTATATGGAATTTATCGAATTTTATAAAAACATTCCTCAATTAAAAAAATGAATAAGATAAAAATGCAACATTTGGTGCTTCTATATTACCATAACAATGAGCCGGTTATTGCAGTCCATGTGGAGTTGATAACGTGTCAAATTTAACACCTTATTACACAGCAGAACGAATCAAATGTTAGCTTTAGATATGAATTATCCCTCCCACTGTTAAAGCGTTATTGAAGTGTATCTATCCCTTTTACACTTATTTGTCAGTAATAGATAGAATGATTTTGACTACTAAACAGTGGTACGCCCATGTTATCTACGGATTCTTGCAAAGCGGTAAAACAGCCATAAATTTAATAAAATACAAACTCCTTAACTTATCAATACTGAGATAATAATATTTTCAACTAACAATATAAATAAGGTAAGCATTACATAAATCTAAATTACCATTAAAAGGTTTTATTTTTGTATATCTCTTAACACTAAGAAAATATGTTATCATGAAGACTTACTTGTGAGTTTCATATAAAAAATAAATACTGCGGAGTAATATAGAAAATTCTTGGTTTGACGGATGGTTGAATTCATGTTCCAATAGCTACTTTCTTTATGTATTCCAAATAATTAATTATTCCAGACTTAATGTTTGTTCCCTGTTTATAATACAGACTTCAAATTTGTGCCAAACTGAGAAAAGAAGTTGGTGCCAGACTTAAAAAACGAAGAAGCTCGATCACTCAGTCTTACTTAAAAGCTCTAAAAGGAAAAGATAATATAAGACACAGGTGAATGACCTAAGGTAGAAGATTAAATAGAATCTTAACAAAACTCACCCTTTATAAATAAAAGAGCCTCTAATCACAAAGCGTCTATAAACAGACCTCAACGAATGAGTAAAATGAGAGAACACCAAACCGAAAAGATATAGGTTAGAAAACAAAATAAACACTATTTAAACTGAAACTAACCTTACTTTTCGTAAGCACTACACAACAGTGTTGCGTTTCAAGAGTTGACAGCAAGTAACGAGAAATAAATTTAAAATTACCAAAATCCAACTCAATTAGGATGGGGAATTTTCAACAAGCAAATCAAAACTATAGTTATGTCAATCTTAACGAATCATCAAAATAGGTTAACCCAGATAAATACAAAATTTATCAAAATTGCAAAAAGCCAAAACAATTTGTAGGAAGATAAAATTGTTTAAGAAATCTATAGAAACGCAAAATAATAAAAAATAAATTTAACAAAATAGAAAACCTACTTGAAAAAACAAGAATAATTGAAATTCCTAATAATTAGCAACCAATTAAATGTAATTGAAACAGATGTCACACTATACAGGGTGTATAACAATCTAAACACTATCCACAATTCTTATTGTAGATATCAATTTAGTGTAATCAACCACCACGTGATTGATCCTACACTACCCTAAAACTAATCAACGCTATTAATCATAATAGCCAATGAAGCCAGCCAGCTTCTCTACACATCATGAAGATAACCAATATCTTCAAACATTATTCATAAAACCACCAGGCTTTAGGAATACTCATAATCATTCAGGCTCTTTGAATATTCGAATCAGCTAAAAAGCTTTACTATTCAAAGAGAGCCCTTAAAACTCTAATAATAATCATACACCCTATAACAAATCAGTAACTAGATATTAAGTGGAAGCTAAACAAATCCGAAGTAAGGAATTCAACAATTCATTCAAATAATTTGAAATGTTACACTACCTAGAACCCATACCATTTTCGGCAATTGATCCATACCATTTATAGTTTAATCGTAAGTTTTCTCTTATATAGATGCATTGTTTATTTACCTAAAACGACCATCTCAAGTTATGTTGCAGGCTTTAAGTTTGAGTAGTCAAGTGTCTATGTCAACAGGCAGACTCATCAGTTCGAAATTACCAGATCCCCTTGTTAGGGTTTGCTTAAAGGCTGCGATTTTTGTATTGCAGATTTGTATTTTCCTTGCTTCCAGTCTAGCCTAGGTAACCTAACCCAGATGTTTTCAAAAGCTCCTATTTCGACGCCTACTGCTCCTCGCAAACAACAAACCACCCCAAGATTTCAACATTTCGTCTTGTTTAAAATCTCCTCAAATATAAAAGGCAGCTGCACTTAAAAGTATAAACAATTTGAATTATACAAAGGTAATGCGGGTAAAACGCCTTATGTAGATGTTTAAAATCCTCCAAATTAGTCTCGATAAAGTAATGTCGGGTTTGCCGAATAAAGCACGCACGAAAAAGTGTAATCTAATTTAGGACTACGTTTTAGCGAATATTGCCATTTTATTAGTTAAATCTCTTTTGTAGATTTAGTTGCGAGCTAAATACTGTTTATAATAATTTACCCCGTAGGGGGGGGGGGATTTAGGTGCTGGAAAAGGTAATAATTTTTGTTAAGTTGTCAACTTTTACTACTTGTTCTTTCCGTTTCATTTGCGATATGCACCTTTTAAATTAATATTAATAAGAAATTCTGCACTTTTCGGATTGGATGAAATATCGTCAAGCACCCATTTCAGTGGTTGTTTGTAAACCCCACTTTTTAAGTTTAGAAAAATCATGAAAAGGCAACCCTTTTCAAGTTTATTGAGTTTCCGTACAGTGTCTAATACCAGTCGTTCCGTCTGGGTGACTTTTCGCCCTGGCAAAAATTTGAGTTCTACCTATAATTGAGCAATAAGCGGATGGCTCGCGGTAGGTTATTAAACGTAGGACTTACTCCGTGTTTTATACACGAAATATAATAAATTAGCAGAGTGTTATCTGTAAAGTCCCGTTCCGTAATGTATGTTTAGGAAGTTATGGACCAATACTTATGAAAAGTGATTTTTGGTTAGAGTTCCGTTTCGTATGATCTAGTTTGAGATCAACTGTTATATCGTACAGCAAATTTATTTGCATTCCGGATTTTCGTTTTTGTAGAGACCGGTATTAAGGTCATACCGTTTAATCAAAGTCTTTGGCTGAGATAGTTAAAATTTTTAAACAGTGTTACTACGATGAAAGTGGCGCATTTTAATAGTAGTAAATTAACGCACTTTATTTTCTTGTAGGAATAGCTACTAAAATTCAAAGAAAATTAAAAATCATAATATAAGCGCGTTCAAGCTCAAAATTAATAATAATAATGAATTATGTTTGTATTGGAAACTATTATAATGTTTAAAGGCTCAGTTTAATGAAAAATAGTTCAAAATTCAAGAAGTGTTCGGCAACATTTCTTCAGTTTGCCGTAATAGTGAAATCTTATGTTGTGTGATCATTACGTTTTTGTTTTAATCGTGTAAGCAATGATTTGTGAAGTTTTGTAAAGTTAGGAATTGCTAAGGATAGCCGTTACTAGGAATTAAGGTCACGCATGTTAATGTAAGGGAATATCTTGTAAAATTGCTTTTGGTTAATAACAAAATTCTGGATTGTCTTTAGATTACGTTTTTTTTGTGAAAATGTACATAAATTGGGATCCCAAAAATAAGTTAAAGTGTATTAATCAATATTGCAAATTAATGAAATTAATATATAGATTTCATATTTAATAATTATTGATATAGTTCGGCACGACAAACTAATGATGGTTATATCATACCAATATTTTGATATTTAAGAATGATTTCCCGCCGTTGTTTAGGTATGGAACGTCTAATCAGTTTGCGTGGCGCACACTATCTTTTTATTTGTTCCTTTGGCCTATTTCGTTATCAAAAGATTTTGTGATTAACACTTACGACGCCTGAGTATAATTTGAGTATATGAAATGTCTCTGACGAGGCAATAAGTTGTACAAGCATTCAGTAGTTAAGTATTCATAGATTTTTAAGGTAATTCAACTTTCTTACAATTGACGGTCCATAGTAGGGGCTTTTGTTTTGTTATTTTGTGTACAGAAAAAAAGTAGTGTTACAAGGACAGCCACTGTTTGCGCATCATTCAGTATTATTAGAGTAACAATTTCCATACCAAACCGAACCATACTGACGGATGATGAATTCCTTTGATAATTTGCGTTTAATATTCCATAGATGCCATATTCTCGTTTAGTTGGCCTAAATCTCGCATTACTAGCTCGTGATGATACTTAGTTACATAAAAGTGAAGAATACATTTAATTAAAGGCTAGATGTAAAAAACTTGAACCATCCTTGAACGATGATTTGTCCTTTAATGAAGATTCTTCAAGCTGTTGAGGAGGCGTTGCAAAACCATATCCCATTGCATGTAAATTGTGGGTTGATGTGATGCCAGGATTAGTTAAAATGTAGTTTACCCAGCATTTCTACTCTTCAGGCATTCTCGAAATAAATTTCACTTGTTTATTTGAACTAATAAATTTTCATATAAATTTAATTACTTCCCTTTCCACTAACCCTAAAACCGACCATAAATAATATTCTCATATTTTTGTTTGGATGTTTTCCAACTCTTTTAGTTGACCCAGCATATCAAACTAGGTACAAATTAATTACATAGTTGTACAATTTTTTGTGTTTTCCTAACGAACAAAAAATGTATACACAAACCTATAATTAATCGAGTTGAAAGCTTTTCCATTCACCGGAAAAAAAAGGTAACGATTGAAAGAAAATTTTTCAATGATCCGCTCGACGTTCTCTATTAAACAAACGAGGTTTCCACTTGCAATAACGTAAAAAAAGAAGAAAAAACAGAAACCTAATAATACCGCTAACAAAAAGCACCCATCATTTATTTCAACGTAATCAACAAATGGCGTTGTAACAATATTTATTTTAAAAAGTTAGCCAGGCAATTTAGTGTTCGCTTCTTGCTTTTTTTGTATTTTTAGAATCCATTTGTTTGGGTTCGTAATTGTTTTCATTTTTGCACTTCAGGTTTGTTTCACAAAAATATAAACAGAAAATAAGTCTTGTTCCTCTTATGTGAACAGAGGACGTAATTGAGATATTAATCAAATTTTAAAGCTCTAGAAATGTTTCTGAATAAATATAATTTGTACATTAATTGATATCCACGTCTCAGCTTCACTTATTAGGTTTTGTTGTAAAGACTTGGAATATATTTCAAACTCTTTGAGTGAGTAAATAAGATTTCAACGCTTTGTTTTCGATAATAAACGTCAAGGAAAGCGTGCGTTGGATAAAGAAATATGTTTCTCGTGTTCTGAAAGACTTCGATATAATTTTCATAATTCACTAGTGCAGATTTATTTGGCAAGCTTCTTACAAAGTAATGTTCCTACTATTATTGATGATATTATTCAGTTGTATAGTCAATTCATTCATAGATACGTGTATAATTGTGCATATTCTAACAAGCCCATGTTCAACTGCTTCAACTTTTTTGTCAGTAGAAAACGATACGTACTGTCACTTCACGAATGTTAGGGTAGCAAAGAGGGTAGTAGAAAATAAATCAACAGTACGATACTACAATAAAGTCGAGCAACAAGCAAATAATAATGTTCAATACTTATCAGAATCTTGAGAGATGTTGTTTAGTGAGTTTAGAATATGGAACTACTTTAACCTCTCAATGTACTGGTTTATATATAGGTATACATACAAAATATGATGAGTTACCGCGACACGTGGCTACTGCACTCTTTTTCTATTTGTATGAGTGTTTGCATTACCTTGTACGAATGTATACCAAGACAGTTTCCGGACAGGTGTTCATCTTTTAAGTTCCCGGATTTGCGATACATTCTATTCTAATATTAATGTACGACTGCAGAATACATGAGTATAGAATTACACGTTTTTCTTCGCAAAATTCGTTTTAATGCAGCTTTGATTTGAAAAACTTTGCTTAAAAGCAACTTAGACGTTAGTACACAAAAATTTATTTTTACATATCCTATATATATGTATCTACGTCACATCCGTTTAATCACGTTTTCCATTTTCGGCTTTAATTATAGTCGAGTTTAACGGTAGTATCGAAGCAAACCAACATATAAACTGAACAAGCCTTCACCCAACGTAGGCGTGTGTTCAATATTAGGTACAACAGACAGTCCATTATCAAAATCTAATTGTATTGTACATCGGATAAAGGGATAAAGTGGCTGCCGACCAATTGTACATCTATAACAACCCCTGGTAGAGTATCTAAAAAACTAAAGAAAATTATTGCAAACTGACAGTTGATCATCATTATATTATAACAGTAAATCGTGGTACTTAGTCAGCAGACAAAAAGCGACCCTATAGAGACCTTTTAGCGGCAAATAATGTTTTCCAGGTCATTATCGTATACTAAACCCTAGTGAAAGAAAGTGAAACCGTAAGCATCTAAACGAAGCGATGATTAGAACGTAATGGCTCCTTGAAGACTGGCAACTTTTAGATTTGCAAGGTATCAGGCCATGCTTTGAAGACCAAAGTGCAAGTGAGGCGAAGCAGCAGAGCAAGATATTGGCATCCTTTCAGAAATACTTCATCCAAATATCGAAGTGTTCGAATCTGGATAACATCTACTGCAAAAATTTTATTGTTTACTTATCATTAAAAGTTATAAATAAATCTCAATTATTAAGTCATCCATGATCACAATAACAATAAATTAATGAATCAGATTTAAAATAACATAATTTTCATAACGGCTGTTGCGTCATGATCTATTTTTTCTTTTTTTTAACTAACATCCTATTTAATTTGCAATCTATACTATGTACATTTAGTAAATGGTAGAACAATATTATAGATAACATGTAGAAGGTTGCCCAGTGGCAAGCTTCTGTAACAAATGGATTATATCCGGTATGTGTATTAGGATATCATACTTCCATACTAAAACTTAAAAACTAGAACTAACATAAAACATGCAAATCAGAATCTAGTAGGCAGATCGCTGGGTAGGTATCGTTTCAGCCTTCTGTTGGCTATGGGCTGATTTAGAAGGTTAACTGCTAGGTCATTCGGATGGGCATGTAGTCGAGCACTGCACGGCTGACTAAAATGTCGCATTTCCTCTTTAGCCGAGAGGATATGGAGGTCTCTTCTAATGGTTGCGTTGGACACAAACCACGGTGCGTTCACTATCATTCTCAATACTTTAGCTTGATGCCGTATGACCAAATTGCTTTTAATATAACTTTGTATAGCAGCAGCTTGTTTTTGGTGGTAAGTTTAGAGGTATGTCCAATGAGCCAATACATCTTGGAGAGAGTCAGTCCGAGCTGCTTACGCTTTGTAAAGATGTGTTTTCTCCAGTTGAGCCTCCTATCGATATATAACCCCAGGTATTTGGCTTCTTCTATATAATTGAATGCATTGTAATAGATCTCTCTTAAAGCTTTAAAACGATACCACGCACAGTCGTTTAGCATTTACAGTTGTTCAAGTAAATCGCAATATTGTCAATAGTGCACAACAGTTCAAAGAAAAAAACAATTTTTAAAATGTTCAGTTTAAACCACTGAGAAATGTTCTTCGTATATTTGAAAAGATCTTGCTTTCAGCTTTAAAACGATGTGCACAGCCTTGTTGCGTTCACGGTTACCTAGACTTAAATGCGGAAGCACACCCATAAATATTGCATCATAATTATGCGCGGGGACCCTCGCGCGCACGATGTACTGCGTAGTAGTAAATTGGCACTCGTGCATTTTACAAATATAATAACAGAATTACTGTTTGGTACGTATTTAAACGATATAACGACTTCAATTTGAACCTATTTTTGCTACAGGCGTTCAGTCGTAAGTTGCCCCATACTATCTGGTAAGTTAGATGTAGTCCTACCCATACTATGTTTGATAAATTCTCTTAGTTCTCTTCGAAATATTTAAAGACTGACATAACTTTTATGGTTTTCATGATATTGTTACAGTTTTTCTAAGTCTATCAAGGCAACTCATGTGATTTCTACGAAAACAAAGAGCGTATAATGACCCTTCGAGCCTATTAGAAAATTAAGAAACCTAACTATAAAGCAGTACTTATGTTGGAAGTTAAATATCAACAAAGATCTCTAAGCCTGTAGGAGTGTGCGCGTACTATCGACTGGTGAAATCTGCGTTGTACGAAGATGTAGTTAGGAAGGTATAAAATTAGTACAACCAGAACAAGTTGTATAAATATAAAGTGGCAAGCAAAGGCCTGGGACAATGGGAACTCCTCTGTATATTAAGGCATTTAAGTTGTTGAGAGAGTTGTGCTTGTAGTTAGATGTAGCGTGTGAAGATATTAGCGTTTTACAAAATTGGTCAATTTTATTACCACTTGTTGCAATTTATATTTGAAGTGATGTTGTTAAAGAGATGGCTGAAACTGGTAAGTGTAAAAGGAGAACTCTTAAAGCTAGTATGACTAACTCTGCAAAGTTTATTGAATCAGATTTAGCTAAACCTGCTGGTCAGGTTACTCAATTAAAAGCTAATAGAAATAAAATTGAGTATAGTTACGCGGAGATTAGAAACATATTCTGCTCTTATTCAACCATGGTTCTTAGTTGGCACAAAACATAGCAAAGAAAATTAAAAGCGCTTTTGAGCACAATGAATCTTTTTCAAGTTTTACTTGAAGCTTTCGTTTTGTCAGTCCCGTTATCATAGTTTGATTTTATTTTATTATATTATTTACTGCTGTCGGTATAATTCAAAAATTACAAAACGAGAATTTACCTTCGAAACAATGTCAATCTAGACAACCTTCTGAAGAAGTAGGAGTTGCGTAAATTCTCTTTTAATAAAAGGTAGACAGAGCAGATGATGTACTTGCAAGTGCTGCACCTATATGTTTATTAATATGCTTCTTCACAATTTGTTAACAAAAGCTTTTAATATGACCTTGTAGAGATTTACTGCGCGCTATGGTAAACCTTTCATCGTATTCTCAGATAATGGAACAAACTTTGTGGGAGCGAATTCAAATTTAAAAAAATCGTTAGCTTTATTGAAGAAAACTAAAAGGATTGGTGAAGTCACGTACAAAATGTACAAAACGCTAGATTGGAGATTCTCCCTTACTCACCGCATTTTGGCAATCTTTGGGAAGCTGTGATGAAAAGCACCAAACACTACCTTAAACGTGTTACAAATAAAACTCGATCTATTTACATCAATTCCCTGTGATGTTGACTTGCTTTCTCCAATTGACTGTCCCGTTACTTTAAATCTTTGAAACACATAAAACAATACTTTTGGAGAAGATAATTTCAAGAATATATTTCAGAATTGCAACAACAAACAAAGTGAACAGTTACGCAGAGCCAATTAAATGCAAATATTTTGGATTTGTTAAGAAAGACAATCAAGCAATCATGCTCTGTAAAAAAGCTTTTGGAGGTAGTTCCGTGCAAGGATGGTGCATCCAGAATAGATTCTGAAGAAACAATAAAACGATATTTTTCAAAAATCTGTCCACTGTCAATCAGCTAAGCACCAAATAAGTATAGGGGTAAAAACACGCCGATCTCAGGGACCTTCTTCATGGCTTTTACAGCTCTTTGTTGTATGGTACTTGTGCTGGTACTAATCTAAATAAGTAATGCGTGTTTCATATTAATAATGTAACAAATAGGGGAATCCCTATACGAAGGCGGCAGAACATTCCAGAGTGAAGCGTCATGCACCCGCGAAAACCTACTAGAAGATTCGACACGGGCCGCGTATATGACGCATCAGGGCGGTTAGACGAGGTACAATACACGGGTATGTTACAGCGTTTGCTAGAACGTTTACATGGAAGTTATAAAACGTCGTCCCGGATAGAAGAGAATTCAATTAGTGTTTAACCGGCGTATCAAAATGTGCTCTGTGTAATTAGTAATCAAATATATTAGAGAATAAATAAATGTTCAATAATTGTTATAATATTACATAAATAGTTCTTATATAATCCATTTTAAGTTTGTAAATATCTAGCATTTAAGTTCGTCAAACAGTTTATAATTATAGTGTTAAACAATTAGTTAATATTAAATTGGTGTATGTAAATAATATCTCGCTTGTGAATAGACGATTTAAAGAGCATTTTTGTTCTTATTTTAAAAAGAACCTTTCAATAATCATTTGTAAATTGTTAATCTATAAAATTAAGCTGATATAAAAGCAGCTGAATTGAGGTTGCTACACGATTTTTTTAGTAGCAATGCATACAATTACAAAAAAGTTTGCCTTTATAAATAACATGTCGCTAAAGTTTTTTCAGAAAGTATAATTGATCCATTAAAATCTCTTAGTGTAGTATCATGTTCAAGAGGAAACATTTCCTCTTAAAGTTTTTCCACTTAGGTGTGGGCTCAATAATCTATGTTAGGACAGGGTATAGTTTGTAAATTAGTCATTGTAATCGCAATTTGGTTGAAGCGTTTGTTGCACTTTTGCAATTAACTAAAACTTGTGTTGCTTACTTTTTGTAAGCTATTAGCTTTTAACATACAGGTCAAATTTAATAAACAAGATGTTTATAATTTTGTATCCGCAGAATAGTGTTACACATAACATTAAAGTGTTACATTGACATTACATCAATTACATTCTCAACGCCGTGCTAAATATGTTTTGTGGTTTGTACTCACATTTAACCAAAAGTATCATTCTACTGAAGTACACTTGCCATATAAACATTGAAAGAGCAACTTGTGATTATATATGATCATTATATGAAATAATAAGTCAATTCACTTTTAGAAATCTATTTTCCTGTATATAAATCTTACAAAAGACATTTTTATTTGCACATAAGCACCAGAGAAAAAAAGGAAACCAAAGCAAATTTACAATTTATCAAAGAATTTCAAAAAGCAAAGAAAATTAGGAAAGGAATTCTGTTTGTGTATTTTTCATACATTTTAATTCCAAGTAATTCGTAAAGGAAAAAGAAATGTGTATATAAAAAATATTTTTTAAAACGTTTCAATATTGTATAATAAATCCAATTATAATGTATCAAAAAATATTATTCAAAGAGACTTTTGTAACTTGTTTGTTTTGTAAAAAATTGTGCGTGGGGTGATTTTGCAAATAGGTTTTTGATATTAATTAAGGGATAATAATGTCAACCTTGTAAAAACTTACTTTTTTCACGTCACTCCTACTTAAAAATAAACGATTAACAAGGTTATTAAAATGAGTCGCTTTTTATTTATTATAAAATGCTCCAGTTTATAAGTTTTTTGAAGGGGAAATGCTTTCCAAGGAACAGGCTTATTTATGGGAGAATTTTCTCAACTAATTTTTTTATGTGTTAAAGTGTATGTATTTGAATCCAACACTTTAATGTTGGACAAAATTCGAAATGTTCGGAAGCTTTTGATTATGCAGAAACTGTAGAACAAATAGTGTACATTTTAGGGGTTGCTTATTTTTTTGTAATAGTTAAAAAAAATTGGAAATAATCCTCTAAAAATACAGTTATCGCCGTTTGTTCAATATCCGACAATCTGTTTTTTCCAGTGCCACAAAAGTGCTGATTTTTTCAAAAGCAAAACGCAATTTATTGCTTTCATCATTCATTTTAAAACGCATTTACAAAGAGTTTATTAACAGTACTCTTTAGGAAAACAAGTAAGCTTTCATGTAGGTAATATGGCAGTTATTGATGTGTGATAGGTAATATTCCCATAATATCAAAGGCACTGATATAACATTACTACGTTGTGCGAACTATTTCATATTACAAATTCCAGCATAAATTATTATTCAGGACCTTCGGTGCTATTTGCAAAACAGAGTTTCACTAAACCATATTCAATTACAACCTAATAGTTTTAATGAAATAAATAAAGATTATTAAAAGTTTCACAGTTTTATTAAAATATAACCTGACAATATTGTTTCAACAGCTATGCTGTCATTATCAAAGGTAATATAATTATAAACAAACACGTCGCTAAGGTAGATATAAAAATAGGTAACTAGATAAAATAATAACAATCAGAATTAAATATCTAATACTTCCAGTAACGGAGAATTACTGAGCTCAAGTTGTTCATTCATTAAAGGTACCCTGGGTTTATGTTTGTATATCTCAAAGGCTTCTAAAATGTCTAATTTGTGTTTGTTATTACAAAAATGTAGGAATTTAATATTATTTTGAGGAGTCATTGTGTGATTTTGTTCTAAAAGGTGTTTGGCGTAATTCGATTTTTCAGGATGTTTATTTTTGTAATGACGTACGTGTTCTTTATATCTTATGTCAAAATTTCGAAGTGTTTGTCCAATATATACCGAACTACAAAAAGAACAATTTAAACGGTAAATGCCCGATTTCATGATGTCATGTGTTCTGTCTTTAGCATTAAATAAAAATTAAAAAGTGTTAGTGTTGGTTTTAAATGTTATTTTATAATTGTTGGTTTTTCTTAGTATATGTGCAATTTTTTCTGATATTTTGCCAAAATATGGTATAGATATGTAATTTGTGTCTTCTGTTTGATTGTCAATGGATATATTCTTTTGATAGCTAACCTATAATCTTTTTGTTTAATTAAAGTGTCAATCATGTTCGGATTATAATGATTTGCATGTGCTAGTTGTTTAATGGTTGATATCTCTTTGCTAAAATCTGATTTTGTTAGTGGAATAGTTAAAGCTCTGTGTACTAATTAAAAATTCATTGATAACCTCAAAGGTTATCAATGAATTTTTAATTCTTATAAACAGTATCCACCCTAATATAAAATTTACACTAGAAACAGAACAAAACAGGGCTATAAACTTTCTAGACTTAAATATCAAGATTAACGCAAACAATCTATTTGAATTTTCCATATACAGAAAACCAACACAAACAGACATAACAATACCAAATGAATCTTGTCACCATAATACACATAAAATAGCAGCAGAGATCATTAGTACACAGAGCTTTAACTATTCCACTAACAAAATCAGATTTTAGCAAAGAGATATCAACCATTAAACAACTAGCACATGCAAATCATTATAATCCGAACATGATTGACACTTTAATTAAACAAAAAGATTATAGGTTAGCTATCAAAAGAATATATCCCATTGACAATCAAACAGAAGACACAAATTACATATCTATACCATA
Source organism: Agrypnus murinus (assembly GCA_929113105.1). NCBI lineage: Eukaryota > Metazoa > Arthropoda > Insecta > Coleoptera > Elateridae > Agrypnus > Agrypnus murinus. Next base: position 169,751,001 of record OV816026.1, on the reverse strand, counting down.
TTTTGGCAAAATATCAGAAAAAATTGCACATATACTAAGAAAAACCAACAATTATAAAATAACATTTAAAACCAACACTAACACTTTTTCATTTTTATTTAATGCTAAAGACAGAACACATGATATCATGAAATCGGGCATTTACCGTTTAAATTGTTCTTTTTGTAGTTCGGTATATATTGGACAAACACTTCGAAATTTTGACATAAGATATAAAGAACACGTACGTCATTACAAAAATAAACATCCTGAAAAATCGAATTACGACAAACACCTTTTAGAACAAAATCACACAATGACTCCTCAAAATAATATTAAATTCCTACATTTTTGTAATACCAAACGCAAATTAGACATTTTAGAAGCCTTTGAGATATACAAACACAAACTCAGGATACCTTTAATGAATGAACAACTTGAGCTCAGTAATTCTCCGTTACTGGAAGTATTAGATATTTAATTCTGATTATCATTATTATTTTATCTAGTTACCTATTTTGTATCTACCTTAGCGACGTGTTTGTTTATAATTATATTACCTTTGATAATGACAGCATAGCTGTTGAAACAATATTGTCAGGTTATATTTTAATAAAACTGTGAAACTTTTAATAATCTTTATTTATTTCATGATTATGGAGTTCCACAAAATAAGGCTGGAAACAATAAACAAAAAAATAATAGTTTTAAAATTCAAAAAAATCTCTAAAATAATTCGGCATTCCAATTATGTTTGGTTCTAGGTGCCTGAACACGCAATGCTTGAATACCACGGAAAATGACGAACTCCACTATAATATACGTTTTTATCGTATTTTTAGCTATGCTATATTTTACTTAAAATGTATACTCTTTAAAACAACTTAACCAAGAAATGCTTAGTCTACTTAACCTCTCTATTTAAAGCGTGTCTCAGTTTGGCTACTTTCTTAGGAAATGGAAGCATGCACATATGCTTATGTTCGCTAAACCTGACAAAAAGAAAAATGATTATAATAGTTACAGACCTATATGTCTGCTAACCACTAGATGTAGCACAGCTCTAATGTTAAGGTCTAAAGAAAAAGATTCTATACAGACCTAGCTATCTGCAAGCGATCACCTTCCACTTCCTTGAAAATAATACATTCGCAGTAAAAGTAAATTCTCATACATCTGAAATTAAAGATGTACGGGTAGAAATTCCACAATAAGTAGAATAAGTAGAAATTTTCAATAAAATAATAATCATTTATATTTTCTATGACAATTTAAAATATTAAATTAATTTCTTGAGACATAAAAAACAAAAACAAATTCGACGTTTCGAGTTGCTGCTCGGAACGACGTCACAAAAACCAATCCTAACCTCTCTTTATTTAACCGTAAGCACATTAATTTTTAACGAAATGGGAGTGAAGATTATACATGTACGAATATTTCTTAATAATATTAATTCTTAATATTCAAATTATCCTTTTTTACCCATATTAGAATTGCAGGAAATAAATAGTTATTTACATTATAAGCTGCGAAAGTTTACTTTTAGGTGCAAGGTGTTTTTGATTGGCCGAGGCGAAGCGTAAGCGTAGCCGAGTTTAGTTAAAAACACCGAGTATTAAACTGTTCATTCTCCATTCGACATTTATTAACCACCGTAAATAAATACATAAAACGATGATTCAGTGATTATAATCAAATAATGTTTGTATATACAACAGTATTGTTACCAAGGTAATGTTGACAACAGCCACCTTATAATATTATATTTAAAAAAAATTGACAGTTTTACTTCGTTGTCCAGGGACCGAAAGTTTTTTATACCTAGCAACCACCTCGCATGTTTTACTTTCGCTTTCGGTTGCCTTGTCAAGATAGAAAGTTACACTTTCGTAAAGGGGAGAATGAAAACGTAGTTTAACGGTCACGTTGTTTGTTCTAAATACTTCTCTCACGGAGTTTGCTAGTTAAAAACGGTCATAAGGTTGCAACTTGTTGTGACTCTAGCTTCATATTTCTTAAAACTTACAAGAAGCAAATAATAAGGCTCCAGTAAACATTGTTTCCCTGTTAAAATCCTTACATCAGGATTGTCCACACTATTGATATATAAGGTTTAATCTTTACCGCTTTTATAAAGAAGGTGCTGCGTAATGTTATCGCAAGAAACTGCAGTACATAAAAGTAAGTTCTTACAAGAAGTGAAAATGCTGTAAAGTAAACGTTGACGATACAATCGCAATGATGTTATATTTTCTAGGAAAAAAGTAAACACCTGGATGTAGTAGTAGTAGTAGAGTTATGGGGAAACCGAAGTCTAGCAAGCAGGCCTTCATAAGCCCTTTTTGCCAACCCCTTGACATCCCCCTAACCACCTCCGTTATCACCTACTTCAAGAACATCTTCTCGCTCTGTAAACCTCCCCGACTTCCCAATAAAAATTAGGATATCGATCCACGATAAGGAGTGCAACTCTTCCCTTCGAAGCGTAGCTACACCAAACGTTTTAAATCGTAGACGCTGGTAAGCCACGCATTCTCCCAGGTAGTGGTAGGATGTTTCTTCATCTCTCCCACATCCTGAGCAAATGGGATCTTCCTCTACTCCTATCAGAGATAGGTCTCTTCTTAGTTTACAGTGGCCTCTCAAGATCCCTATCAGAAGATTTATGGTTCTCCAGCTCCTTCCGCTTCTTTGAGTCGAATCCCTCTATATGGTGCTTCGCCTGCCGACAGCCTCTGCACCTTTTCCACTCCTTTTTACTACCCTCGTAGGCCCACTCCATTAGGGCTGTCGAGATCTGCTGCCTTGTGATACCCAGAAAGGGTTCCGGTGCTAGACAGGTGTCCTCAGCTCCGAGCTGGGCCAGTTTATCGGCCTTCACGTTGCCCTGAATCCCTGTATGTCCTGGAACCAAAACCAGTTCCATCTCTTTCTCCCTTGCCAACTCTGCTAAAGCATCCCCCCATTCCTGGACAAGAGCTGATCTCATCCTAGATGAGTAGATTGCCTTTAGTGCAGCTCGGCTGTCAGAGCAGATGTTGATTTTCCTCTCTGTTGCTGCCCTAATCTCAGCCTTGGTTGCCACCGATAGAATGGCGTAAACTTCTGCTTGAAAAACAGTGGTAAACTTTCCTAAAACGAAGCTTTCTTGTACCTCTCGATTTTCTACATAAATTCCTGCTCCAGAGGATTGCCTTTCTACTACTCGGGATCCGTCTGTGTAACACATCAAGGCATCTGGCTGAAACTCAACTTGTTTTTGCTCCCACTTCTCTAGTTGGAATAGTGAGAGAATACTCCTTATCTAGCCTTAGCCGGTCTTCTGCTTCGGTTACCCTGTATGTTGACAAAGGTAACTCCTTTGCCACCACCTGGGCAATCTCTGCATGACCAGTGTATATACCTTGATTACTCCAAAGCCCGCATCCCGCATTCTAAGGTTGGTTGCCATGGCCTCTCGTAAGTCTTCCACGGCGGCTTTTCTTGTTTTTTTTTGCAATAGCTTGCTGTGTTTCATTTGCTGAGAAAGGTCTTGAGAATTCGTTATTCGGAGGTTTTCTCAGGACCTGTTGTTTGAGTTGGTAGGCAACAGTTCTTGTATGTTCTTTATCTGCGGGTGCTTTTGATAGCGTGACTATTCGACTGGCTATTTTGTTAGGGTCTACGATGGGCTTTTCTTTATGAATATGAGAACTACCTCCTAGCTTACAACTAGCAAGCTCCATGCCTTTCTACTGGAGTGCGTAAAATCTGTTTCGCTCATTAAGTGTTTATATGTTTCTGCACGTGCGCTATCTAGGCTTTTCATCAGATCGTCAGCAGTTTGCGGGTCTCTTGTCCTTTGGTATTCGTCATAGAGCCTGGAGCTTTCCTTGGACCACCCTGGGATATATTGTTTTTGAATTCCTCGGGGGACATATTTCTTTGCGACTACTAGTACCGTTTTAATGAAAAGATGATAGTTATGATGTATTGGCGGTATATTTTTAATTTCTTGATCCAGTTTCTGTGCATATCCTTCCCAGTTTGCTTTGTTGAAGTTCCATCTGGGTTTTGGTATGGATCTTATCAGGGGGACTACTATGCCAATTCCATTGGTCTGTGTTGACTGTTAAGGAAGTCGGAGGGAACTTGTCTGGTGATTGATAATTGTTTGTGGTCATGGTCTTGGGTGGAAAAGCATAGATCTGGATTATAGTCTTTTCGACATCTAGCAGAATGAAAAGAGCCTTTGTCCTTAGCATCGAATACAAGCTCCAAATTATTCCTATCTGCCCAATCCATTAATGTTGTCCCGTTTTTGTCAGATGTTGTATATTTCCAGGCGGTATGATGGCTATTGAAATCTCCGGCATAGATCGCCGGGTGAGGGTATTTGTTTAGCACATTGGCAGGTCATTCGACTTTCGTGGCTTATATACGTTGGTTATGTGTATGTTGTCAATTTGTACTGTAATTACATCCACTTGTTCGATAGATTCGGCGCAAATAACGGCGATATTCTGGAGGTCGTTTTTGACGTAGGTAGCTATGCTGTGGGTTTACTGATTGACTGAGGCTAGCATTTTATATACGTGTATTCGGCCTCTTGCTGTTAATTGTTTGTCGTCTTCTGTGCGAGTCTCTTGTAAGAGGGCTATATCACTTTTTTTATCTCGGAGTAGTTTAGAGCAATATCCCGACTTATTTCTACTTATTCTTTCTATATTAAGTTGACAAATTCGGATAGAAGGTCCGATACTTCTGGTTGTTTGGCCCTGAGCAGGGCCATTGAGTAAGGTATTGGTACATTGAATCATAATGGGTACTGGTGCTTATTGTCAGTGTCAGCGTCTCGTTTGTTACTGTTCGTTTTGCTTTAGCTAGGGAGCACGTCTAGCCTACTGCTACGGACGCGAACAGTATCACCCCTCACCCCATGTAAGTGACAATACGGTAACATATGTGATTAGACACTTAAAATGAAATTTAGTGGATTGTTTATTTTTTACTTTTTAATGCGTTACCATAGTTAACACACGAGCTTAGTTTTGGTTATAATAAACATATAAAATTTAGTTTATCTTCAAACGTCAGAAAAACGTGATATTTTAAGATTTAGTTGATAAAGTAAACGTATTTTTTGACGTTTATCCGTAACGGCAGATAAAGTATTTTATTTCCACTTTCTATTTAAATGACACTTTATAGGCATTTATGGTAACAAAGTAAATGAGTAGTTACAACTACAGCCCTGTAAAACCTTACGGGCTACGAAAAGAGACCTGTAAAATTCTACAATGGCCATCAACAAAAAGCTAATGGAAACTATTTTGTTGCTTATCCACAACATCATGACAACGTCTAGCTATAAATTGTCCTACTGCCTTTAATTACAAAATGTCTTTTTATATAAAATATACAATAAATTGATAAAAAAACCGCTGGAGAAGGTGGAATTAAAACATTGTACGCGGCACGCTTTGCAATTAATCTTTACTGGGCGCACTGGATTATGGAGGCTCGCTCCTTCGTTGCTCGCCCCAAAAACTTTCCAGCTTACCATAGTAAGGATTAATTTACAAAGCTTGGCAGATAAATAACTATTACGAGCCTCTGGTGGTGAGTCAGGGCTAAGTTATATCAAAACAAAAAAATTCATTTTGTCAAAATTTTATTTGTTTCAAACGTCAAAAAACATGAAATTTTGAGAAAATTTACATTTCAATTAATTTTTTACGTTTGAAGATAAAATAACATTTTATGCGGAGTTAAACAGGCTTTTTGTGCTTCGGTTGCTTTAACAGCCTCAGCATAAAAAACTTCACTTAAGCTCCTTATAAAATCATATACTATTAATCAAATTACTTCAGTGTTAATTAATATTGTTGCTGATTTCTCATTTCATAATATTTTTTAGTCTGCGCGAGGTTTAGTAACTTATGTGACAGTCACATAAGTTACTAGTTTAAAAACTAACCTAAAATAGAGAAAAATGCACTGATCTTAGCTGATTTGGTCGCAATAAACGCTTTCTAATTAGTTTAACTAAATCACATGTAAAACTTAATTTTTAAATTTTACTGTGAATGATTAATGCAAGTTATCTGAGAATGACCCATTTTTAATTGGTAGTGTTAATTAATAAACGTATTGTACTTTTAATATAGGTAGTTAACTAATTCTATGGTTATAATTCACTTTTACGAATGTTTTAAAACCAAAAATAGTTAAAAATTAAGTATGTACATTGCATGTTCCTCTTTTAAAAGACCCAACTCTATCTAGCTTTCTCTAATATTCCCTACTGGTCACGGTTTTTAAGTTTTTGAATAAATTTCGTTTGAAATATATAAAAAGCAACGCTAATTTAAAATTTTACTTTGTAGCAAATGAAAACCATTTCAAATTTTCTATCATTTTTAAAATTTGTTACAGTAAAGGTTTTTACAGTCTAAGACGTTTCGAAGCTCGACTAACATGTAAAAGCTCTAGCAATTTGTAGTGAAAATAGTTTTTTTTAAAAGCACGTAATAAGCAAAGTTAGAAATTGACGAATGAATTTTGTTTGTTATTCTTTTTGATAAAAAGTAAGAATTCCCAGTGCTGTAAATGAAAAATATTTCTAATTGCTAACTATTTTATTTCTTGATATCTTTTTTAAAGTTTTATTAAGATTTTTTGAAAGCTCTTTCAATATTAAAAATGTAAAAGAGTGCGCCGTTGTTTTGTTTTTCAGTTGTTTCCCTAGAAAGGATAATAAAAATATAATTTTCCACATTTCCAAGGCCATGAGTATGCTTTTTGATGTTGAAAGCTAAAATTAATAATAGGAATGATACGAGGGTGTTTGTTTCTCTCCTGAAACGAAAACAATTTCATTATATGAAAACCGCTGAATTTGCGATCACGTCCGCATTATATAGAGTATTTGCAAATTTTATTATGTACATTAGAAAAAAGTAATGGGTGCGCACCTCCCGTGCTGCTACTTAAGATTCGGGCAATGCGCCCTCTTCCGGTAAGAATGGCCCGCAAGGGAACTCCACAACCAGACGGTCATTTGTTTTATTAAGCTGGCATTTGTTCCGCTAGAAAAAGAAATAAATTTATTCATGTGGAAATTAAAATAGCCCCGACAAATTTTTCTAAAATAACGTTTCCAAAAGAATTTAATATATAACAGTTTTCTCATAATATTGTTCTTTCTGTTGTTTTTATTTACATAACTTTATTATTACATGAGGCATTACTAACGTTTTTTATACACTTCCACAACAAAGAACCCGGTTTGGTTTGCAAAGTTATTCTAAATAATATAATAAACAGTAGACAGTGCTACCACTCTTCGCATAAATTTTACACACAAAAGTACGTCTAAATGTGTTTAATATAAAATTTAGCGTTCTAGAAGGGTAAAATCTGAGAAAGCTTTTTGTGTTCAAAACTGCGCTTTTCTTAATTGAAAATTTAATAAACACAAATTGTAGTTTAACTAAAATTGGATTAGAGCGAGGAGAATTTAACCTCGAAAGTGAATTTAGAATTAAAAGCGTTGCAGCAGTAACGAGGATTGGACGAACGAAACGAAATCGAGAAATGCGAAATTTCCCACGTCTTCATTGGGATTTTGCATTTTGCAAAACAATTTTTGCAATTGAATATAAGGACGAAAAGAAAACGGGCAATGGGATGGAAATTTTCCATCAAGTAGAGGAAAACGAGACCAAACGAGTTTACACTATGATATGAAAACAAACAAGAAAACAGAAATCTTGCTGCGCTGGTATTTGTTTCCTTAAAATGTCTGTGTGTTTGTTGGTGTGGGTGCGTATTTTTCTTCATCATCTCTTATTCTTCTGCGATGCAGAAGCGCACGCATCCTTAGGGAACTTTCACGGGTTAACTTTGAAGTTTTAATGGGCAATTCTGGCAATGCGAAGCTACTATTTTTCATCGAAATCTAGCCGACTGTCAAATGTGTCCTGACATTCATCATATAGGATATGGAGCAATGATAAATCGTTCATGATTAAACGGAGAATTGACCTAGAATGGTTTTACTTATATTTGAGAATATGATTAAGATCCTCCTTTTAATAGAAAACGTGTTCTTTTAAAACTCAAATCCAATATCAGACATAGAAAAATCAAAACCATTAGGTTTGAAATATCCAAACCATCATCGCCCTTACGTTGCTGTAAATGTTGTCAATTAATCAGTTCGGAGATGACGGATAATATAAATAATAATTAATAAAGCGAGCAACCCTTAAAGGTGGAAAAAGGGAAATTAGTGTGCTGTAACTGAAAAACTTTAATTTATCCTATCAAGATTATTTTCGTCCTACTTCTTTGATTAATATCAACCCATACCCCAAGCCGATCTTTGCATGAAAATGGTATGACATCAAAGACCTAAATTAGCGGGAATGAAACAGCCCAACGGTACTGAGGGTGACATCACTATTTAGGTTTTGCGTTTGATGTTGAACAAAGCGGAATTTTAATGCATAGTAGTGGTAACGTTTCCGTCATAAATGCACAGTTTTTTCCTGCTGTTAAAATGGTTTTGACAAGAGACTGATGGAAATAAATTGCAGTGCTACTAGTCTTAATTGCTTCTTTTAAAAACGGCAACAAAAGCGTATAAAGCGGAGATATGTTTGCATTTTAATAACATTTTAATTATCTTTCTGAAAGGTCTTCAACATTTATACCTTAATAACTTGAACGGATTTACAATCATGGAAACGTTTTCGTTATAACTTCAGTAAATGAATAATTTCCTATTGCTTTGATTCAACTATTCTATGAGTGATGCGACCTTATCATTCCACATTGTTACACACTAAGAAACGAATTATATTTGGTAACAAATTTTCTTTTTCTAAATAAGTTTTTGTTGATAGAGCAAATTTTTTGTTGTAATCATAGAGAATAAAATTAAATTATGTTGTAGGAACCAATTTAATGAGTTTCCATCGCAAGTAGATTTTGTTAGTACCCATATAGAATTTGCCGATGTTGAACAAACTATGGACCATTATACATAACCAAGATTGGGGCCCAATGTTGTTGATATGTTGGTATAACTCTGGTCTCATACTGGCACAATATTGGCTGTATATCGATTGCACACCGGTGTATAATAATGATCGTTATTATATTTTTTAATTATATTATATTGTACACTGAGAAACATGGTTTGAAAAATCTATTATTTTAAAAACTGTAGATCAAGAGCGTTAATATGACGACGCGGACATAACTTTTACGAACTATTTTTCTCATTTTATAATGTATTATGATATTATTAATTGTTGCAAGAACTTTGTTTATTAAACACAATAATTTTTTTAAATCAACAAAATCATACAAGATAGGTTTTGTTGAATCAAGGTATTAATTTCTCTGTGTAATTAGCCAATATTAACTCAACAATGTTAATATGTTGCTATAACCGGTCTCATACTGGCACAATATATAGATGGATATCGGTTGCACACCGGCGTATATTAATGATGGTTATTAAATTTTTTAATTATATTGTATTATAAACTGAGAAAAAATGGTTCGTAAAAGTTATGTCCGCATCGTCATATTAACGCTCTTTATCTATAATTTTTAAACTAATAGATTTTTCGAACTATGTTTCTCAGTGTATAATATAATATAAAATAATTAAAAAAATCTAATAATGTTCATTATTATACACCGGTTTGCAACCGATATACTGCCAATATTGTGCCAGTATAAGACCAGAGTATATACCAGCATATCAACCAATATTGGCTGCCAATATTGTGTATGTAAAATAGCCCAAGTACTTGCCAGTGTTATCATCTCGACACTGTCCCAATATTGGCAATAACGGTGCCAATGGTGAGCCAATATTGGTCCGTTTAGAAAATTATATATGGGTATTTTTAGTAAAGATTATAAAATTAGTGTTTATGGTTTACAACAATTTGTTGTGAAAAATGATATTATGCTAAGTGCAATACTAGTAGAATTTATAGCATCGGCCATTTTTCTTTGTATCTACAACAAGTAATTTTGCTGAGAGACATCACTCTAAGATATAAATTATTTGGTAACAAGATCTCATTTGCTGAATTAGTTTTTGATGATAGAACGTGTTGTAATTACAAATTAATTTATGTTGTAGGAACAAACGAGTTTTCATCGCAAATGTTAGCTTTTGATCACCAGTGTGCTCAAACGGCGGTCAGTTCGGTTACGGGCGTGTCTGATTCAGGACGTTACGTTCCTTTGTTGTCTCTTGTCTGCACTCTGCAGTTTGCAAGGTTGTCTGGTGAGTGTTGATTACCTGTTACATTGCAGGATATTATGTGCAACAAGAACGAGATTTTCAAAAAAGTTCGTACTTCTGTAATAATTGTACTCTACAATACTACGCATTAGTGTTATTATTAGTATGTACTACGAGAATTGTAATTGCAATGCATTACAGGATTACAATGGAAACAGAAAAAGAATCTACTAGACGAGTGGGCGAAGCAACGAAGTAACGAACGAGTAACGAAGTTACAAAATTTTAGTTAATTGTTTTGGTAATAAAGTGAAAATGCTTATCAGCTGTGCACTCTAAAACCGCTCGGATAAGCGACCAACTCAGGCGGGAGCACGCGTCCCTTCCCTAATCCATGTTTGCCGTGCGCCGCTCCGTTTCACTACAACCATTTGCACCACGCTCCGAGAGCACCTATATAAAGTGATGCGGCCGTCGATTTATCAGTTCGCGTCCAGGATTCACATCAGCCGAACCAACGAGCCCAGCAGACCGTTCCAGGGAATATAAGAGTAAGTCCTCTTACCAACATTCCGATCCCCTTTCCTCCCGATCTCTTCTTTGCATCACTCACCCCGTTCCAAGATCTCCCTGTGCGTAGCATGGGGATCTCCTCCCGCTTCCCTTATTCCAGTCCGTCCGCCATTGCGCAACACCGCGTATCCCGACTCCATATTCGCATGCTTGCTTATTATTGCACGCCGTATTGCACCCCGCTTGCTGTGGCTATTGTAGGTAACCGTAGAACTGTAGGTTTAGAGAATGAAGCTTGCTGGAGGATTGGAGCTTTCGTAGTAATAAATATTATTTGGTTTAATAATTGTGTGTTTTTATTTGTTAACACGTTGAGTGCTCATGAGAAATGATGCGCGGACCCCTAGCGCGCATCTACTTTTTTTACAAATTAAACTTGAAAATTTTATTTGTATATTAAGAAATGAAAATATAAATAATTCTAGTCTATTTTACGCCTTTTTGACCAAAAACGCATATGTGCGTCATGATCGCCCAGTAACAATTTTATTTTCTCGGCCTATCGACGCATTTATGCGTTCAGTTTATTTTATGCCAATTAACTTGGAAATAAGTGTAAATTTATTGAATATGGCCAATAAATGAAACAAACACACTCTTCATAAAAATATTTTATGCACAGATGCATTATAATTAGACTATTATTGCTAGACTTATCTAAACATAACTGTCTCTTTATGCCCCAAGGGCCTCTTTATGATCCGACGGGCAATAATGAAACGTCAATTAAATGTCACAGCTGTATTTGTAGAACTTGATTGGTTCTTAATATAATTTGTAAACTTATCACCAATGAAAATAAGCTGAAATTAAGTATTTTAGAATAGTAACTATAGTAACGTATTTCGTATAAGCACATAAGTATACGCATAGCGGCTTGATGTAACCTACGTACTCATTTAATTATATTTTTTACACAATAATAGACTTGAGATAAAAACAATCTGTGCATAAAATAGTGTATGCATTTCGGGCAAAACTTGCTTTTATGGCCCTACAGCCTTTTCCTAGCCCTCGGCTGACGCCTCGGGCTAGAAATAACGCTACTGGCCATAAAAGCTTCTTTATGCCCTTAATACATAAATAACTATAATAAAAAAATGTGATTTATAAAAAATTAGGAATGCGACTACATTATATTTTTATTTTCGCACGCACGGTCTTCATCGTCCCCCAGGCTCTCAGTTTGTGACACTTCTTCTTCACCGGAACTTTCTTCGTCCACATATTTTAATAAATATGACTCGTCGAAATCATCGTCAGACTCGTAAAGAAGTTTTTCCAGTTCATCGTGTGTCAAATATTTTTTTAGTGTAGTTTTTTGTCGTTAATTTAGGTTTTTTCGAAGATGACGGTCCAGGCACGTTTGGGTCCATGATGGACAAGGTCGGCAAACGATTATAAACAAAACAAGTCTTGTACAACGCACTATACAATACAGAATAATTATTACTGCATAACTGGCTGCACACTATGGAGTTGAGTGAAGCAAGGTCGACGACGCATAAGTGCGACATGCGCGCTGCAGAGAAGAACGCGCCGCCACATTTTCGCGTTGTGAGCACCCAACGTGTTAACACCCTTCCGTTTCGTGAAAGCTTTAGGAATAGGTAAAGTGATCCAGACTGGACCGACCTTAGCAACCCCAGCAGTTCCCTGGATTATCCTTTCTCCACTAGCAGTTACCCGGATGCGTGGACCATACCACGTTAAAATAACTGGCGCCCAAGAGTTACCGCCGGTCACCGAAAGCACACTGCGCCACTTCGTAAGAAAATCACCTTACCATACTAATAGAAAATATTCTATCAAATTCGACAAATTGTAAATTTGCTATGAGATCATATTAATTAGTAAAGTCAGCATATTTGGTGTTAGCAAAGGTTGGAATTTTTTTGTATATTTTACAATTTGGAATTTGCTGCAGTAAGTAAGGGTTTTCCACCAGAAAACATGAATTAGCTTCTTGTGCAGATTCTGACAGTCACTTCACACACAAAATAATTCTAGTACTCCCAACAAATTAATCTGTTTTTTAGCTAAGATTATTACAGCAAAAATAATTAATATATGCAAATGATAAATTTGCTGAGGTTATTATTGACACAATATATTTGCTGCAGTTACTTATATGTTGTTGCTAGAACATATTATTTTTTAGCGTGGACTTGTATAGACGACATCCAAAATCGGAAATAAGGTATAGTCTTAGAGCACATTGATAAATAAATACCTACCTTAATGATATTTTGTCATTAATATACCTACGTTTTAAAATTTTAATTGTCTAGTAAAACGTAAAGGAGAACTCATCTTATGAAAACAGAAAGTGAGATTTCTCTTTATAACTGACTTAAAAGTAAGGTTAGGGAATTAATAATCGGTACATCTGAGGATGAGTATCGATACGTTTAACATTCTTAACCGCTTTATCCATATATGGAGATTATCATTCTTTACCTTTTTGTAACATGGAATTATATCACAGCACAAGGACCTCTGTAGAAAATATGAAAACATGTAAGCAAGCTCCAACAAGAAAGAATGATTACCTACTTTTCTAAATATTTACACAGGTGATAAATTTTCTATCTTTGTGAAAAGTACGAATTTTGCAATTTCTAAATGGAAAAACGGGATTCCATCAATAACCATTCTGATAATAAAATACTATACAAGATAGCATCAAGAATAATAGGAGATTCAGTACACCAAGTAGACATAAAGGTATAATATTAAATTTCGATTCTAATTGTGTGGTGTTCACTAATTGAATTTCCTTCTTATTGAAGAGTTTAGCAGCGCTGGTTTACGTACGCCGAGGTTTAGGAGTAAGCTGAGCTCGACAGGTGCAAAGGGTCACTACATATATATATATATATATATATATATATATATATATATATATATATATATATATATATATATATATATATTTACGGCCACTTATCAAAGTGAGGACATATCATGAACCATAGTTAATGAGGACCACCCTTATAAATGGTCACAGCTTTGCAAATTTTTTTGTCATCACTTGTTTACTTGTTCTAGTTATGTATCTCGCAAATATACACAGATTTCTTTGAATTTAAAAAAGTTTTATTTGCTGTGTATAAAAATACCAAGTGAGGCTACACTATACTATTGACGACGTGAGGACCATATTATTAGATACGATTTAATCGGCAAAGTGAGCCCCAATATCAAATTATACACAGGTTTTAAGTATAACATGAGGACCGGCGCTGTTGCCATCATTTGCTTTCAATACCATCAGCAAAAATGCATGCTATTCTATTATTGGAATTTGTTAGTTGGTCGGTCGTCAGTATAAAACTAATTTGGTGTGGCGGAGACGGGTATGCTTCAGTAGCCATTTTAATAAACCCGTTTTTGAAAATATCTCGAGAACGGTTGGTTCTACGAAAAAAAATATAACAAACTTTTTTGTAGAAAAATAAATTATCTATCTTTTTTATTAAAACAATTTTTTAATTGCTTGCAAATTAATGTTTTAAGAGTTATTACACAGCAAAGTTTTCACTTTTTAGTTTTGCTAAATAATTCGCAAACGGCTAACATCTCACTGAAACAGGAAAACATTACAGTGTAATAACTCTTAAAATATTAATTTAACAAAAAAATTGTTTAAATAAAATAGATAGATAATTAATTTTTCTATAAAAAATGTCTGTTCTGTTTTCTTCGTAAGAATATTTCTCCAGACTATTTGGACTATTTACTGGCTCCCTAACTTAACTATTTCCTGTTGGCTGTTCCATTGCCGTCTAGAATGTTTAAACGAATGCTTGACCGCTTAGATCAATTAAATTTAGACGAAAAATTAGATTTAACTATTAAGATTCTTGTGTTTCTCATCATTTTAATGGTAATTGTGCTAGTAATATTAACAGCCTGCTATTACTGGGGCAGATTAGTGAATTGATAGCTAAGTACCACATACTTTACTTTAAAATCTAAATGTATTACTCCTAATAATTAATTATTATTAACAGTTAGATTAGTTTCTCTAATAATTATAGATATAAATCTGTATAATATGTTAATTATTCTGAAAATGCTAGTAAAATCAGTAAATATTGTCGCCTAATTTAAAATGCTGAGTTTGTTCCATCTCGTTTTTTAATTAAATTTAAAAATTTGTCTGTAATTTCCTTACGGTATGTGATAAAAAGAATATATGTATTTATCTTCCTACCTAAACCGAGCTTGGCTTGTAGCAAAGAAAAGTGGTTATTCTATATTTAGGGTATTTATAAGGCCAAAAAGAATGCATGTAAAATCCATATTTAAGTGTAAAAAGATATAAGAATTAATATCGCTCTTGGTATTTTTAATATTTAACTCTAGTTATTTTTTAAATGCTTGTAACTAACTGTATGTAAATCTGCCATTTAACTTTAATCAACCAATAATTATTGTGAATGACTTTTCAGCATTAACTGTGCCGTTTATGAACTCAAATCTTACTAATCCTCCAGCTGACATATAGCTCTAAATCATTACGCCTTGAGGAAACTTAACATTAGTTTCAAGCAGTATTTATGGAATGCTTCGTGTTTAGCTCTGATTACTCTTTTGCGAGAGTAAAACTAGAACAAAACTTCTTAATGTTAAGTTTCCTCAAGACATAATGATTTGAGGCTGTATGTTAGCTAGAGGAATAAGAAGATTTTAGTTCGTAAACAGCATAGTTAACGCTGACAAGTATCTGCAAAACGACGAGTAGCATGGGCTAAAACTAAGTTGTCCTGGGCAGAAATGCTGGACTAAGGTCATATTCATCAACTAGTTAAAGTCTGGTGTATCCGTTAGTTACACTCGCAAAAGATTGATCAGAGCTAAACACGAAGCATTCCATAAAGACTGCTTGAAACGTACCGTTAAGTCTTCTTAAGGCGTAATGATTTAGTACCAAGAACTTATAAATAAAGGAAATTAGGATTTCAAAAAAGGCGAAACACCTTGTACGTATTGGGTTGGATTCAGAAATTCAGTAGTGCAGGTACTCTTTTAAAATTAACTTGCCAATACGAATTTTTCAGCCGACTGCTATCAAGAATATCGATAATATCGCCTGATGGATTTTGCCGAAGAGATGCTAAGATAAAGGATGACTGTACCACGATCGCGTCCGGTTCTCAACGAATTTTTCTTAGCTACTTCATGGCAATAGGGGACCATAAAAAGTTACGCCAGAAAGTTCCTTGAGCAAATTTACTGGTGCAAATTGCTGATCCGTGTATGACATATCTCCTTTCTTCGATAACACAGAAAGAAGGCGAAGTACGAAAAAAAATTCGAACACTTTTGGTAGGGATTTAAATAAGCTTTATCTTACCTAACCTTCTTTATCTCGATAACCCTAATAGTTTCCGAAAAAACCGACAAAACCGGTAGGGGGCGTGGTTTATCCTCATTATTTCTTCGAGCTCACCACCTACAGGTGTTGACTTTTAAGGAGTTGTTTAATAACCCACAAGGAAGCCGTATGCAAAAATCCATGGACTTACCTCAACTTTCCGCTATTTTTTCTAAATTGATTAGACTAATTATAGCAGTCCAACATAAAGCTTTGTATGCAACTCGTACCTTAATCTATCTATCTGAGAAATCGCCAACACAAAGTTTGAAAAAGTGGCAGTATCGATTGGCTTTATAATAAGGTCATTTCAACCAAGGATATTTTATTTGACTACTATAGAATTGGTATAGGCACAAGTGAAACATGTAGTTGCTAATAATACAACATACACATACACTTGCTGATCTGAAAGAGCTTCTATCAAGGAATTTCTACCGTCACAAATATCATAAATTTAGGATCGAAAAGTTCCAGCAAAGAATTAACAAACGAATCTGACATACGGATGTTGATACGAGGGATGCTCTGTTAATAGTTAGTAGCAGGCCATGGAAGCTCAATTGGCTAGAAACAATTGCAACAATTAAATGTCGCATTAGTTGAAATTCGTTACCCACAATTGTCAAACGTTCCGATTTCCTTGTGAAACGTAGTTAATTTTGTAAGATAAGTAGTTGTGCATTTTTAATTCAGTTAAGATGAGCATTCCGCGAACTGCCTTTAGAGCTATGATTTTCTACGACTTTAAAAGACAGTTAGGATACCAGCAAAGCCATGAAAATTTGATAGCAGCTTTTGCCGATCTGCCCCTCCATTATCCGCTGTTAGTCATTGGTTCCGCGAATTTCAACGAGGGCGAGAACTGCTAGAAGACGAAGCAAGACCTGCGGAAGCTGCCTGTTCAGAAAATGTTGATCGTGTGGCAAGCTTGATTCATTCCAATCGAAATATTACTTATAGGGAGATTCAGGAGGAAGTGAAGATTGGATCCTCGGCGGTGAATATCATTTGGTATAAACATCTTGGGGTAACAAAGCTAGCAAGTCGTTGGATACCGCATTTTCTCTCAGAAAGTCAAAAACAGGCTCAAATAGACTGGTGTAAATTTATGTTGCAAAGATTTGACGGAGGAGCTTCCAGGCAAGTGGCATACATTGTAACTAGTGAAGAATCTTGGGTATACAGTTACGACCCTGAAACTAAACAGCAGTCTAGTGTTTGTGTATTCGAAGATGAAGACTTGCCCACAAAAGTAATTCGTGGCAGAAGCTTCAATAACAAAATGATTGCTGTTTTTCCGCCGATGTGGTTCTGTTGCTGTTATTCCACTTGAAGATCGCAGAACTGTTAATTCTGAATGGTACTGCGAAGTGGCTTTACCACAGATGTTTGCAAAATTACAGGCAGGTCGCCAAAGGACCGGTTTGCGTAACATCTTAGTCCATCATGACAACGCATCCTCCAACACTCCTGCCAGAACATTGGATTTTTTGAAAGATACGGAAGTTCAATTGATAACTCATCCTCCGTATAGCCCAGATCTAGCGCCGTGCGATTTTTTTTGTTTCCAACTGTTAAAAAAATGATGCGAAGTAAAAGATTTTCCAACGCAGATGCAGCAGTTACAGAATTTCAAAGAATTTTATATTGGTCCAGTACTGAAGGCATTACAAAAGATTTCAAGTCTCTATCTTTAGATAGTAAAAAATAAGAACTTAATGCAAAAATTGACTCTACTATCAAGTTGGGAACGACCTCATCATCCATCATCACATAGTGAATAATAAATATAATTAATATTCTAAATCTGTTCTAATAAATTATTCTTATTGTTAGTTTTATTAAATATTAATTTAAAAAGAGACATTTTGATTGTAATATTTGGTACTTATAGTTATCAATTTTTATAAGCCTGCCTTGAAAAGTAAGAATTAAATTCATTGCTTTTATAATACAATGAAAGTTGAGAACATTTAGTAGTGGTGTAGGAAATCCATCATCTGATCGTCACCCGGTGACCAGTTTGAGGTTACAACTTATAACAGAATTCCACTTGGAAGTAACAAATCAGCTACGGTCCAAGAAAAAAATAGTGTATGCAACTCGAACATCATCATTCATTTGTTGCATAATATACTATTTTGGGTTACCTACCGTTCTTTATTTGTTCATAATGATTACTATTTCCATTTAAAGATTAAATCTGAAATGAAATGTTTTTTCAATGAATTTAATAAATGACTTATTTAATTATTGGGTGTATTAAATGCAGAAAAATAGTCTGCAGAGTATGTTGCGTCTAACTTTTCTTTCTAAAAGCAATAATACAAACAAACTTGCCAGCCTCGGTGGATTAGTGGTTTGCATGTTTGCTTCATAATCCAAGGATCGCAGGTTCGATCCCCGGCTGAGCTGGTAATTTTTAATAGCGGAGAAAAATTAAAAACATGCCTTCTTCTCGGATAAGAAGTAAAACTGTAGGTCGCGTGTCAATGCGATGTTTGGCACCTTAACAATCCCTACTTGGGGTGGAATTCTCCCAGATTCGGCTAAATTCTAGTAGGGTTGGCCAAATGATCATAGCAATCGGTGCCATGAGGTACGAAGGATGCTCCGCCATCCTGATTCCTCGCCCAAAACAAACAAAAACAAAATTTCATTTGTTTATTTGTTCATGACAATTGCTATTTCCATTTAAAGATTTGCATAGAATCTAAAATTTTGGACATTTTTTTAATGTTTGTTTTCTTCTTTATAAAACAAAATTGAAAAATTTACTTCTCGAAAAACGTTAAAAAGATTTGTGTCATTTCATATAACTTTTTTTCTTCCTTAAATTGAATTTTCATCTTTGTGTTGCGTTTATTCGTCTTTATTTGATGAATTATAGTTTTAAGAATGCTCTTTTATTATTTTTTGCACGTCCTATATATAAGGCTCTACTTTAGTCTCCCAAAAGAGGGAGTAAAGTAGCACTTTTACTCCCTGAGGGAGTAAAGTGTTTCCTTGACAACAACAACAAGTAAACAACAAAAAATAGTAATCGCGGTACATGTTAGGATTTATTATCCTGAAACTATGTGATTTTGGAAATTGTTCGAATGACATGTAACGAAATTTTGAATTTTTGCGATTAAGTCCTTTAGGACGTGCAAAAAATAGCGTATATACCACTGGACTAAAGTGTTTTTTAAGTGTTAATTAATAATTTAAAAAAATGCATTTTAGTCCCTGGATATATAATATACATTATGTCCGCTCGGGCGATTATGACATGATTATGACCTATTTTGCGGACTGTTTCTAGAGCGTAAATCGCTAAATTAGAGCACCCCCTTTTTACTACTCTTGTTTACGACGTCTCTATAGTAATAAGAATAATTATAGACCATAGCACCTACCTACTTGAAGTTTAGGACTTTTAAAATTATTTGTATTTTAAATTAAACTTAATTTAAACTTAGACCGCACATTTAACGTACGCATTTCGGGCTTAATTAGTGTTTTAGAGCCCTTTATCGTCTTAGCGCCTTCGGTTTTCGCTTCAGGCGCTAACTGACTGCACGGGCTCTAAGACACTCAATTAAGCCCTTAATATACTATTAAAGACTAGAAAAAGCCTAATCTTGATTAGGCAAAATGTCATTCGAAAAAAAATTATTTTATTCTTAATTAATACAAAAAAATAAAAAGGCTGAAAGTCCTCGAAGATTTATTAATCTCTTTTACAATGTATTTTAGTTTTATTGCCTAATTACAAATAATCAGACGTCGATGAAATTAAATCTAAAAATTTCCCTATCGTTTTAAATTTTGTAACAGCACAATAATACAACTTTTCTAAACCGATTTCCGCTCGTAAGAAATAAAATCGGCTATTTAGGGTATTTCTGTTCTTTTCTGTAATAGAATTAAAATCAATATTGTATAACTTTCATTTCCACCGTTGCCACTTGTTCGGATCTCACTTTGCGCATCATTCATACAAGCTTCACACAAGAAATTATACGTCTGAAAAATATACATCTGGCGCAGCGACTCCAGGCGTCAACTCCTTGAACTAATCTGTATAATTCTAGCCATTTTGGCAACATCTGAGGTCCAGCCCATTTTTTCAGTATCGCCAACTTATAGCTTCGAAAAGCTCTAGACGAAATATTATCGAATTTCAAAGTGAGGTCCGTATACTTGTCCTCACTTTGTTTGTGGACCTCACTTGAAACGTGAACTTCGTTCATACGGACCTCACTTTATACACTGGCCGTAAATATATATATATATATATATATATATATATATATATATATATATATATATATATATATATATATCGACCGTGGCCTTTAGAAAGATAAAAAAGGAATTAAAGCCTTTCATACTTAAAGTAGGTATTTACTTCTACATGTGGTAGTTTGAAACTCCTAAGATATTTTTAAGTATTCTTTTCTGGTTTAGAAAGAGGTTTTTGCGTAGGAAGGTTTTCTTTAAGTCCTTCGTCTTCGGGAATTAATGTACATAACACGAGCCATCCAAACCTGATGTTTTAACCGACCTATACCACTGGAGGACAAACAGGTTGAGTAATCAAGTAAGCACTACGATCCAAGTTGAAATATTTTTTAAGGCTACAAAGGAAACGATTGATATATTGTTTGTACAAAAATTGATTAGTGAAACCTGTCATTTACCTATTAGCTATTAAAATCATTGTTGTGCCTGTAAGTAAGTATAGTTTTGTCTATTAAGCATAAGATAATCTTACGCAGGGTAGTTTAAAATAATTATAATAGAACTTATCAATATTGTTTGGCCATTTTTCATCTACCATTTCATTTTGTTCATGGGAAAAATAATATTTTCGAATAGACTAGTCTTTTAAAATTTAAATTGTCAGCTACTCTCGTCAATGTGAAAAAGAATTTGCAAATATTCCCATTTAAACAAGTTGAAATTCTATGAAAAAATATCATTAAAACCTATCCTGCCTTAATTTATGATTTTCTTGTACGTGCTTATTGGTAAATTTCAAATAAACACATCTGCGCTTCGACAGATATCATGTCTGCAAATCTTGTTGTGAAACCCCGGACTCTAAATTTTCTTTGTGTAAAAATATTAATTTTGGTTGGCTTAATAAATTCACGTCTTCCCATATTGGTCTATTTGAAAGCTTACTCCTTTTAAATTCCGTTTACCGTCAAAATATCTTTAGTTTTTACAGTCAGTTTACAGTCAGGGATTAATAAAGCAAGAAGAGCATACACACAGAGCGGAAAGCCTTTACATATCCGGCGGGGATTTCGGTCGCCGTGCCGTGAACTAGTATTTTTAAAGTTAATTGCCGAGGGTATTTTTAGAATATTTTTCGGCATTTTAGTTAATGTGAATGTATAGTAAATACAGTGATTGTGGAGAATCAATTCTTATCAAAATCTAAAGTTTAATATCGTACAGTTTCCCGATAAAAATAATAGATTGTAATCAGTGTTTTGGTGGTAGCAATTTAGTTTTGCAATAGTCGTCGCCTAGTTGAATTCTTAATGAATTAAGTTTTTTATAAAATCTTGTCCGGATACACTTTGAAATCGGATAATGTTAAACTTAAATAAAACGTAGATCGTACGTTTTAGCGGATATGACTGTTAATAAAGGCAGTGTCTTTTTCCTACAAGATAATTTAACAAGTGACGCTTGTTTATATATGAGTTAATAAAGGGCAATATAGTGTAAGTTTGTTCTGATCTAGTTTTGTGAATTAAACAATTTGAACGAGGTATTGTGAATTATCGACTCTTTGAATTTTGTGAACATTGTGTAAATTGTATACTGCTTATGTATTCGATTATTTGTGTCATTTTGTTGTATGAAAACGTTCCCATTTGATAAGAATTCTTATGCAGTGTATTGTGACTTTACTTAATGATTTTCTTTAGTTGTTATCTTTTCTAATTTTTTGTTTACGAATAAACATAATTTTTAAACTCTATTAGACTCAATAATATTGAATTAAATTTATTAGATCTGACTCCAGTTTCTGGTTAATGATGCCAGGTCATTATTCGAATTACCATCATTATCAAACTTTCATAATCAAATGGCGCCCAATCATATGCATTTTATTGTGACTTAAAACCTTTATCTATTCTTTTACGATTTGAAGCTATTGGAAACAACACCTACGACCTGAGATTTAAATTTGTATAGATAAGATCTCAAGCTGCGGCAATTTTAAGTATTACCGTAACGTAAGTACAATATTTGGAAGTTTTTACGAGTTTCAGACGTCCATAGTGCGACGTATATTTTTCTTATGTTTGAGTTTTACAGTTAAAGTAATATTTTTAATCCAGAAGAATACGCTGTGTTTCACTTCTCAAGTGTGGGCTTCGACTTGGAGCAAACATTTTGCACACCAGACATACCAATTAAAGCCCGGTGTGCTTGTCGGCCCGGCATATATCGCACACATATTATAAACCTTAGAAATGTAAGACTCAATGAGAACCAATACACTTACATTGCAACAGTTTGTTATTATTTATCAATTCTATAACATTTAAACCTTTAGTTTAATGAAAACATTCAGGGACACAGATTTTTATATAAATATTTTCCATTTTTTACAATTATTAATTTTATTACGCTAAAATAAATAACGTGGGGTGCGTACATTACATTCCGTGAATACACATTGCCGTTGTTACTGTTGCGCCTTTGTCTTTACTTCAGGTCAATATCTTCGGCAAAATTACCAACTATACTATGCTCGAATAAAACAAGCCAATTGTTTCTAAATTTCCTCTCTTACAGTGAGTAGTTACTGTAACTTATACAGCACAAACTTTATTAGTCATAAAAATAATAACATTGTTATTCTCAACGCAAACGTATAAATATAAAAAAGACGATGCAGCTACTAATAAAAATGCAGCTAGACTAAAAGAGTTTGGCTATTGGTTGGACGTATTTTATTACTTTAGATTATACAACCTTATATTCAGTAAAATCATAATAGTTTCTAGTGGTAGATTACATAAACAGATTACAATGAGAACGCTTTGAGAAACTATGCCGGTAGTAGAGATGCATTTTCTTATAATTTCGCAAGAAATTCAAAGAATTATAGAATACAACAGCAAATTGTGCAGAGGGTTGTTAAATCATAATATAAGAAGTTGTAAAGCATAAACTAATACTTGGATATTTGCAATATCGCTAGAGTGACAAGGAGAACCTTCTAGAAAACACCAGCACTAAAATGAAGCTGATGTAACTGTAATTTATTTTCGTCTGTCGTCAAATGCTTTGAGTTTTAATGATAGCACGGTAAGATAGATTACATCTGAAGATGTAGTTACTATCTAGAAAAAGTCTTATATTCAACTAGCAATGGCTTAATTAGAAGTAAGGGGTAATATAACGTACATAATTTAACCTTAGATGCACAGAGTGTTCTAAATTTTTTGTTAGAATAAAAAGGGAGGTACTATATCAAATCATGCAGTATTGTTAGAAAATTGAGTCCTTTTTAATGCAACTACAATAATTTAATTACAAAGAACAGAAAAAAAACTAAAGTAGTAGTGTACCACGATATAAAATAATAAAAAGCAATTAATTAATTTTATTGTTTATTAAACACTGATTGGCGACAGACAACTTAATCCTAACACAACAGCCGTCAGTTTTCACGTAAATGTCTAGATTTTTAAACACTTGATAGTAAATCAATAAATTGCAAATCTGACATACATAAGTAATTTTACAAGCATGTCGTACGTGTATTATGGGTTCGTATGAAAAATACACGCAAAAATTGTAAATTAATAATGTAGGACATACACGGTCTTCCCCGACGACGTCGGCGAAAACGTCGGCGACGACGTCGGGGACATGGTCGAGATAATGAGGTAATGTTTACATTTACTGTAATTTATAGCTGGACTGAATATAATAAAATTATGAGTATCTTATTTCTTTAAAACATCAAAATGAAAAAAGCATTATTGATAATAATCATTCATAATAAAATGTGTACTGAATCTCTTTCTTTATTTAGACGTATTTCGAAATAGCTTATGCAATTAACAAAAGTCTTCATAAACGTAATAACCTTGACGTCACCCATCGGTGGAATTACAAATCAATCTTTTATTATGAAACGAAAACTTTATTTTGTTTTTATTTCATTGTTAATTTAGTTCAAAAATGGATATAATTAATTAACGCAGGATTCAGGATTCCGAGTTCCAGTGTGCAAACGATGTACAATTTTCCGAAACCAAAAGAAAGATTATCACTTACCAAAGGACAATGGTAAAAATCTGCTGATTTTTATCATATCTGTCATCTTTTATTAATAGTAGTAAAAGCATTTGCTACATTTTATTCACATGAATCATAATGCTAATTCTGGTAAAATAAACAATTTGTCACATCTATTAAATAATAGATGAACCGAATTTGATATAAACTGATTCACCGAATGAAAACTGTTGAACATTTAAGTTGGCTAAATAATACCTACTGTAGTTTCAACATTTATAAAATATTGTACATAAATAAAATTAATCTTTCAAAAAGTATAAAATTCTCAGTACTTATTTCCTATTATACAAGAAAATAGATGGCATCAAGTGTTCAGGTGACAATTATTAGTAGTACAGATTGTAATTATCTTCCAAGGTTATCAGGTTATGACCCATATTGTAAACATGATTTGTAAAATTAAGAATCAGTTTACATCAAATTCGGTTGAATTTATTAAACGGTCTCTACAAATGCAACAAAATATTTATTTTACTAGAATCAGCGCATTCTTGATGAACAACGAAAAAAAATGATATTTGATACCTATATAATAATTTATCCATTGACCTCTCCTACACCAAAATCAGCAGATTTTTACCAGTGTTCTTTTACGGAAAGTCCTTTATAGGAAATTATTGTACATCGTTTGCGTACCAGAATCCTAAATCCTGCGTTAATTATATCCATTTTTAAACTAAATTAAGAATGAAATAAATAAAAAACAAGAGTTTTCGTTGCCTAATAAAGAGTTGATTTGTAATTCTACCGATGGATATCAATATTATTCCGCCTATGAAAAGTTTTGTTAATTGCATAAGCTATTTCGAAATACTTTAAAGAAAGAGACTCAGTACGCATTTTATTATGCTCAATACTGCTTTCTTTCATTTTGATGTTTTAAAGAAATACGATATTCATAATTTTATTATAAACAGTGGAAATTTTATTATAACTTGGAAGTAGAAGTTGTTTATGCATTAAATTACAGTAAATGTTAAATGTTACGCTATTTTCGCTCTTGTATCTAGCCTTTAGACATTGAGATGCCCAACAATCGGCACACAAAGCGACAAGTAAACTTTTAACCAAACAGGGACGTCTGAGACTTCATTTATTATTATTATTATAATCTTTTCAATTTATTACTATTTTTGGGGTTCACCTTTATGAGTTGCCATTCGTAAGCGCTTCCGCCATTTCTAATACCTCCACAGATTTGGAACTTATTATTTGTTAACTTTTTTGTTCAGCTCGTCGAGCATGGGCAGATAATGCGGTGCTCTTTAGTCCCCACCCTTGTAACGTTATATTTTTGCAATTTAATAAACATCATTTTATATGTATAAATAATAAAGAAACCCCAGTACGGTTCTGTGTAGTTTAACATAATTTAGTTGCGTCAAAATTGCAAACATTGCGCTAAGTTAAATAATGCTTTCTTTCATGTATTAAAAGTCATCTTTGTATATTTATAATTAATATTATAGAATCAGCAAAGCTTTCATTGGTGTGAACGGTTATTTTAAGATATTCTCAGGTTTATAATATTTGTTTGGTAGAAGAAAAACATTAACAGAACCCATTTGGCCTTAATTTCTGATTTCCCTATACGTATCCTTTAGTAGGTTTTGGATAAATAAACTCTCGATACCAGTGTTGTAAATTACTGCAAATATTACAGACCTTAACTACGGGTGAAGTCCCTTTATTTAAAACATTCTTTGTTCCGAAATAATAATCTTTGATTGGCTTGTGAAAGCCGTGTTGTTTTGTTATTGGCCAATTTAAAACTTCCTCCTTAAATTTATTTGTCAAGATATAAAAATTCAAATCCCTTAACTTAGTTAGTCTTAATTAGAACTTCATACAGTGTAAATCAAAGCTTCACTTAGAGAATCGAGGCGGGAGCTCACTCTGCGGGGAGGTCCCCGACAAAATTATTATGAAAATCGGCGTTCCTAAAATTATAAGTTTTATATATAAGGAATATAGTTGCAGTTTGAAAAGCACTAATTATTTGTGTTAATGCGTTTTGTGTATTATCGTACAGTATAGGAAGCTTACTTGCTTGAAGTTATCGTTTAAAGTTTTTAATGTTAATAGATTTAACGCAAATAACTCAGTTTACCGGATTTTAAAGAAAAGTTGTAAGAAAAATTTGATCTGTAATTGAATTTTAAAGCTTCTTGTTTTGATTAACGAACTTATGTTTGATTAAGAGTGATATTAGTTACATATTTAAGAGGATAGGTTACAGCATTCGGAATCTTAACGTTAATAATCCTTACCTTTAGGGGTTTTCCGTTTTAATAGCAATATAGTGGATTAGCAGAATTTGTGATAGCTCTACAAAAATTACGTCGAATCGATACAACCTTTAAATGACGAAATTTGGTTAAAGAATAAAATTTGTATTAAATCAATCACTGGAATTATTGCAGTTTAAGAGTTTTAGTATTGTGGATTAGTGCCGAATCAATACAGAAATAATTTTCGTGGTATCCATTAAGAACGTTCAGTTTGTTGTTGCAGCATCTTTATTATAATCCAGAGTTCTATTTGTTTTACAGTTATGATCATGTGTAGTGTTTTGTATTTTGTATCATCATCGAAACTATTTGTATCATTTTCTCTTCCTTTAATGTTTATTACTTGTAAATGTACGTATATATTTTCTTATTGTCTATATATTATTGTCTTTTGAGACAAAAGACTATTTTACTTACAAATATATAAATATTTGAATCAAACCATACTATAACGAGGTGAGACCATTTACTTGCAAAAGTCAATGAAATAAATAATCTTGCCTAAAAATAATTCAACTAATAATGATTAGTTATTGAATTCCATCAATACACACAGCATTTCTTTTTGGTTGCTAATGCTAGAGTTACAATTTGCAACCAAATGGCGCCCAACTTTTGTTTTATTATAACTATAGTACCTTTGTTCCTCTTTATAATACGTAAGCTGTGGAAATCAGACCAACGCCCTCACTATAATTTGAAATTTAGATCTTTCTAGTTCTCAGCCGGAGCACTAGAAAGTAACGTAAGTATTGAATAATCTGAATTTTTGTGTATTCAGAATAATTTTATGTTAAGTAATCAATTACGTTGAATTTGGAGCCCAAGTGTGGGACATTTATTTATCTTTTGTGTATCGAAGAATTTTATGTTTTACCCTGCGACCCGCCAAAAAGATTTGTTTATTAATAAGGCCCAAAACATAAGAAAGGTTGCCGGCCCCTACCATAAATAATTAAACAAAAACATTTAATCGATTGTATTTAAAAAAAATGTGCAATTTCATCATCATTGACACTCATTTAAATTTAGAGCTAACAATCACTCATCATAATTAAAAAACAATGTGCAACGTATTCATCGAAAGAATACACTAACTAAAATCGGAAACGACGCGATACTAACAAACTCAAAACGACAGTTTCATTTCAGATACAATGAAGTTAGTAGTAGCAACTTTGGGAAATTCTCGCATTATAAGTGAAGCCAGTTTGAGTTTGTTCACGTCGTCTGAAAATTGAATTGGTTTGTCTAGTCAATGTAGGAATATGATTGCAAATGCTAAGTTAATACTATAACTATCAATTTTTTATGTTTTTATGAAAGTTCCGTTTTCTCTAGTGATTTCTCCATTTTCTCTTTTACGCATATAAATTCTCGGAAAATAAAAATCTTCATACAGTTGGCAACACTGTTAATGTATACCAGCAATTTCTCGCAGCGCACCGGTCGAGGATTCCCGGGGATTTGAATATTCTTGCCAAACCTTGAAATTATTTGCAGTTTTCGTATAAACTGACAAGCCAAATTAATTTTAATAATTTAAACAAGTTTGACTATATATTAATCATCTGGTGAGTTAACGGTTGAATATCTGTTCCTATTACAAACCTGAAAGCCAGTCCAACACTGGGTTTTCATTCATAAAAATCCTACAGTTGTATTTACAGGACTTCTTTATAAATGTATTAAATCGATCTGCAACGGTACCCTTAAAGTTCTTTGAGTCTCTTATTTCCCGTTTGTTTTAGTATTACAGACCACATACCCTCAAGTCCATTAAAGTATTATTAAGGTTGTTTTAATCCAATCTCTTTGAATTAAGAAAGGTGGCCTTTTCGGTGGACAATATCGGTTTCTTTACAGAAACGAATAGTCAAGTGTGTTCCTGCGCTTTGAATGCAACAAATATCTCTGCACACTATTTTCATTCAATTCAATCTTAAAACTTACTTTGTTGAGAAAACCTATTCTTAGACTTCCTGCACAAAGAAAATAAAGAATATGAATGGGGCACTATTTGAGTTATTTTGATCAATTCAAACGATAGCCAGGCAAATAAAACTTCTTAATGGAAATCTAATTTCATGGTAGTTATATTCCTTCAACAGCAAAATAATAACTAGAATTGTAATAACTCGCATAGAGTCGTTTATGAATAGATTTCCGTGTAGCGCAGGAAATAAAGAAAGGAAACTCCACAGAACGATTATTATTATTGAATATATTGTATTAATAGTGAAACGTGTTATTAATAAACGATTCCATTTAAAGTTTAGAGCAAAATTACTCCATTATATTGTGTACACATACAGCATCTCTATGCCAGCCCTCGTCATGTTTTCAACTGACACATCTACAAAGGCAATCAAATTACTTTAGACCGACCTCTTTCTAGTTAACGCAGGTTACCGCGTTTCAGTTTAACATGAAAATTAACTAGGAATTGTAAGGCTTTACAATATGAAATTTGTTCTTAATATGTATTCCAGTTGCATATTTATTACCTTAAACTATGAAAGCCATCTCGCTTCCTTTTCTGCTTGTATCTCTGTTTCTTGCCCATTACACTTGGAAAAGAGGGAAATAAAAACAGAATTTGTTTACTAATCTTAATTGCGCCATTAACGGTGAAAACATGTAAAAGGAAAGCACGAAAAATAAGGTTTAAAGAGCTCATTTCGATTCGTTTGCTATCGTCTGGGCGAAAAAATATTATTCGGTCTGTTTTAATGAGGACTCCTTTTAAAAGAGACACCTGTAACCTCAAAAGGGAAGACATTGAAAAAAAAAAACTATAAGTGATAATGATCCATAAAAAACAATGAAACAAATGAAGGTTGTTAATGTGGAACATAAAAAAAACGTTTTAATTTTTAAATGGATTGTACATTGATATACACAGGATTGGGATTGAATGTGACCCCTTTTATACTTAATTATTGCCGAATGTATTAAAATTTAACCCCAATTAACGATTTTTATTTTTTTTTATTGTTCTGATGAAATATGTGTGAAAGGTATTGGGCGTAAAAGATTTTATGTATCTGTGCTTAAATATGAAATTGGAATGTAATTTATTGTAATGTAATCGATTTTGGAGAGAGCTAGTGAAAATATCTAAGGAGATGTTTCTTCGTACAAGAGTTTTCCAAAAGTAATACGTTCCAATTACTTAAATATTAATTTGGGTTAACTAAATATTTAATTTAGCTTCATTTAATACTAGCAATTTAATAAATTTATTATTATTCTTCAACTTAAAATGATTTATATTTTAAACGGCGTCTCCTAATCACACATTGTATTTGACTGATGCCAATACATATTTCAGTAACGATGTTATTTTTCTTTTTCTAGGTTAAAAATAGTATAGAAAAAGCTAACATCGTTACCGAAATACGTATTGGCAATTGGTTAAATACAATGTGTGGTTAGGAGACACCGTCTAAAATATAGTATTGTGATAGACCATAGTCCTTACAATTATTAAGAAAAAGCATTTGATAACACATTGCAATACAACAGCGTTTTAGGTTATCTCAACTATTCCATACGTTTATACGTAAGATGGAATTAGTGTGTGTTGAGTGTGAATGTTTTCTCTTTATTAATAGATGATTCAACAGCATTTTTGGTTATTATCTTAAAAAGAATTTTACAGTGGTGTCAGGTGTGGGATTTTAAAATAAATAAAATCGCGTAATAAAGAAAGTGCTGTGAGAAGAAACTGTTAGTGCTAAAAACAATTACAAATAATAATTAAAATGGCGATGAAATTGTTAAAAGATCTGAAGGTAGTAGATTTAAAACGCGAGCTGGAAGAACGAGATTTGGAAACAACGGGCCTTAAAACCGTGTTAATAAATCGGTTAAGAGAATGGCTTTTGGAACAGAAGGAAGACCCTGAAAATTACCTCTTCGAAATACCTGTACCCGCAATTGATACAAATTTGTTGTTAAGTAAGATGGAAGAAAGTTCTAGAAAATCCGAAGAAAATTCTAGAAAGTCTGAAGAAAATTCTAGAATATTAAAAGAAGAACTACTGCAAAAGTGTGCAGAAAATTCTAGAATTTTAAAAGAAGAATTACTGGAAAGTTCTAGAAAGGCCGAAGAAAATGTTAGAATGCTAAAGGAAGAAATACTGGAGAATTCAAGGAAATCCAAAGAAAACTCAAGAAGGCTTAAAGAAGAATTACTAGAAAAGTCCGAAGAAACGTCTAGAAGACTTAAAGGAGAATTATTGGACAATGTCAAGGCGTTAGAAGAAAAAGTTTTTGAAGAATTGTTGGAAAATCCAGCGCGTTAGGACTATTGGAAATTAAATTAGAGAAACAGGATAAGGTAATAAAGATGGTAGAAGAGAGAATAGCCCAAATACAATTACCACCAACAACTGAGAAAGAGCGTAACTAAAATGCTGGAAGACAGAATGAGTCAACTGCGGTTTCCTTCAACTTCTGAGTTGCCGTTTAATGAAGTAAAGAAACAATTTAAAGAAGAAAAGGGTCCCTCCGTAGGGATAAAAGTAAATTATCCCACGTTCGATGGAAAGATACCTTGGTCCACCTACTACAAACAATTTGAGGCGGCCGCTTGGGCCAACGGATGGACAGGCAAGGAAAAGGCCGTTTCTTTAACTGTGGCTTTGCGTGGAGATGCGTTGAACGTCCTGCAAACAATCCCAGCAGGACAGGAAAATGATTACCAGTTGTTAGTGTCTAGATTGGAGATGAGATATGGAGACAGTGCAGACCTTCATTGATGGACTAAAAGACGGTGAAACACAACAATTGAGGCTGGCACGACCAAGAACAACTGATGATGCGGTTGCTCACGCCTTAGAATTTGAAACCGCAAAACAAGCGTCCCGAGGTCCAGGGCGTGTTCGGGCCGTTGTGGAAGAAGAAGAAGAAGGTTCTAAGGATCACCTAGAGGAGTTAGTACTGAGAGTTCTTCGGAAGGAAGAAAACCGTAAGAAGAATCTTTAAGAACTTCGAGGACCCCGTTGTAGGAATTGCGGCGAAGAAGGGCACATACAACGCCGTTGTCCCAAAATAAGGAAAGTACAACCGTGGGAAAAGTTAAAGGGGGTTGGCAAGAGGGGGCGAACGTTGACCATGAGTGAAGAAGCCCCGGAGATAGCCGTCCATGCCGTAACATCAAAGAATAGTACCGGCAGTTTGTTTGTGGATGGGAAGATTGCTAGCCAAGTATTAAGAACTACCATCGTCAACGATAATTAGTTGCCAGAAGAATTGCAACGACAGCAGGAGGCTGATACCGAATTAAAAATGGTACTGAAATGGAAGCGTGTGGGAGAAGGTCTGCCTGGGAAGCCGTCAGTCCTTTCAACAGAGCTCTAAAAGCGTATTGGGCCCAATGGGAGTCCTTGAAGGTGGAAAATGATCTCCTGAAGCGAGTGCTGGAGAGTGAAGATGGCACCACCATTAGGTCTCAGTTCGTGGTTTCAAGGAGCCGGGTGGCTACAGTATTGCGACATCTACATGACGGTGCCTCAGGAGGACACTGTGGTGTGAAGAAGACTTTGGAGAAAGTTAGAGAGCGTTTTTATTGGGTCAACTGTAAAGAAGACGTGAAGGAGTGGTGCCGGAAATGCGAAGTATGTGCCACTGGTAACGGACCCTTGGGGAAACGAAGAGGACCTATGAGGCAGTCGAATGTGGGTACGCCTCTGGAAAGAATAGCTATAGATGTTGCCGGACAATTTCCCGAAACCAACGATGAGAATAAATACATCTTAGTGGCAATGGACTATTTTATCAAATGGCCAGAAGCATATGCCCTACCAAACCAGGAAGCTGCGACTGTTGCTGACGTACTAGTCAAAGAGTTTTTCAGTCGTTTCGGAGTGCAATGGAGCTGCATTCGGATCAAGGCCGCAATTTTGAGTTTGTACTCTTTGGAGAAGTCTGTCGATTGTTGGGCGTTCGCAAGACTCGGACCACACCGTTACATCCGCAATCCGATGGAATGGTAGAACGCATGAATCGCACAATGGGCAAATATTTGGCCAAGGTCGTCTCCGATCATCAACGAGACTGGGATCAATACCTGCATCTGTTTCTGGTGGCTTATCG
Organism: Agrypnus murinus; assembly: GCA_929113105.1. Lineage (NCBI taxonomy): Eukaryota > Metazoa > Arthropoda > Insecta > Coleoptera > Elateridae > Agrypnus > Agrypnus murinus. The sequence continues at coordinate 169,718,084 of OV816026.1, read as the reverse complement.
TGCGTCAGTCCATGAAACAACCGGCCAGTCGCCAGAGTGTGTGATGTTTGGACGTGAGTTACGGTTACCGTGTGATCTGGAATTTGGATCTCCACCTGCAGAGCAGAAGGTAGTCAGGAATGATTATGTCATCAACTTAAAGAAGAAGTTGGAGGAGATTCATGACCGAACCCGAAACCATAGTCGAATCGCGAGTGACCGTTGAAGACTACGTACGATGTAAGGGCCCAAGAAGGAGGGTTTTAACCTGGACAGCTTGTTTGGTTATACAACCCGCAAAAACGTCGGGGCTATTCTCCAAAGTTACAGCGAAATTGGGAGGGCCCATACCAGGTGAAGAAACGAATAAATGATCTGATCTATCGCATCCAGAAGTTGCCAAGAGGGAAACCAAAGGTGGTACACTCCAATCGTCTGGCGCCCTATGTGGGAAATAATGACGAAGTCCCGGATTGGGAAGATGAGCCTGAAGTGGCTGTCAATACCGTAAGACCTGAAGGTGACCAGCCAACCTTTGGAGAATTTATGGCTGCATTTTCCGGAACTAGAAAAACCCGATTCGGAGTCACGACCGAGATGCAACAAGATCTCTTCCGGGTCCCTGTCGATTATTCCATTGCCCATTGTGTCTCCGAGGACCTCCGCATGGCAAGAGGGATCGCAGTAGTGTTTAGAAACAAATCTGGACGGCTGGATCAACTTCGAGATCAGAGTCCCTCTGTTGACAAGGCCTTACACTTGTCGGATCATGGACGCTCTATTTATTACCTTGTAACGAAACAGGCTTACTACCATAAGCCCAGCTATGCGGACCTGTGAAGAGCGTTATGGGATTTGAGGACCGAGCTACTTACCAAGGGCATTAACAAATTGGCAGTTCCCAGACTCGGGTGTCGGTGGGACCAGTTGGACTGGAAGATCGTTAGAAACATGCTGGAAGTTATCTTTAGAGGTACGAACGTCAAAATCTTGGTCTGTAGTTTTGACCCACAGCCCGCATCAAGGCCAACGAAGAGTGTAGACTGTTACTTCTACCGTAATGAAACGTGTAGTCTAGGTGAAGACTGCCGATATCGTCACGACCCTTTCTACAGGAACCGGAGAGTGGTGCCTGTTCTGGTACAGAACAGACTTCAAGATCGGGGCAGTGTAATGAGCGCGGTCAGCCCTCTAAACTCCGCCGTCGAATGTTCGAGAATGCGTGACTCATCAACATCTGCCGGTGTGGTTCGCCGGCGTCTGCATGTGTGATTTATCAGCGCGAGTCATAGACGGCGCGAAAAATCAATAGACCTTCTAGAAGAATCTAGTGCATGTTCTAGAAGATTATGCGGTATATAAACGCCGGCTTACACGGAAGGGAATTCAATCAGTCAACCGCGAGCAATTAGACGTGTTAGTAGATGCAAGTGGTAATAGATAAATATCTAAGTTAGAATATAAATGTGTGTGAAATAAATATTGTGATTAAATATAAATACTTTGTTAATAGTTAGTTTGTAATTGTGTTTTGTAAATAATTAAGATTAAATTAGTGTGTGTTAAGTGTGAATGTTTTCTCTTTATTAATAGATGATTCAACAGCATTTTTGGTTATTATTTTAAAAAGAACGTTACAATATATTGTATGTCTGTAATTTGACTGACTTTTTTCTGAAATTTATTGTATTTGATTTCTTTAGCATTATACATGTTGGGTAGTTTTCTATTTTGGGGTTGATTACGAAAATGTCGAAAATTCGTCCCAAAAACATGCATTTTTGTACTAATTAATCAAATAACAATTTAATACGCAGTTTTATTTTCTCCAGTCATAGTAAAATTAATATTGTTAAATTTATCCTTGATGGAGCAGTAATATGATGCATTAAAAACAGATTGATGTGTGAATTTACTTCTTAGTAATATTTGAAAAGCATTCAGGCCAACTTTGTGTTGCTGATGTTGTGTGTAAAATGGCATATAATGACTGGCTGTGGAACGCCACAGTATGGTATTTTACCCACAAGTCCTAAAACGTATCTTTTTGTAGCCATGAAGTGAACGACCTTGCAGAATAATGTTACAGGTCACTCCGTCCTCCCGGCAAGAATCTTCTCAAAGAAGAACTGCAAAAATGTGCTAATCGACGGCGCTTCCATAGGAACTTATTTATGCATTCAGGCTAGCTGATGAGGAAACCGTCATTAAAGGACCTATGATTTTCAGAAGCATGTCCAGCCATCACCAGAGACGAAGATTATTTTGCTGTTGGATGGACACTGCAACCGCAAAACACTAGAGCACCTCAAGCAGGCGAAGAAGAACGGAAATTGCTTTTTTTTGCTTTCCTCCGCGTTGCTCGCTAAAAATCAAACTCCTTGAGGTGGCGTTTTTGGAGTCCCTGGAGGCATATTAAGCCACCAAGAAGTTGACCATATCTAGAAAACATTCCAGTTTTCCCTTTTCAAGTTGACGGATTGTTTGCTAGTATGTGGTAAAGCAGTTACCGTAAAAATGCAGTTGGTGGATGCAGTTTCACAGTGCCAAACCCAAACATATTCCCCGATGGCCATACCAAGCAATTGACAGTAAAAAAAAATGGAACCTCCAGAGAGGACATATGTTGTCCTTGAAGGTCGAAATTGAAAACCATGGAAAGCAGACAAATTATACAAATATTAGATAATATCCCGATGGCAATTGCTTATTTGTAGCTGTTTTATTTATTGTTTGGACAAAATAAATTAGCGTGAGGTACGTTCGCAAATTGTTGAAAAAAGTTGTAAATGACTGGAGCGATTTGTATAAAGATTATATTATTGGCGATCAACGTTATGTGTTCCCATTAACACTTCTTTAGGTTAGGAAAATCTTATCTACTTCATTAGTGAATACACCGGCCATATTGAACTTTATTGTATAGGTCAATTATTATTTACTAATCTATACATTTAAAACACTGCTCATTATTGTTACACTTCGTCTACGAGTTCTTGAAAACCGATTTGCTTTATTCTTTTTTATATTAAACTTTTGACTCTGTAGATTAGTCACACCACTTTTTATTTTTATATTTTTTATTGACTTTTTATACTTTTAAAACCGTTGTTTTTTTGTGTGGAGTTTTAGTATTGTGATTTTTTAATTATTTATATTTTTAATTTAAAAACATTATTTGTGATCGATGCATTAGGCCAGCTGTCCACTTACCGCGGCTGCTTCGCGTTTTGGAACTAAACATCCTCCATATATCCTATCAGAAAGCTGGTATATTAAGCATATGATATATGAATTCAATATAGAATTTTATGGTAAGAATTGGTGGGTAAATCGCAGGAGTCTGAGGGGGAGTTACTCGAAGAGGGTAAGTCAGAGAGGGAGATACGTCGGGGGTGGGTGTGAACCAGGAGAGCGGAGGTAATTCTCTGGAAGAGATAAGTTGGGGGGTAAGCCGGGAAAAGGACTAAGACGAGGATTACTAAAGGAGGAATGAAGGGTACGTCAGGGTTTGTGGTGAGGGTGTAAGTCGGGGGTGTTAGTTAAAAGTTTAAAAGTTCGTCTGAGAATGGTAAGCTTAGTATTTTCAAGTGCTTTTGTTCGATTGTTTTTATTTAATAAATATTAATATTAAATAATCTCGCTTGGAAACCCGAAGAATTGTAATCACACAACGAACGTTGTAATATAAGGAAATCCTTCAATAAATTAGTCTTTTAATCGTCATGTTCTGACAAGGTTTCCCTAGTTATAATAAAAACTTGAAAATTGGAAGTAACTTGAGGTTGGATGGTTTGTAACTTTTCCTTAACATATAATTTCAGGTGGAGTAGATAAAGAGCCTCCTCATTTAATTGTTTATTTCATTCGTTCAGCCTTCACACATTATTGGATGCATTAAAGCGAATTTACTGTTTTAGCACATCTAACTTAAGTTCAAGTTCAATTAAAATAAGTTTATTTGTGCTTAAATTACGTTGTGTTATTAAAATCAGGCGTTTGTGGTTAGACAAAGACTACAATAGCACTAAATAGTGCGTGTGTTTAAAAAGATAATAGTTTGATTAAATATTTAATTTAACATTTACTCAGTACATTTCAAAGATGATATTAATATAGGCGTATTATATTTATAAATAGATTTTCTTCAAATTGGGTAAGAGCAGACATTTCGAACTCGGGTTCTGGGTGATACAAGGGTTAAAATCTCTAACGGCCAGCAACTTCAAACTGAATTAAAAAGTTTCTGATTTGACAACGAATCCTCCAAGCGTTTTTATTGCACAAGATTTTTTGCAAATAAGCTAATAAATAAAATGGTTAAAAAGCGAGTGGTGGCAATAATATACCGCCTATTTCTCGTGATTATGTAATTTTAGGTCGCTGTGAATTATAGGACGATCGGTATTATAACCTTTGTTCGAAATGACTCGACATCTACGAGTGTGAGATAAAAGAGCTGGGTCATTAAGTAATCAAGTAGTGGCGATGAAGAAGTAACTGCTTTTATGTAGGTTAGCTGATTCTTGTGCCCATAGTTACTACGGTGATGTATTATCCATTTTTTTGGTTCGTGTTTGCTTAATATTTTCGTGTTTCAGTTATTACAGTTCAATGCAGAAAAATAAGTTTAATTAAAATTTTTTTTTCTTTAACGCATGTATTTTGTAACTTATAACAACAAAAAGCCTCTAGGAAGCAAGAGAAAAATAATATAATTTTTTCACTTTTTAGTCACTTGGATAAATTAATGAAACTAAGTAAAAATAGTGATATTAATTATCAAAAAAGAAAAGACCAAAAGAGGTTTTAGAAGATTCTAGAAAGCAAGTGCAGGAAACCTAAAATCCTTGTGCCTATTGCAACAGCGTACAACATAAACGAAAATTTGTTTGTGGTAAAGATTTTACCACAGTACTTAGTGTTTGTTCTTTATAATGACTAAAAATCGAAAAATGTTTACATAAGCATTTGATTGTAAAACAATTGTCTTTGCTAATTTAATAAAGTATACTAAATTATTTTATAATTATTTCTTGGGATTCCAATCGAATTTTGGTATGTCCAATAAAAATTTCCTTAATCCTTTAAAATTATAGTACTGATAAATTATAGTATAGTACTAGTCTTACAAATATCGCCGCTAAAATTGAACAGATCCAAACGCCATGTATCCGCGATAAAATTTATTAGACCTGTTAGTTAGGAGATGGGTGTCAATCCGATTTTCATCTAAAACTACCTATGTTAAATACTTGCAACTTAAATATTTGTTAAAAATTAATAGCTAATTATTGTCATGTAAACGGAAGTCAAAGCCATTATTAAATTAATTTTATGCTGTTAATTTTGATAAAACGTTGCAAGGCTTAAGTTAATCATTAGTATTTGTAAGGCTATGTTAACGATTTATATTAGTTTTTTAAAGTATTTTGAATTTTGTCTGTTAACAAACGTTAGTATTTATGTTAAACAAGAAAAAAAGAAAGAAACAGAGAACAGTTTCAATTTAAATTCTTATTGTCTTTCCAATTTTTATTTTTTTATTAGTTTTACTTGACGATTTAGACTTTTAAAGATTAGTTGACTAAGAGTAATCAATGAGCTACTATAAAAATTAAGGCAGTTCACTTAATTTATTGCTAATTTAACAGTTTTTATTTAGTTATATTATGATACAAGATATTTATTTATATGTCGATTACTAAACGTTTTCAAACGTGTATTGTGGTTTTATAGTTTTATTATGTCTGCAACAGTCATTTTTAGAATTTGAAGAAGCCTTGGTAGTGTAATGTCTAGCGTGCTGGACTTTCACCCAAGCGGCCCGAGATTACTCCCGATGCCGACAGATCTGGTTAAGATTTTCTCCAGTTCTCCTTAGCTGTGACACAAATGTGGGATTTGCGTTGTTCCATCTGCAAGTCGGCTGCAGACGCACGTAGGGTCTACGTAATAATAATAATCGCCCCTCCCTCCCGCACAAGCTTATAGCTTCTGGGGCCTGGTTTCTAGGTTACGGGCTATAGCAATTATTATATGATTAGTGCCTGATGGTTAGGCAACTCACTTTATGATTTAGCTATTCCAAGTTTTCTCGAAAATGTTTTCTGATTAACAGATGATTACATCTCGAAATTGTAAATTTCTCTTTTAATTCAGCGATTAAATTTGACAAATCTAAAATTTCTAACAAATTGTTGCCTGAACATACGAATATAATCAACACTATTTTAAATAATTTTAAATTTCTCTTCAAGGCGTCCAAAATCCTGAGGTAATATTTCATCTTTTTAATTAACTTTGTTTTGATTGTTTAGTTTACCATAATAGAGTTGAGTTTTTTAAGCGATTCTGTTTGTAACAATACCTGGGAGACCGTTATTATGAACATTGCTGAAAAAATACTGAGGGGAAGATTAATTCAGACTACATCACTGGCTGAACCAGGCTTTATAAGGACTCCGTTGATAACCATCAGCCGATAGAGATAGAATCGATTTTGATAAATGCTAAATTAACCAACTATCCGTCACCCGTTTTCGAATAATAATGTGCGCATCAGTGTAGAGTTAACTTTTGCCACCGTCTTAAGACGAATAAAATTTTGATGACTGTTATGATACTTTCAGAAGACTTTAAGAATAAAATCGATTAAAAGGTACAACAGTCATTTATATATGTATTGCCTTTGTGTTTTCATTTTAAATCAAATGTAGGTGGCGCTCATAAACGAAACTCACTAGAGTCACTGCGTCTAGTCACCTAGGCCAGCTTGTCGATCAGAGTAACGCAAACCGCCGCCATATTGGGGCAGAGAAGGTGATTTTTAATAATGGGAAAATTAAAACCACGTTTTACGTGTTTGACATATTAGAGGTTTGATCTTTCAGAATAAGAAAAACCTTTTAAAGTAAATGTGGATTTGATTAAATTCAATACAGAACAAATAATGAACAATTTCGTGCTTCGTTTGCCCCAATATGGCGGCGGTTTGCGGTACTCTGGCCGGCAAGCTGGCCTAGGTAACTAGATGCAGTGACTCTAAAACTCACTGTCCATTTACATTTGATTGGATTTTATTGTAAATAGTGTCTACCTCTAATTAAGTTGTGGGTGGATTATAAAAGCCTTTGGGATCTACTTTTTGAATAACAACAAAATTTAAGCTTCACTATTGTTATTGAAACGGTGCAACTACTTAAATTTATATCATAAATTTAGTAGTAATATTTAAGTTAAATTTACAATTTTCTTCTGCTTCTCTTGTGCATACTATGAAAGCATAGTTTTGAAGGGCAAGCTATCCCTAAAATGTGCTTGCCGTATGTTAAATAATACTGTAATTTCTCCGTACCTGCTGGAACTATGTATCTCTGGGGTGTGGATAAAATAGTCTGCTGTGTGATGTGTGAAAAATGTTAATTATGGCAAAAAATCAAATCATAACTCAAAAGTCAGAATTAAGTCAATTATATTTACAGGAAGCCAATTCCGAATTACAATTCAGTTTAGTTTTCACGAAAAACATAAAAAATGAATACCCTTACTGTTCGCAGTTGATAATTATCGAGGATTGAATTCCTCTATTATAAGGTGCTTCATACACAAGAGGATATTTGAATACCTACTATTCAAACAATAAAACTAGATGAAACAAATGAAAATTCAATATTAGACAATCAAATCCAGCAAATACAGTTCCAACATCAAAACAATATTTACTTAGAGCACCAAAGCACGTTGAACGATATTTGTTATCTTGTAAGAATATTGCATCTCGAATTCTTTCATACAGCAAAGACGCTAATGAAATAAATTTTTCCAAAGCAACACACTTCGACTATTTAGGTAATACTACACGTCAACATCTATAGATGTTATGCATATGTACATAATGTTCATTCAGTAATATATTGAAAACGGAGATTTCCCGTCAGTGATTTAAAAAAAATTGACGGCAAATAGATTTACACGTAGCTGAATTTAGAAGCAATCATTGCATTCCCTTTATACACGACGACTGAACAGAATAAATTTCCTAACAATTTGTTACATATGGAGCTTTCTTGCATATTTCTAAACATCTAGACTGTAATCCATCATACACGTTATACATATAATAGAAATCAAACAGGCAAGGTGTAGTTTTGTTCTTATTTGAACTCATCAGCATGTCATATCGATTATTCACAATAGTTATTTATTGCTTAGGAAATATTGCACAGGAAAATTCTGTTGTGAGTGATGGAAGATACACATATCAACACCTGTGATCGTATTTAAAATGAATTTCTAAAAGCAAGTTGTAAATATCTTAATAATTCCAATAAGTCCATGGATTACAACCGATAAATATAGAAGAAGATTTCTGTAACATGAGTAAGTATATCGGTAACGCGTTTCAGATCTCCATACATAGAACGAAAAAACTAAATCAATAAAATAGAACAAAGGGTTAGCAAAAATCATGTTTAAAAAAACAGAAACAGTTTTTTTAACTAAGAGATCTTGAAGTATTTTAATGAAAGGTTTCCAACTAACATATTCTTATTATTTTTGTTTACTGTTTTCAGCCTTACTTTGTGGAACTCCATAATCATGAAATAAATAAAGATTATTAAAAGTTTCACAGTTTTATTAAAATACTACCTGACAATATTGTTTCGACAGCTATGCTGTCATTATCAAAGGTAATATAATTATAAAAAAACACGTCGCTAAGGTAGATACAAAAATAGGTAACTAGATAAAATAATAATAATAATCAGAATAAAATATCTAATACTTCCAGTAACGGAGAATTACTGAGCTCAAGTTGTTCATTCATTAAAGGTACCCTGAGTTTGTGTTTGTATATCTCAGAGGCTTCTAAAATGTCTAATTTGCGTTTGTTATTACAAAAATGTAGGAATTTAATATTATTTTGAGGAGTCATTGTGTGATTTTGTTCTAAAAGGTGTTTGGCGTAATTCGATTTTTCAGGATGTTTATTTTTGTAATGACGTACGTGTTCTTTATATCTTATGTCAAAATTACGAAGTGTTTGTCCAATATATACCAAACTACAAAAAGAACAATTTAAACGGTAAATGCCCGATTTCATGATATCATGTGTTCTGTCTTTAGCATTAAATAAAAATGAAAAAGTGTTAGTGTTGGTTTTATATGTTATTTTATAATTGTTGGTTTTTCTTAGTATATGTGCAATTTTTTCTGATATTTTGCCAAAATATGGTATAGATATGTAATTTGTGTCTTCTGTTTGATTGTCAATTCAATTTGATTGACACTTTAATAAAACAAAAAGATTATAGGTTAGCTATCAAAAGAATATATCCCATTGACAAGTTATAGTTATAAGTTATCTTTAATTATTCTTTCTATTACTTATAGCCCGTCTTTTTTAAATGCACTACTACTGAAAAGAAATATTTAACATTTATTTAATATTGTTGCAGCAAAATAGGTTTATTTTAAACTACATAATCTAATACTCTATCCACCTTAGTACTATATACTTTACTATTAAATTGGAATTTTTTTATGGTTGAAGTTTCGATCTTAGTCATTTTTCAAAATAACTTTAAATAATAATTAATCGACATATTGTTTAAACGTGTTCTTATTTTATAATTTATTATAAATTATTATTATTATTATTATTATTATTATTAGTTATACTTATATGGAAAGTGGCCACTTAAATTCGAAAAAAAACAGTATAAGGGCCGATCTACTCACCTCCTATTAAATTTACCTGGAAGTTAGTTGCTATAGTTACAATTGTTCCAACAATTGTATCCATGACAATTAACTAGCAGATAAAGTTACAAGGAGGTGAATAAATCGGCCCTAAGAATATAAAATTTATTTTTTTCTTGTTCAAGTTTTAAAAAAGGCATTTGTGAAGCAATTAAGAAAACATGTTTTAAGCGTTTAAAACATGTTTAAAAAAGAAATAGTTTAAAACTTAGTTCGATGTTTGAAATTAGTTATAAAGGGCGTTTTTAACAAATGTCTTAAACATGCGAACCCTGACAGTTTCCAATATTGTTTGCTAAAATTTTTTTAATTATACTGTATTCTACATAAACAAAATTTGTTTAATATTGGAGGATTCAAAATTGCCGTAATGATTAATTAACCGATTTATTTGTTTATTCAAGCTAAATAACATATTGACGAGTACACTTTTTTAATAAAAAATGATGCAAATGTACATTATTGAGCGTTGTACAAACACTTTAACATGAATATTTTGTTTACATGAATGTATTTATTTGCTCTGAAAAGCAATAATTCCCAATAGGCTTAATTACAACGAAAATTATATAATTTTAAATTAAATTGATTAGATTGGGAAGCATGTATGATTAATTAGTAAATCACAATTAAAGAAATTGTAATTTGCATTTCATTAGTACTGTACAGTGTACAATATTGGTAATTAAAGAAAAAAACCAGCTCATGCGGCAAGGGGCTTTCATACAAAGAATCTCAATGTTTTAATTAATTTCAATATGTGTTTATATTGCACAGTTGTAAACTTATAAATACTTAATTATGCAACAGATACCATAAAATGCATCACATCAAAGCGTTTCAGTGTATCAGCTCTAATTACATTCAGAAATACCACATGAAGTGTACTATAAATTTAAATGTAATGTACTAGTGTTACTAAATAGTAGTAATTGGTGAATATATCGACAAATAGGAAGCAGAATTTAACTACATGAATAAGATAAAGTACTAGTTATTAAATTCCACAATTAACTTTGTTCGCCATTACAACTACAGAAACAAGTTATATAATGACCAGAATATAAAATTAAACAATGAATAAAAATTAAACCTTATTAGATATATAGTAGATCCACGAATTGCTACGAAAACATTAAAAATTGGATAAAAACGCCTACATCATTAGAGTTGTCTAATGTAAAATAGAGATAGTTATACTTTTAGTCAGCGCGTGAATAATATGCGAATATTATTTTTGACATTTTCTGATGATACAAAACATTACAGTTGCAAATTATGGTTTTTAAATATTCATAAAAAAAAGATAATTATTTATAAGTGCTATAAATAAGAAGTGGCATTAACTGCTAGTATTGATAATAATTTGAGGTTAAAGTGCTTTCAAGTAACAATAATAAAATTGGATATGTTAATACTAATTTTTATAATTTTAAGGAGATTACGTTACTAATAGACTCCTTTTAGTTGCTGTAATAATTTGCTTATTTACTTTTGTTATAAGAATTACATAATTTGTATGATTTATAACAACAATTTATTGATGAGCACCTGATTGTTAATAAATAAAATTCGTTACAGCTATTAATGAAGCAACTTTTACTTCATAAACGCGAGTAACGTACGTAGAATCGCACTATAGATAAGATCATGTTACATGAGAATTGCTTAGGATAATAAAACTCACGATATCAAATTACAGTTTTCTGATAAGTCGACGTTATCTCTATGAGAACTTCTTTGGCATTTATTCTCTCATGACCATGAGAACTGTGTAGGCAGATAAGGTATAAATATCTCTGTTTTAATCTTAAGTCTTCAGTCTTTATTAAATATTCATTCAACACACAAGTCTTTATTAAGTATTCAACAAGTGTTTATCCTGAGTGAGTATTAAAACTAGATGTGGATTTTAAAATTGTCTTGCTAGTAAAAACATAAAGGCTCATTCGAGTTTTAATTAATTATTTTACTTAATGTCATTTAAATGTGAATTCTAAAATTGTTCTGTTAAGTGTGTTAATTCAAAATTAATTATTTAAACTCGTCTTAAACTCGTTAAATAATTACAGACAAAGTAATATTAATATTTGTATTCTAAATGTTAAAAGAGATAAAGTTTTCTCTCGATTAAAAATAATGAAATATATTCTACGACTGCAAATGAAATATATATATATATATATATGTGTTTTATTATATTCAATAAATAAAGTTTTAAAAAAAGCTTCGGCCACAGAATATAATCAAAACTCGCGGTTGTCATGTCATATCGACGCCTTAAAAATTCTTGTTTTAGTTATTTACGCGCTGACTAAAAGTATAACTGTCTCTCTCTTACATCAGACAATTATAATGACGTAGGTGTTTTAATTCAATTTTTAATGTTTCCATAGCCATCGTGGATCTATTAATAAATTTTACATGAATTACAGTGTATGTTCCGCAATCCATGGGGCAGAAATTGATGCAGTAGTACTTGCCGTTACTACCAAGTAAATATGTAGGAAACTACAAATAATAAATTATTCAAGCAGTTGCAGTAAAATGGACAGCTAAAGGCTTTGTTGCTTGCTTATATGATCATAGAGTCTAACTTTGTACGATGTATTCTATTTCAGCATATAAACTTCAGAGTAAGTTTGTGGGGTAACTGTGTTTCTGTTTTTGACAGTATCCGTCTTAGAGATGTCACAGAGAATTAAAATTCTTTTTAAAAGTATAATAGAGGTACTATGTTATACTTTTTCATATGTAATACATAAAGTCCGTTACCTTAGAAAAGGTGACAGGTACGTCATCAATTCATGTGTTATTCTAATGAGAGCGCGATGACGAGCTGTACCATACTCTAAGAAAACGGAGTTACAACAAAATATCTTATGTCGAATACAATTTAAACGAAATATCTCTATTTTTGACTTCCTCAAAAGAAAGAATACCAAAAAAAGGCAACAATAGCTGTACTATTTTAGGCCGTTTTGCCCTACATATTATAATCAGTTTTCAAGTGACGTCACTGCACTCACTATGCGTATGGCGTAGTTGTGATTTATTCTAGTATGTAACAATGGGCTATGTGAATAAAATTAATAACAAATAACAGATATGATTTTTAATTAACGAGAATAACATAGATGTACAAGTAAAAGCTTTAACTACATTTTATTCAAATGACCCATTAAACTACTATACTTTTAATTATCTCGCAGTAACAGTATTTTATAATAATTAGTACTCTCTGTAAATTAATTTGCTACGAGTATTTCAGATCTACATCAACCCAGTGCTTTAACCTTTAACGATACTACAGCAATCAGTCAACAGTTTAAAAATAATTATAAGAATAGAAACTACAATTTAAACTTTGTGTTTACGGAAATGCAGAATCACTATCTCCACTATTTCAGTCATTCAGTCTTGTACCCGAGTATGTCGTTTTGATCGTCCCTGAATAGCGGGGCACTTATTGTACGAGGATATGACATCCTGTCAGGATAAGGGTATCTCAAATGTTATTGCAAATTTAAATACGGTCATCCTTACTTATAAAATGTGCATTCGACCAGTTATCGAATGCACGTACTAAGTCTTTTCAACCACCCAGATTTAAATAATCAATAGTTACATGCTAGGTGTTTCTTGGACTGAACCGTAATGCTTGAAGACTTTGAAAACGTGGTATTCATTGGGAACAGATGCCAAATAGCAATAGACAACATAAGAGAGTATTCTGTAATAGTAAGTAAGTAGTATAATAATTCGTTTTCATTCGATTTCATTGTATACTCCTTTTCTATATCACACCCTACACGCACATTTGCCATTGCACACCCAACCTTTAAAACAACGATACCTTTTTTAATGCTTTTTGATCTTGTTTCAGGTATGCACGGTAAACAGTTACTTATTGTGTTTAAGGGCAAGATGGTAATCACGAGACTCTCTTGATCTTGCCGATTGCACTTTCGTGTATTTGTTCATATTATTGGTGGATTCTTCAGCGTATATGAACCCGAAATATCACCGAATATAAAGTATAAGGTATAACACATACGAAAAAAAAGCTAATTGCTTTAATGTATACTAATAAATTCGTTTTAACAAAAGATATCGCGTTTGTGTGATCCTTTTTAAGTCAAATCTCTTCAATATTAAAATGTCCACAAAGGAACAAAATACTTTTAGAATTATAGCTCATGCTTTACGAGACATTATTAATACTTTGGATTCCGATAATGTGTTCAAATCTTAAAATTGTATGGTTCTTGCATCTGTTAATAAAAACACGAAAGACTTCTTCCTCTAAATTTGTTACTGCTAGTTAGTGATGTCAGGAATATTGTGTAGTTGGTTGAAACATTGTCGCCCCTCTTACAGCTTCAAAAAGGGGGACTGAGAAATATAAGATTTGAGTCAGTCAAGCAGGTGGCCAAAACTAGTCAACAGATTAAGGCGTTGTTGGTCGTCTAGCCTCTAGTTAATGAATCTGTTTTGCAAAGTTCAAAGTTCAAAGTTGCAAAGAGTTCTGCCTTCCGTTTAATAATCTGATGTAACTAGACGTACAAGAATTAATGGTGTAATTTATCTTTCTTTGAGAAATGAGATAATTTATTTCACTTCGTAAATACTGAGATGATGTGGAATAATCGATTAAAAATTTATAAAGCATTAATAAAACATTAAAATATTTCAGGGTTACGATTAGGCTCTGAAAACACAAAAATAATTGTTTCATGCATAATATAAAAGATAAACATGCTAGGTTACAGATAGAATTATCAAGTTAGAATAGATTTTTAAAAACCAAGAAATTTATCACACATAACCTCAATTTCATATAAAAAGATTTATAGTTTATAAAATATTTATGCTGTTTTATAGTAAAACACACTTTCTGTAACACAGCTTACGAGTTTAGGATAGTTTTTCTACTTTATTTGAATGTTTATTTCATGTTGCATTTGAACCTTGACGTTATATGTAACGCAAGATGGATTTTTCTTTTTCCCACAAAACTAAGTCAGTTTCTGGAAAATATTTCACTGGAAATAGGTAAAACAGATCATTATTGTGATGTCTATAACAGTACATTTAACTTGCGAATTACTGTATTTTAAAGGTTTGTGTTAATCTATATGGAAGGATCGGCTTTGCTGATATTCTTTAATTTTGTCAAATTTTGAGTTTATTTTAATGTTTTTCACTGTTGTTTGAATGCAGGCACTTGAAGTACTGTATTCTGGAAAAAATTAATTAGAGTTTGATTCCATTTATGTTGTTATATTATATTGGACTTGCATAGCATCATTTGATGTCTAAACCGTAAGGTCATGTTTTTAAGTTAAGTTTTTCTTTATTATTTTGTTAGAATTTGTGTGAACTCCATATGTTTGGGTTACTTTCTGTAATTATGTAAATATTTTATGTACAGAAATAACTGGAAAGTGGTGAGTGTTCTGTATAAATTAGTTTTAATGAGATTTGTGACCATTGGTCGTTTTTGTTGATTTCCTTTGTTATTGTTCATTTTAGATCACAAGCGTGTTATGTCATTTTATTCGTCTCTTTGCCAGCTATTTTTCTATCTTTCTATCTTTTTATAATTAAGATTAGCGTTAATCTTAAACACATATTTTCGTTAGTGACGTCATGACAAAGCTTGATGTTCCGTTGTTTGTAAAATTTCGCTGTGTTTTCAACTGTTTTGTGAAATCATATAAATGGACCCCGGAAAAAGAACAAAGTCAGTCGATAAAGCGCATTGGAATGTTATTAAAAAAATCCTAAAATAAAGTTAGGTTATATGTGTTTTCAATGTAAACAAACGTCACAACAATATGGAATTGTATTGTTACCTGTTATCAAAAACGAAGAACATTATTTTTATTTTTATAATCACTGGCAAGTGCGATCGATTTATTTTAATAAATCAAAGAAAATAATTTTATCAATTCCCATTTCTACAATTTGTATGGATTTGGATTTCAACATTACTGGATCAGCTAATTTAGTTGGAAGCTGTTTTACCTACATTTTGAATTGGATTCATTGACACTTGGTGTATCAGCTTACATATACAAGGTTGGTCGTATCAAAAATTGTTACCCATTGGGAACAATTTATAAAACTAAATTTTTTTTTATTTCACTTTTGTAAAAATTAAAAAGATTCTTTATGAACAAAGTTTGTTGCTTTGACAATAATTTGAAAATTCGTTTCTCAATTGTAAATAATTTATTTGGTTGAATTGAATTTATTTGATGCTAGTTTGTTTAAATGAATGGCTGCAACCCATATGACAGGTTGACAACCACCTGAGTTTCATTTAAACAAACTGAAGGAAGATATTCCTGTTTATTTGTTTTTAAGGAACTTGTTTTTTTTATAAATTTATTTAACGTTAATAAAATAAATATCTATGATTTTTAATATGTAAAAGTGTTTATTATCTTTATTTGATGTGGATGCAAGTATTCATTTTATTTATACAGAGATTAAGATTATTGCTTGTTCAGTAGTGGGATTCCAAGTGCAGCGATCCAGGTGTGGCTGATAGTAAGTTCTTTGCTCCAGGTACAGGGATTAATAATAATAATAATAATAATTACTACAACCCATAACCTTAACCAAGGCCCCAGAAGCTATAAGCTTGTGCGGGAGGGAGGGGGCGATCATTATTATTATGTAGGCCCAATGTGCGGCTGCAGCCGACTTATAGATGGAACAGCGCAAATCCCACATTTGTGTTACAGCTAAGGGAAACTGCAGAAAACCTTAACCAGATCTGCCAGCGCCGGGAGTCGAACCCGGGCCGCTTGGGTGAAAGTCCGGCACGCCAGACATTACACTACCAAGGCTGTAAATCTATATTGTGGATCTATAATTTGTCTATCTCATGTTCTAACAAATTTAAACCCGAGTATTTTCGATGTATTTTCATTTTCTTTGAAGCTAGCCAAATTCAGTATAAATTAAAATTTATTTTATTATTATTATTGAACTTATAACATCTCAATACAATACTGGAGAGATATATTAGATTTTGAAACTCTTGTGTAATGACGAGTTAACATTTATAATTTTCTGAGAAGAGTCACAATAAATGTGGAATCGAAATTCGTTTTAATATCAGTTTTGATGATTGTACTGTAGTGACTAAATTTAATAAAACATAAATAATAAAGTTAACATAAGTCAATAAAGTAACATAAGTCAAAACATAAGTCATAATTAAGTAAAGTCTAAAAGTGAAAATTATTTTAACGTTCGAAGGTTTAATTTCAGGGCAAATGTGGATTAAAATTAAAACAAATTAATCTAATAATAACAGGAGTATTAGCAAAACAGTCTTTCAGTGAGTTACTTTGTAATGCTATATTTTCAAATTCATTTACGATAGTAATAAAGTAAATTTGGTCCTAGATTTAAAAATTAGTAGAAAAAAGTGTGTTTAAAATGGGATCCCTAATAAGCTAAGTGTAGAATTCCGTAATGCTTGTAGGTATCATAGAATAATTAAATGTTTGTTTGTTTGTTTTATGACACATTGTTGATGCATTGTTTTTAAACAAGAAATTTAAATTGAAAAAAAAAAACGAAGTGGAATATCCATACTCATTTGTTATAGCCTGGCACGGCAAACTGTTTGTGGTTCTTTAACAAAATTAAAATAACAACAAAAAATACTTTAAGGGCCGGTATTATAAAACTTTTTACTTCCCAGATACTCCCAGATAAAATTTACTTTGAGAGTAAATTCATTTGTTCTGTCAATTTCATATGCAAATTGACAGAATAAATTAATTTACTCTCAAAGTAAATTTTATCTAGGAAGTAAAAAGTTTTATAATACCGGCCCTAAAAGGAATTTAATGTAAGATGAGAGTCATTTCCCGAATTGTAGATTCCCATGTCGCTTTTAAACAATAACGACAAAATATTTGGGTGGCGCCTTTTATATATTGTACAATTATTCCTGGTCCTATTTAAAAGCCTTTGTTATGAACACCATCAACCGCTGAAAATAATCTGAATAAATAAGAAGCCTCTCGGGAGCTATAATCAGCGTAAGTACATATAAGAATTATCTGTTGATGAAGAAATTTGCTGGTTACAATTACGTCTACCGCTGGGCTCTTTATGCGTTGTTTAATGTGAAATTAATTTCGTATGTTACAGTTGACTATAGCCCGATGGGGGGACCTTTTGGGTTATTGACGTATCTTAAAGCATTAGCTATCCAAGCTACGAAGATATTTATACCATCGAATTAAATTAAATACCGAAACCGTTTTTACAGAATTGAGAAAAGCAATTTTACTGTCATGAAACTGAGCAGCGATGGTCATCGCCAAAGCCCAAAAAGATGATTTTTTTAAATAAAACAACTATTAAACCGCTTCAAAGTTACAACTTGGGTGTTGTTTAATAATTATTATATGATTTCATTTCATGATAATGGAGTTTTGCGAAGTAAGGGTGGACTCAATAACTCCTATTCGAAGTAGTTATTTTTTAGTATCGATTGGAAGAAAAAAGCATAGATTGATATACATAAATATAGAAGAGCATTCATTAACGCTAAGTTATTACTTACTTTTATTATTGTAGCTTCGATATTCCCAATTCGAACATATTTGATTTTCAAAGTTAATCAAAAAATAAACTAAGAATAGAAATAAAAAAATTGAAAAATACAAACCTTGTTACGGTTTTCTATATTTACATTAAGTAACGACCTTAAGTAATATTAAATGGCTTTTAAACAACTTAGGATTTTTGCATTTCTTCAGATATATTCAGATCTTTTATCATCGCGTCATTGCTAATCCAGATGTTAGGCGATTCCTTATTAGTTAAATAATAAATATTTTCATTTATTTGATATTAAATTCGTTTAATAATCAATCCTTCTATATAAGATTTATCACTAATTGCTCCCCTCTGGGCATTTACAATGGCTCAAGCAGGTATATGGAAAACACTGACGTAATATTATACCAAATATGCAATAATAGCTGTTCAAATAATAAAACCCCCAACAACTGTCTTTAGGTGTAGATCAATATACAGCTGAGAAAGACACGCTATTACATACCAAAAACCAAACTATTGGAAAAAATACATGATTTAATAAGTCACCCTAAATTTTCGGGTCAGATGTAAACTTATCCATCATACAAGAGGCGGTTATAAGAACGGATCAGCAAGCAAGAAATTGTGTCCTTAGAAGACCGATCAAATCTCGAATGTGCTTCGAATACAATTTAGAAAAATATTTAAAAGCTAGTTAGGTAAAACACAATTGCACCCACTTTACATTTCAGGAAAAAATGCTTAGAAAACAATACTAAAAGTTCGAGAATGCAGGAACTTTTGGAAAGAAGTTGAAGACTACAAAGAGCACGGACTACTTAACCCAAAATACACAAAAGATACTGATCAGAGACACTTTTCAGAATTTGATGCTGTCAGAATCAGTTGAATTGATAATGATACAAATTTGTCAAAATTGGTAACACCTACTGAAATCAAAACTAAAGAAAACTAGAAAACTCAAAAACTGCATAGAGTCGAATTGTAGAAACTAGTTTTAAGTCGTAGATTGTGTATGTTTTCTGCGAATCTAGATCGCTTTACAGAAACCAGAATACGAATGAATGCTGATTGAAAGTTTTGATAGAATTTCACAAGAATGTTTTAAAGTACCTTTACCTCCATTGTTGCTTTTACTTAATAGACACATTAGAATTATCATTTCCTAACACACAGTAAGGCACACTATTACAAAACAGGAAAAAAGTAGTAGAAAAGAATACATTATTTAATTAGTTAAATTCTAAGTCAGAAGTAAATTTATCCATCAGTACTATTAGGCGCGGTTTTAAGAATGGATCAGAAAGCAAAACGTACATCTTTAGAGGACCGATCAAGCTTCTAAGTATCTCCAGTTGATAAATAAAGATATTTAAAAAAACTAATCAATAACGCATAATTACACTCTACATCAAAAACAATTTTCAGTGCCAAAAAAACAACAGAAATGTCTAGAAAATGAAATTATAAGTTCGAAAATGCAGAAACCTTTGAAAAGAGGTTCAACACTACAAAGAGCACGGACAACTACGTAACCCAAAATACACAAGAGATACTGCCCAGAGACGCATTTGTTCAATTGATAACGACAAAAATACAAGGACAAATCTGTCGAAATTGATAACACCTACTGAAATCAAAACAAAAAATTAACAAATAGAAAATTCAAAAATTGTATAAAAACTAGTTTTAAGTCGTAAACTGTGTACTTTTCTGTGAATCTAGATCGCTATGAATGTTTAAAAGTGCCTTTACCTTCATTGTTGCTTTTACCTTAATAGAAAACACAGTCATACTTGAATTATCGTTTCATAATACTTAAATCAAACTCTAAATAAGTTATTTTAGTTAAAAAGTATTTAACTCCTTTTAAATGCGAAAATCAATTTTATCAAAAGTAATCAAATCAAAATTCAAGCAAGGTCTGTCAAATCGTCACAGCAAGTCATGGTTTAAAAGATTAATAAATAAAGACACCTAAAAACCAATGGAGATAAAAACTGCAGTTTTCCAAAATTTACAAAGAAGTCACCAATTTTGCTTTTGAATAAATACACCTAAAATTACGCCCCAGATACTATAATGTGTTTATACTCGTAGTGCTTATGCACTACTTGAACTCGATCATACACTTCTTGAAATTGCACTTAAAGTGGACACTTGTGAAAGATTAGATCCATTTTTATCCATTAGGTAAACTAAAATGACAGATTTTTCTGGATGTAAACGAATAAAATGGCTGCTCTACCATACTGAAAACTCAACGAAATATTATAAATAAAACAAATAAATTCGCAGTAAATAACATTTAGCTAATTATGCAAATGCATTGGCTTCATCCCATGTAAATAAATTCCAGCTTTGTTGATCCATATACATTCAGCATTATTTACAACAAAATGCTTCGAAATGAAAAGCTTTAAATTTAAAATTGCTGAAACGAAAAAATCGAATCAATTTAATAAATTGCCTAATTTGCTTTCCTCTCAATAATATTACGTCATTTGGTACAAACAGTATCAAAAATAACGAGGTCGTCTGTATGGGTGCATTCAGAAAATCTGCTGATGAAGCTCGCTCATCAATCCCTCAACCACCACGTACTCATCCATCAGAAGTGGAAAGTGCAAAGGTGTTCTCTCCCCTTGATTGATTTCAGTTACATTACCAACAAGGGGATAATCACAACTACTTACGTTTTTCTAAATTCTAAAGGCGAAACCAATTTATTTTCTACTAGAAAACTCTTAGAGGTTTCAAACGAGAGAAAAACGTAAAGCAACGTATAGGCTTTAGAGGGAATTTCAAGTTAAAAAAGGAACATTAATTTTGAAAATCCCTTTCTTGGTTAAAAGTGGTTTTAAAACCAACAAAATAATTTTTGCTTTTCTTCTGGTTAATATACTAGGTCCTATTTATGGTTCAACATTAAAAGTTCAAAGACCCCTTGATTATTTGTTGTTGTAACTGTATAGACTCCAACAGAGTTATAAAAACTTTCATCAAACTCTGTGGCCATTAGGAAAAATTTCAAACTTGAGCCAGTCTATTTGGGCTTGGGATGTTTTCAGTTTTCCTTCTTCGGTTAGACCCTATTCAAAGACAAGGGATTTTATTTTGAAATATGTCTATCATCCTTCGCTAACGTTAATGATACTACCCACACGCAACACCATTACACAAAGTCCCTTTTACCGTCGACGTATGCTTCCAGCCCTTACGCTGATTAGTGGTTATGGTCCGGGACAAGTTCTTACGCTTTAATCTTTGTCGATGGACCCATTAGTGTGGGAAATTTAAACCATTACTTAATTACAATAATTCCTAAAGTATTCACAAATTTAGCTTGTTAAGCCTTCAATAACGAGAGACTTCCAGTAAGTCGTTTGTATACAAAAGACGTCGCCAGCAGTAGGTATTTATGAAATATCTCCAGGTAAATATTTTCTCCTCCCTTAGCGAAGAAGGGTGTTTCAGTAAAAACACAACACAAATAAACACGCACTACAGTGAATATATAATGGCAAACTCACCCCCGTAAGCGATGCACGTAAGTGTCAAGAACAAAAGTGCTCGTGGAACTCTTCTGTTCTCCATGGCGTCTTCTATAGGCAACGCGGAACATTAGCACTCGTACCGGGCATTACCATGTCGACGGCGAGTCTTTCTTCGACATTTTTCCACTTTCGTTTGTTTTTGTAGCGCCTACTTTTTGCCAACATGAGTTTCATCTACGCGATCTGAGCTTATTTCCCACACATATTCGCTTTTCACCTTTGATATATTGGTTTTTTAAAAGATGTCGACTTTAAGCTTCTTATCTTAAACCTTTAAACCTCAAAATTGTTACTCCTAAATTTTACACCGAATGGGAAACGAGAAACATCACAGTAGGAAGAGTAGGTTTTAGGAGTAAGTATGTACTTATATTTTAGGGTGTTTCTTAATTTAATTTTCTTGACAAAACACTAAAGTCACAAACAGTTGAGTAATTCAGTTTTTCTTTTCCGTGTTCTTAGTGAGAAGTTTAAAACCTTAAAATTACCTAAAAAGCACTAGAATTACGATAAAACACTACAATTAACACTAATATTAAACTACGTGTGATTATTTTTACAACAAAGATTTCTTTAAACAGATTAGTGATAATTAGTTTGCCCTTATCAGGTGGCAGTTTCGCGCGGATCGCGGAAAATAGTCGTCATATCGCGGGGTGCCAAGATGCGCGCCCGGTAGACGGAGAGCGAGTGGCGCCGGGGCGGCAAGCGTCTCTTTAGCCCCATGGCGCCTGCGTGTTCTCTCTTAATTCTATTATGATTATATCCATTGTTGATAACACAGATTCTGTATTAGTGGTCGCAACGGTCAGCTGCATTTTGTCACCCATTTTCGTTAGTAACGCACACTTGTTTATTAGTCTGTTAAGGTTGTTATGGTAAAGAACCTATTCGGAATCAATAAGTTCAATTGAGCATTAGTATATCCAGCTGAGTTAACAAGAAAAAAAGTGAAAAATTAAAATAATGGCACTAACAATGAATTTTGAAAAGGGGACACCCTGTCGATAGGGAGAGAAAGATGGACTGCGGGAGAGTCGAACGATTTCTGTTTGGTACAAATAGTACCTGAGGGCACTACTCCATTATAAACGCCAACTGCTAATGAAGTTGTTCTTTTTGTTTGTGATCGGCAAAAACACCCCATATTAACAAATTTACGGAGTCTCTCTATTTAGGCTGGATTGGCTAAAAAAAACTATACGAGCGAAAATACCCGTTCTCCGTTGGAATTAATTTAATAATGAACTGTAGTATAGAAATAGAAACTAACCGAAAACATACCAAAAGGCAATTACTAAAAGTAAGTTGCAAAAGTTACATTCAGTATCATACAATGCGAAAAATTTCTGATGACTTTGATGTTGGTCTCTTAGGAAAAATTATGTTTTTGGTATTTTCGTATCTCAAATACACGCACGTATTTTAATCTTTTTACTTTATACCTTTGTGTATGATTTATCTATCTCTGAAATAAATGTTTACGTAACAGAAACGCCTGCCTATAAATAAAATGAAGCAGAAGAGCAATTTTATTGTTTTCGGTAACGTGAAAAATGTCTACAAACATGAAAAAACGCAATTAGAGATATTTTGTATCCTTCCTAAAAAAATTAAACAATTTATCTGTACGTCATTGTTATCTGTATGTACAGTTTAATGGAAAATGTATATAGTAAAGGAATAGTTAACGACGTAATTACTAAGCGTTTTGACATACCCGTTGAATTATTTGACCCTATTAATTATTATTATTACTTATTGGTAAATGTTAAATTTACTCAAATACTTTCTTTATAAAAAAGCACATTTTTAGGTAAATCTGCGTCAAAAATTTTTGCTTCCTATTTTAATATATATATATATATTTACAATTTAAATAGCAACAATATTACATTCACTTGCTGTGGAATAATATATGTCCACAGTAGAGACACTACAATCTATTGCGATATCTGCTTCCTTCAAAAAATAACTTTACTGATGTCTCGTGTAGCTGTGTTGTGTGTGTGCTTGGAGAGCGGTTTACACATTATTTCTTTTTTAACAGGCAATCGGAATATTTTCGGACTTATTTGCACTACATAGAAAATGAAAATTGAAACAAATTATAAAATCTGATGTAATACATAAATAACAAAAGTATGTTTAAGGAAAACTATATTGTTTATAATACTCATTCACGTTTATTAAAACTTGATAGCATGTAAGAATGCTTCCTTATCAATTTTTTTAAAATAAGTTGAAACGGTGTATGGTATATGTAGACCATTGTCTGCTGCATGTAGACGGGACTTTTTCAAAGATATGTAACTCTATTGTAATGTAAAGATAATTTTAGATAACAAAGTATGTCATGCCTTTATTGCAGCTTTGTTTATAGAAAACCAATAATTTAAATAACGTCGTGACTAGCACCCGTTTACTGTTAAATATTGAATTAAAAATCAAAATTTTTAAATGTAAGATTAAATTAAAAATTAAAATAAAATTTAAATTGAAAATTAAATTAAAAATGCTACACTATATTACGTACTACACCCCATCTGGAAATCTTTTCTACCACTCAGAATGCATAACATAAAATAATACTAACTTCGCCGGAGTGGGATTCCTAATACATAAAGAAATAAAAAAAGACAATGTTAAAACAATGATGAGTATATCACCCAGGTAGCATATATAATAGTGAAAATATCCGAAAGATATTCTTTAAAAATAATACAAGTTTATGCGCCCACCTCTAAATATGATGATACAGCAGTAGACGAATTTTATGAAGACTTAACAAAAGCAATTAAATAAAATAATAATAATAATAATTACTACAACCCATAACCTGGAAACCAGGCCCCAGAAGCTATAAGCTTGTGCGGGAGGGAGGGGGCGATTATTATTATTATTACGTAGGCCCTACGTGCGGCTGCAGCCGACTTACAGATCATTTTATATATATATATATATATATATATATATATATATATATATATATATATATATATAATTTTGGGATAGATTCAAGGAATGATAGGGGCCATAGGTTGCTACAGTACGCTGAAAGTCATAGATTACATATTATGAACACCTGTTTCAAGAAAAAGAAATCTAGAAAATGGACCTGGATTAGTCCGAACAAAACAACGAAGAATGAAATAGACTTTATTATAACACCATACAACCGAAGTGATCATAGACTGATACGGGCAAAAGTACAACTAAATACCAAAATAGAGAGGAGTAAACTTATCCGAAGGAATAGAAGAAAAATAGATAACAACGTCATTGAACTTGAACAGAAATCCTAGATAGGAAACTATGGCATAGTAAAGTCAAAAGTTCCGACACTTTAGAGAATATATCAATAGAAAAATAACTAAAGCAGTAGTAGAAACTGGATCAGAAATAACAAAAACACACAACATAAAGAATAACACAAAATCCAAAATTACAAAAGAAACAAACGATCTCATCAATAAAAGAGTTGAAATTGCAAGTAAAGGAAAAATAGGTGCAGTGGAATATATTGAATTAAATAAGACTATACGCAAGAAAATAAAACAAGACGTACTAAAATTTAACAACGATATGATAGAAAGAACAATAGAAGATAACAAGTCTTAAAGTGTTACGGAGAAAAATGACCCCAAAAATAGGAGAAATAAGCCAACAAAGAAATCAAGAAGCAATTATAATGTCAGACAGAGATGAAATATTAAATACTACACAAAAATTCTATCAAAATCTATACACCTATAACATAAGAAAACAAGAAAACCAGAAACAGATAAAAGAAATAACAAATGTTGGAACAGAAGAAATCCCAGATGTGACAATAGATGAAATCAGAAACGCAATAAAACAAATAAAGAATAACCAATCACCTGGTGAAGATGAAGTAATCCCTGAGCTACTGAAATATGGGGGTGAGCAACTGCTAAGAAAACCAAAACTACTTTTCGACAAATGTATAGAACAAAAAAGAATACCAGATGGTATTCTGGAGAAACGCCTTAATGGTATTGATACATAAAATAGGAAGCAAAATAGATGTAGATAATTATAGGCCAATAAGCCTGCTATGCCAAACGTATAAGCTGCTGACAAGAATATTGGTAAACAGATAATCTAACAAGCTAGATCTTTATCAAGCACCTGAACAGGCCGCCTTAGGAAGGGTTACGGCACAACGGACCACCTACAGTCACTAAAAAACAATACAAAAAACATTAGAATACAATATGTAGCCTTTATTGATTACAATAAGGCATTCGATTCAATAGAATTCTGGGCAGTTCTGGATGGCCTGAATAAAAGCAGAATAAATTCAAGTAGTGATCGACCGATATCACTTTTTTTTGACGATACGATATATCGGCCGATACCAATATTTACGTGCCGATAAACCGATATACCGATATATCGTATCGGCAAAATACACTTTTTTAATTTTTAATCTCTATAGTTTTTAGCTTTAAAAATATTTATAAAAATGCGTTCCTGGTTTTTAACTAAGAATGTTTTTAACTAAGAATAATTTTGGGAAATTGCCAGTATGTAAAGACATTTTAAAATAATATCACCGTATTGAACAGTTTAAGTAATGAATAAAATTCTTTTAGCCCCGTTTCACATGGACGCTGACCGACAGCGCGCTGATGATCAGCGCCATGCAAGGACTGCAGTTTTAAATTGATCTCTTCACATACACGCTGACGGTCAGAGCGCGTATTTGGTCAGCGCGGAAGTACGCGTGGCACGTGAGCCTCGCGTACAGTCAGCGCGCTGACGAGCCATTGGAGAAATGCACCTTTTCACACGTATGCCGAATCAGCGTGCTGACCGAAATTATTTAAAAAAACAATGTTGTCAGTTTGCAGCTATACACCATCCGGTATATAGAAAGGAATAATGACAACGCTTGGGTCATAAACCCAATGACGTCTGTATTAGGGGTTGTACTCGAAGCAACATTCATAAAGTACTTATAGAAAACACTTGAAATATTTCTTTAAAATTAATTTAAAAATTTTTTATACGTAGTGACAACATAAATCAATGGTAGAATTTGGGTTTTCTGGAATTATGATTAGTACTTGCTTTTTCAAACGGACAAATATCAGAAAAGATGGAAAAGGGTAATCAAATTTACAAACTGCTATATGTAAGTAGCAGATATGACAACAGTGGTTTATGCATCAGCGCCCATGTGAAACGGGACCTAATATTTTTGTTACAGCGAAAAGTGCTGTTCCACTCGACAGCTGCAGCTGTGTCAAATTTCATAAACTTGCTTGCACAAACAATTTACAATCAATTTATAGAGGTTGTAGAAAATAAACGTTAAATGTGAATGCTAATTAACTATAAAAATAAAATACTGTTTTGAGCAAATCTTCTCAGCTGTTGATATGTATTCTGTGCGTATTTTGTGTGAATCTCCGTTCGGCAGCCGTCATACGTCACGCCACTTATAAAAAACGATTGCAGACTATATTTCTTTGGTTGTATTTTGATACATTATGTATATGCAATGAAAATCCGGAAAGTCATTGTTACTTGCCGATATATCGGCAAGTTACCCGCCGATACGATACCGATAATCGGCGGAAGCTGCCGATATGCCGATTTACCGATATCAATATCGGTATCGGTGGATCACTAAATTCAAGATATGCAGAGCTCATAAAGAATATATAATGTAAACAGGCGACGTGCACCATAAAACTACACACTACAACGGAACCCGTACAGATGGAAAAGGGGGTCAGTCAGAGAGACACAATGTCTCCACAGCTATTCATACTTAGCATGGAGAACATACTTAAGAAATTAGAATGGGAGAGTAAAGGAATGTGCATTGAGGGAAAATACCTGAACAATTTAAGATAAGCGGAGGATGTTGTATTATTCTCAAGAACATCAGAAGAACTACAGGATATGCTAACAAAGCTAAATGAAAAATCTAAAGAGGTAGGATTACCGCTGAAAATTAAAAAAAAATAAAAACAATGCAAAGATCACAAGAAGAGACGATACAGAACATAAGCATAGATGGTAAAGTAATATAGGAAGTAGATAGCATAATTTACCTAGGACAAACAATAAGAATTGACAAAGAATTTCATACTGCAGATTTTGAAAGATGAATAAGGCTTGCATGGTCAGCTTTCGGCAAACTGAAACACATTTTACTAAACGAAAACAGAAACATAACTACCAAAATGAAAGTTACGGTATTACAACAGTGCGTCTTCCCAGTATTAATATATGGAACGGAACAACACTACGAGACGGGAAAACCCTACAATGGATAAGGCAAAGAACAAAAATGGAAGAAATAGCAATATCGCTAGGGTAAAATGGAGATGGGCAGGACACGTAGTCCGAATGGAACACGTAAGATGGACACGCATAACAACGGAATGGCGACCATGGGGAGAAAGAAGGAGTGTGGGTAGACCAATCATGAGATGGACTGATGATATCGTGAAAGCTGTGGGAAAAAGGCGGATAATGTTCACTCAAAATAGAAACAAGTGGAAAGAAACAGGGGAGGCGTATAACAGAATGTGGACAGAAAATTCCGCTTAGAGAGATAGATTATATACTTAATACTAAAGATGATTTATGCAGATTTAGTGGAACACCTATTTATCTAGTACCAAGGTGTTTGTTGTAATGCCTACAAACTCATTTTATTTTTAGTAAGTTCCATCTTAAGTAAAGCGCTGTAAAGTTAAATTTAATAAGTTATCTTCAGATTTTTACTTCACTGGAAATTTCTGAATTTTGCCAAAAGTATCACTTTGCTTCATATTTTTTGGTCATCTGCTTTAGTTTTGTGTCAGATATTTATGTAAGATCTTTAAATACAAGACTATCTTACAAAATTCTTATTCTATATTATGTCTTATAATTATATTAATTATGAAATATAATTATTTACAATATCAGTTATCGTCGTTGAACTTGTATCGAACCTTTCGGAAAGAACCGTTCGTATTATTTTATAAAACGTCCTCTGGGATAAGACACCACCAGAGTTTCTTTCATCTGCTTAAATAAACACAAAAAGATTTTCTTGTCTATATTTAACTATTTAAAATACTCTTTTTTTTATTTAAATATTTATAGATATTAAATATTTTTGTTACTAAGTTTTCAGAAAATCCTGCACATCAACTTTAATATTGCGTGAACACAACACAACATGAAATTGATTGTGTTTACTTAACCTTGATCTTCCCTATTTATTATAGAATTCCGACACCACAACGAATGAAATTTTAGATTTTGAAAGGATATTTTACATGCGTAAATGAATTATTAATTGTTAATTAATTATTATTAATTATAATTTATAAAATAATAACATTCATTCAAGAAGCAAAAACATCAACAGCCAAGATGGTCTAATTGAAGTCTAATTTCATTTACATAACGACGTCCCGTTCTGCCCGCGATTGCGGTGAAGCTTTTCTTTAAAAAAATATTTAATAAATTTTATAAATAAACAAGGTTTCTAACAATATAAAATAAAAAAGAACACCTCACGATTGAATGCTGATATGGTATGCATATTCATTTAGTTTTATTTTTAATTAAAATAAATATACATTTAAACACTGAGTAGAAGATTAAGTTTATGTAATAGTTTATAAATATTATATTTATAAAAAAATTGTTCATTTATAAAATATTTTAAATATTTTATTAAGATAAAAATTAACCCAGTTGGGAATAGAACCAGCATTTTGTGATTGGCAATGTTGACGCGCATTTCATTCGAATGTTGTATTGTCTTTTGCTTCTTTAATGAATGTCATTTATTATCCTTTTTTGTTGAATTGCTTATTTTATAAACAATTTTTATTATAAATTTAATATTTATAAAAAAGAATTATTTCATAAAATTATTCCTTAATTTTATAGCCGTTGTTTAAACTACGTATGTACAGCTAGAGGGTGGTTGTTATTTGGGTCATGTTGGAACTTCTTTTTGTGCCATTTGATTGAAAAAAAAATAAAAATTTTAAGATACTAATACCAACTTCTTATTTCTATTCTAATCATTCGCTGTAACGAAAAAAAGTTTCCTCTTTAAAATACACACATTTATCAATTTAATTAATTAAATATTTTATTAAAAAAAAATTAGTCCAGCTAAGAAGCGGCGTTTAGTGATTGACAATGTAAAACGCCTTGTATTCAACGACGTTGACTGTTGATATATTTTGTTGTTTTAATGAATGTCATTTAACATGTTTTAGTGTTCGTTCCTTATTTTAATAATAATTACTTTTTTAATGGTTTTTTCCAATGACTAATTACAGTGCGTTAACTTATCGATTGATTAATATTAATTAACCAAACAATTATTATTAATTCATTTATGTATGTAAAATATACTCTGAAATCTAAAATTTCGATCATCGCGGTGTTAGCATTGTTTAAGAAAAAGGAAAAAGAAGTGGAAAAGAACTCGTGAGTTGTTTCTGGTATCACTGAGCAGAACCGAGTTTGGTATTAGTAGATGTAGTGACAATCACTCCACTGGTTACTGCGATAGTGGCTCTTTTGACGCCCATAATAACAAAAAATCCAAAGAAAATTGATTTCCTATTATCTCCTGAACTTATTCATTCATCTATAAGAATGAAACAAAAAGCAAAATGAGTACGATTTTTTGTCCAGAATTAGAATTAAAATTTTAGGGTTATTTCAATAATGCTGTAGAAAAAACGTTTTATGCAATTTGTGCTCGAAATGACTGTGGTGGTCTCGAAAGAGTTTTTGCTTCGGCTACGCCTCGTCAAAAGACTTTCATTCTTGATCACCAAAGTAGCATTTCGCGCGCTAGATACACAAATAACTATTTCCTCCAATCCGAAAAAGCATGCAGATAGAATGGACTTTCTCTTTATTTTGGTAAGTCGGGTGTGGAAATTTTAAGAAATAACTGAATGAGCGTTTTAGCATTTTAGCGATCATAAAATTCCTACGTACTGCAGACCGTTAAAGCTTAGACTTTTAAAATTAACACCACATTTAATACAGCAATAGTTTCTGTAGAGACTAATTTAATATATTAAGTTACTCCTTAATGTAGTAACTTTGTCATTTAAACTTTTAAATATCTTTAAGCACGTTTTTTTTCTAGCTTTACGTAAATAGCAAAATTTAATCACAAAATCTCTACAATAGTCAGCGGTAAAGGATTACAATTTAGAGCATTATAAGATGTCTAATATTACGTCCTAATGAACGTTTCCTAGCAACAACAAAGTCATCAGCATTATTGGAAGAATTAAAGAAGTTTATCGAGCTTATTTGTTACTACGTCTCTGCCTTAAAAAACGTAAAAGCTTTTCCTATTAAAACTCAACTTCCAATTAGTTATGATAACAAGCTAACTCAGCTAATTGAAAATAAAATATTATTTACTAGTTTATTTCCCTGGCGGCGTCCTAAACTTAAAACTTCACCCTAAAAGTGAGCACCACATAATCCTCTTTTCCGTCCCTTCTTTCCACCCTTTCCTAATGTTATTGTCATGATTTTCTTTCCGGTAAACTAGGCGTAAGAAGCAAATAAGGGTTCATGTCACGTCTTAATTAATAAGCACAAATTGTTACTTATAACAACCCCTACCAAAAAAAAAGATGATAACGGTAATAAAAGTAACATAAGTTAGGTTGGGGATGTATACTATATATTACACTTAAAGTTTTCTCTCGTGCACTCACTCAACCCTCAGGTGTAACAAGATCATAAACAAGTTTGTTGTTTCAGCGTTAATAACTTTGGACATTCATTGACGTATTCCATCAAACTTACTCGGCTTGTTCAGAAGCTCAACTAATTAGCTGAGACCAGCGAGCAGTACAACATCCTAACCCTTTATATATAGTCGATGTAGTGGCACACCAGCGGAGTAAGAAGCAAGAAAATAATTGGGACACTGTTACATAAATTAGAATTTATTTTGACCTTAAAGGAAAATACGTTCCGTTAGATAAGCATTAAATAATGGATTAAATATATGTAAAATGAAATATTCGACATTAACTCACAAAAGCCACAAGGCAAAGCCCATATTGTTGGTGAGCAATTCTATAAATAATCTTTTATTACTAAACAATGGATTTTTATGTCTGGTTTAATATCAAGATTGTTTTGCTACTTTTGTCCGAAGGAATTTACTATCTTTATACCATCAAATCATTTAGTCTGCCTATATTAAATTCTTTTCAAATTTTCTGTTCAAACGAACAAACAAATTCCGTCATAAATAGAACGTAAATAGAACCAACTAACAAAAATAAAAAATATAAAAGCCATTTAATAAGGCTAGACGTATGTAAACATAAATTTGTAATAATGCAATCAATTTTGTAACAGATTTTATTCCCAAAAGAAAACGCAGAAGAATAATACAAAGCCAGGACTAAAAACTAATGATTAAATATAATAAAAACTACATAGCACATAACTACTGAAATTAAAGAATTATGCAACATGTTGTAATTGAATATATAAATTTTAAGCACAGCATAAAAAAGTGCTGATTCAATCTGTTGTCGGCATTTTGAGGTTTTCCAGCCAGTCTCGCATATCATACACACACACACACTCCAACAGTTCGCCGACCTGTGCCAATCAAGCTGCTTCTCATCAAATGGGTTACATATTAATTCATTTTCTAATCATGCCTTTAATACCTTTTAAAACCCTTATTTTAATCAGTTTCATGGCAGCATTTATTTAAAGTAATTTATCCAGCACTTTATTTCCTTTATCACAACAAGATAACCTTTAATAATTTCGACAAAACTTTGTAAGTGAGCAAAGATCAAGACTACCAGAAAAATCATTAAGAATTGCCGGTATTGGTTGAACTTTACTAAACCTGTTTCAAAATAAGAGATGGATTGGTGGGCCACTGTTTAAAATTTTAAGTAAAGATTTATATTAAGCTATGATTAATAAAAGGCCCTCTGTGGTCGAACAGTAGAGATCCTACTTCTCTAAAAATAACCAAGAATTTTCATCCTTTTTAATCAAAAATTTTATTAAAATTTCTTGTTCCAATTCTAGTAAAAATACACTGGTCAAGTCTGGTACAGGATCTATAATATCCTATATAAAGACATTAAATATGTAGGTATACCAAGTAGCAGCAAATATCCATTTTCAGTCCTTTACTTTTAATCCATCATTTGGAATTTATTATTTCAACAAATGAAGATAAAATTTTCAAGTTCCGTTCTTTGACGAAAGCTAAAAGTTGCCATAAATTGACCGGTTACTGGTAACCTATAAGAATGGAGTTTTCTGACATATATTTTGACAATTAAGTAGCTCTAAATCACCAGAGGAACAATATGTACGTTATAGCATTTCAAAATAAATATTTGTAAAGTTATGTGAAACCACAAATAATAAATTAAATTATGTCACCTATGTCCACACAAGTAGAATTTAAACAAAGTGTTTTCTAAATGTATAAAAGTTTTAAATAAATTTCACAACATTGAAAAATTAATTATCCAAAGAGAAAAATTACTATTAGATGGAAATTACAGAAATAAATGAAAATTGGAATCTTAAACTTAACAATTAGTAATAAAATTATTTTATCGTATGAAATTAGATAATTGCAGAGATCAATAGTAGATCTCAGTTTTGACAATTTTATTTTGCTGTTACTTAAAGCAAGTGGAAAAAGATAGTGCATTTCGGGGTCAACATTATAGGTTAGAGATGTTAAATTTAATCAAAAATCAGTCTTTTTGAGTAGTAAGTAAATGGGGGTTCAAGACTAAATCTCCCCATGTTATTCTTATGGGAGTTTCGTTTTTAAGACAGGACAATTTTGTGAGGTTATGTGTGTCAAACTTGGCGTCCTTCCCGCTAGATGTCAGCATGGGTGTGGGGTTGAGTGTTTTGGCGGGAAAATGTAAATGTGATGCTTGCTCGTGATTGGTCGGATTGAATTGCCGGTAAAATAGGTTGCAGCATGCGTCGCTAGATGTCGCTGTGGGCGTGGTTTTGGCGGGAAAAATCAAATCTCAGGCCTGTTCGTGATTGGTCCGAAGTTTTGGCGCTAAAGGAGCTGAATGTAAACAAACGGGGTTGCCAAATCTCATATTTGGTAAAAATGAAAAGTCCCTAGATAATTCCCCAGGACTTGAAAGTGTGTTTAGATCGCGCGCAAAGGGGGCCTTCGCCCTGGGCCCCCATTCTGGGGCATCCTAGGGAGATCGTTAGGGTGCTTCGCTCTGGGCCCCCACTCTGGCGTTCCCGGGGAGATCGTTAGGGGTGCTTCGCCCTCCTCGGGGCCCCACTCTGGAGGGCCCCCCTGGGATCGACAGCGGTGCAGGGCCCCCTTGTGTGAAAGATGTCGGCGTGCGCGTGAACGCGACCGGGCGGGCCGGGTTAATCCGAAAAATTTGTCGGGGCGTTACGTGGGCGGGTGCCCCGGTGGGGCAGTGGGCCGATGAAAGGGGTTAATTTATTTGGCGGTCCGAAAATTTTGTCGCGGCGTTGCGTGGGCGAGTCGTGCGGCGTTGCGTGGGCGGGTGCCCCAGTGGGCCGGTGAGCCGGTGCCCCGTTGAAAGGGGTTAATTTGACGGTTGTCTCGTTGCTGCCGATTAATAATAAGGCGGTGGGGTAAACATTTTATTAAAGGGGGCTGAAAAAAATAATATACAATCATCGTTTAGCTAGATGTAAATACAATATTAACAACATAAGCGTACTGTAGATTTTTCTTTAATACAAATAATGAATAGTGACCTATAAAATACAATAATAATATTTAAAGGAGAATGCATCGTTTTCTTCTCTCTCGTGAATAGTACTGCTGGATGATCTCATCACTTAATTGCTGCATAGTTTTGAGAGCTAAAAATAAAAACATTACATTCGATATAAAATAACAATATCAACTTACCTGCATTTGTTTTTTCCTTTATGAATAAAACAGAAGCCAATAATGATATTATTTTAAAGGAGAATGCATCTTTTTCTTCTAACAAAATATTTTATATTCTGTTGAATGATGTCATCAGTGAATTATTGCACTAGCATGAAAAATAACATGAATGATGTCATCCATTAATTGTTGTATAGTTTTGATGTTAGGCTAAAAATAAAAAAACATTACATTTTATACATTAAATTAAAAAATATCAACTTACCTGCATTTGTTTTTTCCTTTATGAATAAAACAGAAGCCAGTAAAATACAATAATGATATTATTTTAAAGGAGAATGCATCTTTCTGCTGGATGATGTAATTATTCAAAACATATGTGCATCTAAACATTCCTTTTCTAGAATGACATCATCACTTAATTGCTGCATAGTTTTGAGAGTTAAAAAAACATTACATTCGGTATAAAATAACAATATCAACTTACCTGCATTTGTTTTTAGTATTTTGCACGTTACAACTAAATTTTTAAGAAAGCAAACAATATATCATACGTGCTAATTACATTCCTTCACTTCTCTAATTTTATGAAAAGCCTTTTCCATTTTACACTATTAAAACTGAAAGCGGTTTGTTTTTAATGCTATTTTTATAGATTAAAAGATGCTAGCTTTTAACAAACCGCATTACATATGTGCACAGTTTACCGCTTGTTTTAAAACTGGGCGAAGAGGGAATGTTTTGCATGTATTGCGTTTCCCCTCTTTGTAACGTATGTTTAGAAAAAACTGTAAAATGTCATGACATATATAATAAATTACTGCTTTTTAAGTGCAATCAAACATCTGAGGAGTCATCCGGTTTCTTTATAAAATAAATGAACATGAACATAAAAAATTGGTTGGACGATTATCTTCATCTATTTTAGTTGTAAAAATTAAATGTTTTATGAAGTGTATTGTTCGAAGTGTCGACTAAACTAATTTCAAAATATCAGAAATAGTATTAAGAATATGTTTACTTTTTTAAAACATTCACAACGTTAATCACAATAGTAATTTAGCATTTTATGTAAATGCAATAAACCAAAACGAAAATAAAATAATTTCAAAACTTAGTAAGATCCTTCTTAAATGATACAACATAGTATAAAGGTTTATATCATATATTTTTGCATACTACATATGGAATTTATAGACTAAAAATAGAATAATTACATAGGTACAGGGTTTATATATAGACTTATATAATACAAGTTATACATGTAAACTTAACTAGTTTCTAAATTATCATCATTAGAAATCCTTTAATTTCCCCAAGCTAAGGTATTTATACATATCACATATACAATTTATAGATTAAATAAAATAATTACATAGGTAGAGGGCTTATATACAGACTTATACAATACAAGTTATACATGAACACTTAACTAGTTTCTAAATTATCATCGTTAGAAATCCTATAATTTCCCCAAGCTAAGGTATAATTTTATCAACACATTGAAAATCAATTGACGATGTGTGAAAAAAGTGAATGTAATAAAAGTGTAAAAAATAGTATCTTTACACTGTATTTTAGATTCGTAGATATTGAAACTTGTGAAGATATTATCATAATTATGTATAACTTGGCTCGTCAAGCGGGTACCTAGCAGGAAGAAAAGGCAATCTTATTAGCAGTTTGTACCATTAAAACTCTTGCTGTAGAAAACAATAAAATTAAAAATAGCATATAGCAACAGAAGTTAAACAGAATCTGACATGAACATAAGGCAATATTACTTTAAAAAATTTATTTCTAACATAAGTTTTAGATTGAACTTTATGAAATTTTTTTTTTTTTTGTTGAAAGGACAATTATCTAAGATGATTGCAATAACACCAAAACGTAATGACCAACAACATATTGTTGTAGCGCCAACATCACGATTTATTATAATTAGCAGAAACGAGAAAGATTTGCTGATAAGCTTATGCAATACGTCGGATCATCGGCGTACCAATAATCTTGTCTAGTAATGTTTCTTTATGTGATTTAGATGGAATAAAAGTGTTATATAAAAAATAATTCAACTCACAATCATCACAATATTTTATCAGTCAATATGACTCCATTTTGTGATAGATTCATACATGAAGAAGATGTTATATAAAAGCTCCACGCCACTGTCTTAATTTTATTGTATGGTTTAGTTGATAATGAGAAATTCAAAACGAACATGTGCGGCAGTGGAACACCTGGGAAGTCATCCGGTTTCTTTATAAATTAAATAAACATCAACATATAAAATTGTTTGGATGACTAATCTAAATGCTTCATTTCTTGATATTTCCTACTTGATTTATAAAACAACATTAGGGTTGTATAAAATTTCACATTTAAATTATTATTTACATGTGTTTTTTCCATTTATACATAAATCACTGCTTTGGACACCCATTGCATTATTTTACATTTATTTCTTTATCAGCTTTTAATTCTCGGCTCTGAATTAATTAATTTTATTTATATAAAATGTAAGAATACATGATTTATTGCAATTCATAATAATAATAATGTGTTACAATATACATTATTTTTTGTTTATTTTGAACATTTTGAAATTCTGAACCAAATAGCCGTTTGTAGTAATAGGTAATAGTTAAAACTTATTTGATTTTTTGAAAATTACTCATCAGATCTTGGAATGCCGGAAATTTCAATGAACTTGGGTTTATTCACACTTGTGAAATGCACTGCTACATATTTGAAGAATATTACAGACTTGTAATATTGTATTGAAACACATTATTCATAATGTAACCGCTATTTGTGATCATACTTTTCGACCTTTTTTTAGCCAAAGATCATTTTTTACAAAAATCTATAAAAATTCCTGTACAATTCTGTATAAAAATTTCTTCAAATCACTGGCTCGAACGAAATTTTCAAGCAGCCGTTCAATAATCGTGGTTGTCCTTGCATCAAAACAATTCAGACAATGGAATCAGAAATGTCGCCAGACTGAAAATGTGCAAGATACAAACATCAACGACCTCTAGCAAATCCTGACAATATCCAGAGAGTGTTGAATGAGATTAATCAAAGCTCTAAGAAGTCCATCTTAATACATTCTGCAGTTCTCCAAATATCAGTCAGGACTGTAAGAAGAATATTGAACAAGGAGAAATACAGTCCATATAAAATAAATAGTGTGCAACAATTTCTGCGATAAGGTAAGGAATGAATTTCGGAATGTTAAAAATAAACTGTTTATGTTGACTGTTTAAACTGTTGTTATTGGGCACCGAATAATCCACAAGAGATTTATCAAGTTCTTTTTTCATTCAGCAAATATGACAGTTTGGTGTACGGTCTCAGCTTCCAGAGTGATTGGGTCATACTTTTTCGAAAATTATGATGGAACTGTAACTTGACCGTTATAGCTGACATATATCACCAAATGCTTTTTTAAAGCTTTTAGCATCATAGTCTGATCTATCTTTACCTGTCTAACGATTTATCTTGGGTGTACGAGATTGTTCTACCTCAGTTACTGTTAGGATGACTAATATTTTGGTTAGGAAAACAATTTACTTGATAAGTGGTTTATTAAACAAAAAAGATTGTTTGTGATTAAAATATGTTGATAAAATAACTAAAACAAGCAACCTGGTACAGATCAGCGATTCGTCTTGTTATTAATATTCAATACCTGCTCGAGATAACATTGAAATACATTAAAAAGATCTTAAGTTAGTTTCAAAATTGACAAAACAGATCGAAAATGTATTTTTGATTGAAAATGGCGGTTGCATTCTGTATATCTAGTCTAAACAAATCTCCCATCTTTCTTCTTTATAATGATATAGGTGTTATCTTATTTGTCGGTAATACACAATAAGAGTTATTGCACTGTACAAGGAAATGTTGCAATGAAACCTATTACAGTTGGTATTCAATACTTCGTATTTTGCACAGATACTAGCAGTAGAAAAGAGAGGACTGGGCTATATATTATTTTGTTGAATATAAATCGGCAATCAAAGTACAAAATACTTTAAAATAAACTAATCTGCTGTCTTAAGATATATGATAGATCTTGCATTATGACTGGATGAGATCTCTTCCAGTGAAAACAACTGCTTAGCCATGTTAAAGGTCAGCTGGACATCTGCAATCAAGTATTCTTATTATATTGTTATGTAGAAGAAGAAGAAGTTCGAGTAAAGAGTTGTATAGGTTTTTAGCTTTTCGTGACGACTTCTTTACTGCGAATCGTTGTGAATCATTTCATTTGTATGATCTTATACCAATGGGTGTCAACAATTGATCTTAAAATATTTGATTGTCATTATTGTATGATTGTCACATTAGACTTGCTGATGCATCCCAACAATTCGATGCCGTATGTTCATACAGGCTTAATTATGACTGTATAGGCTGTATAGAGCAGCAATTGTTGTGGTTTTTTCCTATCCAACAATACATTTCTCTTTCTTTCGTATCTATTTGTTCAGTTTACTATCTAAATGTAATCTCAGGTATTTAAAGGTGAGGAACTTCTATATTACTTAATGTATACCCACACAACAAAAGAAATAATTAGTTGATCTAAATAGAAGACGTTTAAAGCAAGCTTAACATATAATAAGTTCATATATAACCAAGTAAATCTTAACATTCTTCTAAATAATCTGTAGTTTAAACTTTAAGGCAAATATATAACTGAATTAAATATAATAAATACTTAAAATTTAATTGTTTAATAAAATACATTTGATTTAAACAGTTGCGTATTGCATTTTCAGTTACACTTTTAGTAATTACACTAAGGCGTTCTATTAGTTGATATAAATTCCTGATAACTTTAAATTATCCTTCTTTAATGATTAAATGTATGTGTTGCATTGCCTGAATTTACCTTTTTAAATAATTAATGCAACATTCTTATAATCTCCATGAAAGTTGAATAAACTTACCTTATATTGATTATTCAAGCATTTTAAATATTTCATTTTCCTTTATGGTTATGCCATTTATAGAAAATTATATAGGAAACAGGAATTTGTATGTGAAACTGTGCAATATTAAAAATTAGATTGTCAGTTAATTAATATCCATAATGCCTTAATAAATGATTTGTAAAGAGAGCAATAGTTAACGAGATCCACAGGCAGGCTAGAATAAATTTCCCCAGACGTTCAGCAATCGTTCTAGGGTTCGATGACCTCTGGGAAAGCGATATAGCAGTCTTTAACTCTTATGCTCATTACAACAAGGGATATAAATACGTTCTGGTGGTAATAGACGCTTTTTCTAAATATGTGTGGGTAAGGTCTCTAAAATCTAAAAGCGGGAATGAAGTTGCCGGTGCTATGCGAAGCATATTGGATGAAAACTTGCGAAAACCTAATAACTTGGCCACTGACCGCGGAGGTGAATATTTTAACACTCATTTCAAGAAATTAATGTCGGAACATTCCATCAACCACTATTCAACGTTTTCCACTAAGAAAGCATTTTTTGCGGAAAGGGTGATTAGGACACTTAAATCTAATCTCTACAAGGAGTTCAGTTTCAACGGGAATTATAAATGGTTGGATATACTGCAAGATGTTGTCGATAAGTACAACAGCACCGTGCATAGGTCAATTGGTCTAGCCCCCATCAATGTGACATTTCGCACGCCTTTAAATCGTTCGAATGATGATGATGATGACGGGGTCCCCCCAAAACCTAAATTTAAAGTAAACGATATGGTTCGTATTTCTAAGTACAGAGGGGTTTTTTCGAAAGGTTATCACCCCCAGTTCAGCACTGAATTATTTCGCATAAGCAGGGTGCAATCAACTAGACCGACAACCTATCTGTTAGAAGATGTGAGAGGTGCCCCAATCAAAGGTTGCTTCTATGAACCGGAATTGATGAAAACTAAACACCCAAAAAGCTTTTTAATTGAACGTGTATTACGAACAAAAAATGATCAATTATATGTGAAATGGTTGGGTTTTGATAACACACACAACAGCTGGATCAAGAAAAGTGATTTATTATAAAAAATAGTCTGTTTTTGTATATACTTTATTTACAATATAATAATAATAATAATAATTAGAAAATATGTGCATAAATAATAGTCTACTTATCTATATATACTAAGATTTTATTTACACTAAATACTTACAATATAATAATAATAATTAGAAAATATATGTACAAATAATAGTCTACTTATCTAAATGTATAAACTAAGATTTTATTTACAATAAAAAATTATAAAATAACTCCCTCCTCTTCTTCATTTATTTTAAAATGACCCCATGGAAGGGTATCAATTTTATTTTTTAGTATAAAACGTTTATCATCACATGAATCTAGAGCTTTTTTCCTAATAAAATATGTATAAAGATTATGTTTATCAGAACGAATGCTTCTATTAACGGCATATGTAATTTCCGAATCAAATAAACTTTTGAAATAATGTTCGAAACTTAATCTATTTTTTAGAGCCTGCTGCCCTACGCCTTTGGCCTTACAAACCTCCTTACCCTCCTCCTTCCGCATGGAATACATTTTCGATTTCAAACCGACAAATTCCAATAAAAGTTTTCCGTTTAATTCGTCTTTGAATTTACCGGGAACTTTCTTATTTACTTTCTGTATTCCATAGGGGTTCTCTGGAGGATAATCGGACGTATCGAATATTCCCTCCGATCCTTTCGCGCTTTCCTCTCGTATAACGTCATAAATATCTAATCCGTCGGTACTATTTGCACAAGCATACACCATTCCGTCCGTGTCCGTATAAAGCAAGATAGCGGGGCAGGGTTGCTCTAACATAAACTGATAATGAAAAAAGTACATTAATAATTTAGACAAGTCTAAAATCACCATCCCCAAATAAACCGGTTGGTTATATTTAACCACGGTTTTGTTTAGTTCGACGGCGACCAGATTTTCTTTAAATATCGTACAGGAACGGAACTCCGGTAACGCGATATACTTTTGGGCGCTTCTAAAAGAGTACGCTAATTTGATCTTTCGATGTTTCCGGATATTTTGCATCGTCTTGCCGAAAACCGCGTTGTTCATGAGCTTAAAGAAGTCCTTTTCGAACTCGTTTTTTGCCTTAGCCCTTAAACTCGTGTTCAAGTCTATGTAGGGTTTGAGCCATCTCCGTTGAGAGAATTTTAAAACTCTATGAACCTTGGTTAATTGCAGGCCGTACAATAAACATTGAAACAGGTTTCGAACATGTAAAACGTATTTAAATTTTGGAAACATAGTCAACATTAATTTTGGGGGAGAATTATTTGAAGCCGTAGGAGGCCGCCGATGCTCCGGGCAAAAGGGAAACGCTGACGTTTTGTCTTGAATTTCCCGGGGCACGTTAAGATCTACTTCCAAAATTAATGAGGTAGGGGCTTCTTCCTCGTCAACCGCCATGTTTAGAGCGAGCATGCACGCTCGATCGGTATACATTCCCCAATCCGGTTTTTCCTCGCATTTAAAATTTTTTAATATATTTTCTATCTCGCGAACCCGATTTTCCGATAACCATTCAAAATTCCCGTACGGTAAACTTTCGGACATCGCGTAACCGTAAAGGTTATTGGCATCTACATAAAGCAAACAACTTGAAGGCTCCTTCTCGTTATAATTTTCCTTCATATATTTATTGTTTGCTTTTGCGTATCTATGCGAACATTGGGTAATCCCGCCTCTTATCGCTTTTTCAAAAAACAACACCATATCTATGTCGGTCAACAAATCTAATTTTACACGTGTACACTTTAAAGCAGCTGACCACGCTAATCCGGGCCCCGTATAAAAATGTACACTGTCTAAATCGTATATTTTCATACATAAATCGCGAAACTGTTCAAAAACATCAGCTAAGATTTTTACGTCACACTTTAAATAAAGTTCACTGTATTGCGCCAACGATTTTATGTTAAATGTTTTCCATACATTCTGAACGTGCTCGTAATCTTCGCAGCTGATATGTTCTTCGCGAAGAGCATTATAAAACGATTCTTTCGGCGGTAATTCCGTTTCATTGAGTTTCCCCCAACTATTCATGTAATCGTAACAAAATATGCCTTTACGTCGTACTAAATTAAATTGTTCGGGATTTGGAAAGGCTTCGCGAACAAAATTAAACATTTCCGGGGCTAAATTATTTGCTAAAACATCCAAGCTTCTAGCTAAGAACCGATAACTGTCTATAAACCTCCATGTCATCTTAGCACATTTTTTTGATACTGAAATGTAATTTTCTCTTGTCACGGGTAGGATATTTACCGGTTCGCGGTTGAAATTTAATTCATTAATTATGAAATGTATATCATAGCCTGACATGTTATGAAACAATATGGGAATGTAATTGCCGCATTTGTATTGCAGGTTACAATTTTGACAAAGGGCCGATAGGAATTTCCCGGTGAAATGATCATGATTTCTAACTTTGATAACCAAATCCTCATTGAATTCTTGCAAACAATGGGGGCACAGTGTGGTATTATCATACCCCTGCTGTTCCTCCAATGTAAGCGGCAGCATTGGAATGTTAATTTTTATCTTTTCCTCTATTATTGCGGTTTCTTTTATCAACTCGTTAACCAGCCATTTTTGAGGATTTGTTCCTACATAACTTTTATAATGTGATAAGGAGGGATCGAACGAACAAACGACCTGGTATGCGACAGCGAAAGGTATATGTTTTTGATATGGTATAGTACAGCTTTTGAAATGCGTAACATCATCATCATCATCATCAATTTGATTACACGGCACTGTTAAGCATTCAAAATCGGCGTATACAACGAAGGGGTGACGTAAATTAAAATTTAAATTTTTAAAAGACAATGTATTTTCACCCGGTTTATCCAATTCTATGCGAACTGCATCGAACTTTTCACAATCATCCAGGTGATTGTTCAACGATTGGACACTCCTGAAGTGCCTTAAGCACCTGTCGCATATAAAAGTACGGTTTGCATGCTTGGTGATGGACGATCTACATAAACGAGACATATTCTTTATCCAGCAGTAGTGAGATGCTTTCCTCTTTCTCACGTACAACAAATTAATATGGTGTTGTTTTTTGGATTTTGTATGATAAAGAGGACCCGTCACTTTACTACCCTGCAAGCCGTACACGTTAACGGAAATGTTAGGATTTTGACGTTCAAATTTGGGAATGTCCGTAATTTTCACCGGAGATTTAATACCCTTAATATTAAATAGTTGTTTGAAATTTTGCGGATACGAGGATGGTAATTCTTTATTTCTATTGGAGGGGTAAAGAGCGGAAACTAGAGCATAATAGAAGCATTCATTATCCGTATTTTTTACATTTATAATGGCGTGCTTGCTTTTAATTACAGTAGGCAACTCGATAAATTTAGAAGCTCTTAAAGGCGAATATTTGTTGATATTTATAGCTAACGAATTAATACGACTAAAACTACCCCCTGACCCCACTTCTTCAAAGGATCCCATCTGTAAAAAAGGAAAAAAACTAATTAAAAGTGAGTTTTTAAAAAACTTCATATACGCACCTGTGACAATAAAGAAATCTCCATGTCCCCGAATATAGAAATAAGGTCGCTGGATCTTGATATAATGAAGTTGGACGTGTTAAAGTACTTGACCTGTACTGTATCATCTAGCTTCATTTTATAATCGGCACAAAGAACGACATTGGCTTTCATGTTAGGAATTCGCTTTTGGAGGGATGCTTCAATTTTATCCACAAAAATGGGTTGTGCCTCCTCGAGAAACTCCTTTGGATCTAATATATTGTTATTGATCACTATACCCGTCTTAATACGCCCTTTGAACGCTGATTCCAGCTAAAACATGCAAATTATAATCAATCAAAATGAGAATATTCAATAAAAAACATGAAAAACTTACGTCATAATACGTTACGCTGCTTTCCCCACCCTCTCCACTAACTCCTTCGCCTGTTTTAATAAGGGATTGTTTTATCCTCGCATCCAAGTATTTACATCTGTTCAA
The DNA here is from genome assembly GCA_929113105.1 of Agrypnus murinus. Lineage (NCBI taxonomy): Eukaryota > Metazoa > Arthropoda > Insecta > Coleoptera > Elateridae > Agrypnus > Agrypnus murinus. Next base: position 169,673,237 of record OV816026.1, on the reverse strand, counting down.
AATCGTTTCTAGTTTCCGTTTATCAGCTATTCCCCCCGCATTTGAGTAATTCCTTATCTGTTGGATTGTTAATTCCGTAGTTTCATCAATCAGGGTTGATAACCTTCGAAAATCAACAGGTGTTGTTGCACGTGCTAAATCATCTTCCACCAATGTAACCTGATTTTGCAAATTGGTAATATCCATTATTGTTAAGACGGATTAAATACAATTCAGCCTTTCAATTAAAAAATAATAACACGTTAATTTCACAAACTGAATCGAACGGTTTTTTCTAAATGAGTATGTTATCCGCACCAAACACTTGTTTCAAATAAAACAGAGACACTTTAGAGCGAGCTTTTTATACGAGTGCAAGGTGCAATTAATTTTAATTGTTGACACAATTCGAAAACGCAAAACATCCTCATAAAATAACTTCAAGCAATAACTCATAAAATGGCGCGCTTTCCACCCCTAACAAGGCCAACACTTCGAACAAAATACTCCATATAACACAATTTTTACAAACTAAAATATCCCACTAAAGAAATAAATATTCTAAAGGATGTCCAAAACAATGATTCAATTATAAATGGAATCAAAGACATGTAAATAATCTTTTTATGCGAGATTTTGTACATCCCTGTTGTTTTGTAAATCAAACGGGGAATATCAAGAAACGAATCCCAGATGTGGCAATGACGCACATTTTAAATTTATCGTCTATGTTAATGTTTGCACTTAAAAAGCATTAATTAATTATGACATGACATTAAGAAAATATTTTACAGTACACATTTTAATAGCGCTTCAGTTTTAAAACAAGCGGTAAACTGTGCACATATGTAATGCGGTTTGAACTCGCGTCTTTTAATCAATAAAAATAGCACTAAAAACAATACAACCGCTTAATATTGTTTGCGATCTTAAAAATTTCATTATAACGTGTAAAATAGGAAAAAAACAAATGCGGGTAAGTTGTTATTGTTATTTTATTTTTAATGTAATGTTTTTTTAGCTCTCAAAACTATGCAGCAATTAAGTGATGATGAGATCATTCTAGAAAAGGAATGTATGCACATATGTTTTGAATAATTACATCATCCAGCAGAAAGATGCATTCTCCTTTAAAATAATATCATTATTGTATTTTACTGGCTTCTGTTTTGTTCATAAAGGAAAAAACAAATGCAGGTAAGTTGATATTTTTTAATTTAATGTATAAAATGTAATGTTTTTTTAGCTCTCAAAACTAAGCAGCAATTAAGTGATGATGAGATCATTCATGTTATTTTTCATGCTAGTGCAATAATTCACTGATGACATCATTCAACAGAATATAAAATATTTTGTTAGAAGAAAAAGATGCATTCTCCTTTAAAATAATATCATTATTGTATTTTACTGGCTTCTGTTTTGTTCATAAAGGAAAAAACAAATGCAGGTAAGTTGATATTGTTATTTTATTTTTAATGTATAAAATGTAATGTTTTTTTATTTTTAGCCTAACATCAAAACTATACAACAATTAATGGATGACATCATTCATGTTATTTTTCATGCTAGTGCAATAATTCACTGATGACATCATTCAACAGAATATAAAATATTTTGTTAGAAGAAAAAGATGCATTCTCCTTTAAAATAATATCATTATTGGCTTCTGTTTTATTCATAAAGGAAAAAACAAATGCAGGTAAGTTGATATTGTTATTTTATATCGAATGTAATGTTTTTATTTTTAGCTCTCAAAACTATGCAGCAATTAAGTGATGAGATCATCCAGCAGTACTATTCACGAGAGAGAAGAAAACGATGCATTCTCCTTTAAATATTATTATTGTATTTTATAGGTCACTATTCATTATTTGTATTAAAGAAAAATCTACAGTACGCTTATGTTGTTAATATTGTATTTACATCTAGCTAAACGATGATTGTATATTATTTTTTTCAGCCCCCTTTAATAAAATGTTTACCCCACCGCCTTATTATTAATCGGCAGCAACGAGACAACCGTCAAATTAACCCCTTTCAACGGGGCACCGGCTCACCGGCCCACTGGGGCACCCGCCCACGCAACGCCGCACGACTCGCCCACGCAACGCCGCGACAAAATTTTCGGACCGCCAAATAAATTAACCCCTTTCATCGGCCCACTGCCCCACCGGGGCACCCGCCCACGTAACGCCCCGACAAATTTTTCGGATTAACCCGGCCCGCCCGGTCGCGTTCACGCGCACGCCGACATCTTTCACACAAGGGGGCCCTGCACCGCTGTCGATCCCAGGGGGGCCCTCCAGAGTGGGGCCCCGAGGAGGGCGAAGCACCCCTAACGATCTCCCCGGGAACGCCAGAGTGGGGGCCCAGAGCGAAGCACCCTAACGATCTCCCTAGGATGCCCCAGAATGGGGGCCCAGGGCGAAGGCCCCCTTTGCGCGCGATCTAAACACACTTTCAAGTCCTGGGGAATTATCTAGGGACTTTTCATTTTTACCAAATATGAGATTTGGCAACCCCGTTTGTTTACATTCAGCTCCTTTAGCGCCAAAACTTCGGACCAATCACGAACAGGCCTGAGATTTGATTTTTCCCGCCAAAACCACGCCCACAGCGACATCTAGCGACGCATGCTGCAACCTATTTTACCGGCAATTCAATCCGACCAATCACGAGCAAGCATCACATTTACATTTTCCCGCCAAAACACTCAACCCCACACCCATGCTGACATCTAGCGGGAAGGACGCCAAGTTTGACACACATAACCTCACAAAATTGTCCTGTCTTAAAAACGAAACTCCCATAAGAATAACATGGGGAGATTTAGTCTTGAACCCCCATTTACTTACTACTTTTTTGATTCCAATAGAAAGGCTGAAGTCATAATTTAATAAAAAAAATAAAAGAACAACATAAAAGTTTATTCGTTTAAAGCACCCTAATAAAATAGCTTTGAAACATTCTATGACCGTTTTCTAGGCTGGCAGTTGTTTCAAGCTAGATTTCCTCAATATTAAAATGTTTACAAAGGAACAAACCGCTTTTAGAATTATAATTCATGTTTTATCGTATGAGACATTATATAGCTTGGACTTTGATAACGTGCGCTGATCTTAAAGTTTAGTAAGACTTTTTGTAGTTTTTAATAATAATATAATATGTGAGAAATTTAGTCGAATTTTGGATTAGTAGTCAATGATGTCAGGAATATTGTGTGGTTAGTTGAAACACAATTGCTCCTCTTAAACTTCAAAAGAACTTCTTCTAAAGAAACTTTTAAAGAAACTGAAAAATTATTAGATTTGGGTTAGCCAAGCAAGAAGTAGAGACGAATCTAAAGGGATGTGCGAAAACGCTCGACTGGGCGCCTTTAATTTAATTTACATAAGTATTATAAGACATTTTTGTCATAGTTTTGTATTTCTGCTTAAATTAACAGACTAATACCGAAGGTAAAGTACATTTTCAATTAAATAAATTAAATATTTTCACAGATAAAGATAACACACTTTAAATATTAAAAAGATTTTAAATTTTGTCATCAAGTATACATAAATGTCCTGGGGATTAAAGTTGCATTAATAATAATAAACGATTCATTCTTTCTTTTTGCAAGATTTTTTCCAAATTCATTTCCATTTCTGATAATGTATTTCTCAACAAAGTTAATTAATCCTGGGAGGCTTTTCTTTGGAATTCTCGGTAAAGTTTTTTTATCAATGTTACTTCTTTTCCTGGTAAAATTAAAGCAGCATGTAATAAGCACAAGTAATTAGTCAAGTCAATGCAGATACAAATATATATTTTACACTGTATTCGACTCTCAAAGACAGAACTAGCAGGATCAGTAGTGTTTTTCTGATGCCGATGGAGAAATTTTAGTCTTAGAAAACTGATAGAATTAGGAAAATATTTGTTAAAATTAATTTCAATCTAAAGTACATAATTTAAATTCTTTAAATTTTACCAATTTGTATTCAAGTAATTTTTCTATTGTTAAATGCGAATACCATTACTTCACTTGTTAAACGATAAGTAGCAAAGGAGTTAATTATTTGTATTTGACACTTAACATTAATTACATATAAAACCTACAAAAATTTGGTTAAATTGAAAAACGGTGTTTTTAAAGTGATGAAATAAAAAATTTGGTTCTATTTAATTGCATTCTTCTCTTTGACCAAGACTTACTGCAGTTAGCACATTTAAATTTATTTAATATTGACTTACTTCATTCTTGAGTCAACAAATCTGAATAATTGGAACAAAAAACCTGCTTAAAGCGAACAAATAACCTTGTTAAGGAATTGTTTGCATTATTCTCATTTTCATAATTTTAAATCAAATATTGTACATAAATAGTTATAAAAAACTCTTTAAAAATCACTTTAAACTGATTTTAATATGTAGTTACATACCTAAGCAAAGAATGATTGAAACATTCGAATAACTACAAACAGTCGAATGTATAGGTTTAAATTACGGCGATTCCAGCTTTTTAAACTGTAATAAAATATAAAAACTAAACCAGTTGTTCAATAATTCTTGTAAAATAAATTACGCAAAAAAGACAATTGTCTATTGAAAAATTGGCGAGATACAAATCTTGTATTTTGTTACAATTTATAATAGTATTATATAAGTTATTATAAGTTATTTAATTGTGTGTCATTGATCATGCCATATACTTTTTACAAAGATGAAATAAACATTTTTTTAGTTGGTATTAAATAGTTTAGTCACGAAGTTATTAAGAATACGTATTTCTTATTGCATGATTATATGTAATTGTTATTACATGTAATAATTGTAAATGTAATATATATGTGTCAACTATTACAAACTATGCTATAATAAATATCATGTGTTATAAATACGTGTATAGTCATATTTGAATTAGTATATGCTATAAGGTGATGTAAATATTACGTAAGATTATGATGTAATTTTAATTACCTAATATCACTGCATTTATTTATGTCGCAAACCAACGTGAGTAACGTACGTAGAATCGCACTATAGATAAGATCATGTTACATGAGAATTGCTTAAGATAATAAAACTCACGATCTCAAATTACAGCTTTCTGATAAGTCGACGTTATCTCTATGAGAACTTCTGTAGCGTTAATTCTCTCATGACCATGAGAAATGTGTAGGCATATAAGGTATAAATACCTCTGTTTTAATATTAAGTCTTTAGTCTTTATAAATCTTCATCCAACTCACAAGTCTTTATTAAGTATTCAACAAGTGTTTATCCTGTGTGAGTATTAAACTAGGTGTGGATTTTAAAATTGTCCAGCTAGTAAAACATAAAGGCTCATTCGAGTTTTTAATTAATTATTTTGCTTAATGTCATTTAAATGTGAATTTTAAAATTGTTCTGTTAAGTGTGTTAATTCAAATTTAATTATTTAAACTCGTCTTAAACTTCGTTAAATAATTACAGACAAAGTAATATTAATACATTTGTATCATTAATGTTAACAAGAGAGTTTTCTCCTAATTAAAAGTAATAAAATATATTCTACGACTGCAAACGAAATATATAAATGTGTTTTATTATATTCAATAAATAAAGTTTTAAAAAAAGCTTCGGCCACAGAATATAATCAAAACTCGTGAGGCGAATTACAATTTTTTGTATATATAATAAACTTGTGTTTAGAGAATATTTGCAAATTGTCTACGGACAACTGCGCATCAAAACTATATACCGTGGAAATTGCAAATAAAAAAGTTATTTTGAAATAGATTTGTGTGTCTTTTTGAATCTTTTAGATGTTGCACTTTTCATATGTTTTAAAGCTTAATACATTTTATTCACTTCAGAAATGTAGTACAGCTGGAATAACTAGATTACAATAAATATTTGAAATATCTGGAACACGATCTGATTTAAGCGATCCCAAGAGAATTTTATTATACTATTTTTAACTAGACAGACCCAACAAGTATATGTACTTGTTAAAAGAATGAATGGAAATATTTTTCTACAGAAAAAATATTTCTTCCGTTGTTATTTTGTATCAGGTCACGCATTTCAATTTCTAGACTATCCTGATTTTTAGTACAGAATATCATAAATGACTTAGTCAACTCAAGATTAGTATTTTAAAACGGAATTGTAAACATATACAGTTCCTTGTGGTTAATTGAGAATTGCCGTATTTGTTGAAATAATTCGAATACATTAATTGCTGTTAAGATGCTACATCTTACATTTATTAATATAAAATTTAAATATAGAGTTAGAAAAGCATTTGCCGTGCTTAAACTCAATACATATTTTATGGAAAAGTAGGAAATTGTGAACAGAAGAGTAGTATTTATAAACAATAAGGGGATTTCGTTTCGATTTATTTCTTTTCTTACAATTCCCCGAAGTAAAGAAAGAAAATCGTACTTCCATTATTACTTGGAGCTCTACTGTTACATAGTACCTACCTTGCACAGTAAAAACTATCTAAAATGGAACTTTCTAACTTCTGAAACTTGTACAAATTTGAACTGCTTACTATTTAAATTCGTTCAATGCCCACCAACTTTTCTTACCTCAGATATTAAGATGTAAAATGTTGAACTTTTATTGTTACCTTTTTAAAATCATTTACAATTTTAAACCAAACTTTCTTAATTAAAAAAGCACATGAAAATAAATATAATTAAACGTATAATTAACAATGTATAATACAACAAAAATGTTAAAGTTTGCAAGAAGAAAACTTAGAGTAATAATACTAATAACAAAGCAAAGGGTAAAAATTCCACGTAAGGGTTATAAAAATTTTATGGCGTTCTTATTTCCAGGATCAAATTTAATTCTGACTTTCGTTCGGTGCCACTAAATAAAGGAAAACTCTTGAAATGCGAATTACGATAAAGTTCAAAGTTTTCAATGTTTTCTTTTGTTTCGAAATATTTATATACTATGGTCAGTGCGAATTGAATGCAAATAGATGTATGTGTTATTTGCCAATTATTGTGAATTATCACGTGAATTATCAATTATTAACCATATTAGTAATATTTTGAAAATAATTTACTCTTTGCAAAAAAGCAGTTCAAAACACCTTTGAACCAAGAGCATTCTTCACGGTATCCTACAAAGAAATTAGTATTTGGTCATATCTATCAAATCAAATATAATCGAGAATTACTATCTATTTACTTATAAGAGGGTAAGTATTGATATTATGATTGATATTATTAATACCTGTACCTGGAAAGAGAAACTTACTACCACTGCACTTAGAATCCAGCACCTGGACAACCTGGAATCTTAAACTCTGTATGTAAAGAAAATAAATGGATGCTTGCATAAACATCAAATGAAATAAACACATATATAATCTTAAAACACAGACTTTTTATTTTATTTAAAATAACACAAAAAAAATTTTATATATAAAAAAAATTTCTTTAAAGGTTTAATATAAGAGGAAAATCTTCGAGCTTTCTCACATGAATTTGCGGTAGTTATCAATCTGACAAATGGGGGTTGTAACTGGTTTCATTTGAGCAAACTTAATTAAAAATAAGGTTAAAAATAAAAAATAAACTACTAAACAAACCTTAAAATTGTTTAAGAACAATAAACTTTGTTCACGATGAACGTCTTGAATTTGTCAAGAATGAAATGAAATTTGTTGTATTGATTTGTTTCCAAAATGAAACAAAATTCTTATTTTTCTGGCCCACACCTTGTATATAACAATTTGTCATAAATATATTATGCTGATATCAAAAACCATTGAAGATCGATAACCAATTTGATGATAAAAACTTCTTGATTTAATTTTAATTTTAAAATTCTTCACAATTTCCATTGATTGTGTTGTAAACAAAAAACAATTCTCCTTTGCTTTATAAATGCAGGTAAAGATTCACTTTGCAAAGTCACTTTATAGTAAACTTGACGTTTGTTTACAAAAAAAACATGTGGTTAAACAATAACCTAACTTATTTTTCAGAAAATTAAATGTGAGCCGAGCGTGGATTCTTCCAATGCATTTTATCGACTAAAATGGTCCTTTTCCCGCGGTCCTTTTATATGATTACGAAAAATATTTGACGGCACAACGAAATCTTTCAAATCACTTGAAAATATTAAAATAAACTCAAATTTTGACAAAATCAAAGAATATCAGCACATGCTGATACCTTTATTTACTTGAACTGAACTCTCTCACACACACACACACACACACACACACACACACACACACACACACACACAGGAATTCGTAAGTTTTATAAACTTTGGAACATCAAGGTACTGATCTGATTTTACTATTTCCAGTGAAGCATGTACCCGAAACCGATTCAGCTAAATGGAAAAAAGAGAATTCTATTCTGCGTTCAACAAAACTCAAATCTAGCAACAAGATAAAACCTTTCAGAAAAATGGAAAAACTATCTTAAAATATAACCTGGGTTACATACAACATGTTCTACTATAAAACAACATAATTGACTTATATCCTTTTTATAAATTCAAAACATTTTTGTAAAAATTGAGGTCATGTCTGTAAGATCCTCTTCCTTCTATAAATTCTATTTAAAAATTGATAAATCTATCTCTAACGTAGCATGCAGCCTTTAGATTAAATAAACCTACTATCCTAGCATGTGTATCTTTTATTTAATGCATGATATGATTATTTTTGTGTTTTCGGAGCCTAACCTTAGCCTCTAAATAATTTTTATGTTTTATTAATGTTTTAAATTTCGATGATCGATGATCCTATATCATCTCAGTATATTCGATACACTCTCTTGCGACAGCACTTGGGCCAATTTTCTGAGCTCTAACAGATCCTGTAGAATTCGGTATACTCATTTTTATTCGGGCTGATTTGACGTCCCTTGGATTTCTTCCCTTTTTCATATTTTAAAAGTACAATATTCAGCAATGTATTACGGACTCTAGACAAATTCAACCAGCTGTTAAAACTTGTAGATTTCATAAAGATCACACAGCGTAGGTTTCATAAAATTTAACAGAGGTTATTTGCGAAACGTAGAAAATTTAACATTTCTGTAAAGGTAAAACAGATCAAAGATAATACTAACTATTATTACTTTTGTTCAAACAATTTGTAAATATAATCATACAGTTCCAAGGTTATTATTTTTATTGTATTCAATGCATTGCATCCTTTTTTTATTTATTAGTAGAAATTATTCAAAACTGATCTATTAAAACGAACTAATATTGTTTATAAATCTTTTACAACAATTGGCACTATGTTTTATGTTTGAACTATTTGGCTGAAATTTAATAGTGTTTTTGAAAAATAGCAGTGTGACGTTTGGGGAACATATTTATAAACATATATTGTTTGAGAAGCTTCGTTTGCCTTATATTAATTTAATTTAAAAATTGATATCAAGTTTTTCTAAATTGTGAGCGGATATGAATTTAACATCATTTTAATTACGATAGTTTACATACAATCTAGCTAAATCTGAAATTTTGTAACCTTGTTTAACCTTTTTCATTTGCATCTATGACCTAGCAATAATAGACTCGAGAATAGTTGTTTTTATAAGGGCTGACGAGTAAAGAAAAGATCGCCGAAAAAGATGGAAAGGAATAGGTAGTGCAAACAAAATGGAGACAATAGAGAAATAACTAATTGGAAATAGAAAGTGAACGACCGAAAGGGTTGTGTAAGACTTAAAGAAAATGGATCTAATTCTAAAGACCTGGAAAACGTAATTAATAATAAAGATAATAACGAACAATTTTTTTTATTAAATTACAGTAGACGACTACTTTTTATAAAACATTAACTTACGGTTCAATTCCTTTTTTATTAATTCTAGCGAAACGTGAGACCAAGTTAAATCTCTGAGAGGGTTAATAAAAATGATCACTTGCACGTGATGTACGAAGTTCAAGGATAATGAAAGTTCAAGTATTTTAGAACAGCTTTGTGGCAGCTTTACATTAAATGGAATTTTAGAAATTTTAAGCAAGGATTAAGAAAGTGAAAACGAAAAAAACCGAAATTCACTATATACATTTCACTTCTGCTTTAGGTGCCTTTTTAGGAAGGAAGAGGAGTAACCTGTAAAGCGTGCCCGAAGTTTACTATCTCAATAATAGCGTGTATTAATCACGGAAGACGGTATTTCATCATTTAAGGGCTGTTGTAATGTGAGATGCTTACAAGCAGGATTAAGGTTTAAATAAGAATAGAAGTGACTTAAAAAATAAATAAAATATTTATTCATTTGTAAGAAACCAAATGAAATTATGAAGTCTCATAGATTTTAAGAAATTCTTGAATCAACTTGAATTAGTTATAAGAAACGTCTTTGTTATTTTTAAAAGTTTAACTTATAAATTTAAGCGAGGAAAATCGTAATTTTCAAAGAATGAATTGTTAAGCTGAAGATTCTGCACTCAGTAGTATAATGAAATTACAGCTGGAAGATAAATATTTTATAATTTCAGCTACATATTTTACATATTTTAATAAAAACTATTACTTATGGGCGAGAATTTGGGAGTGACAGAACATTCCTCGTACCTTATGGCACCGATTATTATGATGATGGTCAATCCATTTGAGAATTTTCTAGGTAATTATTTAATTCTTCATATTCATATTAGCTGCATAATTTTTGGAACATTAATATTCTTTTAAACATATGGAAACGTCATTTACAAAGTTAAATAGCAGGAACGGTTTAAGCTTACAAAAAATAATATTTTTATATATAGCTTTCCAGTGTACAACGCAACATTGTGATCTAGTCCTTCATCGTCGAGTGAATCGAAAAACTTTCAGTATTTCTGCAGATCGTTTCATATATCAAGTACAGTACGGAAAAGACAGGACAATGTACTTTTCTCTCTTATGTCTATTTCAGAATTAAAAGCAGGTATAGCGCAAAAAGAGCTTTTCTAAATTTGGCGGAAGAAAAGAAAGATAGACCGAAAAGACCAACTGCTGTTTTCAAATGTTATTGTAAAATATCATTTAAAGGACTGTGATGATAAAATTTCTTCGTTAGTACAAAAAAGTTACTGAGTTTTGTAATAATAATGATAATAATTACTACTACCCATTACTTGGCGAACTAGGCCCCAGAAGCTATAAAGCTAGTGCGGGAGGGAGAGGTGATTTTATTACTTACAGATGGTACGGGCTAAACTCCACACTTGTATTACAGCTAAGGAAAACCGCAGAAAACCTTAAGGTTTTTTAACCAGATTCGATCCCGGTCCGCCTGGGTAAGAGACTATCCCGCTAGCCGCTACACTACCAAGACTATATAATGCATGTAAGAAATTAAAAAAAGATAAGCAGTGACATTGCGCATTAAGGCGCATTAAATTTTTTCAACAAAACATAAAGAATGGCTAATTAGAAAAAATTATTTTGATGAAAGTATAACAGCATCGATTATCCCTGGCCCTTCTAAACCATCTGGACAGTTGCAAAAAAATTACAAAAGGGAAAGGTTAGCTCTCTCCTTGCTTCGACAAGTACAAGTGATATATTGTACTTGCCACACAAAATGAGTCTCCCGCAGTATGGTAAGAGAGATGCCACTAAAATTGTATAGCAAGTAAATAGAGTCATCACCAGCAAGAGCTGATCTTTTTTCTAAAAAAATTTATTGAATAAATTTCCATCTATCTAAGGCCAGTATGACACGATACTAAATTTTGTGTAAATTTCTACAAAGAAATTCTGAGAAATTATTCGATATCGTTGCAAACATAAATTTTCGTCACTTTATATAAAACTTTGTACAAATATTTTTGTCTGTAAATTTTTTAGAACTTGTTCTAAAAACTGCGTTAATACACGAAATCGGCGCGGCAACTTTTGAATTGTGAGGTTATGCTTACCTAAACAGTTTATGTTTACATGTTACTTGTTAGCGTCCTTATCGTTTGAACGACTGTTTTATTATTGTTTATTACTTGATGAGTACAGGTAGTGACTATTTTATTAATTATATGTTAATATATATTATATATTAATAGTCTGTAGAAATCTTCAGCAATTGCCCCAGTAGCACATACATGTTGGAAAAATATTGTTTCCACATATTGGCCAAATGTTGTAAATGACAGACACTGACAGGATTGGCACAATATGCAGAAGCAATATCTCCCCAGTATTGCATTTTGATATTGGTCGTACATTGTAACATTATATTGGTTCAATATATGTATATAGTATTGGCACAACATGTGCATAGGATATGTCACCAACATGGTAACATTGGTCCAATGTTGGAAACATTTAATGGTTCAATATTCTTTTACAATATCGGCAAAATGCATTAACAGCATATTGGTCCACTGTTGAAACAGTATTGGTTATTTAATTAATTTATTCTGTCAATTTGCATATGAAATTGACAGAACAAATGAATTTACTCTCAAAGTAAGTTTTATCAACAGTAAAAACACAAGAGCTTTTTTTTATCGGATAAATTTCTTTTTGTAACGAAATAATTTTGCAAATCAGTAATTTTACGAGAAGGTCGAGCGATTTTGCCAAATGTCAGTTTTTCGAGCAAAATTACTGATGGAAAAATTTTGAGTTAAAAAGAAATTTATCCTTAAAAGAAAAGCTCGAGTGTTTTTTGGCAAGATAAATTAACGACTGAATATATGAATGAACAACGACAATAATTATTTTTATTGATACAATTAAATTATTTGAATGAACAGTTATGAAATACACAATTGTTAAAAATTGTTTGGTTTGGTGTACTGATTTCAAAATTTTCTTCTCTGTACCTATCAAGTATCAACAATACTTAATAATTATAACTGACAGGGTAGACATTAAAGTGACGTAAGCGTACTAGATGTAGTCTGGTTATGAGGAACAGGCGTTTTTATCGGTGATAAAAAAGGATGCACCTTTTTTATCGCTGTCAAAATGACAAAACTGTCATCATTAAATGACACATTTTATATAGGAGTTAATTTATCAACAGTAAAAACACAAGAGCTTTTTTTTATCGGATAAATTTCTTTTTGTAACGAAATAATTTTGAAAATCAGTAATTTTACGAGAAAAACTGACATGGCAAAATCGCGAGACCGAAGGTCGAGCGATTTTGTCAAATGTCAGTTTTTCGAGCGAAATTACTGATGGAAAAATTTTGAGTTAAAAAGAAATTTATCCTTAAAAGAAAAGCTCGAGTGTTTTTTGGCAAGATAAATTGACGACTGAATATATGAATGAACAACAACAATAATTATTTTTATTGATACAATTAAATTATTTGAATGAACAGTTATTAAATACACAATTGTTATAAATTGTTTGGTTTGGTGTACTGATTTCAAAATTTTCTTCTCTGTACCTATCAAGTATCAACAATACTTAATAATTATAACTGACAGGGCAGACATTAAAGTGACGTAAGCGTACCAGATGTAGTCTGGTTATGAGGAACAGGCGTTTTAATCGGTGATAAAAAAGGATGCACCTTTTTTATCGCTGTCAAAATGACAAAACTACATGACACATTTTATATAGGAGTTAATTTATCTAGGAAGTAAAAAGTTTTATAATACCAGCCCTAAATAAATCTATCAACATAAAGCAGATAACTAATAAACTTTTAATGCAAAGTCAAATCATTTTAATCAGATTTACTTTAATTTATTTAAAGAATTTAACAAAATTTCAAAAACAATAAACACCCGCGTTCAACATAGCATATCATTTTCTTTCATAAAAAACTCAGTATTTGTACTTGTATGTTCAAAGATGTTCCTGTTTTTGTAACAAATTTAAGTCTATATTAATCATTTCTGATTACTGATACGATTGCCCTTAAATATATCAAAAATATATTGACAACATATTGGGGCAATATGTATAGTACTATTTGTAGGTTAAGTATGATATTTCATTCACTTCATTAAGAATCTCGTTTGCATTACACCTATTAAAGGCAATACAATGCTACATTAACAAATAGGTACCTACATAAAAGAAATTACACATAAATGTACCTATAAATTGTTTTCGTACGTTCTAAAAATGACGCATGCACATTGTTTACACAATTCATATTTAAACGAAATGCTAACTAAACTCGACGGTTGTAATAATTAAAATGTATACATACAGATATTATAGTCAGTACTTACAGTTTAATACAAATAACACATAGGTGATAACACAAATAACACAAATAACACACAGTGATAAATATAAATTTTTCGACAAGACAAAGCTAGCAGCCGAAATCACAACACATAAAAGTAAAACAACAGGTGCATCAAATTAATATCAGTGCCGATGAAATCAGATTACCAATATCCACACTGAAAGGTTGTCTCATGGTAAAGTTAATATGTTCAATAAATAACTTTGATTTATTTAAAAACACCCATTAGCGTACTGTAGTATTTTTGATGCTCACTTCAGGTTTAATATTTCTAGTTAGATTAATAACTAACACAATAGACGTAAATATGGTGCAATATGGTAGAACATTTCACTAAAAACCTTGGCGTTTTCATCAGGTATACAATAATTATGTATTAAGATATTATTACTATTCAGTATTCGATAAAACCGGGTGAGTTATAAAACAACGGAGGCAGCTGTAGCGATGTTATTATTCATTTTCAAGAGAGCCAGCCTGTTTATTGCTATTTTGATTCCTTGAATAATCAAGTGATCTTGATTAAAGACTGCTTATTCAATGTTGGAAGTATAAAAGAAAAACATTAACTGCAATAATTCTTGAGAATTGATGCTATCTAAGGAATCTAATACCAATAAGATAGTTTAAACGTCCCAAAAATTAATTTTAAGTCTAGAATCAATTTATAACTACACATAATAATAATAATATAATTCGTATATAATAATAATAATTCATTATAATTTCCTCTCAATGGAATTATCGGCCATTAGATGTATTAATGAATACTGTGCTAATATAATATGTCCAATATTAGACCGGTATAGAATAATACTATGTAAATAAATTGTATATGGGACCTTTGTAGGAGAAATATTGGCTAAATATATTGGCCAGCAATCTTAACCCAATATAGGATTAATATAGTGGATACATATATTTTTTTAAATATATGGTGTATATATTGGACCTTTGTAGTAGTACTATTGGCTGCATATATTGGGTGCCAGTCTTTAACCGATATAACACCAATCTTGGTTGAATCTTCCAAATATTGGGCCAGAATACAATATGTTACCCATATAGAACCAATATTGGGGCAATATCTTGTGCTACTGGGGTGTAGCCCAATTCTCAGCTGTTGTGGTAGTCTAATAAATTTTGTTACTATAAACATCCAACATCTTAATTGTTATATTATGCTTTTCCTGTAAATATGTATCCTTTAGGTTTTCATAAATAGCAGTACACACTTCAGGCATGAATCGGGATATTGTGCTCTCATGAATTCTGGTGGAAAACATGAGATCACGATAAGACCTACCTGTAGATAAGAATCTAATAAGAATGTAACTTCTAATCTGTAATAATTTAGAATATATTCTCCAATTATCACCTACTCTTTGGTTTACCTACCTATTTCGTGCAGAAATACTTTCTCGCATAATAGGATATTTATCAACATTCACAACACATAACCTATAACATTCTGATATTAGGTTAGGATGATTATAATACATTGAATAATGAGCCAATCGTTGCTCCTTAAATTTAAAATATTGACCAATAGGACCTTGTACCGTAGTGACAATAAGCGACTAACAATTATTATCGATTAGGTATTAGTTAACTTGCGTTTGTTTCACTTGTCAAATAAAATAATTTAGAAACGTCAGATACATTTTTTAAGTGTGTTACGCGCAATGACTAATTTTGTGATGAGTTGCGTTGATTTAAAAGAGGAATATTATGTACTTAATTAAATAAAGCTTTTTCTCTTAAATGTGCATTTGTGGTCCTCATTTTAATTTATTATATTCTCTTTCTAAATATAATTCGTGGTACGCTTAAGAATCGATAATTTTTTTACAAATGTCAACTCATGCCAGCCCCATTCTTTGGAAAATACAACTCGTGCTTCGCACTCGTTGTATTTTCGTCGTTGGGATTGGCATTCGTAACATTAAAAAAAATTATCGATAATAAGCGTACCACTTATTATATTATCCCTGATAATTTTGACGTCAATGTTGAGTAGCAACGACTGTAGATGACCCTATAGTACTTTTTTTATATAGCCCCTCTATTTCAAATATGAGCGACATCGTGGAGCAAACCTGACACAAACTTTAATAAAGAAGAAATTACTACATACATGGTGTCGCGAAAATTCAATAAAAAGTTGTTCGGAAATTACAATTACGGAAATATATACCACATATGGTCGTTTTTACAGAACACGATTCTCTATTATCAAATTAATGTTAAATTGTAAATATTCTGTGCATAATTATTATTAAACCTAACATTTATTGTAAGACGGAATGTCAAATCTGGTAATATTCAATGTCGCCAACATCGTTTTGGCGCTTTTGCTCCAGCAGCGAGATAATCAAGTTTTTTTTCTTTTTTTGCGCATATGCGCTTGTTATTGAAACTGGTCTAATAGACCAACCATCAATTTATCTTTAAACTCTTAAAACTAAATAAAACTTAAGCTACAGTTCATCCACTGATGTCCTATATTTTAGTCAGACTTTGCTTCTTGAAGCACTTGCACTTGTTACACTATCGCGCACTGTGCTCTGCTATTAACAGGTTACACAGTATTTAGACTAGTTCAAATGGCTTAGTTCTCTTCAGTTTTCTTATGATGTTTTGGTTGTCGAGTAGTTGTAATGCCTCGACGTTGACATGTTGATGTAGTCTGGCTTCGTGTTTAGTGGCGAATCTCTTGATTTCGCTTGTCACGTCTGAAATCCATAAATCACCATGTAGATCTTTGTTTCTGATGTACCATGGAGCATTTACCATATTCCGTAGTACTTTATTTTGGAACGTTTGGATTCTTTTGACATTGGTTTCTTTAGCACATCCCCATAATTGTATGCCATAGACCCATATTGGTTTTAAGACTTGATTGTATATAAGTATTTTGTTATTTATTGACAATTGCGAGTTGCGTCCCAGTAGCCAGTACAATTGTCGATACTTGAGTCCAAGTTCTATTCTCTTCTTTTTTTATATGCTCTTTCAACCTCAATTTCGTATCTAAGTATCTAATATTCATTTTCTTGCTTAATGCGGAATACTCTGTCTGATATATAACTCGTGAGTAATTTAACGTAATATTTTGGTAACATTATTTTTAGTTTGTAGATCAATCCTTCGTGCCAAACTTTGTCAAAAGCTTGAGCCACATCTAGGAAAATCGTTGAGCAGATTAATTTTTGTTCTAATGTCATTTCAATGATATTTGTTATTCTATGAACTTGGTCAATTGTAGAATGTTGTTGTCTAAATCCAAACTGATGGTTTGGTATTAGATTTTTCCTTTCTATAATAGGTCTAAGTCTATTTAATAAGAGTTTTTCGAAGAGCTTCGATATAATCGGTAGTAGTGATATAGGTCTGTATGACTTCGCCTCGTTAGGTGGTTTACCTGATTTTGGTAGCATGATAACTTCTGCTACCTTCCAGACACTAGGCACATGTTTTAATCGAAATGCTGCATTGAACAAGTACGTCAGCATAACAATGGCTTTTCTGGGAAGTTGTTTCAATATTTCACCTGTGATAAGGTCGAATCCAGGCGCTTTTTTGGGGTTAAGATTAGTTTTAATTTCTGTTGCTATTTCCTTTGGGGTGACCTGTCGGATGTCTTCTTCTTCTTCCAAGATTACGTCTTCATCAGTTTCTACATTTGATTGAATTTCGTTTGGTTGAAAAGCTTCAGCAAGGTGTTCTGCGAAAGTTTCAGCATTCTGTTTGTTACTTCTAGCCCATGTACCATCACTTTGCCTGATGGGTGGAATGTGGGTGAGGGGTTGTTTGATTTTCTATGTGGCTTTCCACAGCGAATAATCAGTATCTTCATCTGCTGTTAGTTTTTGGAGATACCTTTCAATTGAGGCTTCTTTCAACTTTTGAATTTCCCTCTTTAGTTGCTGAGTTTTATTATTAAGAATATTTTTGTCAGCCGGATCACGTGTCTGTTGCCACTTTCTTCTGATTCGTCTCTTTTCCTTGACTAATTCTCTGATTTCCATAGGGTAGTTAACTCCAGCAGTTTTGTGAGTGATTTTTCTAGTGTTACTCCAAGCTACTTTTTGTATAACTTTGATAAAGTTTTTAGCTTCTGTTTCCAATTGTGGAACAGTTCTTAATTGCACATTGAGTCTTATTTCATTTTCAAGTTCTATTCTGAAGCTTTCCCAATCGGTAGTTTTATTAACTAATGTTGGTTTTTGTTCTTTTTTATTATTCTCTCACTTAGAGTGGAGATTACTAGCCTTTATTTATACTATACGTAAAAAATGATTATAACCTTTTTTGTCTAATGCGCATGCTCACACTCGAAATTCTTGACGAAAATAATTTTAAGCTGCATGTGGTCGCATACAAAACGTAAATTAATTTAAACAAAATATTTTAAAATAATTTAGTACAAGAAATTCCAAAAAATTTAGTATCGTGTCATACTAGCCTAAAAGTACAATAAATTATAATTCTTCAGAACCTGGCAAAATTAAAACATACTACTAAAATAATTTAGTCTTGCTAGATCAGTCATAGGAACCACTGTGCGACGGTCTAAATTTACAAGAAGTAAAATCAGAAGTTTAAAACAAAATTGGAGGCCGCCAATTTTACCTGATATTAACGCAGCCGGGTTCACGTATAAACACTAAACCTACACAATGTGCAAGTTAAACCACTGTTAATAAAAGTAATTTAAAGTTGTTTCTTTTTTTTGTCAATATTATAGTACTATTTAAAAGTGCTATTCTTGACCTACAGTCTCGATTTTTCTATTTTCTTGCTTAAATCTTCTAAGCAGCTAAACGTGGAACGCGAAAGCGCATTTATCATTCTTAAAAATTTCTTTAATAAAATATACTGAATAATACAATGTAAAACTAAAAACCTATTAATAACATACATACGTATATGTTAAAAGACTTCATAGTAACACGCTACACAAGTTTAATTTTAAATTTTGAATTTAATGTTGAAATTGTTCACTAATTAGATTACTATTAACAGGTTTTATCAGTATGCAATACTGAGGGATAATTAATAATGTAGTTGAATTATTTAATTAAATTAATTGCAAGCTACTACCGACAAGATTTTATGTGTAGTTTTATTAAACAAATATTTTGCATATAGCTTGAGTGCAACTGACACATAGATTCAAGTTAAACGAGATAAGGTAATTAGTAGGAGTTTGGAAATACATAAACAGAATTTATGTATGATTGCCAGGTACCTATTGTCGTCGAAGTTCTGAAATGTGTCTACGTCGCTTCCCATAAAGCACCATGCTGAACTTGATGTATGAAACAAGGTATAAATGATATCGTTGAGCTGTATTGGTTTTCTAAAAAAAATACTCCATTTAGGCAGGCAGTCATTCACACGCTATCTATTCTTATATTGTGAGAATGTACACATTCAGATAAATTAAACCAAGCTTCCTCAGATACAGATAGGTTACTCAGAGAAATATCGGTAGTAAGTACTGTAAGCAGCTACTGATACTGTTGTGCATTTGCAGGGATATCCATAGACGAATCTTGTGCATTTGTATACATATATCTATCATGATATGGATACATCCTTAAATCTTTATTTACAATTTATAATTTACAATATTTTAGGTAGTGTCATAGTACAGATCGTGTTACTGTGACAGTCGTCTGATTGATGTTCACGTTTAGCAGTCATTGTCTCTGAGATTTCCCATCCCCACCGTTTCCTTTTCCATTGACATATGTTGCCTGTTTCGTTAAACGGTTCTAATAAATGAATTAAAAATTGTTTTAGTTACAGTACTGTAGTTACAACACGTGTGCCCTTACTTTCTATTAGGGTTATCAACAACATTTATGTAAACTATGCAAAGAAAGGCACTTGATGATAATTTAATCCCTAAAACAAGAATACTTTTCTAACTTCTTTGCTCCCATGTAATTGCTAACCTTAATTTTCGTAATTTCAAGTTTTTCAATCGTAACTGAAACATTACAACGCGCTATTTAATTTTATTTTGGTTTTGATGGCCCAAGTCGCTATAATTTCACCTTAATTAAAAGTTACCAACTTTTCTTTGTAATGGTTTCTTTATTTGTAAAGAGAATAACAAGAAGATACGTTTAAAATAAGTTACGTATTAAACTAGCACAAACACAAAATAAAATAGTATCTAGTTTACAGTTTCGAGTGAAAAAAGCAGAAAAAGAAACACGGCAGAAATCAGAAAAACGCATTTCAAGTGTTAAGTTCCCTTATAGCTCTAGCAATAGCCGTAAAGTATGTGGAAAAGATTAATAAAATAAAAAGGTACGGTATCTACCTTACGTCTTATTTTTCTTAAAACAAAAAAATACCAACTGGCACAACATTCGAACCGACTTTGATGGCGGCCGTAAAAACGCAGCGATTATTTTGCAATATACATTAGGGTAGAAAACGAAACACCCCGCGATGTCGCAGCTTCCGTCCTTTATCGTCGGATCGGCGAGATAAGCATCGGTCTCTCTCAGGTGCAGAGTGGAGAAAAAAGTGATTTGTGGTTTACGTACTTTATGATCTGGAAAAATAATAAGTGCGGTCCGATATGATTGCCTTTACGACCGTCGTAACGACGTGTTATAGGGAGCCATATTCGTTTGGTAGGGGGTGCGCCGCGTAATGGGGAACCGTCAGGAGTCATTTGTTACCCCGTACAAATTGCCTACCTGCTGATTTGTATTGCAGTTTGTTGGTTTACTTGATTACCTAATGGATTTTCGATTTTATAAGGGGAAAATAATGAGCCCGTTTCAAATTTCTATATTGATCTACATAAATTACGTTTACTCAGGATTTCGTTTTCTGAAAACGACTTCGCACGAAAGTGGCTTTTTTATTATATTTATGATACTCATCGAATACATTTACAAATATATACAAGACCGGGCAATAAATAAATAAGGATGGATACAATTTCTCAGAAAAACATTTTTTAAGACGGTTAACTTCTCGAATAAATATCTGAAAAGTTAATTAATACGTTTTCACTTTGAAGTTCATGTTGGATATGAATAACGAATTTGCAAATACGTGGCGTGTACATAATCAAAAATAGTTTTTTCTTTAGAAGCAAATAATAGACCATTAATCAAGATCTCACACATGCATGCCGAGGGTTAATTTCTTTATTATTGCAAAGCAAGGCAAGTAGAAGTTTTCAGCTTCTTCGGGCACCTTAGCAGTGACATGACGCTTTTTATTAGCTAGGCAATATTTATTTCTTAATTAAGAAAGACAACGAGAAGGTGTGGTACAGTTCATACATATAATTAAAGGATCTACTTGTATGATTCACTACACCTAGATATTTTTCTAATTTAATCATGTACTACGTCAAAGGTATTTTACATAGGTTGATAGAAATAGCGCTATTGTCAGAAACGAGCGACACTATGTCTAATATGTGATGAAGTATTGAGTTGGCTTCCTTAAATGTCAACTACGAATATCTGAAAATTATTTTAATCAATTTGATAAAAGAGGTTTGAACGTATCTGTTAGAATAAGGTTATGTTTCTCCATTCCAATATATTCCTATTAAAACAAGACTTGCGCAGTACATTTAATGCAGATATGCAACATCGCACAGAATCTTTCAATAAGTAACCCGTTGAATATGTTAGGAAAAAACAAATCATTTTTAAATTTGTACAAAAACTAGAAACAAGAAAGTCTGCTAGCTATCACAATTCTGAATAAACGCAAGAAGTAGCGACATCTGTCGATGGAAATAATTATTTAAGGTAACTACTCGTTAATATCTACTAATTACGGACCGTAATTACTAACTACATTCATTAAAAATTTTATTTACATATAAAGAACGTCTTATCACCCGACTCTCCGTAGCTTCAGAATAGCTATTATATCCCTGGTACAAACCCCGGAGAAGTCAACAAGTATGCCCTGATGACGATGCATAGAAAGGATGAAATGCCCACAGACGATTCATGGGAATAATACGGAAACATAATTCAATTTCCTAATACGGAATGCGAAAAAGCTATACCTAACGAAAGTACCTAACCATAATCGAGAACCAAATTTCAAATACAGTGTGGTGATAAAGTAAGGAAGAAAATTCATAATAATTGCGTTATTTAATGTTTTCAAGCAAAACGCTCGGACAGGTCAATTTTATTTTACTAATGACGTCATGTATTTTTGAAAAATGACGTCATCATTGATTTTTTAAATGACAACCCAAATTTTCTTGCTGGTTTTTATAGATGGTCCAACTACTTAAATGACGGTGTAAAAAAATTGGTACCTCAGACAACCATTTTTTGAGAAAATAACACACTTAGGGCCGGTATAATACAACTTTTTACTTCCTAGATAAAATTTACTTTGAGAGTAAATTCATTTATTCTGTCAATTTGCATATAAAATTGACAGATCAAATGAATTTAGTCTCAAAGTAAATTTTATCTAGGAAGTAAAAAGTTTTATAATACCGGCCCTTACCGTAAGCAATAAAAATTTAACTTTAATGGAAGAAAATCTTAATTAAATCCCAAAAACAAACAAAATTTAGCGCGTGTTCAAATTGCTTTCCGTCAACCACTTAGCACTGACCTATACCAGTGTAAACACTTTGTATGTACACTTCTCTCAAGGACTTCAGGAGTAATGTGCTCCACTTCAGCGCGCTTTCCCGTAGCTCGTCTAAATTATTTGGCCTATTAAAATAAACCTTTGATTTTAAATAACTCCACAGAAAAAATCTAAGGAAGTCAAGTCTGGGGAACGCGGTGGTCACTCAATTGCTCCTCGACGTCCTATCCACCCTCCAGAAAATCTGGCGTCAAGATATTGACGGATGTTTATTCTAAAGTGCTGTTTTTAAAACGTCAAATTTACGAGTATCGTTTTTGTTTCATCCGTCACAAGTGATACAGACGTGATAACGATAATTTGCGAAAACAAGTTTAAATTTTTAAGTGTGTTATTTTCTCATTCTCTCACTCATTCTGTTGTTCCATTCTAAAAGTCTGATAGTAAGGTATAACCATAGCAATGATCAGTCAAAAGTGCCGTTTGAAAATTAAAAGTTCTATAGTAAAAATCAAATAAGAATAAAGCAGATGGCGCTTCGATCCATATTACATTTAGAGTCGCTACATCTAGTCACCTAGTCGATGCTGGTCGATCAGAGTACAGCATAACGCCGCCATATTGGGACAGAGAAGGGTGGTTTTTAATAGTGGACAAATTAAAACCACGTTTTACGTATTTGACATATTAGAGGTTTGATCTTTTAGAATAAGAAAAACCTGTTAAAGTAAACGCGGATTTGATTAAATGCAATCAGATACAAATAATGAACAATTTCGTGTTTTTTTTTGCCCCAATATTGCGGCGTTTTTCGGTACTCTAATCGACCAGCGCGTCCTAGGTAACTAGATGTAGTGACTTTAAGTTACATTTGCACACTTAAAATTAAAACTGGGAAATTTGAAAATGAACACTGTTTTCAAAATATTTACTGAAGAATATATAAAATTTGTTTCGGTTCTTTTGTACAATATGCCAGTGTATCTTATGAATAATTTATAAATAGACCTAATAAGTAATCCACACTATCATGACACCATCATTCGAAAAACCTTAAAAATTTATAGTATTTTTTCCACAATTTACTAATTTTACTTTTGTGAGTCGTGTAAACGTGCCTCATATTTTAGCCAATCGACACGAAGATCAAGCTTGCCCTACACCTTCCTTCGGTTTATTCTTAGCTGAATTCTACTATAGATACAAAATTAATTCCTACGTGATCTGATATTTGGGATGCGATCTATGATTGTTTAATGTATTATAATGAATGGAAAAACCCCATATATAGACTGGCGGCGAAAGCAGACATCTAGAGAATACCAGACGCTTCGAGAGTCCTGTAGAACATATCGCCGCTAGATATATATCGCAGACTACGGGAGCGAAGAGCGAGTTAATTAGAATCGTATTAGAAGCAATGTGAATAAAGATTGGCTGTGTATTCAAAATATTGTAGTTAATTAAATAAATAAATAGCCTTTAAATAAATTAGTTTAAGTACGTGGATAGTTTATAATTTGTGTTTTTAATTAGTTTAAATTTAGTTATTGTTAATATTTCCCTTTTTACTATACTTTTAAAACAGCATCTTTAGTTTCATTTAAAAAGAACGTTACAGTATTTTAATAAATTTCGATTAATTAGGAAACACTTTGATTGCTTACCAAAACAGTTTTCCAAAAAATACATCTTCATTTCTATAATATAATCCCGATAATTAAATATGCATTTAAAAAAAATCTTAATTTTAATTACTTTGGTGATTCTGATTTTATTTTCGAGAAAATTCCAGAACATGTTAGAAATCTGTTTAATTGATCAGTTTTAAGACAAGTCAGGAAAACCATATGAAAATTGAGGTTTTATTGACCAACTGTTCGGTCCTCGACCAGAACAGGTTTGTAAAAATTTTACAAAACGTTTCCAGTGGGTTGTTTTCAACACAAAACTCTCCGAAGCCAAGCCTATTTTTCGGTTCTAAATATGTCCTCTAGAAGAAATAACAGTTTTGCTTATAGAAGTGACTATGCACAGATTTTGTCTCAAATTATATAAAAATATTAACCAAACTATTGTCAACTTTTCAACACTACACTGTCAGACTCGTTTCATACGCACATATCTACTCTGCGGCTCGGTGTATCTGACGCCTCGACACCGAAAGGTATATGAGGTTAAAGATTATACATACATACTGTCAGACTATGGACTATCAGGTCCAGTTATAGGGGCTAATACAGTTTTGGAATCTTATAAAATAGAATTTTATAAAACGGTACTCACAAGTCAAGGTCCCCCCTTGAACCCTATCAAAAAGATTGTGTGTGTAATTCATTATTCTGTTTATGACTTGAAGGACGAATGACCAGAGACTTTAATATTCAGTGGCATAGTGTGCGTTAATTTTCGATCACCGCCCTCAGTAGTCCTGGCCTGCTTAGCCACTGGCTTTCCAAAATCTGCAACTCAGTGGTTTACAGTACATTTACGTTTTTAGTACATATTGTCGAATTTGTAATAAAGTCTACTTTTCAACATTATTGTTCTATTAAAAAATAAAGTTGTAATCAAGCTTAATTCTAACAGTGTACATATATCCGAATTTGTAATTAAGGATACTTTTCAACAAGGTATGCAGAGTGTTTTATTAAAAAATATTAAAGTTGTATTCAAATGAAGGAAAATGAAGCATGTAGCAAAAGCGATGGCATCGACGACAAATTGTTCTTTAGATAATAAATTTGTTTCGTACTTTATAGACCCAATATGTGCATATTTTGTATATGCCATACATCTGTTATGCTCGAACTCCTAAAGAAACCGGAGTTTTCCTAAGAGCAGAAAACGGCTGGTTTAAGATAAATAATCAGTGGATCTACGTCGTGAAGCGCTACAGAAGACGAACAGTAACAAAATTAAAACGCAAGTTATTTATTATATTTCTTTAGCACTATACGGCGTTGTAGGTACCCAATAAGCATAAAATAAAACAGTAACTATTCTTAACAGTCAACATAGTAAAGTTGTAGGGTATAGATGACACAATAAGAATTCGTAAGAGAAGGTAAATGTGTGTTTGTTTCACTTATTACCCTAAAGCAAGCATGCAAACTGCCAAACAATTTTCGTGTGGCATTTGTGCTGTTAGAAATTAACAATTTTTAAATTAAGCAATTTTAAAGTAGCAGTTGTAGCGGTCCGTCCAAATTATTGACTTATTAATTTTGTCCCACCGATTTTTCTTATATAATGGCTTAGTAGATGAACATATCTGCATGCGCATTCAAGATGTTTTTATTTGCAGATATTTATTAATATTCATTAAAAACCATGGTTTTAAGATTTAAAATTTAAAGAAAAGGGATTGTAGAGAAAGAACCCTCGCTTACAATCGAACATGATTTTTTTTATAAAAATCATTTACAATTTAATAAGGTTAATAATTAAATTGTCTTTAACTTATAAGTCGAGTATTTTTAGAGTCTCATTAACAAAATAAATTTGAAATAAGTGAGAGTGAATTTTATTAATTTACTTAAGTTACTTAATTCAAATTTTATTAAAATACCCAACTTCATATTTAACCATTTAAAACACATAATTTGATAAACAAAGTATGTATTTAATTTTTACGCATTACAAAATAATATAATTGTATCAACATAAAATGTTTCCAATACAGAAACAATTTAGAGTCCAATTTGTTATATATAAATTTATTGCAGGCATTTGGTTACCGATTGCGTGGCCGAGCGTGGAATTTTGTGTGACCGCACGCATAAAACTCACTTTAAAGTTAAAAGTCACTTCTCGCAACTCCATGAGCGAGTCTACATGCAAAATGTCTTCATATTGTACAAAACATTTCAAATTTATATTCAAGATGGTTAAAATCTCACTGAATACGACCCGTTGTTGTAATAATCTTAACCTCCTAGCGTGACCCTGTGTTGCATCGTCCTGACTTTATTGTTTATGCTTTGCTGTGAAATTAATACAACTTTGCATTGAATTTTTTTAATATTTATTATTTACTGGTTAAACTTTAAAAGATAAACTTTTTGGGTTTGTTTATGATCTATTTCGAATAGAATTTATGTATTCTTTCATTTTATAGCTCGAGAAAAACGGACATTTTATGGTTAATAACAAACATGTTTTATTTTTAAAAACTTATTTCAAATCTCGCTTATTTTATCATTGGTAAAACATGGCATAATGCAGTGTTTTCGAATTTTCAATAATTCCCTTTTTTCGTTAAACCGCATATTACGGGGTATGTTTTTCTTCCTCTGGAAATTCAAAGGTGGTAGTTTCAGTTTGATTGACACAGAATACTAGAGGCATTCCGTTACAAGTTGTCATTCATCGCAAGGTGGATTTACGTTGTCCGTGGAATTTAATTTCAGAGAGATTTTAACGACATTTCAGTTCTTGTGGCCCGACAGTTATGTACCCTTACCGTATCGTAGTGATTATGGTCCAAACTTTTAAATGGAAATTAAACTTTTCGGTTTTTCGTCTTTAATTTGTATGTCAAATATTTTCGATAGTTGAATGCCGATGTGGGCAAGCGATATAAAAATTAGAAGTGACATCTAACCCTTTGAATTTTGAAAGATCCTTAAACCTGTTATGTAAATTGTTAAAGTTGTAAAAAACGTTAATAACTTGAAAATTGGAAATTATTGTAAAGCTTAAAGTTTTATTTAATAAAGAAAGGAGTTCGTGTATTACCAACATAGTTCAGAGTTTAATTTACCTGGACTTTGTTTTTCAAGCTGCAATTTTAAGGTGTGAAGGTTATTAGTGATGTTTAAAAAAGGCAATTAAGTGTATATATACATCGTTTAGTGTTACCTCGAATTAATTTGGATAACTAATATGCTGTAAATTATTTTGTCAAATGGTTATTATAAAACTTTCGAAAAGGTCTTTGCAATCCATGTTCTCTAATAAATTAGTAGAAACTGTTATTTTAGAAAAGGATCCATAATCACCTAAGCTTGTTTTATAATCCTATTTAGAATTTTTGAGTTTGAACAAAAACGGGTATATTTGCCGTATTTTACAGTTCATTTAGCTTTACTAAACGATCAATTTAGGTGGCGACCGCTAGAATGTTGTTCATCTATTCCTGTATTTAATCTGAAATTAGTAAGCTTTTACGATTAACACTTACGACATCTGAAGGTAATTTGAATAAGTAAGTAGTCTCAACCGGTGTATTGCGCTTTGCTAGGTAAGTAAAATATACGTGTTTTTGTTAGATTTTTGAAGTTACATATTTTTGACGGCCATTTCTGGAGTTTTAATGTTTAATTTTTTTAATGGTACAACTTTGTATATTATTTGAATTTCTAAATTACCAACCTTTAGCCATTTACATATAATTAACGATTATTATGTAATTGTTGTTACCAATGTTTGCGGTTTCAGTAAACCGTATATATAAAATCCTTTTAAGGATAGCATACCGTTTCTAAAATTGTAGAGATAAAGCTGGAAACCACTTGAGCGAAAGAGGTTAAGAAAACGTTAAATAATGAGAAAACCACAATAAATATTCTCAGTTAACACTGTAAACAAAAGTATTTTTTTAAAGTTTACTAACAATACTAAAAGGGTCTATTAAAACGTGTATCGCTAAAATTTATGTTACTGGAGTGCAGATTCCAAATTAGGGAACCCCATTTACAAGCAGTAGGGTGGTGAAACTGCGATACTATCAGTACCTTCTTTAATTAGATGTAAGTTGCAGTAGCACAATTAAGCAAGATCAGCAGAAGAGCTTTTTTTTTGTTGACGCCAGGATTTTTTGTTCTTTATTTCGGGCAAATTAAAAATTGAGCTGTAGGGTCAAGCTTAGGTAGTAAACATAAACGCAAAAAGAAAAGAAAAACTGGAAGATAAAGATAAGAGGGATACAAAGGGGCCAGAAGGAAATAAATAACCCTGGTTAAGTGGATGCGATTGCGAGGTCGGAAACTGGAACATGTCATCACTTCTCACAGGAAGTGGGGTTGTAAGAGCAATTATCACAGAAAAGTCGACGAAACTTTCGCGCTTGACGTTTGCTATTACACGAAGTGCCTTTACTCGGCTTCCATACGTCAGTCAGAAATATTAAAAACGTAAAAAGAACATTAAAGTCATAGCCTTCAAAAAGAAAATCTTTATTTTCACTCGAAATTAAAATTAAATAGTACCAAAGAAAAAAGATAAAAGTAATTTCAAGCGGTGGCTCCTGTGAGCCCTGTGTTACATCGGTACAAATTTGTAGTTTCTTTAAGATGGAAATTTTGAAAGAGCTTTATGTAGGTGGGACATTTTTTAAATGTTACAACGGTTAAAGGCGAAAGAAGCTAGCTAGCTAACCTGAAACCTGTGATAAAGTAAGAAACAAGTTAAAAGCTCGTTTATTGAAATATAAATGCGACTAAAGGAGCGCTCATCAGCGTCAAAGCTCCTTAGTAGGGGTGTTATAATCTCTGCAATGCGCCTCTCAAAAACCGTAATCTCATTTAGTAAACCCTTTAAATAAAATAGGCCATAACAACAGTTGTAGCCGCAGAAATGGTGCTTGTAAAAACGGACATAAAACCGAACAAAAAAGACGCACTTTGTTTATAGCACAATTTCACATATTGAAACAAGGGCTTCGCGGAGATTCTTCTGTAGGCAACTAAAAACAGCCCCCGACTTCCAATTTTAGCATCACATTTGAAGGTTTTTTATACATTTCCGCGAACTTTGCAAAATAAAAGGAAATGCCTTACTATTATTTTATTAGTTTCAAAAACAACAGTTGCCTTTCAGTTATAGTAACATTGTATACCGTTTAACAACGTTCTATCGAAATTAATTCGCTGTGTAAACCGCATCGGCATGTTGATACAAATTTAATCAAGCCCAGGGTTAATTCGAAACATTACAAAGTGACCAATTTTCCTCGATCGACACTATTAACGAAGGACTGCATGTGACGCTCTTAATATAATTAACCTTCCTTTGAAATTAAATTTGTTAATTTTTTATTTTAAGAATTTTATATTTAACCACATAATAAGTAGTATTGCTGATATAAATGCCGATTCCTTAAGGAAAATTGATCAGACTTCAAGTGATAAATTTAATTAGAATCACTTGAAAATGCAGTGACATTTAGTTTTATTTAGTTGTCAGCGCTTCTGTACATATAATTGCTTATCTTATGTTCTTAAATAAGTACCACGAGATCATTTGAATTTATAATTAAAGTTGGCTGTGATTTTTAAATTAGATTGGCAACACTAACTGTTCACTTCACAGTTTGATTTGAATTGTCAAAGTGACGCTCCAAAATGTTTAATCTAGAACATAAAATTGCATAACCTCTAATTTACACAGCGAGTCAATTGGCAGGATCGCCAAATGTATAAAAAAATTCCCGCCTACTTTAATTTTAAATTTAAATGATCTCACGGTAGGTTGAATTACTATTGGTTGTTAATATTGTTAGTTCTCTAAGATTTCTGTTATATTTCTATTAACTATTAATCCTTAATTATTTCTAATTGTTCAGTAAATTGCATGCAATATTAAGTTATCTATTATAATTTGTAACTCTTCGTCCAGAAATTGGCTTGTAAAGCTGTTGGGGGAATAAATCATTATTATTATTGTTATTATTATTTAAAGCGCACTATTATAATTAAACTAAAAAGGTCAATCAAATTAACTTTTAATTTATTTATTGAAGTCTGGCGTTTATTGGTGCCTTCTGAGTGCAATGATTGTTAAATGGAAAAAGGGAAAAGGCAAATAAATTTACTTAATAAGAAAGGTTATTTCTACTTGGGTTATTTACGTTTTTTCCCCTCAATAAAAACACAAAAACATTCATTAGTGCAGCTAAATCACTAGCAATACGTTTGAAAAACAAATTAATCCATTTGGTTTCCCAACCAATCATACCGAAATTAAAAATTCAGCTAAATTTAGACCATCATCAAATGAATGAACGAATTCATCTTTTTTATATTTGCCGCGTGATTGATACAGGCGCAATGATAAAGCGAAGCAATAAAGGGTGAGAGTTTTCCACAGTTTTAACCAATGGAACAACCTACATAAGGATTACCTTATATAGACTTAACTGATTGATTTAAACTGAACAGCTTTCCATTTATTAAAAACCCGTGAAATGCTAGATGACAACATTTTGAATATGATTGTGTTTTAAATCTATTATAATTGTTATAGTTTCTGAATCAGTTAAATCAATATCTACTAGACAACCAGGTCTCTTTGAATGAGATTAAATATTAAAGTCCATGTCCACAGTCGGTGGCGGGTATTTAATCGCTTATAAGGGTTGGTAGTGTAAGGTTACATGAGCAGTAGGAGCATTCTAGCTTATTTTACGCTGAATCCGCTGAATCCGAATCCGGGGATGGGAATCACCGATTTACCTCAGGTTTGTACATAACCTCAAAAAATGAGCAAAATGAGATTTAACGTAAAAATTTAAATTGTCGCCCTATTCTCATGTATTTTGATGCGCTGAAACCGGATATGATGATGAGAAATTCCTCTAACTAGCCAAATCAACGCTTTCACCCCATTTCTCCCCCCATTTCACAGTAGAAAATTCATTTATCGTAAAAATTTCAAATATCCCCCTATTCTCATGTATTTTGATGTGCTGGAACAGAATATGATGATGAAAGATTCCTTCAACTAGCCAATTCAACGCTTTCACCCAATTTCAGCCACCATTTCGATGTAGAAAATTCATTTATTGTAAAAATTTCAAATATCCCCCTATTCTCATGTATTTTGATGTGCTGGAACCGAATATGATGATGAAAAATTCCTTCAACTAGCCAACTCAACGCTTTCACCCAACTTCACCCCCCATTTCCCCCTATTTCGGGGTAGAAAATTCAATTATCGTAAAAATTTTAAATATCCCCCTATTCTCATGTATTTTGATGTGCTGGAACCGAATATGATGACGAAAATTTTTTCTAACTAGCCAATTTAACCTATCGCCCCATTTCATCACCATTACACCCCCATTTGGGGATTGTAAATTGGATATTCTTCACCATTCTTATGTGTTTTGAGGCGCTTACGAGTTTCTGAAACCGAATGGATGAATGACTTTTTATAATTCTACCCAGGGTCTTTGCCAGAAGCAATCTGTTGCCCACCGTTACCACGTGGGGGTGTCCTGGTCGTAAATACGAAAAACTTGTAAAAAATGATACTATGACCGTTTGAAAGAATTAGATAAACCGAGATATAATTTAATGCAGTGAAAAAAATTTGGCTTTTTGAGCAAAGTCTCATAAGCGATTTCAGTCGAGTAATCAATATTTGTTAACACCTTCGCTGCGACATCAACACTCGCGGGCCCATGAGGATGCTTTTCTTCAATTTTGAAGTATTTGAACCTTTAGAAAACAATGTCAAAATTTTTCTGCTAAAGAAAACTATATAAAATTCAGTTAAATTGTTGCTACCAAAAATTGTAGAATTATGAAAAGTCATTCATCCATTCCGTTTCAGAAACTCGTAAGCGCCTAAAACACATAAGAATGATGAAGAATATCCAATTTACAATCCCCAAATGGGGGTGTAATGGTGATGAAATAGGGTGATAGCGTTGAATTTGCTAGTTGAAGGAATTTTTCATCATCATATTCGGTTCCAGCACATCAAAATACATGAGAATAGGGGAATATTTGAAATTTTTACAATAAATGAATTTTCTACCGCGAAATGGGGGGGGCGAATTAAATGGGGTGAAAGCGTTGATTTGGCTAGTTAGAGGAATTTCTCATCATCATATCCGGTTTTAGCGCATCAAATTACATGAGAATAAGGGGACATTTCAAATCTTTACGTTAAATCTCATTTTGCTCATTTTTTGGCCATTTTTTGAAATTATGTACAAAACCTGAGGTAAATCGGTGATTCTGACCCCGGATTAAGATTCAGCGCTGGAAATTACATGGGAATATACCAGTCAGGTGCTTTGGCTCGGACACTTTTTTTTGTGTAGTGAAACTCACTAAAAACTCACAAAAGAAACAACGCCCCGCGATTGGGCGCCAGTGAAACTACGCTTTTTCTCTACAAAATCAACTATAAAAATTTATCTTACTTACATTATCATAGATGCTCAAAATATTTGCCACAGCTTGAGATTTAAACTCTCTCTTACAAATTTTAATGTCCAGGTCGCAGGTATTGGTTCTGCAGTTGCCTTATTTGGTGAAAAGGAGTAGATAAGGGTTTAGAACACAAATAAAAACACTAAAAGGGCGCCATCTGATTATGAAGCTTAATATTGATGTTTAATTAAGCCTGATTAGATACTAATTTCATTAATCAGAAAATGAATTAAATATGATATGTTTTGGACAAAAAATTTAGAAATGTTTAGAAACTTTTAAAATAAAATTTGAACAAAACTTTCATAATTATATGGTTCCGTTTAGATCCTTGATATAAACTAAAACATATTTATTGAATAGTAAAAGCAGGAAATTGTTCAGACACATATATAAAAATAATCAAACACATAAAAAAAACATAAACAAGATAGTTTTATTAAACTTAAAATTAAGCATTTAGGAAATAGTCGTCAACTACTTCAGAATTATTAGACACAAGGCAGTTCAAGAAGGTAATTTGAATATTTGCCCAGAATAAAAATTATTAGAATTTTAATGAATATAAAATTTCCCAAAAGTTCAAAAGTTATTGTTTAGAATTTATTCTCGAGGAGTAATTGTAACATCCTTTATTAAAAACTCAACGGATTTAACCAAGTTACACCTGCCACTCATTAAAGTTACTTCCGTAACAAAATAACTATCTGTTTTTATCTGCAGATAAAATGAGGATCCACAATTTAAACTATTACCCAGTTTACGTAATTTTTAATAACAAAACTACACTATCTTTTAGCGCAGACAGAAGGTCGTAATTGCTTTTAATGGTTCATTACAGATAAACCAACTATAAATGATTATTAACGAGACTGTATTAGTTATGTTAATCTTCTTAAACGGGAATTATCAAAAACAAAATAACTTCAAAAATTCACTTTCACCGCAAATCACAACTAAACTGTACGGGAACTGTACTCAAAGATTGCATTAATTCTAAATAATTAACGCTAAATTATAATACGATAAGCTCGACCCCAGAGTCGACTGACTCTTCTCAAGGATGGGCCGCAAGTTTCTCTTGTTTTTAACACTTTTTGAAACCCTATGTTAGCGCGGAGTAACTATACTTCTTTTTTGCAATAAGGAAGCTTTTACTAGCGATCGCTCGTCAATCTCGACCCAAAGAGCAAAAGTAGCACCCAAAGCAGAAGCGCGGGAACCTGGCACCACATGTCTAACAAAAGTTAAATTTCAAACACGTGCAATTTCACCTTCTTGGACAAAAGAGAAATTGATCCCTTACTAACATATTCCCAGAATACAGACGAAAATGTTTTTATAAATCGAGACGACTCGAGTACGTTTTATATTTTATCAAGGTCCTTCTAATTCTATTAGCAGCGTAACCATTATTACCGGGGAACAAACAAGATAATAAAGATATTAGTTATTGCTTCTGCACCCATTAAATTTGTGGAATTTAAAAACAATCGTTTAAAATGTTCTTTGTAAATATATTCTTACGACAAAATTTTAAATAAAAATAAAGTGCAGTTTTATAGGACCGAACGTTTTTCTTATAAATATACGTGCAAAATTCACGTACTTAAGGCCGATAGAGAATGTACCGTTACAGTAGCTGTTATTATTAATATTCTTTATTGAATTTTTAAATCCTATTTTTAATATTTTAACATCATCTGATTTTAAATCTGACTTCCGGCAAACTACAAATTAGCAAAAGGTGTTACATAACCTCTTTACGAAGCAAATTATTGAAAACGGCAGCTTTATACATTTTAATTGTTTATGCAAAAGCAATATAATAAGGCTATTAGTTACACCACCAGTTTTGTTCTTTTGTTTAAGTCGCCAATTTGTTCTCTAGATCTAGTCGATCTACAGTTTAACGTAAACTTCTATCTACCCGGACCGCAATCTTGACCTGTAAACTTAATCCAAAGTATTCAAGCCTCGGAAGTACTTGGTCCAAATTATAATCCAATAAGCGTTGCCGGCGATTGATAGGCTGTCTACAGGCATTTATATTTTCCAGGTTAGTTCCATTGGGAGTCAAACAAAGTATTTAAGAAGTTCAGAAGCAACCACTCAGCTAATTGCGCTAATAAGGTCAACCGAAGACGGAAGCACAAATATATGTAAACTACACAGCAACACAATTGACTGCTCCCTATGTAATAAAGGCGGCGTTTGTCATTCCCAATTGAATCGGGTTGATTAGATTACTTTTTCTGTCATTATTATTAACATTAAAAAGAAAAGGATGTAGATAGTGATTTGACTGTCGATTCAATTTTCGTAAACGCCTTTTGACAACTTATTGTACAA
Source organism: Agrypnus murinus (assembly GCA_929113105.1). Lineage (NCBI taxonomy): Eukaryota > Metazoa > Arthropoda > Insecta > Coleoptera > Elateridae > Agrypnus > Agrypnus murinus. The sequence goes on along the minus strand of OV816026.1, from coordinate 169,637,950 downwards.
ATAAAGTTACAAAATAAATAAATAATATACGCAAATTACTTTAATTAAGTACAAAGTGGTGACCCCGACGAAGAACAACAAAAATTATTGACGAAGAATCGACAGTCTCAAATAAATTACTTAAAGTTTATAGCCTGATGATAGTGAACTATGGTTTGCTCAAAGTTGTGAAAGTTGTATTTAGCACTAGAAAGATTGTTTCTGACTCCAAAAAATTTCATCATGTAGTAGGTGCTCTAAATCCTGACTTCGCTGTAGAGGTAGGAGATTTGATTAACTTTCTCAAAACCCGTATACACAATTAAAACAGGAGCTCATTAAGCGAACTTCAATTTCTGAAGTACATAGAATTCAAAAACTTTTAGAAGTTGAAGAACTTTGAGATAGAACTCCTTCTTAATTTCTTGTAAGTTATTACAATTAGTAGGGGACCTTGTTATAGACAGATCATTTTCGAAACAATTATTTCTGAAACGATTACTCGATAATGTCAGAATTGTTGAAGTATCGCATGATATACCGTTTCAACTGTTACTTGTCAATCTGACATTGAAGATATAGAAAGTCTAAAAATTACAATGCAAAACCTTTCGTATATAGCAAAACCAAGAAGTAGAAGTACCAGCCCAAGAATCGATTAAGATCTACTCATATGTACCAATGTTTGTTGGTATCATGCACGATTTGGTGAACGAGCAAATGTTTGCTTGTTCATTTTTGGGCGAGGAATCGGGATGGCGCATCATCCTTCGTACCTCATGGCACCGATTACTAAGATGCTTTGGCCGACCCTACTAGAATTTAACCGAATCTGGGGGAATTCTTCCCCCAATAAGGATTTTTATCGTGCCAAACATCGCATTGACACGAGACCTACAGTTTTACTTCTTATTCGAGAAGAAGACATGTTTTTTAATTTTTCTCCACTATGAAAAATTACCAGCTCGGCCGGGGATCGAACCTGCGAACCTTGGATTATGAAGCAAACATGTAAACCACTAATCCACCGAGGCTGGCAGCAAGGAAATGTATACCTCCAAGTATTAGAGAAGCCAATTTCAACGTAAATCATTTAAGATATAAATTAAAACATGACTTTATTTCAAGTAAAAGAGTTTTAGGTTTAAATGTAAAGTTTGACCAATACCATCACAAACGTTCTTCCAGTAAGGTTTTCTTCTTAACTGATGTCCTCTCTAGTCATCCTTTTCTTGTGGATACAGGTGCATAAGTGAGCATTTTAAATAGTAATACTAATCAGGGCAATTTGATTAAGTCCGATGATTTGATCAAGTGTAATGTGCTGCAAATAGTACTATTATTGAAACGTTGCGGAATAAACATTAATTTTGGATTTTGGTTTAAAAAAAATAAATTTAAATGGGATTTTATAATTTTTCATGTAAAACAGTCAATTCTTGGGGCTGATTTCCTAAGAAATTTCAATTTACTTGTTGATGTCAAAAGGAAAAAGTTTTCAATGCATTAACTAATCAAAATATTTTAGGAAGTGCTTGTAATTTACCTTCCATTACACCCATTAGTTTAAAAATAATAATTATGAATACAAACAATTGCTTTTTAAATTTCCGTTAATTTCACAGCCTATTAGCAGAGATATTACATCAAAACCAAAGGTCCTCCAGTTTTTGCAAAAACTAGACGTTTAGCATCTGGTCGCATTAAAATTGCAAAACAAGAATTTATAAGTTAATAGAGCTAGGTATTGTTACGTGGGGTTTTCGTGCCTGAGGGAAGTAGTCAGGGGTAGGGTTAGACAGTAAACACAGGTCATAAAAACATCTATATATTAAACAATAAAACAGTAGGATACAATTAATACATTGGATTACAAATAAGTATGAGGACAGGCAAAGCCTCCTAAAACTAAAATTAACATGAGGGTGATCGGGACCACCCTGTACTAGCACTAAGTTTACAAACTAAGCGTAAGAAACCTGGTAATCTAGGTTCCTAGAATACTACAACTAAGCATAGGGAGCCTGGCACAACCCCCTAATAACTAAGCAGAGGGGGAGACAGGTAATCGGCACCCCAGGGTGCTAGATTCTAGTCAACCTCTCAAATAATAATAAAATGGTATTCACCCGCTTGCTTCTGTATATGGCTTCTTCGAGTCATGGCACTAAATTCTGAACGCTGGCTTGCGTGTGCGACGTGGGTAGGTCGCAAGTCCATTAGGAGTTCTTCGAATAACAGCAGCTGTCTTGCGTGTGCGATAAGCATTTAACCAACGCCTATCTAATGTTATGGCGAAATGCACTAGCCTTGGATGATACTTGCATTAGCTGAAATGCAACGTGCGATTTATATTATCATATAAATGACGAGTCGTGGGCGAAATGGCTCGCAGCTGCTTGAATAACGTGGGCAGCTGAGCGTAACCTTGCACGATATTTGTACCAAACAGGACGTAAGTTGAGAGATTATTAAAGTATTAATTTGAAATAATTCCGTTTGTGACAGTATTATTAGACCTTCATCAAGTAATTGGTCTTCACCTCTACACAAGGAAGAAAGATTGTTGGAGATTATCGTTTAATAAATAGTATTAACTACTATCCCCGACAGGTATCCTATTCTTAATATACAAGATTTTACAGGAAGTTGTGCTAATGCCACGATTTTCTCAAAGTTAGATTTGGTACGTGCTCATCATCAAATACGTACTGAAGATTCTGACAATCCAAAAACAGCAATTACAACCCCCTTTGGTTTATTTAAATACACAAAAGGAATGAGCTTTGGTCTGCGTAAATGCTACTCAAACTTTTCTTTAATCAAAGATTTATAAATGTAGTTTTACGCGGTTTAGAATTTTTTTTTGTGTACATAGATGACATTTTGATAGCTAGTAAAGATCAACATGATGAACATATGAATTATTTACGTCAGATTTTCCAACGTCTTCAGGATTTCGGTATAATTTTTTTTATTTAATTTTCGGTGTAGCTTGCTGTGTATTGTTCAAATACACATAGCGTGTTGTATCGTTGTGCTATGTTGGTGTGTTTTGCGAAAACACATAGCTTGTCGTGTATTAGTTGTATTTGTCTGGAACACACATGGCATGCTATGTGATGTACTTCTTCAAAATACTCATAGCGTGTAGTGCCGTTGTGCTGTATTGTATTTATTCAAAATGCGCCTACCGTGTCGTGCCGTTGTATTTGTCTGGAACGCACATAGCTTCCTGTGTCGGTGTATTTCTTCAAAATACATATAGATTGTGTACCGTGTCGTTGTGCTGTGTTGGTGTGTTATTTTTCTCAAAATGCATACAGCGTAGCGTGCCGCTGCTGTGCTGTTGTGTTTGTCTGAAATGCACATAGCGTGCCGTGTCGTTGTGCTATATTGTTGTGATTCTTCGAAACGCACATAGCGTGTCGTGCAGTAGAGGTGTTTTGATCCGCGATGCACATAACGTACTGTGTTTGTCTAGAATATACATAGCGTGCAGTGCCTTGTGCTGTGCCGTTGTGTTTCTTTAAAATACATAAATTACAGTATGCGGTGTCGGGAAGCGATTATTGTCGGAACCTCTTACTTCATACAACTAATGCGATTCTCGTAGAAGAACCATTCTCTGCACAGTGGCTGCTGCAATGACGATTGTCCTTGTTGAATAAGGTAAAATTCTTTAGACACCTTCCTGTCGTTCGGTCGGTAAGGCAGGTGTTGTTCAGAGCGGTCGACGCACGATGGTGAAGTTCGATGGTGCGCTCGTGGCTTTCGAAGAGGTATTTCTTTTCAACCCACGATACCCTAGTAGGTAGTTCATATTCACGAGGTAATTATAACAATATCTGCCAGTAACGGCACGTTTAGGAAATAAATATTAAGCGCCGAATGTTACACAAAATGCGACTTTTTAGGTTTCGATTTGCTTTAGCTCCTTTTAGGTCGCTGTTGAAGATAGAACCAGGACATGCAAAGTTATATGTACTATGTGCCTGTCCATTGAAGGTTAAAGGTCAACTCAAGATTACCAGGCTTGTATTGAGGATTGTCATCGGTAGGATTCAGAATCTGAAAACCTATTTCAGGGTTTCCTATATGGAAATACAGAAAGCAAACTGCTGATGCAGATTAAATTGATTAAACGATGCAAGATTAAATCGTTTGATTTACTGAACACCTCTGAGATTACAAGTAAATTATTTTCAAAGTATATACTTGTTTGATAAGGAAAATTTTAACTTGCTCAACTTTTGGTTTGAATCTAGATAGAAAGCATTGTAGTTTAATTTTTGCATAGCCAACAAGATCAAAATTTCAAAAAAGAGAAGAACACCTTCGAGTTTTGTAGGTCACATCTTATAATATAAGTAATCAAATTTACGTCCAGGAGAGACTTTATTATACACTTTCTAGGAAGATGTTTATGTCTTTAAGTAAAGGTAAACACAAACTGACAAAATATGACATATTCTAAATTAATTCTGCCCAGAATATAAAACTGTTTAGTTATGACATTTGTGTTTAGTTTGCTTATCGGTGATATATTAATGAATCAAAACCATGAAGGTTTTAAATGTGAATTGAGAACAGTGTTCATTAACCTTGTCCGCTTAATTAATATGTGACAACGTGTATCAATTTTTTCATGATTTGGATAGTAATTAAGTTAGCTAATGATTGCTATCATTGAATAGTCCTGAATAGCTGATATATTTTATGATTTTTGATTACGCTGAGACATTAAAATAAACTTACTTAATTTTTGTTTCTGTAATAAATCATTTTATATCTTAATCGTGGCCTATTATTTATTTGTATTTATAGATCATTACTGAAAAAAAACACGTTGGTAGTAATCGCAGATGTGTTTTGAGCTTTATAGGTACTGTTGCCGTTGGATTCGGGCCTCCATGTTACTGAAGTTGACTATTGGTGCTTATTGAAAAACAAACCTCGTGAGAAACCCGAAGAAGAATTTTGAAAAATGCATTAATTTATTTAAGCTTTCAGGTTAACCTTGCCAGATGTCAAATTAGGCACATAAGCGAAAAACTTGCTCGGTTATCAGTGTAACTGACAAAACCAATACAGAAACAATTTAAAATCAAGACTTGTTAGTTTCCACACATGTAAACATTAAATACCGGAAATCTGGTTGCTCAGCGTAAACTTGCCTCACAAGCAATCAATATCAGTAATACAATTTTAATTTACCCCTCCTAATTTATCATCAAGGTTTAGTAATATTTACTAAATTTACCATTTAATAATAAATACCATTTATTTTTTTTGCTTATATCTATAATATATATCTGAAATAGCTCATCGCGTGTCTTCATAAAAATACGTTTTAATAATATAATTTGCCTTTAAACAGGTCACTTCGCACATGTTTGCTTTAACGGGTTTAACATATTCTTTCCTCAATTAAATAATCTGAGGATCTCTACTTTAGTCACGCGTGTTTGGTTTAGCCCTTTCTCAGCATCCCCATGAATAGTAACCATCATATGATCATTATCATTGTTTAGAGAAAGTGTGTGTTTCTCTTTTGCATTAGATGAAGGATTAAGAACAGGCCAACGGGAAGGGAGGTTAAGGTGACAAGACTGGCATCCCCCTTATTTACTCGATTATCCTGCCGTGTATAAATGTTTGCTAGTTTACCGGTCGCTTAAGTGATTTTCACTAGTTTAACGTAGTTTGCTCTTCTTGTTAATCTGGAGGCTCAACCGAATTAGTAAAATTAATCTAGTTATATTGGATGATTTCGCAACAACACAAACTATTATACACTTACCGTTATCGTTAAGTTCTAATACAGCCTAATATTGTTATTGCGTTATGAAGTCTACCGTTCAAGCATTTACTTTATTCGAGAGGCTTCTTATACAGCACTTCCCAACCGTAATATATAAATCAGTCGATGTCCTGTTGGCTGTTCTATAAACATAGATATAGGCAATAACTTTATTCGAAGGCGTCACCAATTTCTTGGGTATTATTCGGAATCCATTAGTCGATCTTGAAATATGATACGTGCCCGAAAAGTCGTTTTGCAAGTCTAATGCTTTAGAAAGTCCGGATTTTGGCCCCGGAACTTCCGGAAAGCTGAGGTAAACATTGTTTAGAGTACCTCGAGATATAACGCACCTATAGAAATTTGTTAAACTGGGGAAACAAACCCAAAAGTTGGACGAACAACTCAAAACTATTGTTCAGTTATGTTTGACTTGAAGCGTGTTTGTACATTTATTATATGTAATTTGTTATATCGAATAGAGGTTATAATTTAAAGAAAACTTTCGAATTAAAAAAATTAAGAACTTGTAAAACATGTAATTGTATATGAGTAGGTACGATTGCAAATAATCGATCGTATTTTACATTTTACAAAGGTTTGTTGGAGGAAAAATAAAAATTTTTATTTAAAAAAAATTATATTGACCGACGTTATCCTAAGAATAATTTTAATAACTTATTAAATCACTATTTAAAAAAGACCACTCTATATGCGACATTGACAACGGCAAGGCGTTTGACAAGATTTTAGGATACAATTATGATAAAAAAATACTACTAATGCATTTAGTTAAGTAATTAAAGCTATTCAAAGTAACAATATTAATACATTGCATTTTTAAAGAAACTCACTGTAGCTTCACTTTTGAAACTCTTAAATTAGGACAATCAAGCTTTAAGACGTGAAATAAGACCAGAAATGCTACTCTTTGATTAAATATTGCTTCTCGTTATAGTACATAAAATCGAGTATATACAAATCCATCCCCGTATTTCTGTACGTCAATATATGATTATTATAAATCCTTTATATAAGGCTGCAGTAAATAGAAAATATGTTGGAAGACAATAAAATCTATTCTTCACTATTATTGATTTATGTTATTATCGTTATTTTGATTCAAGTTTTGTTGTTTTGTGAATTGTAAACAGTTGTTTTTGGGGTTGTTTCATAGTTAATTGCACCGATTTAGTTAAAGTTTAATCCATGTGCAATTTTTGACGAAAATAGAATTTCTTTTGTTTGCACTTCTGCTTAAGCGAATGGTGAATTAAAAGATATTTCTGAAGTTTTCGCACTTAATAGATCACACTAAGAGAAACTTTTATGGCAAATCTATTGTTGAGGCTTATAACAAACAGAAAAAATATAAATAGTAATAGAAAGATAGAGGTAATAGAAAATGGCATAGTTTACACTGGTTCACTAATGATTGCTAAATTATTTGGCAAACATTTTTCAACGATAACGAAAAAGAAATTACATTTAGCCTTTGGCAACAATAAATCTAATTCTTGCATAGTAGATAATGTTGTTGATCAGTCCTTTTTCTTTAAACCTGTCACTGCTGCTGAGATCATATCAATTATACACAATTTAAAAAATACTAATTGTGTTAGTGTGGATAACAGCACCAAAATATTAAAAATGGTGTGATATATGATAGAGTGATACCTTTACACAAAAAGAACCTATCGAAACAATCGACCTATTACGATAGTTAGTGTGTTATCTAAAATTATTGAAAAAATAATGTATTGTAAAATAACTGACTTCTTAAATAAATATTCATTGTTTAGTGATTCACAATATGACTTTAGGACTTGCAGGTCCAATGAAATCCTGTTGCATATTTTTTGGAACATGTCAATAAACTGGGTGTAACCCTAATAGTAGAATTAGCAAGGAAAATAGGAGATAATACATCCCTCGTTGAACTAAACAGCAAAGTAGATAAGAGTATAATATTGAGTAACAAAAGCAAATTACGAGATTATCGAGAGAAAGTCTGCATAAAGGAAAGAAAGGTCCAAACAATAATCCGGAAATTAGCAAAAGAGGAATCAGCTAAAGGTGAAACAGTCAAGGTGGGCTACCAGAAGCTGACAAGCGGGGAGAAAATCTGGATCTGGAACAAGGAAACCCAAAAATTAGAGATGTCAACTAAGGAGCGAACCGGACCAACGGAACGGCCATCGCCATCAAAAAACTAACAATAGGAGAACATAAGGGACGGCAATATGGAGAAACGACTAACACAATGGAAACGGAAGAGGAAAAAATTAGAAAGAAGAAAAATATAAACGCAAAAAGGCCAAGAAAGAAAATAGTAAATAAAGTGAAAAAGGAAAATACAAAATACAATGAAAAAATCGTACTCAAAATGGCAACATCGAATATTAGAAGCTTAAGGGGTAAAGAAAATGAACTACTTCGAGAATCATGATCTAGACATAATAGCGATCACAGAAACCAAAACGAAAGGCAGACAGAATATCAACTTAGATGGCGGACACTTAATGATACTGAGTGGAGTAAAGGAAGAAGAGAGAGCCAGAGGAGGAGTGGGATGTATAATTAAAAGCAAATGGAGTAAATACGTAACTGGATGGGAGTGTATTTCGCATAGAATCTTGAGACTAGAACTTAAAATAGAAAATTTGGGAGCAAATAATATCCTAATACTGTACGGTCAGAATGAAGACGAAACAGAGACCAAGAAAGATGAATTCTGGGAAGAAGTAACAGCGATAGTGGATGAGATTAAAGGGGAAGTAACTATCCTTGGAGACCTAAACGGTAGGGTGGGCATACAGGATGACAGTGCAAGAGACGTCATTGGAAAGTATGGAGAGACAGTCCGAAATAATAATGGGAGGAGGATAATTGATTTCTGCATTCAAAACAATCTTTTAGTAATGAATGGATTTTTTAAACATTAGGACGCTCACAAGTATACAAGAGAAGTCAAAAGTATAGGAGAAAGATCAATCATAGACTACCTACTTATCCAGAGAACTAACAGGGGAAAAGTGAAGAACGTGAGAGTAAGAAGAGGAGCAGAAATCAGCAGTGACGATTATCTGCTGGAGTGTAAAATATACATGAGGCCACACATCACAGAGAGCAATAAAACAAATAATATAGATACAAGCAGCACACAAGAAGCAATAAAGACATACAAGCTAGCAGACAGGGAAATAGCACAAAAATACAAAGAAAAACTTGAAACGAGGTTATTAAGTATAAAAAATTACACCCAAAGGAAAGATATCGAAATGAAATGGAGCTGGTATAAGAATTGGCATTGGTAGACACAGCTAGAGAGGTATGTGGTACAATACAAACAAATAGGAATAGACATACAAAGCATAGACATACGACATGGTGGACAGAGGAAATTAAATCCAAAGTAAAACTCAAAAAGAATAAATAGAAGCAATACTTAAAAGAACGAACACAAGAAAGCTATGAAAAATATAAGGAGCAAAGAGCGAAAGTCAAACAGGCCGTAAGACTAGCAAAGAAAAGCTCTTGTATAAGACTCTTAAGAATGCAAGAACGGGAAATCGACAAGCCGGCATCAAACAAGTCAAAGACAAAAATAGGAATGTTCTTACTGAAGGGAATCAAATAATGGACAGATGGAAGCAATATTTTGAAGAACTTCTAAGCACAGAGGAAGGAGAGGAGGTTGAGGAAAGGAAAACAGACGATGACCAAGAAGAGGATTAAAATGATAGAAGAATTACAAGTGGACGTGGTAGCAGAAGCTATAAGAACAAGAAGAACATGATTGCATAACTGGCAAAATGATGAAGAATGTGGGACCTATAGTATTAGAGGCGATAACATCAATATTCAACCAAGCCTGGAAGGAAGGGAAAGTGGCACTAGATTGGAAAATTGGCATCATAGTTCCGATAGGCGGGAGTGTAAAAACTACAAGCTAACAGCTATAATGAGACTACATGAGGAGAACAAAAACTAGATAAAAACGAATAATAGGAAATCAGAAGAATTTCAAGTAAATATCGGACTAAGGCAGGGAGGAGTACTAAGTCCTATGCTATTTAACATGATTCTATATGACATAATGAAAGAAACAAGGGAAAAAACAAGAAGGTTGTACATTGGACACAGACACATGAAGCCAGTATACTTGGATGAATGTGCTTTTGCAGACGACCTGGTAATATTCGGCAGAAAAGAAAGAGATCTACAAAAAACCTAGCAGCCTGGGATAAAGCACTGACATCAGGCAACATGAAAATTAACGTGGAAAAAACAAAAATAATGGTAACAGGCAGAGACAGTCTACAAACAAATATTATATTGGATGGTAAGACGCTGGAGCAGGTAGAGGCGTTTAAGTATCTAGGGGTAAACATCAACAACAAAGGTCACCGCGAAGCGGAAATAAACGCAAGATTAGAAAATACAGCTAGGCTATTCCACAGCCTAAGAAACGCATTTATAGGAAAAGGCGAGACCTCAGAGAAGACCGAAATAACCGCATACAAAACTGTCTTTGTACCTACACTAATATATGGATGTGAAACATGGGTCTTAACGACAGCCATGAATAGTAAAATACAGGCAATGAAGATGAAATATCTACGCAAAGTAGCTGGCGTCACCAGAAGGGACAAAATAAGAAACACAGAGATACGGAGAAGACTAAATGTGGAACCTATACTAAAGATAATCGAAGACCGAAAACTCACCTGGTTGGGACACCTCAGTAGACTAGGAAATGAAAGACTGGTAAAGCAAGCGTGGGAAGCAAAAAGACACGAGAAGAGACCGAAGGAAAATGTGGGACGACAGTGTGAGAGAGATATTGACAGACAGAGGGATGAACATGGTACAGGAAAGAAAGATTGTGAGCAACAAAAAGGAATGGAGAAGATTTATTCGTAGTAATAGAGAACAGTATAATATATTATACACCCTACACCCTTAAGGGTAAACAGGGTTAGATTGTATGTATGTATATTGTATATGTATATATCAATAAAGAATTAGATAAAGGCTATGAAACTGTCGGTGCGGTTTTTGATCTCTCAGCCGCCTTTGATAGGTTAGATATTGAATTTCTATGTGAAAAATTATGCTCTGGGTTTCAGAGCCACTATATTAGAGTGGTTAAGATCATATGTAACTGATCGTAATATATGTGTAAAAATAAAAGGTACTAAATCTTCTAATTTTAGGTTAGAAACTGGTGTCCCGCAGGGTTCCGTCCTGGAGCCACTTTTGTTTCTTATGTACGAGGTCTGGTTATTAAATAACGAGACTGCTTATGAAAAAGAGTTTTATTTTAAAAATTATTCTACAATCGAATGCTCCCCTTCAATGTACTCCCCTCCCCTCGCCAGAACACCGTTCCATTCGTTTTTTCCATTGGTCAAAGCAATGCTGAAAGTCTTCTTTTGTGAGAGCATTTAGGAGCTCCGCCGATTTTCGCTTCACCACTTCGATCGACTCAAACCGGGTTCCTTTTAAGGCAGACTTGATTTTCGGAAACAGGAAAAACAAGGAAAGAAATCACAGGGTGCTAAATCAGGCGAGTACGGCGCGTCTTCAAGCACTGGAGTGCCTCTAGTGGCTAAATAACGCTTCACAGACAGCGCGTTATGGGCAGGTGCTTTGTCCCGGTGCAAGATCCACGACTTGTTTTTCCACAACTCCGACCGCTTCTTACGAACTCACCCTCGCAGTGTTGCCAAAACTTTCAAATAGTAAGTTTGGTTTACAGTTTGACCCTGTGGCACCCATTCAGTCATCACGATGCCGTTGATGTCGAAAAAAACGAGTAGCATGGTTTTAAATTTTGATTTCGACATCCTTGCTTTTTTCATTCTTGGCGATGCAGGAGTTTTCCAGTGCATGGATTGCCGCTTAGTTTCAACATCGTATTGTAATATCCATGTTTCATCGCAAGTGATGATATTTTCCATCATTTCACTCTCTTCACCTAACCTTTCAAAAAAATCTGAGCAGATCTGTTGACGGACGAGCTTTTGTTCAGGGGTCGATTTTTTGGGACCAACTTCGCACAAACTTTTTTCATGTTCAACTCGTCATGTAAAATTTTTCTGACAGTTTCTTTATCGGTGTTTACAGTCTCAGCAATCATCCGAATGCTCATACGACGATCTACGCGCACAATTTCATTGATTTTGGTCACTGTTTGCGGAGTTGAAACAAAGAAGGTCGACCTGGATGTTTGTCATCTTCGGTGCTCTCTCGGCCTTCAGAAAACCGTTTATACCATTCGAAAACACGCGCAAGATATAGAGAATTCTCACCATATGCCTCTTTCAACAACTTAACGCAGAACGATAAATTTCACATTGATCCGTTGCTCGTGTTTTCGCCACACATTTTTATTGGCACGAGAAAAAAACACGTTCGTTTCTAACCTCTATAGAAAAAATACTACTACAGCGACAAAAACTGTTTTCGTACTGGCATAATAGACACTTCCAGGTATCCAACGCTGCATTCGTTTTCCCCCTTCCCTCTAGGACGTCTTCTGTGCGCGCAGTCTCGTTATTTAATAGCCAGACCTCGTATACTAATGAATTACCCAGAGAAATTAATGATTTCGTTACAATCATGTTTGCTGATGATACCTCCATGGTGGTCTCAGCGAGGACCTATGCGGAACTGGAACATAAGGTTAGTTATATTTTTAATAGTTTTCCCTTGTGGTGTTCTAAAAATAACTTAATAATGAATGCTGATAAAACTATTGTTATTCAATTCTCATATCGTAATGTTCATACACATAATTTCTGTGTTGGCAGGACCAAATAAATCATGTTTGTAAGAAAATAAATAGTGCATTTTTTGCTGTGTATCAGTTAAAAGATGTGTTCGATATTAGTACACTTATCCAATTATTCGCTTGTCTATTGCCACTTACACCATAATGTAATTATTTGGGGTGGATCTGTACACTGGGAAAGAGTTATTGCACAAAAAATTATCAGGGTCATTTTTGACTTAAAATCAACTAAGTCTTGCAGACCATATTTTAGAAAGTATAAAATTTTAACTCTACCGTGTATCTTTATTCCTTAAACTCTTTTAAATAGGAAGTTAAATTTAATTGAATATGAACTAAATAGTAACCGTCATAACTGTAATACTAGATTTTGTAATGATCTGATGGTTGTGCATGTTGACACCGAACATGCAAGTTCGAAAAGACCCACTCTTTCATTGGAGCAAAACTCTTTAATAGACTTCATGAGGATATCGAGCACTTGCCCATCAAATTGTTCAAAACTAGAGTTAAAAAATTGTTGTGGGAAAAAGCATACTATAACCACCAAGAATTTATTGACGACTTTGTTTAATTTGTATTTTTATCTCAATTGTTATTTATTATCTTATATATGTATTTTAGCTTTAAATGCTTTAATTAATCTAATTTCACTTTGTAATATTGACATGTACATCCATTGGTTAATGGCGTGTGTTTAAATTATTTTTTTGTTTATATAACAATCTAATTTAAGTTCGTTTATTTACATTGCTTCTGAGATGGCACCATTGAGTAAATTGTAATTGGATGGTTAGCAATTTGAATTTACCTGGTATTGAGCTTGGAATTGGGAAACCACATTTAAAAAATCATCACGTAGCTGTAGCAACGATAAATATACATTCATCACGTAGCTGTAGCAACAATAAATGTACACATATTGTATTTCAGTACCTATTCCAGCTATTATTATTATTATTATTATTTGCTGAAACATAAAAATGTAAGTGACTGTCTTTAAGTTGTTTCAACTTTTATTATGTAAAGATATTTAATTACTTTGTTAACGTGTTACTTTGGTAACGCAGTATATAAAGAGGGTCATAAGTTTGAATACTTATCAAGAAAAATCAGAGAGAAATAACAAATACGTAACTACCTACGGTAAGATCGTTGTATTTCCACATATTTGCAATGGAAAAGTCAATATGACGTTTAACCAGGTAATGACCAGGTAATTGAAAAAATTAACGCTATAAAATGTTAATTGAAAAAAGCTCTGGTATCTTACTTAAGAGAAGTACAGTCTCGGACTTTAGTAATGATTCAGGAATGAAACTAGTTTTATGCAAAGAAAAATTACTTTTGAAGGAAATGTATAATTTTACAACTATTAGAAAGGATATAAATAATATAAAAACTATATACAAAAACAATAATATAAAGCAAACTTGTAAAATGTGGTGCGTATGGCTAGATTCAGATCCGAATCATTACTAAAGTCCCAGACTGTACATATCTCGAGAAAGCTACAAGGATTTATTTATTACAATGAACCAATTAAACGTGCACTGAAAAATAAGGTCAGTGAACAAACAATAAAAGTTAATAATAGCGTGTTAAAACAATTTTACTTCAATTCAGGAGTCTCACAAGGTACCATTCGCGGGCCTTTGATTTATTTTTATTAATGATATGACAAAAGCCATTAAAAATTTAAAATAACTATTGTTTGCTGATGACATAAAGATTTACAGTGAATACACCTCATGATGCTATTTCATTACAAAACGATATAAATATATGGAGGGTCTTAAAGGAGTTAAAGGAACGTTTCAACCATTTTGGCAAAAAAATGATTTAAATTGAGTGCAATATACTTATTGGTTTTGATGTTTCTCACATTTAGTCAGAAAAGCGTATGATTTGGACCAGCCGTTTTTGCATAATATTAAAACTATACATGGCTTATAAATCTTGTAAAAAATGTAATTCTGAAAATGTATCCTTTATTTCCTGAGCTTTTCGATATATTTAAGTGGAGTGTAATAAAAATAAATAAATTATATTTTAACGCAGATAAATGCTACACACGAAAAGAACTTTGACATAAACTACTCGAAATCGATTTAATATTCCATTCCAATATTTAATTAATAAAAGTTGCAGTTTAGAAAAGAACCAAGGAAGAATTAAAATAAAACTACCACCAATACACATGGTATTGTCAAACTTAGCTATTTGACGCGATTTAGTGAATGATACGTTTAATGAGACACCGGTGTCTCAACAATTTACACAAAATTGCACACAAATTTTATATAAATGACAAACGAATTGCACAAAAATGTACACATATTGAACACCAATTGCGTATAAAATTGTTTACAAATTGCATTCAAATTTCACCCAAATATGCATAAATTGCACACAAGCAATACATTAATTGCATACAAACAGTACACAAATCGCACTAATTTCACGCAAATTAACATGCAAAGTGCACACCAATTGTACACAATCTGCACAAATTGTACTGAAATTGTACACATATTGTACACAAATTTTACACAAATTGCAACTTACAAAAATTTTAGAACTAGTGGCTACAGAATGAGACGCAAAATTCAACTTCCGTTCAGAAATCCGTCCAGTATGTAATTTCTAGTTTTCTTATATTGAGTCTACTTTTTGTTTTTTATTCTTTTATTTTATTCAATTTTTATTTAATTTATTTTTATGGAACGTACCGCGGAGCCCTTAGGGCTCCACGGAGCAGAGGTTATGATCCGCTGCTCTAACCTAACTTAAACCGTAACCTAAGTCTCAGTCTTAACTTAGATATATTCCAATCTAAGTTAACCAATAATAAAAACTATTACTAAAAGTGACGTTACTATTATGTATCAGTCATAATTCACGCTTTATTTTCAGCTTTTAGAGTTTCGACTTTTTAAAGTGAATTGAATTTCTACGTTTTAGGTTACAAAATTCACAATCTGTAAGTATACAACTAAATATGAAATATTACAATATCAGTATACATTTTAGTTTTTTATTTATTATGCAGCAATTTAAAAAAGAATGCAATAAATGTAAAGCATTACCTAATAAAGCTGGAAAGTCTGAAACATATTTTAAATATTTGTGTAGCCAAAAGATTAACGTGTTATATATATATTTTTTATTCATACGCAGCTCTTCCTAATTTTTCATGTTTACAAGCTATAACAAGCACTCATATATAGTACGAACAAGTTTTAATGTTTGCTAAAATTGAGCTCTTCGTGTATACGCATAATTAACATCCTTATTTTATAAATTTTTAATTATTAACTTAAAAATTTTAACTGGAAGTTCTCTTCATTAAGCTAAAAGTAATACTTATTTAACATCTACTTGAACATTTACATTCACTTAAATTTTTATAAGCTGGTAGATTAAACACACAAAAACAAGCTTTAAGTGCTGGAAAATGGAATGTATTAAATTACAAGCTCTGGGAAAAGGTGAACAAAAAATTGTTGTTTTATTTATTGATGACTTTTAAAAATTACCACTATTCGTTTGTGAATCCTGAGTTCTACAGCAGTCTATTGGAAAACGTTTTACACACTACTATGGGTTTTAGAAAAATTTAAATGTGAATGCAAAAAGATGACAAAGTGCACACAACTTGCTTACCTGATATAACGATTTATATGATGCTCCGGCTAAATAATTGTATTATTAGTGAGTAACACAATCCCACTATATTCAGACTCTTATTTAATCGAAATAATATTTAATTTAATGAACAACTTTATACTTAAAAAACACTTCAACAAAATTATCAAATTTTGACGTTTCACATAACCTTATATTTTTATCACAATCAAAGTTCAAATCTAACCTTACAAATTTCAATACTAGAAGCAGCTAGAAACATACTTTGTTTCTCTTATGGTAAATTGCTACCGTGAGATCATTTAAATTTAAAATTAAAGTAGGCGGGAATTTTTTTATACGTTTGGCGATCCTGCCAATTGACTCGCTGTGTAAATTAGAGGTTATGCAATTTTATGTTCTAGATTAAACATTTTGGAGCGTCACTTTGACAATTCAAATCAAACTGTGAAGTGAACAGTTAGTGTTGCCAATCTAATTTAAAAATCACAGCCAACTTTAATTATAAATTCAAATGATCTCGTGGTACTTATTTGTTAAAAAATGAATTCCTTTTTATACTCTTTCAGAAAACAAGTAGCTTTTTTGAAAAAACTCTAAAAAACAAAAGAATCTTGAAATTTCAAGATTTACATAACCCAATTATTATTTATAAGTCATTAGCCTAAAAACTAATTAGATAAACTTATATAAAATAAAATTCTGAATTCAATTATGCAACACTTAGGCCAAAAAATAGAATTATGCCTTTAATTTTAATGTCGACGGCACAATATTTCCTTAATACTAAAAATTAAGTTAATTTCATGAAAACATCGTTTTACACATTCCTTTCTCCAATAATCTTAACATTATATCATTACAAATGCTTTTAGATACCAAAAACTTCAATATACAAGACAAGTCACATAATTTAAATAAATGTTAGAAAAGCGCAGCTTGTTAAACATGTGTTTATGTGACTCTATTAACAAGATCCAACTGTGGACCGTTTTAAGTTAGAACTCTAAAATTCAAGTTCGAGAGATATCGAAGATAAATGTTTTAATACCATTGTAAATTTGGCATACTAGTGTGATTTTCCTTTTTTTTTTTTGTTGTTGTTCAACCAAGTTTTATCCTAATCAATCGAAAATTTAACTATTCCAATTGTCATTGGAGGTAGCCGGAAGCCTTTATAAATTACTACGAATTTTCTTTTCTTCTTCTGATTACAGAAAAAAGTAAACTTAGATATACTTCTTATTTATTTAAAAAATTTAAATGAATAATAAAAATCTCATCCACCAAAATTATATTTGAAAATTCCGAATGATTTTGATTTAATTCGACGCTCGTATTTATGTTTCATTTGCATGATCGAATAAAAATTTATTCTGCAAATATACGTAGACCGCTTTAGAAATAAAGAAAAAGAAAATCCCTTTTTGGTGCAAATACTTATCTCTTTTTTCTACTCGTAATAGGGACGTTATTTAAAATGAGGAAAATCCGACGTCGCGTCGTTTCAGATACCGGGAGACACTGCAACACAACACTTTTATCGAGCAATAATTAAGTTGTCCGATTATTTTGTTGCCCTCGCTTCTTCAATTTCCTAAAATTGCATCAAGTAGGTTTCAATTTCGTTAGGAGAATTCTCTGTTTCCTAATGGGTTTGTTTCTGTTATTTTATCTACTCTAATAAAAAACAATACTCGTTTCCCAACTTTTTAACATTGCGTTCAAAACCTCCGTCTGTTTTAAATTTTAAAAGTGACAACTAAGGAAGAAAAAAATGAGATCTTAATTTAATTATAACATTTTTAAAACTTGAAACTAACAAGAGTAAATTCAATTAAAGCACTGACTTAATATCATATTTAATCGCTTTTGCTACCAAACGGGAAATTAAAACCATATTAAACTCCTGTAAAATCTAAAAATTGAATTTTGGTAAAATTGATTGTATGAAGCAACAAAGAGAACCTTATGAAAGAAAAAAACACATTTTCTCCTATGAATATTGCATTTTTATAATTGCATATTTGGTAAAAGATAAATCAAAACTTTAGATTTAAAGGAGCTTATAAATATTCTATGGCTTAAGAAAACGCTATTTGTAAACTTTTGCAATAATGAAATTCGCGAAAACTGTTAACTATTTAACAGTTAGTAGTGTCGCATTACGAGGGTGGTCCCAGAAGTACCCGACCCAACAAAGAAAACACAAAAATTTTGGAAAAAGATTTATTTATTTTTCAACGTAATCTCCTTTCAGCTCTATACACTTTTCCCAGCGGTGTTCAAAAAGTTCGATACCCTTTTTATAATAGGAACTGTCTTGCTCCTCAAAATAGCCATTAATCGGCTGACATCACTTCTTCATCGTTGGAAAATCTTTGACCACTGAGCCATTTTTTCAAGTTTGGGAACAGATAATAATCCGAGGGGGCTAAATCTGGCGAATATGGTGCATGAGGTAGCAATTCAAACTTTAATTGATTCATTTTGGCCATTGCAATAACGGATTTGTGAGCTGGCGCGTTGTCGTGATGAAACAACACTTTCTTTCTAGCCAAATGCGGCCGTTTTTTTTTATTTCTTCGCTCAAACGTTGCAATAAGTTTGCATAATACTGGCCGTTGATAGTTTTTCCTTTTTCGAGATTATTCCACGCGCATCCCAAAAAACCGACTCCATAACCTTGCCTGCAGATGAAACGGTCTTCGCCTACTTTGGAACCGGTTCTCCCTTTTGAGTCCATTGTTTCGATTGTTCTTTTGTCTCGGGTGTGAAATGATGGACCCATGTTTCATCCATTGTTACGAAACGGCGCAAAAATTCTGCTTTGTTGCTGTGAAACTTCGCTAAACACTCAATTGAAACATTTTCACGACACTGTTTTTGCTCGAGTGTGAGCAAACGCGGCACCCATCTTGCACACAGCTTTCTCATGTCCAAATTTTCAGATAATATGCGAGGTACCGCACTTTTTGAAATGCCCGTAATGTCTGCTAGCTCGCGCACTTTCAGTCGACGATCATCAAGTACCGCTTTGTGGATTTTCTTCACCATTTCTGGAGTCGTCACCTCATTTGGTCGATCACTGCGATGCTCGTCTTGGCAGCTCGTACGGCCTCGTTTAAACTCAGCTACCCAAAATTTAACTGTTGTAAACGAAGGAGCAGACTCACCCAGAGTAGAATCCAGTCCAGCTTTTATATTGGTTGGGCTGAGGCTTTTCAAATAAAAGTATTGTATCACATAACGATGACCAATTTTCTCCATTTTCACAAATTCACTGACAACGTTCACTATTGATGGCTGCCAAACAAATACTGAACAACGTGGCGCTTTCATACTTGAAACATATGCTTTATAGACTGCGTACTTTCCAATACAGTGATATTTTCAAACAACTACCGCCACCTCTTGGTCAGGTCGGGTACTTCTGGGACCACCCTCGTACATGGTCAGCTGCTATTGTACTATACTGTTTGTAATATACTAAATAACGGGTATGGGCGGGTAATGTATTGAAATTTTATATTTATAAACTTTTTGCTAACAAAACTTTCGTACATACTCTTTTGTTTATAAAATTATTATTATTTAACATTTGTTTTTTCACTCCCCCGGGAAACGTTTATTGCACAGCTACCTTTGAAGGGTAAACCTTACCATTCAATTAATCGTTTTGAAAAGTAGTTGGATTTCCTCACCTTTTTTCGGTGTTATTTTTTACATGAGATCAAATTTCCATGCATACTATTTATAACTCTTATAACCTTAACTCTTTATAACCTTACAATTTTCATAGCTTTGACATTATGCCAAAACATGTATAAAAACATAACACAAACCTTATAATCGGTTTTTATTTTCTTTTAATTTGCTTCAAAGCTTGGATGTGCCAAGACTAATAAGGGAGACTTTTGAATTACAAACAAAATTTCTTATAAACAAATTATAAGTGCACAAATTGGGTTGATAATTGTAATTTTTTAAACTGAACGCAAAGTAATAAATTCACAAACAACTCTATAATATCTCTTTTTTATAGAAGCTATGAATGAATAACGCAACCTGTGAAAATTTCATTACAGTATATAAAGTTAGATTTTAGATTTTAATTTAGTTTTTCAGTGACTCCTAAAAATAAGAGCCTAGCTGTTGAAACACGTGTCCAGTGTGAAAAAGATGTGTATGCTGACGGTTAAGTGGAGTTTTAGTGTATATACGCCACAGTTTCGATCTTTTTCTTCTTACTTAATATAAAAATGTTTATTACAAATATATAGATTAGTAGTTAATTGGATGTTTACTTGCTTTTCTTGATCTTAATCATTGCTTATTTCATTTTAAAGTTGTTTTTATAAGATTGGTTTGCCATATCAAGCCACCCCCAAATAACATTATTAACATTCACATATAAAAAATTACAGATATATTATAATAGCTGCTAGAATTGTAATTATTAATAAAAGCTTTTGCTAAATTTTGGTATACTGTGTTCCATAAGTTGAGTGGTTTATCAATGAACAATGTCACGTGGGGTTTCCGTGACTCGTGGACGTAGTCAGAAGTAGGGTTAGACAGTAAACACAGGTCATAAAAACATCTATATACTAAACAATAAAATAATAATAAAAATAATTTTGTTTATTGTTTCCAGCCTTATTTTGTGGAACTCCATAATCATGAAATAAATAAAAATTATTAAAAGTTTCACAGTTTTATTAATAATTCTCCGTTACTGGAAGTATTAGATATTTAATTCTGATTATTATTATTATTTTATCTAGTTACCTATTTTGTATCTACCTTAGCGACGTGTTTGTTTATAATTATATTACCTTTGATAATGACAGCATAGCTGTCGAAACAATATTGTCAGGTTGTATTTTAATAAAACTGTGAAACTTTTAATAATCTTTATTTATTTCATAAAAATAATTGCTACCACCCATAACCTGGAAACCAGGACCCAGAAGTTATAAGCTTGTGCTGGAGGGAGGGGGCGATTATTATTATTACGTAGGCCCTATGTGTGGCTGCAGCCGACTTACAGATGGAACAGCGCAAATCCCACATTTGTGTCACAGCCAAGAAAAGCTGCAGAAAGCCTTAACCAGATCTGCCGGCACCGACAGTCGATCTCCGGCCGCTTGGGTGAAAGTCCAGCACGCTAGACATTAGACTACCAAGGCTGTATTAATAGTAGGATACAATGAGTACATTGGATTACAAATAAGTATGAGGACAGGCAAGTCCTACTAAATCTAAGATTAACATGACGGCGATCGGGATCACCCTGTACTAGCACTAGGTCTACAAACTAAGCGTAGGAGACCCGGTAATCTGGGTTTCTAGAATACTATAACTAAGCATAGGGAGCTTGGCACAACCCCTAATAACTAAGCAGAACTAAGCAGTAGAGAATCAGGTAATCAATACCCCAGGGTATTCAATTCTATACCCTCTACTATTAATTAACAAAAAGGTTGCGTACCCGCTTGCTTCCGGATGTGGCTTCTTCGAGTCATGGCACTTACTGAATTCTAAGCCAGGGCAAGCGGGTTTATATACTGTTCAACGCGGAAGAAATCAGCACGGTAGTGGGAATCGGTAGGTTGGTGTTCCGGGATTAGTGGGTAGTTTGCACGCGAGTTGGAGTGCCTTGCAAGCAGCTGTGGTTGCAGGCTCGTGGGTTGCCGTGGGCTGAAGCGGAAGGCGGAAGGGTGCTACTTAGAATTTCTTCGAATGTGCGCAGCTGGCTGTGAGTCGTAGGTGACGTGGTCGTAGTTGTTTGAATAACGTGGGCAGCTGAGCGTAACCTTGCACGAAACGGAACGCAAGTTAAGAAATTATAAAAGTATTGAATTTGAAATAATTCCTTTTGTGACACTATGTTCAACAAGGTAGGTATCAACATTGTGATTAAAAGCTACTGAAACTTTTTACTTCATGTTTAATAGCCTCCACCATATTTCGAGTTTCATCATGTTACAAATTCATATAGTTTTATGATAATAAAGACACTTACTCTTTGTCTAATCTACTTTATTCATTACTTTACTTATTAATTATTATTACTTACTCATTAACTTTACCTAACTTATGACTACGACTCTAATTCTATCTATAAGTAACATAATTTGTACTTGCCAACTAATTACAATTTGTAGGGCCATTTCCCTCGTTCTCGTGACAATCGCAAGGACTTTCTACTTCTTCAAATCTACAATTTGACTGACTATTCCTTTTAATTGTCCCTGTCCATCTCACCTCCTAATCCTAATCCCTACCAGAATTTCTCCTTTCAACCAAGGATGGCTCAACCTGTCCCTATTAACCAGGTCAGTGTCATAATGCCTGAGTCAGCATTTCTTACTTTTGTGAGCAATAATGCTTTGCTGGTATTATGACACACTTTACAAATTGCAGAATAGCTTCATGTCAAACTTGAAATCCATTAGTTGTTTATCTTTATTACTGGGTCAAATAATTTAGAAATGAGTGTTGCAATAATTTGTGTGATATCTTTTTGGAATAATACATTTCTAGAATAATGAATTGATTTAAATTTGTTACCAGTTTTTACTTAGCTGATTACAAAAACTCATTATTCATAAACGATATTTAATTGACCAAGTTCTATTTAATTTTACCTGCTTATTTCATTCGGTAAAAAAGGGAAATGAGGTCGGTTAAAATCTGCACCGATACTGCAACAAACCCATAAATATGAAATGTAAGCTTTTCCTCTTTCTAATAATCCCACCAGATCCTTAACGTTTTGCTTATAAAGGATGCTACGGGGTACTTTAAGCGATTTAAATTCATCGGCAAATTGCACGGCAAACAGGTTAACGTATTTATATTTTGACCGCGTATTACCAAAGCTGTAAGCGCATTAAAATAGCAATGATGTAGCAGTATATCAGACCTTTTCTGGTATAGAAGTTTTCGACTTTTCCTTGTAAGCCTGGAATTTAGAAGTTTTTAAATCAATACCGCGGAGGCGAGTTGGTTTGCTTGAAGCATAGCGTAGCCTACTACGTTACCGGATTTTATAAACAGTCTGTCAGCCTCTATGAATTTTAATTATGAAAAGATGGTTTTACTGCTTGTTTCAGTTTGCCAACACTTTTACAACATTCTTTAATAAATCTTATTATGAAAAAAAATGTAAAAAAACCAAAGAAAAGTTTAGGGATAGAATTTTAAATACTCACCAAAACTTATATATTTGTTTGTTTCCAGCAAGAATTTCAATAAAATTTAAAGAAAATTAGAGTGAGACGTTTATCACGTTTAAATGGTGCAGAAAGAGGTTTAAAGAATGCGTTTATGCTCGACTATTATAATTTAAATCATGTGTCAAATATGACCGATAGGTTTTTCCTGTGTAGACGTATTTTCCATTTGCTTCTCTTGAAATTGTCGTCACGAAGATGTAAAATGACAAAATCGGTCTACTTGAAAAAGTATATTATATTCCAACATCGTAGTAAAAATTTATTTTAAGTTGAAAGCTGCACTCATAAAAGATTGGAATCAAATTTCGAGAACTGGTGCAGGATCAAAAAAAGTACTATCTAGGATATATATCTGGTGGAAAGGCTGCAAGTTGGTGCTTAAGATGTATAATTGATCGATGGAGATTGATGTCATTGATAGGACGCTGAGGAATAAGAGTAATTAATGGAGGTCTTCACATATATGCTATCCCTTAAGATCGAACTAATTTGGCAAATTCTTGAAATAATTTGTCATATATACTTAGATTATGCATTAGGTAGACATTAGAAAATTTGTAATTGGTAGAAAACGGTAAGGTTTTTGTAGGAAATCTAGTTCTATTTTATACCTAAATAAATTTTTATTTACACATTTATAAACTCTGTTAAAGATGATGACAAAATTCCATACAAATACTTCTTTATGTTTATTGGTGAGGAATTGCTTCAGACATTTGTTGAAGAGAGCAATAAATATTCAACTCAAAAGAACGCCAACAAACCTTTACCTCTGACGACAGACGAACTTGAAATATGGATTGATATTGTTCTAGGCATGTCGATTATAAAATAACATGCAAAATTTATAGAATTACACAAATAGCACATAACATGTCTGTGAATGTATATATACAAAATATAATAATAAAAATTTAGAAATATTACAGAACATTTACATTTACAGTAGTTGTGAATGACAAAAAATTTTTTGCTTTGTAAACTTAGATATTAGTAACTACCTAATATATCATAAACTTAAGAAGATTTTGTACAGATCTCTCACATACCAAAACAAGGCAATAGTTTATTAAAGAAAAATCATGTACAATATCCTGTACTTAAAATATGTGTATTTGTACTTATGTTAATATTAATTTGTATTATGTTGTTCAAGTATTAAATTATTTATCTCAAAAATTATTTTTAAAAATTGAGATTATGTATACCCCTAAATCGTTATTAACCTTTATTAAGATTAATTGATTATTGACAGCCTTGGTAGTGTAATGTCTGGCGTGCCGGACTTTCACCCAAGCGGCCCGGGTTCGACTCCCGGCGCTGGCAGATCTGGTTAAGGTTTTCTGCAGTTTCCCTTAGCTGTAACACAAATGTGGGGTTTGCGCTGTTCCATCTATAAGTCGGCTGCAGCCGCACATTGGGCCTACATAATAATAATAATCGCCCCCTCCCTCCCGCACAAGCTTATAGCTTCTGGGGCCTTGGTTAAGGTTATGGGTTGTAGTAATTATTATTATTATTATTATTGAGGACGCATTTAAATATTATGTTTATCCATATTATCCATTATTATGCATACTGTCACGTAGGGGTTTTCGTGACTGGAGGACGTAGTCAGAGGTAGAAGGAAAATAAATCCAAGTCGTAAAAAAGAACCATATACTAACAACAATAAAGAGAGTACAAAGGTTCACATACATAATGGTTATACATCGTGAGGACGTACATGTTCTCCTAAAACCTTAGAATATAAAACTGTAGGAAGGAACATAGTCATCTACTACATGCGACCGAGATGGGGTCTCGATATGGCGGAGTAATGTTTCCGGTTTTGTAATGAGATATTTCCATTGGCGGTTCTCACTACCTCGAAATGGGCACATAAACTACAGAACCTCAATTTTAAAACATAGTGTATTGAAATTAATCTTAGAATATAAATTTTACATTTAATATTTTAAACAAACGAATTCTCACTTATGAAATGTAATTCCCTTCTGCGTATTTGTCGAACTTTGAGAGAAAAGCAGATTTAGGTGGTGTCTAATGACGGCCAGTGTCACGTCATATCCGTTGCTTTTAAAGCTAATTGTGCTGGGTAGTTACGCTCCTTCCTACAGTTTTATATTCTAAGCCTAAAACTAACACAATCATGAGGGTGGTCGGAACCAACCCTGCTCTAGCACTAGATCTACAAACTAAGTGTAGGAGTTAAACTGCTGGTGATCTACAACTAAGCGTGGGAGCCTGGTCACAACTTCCCATAACTAATCAGAGAGAGAGAGCTTTTGCGCAACCCACTCTTACTAAGCGGAACTAAGCCATAATTAATAAAAAGACACTTACCCGCTTGTTTCTTGATGAGGCTTCTTCAGAATCTTGGCACAGACTGACTTTCAAGCCAAACAAGCGGGTTTATATACCGCTGAACCCGGAAGATATTAGCATCGTAGTGGGAACCAGTGGGTTAGAGTTCCAAGTATGAAACTAAGGAAGCTCGCGCTTCCTAGTTGCAGGCTTGTGGGTAGTTTGCATTCGAGCTGACCGTGCCTGGCACCAATCTGTGGGTTGAGCGGAAGTGTGATGGTTTCTTCTTAAGGAATGTGCAGCTGTTTCTAAATCGCGTAGGTTGCCAGCAGAATATGCAGTTGAGATTTACATATGAATGCCCCGTCGTGGGTGAAGCGGGATCGCTTCCTGGAAAGACCTCGCAGCTGGCCGCGCAGATGGTCGAACAACGTGAGTCGTTGCTGCAAACGGGTGAAGAACGTGGGCCGCTCTTGTAGATAGGAACGTAACCTTGACGTAACATTTGCACTAACGGAATAATATATATTATATCATGAATTACTTAATTCGAAGTAATTTGCGTTTGTGGCAATACTATATGTATGTACTACATCCTGGGGATCGAACTCGAGACCACAAGATTTATAGGAATAGAAACTAGGTGTGTTATTGTATTGACAGTTGTAGCCTGATAATGGACAGTTTTCCACAAACCTTTAAGTCAAATCTATCTAGATCAAGAGCATGTGTTCTACGATTGACGGTTGTTCATCCGTTGAATTTGATTAATTAACTGGATTATTTTACACATGCATAATTCAAGCAATCAGTTTAATTAATCAGTTTGCAAACTTGATTTGATGTTTTTAATTTTTGAAAAGCTAACCTCAAATCCTACAAAATGTAGGAAGAAGCAATCGAATAAATATTATAGAAAGAAGATATTGAATATAAATTCATTAGTATAAATCTAAACCAAAAGTCACGTCAGATATACTTCTTTTTAGGTTATGTTCCTTAATCGTTAAGTTAAATGAAATTAAAAATGAATTTGGTGGTATAATTCGGTAGATATTATGTTACAATTTTTCTTTAAAGGCTTTTCCCCAGTTCAATTTCACTTCATGTTTAACCTAAATCTTTCTTTCTTAAGAGGCTTTTCTCTAGTGTTTATCACATTTCTGTCATTCCATATATTGTAGTGCTTATGGGCACACCGTTCTATTGGCTTTACCATATTTGGTAATATTCCTGTTCAGGCTACCTCATTGCTGAATTCAGTTTTCTCTCGGTTTTCTTGAACCTTTTTGATAAGATAATCACTTTTATGCTTTTAAAAAGTTAGTTGTAATTTAACTTGCAAATAGTGTTTACTTCATTCTAGCTTTTGGAAATTTTTGATAATTTTTCTCTTTATGAGTTTATTGTGGAATTAGTTAAATTTTGATAAACATTTGAGCGCAAATAGCAATAGTATGCTATATGCAATAGTAATGTAATAAATAAACAAAGTCTGCCATTGCAACGCTGTCGGGTTTTTAATACTTCTTAAATTTGATACTGTTTTTGTTCGCTATGCAAAGATTTTCCGTAAATTAATCGAAAAATGCAAAACTTTCATAGTGTTACTACTTATTAATTAATTATTTTATATTCTTCATTCCCGTTTCGCTATTTGCCATCGGATATATTTATTATATACGAACCGAACCAAATTTCCTGCTTAACAGAAACAGAGTTTTTTCACATTCACGGTTGAGTATTTTTTACGCTTTATTTTTGTTTTTTACTTGGCTGAATAGCGAGAATGGAATTTATTTTAGCAACAAACTGTAATTTTTTTATCATCATTATTAATCTTTAGTTTCATATGTTATTCGCTACTCCTACTAATTGTATACTGTTCTAGCTAAACAACGCTCTGTTAGACGGTTGATAGACACTGACGGAGATAAATAAAGTAAAGTATGTGTGCACTAAAATCGACTAACAAATCAGTTTGCAAACTTGATTTGATGTTTTTAATTTTTGAAAAGCTAACCTCAAATCCTACAAAATGTAGGAAGAAGCAATCGAATAAATATTATAGAAAGAAGATATTGAATATAAATTCATTAGTATAAATCTAAACCAAAAGTCACGTCAGATATACTTCTTTTTAGGTTATGTTCCTTAATCGTTAAGTTAAATGAAATTAAAAATGAATTTGGTGGTATAATTCGGTAGATATTATGTTACAATTTTTCTTTAAAGGCTTTTCCCCAGTTCAATTTCACTTCATGTTTAACCTAAATCTTTCTTTCTTAAGAGGCTTTTCTCTAGTGTTTATCACATTTCTGTCATTCCATATATTGTAGTGCTTATGGGCACACCGTTCTATTGGCTTTACCATATTTGGTAATATTTCTGTTCAGGCTACCTCATTGCTGAATTCAGTTTTCTCTCGGTTTTCTTGAACCTTTTTGATAAGATAATCACTTTTATGCTTTTAAAAAGTTAGTTGTAATTTGACTTGCAAATAGTGTTTACTTCATTCTAGCTTTTGGAAATTTTTGATAATTTTTCTCTTTATGAGTTTATTGTGGAATGTAGTTTAGTCCTGGTGATCAGTTTTTCACGGTGGTGATTGTTTGGGTCACAGAAATCCAATTTATTGGCCTTTTAAGCTCTACTGTAAGGTACACCTTTTTTTATTACTCTATCTTTATGATTACCTCTAACAGTTCCTTGTTTTGTAGGAATACTTTTCTAAACAAATACAACAAGAGGTGATAATCCACCCGTATCTATCGTTTAAAGCCGATGAAAACATCTTTTCCAGTAGGCCTGTGGTTATGTTGATAAACAGTTAATTTATACAGAATTTCTTTTTAGGCTTTTTCTTTTTTTTCCGGTTCTTTTCGTTTCCGGTAGCTACTTTACCTCCTTCACGATCTGGTTATAGCAGCATTCTACCTGTAATTAAAGTATTTTTACCAGCTACCTACAAGTGTAAAATAGGACAAACCAACACCAACATCAACACATAACTCAACACCTAGACGAAAACACATTTTCTTTTTCCTGACTTTTAGGTTATGTAAACAAAGTAATTCAAAATTCATTCTTAACCATTATATTAAAAGCGCAGTTATTAAAGCGTAAGTCTGATTCAAATATTCAATTAAGTTAAGTTATGTAATTAAATAATTGTTATTTTGATTGTGTAAATTTATTGATTGTAGAATTGTTTAAGATTTCCGATTCCATAACGTAATATTTTTTACTTTTATTAATATTAAGGGGTTTATTTACAAATAATTTTGTGTTCAGTATAATCATTGCATTTGGTGTAAACCACACAATTTCTTTTTTATGTTTTACAATAAATAACCTTCTGTTTCTTTTATATCTGTGCCTTTTATTTCTATCTACGCTTGTGCCGAGTTCAAACGGCGGCTGCTTTCTTAGAGCAGACGTTTGCCGGACCCAAAAATTCGATCAGTTTAAGGTTAATGTTTTGTGTAATGAATTTTAATATAGCTGGGACTTCTTTTAACACCGTGGGCTAGCCGGTCAGGAAGTTCCCGTTATAATTAACTACCTTTATAATTTATTTTGTGTTCTTGTATCTTAGTTATTTGATAAAATTGTAAATATGCATGTCGATAGCATTTGATTTACTAGTGCGTACTTAGATTAATTCATACAACAGCTTTTTGTGAACCACACGCAATCTAAAATTTAATAGACAATACCTGCTATTCCTTAAATACAGTGGGTACTATTCAATTATATTCAAAAGGAGATTACCGACATCTTGAATTTCCTATCATTCTTAGAGGTAAAACTGTAAAAACAAATTAGGGGAATTATCACCGATTAGTGATTACTAATCGCGGGAATACACAACATTAACGGAATGAAACTTGAAAAATGCTAATATGAAGTCCTGGGGTGCTTAAGGTGCAAAAACGCCCCCTAAATACGCCACTAACAGGTGAGGAGAACAACAATCTCACACACTTAAATTCAGATTTTAAGAGTCTTCAATTTTGAAGCCAAACTGTGGCATTACCACAAGTTGAGTTTCCTCAGCAGTATTAAAATAAACTTGATTTATTACCTATTCTAACATACAAGTCTTACTCTACTTGTACCCTAATTATACTCTTATACCATTTAACTTTTGGAATTTTTGGAACTGTAAGGTATGTTCAAACTAAAAACAAAAATAAGCGAATGCAGTGATGCACAGATTGTCATAAAGGATATTCTGTTTTAAGTTTTAGTTTATGTAATTGTCTTTGGTTACGTGTGCTGCACCTACTACATTGTTAATAAAATAGCAAGAAGTGTTATAAAATCCTTTCTATAAAAGACCTTTAGGTAATCTTTAGGTAAATAAAGTATGTATACATCATAATATTGTTTAGTCTATGAGTTTGTAACAAGATTCTAATTAAGATCTAGGGTTACTGTTTTGAGAACACATCTAACTGAAGCATAAACAGGATTCTATTTATGTCCATTAAGATAAAAGTTAGTTAAGATAAACTAATTACAAGAGTTATAATGAATATTTTTAATGCATATTCTGTGTTTATGGTTTGTTGGGTTTAATTTGGTTTTTAAATACTGCAAATGGTCATTTGTCAATTTTTAAATTCCCAATTGTTACATATTCATACGTAATGTATGTATATTTGTATAATATTCTTTATCACCTTCCTATAAATAATCGCCCTAATATTATGTATTAATCTAAATAAATTTTGACTAGATAATATACAACTACTTTAAAAATAATCCTTCTTTTACATTTGGCAATCATGATAACTATTATAACAATATGTTAATTAAAATTCGGATATCGTGTCGATTCCTTAATGACCGAAGCTTATTTACAGTAACTAACGTCTAAAACTAATTAAGACACAGGAAGACTAATCGCTAAACAAACTTAAACTAATTTATTTAAACTACGAGATTATATTTCTTAAACGCACAATTATCTATTATGTATTTTTACTAAGACACCTACATTTATATCACGTCGTCTTTAAGAGTTAACTCTTCTTCTTCGTGTGGTAGTGGCATTTAGAATGTCCATGTGCAGTTTATAACGTTTCCACCGCGGTCTCAACCTTTCTCGAAGTCTCTGGTGCACCGCTCCCTGGAATGTTCGAAATACACGGCGTTTACTGATTCACTACAATATGGCTAGTTTTACATGAATAGATGATAAATTCCACTTTTCTAAGACAAATATATTTCTCTTGCATGTGAAAGCAATTTTCAGCTTTCATTTAACGCTATATCTGAAAGGTCATCACAGGAAGGTTTGAATACAAAAATAAAAGGGTGTTAAAAGGTGTGTGTTGCAAATGGGTGAATTAAAGAAACATTTTAATGTATTAAGAAATTATTAAAAAAGCTAAGTATCCTTTGTAAAACTTCATTAATTGCATCAGTGAAGGGATGTTATAAACAGAAAGTACATTAGTACTGCCAAACAAAGGTTGTCAATAGTAAAATTTCTTACCCAAGTCTAAGTAAAATTTGTGAGGTGAGTTAAATATTTACTAAATGTGTCATTTTGACCAAAGAATTTACATTTAGATCTTCATACTTTATAAATACATAAAATATATGTTGATAAAATATTTCCAATCTAGGATACATTACATAGAATTAATTTTTTTAAAAAGATGAATTGCCGCGATTGTTTAATTTTTATGTTTTATCTAACTTTGTGTTCTGAATTTTTTATAAAAGAATACATACATTAGTCTTTGCATGTAAGAGTATTTTCCTGCACGTAATTTTTCATTTATTTGTTCTCTTTTATGTTGAATAAGTTGTGTCTATTCATTAATTAATCTAAAACCTAAATCTCTCGTTTGAAAACTTCAGATAAGTCAAAATTCAATAACAATCAAATCAACAAAGCGTTGTTTTGATATGTCATAGTAAATTAGAATTTTGTTTAATCTGATTTGGGAAATTATACTAGACAATAACGATTATTATTGTTTGTAGCATAATTAAGGCTACAGCTTATTGTTAACTGGACGTGCTATACGTGCCTTAAATGCAACTATTATTTTTATGTGTTTCACAGTCAGCACATAATAATTACTGGTAGATCTTACAACCTATTGTAAATAATATACTTTAGGACCTAAAATGTTAGCGGAAAATCCCGCTAATCCGCAAGAGTAGTTGTTTTCCCTAGGTTTTCCTCCAGGTCTGTATTAGAGATTTGAGAGCGCGGGTGTTCCACAGTAGTAATAAACTATATATTCCATGTCAAGATCCCTTTCACCATTTTTTGTGCACATGTTTGATTTATGTTATTTTAAATGTATGTGATATATTTATTGTTCTGTGCCTATTACTCTTTTTTACTTGTCTAAGTATCTAGGTATATGCACCTGTATCTGACGTAAACACTAACGTCCTACAAAATCTAGGTATGTGCTCCTGCAGTTGACGTGAAAACCAACATCTTACAAGAGACGTTTAGTGATGTTTTTTATTTTATCTGTGGCCTTTTTACATACAATAGCTGTATGGTCACAAAGTATCTGTTGTTATGTCAAATATTAGATGATTACTGTTTAGTAGTCGTGTATTTATTCTAAACTGGCACGTTTTCCATTTTTAGTTTATATGTAAATACATATGGTTGACTCAATTTCACTGATTAGTTTTGATTAATTCATGTCAATAAGAGATTAAATTTCTAAATACCTTGTATATACACACAACTATATAAACTTTATAACTTGATTTATTAACATGTATTGTTCAGTTTAATCCAAAACTCTTTGTAATGATTGAACTAAATAATAATTTGATCACTGATTGAACTTGAAGCGATGACGTATTTACCTGGGTTAGCATATTTTTAAGGAGGTTTTTATAAAACTAACCGTTTATTGTCTGTCAGAGTAAATCCGTCCCTCCTACGCTCAAGGTTAAGAATAAATTAAATTTAATTTTATTTGTATTTATCGTCCTTAGGAGGTAAATCAATCGTTAGCACCTTATACATATAATACACCTAGCAAAATGAATTCAGTTGTATCATAATAAAAAACCATGAACATTTAAATTAAGAAAACTCTGTCATTTTCTGTTTTTGACAAGCGTTGAGAATTATATATTTTATTTATATATGATGCTACCGGAGACATAGAAGAACTGGCAATTAAGTCAACGGGATTCCAATTTGTACATTGTCATCGTTCCCGTAAAACATTTAGGAACTGCAGTTATTAGCAAGTGATGCCTCTGTTTCCACAGCATTATTGATTGACAGTCACGTCAAAAGTTTCGAACATAAAGTTGCAAAATGCCTGGTAAGCAGTAACCATTTATTTAACGTAGATGTATAAAATATTAATATACAAATAAAAGTTCGTAAATCCGTAAAAGCCTATGCCTTAAAAAACCAAGACTGCCATTCCCTTAAAATTCAATCATAGCATAAAAATAACCATTATCAGCATTTTTCCTTTTTCCAAAGTTCACTTTTTCAAACCGTTCTGCAAACATTTATAGCATCCCTAAACATACTAAATTTGATTTTTAGTATTTCCTGTAGTATCACAAAAACCGACAGTAAATAGGAAGACTAGCAATAAAAATTATTAGCAGTACAAAATACCACGCCAGGGACACATTTCATATGAAGAAAGCAGATGTATAGGTAATAAGAAATTTGAGGGAAGAAAACACTAGTAGGTGTCTGTATGAGGGGTATATTAGGGGGAACAGAAAGCAACCTGACAGAAATAACGACGTTACAACTCAATGTTGCTCGGGAAATACTAGAGATATGAAGGGGAAAGAAAAAGTCAAGACGAAGGAAAATTTAAAGATTGCGTTTTATGTGTTTTTACTGTAGCGTGAAAAATGTTTTTCTTTTACAAACTTAATTTTTTATGAATTCTGGTCGGAATTAAGTTAAGAAATTTGAATTCACGGTTAATTAATCTTATTGACTTTAGGAATGCAGTGAATTTTAAAAATTAATAAAATTCCGGCTTTATTAATTAAGAAGTTTAAGAGGAAGCTTGCTGCATTATTATTATTTTGTCAGGAAAGTAAAGTCGTTTGGAATGAGTGATTAAGATAAAATTTACACTGATGTTATCTTCACTGCGCGGCTTACCTGTTATAGTAATAAAGTCAGCTCACACACACACACTTTAAATTTAGTTAAAGTTAAGGGTGTTGTAAAGGTTTTAGCATGTTAAATTTTAATCACATTTAAAAGGAGTAAAACCAACTGTTTTATGGTTTGTTAATGAATTGCACACCTTATCGTTAACACCTACTTTATTTTTTTTTGCTTTGCCTAAAAATAAATGCTTAAGGAAAAAGTTAAATTCATTGGGTTACTAATTTTATTTTAAATATTCCATGCATTGATTCAGTATCTTTGTCGCCATCTAGATTAAATCCAGTCGTACTCCTGTGAAATGACCATTATCTAATCTTTCAAACATTTAACGTTGTTAAAACCTGCATGTATGCTCAATTTAAAATGGTTTTATTGTCATATATAAAGTGTTTAACTTTGTTGAGATTACGCAACAGTTTATTTTACGACCAGTATAATAATTTCGTATTATGATCAAATAATTCTCTAAATTAACAAACCATCCTCGTATCTAATTTTATTTTATAATTCAATGCTATACAAACGCAAAGGGAGATAATGACGCCAGAGACAAAACGGGCATTTGTCATGGATGTTCTATAACATACTTCATAACCTTAACTGTTTTTACTAACACCCTGTGTATTTTCATTTCATTATTGTGTAAATTGATTTTTTTAACAAAAACATTCATTCTGTCATATGAACGTAACCAGTCTGCTTCATTATTTTCTGAAAAAGTAGGCTTCGTGGTATAACGTTATCCTAGAAACGGAGATAATCTAGTCAGAAAGTTTGCTTTGATTTATTTAGCAAGTCTTATTTATTACAAAGTCGTTATAACATATCGTCACGCAGACGATATCTTAAAATTTATAGGAAAATCCAATGTCTCATTTGTTGGAAAAGCAAAATGTAGTCAAAGATCAACGATTTAAAGTGTAATATACAAAATTTATTTTACTTTAAATAAAATTACCTTTAGAATGAATGCTCTCGTTTTAGTCGGCGACTTATCCCAGCGGCTATAGATCGCAACGGGTGATAAGCTTAATTGACACTTGTACCCAAAATAAAGCAACTTTGTTACAACCAAATCGTTATATATAACCAATAATTGAACAACAATGAAACACCACAAAACAACTTTTTTCAACAAATTTTGTCTATTGTCTATTTACCTATCATGAAAGAATGTGACTAAATATTACCTTCAATGGCGATGTGAAGCCTGATACCTACATCTTAAGTACTTAATATATAAATGTAGAAATATACAAAGTTTTTTTTAATTCTACTGCCGAGGCCAGAAGGATTGAGTGTAGACTGTTAAACGGAACAAAACTCGTTAATTGGCTCTAACTCCGTTATTATGTAGTTTAGACCTGCAGTGCCTTGTAACGTGTATTCAAAATCACACTTACTATCAATGTTCATACTTAAAACCTAATAGTTCCATTTAAAATAAATCTAGATTACGTCATGCGCGGTACCGTCACATGTTCTAAAATGGGTTCTAATATTGATTTTTTAAACTAAAAGCCGAAATACACAAAAATTATTTTAACTTCATTGCCATAGCCCAAAGCTTGCCTGAATATTAAACAGGGCACTCTGTATACAAAGGCATATAATTAAGTTAAGGTAAAGAGGTGGAAGTGCGACCAGGTTTTTGAATAGTTCAACTTCAATAGGTTATAATATGTATAGCTTTCACTTTAAGAAAGTAATCTGTTGGTCGGAGCAGTACTTTATAAAGTGCTTGAACGGATTTTGATACTATTTCGTTGACAAAACAGAAAAAGTGTACTTTTATTTTTGTTATTATTTAAGTCTGCAGCAGATTGCATTTTCCCTTCCAAAGTGGGAAAGTGCAATCACAGTTTACAAAACTCATTCTAACATGCATGTAAAGTTATTGGGCAACTGTGTTAGGTTCTCTAACACATGAGAGTAACTGTTTCACGATTGTCAAACCCTTTCTCGGTACGTCAGCGAGCAAAGCTTATACGGCCCTGTTACATTCTAGAGGACACCAAAACGTTTCAAATCTGCCACAAAAATCCAGTCTAACTTCATTTTATATTAAATAACATTCTATGATTGCACTTTTCCTGATATTGCACTTACCCCACCTTACCTTAGAGAGTTGGACACAAATTAAAATAAGTCTTAGTAGTTGTTCACGTTAGTCAAGCAGCGCGGTCTCGTCGCCTACAACTTGGAGCCAGCTGCGCATTCCTTCGAAGAAACGCCGCTGCGTCACCCACGTCTGGCCATTCCAATGCATTTTATCTACTAAGGTTGCTTCGTCTATACTGAACAACCCACGTTCGTCCACACGCAGTCAAGTCGCCTACGATTTACAACCAGCTGCGTATTCCTTCAAAGAACTAAGCACACTTCCGCTCAGCCCACTTGAACATGCGAGCCGGCTATTTATTCGAAGAATTTCCGCTCCAACCCACCAGCCTTCAACCAGGAAGCGTGAGCTTCCTTGGTTTCATACTTCGAGCAGTATATAACCAGCTTGCTTTGAGCTTACAATTCAGTCAGTAAAAATGACTCGAACACAACATCTCCAAGCAGGCTGGTGAGTACCTTTTAATTTATTTAATTTATTACTGCTTAGTTCTGCTTAGTTATGAGGGGGTTGCGCTAAAGCACTCTCTCGCTTAGTTATGGGGGAGTTGTAGCCAGATTCTCTCTCGCTTAGTTTGTAGATTTAGTGCTCGAGCAGGGTGGTTCCGACCACCCTCATGATTATTATAGTTCTAGGAGGACATGTACGTCGTTACGCTGTATAACCAATGTGTGTAACCTTTTTGTATTCTATTGTTCGTTGTTACTATATAGTTGTTTTCATGTCTTGTGTTTTCTTTCCTCTCTACCTCTGACTACGTCCTCCAGTCACGAAAACCCCATGTGACAGCATGAAACTCTGCAATGAATGCATTCTTACCAGTTACTACACGACCCTGAAGCGTGGGTATGAAACAAAAAAATGCAAATAAATTCAACATTCAATTGCAAGTTCTACAAAGAGTAGTAGAAAAAAATCCTGGGAATGATAATGAAGGATGCAAAAACAAACTTCTTTCCTCAAATGGAACTGGACAGGATACGTTGCAGTGAACATTGTAGCTGAATTAGAGGAATTTTATAAGAAAGAATTACAATGGGATGGAGAAAAAGTAAAAAAAGCGTAAACATTATAAAGAATTAAATTAAATTAAAATATGTAAAGTAATATTAAACTAAATTGAAGTAGAATCAGTGTATAGCCTGGAGTTGCGTTGGAGGAACCAAGTTGCAGGAAACTCGAATATACATCTAACAGTGATATGGAAATAACTATATGTATACTAATACATGATGTAAGTCTCAATTCGAAGTCATAAAATATGTAATACAAGAAATTCTTTAATTTTTGTGCCTTTTAGAAGCATATATCATTATTTATTTAAATATATTTTATTATCACATTTAAATTTGTTTGTTTTTGGCGAGGAATCGGAATGGTGGAACATTCCTACTCCTCATAGCACAATTACTATGATCATTTGGCCCATCCTATTAGAATTCGAGTGGGGGAATTTCACCGTCGGCATCCCTTTTTTAGATTTTATTTAAATTTTATTTTATTTTAAATACCAAAAACGAGTTTAGTTGTAAACTGTCTTTATTCACTTGAGAAGTTTTAGTAGTTTCCCTCTTTGAGGTTTTTAAGTGAGTGAAAGCTTAATTGTTTCTCTTTTCTTTTAGGTTACGTATTACATATAAACTTGGCTATTGTTTTGATTTCATTATCTTGCTTTCGTTCACACAGTTGTGAGATTTAATCTAAAACTACCGTTTCTACAGAAATCTACGTATATTTATCACGTTCTTTTTGGATAATTTAATTTTGATTGATTGACACTGTTTGATTTTAGCATTTAAGAACTATTTGCTTATTGTTGTAAAATACTGATTCATTTGATTCCAATTTGTTTGCTTTAAAAGATTGATTTTAGTATTTTAAGAATTGAATAACTATTGTTTATATTCAATTATTGTTTATATTGATAGGGGTTATTGAAAGACCCTTACTATTATACATTTATTTACACAATACTTAATTTTATTGTATAAATACACTAAGTGCTCTTATAGAAAAGCAAATGAATAAATTAACTAAAAGAAATTTAAACCATAAAACCTTTTTTCGTTAATACATATTTGTATTAGAAAATTCTCTAAATAAAATAAAAAAGGATTAGCTATTTGAAGTAAAATTTACCACCAAGAAAAAAATTTTGAATTTAATACAGGCTTCAGCGTTTTATAAATTACATATGTCTGCAATAAATCCATCAATCTAAATACAAACTTTGAATTAAATAATAAATTCCTAGAATGTAAATAAACGAGGAACCTTGTACGGTTTATTTAATTATTATTATATTCGATATTTTATTGAATTGGCAATTTTGAGACTGTAGACATGTGTATAATTTAATTTAGACCCTGCATATGCAGCTGAGCACATTTGAGACACAGCATATGCTATTCGTCGTATAAGATGATTGATTGAAATGTAATTTCTAGAGTTTGCATAACAGCTAAATGCAAGGAAAAGAGCAGACGCAGCATAAACCCTAAGGCCCTTAAATGTTTATCCTTTTTGCTTTTTTATCTTAAACGCAATTTTCTATAATTAACTATAACTATAACACATTAAAACTGTTATGTGGATTGTTATTTAATATTTACTAGTTAATCCTTTTAATAGTCATACTCTAATCAGTTAGAATTCATATCTGCAATAAGACGTTTCTTGCAAATTTGGAGGGATAATTTTTTGGATCTACATTATATGAGAAGAAAGCGTCGGTTAAATTCACTTCTAACTCAAAACTTTCAGGAAGGATAAATAACGTATCACAACTTGTGCAGAAGAAATTTAATTTATGTATGTTTGTGGAATAGTTAAAATGATTTAATCAGTTTTTTACTGTTAAAAACGACTGACTTTGGCTAATCAGATACTTTAAATTTTTAATAATTTCAGTGTTTAACTTTCTTCAAAAGAATTTCAGCCCCGCTGTCAGTCGAGACCTTATAGTTATGAAGCAAAGTTTACCTTTACTAAACTTTTAACCATTACTGTAATTGATAATTAATAACATCTATAGTATCAAATTATTTATATAATTAGCATTTTGAAATAATAATTAATAAAATACTTATGCAATTAAGAAAACCTAAAATGCCAGAAATAAAATGTGTTTTAAATAAAATGCTTAAAATAGTTACTTTATTACTACTATTATTAGAGGAATTGCAGTAACTTTATTGATTTGTTTGGGGTTGTCCTAAGAAAATACCATACACGACCATTAAAATAAAGATTAGAATAAAGATTGATTATCTCATTTTTCATAAGTGTCGTTTACAAGTTCCCTCTAAGTTATAGTACATTATAGTTTACAAATACAAAAGCCGTTATTTAAAACTTGCCACGCCTCTAACAATTTCTTTAATTCTCGTTGTTATAACGTCAAAAAGCTGTAAACGAAATGATGCCCCGCGATTAGGCGCCAATTGTAACTGACAAAAATACCACAAACTAAATAATAATTATAAAAATTATCATACTTACGTTAAGAAAATGCTCAAAATTACCACGGCTTGAGATTTAGCTCTATCTTACAAATTTTTAGTTTCAGGTCGCAGGTATTGGTTCTGCAGTTGTCTTATTTATAAAAAGGAGTAGATAAGGGTCTCAGAACTCAAATAAATGCTCTAAAAGGGCGCCATCTGATTTATGAAATTTAATGACATTAATTAAGCCAGAAAAATATTGAATTCACTAATCAGAAAATGAACTCAAATTTTAACAGGTTTTTGAACAAAAAAATTTGGTTATATTTATTAATTTTAAAATAAAAAAAATGAATAAAACATTCATAATTATATGGTTCCATTTAGCTCACTTGGTATAGACTTGAAAACATATTTATTGGATTGTAGAAAAAATAAAAGATCATATACAAATATAATCAAAGAACATTAACAACATAAGTTTATTAAACTTAAATTAGTCATTCACTATTTAAATTTCAAATTATTCAAACTCTATTAAATATAAAATGATTTAGAAAATTTATCAAAATTTATTCAACATAAAGTTAATTAAATTTTATTGAACATAAATTATTCGGAAATTTGTTAAGATCAAGATTTATTAAACATGAAATCATTTGAATTTTATTGAACATAAATTTATAAAAATATTACGGAATTGAATTTATTTAAGTATTACTAGAGTTAAGATGTTTAAATTTTACTGAAGTTAACATACTAAAATTAAATCCTATTAGAGAGCTCTCTTTTTATAGAAGACATAAAATTCAACTATCCAAATAATCCGTAAACACAAACAAGATTACATAAAAAACAGATAATTCTTAAATTACAGTACCTTGATCCTATAGATCGAATTCCAATTAAACCACTAATTACTTTCATCACAAAAAACCATTACTCTTGACTAAGAAACTGGAAACGCCTCTCATTGGAAGACCACTGTTGATCTTTAATGGTGATGAATTATTATTTGATTGCAGCAGGTACAAAGAAAATTGTTTTCGTTCAAGTTCAGTTCAATCACACAAAACATTGAAATAATCCATATGATTTAACCAACAATCTTTATTAAAACACAGTTTAAACAATCCGGTTTCGATTATAATTTTGTTTATGATTTACACACGACAAATAACGGTAATGTCTTTAAAAACTTAAACGTATTTAAACACAGATAGCACTTGCTAATTTAAATCCTTCCAATAGAATAGATAATTGTTTATATTTATCTACATGTAGAACGGGAATTTATTAGTTAAATTATGAGTTCGTCTGCAAATAACCTATAGTCCCAAATAAGAAAGCATCTGGAGTTTTTTTTAATGACAATGACTCCGTAACATTTTATAAAAACCGCTAGATTTTTAATAACAAAACTGCACTAATTTTAAAACGAGAACTGTAGAAATAATTGTTTTAATGGCCCATTACAATAGAACAAGCCACATATCACTATCAACTGTACTGTATATTCAAGTTTTTCAAAAGAATTATTCAAAACTGAACTATATCGGAAACTCGCTACACCACTAGTGTCTCAGGCCAGCAGCTGAACGGAAGTCCACTTTAAAAAAACTCAGGATTCTTATTTCCGCGTAGTAATACATTACCAGATGCAAAATTGAAATCAGCCAATAGCGAGGTCTCACCTCAAGAACAAGTATTGATTTTTTCTTAAAAGCTGAAGGTTTCATTATAATAGACGATTCGCGTGTTTTGGCTTAACCAATCAGAGCATAGCAACTCAAAAGCAAGTATTGATTTTTCTCTAAAACTGCAAACGCCTCAAGTTATTATTTTTAAACACTTATATGAGTAACCAAAGAGATTTTTTTATAATTCTAAGATTTGAAACCAACCTTTTTTTTAAATAATTTTATAGGGTTGTTTATATCGAATGCTAACGCAAGTTTACACTTTAAAAGAACGTAAATTTGCAGAACCGGACTTAAGATTTTTTGTAAATATGTGGACGAAACCACAATTATTCAGAGCTGATAAAAATATACCGTTACATTGTTTATTTTTAATAGACCCCTTTTCACTTTGTATTTTTGCGGCATGGTTAGCCCAAACCCGTCTTTTTCAAGCGCTCACTTGTGTTTCATTCTGCTATTGCAGATTAAATTGATTTGATTCCTTGACATAGTGGTTTTATGCTTAACTAAAATGCACGTCACTAGTAATAACTCAATTTCTTAACAACGCAAAAGCAAAACAAGTGCACACATCTGAAATAATAACTTTAATTTATTGTTATGATTTTTATCAGGTCTCATGTTTATTTGCTGGAATAAATTACAGCAAATGTAAACCATGCGTCATTAAGGTCCATAAGCCTCGCTGCGCGCAGCAGTCGGTTGGACTGCAAGTTTATCCCAATACAATATGACCAATTCCGACTCAGATGTCGTCGTTTGTTTACTGATTTTAGTTGTAAGAGTTTTTATGTTTAGATTTTGACCTTTTGAATTGGGAACCCCGTTCTTCGGTAAAATTCATTTATCTTGTGAGAAACTTTATCCTCTAAAGATGTTCCCAAACTATAAAGAATTTTTTTAAGTCTTCCTAGTCCTTATGACATAGTAGTAACACCACCAGCTTTGCTGTTAATTGTGTATCTGAAAGAAACTTTAATTCCAAGTAATCACAGTACTGTTACCTAGCTTTTGTCGGTCTGCAATATATATCGTTTCTTAAAGTAGCGGCTACGGAATAGAAAATAGCAAAAGTTTATTAAACAATAATCAAAAGTGTTCTACAACAATGAAACTTATTAAAACTCAGAAAGGAAAAGTCAAACCCCATTTTGTAATCCATATATATTTAACCGCTGCCACTTTCAGCTTATTAATAAGGAATTTCCATTTCGGAGAAGCATCAAGGCACAATAAAATAGTGCTTGGATCTTGTGAATCGCCAGCAGATTACAAAACTGAGTGTATGAGTAACTAAAAACAAACCTAATCTTAATATCCATTCCTAATTGAGTTACAATCTAAATACAAAGTAGCAAAAAGCTTTTCTCAAAGCTTCAACCATTCTTAATTTCCATCGGAGCCATTTACCATTACATAGTCCCTGCAAGTGATGTGCCTGCTCTAAGCGTTCGTTTTACC
This sequence comes from Agrypnus murinus, assembly GCA_929113105.1. Lineage (NCBI taxonomy): Eukaryota > Metazoa > Arthropoda > Insecta > Coleoptera > Elateridae > Agrypnus > Agrypnus murinus. The sequence goes on along the minus strand of OV816026.1, from coordinate 169,595,286 downwards.
CCAGGAAACTCTTTAACGTTTGTATAACCAAAAATAAATACTAAGGGTCTGTCTGTAAATTAATCCTTTAATATCAAATTTCAATTTATTTAAAAAAGAACTGTACATTAGAAATTTTGCGTTGTGTTTATCAAATAACAAACCTCATTTTAAAAGTTTACTTACGAAAAACAATTTGCCTAACGGCGATGATTTAATGAAGAATCTTAAAAAGTAAAGAATAAAAATTGAATTGCGTAATTAATTCAAATTCGTGGAAAACATGGTTATTTTTCTCTGTACTTATGTTTGCGTATATAATTGAAAGAATTAGGAACTACAGTAATAATCAGTGAAAAACCTTATATGAGAAAACTACACATAAAAAGATTGGAATTGTGCCAGAGAAAACGAAACATTCTAACAGAATGTAAAAGAAGATACATAGTTGCCTGAATAGGCATTGAAAATTACTTAAAAAACTTAATTAACTCCTCCAAGTCAATCCAAATTACATAGTTTTACATAAAAAATTATTACAGATTTACTATAAACATCTAGGGCACAAAATTGACAGCTACCGCTGCTACACTGTTTTTCGAACTCGACAAGCGGATATTGCGAAGAGCGATAAAGATTGAGCAATTCAAGCAAAGATTGATTTAGAACCAAAGAATAATTAACTCCGATGAACGATCAGATGGCAATAGCGTTCAAAAGGTAAGTCCGGCATATTTGGCCATCGGATGCAAAGATGGGATGTTAGAGTCTAATTTAGTGCTCGCCATGCAAACATATAAAAGGCATTTCTGCTCAACCTTTTGTAACCAGAAAATTAAGATAATTCTTAAAACAAGTTAAGGTTGTAGTACACTTTGTGTTGGGTGTTCAAGTACGACGGTTGTATCGAATATAGCTCTTTAACTTTATTTATCTTAACTTAAAATTTCTACACTATTTACAAAGTTTTTTACGTTGTTAAAGTCGGGAAAGTGTGTACTAATTAAGTTACCATGGATGAAGCAAGCGGGGGTGATCCCCCCGATAAAAACAAAAACAATATGGAAACCGAAACTATTGCAAATAAAAATATTTCAACAAGTGGCAATCAAGGTCGAGTAAATCTAAAATATACAGAAACAGATATAGGCCCGTATCAGGTATATATAGAAAACAAAGATAATTCCAAATCGTTACATCCAATGACGGTTGGTAAGTTAATTTTTCTTTACCATAAAGATTTAGATAACTGTGTGATTGAAATAACATCCATATGCCGTAATAAAATTAAAGTAACCTTAAAAAACCATATTGCTGCAAATAAATTGATTGATTCGCAATTTTTAAAAACGAGTAATATTGTGGTATATGTTCCACATTTTCTATTATTTAGAAAAGCAGTTATTAGACATGTAGATACTAGTGTTGATGAGGAAGATCTTAAAAGAATCATTAAATTTCCAGAAAATTATCCTTTTAATTTAACGGACGTAAAACGTATGACTAGACTAAATGATAAAGAAAAAAAAAGAATACACTCCTACTCAAACAGTTATTATTACAATTAAAGGTCAATCCCTCCCAAGTTATGTTTTAATACATAAAGTTATTTGCTCAGTTGAACCTTATGTACAGAAAGTTGTCATATGTTATCAGTGCCAACGCTTTGGCCATATTGGGAAAAACTGTAAAAGTAAAGTTAGGTGTAGCAAATGCACAGAAGAAGGACATGAAGTTAAAAATTGTCCATTAGAAATCACAATGTGCCTTCATTGCGGGGGGAATCATTTATCGACCGAATTGAACAAATGTAAAGAATTTTATAACCAAAAGAAGATTAAACAAATAATGGCGTATAATAACCTTTCATATAAAGATGCTTTTAAAGAACTTAAAAATAATAATTACGCGGAAGCAGTTAAGTTGCATGATCATTTAGCCAATACAAAACCTTCGGCACCAAGTCAAGACGACTTGTATAATATTAATAAAAATATAGTCCTAAATCAAACTGATTTTCCCAGATTATCCCAAGCAAATATTAAGAAAAGAAAAGCAGTATCTCCTCCTGTTGAATCTCCTTTATTTTCAAGGCATAAAGAAATTTTAAAACAATCTTGGTTAAATTATAGAGGTTCTATGTTTTATATGTTTCGGACCTCGAAAATATCTTTAAAGAAAATATCAAAGTCCTGCAATATGCAGATGATATTTGTTTATATACAGAAGCTAAGGATATTGCCACTACACAAGAAAATTTAAGTGCAGGGTTAGAAAGTTTTAATAGATGGTCCAGTGTCAATAATCTAACCATATCTGAATCAAAATCAGTAGTTTGCACATTCACTCGAAGAAGAGTCCAACTGCCAAATGAAATTGAATTAAACAATTGTAACTTTTCGTACAAAGATCAAATTTGTTTTCTTGGAGTTTGGCTCGATAGGAAACTCAACTGGAAGTATCAGATTTCTAATCTTATAAACAGAGTCGAAAAAAGCCTTAACCTTCTTAGATCAATATCTTCCAGTAAATGGGGAGCATCTCCTGATATATCTCGGTTGGTCTACCTTTCATATATACAACCGATTATCGATTATGGCTCAGTTTTTTATGGGTCAGCATGTAATAGCCATCTTAACAAATTAAAAATAATTCAAAACAGATGTTTACGACTTTGTCTGGGCTCACTGAAAAGTACCCCCATAGACGTTCTACACGCAGAAAGCGGGATCATGCCACTCGATATTAGACGACAAATGATAACTAGCAAATACGTTGTAGGTTTATTTGAGAAAAAGTCTCCTTTATATGATAAGCTCCACCAGTTGTCCTTACTGGTGCTAACTAAATCTTACTGGAAGGTTAAATTAGACCCACTTTTTGTCTCATCATACTTGAACACTCTAGGGTATAGAGACTTGATTCTACAAAACGAAATTCACCTAGGCTTTCCTTCTACGTTGGATATGTATGCCCAAGAAATTGCAACATGTAGGCTACCAGATTATTCAAATTTATCTGAGTCCGTCCGTAATATGGCATTCAAGTACGATGTTAAGACGAAATGGCCAGATTTTCATTTAATTTTTACAGATGGCTCGAAAACGAATAACAAAGTAGGATGTGCAATTTTTGATTCGTTTACAAATCAGCATATTCAAATTAAGCTGGACGACATTTGTTCCGTTTATTCGGCAGAACTGATAGCCATTAGGGAAGCGTTAAGATATGTGAGAAATCACAACTACAATCAAATAATTATAATTACAGATAGTCTAAGTGCTGTGACCAAACTTGAATCTTTAGACTTATACCTCAATAATAACGTTATTGTAAGAGATATTGCAGAGATATACTCTCAAATCAAAAACAACGACCAAAAAGTAGTAATTGTATGGATAAAAGGCATGCCTCAATTACAGGCAATGAGATTGTCGACAGTTATGCTAAAGACGCAGCTAATTCCCCTCCTCGGGAAAGATTTTACATTGCCAAATCGGATGTTATTTCATCTATAAAGCATAAAGCTTTGGTTTCGTGGAATGATCAGTATCAGAGAGGGGCTCAAGGGAAAAGTTATAAGAAACTAGAAAACAATCTCCCTCGGCAGATTTGGTATCGGGGAGTCAATAGTAAACATTTTGTGACTACAATTTGTCGTTTACGAGCTAATCATGGAAAATTCCCACACCACATGCACAGGATAGGTCTTGCTGAGAGTCCATTATGTGGATGCGGCGCAGAAGGAACATTACACCATATTATTTTTGAATGCGAGGTTAATACGATCTACTTAAATAACCTGTTCAACGAAATGATAAAAAGCAATGTTGATTTACCTATAAACTTAAGTTGTTTATTATCATCAAGAAATCAGAACATCTATTTAGCCTTGTACAAATTTTTAAAACAAGCCAAATTGGAAATTTGATCATATTTATACAACGTATAACAATAGAATCAAGACGTTAAATATAAAGTATCAATCATTTAGATTAGATATAGGATTTAGCACTCTATTACTCTATTTTGTGTAGCAGGCGTGCATTCTGCACTTATACAGATTTGACGAATTTTTCTATTATTGTTATACCTTACCAGTTTGGAAGCGCATTTTATGGCTTAGAATATTAGTTGAATAATTTAATTTGAATTATTCCATTCGTGACAATACAACTTACAATAGGATAGCTAAAGATTATCTCTATTTTGAAGACGTGCTCGTGAAAAGCGTAAAATATTAGCTCGACTGTTTTACGTTATTCCTTTGTGTTAGAGCTTTCTATTGAGGTAAAATTGATGCAACATTAAATAAATATCTTATTACTTTACTAGAATACATTTAATTTTTGATATGCCTTTCGTGAACTATTAATATAAAGACATTATCACTAGCAATGCTACCGTAATAGCGCTATCATAATAAAAGGATTTGGATAACACGACTGTAAAATCTTTAACTAAACGTTTTAGGTTGAAGGAACATTTAGGAAGCGGATTTAAAGAAACAATTACATTATTTTGAAAGGACGTTCTATCTATCTTTCAGTGAAGCTTTCCGCGAACTTGAATGTATGTTCGACTTAAAAAAAACCTCAGCAATGATTTTGAAGATTTAACAGGTTCATTTATCAAGAAATGACTTTTCTGTTCTAATATATGTAAGGCCAGATGTCACAAGATTTTGTGACCCTCGTCCTAGTAAGGGTGAAACGTACTGTCCGCGTGCAACAAAGACACAGATTATAGCGATATGCCGTGACCGCATGTCGCGCTCGGCTGCCCCCTTTTTGTTGTAGGCATAAAAACCTCAGCAAACAATGAGACTGTCTGTAAAGCTCCTAATGACATAACACGATTGGTTTTTATTTTGGGAGAAGAGAATTTACCTTGTTTACGTTAAATACTGGAATTTTTTAAGACCATTTAACCATTTCGTGTTCTCCTTTCTTTTTGCAGATAGAAAAATATCTTTTGGATATCGAATTCAGCCTTTCTTGCCCTTGCAGAAGGCTTCTTTTCGTGACTGGAAGAATTATTATTATTATCGTTTTAATTTATTTCATTAACTCCGCTAATTTTGTTGGCCCGAAATACATTAATACAGAGTTTTACCCTTCCAGACTATAAAATACGAAGGTAACAAATTCAAGCGTGTCCCATTTTGTATGTGGCAGCTTCTGGAAAACAACTTAGAGTGCGGTTTTTACAACACAGGAAAAGCGGAGAGATAATACGATCATAAATTTCCCCGAGTGTGGCGTGACAAACACACAAGAACAGCTTAATTACAAGATATGACTAATTACCAGGAAAAAACGAAAAAAAGAATTTAAAACAATCGAGCGTGTAGCCTCATAACGAACGCCAGACCTGCGGTTTAAATGTCGCTCTTTTCTGGTGTTGCCATTTTGCCCGTCGTTTTCAGGAGGGGGCGTTATAATTATGTCGTTATCAGATTTGCGACTTCTTTGTCTATTCTATCGCCGTTTCCATCTACTCATTATCGAGGACGTGGCCTCGCAAGACACTATGGTCTAATTAAATAGACTTACATCTCTGTTGTTATTATCGGGTTAGGTTGGATAACGTGATTCTGTTCCACTAGTAAAACTTTACGCCATGGAAATTTAATAAAGTGGAAACGTCTCAAAGTTTTTATCAGGTAATTTGCTGAACATTGTGCTAGATATGAAAATTTTAAAGATGTGCTCGGCCCGCCTTCGAGCAATTTGCAAATCCCTGCCTGCTTTTGGGTGTGTATTCCGTCATTAGTTTTACTTCATTCGAAAATTTCGAATATACAAGTCTAGACTCTGACTGACTATGCGGCAGATTCTCCAAATGAATCCACTCTATTTGGAGAATTCGTAATCAGAAAACAATAATGTCTGGGATCTCTCTCGCTTTAGTGAGGTCCGAATTGTGTGTCAAATTAATTTATACAGAGAGAACCGTTACGATTCATTTAAGGTAGGCATTGAATTATTCGTGCAAGGAGCCATCCTGTACGCCACCAAGGGACAAATACATGTGATAAACTGAAATTCACCATCAGCAGCCTTGTTGAATAATTCAAAACCCTGTGCTTAATTGTGTCAACTTGTAATCTCGGTCGTATAAATTACAAATTGCTGTTGACAGGAGGACGAACCATTTAGAAGAGAGCGCATCGGGTCAAAAATTTCATTAAAACGTCCTTTTATTTCATTAAAACAAAAGTGCGAAGAAAATGAACTGACCGAAAAACTTGCAAAAAACTGAATTAAGTAGTGGGAATATATATCAAAATGTAAAAGTATTGCCGATAAATCACATACTGTAATTGTTTTAGTGATGCGGACGAGAATAATTAATTTATATGAATGCGGTCAGTTTTTGCGACCATCGGCTGCCGAGTTCATTATTTCATATTCTACAGTGGTCCCACAACGGAGCCGCGGGGAAATAACTCAGAATTAGTATAACTTTCAGTCTCATTTATATCCTATTTATGCATGTGCACTGAATTTTAAAAAATCCCCAGTTTCGTGTTTTGTTTTTGATTTAATTTCGAATTTATTTAAATTTCATTGCTCTTAGTACAAACGAGCTTTTACGGTTTTGGGAATAAAAAATGTATTGGGAATTTTAATGCAATTTCGAAACATTGAGTGTTTATTCTTAGCGTTTATAGTGTTATGATTTGTTATATAGAGCAATCGTTTTGATAGTTTTTATTATTAATAATTAATAGCAATTATTATTTTATCTGGCAGCCTATATCCCTTTTTTCGAACACTTAAATACTCTTAATAATAAAGATATTCTTAATTTCTTCCCTATGAAATATTTAATAAATTAATGATTTTTTGCCCCATACTTGAACGTCAAAGGTATAACGTCAAACTGGTTCAAAAGCAAAATGCAGTCAAAGCAATACGATTGAAAGCTAAACTTTAACACTTCAGTAGTGTTATGGCAAAACATTCTATCTGCCTTTTTTCAAAATGCACTTTTTGGCATTAAATGGCCACAAATAAAGTATACTTTAAGTTGATCAAAGGGTTTAGTTACTTTTGCAAAATTACTTTTGAAAATGACTACTACTACTAGGGTGGTTCGATAAATCCGTGACTTTTTGAATTTCCCGCGCAGTAACTTTAAATGTAACACTGCTCCCGTCAACTGCCATCTATGAATAGACTACTGTAAAATTCTGAGAAGGCTGCGCCATTTCGTTTGTGTTTGACAGCCATTGAAAGCAAACAATCTCGTGAATTTTAACGAAAATGGAAAAAGTGAATTTCGTGTGTTGATTAAGCATTATTTTTTGCGTAAAAAAACCATCAACGAAACCAAGGAAAGGCTTGATAAATACTATGGGGACTCTGCGCCATCAATTTCAATGGTTAAGAAGTGGTTTACTGAGTTCCGTTGTGGTCGTACCAGCACAAGTGACGCCGAACGTTCAGGTTGCCCAAAAGAGGTCGTCACGCCAGAAATCGTCGATAAAATCCATGGAATGATATTGGACGATCGGAGAATGAAAGTGCGTGAGGTGGCTGAGGCTGTAGGCATCTCAACTGAGTGGGTTCATCACATTTTATATGAATATTTGGACATGAAAAAACTATCCGCGCGATGGGTGCCGCGATTGCTCACACTCGACCATAAGCGCAACCGTTTGACTACTTCAAAGGAGTGCTTGGCGATGTTCAGCCGCAATCCGAACGAGTCTTTGCGGCGTTTCGTTACCGTAGACGAAACATGGATCCATCACACTACACCAGAGACCAAGGAACAATCAAGACAGTGGGTTTCTCCGGGTGAACGTGCACCAAAGAAGGCCAAGGTGAGTCTGTAGGCCAACAAGGTCATGGCCACAGTTTTTTGGGATGCAGTGAGTACAACTTTATGAACATTATTCATGTCATTTATTTGAATGGTGTATGATATCCACATCTTATACACTTACTATGTATTACAATTTACGTCTTATCTATATATGTACTATTAATTTCATAATGATCTAGGGCAACAAGGCTAATATAATGTTATTTTACTCATTTTTCTCAGTGTAAATGCATAGGATAAAATAATAAAAATATCATCATTTTAGCCTAGCTGTGCTAGATCTTTATGAAATCAATAGTACCTATCTTATTCTACATCAATAATTTTTATTTATTGTTATAATATACTGCTGTTTTAAGGTTAAAATGTACAGTTTGGTTAAGTGAGTTAATTAATTTTATTAATTAACTCTATTATTAATTATCTTATTAATTAATTAATTCTATTACTTCTGATTGCTACAATTAACAGAATGCAAATAACACAAATGTGTTAATCAAAGAGAACATTTTAACCACAAAACAACCTCATTCAAAATTCAAATATGCAATTTATTCAAGTAAAAGAAGAGTATTGAACTTAAAAACTGTAACTTACGATTTTATACTTTAACAAATAATAAAAACAACTACTAAAAACAATTCCTGCTTGCTGTTGCTTAAGACACTTCAAATTTGGTTCAAAACTTTAAATTTATTATTGAAGCCAATTAAATTTCTATCTATTTCTATCTAAGGGTTGTAATCGGACGTTAAACAAAAAACAAAAACGACTAAAAACCTCTAAAAATGCTAGAGAAATTCGTTATTACCTTCAAATTGCTTTCACGTGTCATGGGTGTTAATTGCAAAAAAGACAGTAGGACTTTACCAAAATTGTTTGATGTTATTGCTTAATATTAAAACCAGGATCTATAGTTCCGGGAAAAATTCCTCTTTGGTTTACGTTAAATCAATTATTATTTATCATTCTTTGTCATTCTTTTAAATCTACATACGACCTATTTCGTTAGTGGGACATCAATAATTTGCTGTACCAAACTATAGCCTTAACTGTACATTTTGAGCTCTGTATATTTAATTAAATCCATGAAAATAGTTTACACATTACAAGCATATCCACAGTTACTGATATTTGATATATACACATTAGTAAGTTCTATGTTATAACTTAATTTGGGATCCCATTCTAAATTCATTTGCCGTAAATTCCTTAACTGACACAGATAAATATATTTTGATTGCTGACAAAGAATGAAACCTCAATTAACATTTTGCAAGTTACTCGGTGTTTTTTTTGGTATTAGTATCCTAGTAAAACTTTGTTTTACCTTCTCACACTAGAAAAAGACTTAAACTCACTATAAACAAACAAACAAATACCAGTTAAAGTTGCAGGAATATAGAAATAACAAGTGTACAGCATATAATTGAATTCTGAACGATTTTTATTTAAAACTGAATCTTCGAGCGTTGCAATTATTATACTCTGAAGCTTGTTGACTTTTTTAATTATAATTATACAGTCATCGAAACCAATATCAAAACAAGCTCGACTCCTTCCACAAACTGTGGAAGTTAACTCGTTGTAAATAAATACAGAATTTACAACAATTTGTATTATTTATTAGGTGCGGAAGTTCTAACAAAAACACTACAAGAAAAGAAGCTTCTATTTTTTAGCAAGTGTTCTAAAAAAACGTTCTGTTCTAAAAATACTTTAACCAATTCTACGTTAACTGTGACACCATGCACCACCAATAATAGATTTAGTTAAATCCTCTCTCTTAAAAATGTCGCACAAAAATATTAAACTTAAAATTCGGAGCAATAAAACTATTTGACCAAACAAAAACAATTATTTTGAAAGCACTTTGTTGTTCTTTAACACTTTTGAATTTCCTGATGCACCTGATGCAGTATACGGGATTATTTATGAAAAATAAAATCATAAAATTGATTATTTTTGGTTGTACCCAGTTTTATTGCATACAACCTAAAATTTTGTTCACTTTTAAATGATATTAGCCAGAACTTTAACAAATATATGACTAAAGCAAGATATCAAGTCGTGGGAAACAGATTTTCTTTTTACAAGTGTTGACTTGATTTCAAATGGATACCAAGAATTTTACATTAAATAGGACTATCTGCATTATTAAGCATTTATTGAAAAACAGCTGCCTGTCGCACGCGAAAACAAACAACTTTCACGTTTTCTACACCAAATTGGATTCTCTATAAAACATAATAAACGTCATTTATTTAACCATTATGACTTAGTTAAGAATACGCTCGCTTGATATCTCACATGCGGTAGCGTGTGTGCCAAAAGGCTGATTTAAACGAATCAGAAAGGTATCCCATCGATCCTTAACTATGTCAAACTGTGGAGATAGAAGAATCTTAGTATTTATTATCTCATTGTTTTCTTGCGAAACATGTTTAACTCACTGACTTTGCTCTTATTGAATCCTTGTAGCTATTGTTCTTATTACATTAATTATTAAATTAATCATTCATAGACGTTGTTCTTTTCGTTAAAATAATAGTTTATTTACTTCCATTAATTTGGTATGCTTATTTGTATATTCTCTAAAACAGTGCATTCGTTTGTATGCATGCAAACCCGGTCTCTAATATCTGTACGTTAACACATTATTTTTCAATAAATCCTTCGTAGGAGACTGTATTTTATAAAGACCTTCTAGTTTGATAATTGAATATTTTAATAATATTCAAATCCGTCTTTCAATTTATAGTATATTATAAAATATAGAATATTAATTTTATACTATTAAATATATTATAATTTTTTCGAGCTTTTGCACGACCTTGAGCACGTGGTTTGAAGACCGTCTACTTAGGTAGTAGATTTGACGATATACACTGAGAAAAATAGAAAGTTATAGTAAGTATAAATATATTGATGCTAAATATATGTATGTATATTTACTGTAACTATCTATATACTTACTATAACTATCTATTTTCTCAGTGTAGTGTAAACGATGGAGAAACCAAATTTAAAGTAGCTGATGTAACGGATTTGTTTCAAGAAATTTATTCAAATAATTTGCTTAAACAATAAGAAAAGTAAGTAATAATGTTTAAGTAGTTTGAACCTATTAAAAAAAATTATGAATATTTTTTAATATTTTTTTACAGTTTTATCGTTTATTTACAATCTGTTAGAAATTAATAATAAGTATATGTTTTGATTAATAGTTGACTAACTAAACTACTATTGACTTGCCGAGAATAATCCATCGATAATTATCTTTTCTTATAAAATTAGTTACGAGCTAAAGCATTGTAATTCTAAACAAGAAGATTAAAAAATAATCTTAAAATTCAAGGTTTAGTGTATTTTAATTTTGGATAAATAATATTTCCAACAATTCTGATTAACTTTATAAGTTAGTTTGTTTGTATTTTAATAGTGGTGAAATAATTAAAATTTAATAGTAGTAAAATAAGCAAGATCGTGGGATAGTTTTTGAAACATTTTTGTGCTTTCATTCGTTTACTGAATCTAGTAGCTTAATAAATAAATATTGGCCAATAAATAATAACACGTACTAATAAATAAATAATTTACTTTATTATGCTGGTTTCGAAATGATTGTATGTCGTTGATTTTTATTGTGGACTAAGCTGTTTCGGTTGTTTTCAAACTTCGCTTGTTTGAATCGAATCCAACTGTTAGATATTGCGTTCCCATGTTATTGACTTATTTAAAAACACCTAAATCTAAAACTAAACAAGTTTAATTTGAATTAACCGACCTTTCAATTTTCCCATGCCCGAGAACAATTTTAATAAGAGATTACGAAATTTAACTGAGAAAACTCAGTAGAACTTAATGGTAGTAATTGTAACGGTGTTAATTGTAGCTTTAGTGTAAGCATTACAACTCTTATGGCCAGTTGTAAGGGTATATTCTTGTTTCGTGCGCCGACGAAAATCTACCTGAAACTTTCTGGTTTCGTGAGGAATTAAAATGATGGCGTTAATGACTTCTTATTTCGTGCGTTATTACCTGCACATGTTTACCTGATCTTATCTGAATATCAAGTATAATATCAACTTTAATATTCTACATTTCACAGTCAGCTAAAAAGTAAGCAAATTCCTGTCTTTTTGGTAGTTTCTTTTACTTAAGCATCATTTGTTTACCATATCTACATGCCTACTTTGTTATGTACCGCTAATATTATCTGCAATTTCCTTGAAATTCATAACATAACTAAATTTGCAATGTGAAACAGCAATTCAAAATATACAGGATTTAGAGAAACGCTAATTTGGGAAAACCTTACATTCCTTAAGTGTCGATGTGGATGCTTTGTAAATTGACATCTGTTACAGCTGATACATTTTTATTCTTAATATCTAATAAATTTCTTATTTATATGTACTTATCCATTATTATTTCCCTTTTATTAATTAGGATCTAAAAGTAGCTAAAATAAATAGCTTGAATTTAGAAAATCAATATAATTCATGAAGCAATCGAACTGATTTAAAAAAATCCCATGACTGTTTAAAAAATTATCAGAATAATTATTTATTTGTATCCGGTCTAAACTAATAACTTTTATAATACTTTAGATTTTTGTATTTGGTGTGAAAACATACATGAATAAAATACTGAAAAGAAAATCAACAATATTGTATGTAGAAATCGTATTTTAAAAAGTATCCAAAGTCAGCAGGTAAATTTTGGATGAGCGCACGAAACCAGAAGTCATTAGTACCGAACTTGATTGTCCATCTGGTTGACGCACGAAACCAGAAGATTTTACAATTCCGCACGAAACGCGACGCACGAAACGCTAACAAATCGTTGTAAGGCTTTAGAATGGTAAATCGAACAATCTTTTTGTTTAAAGATAAAAAAATACTAACATAAAATGAAAATATCTCTGAATAAGAATTATTATTAGCTTCCTTACCTCTTTCCTTTTCGTGGTCATTCATTTTCTATAATGCACCAAACTAAAACCAGATTATTATTTTATCTGACAGTCTATATCTGTCAATTGAACACAACAAGATTATAATTTTAATAATAAAAATATTCTTTACATACTGCCGTATAACAATAATTTATTTAAGATTTAAAAATTAAATTATCTTTTACTGGTTCAATTTTAAAGCGTGAATAGAACGTAACACAAATTTTCTTATCGCCCGCTTGGCAGGAAATTACGATGAATAATCTTCTAAATTCTTGTGACATAGGAAATAACATTAGTAGGGCAGGATAACTATTTTCCTCTTCTATAATTAACAATAGGACTGCTGCATTAGAGAACTAATAGCCATGTACTAACAAGGAATATATCCTACTAGTATCCTAAAGGATACGTTCATCACTAAATGTTGCAGTTCAGTAAAGTTAGCCTCCAATTGGCCCTCATCCAATTCATCATCAGTGTAGAAGAAACATAAATTGTCAATTAGTGGAGTTACTCGGTTTCTAGTTCTTCAAAGTGCCGATTTGAAATTATCAGATCACGTGTCTAATTTTTGAACAACTTAATAGTTATAGAATACGTAATTTAGTTTTATATTGATTTTGCATAGCATTTCAGATGTCATGTTTATGTATCTATGTATGTTTCTAGAATTGCAGCTTTCTACCTGCTGGTTTTGTGTTTTGTTTCAATTTCCGTAAATTCTGTAATGCAACTATGTTCACATGGAATATTTTTACTGGACTAATATTATTTTAGTTGCGCAATGAATTTTTAAAATAATATGGCTATATATAAAAATATAAACTATAAATAAAAATAAGTAATGCAACAAGAATATTTACTATAAAAATACACATACCTTATATTAAAATGCCCTGCACGGTATGTAGGTATGTATGTGCATGTACAATGTTTTATCAATTTTACTAGAAAAAACTGTGTTCTCAGATTTCTCAATTTTGCTATTCTCAGGACTCGTGACTCGTTTTTCGGTACCAAATACCAGGAATTTCCGGGAATCTCGGGGAGTAATTTTACATATGTACCTAACGCAAAAATCCAAATATTCGTTTTTATAATTGCTGTAATTAATGCTTTAATAACTTTTTCCCAGAAGTTCTCATTGGAAAATAACTGTAATTATTTAATAAAAAGCACAACAGTACATAAATAAACGCTTCGATCATAAAATTCTTTTTTCTTCTCTCTTTCATGCCAAAACCTTTCCTGTTTAGCGTTGTATAGTTTGTCGGTAAGTTTTAAGTAAGTCATAGCTTTTATAAAACATACTTCCTGAATATGAACATGATAAATATTATTAGCAATAGTTCGAATTGATATTTCATCTTCTGCAGCCTATCGAGATACAATTTCAATCAAATTCCTTGTTTTGCAAAATTTTAAAATTGATTGTTAATTTTTAATTTTCTTTTAGGTACAAGGTACGATATCTTCTTCAATACTTTTTTAATGCGATCTATTCTAATAAACGCCGCAAAAGTCCTAGAATTCGAACCTTACACGAAATTTGTGTTTCTACATTTTTACAACGATTTCAAACTACGATTTGGTTTATTTTCATATTGAAGCTAAACAGAAAACATTTTATTTATAAATTTAATAGGTAAATAAAAGTCAGATCAAACAAATTCAGAAATCTAGTAAATAAACACTATAAGCAATTAATTATGAAAGTGCATTATTGTCATTACAAAAACTATCGAGATCTTATTGGGACCATTTACCTATTGAAAACGACTGGTTGTTAAATAAATTAAGACCATACTTCAATATGAATTTTTAAGTAAAAACATTCTGTTTAGGTCTTTAAGAAGGCTGCCTTACCTGTTTATAAATAAATGAAGAAATTCCGGATGAGACCCTTTTTAATATAATTGAATAGAGACTACAAGTTAACTTATAAAGAATGCTGTGGCCAGGCATCATAACTAAAGGTAACTATCACCATCATCATCATAACTAAATGTAGTGATCTTAGTTGGCTATCACCACAGTACTGTCTTACTAAGATTAATCCCTTTACCTTTATTGATTGTTTATAGACAGGTTGTAAATAAATTTTGTATGTGTTTGTAAAGACTGTTTACTACTTAAACAAAACTGATTAAGAAAACTATATGTGCCAAGCGACGCTCTTATTCAGAATTACCTTTTTCAACTAATAATTTCCTCAAGCTATTGAAACAAATAAAACTTTAATTCTAAAGTAAGAATTTTAATGAATACCTTGCATACAAAAGTCGCCTGTCTCGAATTATTTTTCCCCGGGACTCGAAACAACAAAAAATAAGAGTAATTTCTGGGGTTTGTGTCCCGGGAATTTCCAGGGTCAGAAACCCTAGTCAGGATGTGAACTGACGTTATAAGATTCAACTACTTTATTATAAGTTATTTTTTTACATGCTTCTATTATTACTTTGGAGACTCTTTATTCAATGCTTGTCAAAAGTGTTGACACAGCTATCTAGTTATGTTATTATAGCTGAGTAAGCTTACTTTCTTGTTTAGTAATAGCATTTATTATACATAAGAAATTATTCTGTTTTACTTTCATAACTGGTAGAGTTATTTTTCTACTCAATTTATGTGTTTCCTGGTGTTATAATTTGGACAGAGGCATTTAGATACTTCAAACTTTACAGTCAAAGATTTATGTCGCACCTGTAAAAGTATGGGTAAGTGCCACTTTTAGGCGATATCGAGAAAGATAAGAATATATTACAGAATAACGTAGACTTATCAAGTCAAGGCAAACATGTTTAATACCAAATAAGTCTAAAAACGCCAAACATTGGCTAGCCAAAATTGTAACATTAAAATCTAATAAGAAAACTTTACTTACTTAACAAAGCTCAAAGCACCGGATGAGATTGCTTACTTATTCAAATTACTTTCCAGTGCCGTGGGTGTTAATCGCAAAGGCCCACTAATACAACATAATAGAGAACGCCACCCACATTTCTTGTTATTGTTGTATGCGACAATAACCTAATATTTGACTGGAATCTACAAGTTGGGAAAAGAAACCAGTCTTATCTATAGAATCAATCTTATCGATCGTCAAATATTTTAAAATAAAATTACATGAACAATAAAAATGCAAATGTGTCTGAAAATGAACCTCTATAAAATCATTTGCTTTTGTTATGTTAATTTTTTTTATTATAAATCACAGAATAGGAAAATATCATAGGCAGGCGTATTTCTCCCTGAGATTTCGTTTTACAAAAACATTTTTTAAATTTGTTAAAATTAAAAGGATGAATTTAAAACATTTATTATCGTCGTCATTATTGTTTTTTCGTTTCAATCATTAAAAAGATTTCGTCACATTGTTACATTTTTGTGAAATTTATTTTTTTTAATTTTATTTTTGTTCCATCCTACCTTATGTTTCCACACTCATCCCTAATATACCTACAGTGCTATTATATTGAAATGCAGTATACTCTATATTGCTTTTGAAAATAATCATCGTAAACTATTTACGGTATGCCTATGCAATGAACAATATATAAAAGCTCATAATGCGCTAGCCGTTTAACCTCTTTCATTTCACTTGGAAATAATTTAACACTAATTGAGTTTATTAAAAATACAAATGTAAATGAAAATAGCATTTATTGTAAAATAAAAGATGCAAAGGTATATTTTTATAACAAACCATGTATGTTCGTGGTAAAATGCACACGTACTTACCAACAACCAAACTTGACCTAATGCTTTACTTGGTTATTTTCAAATGCAATACATATTATATTGCATTTTAATTTATTTAATAGCACTGTATCTTAACTATGTGTGTGAAGTTGGTGGAACAAATAATATGTAATACACGTGCGAAAAGGCCATTGCAAAGCGCGCTATCGTTTGAGATCCGACTTTCATACACGTTTTGTAATGTATCCCTTTCCTCAGTTTCTATTACAATATTCTATAATTGTTAGTGCTAGTGCTGGAAGATCCTTCTAACTAGCGCAGAGTATAGCGACATCAACTCTACCCTCTCTTACACGCCTAATCACAGTAAACAGGATTGTAAAAAATGAAGCAGTAAATCGATTTTAAATTTAATCATACAAAACTTGAATTAATTAAGACCGACCGACCGAGACAAGCTTACACTAATTATTACATTTAACGAGCGGGTAAGAGCGCTAATACAGGAGCATTCACATTTAATTGGACGCAATGAATCTAAGATACATATTATAAGTTCAAAGCAGACGAACGTAAAATAGAAACAGAGTAATAAGCAACATGGCCGGAATAAGATAATATGTCAGTTTTCACGCGTTTGTTAGGCATCATTTTTTATATATTTTTTAAAATTTTTCAATCACGACAGAAAGGTTACATAAAATGATCACGCGCGTGCTGTAACTGCAGCCCGTAGCACACCTGGCACGTATCGTCGTAGTCTAAGGTGTATGATTTACTAAATTGTAGTATTTACTGGGCTGCACGTACTGCACTTGGAAGAAGTTAGCTGTAGTTGTCGGACAACATCATGCCCCGAGTAAATTAATTTATGTCCCATTCCCTCCATGTCTACTTTTTCCATGATCTAAACAAAGTCTTTGCTTACTTTTATTCTTTAACTTTTGTTCTGAGCAAGGTATTCGCTACACTTCATTCAAATGCTTAATATTGCATTATACAGACAGTGAGAATATACCTTAACTATGAAAATATGACAGAAGTAATATCATTCGAAATAATTATACCTATCATGCAATTAAATGAGAAAATATTCATTTTTTGGACTTTTTGAAATTAGATCGGTAAGTAGAATTTTTTTTTAGCTTATATTTATTAAAAATCACCTTTTCGCTAATTCAGGTTTTCGAACTTTTCTTATTATTATTAAAACACTGAAGTTGCAAGAGTTTAAATATTAGAAACTAACCTGAAGAGTCTTCAACTGTGTTGATGCAGGTGATGCAATATTCCCAAAACGTCACTAGTTGATCATTTCGAAATTGCTGTAAGATAAAAGATAAATTTGAATTTAATTTTAAAAACATTTAATAATAAATTAAAATCAATAAACTTAAATTTCTAAAGGTAAAATGTTTTCTAGGGTTAAGATGATCAGTAAATAAAATGAAAAGTATACTAGCAAAGAACAATTAATTATGAAGTCAAACTCTTAAATTGATTTATAAAATTGATTGACATTAGATATGCAATGGTCGCTTTCCGATCATCTAAGACTATCATCCTCTAAAGGAGCATTTTTATTTTATTAATATTTTGTGAGAATTAACCGATCGCCCTATCACTTAGTTTCATTTGGCGTTTATAAAACATTTACTTACTTCCATAAAACAATAGTATTAAGTTTCATTTAGAAAATATTTTGTTAATTCAAAGTTGATTGTAGATTTATATACAGGGTGATCATTTATTGAAATTCTGCTTTAAATTTCTTTATTTTGCTGTCGCAAAAATTAATGTAGTTTTTTAATTTTAAGAAAATCTACACACTAAGCTAAAACTATATACAAATATCAATAATACATGGGTTTGGAAACGTCTGTATTATATTATTGTATTATTTTACTATGTTGAAACAAATTACCCATTAAATATTCGTATACAGCATATTTTCTCAGAGATTGTCAATTTATTTTAAATATAACTAGTTTCTATATGGTGCATAGAAGTTTATAGATTAAAAGTAATCCCCAATTCCACGTGAAGTTTGAGTATTTTCCAGTTTTATCATTAGAATAATGGTGGAAGGAAGAATGGAGAAGCAAAACTAGTACAGTTACGTAACATGTAGTAACAAAGTTTTGTATAAGGGTGGATCTCAATAAATGAGGATAATATTTGGTTAGTCACACTTTCACCAACTTGTCTCACTCTTTTGTTAACAACTCCTGAAAGAAGCAAATACGCACTCAGGAAGTCACTTACTAAATTCAATATTACTAAACACACGTAATTACTTTTAATGTAATATTTAAAGAGATCTTATTTGTCAATAATTATTTAAAACATAAGTTTTATAACTAGATGAGTACCAGTCAGCAACTAAGTAGATTAAATAAGTATACAACGCTTACATAAGATAATGTCTACTGTGCACTTCATCTTAATAAATAAAAAGATGAATAAGTACTGCTAACTCATATCTTTCACTGTTCACATATAACTAAGTTTCTTAAGAATAACAATACGGTACAGTGAATCTCTTTCCAATTAAAGCACCTTCAGTAGGCGCTCAACAAATAATTACATTTAAGAACCTACCCATCTTGCATCAACTAATGAAACCAAAATAGGAGTATAACGAATAGTTACACGAATGGCTGAAACAACTTATCCACCCTTGAATTACGTAACGACTCTGATGACGGACTTACTCAACGTCATTGACATCCCCCACAACGCTGGATGATCAGGATTAATTCAACTTCTACCAATAAGAATGTGGCGTACACTGCTAGTTAGACTTGCTCAACAGTCTCCAAATCTGTCTACAGGTTGACACACCACCACCAAGAAATTCTTCTGGTAGTTGTATCAGCCAAGACTGAAGATGAATCACTTCATCAGCCATTGTTGGTCCTTATTCATCATCCTCACGAAGACACGAGTCACTCAACTGTAACTTCCACGGACAAGTGATTTATCCAACGCACACCTAACTAACTAACTTTCTCAAAGTACATAATATCTCCTAAATCCTCATCAAAAATTAATAAATTCACTATAGACTCATATAAGCTTTCATAAACATTGTCTGTAACAGGATGAGGGACATTTCAATTTTATTTTTATTTTATTTATTTTATTTTATTTTATATTTTAGTTTATATTTTATTTTATGACAAGACAAACAGGTTAAAATACATCATTACATGTTTCTTACATATACAAATCAAAACAATTAACCAATAACTAAAATAGACATTTCAAATACTTTTAGTGAGATTACCAGTTGAATAAAATAGTATATTAAGTATCAAGAACGGTAAAGACATTTTACCGATCAAAGACAATTGTTTGGAGGAGGAGCGTAGCGACGACGAATTTATTAAATAATGTGTTTTTGCTGTGAAAAATACCTGACACAATCAAGGAGCAGGCGCCGGGAGATATGTCGCTCTCCACATCACGTAGCCGTAATATTAATTTTTGTAATGCATTTCCATAGCAATGAGTAAATAAGAACCGCCATTGAAGTTTTTTGAAAAGTTTTTGATACCAATAATAGTTCATGAGAAGATAAATACTGAAAGAATGGGTGAAGTGGAATTAAGTGATTCCGAAAATGAAGACAACGAAATGGAAGAAGCCTGGAACATGGGACGTTCGGCTTTGATTCCTGAAAAGTCAAAAGAGCGCTACGAAAATGCTTACAAAATGTTTAAAGACTGGCGCACCAAGAAAAGCACAAATATTAACGAAAAATCTTTACTGGCGTACCTTGTCATAAGGAATAAAAAACTGAAATTTCCCGGTAGCATGTGGGCTGAATATTCGATGTTAAAGTCCACAATTTTTCTTTACGATTCCATTGACATATCAAAGTTTGCTACACTAATTGCTTTCTTGAAAAAGAAAAATGTGGGGTATCGACCAAAAAAGGCGAGTGTTTTTACCAAAGACGAATTTACAAAGTTTTTACTTGAAGCACCTGACGAAGAATTTCTTGTGTATAAGGTAAATTTACTTTCTTATGACATCTAATTTGATGATAATATTGTTTTATTTATGTTTTAGGTAGGAATGATATTAGGAATAGCTGGAGCATGTAGACGGGAGGAATTATACAATATGAGAATTGAAGACATTGAGGAACGTGACGGATTAATCTTGTAAAAGTTCCTCAAACAAAGACATATGTTCAGCGATCATTTGTTGTTGTTAACGAACCGGGTGAAAAAATTGACTACCTGGATATATATTACAAATACAGAAGACTTCGTCCGAGTAACTCAAAATCATCTCATTTTTTCTTAAACTACTGTAATGGAAAATGTATAAATCAAGTAGGGTAAAACCGGGAGAGATGGCGCAGTGGGTGAGATGGCGCAATAAAATATTTCCGATATTTGAAGTGTATGTGACCAACCATACTGCTGAGACGATCAGTTGCGATGTTTAGATGCAATTGTGTAATGTGCTAGTGAAAGTTTAACTGTTTAAGGTAATTCAATTTCAATATAATATAGGCATGCATGACCAAACTTTTGCGTGGTTCGAAAACTGTAACTTTTACACATTAAATTAAGGAATATCTTTAGTTTTGTCGTTAGCTATGTGTAAAGAACTGTTTGAAGAATTATTCTAACCTCACACTTTATTAAAGCATGCAGTTGGCGGGGAGCAAATGAGTGAGCCATCTTACCCAACGTAATTGGGTATCTCTCCCCATCTGGTATTTCGTTATTTTGTAAGGTTTCCGATTTTTATAGATGCCAACCAATTATAAAAGAAAAGGAAGCTGCCATAGAGCTTCGTGGTCTGAAGACGCACTGACTTCAGCAGTACAAGCTGTAAGAAGTGGGAATGTTGGTGTAAATGAAGCGTCAAGACAGTTTGAAGTTCTTTGTACTACTTTAAGACGAAGACTAAAAACTGGATGCACTCAAAAGAAAAGTTTAGGACCATCACCGCTACTTGGATATGAAAATGAAAGAAAAATAGTTGTTCATGTGAAAAAATTGCAGAAAAATGGTTTTGCCCCTACAAGAACAATGCTGCGCAGCATGGCATACCAATTAGCTGAACAATTAGGCATCAAGCATACATTTAACAAAAGAACAGAAAAAGCTGGTTCCGACTGGTTAAGATCTTTTTTGAAACGTAATCCAGATTTGTCCATCAGGAAAGCAGAGGGAGTTTCATTGGCTCGAGCACGCGGCATGAACAAAAAAGATGTTGGAGATTACTTTAAGTTGTTGGCGGACACATTACAAGCTCATAACCTTTTCGAACAGCCTGGCAATATATACAACATGGATGAAACGGGGTTATAATTGAATAACAGGCCAGAGCACGTTATCGCTGAGAAAGGATCAAAAAATGTAGTTGCAGTCACTTCTGGTGAAAAAGGGGAAACCGTTACGGTTGTAACCTTGTTGCAATGCCGAAGGTGCATTTATACCACCTGCATGCATATTTAAGGGTAAGAATAAGAAGAAGGAATATGAAAATGGTATCCCGCCTGGTTCAATAGTGTATATGTCCCAAAAGTCGGCATACATAAATGCTACAATTTTTCTGAAATGGTTGCAATCACAATTTGTTCCTCGGAAAGCACAAGGTACAGTACTGCTCATTTTGGACGGGCATACCTCTCATTGTAATTCTGTAGAAGTACTAGAATTTGCTGAAGCTAATGATATTATTCTCCTTTGTCTTCCGAGTCACACTACTCAGTTTCTACAACCGCTTGATCGAACATTTTTTAAATCTTTTAAGACCTATTACTATGGTGCCTGCAATTCTTTTTTACGAGCCAATCCTACAAGGGCCATTAATAGACTGCAATTTGGGAAACTATTAGCAGATGCCTGGGCAAAAGCTGCTACAGTTAGTAATGCAACATCAGGCTTCTCTGCTACAGGTATTTATCCCTATAATCCTGACGTGATACCCGAGTATGCATTTCTCAATCAAGACGAAGCCCCTAACAATGACATGAACCATGAAGATAACGCAGTAAACCACCAAAACGCAATTAACGAAGAAAACCAGAGAAATGATGATGAAACAATATCCGACAACGAAGAAGTCACAGTTGTGAATGAAAACATAATACCTGGAAAAATGTTAGATATCATAAATCCTGTTCCAAGTACTTCTAAAGTCAATACGCTTCGAAAGCGTAGTCGACAGCTTGCCGATATCTAACATCCCCTGAACATATTGTAAAACGAAAAACATTAGCAGAGAAGAAAACTGAATTGTTAGCTAAGAAGGGAAAGAAGAAGCAAAAGTTATCAGTCGCAGAAACAAAAAAGAAGAGACCTAGAACAAATAGCAATTCTTCATCAGACAGTGAAGTCAATGTTCCTCTAGAAAAAGATTCAGACAGTGGAACTGATGATGAAAACGAATGTGTTGGCTGCGGAGAGAATTATGAACGTACCACAAGCAAGGAGGACTGGATTCAGTGCCTTAAATGTCTTAGATGGCTCCACGAAGGTTGTACAGCATTTGTTAATCACTGTATTCGATGTGGCAAGAAAGAAAAACTATAAATAAAAGTTTCTTTTTGTGCGCCATTTCACCCACGCTGTTAGGGTGAGATGGTTTTTTTAAACGTTTTTAAAGATGCATTTATTTTTGTTAAAATGAAATAAAATAATTTATGTTTCTGCTCTAGTTAAAAGATTTTGTTATATCTAATAAACAAGCCGCTCAAAAACTTTTCATTTTGAGTATTTAATTTTTTATCAACAAAATAAAAAAGGTGGGCCATCTCTCCCGGTTTTACCCTAATTGGAAAAGGTACCATCGGAAAATGGCCAGCAAAAATAGCCAAATATTTGAAACTGGAAAACCTGCCAGTTACACAGGTCATTCGTTTCGGCGAAGTTCAGCTACACTGTTAGCTAATAGTGGTGAAGAGCTTCTTGGACTGCGAAGACACGGAGGGTGGAAATCTTCAAGTACAGCTGAAGGGTACATTGAAGATTCTGTCGAAAATAAGATTCGGTTTGCAAAGAAAATTCTTCATAGTAACGGAAGTAGGAAATTTTCAAAACCATCGACGTCAGTGTGTCAGCCTGAAGACAAAGAAATCTCGACTTGTAAAAATGTTGACAATGGCGATGTTGGGACAAATTCAATGATGTTATTTGATTCAAACATGGAGGAAGGCGAATCAAACGAGCCGTATGACGTTCCAGTCGATGCTAACATCCCGTCTTCTACTTCTGTTTTACAAAATAAGTTTCCTTTAGCAATTGGCAGTTGCAATAGTTGTAGTTTTAATATTTATGTTAATAAATGAATTATAAATTGTTTCTTAAAATAATTGAATAATCTTGATAAATGTACTTACCGTTCTAGAACGCCAAAATACTTACCGTTCTAGAACGCCAAAATCTATAACAGTTGTGTTGATCTTTAGTAACCGGTAAATAAAACTTGTTGTCGTGGAAACCCACACGGTAAACAAGCAAATAGAGTTCAGTCGTGCAAAAAATAATTTAAAAAAATTAATGTCGCTTATTATAATACATCAAATTTAACAAAGTGACATTTATGGCAAACAAAATAATAAATTAAATATTACTATAAAGCCAAAATTTTATTATTATAACAATAACTGTTGTTTACAGTGGCAAAGTAATTTGACAATTAGATATCTTAAAATTTAAAAAAAAGTTAATAATGGTGACACACATCCACACATGTCCGTATAATCTTGAATCGCTATGATTCTGTCAGGATTTAGGAAACATCAAAATGAGTGCTTGTTTCCATGCACTTGGAAAGTGCTGTGTAAATCTAGTAGAGTCACATCCTGGGATCTAGCAGGCTATCCAAGACGTCCTCGGCGACCTACATACGCGACTAAGTATACATAATATAAAGATGTCTTCACTGCGGTGCTCCATCTTGATAGAATCAAATTTTCGAGTTTGGGACATCACCATCACTGATCGATCACTACATAGAAAAGCTTCAATACTTGACATTTATGACCTTTTTTCTCGAAGATTTTTAAGTTGTGAAAATTTTGCACAGAATTCCTTAGAAAAAAATTTGAGGTTTCCATTTAAGAAATGACAATGATGTCATAGCTTCGAAGCGGATAACTGCTAGAAAATTGATTTAAGATAAAAATGTGTATTTTTAATATAGAAAATCGACGTGCTTTAGAATTTTTCAATATAGTTAAGAAATAATTTGTAATTTTATGCCTTACTGTATCCTCACACTGTATATTGATCTAGGCAAGTAGTAGGTAAACAAATTGCTGTTTAATTTTTATTAAATAATTTTGTTGTTTATTAAAAGTTGGGATTTAATATTACCTATATCAAGTTATAAATGTTAAAATATTTCGAAAACAATTGAAATTAGGTAAAGAGAATGCTACACAAAATATGTGTAGGATTACTGAGGGAACTAGAAAAACTAGATGGTGACTTTATTTAAAATAAAAAAGTTGGTAAAGCTTCCGAAAAAACTAACATCTTGGCAACACTGTCAATATAAGTTTTCAATCCGGCATATTATCTAAATGACGTGTTCCAAAACTCGCCTCGATCGTGTAAGCCGTTCTAGAAATACTTAAAGGTTTCCATACTTTTGCTCCACATTGTATACTGTAACGTTCTTTCTAAAATAATAACCAAAATGCTAGATATTTACAAACTTATTTGAAGACTATTTATTTATTATTACAACATTTATTAAACATTTATTTATTCACTAATATTTAACTACTAATTACACAAAGCACATTTATTCGACTCACCGGTTGAACACTAATTGCCTCCCTTCTATCCGCGACGACGATTTATATCTCCCATATAAACGTTCTAGAAAACGGTGGAACCTACTCGTGTATTGTACCTCGTCTAGCCGCCCGCCGATGTGTCATATATCTCCAGCATTGTAGATGGGCCGGGAATCTTCTAGCATGTTCGCTGCGGTGTATAGAGGATTTTCCCATTCTTTACAATACTACTACGTTTATAGGAAGTGCAAAGCTTGCGATCAACGTGTACAAAAGCTGCGTTCGGTTTTACGTTCCAGCAACACTTTTAACGCCAAACCGTTCTTTTATTAGAATTGGAGCAAACAGAGCATGAACGCATACGTTCGTTTATTATATCGAGGAGCATAGAGAGTATACTCCTTTAGCTCCAGCAGAGATGGTAGTGTAAAGAGAGCAAATAACAACATAACCTAAAATTTATGATTGCAATTTTTGTGGAAATCATTTTTGGTAATACTTAGTAATGGATATTCCTGGAATATTATTTAAATGTTCCGAATGTAAAGTACAAAGTTTTAATAAAGATGAAATTACGAAGCATATACAAACGCAACATCACGTTAAAGGTAGGTTAATATAAGTATAATTCTTTATAGTTAGTATAAATATGGAAATTTAATACATTTATATGTAATTATAGATAGCTTTTGGTCAGATTTTCAATCTGTGCAAACGTACACAATTTCTCAAGTAAATGATGAGATAATAACAATAAATAATGAGATAAGCGCTCTTTAAGGTTATACATAACTTTTACGCTTGACGATTTCTGTACTCTATATCTGCTCTATATCGTTCTAGATAATATTTTGCACTGCATATACTCGCTGGTCACGTGACTACATGATCTACTCTTCTTACTCTGCTCTTGAAACGTAAAACCGAACGCACCTAAAGGTGTACTTTGGCATTATCGTATACCGGATGTCGACGAATCATTAGATAATGCATAGTCTCCAAAATTTTTAAGTTAAGAAACAAACTCGGGAGGGGCAATAATAACATGAAAAATGGAAAAATATTTCTATCACTTTCGGTTTTCCCGGATATCACCACAACTTTGAGTTCTTGATGGAAATACCATTTTGATTCATCTGTTTGTAACTAAGAGTAGATTTTACATATGTAAAATCTACTCCTAGTGCAATCATATGATTGCACTGTTTTTATTAATTTTTTTAGCCTACTTGGTTATTTCAAGCCATTTTCGTTTTTGAATCTAGATGTCGTGACAGCACTCAAAGCAATTAACTAAGATCATAGAGCATTAATATAGTTTATGCACAGGTACACAATAATTAGACTATTATTGTTAGACTTATCTAAACATAAACGACTCTTTATGGCCCACGAGCCTCTTTATGGCCCGACGGCCAATAAAAAACGTCAATTAAGCGTCAGAGCTGTTTCCTGTAAAACTCGATTTGTTCTTATAGTTATTTATGTATTAAGGGCGCAAAGAGGCTTTTATGACCGGAAACGTTATTTCTATCCCGAAGCGTCAGCCAAGGGCTAGGGAAAGGCTGTAGGGCCATAAAAGCAAGTTACGCCCGCTATACATACACTATTTTATGCATAGATTAATTTTTTGTAAAAAATATAATTAAATGAATATGTAGGTACATCAAGCCGCTGCGCTGTGCTTACATTTGAAGTACGTTACTATAGTAAAAATCTCAAAATATTTAGTTTCAGCTTATTTTCTTTGTTGATAGGTTTGCAAACATCTAGTTCATATGCAGAAGTTGTCATTAGTCACCTTTGGATAGCTCAGTGGCAGAGTAACTGCCCGGAAAGCAGGAGGTCTTGGGTTCGAGTCCCAGTCGGAGTGGCAAATTTTTCTATATGAATAATAATAATAATAATAATTACTACAACCCATAACCTAAACCAAGGCCCCAGAAGCTATAAGCTTGTGCGGGAGGGAGGGGGCGATTATTATTATTATGTAGGACCAATGTGCGGCTGCAGCCGACTTACAGATGGAACAGCGCAAATCCCACATTTGTGTCACAGCTAAGGAAAACTGCAGAAAACCTTAACCAGATCTGCCGGCGCCGGGAGTCGATCGCGAGCCGCTTGGGTGAAAGTCCGGCACGCCAGGCATTACACTACCAAGGCTTATGTACATACAAATTGTGATTTAAAGTAAATTTTTAATTATTAAATTTGAAATTTGTCTTAAATTATAACTTACATTTATTTAACAACTATGCTATAAAACTGTCCATTTTTAACTTTCTTTTTCAAATAATATAACTTTAACTTAAACTATTAGGCAGAACGGAATTATCACTATTATTAGGCACCCTCGGGATTAAAAGAGGCACTTTAGTCCCTTGGTGTATAATATACTATTTTGCCATTCACAATAACTGTAAAACATATATTATAATATTTTTAATTTCTTATTAAATAAATAATATTAAATATTAATAATAAATAAATATTATGATTAAAATAGTCAAGTGTCGTACTCTATTCACCATTTTTAGTTAATATAATACAAGAAATTGAAGCCCTTATAAATATGTAATAGAATAATCCCATCTAAATTATAAGAACCGACTTTCTGAATTAAACAGCTGAAAATGAATAGAAAATTTGTGATGTAAAAGGAAAAATGTATTCGATTTCTATATACGGCACTTGAAGTTTAATATGGTCCTTTAATGTGAAATATTTCATCGTTATTTCTAAAATCTTTCCAATCTTTATCGAACCTTACGTGAACCCCTATAAAATTCGTTAAAGTCGTTTCTTGCCGTTTTGTAAAGTAAATACATTCATTATCCGAAATTTACTCGATTCGTCACACCTAAACATACAATTTTATCAAATTTCAGTGAAAGTAATGGAATGAAAGGTTCCTAATGGAGCCGAAGACTTTTCAGAGAGTTAAAATCAAATTCTCCGGTTCTTTTATTTGCCATATCGACGTCGGCGGGTCAGTGAGGCCTATCAACAGAACAAACACCACATTGATATTTTATCGCAATTTTCGTTGCGTCTAGTGCACGCTTGAAGCAATCTATCACGCCTTCTCTAGAGACCAGCTACAGGCCGTGTCCTCGAATCCTCACGGTGAGAAAGGACCTTATTCCGTCTGCACCTATTACATCTTCCGGTGTTCTGTGAAACTCGGCACACATAGAAAATACCCACACACAAACTGACGACGAAGGTTACGACATTTATCCACTTATCCCACCTCTCCTGCATTTAGAAAGAAAAATCATTATCATTCTTAGAAGGAAGAAAACAGAAATTGCTACACATAAGATGTTATCATTTCTCTCGATAAGAAAGAATTGCAGGTTTTAGTTAAGCTTGATCTTTTTGTTATCTTGAATCCGCATACGCGTAACAAAATAAAATGTAGCGCTTTTCTCCACTATGAGTTTTCACATGCCTAATGTTAGTAGGCGATTCTAATGGTTTTTCCCGGCCAATATTGCCGTCATTTCCATTTCCACATATTCTACAGCATGTCGCGGTTCGTAAAGCTGCTGTTATTTATACTATTATATAAATCAGGAAAATCTAGAGCGGTACTTATGAGTGAAAAAATATGTTGACGTGTTCCGCATCCACATTACTTCGCGTTTATGGCAGATTTGCATTTTAAATTATTTTTTCATGCAGCGAGATTTCTACTATCACCTGGTGTACTGAAAGCAACGAACTTGAAATTTCTTTTTTCCTTCGTCCGCGTTTGTTTGCTTACTTTTTATTTATTTATTTATTTTTGTTCCGATTGAAGTAGTACTGGGACTAATATTTACCCTAGTTGTCGGACGTGTGTAGTGGTCAAGATTCAATAAACCGTTGAAAATCAAACGAGACCGGAGATTTAAGGCAACGAGCCAACTTCCAATCAAACGTAGTTTTGCGCTAACAATACAATAGCGAGTAAATAATGAAGCAAATGGACGACGCTAAGGCACTAACTTGAGAAGTTATAAATTGCGTTGTCCCCTTTTGGGATTAAATTCGAGTTTAGTGTTTCTCTAATTAACGTGCATATAGACTGAAACAGATGAAATCTTATACGGCAGATACAAATTGCTTAAAGGTTTTATGTACAATAAACTCATTTTTAATCATTTCACTTCGGATAATCTCAAAAAGCTCTAAAGCTTAAAGTCAATGTTTATTAACTTCAGAATTTTACTTCTTAGATTTTTAAGATAAAAGTTACGGCAATCATAATCTTAGTATTTGGGATTGTTTAATGGTTTTGGGTAATCTAAATTGCTTTCAGCACATGTTGAAAACTGAATATTTTTTCCACTCTTAAGTAAACCGACTTAAAAAATTTTGTTCGGTTTCGTGTAGTTGAGTTGACAAAAATATTTCAAAAGCGCTGCACCACTATCTTCAAACACGTAGAAATGGCAGCTGTGTCAGTAGTAACTAGACTTCTAGTAACCGTTCTTGCATAAATCACAATCATTATCATAAAACTGGTCTATGTCTACGGGCCTATATCGTAACATTTTGGTGGAGGATCCAGGCATATATTTAAATATCATTGTATTATATCATAGCATATTAGATATTAAGTATCAAACATATAATAATAGCCAGTTCCAATGTCCGATGTCCACCGAAAAATATCTCGAAAAGTAGGAGACTTAGTAAGCTGAAATTTTACAGGCAGGTGGACCTTACACTAAAGGGGTGCATGAGTATATTTTTAATCCAAAAATCCAAGGGGTCGCAGGGGGACTTCTTCAAAAATTAATATGGATATATAGGTATCTCTTGAATGACGTAAGTTACAATCTTCAAATTTCCACATATCATACTTGGTGCAATTCTAAAAGTAAAGAAGTACATAAATTACCAGCGTTCCATGCAGGGGGGAGTAAGACAAAATTCCAGGGGGTAAGGAGTTTTCCGAAAAAATAATTATTAAAAAAAACCTTGATTGTGAGTAATCTGTAAGAGATACATGTATGCTACCTGGGACTTTTTTGTAGATCTTTTTGATACCTACAGTTCGTTCGTTTACAGTTTGCCTTCATCTGTTACCGTTTTCGCAGTGTAAGGCATTTTGTGTATGTTTTGCCAATTTTATTGATTATTTCTTTTACATTTTGCTGATTATACGATTTTTCCTTTTGACTTTTTTGCCTTTTGAACAATCTTTATATAACTAAACATTCTCCAAGAAACAAACCATCGAATGGTGGCAGCGGAATTGAAATTTTTTCAGTGATTCTCGAAATTCAACAGCTTTTACGGAGACATTTAAGTTAATTGAAATTATTTGAGTGCGCGTGCACCTATACACGAAGATTGCCGGCGGCGGCGTTAACAGCAGCTCAACTTTTGTAAATCGATCTCTTTTCTTACTGCATTGATAGCTGAAGAGATCAGAGACGGGTTTGGTGATTTTTCAACGGGAGTTATGCTAGTCCAAAATAATATTTATATATTATTTGAAAGTGCAGCAAAGAAGAAATCTTTTGAAGAGATGTCCTACTATTTAAGCACATTATCTTCTCCCACACATAGTGACTAGGTACTATCTAAGTATTTAGTTAAAACTAATCGTTTCCGTTCTAAATTTTGTGTAATTAAATATAATCAAATTCAAATAATTGATTGATTCTAAATGTTGAACTTAAATTCTTAACATGCTTTAAGCGATTAGTTACTGATTGATACTGTTATGATTTGACAAATAAAAATTATATAAACAAAAGAGAACTAGCTTAAAGATGGCCGCAACAAATAAATAACAACAGGGAATGCAAGGATATATTTCAAGGAAGAATTCCTGGTACTCGATATAGAAAAGTTACACAAATTTCACTGGAGTTTCAACTGATTAGTATAAACTTGCAGACATAGACCAGTTATTACAAAAGGCTTCTCAGAATCTAAGTTGAGTGTATCGTGCCACTTGCACATTTCTATTGCGGTTAATAGTTTTGCAACTGGCCTGTACTGACATGCGTTCCTGCATCCGCACCTTATCAGTTGACTTCTAGGTATTAACAACAACTAGCTAGTAAAATTTGAAAGGTTTTCAGCATTACTTCTTTGTTGCTTAACGACAAATAACACAGTCAGTCAGTTTGGCTTTTAGTTAATGACTCGAACTAATTCCACACCATGACCAAGAAGGTGTTTTTGAAATGCTTTTCTCTAGTTCTCGCCTTCATGTTAAATGTACGTTTCACTACCTACAGTAGCTGAATAAACCGTTCAAAACAGATCCTTATAATGAGCGATAGCGATGGAAAATAGACAAGTCGATCAATCAAGTAATCCACTAAGATATAGTTTGAAAGCTTGAGAATTCGATGAATGGAATGACTGGATACGCGTACTACACTTGATATTACGTTCTAAGTCCGTTAGAAAATGGTGATAGTGTTTCAGGAAGCGCAGTTTTACATCCAATTAACATCTACTATAAATCTTGATGGTAGGGGAGGTAGTACAATAGAATAAAACCCATCTTTTTTATTGTAATGTTTCACTATTCTATGCCATCTTTATAAACACTTTTATATGCCTATGTCAAGCCCATACTTTTCTAAAATGTATAGTTAAGGGTGTCCAGAATTGGTCAATGTGTCAGAAACCACCCATACTCAAGTTTTCCCCATTATTTGATTTAACTGTGGTCTATAAATATTTTTTTACAGAATTTAGAATGTTATCCTGAGGTCCCTAAAAGCCTCCGAACATGATGTCCAATAGGGGCCAAAGTTACACTTTGATTTTCAATACCGACACTTACTAGAAGAGATTACAATACAATAATTAAATACCAAACTGCACATTTTTGTAGCTATTTATTAATAAGTCAGAACTTGACAACGCATGTGTCACAAATTTACCCTATTTGTCCACAAAATGTTTAAAATGCCATAATCTACAATATATTTACCATATATAGGGTACATATAGGCTTAGGTTTATTCATATTGTTAGTGCGTGTTGTTCAGTGTCTTGTCACAAACGGAAATATTTACAATTAAATATTTTATACAAAACGCAACTTCTCTTCCGTTTGTACAATATAGCGTGCAAGGCCACATTCAGTTACCCATGCTAGTTAGCAGCTGCAGTCTCGCGACCAACAACTTGGAGGCATGTGCACGGACACCTGCGAGGTCTTCTCAGAAGCGCGCTCGCCTCGCCCACCATTGCATTCGTTGACATGCAACTTGTCCGCCTTCTTACTCCATATATGCGAGGTAACACACACGGTTTGCAAGCAGGTGCACATTCCATCCACAACACTTCCGCACAGCTGCCGATTCGTGCCAGGCACCAGCAGCGCGAATGCAATCTACCCACAAGCCTGCAACCAGGAAGCATGAACTTCCTTAGTTTCTTACCAAGAACTTCAGCCTACTGATTCCCACTACGATGCTAATTACTTCCTCGTTCAGCAGTATATAACCAGCTTGCTTGAGCTATTCAAACCAGTCAGTGAATTGACTCCAATACTACATCTACAAGTAAGCTGGTGAGTACTCTTTTAATTATGTAATGCTTAGTGGCTTAGTTGAGTGGGCAGCGCTTAATCGCCCACTCTCTGCGAACTTATGGGTAGTTGTGACCAGGCTACCCAAGGCTTAGTTGTAAGCACTAGGAGGTTATCTTCTACGCTTAGTTTGTAGACCTAGTGCTAGAAGCGGGTTGGTTCCGACCTCCCTCTTGATTGTAATAATTTAGGAGGACAAGGACGTCCTCACACGATGTATTCTCTTTATATATGTAAACCTTTGTATTGGTATTCTCTAATTGTTAATTAGTTTATTGTTGTTTTTTACAACTTGTGTTTATTTTCCCTCTACCTCTGACTACGTCCTCCAGTCACGAAAACCCCACATGACAGTCTTCTTATCGAATTTGGGGAACTGCTTTCTGTGTTGTTCAACGCTCTGTAAAAGTCAGGATCTTTGCTCAGGATCGGTTGTAATGATGGTAGCAAAATCCGATATAAGTTTGGTCCCACGGCCAGCTGCATCATTTACAACTTTGACAGTGCGAACAAATTTGTCCGCAGCAAGAAATGTGGGATCAGATGACCATTGATTGGCCATGTAACTGGTTTAACTAACCTGTTACTACTGACCTTCAGAATTCAGGTTCCTTAATTGCACCAACAAGGAGATCTCATACTACACCAACAATCAATTCCAAAATATGGTGGCGACATGCCAAGTACAACAGCTTTCTTCCCAGGCGTTCTTGAAAATTTTGGCAGCTCTTTTGTGTACACCACTGTTGCTAGCGGTTGTATCAAACACCAGTGCAGCAACATGGTCTGACATGACCCAAACTTTAAGGAGATTACTGGTTGCATCAGCTTGTGTTTATCAATTGGAATAAACAAGCTGCGGTATACCGAAAAGCTTTCCCTCGGTGTATTCTGGCTCACCTGAAAGTAGAACTGGAAGACATTCGTACCTGTCTCCAAGAATATCACTCAAAAGCTTTTTAAACTACCTGTTGTTAATTACACTTTCTAATTCGACGTGTAGTAGATCTGGATAATTCGAAATCATCAAGATTGTCGCCAGATGCTTTTATCACAGCAGTGGCAAGCATTGTTGCCTGATTATCGGATAATTTTAGTCGATCTGTTGCATTTGTTATCTCGTCGCGCTCTCTAATTCCGCTTTCTCGTGATTGTCTTGCAAGCAGCATTTCAGCTTTTTCCTCAAAAATTTTGTCGTGACCATCCATGATAGCTCTTCTCTCTTGTTTTTGGTCTAAATAAAATTCAATATAATCCTGCTTCTTCTTTGCTGATGGAAGCCTTGACTTCATTATATCTTCAATAGGATCGGGTGCACCAATATCGAAAAGACTGTCCAACCGCAATTTAATAAGTGTATATAATACAAATGTACACCTTATATAATATAATATATACCAAATATACACAAATATACACCAAAAATACACAAATTACTTGGCTTGTAAACGCACTAAAACACGAGAAAACCTCTGACCGCGTTACCTATGTTTGGAGGCTTTGAGGCACCTCAGGATAACATTTTAAAATTCTGTAAAAAATATTTATAGACCACAGTTGAATCAAATAATGGGAACAACTTGAGTATGGGTGGTTACTGACACATTGACCAATTCTGGACACCCCTAATGTATAGTTTTGTCCATTGCATGCAAGTTATAACTAAACCTATGTTACTTCATTACTAGGGTAGGGTAGTGAAGGATAGTTTAAAATAAATATCAAATTTTATATTGTTCTTCTCGATATAGTGACGCCATGTCCGTTTAAATATTGTATTACAAGATTAAACCGAGAATGCCTATTAAGATCCAATAAAGCTACTTGATTCATAAAATTGTGTCCTATTTTTGTTTTGCGGTTGTGTATTTAATAATTTTTATTTACAGCGTTATTTAATAAAGAAACACGTAAGTTTGTAAGTTGTATACGTTCATGTACAGTGTCGCACCAAAACTGTGGAAGTTATATTCTTGTACATCGGTTCTCCGTTACTTCGCAGCCCTAAGCTTTAGTATTTCTAAAACGGGGTGACGCTACATTTGCATTTGCATTTGTTACCTGATTTAGCCACGTTAGCCATTCTGGAGCTTAGCCGGCAAAATCTAAAGCCGTACTTATTTAGCAAAGCTTACACTTCCGGTCCATTTAATTTTTGGTGAGTTTAGTTGTTATATAGATATTTATCAGCGGTAGCCCGTTATAGTTATTTTTGTAATAATTATGAAACAGGTCACTTAAACAAAGAATGTTTAAAGCCCAACGAAGAACATTCACAATTAACTTAATGTGCAAAATTACATCCAACAAACTACAAAGGCTGTAGAATCTACAAAGAAATTTACACTAAAAAGTTTTCACCCTTACCTCAAATTATTAAAACCAATGACCAGCAAGTTCCGATTACATCAACACGAAAAACGAAAGTAAAATAAAAAAATCGAAGGTCATTTACAACAATCAATCCCGACTGAAAGGCAGAGAATATCGTATTTGATTTACTACATGAAATAAGACAATTAAGAAAACGTAATGCAAGTTCTAGAAAAAAGTTACACTACCGCAAACCGCACTCATTTAAGACAGCTACCTGGACCGCAAATGGACTGGAGCAGCACACTGTAGGCTTCCTTAATTTTATTAAATTACATAACGTAGATATAGCTGCATCAAAATACCAAACACAGAAGTAGTACTATAATCACAAAAAAGATTGATCAAATATCAGCTCTCCAGCTGATATTTCATCAATCTATATGAGTGTGTATGTGTATGTTTATGGAGACGTGTAACGTGCTAAAATTCCAGATCCATTTTAATACATTGGAAAATGTATTTATTAGAAATAATCTTAATACGGTTCTGTATATATGAATATATTTTTGTCAGCTTAAAATTACATATTTTATTCCGACCATAATGTAACGAATGGGAAATTCCCTATACGCCGCAAAGAACATACTAGAAGATTCGAGATATATATGACACATCGGCTGGCGGTTAGACGAGCCACAATACGCAATTACGTTCCAACGTTTTTAGAACGTTTATATGGGAGATATAAATCGTCGTCGCGGATAGAAGGGAATCAATTAGTGTTCAACCGGTGAATTGAATAAATGTGCTTTATGTAATTAGTAGTCAAATATTAGTGCATATATAAATGTTTAATATATGTTCTAATAATAAATAAATAGTCCTTAAATAAGTTTCTAAATATTTTCTAGCATTTCAGTTCCGTTAACAGTTTATAATTATAGTGTTAAATAATTAGTTAAGATTAAATTAGTGTATGTAAATAATATTTCTCTTGTTAATAGACGATTAAACAGCATTTTTGTCATTATTTTAAAAAGAACGTTACAATAATAACGTTTTTCGTTAGTTTAGAAGCAGCTGTAAAAGGTTTTCTCACGCAGATAAGTTTTAGTAACAAAATATCTAGATAAGAATTATTTTCTAAATAAAATGACACGTATAAATGCATTTAAACCAAATTTATGTCTCCGCTACGTGCTTATTTCATGTTTGCTAAATAGATTCTTGAAAATCTACAGATAAAAGCAAGTCTGGTCTGTTTTTTATCGGACCTCCCATGAGAAGTTTATTATTTCGTCTCAATAAAATAAAACTAAGAATATTCTAGAAGGATTTTTCCTATTGGGAATGTGAGTCACCTTAAATTGCGATAGGGTGGTTATTTTTCGCTTTCTTAGAAATATTAACGAGAAGATAGTTTTGCATCCCCAAGTCGAATCAAAGACGGCAGTCTCATAGCGCTTTCGAGCCCAAGCTGCGAGCGGTTGCCCCAACGCCTATTATGGCATTGTGCGTTTGTCTGCGTTTTCAAAATTACAGGTACAAAATTAAAAGTAAAATATGATACGGTCTGATAACTGCAAATTAGTTGTTTCCGATATCGTTTTCGTTCCGTCTTTCGTGTTGATAGAATTAATAAATAACCCAGTTAGTTAAAGATTAGTGAAGGAAATTCAATTTGGAATTGAAATTTAAAGTTTAGCACTTTGGTTAACGAATTTATACTTAAACCAGTATGCCGTTCGTTGACGATTTGTGAAGGGAATTTAATAATAATAATCTGAACATTAAAACTAATAACCTTCATCTTCTGTTTTCCATCGAAACATTTATATTGTGGGATTATTGAGTTGAAGAAATGCAGCCTTATGGTAATTGAACTTGTGTGAACATTGAAAACTAGTAAATAACGAACGCATTTATTGGAATTATATGAGTTTACGTTACGATTTTTAGTATTGAGTGCCAAGTGCCAAGTTATTACAGACAACATTCCAGAAAACTCTCGTTCTTAAATTCAGTTACTATATGGAGCATCTTTACCAGGATTCATAGTTCTTCCTACTCTACATGTGTAAGGCACTTAGGTGCCGGTAGTTTAAAAGTGAATAAAAAGGAAATTTAGTGTTGTGAGATTTGGTGTGTTTATATAGATTTTACAATCTATTAAGGATTAGCTGATGAACATTATTGCTTAAGTAAGTCGTCTTTTAGTTAGTAAGATTTTGTATGTACCTTTTATCATATTAATAATATATGGTTCCCGTTAATTTCCAGTAAATTTTAAAACAATATTGCAATTTTTACCATCTTGTGATAATTAAATGTGTTTTATATATAATTTTTTAAATTTAGAACTATTATGCTTGATTTTTTTAAACATCACTCATGAATGTAACTTGTTTACAATTTTTTTTTGGGAGATTGGAAGATAGTTACATATTGCACTAACACCAGGTGTTTACTATTATTAATACTGTGTTTAGAGAAAATAAAGTTTCCTTGTTAAAACCAAAATTACTTTTAACCTCACAACCTCACAATTTAATATTTCAGCTAATGTGAAATGAGAATTTTATGAATAATATAATTTTAATAATTCTTTTCTTTCCTAGTAAATTTGCAAATTATGGATGTGTCGAATATAAATTGAGATGAAACTGGTTAAAAAGAACTAAACTGCATGAAATAGGTATAGATATAAGCTAACAATAAGTATTATTTTAATAATATCTTTCTTATGCATTACATAATATAGTAATTAAATTATCTTATAATACTAAAACGTATATTTTATATTTCGTGGTTGTTACACATAAATAAACCACCACTTGAACTAACCGTTCAACTTTTGTTATTTAAATTCTACAAGCATCAACTTTTTGGTTCGGTTGCGATCTCCAACCGATATAGCATTTTAAGTACATACGAGCAAAAACCTGTAAAAAATCAGTGTTTTAAATTAAGTGTTAAGCACTAATGCATATTAGTCTCCGGAGGTCGATACCGTATATTTGTAAAATACCTATCAGTCGTCGGAGACCCGTAACGCACAGTATAACCAATAACATTCGACGGTGAAGCCACGTGTTAAGCTGCCTTTGAAAACTGCAATGATAGGCTTGGAGCACATTAAAAGCATACATTTTTGAACTTATCTTAAGGTAATTTAGAAATAGAGTTTTATTTAAAAACATCTAGATGTAAAGCTTCTTGCTTCTTGAAGATTTCTAATATAGTAACTAAGCATTACGTAAACACCAGATTAACGATGTTTCTTATTTATCCAAAAGCAACACATGGTTTTGCATTTTTCTTTTCTGCAAAACGAAAGGGTTTGGAACCGAGGATTGATGGAAAACTTAAACCACTCTTAAGCTGGCTATGTGTTCCTACCTACTTTAGATATCTTTAAAACAAATATTTTCGATCTCTTCATGTTCATTATTAAATTTGAGATTAAAATTAACTGCAGGAACTCCTGAAAATAGATACCACAAACAGTTAATGTGATAATGTAGTTCACTTAAAATACGAGACATATTAACTGTCATATTAATATTTAGGCACTATATTTAAATTATAAAATTGTGTGTAAGAAATAAAAAATTAGAAATGTATTACATTGGATAAACTAACAATTAAAATATGTGTTCTTAAATTCAAACGTGACGACTTCAATTTCCGACTCCTGCTGATAAATAATATTCTAGCTGCAGTTAATATTCAAAATATGTCTCCTTTGCGGGAGATAAAATTACAAAGGCATTCATTTAATATTTGATACACTGGATAAAAGTTAGAATCAAACCAGTTAGAGCTTTAGCACGAAATCCGACTGCAGCAGATTCTCGAATAAATTTTTGTTGAAAAGAAAAAATCTAGAATAAGCTTTGGAAAGCATTTATAGTGTTAAAATAAAATTTTTATCATTTTTTACAAAAGTTATAGAAGTTATGAATATTCCTTTAAGAAAATTTTGTAGCAACAAATTTCTTTAGCAAACTAGAAAACGTGTTAAGTATTTGTATAACGTGATTACAGCGCTTTAAGTGCTAAAAAGCATTGTAAGAGAATATTAAAGTCTTCTTATTGAATTTCTTTACTAAAAGAGAAATAAACTTTTCAAAGAGGTTAAAAAGGAGTTTTACAGCAAAGTGTTATAGATCACATAATAAGGATTCTATTCAAGCGGACATAAAACAATAATTGCAAAAATCAATTTAGCTCGTTCCTTAAGAGTATTCATCTATTATTCATTGGAATTCCAGTGTCGTTTGAAACTTTGTTACAAATGAATAGAAGAATTTAAAGGCTTTAAGTGTGGAAGGATACAACTTAAGTATTTTTCAGTGTTCTGTGCCACAACAAACGAATCCGGCGAAGTGCTATTTGTATTTAGAACATTTGGAATTCTGTCTGTTGTAATATTGAATAGCATTGTGGCTGGATCTGTTGTGGTAAATGCTTGATGGTCTTAACAGTATCATTAATGACGCGGCCACTAATATGTATGAACATTGAACACGTTATGGTTAACCATTACAAGCTTTTAAGCTTTTTGTGTTCAAATTTAAGCATTTGAGATTGATAAAAAACACAACTTTCACGTGGATTTAATTTATTTCTGTACTGTAGTAAGATTCAAAATCAAGACAACATGAAGACACAGTTCTTTTAATCTGATTAAAGTACACTTAAAATATTTGTAAAATAACTACTGGCTATCCATTAGTTTCACAAGTAAAAGACATTGCTTTTAATTTATACCAATGATTAAAAATGACCATAGAGGTGAAGTACCAATTAAAAAGTGTATTTTGTTACTGGTCGCAGTTGTCTTTAACCTGATTATAATAGTTATTTATGTATTAAGGGCATAAAGAAGCTTTTATGGCCAGAAGCGTTATTTCTAGCCCGAGGCGTCAGCCGAGGGCTAGGAAAAGGCTGTAGGGCCATAAAAGCAAGTTATGCCCGAAATGCATACACTATTTTATGCACAGATGTTTTTATCTCAAATCTATTATTGTGTAAAAAATATAATTAAATGAGTACGTAGGTTACATCAAGCCGCTGTACGTATACTTATGTGCATATATACGAAGTACGTTACTATAGTTACTATCTAAAATACTTAATTTCAGCTTATTTTCATTGGTGATAAGTTTACAAATTATATTAAGAACCAATCAAGTTCTACAAATACAGCTCTGACATTTAATTGACGTTTCATTATTGCCCGTCGGATCATAAAGAGGCCCTTGGGGCATAAAGAGACAGTTATGTTTAGATAGATCTATCAATTATAGTCTAATTATAATGCATCTGTGCATAAAAATAATTTTATTCCACCTCGTTTTCCTTAAACCCACGGAGGGTTGACTTGTAGTCTCGTCTAAGTTTTACCTTAACGGCGGCTGGTTCCAAAAGAATGCGAGTCCTCTAGAAGCGTGGCCCACCAAAATGTAGGTATTGAAGGTGCGGCCTTAACAGTTGCTATCAAAAACGAAAAACTACTTAAAGCTTACAGTAGGGATTTCCTCAGAAGTAGTATTAGTGCAATATATAATATGGTAAAAAATACAACCAAAAAATTGATAAACCAAGCAAAGTTAAACGGCTTGCTTGATTATCTTATAGTTTGGCTTAAACAGTCGTTTTGCAAAAGCTCCAAACGGGATACGATCAGTTCCTTGAGTTAAAACACCAAAATAATATTCATGAAAGTCGTAAACGGGAAACTATATCAAATCCGCAAAAGATGCAATCCAAAAGTTTTTAACTCAAGAAATTCAAAAATTGTTGTACGCACACACATCAACTGTATTGTAAAACGTACAAGATTTCATCGAAAATCAGTATAAGCCAGAAACAGGAAGAACAAATCTTCTATTTTTTTAAAGTTTCTCAAAATCTAGTCTAGTTTTCCGCAAAAGTCCATAAAAACTGCTGATTAAAGAACCTAATTGGAGATATAGAGATTATACAGATATAATTATTACATGATAAGTTAAATTATTAAACTAAGAAAAAGGTATATAAAGCAAAACTATTTTATAAGACGCCAGTGCTACTATAAAAATTAGGGGCAATCTGGTCTTCCAAAGTAATGTGAAGGCGAAAACGGTTAAAATAACAAAACATTGATAACGAGGCATTTGAAGAGTAGAATTGGTTGCCTATATGCAACGGAAATCAAGCTCCAAAAGCGAATTAAAAATCGAAATGCTTTAAAAAATAAATATGACCTGTAAGAATATCTTCGTGACTCAAATTATGTTTTTACAAGAATACATATAAACAAACACGTCGCTAAGGTAATCATACAAATAATTTTTATTTTTTATTATTTTTATCTTGTTACCTATTTTTTGTATTTACCTTAGCGACGATAAATTCTTCGTATCAGAAATATACATTAATTTACGATTACCCTTTCAGGCAAAAACTGTGCTTATTTTATGCAAAACTATTTAGATATCAAGCGTTCACAAAAAAATATCGCCTTTGAACTGCATTTTATATTCTACAAGACGTGATTACACCAAAGATTGGCTGAACTGAAGCTTAAACTCTGAAGCTTTAATTCAGCTTTTCCCACAATACTTTACACTTACTGTATGCGCTTTTCGAAAAAAATATTGGAGGTAGCTTGGCCCGTTTTTGGTTATTAGTTATTAACGTATAACTTCAGAAAGGAGATTTAATGATAGTTCAGTCTTTGCGTTAATATAGTGATGTATGTCCTTCGAGTCCTAAAACACCCTTAAATTCGTTACGTTCGGTATTATTTACCCTGTTAATATTTAGTGCACTTGGGTGATTTCCGATTTTATTAGAACATAGATATTCATCATCCATTATTACAACAACTAACAGGTGACTAGGTATCGATTCAGTATTAATTAAATCGACCAAGTTATAAAAGAAGCCTTAATAACTTAAAAATCGGAAATGATTATAAAGGTTAAATATTTATTTAATAAAAAATGATTACAGTGCTTCGTGATCCAAGCATAGTTCGGAATTTAATTTAACTGGCCTCTTTGTTCTTCATACTGTGTAACGTGCTTAAATTTGAAATTTTATAGAAATGCAATTTTATATGCATGAATGGTAAAAAAGCTTAGTACGGTCCAGTGTAGTTCATCATATTTCAGTTGGATTGAAAATGCAGACGATATTTCGAATTAAATGGTGTAATTTTAATACTAAAGGTCACCCAAAAATGTTTTAGTATAAGATAAAAATCCTTATAGAATAAAATGACAGATAACATTGCGTCTAGAATAAACATATTGACGTCTTTGTAAATAACAAAGTTCATTGCAAAGCCTTCTCACGGTTAAGAATTGTTTTTCGTAGCGAAAATACAGACATAAAATTAAGATTATCTCTCTCTCTAGTCGTTTGTTTCATAAATGAAATGTCGTGATCTTATGTTGTCCTATCATGTCGCTGAAATGACGATGTCTCTCAAGTTGTCCCTCTTTGTAGCTGTCCTTATGTTTGTTTGGAAAGACATTCCAGTTATTTCTTTGACCTGGTTCACCCATCGTTTCAGAGGGCGTCCTCTGGGGCGTGTTCCCTCTACTTTTCCTTGAGTTAAAAGTTTTTCTAGGTTATCGTCTCTTCTTCGTGTTATGTGTCCGAAGTATTTCAGTATTCTTCGCTTAACGATAGTCGACAGTCGCTCTTTTAAGTATAATTAATTCAGTTAGCTAGGTCAGTTAGCTACAGGCACTCGAATACGTTACAGGGTCAGTTTTGCCGAAGGCAATTGAATACAGAACGTTTTTCAGTTAGACGGATTAAGTTAAATACAGTACGGAGTTTTGTTAATGTTGATTCAGTATCATATCGTGATCTAATAAATTGATTAGACAAGTGATAAAGAGAATTTTGTAGGAATTTGATAAACAAATTATGTGTGAGATTTAAAATGAGTTCGAACAAATAATATAATACAGCCCATAAATTTAACGTTAAGCGCAACTAGTGGTTGTTAATGCAGTTTCAATTCTTCAAGTTATTTAATTAGTAGATTATCGAAATTTGAGAAGAAGTTTAACCTTAAAACGCGTAACGAAATGTTTTAATAACTAATAATATTATTCCCAGGATTTACAATTAAAATCTATAAGACAATGCAATGGTTAGTTAATTTTGAAAATAAAGAATTAAATTTTTCGGTTTAGTTGTGCCGTAATAATTTAGAACACTGTTCATTTGGGTGTTGTATTAATAAAAATCAATAAGGAAATAATATTATCAGGACTGACGGTGGACGAGTGGTGTCAGTGCATCACTGGTGTTCCAAGAGTCGTCGGTTCGAATCCCTCTTGGGGCGGCGGGATTCTTCTAATTGGAAGATTCCGCCACCTCAACTATGGATGTGTGTATTCGTGTTGCATGTTAGATGGGGGACAGATGACCTTAGATGTTGGTTCCCCCGAAGTGTAGGCGTGAAATAAATAATAATAATAATATTATCATATCACCAGATATAAACTTGTATTTTTTTGGTAATCTTCGTTTTATAACCAATAGAAGTGGTTGTTGAACTTATATGGTTTTAGTTATTCATAAAGAGATTGTTAATGAAATTGCAATTAAGTGATAATTATTGTGAACTTTCGTTCGTTGATCTTGCATGAAAAAGCGGTATCAGCGATTACACTTTCCAAGTTCTTCCTGCTTCATATCTACCATTTACGAAGTGCATTTAGTGTTAAGTGAAACAAGGGCATTATTGTCCAAGTGTTGTTTTTTTTTGGAAGTTTAAAGAATTGTAAAATGCTATCAATGTAGCAAGGACTAAAGGATACTTGTTTGATTAGAGTAAGTTTTAGATAAGAATTATCTGTACCATGTTCACTAATGATTGTGTTTTATAAATTTATGTCTATAGTTTCCTTTAATAAAAATTCTTATTAGGGTATTACAATCAAAACCTTTACTATTGTCATTGAAGACAAGTAAATATTTTATTTACAAATAAATGAACATCTGAATTAAACCCTACTGTGATGATATTGGACCGTTCACTTGTGAAAGTCTTTAAAATATTTTAACCAGCTTAATGCTAACGTAATTAAACATGATTATTAATTGAATTTAATCAATATAGCCAGTAGGTATTCTTTTCTGCTTGCGAATACTGAGGTTTAAGGACTTGCAAGTAGATGGCGCCCATAATTTTTATTATGCCTATTAACTCTTGTTTTTATTTACAATTCGTAAGCCATGAAACTTAGACCTACG
Source organism: Agrypnus murinus (assembly GCA_929113105.1). Classification (NCBI taxonomy): domain Eukaryota; kingdom Metazoa; phylum Arthropoda; class Insecta; order Coleoptera; family Elateridae; genus Agrypnus; species Agrypnus murinus. The sequence goes on along the minus strand of OV816026.1, from coordinate 169,550,892 downwards.
CCTGAATTATAATTTGATATTAAGAGATCTTAAAAGTCGGAGCATTACAATAAGTATCGTCTTTATGAGCTTTGCAGTAAGTATTCCGTATTTGAATTTTATAGAGCTTTCAGTGACGTCCATTGCGCGGCGTATCTGTTGTGTATTCAGTAATTTAGAGTAACGAAACAGTAACGTTTCAACTGCAACGTTATGATGTAGTAGTTTTTCTTGTTATGTTCAAAAGAAAGCAATAGAGCGTACAAGTGTTTGCTGTAACCTTGGATTAACTTGAATAACTACTAATGTACTGCAAGTTATTTTGCCAAATGATTATTATTAAACCTTTGAAATAAATTGAACCCTTTTCCATATATGTTCTGTAGTAAATTATTAAATGCGTAATTAAGTTTGATTTGTTTTCTTATGTTAAGTTTTTGTGTCTAAACAAATTGTTTATGTAACTTTATTGCCAAATATTTGACTGGCAATGAATATGATTCAATAAATAACAGATTCTTAAAAATACCACCTGCTCTATATTAGCGCAATAAAAATTTCTTTTCCCAAGTTGTAGATTCCCAACGCAATTATTTTTTAACAATTTGGGTAGCGCTCTACGTTATGTTGTTGATCCGTTAAGTCTCATCCGGTGCTTTAAGCTTTGTAAAGTAAGTATAAGTTTTCATGTTAGATATCAACATTAATTTGGGCTAGCCAGTTTTTTTTGGCACTATCATTTATTTTTAATCATATTATTTTTCATTAAAAGCGACAATTTAGAAAAATTTAAGCTGGTGTTAGTTGTTCTTTACGAAATCAATTTTCATTTTCAAAGTATATTTTAGTAGAAAAAGTATGAACTATTTAAACATAAACATTATTTATTGATGAAATGAAAATACTGTATGAAAAACTAGGTTGAAATAAAACTTAATTGTTAAAGCTTTTCCTCAACTTCTTACTTCAGTGGGTAGTTAGCAGCATTGGTGCGGAAATAAAATATTTTAGAGCTTAGCAAAACACCGTATTTAAGCGAAATAGTGTGCCTCAAATTACACAGTTTATTTCGTTGAACAGTTGTGCTGTTTATTGTAACAATATCCAAAATAATTTTAAATGAAAACTGTTATTTGCGCTTGTTGAAGAAATACAGAAAGTGAATTATAAACTTCTACGAGTTCTTTTACTCAATTTTATAAAGAAAATATTATATGAATAAAATTAGATAATTATTTTATTCTCTAAATGTAAACACACCCCAATATGCATAATCCGCAGTATTATGCAAATACTAATGTAAAGAGGTAAACACTGCTGCCTAGTTCCCGATGTTCCTACTTACTAGATACACATTAGCCTTATCTCTGGAAGTATCCCGAAAATTTACCGCGGCAAGATGTTTGTCGTTGGATGAAATCTAGAAATCTTCTAAATCCTCTGTGCATTACCTCCAGATAAGTATCGCCGCGCCAGCATTTGATGAAGTCTTTTAAATTCCATAACTTTTCTGCGGCATCGTTGCGGCAGTGTCTCTCTTTAAAAATGTATTAGTGGTAAAATGGGATTTATTTCAACTGTGTATGTTATAACTGGAGATGTAATGTATTAACTATGCATTAGTTATAATATTAAATAAGTTAAAAATAATTGTTGGAACATTAACACAGCATTGCTACAAATTTAAAAAGCGTATTTTATTCTCTGAGCACTAGAGTAAGAATTAATCTGAAAATTAGTGATGGGGTCTCGACACTACCCGCGTGTCGCGACACTTGAGAGTCGAAACAATATGGCAGGAGAAGTGTCGACACTTCATGATACTTTAATGACACTTCGCCTTTACATCATGCATGCGCTAGTGTAAATGTAATCCAATTGAAACGAGAAGCAGTCAAGATTCATAGCTACATAAATCATAAGCAAACTATGGATTAAAAACAATTATATGAGTAAATTCTGTTATGGTTATATATTTATCCATTAAGTACATTAAATTATTTATAAAAGCAAATACATATTATGAAACAGAAATTTAAAAGAAAAGAAACAAATTCTATAAATAACTTGCAATTCAAGTCTATTAATTGGATTTATTATAAAAACTATTTAAAAATGTAATTTCGTTGACGACGTTGGTCTTTAGTCGAGAACGTGGTTTTGTTAAACTTGTTTATTGTTTCCAGCCTTACTTTGTGGAACTCCATAATCATGAAATAAATAAAGATTAGTAAAAGTTTCATAGTTTTATTAAAATACAACCTGACAGTATTGTTTCGACAGCTATGCTGTCATTATCAAAGGTAATATAATTATAAACAAACACGTCGCTAAGGTAGATACAAAAATAGGTAACTAGATAAAATAATAGTAATAATCAGAATTAAATATCTAATACTTCCAGTAACGGAGAATTACTAAGTTGTTCATTCATTAAAGGTACCCTGAGTTTGTGTTTGTATATCTCAAAGGCTTCTAAAATGCCTAATTTACGTTTGTTATTACAAAAATGTAGGAATTTAATATTATTTTGAGGAGTCATTGTGTGATTTTGTTCTAAAAGGTGTTTGGCGTAATTAGATTTTTCAGGATGTTTATTTTTGTAATGACGTACGTGTTCTTTATATCTTACGTCAAAATTTCGAAGTGTTTGTCCAATATATACCGAACTACAAAAAGAACAATTTAAACGGTAAATCCCGATTTCATGATATCATGTGTTCTGTCTTTAGCATTAAATAAAAATGAAAAAGTGTTAGTGTTGGTTTTAAATGTTATTTTATAATTGTTGGTTTTTCTTAGTATGTGCAATTTTTTCTGATACTTTGCCAAAATATGGTATAGATATGTAATTTGTGTCTTCTGTTTGATTGTCAATGGGATATATTCTTTTGATAGCTAACCTATAATCTTTTTGTTTAATTAAAGTGTCAATCATGTACGGATTGTAATCATTTGCATGTGCTAGTTGTTTAATGGTTGATATCTCTTTGCTAAAATCTGATTTTGTTAGTGGAATAGTTAAAGCTCTGTGTACTAATGATCTGTAGGCTGCTATTTTATGTGTATTATGGTGACAAGATTCATTTGGTATTGTTATGTCTGTTTGTGTTGGTTTTCTGTATATGGGAAATTCAAATAGATTGTCTGCGTTACTCTAGATATTTAAGTCTAGAAAGTTTATAGGCCTGTTTTGTTCTGTTTCTAGTGTAAATTTTATGTTAGGGTGGATACGGTTAATAAGAATGAAAAATTCATTGATAACCTCAAAAGAACTGCCAAAACAAGCTAAAATGTCATCAACATAACGAAACCAGAAGATAATGTGTTTAGAGAGGTTTAATTCAAATATTCGATCTTCGAACTTGTCCATAAATATGTTAGCTAATAGAGGACTTAGAGAATTACCCATAGGTAAACCATCCTTTTATAAATAAATTATGTTATTAAAAGTGAAATAATTTTGCCTTATACAAAGGTCAAATAATTGAATTAACTCTAACCTTTTAACTAATTCAATATTACTATTGATCGAGAAACTATCTAATAAAGGAATACATTCTTGTGGGGGTATTCTGGAGAACATGTTGCAAATATCAAAACTAACAAGTTTTGAATGTGGTGGAAGATGTATGCTTTGCAGCTTATCTACTAATTCTAATGAGTTTCTAACAGAGTATTTTGATTTGTAACCTATCGTGTTAATAATCTGGTTCAGTTTTTTGGATAAAATGTGATTAGGTGCATTGATGTATGATACAACTGGTCTTATTAGCATATTCTGTTTATGTGTTTTGACTAGTCCATATAGTTTAGGTGGTTGTGGGTTTTTATTAATGATTTTTTGCTTTTTTAATTCTGAAAAGCAGATATTGCGGTTTTCTAAACCTTGCTTTATTTCTTTTTGGAATTTTGTGGTTGGGTTTTTGTTTAAAGTTTCTAAATTTTCTTTATTAATAAATTCATTAACTTTTTGTTTGTAAATATCTTTTGAAAGAATTACCAAAGTGTTACCCTTATCTGCTTTAACAGAAATTAGATTGTTCTCTGTGATTTTGTGTTTTATAGATTGAAGAAGTGATATGTTAGGTGTGTTGTACATTTTGTCCTGTTTCAAAGACATCTCTTTTAACAAATTCAAAATTTGATCGCACGCAATACGAACTTAGTGACCACAGTCACACAAAACCTAACATAATAAGTAAGTAAAACGGCCAACATCGGGAACCCGCCAACGATCTTTCTTTAGAAACTTCTCAGCGTATAACCTCGTTACTACTTGATCACTGACCCACAAAATGAGATGTACAACATATCAATACCTTTAGAGATTACAAAAGGTTGTTTTATTATATGTGATTCATCTATTTGAAAAATGACATTGTCCACAAATTTCTATATAGAGTCTATCTATCTTCAATAATAGAGCTAACACTTATTCTAAATGGCGTTAAGAGACTGCTAGCATTATTATATGGAGCTTCAGTTTGACTTTATTTGATTGAATACTATTTCACTAAAAAAATTGTCATAAATTCATAAAATCAACACAGTTGTACTCGTAACCAAATATTGTTGGGGAGCAAAAGTACGTGGTAGTAGAGAGCTACCTGTGTCTTGTCTGAAAATGGTCCCTTAGAATCTTTCTCTCTTTCCCTTCTTATAATTCCCCGTCAAGCAAACATGGGGTACAACAATATAAACACCGTTCCCACAGCATCTCGTGTGAATTTTAAAGTTTTCTATTCAGTAAACAGGTTGGTAGCCTTGGGCCCATGCTCGCAGGGTTGTGCATTAAAGACGTCGCTGGGTTTGATTAGTTACTAAGTTTACTTAGCTAAGAAATTTTACTGAAAATTGTACTGAATAGAAATATGAATATAAATTAAAATCTTATTTAATTTCAACTATTATTATAATGATTCAATTTTTTATTCCTAGCAAGAAGATTATTTAGTTACTAGAATACAACTTCGATATATTAATGTTTTTTCGAGTATAACAAAATTAAATCGAAAATAAAGTGTAAATCTTGTTTTTATGTAACCATTCAGGCTGCAAATTTTTAAATATAATTTTAAATATTAAACAATTTTCAATAGTGAGTAAAGTGAAAGTAGAATATAATAAATATGTAAACACGACAAATTTGCAAGCAATTAGCATTAATGACAGGTAAAATAAGAAACAAGAAGTTATATCAATATTATGACAATAATAACTAATCTAATTGTATGTTGATGTAGTTCTACTGATTAAGTATTTAGTTAATTTGTGTTATACCTATTTTATTTTATATTGCCAGACCAAGTATTGGATTCACAATCCCAGATGTTTGTTATAAAACGTTTGGAATATTTCGAACGAGAAAAAGAAAATTAAATGCTACTGATCTTAATTTTAGCTCTACAAAAGGTGAGTTATAATTATTAAGCAGTATATGAAATGCTAGTCCAAAGAAAGTTATTTCCACGAAATTGACTTAAGCAGCTTTTTCAGACTTCTGAAATCGTGTGGGTTTACTATAGCTACAAGAAGATAATAACAGAAAAGTACTTTCTTTGCAAAGAACATTTATGAATAAATATATTCCATATATATTTTCCATATATTTATTTAATTTATCTAATACACTACTATTTATATTTAAATATTTTTGGGTGCGGTAAGCGAACTTTTTAGTGCAATAATTAAAAGATAGATTAATTTAAATAAACATTTAAATAAAATAATTTTAATATTTACTAAACTCTGAAATAAATATTTTATTTACTATTGGTTTACGATTTAAAATTAATAAACTTATTGAATTTATTGAAAATAAAATAAATAAAAAAACATTTAATTTTCTTTAAAATAAAGGTAAGAATAGAAGTAAAGCGACCTGATCCAGAAACTGGTTGGACAGGAACAGATTGGACATGGTAACTGCCAACCAGTCATGAAGATTGATTCAATTATTATATATTATTTTAATTTAAATGTCGAGGCCATTCGGCTCTTTGACAGTACAGGATTAGTGATGTCTAAAAAGGCTTAAACCGTTTTAGTTGGTGAAGTGAACATTGAAAAGTAGAGTAGAGTACACGGCAACAGTGGTGTAATTAAGTGATCAAAAGGAACGCTGATGAGTGTAATTTTGTAGTAGCCTTTTAGTTAACTAAATATTGCAAAGTGGTGTTTAATTTGTTCAATTGCAAGTTCAATAACTAAAGCTGAAAATTAGACTCTACATCACTTTTTAAGCCAAGTGTTTCACTGTATCTGTTACATTTACTTTGTGGAAGACAGTTACTGTGTTTGTGGAAGATAACTAAGTCAATGAAAAAATTAAAATTAAAAAAATTGTACTGATGTTATTTTAAAACTGTTATTTATTAAATAGCAAAGAAATTTACACTTGCAGTTACATTAGTCCCTTTAAAGTACTAATTATTTAAATTTCACGGACTGTTCTGTTGCTATTTTAATTAGACCTTCATTATCGTACAATTCTATTAACAATACCCTCACTTCATTATCCGTTCTTATATTCTACATTCTGCTTATTGTAGTTCCAATCGGTACAGTACGTAAGTTTTTAAATTTGAATGAGCTTAATTTTCTATAATTGTTTTAAGTTGTTCATATAACATTGAAAAGGGTCGAAATAATATTAAAAACATGTTTTGTATAGTAAAATATTGATACATCGTATACTATAAGTAGAAAAGAGTTGAAAGAGCATTTTATAATTAAAAGATATTTACAAGAAAATGAGGATGTATGTATGTACGACTGTACATCTGGAAAGAAGAAACCTTTTTCCAAGAGCCCCGGTTCAAAGGGCTGGATGAAAGAGTGTTATTACCCCCAGAACGCAATAATTAAAAGAAAAATAATCTTTTAAGTTTTATGGATTAAAAGTTTAAACAACATAGAATGTCTTATATAACGAGTAATTATAAACCCTCGACATCTCAGTTGCTGTGAAACTTAAAACGTATGTGTTTTATTAGTCCACGACAATAACTTTTTGATGGTCAAATGAAATTAATTAATAAAATTGTCAATATCAATGTCGACAGTTTGTAATCACTCGTTAGTATGAACGTATGTATTTCCACGCTTTTTTATATGTTGTATATTTATAAGGCTAATAAATAAATAATTGGGAAAGTCCCAAATAAATCGATGATGATTGAAAAGTGATAAATTTTAAATTTGATTTATAATTGTTTAGAATTAAAACCACATAAAAGAGATTCAGGCAAAAGTAAAGTGAAAACATACATATACACAAAATATAAACCGCCTAGCTTTACCATAAAAAAAGCTCCGTCTGTTATTAAAGTTGGAAAATAAGTTCCATACATAAATAAGACTTCTCAAGAGGGCCGCTTCATTAGGGCACGTACTAATATGAATCTATGAAACATTGTTAACTGACCACCACAAATAAAATAAATAAACCCACAGTTAATTTTTTAAAAAATCTTTCAATGACAAAATTTTATTTAACTCAACATAAAATCAATACCTAAATTTAAATTAGAAGAGAAAAAATTACTTAAAATTACGGAAACAGCAAGAAAATTGAATATCAATTAAAGAATGAAAGAAAAATGAATTATAAGACAGTATAATTCCCTTTGCCTTGTTAATTGATATTTCTATCATTAATAGAACTCCTTTTCAAAAAAATAAATAAATACCTTACATAAAGCATTAAATTGAAATTTTGGCGCCTTAAAATAAGTACCCACTTGAACTAGTAGTAAACTGTAAAGTTTTCATTTTTCCACATGATACACAATGAATACAGAACATTCCAAATTACTTCAGACAAAATAAAAATCTTAGATTAATTAAAATTGATTTACGCCAGCTGTATTTCAGTCATAAAAATTTTAAACACTTATTACGTTCATAGCACTGTTTGTTTAATTAAATTTTAATAGTTGATTATTATTATCACTTCTTAATTTCAAAATACTTTATAATTCTAAACTAAAACATAACCTTCAATTATTGACATAAGGTTGCCTTTGACTTTTGTTAACACAACATAACCTCAAATTTTTCTAAATTTTGCTCTGCATGAGAACGCGTGTTTTGTACAATTGAAGTTTTTCGAGAGAGTGTCACCAGATATTCTGCTATATTTATACAATTTGAAAAAGGAATTGAATAATTTGGTAATTTACCTGGTTCCAACTAAAATTCTTTAGTGTTTTTTCTAGTGACAACTAAATCTTTGTTGGAAAACAAATGAATTAAATTGTTACTAAAATTACATAACCATATTGTTAATAAATATTAAGCTAATTGTTTATATTAATATTATAAAAAGGTAGAGGATAATTTCCTCTCTTTAATGATATTAAACAGTTACCAAAACGCAAACATAAGCTTAGGATTTAATGACAACAACTTGATTTTCCCCTAGATAGAAACATTATGAAAATTTGAAATAAATGCTTATAAACTCCCGGTGCCGGCAGATCTGGTTAAGGTTTTCTGCAGTTTTCCTTAGCTGTGACACAAATGTGGGATTTGCGCTGTTCCATCTGTAAGTCGGCTGCAGCCGCACTTAGGGCCTACGTAATAATAATAATCGCCCCCTCCCTCCCGCACAAGCTTATAGCTTCTGGGGCCTGGTTTCCAGGCTATGGGTTGTAGCAATTATTATTATTATATTATTAAACACTTTCTTGTTCCTTTTCTTACTATAAACTTAATCCTAATATCCTATCAATTATTACACAAACTTTTGTACCCAAAACCTAAATAAAGGCTATTTTTCATATTTTCAGAATACTATAACTCGCACAACAAAACTTCTACAACAAAAGATCTACATAATGACATGTATGTCTCAAATGTACTCTAGAACTTACTTGACAATATTAATAAAATATTTAAGTTCAAAGACTTCTCAACAATGGAAACTACTAATTCATTATCAAAATCCCCAAATGGTTGGGTCTGAAGAAAATTTCGTAATTTTCAACAATAAAAACAGCAGGTAAAGTGATAAATACCTGTGCACATCTTTACAACCATACCATGAAACACACGTTTTTTGCCGGACTAAATAAACAATATAAATTATACTTACGTTAAAAGATGCTCAAGATTACCACGACTTGAGATTTAGCTCTACCTTACAAATTTTAATTTCAGGTCGCAGGTATTGGTTCTGCAGTTGTCTAATTTATAAAGAAATGGATAAAGGTATCAAAAACACAAAAACATACACAAGAAGGGCGCCATCTGATTATGAAGCTTAATAACGATAATTAAATAGATCAAATGAATCTAATAAATCTGTCTGAAATCACTAACCAGAAAATGAAATCAGACCGATATAAATTTAGTGCAAAATATTAGTTAATTTCAATAAAGTCAAAAATTTAGTTTAATGAAGGTATGAATAAAAACTTTCATAATTATATAGTTCAGTCTTACTGGTTTTAATTAACTTTAAAATCATATTTATAAATTTATAATAAAATTTATTTGAGAAAACACAAGAAAAAAATATAAAAAGATTACAAATTTTAAACTCAGAAAAATTCAAATAATTCCCTACCTAAGAGCTCTTGACTAATAAAATTTTAATGAATAAAAGTTGTATACTAAATTACATATAAATGATAGACGAACTGTAGAATATTACAAAGATCCAAAGAGATTTTACATAAATATTTAACATTCAAAAAAATACATGAATCACTGTACCTGTAGTTGTAAATATTTCGCAAACCAAAATTAACGCTAAGTGACACAAAAATGACTACTGCCACACCAAACAGTCACTGCAGACGGAAACTGGAATGTTCGTAGATTTTTGCTTTCCATTATTCCAAAATGGAACCATCGCAAATGTTCGTTGTTTATCTTTAAAACAACCCACTTATTATTTAGATATAAACTGGATTTATATCTGGATATATAAGGCACATAACTTGAATTTCATTATTAATCGAGATTTCGATCACTGAAGATAAAGTCTGTATTTATTAATTTTTTTTATCGGTATTTCGGTACGAGAATTGTTTAAACGATAAACGATACGGTAATTATTTCAATCGGTAAACTGTATTCAAGCTGTTACACTTTTAATAGGAAAAACTAGATTTCCCATTCTTCAAATACACAAACATCCGGAAAAGTATTTAACTGTATAACGGTACTCTTATTAACCGCAAATTCTTGATTAATATCCGGAAACTTAATTACACAACGGTATGATTATTAACTGTAAATTTTCTTAAATAACAATGCACGGCATCCGATACCGGCCATTGTACTATATCAAAACTTAAAACGGAAGTGTCTCGGACCAGCAACTGAAGGCAAGTGTCCTGTCTGGACCGCGCTCAAGGCGAAAAGTGCGTTCCCTAAGAAAACTAAAGATTATATTATTGTAAGTTAGGGTTTACAAATCGTATGCACCAATCAGGAAAACGCCTAGCCTAATATTATCGAATCAAAGCTGAGCAGTGCACGTGGACTCGATAGAGAGACTTTTCCTAGTTTTTACTATTAGAATTTGACCTCAAAGAACCAAGTACTACGCAGTTAGTATTTTCTCGGGCGAACAGTACATGCAGATGTTTTGTAAAACTGCAGACGCGTCAACTTAGCTTTTTCTTAAACACGTAGCAAACATGAAATTCGATAAAGGTGACTTACAATAAATTTATCATGAACCATATTTAATAGTTTCTAAGATTTTTAACAAAGAAGCCACTTTAACCAAAGTACACGTGCATAAATAGAATACAGAAAGAAATAATTTATAATTTATTGCCCAAATGCTTTTTATAATACTAAGGAGATTTGAAACCAACCTTTTTTTTAAATAAGTTTTATGAGGTTGTTTATACGAAATGCTAACACGAGCTTACATTATAAAAAGAACGTAAGTTTGCAGAACCGGACTTAAGATTTTTGTAAATATGTAGACAAAACTACATTTGTTCAGGATGACTAAAAATATACCGTTACAACCCTTAATTTGTTTCAGGCGAAAACAAGCCTTGTAATGGGGTTAATATAAATTTATAAACAAATTTCAAACAACGATAGAAAATCGTCAACCAATTTAGAAAAATTATTAAATTTAAAGATAATGTAACGTTCTTTCTAAAAATAATAACACAAGTGCTGTTTAAATCGTCTATTCACAAACAAATATTTATTTATATACACTAATGAATACACTATAAATTAACGCTATAATTATAAACCATTAAAAACTATTATTTACAGACTATGAATTTCTAATACAACATTTATATCCACTATTTATTTTGTAATACACAGTTAATGACTTGCTGTTGACTACTCTCTTTTATCCGCGAACCCGCTCTTATACCATCATATAAACGTTCCAGAAGTCGCCCGAACATACCATGTATTTCTAGAATACACCAGAATAAACCGCGTCTGGTTCACATGCCCGCGCGATGCGTCATTCTCTCGAAGGCGGCAGAACACACCACCTGTCGCTCGAAAAGAGGTTCGTTCCTTTTCTCTCTTGTTATGTTATGTTTTATGCTCTGGTTCCTGTAGAACGGGTCATGACGATATCGACAGTGTTCACCTCGACTACACGTTCCATTACGGTAGAAATAACAGTCTACACTCTTCGTTGGCCTTAATGCGGGTTGTGGGTCAAAATTGCAGACGAAGATCTTGACGTCCGTACCTCTAAAGACAACTTCCAGCATGTTTCTAACGATTCTCCAATCCAGCTGGTCCCGCCCACAGCCGAGTTTGGGAACTGCCAATTTGTTAATTCCCCTGGTAAGCAACTCGATCCTCAAATTCCATAGTGCCCTCCACAAGTCGGCGTAACTCGGTTTCTGGTAGTAAAACTGCTTGGTTACCAAGTAGTAAATGGATCGGTCATGATCAGGCAAGCGTAAGGATTTACCAACAGAGGGATTTTGTTCTCGAAGTTCATTCAGCCGTCCAAATTTATTTCTAAACACTACTGCGATCCCCCTGGACATACGGAGATCCGCGGAGACACAGTGGGCAATGGAATAATCACCAGGGACCCGGAAGAGATCTTGTTGCATCTCAGTCGTGACTCCGAATCGCGCTTTTCTAGTTCCAGAGAACGCAGCCATAAATTCTCTAAAGGTTGGTTGATCATATTCAGGCCTTACGGTATTGATAGTCACCTCAGCCTCATCTTTCCGATCCGGGACTGCGTCATTATTTCCCTCATAGTGCGCCAGACGATTGGAGTGTACCACCTTTGGTTTCCCCCTTGGCAACTTCTGGATGCGATAAATCAAGTCATTTATTCGTTTCTTCACCTGGTATGGACCCTCCCAATTTCGCTGTAACTTTGGAGAATAGCCACGACGCCTTTGCGGGTTGTATAACCAGACAAGCTCTCCAGGTTGAAACCCTCCTTCTTGGGCTCTCACATCGTACGTAGCCTTCATCCGGTCACTCGCGATTCGACTATTATTTCGGGTTCGGTCGTGAATATCCTCCAACTTCTTCTTTAAGTTGATGACATAATCATTCCGGGCTACCTCCTGCTCTATAGGTGGAGACCCAAATTCCAGATCACACGGTAACCGTAACTCGCGTCCAAACATCACAGACGCTGGTGACTGACCGGTTGTTTCGTGGACCGATGCACGATAAGCCATCAGGAACAGATGCAGGTATTGGTCCCAGTCTCGTTGATGATCGGAGACGACCTTGGCCAAATATTTGCCCATTGTTCGATTCATGCGTTCTACCATTCCATCGGACTGCGGATGTAACGGTGTGGTCCGAGTCTTGCGAATGCCCAACAATCGACAGACTTCTCCAAAGAGTACAGACTCGAAATTGCGGCCTTGATCCGAATGCAGCTCCATGGGCACTCCGAAGCGACTGAAAAACTCTTTGACTAGTACGTCAGCAACAGTCGCAGCTTCCTGGTTTGGTAGGGCATATGCTTCTGGCCATTTGGTAAAATAGTCCATTGCCACTAATATGTATTTATTCCCATCGTCGGTTTCGGGAAATGGTCCGGCAATATCTATGGCTATTCTTTCCAGAGGACTACCCACATTGTACTGCCTCATAGGTGCTCTTCGTTTCCCCAAGGGTCCGTTACCAGTGGCACATAGTTCACATTTCCGGCACCACTCCTTCACGTCTTCTTTACAGTTGACCCAATAAAAACGCTCCCTAACTTTCTCCAAAGTCTTTTTCACACCGAAGTGTCCTCCTGAGGCACCGTCATGGAGTTGTCGCAATACTGTAGCCACTCGGCTTCTTGGAACCACGAACTGAGACCTAATGGTGGTGCCATCTTCACTCTCCAGTACTCGCTTCAGGAGATCGTCTTCCACCTTCAAGGACTCCCATTGGGCCCAATATGCTTTGAGCGTTCTGTTGAAAGGGCTGACGGCCTCCCAGGCAGGCCTTTCTCCCACGCGCTTCCATTCCAGTACCACTTTTAGTTCGGGATCAGCCTCCTGCTGTCGTTGCAATTCTTCCGGCAACCAATTGTCGTTGACGATGGTAGTCCTTAATACTTGGCAAACCCTCTCCTCCAAACGAGAGCAATGACGGCAATCCGTTGGACAGGGTCTTCTTGAAAGAGCATCGGCATTTCGATGACTAGTGCCCGCTCGATGTTCGGTGTCAAAGTCGTATCTTTGTAATCGTTCGATCCACCTTGCGACCTGGCCTTCAGGATTACGGAATTGTAAAAGCCATTTCAACGCTGCATGGTCCGTCCTCAATAAAAACTTCCGTCCGTACAAGTATTTGTAGAAGTGCTCAACGGACTTCACGACGGCCAATAGTTCTTTTCTGGTCACACAATAATTCCTTTCGGCTTTCGACAAAACCTTACTAAAATAGCCGATGACCTTTTCTTGTCCATCCTGTATCTGAGAAAGTACCCCCCCCAATGGCCAAATTACTTGCATCTGTGTCAAGTATGAATTTCCCTTCTGTCCGTGGATAGCTCAATATTGGTGCTGTTGTCAGGGCACGCTTCAGCTGTTGGAAAGCTGTTTCACACTCTCCGCTCCAAACATACTCGCGCCCATCTTCAGTTAACCTTGTCAGAGGTTTCGCTATATTGGCAAACCCAGGAACGAAACGCCTGTAGTAGGTACATAACCCAAGAAAACTACGAACTTGGTGTTTATCTTTCGGTGTTGGCCACTCTTGAACTGCACGAATCTTATCGGGGTCGGCTGCCACTCCATTTTGTGATACGACGTGCCCGAGATATTTCACTTCCTTTCTGAATATGTGGCACTTTTTCGGACTCAGTTTCAGATTGGCTCCACGTAGTCTTCGGAACACTTCTTCTAGATTTTTCAAATGTTCGTTGAATGATTTTCCGACTACAATCACATCATCTAGGTATACCAGGCAGGTCTTCCACGACAACCCTCTCAGGATGGTCTCCATTAGACGCTCAAAGGTGGCCGGAGCGTTACATAGACCGAAAGGCATAACTGTAAACTGCCATAGTCCGGAACCAATAGTGAACGCGGTCTTCTCCCGGTCTTCAGGTTCCATTTCAACTTGCCAATAACCGCTCTTCAAGTCCAAAGTCGAAAACCATCGTGAACCAGACAGGGTATCTAACGTGTCGTCGATGCGTGGTAAGGGATAGCTGTCTTTCTTGGTCACGTCATTAAGCTGCCGATAGTCCACACAAAATCTCGTTGACCCGTCCTTCTTACTGACCAGGACCACCGGTGATGCCCATGGACTGCTGGATGGCTCGATGACCCCTTGTTCTTCCATATCAGTAATAATCTTTTCGGCTTCTGCTCGCCTTGCTAGAGGTAGACGCCTCGGCTGCTGACGGACAGGCATAGAGTTGCCTGTATTGATTTTATGTTTTACTATATTTGTTCGTCCCTTCTGGCTATCGTCAAGAGCGAAGATATCTTGGTATCGGTGAACCAAACCCTGTACCTCTTTCACTTCCGTTCTGTTAAGGTCTTCGCACGAACTAGTAACCATACCCACTAATTTTCCACCATGGTCTTAGGGCACTGGTTTTGGAACATCAGCCATACACCTGGCTACTCGGAATACTGGCACACACTGTCCCACAAGGGTACTTTTCTTCAATGTCACCGGATCCACATTAACGTTCATAAGCCTCACCGGTACAGTCTTTCCAACCTTGATCAGCGCTTTTCCCACCAATATGCCACTATGGATCTTCTTATCACAAACACGCTCCATCATTCTCACACATCCTACCCGAAGATCTCCATCCAAACCTGCCTCGACAACCATCTCGCTTTGACCAGGCAATATCACATCTTCTGTCAGCAAAACCCTTACGACAGGATCTTCTCGTGGGTGCAACGGAAGTTCTTCGTTACCAACCTTCAAAACACCCTCCTTCAAGTCCAATGTAAAACCAAATTTTCTCAGGAGGTCCATTCCCAAGATGAATTCGTCAATGATGTCGGCTACCAGCACCTCATGATCACGTTCTTCACTTCCAATACCAATCTTCATCTTCACCACTCCGCGTGTTGGTATCACTTCACCTGTTGCTGTACGGAGTTGAGTAGTTGTGGGTAACAACTTAATACTTGATCGTAGAACATCAGGGCGTACGATGGATTTTGTCGCCCCCGTATCAATAAGTAGTGGAACAGTTCGGTTAGCAATCTTCCCATCTACGAACAAACTGCTGGTACTGTTCTTCGATGTTACGGCATGGATGGTGATCTCCGGGGCATCTCCACTCAAGGTCAACGTTCGCCCCCTCTCGTCGACCCCCTTTAGTTTTCCGACGGCTGAACTTGTTTGGGTTTAGGGCAGCGGCGTCGTATGTGCCCTTGTTCACCGCAGTTCCAGCAACGGGGTCCTCGAACTTCTTGAGGATTCTTTTTACGGTTCTCTTCCTTCTGAAGAACTCTCATTAATAATTCTTCTAGGCGATCTTTAGAACCTTCATCTTCTTCCAAAACGGTCCGAACACGTCCGTGACCTCGGACGCTTGTTTTGCAGCTTCAAATTCTAAGGCGTGAGCAAGCGCATCATCAGTTGTTCTTGGTCGTGCCAGCCTCAATGATTGTTGTGTTTCTCCGTCTCTTAACCCATCAATGAAGGTCTGCACAGCCAGTTGTCCCAGAAATGAATCGGGTGCCGTAGGGTACGCCAATCGGACAAGCCGCGCAACATCGGCTTCAAACTCCTGCAGGCTTTCTCCATTCTTCTGGATACGATTCTTCACTTGCGCGTGATACACTTGTTGAAGATGCGCGTCTCCATATCTCATTTCCAATCTAGACACTAACAATTGGTAATCATTTTCCTGTCCTGCTGGGATTGTTTGCAGGACGTTCAACGCGTCTCCACGCAAAGCCACAGTTAGAGAAACGGCCTTTTCCTTGCGTGTCCATCCGTTGGCCCCAGCGGCCGCCTCAAATTGTTTGTAGTAGGTGGACCAAGGTATCTTTCCATCGAACGTGGGTGGTTTTACTTTTATCCCTACGGCAGGATCCTTTTCTTCTTTAAATTGTTTCTTTACTTCATTAAACGGCCTCTCAGAAGTTGAGGGAAACCGTAGTTGCCTCATTCTATCTTCCAGCATTTCGGCCATATCGTCTTTCTTAGTTGTTGGTGGTAATTGCATTTGGGCTATTTTCTCTTCTACCATCTTTATTACCCTATCTTGTTCCGCCAATCTACCTTCCAATAGTCCTAACGCGCTGGCATTCTCCAAAAATTCTTCGAAAACTTTATCTTCCAACGCTTTGACATTTTCCAACAATTCTCCTTTAAGCCTTCTAGAACTTTCTTCGGACTTTTCTAGTAATTCTTCTTTAAGCCTTCTAGAACTTTCTTCAGATTTTCTGGAATTCTCCAGTATTTCTTCCTTTAGCATTCTAACAGTTTCTTCGGCCTTTTCTAGTAATTCTTCTTTAAGCATTCTAACATTTTCTTCGGACTTTCTAGAATTCTCTTCGGCTTTTCTAGAACTTTCCAGTAACTCTTCTTTTAATATTCTAGAATTTTCTTCCATTTTACTTAACAACACGTTAGTATCAATTGCGGGTCCAGGTATTTCGAAGCGGTAATTTTCAGGATCTTCCTTCTGTTCTAAAAGCCATTCTCTTAGCCGATTTATCAAAACTTCTTTCTTTCCATTACTATCCAAGTCCCTCTCGTCCAATTCCCGTTTCAAATCTATTACTAAGAGATCCTTTAATAGTTTCATCACCATTTTAATTGTTTGTTGAAATTATGTTTTAACACCAAAAATTTTATTCTCACAGCACTTTAATTAATTATTACGCGATTTTATTTATTTTAAAACTCCACACCTGACATCACTGTAACGTTCTTTCTAAAAATAATAACACAAGTGCTGTTTAAATCGTCTATTCACAAACAAATATTTATTTATATACACTAATGAATACACTATAAATTAACGCTATAATTATAAACCATTAAAAACTATTATTTACAGACTATGAATTTCTAATACAACATTTATATCCACTATTTATTTTGTAATACACAGTTAATGACTTGCTGTTGACTACTCTCTTTTATCCGCGAACCCGCTCTTATACCATCATATAAACGTTCCAGAAGTCGCCCGAACATACCATGTATTTCTAGAATACACCAGAATAAACCGCGTCTGGTTCACATGCCCGCGCGATGCGTCATTCTCTCGAAGGCGGCAGAACACACCACCTGTCGCTCGAAAAGAGGTTCGTTCCTTTTCTCTCTTGTTACAATAAGATCATTTTAGAATTTATTTCTTTTCCACTTAGTGTCTTATAGAGTGTTTCTTAATCATAATTGAAACATATTTACCTAAATTTCTATGTAAAGAAAATATTTCCCTGAAATCCCCTTACAAATTAGGCACCCCAAAAATCATAGATGTAATTATAGATGCCTAAAGCATGTCATATCATGACAATATATACTTATGAATACGAATGTATTCTTTCCACATTATCTTGAAGGTAGAGTACAAAGCGGTTATTTTTGTGATAGCCTCTCTGTAGGGCTTTTTGACTATTCCATCACATTAAGTAGAGGCCGAGGCCGTTTAGGGCTGAGGCAGGATAATCTCGAAAACGCTAACAAATTTCGCGGACAATGTATTGCACCTAATGCATAAAATCAATCATGCAAAATTAATGAAAGAGAACTAGATAAAATAGTATATTAAGTTAAATTTAAATGTACAAAGTTGATGAAATGCGAGACAATCTATTTTGAATAATTGAACCATAGAAGTGACATATGAGCTCGGTTTATTCATTTTTAATAAATTGCTAACTTTCAGTCCCTTAACGTTAACAAAACCTAATTTTTTTGCAAAAACTTTAATTAAATTTAGCTAACGTTATTATTATTATTTAGTTATCTTTCATTAATGATCCTGTTTGATATTAAACGTTTACTAGTATACAGGGTGTTTCAGTTAACATCACCACAAATTTAATGTGTGATAGTACTCATCAATAGAAACAAAAGTCTTTATGGCATTTTTCATTCAAAATACCTCGAAAAATATTGCCAAAAAGTGAGACCTTCGTTGGGGACTGCTGGAACGTCTTACAACCTATCACACTTACAATACCTTGTTTGCCTAACTAAGTTTAGGTAGATTGAAAAACAATTTTTGGGCAATTATACGCATTGACGGTATCATATTTCATTTTGTTTGTAATTTTAGTCTGTGTATTGATAATGAGTGATGCCATGAGATGACAGAGAGAAATGGAATGTTTACATACCTACAATTTTTTGTTATTGCATGAGAGACAAGTTTATTTAGCTATAAGGTAAACTTGATCTTTATTTTAAAAACTAAATAATTTAAAAAATGCATGTTACAACAATGACATATTTCTTTATTTAAAAAAGAATGGTATATTTACTATTTAGTATATGTGCATGCCCTTGCTTTTCAGCAGATATTCAATGCAATTTGGCATGCTATCCACAAGTTTCTTACAAGCGACCTTGATTTCGTTAACACGGTGCCAATTGATAATGAGCGTCGCTATGGAGTCGACCTTCGTTGACCCATAAATTCTCTATTGGCTTTATATCTAAGCTGTTTCCAGGCCATGAAAGTTGTTGTTTGGACACTTGTTTTTATACTGTTCTAGATCTTCATAAACTAAATAAGACGAAACGAAAATAATAGTCAAAACAAGCTGTGACATCACCTACCATCAGCTGCATCAATGTATCAGCTATTAGGTTAAAAATGCAGTTGGGTACAGTCAGTTCCCCTGTGATTTTTAAACCAGTGACCAATAAACCAGTTTTTTAAAAACAATTTTATTTCTCGGTTATTATGAAAGATGAAAGACACTAATAATATTAAACATTTTTGTCGCATTTTATGTGCCATCACTTGTTAAAATAGTGCTGGAGTAAAATAAAACACCCTTTATAACCGAACTACTGAGCGATCTTCAATCTGCAACGAATCAGCACCTGTGGTAAGTTTTTATGTATTATTCTTAGCATGTCCTGCTTATTTAATTATTTCCCCAGCTGGTTTTTGTTCCTTATCCTACCACTGACTATGTACCTCCTACTATCGAATGCAAAAGTTCTGACCCCTGAGGCCGAATGCGCATAGCACAAAAACTAACCGCTCAAATTAATTCAAACAAAAACAGTTACGTAGACAATTTATTTTTGTATAAAATAGTAAATTTGTAAAATTATTTGATTATTGGTTTTTGAATTTTCGCGAGTTATGTTACAAAAAGTCCGGTTTTTGTGAAGTTTTGACGTGTAAAGTGTCTTTAATAATTAATAATTCAATAACTACGGTACAGAATTGAATGTCAGTTCATATGCAAGTAGCTAATAGTGTTGTATGTATGTAAAAAATTGATAATTAATTTATATCTGTATTATTTCTTAAAATTATTCTATGAAATAGAGCCTAATGAATTTTGGTGTTATGGTGCCTTAATCAAACTGTTCTTTTTACAAAAGATAGTATTTTTCATTAAAACAACAAATACGTCAAGAAATTTTGAACTAATTAAATTGAATTACTTCATAATTCGCTAAAGAATTATTTATTAATTAATTCGTGAATATTTTCAAAATTTGTTGACGTATTTGTTGTTTTATTATTAAAATATTATCTTTTGTAAAAAGAATATTTCGAAGGCACCAGAACTCCAGAATGTATTACCCTCTATTTCATAAAATAACTTAAGAAATGATACATATATCAAATTACAAAAATTGCCACGTACGTACAACGCTATTCATTCAATTCTGTCGAGTAGTTATTGAAATATTAATTATTAAAGTCAAGCTACGTTTTACGTTAAAACTCCCCATAGACCGTACTTTTTGTAACATAATTCACGAAAGTTCAAAAACCATTAATCAGATAATTTTACAAATTTATTATTTTATACAAAAATAAATTGTCTATCTAACTGGTTTCGTTTGAATTAATTTGGACTGTTAGTTCTTAAACTCAGAGGTCGGAACTTTTGCATTCGATAGTAGTCCTTTTTATAGCGTAAAAATACTGGAACAACAGCATAATCCGCTCAATAATATGGCAAACATTTTCTGCTGTTGCCCTTTCCTGATAAGTGAGCATGGAACATGTGTTTAGTTGCTAGTAATTAGATAATAAAATTACCTTGAAATTAATTGTTCATAATGACCATAAAGAGCAATAGGTTTTTTTTAATTTCAAAACTTGTTTACTTTTATAGGAAACAATATCATCAAACCATTTCATGCTACTATCGGACGAATCATTTCCTAGAATGCATTCTTGTAACAGTTAACAAATGAATGATTACTGTAAACGTCAAAAGCTTTTAATACTAATATGTCATGTTAGATTATTATTCATACGGATATTACAAGCATTATTTGTTATATGCAACCCTCGTATAATAACACCCTTTATTGCTACAAGGATATTGTTATGACTTACTTTAAACAAGTCCATTATCATGCCTCTATAGTGCATTATGACAGTCTCCACTGTTATAGCTGATAAATGATAAATTTATAGCCTCCAAGGCGTGTAAACGTTACAACCCTGTCTTCAGGCCAGTCAATGATAGCTATAGTAAAACGATCAGAACCAATCCCTTTTTAAATTTATAGAACTTACTTTTAGGTGCAGATTTAGAAAGTTGATAAATAAAAGTCCTGACTTCACGATTTACTTTTATATCCTATCCTTTAAACGACAAAAAAAAAGTCAAGGCCGAAGAAAACATTTAACGGGTTTAAATTAAATCTTCAACCATAACAATAACGATAACCATTTACAAGACGTGTTAAAAGGAAAAGGGATCATCATTATTATTATATAATAGTGATAAAAATGGAGAAGCGTTATCTAAAAGTTTAGTTTTGATATCCTAACACCACAGCAATTTTTAAACTTTCCCGATTTATTTTATGTCGAAATATATCACAAAAAGAGCTTTCCAAAAAAAGGTGGCAGTCAAAAGAAATTAATCAGATTCTCCGACTGAAAGGCAATTTTTTAAAAATGATAACACATATTCAGAACCTTCGATGCGCGGTGCCTTTTTCCTTTCAATATAATATCTGTGAAAATATGCCACTTACTTATTCATTCACTTTCAGAAAAGAGAGATTTCTTATTATAATACAAAAACGAATGCATTTCCTGTAGAGAGCTTATAGCACTCGCAGAATACACAATGGACTCTATGGAGACACATCGAATAGCTGTAACTCTATTTGTATCAATTCGAGAGCTTTTTCACACAAGTCTTTGCAGCACCAATTTGAGTTTCCACCTAAAGCCCGCTGAAAATATTACGATTACTTTTCGAAGACGAGAAAGCGGAGCAGGCGAAACCGAGATGGATTTTAAGTTCATAATGCTATTAGTAGCAAACGCAGACTGTATATCGAAAGCATCGATAGAGTTCTAATGGAAAATGCCCATTAAATTGAAATTTCTCTTATATTATAAATGCAAACAGAAATGACTTCTTTGCTTTAATTGAAAACACAAGAATAAAAGAAGTGCATTTGAAATTCAGTCTAAAGGAAAAATAAATCGGTTGTGTTGAAGGTCTACAGAAGCAAAAACATGAAAATGTGCTAACATATGCGATCCTACATAGAGACAAGTGCAAGAACAGCATATAGGGTAATAGTGAAAAATGGCGAAATAAATGGACTTGAAATATCAAACTTTGACATTAAGGGAAAAGCAGGTATAAAGCACCGGGAAATGACAGTAAAATAATAGATTGTAGTCGTTGAAAATTGAAATGTAAAATATGTAGTTGTAGATTTAATCTTTATAGAAGGCCTCTATAAAACACCTCCGTTCTTGTATTCTGTAGTTTAAATAAAATGTCGCTGACAACAATAAATACATGGAATTTTATTCTCTTTTATGATATCTGAAGTAATATCAAATATATTTTCTACATTTAAAGGCAAGTGATGTTTCTTGTCTATCAAATCTAGCTAGGTGCTCAATTTCTTTGAAAATTTTTGACAATAGTTTACGTTTGTATCTGAAATAATTAAAGTGATATTGAAGAAGGGTTGTTAGAAAACGTTTTCCTGTACCTCAGCAATCCAGAATTCGATTTCATTTTTTAGTGGCTAAAAGATTCCTTTTTTATTCCCTTAGCATTTAACACTTTAAAGTAGTTAAGGGGTTAAGATGAAAGTATTTTGACAATGTTATATTATTTAAATGTCGCCCTCGAAAAATAAATTGAAGTGTTATTTAGCTGAAATCGATATTTTCTATAGTTTAGGAGCTATTCAAGCTTACGTAAGGGTATGTCAAGTTTAAATGACCGACTGGTGTGATAGCACTATTTATTTGTATTCGGAAGATCGTGGGTTCAAATTCCATTTGAACCGGAAGGATCTTTCTACATTTGGAAATTCGGCTACTTCTATATAGGCGTACACGCGTATGATCTTAGATGTAGATTTTCTGGATTACCAGAAAATCAACGTATG
Organism: Agrypnus murinus; assembly: GCA_929113105.1. Classification (NCBI taxonomy): domain Eukaryota; kingdom Metazoa; phylum Arthropoda; class Insecta; order Coleoptera; family Elateridae; genus Agrypnus; species Agrypnus murinus. Next base: position 169,527,912 of record OV816026.1, on the reverse strand, counting down.
GTAGTAGGGGTACAGAAAAACAAAGCACTTACGATTATTATTAATTAATTACAAATTATGACTAATTATTAAGTTTATTATTAATTTAACAATATTAAATATTTACTGCAGTGTTGCAGACTTTTAATCGTTTAAAAAGAAAACTTTTATACGGTTTACTAATGTGTACCTGTGTAAAATAATAATGTATAAAACTTAGTTTAATTCAGGTCGTTTTATTGACTGTATGTTGTAACGAAAAGTTACTTAGTTTTGGTAATTTATTTTGATAATAAATGCGAGTACGCTTATCTTCCGTGCAATCTCAAACCGTTCGGATAAGCGGCCGGCTCAAGCGAGAGCATGCGTCCCGTTTCTAACTGATATTTGGCGTGCGCAGCTCCGTTTCACTCCTACCATTTCCCCCACGCTCCGAGAGCACCTATATATAAAGGTGCAGGGCACCGATTTATTCAGTCCGCGTCCAGGACTCATTTCCTATACCACCGACCAGGAGTAGACCAGTCCAGTAGCCAGCCGCCGCTCTAAAAGGAATATAAGAGTACGTCCTTCTGCCGTAAGTTCCGATTTCATTTCCGCCCCGATTTCGTGCCTTATCCTTTCCGAGACTTCACTGCGTGTTAACCTGCGAGTCTCATCCTTTCATTTCTTATCCTTCCCGAGACTTCACTGCGTGTTAACCTGGGAGTCTCATCCTTATACCCCTCACCCTTTTCCAAGGCTTCACTGCGTGTTAACCGGGGAGCCTCATCCTTGCACTCCTTCCGAGATATCACTGTGTGTTAACCTGGGGGTCTCACTATATTCGCATGCTTGGTTGTTATTGCACGCCGTATTACACCCCGCTTGTTATGGCCGCCGTAGATAACCGCAGACTTTTAGGATTAGAGTTTGAAGCTTGCTGGAGTATTAGAGCTTTCGTATTAATAAATATTATTGAGTTTGGTAATTGTGTCTTTTATTTGTTAGCATTAAGATCCTTGCATTTTGTGAGAGCTTTAGGGACAAGTGGAGTGATCCAGACAGGGCCGACCTCAGCAACCCGAGCAGTTTCCTGGATTACCTTTTCTCCACTACTAGTTACCCGGATCCGAGGAGCATACCACGTTAAAATAGCTGACGACCGAGAGTAGCCCGAACAATGACTAATTAATCTTCAATTTAGTTCTTTATTGAAAATTCATGGTTTTATAAAAAACGGATTTGAATTAATGATATGATTATTTATTTTTGCTTTTGTGATAGTTTAATTAAATGGGAAATCTCTAATTACCTTAAAACGTCAACTTTGACATTTGGTTCTTAATATAACCCAACAATTTGAATATCACAATTATGTGATGATTTGCTCAAGTAAGTTTTGATTTCTTTTATTGTATTTAAAAATTATAATTGACTTTTATTATTATTTTTTTTTGTTATGTGTCTTCTCGCTTTACAAAAGATCTTATAAGGAATTCAGTTATTTCAACCTTAAATAAAACATATCTAAAAAATGATTTCACTTTTCTCTTTCTTAAGAATAACACCAGATCAGCTTTTATTTATCACTCGTTGATTAATCACAAACCTTATGACTTTATCGATGTTCCTTTGTACAGCTTGGTATACAGGAGGACCACCACACAGGAATCTGCTTATGCTTATTCCCTCAGGATAGGATGCACAGCCGAAGCTAAAACGTTAAGAGAAATCGCATTTAATAAATTTTTCATTTTATTGATGACTATTGAATAGCGTTCAAGGATAAATTTTACTTATCGAACCTTTTCTTTTTATCGAACCAGCTGGATACGTCTCCGGTTCTAGCAGCTCTCGTTGAATAAGACTCCGCCTTTACTGCACTATGGTCCACTGGTAAGTTTTAAATGTTTTTCTTTTAAATTCTCTTCTTTGAGTTGTTCAAATAAATGTACATCTTTTTAGACAGGTGTTAATCTGTTAAACTTTTTATTTATCTTGCTTTTAATTCAATTCTTTACAGGAGACTTAAATTTTGCAAACTTTCTGTTTCAATACATTATTCTTTTTTTTGTCTGTTAGAAACGCCCTTTCTTTTAGATTGTTCATATTTCATTCCAAATTAGTCTTGCATTTGGTACTTGGAAACTGTGTACTTATGTACACATTTCAATACAGAGATTCGTTTGTCAACAACCGTAGTCAAGACTATTTTTAGATTGTAATATTAAACCAAAATGATGTTATATCATTGTCAGTAACATATAGAATGTTTTATATTTTTTTAAACTTATTTACATTTTCTTTTTCAGAAGTAGCTGCGAGTGAAAATCGGCTTACCCCAAAAAATTTCCTTAACCATTTTATTTTTATGTACATATAACAAATCAAAAGAGTCAACTCAAATTTAAATCGTTTTGTGGTATATTCTTTATAAATGTTCAAATAACAATTATTAATGATAAACGACAGATAGTCAACACTTAACGTTTCTTTATTGTTTATCAATAAGAATCCATGAAGCATCTACTCTACTCTTGTTGAACTTCAATAGCTGACGCAATTACTTTCATGAATGTCACAAAGACAAATTTAATTTAATATGTGATTGGTTGAGACTTTTTGAAATATAATCGCCTCTTTAAAAAAATTAAAAACAGAGGCTAAATATAGATTTTACGTGAAGTAAGTCTGGAGTAGCTTCGAGGAGTGTGAATACAGACACCCGCGGCTTGTTAGTGAAATTCCAACAAAGAATTTCACGAATAGGTCTTCATAGTGAAAAATTGACTGTGTGGTGTGCAGTATTTTTCTTGTTTCAGCAGAACGAAGACACTTCCCACACTGCCAGGGAGTCTATGGCAATTCTGCGAAGAATCTTTCCTCGTAGTGTTATTTCGAAATCTAGGGATCAAAACTGGCCGGCTCGGTCACCGGATCTGGCAGCTTGCTATTTTTCGTTGATGGGGTTACCTAAAGGCAAAAGTGTTTGCTAATCGACCGCAAACTTTGGAACAAGTGAAACATAATATTCCAACAGAAATTAACGCAATCCCAATCGAATTGTTGCAGCAAATCTTTCGTGCTAGACTTCAAAAGTGCCAGCAACAAAGTGGAGGTCATTTGAGTAATGTAAAAAAATAACTTAGCGGTGTTTATTCAAGAAGTGTTTGTTTAATCTTTAAATTAAAGTTTAACCTTTAATGATTACGACTACGTAATTCTGCCTAACCCTGTACGTTTTAAGTGTGAATGTATAGGCATTACGTAGAAATTCTTCTTAAACGACTTTTAGTAAACACGAAATGTTAATACACTTCAAATCTATTGGCGACGTAGATAAACGCCCTATTTTTATTTGAACATCAACCAACAATAAAATGCGTCGAATTTGTATGGGGTAAATAGTTCAGTTCATTATGCACTAGTGGTACAATAAATAATAAACAAGTTAATAAGTTATAAAACGCGGAAATCACTGCATTAGTTTGGATATTTTATTTACACCTATTGACATTTATGAAATTGAAATAACAACTTTTAGAACAGAATCACACAATGACATTCCAAAATAACATCAAATTCCAGCACTGTTTTAATAAGAAATGCAAATTAAGAATTTTAGAAGTTTTCGAGATATACAAACAGAAACTCAGGGTACCTTTAACGAACGAACAGATTAAGCCCAGTAAGTCTGCGTTACTAGAAGTGTTTTACTTTAGAGAAATTAAAATAAATTTGTGAAACTTTTTATTAATCAGATTTTTATATTTATGATTAGGGAGTTTTACCAAATAAGGCTCAAAACAATAAACAGTAGTAATTCATTAAATTTACGTTAAAATCCTTTTCAAGGGACTAACATATACAATTAACAGTAATGTAAATGGTTTAATAGCAGGTTGAACTGTTATTATTGAAAATGCTGAAACACTCTATTCATACTGTACAATTCAAAGCCAAAGGCAAATAATGCATTTGCTCGGAAGTAATTTGCTTGTGTATTGATTGGGTTAACCTACAATATGTTGTGCGTTTTATGCCCTAGGTTGTGATATTTTGACATTTTGAAATTTAATATGGTATAATTACGTGCTGTGTATAAATCCATTTATTAGCCTTCATAAAAAGCTATACTTGTATTATAAATTTAATCCAGGCAATGTTTAATATGTCATTAAGCTTACGTATTGATATTTTTGTAGACTTGTAACTTTTGTTGACTTTGTAACCTAATTAAGAAAATTGTTGTACATGTGCGCCAATTATCTATCGTTTGTTACAACTAACAATAAGTTGTTTAAGGCAAGTGGGGAGTGGGGAGAATTTGTTTCTGTCCTTGTTATAATCATAAAAGATTTTATTAACTAGTTTCTTTCTATCGCCTAATAATAATTGGAAGTAAGCATGTTGTACATTAGAATAAAACGTAGACAAATTAACTTTTCTTGACATGGAAAGGTGTTTTTAAAAACAATACTTTATTTTAAAAATGCAAAAGACGGAGTCCAAGTTACAAAAATATACACCATTTACTGTTTTTACAATAAGTATTTAATCGTTGTTACTATACAATATGCACTTGCATAATAACTTAACACTATATAGTTTCAACTTAAATCAGTAATGTTCAGAAAGGCCGAGGTAAACGGTACCCCTGGGTACTAGTTTCTACGGCTTTCTGGTGGTAAGTCCTGACTTAAATAAACGGCCCCCTTGGGTACTAGTTTCTAAAGCCAGAACGTCGTCGTAACCTGAACTGATCTGTCCCACAAAGTTCTGGTCTTTATATACTCTTTCTGTAGACGTAAAATCCTTCAGTTGAGCACACGTAAAGAAATAGGGTCCAATTATTCCTGATGCTAATACAGCACACTATACAGTAACTTTTGGTGCGTATGACATTTTCTAACCCAAGGATGAATGATATTCCGCCAGGTAACAATGCGTACATTAAAATTCAGACGGAAGGCACGTTAAATTGAAGTCAGAGAATTAGTTTTGACTAATTAGTTAACATGAAAAACACGACATTGGTTGGACCAATTATTCATTTTGAAATTAATAATTTTTCATAAACAAATCTCCAAATATTGCTTTTGAAGTTTGAATAATTGACGTTTTTCCAAAAACAAAATCATCGTAAACACCTGGAACTCACTGTATTAGAAATGCGAGTGGTCAGTGCATTCGATTCGGTTCAACCCATTGAACTATACTTATACTGGAACGCGCACTGGCGGTCTCTGCCATAGAAACGAAGCGTGCCGAGAGAGATAGCGCGCAACGGTTACTTCTGTCCTTCTCGTACCGCTTCGCGCATGTACCGCGTATGTAATTAATGTCATCACGTTTATTTTTTATGATTATGTTTACACCGAGGTTTTTGTACGATTATTTAGACACCTTTAAAAGTAAATGAACACTTGTTACTACATTTATTTTTATAACATGTACTTTACATCTCCTACGGTTAATAAAAATGTGAAGTTTAGCACATAGCATTGATTATACCTTGAAATTTTTTTTATACTTTATTATTTTTCTAAAATGACTAAGTATAACAGTAGGTAAAATGATTTTCAACGGACATTTGTAAATACCAACGGTTTTAAAAAATTATCAATGGAAAATTCATTATTCATATGTTCAAAACATATCACATCCTTTTCAAACGCTGCGACATGACAATCGGCTGCTCTACGCATGCGCGTACTCCTCGAGAGTAGGACACAGATGGCCCTCTCTCTCGGATCGGGCCGGCGGACGGAGCGCGCGTTCCAGTATAAGTATAGTTCAATGGTTCAACCATATGCAGCAAATAAAAGCCCCATCGTTTGAAAACTTGTTTTCAGTTGTTCATGTAATTCTTTCATTGGCATCAAAACAGTATAGATACTAGGATAATGGGCCCTACGGGTCTAAGCACTTAAGTATGATAGAAATAGCATTTATCGATTTTTTTTAAAGTAGGTCAGTATTTACATGACCTACATAAATCTCCAATCGATTCTCTATCGATAGAGCACATATTAGTACCAAATAACACTCAATAGCACTAAATAGTACGATAGAATCAGCATTTATCGATTTTTTAAAACATAACCAAATTTTAAAACATAACCTAATTTAAAAAATTTTAAAACATAACCTAATTATCGTCGTCGTTATCCTCGCAATTATCCTAATTATCCTCGGCAAATTACGCGTCGAATGAGCCCAAGCCCATCTCTCTAGCCCTTATAGAACGCGAGAATGAGGCTCGGACACTCAACTTTAGTAGTATTGGAGTCGAATGAGCCCAACCCATCTCTCCAGCCCTTATAGAACGCGAGAATGGGGCTCGGACACACATACAAATCAACTTTAGTAGTATTGGATGTAACAGAGATATTATGGCCTACAATATATAGTCCAGTCAACTTAGAAAAAATAGCGGAAAGATGAGGTAAGTCCGTGGATATTTTCTAACGGTTTTTGTCGTTTTTCTCGGAAACTATTAGGTTTATTGAGAAGAAGGTTATGTAAAATAAAGCTTTTTTAAATCCTAACCAAAAATGTCCGAATACTTTTTCGTACCTAGCCTTTTTATGGTTATAAACGTAACTTTTTGTGGTCTCATATTCGTCATGAAGTAGCTAAGAAAACTTCGTTGAGAGCCGGACGCGATCGTGATCCAGTCATCCCTTACCTTAGCATCTCTTCGTCAAAATCCATCAGGCGATATTATCGATATTCTTCGTGCCAGTCAGCTGAAAAATTCGTATTGGCTAGTTAGTTCTTAGAAGAGTACACTGCACCACTCAATTTTTTTATCCAAGCCCATATGTGCAGCCTACTGGGTGTTTCGCCTTTTTGAAATCCTAATTTCCTTTATTTATAAGATTTTGTTACCGATTTTTTTTTCTTGACGGATTTAATTCCTCACTCAACGAATTATTTTTAGCTACTTCATGACGAATATGAGACCACAAACAGCTACGCTCGAAAGTTCCTTAAGCAAATTTACTAGTGCAAATTGCTGATCCATCTATGACATATCTTCTTTCTTCGATAATACAAAAAGAAGGCTAGGTACGAAAAAACATTGGAACATTTTTGGTAGGGATTTAAATAAGCTTTATTTTACTTAACATCCTTCTCCTCGATAAAGCTAATAGTTTCCGAGAAAAATAACAAAAACCGTTAGGGGGCGTGGTTTACCCTCATTATCTCTTCGAGCTCACCACCTAGAGATGTTGACAGTTAGGGAATTGTTTAACAACCCATAAGGAAGTCATATACAAAAATCCACAGACTTACCTCAACTTTCCGCTATTCATGAAAATTTGTTATAAATTGACTGGACTAATATGCAAGTTTCTGAAAGAAGCTCTTTGAGAAGCATTCCGTTAAAATTAATTAGAAATAACTCGAAGATAATTATTTAAATATCTTTTTAAATTCAGAAAGCTTAACCACTTCATATATTTTTCCTACCGTATACCTGGAATAACTTTTATGTATTGAATAAATAAATATTATTTACTCTGCTTTATTTTAATTATAAGATCTGTATACCTTCATACATTTTCCTGTTTGTTTAGCAGCAATGTGCTTGAAGGAGTTTAGATTAGCAACTTAATTTATGAACTTAACATATAACAGTTTCTTTTTCTTTGAGATAACTAAATTGCTTTGTGCCTTGTTACAATAAATTAAATATTAAGCTGATTTGGTTTATTTCTGACATACTTTAAAATAAAAAAAGTATTTAATTCAAATTCACTCTTAATATAAAATTTTATGACCTAAGAAAAACATATCAATTCCGAGAATCAAATTAAAGTTAAAAATATTACATTAGATTTATATTTCGCAATTATTGGTTAATTATGACTTCATGGTTTTTAATTGGAGAGAAGAAAACATGTGCTTCAGCTTCCAGAATATTCCAAGTCACCCGTTTCTTTGTATAACCTAACGTTAGAACATCCTGGGGTTGTGTTTCTATCTCTCACAGTAACCGTAGGAGGACACGATTTTACAAACAAGTAAAAGTGTTGGGATTCACTCTGCTCAGCTCAGCTGTTTTAAGTTAAATCTGTTTCAGCTGGTCAATTATGTTGAATTTCAAGTTAAATAAAGGTTAGCAGATGTGATTAACCCCAGATTTATAATTCTGCATAATTAGGTAACAACGAGAATTATTCTTGCGACTTGCTAACCCGAAGAAAATTCAAATGGTGGAAAGAAAATTATTTCACTTCGTCAATGCGACAGCACGAATAACAGCATTTAATGTACGAATAAAGCTTTATTCTTAAAATTCTTTTGCAATAAAGAAACAATATTAACATCGTAACTGTGTGTCAAATTGAAAAGAAATAATTATCAATGCAGTTTAGTGTTTAACAAAACGACCAAATTTTGTTTTGTGGCAATGAAAACGTATAATTGAATTAACTGTGCATAATCATTTTCTATCCCGAAAAAGAACCGTAATATGGCATTTTCAGTAATGTATAAATTGCAACAAACAATTATTGATGTAAATTGAGTCATTTGTAAAATAATATTAACAATAAGTTTTGATAAGCTTCGATGTAGTTAATAATCTAGACGGCTTCGACCGAATTACAAGATTCATCAAATTGTTTGCAGCGCAATGTTATAGAACAATTTCCTCAATTTATCCCTTAATTAATTATTAATTAAAAACTAAATTAATCGGGACTCTTTTAAGAGGTTTCACTGTAGAAACAATGTTGTACTTTTCTTCACCTTTAAGAAGCCGATTTTTAGTGTTATTATAATTTAAAAACCTTCTCTTTCCGTGTAGGTCATTAAAGACTATTGAGTAATCTACAATCACAAATAAAATTCACTACAGTATTAATTGAGTTTCGCCATTACGACGAACTATCGAATTGTTTATAAAACAGGAAGTCAGATTCTGTTCCTACTATAAAACATGAAATTGAAAATCTAAAAAAGAATCGAAATCAAAAACGAAAACTAAGAGGGAGGCCCATAAATCTAATAAAAAAAATTGCATCATAAAACATAAATAACGTTTAATTCAACACATAAACGTCAAAGAACAGAAAGTCAATAACAAAAAGGAAGAATAACGGCAATAATACATTGTGTTCCGATCATCAATAAGTGATTTATAAAGGAGACTAAACGTATTTTAAATAAAGAATCACAGTTTAATAATAGCGGTATCGGATGGCACAAACTTTTAATAATTAGCTCCTACTTGATGCATAGCCTGTCTAAGTACCCGAATCTGCTCCTCTAGCACTCACTTATAACACAAAACCCAGTGATTTATGGTTATTTTAATTTGTTCCAGATCAATGAGATAATTTATACTTAACTACTACGTTCATATTATTATGTTGCTACATTGTTCGCAGTCGTGAAATTTTACTACACTAACGGTACGAGTATAAAACGCGAAATGGATCTCATCGTAAAGCAAACTCACCCGGTTCAGAAAATCCATTTTCAATGACTATACGTGTATTCTGGTGCATTCAAGGAAATGCATACTGTTGCATTTCGATGCGAAGAATAAATAAGATCTATTGAGTTTTTGATTCTGTATGACTCACTTCCCACACAGTACGAAAAAGATTACCAGCAGAGATATTCCACAGACTTAAAATTCAAAATCAATGCAAATTCCTTTCACTGCAACTTTTAACAAAATAGATTTACTGACAGATTTATCTAGCTCACTTCCTTTAGTAAATCAGTAAGGGAACAAACTAGTTTTTAATGAGAGAAACAATTTTGATTCGTTTTATACTCAAATGTTATATCAAACTCTATGGATGGATTTTTATTTAACATAAAACCATTTCATCCCTGCAGAACTGCAATGTAATTCTGAAACGATTTCTTTCTGGACTTTACACAAAACTATTGATATATAAAAGTATTAAGTGTATACAGAACATTTAACACATTATACCCAATTGTTGGGTTATATGTTACAAAGCAATCATCCGAGATCGTTCAGTTTCAACTGTAATGGTACAAAACCAGCGGAAAAAGTTTCACCCTCTGCAACTACGACGCGAATGCAACGTTCGACAAATGGAAGGTCATTTTTCATCCACTTAATTACCTGCTTCCACCCGCAGCATGCACGTTTGTAATCTTTTATACATGTCAGTATCATTATTTCGACAAGTGCATATAAAAAAGGTCCGCTGGGAGAAAACCATTTACTTGGAATTCATTTCATCAGATTTTTTTGTGTAGATTAAGCTAACGCAATTAAAAGAAACATTGCTCATTATTTTTAGAAATTAAATTCGAAAATCATTAATTAATTTATTAATGAAGTTGCTAATTTTTTTTTTTTGTTAATAAGTGCTTTATTGTGTAATATTTTTAAACTATTGCAAAATGTTCGCGTACTACCATTTCCACGTGTATTTCTACATATCATGCATAAATTGTTGTAATTTCTATCAAATTGACAGATTTTTAAAAAAAGAACTGCTTCATTCGTTTGATGCTAATTGCTTGATGAAATTTTGATAATTTGTTACCATGTTTTTGTCTATTTAGTTATTCAACAAAAACAGACATTTAAGCTAAATTAATGCTAAATTATTTACTTGATTATACTCCTAGTATATTAATATTTTACCTGATTATGCTACTCGTAGTGCATTATTTTGCTAACCATTCACTCGTACGATGAGAGGGGGATCATCGCCCCATAACGGTAACGGTTCAGTAAACGTTTTATAAATTAAAAACTTGCATAATATAACAGCCTACTTTAATATAAACAGAGCTGGGTAGTAATCGATTACTGAGTAACTGGATTACTAACCGGATTGCTTTTTTCGCAAGTAATTAGTAATCGGATTCCTTTGATGAAACGAGTAATTTTACTAGGTACTTCAGTTACTTTTTCATTACAGTACTCGGTAATCATTACCTTTTATGGCAATAGAATGGCTTTCCGGTAATCGGATTACTTTGGGGTAATATGATTACTTTCCGCTAATCTGCTTATTTTTTTTGACAATCATATTATTTTCCGGTAATTGCATTGCTTTAAGGAAATAGATTATTCTTTAGTGACTGCATTAATTTTTGGTAATTGAATTATTTTGTACTACTACTTAACTACTTAATTATGATTTATTTTAATTGTTAGTATTATTATAACTCCAAAAATGTTTGAAATATTATTTGCAATAAAGTAATAAGTTAATATATGGAATAATAGATCAGGTATCCTCAGATATAACTCAGATAAGCAGATAAGATTTGTTTTACTTTACTCCCTCTTGGGAGGGAGTAAAGTAAAGGTTTATGTATAGGTCTTGCAAAGTAGCAGATTATAAATATACAGCAAGTTACTAAGGTGCATCATTTAATCCCACAAATGAATTGTTGCCTCGATTAAATGTATAAAAAAATAAGTAAAAACAAGCAAACGTCTATTGCAAGTTCTATGCAGGATGCTGTGTAAATTTACCACATTTACGATAATTTATACGCCGTATAACATACTATCAGATTATATTATAATAATAATTCTGCTTTAGTCCTTTGGGATTTCCGATTATATTTAATCCCTAGAGACCAAATGGCCCACTTTAGTCCCTAAAATAAGTGCAAAATAGTAAGTATATGCCGAGCGTTTATATTTCGTTTGTACATAAAAATTTGTTAAAAAAGTAAAGATAAAATTATATTGAAAAAATGTATTGTGAATTGATAAAAAATGGAGATATGCATTTGATCGCGTATAAAGTTTAAATAAACGAATGGTATCCCAAGCAGCATTTTTATTCATCGCTACGTAGCAGCAACTACCAGTGGAACTATTAAGTGTTTGTTAATAATTACAAGCACGTAATTGCTACGGTTTCATTACGTGCCTGGAACCAAAATGGGGAACAATTTTTGGGTAGCAGATACGTGGCGGCGTAGTAATTGCTACTTTTGTGGAACTTATTTTCTTTTCTCTTCTTCTCTTTTCTCTTTGACACATCGTGTCGCGTGGTTACTCTCTCTTACTCTTGCAACTTAACAAACATTCTATCATTTTCTATACTAATGCTACGATCGTGTCACAAATTGATTACTATTTTATTTGTAATACGTACTTAATAATAGAAAGAGCGATGATTTGTTTGATTATTTTGTCATTCCAGTAAACCAACATTATAAACCATTGCTTTTCAACCATTGCTGTTCAACTTTTCTGTTGAATGTGATGATGATAGGTCGAAAAATAACAACGCGCCTTTAAATATATTTTTTAATAAAAATGTCTTAATAAAATATGGCAAAAATACTTATAAGTTGATACACATGATAGAAACCATTTTTATATTATTCCTGTTATGTTCTTTTATTTGTTTAAATAAAAGATACTCAATTATTGCCGTTAATTAACTTTATTAATATTGAGGGAGCATTACATACACAATGCATACACTTTACAAGATGGGCCAGAATTGGCTAGTTACTACATCACTGCAAATAAATGTTGCCAACTTTAAGTTACAATTTCGCACCAATTTTGTTATTTTTATTGAATGCTATGTAGTAAAACATATAATAACAACCATAACTAATTGCAAATTGATTAATCCCAACATTTTACAAGTAAATATGGAGATGGAGTAGTTTACAAAAAATTCATTTAAAGTGATTTTCCTGGGTAGCAAAAACGTAAGTTTTACTTTCAATACTACTGTTACGATCCGTTACTTTAAAGGGTTAAGCAATGGTTCCAGCCAGGTGGCAGGAACTTTCAGTGCAACTTTAACTTGTCCGAAGCTTCTTTAAAGTTTCTAAAACTTTAAAGTAGCTTCGGGCGAGTTACTGTTACAATCATAATAACACTTTGAAGTTGCAACGACTTTAAAGTAATTAAACTAAGTGGCAATACCTTTCCACATACTTTAAAAGTTACTTAGAAGTAATGGAACATAGTTCCAATAAATAGTATAAACAACTACACAATTACTAAAATATATTGAATTGAAGTAAGTAAACCTATAAAGTCATAAATTTAGTTGTAGTTACATAACAACTACTCAATCAAAGTTCCGATCTCAGTTACCTGTACTTAGATGCTGCTTGGGATGTATGTTAGATATTTTAAACAAAACCTGATATACCAAGGGATTAAAAGAATTTTAGTCCCGTTATACTGCAACAACACAAAATCTCACAAACGTAACAAGGCCCCGCGATTGGGCGCCAGTGCAACAACACAAAATCTGTCTCACGTTGGACAGGCAGTGAAACAAAGGTTTTTCTACACGAGAACACAACTATAAAATTATCATACTTACATTATCATATATGCTCAAAATCATTGCCGCAGCTTGAGATTTAAACTCTCTTTTACAAATTTGAAATGTTCAGGTCGCAGGTATTGGTTCTGCAGTTGTCTTATTTTGTTAAAAGGAGTAGATAAGGGTTTAGAACACAAATAAAAACACTAAAAGGGCGCCATCTGATTATGAGCTTAATATTGATGTTTAATTAAGCCTGATTTGATATTAAATTCATTAATCAGAAAATGAATTAAATATAATAGGTTTTTGAATAAAAATTTTATAAATGTTTTTTTTTAATTTTAAAGTAAAATTTGAGCAAAACTTTCATAATTATATGGTTCCGTTTAGATCATTAGTATAAACTAAACACATATTTATTAAATAATAAAAGCAGAAAATAGTTCAAACACAGGTATAATAATAATAGTCAAACACATAAAAAACACATAAACAGTATGAATTTATTAAACTTAAGACTAAGCATTTAGTAAATAATAGTCTACTACGTTATAATTGATAGACTTAAGGCAGTTTCAAAGATAATTTGAATATTAGTCTAGAATAAATATTATTAGAATTTTAATAAGTATTAATTATCCCAAAAGTTCAACAAGATCTGAAGGATATCCGGATTTATTAGCTAAAAAGTATTTCAACATAATATTAGACTCAAGAATTTATTTAAAACAGAAATCTTTTGAAAAGTTTGACGAACAAATATCCATCACTTTAGACTAAAATAAATCTAATTAAATATTTCAAAGATTTATAAATTTAATTTTCACTACTAATAATGAACTAAAATTAAATACTACTGAGAGCTCTCTTAAAGCTCTCTTGTAAAGAACAACAAAATTCACTTATTTAAAATAGTCCAACCTCAAAATAATAAAGATAAACAATTCTTAAAGTACAATACCTTAAACGTTGGTTTATTTACTTTACAAAGAAATCATACTGGTCAATCAGAAATTGGAAAAGGCCTCTCTTGTAAAGAACCGTAGTTATTTCTCGATGATTTGATGGTATTAAATTGCAGTTTGATGGTAGCAGGTCCAAAGAAATACTTTACAACAATAGTCAATCATCCATACAATTTTCAGCACCAATGTTCGTGAAACACAGTTTAAACAATCTTGTTTAGTTAATGTTTATTGTTAAAATTTATTCTCGAGGAGTAATTGTAATCTCCTTTATTTAAATAACTGTCTATCACTATCGCCAGATAAAATGACAATTCACAATTTTAAACTATCACCCAAATTAAGTGATTTTTAATAACAACTTCACTTTCTTCTGTTAACGCAGGCAAACAGCGTAATTGTTTTTAATGGTTTATTACACATAAACCAACTATAAATGTTTATTGACGAGACGATATTAGTCAATCTTCTCAAACGAAAATTCTCAAAAATCAGTTAACTTCAAAAGTTCACTAGTACCACAAATCACAACTAAACTGTACGGGAACTGTACTCAAAAGATTGCATTAATTTTGTATAATTAACATTGAATTATAACACAATAAACCCGACTTCAAAATCGACTAACTAATCTCAAAGATGGACCGCAAGTTTCTTAATATCGACCCTCATAGCGCGATCTGACCGAGGTGGTCTAGCTTGAAGCGCAAACGGGAAGCAAGTCTTCACGCCAACCTGTCGAGGCGCGAAGGAAGCCAGCCTCTGTGACCCTGATCACCCGCAAAAACATGCGTCTTGTTTGGCCGTAAGGAAGTTTTTTAACTAACCGTCTGCAGAGATTTCGACCTAAAGGAATGAAGAGTAGTACTGAAAGAATATGCGCGCAAACTGGTACAAAATAACACCCATCTGGTGTCTAGCCGAAATCGCTACGCGACAACCTGACTTAAAATTTAAAACGCATATGACAAACAAAGAAAAATTTGTTTTTGAGTCCTGCATTCTCGGTATGATCAAGTACTTCCCATAATTTTCTGTATCAAGATCTCTCACGATGTAATTGATATTTCACCAGAATATAAGTAAACAAAATACTAAAAAAACATTATTTTTATGACTCTACGTTCTTTAATTATATTAAATATAAAACAATCCTTTCTTAAGATGTTTTCATAGGAAATATTTGCATGACGAAATTCCATTTCGAATAAAGCGCAGTCTTACAGGACCGGATTTTAGATTTTTAATAAATATAAATATAAAATTTTACGTACTGAATGCCGGTGGAAAATGTACCGTTACAATACATATGCTATTTTTTGATGAATCACCTTATCGCAAAATTCCCAAAAATTTCGAAATTATTGTTAAATGTCATCCTTTGTCATTTGAACTGTAAAAACTAAAATCACACAGTTTCAGAATAACAGATCGTAAGTTTATTATAAAAATACTTTACTTCCGAGAGAGTAAATATGCTACCTACTCATCAAGTAGACCTTTTACAGAGGTCATGAGAAAACATTATCTATCGATGCTTTTGGGAGTCTATGCCTGGTTATAAAATACGCATTCTATAAGCCGCCACGTTTTTTTATTTAATATATTTTTATTTATTATTAGAGCTTCTGCGTTTATGTTCTTCGTTCTACAGTGTGTTATAATAATCATTCTAACAAAGTTTTGTTTGATCAACTAATTTCTCATTTTGCAGATAAAAGAGCTAGAAAAGCTTAAGACTAAAGTGTTAATGTTTTGTATAATTTTGAACCTGTAAGTACAATAAATTTTTAATCAATCACTCAATTTTATTGTGATAAACTTTTATAAATAATACTGTTACAAATTTTGAACTGTACGGTTTTTAAATTATAGTTAATTATGGGAGCGCCGAGAATTTTAATCACTCCGGGGCTCCTTCCAGCTCTTAACATATTCATAGTATATTTAGCGATAATCATGTAGAAACAATAAATACATAATAATAATTATGTTTGCTATTATTTTTATAATAAATTATTTTTTACCTTATAAACCAACCACAATGACACAGCGTTGCTAGAAACCCCACAATATGTCAATTAATTAAAACAGACATTTCACTTTTGGCAACATGTTTCGTCACAACCTATGAAACTATTAATAAACACAACTCTAAATCTAAATCATTAAATTATATCAAGTGTAATGCATTAGATGAGGTGTTACACCACACTTTTGAACTTTATGTGTGTAATAATACACCGAATTCTTTTCTAAATAAAATAATTAGGCATTTTATCTTAATTAGTTGAATGAAATTCCCAGTAATCTTTGTTTACTTTATAACAATAATAATAAATTCTAGTCTGTATCTTTTTATAGATTCCAACCTCTTGCTCTATAAATTAATGTAGTATTTATATGAACTCTGAATATAAACAAATTGAATATTTTATTGTTTTTAATTTTTTATGTCTAATTTTTACGATAAAGGATATTATTAAATTCTTAAAAAGAACGTTGTTCTATTACCTTTAAAAAAATTACATCTACCAATCAAAAATTTGCGCCACCAAAACTGCGCCCTCTAGTAGCTCAATCAAAAAAGAATTATCACGCTGCCAAACAATGAAATATAACGTTATTTATCAGATAATTACTGAAGTTTAAAAAGGATCATATTATTGACTACTTAAATTTTACTTTTGTCAAAAGTGATAAATATCAATCATTAATAAAGTTTGCAACTTACTTTACAGTTGGAATAATATTTATTATGTATACATAATTGTGTATAAGAATATTCCCAATAATGCACAGGTAAATTAAATAAACTGTCCTTTTTTAAATACCAAGTTCCAATACTAAATCAATTATCATTTCACTTTAGCCGCGCAACATTACAAACATTCCAGATGCGTAATGCTTGGACAATTTCAACTCCTTGTCTCTCTGCATAACCAGCTGATGGTACTTGTATTACTAGAAATTATACCAAAAATAAATAAAGCCTGAAACTTTATCTAAATGATATTTAAAAACACGTTGATGAAAATATGAGTTCCAAATCTTATTGTAACAGCTAATTACTTCGGTCGTTATCTATGCACACAGTTACCAACAAACCAAACTAGATTTAACCAAAGCAAATTAACCTAAGTTAACCAAACCAAATTAAATTTATGGAAATAACCAGAAATAGGTTCATTATATCCTATATTTTGTGGAAGCGTTAATTAGTTCATTTGATCAAAATTTAATAGTTGATTATTATATTTTTTGATAGAAATCTTAATGTTGCAATTTAAAGAAAACTTTTGATATTAGCTTCAAACCTAATTGCGATCATAGTACAAATTTTTAAAGTACTTTTAATTTAGTTGTATTATTATAATCCATGTTAAGATATTATTTAAATAACAACCGAAGGCCTTTCAGTTCCTTTGTTTTACTATCTAATGATTTTTTTCTTTTTTGCGAAATAAATAAATGGTATTATTTGTGTAATTTCTTGTTTACTTTCCATAATATGCTATTTTTGTGTAATAACAGAGTGCTGGAAGTCGATCCTTGCATAATTGAGTCTGGTTTATTTTAAGATCTAGGGCTCCGTGGACCGTTACAGTCACTCCTTTATTAAATTAAATCAATTATGCTGACACCCTTATATGTACATTTCTATGAATTCGATGATGCTCCAATTGAGAGTTCTCATTTGATGAGAACTACTTAAGCTAATCCAATGCATAGATAAGTTGTATAACGTCATATACAATTTCGTCCTTCACACCGTCCCGAATACTATATACAACATACAGTATTAAAATTATCGATGGTGCCTCTATATGTTTAAAATGCTATTTCTTTTATGGCTAGATATAATGATAGTTCCTTCCATCTCTTTTCTCTTTTCACTTTTATGTCTCTCAGAATGTGATGCCGTCTAGTACCATTAATAGTTGTTATTTTAATTCTGCTTTAAAGATTTTTTTCGACAAACTCCAGGTTGTAATTCACTTTTCATTCTGGATGGATGATCAATTGCACCAAAAGTTCATTATCTTCAAATTCTGTTATGAATTTGCTATTACTGGTCGAATCGAGTTTGCGATATCCCTAAAGCTAAGAGGGGATTTTGGCTTATTACTCTTGCGTCCAAGATAATTATATTAACTAATCTATTGCCGCTTGCTGCATCACTATGGTATTGTTTCTTTATTTAGATAAGAAAAACAATAATACGTTTCTTAATTATGTAGCTATAGTTAGACGCAGTTATTAATTGTGAAAGGTAGATTACCAGATACCTATAAAGTAATGTAAATCCTATTTGGAAATCTCGTTCACTAAATTATTACTTAGATTGGCAAGTTGTAGTAGGATTGAGTGAGCTTTATATTCAGAATTGCTTTAATAAAGACTTGATGAAAAGACAAGTATAAAATGTTGGATAAGTATAACCATAAACTATTTATTTGTTGAAAACGAGTGCATAAAGATTTTAAGTTGCCTGCCATAAACACATCCTAATATATCGTATAGTATTCCATAGTTAAATTTCCATTTAATAGCCTATTTTACAAAATCCAATATTAAATTGGGTAAATCGAACATGACCAACGGGATTTTTAGTGAGAAGGATGAATATAAAAAGTATTTTTATGGGGCCTTGACAATCTTGCATTTTGTAAACCGATCTGTGAACGGAAATATATTTACTTATTTGATTATACCTACTATGGGCCTATCACAAAAGAGGTATGTTTAGTAAAGTTATTATTTTATGGAAAGAATCGTGATTTGTACAATTGAAGTATTACAAACAAGCATAAAAATTATTCAACATATTATATTGTTTAATAGTCTTTACTGATGTTTATTTTATATTCATTCCACCATTGCCGATTAGATCTTATCCCCCTTTCTGTCACGCAAGTCGACTAATGTGAGTAAGTATATATAATGCTGAAAACAAGATTTAAATATTTAAGGTGCTATTAATGTTAGTACGAATGAATTTAATAAAAAAATAAAAACTGTTATATTTGAATCTATTGTTTCAAATACGTAAATTGTAGATTTCGCTTCTATCGATTATTATTAAAGAGGTTGTTTGAACTTTCTTGAATCTATATCCAAGAATATTGTCCGGACCAACAGACAACCAAACTGCTGCCCGCATTTTTAACAATGCGAGAAATGTGACGCGTAATCATGGCATATCTCGAAATCCTACACATAACACATGTAAGCCAAACAAGGCATATAATATCCTTACAAAGAAGGGCGAGCGTCCAGGTGTAGCAGGTGTTTGCGAATGAGGACCCCCTAAAGCTCCGGAACTTCAGATATGTCGGCCCTCGGATAAGATCCCTGGCGTATTCAAAAACTCTGAAGCTACGGCTATATGAAAACCAACAAGGAGACCTCACTTAAAATTGGATTTCTAGGATTCTCTAGATCCTCGCGATTTCATTCCTTCTGCTGTATTTGTTTATTTTTAAGTTCTATTGAAGTTACTGAAATGAAAAACAATATATATGCATGTAATAATTAGACAAAATAAGGATCAGTTAAGAAGGAGAAATTTTCGGACCGTTGTATATTTTTATTGAACGCATTTGATACGGCAAAAAAAGTTTTGTTTTAAAATCTTATTTTAAGAATAAATAAAATGTTGCTAATCTAAAAGTGATGATTTATGTAGTTTAGAATGTTAGCATAATATAACTGCATCCCTGCTTTTATCAATGCCTCTTGCAAATGCTTTCGTGGTGTCTGCTATTTTGTGTTCTTGGATGCTAAAGCTGAGATATCTAAACAGCTGCACTTAATATAATGGCACTTCATCTAAATTTGTAACTACCTACTGGTGCATCAGCTGACGCACAATATCTATAATCTTACATGCAGTGATTCGGAAACCTAAATGAGATTACTTCTTCAATGTCATTATAAGTAATGGTAGAGAAATCACCGTCTACGTCGTTGAAAGTCTTAGACATTTGTACGCATAAGATATGATGATTGATGATCGTTGATATTATGAAATGATATTATTAAATAAATATTAATAGATTAATAAAGTAGCTTTTATTTTGATTTACTAATACATCGCCAAACATTCTGTCCATGACTTACTAAATTATTACTAAATTCGTAATTGCCAATAATAATAATTTTAACACACCAGTTGAACATTATGAATTATGAATGAATGACTTTACAAATTAATATTAAATGATTGTTTGAATTCAGTGAGAAAACGGTAGTTATTTGAAGTGATTCTTAATATACAGATTCGTTATAATCTATCTCTTTGGAATTCTGCTTGAATACAATGTCATTAAAAATATTCACAAGAAACCTCTAGTATTAAGTTGTATTAATTTAGAAAAAAATGTATTCGATTAGTGTTAACATTTCTAGACATACTGTGACAAAACGTCAGAAAACAAAATATGAGGTTAGTGAAAATAATTTAAAGATAGGGTCATAAATAATGGTCTCCCAGGAAAGGAAAACAAAATAGTAAACAACAAGAGACAAAAAAAATTTGTTAAAGAAAATTTGTATAAAACCGTAAATTAGATACTTATAAAATGTAACGGACAGAAATTTCGGATCTAGTGTAAACGCAATTTTATATGCATAAATAATAAAGGAATCTGAGTACGGTCCTGTTCAGTTTAAAATATTTCAGTTGGTTTAAAAATGCAGACAGTATTTCGAATTAAATAAAGTGTTCTCATTGTTGGGAATTGTTTTTTCCTAGTCAGATAATATTGAATTTATCAAGATTCAGTAATAGTATCACCCTTTTAACAAAGGAATAAAATCTCAAAAAAGGCATTTAGTTAAAATTTATTAATTCCTGTACGTGCTATTTGAATAAATTCTCCCGAGTGCAGAACGTATAAAAAAAACACATTGAGACCACGTGTGGATATCGAGTTCATTTCGGTAAGCAGATTTTGGTTGCGGTGAAGTCCCTAAAAGTAACAGAATTCTTCTGGAAGCTTTTTAAATGCTTACTCCTGATTGGATTAAGAAAGTCACGCTATTTCGTTATAGGTTAGTTTAAAAGGTCTCCGCTTAAGTTTAATTGTGTTGATATAAAATTAAGATCCTTTAGATCAGTTGAGTTTTTTAACAAGATGGTCGAAGAGAATCATCAAAGAGGCTGGTGCCTCGAGGCTCCTCTGGGCGCTTTACGCTCCGAGGATATTTTAAAAGGGTCGTTACGGTGAATCTATGCCCTTATTATTAAGTATTTAGTTCGGAATTAGTGAATTCGATAAAATATTCCGTACTACCGTTTATGCCTCAATTTAAGTTTAGTGTTATATCGTACCAATTTTGTTGTTTGGATATCGATCTAATTCAAGGATTATTTCGCAAGTTTAGTTAATTTAGCGAAGAAAAATAATACGTCTCGTTATATCGGAAAATTGTTGGACTAATAAAAATGTTCTAAGATATTGATTTTTTTAATTAAGTTTTTATGTAAAATTTATTTGGGATCCCAAAATTAATTAACTTTTAGGAATGACAACTTTTTAATTTTGATGTTCTTTGTATTTCTTTTTGTTTTCTTTTTATGTTTTAATATACAGATTTCAAATTTATTTAGTGATTGATATAGTTAGGCCCAACGAGCTGCTAATGTTTTTTGTCAATTACGATTTTTTATTGTTTGATAAATGTTTGATTAACTTAACTTCAAATTTAAATGGGAAGTCATTTCCAGT
Organism: Agrypnus murinus; assembly: GCA_929113105.1. NCBI lineage: Eukaryota > Metazoa > Arthropoda > Insecta > Coleoptera > Elateridae > Agrypnus > Agrypnus murinus. Next base: position 169,505,979 of record OV816026.1, on the reverse strand, counting down.
CTGGGAGTTCCTGATTTGTTTTATTCTTTAACATCAGTCAGGCTGGTGGCGCTCAACATATTTTCATTTGCTCCCGACTCCATTAATGAATTAGAAACTTTTGGGGTTAACACACACCTGAATTTATATTTGCATAATTAGAGATCTCAGCCGGTGCATATAGTACAGTAAGTATTTAGTGATTTGAGTTTTTTTTATTAAGATTACAGTGACAGTCCATTGTGAGATAATGTATGATGGAAAGAAACTACTAAGAGAAACTGAATTCCGACTACAGGAAGATATTTCTTAAGGTAAACCCAATTTCCGTGTTCAAGGTAATTGTCCAGCTGAACTAAAAGAAGAAGGAGGAATTGAGAAATACTACATATTTATTCGAGTAAAAATAAGTGTAATTATCTTAAAAACAGAGCAAAGTGAAAGAGCAACCGTTATAACAAAATTTTCACAATGGACAGAAATTACTTACCTAGATAATTCTTTGGAAGAATAATTAAGGGAAAGAGAAGAATAAATTAGCCAAGAAGGTCGCTTGAAACGAGAGTTAAACTCACCTACTTGATTGGAGACGAAAACAGCTACTCTAAACGGTAAAATCAAATGATAGGTACAATAGAGGCTAACCTAGTCGCGCAATCGACTTACTAATCAGTACTCATTCGATCGCTAATGAAGTTAGTGTAAATTGAAAACAAAATTCGCCAAGGTTCTGCCGTATAGATATGTTCGTTACATGCACTAACGAACGAATGAAATGTATTTTCGTGTTCCTGCTAACCAGCAGACGGGACGAGAGAAAAAGAAAATTTAAAAGAATTTTCCATAGAGTGCGGACTATGTTCATAGAGCATAATAATTTCAAATATGTTTACTCCCTAAAGCGAATCCGTAAACAATCGGAAATTAAACGTAACAAGACCATCGGTTGAAAGCTTATACATAGTAATCTTGTAACTATATTATTAACATATAGTGGTCGTTTTTATGTTTAAAAAACATATTAGGTACTATTTGTAGACTATGCAATATATGTATGTAAATCATAAAAAGACCGTACTGCATGATTGGTTGTCTATGTGTGCATAATGCTTTACTTGATTATTTTTAAATGCTACATAGGGTAGATTGCACATATTTGCAATTTAATTTAATAACGCATGTTTGTTTATTATGAACCACTTTGTTAGGAGGATCTGTTAAGGGCTAACTTCTAGATGCAGATAAATTAAGTATTTTAGCAGAAGAATCTGTGAATAAGCCATTTCGTAAAATTGTTCTTTCAACAGTCCACTCTTTTACTACATAGTTTTATTAATTCATGAAGTGTTAAGTGTTACGGGATATCGAATAAATAAATATTCGCATTTCAACTGTCTAAAACAAATACAAGACAATAAAGTGTAATATTACAGTCTAAAACAGTCATATTTTTATGGAGCTAAGTATTCGATTTTTCGTATGAAAACTTCCTTAAAGTAAGCCACTAATTTGCCATGTAATAATAATGTAAGAAAGCATTCGCTCAGTGTATTTATTTTAGTTCTATTAGATATACTTTTAAGTATCTCATCTTTTATGTTTTCCCTAGACGTGTAATTAATAACTGTTTTTTGTTGCTTCGTATTTTCAAGGTGTTTATGGGCTTTCATTGTTCAATTAATTAAAGAATATCTAGTGAAACCATATTCCCCATTCCTGTTTGGATCTAATTGGATACAGATTTTGTTAAACGTAAATTTTGTTATAAAAAGGCTTATCCAGTGTTCCTAGAAATTCTTTTTCTTGCAATTTGTAATACAATATAGTAAAAGCAAGTGCGTCGGAAACCATTTTTGCGTTCTCTTTTGCGTTGTGGCTGTATTTGGTTTTCTAAAAACATCTGTATTGGTGACAGAATTGACTATTTTACATTTTTAATTTTTCCACAATCTTGTTTTGAGGGTATTTGGAAACCGAAGCTCCATTTAAACACATGGTAACAAAATTCTTTTGTCTACTAAAATCTTTATAAGTAGGTTACAATTTCGTTCAATTAAACATTTTGTACAGTGGTAGGCTAAGGAGAGGAAATCCTTATTTGTATAAGGAAAAAAAAGTAAGAATTTCAAAGTACGTACCCTCTATATTTTTCACATTACATGAAAGGAGATTACCCTAAAAATCTCAAGTCGATTAAATCATGTTAACCCGTCCCGCATTAAGGTCAAAGTTCAACCATTTTAGGCTGTTTTTCACAAAATGTGTATTTGCACCAAAACAGTTGCAGTTACGAAAAAAAGTTATTCTTCCTTTTTTGTAGCAAATTCAAGCCTCGATCAATTTGGTTTATACATCATTTTCGAGAAATAATGCGTTTGAGAGTTATGAAAGAAAAATCAGGTGCTCTAATTTGCGAGCCGGATTTTTCCTCATAACTTTCTTACTGAACACTGTACAACACAAAATATTTGATACTTACTGTACAACTCAAGATTGCCTCGGCTTGAGATATCTACACAACAAATTTAAATTCAGGTCGCAGGTATTGATGCCATAGCTTACTAATTATAAAAGAAATGGCATCAGATATATTAAATTTAATTCAAATATTAGTCATAATCAGTTATGTTAAAGTTAGGTGAATAAAAAATATTTAAAGACTTTCATAAATATATGGTTCAATGTTATTCAGTCTAATTAGGTTCAAAAATAGGTTTATTTATAAACAAAAAAATAAAAATGAGAAGTTTTCAATTAAGACATCGTTATAGATTTAAATATAAAAAATGATACCCAACGGAAGAATTCTTAGCGACTGGGAATTATGCACATGCAAATATTGATCAAAGATATTTGATACACAAATAATGGTTCAACTTACATTAGCTTTAACAAAATAAGTATCTTAATCGAATAATTCAATTCGACTTCACTTTACGGAGCAATTAATACAATGTTGCCCACCAATCACAAATAAACGTTAATCACCAAACTCAACCTTGATTAGACTGAAGAAGTCTGGAAAACACCTTAATTACTGACACCGCTACTGAGTTTGAACCAAGGAATTTAAGTTTATAACTGTCTTTCTTTAGAACTATTGGTTAATAATAATGTTCGTAGAAAGGTTTTTCTTTATTAAAGATAGCACCACGCTTAAACGTGCCGTTTAAGAATTATTTAGTTTTAAGACTTTCGATTATGAATTACATTAAAACGAAATCCTGCAAAAACTTGGTTTACAATAAGTTAAATTCGTTAAATATAATTATTGGTTATAATAACTGTATTACTATCAAAAGAAATCATTCAACAAACTGGAACGCGGCCACAAAATACTAACTACACTTTGATTATAAATCGATAAATCGTACGGAATTAAATATTAGCTTTCGGTAGGAGCGATTCTAAATTAATCACTTAAACGTCTGTATCTTTTACAACTAAAACACGTTACTGCATTCGAGAAGTGCCAACGGCTGACACCCTGTACGATGCGGCATTAATTCGGAAAGCTCCGCACTCTTTAAGTGTTTATTTAGGACTACACTTCACTAAAACTCAACTAAACTAACTGGAAAACTTTAGCTGAAACTGTAATTGCGGAATAATCCTCCACTGTATTAATTTTATTCGGTAATAACATGGAAAGCTGTATGGTTTGGTTAATTTATTAACCCTGAGAAGTCGACGATAAATTGAAGCAAGTGAGCTTCCGATACGATAACGGAACTAATCACACAAAACGGTAATAGTACAACTTAATTATACTCTTCAAACGATAACTTTGTACTATATTGAAAACTGTAATGTTAAAAACAAAAATTAACATAAACTTCACCGGGGGCTTCTCTGAAGAGCGAGCCTCAGGACAACGCGAGAAATTACTCTCCGCTCGGCTCGTCTATTCTCTTGTTTACTGTCTGGAATTCTATTGTAAACTGTCTTAAACTAAAAATATTTCGGCGGTAGAATAAACTTTGAGAAGGGTAAAATTTTAAATGAACCAATAAAAATATGACGGGAATTGTCTTAAGCCACTCAGGGATAATTACGTCATATTATTCTAGAACATTTTCAACGAAAACTTAATATTTTGCAGGTGGCTGTCTAGACAAATTTATTCTACAATATTCTGTTTATCGGCATTTTGTTTACTAAAAGAGATTTCAACCCAATGTGTTTTAAAGCTGTAAATTCGAAGTTTCCTGCATTTTAACCATAAGGGAACTTTTATTAAGACTAATATTATATTTTAACCCTTATAGGCACTGAATTAAAAACAACTTTGTTCTGGAAGATTCATGGATTGTCATGTTTTGTTAGATTTAGTTTACTCATACAATACTGCTTGTAATCGGCGTGGTATCGATTCACTGGATTTTTGACAGTAGCGTCTAAGGTTTTCACTTTCAATTGTTTATTGGGTTCCGATTATATTCTATCTTTGGCTTACTTACAGTTCTGGAAACACGTAATTTTGACGTTTCTGTAAAAAACTTTTCTCTTCTATTGCCTTGATTTAGCCAGAAACGAAGAACCACAAACTATAAACAATTCAGAACAGTCTGTCAGTTCCACTCTTGGCAAATTCTTAGAAGAATTTAAATCCATGTTGTCACAACTTCTCCAACGAAAGAATTTGGTTCTTAACATGTTGACAATATTAATAAGTAAAAAGAATAATCAGCAGACTCCGAATAGTTCAATGGAAATCCAAGGGTCTTGTAAAATATCGAGACACATTTTACAGAAAAATCCTATTTTAAACATCCAGGAACAAACAAACCATAAAACACTGTGATCTACCAAAATACATATGAGGAGAAAATGTTTCAGGTCACATCCATTAACGTCCTCATATTACGATACGAACTCGCCGTTCAGCTGTGTAATGTCTTCCTAGGCACAATATGGGAAAAGAAGACTTCGAACAATTCTTTCACACGTTGGGTCCAATTTCACTACCGGGGGAGACTTCAATAGCAACCATACCATCTCGGGATCTCGACTAATCACTACTAAAGGTGGATGGTTGTACTAAGATATCCAAGAAAACATATTGGTTAAATCAATAGAACATCCACAAACAACAAGATATTTCAGCAAGCTTGGATTTAACATCAAACAATTTACCAATTATAGCAACACATGTATAGCGCCATGTATAAAGAACCCTCTAACAATTCACATAATCCAAAAACAAACTGGGAACTATATCGCTATAAAGTAAATAAGTTCACAGATTTAATAAGTCCGCAAGAAATCGAAGAAGCATGTCTACAAATGTCATATATTGCATATGCAGTTTAAAAGGTTAGTCGCTCAAAAGGAAAAGCCAGAACTCAATGGTAAAGAAGTCACCACCCACTAGACAATTCAAGACTGAACAACTTATTTACAGCTATATCTGGGGCAATAAGAGAAGACATTTAAAAGCTACGTATCGAAATTAAACAGATACGTAAACTCAATTTGGAGACCAATACAATCTCCCTTAAAACTGAAAGCTACATCACCTCCTAAATGTAACCTTACTCCAGCATGAAGATGGGTTAAGACCGGTAAAGAAAAAAGAGATCAATTCATAGAATATCTTACACGCGTATTCCAACCACATGATGACGACATAACCGATGATGCAGTATAGAATCAATTACTCCAACTGTAATTAAAGAAGAGATACAGCACCTGCTCTCAAGAAATCACAAGGATTGGTCCAAATTACACCCGAAATGGCAAGAGAAGTACGAAAAAAGACATTGTACTATTTATCTATACTTTCAATACTGTTAAATCTTCATTATTGTCAACAAATTATTCACAACTTGTCTATAAACAGTCAATACAGAAAAAAGGATTAGTTTCAGTAAGAACCTTCTATTAGGTACCATACCTGGCCAAGCCATTCAATAAGTAAACTGTACTTTTGTTTTTATTGGTGGTTTAAGAATATCAGTTGGAGCTGGATTTACCTAACTGCATTTTGTAAGTAATATCTGATACATTGATGCAGCTGATGCAAGGTGATGACAGAGTTTGTTTTGACTATTAATTATAACCAGCACTTCTCAAAAGTTTACATTTTTAGCAAATGTTTTTCGATTTGCGTAAAATCAGAAATGGCATTAGGATTTTATTGTTCTTTTTGACGAGTACTATCACTTGTCCAGAGGATACAAACCTTAAGCAGAACATCCTGTATAATAAGTATAGAAAAAATACAATTTAAACCTTCAAGTTAATAAAGTAACATAACATTAATGATAATATGTAGTTTTTTAAATGATGATACGTCATTGTCAAATTTAGCAGAAGTCAGCGGTTTTTAGGAAGTAATGTTGCTGCATTTTCGAAAGTTTTTTCAAGATTTCGCTTACGCGTCTCGAACTTTTACATATTGAGGTGTTATATTAAAAATAATTGTAATATATGACAATATCAGTAATATCTATAAATGAAGTTGATTAAATATCTATATTATAAATGCCCACGTTCGGGAGAAATAAACTATGAGATGATGTTAATTAAAACAAATTGGAAAATCCTACATTGCAGGCAACCCAATAAACTATGAGGTTAACTAAAATAATAGAATTAATTTATTTCGGTTAGCTTTAATAAAAAAATAACACCTCAATACCTTTTCCTTTAGCCAATAGGCTAGTTCAGTTTTAATTTGGTTGAGCATGAGACTAACACAAATACCAAAATTAATTTTATCAATTTCTATATCTGTAAACAAAAATTTACTACAAACCACACCTGGAATTCTGCTTCTGGACGAGAAATAAATTTAAACTCTGTATTAAAAATTGTATGGATACTTACATACCACATCAATAATAAACAAATATTAAAATTGTAAACACAAATTTTATTTATTTAAAAATAAAAAATGATGAAACTAAAATAAACTCAAACACATCTAAATTATTTAGAAAACCTTTCTTAAGTTTGTTCAAGTTAATTATTATTTTGTAAGTAACCTGACATGAGGAACAGTTTCATGAGGAAGTTTCATTTGAACAGATCGACATAAAACAAATTCATTTAAAAATAACTTAAACAAAAAAATAAGAACTACGTTCTTAAAAGGATTTTTCTTTATAATTGAAAACAAAGACTTAATACCAATTGGTTATTTTAATTTCTGATCAGAAAATAAATTCTAAGATAACTTACTCTTATAATGTTAAATTAATCCTGTATGTGGCGCTACACTTGTTCAAAATATTTCTCGCTGAAACACAATTGGTAACAACGCACTAAAACTGATCCACACTCAGCTGTTGTCCATAAAATATCGAATTTTCGATCGATGACGAAAAATATTTGTTTCTTCAATTTAAATAAAATAATTTATATGAACTCCCTATTTTTGTAATTAAAAATGAAATAAATTCTTCTTTGTTCCATATGATATAAAGGTACGTGTCCTTCTAAATGTTTGATATTTATTTGTTTATAAAAACATATGATCAATCTAAACCAACTTTTTATTTTACAGAATTTGATCCTGAACCGAGCATAGGTTCACCCTTTAACTTTTATCGACTGAAACTGTTTATTTTCAAAGGCTCTTTTATGTGTTTGGACAAGCAATAGAAAAAAAACAAGAGAATTTCCGAACATCGCCAATATCATGACGTCACAAAAATAAACATGTGATTCTAATTAATACTAATCTTAATTTTAAATAGATGAAAAGATAGCTGACGAAAAGACAATTAAAACATCACACATATGGTCCAAAATCAATATTTACAAAGAATATTAACAAAAACGATCAGCTGGCACAAATCTCATTAAGACTTAATTACCTTTAAAATTTAATAATTTCCAGCTACCTTAGCATATGGAGTATTTACATTGTTACACAAGGTAACTTATTCGTATGAAGTTTACAAAAATTATAACTAAATCTTTACAGAAAAACCAAAAGAAATCCGGTCACAAGACCTAATGATATACGAACTGATGCTACTGCAAGTCTTGCTTTAATTAAAACATAAATTGATCAAAACTCCAGCTATTCTCGTTCAGGACACAGCACTTCGGGTGAATAAATCAATACAATGGTGAAACACATCATATAAATATCAAAATTTTCAAAAATATGAACTAACGAAACGGAAGAAATCGGTGGTTCTTCCTTCACGAAACATAAATCCAAGCAGAAATAGTGGTAGATAAGCTAATAGTGGCATAATAGACTTTAAGATATGATTTGTTTTAGAGTAGTTTCAGGATCTCTTGACACGCGAGAAAACATGCGCAGAAATGTAAATGTGATCACGCAATGGTAGGTTGCTACTAACTAAGCAAAAAATATCGTCATTTCTGTTAGTACTGTTCATCGTTCACGTGTGTCTGCTACTGTTACTCCCTTGTGTTTTCCTCTGTGTTGTCCGCATCATTTATACTTTTTTCTTGTCAATTTAAGAAATATAAAAAAATAAACTGAAAAATTCACTGGTAAAAATTAAATAATATTCTTTTTTTAATAACTGCATTATATTTATTTTCTACATTTCTATACAGTCCGTAAAATGAGAGATTTTGCTTTTAGGATTAGCATAAACTTGTTTATCTGACTGATGATGTTGTTCTTTGTTATTGTTTGGTGTCTACTTAGTCATATAAACATAAAGACGATATGGTGTCCGAGAAAGGAAATCCCCCTAATCCCCACTATTCAGAATGTCATTTAATTAATGTACAAAGCCTTAAAATTGGAATTTTTTGTTAAGAAACAATCTTGATTTATTTTGTAAATGATATTTTTTATAAAGTTTGGATCTTGTTTTCAAAACAAAATTGCAAATCTGCCTCTCTTATGAGATTCAGCATGACGTTTTTGGGACGGTCTTTTTAATGATGCTTTTACAAATGCTGGGCAGTTTCTACCCTCTCTACTGAAGTAAGATCCGCCTGCGCGCATCTCGCATGTCATGAGATCCTGAAACTATTCTAACTATTTTCAGTGAAACGTTTACGCGAAACTGACTTGTCTCTCTGGGAAATGAAAAAATCTCATTTGCGTTATCTAACGTCAAAGCTCAAATCTAACATGAGGATAAATCATTCAAGAAAAGTTGAAATGTTCTATTATTGCATGAATACGGCAAAGAAACATAAGTTGGACATTCGTATGTTACCGAAACCTATCGTAGCCTTTAAATATTCTTTATGTGTTATTAAATAGTTAAATTTTCAAACTGATGATAAGATATCATCTCAATATACATCGTCAAAATCAACTACAGACCGTTATTAAGGGTTCTATTCTGGGGCCTTTAACTAGCCCTTAGTTCTCCATAGGTTGCTTTTTTAATTGTGCACTGAGAAAAATAGTCAGGTTAAAGTAATTAAAAATAAGTTGCAGCAACCTGGAAATATGTACAAATATTGACAACAATACCTGTGTGTAATACGAACTATATGATTTTAGTAAAATTTTTTTGGTTAAATTTGCCCAATAAGGTTAAATGAATCACACTCCCATATGGTAGAAGCGAAAAATAGTTGAATTTACCATGCCTGTTGGGTTATTTCAACCTTACGCCCTGGTTTGACAAAATTCGTGTTATGTATACTGTAATTTATTGCATAAACAAGTTGAGCTCGGACTAGTTTGTGTAATAAAATTTAATAAATTTTCTTATTTTATTTTGTTTTAAAATAGTGTCGTATTTCTTTAAAACGTGTGTTATTAAAAGGAAAGAAATAATTATTGAGTTTATAATAAAAGGTCTACTAAAATCTCTTTCTTTAATTAGAAATATTTAGTATTATGCAGCCAATAATGTCTTTCATTGTGATAAAAAGGCTTTAATGAAATACGATATTATCTGGAACTCCAAACTGCTAAGCTATTTTAGTTTAACTGGTAAAATACTGTACATGTAGATTTAACCCAAGTAAGGTAGTAGCTTATTTTACTACAACCCGGATAAAATCTGCCAAAAACCGGTTAACTATAAACAGATAGTTCATTTAGCAAATCAGTTGTTCATTCTTGACCTGAAAGCAGGTTAGAACAACAAAAAATCGGTCTACTATAGTATAGTTGTCACTTTATAGTTATCATTTTCTCAGTGTGCATTCTACGTTTGATATTTGGTACGGGTTTCGCTAACTTTTTTCAAAACATAGCGAAACTCATGATTTAAAAAATCAGCTAAGCCTTAAATTTGAAAACAGGGCATTTAATCAGCCTTTAATTAGCCTTTAATTCTCTATAGGTTGCTTTTTTGAAATGCGCATTCTATACATTAGATTTTTAATGTGGGTTTCGCTAACTTTTTCTAAAGCTAGGGAAACCCGCTGTTTTAGAAAAAGTAACTGAGCCTTAAATTTGAAAATAGGACATTTAATTAGTCTTTAATTTCACATATGCTTTCCTGTTATCCTGGTATAAGGGCTTTGCTGACTTTAGGGACGTAACGATACGCAACTTTCTGTAATAAAGTCGCTGAAATCAACTTGGTTCTTCATAAAACAAAACTTATAGTAAGAAATAATTAAAAAATCCTTTTTTGATAAATTTTAATGTTTTCTTTTAATTATAATACTGGCTACTAGAAAAACAAATGGTATTATCCTATTTTTCTATTACATAATCTGCGTCTGCATAGTACATTAAACTTTGTTTTTGTAAGCGCGTGAGGGTTGAAAATGTCCATTACATTAACCGAAATAATAAGTTATTTTCTAGGTTTTACTATAAAAGGAACGTTTTATGTTGACTATCTTTAATGCCTCGTTCTTACAGAATAATACAAGTTCCCCCTCAGTGTATACCAGTACATATAATTTCCAGAACAAATAATGCAAGAGTTATCTGATAGTGTTTGTATTGCGTGCTTTACGTTCTAATTATTAAACCCGCTTTGTGCGATTGCATCTAAAATTTATATAATATATATAAAATCATTTATTTGTATATACTTTAACATAAATCACACGACTTTTAAAACAAAATGTAGAGTTGTCCAATAGCAACTTTTCTTATTTGATCCAAGCAATAATTCATATTATATACAAAACGATAAAATTTTATAAACCATCAAGAGAAAGAAGAGACGTCGGTCGTACAGTCGCGATATCGTCTCGACTTAAATTTATGCAGTTCTGCTTTTACTAAAACGAGGATACCAAACAACTAACAAAGTGATCCTTTTGCATTTTCTGCGACGTAACAATATGCAGTAACGTTTGACCCTCATCGTTGCTGGGTATTTCCTAGTAGATCCGTTGAAGCTAAGCTAATCCTGCCGCAGGAAGTAACAGGAAACAGCAAGAGAGGCCTCATCAGTCACAGTCAGTGCAAGCAAATTATTGTGGCGGACCCTTCCTGCCTGCTAGATTTACACCTGACCTCTTTTATAGTAGGAAAAATTCTTGTAGAATCGATTTCCCTCAACGAATGTGTTCATTTATCTTTTGTTCCCTGCCTCATCTATATTTACACGATACGACGAAAAAGGTTTCTTGAAACGTTTAAAATTATGTTTTACATGGAAATATTGCCGGGGGAAATCTAAATGTGATAATGCACGGTCCCTTCGTAAGGCTCAGACTGTCTGAAAAGTCTTTTAAAAAGCGCACAACCCTTCGAAATTGCTTCATACACTTAAATTTATAAAAGATCGAAACAGCTTGTTTGAAAAAAGAATAGCGTTTAGCTTGTGTGATGGGATATCATAAAAACGTAGTATGGGTATTTTACAAGGTTTTACTAATTAGGTAATTTTTAAGCTGCAAAGAGGATGATGTTGACATTAACGTACGTGAAATATAAAACCTCACCTCGCGTCTACCTTTACGTATTATTATAAAATGTTTAGTTACGACCGCACCTCCTACATTTTAGAGCTATGTTAATAAATTACAGTGTGTTAATAAAATTACCGCTGCTGGATACAATAAACAACAAGAGAAGGCAAGCATGTGCTATACAAATCGCATTTCAGGTTAATTACTAGCAAAAAAAACTTGCAAGTTTTGTATATACCTTATACATATAATGGGATGCTGATGAAGTAGAGCTTTTTATTCGTTTTTAGAGTTTTAATAAATTCATATATGTACTATTATTAAATTTGTAACACTTTAATTGCTAATTTTGGAGCAACTCAAGAAATTTTGGACCAAACCCTATTCATTGTATCAGTAACAAAAAGGCCAACAACACAAAAGCCCCACGATCGGGCGTCAATTCTAACGTCTGAAAAAACTGAAAAAAAGAACACTTATTATTAGAACACACATCCAATAAGAGTTAATTGAAACACTCATTTATTAATAATTAAAATAATCTTTTGTCTCAAATAACAATAATAAGAACAATCGTAATAGTTTTCTAATAAGGATCCTTATTGAAAAGAGCATGATTGCATAAATAACAAAAAGTTTTCACAGGGATGGTACAAGTAAAGTTTAAACACAGAACTTACTTCTATTATACAGTTTGTCCGTTAGTCCCTGATAAATTGATAAGAATTTTACAATCCTTTATATTTCACAAATATCACTTTCATAATAATTCCCTTAAATTCACTTAGCATTAGGTACACAGTACCTCACATATTATAGATGTAGAACTTTGAACTATTGCTGCCAATGCTGAAGTTATAACAATTGTTGATTAACTAAAGTTTATGGTACTTAGGTTTGCAATATTCTTTCATTAATAAAGAATTCCATATAATTTTAAAAGAAACTTTCATCATTTAAAGTAATTAACCAGTTGACACAACTTTATTTTAATTTTAATTTTTTTTAAATTGCAATAAAATAGAATCTAGAATTTTAACAGGTTACAACATCAGAAATGAAAATGTTAAAGTGGGGGTGCCGACTTGAGCTCAAGCTTGCACCCCCATCATATAAATGTAAAGAATAAATTAATTTAAACTAATTAATGGCTGTAATTTTGAACTAATTATACTCTATTCAGCATAATTATAATACATTTTCGAAATCAACCCCTAAATAGAAATCTACCACATATGAATAATACCACAAATTAAAAATGATGAAATTTAGGAAAACACCATATAATAATTTTGGACTACTTAAGGACTATTCATTGTCGCATAACTCGTTTTTGGAATCATCCCCTAAATTGGTAAATCGCCTTTGTGAGTAAAACCATGAAATTAAATAACAAACTGTACTGATAAAACGTATAATTTCAGATTGATTAATGACTATTGATTGACTGATAACTCATTTTTGAAATCATTCCCTAAATTGATAAATTCTTCCTTCCCATGAATAATGTTACGATTTAAAGATAATAAAAATCAGAAAAAAACCGTGCCATAATTTTCGACTAATTAAAGAGCAATCATTGGTATATAACCCATTTTTGAAACCATCCCCTAACCTGATAAATCCCCGCTACCCTTATCAATGTCATGAAATTGAATACGTAAAAGTTTGAAGAAACTGTGCTCTATATAGGTATGCTTGAAAGAGTATTTGTTGTCTCAAAGTTCATTTTTTAAATCATCGCGTAAACTGTCACTCCACAACCATAGTATCATGAGGTTAAGTAAAACCTGAAATTATCGAGCTATAACTAAGGAATAATTAAATGCCATTCACTGGCAGATAACAATTTTTTTTAATCATTTACAAATTGGTAGAGCAACCCCTATGACTAATGGTCACTGAATTAAATGAAAAAACTCGATAAAACCGTGCCCAAGATTGGATGAACTAGTCCACAATCGTGGACTAATTAAATACCATTCGTTGACATTTAATCCATAGTTTTTAAAACTCTTCAGGAAAAACCCATGTCATAATTTTGGACTAATTAAAGACTATCTATCCATTGGCACATAACCCATTTTTGAAATCGTCCCATAAATTGGCAAACTGTCACGGAAGTAAAGATGGTAATAATTTAAACTAGACCATGTGTTTGGACTAATTAAAGTCTATTAACTGTCACACAACCCATTTTCCAAATCCAACCTCTAATATAAGTCTACCTTACATGAATACCCACTTGTTTATGTTAACGCTTTTTCATTTTTGTTAAAGACTCTCATTTTTTTCCTTGATATACGCAGTGGCTGTTTCTTGCTGCTAGAGTGAAATATTGTTTTTGCACTTCCTCCATACCAAGTCTCATGAAATTCTATTAAGGCCCTCTCATTCACACCGCCGCTTTACCCCCTCACGGAAATCTCTCTCCAGTAAAATTTCATGAAACTTGGCATGGTCTTTAATCAGTCCAAAATTATGACATGGGTTTTTCCTGAATTTTATCATATTTAATTTGTTATCATTATTCATGTGGAATGGGTACCTGAAACAGTTCTGTCGGTTGAAAAATGCTCTTCTAATTGTTTTTCATAGGCTACATATTGTTCTTGGCTAACATAGCATATACGTATATTTTTTATAGATTTTGGTGATCATTCAAACAGCTGGAAAGGAGTTAATAGCTGATTCATTGTCGAACTTTGTGGGTTATATCTGGATGCACACCTAAAGCATCGCAAGAACATAAAAACTGAAAAATGGAATGAAATATTTAGAAAATTGTTTATATACTGGGCTACAGAACCTACCGAAAAGTATATTATTTTATTAAAGTTAAGGATCGTGACTTTTAAACAATAATTAACTAATCAACTTTGAAATAAATATACACTTGTTGTATTGTGTTGGAGGCAATCTGATATTAAAATCAAGTATCATGTAAAATTATACAATGATGATTATGAAAATAAACAGACATTAGATGGACTATCACTAGTACATTTCCAGTGAAATGTGCAATAAACGTGTAGTTTTCCGAAAAATCAGAGATAGCTAATACTTCACCTTCCTTGAGGTTGTGTTTTAGATGCGATAGGAAACTTGATTGCTGGGATGTGAGAGCAGAGGAGACCATTTTTGGAGAAAAGCGCCAATCACGAGTTGACAATATCCATATCTATTGTTGTGACTATAAGTGTCTTCTTCCATTCAATTTTCTTCAAAAGTTTGTTGCAATACATCTCTAAGACGAGAAGAGCAAGGACAATTACTGCATGTGTTAGAAAAACAATTTATATTGGGAGGGTTACAAATAACAAGAGATAAAATTTGAAGTGATAATTATCTAAATTTTCGGTTGAACCGTCTCGAATTATCTAACAGAAGCTTCACGTTTTGATGTATAAAACAAACGCACACCGAATGCGTCGCACTGGAGCCTACTAGGACACAATCTTTGGGTCATCGCGTAGAAAACTTAGAAAAGCTTATCTTTATGTGGCTATGCTTTTATCTTTCACAATTTCTGGAAGCAAAGGCTGATACTGATGCTGGTGCTAATATTCCATGCTCTTCAGCCAAATTTCGGGCTTTTTTAATTTGATGCAAAGTAGGGACAGAAATACAAAAAAAAACTAAAAATTATGAATAATCTATGAAAAGAAAAAACAAATCTAGTAAACATAAAGAAAAGAAATTCTTCACTACAGAGTTGAGAAGAAATAAAATATTTAGAATTATTAACAAGAAAGAAAGTAATCAGAAAGTTAAAAGTTATATTCATAAGCGAAATTAATTTATAGGAATAATTCGAAACTATTTAGTGCAACAAAATCACCAATTTAATGTGTTGCTCTTAAAGTAATAAATACGACTAATCGCAGATTAAATATAAAATAGATATGGTATATGTAGGTACACTGAGTGAAGTATATCAAAACGCACGTACTCATACAAATAAATGAAATATCAAAAATGATTGCCGATGTTAAACAAAACAACGCGTTCTTTACAGTAGTAGCGACAGTTTCGTTGCATGGCACAAAGAATAATTCATATATTTTGTTCCCCTAGGATACTCAAAATTAAAGTTTAGTATGATGTTAAGGACATGTAAGGCTACAATAGTATATTAAAGTATTAGTTTCATAAGACACGTTTTTAGCGCACGCGTCCGAGTTTAGAAAACGACCCGTGTAGCGGGGAGTTTTCTAAAGAGGACAAGTGCGCTAAAACGTCTTATGAAACGAATACTTTATACTATTTTTTCTATTTGCGTTAGTTCATTATTAAATAAATAAAAAAATTACTTAGTTTTAAATAAAATTTGTTAGGGATATTTTGGTAAGTAGCATAACAGTTGGCAACACTAGAAATTATGCATTTGTTTTACATAACCTCGATAACTTTAGGTAATCCGCGCGACGTAGAAATTCCCATTCTTATGTAATACACACAAAGCCGCTACTAAGCAGCAGGACCTCGTTCAAAATTGCCAAAAATGTCTTATATCGTACGTACTGTTGAAAATTATTATAATTTCAAAGTAGAATGTATGCAAACATATTTGTGACATAAATGATAATTGCTACTTAATGAATTAAAAACTTGGATGAAATAAAAATAATTAGATTTCATTTCATAGAATAAATACCTTAATTGTTAAAGAAATTAATGAGGTATAAATGCAATAGTAATTTCAGCAAAGAATGATTTTTGTTAACTAAAATAATTATTCATTGGATCTTTTGGATATTATAACTTATAAGGTAAAGATCTGTAGTTTTATAAAACTGAATTTTATTACGTTCAGTTTATCGTCAGCTATTGCACATACACAACACAATGCATCCCATATGATGACAGTATCAAAATTTACAATTTCGTTAATAATAAAGTAAAAACCGTTACGTCCTTAACAGGGTTCCTTATTATTCGGCGCATTTATGTGGCTCGCAATACTAGTTTTGCGAGCGTTGTATTCCAGTTGTAAGAGTTCACTGCTTAAATAAGATAAGTTTGACAACAGCTGTTTAACAGTGATATCAACTTTAGAAAATAAAATGTTACTTTCCAGTATTTTAAATTTTTTTTATTAGGACACGCAAAATGAGTTTTCCGTCGTGAACATAATGCATTATTATCAAAAATAATATTATAAGAACGAACTTCAGCTCATTGTTAACATTTATGGTGTCTATTGGTTGACCCTTTTGGGATTCCGTTAAATTTGGATCAGCCAATCAATATTCAAAGTTTAGTTTTTATTGGTTGGAATTATTGAATAATTGACTATTTTCGTAGTTACCAGTTATACCTAGTGGTTAGTGAAAGGTCTTAGAATGTGATAGTGCTCGCAAAGGATTATTAGCCGATTTCGTGTAACAAGGACGGTAGCACTGTGTAACAATAGGACTGTAGCAGTTTTTCCCAATAAACTTATATAAGTTAACTTTACTCAAATCAACCAAGTTAACATTTGACCATTTATTTTCTTTTAGCAATAAATATCTTGTTTGTAAAATTAAAAATTTCCTAAAAGCATCAGTAAATTTTGCTAACAATGTCGGATTAATTATGATCGAAGTTTATTTTTAGTGCAATATAGTTGAACCTAATTTTTCTGAGAAAATATTGGACCACTTAATTGTTGCAAGTTCTAATTTTTATTCAAATCAATGAACTCGTAAATATTATTTACGATCTTATGTAATCAATCAGAAATCTCTTCTTACTTGTAGATTTCTGAATTAATAGAACATACCAAGTAAGCAGTGCCCATATTATTTTATTGACTAATATTTGCTAATTCCTCATTTTTAACGCAATTTGAAAGCTTAAGAAACCAGTACCCACCATCCTTAGTTATAATTTGATTAATGAGAAATCTCAACCGGAGCAATAAGATTTATAGTAAGTATCGTTAATTGAGTATAACATATGTTAAGCATTTGTTTGTCTTTTACTGATAATGTATTTGACAATTTTTATTCATTTAATTTCGTAACGTTATGTTAATTGTTACAATTGGCGCCCAAATTATAGGGCAGGTAATAATATTTAGTTGTTACACATGGTAATCGATTTGACAAGAATTCCTTTGATTAATGTTATAAATGTTGCACATAAGGTTTTGTTAATTACTAAAAGCAGTGGTTTACTACTCCAAAACCAAACCGGAAGTCAACGTCTTCAAAATACATCCCTTCTTACGACAAAAATAATCTACAATTTTAACAGTGTTTTTAACACTTATCCAATGAGTTTTCTACAACTACTCTACAAAATTATAAATATTTAGATGAAAAACAGTGCCGAAAAACACTAACCTTGCTACGCATAACTCTACTTAACTTCTATGTATGATTAGGAGTTTTTATACTATAGGACAGTGATGGCGAACCTTTTTGAGAAGTGGGTCAAATTTTGTCCATTATTTTCTTTAATACTAGCCCGTGGGTCACTAAGTCGGTTGTGTCACTTGGGAGGGGTGTAAAAAGAGTACCAATAATTTGAAAATATCGAAAATTTGTTAACAGAAAAACTTGACAGTTGACTCTTTTTTTGGTTTTCACTTTCAAAGTCCTTTAAACAGGTTTACGTTTCCTTTTTGTTCTACAATTTTACTTTTGCAAATGAAGAGCAAAACTCGACAATAGATGTTTATATTGTTTATACTGAGATGTTATATTCTGAAATGAATAATATTTAAGAAAGCCCCACATTCTGAGAAAACAATTAAAATATGAGATGAAATTTCTAAATAAATAAATTAAATGTTTTATTTGATTTTGGCTAGCATTAATAAAAATGAAATTATAACAACCCAAAGCTTTTCTTTTACCCAATAGACTGACTCAGTTTTGTCTCGATTGAGCAAGAGATAAACAAATTATTGTTCTAATTAATACCTGTTTCTGGAAAGAGAAACTTACTATCACTGCACTTGAACTTCGACACCTAGACAAGTAGTAGTTTTAAACTCTGTATAAATAAGTTTATACTTGTATCCACATCATAATAAAATATACACATTTACAAATTAAAACCCACAGATCTTTATTTTATTAAACACATAAATAAATGTTTTATCAAAATGAAACTAAATTCCTTCAGGAAAATCTTTCTTTTGTTTGTTTAAATGAAATTTTGGTAGATGCTAACCTGACAACGAGGGTTGCAGCCGCATTCATTTAAACATACTAAGATCAAATAAATTTAATTCAATAAACAACTAAGAACAATATTTACAAATGAATAATTGATTTTAAATTTTTGTTAAAACAACAAACTTTAGTCACAAGTAACTTCTTAAAAATTTTTAGAAATGAAATAAAATTGTTTTAATAAATTATTCCGAATGGACAGCAATTCTTTTTTCGACCACCCTGTTTGTTGGGTTTAAACTGTTGAACGATCGGTAAAACAGTGTTCATTCCAATCAGCTGTTCTTAAAAATCCATATCAGTCGATAACTAAATCCATACACATCGATATAAAAACTTTTCCAATATTAAAATCTTTCTCATTTTTAAAATAATATATATTCGAACACAAATCCAAATATTTGTTTTATAAAATAAAAATAATCTTCTTTGATTTATATAACAGGTAGATATCCAAATCTAACATAATCGAAGTTTGTCTACAAACGGAAAAACATATGATTCTTTATAACCAAACATTAGTTTTAAAATTACGATACGAGCCGAGCGTGGTTTCAACCAAAGCTTTTGATCGACTGAATTTGTTTTTTTTCCGAGGTCCATTTATATCTTTTCGCCAAACATTTGACGGCACAACGAAATTTTCAAAAACACTTGAACATCAACATTTATCATGACGTCACAAATCCGAACATATATTTATAATTAACACTAATCTTAATTCTACAAAGACAGAAAGGTAGCTGACAAAGAGACGATTAAAATGACATCAGAGACTTACGGTCTAAATTATAATAATTGCTACAACCCATAGCCTGGTTATTAAACAATAATAAAGAAAATCAATAACAACGATCAGCTGTCACCGATCTGATAAAAACTAAATTACATTGAAACCCCATCACTCTCCATCTATCTCTGTATATCAACTATTTACATAGTTACACAAGGTACCCCAAACATATGAAATTTACACAAATTAAATTACATACTAAAAAAAACTTAACTTAAAAATCTGTTCAGAACGTTTCAGATAATAAGCGATGCTTTTGCAAGTATAGAATAAATAAGAACATAAATGAATTCAAATGTGAATTAAACTTGTCCAGAATACAGTACTCCCGGTGCCTGCATCGAAACAACAGTACAAAATATCAAAATAAACTCAAAATTTGGAGAAAACCAAAGAATATCAGCACAACTGATATCTCGACATATTTGACTTCAAATCTTTAACGTACAAGAATTAGTAAGTTAATTGTTATATTATAAACATCAAAGTACTGATCTGATTTAACTATTTCCAGTGAAGTCGTACCAGCAACTTACTTAGCCTTATTTGCGAAAGAAAACTTGTTTTGCATTACTTGACAAACCTCAAATCTAATAAGAAGAAAAAACCTTCTAGAAACGCGAATAAACTATTCAAAACATGCAGCCTAGGTTACATACAACCTGTTCTACTAAAAAACAACATAACTGAATTATATCCTTTTTATAAATTAAATATCTTTTTGCGAAAATTGAGGTTAAGTCTGTAATATCCTCTTCCTTCTATAAATTTTATTTAAAATTGATAAATCTATCTGTAACCTAGCCTGTAGACTTTAGATTAAATAAACCTGGTATCCTAGCATGTCTATCTTTCTTTTGCATGAATTTACCAAATCTAAGCTTACGATCAAATTGTAGCCTTTAAAATGGTCTGAAAGTACAATTCGTTAAGTAGATTTTCAACCTGATGCTTCTATATCATCTTATTGTTTTTTAATATTTTCGATTGTATGTTCTCTCTTTTATGATATAAAAAATAAGTTTATAAAAATCAACGCGTGGGTCATTTAAAAAGCCTTCGTGGGTCAGTGCCTGACCTGCGGGTCATAGATTCGCCACCACTGCGTATAGGATATGTTACTAAGTGATCGATAGTTTTACTACTTACTTGTTTTGTTAGTGCTTAGATGCGATATCACTGGATTATAACTGGGATTAAACGAGGCAAATACGGCCTGCGTAATTTTTAAAGACTGCAAAGAATAATTCAGTATTTATGTTAAAAGATATTCAGCAAGTTATTTTTCCGTCTCGTTTCTTTTCTTTCGTCTAGTAATCTTTGACAAGCGTATTTTACCACAGATTAAAAACAAAGGGATATATTATAAATCTGTTATAATTTTTCTTCTTTCGATGTGTCTTTAGTAAGTGTTTTGGTTTACATTTACTTTTAAAAATCCTTTATAAATTATTTAATGACTAATATGATATTTGTAATTATAAAAGATTTATAAAAAACCGTAAATACAATTAATAAAAATTAAAAATAATTTAATCATACAACATGAAGTTACGTAATGACATACGTCATCTATCAATTTACGTCATGTATCGTTCCCTACTTTACCGGCAATCACATGACAAGATGAGGTTATAATGCTCAACAACGCATTACAGAATATGTTAATATAAGATTATTTACGTGAAGAGAATTCATAACAAATTGCAGAATTGTGCAAAATTCATTTTCATTTGATAACTTATTGTATTTTTTAAGTTTTTAAAGACTAGTCTTTATTATAATCATTCATCATCTGGAAAAAGTTCACTCATTGACAGTCACTCAACTTTGTTCAGAGAGAAACTAACTTACAAAGGCTGTTATTAAGACACCAATTTTCAATTTTCTTATGTTACCGCTCTAGTGAATTTTATTACTTAATTTAGTGAGATCTCTCGTTTTAATAATCTTCTCGAGCACGACGCGTCCAGCGCCATCTATAACGTGACGTTCTTTTAGTCTAAGTAATGTTAAGCGCGACACAAATAAGATGCTGGAGTTCAAAACAGTACGTATAAGCATCTGTCATTTAATTATCTGTAATTAAACGTTATTCATCTATTATTCATTATGAACATTCTTTTTCTGCATTGTTTATCCATGAGAGATTTTTTAATAAACAATATTACTTAAACACTCTCAACCCCTTAACTTTTAATAAGATTTAACTGTTGGAAACACGAGAGAGTACTCGATATAGAAAAATGTAATAATAAGGAGCTTTGTAACGTACAAACTCTGAGTAATCTTCAACAAATTGCAATTTCCCCGAGAGTAAAGCAGATGCAAAAAGGAGCATCGAAATGAACACATTGTGCGCCCGCCATCAGAATCCTACAAAACGGACGTCGTTGTCGGTGAGGGGGTGGCAACACTGGCGTGCCCATAATTTGCGTGATTTATGATTTTATCATGAGCCATTGTTATTTATTTGTATTATTTGACGTTAATTAGTTTTGAATGAAATAAGAATTTATACTTGATTACGTAATATTAATGTGCGATCACTATCATAAAATAAATGGAAGGACATGATTTCTTTACACGGTCACGCAGGATTTTAAAAATAGTTACAAACACTATAATCTCTTGCATTAAAACAAAAATAGACTATAACGATTTCATGCTTTTAATAATTTGCATGCATGTAACTGCTATTTATATTGTTTGTTTTATGCAAGTGTAAAGAGAGTTTATTGGTTTGTTTTTTAAAAATGCAAATTTTTGCGTGCTGTTTGTTAAATTTGCAAAATGTAGCTTTTGTATGGAGAAAAATTTAATTTTCTTTCGCATTTTCAAAATAACACTTAAGATTTATTAAAAATGGATGCCATTAGAATAAAATTTCGTGCTTATGAATTCATACTTTTACAGCAAAGCACAGTAGTTTAAAATTCTGCATATATGCAGTAAAATGTTTTGCTTAAATAAAGCTGTATACGTTCATAAACATCAGCATCTAGAAAATGAAATACGAGAATTCTCGTGTTTGGGGACACTTTCCGGTTCACATTTAAGATACTCTTGAGATACACCTATGTATAGCACTTATCCAAAATAGCTAAGAGCATTCATTTAAAGTGCATGCAGTTTGTTCAATCATTGTATATTCTACGTTGTACAATATAGGAAAAGCAACAACGAGGAAAAACTAAACAACGGAATCAACCCAATTCTCTAAAAATTCAGAATTGCATAGTATATAAAAGTTAACCGGAATATTAAACATACTACAGATTGACATAAAATAAAATTGATTTTTTGAGTTAACAAAACACTTGCAATTTATCAGAGATATTAAAATTTGACACATCTAGTAGTACAGGAAAAAGTAGAGTCTTTATAAACGTATCTTTAAAATGGCAACTTTCAATCGTAATAGAATTGACAATTTTTTTATAGGATTAGTAAAAACTTATATGGTTTCATGTGTTGCCGACGAAATGCCAATCCATCAACTTGATAACGCAAATATGTCTAGTGCTAGCATATTACCCGTTGAAAAATCAACGGTCCCTTTCTGATCATGTCAGCTATGCACGAAGTAAGAAAACATCTACTTATAAAAGTTATTTTTTGATCATAACATATAACTATAATTTAATATGATCATGGTTGATTCATAATTAGCAATGCCTTTCTTCGTAATTGCTAATAAGCCCCACACTTATTTTGCTCAAATAAATGCTATAAAAACACATAAGTTGGCCATTTTTTAAACCAACTTTAAACGAATGGTAGGCGTGTTCAAAGAGAATACATAATATAATTATTTTCATTATATACCTATGTAGTTTATCATTAATATATTATGTACTTTATATAGCATAATATTCGTTGGAAAGTCAACGGCGTGTGGAGGTAACGCAGAGCCGAAAACGCGCCAGTCGCTGGCAATCAGTGCGTGCCCCCATTATTTTGTAGTTTTTGTAAGCCCAGTTTTTTTCAAAACCGGTGAATGTCGAGAACCACAGAATAGATTTTGATGCCGTTTCACCATTTGATAGCTTATTTCTTAGCAACGGTTTCTATGTATACAGATTATTCAGAGGATTTTTGGAGAGTCCAGTAATAAGCAAAGTATGAAATACATACTTAAGAAAATTCACTCTAACAGAGACAAAATGCAGTGCGCTGCGAAAATGGGAACAGATAAAGCCAAACTATAATCGAACAAATTGTAGCCCTCAAAAAGATCTACAAAAAACTCCGGGATGGCATGTACGTATATCTCTTACAGATTACTCACAATCAAGATTTTTATAATAGTTATTTTTGCGGAAAACTCTTCTCCCACTGGAATGTTGCATTACTCCGCCCCTGAATAAAATGCCGATAATTTTTGTATTCTTTTATCTCCAGAATTGCTATAAGTGTAATCTGTGAAAATTTGAAGTTTGTAGCTTACACCATTCAAGAGATATATAGCCATAATGATTTTTAAGAAATGCCCCCCTGCGACCCCCTCGGGTATTTTTAGGATTAAAAATATACTATGCACCCCTTTGGGGCAAGGCCTACCTGCCTGTAAACTTTTAGCTTCCTAAGTCTTCTAGTTTTCGAGATATTTTTCGGGGGACATCGGACACCGGACATTGGAACAGGCTATTATTATTTATATAGGAGATAATTAATTCCCAAAGTGAAATTGTCATCCAGATACTATATTCAAGCTAAAAGGTAAAAGCCCTAAATTCGAACCCGAGTTATAGTGTTAATTTTTCTATGCATTTATATAGATGATTTATTGTTTTGTTTAGTTCATTTAAACCTGCATATGCATATATTTGACGTAGAGCTACCAATAACCGGACCATTAAGTAAGAAGCGTTATTTTCATGATAGATAAAGCCGGTATTCTAAATTGCATGTAGTTAGTTATGTAGGCTGAACAAGATGCCTACCTAGCCTTTCTTCATATTTGTAACGGTTTAAAATTTCAAGATTCAATGTTATACAGTTAAAAGTGAATTTATAAAAATAATCTTAGTACGGCCCAGTATATTAAGAAAATATTTCTTCGCGTCTAAATATTAAATGTTTTCTCGTTGCATTTTTAAATAAGCAATTGAAATCATAAAAATCATTTTGGGTGCATGTTTTTAGTTGAAAAAGCGTCTACAACTTCTTATCTTGACAATAATACTAAAAAAATTTAGTGTATTAAGCTTCCCTTTAGTTTAGTTTAAAGCACGTATCAAATCCATAAAAGATAAATTATGGACAGGATGCATTTTAATATCGTCATTTTCCTTTATATTTTAAAGTTATAAATGATGTTTAGATCTTGTTAGGCATTTTAGTCTTAAAAATTTTAGTATTTTGCATAAAACTAAATAAAGTTAGTTTAGTGTGTCTAGACTTTAAATTTCCGGTAAAATTTTGATAAGAATTTCTTAAATGTAGAATTAATACTAGAAATTCTGTTTTTCTTATTGGATGAAATTACCGTCAACTTTTATATTAGTGGTGGTTTCAAAATATCCCTCTCTTAATTTAATAGAGTTGAGACAGTTTTCGCATCACCAAATCAGTCTACAGCGGCTCTCAGAGTTAGGGGCTTTTGCCCTGACGCTTTACGTTGGCTACGGCCGAAATTACATTTTAAAACAAAACACTGATATAGTTCGCCAAGTCAAAGACTAAGAGTTTTCCGTACCATCTTTACAGTGCTGAGAAACGTAGTAAATTAGCGACTCCTTGCTATGCGTGCGCAGGGGTGATGATGCGATATTCTGGGTATGCCTAAATTTTATACAGAAGTAAAATGTCAAAATAAAACAGTTTCTACCTAGAACAGCGGTATGTAAAGAATGAATAAGAAAAAAATGTCCGAATAGGAAGAATATTTCCAAGATCTGCTAAATCCTCAATTGATGTATGTAGAACCTATTTTAATACAGCACAGAATTAAAAGAAATAAAAACTCTACAAGAGAAGAAAAAGATAAAATTTTAAAAACATTAGCATTCCAAGATACACCAAAGCACCCGGAAAAGCTAGAATTATTGCAAAAATGATAAAATATTATGTAGTATAAATAGTTAAACAACAACTTAACAAAGCTAATATTGAATAAGTATTATAGAATATAGAAATAAGAATATATAGAATCAGTTTGGAGCGTAGGACTACGACGTGCAGTGAACTAGTCGAGTACGGTTTCAGAATCGTTTTAAAGATCCGGTTGAGAACTTTAAAATTATAGTCGGTTTGTCAAAAGTGTTCAACAATACACAAAAAACGAATTTTAAAATGTTCAATTCAAACCACTGCGAAATGTTCTGCGTATATTTGAATAGATATTGTCCAGTGCTTTAAAGTCGCAGCTTTTTGTCACTTTTTGTCAGCTTTTGTGTTGCTGTATACGGAACTAAATACAAAACGGTATTGCCACAACTAATTCGTACTTTTCAAACCGTAACTTGGTTTTATACTTAAAAACTGTAATTTTTGGAACACCAACTACCATAAAACTCCACCAGAAGCTTCCCGAGGCGAAGCCCCAGCTTGACGAGGAGATCGCTATCAGTCTTTCGAACCTGCTAGACTATACTCGACCCTTCTTCTGACTGGATGATGGGACCATTCGCCGTCGCCAATTGGCCGTCGCCGATTAGCCGTCGCCGGTTCGCCGTAGGTCCAGTTCGCCGTTGGACTGATTCGCCGTCGGCCCGATTTGCCGTCGCCAATCACTATTTTATTCAGCAATTTCTCTTTTGGGAAGCAATATAGCCATCTGCTGTATTAAGCAGAAATATTGTAAAGATGTTCAAAAACTTCTGAACTCTTATGCTTATGTACATAATTACAGTATAACCGTTATCCATAATAAGGACGTCATAGTAATATTTGAAAATAAAATAATTACAGTTAGACTATTAAACCATAATACTCGAATTAGTGACTAGTGCCCATAATCATTTCTAACGAGTAAGGTAAAAATTCATTAGAAGAGGCAAATTTGTTTAATAATTCTAGAAATGTTTGACGAATAAGAACCAAAGATAAAAACTAATTTAACTAATTTGTACATTTGTACATATTTAAAAATATGTACATTACTGTTAGTTTTAATATATGTAAAATTTAATATAGTTATCTGTTAATAATGTAACGCTATATAAATTTTAATATGTACATTGGAGATATTGCAATGGTCACTTTTGAGCTAAAGAGCAAATAATATGAGAAAGTGCATTCGATTATAAACTTAGGAGATTCATTGTTCATTTGAACAATGATTCCAACCAAGTTTGTGGTTCTTGGATATCATTAAATAAAACATAAATAATGTCTTAACGTTATACTAAGATTAGAAAACTCAATATAAAATTGAAATACGAAAAATCAAGTTGGAATAGCATATCTTTATTAAAGTATAACAGTTTACAATATTAAATACAAATTAGGATGGTAGGAGGAACCGTTTTCTATTTGTCTGGATTTGAAGAAACTATTTATCCAAATTAAAAATAGGTACGCATAAAATGCATAAATCAGAACTTAATGCATTTTTTAGACATATTAATCTGTAAAAAAATATTTTCATTTCTGTATTTCTCTTAAGAAAACGAATTTCATAGGCATGATAACGCTTTGAAATGACTTTTCACATTAAAGAAAAATGCCATTTGACTTAAAATAACGTCTGCAGTTTTCAAACTTACGAAAATATATTGAAATATACAGGACCGTACTAAATTTCTTTACCATAAGCGCAAATTACATTAAAATTGAATCGAAGATTTTAACACGTTACATGGTTGACATCATTATTTACTAATTTGGTGTTATATCTGAAGTTTTCGTTTTACAAGATAATACAGAAAAGACTTTGCATAATTAAGCTGCTGTAAATGACTTAGTAGGATTGATAGACTAACCTAACATTATTTTATTTATCTGCGGTCATACAAAAAGGGACTACTTTTTACACTGATTTTCATGTAAAAAGTTAACGTTTATTGAACTAGTGTTATAAAATTTTTATTGCCCGTTAATGTCAATAATTAGCACGTAAAAGAAAGTACGCTGATATACATGACATAAATCACAAATTTAAAAAAAATATATCAAGGCGCCGACTTTTCAAAATTTTAAAGGCTGACCAGTGTAGAGTTTTACCAACTGTTTTACCAACTGAACATTATCTGCATATATAAATATTTCCAGATGAATTATTAATTAAATTTCTGTAGTTATATATTATGTTTAAAACGGTGTCTCCTAACCACACGTGTATTCCATCAGGGTTGCTAGGTACTACTCATTTTAAACATAATACTGTAATAAACCACAGTCTTTACAATCCATTAGTGTTATATATATATATCTAAAATAACAATACAATGTATTTATACAATTTATGTATGTTCGTACATTACTCCATTCACCTTTTAGCGCATTTGCAGTGTCGGGGCTCTACACAAACTTATTAATTAACTTGTGCTTTTAAACAATTATTTGTAAGATCTCTCCATGTAAATAAAATTACTATGTCTGTTTATCATCTTGTTTATTAAATTAAACAATACTCATCAGAAAATGCAAAAAAACTATGCAATTTATTAAAATTATGCAAAAACATTTTTAAATAGTAAGACTGCATGTTAAATTGCGTTTATTGTAAAAATAATAATTTTTAAATCTGTCTGCTTAAATCGAACCTGGGGCAACAGATTATTATCACTCCGCTCCGGCTAACTAAGCTGTGGTATCACTTCGCCACACTTATTTTAAAAGTAGGTTGTACTAATGTAGTTTATTTTTCTGTAAAAAGAGACTAAATGTATTTTTTTTGTCATTTTCGGGATATGAGTACCGTTTAAGCTAATAAACAAAATGATAAACAGAAATAATAACATTATTTATTTGGAGAGATTTTACAATCGACTTTTTAAAAGAACAGGCCAATCTTGTATGTACTTATTCGATGTCCAAATGAGACATAGGGCATTTTAAAACAGAAATTATATTCTTACAGGAAAACAGACAACTAGGAATATTGAGACCGTCAATAAATATAGACGGCGTTGTACAGCAACAAAATTAAACAACAAAATAACGTTGATATGCGGTAGTTGATTATAAATTAGTCATAACATAAACTTTCAGCCATCCAATATTTTAATAAAATTTCGCTAGGATGCAGTTCGACCTTTGGCGCGTGCCAATAATATAATACAACGAATCACAGTTAATAGAAAATATTTGAATTATAAAATAATAGGCTCTTTTTTAGAAGAAAACACGTTTCTTAGAGCACCATTTTGTCAATGAAGATATTTGCAATTTACTCTATGTCAAATTTTTAAGCAATGTTAATGACTAATGCAGAAAAGAACCTTTCGGCTCTACATCTAAAGGTATAGAGCTATATAAATAGTTATGGTCATCAAAGATTTAATGAATTTTAAATGTTTTGCTTTTTGAAAAAAATACCAAAAAGTATATTGTACTTGGATAAATGCGTAGATTACTCTTTTGTTTTTGTATCAAAAATCATCAAAATTGTGTTGGTTTATATGGAAAGTAGACTCTATATTTATATTAGTATTAGCGACAAATGCCACTATAAGTAGACAATAGATATAATTTCAACTACCTTATTCCTGTAAATTATACCAGTTCCTACATTTCCTACAAACAATACCAACGCAGCTTTTTTATGTTCGCAGCACGATAATTTCCTTTTATGCTGAAACAAAGTAAATACACAAGTTACACTCCAATTCTCGACAAGGTTAATAAATATAATAGGCTTCGGTTAAAACCCTTAAATGCTCCTTTGAGATTATATGAAAAGTTCTCCCTCTGCTGCTAAAGCTAAAGCAATTCTGCCTTTATTGTAATGCAGAGATCATTAATTAAACATTGGTAGATAATTAAAAGCGACCTTTATAAACAGGCTGTTAATAATTTTACTAGCAAACAATTCACCTTTTTTTCTAGTTAATAAATACGTACTTCAAAGCGCTGAAAGAGGATTTTGAATAAAATACCAGTAAAAAGAAGTTAGAAAGGTACTTTAGAAACGTAGATCAATTGGTGAAATCAGTGTTTCTCAAACAATTTGAAAACCATATAATAACTTTTTCAAAGAACTTATATCAAATTAGTTAAATAAAGGAAAAAAAATTATAAGAATTGGTTTTTGTCTGAATTTAATATAATGGCAAGACAGAAAAGAGAAAACAAGTATAAATTAAATTATGAGATTTCCAAACTGATGAAGTATAATATGAAAATTATCTAGTGCATGCAAAACTGTAACAAGTACCAAAAGATCATCTTAAACTAAGTCTACTTAAAATGAAGTAGTTCTTGCTACCAGACGCTTTACTTCGGACGTAAAGAATGTTTTATAAAGTTAAATTAACAAACAACAAAATAACTCACTAAACTTGTAAAGCCTAATATAAAAAACAAAAGAAAAATAACATCATATAACAGCATATAGCATTTTATAGAACCATAAAAGCAGGTAGCCCTTAAAATCATTTTAATACATCGAAGATATAAATTAATAAAATAAACGTAAACAAAAAAAGAGGTAGACATTTTAGTCTACTTTACTAAAGCAAACTTAGAAAAGAAGAAAAGAAAACTGTTTTAATAATAACAATTTTAGTCTAGGCTTAGTTCGTAGAGGGCTAAACTGTTAACATCAACATAAAAACCAAAGTACGCGAGCTGTATAGGTACTTACAGTACTTCTACTTATTGCCCCTAACATGTTTAGTAGGTGTGAAAATATGATTTCCATCAAAACCGCTTTAAAATGTTTTTTAAATGTCGTAGTCGACAGCAAAGAAGACTTCGTCGGCGCGTTCTCCTCTGATGCGACGAAGTGTCAGATTTTAATTAGTTATATTAACATAGTTTAATATATTATAATTAATAAGTATTATTATAAGAACACTAAACAATATTTCGAATTAATTTTCTGTTAGCTAAAATACGCTTAATACGACCCTGTATTAAAATATTTCGCATTTGCTTTTCATGCTTTATAATAAACTTAATACAACACTTGCAACAATTGTAAACCTTATAACCTCGTAACGTTTCTAATTTATTCCTTGTCGTTTATAATAGATTTAAAGTTAAACCGATCTGTAAATTTATTTATGGGTCCATTTGACAAAATAAAGGAGGTATTTCGTCTCAGAAAAAATAAAGTTTTTTGTTAAGAGCAAACATGTTTTATTTTAAGAATTAAAAATATGATTTCTCTGTCTTCGTTCAATCCATGCTAAAAGGTGTTTATTTCTTCTCTTGTAGAATTCAGAATATGAACGGGGCCAGAATCCGATATATTTTTAAATCTACTCTTCTGCGATTGTTTAAAATCAGTTTGAAGATTCAAATAATTATTAAAAGTTAAAAACGTCCTTGCGTACTACCAAATATTTATTTTTATGTATGTATTTTTAAAGTTTAAATAGTGGTTGAATCTAAACAACAATATAATGCTGTCGTATCCAGTACAGCTTTTTTCTAAATAAATTAGAATTTTTTCTAAATTCTCCTTAAATGGTGGTTGTTAAATTCAAAATTTAAAACCTGTTACCTCAATATTTATTGTTATTTACGGAATTTCGTTATGAAAGTTCCACAGTGTAAGTTTTATAAAATTTTATTAAATATTTTGCAAGGTACAAACAACTTGTAAATTTGTTTCTAGCAGAAATTTTTCAAAACTAAATACTTTATTGAAACGAACTAATATTATTTATAAATCTTTCATTACAAGTACTTTTGTGATTAACTATAACAAAACGAACAACTTTAATAATTGCTTCTCAGAAAGGTGTCCACATAATCGGTGGCTAGTAGTACACAACATTTATTAATAAACCTCGTGATTGCATTAAATGAAATTTAAAGAACATTGTGTGAAATTTTCTTTTGTGAAGATAACATAAAGCTGTCTTCGAACTGCTGGAAAATCTACTGTATTCACCGAACCTAACTCAATAATTTTTGTTTTATTTTCATGAAGCTAAAGGAAAGCATCATCTAAGAGAATAGGTCGCGATTCTGTTATGGCAGTCGTTTAGGAATTTGTTTACAATTAAGATTCCTAGTTTCTTGAAAAAGGTGTTACAACATAGGTACAATTCGGTCTTAGGTACATTTCGGATTAGGATTTCTAGCTTCGGCGATATATTGTAAAAAATGTACGATAAAAAATGCACAGCAATAAGAATTTTAGTGACGGTAGCAACTTAGATAAACCGTTTCGGACCGCGACCTCTTTTTTGTGGGTTTTGTCCTTTAAAGTGAGAAAAGAGAATCAAGTTTAGTGTTAAGTTAAATTAAAGTTATCGTTTATTATGGGCCTATAACTTACCTCAAAATACTTTATATCCAATATTCTCCTACAGAGGGATAAAAAAAATGTTAAATCATTTTTCTGGAAAAAATTTCTGCGGGTCGTTCTTTTAATGCAAAATTACATTTTCTAAATAAATCTACGGAAAAGTTGGCGGTATTTCGTAGTAAAAGTTAATATTTGAACATTATTTGCTTGTGTACAGGGTGGTTCGTTTATTATGGGCCTATAAGTTATCACCGAAACCACAAGTTACGTGAAAAAAGCATACAAAAGTTGTTTCTATTTTAATAATTTATGAATCTTTAGTAATGCCATATTTCTTATTGTTGATATATAGGATGATCAAATCAAGTAAGTTTTTTAAATATAACACTCTCTGTATTTCACTGTCTTAAAGTGATTGACGTTTATCTTTGTATATCTCTAGTACCTAATTTTATGGCAGTTTACTGCAAACCCAAACTGTTATATATCGTTAAATTCGTATTCAACAGTACTCTTTACGGATTAGGTAACATACAAGGTGTCCCAGTGTAAAATGTAAGTGTAAGTGTAAAGAAAATCTATAATTCTTGAAATTAGGTAACACTGAATAACAATCTTCATAGTTTAATATTGGACATCTCAAACAGGAAATAGATAAAATTAAGTTTTGTGGTGCATATAAGAACTCAAAAAGGGATTAGCAACTTTACTAGGACGATTTGAACATTGACTGTTTACTGAAGACAATTGGGAAAAAGTACGAAACGGTGAGTCACAGTCTCATGTTTCTAATATAGTTAAACTGTCTTCAGGCGTGCTATTTAAAAATGTAATAACTGTAAGAGTGCCATGTATAAAAAATGTAACTTTATTATCATCCTGTATATAAGCAAACAAAAAGTATCATTAAAAAATTATAAATCATTTTATAATAGAAACAGCTTTTGTACATACAACTTTTTCACGAAACCTATGACTTCTGAGATCAAAACTACTTAGGATCATAATAAACGGACCGGGCCACACTGTGCACAAGCTAATACAGTAGAAATATTACCTGCTTTAATAATAAATATCGCCAAATTCAATTTTTTTGCTAATTTATTTAAAAAAATATAAATTATACTCCCTTCCGAGATGCTTTAAAACTGCTAATCTTATCAATACATTATAACATCGCTTTTTTGTTCTCTCTAAATTATACTGAAAATACTATAACTAAGATATACGTCGCGTCACTGAACTTCAATAAAATTCACACTAAAAACGATAGTTACTGAACTGAATGCTCCGGCTGTTGAGATCTCTGATTATGCAAATTTAAATACAGGTGTGGGCGTTAACCCCAAAAGCTTCAGATTAAGTAATAGAGTCAGGAACAAATAAAACATAGTGGGCGCCACCAGACTGATCTTCTTAGATCTTAGAGATTAAATTCGGGAAGTCCCAGACTGGAAATGACTTCCCATTTAAAATTGACGTTAATTACTCAAACACATTATTGACAAAAGAAAACATCAGCAGTTTGTTGAGGCTAACTATATCAAAACGATAAATAAATTTGAAGTCTGTATATTGAAACAAAAATTATTTAACTGAAAAGGATGGAAGTATTCACAATAACCAATTTGAATAAAAAAATTATTTATCAAACTAATACATAATTTCGGGATCCCAAATAAATTTTACATAAACAACATCAGTAACCAGACAATCCTTAAACAGTTATCCATAATCCAAAATAATGTTCATAAGAAAATTTTCCGTTCGCAAATGGAAGGCAATTATTAGGCAGTTATTGTGTAATGCAAGCACATTACACAATAATGACCATAACACATAATTTTTCACTACAAAACTGCTGACCTGTAACATTACGGGAACACTTTTTAAATTTAAATTCTGAACTATTTCATCTTATGTTAATGTTAAAACTTGACATCACTAACTGCAATAAACTCCTTAACCAATAAACTCTTTATTAGAAGAATGATAATTAAAACGATACGAAACTATTTAACTTGAATGCTGCTTAAACGGGCTGATTTATAAGTTTGTCACGACAGGAAACGTTCTACGACTATATATTTACTATTAATAAGTGCGTCAAGTA
Organism: Agrypnus murinus; assembly: GCA_929113105.1. Lineage (NCBI taxonomy): Eukaryota > Metazoa > Arthropoda > Insecta > Coleoptera > Elateridae > Agrypnus > Agrypnus murinus. The sequence continues at coordinate 169,471,774 of OV816026.1, read as the reverse complement.
TTAATATAAAAGTCCACTGCTGATTAGCATTAAACAAATTCTTTTAAGCCAATTCAATATTCATATATGCTGGAATTAACACTTCACGTTACTAGCAAATATGCGGCACTGGATGCATTTTTTCGTGAATGAAAATTCTCCAAACTAGAATCTCGGAACAATCCCTAACATAGGATCAGTCCTCTAACAATAAAACCTGTACGGTATACTAAACTTTGCTTTATTCGAAACGTCTTGTCACCCGCATGCGACCACCGTAGCCGCGAGCTACGCCCTGGGGCAAGCCCCTGAACTTTAGGCTTTGAGAGCTGGTGTCCAACTATACTGCGACCAAAGTGACAAGAAATGCGTCATCACAAACACGTGGGCGAAATTGTAAAATGCATCAACAATTACCCGAACGTCCCGCTGTAATCTAAATGATAAAATAAACAATAAATGATAGAAAAAAATAGAAAGCTTCATTAGCGGAACAAACTCCTTTTTAATTAAAAGTAAATGTGAACGAAGCAATGAAAATGTGTTGGTTCTAGCGTACGTCACTGAATTCTTAGCAACGTGAAATTTGCACCCTTATCTTATCTCACTTCGGGTCGTATTTCTTTATTCCGGTGTGATTACGGAAATGACTCATATCATGCATTTTTGGCTGGAGTATAACTCGGGAATTCGAAAAACTATCTCAACTTTACATAAATTCCGAGAGGGGTATTCATAGACGTAACTAGGTCTAGATTTTTGGGGGGGCTAAAGAAATTTGTGTATCTACATACCGTATGTTTCATTAGGATATCGAATATAGGGAATAACCCATGCTTTTAAGAAATCATCTGTAAAATCACTCTTTTTCTAAGAACTTAAAATTACTATTTTTTATCATTATCGTTATGAGTTTATCGATATATGAGTTTAAAGAGTACTAATATTCTGAGAATTGTGAAAAAAATTTGATTTAGACCCTTTTTTAACGAAAAATTATTTAATTGAATACATCCTTTAACAGCTTTTAAAATAAATGTGGTACGCGCGCTAATGTTTTTCGTAACGCAGTTAGTTGAAGCGGGGTGATAATAAACCAAAGTCGCTGTCGTGCCAGGTTTGAGTCCATCTGGCAGGTAACTTTATTAATTTTTTTTCAAAAATACAAATTTAAAACAATTTTTCTTTCCGAAAATATTTTCCGCATAATCTTAAAATTGCAATTCTATCCGCAATATTGCGCATAACTAAAAATCAGAATGCCATTTGAAATGTTGAAAGATTAACTATAAATGATGATCTTGTTGCATTGACAACCTGACTAGGTTGTTAAGTACTGAATTACAAAATTAGTGAAAATTTAATTACAGAATTAGTGAATATAATTAAATTTGTGAAATATGGTTTTCAGGAGAATGGAGGTTGAATTTCAGGAATTTCATTTCAGGAGGTTGAAAAAATTACTTTTAACGATTAGAAAATAACTAATAGATATTGCTCAATTTTAAAATACGTGCAATATTTCGGAAAAAGAAAAGTTACCTGCGAGCTGGAATCGAAGCTGGGACGAGAGCGACTTTGCTTTATTACTACTGAGCTACGAAAAAATATTAGTGCCGGCGCGTACTACATTTTTCTTAAAAGTAGGTTATATTTATTTAAATGATTTTTCTTTAAAACAAGATTTTAAATATGTTTTTCTCACCATTTTAAGGATATAAGTACTGTTTAAACTTTAAACTTATGATCAGAATGTTAGTACTAACTGAATTACTTGGGGAGATTTTACAAAGGATTTTTAAAAGTACGCCTTAATTCGTATACTTCGGTAGTGTTATGACAAGAAGTGCTGTATGAATTTTTTTTCAAAATGCACTTTTTGACATTACATGACCACAAATAAAGTATACTTTAAGATGATCAAGTTTAGCTGTCAAAAATTACTTTTATTTCATACTGTCCGGTGTATAGGGATTTACCGGCTTAATTTGAGTCCGGTAAATGACTTATTACGTTACAAGGCCGGTAAAAAATTTTACCGGACTGAAAATCCAATTTGAGTCCGGTAAAAAATTTTACCGGACTGAAAATCTAATTTGAGTCCGGTAAAAAATTTTACCGGACTGAAAATTTTAAATGCATTTTTTTAAAAAATGAACAATGTGAGGCAGTATGAAATAAAACGCTTTACGTCATACTTCCGGTAAACCATTACAGTAGCTCGTTTCAACATTCGAGACTCGGCTCCTTCGTCGCCTCGTCCCGAAACGTTTTCAACTCGCTACTGTAAACTTGGGTTTACCGGACTTATAACGTAATATACTATTAAAAGTCACTATGTACTATTGACACATACTAATCTGCATTTACAATTATCAATACAAAATTGTTTTTGCTTTTTCTCCTGTAAAATCACAAAAATTGCAGATAACATGTTTTACCATAAGACTACTGACAATGCATTTCCAAAATTTAATTTTTCAAATTCCTAAAAATTGTATTTTCTTAATTGGCAATGTTTATTTTAAAGTAAATTTCTAGGTAACTTTTAAAGGTAAATATATAGCTATATAGCTCTACATCAGGCGTCGGCAACCTTTTTTGGCTGGGGGTCAAAATCAACCAAAATGTGACTATTAAGAAGACGTTTCGGGTCAATAGCCCAGGTAAATTAAATCATTTTCAGTAATATGAAGGAAAAAAATTGGGGAAAAGCTGAAAATTGGTATAGAGGCATAAAAAGTGTTGTTGAGAAACATCAAAAGTCCCCATGCGTGGGTGATGAACCGGCTGCGCCATCTTGAAAATATGGCGGGCACAATTGCTGTTTCGCTAATATTTAAGAAATTATTAATTTTACGGGCATCAACAAATGACAGTTGCTAAAAAATCCAGAAAAACCAGAAACTATTGGATGTACGAAGTTCAATAAGCAGCTACATTTTCATTTTAATCGTTGATTCCCGTAAAATTAATACTTTCTGAAGTATTAGAGAGAACGTAATTGTGTTCGCCATTTTCCCAAAATGGCACAGCCGGCTTATTACTCACGCACGGGGAGTTTTTATATGTTTCTCAATAACACTTTCACGCCTATATAGAACCAATTTTTAGCTTTTCCCCAGTTTTTCCTTTTCTAAACGTTATTTATCTGGACTACAGTGGGTATTTTAATTTTCCTCTCAAAGTATTCGATTCATGTATATGTTTTATAATTTATCTTTATATATTATACTTTATTTGCACTCAAGTAGGTCACTTGAAATTATCAAATGGTGGGTCACTTGGTGATCCGCGGGTCATAGGTTGCCGACGCCTGCTCTACATATACTTAATTATGAACCTTAAAATATAAGCTAGTTACAGTTAGTTATAAAAACTTAGAAATACGTAATAATTGATTGAACGATAATTTAGTTTTGCAAAACAATTCTTTTGAACTTTTGTGAGATAGATCTTTTAATTTTAGCAACAATTTGGTCATGTAACGAATGCAGAGGTTTTTGTTTTCAAGGTTTTTCAATTATCTTATTACGTATTGTTAAAGTTTATAAAGTTTATACAGAATTTACATAACTGAAGTTATTATTCCATACTTATTTAAACGTTCATCAAAAGTATTTCGTAACATTTATTTCTGATAATCTAAAATATGAAGTTTACTTTTTAAGCTTTTTCTGTAAGAATAATAATAATTATAATAAACTAATTATAAAAAATTTTGCGAAAGCTATTCTATCTTATTTTATTAATTCATTACTTATGCACAAAATCTGTTCATTTATTGATTTGATTTCTCCCAAAGTGGGGATTCCATCGTATAATTATTTGGCTTGTCTCAACGTGGGGCATTCCACTGTAGTAGTAGTAGTAGTAGTAGTAATTATGGGGAGACCTAAGCCTAGCAAGTAGGCCTCTCCATAGTAGGCCCCCAGTAGGCATTCCACTGTAATGCCAGCTGGAATCAATGTAGACAAAGTCATACTTATCTTTCATTATTAGTTTCTTATTGTTTCTTTGTTATCTAATTTCGTTAAATCAAGAAACAAAAGCTATTTGCTGATTTTTTATTTATTTTAATTATATTTTATATTTTATTATAAAACTAACTACAAAAAATTTCTGGCTCGAATCTATTTTGGGGGGGCTAATTTCTGGTTTGGGGGGGCTTAGCCCCCCCAAGCCCCCACCTAGTTACGTCTATGGGGGTATTCTTAAAACAACCGCTAGTGTGAAAGATGACGGTAATTCTGACCAATGAGAAAATACTACATTTTAAATCTCATATTATATTTAAGACCTGCACTTATCAAAGTTTCGCCGGAAACACAAGCCATAAATTCAAGCCTAGACGCATTAAACTGTTTTGTTAGTGGCACAAATATAAAATTCTTAGAATAAAAATGCCTAGCAAGATCGAAATATCATTTTTAACAAAGGGATATAACGAAATTAAACTGCAGCCTGTTCAAAATTTAACTTTTATTTATCTAGTACGTGCTTTCAACTGAAAAAACTTGATAAACTAAATATTTTTTTAGTTTTTAATGCTTCGATGAGAAACTGTAGATTGTTTTTTCAACTAAATCTGCACCCAAAATAATTTTTTTACGTGGGAATTTCAACTGCTTATTTAAAAATGCAAGGAGAAAACATTTAATATTTAGAAACGACGAAATATTTTTCTTAAGTACAGGACCGTACTCAGATTATTTCTATAATTTTATTTACGAATGCACTACAATTGAATTTGAATTTTAGTTACAACATGCTAAAGATAACGAGACCTACATATATTTCCACTGCCTGGATAAACTTGGTTCATATTACATTTAACATTTTTATAAATAAACATTCTGAAAAGGTTAACTCTTCCCACTCAGAAGCATTCTTTAGATACCAAATCATAAATCAAACACACACTAAGATATTTGCTGCTGTAACCTTCAGGATTCTGAAATATTCATTCTCGAAGTAGAAGATAATGTCTGCTACAACTTTAATTCATTACAAATTTGGAATTGAAAGCCTTTAGCTTTTTAGTTTTAGTTTTAAACAGGCTTTCAGGGGAATTAGTGGATTATAAAATAAATAATTACTTTTTAAATAAGTTCTAAAGTTTCTTAATTGAAAATTTAATCAAAATGTCTTAATGGTTATCCAAATTATTTGTGCAACCTCTTGGAATTTCTAGAATTTTCCTTATTCCTTAATTGTTCAAGTAAACGTACAGTCACACATGAACAAAAAGAGTGTAATGCAGGATATTGGAGAACATCCCCCACCGTAAACATAATCCTCCATCCACATAAACCGTTTATCTGAAAGCCGACCGACATGATGAAAGTTTCAGTAAAACTAACTGACGTGCAACGGTGAGTTTAAGGCCTCATGAATTATTTGGTGTATGCAGCTATGACATCTGCCTGAAAACCCGAGGGTTCCGAGTCGGCACAAGACACTCTGATTGAATTCTGACACTGAGCACCGGAATCTAAGTAATCTCTAGAGACTTAGGTCTGCGGTTCCTATGCCCACCCTATCGGTTGACAACCCCTAACTTAGTGAGAAACGTGTCGCCCCCGTGTCTCAGCCCTTTTATACGTTGTTCAGATTTGTGGTCAACTGATAACGATAAAGTCGGAAAATAAATTTAGTCGCTATCTTTTTTCTATCGAAAATCTTGTGTGTTTTATTTCTGCAATCACTTTTACTTTACTTACGAGATGTTTCTTCACGAAAACTGAGATTTGTCAACAATTTATTTTATGTTGTTACGCGTTTTGTTTGGACTTTTTAAATAAATACTTAAAAAAAGATTGCATTAAAAAATCCATATATGTACGTATTTTCTTTGGACGAAATGTTGGTGGCAGAAGAGTTTTGTAATAGTACAGAAATAAGTCTACTGAGAGTTCAAAACTTTGAATATATTAATACACTTACCCCCATAAAACTCGGAGCTACATATAAAAATCTAGTAACTATGAAAAAATATATTTTATGTTGCCCCTTTTTATTTTGATGTTTCTTAAACGAATAGTTTATAAGAAATCGCGAGAGGCGTTGAAAAAATTCGTATACCCATTTTAGATGAAACACCGGCGTTTGTGTTAGAAAGGGTTTGTAATCGTCAAGATAAATCTTCTCCATGTTTGTGATAGTAGTACGGCAAGACATTTTATTCAGGATCAAAGAAGCATTGCCAGGACGAATACAGATACAACATGCGACCGCTTTTGAAAAGAGATTGACAATACGACGCGGCTATAAAGAAGAGCCGCATGATAGGGGGAGCGCCAGATTTGTGGAAAAAGATTGCGGTGGAAGTAAACGCGGTGACATGGAAGAACATGGATGTTGGGAGCGCAGAGACATGTCGGGATCATCGCCGGAGACACGGCGGGACGGTTCCCGATATGTCTTTAATAGCGACTATAAATCATGAGCTGCGATATATACGTGTAGGTGACCGCACGGACTGCGGTCTTGAGAAGAGTGGAGGCCGATCAATAGTGTGCCCTGGGTCCCAGAAGACCTCGTCAGAACGCCCGGGAGCCGATAAACAATCACCTGATCCCCTGTCATCGACTTATTGTCCAACAGGTATTAATATATGAGCCTCCTTAATGAATTTTAAGGCCTTGTTACGTGTAGATTAATTTTCGCTCGTTGTTCTAGAGGATTTTCGATTGCTTTCTGATGCCGGGTCTGCTGCATCGCTGCCTGTACCTCCTTACCTCTCTTTGTTGCTTGCTAGTCTGGGGTTTTACCCGCAACGTTGTGGTAACTTAATGTTTGTTACCTCCTTCAAACTTCAAGACTCTTAGAAGTGAACTTCGACGGCCAATTAATAATCGAGGTGCAATAACTGTCGGTTACTCGTTTTAGCAATTAGATGGTGTCGCGCCTCAGTAGGCTTCCTCATGGTTATTCACTAAGTAAAACTGATTTTAATTAAACTCTCAAAAAAAAATTAATTTTATCCCTAATAATTTATTTGGAGACCTAAATCCATTACATTCCAAACGATAAATAATTTCCAAATCTACCAAACACCGAATCTTTCCTAAAATAGCGTTAGATAAACACGTAACAAATTTCTTTATTAAATACAATAACTTTTTAAAGTTTTCGCGATTTTGCCCTGCCTGTTCCTGTCCTATCTGATCCTGACTCACTTTACAACTGCCGTTACTCTCATGCAACTTGCCTCGTAAATTACGTTTTACAAGTTGAATTCAGATTTAACAATTTCGAAGCCGTTGGCGCACATAAAACTCTCGTGCAAGAATATATAAAGGGGACTTTAGTTTAGTGTTTAGGTCTTTCAGTTGGTTGTTGTTATATATTTTACCGGTGAAAACTTTCGCAAGCAATAACACCAAAAAGAGAATAGAATAGGATCCGAAACGTCTGTCGGTAATTAAATTTTTGTTTTTATTAAATTTAAGTAGGTCCTTAGTAGGTTAGTGTTTGTACTGTGGGTAGGTGTGTAGTTTATGTGTACACAAAACACAAACGGCAAGGTGAAGTTAGGCAATTCCGTGTCTACTTGACGTCTGTCAAAAGCAAACATTCAACACACAACTTCTTAGAAGCAATTGAAACTTTAAAGCTACCCTATTTTGAACTTGTTTTATGAATACGGTGGAAGTTTGACCTAATGCAGCAATAGATTTTGTAACATTACCAACTTTACAAACTGCTGTGGAGAGAAGTTGAAGTTGTAGTTTGGTGTAATTATTTTCGAACCGTTTTGATATAAATTATAGACGTCCTTTGTAAAATTTACTTTTACACCAATCTTCAGTGTTAGATAAATTCTATTAAATTTATAATTACTAAGTATACTGTAGCATTTTTATTGTACGCTTTGAACACAAGAATAGACAACTGAAGCCTCTAAATAACATTACAGACTATGACTATTAATTTTCTATTAGTTCCCTATAGGTAGACTGTTGCATACAATACTACAAAATAATGTATAATAGCTTTCCATATAAGGATAATGCAAAATCATGGCGTTTAGGATTTCAAGAGACATGGCTTGCAAAAGACTGGATGGTTATTGGTTTAATGGAAATTCGGATAAAGTTTTATTCTAGAAATGCATAACATACTTAAAACTGACCTTAAGAAAGGGTATTAATGTTAGATACTTCTCGATATTTTCCGCAAGAATCTTTTTATAAACAAAAACACTTGCAAGATAAGTAATTAATGTATCAGAAATTCTTTTGTTTCACTTTTAGCAGCTAATTCGTTGAAAAACATAATTATCCACTATGACATTTACAGAACCTTCCCTAATTAATCTGTAAAGAGAGCTTAACACAGTCTGTATAACGAATGCACTTCTTAACAAATTTAATTGTACTTTTTGTAAAAGAGGGTGATTGTAGGGGGGGGGGGTAAATTCTATATCTGAGCTATTTTAGACAAACTAACATGCGAAACTTTGGGGGCAACGTTAGATTTACAACCAGTAAAAATCCGACTAAGAAATTACCGAAAGCAGTTTTTAGGTATTTACCGTCTCAAGACAAATTTTTATAAGCGATTTCCGGCTTAAATTATATGATTAAGAAGGTACAACGTTTAATCTTAAGTAAACTGATAAGGCGTAAATCGTCACTTTAAACAGATTTTTAATATATTAACTAAATATATACTTAATAAGTATCTCTTCGCTTTTATTTCATAGAACTAAACAGAGATAAAAGTTTCTTGGTGAGTTTACTTTAATAGAAATCTACCTTATTACAACAATCCAAACAAAGATAGAAATTATTCAGTTTTCTCACAAACGGCTAGGCATTATATTCAAGCAAAAGACTTATCTAAAGCCAAAAATGAGATTGAAGATGTCCTTGGACGGCACTGACTCGATATGAGATTAACAATTTGACTTATGGAAGATAATATTAGTTCTCAGTGGATTACAGAAGTTTTTTTTTCGCACTCAGACTATTAAATCCAAATGGGAGTGCCAAAATCACATATCTTAGCTTCAACTTAAATAAAACCGCATCTTACTTATTTTTCTACACAATAGTTAAATAGATATAAAAACTACTAGTAGACGTAATTAAAAAGCTATAGACAAAAAAAGATCTTTCTCATGTTAGGATTTCCTATCAAAGATGGTTTTTAATAAATCTTTACCAAATGACCTTCCAAGAGAATTAAGACCCTAGACTACTAACTACTTAAAGTTTTGATTCTGATATTAATTGACCTCGTAATTACATTACATTACATCAAGTATTATTGTAAAATATGGTTTAAAGCCATTGATGGTTTACAACCTTTGTTTACAGCTAATAATTCTCCTTTTTAATTAATAATTAAAGCAATTAAAAATGCAAGCAAATTTATTTTACTTCACCAGAAGTGTTGATAAGATTGTTCTAGATTGTTTAATAACCTTGAATTTTATGACATTTGATTAATATTCCTTTTTTATGATCTTTAACCATTTGATTATTACACGCTAATAATTTTAAATTTCTCTGCACTATAGGTTGAAGCAACTTATAGACTATTACCTACGTTTTTATTCTACAGCAAATAAATGAAAATAACTAGAAAACAAATTCCGAAATATCGTTGCTCCAACTACTTCATAACCTTTTAAATGAACGACATTTACTACCAAGCCCTTTAGGCCTTCATTGTATCATCCCAAAGTGAAAATCAGCTCAATGTAACTTTCAAAAGATTTGATTACAATCTGCTCAAGGAAACGATCCCGAAAATAATGTGCTAAGAATGAAACAAAACCCCAGCGCAAAAGGATTATATAAGAAGGTTTTTAAATCGCCTTTAGTCCACGAACAGCTACAGATACAGAAATTTCCATCAATTCACAAATAATGTTCCAAAGAATGCAATAATTATACTCAAAACTTGATATAATAAATAACAAAATGGACTACAAACTACACAAAACATGAGGGTGGTCGAGACCTCCCTAATAACTACATAGTAATATTAAGCTTGGGATGACCAGGTAAGCAAGATCCCTGGATGCCAGCTTCTGGGTCTCCTAAATATGCAGTAGGAAAACCAGGTAAGCAGTATCCCTGGATACCAGATACTTAGTTACTTATTCTAGGTCTGGTTAACGGTGTTGCCGAGTACCCCGGAGGGAACTGAGTTCTTAAGCCACGATCTCTAATTTTATACCCTTTTGTAAATCTCAAGCTTAGCAGAAACTAGCAAGTGGGGGGCTGCAGAGTAGGAAATCTGTAAGCGCGTATTTAAGGTCACACGTGTGCTCGTAGGTTTCTCTCTAACACCGGATGCAGGTGTTGAGTGCAGCTGTTGCTAAGTTATTCATGGCACCACGCTGCCAGCTAGATAAGAGAGTGTTTGCAGCCTTGGAGAACAATTTATCTTAGACGAAAAGGCAACTTGAAAAGTAATGCATAATTTAGTTTTAAATTAAGTCATTTCTGACACTAAGCACAAGTATCTGTAGAAACCAGTCATCTGTCAATCTATTTTGTCGTTCTCCAAAAACGCAAAAACTATTATCTTTTTAAAATTTAGATTAGTCGTTTTTCTATGTAAATCGATGAGATTTTTGCCATTTAGAGAAAGCTACTAGCTACGCTACGCTATTGGTACGAAACCGCTACGAATTGATATCACAACTCTACTGTAGAATAGCTTAAAATAACTTTGTAGGTTACTGACAACAGAGGTCGTTACACATAATAACAAACAAAACCTAGCCTGATGTTTAGGTTTTTACGTGGTTCAACTCGCACTGTATAATTGGACTCGTGTGCATAATAATATTGGCAGGCTATTTTTATTTGTTTTGATAATAATAGTAATATTACTCGTATTATTATTTAATAATACGTAATAATCTTTTATACTGACAACTTAATTATCAGGTATACTAAAATAAATTTGTGAAACTTCTCATCAATAATTGCTCCTATTTATTTCGTGGTTGTGGTGATTTATTAAGTTCAGCTAGAAACAGTAAACTATATCTTATTTACTTCCTGATGATTTTAATTTTATTGTCACTATTCATTAACTCTCAATAGATAGTATAAATAGTTTCTGTTGTTCCATCAAGTACTTCCAGATTGTATAAGTTCAATTGGCTTTATTTGACCAAAACAACATATACATATAATAAATGGTGGCTGATGTATTCGAAGAGCTCCTATTCAAAATTAATTTATATTATTTTTGACTATATTACTATTTAGATTCAGGTACTATTTATATCTTAGTTTTAAATAAAATGTAAGCTCAATTAGTAAAACTACTATCGAGTAGTATTAGTATTATCATTTTTCATCATCGTTTGACAAAATCTTTACTAACTTATGCAGGGAGGTAAACTTGATCGTCCGCCTATCCGACATGCAAAGAAGCAGACACAACATGTATCCGAAGGCTATTTCCTGAAACGAATAGACTATTCATACATTACTGATCGGAGTTCGTTCCCACTAACACCAAATCATCTGCACTACAAAGAGCCGTGAATTTAATATCACTTGAAGAATTAATGTTGTTTAATCATACACATAGATGTTTCAAGCAGGGTTTGAAACTAAACCGTTAGTACATACAGGTAAGCAATATACTACATAATGCATCCTTTATTGATGACAGAGTGTTTAATGGTTTATTTTATAAGCACTTGGCCAAATTAAATCGACCCTATGTTGATACCTATATCATTTCCAGTTTATGGTCGATTACAGTAAATATTGAAACTTGATATTTTTCATACCAGAAACAGCGTAAATTAATTAATATGAATTGTTGATTAATTAATATTAACCAATTAATAAGTAAATGTACAGAAATAAGTAATTGTAAAAAATCATCAAAAATTAATTAATAATAAAAGAGAAACAAACAAAAAAGTATCATAAATGGCATTCATTAAAGAAGCAAGCAACGTCAACAGACAACATAGCCGCGTGGATGGATGACTCGAGTTCCGACTACAAAACCATGGTTCAAATCCCATGAAGTTCGTTCAATTGTTTTAATAAAATATTTAATATATTTTATAAATATAGATTTTTTTATAATTGTAATATTTCTAAAATAGAATAATTTACAATTAAATACTAGTATGGTAATGTATAATCAATTAGTTTTGTTTTTAATTAACATAAATATTATACGTATATGTAGTTTAAACAATGACTGAAAAATTAAGAGATAATTGTACGTAACTATTTTTTTTTATAATTATAATTTAAAAAAAATTTAAACATTAATTGCCGTAGCGAGAGCCATATTTACTGAAAAATCTAAATTCCGGTCCTGCAAATTTACGTTCTTCTTGCAATTTAAAATTATGTTAGCATTTGGTACACCTAAACCTATAAAAATTATTTTAAAAGGTTGTGTTTCAAATCTTCATAGAATTGTAAAAACATTCGTGTAATAAATTATCTTTTTCTGTGTCTTATTTACGCACGTGTACGTTGGTTAAAATGGCTTCGTTGTTAAAACCTTGAAAATTAATAAACATGGATCGTGGTAAACCTAAATTTATACAGTTCCCATAGATATTGCAGTTTTGCTTTCCTTGAAAACATAATAAAAAATCCCCTTTACCTAATAAAAAACTGCTTGATACGTGTTCAAAATTCATTTTGGTTATTTACATCTGCGTTTAAAATACCATACGTCAAATATCGCCTTGAAACATTATTGCGTTTTTATTTTCTTCTTCGTGAAAACAATACTACGTAATTTCTAGTCTTTTAGGGTCAAAATCTAATATTGGAATTAAGAAAACTTTCCTTATTATCAACACGTGGTCCATGTCCAAACATCACAGACGCTGGTGACTGACAGGTTGTTTCGTGGACCGATGCACGATAAGCCATCAGGAACAGATGCAGCTATTGGTCCCAGTCTCGTTGATGATCGGAGACGACCTTGGCCAAATATTTGCCCATTGTCCGATTCATGCGTTCTACCATTCCATCGGACTGCGGATGTAACGGTGTGGTCCGAGTCTTGCGAATGCCCAACAATCGACAGACTTCTCCAAAGAGTACAAACTCAAAATTGCGGCCTTGATCCGAATGCCTTGATCCGAATAGTACGTCAGCAACAGTCGCAGCTTCCTGGTTTGGTAGGGCATATGCTTCTGGCCATTTGGTAAAATAGTCCATTGCCACTAAGATGTATTTATTCCCATCGTCGGTCTCGGGAAATGGTCCGGCAATATCTATAGCTATTCTTTCCAGAGGACTACCCACATTGTACTGCCTCATAGGTGCTCTTCGTTTCCCCAAGGGTCCGTTACCAGTGGCACATAGTTCGCATTTCCGGCACCACTCCTTCACGTCTTCTTTACAGTTGACCCAATAAAAACGCTCCCTAACTTTCTCCAGAGTCTTCTTCACACCGAAGTGTCCTCCTGAGGCACCGTTATGGAGATGTCGCAATACTGTAGCCACTCGGCTCCTTGGAACCACGAACTGAGACCTCATCTCTGGTGGTGCCATCTTCACTCTCGACACTCGCTTCAGGAGATCGTTTTCCACCTTCAAGGACTCCCATTGGGCCCAATATGCTTTTAGGGTTCTGTTGAAAGGGCTGACAGCTTCCCAGGCAGGCCTTTCTCCCACACGCTTCCATTCTAGTACCAATTTTAGTTCGGGATCAGCCTCCTGCTGTCGTTGCAATTCTTCAGGCAACCAATTGTCGTTGACGATGGTAGTTCTTAATACTTGGCAAACGTTCTCTTCCAAACGAGAACAATGACGGCAATCCGTTGGACAGGGTCTTCTTGAAAAAGCATCGGTATTTTGATGGCTAGTGCCCGCTCGATGTTCCGTGTCGAAGTCGTATCCTTGTAATCGTTCGATCCACCTTGCGACCTGTCCTTCAGGATTACGGAATTGTAGGAGCCATTTCAACGCAGCATGGTCCGTCCTCAATAAAAACTTCCGTCCGTACAAGTATTTGTAGAAGTGCTCAACGGACTTCACGACAGCCAATAATTCTTTTATGGTCACACAATAATTCCTTTCGGCTTTCGACAAAACCTTACTAAAATAGCCGATGACCTTTTCTTGTCCATCCTGTATCTGAGAAAGTACACCCCCAATGGCCAGATTACTTGCATCTGTGTCAAGTATGAATTTCCCTTCTGTCCGTGGATAGCTCAATATTGGTGCGGTTGCACTCTTTAACTGCACGAATTTTATCGGGGTCGGCTGCCACTCCATTTTGTGATACGACATGCCCGAGATATTTCACTTCCCTTCGGAATATGTGGCACTTTTTCGGACTCAATCTCAGGTTGGCTGTACGCAATCTCCGGAACACTTCCTCAAGATTTTTTAGATGTTCACTGAATGATCTTTCAAATACGATCACGTCATCCAGATAGACCAGGCAAGTCTTCCACGACAGCCCCCTCAGGATGGTCTCCATTAGACGCTCAAAGGTGGCCGGAGCGTTACATAGACCGAAAGGCATAACTGTAAACTGCCATAGTCCGGAACCAATAGTGAACGCGCTCTTCTCCCGGTCTTCAGGTTCCATTTCAACTTGCCAATAACCACTCTTCAAGTCCAAAGTCGAAAACCATCGTGAACCAGACAGGGTATCTAACGTGTCGTCGATGCGAGGTAAGGGATAGCTGTCTTTCTTAGTCACGTTATTGAGCTGCCGATAGTCCACACAAAATCTTGTTGACCCGTCCTTCTTACTGACCAGGACCACCGGTGATGCCCATGGACTGCTGGATGGCTCGATGACCCCTTGTTCTTCCATATCGGTAATAATCTTCTCGGCTTCTGCTTGCCTTGCTAGAGGTAGACGCCTCGGCTGCTGACGGACAGGCATAGGGTTGCCTGTATTGATTTTATGTTTTACTATATCTGTTCGTCCCTTCTGGCTATCGTCAAGAGCGAAGATATCTTGGTATCGGTGAACCAAACCCTGTACCTCTTTCACTTCCGTTCCATTAAGGTGTTCGCACGAACTAACAACCATACCCAATAATTTTTCACCATGGTCTTTGGGCGCTGGTTTTGGAACATCAGCCATACACCTGGCTACTCGGAATACTGGCACACACTGTCCCACAAGGGTACTCTTTTTCAATGTCACCGGATCGATATTAACGTTCATAAGCCTCACTGGTACTGTCTTTCCAACCTTGATCAGCGCTTTTCCCACCAGTATGCCACTATGGATCTTCTTATCACAAACAGGCTCCATCATTCGCACACATCCTACCCGAAGATCTCAATCCAAACCTGCCTCGACAACCATCTCGCTTTGACCTGGCAATATCACATCTTCAATCAGCAAAACCCTTACAACCGGATCTTCTCGTGGGTGCAACGGAAGTTCTTCGTTACCGACCTTCAAAACACCCTCTTTCAAATCCAACGTAAAACCAAGTTTTCTAAGAAGGTCCATTCCCAAGATGAAGCCATCAGTGATATCGGCTACCAGCACCTCATGATCACGTTCTTCACTTCCAATGCCAATCTTCATCTTCACCACTCCGCGTGTTGGTATCACTTCACCTGTCGCTGTACGAAGTTGAGTAGTTGTCTGTAACAGCTTCATACTTGTTCGTAGAGCGTTAGGGCGTATGATTGGATTTGATGGAGTTGTCCCAGAAATGAATCGGGTGCCGTAGGGTACGCCAATCGGACAAGCCGCGCAACATCGGCTTCAAACTCCTGAAGGCTTTCTGCATTCTTCTGGACACGATTCTTCATTTGCGGGTGATACACTTATTGAAGATGCGCGTCTCCATATCTCATCTCCAATCTAGACACTAACGTAATTATTTTCCTGTCCTGCTGGGATTGTTTGCAGGACGTTCAACGCGTCTCCACGCAAAGCCACAGTTAAAGAAACCGCCTTTTCCTTGCCTGTACATCCGTTGGCCCCTGCGACCGCCTCAAATTGTTGTGCGGTTTTACTTTTATCCCTACGGCAGGACCCTTTTCTTCTTTAAATTGTTTTTTACTTCATTAACGGCCACTCAGATGTTGAAGGAAACCGTAGTTGACTCATTCTATCTTCCATCATTTCGGTTATGTCGTCTTTCTTAGTTTTTGGTGGTAATTGCATTTGGGCTATTTTCTCTTCTACCATCTTTATTACCCTATCTTGTTCCGCCAATCTACCTTCCAACAGTCCTAACGCGCTGGCATTCTCAAAAAATTCTTCGAAAACTTATCTTCCAACGCTTTGACATTTTCCAGCAATTCTACTTTAAGCCTTCTAGAACTTTCTTCAGACTTCTCTAATAATTCTGCAAAGTTTCTACAATTCTCTTCGTGTTTTTCCAGTAAATCTTCTTTAAGCATTCTAGTAATTTCAAAAAATTTTCTTCCAGTGTTTAGTATTTTCAAGTAATTCTTCTTTAAGCATTTTAGAATTTTCTTCGGACTGTCTAGAATTTTCGAAAACTTTTTCTTCCAGTTCTTTAGTGTTTTCCATTAGCTTTCTAGCATTCTCTTCGGCCTTTTCCAGTAGTTCTTCTTTTAAAATTCTAGAATTTTCTTCAGACTTTCTAGAATTCTCTTCCATTTTACATAACAACACGTTAGTATCAATTGCGGGTCCAGGTATTTCAAAGAGGTAATTTTCGGGGTCTTCCTTCTGTTCCAAAAGCCATTCTCTTAGCCGATTTATTAACACGCTTTTAAAGCCCGTTGTTTCCAAGTCCCGTTCTTCCAGCTCGCGTTTTAAATCTACTACCTTCAGATCTTTTAACAATTTCATCGCCATTTTAATTATTAGTTGTGTTTGCTTTTTAACACCAAAAGATTGTTCTCACTGCACTTTATTTATTACACGATTTTATTTATTTTAAAACTCCACACCTGTAACACCACTGTAACGTTCTTTTTAAAATAATAATCAAAAATGCTGTTTAAAAATCGTCTATTAATAAAGAAAAGATTATTTACAATGCACTTAATTAAAAACACTATAACTATAAACTATTTAACAAACTATTTAAATGCTAGGTATTTACAAATTTATATGAGGACTATTTATATAAAAAAACTATTTATATATTACAATAATTATTAACATTTATTTATTCAGAGTACATTTCACTATGCCGGTCAAACATTAACATTTAAACAGCAAGGAATTAAAGCAATTCGTACTCAATTATAGAATTAATTGGAAGTTTATCGTGGAACGAGCTGCATGGCAAGGTGGTTTTTATGAACGCCATGTGAGGAGTGTGAAAGATGCTTTAAAGGCTACAGTGGGACGATATCTATTAAGCAAGGATCATCTATCAACACTGCTAGCCGAGATCGAAGCGACAATTAATGCGCGACCTCTCACTTACATCGGTAGTGAACATATGGACTTATTGCCTTTAACCCCCGCACATTTTTTATTGGGTCCTCGACTAAGTACAGTGCCCTTTATTGAAGGCAGGAGTAAAGGAGATGATTTACGCAAGCAGTGGAAGCAGAGGACCCAGATGTTGGACTACTTCTGGAAAAGATGGTCCGTTGAATATCTGCAGTTTCTTCGAGGAGCTTATCATAATGTTAGTGTTTGTGAGTTTAAAGTCAAAGAAGGTGACGTGCTCTTAGTGCACGGTAGTGATAATCGCTGACTTATGTGGAAATTAGGACTTATTACGGAAGTCATTCCTGGCCGCGACGGAAAAGTACGTGCACGTTATGTGAAGTGCGCTAATGGGAACATTCTCCGACGCCCAATTCAACTACTATATCCGTTGGAAATCAACGTTGCTTAATTTCGGGGCGGGAGGATGTAGAAACTTTATGTAATCTGCGCAAGACTTTTAACTTAAGTAGGGGTGTTCGAACAGGGCGAACCACGGTGCAGGGTAGTTAAGTAGTATAAGTTTGTAACTGTTAGGAGTACGTTGGTTTTTAAAATAAAAGTATAAAAATTACCTAGTTTTTCTTGTGTTAAAGTATTATTTCACAGTCATAAACGCCATCATTTTAATTCGGTACGAAACGAGAAGGGGTTCAGGTAGATTTTCGTCGGCCGGCGAAACGTGACGCACGAAACAACAATATACCAGAAAAACTACTAGAGCTTATTTTTAGAGTTTTTTTACTTTTTGACATTTATGACATATCGTAAACAAGGAAAATCTTTTCTTCAGTTGACCATTGTGGCGTTAAAAACGAAAGAAATAAAAAAGACGTAATTCAGGCCTTGAAAAGTTTATCTTAAGTATTAAAAATAACTTAAGTTTTTGGGTTTTTTTTGTCAAATTTATATTTTAGATTCTGGTTTTAGTAAACGTTTTCTCAATAAAAAAGTCTAAATGAATCTTTCCAGCTGATTCATATACTTTTTCTTTATTGTTCTGCATTGTAAGTACTACCAATAAACAAAATGCTTTACCGGTCATAACAGGGAGAAAAATCATTTAAGCAATATTTCCTGCAATAATTCGGATATCGTCTAAATGATCCACTAAAAGGACGACATAAAAAGTAGTCGTCATTTCATCCAAACGAATTAACGACGAGTTTAACCAACCATTTAATTGCTATCGAATAAAGCAGATAATAGCTATTTAATTGTGAAACTAACTGCACACTTTTGTTACTCTTTTATATTTTATAGTCTCTTTTTTTAAATGTTTGTCAAGCTGTAAAAAAGATTTACTTTTGGTTATTCGTGCAATATCGCTTATATGTGCTTATAAAACAAACGTGAACGCTCGCTGCATAAATCATTCATAAAATAACTAGAAACTTTGAAGTTTTAAATTAAAAATTAATTTTAAAGTATTGCTGGTTGCCTACTAATTAGAACTTTCTTTAAAGATTTATTACTTAATCATCTAATAGTAAAGCGCTACTTAATCAATCAGTGGTTACCAATCGATTACAAAGCAAGTTCATTTCTCTATAAAAGACGGAATAAAAACAGAGAGTCAATTTCCGACAACAAATGTGAACCTAAAAAGATTTTTATTAGGTATAACGAAGTATAAAAGATGAAGAGATTAAGTTGTCTTTTAACATCATACTCGTCGAGGAAGTGGCGCGGATATAATCCGGGTGCATAATAACCGAAGGAGTTTGTGGTTACAAGCCAGGTGTGCTGCACTAGCGTTACCTTTTTCCCCAACATAATTACTAAACTTTTTCAATTTGACATCTTAAAGTTTAGGTGAATTTTTATAAGGATAATATTACTCGCCACCGCTTTAAAATATTATAATGTTCCAACTAAAATGTCCTCCAACGCTATTTAAAATTACAATCTAATAGGTTGTTTGGGTTCCGTTTTAATCATAATTTTTAAATATAACGAACTTTATCATTTAGAAGCTTCATTATTAATAAAATATCCAAGTCAAAGCATAACGTCTCTTCAGCGCTTTTTGATCCCGTCTTTAAAATATAGATGAGGGTAGTGTCCCTGTCGGCGGGGATAAAATCCCTACAGCTTCGACGAAGCAGCGAAACACACTTAATGGCTAATTTAATGGATTTTGTGTAATTGCCCCTCTAAAACAGCCTGTTGTAGGTGTATATACCTATGCTATACCTGCCAGCCAACCAACCCCTTCTCCCATAACCCTTGTCGCAACCAGGTCTTCCTACTACAAATGCGGCGTCCCTGGAATACTCGTAAACTAGTCCGGGTTATGGTTCAGGTCATTGCACAGGTGTATATTACACTGCTTTAGTCGTCGACTTGCGAGGATTAGAAATGCTTACGAATATGCGCCGCCAGTTTAGTACTCCGATATTAATTTGTTTAGTTTGTTAAGACCTGGATGGTTGCAAGTCGTTATGGAGGATTTTGGTTTTGTTGCTTTTTGTAAATAAAGGGTAAATTGCGTAATAAAATGATCATAAAACAAAAAAGGGATAAGACTACAAAATTATGAATAATAAATTGCGGTATCTGCTTACTTTCTTATTCCTTCGAAAGATTAATGCCCAAGATACGTTCTCTTTTCGTATAGACGTTTAATAGTGCTAAAAAAGATAAATCCAGATTATGTAGTTAAAATAATAAGCAGATTACTTAAAAAACAAACAACCTTTACGGATCTGCAGACATACGACTAGCAGCTATGAAAGATATTAGAAGTGTCCAACTACCACCCTAAACATTAAGACAATAACACAAGCGATATCACTCAGGATGCAGGCGGAGTGTTGTCAAGCAGGCAAGAGACTATGTATTTTCATGTTTTCAAAATTTATTTGAAATTTCTTGTAAATCATACTATCAATATGTCAGTTGTTATCGATCGACGTCATTATTTATTGGCATTCTATCACTCAAATTCCCGTACCTTTCCCACGATATCTCCTATTTATTAAATATTGAGAAAAACTTTCAATACTAAAGTTTCGTAGATGCCAAAGATGCATATTTTATAGATATTTAGAACAATACAGGCTGTTTCACTTCAAGCAAAACCAACGAAACCATGTTTTTTTTTCTATTGGACACCCTATATATTTTAGTCAAAATCGATTTCTGTTGCAGTTGTATATTCAATAATAGACTTTTTAAATCCGTTGCGACGTTGGTAATTTATAAAGTATTTTCTTAAATTTTTGAGTTTTGTAAAGTCGTATTAAATAAATCAGAGTTTATTCATTTATTTGAATTTTAAAAACATTTTTTTCAGGCAGTATTTTCACTCTACAAATACTACCAAAATGTTTCCTAGTTTTCTTTAAATAAATGATGATCAAATTATAACTTCAAATTTTGATAACAATAAATCGGATTTGCCCAGTTTTTTAAATGGAGCACCTTGTGTTTTACTGTTTTTTCGTGGGGTATGTTTTTATGTTTGACTGAAAACTAAGACTTCGATTAGTATTTATGAAATTTACCAGGTGTGTAAAAATTCCCCCAAATCTGCATAAAAGACAAAACTGGTCTATAAAAATTTATTTTTATTATTGGAATCTCTGGGTTGAATTATCTCATAAAAAACATTATCTCTTAAAAACTTATTTGTGAAAACTGATTGTTTCTTGAAGTTTACTCTTATATTTTTTTCTAATTATAAAGCCGTACACATTTGAGAGTTCAATAATGTGTCCTAACCCCTATACGAGTAAAGATTGTTAGCTCTTATCAACATTTAGTTATCAAAATAAATTGTTACCTCTTGGACATAATTTCACAAGTAAAAAGTTATTTTTTCAAAAATGATATTGATGATTTATTTGGTTTCTCTTTAGTAATTCTTAAAATAAATAAATTAATTAACTTCTTTATTTTTATCTATGAATTCGTTGAATATTAATAATGTTTTTACTTTATAAACCTCTGTTAGATGACAAAATGCTGTGCAATATTTACAGAAAAGTATTAAATTAAAACGCGAAACACTTTATTTTGTTGAACCAAAGATAACTGGTGACTTTAGGATCAAGATGGCTGCTTCGTAGACTCTTTTAGATCAAGTTGTAATGGTTTCTCACCACCGGTATACCCTCGATATCTCAGCTTGGCTGACATCTTTAGGACGGACTGGATGGTCACCTACCACCGATGCGAAGAAGTAAAAGTAGCTTCTAGGATGGTAAGACTAAAAACATTTACTAATTTATCTTCTTTCTTGGACTCCGTTGGAATCTCCAACTTTTCATCTCTTTTGACAATTTTTTTTATATATTATATAAAAATATCGATATTATACAAATTCTTTTATAGGAATAATAATTTCAACATGGTTGATAAAGCAGTGTTTTATTCTTCAATTTTTTATACCAACGACCATTATTAAGGTCCTCTTAGTTCACTCGAAAAAAAAGTAAAGTAAAAAAATAGTATTAATTTATCACTAGGTAATTTCATTATTATTTACCTAATGACAGGCTTTTTAATAACGATTGTGTCTGATATAATAGTAAGTAATACAATGTTTATTGTTTTACATTTTGCTGCCTTACTTAAACTTTTAAAAATAAAAAAATTTATAAAAGAAAAAGGAGAAATCAAATCGATTGAACAAGAATAAAACGCAAAAATCAGGAAAGAAATAATTAACATAACATTTCCCATTTTAAATAGTAATAAGTTGTAACATAGCGTGAATAAACTTTTTCTTTTTATTAATTTAAACTCGCTGTGATCATCTTATATTCTTTTACTGCTTCATATAATTGATAATTAAAACACTATAGATGGTATTGGTTTGAATGCTTTTATTATAATGCTCTAACTACATAAAACTATATTACATTATTCTCTATTTCCTAATTACTTAAAATGGTGAAATGTTGATTAAGTATATATTGTAATAATTGACCTTATTTCTACCACATCGCTTCTTTGAATGTTCTAATCATAAGGATAAATTTTATTAAATTTTTAATGTAAAACATCAATGCTCTTCAACAATTAACAAATAAGTTTAATTTTGTTTAAATAATCCATTGGTATCAAATTAAATTAAATAAAATCCCTCTCGTGGAAATTCACACATTCACTCTACAATCACCTCTACTTTACAATTTGTCGACCAAGCACATTATTCAAGAATTTTCCTACCCAGAAATTATTACCTCGAAAGAAGACAAAATGGTTAGACGTTCAACCGAATATAGTATGGTAGAATGCAAACTGGTCGACAGTGTAGGGGTTGCACCGAAATCGAAACCATGCCTCAGTTCTTGGGAATATGTCAATATATTTACTGAGACATACCAGCCATCACACTGTACAAAAACTCATCACTAGTGAACTGAGCAAAAATACACAGTCTTTGAGGTCGCGTGTATAGAATCAAATTAAGCCATCTAAAACAAACCAAATGTAACTTGAAGATGTAGAACTCGAAAAAAATCTACGAGTTTACGATTAATTAACTTGAATATAATAATCAATTTGATGAAAAAATATAATGTTGATCGAGTTGATTATTTACAAGTAGGAGCTAGAAGAAATATTTATTTCTGTTTTATTGTTTCTTTTAACAAGAGATTTGCATTTTCAAAAGAATTAATTATTCTAGTTACAGTTACAGCTAGAGACTTACTACGTACATATATTCAGATAAAATTTTACACTTTGTACACTTTTAGTTTACTTTAGCTTGATCAATTCTGTTTTTTTTAATGTAAAAAGTCAAAATGTTTTAAATAAAAAATAATACAGTAAGAGCATTATTTGAGCTCCTTTGATAATTCTAATGTAAATTACAACGGCTTGACCTTCGTTTGAAAAATATAGTAAACATTTTTACTTATAATCTGACAGTTTTTTATTTATTATCTCAGGTAGCATCATACTATATATTACGTAATTAGGAGATCAAGCAATACTTTAAATCCGAGAAGATGTATTATAACGCCGAGGCGTTATAACATCTTCGAGGATTTGAAGAAGCTTGATCTCCGTATTACATAAGTTGTTTTATTTTATTTCGTATTTCAATCCTAATTTCTCCCTTTTAAAATTCATCCTAATTTATTATATAATGAAGCAAGTTGCCTTCTTCGTGTCATCATACGCGTAACCAAGGAGATAAAAAGAAGCGTCACGTGTGGCTGTTATGCAATATGAAATGATTTTTACGTTGCTAACAACAACGGAGATCAAGAACGTCTTGAACTCCGGTGTCATTGACAACGGAGATAAAGATATACGTTACTTTACTAACTATAGTATATAAACAATTGTTTGAAATACGAAATGAAATAAAATATTTAATTCGCAATGTTCGTCATACATAGAATACGGCAGATTCTCTTTATTTAAAAAATATTTGAGATTCAATACTGATTTAAAATGTTGTTTAAAAATGTTTGATTGTATGTAATTTTAATATGATGTATTTGATATAATATGAATATATAATATAAAATATTGAGTAAAAAAATTGTCTTTTTCTTTGGTTTATTGTCATGAAAATAAAACTATAAAAATACAAAAAAACAAGCTATAACTCCTTTGAACATAATATATATTATGAAAAATTCAAAACGCTAAATTAAATCAATAAGGTTACATAAAACAATCAAAATTAAAAAATTTTCACCAATTAAGCGATTTGATTTTGTACAACCGAAAACTATTATTAGCAATCAAACATATTTAGCAAAACAACCTGCCATATGTGATCACGACCGACGTTTTACATTATAAAGTTAAACATTGATGAGCTGTGTAATATTTACATAATCTATATTATATATTGAGGTGGTTTTTAATCTGCGCCACAATCAGGGTAACCAATAAAATATCTGCGGTGATATCTAATAAAATAAAATAAAATAAAATACACTCCAATATTTTTCCTTTTCCCAATCGGCTCAGGTTTAATTTGATAGAGCATGAAATAATTGAAATAATAAAATCTTATTGATTCTTATACCTGGAAGAAAAGAACAACTTAAATGAAGACACAACTTGTCAACAGCAAGCTAAACTCTAAATATGAAAAGAAAATGAAATGGATGCTTGTATACACATCAAATAATCACTTAAATAAATTCAAAACACAGTCTTTATTTTATTAATGAAAATATTTGAAAATCAAATTCAAAGAGAAATAAAAGAAAAATTATTCGAACAGAACAATAAAGTAAAATAGGAAATTCTTTCCTGAGCTTGCTCAAGTGTGTTAATTAGTCGTTAATAACCTGACATAGAGCTATAACAGTTCTCCACTTGAGCAAACTAACATCAATCAATGTAGTCAAATAAAAATATTTACAAATATTCAAATAAATTTAATTTATGATAATTAAATTTTAATAAAGAAATTTAATTTGTTTTATTCATAAGAATTTAATTATTTAAAAACCTTTAAAGTTAGAAAAATGAATTCTGAAATTATTCAGATTGTTTTTATAATTTTTGTTTTTGAGAAATTTAATCAAAACCTTTTAATTTGACCAACCTTGTATATAAAGTAAATAGATCCACTCCAATATTACTTTAAATTGGTAGTACTGCTTTGAATTCTGTCAGATGATCTTATAAACTTAAATACGTCGATTCTTTTTATCAATAATGGAAATAACATCTTCTTGAATTTATTTTAATAAACAACTCGTTCACACTTCCATATAAATATTCTATAACGAATAAATCTTCTTTAATTTTTAAAATGTTCAGGTAAATTATTCTTTAAACTTTGTTGAATTTTTCCTTTGTTGACATCCACCATATGGTAAATTAGCGTAAACGCTTTTAACCTCACTTAATTTACAAATTTTTAATCCGGAGTCGAGTGTGAGTTCTCCAAGAGCTTTTTATCGACTGAATTTGTTAATTTTAGCTGGGGTTTATATGATTTGGCACAACAAATAAAAATTATGTCTTTATAATGTCTTTATAATTTTTGTTTTTGAGAAATTTAATCAAAACCTTTTAATTTGACCAACCTTGTATATAAAGTAAATAGATCCACTCCAATATTACTTTAAATTGGTAGTACTGCTTTGAATTCTGTCAGATGATCTTATAAACTTAAATACGTCGATTCTTTTTATCAATAATGGAAATAACATCTTCTTGAATTTATTTTAATAAACAACTCGTTCACACTTCCATATAAATATTCTATAACGAATAAATCTTCTTTAATTTTTAAAATGTTCAGGTAAATTATTGTTTAAACTTTGTTGAATTTTTCCTTTGTTGACATCCACCATATGGTAAATTAGCGTAAACGCTTTTAACCTCACTTAATTTACAAATTTTTAATCCGGAGTCGAGTGTGAGTTCTCCAAGAGCTTTTTGTCGACTGAATTTGTTAATTTTAGCTGGGGTTTATATGATTTGGCAAAATAAATAAAAATTATGTCAATTTTCAAACAACCACCTCGTGAATGTTTTATATGACGTCACTATTCTCAATAAATTCAGCTTTCTCCTTTACAAAATGAATACATAATTACAAAAAGTAACTAATACATATAAAATCTACACAAGAACATCTTTACAATAGAAGAAAAACACAAATTAAGATTCCTCTCTACGATAAGATAGACCCAATGATGCTTCTACAAGATCCCTCTTCTACATCAACTTAAATGAAGTCAAATTATAGTCAACTTGTCCAGAATACAGTCCTCCAAGTGTTTGCATTAAAACAATGGTGAGAAATGTTGTATATGAATCAATATTTGTAAAAAAATATCAGCAATACCGAAACCTTAATTACAATAAATGCTCTGGATCATTATATAAGAGTTTGTAAGTTTATTGTGCTAGATTATTCATTACAAGATTGACCAAATTTACATATTTTTAGTTAAATATTAGCCCGAAACTGAGTCAGTCTCATGGAAAACAGGAATAATCTTCCTACGTTAGTGATCGTAGACCTTAAATTTAACCAGTAAAATTAAATCTTCCAGACAAATGCAAAAACCATCCCAATATGTGACTTGGGTTGCATAAAACATGTATTATCAAGAAACAATCTAAATGATTGATATCCTTTTTAAAAATCAGGCCTTTTACATATAAAAATTGAGGTTATGTTTGCATTAGATTTTATCCTTATTGATTTCTATTTTAAAAATTGATGAATCTATCTGTGACCTAACATGTAGCCTTTAGATTAATTAGACCTAACATCCTAGCATGTTTATCCTTTATTTTATTTTATTGCATGAAATAATTATTTTTATGTTTACCATCGAATCGTCTATTAAATTCTTAATGATATAAAATCTAGACATCTCAATATTCTAAAATTAAATGTTTTTAAAATGTATGCTAAATATTTATAAAATATGAGAATTTAAAAGTAAATTTGTTGATCAAAATCATTTCCTGAATATTTATAATTACGAAAAACTTCATGTTAAGTTTTATTTGTATATTTAGTGTTTATCAAATATACTTTTAAATATTCATTTTAAAACATTTACATAGTTATTATTAATTGCTGTGGATTGTAATCTAGAAATTTAAAAAAATTTTAAAAATTCAAAAATTATTATTTATAAATGTTACTTATGAAGTAAATTTTCAACTTGTGTAATTAAAAATTAATGTAATTTCTGTGTCATTTATTACACAATCCATATGTACCTTTTCAGAGGTTAAATAAGCTACTTTCATTAATAATTGTTATTAAACAGTTTAATTACGAAATATTTAAGAATTCCTAATATGCAGTTGTGTGAACATTAATTTTACATTTAATTACTTTGCATTTATTTCTTTTATGATAAATTCTGGTTGATGGCTAATAAAAGAAACTAAAGGTTTTTGTTATTTAAATAAAATCTTATTAATTACAAAATAATCTTTGAATTGATATAATTTTATTTTTAATGTAAGTATGATAACTTGATTATCCAACGTGTAAAGTTTGGAAATCGTTATTATTTATTACATCAATCAATTGCCTAATCGATATTATACATGTTTTGCAAGTTAAATAGCATTAATGAAAAAGGATTTGGTGTGACTTGTTGTCTATTTATTATGTACTGAGAATATTATGTAAATACTAGTATATAATCTTAGGAACACTAATTTTAAGTCACTCTTAAGACTACGGCTAATGAGAGCAGTCGTCTATAAAAATATAAATAGACATTCTGTTAAGTACTGTTGTAGAAAGCAGTGCTCTGTTAAAAATGTAAAAAGGTCATGCATCGCTGAAGAGAGCAGTGCTCTATTACTAAATTAACTTTCTTGCTATAAATGAAAAGAGTAAATGTATTGTAATGAGCCGGGGTCCTTACCCACTAGACGATCACGGCCCATCTTACTCTACCCGCGTAAAATTCAAATATTTAACAAACCGGAAATTGACACAGTATTACCAACCTTACAAATGACAAACTTTATAAAGATCAATATAACAAAAAGAACAAACTTGATATTTAACAAACTGGATCCTACGTTGTGATTATTTTTTATACAATGTGACCAAGGTTGATAACGATTGATCTACTTCATACGGACGTTAAAAGAGAAATCACAAGTAAAAGAACACAAATAAAAGAACAATTCAATATGATTGTATTATTTATTAATTTATTCTTAATCTTGAGCGAGGAGGGACGTATTTAAACTGATACAAATAATGGCTAGTTCTCTAAAAACCTCCTTGAAATTATATGCTAGCCCAGCTTAAATACGTACACGCTGCAAGTTTTATATGTGATCAAATGATTATTTAGTTTGGTTACAATAAACAATACAGATCAATAAATTAATTTATCAAGTTGATACAGTTGTGTGATAATACTAGGCATTTATAAATAGACAAACGCAAATCTCTCAATGACATAAAAACATCAAAATTGAGTGCAATAGTCAATCACAAAGATTTACGGATAAACCAGCAAAGGTAAATGTGCCAAATTAAAATGAATACACAAGGACTGCTGAACAAAAATTATATCATATTTGACATAGCAACATATACGTTGTGACCAAACCATATATGGTTATATCAGAACACGTCTTTTGCAAGACATAGCTTTACTGTCAACAACAGGGAAAGCTCGTATCTAGATACCTAGACAAGCGAGAGGGTGTTATAAGCACTGAAAAGAATAACATAGAACATATAAACAATATAAATATGCAAAACAAAACAGTTTGAGGGTTCTACGACACGGCCTATCAAATGGACTTAAGCCACCGTGGAGCCTTCGTCGCATGCAATCTTTTGACGGTTCTACAACACGGCCTATCAAATGGGCTTAAGCCACCGTGGAGCCTTCCTCTCTTAAATAATAGTAAATCAGTTTTACTCTTACACGGCCTATCATGGGTTTTATTACCACCGTGCAGATTAATACACTTTTAAATAATAATAATTCTAACCTTAGGGTAACATAATCTCTTGTTCCGGACCAAAAGATTATCCCTTCATTTTTTTAGTCACAAAGTAAAATGTTTTGTTAGGTTATAAACATTAACCTAAAAACTCAATAACAACTGACAGTAAACACATAACAGCCGTAGTCATATTTAAACACTAATAAAATATCAAATTGGCAATAATTAGCTGTAATGCTAAGACAAACGATATAAAACATTATTTTCTAATCATATTTTACCATAAAAGGGACAAATTTATCAAATATTAAAAAGTATCAAACGAATCTAGTTACTGTATAGATCTTGATTTATATATAGATTCACACGAGAGATTTGGGTTTCAGATTAATTAAACAATACAAAAATTACATCACACAACTAGAATCAACATACATTAAATAAACAGAAATAAACTTACATGAATTTATATTAAGTTTTAAAACCAAGCCAATATAGCTACCTACTACCCGTTTTAAATCCCCTCATCCCCCTTTTTCAAAACAAAAACAAAAACCAATCGTCCCCTAACTACAAAAAAATCAAAACTACCAACATTATAGAATCTGTAATAAATATCCCTAAACATAAAATCAAGTTATCAACCCCAAAGAAACTGTAATAAACATCCCCAACATTTTATATTTAATCAAATAGTTGTTATTTTTAAAAATAAATTACATGTTTTGCCTGAACCTGTATGTAATAACAGAACTAGGTAAATTGATTATTATGAAAATTGTTTTGTGACAAATTGACTTGCTACAGCTACTTTGATAATTCTGGTTGACTATAGGTCTGACCACTACAGTATGTTTGTAAGTCTGTTTAACGTAAACTGTACGGATATAAATAGGATAAAAGTTAAATCTTATATAAAACTAAAAGTATAAGTGATTTAGTCACTATTGTATTCACATTTAAAAAAGTGAGTTTGGATGGTCAATGTATGGAAATTCTATATGGTTACAAAGGCAAAAGGTACTGAAATTGGAACTGAAAATTGTAGTGGTTAATACATTTTTTTATTAAAGTTGAGAAGTCGAGAGTGGTATGGAAGAAACATAGTGATAATCAAGACAAACGGAAAGGAAAATTTCTAATAAGCAATAAGGTAGAAAACTGTTTTTCCTTTTATTTATTTGAAACCTACGGAAAAAAGCTTAGACATTGTGAAGTGAGAATCAATGATATTAGCATTTTGGTTGAGTAGATTTATTTATTTATTTATTTTTGATTTAATAGACAGTTTTAAAATGTATCTTTACTACCTAACAAGCTACAGAATCCAACATCTCCCTGAGATAGGTTTTTTATGAATATTTTACTCTTAAGGTTATTTTATTCTTTAGTCATATATGGAGCTCAACTGAACTGCATAATCTTAAAGATAACTAAGGATTTACGTAACTCATTTCTGAGTCATGCTTGTGAAACCACTTTAAAAGGTATTTCAATTTTTTAAGAAATATAGAAAGAGGGATGTTGAAGTATATTTCTAAAGATAATGAAAATCAACTTTAAGAAAAATCTAACTTATCTTAAATTTTATAAAAATTAATTTATTTAACAAGCTAGTGGCATTATTTATTCACACTGTTTAGCAACATATTGCGAATATTTAAAAAGTATGAATAATAGTATTTCTATTAATTATCACATTTCACTGCATATTTATTTATTCGCAACCAACCTGGAGAATTCCTTCACATTGGCGCCCAACGTGGGGCGAATTTGAATTTATATAATTAGAGCAGATTCATCGCAATCTAATATGTAATACACAACATATATATAATATATAACATAATATATAACATTTAATATATAATTATGCCAAATTCTTACATATTTGTCTAAATATGTATTAAATGTGCATGGAATATAAAGATTTAAATATAAATTACTTGTGAAATCAAGATTTAATAAATATTTTCTACATATAAAATATTTATAATAAAAATACATTTAATATTTAAAACACATTTAACATATATCAATTAAACGTAGTATGCTAATGCGGATGCATGATCATTTGACATAGTCTATTGTCTTCAAAATAGTTTTTAAATGTTTCTTGCTTTTTTATTTAAAATATAGTCTTCTGGTAGTTTTTATAATAAGTATCAGAACTAATAAAAATGATGTAAACTAACTATAAGTGTACAAGAATCCATTTTGCAATTTCCAATAGAAAAATATTCACGTCAGGGAAGGTTTATACCATGCAAATCCCTATGATGCAAAGATAAAAAACTCACTGTATATTAATAATTGTTTAGGGGATTAGCTGATATAACGGATTGGTATTAGAGATGAGCACGTGAGTCATTCTCATTTCCTCAACTCACGCCCGCCCACAATTTATCCTGGCTGGGTAATGCCAGTCACTCGCACAAATTGCTTACTGTCGTCACGAATATCACGATTCCTCAAGCGTGATTCATGCGTGAATTCGTGCGTGAATCACGTTAAGCAGGAATTGTTATGTAGTTTAGTGTAGGCATGGAAGAATAAAAAATAAGAGCAGTTATAAGTATAACATTTATTTGTACAGTTTACAAAACTTAACATACGCCACCTAAAAGTGTCAACTACCAATTGACTATTCGTTGACGAATGACAATTTATTTAAAAATTAAGTTTATTGGCCAGAGATTCTCAATTTTGCTCTTGATGATGATGAAAATGGAGATCTTTATCGTTTAAAAGTTATAATTTGTCTCTGAAGTCTGAAATAAACCACCGAGTATCGCAAACCAAACAAATTGTGATGTTGTGGTTCTTCGTCTTACACAGTAAGGTTAATTAACTTATTAGATCCAAAATAAAAATCATATACCTATACTAGGTCTAGCAAAAGATTACAATCTCAGTTTGTCGGGGTTCAAAACTTTACGATTATCTTATTTAAAAGCGCTTTCATATTTTTGATTCACATTAATAATAATTTTCAAAAATTAAATATTATTTAAAATTTCTTAATTAGCTTTCAACTGATTTCAAATAGTTTATATAAAAATTGTTATTATTAATTCATAAATTTTAGCAAAAATTCATTTAAGTTTTAAGAATCTTTCTCCTTTGGCTTCATTAGTTTTTCTAAAGTTTACGACACAAACATGTATAAAGTTACCTTTGGTTTTCTTGGAGCACGTATGGTAACAGATACACTATTTTCTTTTGTGCATCCTTACATTTCAACACCTAACCTCAAACTAAACAAGTTTTCTTGTTTCTTTCTTTACAAACGAAAATTTATTATTTGTTTAAACTATTTCTCTTCTTTCGATTAGTTCTTCCTTCCTCTTTATGTTTATAGGTTCGGTTCCTTTTATTATTAATTTTTTTATAGGTAGGTATATATTTTTATATATACAAATTTTACAAATTTGTATACAGATTTTTACTTTTTACAAAATTTTATCTTCAATTAGATCTTACATTTTTTTATTGACCATCTTTTTTTAATTTCCTAACAACCGCCCTTTTATTATTTTTTTATAAATACTTGCTTATTATAAAATTGTACAGTTTACAGATTTTAATTATTAACAATATGAATACAACCATTGTCACCAAAAATATTTATATTGCGGTGTTATATTTATTAATAATAATATCTATAAATGAAGTAGATTTAATACCTATATTTGAAATGCCCCGCGTTCGGGCAAACAATAAACTATGTGGTGCTATATTAAAAGAAAAGAATAATTTGGAAATGAAATTAATAAATGAAGACAATTGGAAAACCCTACGTTGCAGCGCCAATAAACTATGAGATGAAATTTAATACTAATAATATCTATAAACGAAGTTGATTTAACACCTCTGAAATACCAATAAACTATACTAATAAAATTAATTTGTTTCGGTTAGCTTTAATAAAAATAAAAATACAACATCCCAATAGCTATTCCTTTACCCAGTAGGCTAATGGGCACCACTCACGGTGTCTCCCCGACGACGTCGGCGAAAACGTCGTCGACGACGTCGGGGACAAGGTCGAAATAATGAGGTAATGTTTACATTTACTGTAATTTAATGCATGACTGTGAATAATAAAATTATGAATATCGTATTTCTTTTAAGACATCAAAATGAAAGAAAGTAGTTTTGAGCATAATAAAATGCGTACTGAATTTCTTTAAAGTATTTCGAAATAGCTTATGCAATTAACAAAACTTTTCATAAGCGGAATAATATTGATATCCATCGATAGAATTACAAGTAACCCTTTATTATAAAACGAAAACTCTTTGTTTTTTTTATTAATCTCATTCTTAATTTAGTTTAAAAATGGATATAATTAACGCAGGATTTAGGATTTAGGAGTTCTGGTGCGCAAATAAGGATTTCCTATAAAGGACTTTTGATAAAATTTGGTAGTGATAATCGTCGGAAAAATATCATGTTTAAAAATGTAATGGTTTCACCGTCGCTTCCTTTTCCGTGTAGTTTTAAAATTTTATGCTGATGGTACATAACCTTATACTATATCTATCTTTTTCGGGTTTACTTGAATTATTTCATTTTTATTACATTTGTTTACAAACAACTGTTTACAACTGTGAAAATAAAACCCTTGTCAACTGTAAATTATTATTAGGCAAAATAAACATATACATCTGGGATTACTAAAAAATATATGCTTTCTTTATTATACTTTTTAAGAAAACATTATGAATTCAATATGCTGTGACACTTTCAAGTGATAAGATGGATTTTTATAAATTATCTTTGAGAAAAAAAATTGCAGTTGGTGTGGCAGTTGCCTTGTGCTTCGAAGAAGAAGAAACTGAAACACCACGAAAAAAAAGAAAATATGGTTTTTAGATCGCAAACAATATTCACACATGTCCTTGTTAAAAGAATTGCGACAAAATGAGCCGAAGGATTTTTATTATAAGGTTATGTACCATCAGCATAAAATTTTAAAACTACACGGAAAAGGAAGCGACGGTGAAACCATTACATTTTTAAACATGATATTTTTCCGACGATTATCACTACCAAATTTTATCAAAAGTCGTCCTTTATAGGAAATCCTTATTTGCGAACCAAAACTCAGAATCCTAAATCCTGCGTTAATTATATCCATTTTTAAACTAAATTAAGAATGAGATTAATAAAAAAAAAAAAGAGTTTTCGTTTTATAATAAAGGGTTACTTGTAATTCTATCGATGGATATCAATATTATTCCGCTTATGAAAAGTTTTGTTAATTGCATAAGCTATTTCGAAATACTTTAAAGAAAGAAATTCAGTACGCATTTTATTATGCTCAAAACTACTTTCTTTCATTTTGATGTCTTAAAAGAAATACGATATTAATAATTTTATTATACACAGTCATGCATTAAATTACAGTAAATGTAAACATTACCTCATTATTTCGACCTTGTCCCCGACGTCGTCGACGACGTTTTCGCCGACGTCGTCGGGGAGTCACCGTGTATGTGCTATTTAATTCAGTCCTAACTAATATGTTGAAATGAATTATTGTCTTGTTGATAACATGACATGGGTGTTACAACAAATTTCATTTCAACAAACCAATATAAAAATTTAATAAGACTTAAATATAAACAAGAACTATGTTTTTTATTTAAAATTCTTATAATTGAAAACAAATTTAAAAAAATTGTTTACTTATATTTCTGATCAAAAAACCATTACAGAAACGACTTGCTTTTAGTATAATAATCCTATGTGTAGCACTACCCTTATTTAAAATTTTCCACTGGAAACTCAATGGGTAACACACGCACTAACACAAAATATGCAATCAACTGCGTCTCCATAAAGTCGAAGTGAAGATCGAAGAACAGAAAATATTTCTTTTTGATTTTAATTTAAATAAATGAAATCACAGTTCCATGTGATTGTATGAGAAAGTGAAGTTAATTCTTCCAAGTTTCATAGAAGACATAAAGGTAAGTGTAATAATTATCTTTCATATTTGACATTTGTTTGTTTACAAACATCATATGAGAACATAACCCAACTTCTAATGTAAAATCTTGAGACAACCCAACATGGATTCCTGCGTTTATTTGAGCTAACTGAAGTTGTTTTTGTTTGTAGGTCCTTTTATCCCTTCGGATAAAACAATCGAAAAAACATGAAAACTTTCGTAAACGCATTTGTTTATGACGTCATAAAAATTACTATATGATTACAATTAACGAAATTTTTAATTCTAATTAGATGAACAGATAGCTGGTAAAAAGACGAGTAAAACAATATGAGACACTCATGGTCCAAAATCAATATTTACAGAGAAAATTAATCAACTATCACAAAACTAATTAAAACTTAGTTGCATCTTAAACTATACAATTTCCAGCTACTTAGGAATATGGAATAGTTATATTATTACTCAAGGTAACTTTTTCATATAAAGCTTACAACTAAATCTTAACAGAAATCTAAATTAAATCCGGTCACATTGACCTAATGAAAACATCTGATTATTTAATGTTTTTCACCATTGTTTTAATTCAATCACGTGAAATAGTGAGTCCTGGGCGAGAATGGTTGGAGTTTTGATCAAGTTAAGTTTTTATTAAACCTGGACTTGCAATAGCATCAGATGTTTTCATTAGGTCAATGTGACCGGATTTAATTTGGATTTTCTGTTAAGATTTAGTTGTAAGCTTTATATGAAAAAGTTACCTTGATTAATAAATAATATAACTATAATATCAATAATTTCAAAAAATGTGAGATCAGATTTCTACCGATTTCTTCATGCATAAAACACAAACATGTGTCGACACTGAGATGGGTTAGTTAATTGTGGCATAATAGACTTTAAGATAATGACTTAATCAAACTATTTTCAGGGAAACATCTACACGGAACTGTCTTAGCTCCCTGGGAAATGGAAAAGAATACTTTTCCATTATGAATTTTCCTTTTTTATTATGAAGTCTATCTATGATAATCTACGTTATCTAAAAACAAGGTTAAAATCTAGCATAAAAATAAAACACTCAAGAAAAGTGGAAATCTTGTAACCTGTGTTTAAAGCATGTTTTATTATATAAGAACTAAATTTACTCAAATTCTTTCTTTAAGATTTATTTATTTTTACTAAAGTAAGGTTACGTATGCATGAAAAGATCGTGTTACTATTATTCTGTTTTATATAAATAATTCTATATGTAACCTGGCATGTAAGCCTTTAAATAAATAAAATTAGTATCCTAGCATATCTATAATTATTTTTATTGCATGCGTACTGTAAATAAACATATTACAAAAGTTCTGTATTTCTTATAAAAAAATTAAATTTTTAATCTGGTGATTTCTGATTACCGAAACATATACTTTCAGCAAACAAAAACTGTCGAATCTTTTTAAATCATTTATAAATAATTATATTTATAATGGAACTGAACAACATATTGATATACCCATAAGGTCATAAAGAATTAAATAAGGGAAATGAACCAAAATCCCCACTATAAAACTAATGCAATACGTTAGTTGAGTCTAAACTAGCATTTTAAGCTACAATATTGTCTATTTCTATGTAAACATATGCATCTTAATATTGCGTGATACTTCAAAAAGATTACGCAATTTTAATACAAAAAAATAATTAAATATAAAAAGCAGTGTTAAATGCTTTCTCGTAAAGTTCAATTATATCGATTATTCGATCCATTAAATTTGGTCATTTAAAAAATAGTTGAACTTCCGATTTAATTGTTATGCTCCATATAACTTCATTATTAAGACAACGTTTTTGCTGTAATAGTAACAGTATAAAAAAGGTAGTAAAATGACAAACAGTTATAACAATACAATTTTTATCTAATTTTCAAAAGGAAATGAAATTAATTCTTTTACGTAAATCCTTGAAAACAAGAACATACAGTCAAAGCCAGGTTATCATAAACCATTGTATTTAAAAAATTCTAAATTCCGTTCTCTTTAAAAAGTGCTTTTTCATCGAGTGTAACGATCATAAGAGATGAATAGCAGCTTTTAGAGTGTACTAAATAGTGATACAGCTAAATTAATGCCAAGTATCATTCAGACAAGAATAAGTTACAGTTTTGCATCAAAAAGCAATTTATTGCATTTTAGCAAAAATAGTATTGTTGTACTGCAAAAAACCTAGAAATTTAAACCGTACAAAAGTTACTAAACGTAGGATTATTTAGTACATTGACTAATGGTCTAAAAACACGTTTCAGATACGGCTCGTTTTAAAATCTCATTAATCTCTGGAATTAAGTAATTTTTATTAAAAATATTTTAACGGACATTAAATATTTAGAACTCTCGAATCTAAAGAGAGATATACCGTACAGAACGGATCGTGCATAATGTATTGATTTAGTTTTAAAAGTCAGACGAAAATTTTTGCACTTTTTGCGAAACTTGTAAACGATTTACGGAAGTTTTATAGCGGAATTTTCCTAAAAGTTCACTTAAAATATTTCTCTTTTAACATTCCCCAGTCGGTCGAGCATGAAACACACGTACAACACAAGGGGGCGCCTCTTCCAAAAAAGAATTTTATAAGACGACCGACGTCTACTTTCCTGCACGATATTATCATATTAAGCGAAAACTTTGGACTTCAGAACTAATTAGGGACAATTTACCTTTTGCACGCGAACATGATAAACTACATTTTGAAAACTTTTCTTGTCTATCTTCTAATCTAAGTCAGGTAGGCCAGACATACAGAAAGAAAGTATTTTAAAGGAAATTGCAACTGCTTCCGATTTGCTAAGTTGATCGTCATCAGCCTCATCGCATAACTAACCATGAAATGCGAAAGTTATACTTACTTAAAAATTGATCTCTACGTCATGTGATAATGACATCCCAAGAAAATTAAATTATTGCATTTCTGTATTTTTGCTAAGATGAACGTTTTTCGTTAACATATTTACAGTAAATACTTACGTTTGTGTATTTCTGTCATTAGAAAGTATATAATAAATACTCTACACACTGAATTAAATGTCGTACTTACTTCAGTAAACATGAATTTAGTTTTTTTCAAGAAACACATGCCACGGATTCCATCTCGAGCAAAGGTAGGTAGCGACAGAAGGAAAACGTGACAATAACTACCAACACAACTCTCATTGATAGTTCGGTTTTGTAAAAACGTCCAAACTCACGTGGCTTAAACTACGTTAGAATAAAATTATAGTAGATAAAATAAACTGACTCTTTCTGTTATAAAATGCCAACCTGCTCTTCGAAATCATACAGTATGATCAAAGTTTATTTTCTTCTAGTATTGCTGTGCAAACTGCAGACCAACGCAACGCCTTTAAAATTGGCTTATATCAGTCATGATATTTGATCATTCTGGGCAGAATTAACTCTCACCATAATATTTAATAAACAGATTACGTGGATTTTTATAACTACCTGATTTAATGGTTGTAAATTTTTAAATATTTTAAAAATATTTTTAAAAAGATTATTTGTATCACAACTTAACGATTTGAGGATCGTTATGCATTTCTTTCAACTTATTAGAGTTTGGTACATTTTTAATGTTATATAATGTTGAATTATAGTTGAAATGTAAACTTCATGTTAACGAGATATGTTTATTTTGCAGTCTTATTTAATTTTCAAAATTTTAATATTGTTTGCTAAGTTGTTTTACTGAAAATAAGTAAAGTAGCATTATAACCACAGAATTGATACATATTTTAATGTAAACGTTGGATCTTGTTGATGGAATCACATAAAAACATGTTTGACAAGCTGTGCTTTTCTAACGTTCAATTAAATTATGCATTTTGGCATCTAAAAACATTGGATAAAATTAATAATGATATAATATTTAGATTTTTAGAGAAAGGACGGTGTAAAAATGTTTGTTTTTATGAAATTAAGCTAAATATTTATTAATAATAAGAATATGTTCGTTCGACGACATTAAAATGAAGAGTATTATTCTACATTTTAATCCAAGTGTTGTATATGGTTGGATTCAGAATTTGATTTTCTATAAATTGCATAATTCGTTTTTGCATTTATTAGTGCAAAGTTGTTAAATTATAATAGGATTATGTAAAAATAAAATGTCAAGATTTTTTTTTGTTTTTTGAGAAAATTCAATTGTTTTCCAAAATAGTATATAAATGGAATCCATTTTTTAACAGTTAAGTACCTTTATTTCATGAGAGGAACAAGCTGTGTCCTAGTTACTTCAAAACTAGAAAATTCTTAAGTAAGAATTTAATTTAGTTTATAAAAATTATTAAGGTTATGTGAATGTCGAATTCGATCGTATCGAATTTAATACTTACCTGTTTAATTGATAGAAGATCCCATTTTTAATAATCAACGATAATTTGGTATTTAATTAGTCTGCAACTTATATCTGGATCGATCATCGTTTTTTAATCAATGTTTAATTTTAATTAATTTATAATACCTACATTTTATTAATAATAGAAATTAGATTTGTGGTCTGGATAATTTTCCAATTTAAGTAATTTTCGTTGAGAAATTTGAAAACAATAATAAATGAAAAGATTACCCATTTAAATAATTTTTTTATTTGTTTCTAAATAATAAATTTTACTGAATTACTTTCATTTGTAATTAATAATTATTTCTGAATTTCTTCAAAATTTATTTTGGTATCAATTTTTTTCTTTTTATTTCATGTATGTGTTTAATTAAGATTTAATAAATGAAAAACATGTGTTCTTTATTCTGTGCGTTTTATTTGTGTATTTTTGTTTGATATTTGTTTAATCCTATTTGTTAACAACCAGCAATTATTTAAATAAGAATAATCTACATCAGCGAACCAAACCTGAGAGTCTCAATGTAGTGAGAATATGTTACTCACTACGATACATTTGTAAAGCCGAAGCAATATTTAAAATTTTATAAGGTAAGATTACGTTTTGTCCCATTTCATCCTTTGTCTTTTGTCTGTGGTTTTTGTTATACACTTTTGACAATCATAGTAATACATTTACTTGGAACTATTTTTTTCTTAATTATTAAATATTATTTTTATCCATCTTATTAGAATATTATTATTAGTACACGAAAATGGAAGGGGATGGTGAAATCTCGGTAAAAGTCGTAAGACGATCGATTTGACCTTCCCCCTCCACTCAAGTGTTCTTACTAATAATAAAAAGTAACAACGCTCAATTCAGTGTATTAAAATAATAAATACACCTAAACTACCGACGGAACTCTAATGTAAAGCACACACGGTCGTCCGCGACCACATCCCCGACCACATCGCGGACCAGGTCAGGGATGTGTTCCGGATAACGATAGAATGTTTAGCTTTGCTTGTAATTTATTACAGAAACAACTTAGGCTTGTATAATAAAATTATAAGTATCGTATTTCGTTAAAACGTTTTTATCACAATGAAAGACATTATTGACTGCATAATTTCTAAATAAAGAAAACGATTTCAGTAGACATTCTATTATGAACTCAATAATTATAATCCATCACTTAAAATCTAATCTAAAAATAAAAATCATACTGGCAAACAATTTTAAAGTAAATATGTGCGATACAATTTTAAACGCACCTATTTGTTCTATTATAGTCATTTTGGATGAAAATAAATTTTGATCATACTTGATAATTTATAGTTTTTGTAAATGTTTTAATTTCGTTTTTAATTGTGCATGAATAATATTTCTAGTTTCCTAAATGAAACCTAGAAACGAAACCTTGCGGGAAAATCCATAACTTTTCTATGTTATGTAGAATAGATATATTTTGCAAGGGCTGGCTATTG
Source organism: Agrypnus murinus (assembly GCA_929113105.1). NCBI lineage: Eukaryota > Metazoa > Arthropoda > Insecta > Coleoptera > Elateridae > Agrypnus > Agrypnus murinus. The sequence continues at coordinate 169,431,225 of OV816026.1, read as the reverse complement.
TCTATTAACAGTACAGTACTGTTGCTGTAAAATGCAAACTAAAATATGCATTAACGAAGTTAAAATTAATTTTTAACGTAAAAGGAACCTGTTGTGCTGTTCTATGTTTTTCAATCTTTTTCACGCACAATTAATTGTATAACTTAGACATTGATATTTTTTTAAAGAACGTGATATTTACAGCATACAAAATAATTTATTATCAAATTAATTTAATTAAACGAACACGTTACAAAAGGGTTCCTATGCAAATCTTTTGGGCGATGACCTTTTCTTGAGCTCAATCAAAAGTGTCTCGAAAGTCCTACCAATAACAAAAATAGCACCGAGCTCGATTCGAGCGTTTTCCCACAGTGCGTCATGAAACAACGCAAAATCACCGATTAAACTTGATAACTTAAGGGCTGTGTGCAAACGGATGTAAAGTTTTGATAGCTGGTAAAACTATCCAACCAAAAGTGGGTCATTGCCCAAAAAACTTGCACGGGAGCCTTATTAACCTTAAAGAGTTATTTGTATATTCCCATTGCTAACAATAAAAATTGATAAAATATACAAATTATAATAAATTGCAGCTCCGATTACAACTTTGACAGTGCGACAACAAGATCCTCTCAATATTGTACTATTCATTTATTGTATAAAGATATAGGACAGTAAAGCTAGTATGATGCTATTTTATTCTTTTTTTTCAGTGTAAATATATAGGATAAAATAATAATAAATAACCTATTGCCATTACAATAATTGTTATAACCACAATTTAAAGGTTCTTCTTCCCCAATAGTGTAACCCAATTCTTTTACACCTTCAAATAAGACGAGTTCTTTCGAAAGTCCAGAAGACTGACTATATTTTACCACTGGCTGGAATTTCGGCACTGAAATCGGATGTTGGATTGTAGAAAGATTGTAATAGAGTAACTACTGTCTGCGTTGTCCATCTTTTCAATGTTATACGTAGCTGTCTGTGAAACGTCGCCGTCATAGCCAAAGGATCCCAATGAGGAGTTTTCCTCAAAAAAAGTTTATATATTATTCTCTCTTTGTCTGTTCAGGCTATTTCCATTTAAATGAAATGTCCCTGTGCCAAACTCTCTCCGTGCCGAAAGTGTTCTGCACCAAAGGGGCCTCGCCGAAACGGCTGCGCCGAAATATCCTGCTCCGTTATTCGCGATCACATTGTAAATATTGCATGTTTTCATTTGGAAAACAGATCGCCATATCTACCAAAAAAAAGATAATTTCCTCTTTAGCCCCAGCTCCTGATCCAGTTTTAAATAGTCTTCAGTCTTAGTCTTTCATATTGTGTACCAGGCTAGTTCTCCCCGTGCTGGTGTTGTCGTGCCTTCGTGCTAGTCCTCTCCCATTTCATATAATTCATCTGGAAAGGTTTCTGGAAAGAGTATTTAGGAGTCATATGGTCTGTTCTCATATCTAATATTGCTACCGCTTTTTAGTCACTGCTGGTTCCATGTGAGATTTGAATCAAGTATTTACTCTCAAGTACTTCAATTTACAAGACAAATTTAAGTTCATTCAATTTACATAATCCCTTTAATCGAGCCTTCTTCTCGTAAATGGCACAATAGTTGTCTTATGAGGGATTATACTCAGAACCTCATTGTTTGTTCCAAAGAATGCGCATTGCTTGTTGCATTATATTCCTAACTGTAGAAACGAATTTTCTGTAAAAACAAAGGGGTGCTGACCTATGGGAAACTGCATTCCACCGGGTAGTGTCCCGGAGATGACAGTACGGTAGTCAGACTTTGGCTGCGCAGTTCCAGTCGCTGAATCCCAAAAATCTTTGTACCTTCCTATTCTGTTTTTCCAGGTTTGGGTATAAAGGCTCTGGTAGCTACCAACACTTTTGGCACCTGTGCTAGGTTGGCTCTAAGTGTCAGGCAGAGTTTATCGGTGCACTGTTGTGACAGTATTGAATAAATACCATTAAATCATAATAGTGATTTAATAGAGCTTATGGAGCGTTCAGGGTCCTTCAAAAGCATTTTTAAAGTTTGATACATTCCGAGGTTTTTTTTATATCGTCGCAGTACCTCTTCCATGACGCTCTTTTGAGTATTTTTTATAAAGTGTTATTACATTGAATAACATTCATTAGGGTCGTTTTATAGTCTTCCCACTCTCCTGTCCTTTTGGCTCTATGGAACTTTTTCCTTACTGTTTTTCTAGTCTAACAAAAGTGGCATTCCACCAGTTCTTCCTAGTGGACTTTAGTGTTACTGAGGGACAGTTTTCACTGTAAGCTGAGTGGATCTTGCAAGGGTTCCTATACGTTTCAATCTTAGATTAAACCTTTTTTACTCATTCATTGTCATGTACAATTCAAAACTGATTTGTCTGTGATCTGAGCAAGATATCTCATCAGTCTAATACCAGCTTTTAATATTTCTGCTAACACCAGTTGAAGCTATTATTGTATCCTGGTACCCATTTCTCGTTTTTTTTTGTTACAAAGGTAGGTTTTTATGAATATTACTTACAATGCAATTAAACTTATATTGGACAGACTGAACAAAAGTTAAAAAGAGACTGACGCAGCACAGAAGTGACTATAAAAGAAGCATTTTTTAAATTTTTATCAGCTGCGAAAAATTGCAAGTTCGAATCTGGACTCTAGCTGCTCCCTCCCTACCTTATCCACGTTTAGGTAAACTACTTAGAGGATCAGAATGTGATCTGCTGCATAGAGGTAGATAAACCGTCGTAACATCCTCAAAAAAGGGGTTTTAATTTTTAACTTTTTCGCAACTCACACAAGAAGACTATTATACATACAGACTGGATTGTACATTTTTCTGCAATTTTAATTTTGTTAGAATTAAACATAGACATAGAAAATTAACTGAAGCATAATAATATTCAAACGTCAAAGATAGTATACTATTGTGAATTAAAGATGAAAACTCTGCCATAATTTTGGACTAATTAAAGACTAATCATTGGTATATAACCCATTTTTGAAATCATCTCCTAACCTGGTAAATCAGCGCTATCCTTATGAATACTGTCACAAAATTCAATATACCTCTAAGAATCTGAAGAAGCTATACTGTAATCGGGAACTAATGAAAGAGTATTCATTTTTTTCAAAAATTATTTTTGAAATCATCCCCTAAATTGTCACTCTCCATAAATAATATAACGAAGTTAAAGAAAAACTGAATAATCAAACCATAACTATAAAATAAAAATAACTATTCAATGGCAGATAACCCATTTTCCAAATCAACCCTTAATAAAGAAACTAGCCCACATGAATACCTACTCGTTTATGTTGAACCACATTTATTTTTGTTAAAGTACGTTTAGCATTTTCTCTTTGGTAAAGGCGGTGCTTTAACAAAATTAAAACTGGGCCAACCAGTATGGGATGGGCTTCGTATTCATGTGGGGTAGTTTTATATTAGGAGTTGATTTGGAAAATGGGTTATGAGCCAATGAATAAGTAGTCTTTGATTAGTTCAAAATTATAACATGGGGTTATCCTTAATGTTATCCTATTTAATCTTTTTCCTTATTTATTCAGGGTAGTTTTCTATTTAGAGATTGATTTTGAAAATAGATTGTGTGTCACTGAATGATCAGTAATTACCCAAAAATTAGGACATGAGGTGTTTCTGAACTTAGAGTATTGAATTTTCTTGTCATTGTTCCTATGGGGTAGTTATTTATTTTGGGGTTAATTTCCAAAAGTGATTATATATCAGTGAATAGTCTTTAATTACTCCATAGTGATAGTAACCCAGCTATCACTAAGACTTTTACTTAACTTCGTGATACTATTTATGGGGAATGACAGTTTAGGGGATGATTTCAAAAATGGTGTTTGAAAAAATGAATACTCTTTCATTAGTTCAACATTACAGCACAGTTTCTTCAGAGTCTTATGTATTCAATTTCGTGACATTATTCATAAGGGTAGCAGGGATTTACCACGTTAGGGGATGATTCCAAAAATGGGTTATATACCAATGATTGGTCTTTAATTAGTCCAAAATTATGACATGGTTTTTCATCTTTAATTTACAACATTATTCATGGGGTAAGTTACCAATATAGGGGATGATTTAAAAAAAGAGTTATTTGACAATTAATCGTCTTGAATTAATGCAACGTTTTGTCAGCTTTTTATAATTTATTTTCTTGAATTTATCTGCACGAGATAATTTACCAATTAAGGGGATGATTTCAAAAATGCGTTATGCGACAATAAATAGTCCTTAATTAAGTTCAATATTATGACAAGGTTTTCCTGAATTTTATCATTTTTGATTCTGTGACATAATTTTATGTAGGGTAGTTTACTATTAAGGGGTTGATTTCGTATATATATTTGCTTACCTATAAATTTAGAGTTAATTAGTGAGTAGCGTAAATAGTTGCAGGGTAGTAGTCTAATGTTGACTGCTGCCTCAATTTCAATCAAAAAATTTTAGTTTTGATTAATTGATTAGGACTAAAACTAATCAATCATTAATCATTAGTCATGATTTTTAGTCATTAATTTTCAATCATTAGTCAGATTGAATTTTGCTCAACACTGGTTCTAATACATAAGAAATTATGTAAAAAATGGAAAATTAATTTCGTATACACATTTATTACCTCAGTTGTTTTATTGCTGATGTTTCCTAACCAAGAGAGTTGTATAGATAACTTTTTAAGCAAGATATTGTTTAAAATCTGGTAACACAAGTTTTTGTATAGCTGGTAATGAGGAAATGGAAGAAGAATTATTATCAAACTGTAAAGTTAGACTTATGTATTTGTTTTTATTTTGTTGTATCTTCTATTTTTATTCTTATTTTCGAGAAAGAGCCTTTAATAGCTAAATATCTATAAAAAGATAAATATTATAGTTAGGATTGCCACAGCTCACGCTTGGAAGCTGTATTAATGCTTATTCAAGTTTTACGAGTTCGTACAGCTTATCAGAATTTATGAGCGGTTAAGGGTAGGTAAGCCAAGCATAAAAACTAAGGCAGGTATAAAGATATAAAAGAATAAACTTTTGCATAATGATAATAATAATAATAACGAAACGTTGGGAAAATTTATTGATATTAGCCGAAACATTCCAATCCTGTTGTTCGATTGGCTATTTATAAATACGTAGTAAACAATAGCCCTTAATATTGAAATGAAGATCGAGTTCCAAATAATTAATTTTATTTTTAGGTGGAACTATAAAGTTTTTGCCGTTAGTCACAAGAACGTAATTGCTACGGTATTATTACGTGCCTGGAACCAAAATGGGGAACAATTCTCGGGTAGCAGATACGTTGCAGTAACCTTTCCGGAACTTGTCCAGCTACCTTTAGGCTACGTAGCGGGAACATGGCGGCGTAGTAATTGCTACTTTCGTGGCAACTTTTTTTCTCTTTGACACATCGTGTCGCGTCGTTGTTCTCTCTTACTCTTGCAACTTAACAAATATTCTTTCACTTTCTCTACTAATGCCGCGGTCGTGTCACAAAATGGATTACTATTTTATTTGTAATACGTACATAATACATAAAGAGATGAAATGTTTCGTTATTTTGTCAATCTAGCATACCAAAATTATAAACCATCGCAACTTTTCTGTTAAATGCGATGATGATAGATCGAAAAATAACAACGCGCCTTCTTTAAATATATTTTTTAATAAAAAATGTCTTGAATAAAATATGACAAAAATACTTATAAATTGATAAACATGATAGAAACCATTTTTATTTTATTCCCAAGGCACAATTTGACATCGATTTGTTATCTTTATTGAGAGTTATAGTAAAAGACTTTTTAACAATTGCAACAAATTGCAAATTGATTAATAGCCTTCAACATTTTACAAGTAAATATGGAGTTGTTTTGAAAATGTCACCTTAAAGCAGTGGCGGCTCGTGCCAATGTTGAGTGGTAGGGCCAACCTCGGCCCAACGTCCTAATATTCCCCACCCCTTTTCAATTAAAAGTAAAAATTCATTAAACTCACCAAAGTCTGAAGTTAGGTGGCAGGTTGCACAAATTCAGTTTTAAATAGCACGCGCACAAAAACATGAATGTTAAAGTATTAAAAACTTATAAACTGAAACTGTTAGGTATGTCAAATACCTAAAGTTTTAAATAAAAAGTTACATGGCACTATAATTAAAGTCCATTCTCCGTTCTTTTCGATTTGCAAATCGGTCAATAACTTTTTGATTGAAGTTTTCAATATTATTTATGAAAGCTTTTTCTGCCGATAACATTCCTAATGCACTTAATCGCTCTTCTTTCATCGAATTTCGTAGAAATGTCTTGATTCGCTTTAACATCGAGAAACATCTTTCTGCTTCGGCCGTTGACATTGGCGTTGTTATTAATACTTCCAAAAGTTTACGCGTTTCTTGAAAAGTATCACGCATTTCTTCTTGCGAAATCAATGATAAAAGAGAAAGAGCCCCTGAAACACATTGCAGTTCTTCTCTTTCGTAAATAACCTGAAGTTCAGTTTTTAATTTTTTTTTTCCAAAAAAGAATAAGCACCGACTACTTCGGAAAAAAGGTTTTCGGGAAATTTTTTGCCGTAATCTCCAAACTTTTCTAATACAAATAAATTTGTTGCTAACAGATGTCCAGTAAAACTAAATCTAGTTCTTATTTGTTGTATAATAACATCGCATATTTCAATTGCTTCTCTTTTTTTCGCTAACGGAAACGGTACAAGAGTGCGAGATTTCTTTCGGGGAAGTGTTTCATTGACTGAAAACTCTAAATCAATAGTTTCAACGATCTGGTCCATTTGATCTCGTATTTTTTGAATTTCATTTTCAAAATATTGTAAATCTTGTTTAATTTTAACTGAGTCGGTATTTTTTTCTGCAATTGTTTAAAAATTATTTCCACATGTGGCATTATTTTATGAAAAACTGTTAACCAAAAAATAAAGTCTTTGTTCTGCAGTCGAAGTTTGTAGGCACCAGCTTGTTCAATTGTGGAATCAAACTTAATATGTTCACTGTTTTTTAATGTTTCCATGACATCTATCAGTTCTTTTCTGTATTCATAAACAGTATTAACTCCTCGAGAATGAAAGTTCCATCTGGTCTGTGAGGAACGTGGCAATCGCCTGTGAACAATTTCATCTAGTACTTTAATTCTTTGAGTTGAAGTTGAGAAAAATGAACAAAGTCCAGATAAATGTGCGAAGAATACTCGAACTGATTTATTCACTGATGCTGCACTGCTCAGTATGAGATTCATTTGATGAGCGTAACAATGAACGTAGTTAGCTGATGCGTACTTATCTCTTATAATTTTTTGAACACCATTTAAACCTCCGCTCATAACGGATGCTCCATCATAACTCTGAGCTATTAATTTGTTCGGAGTACCAATAATTAATGGATCAATTTCTTTTAAAATACAATCCGAAATTGAAGCCGCATCATGCCCTGAAGGATTTACAAAATTCCAAAACCTTTCCACTGGATTTCCACCAACAATATATCGTAAAATAATAACAAGTTGAAATTCTCCAAATACGTCGGTAGTTTCATCAGCAATAACTGCAACAAATTCGACTGCTTCAATTTCTTTAGCCACTTCTTTATGATAAACGTCAAGCATACATTCTAACAACTCATTTTGAATCATTTTTGAGGTTCCTTTAAACACTGTTGACTTGTTAAAATGATCTTTTAAATCTTTGTCTAAGTGAGAGCTAAAATTCACTAATTCCCGAAATACTCCCTTATTTTCCGATTCATCGGATTCATCGTGTCCTCTCAAAGCTAATTCCAGTGCACCGCAAAATCTAATACAGTTTATAATTCTATTTAAAACATACCTGTTTTTATCAACTTTTTTGTTGTGTTCTATAATTGAGGCGTTGATATCAAAAACAACATATGTCCAAAATTGACGAAATCGAGATACTAACGGCATCTTGTAGAGTTTTTTGCAGGCTATATGTTGGTGTTATTTGTTCCTTTAAAAACCTCACATATACAGATTTACAGCGCTTGGAATTTTGGCTAATTCGGCAAAAACAGCATAAGTCCAAATCGGTTCAGTTAAAAACAGCACATGTCCAGGACATGTGATGTTTTTGTTGGAAACAGCAATCTAACCTAAATGGTGCCTAAAATTTATTATTACACTGTCACTGATGCAACCGGTGTTTTAAAATGAACGCAGTTAATAATAATGATGGCAATGACAATAATAATCAAACCAACTGGCCTAGAAGAAAAGAAAAGATAGTTAAAAAAGCCGTGCAAATACGGGATGCTAAAGTAAAAGGTTTGGAACATACCAATCATAAAAATCAAGCAGTAGCTGCCCGATCAACAGGTGCTGATTGCAGGTAAGTGCTTTCTTAAAATGTAACTGAGCTTTAATATTAACTTACCTTTGTAGATGCAAAATGTTACAGTACTACGAGAAGATCAATATAGAGTCCAGACAAATTATTTTGCAGAATTTTAATAATATGGATACAAAAAACGACCAGGATTCCCATTTAGCAGGATTGATCACTATGAAACACATTTCCAGGCGGAGACCAAGAGGTACTCAAGAAGAAAGGCAAAAACGTCACGCAGCGTCCTATTTATTTAAGATTAGACATGAAGGAACCGAAATCATGGTTTGCAAAACTGCATTCATTAATCTACATGGTATAACATCAGCTAGATTACGAAGAATCCAGACAAGTTTGCTGATGACTGGTGCATCACCAAAAGATTTAAGAGGGCGTCATAAAAATCGACCGGCTGAATATCCAACTGAATTGCTTAATCTAATCGAAATACATATTAACAGTTTTCAACCAAGACAATCGCATTATACAAGACGCAAGAACCCAGAGCGTATGTATTTGTCAGAATCTCTGACAATCAAAGACATGTATAGAATGTTTGTAGCAGAATACTTTTTGAACATTCCTTATAAAGCATATTGGCATATTTTTAGAACTAAGTTTAACATAAAATTTGGATATCCGAGATCTGATACCTGTGCTGAATGTGATTCGTTGTTGCATAAACTTAACGCTAAAGATATAACAGATGAAGAAAAGGGCAGGCTGTTAATGCAAAAAGAGTTACACTTAAGGAAAACTGAAGCATTTAGGACCATAAAAAGGAACTACAAAGCTAAAGCTCAAGCTGGAGAAGTTGTATGTTTAAGTTTTGATTTCATGCAAAATCTTCCGCTGCCTCATATTCCAACAAATCCGGTATTCTTTTCTCGGCAGTTATGGTATTACATATTTGGAATACATGATCTAGCAACAAATGAGGCTGCCATGTATACTTACCATGAAGGCCTAGCTAAAAAAGGCGCGAATGAAGTCACGTCTATGCTTCTACATTATTTGAATAATAGAGACTTACCTTCGCGGAATTTAGTACTAATCAGCGATGGTTGTCCGGGTCAGAACAAGAATTATGTAATGCTACGTTTCCTGTACATGTTAGTACACTGCTTAAAAATCTTTGACATGGTAAACTACATTTTTCCTATGAGAGGGCACTCGTACCTACCAAATGATCAAGACTTTTCCCTGATCGAAAAAAAGAAACGGAAAGTGGGAAAGGCTGAAGTGCCTCACGACTGGGACAAGCTTATCCTTAATGCTCGAGCCAATCCTACACCTTTTGACTTGGTAAAAGTAGATTCTAGCTATATATATGATATTAAAGCAGCTACGGATCCATTTTTTCTAAAAACTGCCAAACCACCAGTAAAAATAAAAGATGTTAGAATGATAAAAATCGAAAAAAACTCAGCGCTAATTTATGTGAGAGATTCTTACCATGGCCCGTGGAGATCCAGCATTGTACGCAACAAGCTGGGTATGCCCATAGGATTAGACCTAAAAGTTGTGTATGATAAACCTAACGAAATAGCCCCAGTAAAAATCCAAAATCTCAAATCCCTGATGGGATTTCTGGAATATCCAGAAAACACGCAATTTTATGAACAAATCTTTTCACAGAACAATGGTTGCACCGACAGAAGTGGAGAACCAGAAGTAGAAAACGAAGATAATAGCAGTGGGTGTGACGAATAAATAGGTGAAGCATTAGGTCACTTTTCATTTAAGTTCAGTTTTTTTTTTTTGAGTGAAAATATTAGTTTTTTTAAAGTATTTATATTACGTGTTATCTTTTCAGTTATTAAACTTTATTTAGTTGTAGTGCATACAAAAAAATAAACGAGTTTATTGCAAAAACTTTTTTTTCAGTTAAAAACAACACATGTCCAACAATTTTTATTTTTTTGTACTTAACACAGTAAATTGACAAAGAAGTTTGCCACATATTTCTATTAGAGACTTATTATAGGGTAAAAAGAAAAAAATTGGAAACTATTAGACGAACGATTACGAAGATACGAAGATAGTTTTTATCGATTTTCTCAAAACTTCATTTTTGGACATATGCTGTTTTTAAAATCAACAAGCATAGAAAAACTAAAAACATTGTTCATATGTACCTTCGATTTCTCATGTGCCTTTATCTTTTCCCAGATGTGCACTAAGTCTGTAACACCATTCTTCGTCCATGTTATTTCTCCATCGCAACCACAAATCCAACTATTTTTCAAGTAGATGTTCCGATTAAATTTACGCGTACGAGTTTTAAAACCAGAGACAGCAGAGACAGAAACATTTCGAGTTTTTGAAAGGTTCAAATCCGGCATGGGCCTTCCTAATTGCTTTATTTCGAGTTTTTCCTGGAAGGAATGCGAAGAAAATTGTTTTTTCGAAAGGTTACTAATGCTGTTAATTTTTTGTAACACAAAAAATACACTCAATAACACAATAACTCGATACAGTAAAAACAGTACATGAAAGTTTAAAAATAACAACTGCCGACGAAACGTAAACAAACGCACCACGCTAAACTAGTAATAACCTGTCAGCAAATACGAACGCCGTGCACTCACACGTCTGGCCCGAACGTTGATGAAAATCGCGCGCATTTCTAATCGTCCCCGCTTACCGCCAGACACCTGCAAAGATCAACTGTATCACTGTATGACCGTCTATATTGTGCCGGGCCAGATAAAACTGGCCCGGTGTGCCAGGCCAGATAAAACTGGCCCGGCACTCGGAGGCAAAAGTATTGGAAAGTAGAAATTCATGAATATCTTCGTTTTACGAAGTAAATTAATAGTTACAATGCTAAAAAAGTATATATTATTTAAAAAAAAGAGGAATTTTTACTAATAATTGTGACTGAAATAGAAAATAACAAATAATATGGAAAAATCTTAAGTAAAAACCATTGATTTTCGGTTTGTTTATATTTCTTTTTTTAACAATCGTTTAGAGAATGTTTATAAAACTGCAAAATCGGTTCTATGGAGTTCAAGTTACCTAATTGAAAAATTTGGGTAGCTTTTTTTCCTGTAATTGAAATGACTTTATTCTATTATGAGAGCGAATCTCCATAAGATCACATGTAAAATTACAGTTGCTTTAAATTGCAATAACTTTTAAACGGCTTAATTAGTCAATCGGATTGAAATTTCCACTGTAGTTTTAGCAATAAATGAGGAACATTCTACTAAATTTTTGTTCGTTTTGTTTTTTTGAAAAACTAAGACTTGTCAATGATTGATTTGTGATATTGTTGCCATAATTTGTAATGGTAGGCCCATGGCCCCTTGGCTCTTTATGAGGAGCCGCCACTGGCTTAAAGTAGTATTAACTGTAAAATGTGTGTCTAAAGTTTGTGTCTCTTTATAAACAGTAACGGGAACTAAACAAATTCTACTTCTAGGTTGTTGTTACCACGAAGTATAAAATACGGTTTCCGTAGCCACTTTCTAGCTCCTAATGTCACTGCAAAATTCCCATTGGCACTTAACCTCAAATTTAAACGTCAATCGTAAACAAACAACCAATATTTTTATACTGATTGCTACTTAATAACAATTATTATTTAATTATGGCTCATTTTAAAGTTGTAGCGACGAAAGAAAAAAGGGGAATATATTTCACTCTTGTTTACTACATGATGGTTTATCAGTGATCTCATCCCTATTTTTTTTATTTTGTATTGTAAACAGTTGATTTTGTTTCCACTGATTTCACCTAACTGCTGTTCTAATTTTCTATAAAAGGTAGACGTATATCTAAAATTCTTTTTTTTTCTTATTGTATTTGCCTTTGACATTTTTATCAAAAACTTGCAAAACTACTACCACTGCGAAAACACAATTAACCTCCAAATTCCAAACTAAAATTACTTTCAAGTGATTCTCCTGGGTACCATAAACGTAAGTTTTACTTTCAATGCTACTATATAGTTCAGTTACTTTAAAGGTTAAGCAATCGTTTCACACCAGTGGCAGGAAATGTCGGTGCTACTTTAAAGTTTTAAAAACTTAAAAGTAGCTTCGGGCAAGTTACTGCTACAATCATAATATCACTTGAAGTTGCAACAACATTAAGGTAATTATACTAAGTAGCAATACCGTTCGACATACTTTAAAAAGCTACTTAGAAGTAATGGAACTACATAGTTCTAATAAATAGTAGAAGTAACTACATAATTACTAAAATATTCCAAATTGAAGTAATTAAACCTAGAAAGTCATAAATTTAGTTGTAGTTACGTAACAGCTACTCAATCAAAGTTCCGATCTCAGTTACCGCTACTTAGATGCTGCTTGGGATATAAATTGGCCAAAAGTGGACCAGCCATTTGGCCACTACGATCGCCTTACATAACCCCATTAGACTTTTTTGTATAGTTGTGTTGAGGATGCAGTATGATGAACTCGATTCAGTTGCAATTGAAATGCTTACAAATATGTAGCGTGAAATATAATATACGTATATGCGTTGAGTGCAATTTTGCATTTTTGAAGTACAGTTTCATTTTATTAAAAATATTTGTAAATAAATAAATATGTGCATCAATAATCAAGTTATCATAGTTAGTTTATTCTGATTTTAGGTATTCTAATGCTGTTCGCTGATACACTCATTTGAAGCAAATCAGTATGTAACTAAATGAACAGAACTTTATACTTAATTATAAAGTTAAACTTATTTGTTTATTTAATTACAATATTAAATTAATTTATTTCCCAGAAATTAAACTATATGTCACTTTGTACATCGAATCTCCAACAACAAAACGTTTCGTCCCTTTAAATTTCTAACAGAGTTCCATTATGTGCCTAAACTTGTTAAACTAAATAAACTGAAGCTTTCCTTGTGTACTTGGTCATAAAATACACATTATATTTCACATAACTGCTTCCTATAAACTTAACCTTTGAAGTAGTCCCACTCGTGTCGAAGTTTAATAGCTTACAGTGTTATAGACTGATACGATATACCAACGAAGTTCTTTAGCGTCAATAAGTAAAACAGTTCAGGAGTTGAGTGGGAATTTGACCACTCTGAAACAGAACAAACGAAAACAGTATTGCACCTGCATCCCTTGGGGCGTCGATACGCTAGTGGTGCGCACTGTCTACACATTAACATGAAACTACTCTTACTCTATTTGCATTTGCATCTACACTATCGTGTCCGTGTGGTAACGCAGGTCGAACATGTTTACCAGCGAGTGTATACACCAAGGGACCGTTTTAGAAATTTCAAGCTGAATAAAACAAATCAATCAGCGATTAATGCCCGGCTGCAATTAACATGTAGCTGTTTTATCGGAAGTGATGTAAAAGAGATCTAAATCAAATCCATATGCTCTTTGCTGCTAGTTCAGCAGAACGCAAATCAAATTTCAATCAACTTGCAAAATGCAGACCCAGCCAACTTGAAATCAGTTTTATCTGAAAACAATTTTCATTCACTCAAAATAAAATAATAAAGCAAGATCGTGAAAACTCGAATATCTCCTACACACGCTTTAAATGTTCATTAACAGCCATTCCAACCGTATAATATAATTATCGCGGAAAGCGTTACCATTGCTAATTCAAATAAAACGATAACTTACGACTGATATAATTACAAGAAGCTATTTAGAAATCAGAGTATATCAAGCCTTTGACACAAAGTAAACTTGAAAGAGACAATTCAATCAGAGAAAGTACATATATAGATCGTTACAAATTTTAAACTTATCACTTTGACTTCAGAGTAAAATTGATGAACATAGCTAAATAGCCTTTAATAAACAGTGGCGTAACTACGTAAGATTGCGCGCCCCTTCGAGGCTTACGTTTACGCCCCTCCATATATACAATTATAAATAGGTAACTTTTGTTAAAATAAAATGTGCTTTACCTAATAATATAATTCATTACCTTTTTATTTGCTTGTATCTCATTAACGTTTTTTTTATACGGTTAATGATACAGTTACTATTTCCCTTATCAACCCTCATAATACATTTAGTAAAACTTTATACTAGGTCCTCCACTTACGCATGCTATATATATTCGATGCATCTCATCACTGAACAATAGTGTCCTAACCTAACTGAATCTAACCCAACCTAACCCAATCGAACCTAACCTAACCTAGGTTTAAGTTAGATTTAATTTAGGTTTGCGTTATTCATCAATTCATACGTGTTTTAATTTAGTTTTTGATTAGGTAAGATCGCATGTGCATCAAAAGATGCATTTCAGGTAGGGTGGGGGAATTAACATGGATGGCCTATGGCTTTCCTTCCAAAAAATGTGTTTGGCGATTATCTCAAAAACGACTGCCCCCCTCGCAAATTTTACTGCTGTTCAGCTCGACGAGACGCATCGAATGGTATATAGCATGTGCGGGTGGAGTAATCGGTGCAACGTACTCAGAATGAATGACAAGGGAAGGGACGTGTACGCTTGCTTCACTGAGCCGCTTATCCGAGAGGCTATAGCTTGCAATGACTGATATATTTATTTATTCCCTCACAAATAATAATTAAAAATAAAGTACTGTTTATAAAATATTTCCAATTCTTGTCTGTACTGAATTTTTATTGGGCCCGTAGTTTATTATAACCGTAAATCTTCATTAATTATGTTTATGTCTACTGTCGTTTGTAACGGTATATTTTTATCAGCTCTGAATAAATGTAATTTTGTCGACATATTTACAAAAATTGTAAGTCCGGTTCTGCAAATTTAAGTTGTTTTCATAATGTAAACTTGCGTTAGCATTCGATATAAACAACCCCATAAAACTTATTTTAAAAAAGGTTGGTTTCAAATCGTAGAATTATAAAAATCTCTTTGGTTACTCATATAAATGTTTAAAAAAATAATAACTTGAAGTGTTTGCAGTTTTAGAGAAAAAACCAATACTTGCTTTTGAGTTGCTGTGCTCTGATTCGTTAAGCCAAAACACACGATTCGTTGATTGGGTACACGATTTATACCCTACGAACTATTATAATGCAACCTTCGGCTTTTAAAGAAAAAATCAATACTTGTTTTTGAAGTGAGTCCCTGCTATTGGTTGATTTCGATTTTGCATCTGGTAATGTATTCCTACGCAGAACTGCATCCTTAGTATATAATAATAGAACCCTGGGTTTTTAAGAGAGACAAAAGACGCGAGACGTTCAGTGGCTGGTCCGAGTGACTTCAGTTTCGATCTTTACAGAGTATAGTTGCATATAGTCCGGCTAAGTCTTTTGAGCGGCGTGCCTCGAGCCTCGGCGGGGTACAATTATAAATCCCGTTAAGCGAATTTAGTAATTTTCCGTTTGAATATGTTGTGATTACCGTCCGATTTGTTTATTATAAAATAACAAATTAACTATTTAAAGTGCCGTTTAGTTTTTCGAGTTGTTCGAATAAAAATACAGTTTTACAGTACCGCTTAACTACAGTTATAGTTTAGTTGCCGGACATTTTGTTATTAGAATTCAGTGTTAATTGCCATGTATAAGAAAAGGGGATTTTCATACCGATATACCGATCTTTTTGAATTAATGAAAATATAACAAATAAAGAATATGTATTTGTTATATAATAATTTCCACAATTATTTTGAGCAACATTCTAGTAATTTCGAGTACCATTCGAATTTAATATCGAAAGCAGTTATTGCAAACAATTGTGTTAAAGTTTGATGAATCTTGTTAATAACATTTAGTTCAAAATCCAGAAGACTTCTTCCCGCATTGTGGCAGCTCAGCAGTTTGTTAGTGAAGCTTTGTTTAAAGTTTTTAAGGTGTGTTGAGTGTCAAGAGTTCGTATCCTTCAACTTGTGAAAGGAATTTTGGTATGAACACTAATTTGGATGATGAAAAACTGTTAAGGTATCGAATTTTATTAATATTGTATTGTTAGATAATATTTAATCATTTGAGATCCCGAAATTTTACTCACTTTAATGAATAATAACTATTTTAATTTGATGGTTTTATATTTTGAATTCACAAATTTTCATTAATGTATAACTATTTTGATTTGCATTGTATGTACCATTTTCTTTTGTTTTAATGTACAGATTTCAAATTTTATTGACTACTTGACATAGTTTGGCTAAACGGACTGCTGATGTTTTTTGTTTTCTTTGGCTAATCAAGATCTTTTATTGTTTGATTAATGTTTTAATTAAATTAACGTCAAAATTAATAAGGAGGTTAGTTCCTTAGCTGATAACCTTCGCTTTTTCCAAATCTTATTAATGTTTTATGAAAAACATCCTCAGCTTTGGTGGCGCCCAACATATTATTATTTATTCCTGAATCCATTATTTAATTAGAAGCTTTTAGGGTTAACACCTGCGACCTGAAAATTTAAATTTGTAAGAAATAGCTAAATCTCAAGCCGGCAATTTTGAGCATTTTGATATACAGTAAGTATCGTAATTAGTGTCCTAAATTTAGTTTAATTAATGTGAATTCTACGTTTGAAGTTTAAGCTTTGTTTATTATCGTTATTTTATCGTGCAGAAAAAAGCGTTGCTATAAATTGAGGGTCCAACGTAGGCCAGGTTTTCGTTGCTATACGTTATACGTTTTGATATTAGTTTCCATTCTTTATTTTTGCTCACCTAATCTATATGTACAATAAGAGTAATTACAGCACTACCATTATTTTGCATATACTATACCTCACTATAAATTAGTAGATGATTTTCATTTTTATACACTACCCTTTTTTTCGTTTCTTTTATTCTTATTATCTTCATCTTATAATTTTCTATCCCTTCTATTGTCGCTTCTTGTTTCCTATAGTGTCCTCACATTTCGTTTATTTCTAAATCTTCGCAGAGTCTGCGAAGGCGATAGTTACACCACTGCTAATAAAATAATATAGAGACATGTATACTCTACAGCAGTATCTCAGGAAACGCATTGCCAATTCCTTAAAAATTGTTCTTACGGTTAGTATCAACAGTTTCTTTTTGAATATGTGCAATAATCTGACGACCTCGACGTTTGAGATTGAACGTGCTTTAACGATTCCGACAACAGATATGGTATCAATAAAAATGTGACGAAATTAAATAGGCTATGCTCAGTGGATCCTTCTTCAGAGGAAAAGATGACTGGAAAATACCCCATATTGAGGATGTTGAAGCGGGAGATGCAGAGTAGCTGGTAGCTGATGAGGATTCCATTTCTTTGACACCTCTTTGACGAGGATCTTTCTTTATATGGAAGTTACTTGTCCCGTATCTCATGTAGTAACTTCTAAATTAACAGATATACATTATTACAA
Organism: Agrypnus murinus; assembly: GCA_929113105.1. NCBI lineage: Eukaryota > Metazoa > Arthropoda > Insecta > Coleoptera > Elateridae > Agrypnus > Agrypnus murinus. The sequence goes on along the minus strand of OV816026.1, from coordinate 169,413,571 downwards.
AGTAATAAGAATTATCCCAAAGTGATAAAGACTCTAAAACAAAGATATGGCAATGAGGATTTACTTGTTCAAGTACTTGCAATCGTAATTTATAATGCAAACTTACCTAAGAAGATTCCTTTCACAATGTTGCATCTCAAACTGGAATCCCATTTAAGAGCTTTGAAAACATTGCATTTAGAAATCGATCATCTTGCGACTTTGTGGTATTCAATTATGTAGTCGAGCTTTCCAGGGGAAATACTTCCTACCTAAACGTAGACCGTAGTTAACGTAGCCCGATGTCTTTACATGATGGAAGAAGATAAGCCACCAAGGACTTTCTGGTGGGGTTGTAGAGGAGGTGGGGACTCAGCAAAATATTAATTTAGCACGTGGGGAATTTGAGCTAGAAAAGAACACACAGAAGAAAAATGTGCACAAGAAAAAGCCGTCTCAGTCCGCCCCAACTTTAGCCAGCTGTCATATAAGACAATCCCATTTGTATTTTTTTGTACAGCAAAGAATGCAGCACTGTTAAACCTTGGCAAAAGAAGTTGAAGGATAGGCTATTATGCTTTTCTTAGAAAACGAATCATCCTCCACTTCCTTCAAATTCCAAAGTTGCCAAGAAAAGGTTGCAACCCATTAAGAGTTAATTAGAAGAAAATGGATTATTTGATGCATGTTCTAAGTTACTTGAAAACTGGAAGAATAAGGAATTTATTTTAAGATGTACCTGTACCAGTTGTTGAAAACAGTGGAAAAATTCATTACGTTCCTTATCGTGCCTCAATTAAGTTGAAGCTTATTGCTCATTGAAGCTTAATTGAAGCAATCAAGTTAAGTTGAGCAGTACTGAACCACCGCCTGAAAAAAAAGGGGACGGGCTTTAATGGATTATATGATAGGAATGGATTGTTCTGATAATTTTTACACCTACAATTTGGCTTACACTTCATGAAAATTTTACAGCTATGAAGAAGGCTATTCTAAAACATTTCATGACAGTATTTTAGTTAAGGAATAGCCAACATTCTAGCCCCCCCAGCTACAGCAATGGTAAGGCAATATAGTTTAGAAGAAGCATTCATGCTGGATATTGATGATAAATTTCAATCAATTATGAAATAGTGAATCAACTTTTCAACAATAATCTATAGTTTCACTTATTGAACATGTATCACTTCGGCTTGGGATCCATAAAGAAACCCAGCCTGTGTTGGAATCCTTGATGAGAAATACACAACATCAGGCTTGGGATCCTTGGCAAGAAACCCACAACGTCAGGCTTGGGATCCTTGGTAAGAAACCCACAACATCAGGCTTGTGATCCTTGGTAAGAGACCCATCCGTGGCTTGCATCCTTGCCTGGCTATCGGGCGTGGCCCCTAGGCGATGGGGTTACCAATTTATGCCTTGAATGTACACACTCATTTAAAACATGAAATTGGTAGTAGCTCAGCCAGGATTTTTGATTTTACAACCTTCCAACATCATCAATAGACAAGATTTAATTATTGCATAATCATAAATAAAAACCACTTGGTTGACATTAAGCATCATTAGCACTAATATTTTGAATGGCCTGTAGAAACAATATCTTTTCATCACATTCATACAGTATATCACGCTAGTTAAATGAGTGCAATTTGCAAAGTAATTTTTCTAGCCTTATGCAATGAGTCTCCAAAATGAAATGAAAAAAGATGACTATAAAAGAAAAAAGTCTGCTCTTTCCAACGGCAAAAACAATTTGATTGGAGAAAAAGATTTTGTGCTATCTGTGTTTGAAAATTCACAAAATTTGTCACGTAAACTTTGAAGCTCATGTTCAATAGCACATATCCTGGCAACAAAGTGAGCTTAATAATTGATACTTTGGCAGCTTAAAAGTAGTAATTCAGCAATTTTATCTGTTGTACCCTGCACAGATACTCAAATGCCTCTGAACTTTAACACGGAAGGTCTTAGTTTCATAAAGGTTCTCGGCCTTCGGTGGAATCCAAATCTGGATGTGTTTTCCTATTAATTCACTCCAATTGGTTCCAGATGCACTAACGAAACGTGCTTTCGCAGATCGCAAGGATTTTCGATCCATTGGGCTTTCTAGCGCCAACTGTTCTTCTTGCAAAGCATATTTTGCAGTAACTCTGGCTTTCAAAAACGGATTGGGACGACATCCTTCTTAATTTAATTATTGTAATGTAGGATCGTTCGAAGTATGAGCTGCATGAAATATCGAAATGCCAGTTACCAAGATCACTTATTTCTGAGACAAACACATACATGGCTTCTGCGAAGTGAACTCTGTAGGATACGGTTGCGTAATTTATTTTAGAATTACAACAATTGGTGGACAAGTAAAAACAACTCTTATTTCTGGGTAATCTAGAGTTACACCATTCCACGTTGTCTCTTTACCTCGGCTAGAGCTTTATTCAGCCTATCTTTTAGTTGATTTACTTAACTTCGTAAAGGAGTCTTATTTTGGTCTTTTTACGTTTGACTCGATCTACGCATGGCCGGATTTGCAAAAAGCGCTTGCCTGGCTCTCAGCTTCACACACATCCAGAAAGTCGTACCTCCATCTTCGTGGAAATATGTCCCTACTGGAGAAAGCTCTGCCGATTGCGTGTCAAGAAGCCTCATGCTTTTACAACGTCTAGAAAGTTATGGTGGCAAGGTCCCGATTTTCTACTTCAAACAAAACCGAAAATTGGCCTGAACAGTCTTCTATCTTATTGAATGAACTTTCAGACGTGCTTCAAGAAGAAAAACTCCCTCACCAATTTTAAGTTTACTTTCCAAATTTTCCTCTCTAAGACAAATCCAGCGAATTCTCGCTTCAATATAGAGTTTCATTTCTGTCCTTAAAAAACTAAGGTTCATGATTCCGATACTATGACAACCTCTGAAACTTTTCTGCTTTTCTGACATTATTCATTCCTGCGAGAAAAACATCTGCCTTCCTAAACCTTTCCGAAAACTTGCACCGTTCCTAGACGAACTAGATATTCTGAGGGTGGGTGGTAGGTCAAAGTTCCTTCCTTCCTTTTGATGCTAAGCATCCTATATTGTTACCAAATAATCATAGGTTCACTGACCCCATTATAAAACAAGTTCATCATGAAAACCTTCATCCTGGGCTAAAAACCTTGCACAACTTAGTCATTCAAAATTTCCGGATAATTTCTCCCCGAAGTGCAATTTATCGCTGCATTTAAGTGCATTAAGTGTTTTTGCTCAAAGCCTCAGGCTTATATTCCATCTATGACCGACGTTTTGGCATTTAAAATTTCTCAAGTCAAAGCATTTGCTCAAGTTTTACTAGAATATGCTGGTCCATTTACAATTACAATGGGAAAACAACGAGGAGCAAAAACATACAAGGCATATATCTGTCGCACCTCTACCGCGTCATTAGAGAACAGCTGATACCTACGTGGAGTCAGTTTTAAACTCACGCCCTCTTTCGGCGATTGGTGAAGATCCCAACGATTTCGCTCCCTTAACTTCAGGACATTTTCTGAACATAAAACCTCTCACTAATTGTAACTATTATTTCTTAAATAAATAAATATTAACTAAAGTGAAGAGTGTAGTGATTGTATGAAGATCAAGTCAAGTGATTTCATTCTAAGAAGATAGGAAATAATACCACGTTTCTTCCCGGAAAATCCTTTTAATGTGCATTTGAAATTTTATTCGAAATAATATTTATTGCGTACTTGTTGAACACGATTTAAGTCAAAGTTATAAGAGAATACGGTCCTGCAAAGTCTGTAGACGACAATGCCCATACTGTATAGTGAAATTTTAACCACAATTAATGGAATATCATTAGAAAACCATGTGATTTCTATGAAAATATACACGTACTCTTTTCAGTTCGTAAACTAATCCACTCATAAAGTGCCAAAATAACATCTGGTGCTCTCATTGTATAGAAACTTTTCTCTCTGTTTACACTCAATCATTTTGATCATCGTGAAGCTCTTCTGAAATTCTAGTTTCCACGAATATCTAATTGGAAGTTAAACATGAAGGTGTAAAGTGTAAACAACTGCCGAAATTGGAATCCAACCTAGTCAACACAGATGAAACGGTCCATTTTGGCTTGGTAATGAATATAGGAGCGAATTTTAAATAAGTTTGAAATTCCGAGGAAACGAGCGAGGGATTCGTTAAGGGAGGTAAACTAGTTAGGGTTTGTTTCATCCCACGAGAGTACAAGTGGTGTGACGTCTAGGACCTTATGCGTCTTTCTCAATAAACGGAAACGGATTTACTTGAAATAAATGTTTATAAGACTTTTTGAAGGGGATTATATTGCTTAAAAAAGTTTAGAACCGGAAATGAGGGGAAAGTATTGAACTTTTTGATATGTTTGATAAGCGAATTTAAGTTTCTAAATCTAATTTTTTGAGAAGCATCTATATTTCTGTAATCGTTTATAATATTTATCCTGATGTACATGTATATGCAGGATGCTTAAAAAAGTTTTGAAATGTGTACTAAACATCCAATTGCGATTTTCTATCAATATGAATATTTCTAGAAAAATAGGATGAGTCTTTCAACAATGTTTTATTGATTTGTTTTCTTCATAGTAGATGTATATCAATTTGCGATATGAATTCCTTCCTCTTTCTTTCAAATTTGCATCTTTTGCAAACTTGCATCTAACAGCAATATATTCCGATCAGATTATCCATTTGAACCTGATGTGTATCTACTGGAGCTGTGAAATATGGGGAATGGAGAGCAAGTGCTTCGAATTGCCCTTATCGTGGGATTTTGTTGTTATCTTAGTTTTCTTAAGTGCATTCTCAGTTTTATTAATGATGATCATTAATGACTTCTTTTGTCTGATACCCATCGGTTATAATACGATTGTTTATCATAAACGTGAAGATGGACATAATACTGTTTATGAACGATCTATCAATATATAATCACTGATCTACAAATTTCAACTTTTTGTTTGCTTCAGAAAGGAAAAAAGCCATTTCTTAATGATTTTGACATGCTGAGTTCGATAATGCTAATGATCACTTTCGAATAGCTCAGGTTTTCGAACACAATAATTATATAATATAGCAACTTGCAGCACAGAAACTGCCAAAGATATTTTTCTAATCATGAAAATCACAATGTAGCTATTAAAACACAATAAGCACAATGTAACCTGGACATAACTTTCACGCACGTCTTTTTTTTACCGCCCTCTTGTATGAATCTATCGGTGTTTTGCGTGTGAAGTTTTAACAGTAGTCTGGTATCATTGACGGGCTCCATTTCCCTTGGTAGCGTTTCTTCATACTAGAGACATCCTAATGAAAACGCTCTCCATGCTCAACACTTACAGAACCACAGTTGTCATGTAAAAAGTCAATGTGAGAATGCAAAAAATGCATTTTCAGCAACATATTGCATCCCATTTTTACATAACATGACAGCATATGTTCCACCAGTTTTTTATAATTCTCAACTTTGTGATTTCCAAGAAAATTATTTATGCTACCATCCTGAAAGCATGCCAAGATTCCTTTTCATCACACATAGTACGTCATCAAAGTGTGTATCCATAAAGAGCTGAGAAATCTTTGAACCCACGAATATGCCCTCTTTAACTTTGGTCTCACTTAAATGTAGAAACCTATCTCTGAGATAACAAAATGCTGTGCCAACACGGTCCATGACCTTGACGAATTTCTTCATCAGTCCTAATTTTATGTGATCGAATCTCGGTCAACGAGGGTGCACTTAAAACGTTCTTTGATCCAGGTTCCAGTGATGTTCTTGTTGGCCATTCCCCCCTTTTGAAAAGTGCTGCTCGGTCTCTGCTGTTCCATCCACAGGTGAAACAAACATTACTTTGTGTAGCCTAGCTGAAGTTCAAGCACTGTAGCTACAATTTTTAGATCACCACAAAGTTCCCATTTATGTTGTTCGTAGTTAATTTTTGAAAGAAGGTGCTTTATGTTTTCATAGGATTCTTTCATCTGTTTTGCATGGCCAATAGGAATAGAGGGTAATGTGTTGCCATTATGTAATAAAACTGCTTTAAGACTCGTCTTGGAGGAGTCAATGAAGAGTCTCCATTCATTTGGTTTTTAATTGACATTAATAGCTGCCATAAGCCCATTTACATCATTGAAGAAGACAAGATTGTCATCCATGTTGAAAAATGAATCTAACTGTTGATGGCGAAAACGAAACACACTCACTAAAACCTTTGTTTCCAGGAGATTCCATTGCTGTAGCCTGGACCCCAACAGCTGAACTTTATTTTTGGCAGTCCGATATCACGTACTAGGTCATTAAGTTCAATTTGAGTTATTATATAAGGTTTTCGTTCATTTACTGGCGGAATGATATCTGGATCTGTGGATGTTGATGGTGCTGCAGCATCGTGAACTTCAATTATATTTTCTTCTATAGATTCAAGTGAATATGATTCTGGTGGCTTCTATCATACGTCTAACTCCCTTAATGTTTCCAACAGTAACTGACGAACAGGGCCTACCAGCACGTGCCTCACCACCAAGCGATATCCGTCCTCTTTTAAATTCGCTATACCAGCGAAACACAGTTGCGCGTGAAGGACTTTTATCACCAAATGCGGGTTGCAACCGTTCAAGACTTTGTTGTTCACTTAAACCGACCTTGAAATTGTAGTAAATCAGAGCGCGTGCATGTTTTCTTGACAAATCTATGTTTCGACACGACAAATCGTATGTACTACGTTTACTGTGTGACAGCAGCGGCTCAACTGTTGTCAGAACTTACTAATGAAGGATGGTGTATGTAATAATGCCATGTTGCCAGCTCTAACTCCTCTAGTTTCGTGGCTACTCACAATATACAGCGTAGCCCTCGTTATAAAGCGGCCCCTAGACGCTCAATAATATTGCGCAATAATATTGTGCAATATTATTGATGCGCCCTGCAGACAACTCAATAATTTATTAAAAAATTGTGCAATAAATATTGTGCAATAATTCACTTTATAACAAAATGTTGAGTGACACGGATGCTGCTTGTGTAGCTATTGGTTTGGTTCTTTTTAATAAAAAAAAAGAGAAGAAAGGAAGAAGAAGAAGAAGAAATAAAAAAGAAGAATAAAAAAAATGATATATGAAAAGACAGAAGTATACTCATAAGAATTTAATGAACGATTTAAGATTTAGATTATGGATATTTGGCTTTAGAAATTCAAAATTTAAAAATTTCAAAGAGAAGGGCCGGCGGTGGACGAGTGGTGTCAGTGCATCACTCATGTTCCAAGTGTCGTGGGTTCGAATCCCACTTGGGGCGACGGGATTTTTCTAATTATTGGAAAATTCCGCCACCTCAACTATGAATGTGTGTATTCGTGTTGCATCTTAGGTGGAGGACAGATGACCTTAGCTGTTGGTTCCCCCGCAGTGTAGGCGTGAAATAAAAAAAAATTCAAAGATGTATTAATTTTGCATCTGAGAAAAAAATCATTCTTTCAAGCTTGTTGTTATTTTCATAATTTCCTAAAAAAAAAAGGAAAACATCTTATTGCAATGTAGGACAAATTGATACTGAAGACCTGGAAACGGAAAGATTAGTCGCAAACTGTTGAAGAATACAACCTTCTTATTCTTATCATTAGCCTCGGTAGTGTAGCGTCTAGCATGCTAGACTCACCTGAGCGGACTGGGTTCGACACCCCGGAACCGGCAAATCTAGTTAAGGTTTTTCTGCAGTTTCTCCTTATCTGTAATACAAATGTGGGATTTCAGCTATACCATCTGTAAGTCGGCTGCAGCCGCACGATGGGCCTGCGTAATAATATTAATCGCCTTCTTCCTCCCGCAAAAACTCTAGTTTATGGGGCCTGGTTACTGGTTAGCCAGGTAATGGGTTGTAGCAATGATTATTATTATTATTCAAGAAATCCTTCTAAACGTAACAAAGAGATAATTTTTCTAATTATTCTAGCAATGAGGGAAAAGTGCCATGGGAAACTAAATTTTGCTAAAAAATTTCCACTTACGGTATGTATACAGTGTGTCCACGGATTGAATTCATAAGAGGGGAAAACTTTCATTTTTAGTTTTATCGAAAAATGTCATACTTGATAAAAAGTTTTGCTTCTTGTAAGACCCCAGGAAATTAAAACAAATTCACGGTTTATTTTACTTGCTTCATTTTATAGTCATTTTTCTGTGAAAGCATATGAAATTTTGCATTAAGTTCAAAACTTTAACAATAACCTAGTGGGTGATATGTCATTATTAAGCAATAATTCTCTCAAATTAAAGTATTTCGAATTACAGTGGAAAAATGTTATGAGGTTGGTGGAGGCTACGTCGAATAGTTGGTGTTCATTTTTACTTAATGTTAGTTATTCTTTATTACTTTTGTTATTGATTAGAAACAAACGATTACTGTTGCACAATTTCAAAGAATTATTGTTTAATAATCAGATAACCGTCACCTACTAGACTATTGTTAAAGTTTTGATATGCAAAATTATATATTTTGCTAAAAAAGGGCCTACGTAATAATAATAATCGCCTTCTCCCTCCTGCACAAGCTTCAGGGGCCTGGTTTCCAGGGTATGGATTGTAGCAATTATTATTATATGGTTTCACAGAAAACTGACTATAAAATGAAGCAGGTACAATAAAACATGATTTTTCTTAAATTTTCTGGGGTCTTACAACAAGCAAAACTTTTTATCAAGAATGACATTTTTCGATAAAACTAAAAATAAAAATTTTCCCCTTCTTGTGAACTCAATCCGTGGACACACTGTATGTATACCCTTGTAACTTAATGTTGTTTCATATTCTACAGGGCTGATATACCTCGACTTTTATACCTCAATACATTCATTTATGAAAGCCCTTTCGTCAGTTTTAGATGTACTATATTTATCGGTCGTGAAAATGAATTAATATTGTGCAATAGTATCCACAGACAGGCCAATATTTTACACATTGCGCAACAGCTATAGATTGACACAATATATTGCGCAATCTTTCAATATACGCTCCAGACGATCAATAATATTGCGCAATATCAATTATTGCACAATATTATTGAGCGTCTAGGGGCCGCTTTAGACACACCATCAATTACTTTCTAATTGCTTTAATAATGACATGCTTTGTTAATTGGGTTTTCTGTTTAGTTTTAAATAGAATTCTTCAATTAGTATAGCATATTATTTCATAATTAGTAATAAGGAAATGAAGTCCTCTTCAATGTTTATGTTTAAGTTTATGTTACATCAAGGTGCTTTAATAAAAACGCGAAATAAGTACCAAAAATGCTACTAGAGAACAACACATTTTTTAATACACAGCATGATTTATTATTACTCTAAAATACAGTCTACTGTGAAACAAAGCATTTTTACCGGAACAAAAACAAAGCAAATTACTTTAACTTTCAAAAGTTCTTACGCAAATTGTACAACACAAAATTTTTAATACTTACTGCACAACTCAAGATTGCCTCGGCTTGAGATCTTATCTTCGCAAATTTAATTTCAGGTCGCAGGTATTGTTTCCACAGCTTCAAATTGTAATAGAATAGATAAAGGTTTAAGACACAAGAAAATAAATATTGTTTAGGGCGCCATCTGATTAGGAAGTCCAGTAATTTTTATAAAAATATTAACTCGACACCAGTATCCAGAAACTGGAATCAGATCTAATAAATTTAATTTGATTTTTATTTAGTCATAATCGGTTATGTCAAAGTTAGGTTGAGTAAAATATTTAAAGACTTTCATAAATATATGGTCCTGTAATATTCAGATTAATTAGATTTAATTATAAGTTTATTTAAAACCAATAAAATAAAAAAACTTTCATATAAAGCATCGTAGTAAGCAATAATAAAAATAAAAGGTCAAAATATTTAATACTAAATGATAGTCGTCTTATACTAACATTGACAAAATAAAATTCATAAAGTCACAATACCTTCGTCGATTAATGCACTCCAACATCACCTTACAAAGCAATTAATACAATATTGCCTTTTAAATTTGAACAAACACTTGTCACCAAGCTCGACCGCCAGATGAAACAGAAGAATCTGGAAAACACCCTAAATTTAATATGGCTGCAAAATCCATAAACCAAGGAATTAAGGTTCGGTATAATTGTCTTTTTGTAGAACTGGATTTTTAATTAAGTTCCCTTTTTAATTAACTGTATTTTGATCAAGCCAGATCAATCATTAAAACTGAAAATCCCTTTACTAAACGTTAACTGCACTGTAAATCATTTATTAAGTTTCGGTAAGCGCGATTCCAAATTAATCACTTAACTTTCTGTATTTTTCACAACTTTTAGAGAACGGGAAACTTTATTGTTTGGTTTACTTATTAACCCCAAAAAATCAACAATAAATTGAAGCAAATGAGCTTCCGGTACGATAACAGAACTAAACGCACAAAACGGTAGTAGTATAACTTAATTATACTCTTGAAGACGGTAACTTTATTCATATTAAAAACTGTAGTGTTTTGGGACTTGGGACATCCCTCCAAGAGAGAGCTCCGTGCTCTCTAAAGGCTTATTTTGGACTCTGCTTAAAAAAGGATTGAAACTTATATGGTGACGGGCAATCTTAAGAGGGAGCATTTCGAATAGACCAATAAGGGAATGACATGACTTTTTTTAAGCCAACCAAAATTAGTATTTTTACACAAAGAAAATTCGGAGCCCGGAATTTCACAACAAGATTTGCAGCCATGATATCTTTCGAAACGCAAATGTGTTTATTTGAAATTTACCAATAAGCACGTACAAGGAAATCATAAATTAAGGCAAGATTGGTTTTAATGATATTTTTTTTATAGAATTTCAACTTAAACGTGTATGAGAATATTTAAAGTGTACGTTCATATCAACTGAAATAGATGGCCTTTTAAATTTAGGGGACAAATTCATTCGAGAATATTCCTTTTCACGAAAACAAGAGATGGTAAATGCTAGCGTGTGCAAAACCGTACCTTTGTTTAAAGCGAAGTCTATAGATTTTTCTAGAAATAATTTTATTAGTCTGGAATATTTCTTTTGTAAAAGTGACCCCTGATATTTAAGAACTCACATTTATATCGAATACCAACACAATTTTAAATCAAGAAAAGATATACATTGATGTACAGAACCGCACTAAGGGTTTTTATCATTTATACAAATAAAATTGCATTTTTCGGAAGTTAAAAAAATGAACCGTTACAACTGAAACTAGAAACAAAACAGGGACATCGGCTCACTACAGAACCATAAATGTTTATATTATTTAGCTGCAGTAAATAAGCATTTAAGTCTAAATTTTATCTTTCTTACTTCTTGACAATTGTACATAGTTTGAAATAACTTAATTCCGAATTTTTAGCCTGGTTTGACAGTTCTTTCGAGGTTAACAATGAGTTTTTAATTTTTATTAGCATCCTCCACTCATCATTTTTACAGAGCTATTAACTTTTAAATAATCTTCTAGACTTAACGATTAAAATAAAACGCAGCATGAATTTGAATTTTCAATATACAGAACACCTACATACACAATCACTATTCCTAATAAATCATGTCACCATAAACTCACAAACTAACAGCCTATAGGTGTTTAGTACACCATGCTCTGACCATTCCTATGAAACGATTAGTGTTAGATGAAAAATTCCAACCATTAAACAATTAGCACAACGCAAATCATTATAACCGTAACATGATTGGCACACAAAACAAAAAGATAAAATATGCTAAAAAACAAGCTCGATCAAATCAAGTCAAATCTCAAACACCAAATTCTTTGGGCAAAATACAATCAGATAGTATACTGTTATATGCTGAATTTGTTGTCTTGTCCCCTACGAAAGGTATTTAACTTTGAAAAGTACTGTTTTGGAAAATTTTATCAACTTCAAGGATTTTTAGAAACAATAGGGGAGTCTTGGGGTTGCAATTTAATGTACGTTATAAGAGCATGACTCGCATTAAAACACAACGAAGAATTCCAACATTTAGGATAATAAACAATCATCTTCTTTCAAACAAATTGCTTGCAAATAGAAGCTGAGATATTTCAATGTCTGCATTCTCATGAAATTGCAAAAATATATAATGAAACAACATAATTAAACAGACAAATAGAACTGAAAAAGGTAGAGGTAATTTTATAGAGATAAAACAAGTACAACAAAAGTCGTTATTGTGTACGAGACATGAAAGATAAAAAGGTAGAGTCAGATAGCTTCTCATAGAAATGAATTATTGGGATAAATGTGCCGGTATGAAGACTAGATCTCTTCAGAAATAGCACACTCAGAAAAATAACGAACATTGAGGAGACTAATAATTGAAAGCGAAATATTGAAGATCCAAACAAATATGAAATTGAGTTCTAGCATGTAAAGCGTAGAAATTTTTACATTCTACTTAAAGTTTAGAAAGAAAACATTAGGAAATAGGAGCATTTCAACAAGATTTGAATTAATTTAAAACGAAGATGTCAACCTAATGCCTTGCTTTATTTATTTTTCTCTAAACAAACCATTTACGGGAAGGAGAAATATTACTGTTCGCATGTAAACCTTTTTGACTGATAGCTGAAATTGCTCTGGAAGTGTGTTAATACTATAAGCTCTTTAGTTACTCCAATTTTCATAATTAACATATCACTCTAAAATCTGAAAATAGAGCATTACCGTCTGAAAGTAAAGCGTTAAGCTAATAAATTCTGGTAAAAACCTTCAGATCCAAAGTCTAAGTCTTTCAGTGTATGTGGTTACTTTCAATGTATTCAATTTAGTAAAATGTATGTGCTGATGCACCCATGACCTATCCTAACTTCGTCGGACACTTCCGGGTTTCAGGATGTAAAACATTTCTCAGGTAACGTGTGGTTTACTCTCCTGCGGCTACAAATTCTTCAAAGTAGGTTCCTTCGGAAATATTATTTTATGATTACATTAAGAACTAAAATATTATTTAATAAAGTTTATGAATTTTAATATTTTTGTTTAAATGTTTTATGGAAATAAAAATATATCTGTACAGCATTTACATACAATTCTAGAAATCTCTTGGGTAAGATTACTGCATTCAATCGTAACTGTTTCTCATCTAACCTAAATGTTAAAATTTGATGTACACACGGGGAATCATGGGAGATATTTTTACAATTTCATACCACAATAACATTTTGCTTAAAGTATTCACTTGAATAATACAATGAGAATTCTTTAGTATACAATTGAATATATAGCTTGAACAAAACATAATAATTATTATTTTTCGTCTTTTGGTTGACACGGAATATGAACTTTAAATTTAAGTATGAAGAAACTTTAATATACCATACAACAACACTATAGAAAAACAATTCTTATTGTTTTACCTCTTAATTACTGTTAGATATAAAATAAAATGGTATACAAGGAATCCTACTTGGAACCTTGCAAAATAATTACTGGTGAATGAAAAATAATATGGATTACAAAATTATATTTAGGGTCGAATGTTTACAATCACATCACCAAAGCGAGCATTAGGATATTAAGTGAAATGTTTCAGCGAAAGCAGTTTTCCATAGCGGACAAGATTTTACGGATAAGGAAGTGAGGCAGTAGTCCCGTGTCAATGCAATATTTTGCACGTGTGCAGCATTAACTTGTGTGTGCCAAACAACATTTTAACCAACAACTTTTAATTTAAGTTCAAATATTGAATTTGAAATGTGTAGTTTAGTCTGTAGTTTTTGGCGGTAATTTTAACACACTATTCCCATGGTTAGATTTTAATAAAATTATGCAATACAAACTGGATATTGCACCTTGCACTTGGAGATTAGTAGGTTGATACCTACAAAAGCAGTTCTATAAAATTAGTTTAATAAGTGAACCTTCTTTCCAAATTAAGTGTTAGTGTTACCTAAGAGTACTCATTGAACTTAATAGAAAAATATTTCAACTTCAAGTGCAAATTAATAGATATTTATTGCATAAGTGTTTCAGGAGGCGTTTTATCCACGAAAGTATGTTAAAATGCAAGAACGAAGTTCTAGCATTTAGCTTTCTTCAAAATGATCACTACCGGCGTCCATACAGTAATAAAGATCGTGCTCAAAATGCTGCCGCAGGTTCTGGAGAATTTGTGGAGTGATTAGACGGCATTTCACTAATTATACGTTGTCATAATCTCCGTGAAGAGTCCGGTGCCGTTACGTAAATCTCATTCTTCAGCTGACCCCACAAAAAGATATCGAGCGGAGATAAATCTGGCGACCTTGGAGACCATTCAAGAGCGTCCCTTCTACCAATTCATTGACCCGCAAACATTCGATCCAAATACTGTTGAACAGGCAGTACATAAAGCGGATGAGCTCCGTCCTGTTGGAAATGCCAATGATCTGCGAGGTAATGATCACCATTTTCTATGATATCAGTTAATATTGGATCAATGTTGTCATCTAACAATTCAATTGTGTCAAAATGACAAACGTCAATTATATTTAAAAATTCTTAGCTATAGCGCCAACCTTACAAAAAGAGTTACTTATTTTAAGAGTTGGCAAGTATGCCATAATATCTATCTTTCTCAGATATGTTGCTATCAGCTATTTTTCTTTTACTCACACATGAAAATCCAATCCATAGACGAAGTATTTCCAATAGTGCATAATAGTTGCATTGAATTTAGAAACGCTCTACACTGAAACAATAAAAAGACCTATTGATTATAAAATCTGCTTTAGGTATTGATATTATGAAGATTATTCATAGCGTTAACAGCTGCCTTATTTCTCTTGGTATATGTAGCTATATCTTTTATGTTTTACTTGCTTATTATTTATTATTCATACCTAACAACATACTATTCAAACAAGTCTGTAACAATCAGGGCATTATAACCGGGCATTATCGTTTATAATCCCCGTTCAGCGTTAATTTTTCTGTAACTGATGGTTTTTGTACGTTTATGTCCTTATTCTTTAAATACATGTGCTACTAGGATTTTTTTGCTTTCATGTTGGTAACAAACAACAACAAACAGATTTGAATTTCGTATCTCTGTTTTATTTTTGCAAATTTAATAAAAGTTATTCCTAGTTTTATAAATATAAACACCGTCG
Source organism: Agrypnus murinus (assembly GCA_929113105.1). Classification (NCBI taxonomy): domain Eukaryota; kingdom Metazoa; phylum Arthropoda; class Insecta; order Coleoptera; family Elateridae; genus Agrypnus; species Agrypnus murinus. The sequence continues at coordinate 169,398,454 of OV816026.1, read as the reverse complement.
TTGGCAACGCCAATAGTTAGAAATGATCTTGTTTATTGTTTCCAGCCTTACTTTGTTGAACTTCATAATCATGAAATAAATAGAGATTATTAAAAAGTTTCACAGTATTTATTAAAATATAACCTGATAATATTGTTTCGACAGCTACGCTGTCATTATCAAAGGTAATATAAATATAAACAAACACGTCGCTAAGGTAGATACAAAAATTCGTAACTAGATAAAAAGATAATAATCAGAATTAAATATCTAACACTTCCAGTAACGGATAATTACTGAGCTCAAGTTGTTCGTTCATTAAAGGTACCCTGAGTTTGTGTTTGTATATCTCAAAGGCTTCTAAAATGTCTAATTTGCGTTAGTTATTACAAAAATGTGGGAATTTAATATTATTTTGAGAAGTCATTGTGTGATTTTGTTCTAAAAGGTGCTTGGCATAATTAGATTTTTCAGGAAGTTTATTTTTGTAATGACGTACGTGTTCTTTATATCTTATGTAAAAATTATACAAAAAGAACAATTTAAGTGGTAAATGCCCGATTTTATGATGTCATGTGTTGTCTTTAGCATTAAATGAAAATGAAAAAGTGTTAGTGTTGGTTTTAAATGTTATTTTATAATTGTTGGTTTTTCTTAGTATATGTGCAATTTTTTCTGATATTTTGCCAAAATATGGTATAGATATGTAATTTGTGTCTTCTGTTTGATTGTCAATGTGATATATTCTTTTGATAGCTAACCTATAATCTTTTTGTTTAATTAAAGTGTCAGTCATGTTCGCATTGAAATGATTCGCATGTGCTAGTTGTTTAATTGTTGATATCTCTTTGCTAAAATCTGGCTTTGTTAGTGGAATAGTTAAAGCTCTGTGTACTAATGATCTGTAGGCTGCTATTTTATGTGTATTATGGTGACAAGATGCATTTGGTATTGTTATGTCCGTTGTGTTGGTTTTCTGTATATGGAAAATTCAAATAGATTGTGACATATCAACCATTAAACAACTAGCACATGCAAATCATTACAATCCGAACATGATTGACACTTTAATTAAACAAAAAGATTATAAGTTAGCTATCAAAAAAATATATCCCATTGACAATCAAACAGAAGACACAAATTACATATCTATACCATATTTTGGTATAAACAGTTCGAAATTTTGACATAAGATATATAGAACACGTACGTCATTACAAAAATAAAAGTCCTGAAAAATCTAATAATGCCAAACACCTTTTAGAACAAAATCACACAATAACTCCTCAAAATAATATTAAATTCCCACATTTTTGTAATAACAAACGCAAATTAGACATTTTAGAAGCCTTTGAGATATACAAACACAAACTCAGGGTACCTTTAATGAATGAACAACTTGAGCTCAGTAATTCTCCATTACTGGAAGTGTTAAATATTTAATTTTGATTTTTTTTTTATTTGATTTGTTGGCTTTGGCAGGACCAATTAGCCAGTCTATATTTTAATATGCCCATACATTTTAACACTTCTACACATAGAGCACATGGACACTGAAGGGAAAAGAAAGCGTTAATGAGAGTCGTCATAACTGGGGGAATAAGACGTACAGGAGTAGACTCTTGGAAGGTTTACAATAGAGGTAGGTGGTGTTACCCCTAAACGAAAGTGGAAAAACAACTATTACTACAATTATATTTCTAGAAAGCCTAAATCCCAGTCCAGTAGTACCAACTATAATTCTATGTCAACATGTTTTAAATAATTGTATAAAGTAATATAAACGCGCAATTCTTTTGATGTTAATAAGGTGCATACATTGAAGGGAAGTTCCACTTTGTGTCTAACTATTTCTTGGTAAAACAGATCGAACTCTTCTAAGTTGTTTTCGCATTCAAACAGTATATGTTGCATAGTACCAACTTCACCGCATATGCATAGCGAGCTTGCCGACAAACCTATTTGGTGTAAATGGTAAGGAAATTTACCATGATTTGCTCTCAAACTACAAATTGTTGATACAAAGCGTTTACTGTTGACTCCCCGAAACCATAGTTGGCGGGGTATGTTAATTTCTATATTCTTATAATATTTCCCACTATTACCTCTTCTATAATGTTCATTCCATAAACTTAGAGCTTTATTGTTGACTTGTTTAGTTACATCGGATTTTGTGATATAAAATCTAGGTTGGAGAGATGACTGAGCTGCTTCTTTGGCGAAATTATCAACGATCTCATTGCCCACAACGTTAGAATGCCCATTTATCCAAGCAATAACAATTTCTTTGTACCTCATTTTGTTTTCAAAATAAATTTCTGCTATATCTTTTAAAATAGTGTTGGTATTTTGATACAAATCTAAGTGTTCAAGTTTAGTAACTGAACTAAGACTATCTGAAAGAATCAGAAATTTATCGTGCGGATATTCTAGTGCATAGCGTAGGACCTCTCTTACAGCGATTAGTTCAGCGGAATATATTGTAGCGTATTCGCTCAATTTAAAACTAATATTATGATTTTCTGAAATATCGAAAATGGCGCATCCCACTTTATTATTGGTTTTAGACCCATCAGTAAATAACGTATGGTAATTGGTCCATTTTGTCTTATCATCATAGTTAAATGCTATATTTCTAACTGTTTCTGGTAGCTTCGAATAATCAGGAAATTCATATGTTGTAATTCGTAAATCATACAGCTCGAACGTAGATGGAAAACTTACATGAGTTTCGTTTGGCTGAATCACATCTCTATAATTCAAACTGTTTAGATAAGCTTTAACAAGAATTGGGGTCTTTTTTACCCGCCAATATAGTTTAGTTAGGACCAATATAGATAACTCGTGTAATCTTTCGTACACAACAGACTTTCTTTCGAATAATCTAATCACGTATTTGTCAGTAATCATTTGCCTTCTTATTTCTAATGGCATAATGGCACATCTATTGGAGTACTTTTCAAAAACCCCAAGCATAATCGTAAGCATCTATTTTGAATCGTTTGTAGCTTATTTAGATGGCAGTTGGCTGCCGATCCATAAAGTGCTGACCCATAATGAATGATTGGTTGTATATATGACTTGTAAACCATTAATGAAACATCAGGCGATGCGCCTCACTTGCTATGGGATATTGATCTTAATAAATTAAGATTTTTTTCTACCCTATTCACGATATACGATGTTTGATATTTCCAGTTCAACTTTTGTCTAACCAAACTCCTAAAAAACAAGTGTGGTCTTTATATTTAAACGTACAATTATTGAAAGAAATCTCATTAGGTAGTTGTATTCTTTTCCTAGTAAAGGTACATACAACTGACTTGGACTCAGAGATATTAAGGTTGTTTGTAATTGACCACTGATTAAAGTTTTCCATTGCTATATCTAGGTATTGGTGTGTGGTGGGTATTTCTTTAGCCTCTGTATATAAGCATATATCATCCGAATACTGTAAGACCTTAGTTTTGTTGTCAAAAATATTTTCAAGGTCAGACACATATAAAATATAGAGCAGAGGTCTCAGTATACAACCTTGCGGCAGACCTATAGATGTTATTCTAGGACCGATTAAATTTTCGCTTGTTTTAACATAGATACATCGATTCAAGTACAAGTTTATAATATTTCTAACAAAAGCTTGAGGCAAGCCAAAATTCAGTAATTTACTTTTTAGTAGATGAAGTTCAACTCCATCATATGCACCTTTGATATCTACAAACAATGCCGTAATCGAGTTACCTTTAGAGAAACTAATCATAATGTTGGTGACTAATTTACTAATGCTATCTGTAGTAGACCGACCTTTGCGAAAGCCATATTGTGTTGTTGGTAGTAATTTTTGTGTTTCTAAATACCATTCTAAACGACGTTTGATGATTTTTTCATATACCTTAAGCAGATAGGACGCCAATGAAATGGGACGATACGAATTCAGTTCCTTAGGAGGTTTATTTGGTTTTGGAATAGGCACTATTACATAATTCATAAAGCTATCTGGATAATTTCCTGTACGTCAAAACTCATTAAATATTTTGATTAATGTTTCTTTAATAGGGTGGTAAATAATATAATTGTAGGTAATGAATATTGTCTAGGCCCGGAGAGGAATTGGTTTTGTTTTTTAGAACTTTATTTAGTTCTTCAATAGTAAAAGGTTTAAGTAAGTCGTTGTCTTCATTTATATCATTTTCGTAAGCTATTCTATTATTGACAGACATTGGAGCAAGTGAATTCAGAAATTCATGAACCCAGGGCTCATCTCTTATACTGTTGGTATTACACGAACGTTTGTTTATTTCCTTCCAGATATTTAAGATAGGTACATTTTTATTTAAATTCTCAACATATGCCTTCCAACTTTCTCTTTTTGCTTGATTCGTAATACGTTTCACTTTGGCGTCAATTTTTTAAATTCTAGATAGCTATCTAGAGTAGGATTATACTTGTAGCTATTTAATTTATTTTTTCTTTCTAAAACCGCTTTTTGATAGTCGTCAGACCACCACTGTTTCATTGTTTTATTGATTTTTCTATTTGATATTTTAGGGATTGCAATATTACTTGAAGACTGTATAAAGCCTACTAAAGAATCAAAATCTGTTATCTGATCTTTGTTGGTTTCGAGATAAGATGAATATTTACCCCAGTCCGCCTTTTTGATGTTCCATTTTTTATATGTATAGAATTTATTTGTTTCAATATTGGCGTCGGTTTCAATAGAAATTACAAAGCGATTAGAACCTAACGTGTCAGGAATACATTTCCAATTAAAATAATGACAGATATCTGAAGTGGTTATAGATAAATCGATGGCTATCTTATTAGGTTTCGGAGGTCTTAAGAGGGTAGGTGAACCATCATTCAGTATAACCAAATTGTTATTCTCGACTGCTTCAAGTAAATAATAACCCTTGGTATCTGAATTATCACAACCCCAAGCATTATGATGACAGTTGAAGTCTCCAACTAAAAGAAAAGGTTTTGGAAGAGAGGAAATCAAGGTGTCCCAACCTTCGCTTGAAATAAAATTTTGTGGTTTGCAATAAATGCAAACGAGATGTATTGTTTGTTTATTTATTTCGATCTGGATTGAAATAAGTTCTATATTTAAATTTGAGTTAATAGGGCATTCTTTGTATTTAATATCAGTTTTAACTAAAATGGCCACGCCCCCGTAACCATCATCCCAGTCATGTCTAATAGCATTATATCCCCGAAAGTTAACATACTTTTGCGGATGGAACCATGTTTCGCAGATAAGGGCTACGTCTATATTTTCTTTACTTAAGTACATTTCTAAATTCGGTTTATTGGCTATTGCCGATCTGGCATTCCATTGTATTAACTTCATAATAAATTTTGTTGGGTAAATTTATTTTTAACCGTATCGAGAAATCTATCTAAATCATCTTGACTTATACTACTCTGACTACCAAATTTACCTTGTAACTCTTGAATTGTTTCTAGAAGAATATTAATTAGCGCATTTGTAGTATTAAACTGACTTTTAGCAGTTTCCTTATTTAAATTATGGTATTGTGGAGGATACGGGTTCCTAATTGGGCGACAATTATAATTTTGAGAGAATTGTTTTAAAATCTCTTTATGTCCTGAGAACCATAAAGGTTCTACTGGAGGAGATACTACCTTCCTTTTTTTACTTTTAATAGATTGTGACAGATTAGGAAATTCATGTTGATTTAGTACAATATTTTTATTAATATGTGAATCTCCCTGATTCGACTCAGGTTTATGATCCGAGTTAATAGCTGACTTTAAAACCCCTGCATAATTATTTCTTAACTCTCTATTTGCTTCCTTCTAAGAAATATTTTTATGAGCCATTATTTGTTTGATCTTTTTCTGATTGTCAAATTCCTTACATTTGTTTAGCTCTGTAGATAAGTGATTTCCCCCGCAATGAAGACATACTATGATTTCAGAAGGGCAGTTGTCGTTATCATGGCCTTCGTCTGTGCACTTACTGCATCTTACCTTACTTTTGCAGTTTTTCCAATATGTCCAAACCGTTGACACTGATAACAGATGACGACCTTTTGAACATAAGGCTCAACTGGGCATATGACTTTATGAATTAAGACATAACTTGGAAGGCATTGACCTTTTTTTTGTCTTTGTCCTGTAATCGCGTAATACGTTTTACATCTGTTACTTGATAACTTTCGGGAAGTTCGATAACCTCTTTAATATATTCTTCGCTAAGGTTGGTATCTACATGTCTTATTACAGCTTTTCTGTATAAAAGAAAATAGGGTATGTAGACAATAAGGTTGTTGGATTTGAAAACATCCGACTCGACTAATTTATTCGCATAAGAGTAATTTTTTAATGTGATTCTAATTTTATTTTTACCGATTGATGTTATTTCAGAAATGTTGTTATTCAAATCTTTATGATATAAATAAATTAACTTACCGACTGTCATCGGGTGTACGGTTTTCAATTTATCTTTATTTTCTACATATACCTGATAAGGGCCTATGTCTGTTTCTGTGTATTGTAAGATACGGTTTTGAATACCATTTGGTGTGTTATTACTTAAGTTGCTCAAGTCCACTGAACTGTTGTCGGGGGGATCTCCCCCGTTTGCTTCGTCCATAATTGTTTGCTTAACTGATTTCCACTATATTTAATTGAACACGATACACTGATAAGGAAAACGTTTAAATCAACTTGAAATTATTCACAGAATGATATTAAAATTGCGCACTGACACCGAATGTGTCCGTCACCTTCGAGCACCACAATGTGAATTAATTTTGATTATTATTATTATTTTATCTAGTTACATATTTTTGTATCTACCTTAGCGACGTGTTTGTTTATAATTATATTACCTTTGATAATGACAGCGTAGCTGTTGAAACAATATTGTCAGGTTATATTTTAATAAATACTGTGAAACTTTTTACTAATCTTTATTTATTTTACAGTTAGAAATGAAATAAAACTAATTTTCTACTTGTACATATTCTCGTGAAAAGCAAAATTTTGTATGCACTAAGAGCGTCACTAGATCGGGCGACTCCACATCGTCGCCCTCCTCCTCAACTTAATGTATTATATAATGTTATTTATTAACAGCCTTGGTAGTGTAATGTCTGGCGTGCCGGACTTTCACCCAAGCGGTCCGGGTTCGACTCCCGGCGCTGGCAGATCTGGTTAAGGTTTTCTGCAGTTTCCCTTAGCTGTGACGCAAATGTGGGATTTGCGCTGTTCCATCTGTAAGTCGGCTGCAGCCGCACATAGGGCCTACGTAATAATAATAATCGCCCCCTCCCTCCCGCACAAGCTTATAGCTTCTGGGGCCGTGGTTAAGGTTATGGGTTGTAGTAATTATTATTATTATTATTATCCAACACGTCTTTATAAATACCATGTTTACTGTGTTCATTATAAATAAGGAAAGTGATTGTTTACTCTTTTGTTACACTATAACCCACGTTGCTAAGGGCAACGTGGGTTATTTTTGAAAAACTCACTCCCTGGAAACAAACCTTCAGTTTCATTCCACAAATATATTTATTGTTATCACAAAAAGCTGATAGGAACAGACACATCAATTTTTCGGTTGTTTATAATAAGAAATAGTTATTTAAAACATAATAGATATTTGGTAATCTTCTAGTTTTGTGCTCCCCAATGCGAATTGATCATAACAACTATGTTTGATAAAGTCGCTGGAATTGATTACTACACTGTTGTCGGTTCTACTTTCTTTATCCTAAATAAAATATTAATTCATAGTTTATAAAAGAAATTCTATATTAACTAAATTATAGGGTAAAATGCTTATTATAATTTCATAGATATAATCTTATCAGATATAAAATTCAGATTTTAATAAGCATCTCTTCTTATAATATAGAAGATGTTAAATATTAAATTTTATTTACGATAAAGTAGAATCAACAACTGTGTAAAAAGAGTGATTGCCACGACTTTATTACACATAGCAGTTGTTTATGCGATCTTATAACCTAAAAGAAGAAACGTCAAACACACATTGTTTTTAATTCGTAAAACCAAGACCTGCAAACTAGCTACTACTTTTTTTACTTTCACAGCCACCTACTATTGCATGTACCATCATGAAATAATATTTTTGTAATGTATAAAATCTTCAATAAATTATGTTTTTATGAAATATGATTAGGTATTGGATAAAATGTTGTATGGCACACGTGAGTTAATGATATTATCCACTCAGAAAAATTAACCAACTCGGGCCTACGGCCCTCGTGGGTTAATTTTTCATACGTGGATAATATCTTACTTAACTCACTAGTACCATAAATAACTATTATACATTGTTGCCAAATTAAATGGAAAGGTGACGAACAGAAGGAAATCTTAATTGAAACCACATGTTATTTTATTTTTCATTTTATTTCAACTGATACAAAATCATAGTCAACTTTAAATGTTTTTCACTGTACATTAGAGTTACTTACTCCTCCCCCGGTTTTACCGCTCCTCTTCCGACTTAGTTTCTCACATCATCTTACCCACCCTCTCCCGACATAACCTGCCAAAACACCTCACCCCGGCTTACTCTTAGAGTTTACACGCTGTCCTGCGTAAGCGACTACTTGCGGGCAAAGCGAGCGGAGCGGCCGGCGCGAATTTATTAAAACCATAAAAACCAAGCAAACAATGCAGGTGTCCTACGTGAGGTCGCGTCGCCCGGAACTTCGCTAGATGTGAATTTCAAGCGGTTGATGCCATCTAAATTGTCAGCATAGCAGGTAATGTTTTGTTAGATTAAATTTAACTTTAAAACGAAGAACCAATAATAAAATTATTACTTTTGAAATAATTGTGAAATAAATTTAAAAAATTTGTTAATATCTTAAGTAAATGAAAGTTTTCCAAAGGACCACGCAGAGTCCTTATTGAATATGGCTTTCACCAAATTGCTCTGAAACGTTGACAGAAAGTTTTCGATGTGTAGATCAAAAGTGTCAATTGACACAAAGTTCAAAAAATCATAGTTTTAGAATTACAGCCGTTTAAAGTTGGCAGTTTTTGCACCCGGTAGAATCCTTATGGGAAATGGTTCTTGGCTAAAATTCTTGAAACTTTTGTAAATGGTGGTTCCTAATGTGTAGATCAAAAGTGTCACTGGACAGAAAGTCTAAAAATCATAGTTTACGAATTAGAGCAGTTTGAAGTTGGCAATTTTTAAATTGCACCCCGCTCAATCCTTATGGGAAATAGCACTGGGCCAAAACTCCTGAAACTTTGGTAAACACCAAAAAAATTATAGATGAATTACAGCCATTTGAAATAGACAATTCTTGCAATATTCAACTTCAAACGGCTGTAATTTACAAACTACAGTTTTCTGGACTGTGTGTCCATTGACACTTTTGATCTACACCTCAAAAAAGCACAATTTCAGAACAATCTGGTGAAAGCCATTTTCCATAATGATCATGCGGGGTCCTTTTATACTATCCAAATAAACAATATTTGTTCCACCAGCCTATTCTTACCAGACTAGGTACCATAGTTCTGTTTTTTCGCTCGATTCGCGATTACGAAAATGTGCTACGTAGGACACTCTTAATTCGCTTCGTCCTCACCGCCATTCGCTCGCTTCGCCCGTGTCGTCCGCTCCGCCACATTGGTCGCCCACGCAGGTCAACGTGTTATTCCTCGGCTTTACCGCCTGATTCGATTTGACCTCTACATCGGCTTCTCCTCCTACTACTAGACTTAACCACTTACTCACCCCTTTAACCTAGCCACCCACTCTCTCCATACATTTCTACATTGAATTCATATATTTATTATAATATGCATTTTAGCCATGTTCCTTAGCAAAATATTTTTCAGACGTTCATGTTCTACTTTTTCATCAAATATAGGAATCTGAAGTAAAAATTTAAAACTTCTAAAAAACACAGACAAAACGCACATACCAATCTAATACAGATTCGTACCCTTTCAGGAATTCGGGGAAAAAGGTGCAAACAATACCTGCGCCAAATGCTAACAAGAAACAACCCCAACCCCTACCTACAGCTCTACACACCCTTAGACCCTATACCTATTGTTGACAGTTTCCAAATATTGTTTTGACATACAACAATATTGTAGGTAAGAAAAGTCTAATATGGTTATTTGAGCTTACTTAGTTTACAGGTATTGGGTAACTAAACGTTCTCATTTAGTTAGAGAAAGGTTTTCCAAAAAAGATCCGGTATCAACATTTGGCTGCGAGTTATAGGAACTCGCACTGTAGTATGAATATTTTTGATGAATCTTTAAACATGGCTCAATACCTTCCTTTGTGATCAAATTAATAATGCCTATTATTGAAAACTTATCGCTGAAACAAGTATTCTATCAACAGGATGGAGCTATGGTCCATACCGTCAGAGTAGTGATCATTTAAATGAAACTTTCGAAATAATTGGATAGGTAGCAATGGTATTGTAAGGTGTCAGCCGACAGGTGAGTTTTCCTAGCACCCTCGGTTAAATAGGAAGTGAAATTGTTTTGTCATTAGTAGGTAGCACCCCTTAAATAACCATATTCGATTTTTCCCACATTCAATTGTTTTATGATACGACGATCAATTATTTTCAATAGCAATTATCTCGGAAACTGTTAACACCTCTTTTACCTCTTATACAGAGTGTTTTATTAAACATAGCAAAATGGATAGCATGAAGTGTACATGTTACTCAACCATATTTCTATCCAAAATTTGTCGATTTAAACGAAGATTTATAAGGAAATTACAGTCTGGATAGTAATCTCATTGACACCGTGTATATAGAATGAACTGTCTGAGGAAATCCATCACTTGTACATTTTTTGAGCAATATTTCCTTCTACGTGTTCATTCGTAAAATATTACAAGATGAGGAATATTACTTTCACTACGAAATATTTAGGGGTCAGTACTCAGTCCATGCCAATACATCACAACCCGACCATCTAAGATTTTCGTGAGATTTGATAGGACGGTAGAGGATATAAAGTAACTTACGTTTGTAAAGTTGTCATCCAGTATATCCATCTCTGGATATACGCCTCTCCAATATTTCTCCACTCATTTCTATTGCTCGTTTTTGCCATCCACTGTACTTCCGCCACCTTCTGAATATCATCTTTCCATCGTGCTTTCTGTCTTCCCGGGTTCCTCCTGGTCATCCGTCGTCGGCACTCTGTCACCTTCCTGGTCCACCTTCCGTCTCCTGTTTTCATCAAATGTCCGGCCCATCTTCACTTCTGTCTTGCCACATATTCTGCCACGTCTATCACCCCTGTTTTTCTTCATCCATTCGTTCCTCTTACTGTCTTGCAGCCTTACTTTCAGCATCGATCTTTCCATTTTCCTCTGTACAATCCTTAATTTTCCCATCATTCCTTTATTTAAGCTCCACGTTTCTGCTGCATAAGTCATAGTTGATAGGACGCACTGGTTAAAGACTTGAGTTTTGAGGTGTTGTGGGAAGTTGGATTAAAAAATATGTACTACTAAGTTTTCTATATGCCGCCCATCCCGATTGTATTCTTCTTTTTATTTATATTTCATGATTATTTATCTCAAAGATATTTTTTGGACTAAGTAGGCATACTCGTTGACCACTATCACTTCCCTTTCGTTATTCCGCATAATTGGCATAGCGTCATTCCTATTCGACATAATATTTGTTTTGGACGCATTGATATTTAGGCCATAACTTCTTGCCGAGTTGTTCAGATCTATTATCATTCTTTCTAGGCCTTCCATATTCTCCGCGAGCAGCACAATATCATCGGCGAAACGTAGATTATTCAAATATTCGCCATATTAATACCGATGTTTCCCCATTCTAATGTCTTAAAAATGTCTTCTAATGCGTTTGTGAATATTTTGGGCGAAATTGTGTCTCCTTGTCGGACTCCCCTTTTAATGTTGATTGACCTAAGATTTGGACTGTCATTGTTGCTTCATCGTATAGATTTTCAATCAGTTGTATGTATCTGCTATCAATGCGGCATCTTTTGAGGGAGTTGATAAAGGCCAGATACATTGGTTTGTTATACTCTTGAGGTTCTTCTATTATCTGTCTTAATGTGTGTATGTAATCTATCGTGCTGTATCCCTTTCGGAAGCCAGCCTGTTCCACGGGTTGAAACTCGTCGAGTTTGTTGGAGATCCTGGTTGTTATTATCTTTGTTAGCAGTTTGCAGACATGTGAGAGTAACGATACAGGTCTATAGTTTCTGATGTCTTCCCTATCCCCTTTCTTAGAGAATAACAACGTTTTCATTTTTCCATGATTTTGATGTTTCTTCCTTTTCTAGACATACGTTCATTATTTTTTCTAAATAATGTAATATTTTCTGGCCTCTCATTTTTATATATTCTATAACTATCTCGTCCGGTCCTGGCGATTTATTGTTTTTCATACTTTTTATTGCAGCTTTTATTTCATATTTATTGATCAGTGGTAAATCTTCTGTATAATGTTTGGTGAGTTTTGATCTTTTGTCTCTTGAGTTTCTTGGTTGTTGGCAAACTTTTTCTGAGTATAGGTCTTCGTCAAATCTTTCTATGTATCTAAGAATTTCTGCTCGAGTTTTAAGTTTGTTCCCATTTTTGTCTTTTAGTGTTACTATTTCCGATTTTCCTTGGGAGAGATTTTTATTAATTACTTTCCAAGGGTCGCAGGTTCGATCCCTGGCCGAGCTGGTAATTTTTCATAGCGGAGAAAAATTAAAAACATGCCTTCTTCTCGGATAGGAAGTAAAACTGTAGGTCTCGTGTCAATGCGATGTTTGGCACATTAAAAGTTCCTACTGGGGGTGGAATTCTCCCAGATTCGGCTAAATTCTAGTTGGGTCGGCCAAATGATCATAGCAATCCTGATTCGTTGCCCAAAAATAAATAAAATAAAATAAAATAATATGGTAGTTACACATTTCTTACACAAAACATGCATTTGGAAATTCAGTCAAGAGTACTGTATCATGCATTTAGTATATATCTGTGTAGAAACCTGAAAATCATATCTACTGATGTTGTACGTGTACCTGCAGATACAAGTAGCTTAACAGGGTGTCTCAGTCAAAAATGACACATTTTAACACCGAAAACGGACCTAACAAAATAAATTACGCGATTTTTTCGATTAAGTTTTATTTTGTGTTATTGTTTCAGCTTTGTTTTAACTTTTTCCCATTTCTACAGGGTGTTATAGAATAATTGCATATTTTCAAAGTTAAAACTCTTCTACTTTTCAAACATCTATAAATTCTTACCTCGCTCTTTATGATTAGAGAAGTCATTAGGAGTATAATTTATAAGAATATATTAAATTGGTAAAAAGTAAAAAACAGAACTTTAATTTTTGTCAAACTAAATCTTCTTGTTCGGGCCTCTGCCCGCTTTAGTAATTATTCTAATTAATAGAAAAAATAATTAGTTGGTTTGTGCATGTAATCACACTGTATATGTATAATGTATATGTAGTTGAGATGGCGCACTGCGTATTGTAATAAATTCACGCAGGTGTTCAGATAAAACATTTGAAGAAAATTTAAATAACATAGGATTTTTCAGTATAGTAATAATATTCTTATAGTGCACATCGTGCTTCGTTTTTAGTTATTTCTCATATAGTGTTTTGCTATTCTCCAATTAATTTCAAAGTTCAAATTATATTTTAGACTCAATCTCATGAAATGGTGATGAACATTATTCTAAGGTGGTTTTCTTTCTCTCTATTCTATTTTCCCGCCGCGAACTACATAAGAAGAGAGAGTCACCGTTTTATGGGTAAGTACACAAAATTTTATGATTTGATCTTTTGTGCACAATATACATATCAAAAGGGAAAAAAATTCAAATAATATTTTATCAATATAAATTCCACCTATGAATTTCAAATAGTAATCATACAGAAAACATTTGGTCACTTCTCACCGCATTTTTGGTTAACACCAGCTGGTGAGTTTATGTTGATAAAAACTGGTTTTATAGATTTTGTTATTACCTAGAAAAAATTAGAAAAATCATACATTTTATGTAGTAGATTAAATAGCAATTTTACATTTTATGTCTGATAAAATATTGATAAATAGTGTGCATTTATACCCAAGTAATATACAGTGTGTCCATCTCAAGTGTTATTTAGTGGTTATTTGCGCACACTAAATTTAATATGGATGTAGATTAAATTTCTTTGTTGCTATATTAGCGTACTATTTAGAATCTGCATTTTACTAGTTATATGTTGTTCAGTGTTGTTACAACACGTCAATTATTGATTTCGCTGTTAGGTTTTATATTTCATATAAATATAGGTTATATAACGTTGAATTAATCATTTATTTATTTATTTATTTATTTAAATCCAAACAGGCAAATCTGCCTAATTACATGAATTCAGTACAATGTGTTAGGATACATATATACAGATCAATTCAATACATTATTATTATATAATATGTTATAGACACACCAAGGGCTCAACCAGATTAAGATGATTCATTCATTCATTTTATAATAGTCGATCACACTGCATCTAAATTTAACATATGTAATATGAAAAATGTCAATTCTTAAATGCAAATGTACATAATTAAGTAATTTTAACATTTTAATCAACGGTTTACTATGGGTTATTACTTTAAAAGATATATGAAATAAGCTAGTTGTTCTGACACTTCTTCTGGGTACTTTCAAAGGACACATTGCTAAAAGTTCGTTACAGTCGATGGCATTATTGACAATCTTAAATCCAAAGGACAGCATAGAACACTCGCGTCTGTCATGTAGTGACGGTAAATTGAAATTATTCCGTAAGTCCACTGTTCTTATTGTTCTGTAGTCAGGGTAATAACCAAACTTTTTAAAGTATAGGAAGCGTAGGAATCTATTTTGAATTTTTTCTATTATCAGATTTTGATTTATACTAGTTGGATTCCAGATTATAGACCCGTATTCTAATTTTGCACGTACAAATGAATTATAAAGTTTAATTATGGTAGCAGATTGTTTAAAGTAAACAGAGTTTCTAATAACAAATCCAAGAACTCTACGTGATTCTCTTACAATGTTGTCAATATGCTTTTTGAAACTAAGTGTTTGATCGAGTAAAATTCCCAGATCCGAGGTAGACGATACCCTTTCTAAACACAAACTTTGCATTTTATATTTGAATTTTAGAAACTCTGTTCTTCGTACAAAAGTTAGAACATGGCATTTTTTTAAATTAAATAATAGTTTATTATCCAGACTCCATTGAATTATTCTATCTATATCATTTTGAAGATCAAGTGCATCTTTGACAGTGTGAACTTCACGGAATAGTCTCATGTCGTCTCCAAACAACAGACATTTAGAATTTTGTACGACATCAGGTAAGTCATTAATAAACAAAAGAAAGAGCAAAGGCCCCAGATTTGATCCCTGCGGGACTCCTGAATTGATTTTGCAAGATTTAGAACTTGTGCCTTGAAATTTTACATAGTATGATCTGTTTTGAAGATATGAAGTTAATAATTTTAATGTTAAACCGCAAATACCATATTTTGACATTTTTGATAACAATATGTTATGATCCACTTTATCGAAGGCTTTTTGGAAATCAGTATAGATAACATCCAGTTGAGAACCTTCCTCAAACGCATTGTAAATATCATTTGTAAATATAAATAAATTGGTAACTGTAGATCTTTTAGGCATAAACCCATGTTGGTTATTACTGATGTATTTACTTAGAAAAGCAAATAGTTTTTTATAGATTATATGCTCAAAAAGTTTAGCAAATGCTGAGATAACTGAGATAGGTCGATAATTTTCCACTTTTCGTTTATCATCATTTTTAAAAATCGGGCATACACATGCTTCCTTCCATCTATCTGGAAATACGCCTGTAGATACAGAGAGATTATATATATGAAGTAAAGGTAGTTGTAATAGATGGGCACATGCTTTTAGAATATACGGAGGGACCCTATCTGGACCTGCTGATCTCTTTGATTTTAATTTCTTTATGGCATTATGGAAATCCTCAACTGATATGTCATCTATGATAAAGGTATCATTTGTCAGTATAGATTGATACAAAGTGTCATCAACTTCACCCATGTCATATGATGGAGGATCACTCGCATAAACAGATTGGAAGTAGTCTGCAAAAGCATCAGCAGCAGAATCATTGTTAAGTAATTCATTTTTGTATGTATAATTGTAATAGGTACTCGTGAAACACTTTTTTTCTTTAATAAAATTCCAAAACCCTTTAGTATTTGTTTGTAAATTATCCTCAACTCCCTGTATATAATTATTGAAGGCTGTTCTTATCATTATTTTTAAATTCCTGCGTTCATTCGTAAATTGTTCATCCATATTGTTTTTCCTGTAGAAATTCTTACGCTTAATACTCTCAATTATTGTAGAATTAAACCATCTCGGATATTTTGCCACTCTTCTGGTATATTTAGGTACGCAAATATCAACAATATTATTAATTTCATTATAGAATATATCGACTGCAGTGTTGGTATCCTGTGTTTCGAGTAGTAAACTCCAATCTATATTTTGAACATTTGTATACAATGACAGGAAATCGCACCTTTTAAAATTATATTCAGAACCTAAATTAGTGGACATATTTATTTTAGAGCTATTTACACGAAAGTTAGTTACAATAGCAGGGTGATGAGGATCTTCATTTACTAAAGGTGTTGTTCGCTGAATATTATAAGTGAAATCACGAGTACACATTACAAAATCTAACTTCCTACCAAAAGCATTTGGAATGTTGTTAATGGACGTCAAGCTATAATAATCAAGTAATTCATTTAATATATTAATTTTGGTATCAACTGTTTCGGATATGTTGAAGTCTCCGTAAACAAAAAGCTTGTCAGTTAGATCAGTATTTGACATTACAAACTCAGTAAAACTACTGTATACAGAAGCAGGTGAACTCGGAGGAATATATGCTGCAACAATGGTGTATATTAATGAATTAAGTCTGAATTTAACTATTAATGCTTCATAAGAAGAACTATTTTGCGATGTATTAATAACTTTATAATTATTTCTCAACAGTATAAAAACACCACCCCCTCTAGATTTATGCGTGTGAACCTCACATCTATCGCACCTAAAGATCTGATACAATGCCAGGTTAATTACTTCACTATCATGTATGCCATTATGTAACCAAGATTCGCTGATAATAGCTATGTCAAATTCACATTCTGAAATATTTGTATAAAACTCTCTTAATTTGGTCCGAAGTCCCCTGGTGTTTTGATAGTATATATTTATTGTAGTTATTGTTATAAGACGTAATTACGAAAAAGAAAATAAATAAAATAAGGATGTATATATGTATAATACAAGACAAAAAATGACCAAACAGGAACACTTGGTTGTCCCCGAAAATGTGAGTGCTTTAAATGCCCTAATTAATTATCAACGCGGTAGTATAAAATGTAACTGTCAATTATCATGTCGGTTGCACAGGAAGAGAAACTAGTTGCGTCAATTTCAAAAGACGAAAAACGATTAGCAGTTCTTGAGGCTAGAAAGGAAACATTGTTTACGCGTTTGCAGCGGATTTATGACGTTAGTAGAGGTGTTAGTAGCGAAAAAAAGTTAGCACACTTCAAAATTCATTGTCAGACGCTGGAACAAACTAAAGAAGAATTTTCAAATATCTTAGATTCTATTAATGAACTTCAACTTACAATTGATCCAACGCGATCCCAGATTTTGCTGCATTAAACAGCTTTGATGAAGTTTATTGTCATATACGGGCTGTAGCAGATCAGGTTTTGAAAACAGATCCTTCATCTAGAGAACGTCCCGAAAATAGTTCGAAACGTACCCCACAGTTACCTGAACTCACCCTGCCAATATTTTCCGGCGATTTTAAAGAATGGCCAATTTTTTATGAATGCTTTAAGAGCTTAGTGCATGACAACCCTGATTTAACAGATGTAGATAGAATCAATTTCTTAATTAGTAAGTTATCAGGGCCCGGAAGAAATGTGTGTCAAGGCCTTCCTCCAATAGGTAGCAATTATAGCATTATTTGGAATGCTCTTATAGAAAAATATCAAGATAAAAGAAAACTCGCAAATTCTTATCTAGATATAATTTTTGAATTTAAAACATTAGTAGTATCGGAATCAGCCGCTGCTTTTAGATAATTTTCATTCATCTATAGCCGCACTTAGAAAACTAGGAATTGTTGACTTATTAGATTATATCTTGGCGTATATAGCTTTGTCCAAATTAGATTCAACTTCTCGAAAAAGTTTCGAGACAACTCGTAAAAGTTTAACCTTACCAACTTATACGGAAATTATAGACTTCGTGAAATTACAAGCTCAAGCTCTTGGTAGTTTAGGCTCTAAGAATTTTAGTAGTAGTAAATCTTCTAGTAGTAATCAGTCAAAACAGAAGACTGTACAATCCTTTGTGGTCAGTAATACAAGTGATAATTTAAAGAAATGTCCAGCATGTTTGCGACTTTTAGATCATTCACTTTTTCGATGCCCCAAATATCTAACACTTACTCCAAACGAACGCTATGTTATGGTGCGCTCAAATCATTATTGTTTGAATTGTCTAGCATCACATAAAATAATAAATTGTAAATGCAAAACTAATTGCAATAAGTGCAACGGTAGACATCATACGTTGCTACATTTTCAAAAATCATCTTCGGTGACTAGTGGTAACAATAGTTTGCTTAA
Organism: Agrypnus murinus; assembly: GCA_929113105.1. NCBI lineage: Eukaryota > Metazoa > Arthropoda > Insecta > Coleoptera > Elateridae > Agrypnus > Agrypnus murinus. Next base: position 169,379,728 of record OV816026.1, on the reverse strand, counting down.
TAGTGGCCCAAATACTAGTGGTAACATGGACAGCCCAGTGGTGGATAATGTTACAAGTTTATGTTCAACTTCTTCAACATTAGTTTCTAACACGACAGTTTTGCTTTCAACCGTTGTGGTTGATGTAGTGGATAGTGAAGGTAGAGTAAATCAACTCCGTTTGTTAGTAGATTCAGCGAACCAAGCTAATTTTATTACTATGAAATGTTGTAGAAAATTCAAATTCCAAGTTCAAAATTATCATTTGTCAGTTTGTGGTTTAGGTAACATATCAAGTTCCGTACAAGGTCGTACCAGTATAGTTATTTCTTCTACAGTAGATCCTCTTATAAAATACTCTATTGACTTATTGGTTATTGACAAAATCTCGAATAAACAGCCAAATGTGGAAATTAATCTACATTCTTTGCAATTTCTAGAGAATTTGCCCCTAGCAGACAAAACTTTCCATACCCCTGGAGATATAGAAAGTATACTAGGAACTGAGATCTACGCTATTATTGCAGGTAGCAAGAAAGTCATGGGTCCTCTAGGCTTTCCAACGGTTTTAGAAACATCATTGGGATATATTGTCTTAGGAAAAGTTCCAACGGAACAATCATTCGAAGACACTCAAGCTCTTTGTTCTTTTGTTGAGTGTTCTCTAGAGACCCTGTTTCAGAGATTTTGGGAATTAGAAGAAATTTCTACCCCTATCATTAATCCTGACGATGAAAAATGTGAGACCATCTTCAAGGCTACAACTACACGACATTCTGATGGTAGATATACGGTAGCACTACCTTTTAAGAAAGATGCTTCCCGTTTGGGTGACTCATATAGTACAGCTCATAGACGATTTCTTTCTTTGGAAAAAAAATTGAAAACCTCTCCTATTTTACAGCAAAAATACAATGAAGCTATGTTAGACTATATTTCGCAAAATCATATTTCCAAACTTTCTAACAATGAGCCTTTATATCCTGGTTATTATATACCACATCATGCGGTATCAAAATTAGACTCCTCTTCTACACAACTTAGAATCGTGTTCGATGCGAGTTGTAAAACAGACTCTTCCTATTCTTTAAACGATATCCTGTACGTAGGGCCCAAGTTGCAGGTCGATATTTTCATTATGCTTTTAAAATTTAGAATATTTCCGATAGCTATGACCGCCGACATACGTCAAACGTACAGGCAAATCAAGATTTGCGAATCTCACAAATGTTATCAGCGTTTGCTGTGGCGATTTTCTCAGGAAGAGTCACTTTCTGTCTATCAGATACATACAGTAGCATTTGGTATTTCCAGTTCTCCCTATTTGGCATTGAAAGCTGTTCATCAACTAGCTTCCGATGAGTCTGAATCATTTCCTCTTGCAACCCAGTCGATTGTAGAAGACATGTACGTCGATGACTACTGTACTTCAGTATCTAGTTTAGATTACGCCCGTAGGATATGTTCTGAGATGATTAACTTATGTAGAGTAGGAGGATTCGAACTAGTTAAATGGTCTAGTAATTCAGAAGAACTATTAGATCAGATCCCCGCGGAAAACAAATGACCGAGAATAATTTCGTTTGATGATGGATTGAAGGTATTAGGACTTCAGTGGAATCCAATGTCGGATACACTTTTTTATAAAGTTAATTTGTTAGACGCTAGTATTTGTAGCAAACGAATAATTCTTTCAACAATAGCTAGACTATTTGACCGTCTAGGTATAGTTGCTCCAATAATACTGAGTGCAAAATTGATAATTCAAAGTCTCTGACGTTGAACTTGGATTGGGACGACAGTCCCCCCCCCTCTTATATAGTAGAAAAGTGGAATGCATTTGTATATGAATTACCACAGATATCAAATTTAAAAATACCTCGTCGTATAGGCATTGTTTCTGATAGTTTGAATTATTTGATTGGATTTTCAGATGCTTCTCAAAGCGCATACGGCGCTGTAGTTTATTTACGAACTGTCGCTAATGGTAACGTAACAGTCAGTCTATTATGTTCGAAGTCCAAAGTGGCTCCATTGAAAACAGTGTCCATACCTCGTTTAGAGCTTTGTGCGTCACACTTGCTTGCAAAGCTCATTCATGTAGTTTATAGTCAGTATGAATCTAGAATTGATATCGATAGGCTATTAGCCTTATCTGACTCTACAGTCGCCCTCCAGTGGATTCATTCTTCCCCTCATCGATGGAAGACTTTCGTCGCCCATCGCGTAGCAAAAATTCACGAGCTTTTACCTTTAGGAAAATGATTTCACGTTAGTAGTGAAATGAATCCAGCAGATTTAGTTTCAAAAGGACAAACTCCTACACAACTCGTTGGCAATTCTGTTTGGTTCTCTGGACCAGACTGGTTGAAATTAGATATGGAAAACTGGCAAGTTCAGTCTTTCTCGCAATTAGATAGTCCTACTTGTCTTGAAGAGAAAGTAGTTTCCTTGGTAGCAGTCGAAGACGCTGAGCCTAATTCATTTCACACATTGATAGAAAAATGTTCTAATTGGCTTAGGTTACTTCGAACTACAGTATACATACTTAGATTTTGTAGAATTCTGAAAACTCGATTACATATAGTTGCTTCTGATTTACAAAAGGCTGAGCACACTTTGATAGCATTAGTTCAGAAAACCCATTTTCAGACACTTTCCGCTTATTAGCGAAAAACAAAGAATGTTCTCAAAATTTGCGGAAACTTAGACCCTTTCTAGATGGAAATCTGTTACGCGTTGGTGGCAGACTATCTAATTCCAATTTAGAATTTAGTCGACAACATCCTTTACTGCTTCCCAAAAGGGATCATTTAGTGGAACTTTTGGTAGATTACACCCACATTAAAAATCTTCATACAGGCCCTAGCCTTGTCTTGGTCTTGTTAAGACAACATTATTGGATTTTAGGAGCCAGAGATTTAGCCAGAAAGCGGATTCAGTCTTGTAATGTTTGTTTTAAGTTCCGCCCAAAACCTACATTTCCTCTTATGGCTGATCTGCCAGCTTGTCGAGTGAGAGAAGCCAAACCATTTTTTCATACTGGTACAGATTATGGTGGTCCTATACGCATTTCGATTAGTCGTCGCAGAGGGACAAAGACACAGAAGGCGTATATATGTATTTTTGTATGGCTGGTAACAAAAGCTCTTCATCTAGAACTAGTGTCCGCTCTTACTACTAATTCATTTATGATGGCACTGAAACGATTTTTAGGTCGACGTGGACCATGTTCAGCACTGTATTCTGACTGTGGAACTAATTATATAGGAGCGAAATCTTCCTTAGATGATCTTTATACATTAGTTACTTCCAATGAATATTTATATCGTTTTAATAGTGAAATTTCAGAAAGGAAAATCGAGTGGAATTTTAATCCACCTTCCAGCCCGCATTTTGGGGGTATATGGGAGGCCAATATAAAAGCCGTTAAAACACACATATATAAAGTTCTTGGTACCCAAACTCTTTCCTTTGAAGAATTACAAACCGTTTTGTGTTCTGTAGAAGCAATCTTAAATTCTCGCCCACTTTGTATTTTAAGCAACGACCCGAGTGAACCCCAAGCACTGACACCCGCACATTTTCTTAACTTGACGCCTCTGAAGTTCTTGCCTGTTCAAGATTTTCATGAGGTCCCGATTAACCGTCTGGATAGGTATCAATTGATAGATCAGATGATCCAGGCATTCTGGCGCCGTTGGCACTTAGAGTATCTCTCCTCTCTACAGGTGAGAGAAAAATGGGATACTAAATCCCCAAATATAGTTTCAGGCAAGGTTGTTATCATAAAACAAGACAATGCGCAACCTTTGCAGTGGCTCCTTGGTATTGTAGAGGAAGTCTTTCCGGCCGCTGATGGTACGGTTAGAGTAGTGTCCGTGCGCACTAGACACGGAATTTGGAAGAGACCAGTAGTTAAGGTATGTCCTCTTCCTACCCAATAATTTTTCTTATTTTATTTTATTTTTTCTAGATCAGATGATTTTCCCTGATCAAAATTTATTTATGTTCTGGTATAGTTTCTTTCAATTGGTATAGTTTCATTGGTTAGACTTTTCTATTTTAGTTTTTCTATACGTCTTGTACACAAACAGGAACAATAATAGAAAATAAATCTTTTATTTTTTTGTTGCTAAAGTATTTTCTGAAAATTATGTTTTTCAGCAGGAGGGGTATGTTCGGGCCTCTGCCCGCTTTAGTAATTATTCTAATTAATAGAAAAAATAATTAGTTGGTTTGGGCATGCAATCACACTGTATATGCATAATGTATATGTAGTTTTTAAAGTTTTATATGGAATCACTGAGATGGCCCACTGCGTAACACCTGTTACATAAGTTTTGGGAAAATGTTTTAATGCGCTCTGTGATATAGTGAAACTAATTCATCTAGTCAACTATGGAGAAATATGTTGCTAGGTGTTTTGTCAATTTGTATGACATCACAATTTTGTTTGTCGTTTGTGAAATTGCGTATAAAATAGATATTCGAGAGTCCATCTACAACCTAGTTGGACAGGTGCAAAAACGAGAAATAGTAAACATTTTTCGCGGGCAGAATATTTCAAAAACTACGATATATCGAACAATTCGGGAATGTGAAGAGGGTATTCCATGTGTAAACCTGCCAAAAACAGGCCGTCGACGTAAGTTAACAGAAGTTCAAGCTAATAGAGTAGCCGAACGTTCCAAAAACACCATTGGAGTTTCCACCCGTAAGCTTGCCCGCCGTTTCCATGTCTCGAATGCCACAATTTCTCGATGCATCGCAAGAAAAGGCCTAAAATACAGAAAACGGAAGAAATGTCCCAAGTATACTGACGCACAATTGGCCAGAATCCCTCGTTGCTGTAGAGCTTTGAGGCGTCATCACTTCGCCAACAACCGGACAATTATCCTAAACGACGAAAAATATTTTACTTTTAGCCACGCAGAAATTCCAGGAAATGCAGGTTGTTATACAGATAACATTGAAGACACCCTTAGTGATATCAGATACAAACAGAAAGCCAAATTTGCTGACAAAGTTTTGGTCTGGTGCGCGATATCTGCGGCAGGGATATCCAGAGTTTATGTAGGTAATGTAAGAGGTCAGGCAGTGACTGCTGAAGTATATATTCGAAACTGCTTATCCAAATTGATTGTTTTTATTAATCAGCACCATGCTAATGATGATTACATATTTTGGCCTGACCTTGCATCGTCACATTACGCCAGAGCTACACTAGACTGGTTAGAAGCCCACCATGTGCCGTATGTCCCCAGAAATGATAATCCTCCAAACGTCCCTCAGGCAAGGCCAATTGAAAATTTTTGGGCTCTATTGGCAACAAAAGTATATGATAATGGTTGGGAAGCCCGAAATCAACAACAATTGCGCCAAAGAATTCTCCAAAAAGTTAGAGAAGTGTTAAAGTTTAATATCCATTAGTTATTGTTATGTTATGTTCACTTAATAAAGGTTTCTTGAGTTTAAATAATATTCTTCTAGAATTTTTCCCAAAACTTATGTAACAGGTGTTATTGTAATAAATTCACGCAGGTGTTCAGATAAAACATTTGAAGAAAATTTTATTTTTCAGTATAGTGAAAATATTCTTATAGTGCACATCGTGCTTCGTTTTTAGTTATTTCTCACATAGTGTTTTGCTGTTCTCCAATTAATTTCAAAGCAGAAGTTCAAATTATATTTTAGACTCAATCTCATGAAATGGTGATGAGAGTCTAACATTATTCTAAAGTGGTTTCTTTTCTCTCTATTCTATTTTTCCGCCGCCAAGTACATAAGAAGAGAGAGTCACCGTTTTATGGGTAAGTACTCAAAATTTTATGATTTGATCTTTTGTGCACAATATACAGTCCGCTCATTATCAAAAGGAAAAAAAATTCAAATAATATTTTATCAATATAAATTCCACCTATGGATTTCAAATAGTAATCATACAGAAAACACTTCTAATATAAGTTACCTTTTTGTAGGTTAGGTTAGGTTAAGTTGATGGTTAGGCAAAAAGTTAGATTAGAGGTAAGGTAGAACGTCGTACATACAAAAGTACGTATGTGTATAATTAAATATGTACTGTTTTATTATTATTAGGTAATGGGTAAATAACGAAGATATAAAAATATTATTCTATTTAAATTATTATTCTAAAAAAATGTTTAATGCGTTTAAACTTATATTAGGCATTTATTAATTAATTCAATAGAAACGAAATACATTTTTAGGTGTAGTTATAGCCCACGAACATGGGCAACTGCTGCGCGCGGAGTCGGAAACGCAAGAGGGGCTTATCGAGACCTACACGCCTCGATACAATTTAAATTGTGATTGGTGTTAAATTTTATTCTTTTACCAAATTATTGTAATCTGTAAAAATATAAAAGTGACACCGTTAGAAGCGAAAGATCGCGGCCTACAATTTTATAAGAACGACTTTTTTCGATTAAAGGCTTCGATTCTGAAATATGAGTTCATAAACGCGAAAGTACCCTAAAATTAGTTAATTTTTGAAGCTTCGCAAACGAAGTTACAAGCATTTAAAGTTTAGAATTTCCGTAAGACTCAATGCTTTACAAAGATTTGTTTATTTTTTTTAGAAAAACGGCTACAAACTTTACATCGAAACCTACATAAAAAGATTGATCTAATAACGGTGCATCACGTACGATAGATAACTCAAAAATTATGAATTGTGCCCTTTTGCACAGGCCAATTCTCGGCCAACTTTTTTTGGTATAACAATTAATTATTAGCTGTCGAATACAACTAGTGCCAGTTTTTACTCTCAAAACCCCAACAAAGATTAAAACTAAGCGACTTAGCGGCGAGCGGGCACTCTACTATAGGAGAAAAAATAGAAAATAGCATCATATTAGCCTTGCTGTCCTAGATCATTATGAAACCAATAGTAAATAAGTACATAAACTAAAAAAATCGCTAAAAACGCATGATTTGCGTAAGAAGTGTGTAACTACCATATTTAACAATTTTCTTACTCCTATTCCCAAAGGCGTCCCAAAATGAAACTTACACCAAAGAGAAACTGTATGTAGCTGTACAACATATTGTATTCCTAAAAAAACCGAAGGTACATCATCTTAGATATTCAAGGTCAAAGGTCACATCATGTGACCTTGGAATTAAAAACTCAATATTTTATTATAAAACATTTTTTTATGAAATCTATGCTCTTTTAGCTTTAAAATAAGCCTAAGATGCAAGTTCTACTATAATTAAAAGCAAAGTTATGAATGTAGGGATAATTACCTACAATTGATCTACGCCCATGGTCAATAATTTTGATCTACGCCTATGAAAAAAAAAGAAGAGAATGACTGGCAGTAAGACGTAAAAGACGTGAAGACGATATAATTAATTTTATTTCATTTCGTATTTCAAACAATTGTTTATATACCACAATTAGTAGAATAAAGTATATCTTTATCTCCGTTGTCAATGACACCGGAGTTCAAGACGTTCTTGATGCTGCTTTACAAATCTCCTTGGTTACACGTGTAACGACGCAGACAAGGCAACTTGCTTCTTCATACAATAAATTCGGATGAATTTTAATAGGGAGAAATTAGGATTGAAATACGAAATAAAATAAAACAACTTATGCAATACGGAGATCAAGCTTCTTTAAGTCCTCGAAGATGTTATAACGCCGAGGCGCTAGCCGAGGCGTTATAATACATCTTCACGGATTTAAAGTATCGCTTGATCTCCTAATTACATAATATATATTTCTGCATTTCCTATTTATGTTGTTGGTTAAACTATTGTGAATTGTTTTAAAAAATCTTGTTTATTGTTTCCAGCCTTATTTTGTGGAACTCCATAATCATGAAATAAATAAAGATTATTAAAAGTTTCACAGTTTTATTAAAATATACCTGACAATATTGTTTCGACAGCTATGCTGTCATTATCAAAGGTAATATAATTATAAACAAACACGTCGCTAAGGTAGATACAAAATAGGTAACTAGATAAAATAATAATAATAATAAAAATTAATAATAATAAGTTATGAATGTAGGGATAATTACCTACAATTGATCTACGCCCATGGTCAATAATTTTGATCTACGCCTATGAAAAAAAAATTTAAAATAGTTTTAAAAAATAGTTAACACAATTATATAATAATAACTTAGTGTAATAACTGATTTAAGTAAAGTGTTCTGGATGAAGGAAGGTTGTTCAGTGTTCACGAAGATAACCCATCAAGTAATGACAGGTTTTTCTTAAACATTTCTACCAGAAACCTACATGTATACCTTCACCTTGTAAGCGTAAATATTACATTTTTTATCATGTTTGCAATCCTGCTGTATGAATACCGTGTATTACTGAGGGCTATAACTTTAGATACGTAAGTTACTTTATGTCCTCTACTATCTTACCAAATTTCACGAAAATCTGAGATATGATCGGGCTGAAAAGTTCATTTTTTTGTGATGATTTGCAATGACCCTGATGATTTTTGTGATGGAATGAACCTTAGGTGCTCTACTACTACAACCAAAGCAGGGAAAGATCTTTAAAAAATTTTTGTATCTGTGTTCGTTAAGAATAGTTGCTTATGCAAGTTGCAAAAAACTAATCGTAGAAATTATGCAACGAGGTTCACCGAGTTGCACAAATAGGGTCATTCCATGCCAAATCAACACAGCTCACAACTCGACCATCTCAGATTTTCGTGAGCTTTGGTAGGATGGTAGAGGACATAAAGTAACTTACGTTTGTAAAGTGATAGCCCTCAGTGTTACACAGTATTTATACAGCAGGGTTGCAAACATGGTAAAAAATGTAAAATTTACGCTTGCAAGGTGAACAAAAACTATTCATAACTTTACTTCTAATTATAGTAGAGCTTTCATCTTAGGCTTGTTTTAAAGCTAAAAGAGCATAGTTTTCATAAAAGATTGTTTTATAATAAAATTTTTAAATTTTTCTTTCCAAGATCACATAATGTGACCTTTGACCTTGAATATTTAAAAAAAGTGTACCTTCACAACATACATGAAACATACCCCTTTGGTGTATGTTTCATTTTGGGAAGCCTATGGGAACAGGAGTAAAAAAATTGTTAAACGTGGTAGTTACACACTTCTTACACGAATCATTTGGCAGTTCAAGCCAGAGTATTGTATCAGGAATTTAGTATATATCTGTGCAGGTATCTGCACTTTTATCTTCTAAGACAAGTATAGATACGATGCTGTAGCTGTACCTGCAGATACAGGTAGCTATACAGGATGTCCCAGCCAAAAGTGACATATTTTAACACCGACTACTGACTAAACAAAATATTTAAGATGGAATTATGTGATTTTCACTACTTTGAGCTAATTTTCTTCAAGTTTATGTACTTATGTGCTTACGTACTTGTGTACTTATGTACATTAACTATATAACTAACCTTTAACCTAACCTAACCTAAAAAAAAGGTAGCTTATATTAAAATATTTAGTTTGACAAAAGATTTAGTTGTGTTTTTGCTTTTTTCAATTTAATATACACATACCGTTTCTTATAAATAATGACTTCTCTTTAAGTTATAGCGCTCATTGATACACAGTAATCATATAGCAGGGCTACAAATATGGTAAAAAATGTAAGATTTACGCTTGTAATAAGGTGAACAAAAACAATTCATAACTCTGCTTCTAATTACTCTAGAACTTTCGTGTTAGACTTGTTTTAAAAGTAATAGAGCACAGTTTTCATAAAAGAATGTTTTAATATAAAATATTGAATTTTTAATTCCAACATCACAGGTCCAAGGTTTTTTAAGAATACAATATGCTATACAGCTAGATGTAGTCTGTCTTTGATGTAAGTCTCATTCTGGGAAGCCTTTGGGAACAGGAGTAAAAAATTGTTAAATATGGGAGTTACAAACTTCTTACACAAAACATACATCTGGAAGTTCAGTCAAGAGTATTGTATCAGGCATTTAGTATATATCTGTGCAGAAACCTGCAAATCGTATCTACTGAGACAAGTATATATAGGTATGATATTGTACCTGTACCTGCAGATGCAGGTAGTTATACAGGGTGTTCCAGAAAAAATGACACATTTTTAACATCGAAAACTGACTCAACAAAATAAATATGTGATTTGTGTGTCACTTAATCGAGAGATTAAGTTTTATTTTGTATTATTGTTTCACCTTTGTTTTCTCCTATTTCTACAGGGTGTTATAAAATAATTACCTATTTACAAAGTTAAACTCTTCTACTTTACAAACATCTATCAATTCTTACCTTGCTTTTTATGATTAGAGAAGTCATTAAAATTTATAAGAAACGGTATATGTATATTAAATTGAAAAAAGTAAAAACACAATTAAATCTTTTGTCAAACTAAATATTTTAATATAAGTTACCTTTTTTTAGGTTAGGTTAGGTTAGGTTAAAGGTTAGTTAAATAGTTAGATTAGAGGTACAACGTCGTACATACAAAAGTACGTATGTATATAATTACATATGTGCTTAAGCACATAAGCAATAAGCACATAAACACATAAGCACATAAGTAGATAACTACACAAGTACATAAGCACATAAGTACATAAACTGAAGAAAATTAGCGCAAAGTAGTGAAAATCACATAATTCCATCTTAAATTTGTTTTTAGTCAGTAGTTGGTGTTAAAATGTGTCACTATTGGCTGGGACACCCTGTATAGCAGTGGCGTGCGGTGAGAATTTAGACTTGGGAAGCAACCACGATTTTAATTATAATACACCTAGGTACAGGCGCGGATTAACGGGGAGGGAATAATCCCCCCCCCAATTTAGAAATAAGTTTACATAGAATAGAAACAAATAATGTTTGTTGAATTATTATTTATTAAAACAATTATTTTTTCAAAGATTTCCACCTCAAAATACTTCTCTGGATCCGCCCCTTCTAGGTACAATAAAAAACAGTGTTATTAAAAATTCCTTATTAATAATTTACAAACTGAACAAAAAATCGTCCCGATTCGGCTATATCGAAGGTACTCGAAGCTTTCACCGAAGCAGTTGAATTTGCAGTCGTGACGATAATGCAATTTTAAATTTGCATACAGGCAAACTAAATAGAACTATTTGTCTTTAAAAAATACAACTTATAAATTAAAATAATAAAATTCGACAAAATACAGTTTCATTCGCAGAATTACATTACTTAAGTAACACTAAATCGAACAAATAACCAAATTATAATAAATAAACATTTGGGAACGAAGCACAATAAAAATTACGACCAAACAATGTTAACCAGCCAAACAGCATCCGTCTATTATAACACCCCGCGCTCGCTAATTCACGCCAAGGTTAAGAGAAGAGCATTTGTAATCAGTGCTTATATCAAGTGTATGTATCACATTTGAATCTGTATTACCTTTCCGTGCAAGTTTAATGAGCCTAATTTAAAATAGTACTCTAAATAATTATACTTTTTGCTGTACAGAGTTGATATTGAGCTTTAATTTGATAAATATTTCAATTTAAATAAACGATAACCATAATTTTACAAAAGTATTTTTGTTAGCATTGTTTTTATTTTTAATAAATTCTCAAGGCAAGCATTGCTTCCATGGACCGCACACCACTACTGTATAGCTACCTGTATCTGCAGGTACAGCTACAACATCGTACCTATACTTGTCTTAGTAGATACCTGCACAGATATATACTAAATTCCTGATACAATACTCTGGTTTGAACTGCCAGATGCATGATTCGTGTAAGAAGTATGTAACTACCACGTTTAACAATTTTTTTACTCCTGTTCCCATAGGCTTCCCAAAATGAAACATACACCAAAGGGAGGCTTTATATAGCTGTACTACATATTGTATTCCTAAAAAAATTGAAGGTACACTTTTTTAGATATTCAAGGTCAAAGGAAACATCATGTGACCTCGGAATGAAGAATTTAATATTTTTTTATAAAACATTTTTTTGTGAAAACTATGCTTTAGCTTTAAAACAAGCCTAAGATGAAAGCTCTTCTATAATTAGAAGTAAAGTTATGAATAGTTTTTGTTTACCTTGTAAGCGTAAATTTTACATTTTTTACCATGTTTGCAACCCTGCTTTATGAATACTGTGTATCACTGAGGGCTATAACCTTACAAACGTAAGTTATTTTATGTCCTCTACCATCCTACCAAATTTTACAAAAATCTGAGATGGTCGGGTTGAAAACTTAAGTTTTTTGTGATGATTTGGCATGGAATGACCCAATACGAGGTGTAAGAAGCAGCATTTTGCAATTTTCTAAAAAGACTCGAAAATAATTTTTTTTTGTAAAATTTTATATTATAATAAGAAAGTCTATACGATTCTATGGTTTCATAGCAAATTGTTGAAAATTCTAATACAAATTAATTGAAAAGTTTTTCTTGGTTATGTCAAAAACACGGATTTGTGAGGTTTCATAAATAAGTGATTATGTAAGGTATTCACATGCTCCATGTACCCATAAAAGGGTACTTTACATCTTGGTGACCGTGGCGGAAACGTTGACATTACATCGCGGGCGGTAAAGTGTAAAAAAATCGCCCGCTGTAAAAAAATCGCCCGCATAATCCAACTTTGACATTAAATCGCGGGCGGTAAAGTGTAAAAAAAACGCCCTACTGTAAAAAAAAACGCCCGCATAATCCAGATTTGACAATACATCGCGCGCCTTAAAGTGTAAAAAACGCCCGCTGTAAAAAAACGCCTACATACATCCAAAAACTATTATAAAAATTTATTTATAATAATTATAAATGTTAAAAGTACAATTAGAAACATTTGAAAAAGAACTTGATGGCGCCACTGCTTTGAGTTCCCTTGAAATGGGAGAGGACGACATCTCAATCGGAGTATCAGCTGTTGTAATTCCAATTTCGGTGAAAGAATTAGCTGCCATATTAGCTAATGATTCATGTGATGGTACCGATGTTACCGATGATGTTCCCTCTGAAGAACTCATACTTCCACGTTCGTATTGCAGAAGTGACTTCTTTCCCAGAATTGAACGTGTAATTTTATTTTTTGAAGTTATCGAATTTTCCAAATAGCCCTCCGCGACATTTGTGCTTTTCCATCTAGAACAAAATATTCATAATATAGAAGTAATTAAAAAAATTACTATGTAGTTACCCTCCGTGTCTTTTTATACTAGTAATATCTGCACCGCTATCGGCCAGTAAAGTTGCACTGGTCCTGCGAAATGAATGGCCTGTGTACTTGTTTGGATTCGGAAGATGGAGGTAAGTTGCAATTACTTTTGGTATTGTTCCAATAGTATTTTTGCCTACAGGTTGCGGAAAGCAGGTGTTGTTTCTGTATCGTAGAAAAAAACGACGATGTGTGACATTTGCTGGTCTCAGTGCAGCATATTTTCTGTATAATTTCAATCCCGACACAGAGTCATCCTCAACAATGGTAAATATTCTTTTTTTATTGGTTTTGGTTTTTGGTAGTGTAACCACCAAAACTGAACCTCTATCTTCGATATCATCTATGGTAATGTCTACTAACTCTCCTCGGCGACAGGCACCAAAAAGCCCAAAGACATGAACAATCTATGTTTCAAAATAGGTAAAGTAACTTATAACAGCTAGACAGATATCGTTAAAACTATTTTTTACCTTATGCATCAAATAGACGTCATCTGGAGCGTCAACAATAAATTTGGTAACCTCCTCTTTGGTTAAAATATTTGATTTCTTCGGTTCATGCCCAACAGCTTGATTTTTGAGAAAACTTATTAATTTGCAAAACTGGCTAATATCCACATTTTTATTAATAATTAGCATCTTCTTGAGCAGCGAATATTTACTCCAAAGTGAACTGCTTTGATATACTTTAGACTGAAAATTAAATAAATTGCTCAAATAATAAACCTGAATTTATGCTATGAATAAACATACCTTTTCACTAAAATACGCTAACAACACTGTTTCATTAATTGTGCTTGTTTGCTTTTGTTGCAACCATTGGAGAAAATTTTGAAATTCTGCTTCATACCGATTTCTCGATTTTTTGGGGCATAATCCAGAGACCGCTTCTCTGGATAAGGCTATGATTTCGTCTGAAATGCTTTCAGACTTTGGAATACTCATTTCTTCGCACTTTTTTTCACTTTTTACTCGCAATGTCACAATATTTTCAGTAAAATTTACAATTTGGTTTTATTGTTTACGCGTGAAGTCATAGTTACGATCAGCCATCACGCCGCCTATTTTTAACGTTGTGAAATTATGAATTATGATAGATGATTTTACGATAATTTAAAGTTAATATTTCTTTTGCAGTTGGGCGTAAAACGTTGTACGTACCTCGGGCCGAAAGTAGATTGCGCCCTTGGCTAAATTAAGGCCCTCCTTCGTCGGGCCTCAACCTTTAGCCGGCGGGCGCAATCTTACACTTTCGGCCCTCTATACGTAAATAACTATTGTATTTGGCGTAACATACAACTCCTTTGAATTAAATATACAGACATTCTTGTCGCGTCTATAATAAATTAGTTGCGAATGTTGAAATAAAAACGAAATTCTGTTCTGAGAAATTTAGATTATTTTAACTAAAAATGATAAAGCAATCAAATTTATTTCACTTGTCATAAAACATTACCGAAAATAAGTATCAATAAAAAATTTTATATTGCAATCATAAAAGCGTTTGTGCATAAGAAGTAGAAGTTATGTACAATAATGAATATTTGGTGCAACTATTTTGGTGAAACAAAAAAAAAATAATAGAAAAAACGAAAATTTCGATAAACCACATACCGAAATCAAACATTGCTTGAAGCAGTTGCGTTTTTATAAAGTGAATGGAACTAATTTGCTTTATTGCAATAATTGGAATGCCAATTAAATGTGCAAAAATTGTTAATAAAGAAAAGAAATTATGGTTTAAGCTACATAATAGTTATTTAACATCAGTTACTAAATTAATTAGTGCATCATATTATGGAAAAAATAATGCACTAAGAATAATAATTATTTAAAAATTTCAACATTATTATACTAGGAGTACTTTCTTTAATATCAATTTATAAAAATCGAAGTGATTGATTTCCAATTTTTTCTAACTGAATGTTTACACTCTTTACGTTCCAATAACAACAAACAAAAAGGAAATTATCAAATACAAAAAAGTTGTTGCTTCAGGGAATTTACATATTACAGACGGAGTAAGTCAATCACATAAATGATTTAGAGAATTTTTGTTTATTGATCAAACGCAAATGCTACAAAGGTAAAATTAATTGCAACAAAGTTTCGGAAATGATACATCATATTTTGAGGTTTTAGCAGCACGTGTTTGTAATGAAATCCTTTTGAAAAATGTGCATATATTAAACATTGGTCGTTTTAATTACAGAATGCTTTTAATTCTGATGAACGCTGATATTCATTAAAGTCTACGTTAATAATATTGGATCTGTTGAATCCTGAGCAGCGAATTAATAGGAAAAATCCAATAGTTCAATTCTGAAATTTCTATTATTATACTAAAATTGACCTAAGATAATTTGTTCTGTCTTTTATTACCCATTCTAGTAGTTTTTTTATTTTCACTACTATATAAACATTATTTATTTGTTTTGCGCACTTTTGATTGGTATATCTTAATGGACAGGAAAAATATAATAAATTCTGAATTAACATATTAGATTCCAAAAGAAAAATAGATAGTTATTTACGAACCGACTACGCGAAGTTTTATTCGCCCACGAGTGCATTTTTTGTAGCACGAGTGCCGAAGGAGCGAGTGATTAATTTGCGAGAATGCGTCGAAGATGACTTCGCGTATCCCAAAATCTTTAATACCATTTCGAATTCAAAGTAAACATAAAAGCAAGTAGGCAACAGCATTCTCTTGTTGCCAATAGATGGTGCCCGCACTATTGTCAGTGGAACTATTAGCGATTACTAATCTTTTTTGTGTGATTTCTAATATCTAAATGGATACAATGGCATTTTTTAATCTAACTTTTATTATTATCAAGTCAAATTATTTTTAGAGAGCCTAAAAGGGCCAGCGCTTTTTGCATGTTCTTGAAGCACGAATGCGCGAACACTACGTTCGCGTTTAACTGTTATATTTGCAGAACGTGATTTTGAAAGCGGCGAGTACAAGGAAATCATAACTTATCATATCTATAACGTACCGTAGTTGTCAAATTTAATAAGAAAATGGCAGATTAAATATTTATGTCTTTTACCACAGTACCGACATAGAAAACAATTCGTAACACTTATAACCTGGTTATGGCCTCACAGCTTTCTGTAGCACTTTATAATACTTAAATCAAACGATTTGTTTGTCATCTATAAACGTTTGTAGATCATACATTAGAATTAGAACCCACTACTAATCAGTCAGGACTAAGGTTTCTAGGTCTCGACAATTTTGCTATTGCCGGGACTCGAGACTGTTGTTTCCGGAAGTCTCTGGAATTACCGAGTAACCCGGATCGTAATTTTACATAGGCACCTAACACAAAAATCCAAATATTTGTTTTTAAAATTGCTTTAATTAATCCTCAAATCACTTTCTCCCAGAAGTTCTCATTGGAAAATAACAGCAATTATTTAATAAAAAGCACAGCAGTACTTAAATAAATTCTCCGATCATAAAATTATTTTTTTTTGCTTTTATGCTAAAACCTTTTCTGTTGTATTGTAGCGGGTAGGTGTTAAATTACTTATAACTTTTATAGTTTTATAAAACATTTTTCCTGAATATGAACACGATCAATATTATTAGCGATAGTTCGAATATTAATTCCATCTTCTGCGTCCTATTAAGATACATACAATTTCACTCAAATTCCTTGCTTTGCAAAATTTTAAAATTGATTGTTCATTTTTAATTTTTTTAGGTACAAGGTGCGATATCTTCTTCAATATTTTTGAATGCGATCCGTGCATGCATTCTAAATGCCACATGGGCCCGCTAGAATTCGAAATTTGTTTGGTGCAATATAATATAACCAAATTAGAACGGCATCCTTTGTATCTTTTAATTACTCGTGGAATAAGTTGCTTCGTACAACAGTTTACGTCTTGAGATTTACAAGAATTTTGAAAACAACTGGACACATTATTTCTTCGGATTTAGAAAGGGCCGAACTTATTTTAATTGAAATAGTATAGCGTCAGCATTTTAGCTCAGAATCTGCATTATTGGATAAGGGCAAGTTGTCAACCTTATCTCCGTTCTTTATGTCTATTTTTGCAGGATGGTATACTTGCAGTAGGAGGTAGACTTAGTAATTCGGCTTTGGAATTTGATCGACAACATCCCTTTCTTCTACCAAAAGGTGAGAACTTTATTCACTTACTAATCGATTATTGTTATCGAAGAAATTTGCATACTGGGCCTCACTTAGTTTTGTCGATTTTACGACAGAAATATTGGATTATTGGTGGAAATACCGTCAGATATCGTCTTCAGAAATACAATCATTGTTTTAGATTTAATCCAAAATCGACATTCCCAAAAATGGCTGACCTTCCCGCAGTACGAGTCTTAGAAGCCAAACCCTATTTGCACTGTGGTGTAGACTATGGTGGACATTTTTTGTTACATTAGGGAAGAGAAGGGGTGATAAAAGTCAAAAGGCATATTTATGCCTATTTGTCTGCCTAACAACAGTTCATCTAGAGCTGCTGTCAGATTTGTCAACGAATATGTTTCTGGCTGCATTCAAACGCTTCTTAGCCCGTCGCGGTGCATGTTCCATTATGTATTCCGATTGTGGTACTAATTCTATAAGCGCGAAAAATGAACTGTAGTTTATACAATTTGGTTAATTCAGAATCATATAACAATACACTACAATCAGAATTTTACTATCGAAAAATCAAATGGAAATTTCATCCTCCTTTGAGTCCTCATTTTTCCAGTGTCTGGGAATCGCAAATCAAGACTGTTAAAACGCATTTATATAAAGCTATTGGCTCTCAGATCTTGACCTATGAGGAATTGTATACAGTTTTAGTACAAGTAGAAGCCTTGTTAAATAGCCGACCTCTCATCTGGTTCAGTACTGATCCGTCAGACCCATCACCTTTGACTCCGGTGCATTTTCTTACATTTACTCCATTGACTTCTTTGCCCGCTTTAAATTTATCAGATACTCCCAAACAGTTATTGGATCGTAAAAGGTTGCTTAATAAAATGGTACAAGCGTTTTGGAAACGGTGGCATAACAAGTATCTTACTCAGCTACAGCAAAAACAGAAATGAAATTTCTCAAGTTCTTCGATAAAGGTTGGGACTCTTGTTATTATAAAGCAAGATAAGGTGCCTCCTCTTCTTTGGCCAGTTGGTGTTATCGAAGAGGTATTTCCCGGTAATGACTGTACAGTTCACGTAGTAAACGTGAGAACTAAAGTAGGTATTTATAAAATGCCGGTAGTGCGCTTATGTCCATTGCCGTCCCAGCATCATTAAGAGAACGTTTTTCTTTTTTTTGTAAAGGCAACAAGCTCATTCAGAAACGGTCTTTCAGGGTGGGGGGAGGGTGTGTTTGCGCCGCTTAGTAAATTAAAAATTTGACTTAATAAATTCTCTATTGTTTTTAGGAAATTGTAGGAATAAATTATATTATGTTACATTCTTGTCAGACAGATGGAACTGCATTATACGTTTTGAATTAAATTCAAAATCTTTTATTTTGTTTATCTTTTGTTTGATACAAAAATACGTTAGTGTTTTATTTTTGAGTTTTCTTTTCTAATTACAAATAATTTGAATTCATGCGATTAACAAGTTGAAAATTCGATATGTAGTTAATGTGTCCCGAATTCCGTCCTATTCGCTTCCCTAAACACCTTATCTGCAAGACATACCATTATAATTATCAACAGTCAAGGTAAGTCGTATATTTTCTTTTATGATCTGAAATATTTTTCGTTGAATGTATTGCGACCTATCAAGGTCTATTTTGTTTAGATACAATTCATTAATAGTAAAATCATTTATTGTGTATCACATTAGAATCAGCGACCTATACACCTATTGAGAACGACCGGTTGTTAAAGAGATTAAGACTAGACTTCAATATGAATTTTTAAGTAAAAACATTCTGTTTAGGTTTTTAAGAAGACTACCTTACCTGTTTATAAATAAGAGAGGAAATTTTATATAGAGACCCTTTTTGAATATAATTGAATAGAAAATGAAAGTTTACTTATAAAGAATGCTGAGACGAGGCATCATGCCTAACAGTACTTTTTTGCTAAAATTAATCTTTCCTTTATTGTTGTAAATTATTTGTATGTTCTGACAAAGACTGTTTAGTACTTAAAAGAACTGGTTAAGAATACTATCTGTGCAAAGCAGCACACAAATAAAACCTTAATTCTAAAGTAAGAATTTTAATTAAATACCTTGTATACAAAAGTTCCGTGTCTCGAGTTATTTTTCCCGCGACTCGAGACAAGCCTAGTCAGAAACCCTAGTCAGAACATACTGGCTATTAAAGTTTACTATATGGCGGTACTCTGATCTATCAGCATGGCCTGGTTTATTAGACGCAGTGACTTTAAGTTGCTTTAAGGTTCATATATAGCCCCTTTATTTTCAGATAGTAGCGACAACAATTGATCTATCCGCTGCAGCAACATCACTAGAACGATGTTGACGACATTGAATGTTTCCAGATTTTACTCTCCACCTTACAATAAATCTTAGGTTTGATGATAATCATACACAAGATATTTAAAATTCAACATTAATTTGGTAATGGATATTCATATCCTGTAAAAACGACCATTTAATATAATAATATATACCAACGTAATTGCAATTTTTTATTAAATTTCCGTAACAACGTGCATGTAAATAGTATATTATATACCAAGGTTGTGAAGAGTTTTTTCTAGAGCCGAGCATTATTAGATCCCGAGATGCGCAGCATCGAGGGATATAAGATGAGAGGCTCTAGAAAACACTTCACAACCGTGGTGTATATATTATTTTTTTCACTACTAGTACTTTTATTCCTTTTATTCTTCTCACATAAAAAACGTACTATCGCGATCACGGATTTTTTCCTGGATGCCAGTGTATAATGGGATGAATTTTTGCCCCGTGTTACACTAAAATATGGATTATTGACTAGTAGTCAATAATAAAAATTATTTACCACTAGGCAAGAAGGCTAACTTCACAAGGTGACAACAGACTAGATAATAGTATGTTTTAAAGCTAGTAGTGAAAAATAGTAATTTTTTCTTTTTTAATGTTAGTGTCAGGTTTGCTCCACGATGTCGCTACTGTTTGAAATAGAGGAGCAATAGGTTCATAGAAGTCCTTCTGGCGGAAGGTACAGTAAATGAACAGCCTCATTAAAGCATTAATCTTAAGGTAAGTTCTTCGCTATAGGTTAATATATTTCCGGTAATAGGTTTACCAATAACAGCTAGTTATTATTTAGCGTGTTCTCGTTCTATCCATTGGCCGGAAAAGTTGGTTAAAGATCAACTTTTGCAATAGATTTTTTCGGTTGACAGGGTTGAGTTTTCATATATGCAGTGAGGCTAATAAGTGTTAAAAGGTAATGTGTGAGCAACGGAATTTTGATTCAAAGTTGGCCTTGAAAGAAAGAGATAGAAATGTGAAATTTTGAATCGTATGAATTAGTTTATTTAAACTGTCACTTTTTGAAGAGAGCTGCCAGATTAACTGTTTTTGAAAAAATCAGTTTTTAATAATGGCATTCATATTTAATGAAGTACAAAAGAGAAATATGGTAGAGATTTATCTGAGAAATGCTAGAACAATTAATGGGAGCTTGGGTTTATTTTCCGAGGGTCCGAACTAAAATGCTACGCGTGCGCGCTATTTAAAGTAGGTCTGTCAGTTGCTGTCTAGAGTAGTTCTCAATGATCTGTACTACTTCTACTACCTACTTAAAATTAATATCAGATGTAACCTAAAATTTCCAATGCCTTCTCTGAATCAAAATTCCGTTGCTCACATATGCATAGTATTGCCATAACAATATATTTTATATAGGTTTTTAGCAGTTTCAAGCTACAGTCTATCTTGTTCATTAGTTTAGATTAATAAGTTTAAGTGATACCACCAAACAAGTGTTCAAAATGGGAGTTATTTAATTCATCCATTGATGGTGACAAACAAATGCAACTATATAAACGCAACTTCGAACTTACCTTAACTACACCACTGGTTTTTTATTAAATGATACACCAATGGTGTTTCCGACAGCTGATATAATATATAAGCAACCATTGGGCGCGTTCAGCAGACTTACTGGTCACACCGGTAGTTGTTTTGCTCACCACAGTTTAAATACGGTTTGTTTACATACCGTACCGGTACAATTAAAATGAGGTTAGAACAGCGCCTCTTGAAGTTTATTTTATTGTGCTTAATGAATTTTTTACGATCTCTTCCTTAAAAATGTTGATATTTACAATTTAGATTTAAATTATTCTCATCTAATATTAGCTGCCCCGTTATTATTATTATTACAAATATCGAATTAGGTTATGCCACTCTATATTTGACAAGTAAATTTAAATATGTGAACCGGCAACCAATTTTTCATAATTCAGTTAAAATCTACAGGTGAGCAGCACCGGTTTATCACAGGTAAGTCTGCTAAATGTGGCTATTATCATTTTGCCTGTCAGGTTTAGTAATAATTCATATAAAAATCCTAATAATTGAACTATTATTATCCAATCTAACTACACAGCTGATGTTTTGACAGCGATATAATCTGAAAACAACCTTTGTTGTTTTGTCTACACGTTTGCCAATACTTGATGTACTACCAACTTATCTAATAAACCAAAAAGTTACTTATAGGTTATGTTAGCTGTCATGTATATTTTTTATATCATGATGATTCTATATGCAAAACCCGCCAAGTTACAGTAAACAACTGTTTCAGAAATTACAGAAAACTAATTCATAGAGCATTCTACTATAACAAATAATGGGTTTTAGAACAAAAATAGCTTTTATATTATTTTGGACTAAAAGACAAATCTGTTGACCTATACTGCCGTGCTAAGCGAAAAAGTCCTATCTCCAAAACTGCAATGTAAAAATGTACTATATAGAATGCTAATGTGAGGCTAAGAAAAGATATGGTATATTTCTGAGTTGATGTTTTGCAGATAGGACTTTTTCGCTTAGCAGGGCAGTATATAACTCATCTTTTTATAATTTGTGACTTGGAGGGTATTGCACCTAAAGTACTCATATAATACGATTGGGTTTGTATTTGTATGTTTATGCGTATGTTCGTTCATGCTATATCTTACATATGGTGGAAAATTATGACATGGGACTTCTTGTATAGTGTTACCGGTGATCTGCAGATGTGCAGGAAACAGAAAAGTAAAAAATACCTCCTCGGTCGCGTATAATTAATTAACCATAGAGTCGTTTAAATGAAACTGTACGAGAACATGTAATGGAAGTACATGCAGAATATGTTATTGGGTGGTCAAATTTTTATGTTGCTGGGGGATAGGTTTGAATATCAACAGTAGTTTTATGGTTTTTCAGGTTATGTTTTATTAATTTTGCAATTTTTAGGTTGCTGGAGGTTAGGTTTAATTCATACCGACATTTTTATGATGTTGGAGGTTTGGTTTGATTAATTTGATATTTGTATGGAGTTAGAAGTTAGGTTTGATTAACAGCGGCATATTTAGGCCGAGTTGTACACATGTGGTTTAATTTTAAATCCGACTTAGCTGCCATAGTAGAACATGTAGTATGTAACCCAGGCTACATGTTTTGAATAGTTTATTCACGTTTCTAGCAGGTTTTATCTTCTTATTAGATTTGAGGTTTGTCGTTTAGTAACGCAAAACAAGTTTTCTTTCACAAATAAGGCTAAGTCAATGTCGGGTACATATTTCACTGGAAATAGTAAAATCAGATCACTTTGATATTTATAATGTAACAATTTACTTACGGAATCCTGGATTTGGAGGAATTGAGTTCAAGCAAATGAAGGTATCAGCTGCGCTGATATTCTTTGGTTTTGTCAAAAATAAGTTCATTTTAATATTTTGCACAATTGTTTGGATGCAGGCACCTGGAGTACTGTACTCTAGACAAAATTAGTTCATGTTTGAGTTCATTTATGTTGATATTTAGCCGAAACTTGCAAAAGCATCGTTTGGTGTCTAAAACGCAAGGTCATGTTTTTTTTAAGTTAAGTTTTTCTTGATTACGTCGTTAGAATTTATGTAAACTCAATATGTTTGGGTTACTTGGTGTAAATATGTAAATAGTTGAGGGCAGGGATAGCTGGAGGGTGATGAGTTTTCAATATAATTAGTTATTAATGACATCGGTGACAGCTGATCGTTTTTATTGATTTTCTTTGATATTGTTCAATTTAGGCCATTATGTTAATTTAATCGTCTCTTTGTCAGCTATCTTTTAGTGGAGTAACGCTAAGCAAAAAAAGAGCGTTATCTCGGAACCGGTGTAAACTACTTCGATTTGAATAATTTTTTTTTAAAGTCTTGTAAATATAAAATACTAAAACCTTTACAAATTAGAAATTAACGCTCAGAACGGGAAATGTGGTGAAACTCCAATAATAAGAAATTTTGCTAAAAAGCCGAAATTTTGCAAAAAAAGCGTTAAACTTCGGACTTAATTTGCGCCCATAACGAAGCATCTTACAAAATTTATGTTTAGAACAACAAATGTAGTTCGAAATGTGATTAATGCAATGGTTTTACCGCGACTTTCTACGACCAACTGTTCTCGAGATATCAAGATTTTCGTTTACATAGAAAACTGCAAGAAACGTCGTGCACCACGAAACAAATATGGCTGCCGTATTTAAACCAAAAGAAATAAAAATAAATTAATAGTGGCTTCGAACTACCAATACATAGATGTGATAACACACCAAATTATCCTGTTCTGAGATGGTCGAGCAACCGGTGCGGGACCACTTGGGAAATTTTTCGGTTATTCGAGTTTCACAACATTTCCCGTTCTGAGCATCAATTTCTAATTTGTAAAGGTTTTAGTATTTGATATTTACAAAATTTTAAAAGAAAAATTATTCAAATCGAAGTAGTTTGGACCAGTTCCGAGATAAAAACGTAAGGTTATTCCACTATTTCTGTCTTTCTAGAATTAATATAAGTGTTAATTATAAACATATGATCGTTTTCGTGACGTCATGATATTTTGTGATGTTTAAGTTTTTAGAAAAATTTCGTTGTGTTGTCAAATGTTTTGCGAAAAGATATAAAAGGGCTTTGAAAATTTAACAAAGCCAGTCGATCAAAGTAAGTGGGTAGGTCCACGTCGGCTCGTTATCGAAAATCCTAAAATAAAAGTTAGGTTATGAAGTTTTAACCAATATGTTTTGTTCGTAAACAAACATCTATTATATATGAATTGAATATTTACCTGCATTATTAAATCTAAGGAGATTTATTTGGAATTTCAACAATTATTGGGAACTGTAAAATTATATTAATATAAACCAAAGAAGATTTAATTTTTCCATTTTAATTCTTGTTATGGATCACAGATAATTTGGATTAACAATGTTTATATTACCGACTGCGCACAACGAAATATATTCCAAGGATAAATTATCTACAGATTTGGTTTGTTAAACCATATACAAGATTGGTCAAAATAAAAATTGGTAGTCTTTGGAAGCAATTTTTATCAAAATAAAAAGGGTTCTTTGCGAACAAAGTTTGATGTTTTAACGACAAGTTGATGTTTCAAAGTTTATTTATTTCAATTATAAGCAATTTATTTGGTTGAATTTAATTTGTTTGATGCTAGTCTGTTTAAATGTATACGGCTGTAACCCCCATGTCAGGTTCACAACCACCAAAATTTCATTTAAACAAACTAAAGGAAGATTTTCCTTTTACGATTTTTAAGGAACTTGTTTCTCCTTTTTGATAAAATTTTTATTTAATTTTAATAAAAATAAAGATCTGTGGTTTTTAATTTGTAAATGTGTTTATTTTTATTTTTTTATTTTGATGTGGATGCAAGTATAAAATTATTTATAGGTACAGAGTTTAAGACTACTGCTTGTCCAGGTGCGGGATTCCAAGTGCAGTGGTAGTAAGTTTCTCTTCCCAGATACAGATATTAATATGGTCAATAATTTGTTTATCTCATGATCAATTGAAACAAAACTGAGTCAGTCTTTTGGGTAAAGGAAAAGCTTTGGATTGTTATATCTTCATTTTTGTTAATGCCAGCCAAAGTCAAATAAACATTTATTTTATTTATTTAGTAAATATCATCCCATACTTATATAGCTTGCTCAGAACATGGGGCTTTCTTTTAAAATCTTATTTAATTTTTTTATTAGGTTATTTCGCAAATAACATCCCAGTATAATGGAGTGGTTTTAGTTTTCGGATTAAAAGTAAATTGTGTACCTGGGCGAGGCAGTCTAAGCTAATCGGTGACTACAAAGATTTTGCACATAACCATGTATGTATTTCTACAAACAAGAATAACCCGTAACGGATTTAAATAAAATAAATTAAGAAGAAATTAAATATGCATATTTGCAATCACTAAGTTTGGAAATTGTTGTCTATTTTCATACTTGCGTTATTTTGTACTCAAAGATAAATATTAAATAAATTAATAAAAATATTTTGGTGGTCGTTGACTGCAGCTCAAGAGTGTAAAATTAACAAAAAATCTTCATTTCCGTCTCTTTTAGGGTACAGTATAGTAGTGTAAGTGTTGATGTGATTTCATTTCTGATGTTGTCTACGTACACAAAAGGAAATCCCCTAAACCTTATTAATCCGAAAAGCAATTCCGCTCATTTTACAAACTAGTTTGACATCATTCTTAAAAGCCTAATTCTGCGCGTTTTTAGGTTAACTCATTAACACTCCAATTATTTTTTTTTTGTAAAAATTTGATGTGCTGCTAACATTTAGTTGTTAAAACCATTTATGATCACAAAATAACAATTTTTTGTTAAGTTTTCGAAATAAAGGCTGTCCTATATATAGGACGCTTGGCGTTAAGCTTATAAAGACGAACATTTTGGGCAAGGCCATTTTGCTTATCGATTTATTGATTGTAATTCAAACAATATTCCAGAACTTGGAGGATACTGTGGAATTTGTCTTCGAATAAAATACAGGCTGAAGTAGCAGCAATTCTTCCGAATGTGAATGAATTGACAGATGGGGATTATACCTATGAAGACGATACTGGCATGGCGCAAGTTATAGACAACCCTAGGAGCATTGAAATTTTTGCACCTGATGTAGTCGATTACCTTAAATTAATTTAAAAAATCATCAAAATCGGTGCCCAAAAAGCAAATTTCTAGGTATTTTTCATTAGGAAACGGACTATGCCTTCGTGCGCAAAAAGCCTATGTTGTGGCCCTAAGTAGCACTAACTGAGATCGGAACTTTGATTTAGTAGTTGTTACGTAATTACAACTAAATTTATGACTTTATAGGTTTAATTACTTCAGTTCGGATTGTTTTAGTAATTATGTAGTTGTTTCTACTATTTAGTGGAACTATGTAGTTGCATTACTTCTGAGTAACCTTTACAGTATGTGGAACGGTATTGCCACTTACAAGGGTACCTTACAGTTGACGTGTCGCCGATTTCAAAATGTAAATTCGCAGGTTTGTAGTTTTTGATTCATTTTTTAGGAATAATTTAAAAAGCAATATATACTAAACGTTATGTCAATTATTCAAATACATATATAAATAAGTCATTTTATTAAATTTATGGTTTCTATATATAACTATATATTATTGGTAGGTTGTTGTTGAATTTTTGGAATGAGCGACACGTCAGCTGTAAGCTTCAATTGTTAGTATAATTACTTTAAAGTGGTACTGATGGTTGCTGCCACCAGTCTGAAACCATTGCTTAGCCTTTTAAAGTCACGGAACCTTACAGTAGTAGTATTTCTGCTACTAGTTTTTGTACGTTTCTGCTACACAAGAGAATCACTTTAAATCACCTTAGTAAACTACTCCATCACTATATTTACTTGTAAAATGTAGGAGGCTATTAATCAATTTGCAATTTGTTATGATTGTTGATAGATGTTTACCTATATAACCTTCAATAAAAATAACAAATTGGTGCCCAATTGTGCCTTAGGAATAATATAAAAATGGTTTCTATTATGTGTATCAACTAATAAATATTTTTGTCATATTTTATTAGACATTTTTTATTAAAAATATATTTAAAGAAGGCGCCTTGTTATTTTTCGATCTATCATCATCACGTTTAACAGAAAAGTTGCAATAGTTTATAATTTGGTATACTGGAATGACAAAATAATTAAACATTTCATCGCTCTTTGTATTATTAAGTATGTACTACAAATAAAATAGTAATCCATTTTGTGACACGATCGCAGCATTAGTATAGAAAATGATAGAATATTTGCTAAGTTGCAAGTGTAAGAGAGAGCAACCACGCGACACGATGTGTCAAAGAGAAAATAAGTTCCACGAAAGTAGGAATTACTATGCTGCCACGTTCCCGCTACGTAGCTGGACAAGTTCCAGAGAGGTTACTGCAACGTATCTGCTACTAAAAATTGTTCCCTATTTTGGTTCCAAGCACGTAACAAAACCGTTGCAATTACGTGCTTGTGACTAGTGGCAAAAACTTAATAGTTCCACCTATAATTGGAAAAATGCTGCTTGAGACATGTTTTTAAATATACTATTTCTGACTTACAGGTTATAATTTAGTTGCATTTATTTATAGTAATGTTGCTAAATGTAATTAATAAGTTTCCAAATTTTCGGTTCATATTTTTGATGTTGCTGAAAAATTCTAATTCTGTGCTGTCATAATCCTCAAACAGACCACATTCAGTTTTATATAACATAAGCTCTCATGTGTGGAATTGCGAAATTCGAACATTCCTTTTAATTCATAATTTAATATTATTTTATTTACTTAATGTTAATATTGAACTTAATTTATCATTATTAATTTTATTTTTAAAATCCAAATTTCAAGGTATTAATTTAAAATGATGCCCTAGATGCAAATTAATATACTAATTACATAATTATGTAACTACAATTTAGATTTTAACATATTACATATTAATAAACATAACCCTTTACATACACTTCTAATTTTGTTTGTAAAGTATTTATCCTGAAAATTAATTTTAGCTGTCACCTTCCCCTATTAAAATAAAAAAAGAGGAATTTATTATTTTTATAATTTTTAGGTAAATATTGAACTTGTCATGTAGATTACGGATAAATATAATTGCACACGTGTATCAATTTAATGAAACATTTATGAAATAAATATAAATACTCATAAAACAAGTGCGAATGCAAATCAATCATGCGATTACATAGGTTTAATTAATGCAATTTTGAAACACATACCCACTTATGCATATTATACGATAAATTACTTATTATTGCCAATGTTAATAACTTTGACATGAGCTACTACTGTATTACTATAAACGAAAGGGTATTATGTTAAGGTCTGCAAACAACAAAAACTATAATAATAAATATGTAAATATGCGAAACCGTAACGTTCCGTTAAAATGGAATTCAAAAGAAATCCGTACCAACATAAGAAAGGGAAAGCAAACTAAAGAAAATAATAAAACTGGATTTTGCGGTTGAACTTTTTTCCCTTTTTGTATGCTTTCGCCAAATTGGTAAATTGACACACAGAAAAAAATATCACCGGAACAAAACAATACCCGACCGATTTACCAATTCATCGCCGATAACAAAAGCAAGCCAACTGGAATATTACAATTTAAACATCAAAACGTTGTCGTGTGTTTACAGTAGATTTATTTCGTTGTTATTATTTTGTACGTATTGTTGGAAAAAGGAATTAAATTATAGCGTTATTATTTATGAGACATGAAGATCATACGGATGAAAGCAATATAATATGTAATTTGTATATAATATTAGTTTGTAATTTTGTTTAAATCTGTTATAATTAGATATTAGCGGGGGAGGAAATCTATTTTGCTTCTGGATATAACACTAATGCGAGTTTTATTCGATTTATGACTCGCGTAATTAGCCTGCATTCATTTTACAGGGTTACATAAAAATATAAATTTGCAAAAAAGCATTCGAAAAGTGTAAAATATAAGGCAATATTTAATAATATATTGCGGGACTGTTAATTTTACCGTTCGCAAGTTTAGTAGAGCTGCAAAATGTTACACTACAATGGTGTAACTATGTGCTACTAATTTAGTGAGAACGTTATCATTAACCGCCTTTATAAATATATCATGTTTCTGTTAATAAGATGCCCGAAAGATAGTTCTACAAAAGAATATTAGTTAATAGATTTCATTGCATGATTAGGAATACCATTAAGCATTATTAACAGTTCTAGTACTACATTAAAAACCTATTGCGAAGGGTTCCCATGCAATTTGTAGACGACTGACTGGGAAATTTAAATAGCTCAATTAAATTAATTTGGCTGCTTTGGCGATTGATTTTTCTTATAACTGGCTATTTCTGTTTTCATATCATAGAGGTGTTTTTTCTGACTTTATTGTTACTACTATATGAATTAAATAAAATCGTCGTATTTCCCGCTTACGGTAGTAGTCTCCGATTGGATGCAAGATTCGTGGAGTCGTTGGTTTCTGGCATCTTGTATTTTGTATATTATTGCTTTTGTTGCAGACTTGAAATTGTATATTGGAAACCATATTCAAAATTCTCCAGCATGAGCAATTCCAATTGCATTAGCAGATTCTTAGGTTCCACGGAAATATATTTTTGAAAATATTCAATTGGATATAATATTGTCATATTCTTGATTTAAAACGGGATATTTGAGGGTTCAAGAAGTTTCATTGGTTTGTATGTATTTACATCAAAGCTCTTATGAGCCGTTAACAAGTTTGGTCCTTTCTCTCTTTCTATATGGTTACTTAAGTATAAAAATGAAATAATTTTTTTCATATTTCTATTTATCTCATTTTTTATTAGAAAAATTAATTATTACAAAAAGGATTAGCAATCCCATTAGTCTGAATCAAACTCGTCTCCACTGCATTTATTTTCATTTTTGCAAATCTAAAAATGATTACCGTTTGTCACATGCCATTGCAAATAAATATTACAACTTCTATTTTAAGGCTATAATTAAATAAATACACTACCTATATTTTATCTCAAGAGAAGGTATCACTCCTGCAACAAATACATTTGTCTTATTCTATGCGAGAATCTGTTCACTGTGGTGACTACCTGGACTTGTTAATTTGACTCAAAATTCAGGTGGAAACTAAATTTTCTTTTTTTCCCGAGAAATTATTTTTTTTTAATAAAGGAAAAGCATAGTATACAAAGGTGAAAAATATCATAGACGTTCGTGAGTACATACCCAAGCAGCATTTACGGTAATCGCTACGTACCAGCAACTACCGGTGGAACTATTAAGTTTTTGCCACGAGTCGCAAGTACATATGTAATTGCTACGGTTTTATTACGTGCCTGGAACTAAAATGAGGAACAATTTTTGGATAGCAGATACGTTGCAGTAACCTCTCTGGAACTTGCCCGACTAAGTTTCGGTTACGTTTAGGCTACGAGGCGGAGTAGTAATTGCTACTTGCTCTCTCTTAGTTTTGCAACTTAACAATTATTCTATCATTTTTTATTCTAATGCTACGATCGTGTCACAAAATGGATTACTATTTTATTTGTAATACGTACTTAATAATACAAAAAGCAATGAAATGTTTGATTAGTTTGTCATTTCAGAATACCAAAATTATAAACGATTGCAAATGTGATGATGATAGATCGAAAGATTACAACGCGCTATAAATATATTTTTTAATAAAAAATGTCCAATAAAATATGACAAAAACACTTATAAGTTGATAAACATGTTAGAAACCACTTTTATATTATTCCTACGGCACAGTTTAGCACCAATTTGTTATTTTTATTGAAGGTTGTATAGTAAAACATCTATGAACAATCATAACAAATTGCAAATTAATCAATGGCCTCCAACAGTTTAAAGTAAATATGGAAATGGACTAGTTTACGAAAAATCACTTTAAAGTGATTCTTCTGGGTAGCAAAATTGTAAGTTTTACTTTCAATCCTACCATAAGTTTCCGTTACTTTAAAGGGTTAAGTAATGGTTTCAGACAGGTGGCAGGAACTTCCAGTACTACTTTAAAGTAATTTCGGGCATGTTACTGCTGCAATTATAACACCACTTTGAAGTTGCAACGACTTTAAAGTAATTATACTAAATGGTAATACCGTTCCACATACTTTTAAATTTACTTAGAAGTACTGGAACTACATAGTTCCAATGAATAGAATAAACAACTACAGTATAATTATGAAATAAATAAAGATTATTAAAAGTTTCACAGTTTTATTAAAATACAACCTGACAATATTGTTTCGACAGTATAATTACTAAAATATTATTATTATTATATAAGTCATAAATTTTGTTGTAGTTACGCAACAACTACTCAATCAATGTTCCAATCTCAGTTACTGCTACTTAGATGCTGTTTAGATACTGGTTAGGTTTTCCGTCGAGGGCATCAACTCAAATGAGTTTCAAGTAATTCTTTTAAATGAGCTCCGAGATGGCGAAATTTTCTCGGTCCGTCATCTGATAAAAACCTAAATAAAAATCCTGAAAAAAACTATTTAGGAATAGTTTTTGTACTTTTGTAAAATGGTAGGTACAAATATGATGAAGAAAATTCAATTACACAATACTTGCAGAAAGCGCTCTGATTTACATGACGACATTACAATCTTCCTAAGCCTACTAAACTTAGAAGCGCGAATAATTAAACAGTCAATGTTTTCATTTGTTATGTGCACCATAATATGAACTTTTTACACCTAGTACGTATAAATAGTGCCGTAATAGTTCTCTCCGATTTCTTGGCAAAATAAATGTCTCATAGGAAATACTTCTTCTTTGGCGATTTTTCTATAATTATTCTTGTATTACACGAGGGCCAGTCGGAAGATTTCGGGAATAGCTATGAAGGAAATATTTTCTGGGCTAATAAATGCCTTTATTGTTTTTTGAAATATTCACCATTACATTCTATGCACTTTTTCTTACGTTCAAAGCAATCACTGAAACGTTTATTCCATTCCTAAGTTGGCATAGGTACCGAAAACGTGTGACTTGAATGCATTAATGACGTCTTTATTTTTTCCACGCGTGTTATTTTTGATTATGGGAAACGTAAAAAAGTCGCTTGGGGCTAAATTAGAACTATTGACAGGATGACACATTAATTCGATGCCTTTACTTCGCAAATAATCGATTTTTGCGTAAGCTGTAGGTGTAGCATTATCATGATGAAGAATGATTACGTGATGATGACGTGTAGGATTGTTTTTTCGTCATTTATCAATGACTTCGAGCAAGCGAATTGTTCTATATCATTCCGAGTTTACTGTATAACGATCCTCTACAATAATTGTAGCAACTTGACCAAATTTGGCTACGAAACATAATGTACAACTATTTTTTTAGAAGTACTTCACGATCGAACAACTTTTGTTGGCAACGGATAATTTTGAAACACCCAAACTGTCGATTGTTGTTTTGTTTTCAGTTCGTAAGAATGATTCATCATCCGTAATGTTGTCATAGACATGCTAAGAAGATCCACGATTGATTTTTTTTCAGAATTGCTCTGCACTGTTTGACGAGATCGTGTCCAACGATTTTTGAGTAGTGGGCAGATTATGCGGTACCCAACGATAACAAAGTTTTCTCACGGCTAAATGCGTATGCAAAATACAATGTATAAACGTCCAAGAAATCTGCAGGGATGTCTGAATCGCATCATATGTTACATGGCGATCCTCTTCAAGCATTCAATATACAGCATCAATATTTTCCGCAACAACAGATGTTTCATGACGACCTTTCCTTGGTTCATCCTGAAGCGAAATACGACCAAACTTGAATTCTTCCAACCAGCGATATACCGTTGTCTTTGATGGCGCTTCCATACTAAATGCAGAAATTACGTTCCATGCATTGTTGTCGAGTTAAACTACAACGAAGATTTTCACTATGATTCGCAAACTATAAAACGGCACTGTGTACAAAAGGGATAATATTTTGACAGTCGAATGAAAACGTCAAAATCTTGGAATATTGCACTATACCATTCGATATGCGCATGCGTCGCTCATCAAACCAACCAGCGTTGCCAGAATCCAGACTTTATCCTACTGGCCCTCATACATTTGTGACTATTAAAATGCGAAATTGCTAGGAGTCTTGTTTCGTTTATTAGAGGAGGATACGCATTGATTCATATGTTAATGGCGAAACTTTCAATTTTCAAGAATATCTAGAAATATTTCCGAAAATGCTGTATTCGTGACGATGCATCCATCTTGCTATAAATATCGATCGCAACCTTGTTGCCTGTAATTCTCGATATAACTATTTAGTAATTAATTTTACTTTGAAGAGTTTAGTTTTTTGAAAAATTAAAAGTGCATTAGCTGGTGATTATCTAGGTTTATTAATTAGCGAAACGACAACTATTTAATTGGTGAGTTCGCTCACGAGTATTTCGTTGATGTTTTGAGGTGTAACTGAAGAGTAACTTTGCTCACGAGTATTTTGTTCATCTTTTGAAGGGTGACTGAAGAGTGAGCTCGCTCACGAGTACTTTGTTGATGTTTTAAGAAGTAGCTGAAGAGTGAGCTTGCTTACGAGTATTTTGTTCATCTTTAAGGAGTGACTGAAGAGTGAGTTGCTTGACTGAATGAGAACGTGAATTATAGTGTTTATTTTATTTTTGAGGGCCACACCGTTAAGGTTAGACAATCTTATATACCTTACTTCCTTCTTCTTGCTTTTCTTACAATTATTCTGGAATGCTTTTAAATTACTCTAATTAATATCTTTTTTTTGACTGTGTAATGTGTGTAGTCCTAGAATTTATCTGTTCGAAAGGGTAGCGTTCAGTGTTTTACTGGATCTAATTAATATTTCTTAGTGTTTGTGTTGACCCAGCATATTTATCTGTTCGAAAAGGCAGTGAAAGTGCTTATCGGAGTCAACCTAAAATGTGATGTTATATTCATTGAGGTGATATTTAATCTGCGCCACAATC
Organism: Agrypnus murinus; assembly: GCA_929113105.1. Lineage (NCBI taxonomy): Eukaryota > Metazoa > Arthropoda > Insecta > Coleoptera > Elateridae > Agrypnus > Agrypnus murinus. Next base: position 169,345,553 of record OV816026.1, on the reverse strand, counting down.
AGGATAACCCATAAAATATCTACGGTGAACCCTAATAAAATAAAATAAAATACACCGCAATATTTTTCCTTTTCCCAATCGGCTAACTCAGATTTAAATCGATAGGCCATGAAATAAATGAACTAATAAAATCTTATTGATTCTTATACCTGGAAGTAAAGAACTTACTATGAAGACACTTGGACTTCCGCAACTGGACAACAGCAAGCTAAACTCTAAATATGAACAGAAAAATAAATAGATGCTTGTGTACACATCAGATAAACAAATAGATAAATTAAAAACACAATCTTTGTTTTTATTAATGAAAATAAATGAAAATCAAATTAAAAGAAAAATAAAAGGAAAATTATTTAAAAACAGAACAATAAAGTAAAATAGGAAATTCTTTCCTGAGCTTGCTCAAGTGTGTTAATTAGTCGTTAATAACTTGACATAGGGCTATAACAGTTCTCCACTTGAGCAAACTAGCATTAATCAATGTAATCAAATAAAAATATTTACAAATGTTCAAATAAATTTGATTTATGATAATTAAAATTTTAGAAAAAGAACTTTAATTTGTTTTATTAATAAGAATTTAATTACTTAAAAACCTTTAAGGTTAGAAAAATGAATTCTGAAATTATTCAGAGTGTCTTTATAATTTTTGTTTTTGAAAAATTAAATCAAATTTAACCTTTTAATTTGACCAACCTTGTATATAAAGTAAATGGATCTTTAATTTTATCTCTTTCATTCCAATATTATTTTAATTTGGTACAACTGCATTCAAATCGGTCGGATGATTTTATAAACGTAAATATGTCGATTCTTTAAATCAATAATGGAAATAAAATCTTCTTGAATTTATAAAATAAACAACTCGTTCACACTTCCATATAATTGTTGATTCACGAATAAACATTCTTTTAATTTTAAAATGTTCAGGTAAATATTCTTTAAACTTTGTTGAATTTTCTTTTATTGACATGCAACCATATGGTTATTACATAACCACACTTATTTTACAGATTTTGGGTCTCGAGCCAGCGTGGATTCACCAAGTGCTTTTTATCGACTGAATTTGTTAATTTTAGCTGGGGTTTTATATGATTGGGCGCAACAAATGAAAATTATGTCAATTTTTCTAAACAGCCTCGTGAATGTTTTATATGACGTCATTATTCAAACACAGCTGACTATAATTACCACTGATCTTAATTCTACAAAGATAGGATTGTAGCTGGCAAAATAACGATTAAAACAATATAAGACTCTCATATTCCAAAGTCTACCATAACAAAGATAATTAGCAAAAACGATTGACGATGAACAAATCTCATCATGACCTAATTATATACAAAACTCAATAAACCCAGCTTCATCCTTTACAAAATGAATACATAATTACACTATATAACTAATACATATAAAATTTATACAAGGACATCTTTACAATAAAAGAAAAACACAAATTAAGATTCTTCTCTACGATCAGATAAACCCAACGATGCTTTATAAGATCCATCTTCTACATCAACTTAAATGAAGTCAAATTATAGTCAAATTGTCCAGCAGACAGTCCTCCAAGTGTTTGCATTCAAACAATGGTGATAAATGTTGTATAAGAATCAATATTTGTAAAACTCGAAGCATATCAATAAAACCGAAACCTTCATTACAATAAATGCTCTGTATGATTATATAAGAGTTTGTAAGTTTATTGTGCTAGATTATTCATTACAAGATTGACCTAATTTACATATTTTTAGTTAAATATCAGCCCGAAACTGAGTCAGTCTCATGGAAAACAGAAAATCTCTCCCTACGTTAATGATCGTAGAACTTGAATTTAAACAGGAAAATTAAGTCTTCCAGACAAATGGAAAAACCATCCTAATATGTGACTTGGGTTGCATAAAGCATGTATCATCACGAAACAATCTAAATGATTGATATCCTTTTTAAAAGCAGACCTTTTTTTAATATATAAAAATTGAGGTTATGTTTGCATTATAATTTATCCTGCTTGATTTCTATTTTAAAAATTGATGAATCTATCTGTGACCTAACATGTAGCCTTTATATTATTAGACCTAACATCCTAGCATGTCTATCCTTTATTTTATTATATTGCATGAAATAATTATTTTTATGTTTACGATCGAATCGTCTATTAAATTTTCAATGAGATGAATTCTAGACATCACAGTATTTACCTAATTTAAATTGACATAAGACAGTCTTTTGCTGATTGTATTATTCTTTGGGATTTTCTTGTTTTATGAGCAATATCAGACATTCGTACAAGTTTTTGATTTTTTTAAATTACTAGAATAAAACATAGAGCATTCATTGAATGGTGAATAAGTGAGTTATGTTATATCAATCTTCTCCTTCTGGGAGGATGCGGTAAATACTCAGGAATATATTTTGTTATACATTGGTTATATAACGTCAAGACCACGTGCAAGAGACGAATAATCCGCCCAGGAACAGTGTTCGTTTGCGCAGCAAGTCGGTTCGTTAATCAACTATTTTTTTTTTCATTGAATCCTTCGAAAACTATCCTTACACACCCAAACCATAAATTGATGTGCTCTCTTGCAGTGTAGATTAATTATCATCATAGCAGCATCATTAGTATCGTAGTAGCATAATATATAAATAAAATATTTAATTCTCAATATTTGTCAAACATAGAAAACAACATATTCTTTTATTAAGAAAATCTTTGATTTTGAATATTATACACCATTAGGTATATTTATATTAAACTTAGAATGTTGTTTAAATACATTTTATTGTAAATACTTTTAATCTAATGTATTTGATATAATATGAACATGAATGTATCCCATAAATATTGAGTGAATATTTGTCTGGCTGAAATATGCATGAAAGAAATAAAACAAAACCTCATTTTCCTTTGGTTTATTGTCAAGGAAAACCTACAAAAATATAAAATATAAAACTTTATTCACGTAATATATATTATGTAAAATTATGAAAAACGTAGGACACAAAGTTATATCAATAAGCTTGCATAAAACATTTAATAAATATATTGTGATGATATTTTAGGGTAAAAGTGATTGTTCAAAGGGTTAAAAATTTTAATCAAAATTCAAGTGGATACATTCCAGATTTTAAATAAAAAAAGGGTGATGGTATTTAATAATAAAAGAATATTGTAGGGATAGTATGGATGAGTCAGCTATAATCATTGTTGATAAGGTATCTTGTAAATTGACTTTTCTTTATGAATATAACGTCATATGAATCATCCTTCGAGTCTTCGAGTGCGGTACCTGATGACGTAGTTTTTAACGGTTGTGTTTGCTGTGTTGTATTTTAGTAGTGATTGTGATTTTTAATATATAATATTTAATGTAGAAAACACATGGTCGTCTGCGATAATGCCGGAATGTTTAGATTTGCTGTAATTTATATCATAAACAAGTTAGCCTTCGAGATGGTTCGTTTAATAAAATTATAAGTATTTCGTTAAAACGTTTTTATCACAATAAAAGACATTATTGACTGCATCATTCTAAATACTTTTAATTAAAGTAAGATTTCAGTCGACCTTTTATTATGAACTCATTAATGATTTCTTTCATTTCGATGTGCACGTTGTAAAGAAACACGATACTTATAATTTTATTATACAAACCATCCTAAAGCTAATGCAATAAATTACAGCAAAGCTAAACGTCCGATCATTATCCGGACCACTTCCCGGTGTGGTCGACGACGTGATCGCGGACGACCGTGTATGGTGGGTTTAATATTCGTGTTAATTTTTATGATAATTTTAAGTAGAATATTTAGATTTTATAATTTTAGGAATGTCAGAAAAATGGAATTGTCATTCATATATTCTTTTTACTACAATGTTTATTGTACTGATGATTATCCAAATATATTATTAAATAGAGCTAAGCAAAAGCTAGAAAAAAAACTCGTGCCACAACTAACCGTTAAATTTATTTTTATTTCTACCAATACGAAGAACAAAAAATTTCAAGAAATTCACATTCAAATCTTGTACAAACATATGACTTTGAATTGACAAATAGAAAAAAAAATCAACTTTTAAATTTTCAAATTAATGTTTTTTCCTACATTTCGCTTCGAATTCGATATAGCTGGCCGTACAATGAATTCTTACGACATGAATGAAAGATATTCAAAGTTAAACCTCGGGCCCCGTACCAAATCATTAGAAGAAAAACGAATCGCGCCGAACCGCTCGACAAACGTTACTTATGATGGATAATATGACACGAAAGGCTCACTTTCCGAGAGCCACCTGTAGTAATTTACTAGCATAGGAATGTCGCTGCGTGTTGTGTAAGTTCTTTGTTCCAAAAATCAATAGCATAAACAATATTCTTAACATTAATTAACTATTCCTTTAGCAAAAAAATGTGAAAATTAAAATATTAGAACGATTTACACCGGTAAAGGAACTTAATCAGCAAGTCAAGATAGGAATCCGTATATTTACTGTATTTATTATAGTTGATGATCTGTAGAGAAAGCCTTTCTTATAACTTTTTCTCTAAAATGTTTTCTTTCCAAGTTATTTAAAGTTCAAAATGCCAGTCCGGTCCTGCACTCTGCTAGACATTCTCCTTATGTCGCATAATGCCGAGGATTATAATTTCTTGAACTTGAAATAATTTCTCAATAAAGCTTGATTTTGTCTATGCTTCAGAATACTGAACATGTCTTGACGAAGATGACTGTTGATCTTGAAATATATTCGTAAATAAAACTCATGTCGTTTTTACCTCTGTTGCAGTTTCTTTATCTTACAATAAATTCAAGGTCTAATAACAGCTTTAAAATAAAAATAGCTGATTGTTAAAGAGAACATTTGGCTTCCTAGAGCAGCGTGCGATGCATACGAAACAGTGAAACCAGTAGCGATATGAAGTATGCGTTTATGTGTTATCACGCTCATACACATTGCGTACAAGCGTGCTAGCACATACGTCGTATCGCGACTGCTTTCACTGTTTCGTATACACCGCACGCTAATGTTTCCTAGCAAGGAAAGTTAATTATATTAAAAGGCAATTTGTACTACTGACGGCGGCTTTGAATTTAATTTAAAAAACATAAAAGCAAATTAAATTACGAGTACTTATGTGCGCTGTTAATAGATTGTTCACAACTTGAATAATTACTTGATTCCAGTAATTCTTTTCAGTAAAACTGAAACCATCATGGAATAAACAAACATTAAACGGCAGGTACTGTTTATGATCTGATAACAGCAACTTGTATTAGGTAATCTTTCTTTCGTACTATATGCTTGTAAATAAAACATTTCGGTATGGCTTGTAGGTTATGATTGTTATGAAGAATTCGTGTAAATAATTTATTGCGGTTATTAGATTATTTATCACAATAAAATCAGACTCCACAAGACAACATGTGTATACACAACATTTTTACGTTTTTTAATGGCATTCAAAAATAAAGAGAATGATAAATCCTACTTTTAATCTTAAATTAAAGAGCGATTTTTATTGTATTGTATTGTATAAATGTTAATTGTAATTAACATTGCCAAACCACTGAAATAAATACATACTTGCGAGTATTATGTATTTATTGTATTCGAGTTAACGACAACCACGGAAAAATGGTTATGTGGTGGTCGAGACCGATTGCTTAATGTTCCCATCTGACGAAACCAAGTATACAGAGGCTTTATCGACGAGGAAAATGAAAGTAGATGAATTAATAATATGCGTCGGTGCTCGTATTTAGTTTACAGTTTAGCTTAGAAAATAGGGCATATCCAAAACACTTTCAATTCGAGACTAATCGCTCTCTCAAGGAGTACGTAATCAGGAACATCATTGTCAATTTTCGGTTTCTTAATAATTCTTTGCCTTATTAATACCCATTTTATTATACTAAACGCGTAACTTTTCTGGAAAGAGGAAAATTTTATTTTCACCTGAATTCATGCTCATGGAAATCAAAAATCCATGTAGTCATTATAACCATTAGAACATGCTCACAAAAAATAAGCCAAATTATGTGTTACAGAAGTGATACACTATTCTTCAATAAATTCAATGTTATATAAGTTCAACGCGGTTTACACCCGTGGGTAATGTAAATTCTGCTACAAATTTTTAAAAAACAAATATTGTGATAGTATTTAGACTGCAAAATTAAGTAATAGCTTATAGTGTTTCTTTTTCTAATAACGGTGACTGGTAGGTATCTCATCAACTATCTGCCTTTCATTATCTAACTACGTTTTTACCACAAGAAGAACTTTTTGCACTAATTTAACGATTCGTTACAATTATATCAATATTAATATTAGCAAACCATGTTAGTTGTGTAATAACTGGAATTTCGTTGATTATTGCAAACTAGAATTGTTCACAAAAAAATCCTTTACCTTGCATTTATTTACATAAATTTTTCCTTTTGGTTTTCATATACGTAATTCACGTAGAGAAAGGCAGCACAAACCCATTTACTCTATGTTAAATAATTATAATGGTCGCAGCAGTACTTAAAATTTAATAATCCCCATTCTAATTCGCGCTAGTACATAATTTACAGGTAGTAATGGATTTTGGACCATGTCCCACATGTGATTATTATATTTTACCTAAGCAAGATATGTTTCACATGAGTTAATATAGGTTTATATGTTTAATTTCATTAAAATAGTAACTAGGGCACGAGCTTTAAATTTTAAAAACGCATGACATTCCAGAAATAAAAGAACAACCTCATTATTTAAGGCAAATGCAATTAATAATTGTAATTACACATCTAAATCATTAGAGATATAATATTGCGGGTGAGAATTTTGATTTAACGTTACAAAATCAAATTTTTTCACCTACTTTGATTTTGTAATTCTAAATTAGTTGCAGAAATCTAAAGAATTCTAAATTTGTTGTTTATTTATTTATTATAGCAGAGGGGGGTGGTTTATTTCTTCAGAGCACTTTTTAAGCTGATTAAGTTTCACACCGAAGGTTGTTATGCTTTTATGAAAACTTCGGTTACACGAGAATTTACGAAATTAATTGAAAATAAATAACTTCTGTTATTGTTTCGTTATAAAATAATAAAAAATATATCTGATTCTCTTGTGTAGTTTTTAAAAAGTTTGTTTTGTCTTGAAAACTATGGAGTTTGTCTTTCTTATCTTTACTTAAAATTGTGACGTATAATTAATACCGCCATTAAATAATGAAACTTTTTATCGTTTGCATTAGCGTCTTGAGTAGCATCAGGCAGGTTGTTTTACACCTTCACTCTATTTTACATAATAGTTACTGCTCTGTTAAAGGTTTCATCACACAAAGACTAATGTAGTATAGATAAAAAATGGCAGTAAAAATGTTCACTGAAATTTAAAACTTTAAAATTAATATGCACATTTTTTACTACAAACTGACTCTACATTACGTTTTGTTTATATAGTCTGCTCTGTTCTATGGAATATAGCTTCAGCACTTGAAATGAAATAAAACATAACAAAAATCCGAATAACGCACAACTACGTCTAATACTTATCCAATAAACAATTTTTGTTTATAAAGATTCTCGAAATATCACCATCATTAAATTATAAAACCTTTGGTAATATAAATTGCTGATGACAACGATTCAGTTACCTCTATATAATTATTAAAGAGCTTAAATGGCGAGCTCTATAAGGGTTACCGTTACCAGGGTTTGGTAATCTTTTATGACTAAGTTTTATAATAACGGTGATAGAGATATAACTGTTACCTAGCTTGGGTACTGTGATCTGAAGCAGCTCTAGAACCTTACTCTTAAAGGGAGTGATGCGAGAAGGGGTATCGCAGCCTCTCATTCTCAAGACAACTTCACCTGAAAGGGTACATACCGAAGGTCTATTAAGTGTAGACTTGAAAACGAAGCTCTGTCGAAGGCATACCAGGACTATAATCTGGGAGATCGGGGTGGCAAAAACATTAATAAACCAGGTCCTGCCACAATTGAGGCTGGATTCGATCGGATAGTGGTCCTCAACTTAATAAGTTTAAGGATAGTCCGAAGCTGTACGAGGTATCTTCTACTAGGAGAGGGTCCAAACGGGTAAGCACGTTTATCGCTCCTGCACTAGTCTGGAGATCTAGTAGAGGATGGATAGTAACCTCGCTCCAACCAATGAGCTACTGGTTGGAAGTAAAGTGTATCTCAATTCGTGTCTTAGAGATAAGACGGGACAAAACAACCGGACGTTCGGTGATATAATTTAAACATACTACCAACAGCTTCAACCACGGTCTATTGTATATTTACAGGTAGTAGGCCATAAGGTGCTGCAAGAATTGGTTGACTCCGTTCGTAGTGCAGAGTTGTATGTGTGTATATATGTATGTATGTATGTTACCTATATATAACTTCTTACAGACCCTTTATTTAATCAAGTAACGAAAATGTTTTCGCAACCTTTATAAACCTTCGTTAAATGGTAACCACAACGTTTACGCACCTGTTACGCTGTATTGGTTATCCTGCTTGCTCTTGCACTTATCACTATCCTCTATATTTCTCTTTGCAAGTTGGTGGGAAACTAAGTTAATTATACAATATAACATCTCCACAGGGCAATTCTTTTTTTATCGCATGCAAGAAATTGAGGTGAAATTTATTTAAATGATAATTCAGAAAGCCCCATAATATTTTTCTTTCTCCCAATAGACTAACTCAGGTTTAAAACTTGATAGAGCATAAGATAAATGAAATATAAAAAAAATCTTTTTGATTCTTGTACCTGGAGGAAAAGAACTTACTACCAATGCACTTGGACTTCTGCAATTAGACAACAGCAAACTAAACTCTACATGTGAATAAAAAAATGGATGCTTGCATAAACATCAAATAAACACATAGATAAACTGAAACACAGTTTTTATTTTTATTTATGATAATTACAAAATCTAATTCAAAAGAGAAAATCAAAAAATACCTAAACAGAAAAGTTGAAAAAATGGAAAATCTTCCTTGAACTTGCTCAAATGTGTTAAATAATTGTTATCAATCTGACATGGGGGTTGTAACTGATCTCCATTTGAACAAACTGACATCAATTAAATTTATCAGATAAGAAAAATATTTACAATTTCTAAATAAATTTATCTAATGAAAAATCAATTATTTTTGTGAATAAACAAAATGAACATGTTTAAATGTTACAACTTTTGTTATTGAAACCACTCAATTAAGAAAATAAATACTGAATTTATTAAATAATTATCTTTATGATTTTGTTATTTTAAAAATTGAACCAAACCATTTTATTTTGACCAACCTTGTATATTATACGTCAATATCCACATTTGTACCATCGGTAATATAGGAATCTTCCATTCCATTCAAGGTTGAAAACCAAATTGTTAAAATGGAAATCAATAAAAATCTTCTTTACTTTATTTTAATAAAATCGTGCATAATTTCAAATAATTGTTGAAGAACGAAAATAAATCTTCTTTGATTTACTTATTCAGGTAACTATTCAATTCCACAAAACACTTTGTTAAAATTTTCGATTGTTTACAAACAAACATATAGTTATCACTTAACCTCACTTTATTCTACAGATTTTTGGTCTGGAGTCGAGCATGAACACACCCAATGCGTTTTATCGACTGACTTTGTTAATTTGTCCTTGACTTTTTATATGTTTTACCAAAACAATTGAAAAACTGCACAAATTTTCAAAACAATCGCACATCAAAGTTTTATAATGACGTCACTAACGAAAAACATGTGTTCATATTTGGCACTAATCTTAAATCTAAAAAGACAGAAATACAGCTGGCAAAATAACGATTAAAACAACATAGACACTTATTGTCTAAAATCAACATTAACTGAGAAAATTAACAAAAACGACCAACGGTCAACAAATCTCATTAAAACTTAATTACAAAGAAAACTTATTAACTCCAGCTATACTTGTACAAGAAATGATGACATGGCTACCCAAGGTAACTCATACATATGCAGTTTACATAGAAAATATTTACAATAAAAGAAAAACAAAAATAAAAATCCGTTTATACATTTTTAAGACCAAACGATGCTTTGCAAGACTCCATACAAATAACAATATAAATGAAATCAAACTATACTCAAACGTGTCGAGCATACAGTCCTTCAAGCGCCTGCATTTAAACAACGGTGTAAAATATTATAATAAAATCAATATTTGAAAAAATCGAAGCATATCAGCAAAGCCAATACCTTCACACAGATTAACACAATTTCTTTAAATACCGGAGATTGTAAGTTAAATGTACTGTTATAGACATTACAATAATAACCCGCTTTACATTTTTCCAGTAAAATATTTTCCCGAAACTGGTTCAGTTTCATGGGAAACAGAAAGACTTGTTTTACGTTACTTAGCGTTAAACTCATGTCTAACTTGAACATAAAATCTTCCAGAAAAATGGAAAAGCCATCCTAACATGTGACCTGGATTGCATAAAACATGTATTATTATAAAACAACCTAAATAATTTATATTATTTATCATTCATTCCATATTCCATATCATCTCAATATATTTCTAATATAAAAATACACTGATATTATTGAAACTCTCATGCAGACATTTGAAATGACTCAAATACTTTAATTCTCTTTGGACTGTATGATTTTCATTTGTACCTCTAAAAAATTAGAGTGCCGCCAATGTCATAAATATTTTAGAATTTCAGTAAAAAGAATTTTTCAAGGTTGTTTCCACATAAATGCATGTTGTCCTCATCAATGCATCAAAAATACGACAGGTGTATCTAAAAGAACCAAAAGGACATTATAAAACCAATATGCACCTTTTAGTGCGCTTATAAATACTCCTACTAAAACCAAACTATATAAATTTAAGGAACAATACGGCGCTAAAGTGTTGTTATATAACTTTTTACAGTTTCACAGTTACCAAAAGTGACGTTATATAACGTATGGCAACGCTCCTCACTGTGATTGATCTAATCTTCTAAAAGTACCAGCCGCCACTACAACGGTGCTTATATAGCTTGCAAGTTCCTGCTAGTCGTCGCATTTTCAACATTTATAACCCCGCAAAAGTATTTCGCACTTTATATTGTTTCTGGTACATGTTTGTATGTTGGATTATTGTGTGGATATGTCTTTTAAAATAGTGAACCGGGACATGAACTTCCCATGTTAAGTGTTGTGCCAACAGCCTGGAAGGATAATGATATTTTACAGTGGCCAAACTGTGGTTACAAGTTTGAAAACCAACCTACAAATAATATGAATTTTGGTTTTATTGCAGTGTTTTTCAACACCAACAGCCCTCAGCTTTGATAAAGGTAGCTGCTATTACTGTGGGTTGAGTAAGTTTTATATTTATCGCCACTTCCATCTACATAAGAACTCAACACTATTATGAAATAAATAAAGATTATTAAAAGTTTCACAGTTTTATTAAAATACAACCTGACAATATTGTTTCGACAGCTATGCTGTCATTATCAAAGGTAATATAATTATAAACAAACACGTCGCTAAGGTAAATACAAAATAGGTAACTAGATAAAATAATAATAATAATCATAATTAAATACTAATACTTCCAGTAACGGAGAATTACTGAGCTCAAGTTGTTCATTCATTAACATTTGTTCAACACTATTAGTTTTATAAATTGGTAACTATTATAAAAACTCTTTATATAACCTTGGTAACCGTTACTATAAATAATGTAAGATAGCGTTGGAAACGTTTCTGTTACCACTTTATAAAACCTAAAGGTATTGGGCCTTTTAGTAATTATATAAATCCACTATATAACTTCGCAACCAATTAATATTCTCATAAACCTCCAATATAAATTCGCAATCTTAACAATACTCTTATAAAAACTGACTGTTACTTAAGGTGACGAAAATTGTTTATTGGATACTAACTAGTTAGCCCATTAAATTCAAACGTGGAAAATTAACTAAATTAAAATTAATTAAACTAAGTTCAGTGTCTCCAGTTTAACTTGGTGATACTCCATAGTCAAATGGATAAAAACAATTAATTCAAAGTTTCGCAAGTTTATTATATGTACCTGACCACTAGAATCATTTAAGTTCACAGACAAAGCAGTAGGAAAATTAGGTAACCACCATGTCAGCCATGACGGGTTCTAGATAAAACCTAAGTAGGCAGTAGGAGCGGTTATTAGATATTTCCTCTTTTTATCCTCTTCATGTTTACCTTGGTTAATTCTCTGTCCAGCACTTCTAAGTATATTATATTTTAGGTCTTCTTCTGTTTCTGCTAATATGTCCATGCAAACATCAATTTGGTTAGCTGAGTTTGTTTTACCAATATCCTAAGTTTTAATGTTCTGCTCTTTTTCTTTGCCTTATCTGATTGCTCTTATCTTTGTTATAAATTGTAAACTGATGTTTGTATTATTTTTGTAGATGGCTTTTTCTACCACTGTTGTCTTTTTATTTACTACTCATTTATCTAAATGCTTTCTGTTCGTATTCGGTTGAATGTTTTTTCATGATTGATAAAACAGATAAATATAATAATAATGGTTCCATTTTACAGGCAATGAAGGCCCATTGCCGTATAGCAGGGTAGGTTGCTATTACCTTAAGCCGTACGGAACGTGGTAAAGTAGTCAGCTTTACGCACTGACCACCTATCATTCTGCTAAGAAATTATTATCAAGAGGTGTATCTATATCCACATGCTAAGCCGACCTGGAAGCCTTAAACACTTCAAAATGCCTTGTTATAGCGGTGTAAATATCTCTCTTTTTATTTATTAATTTCTCACTATTTTGTCTTACCGTAAGTATTAAGTCTTGCGTACTTCCCATAATTCTAAATCTGCATTGTGTATCATTTATCCTTGTTTCAATTTTATTTCTTATTCTTTTCTTAATTTTTATGGGCTATAGACTTTTTACTTCCAGAATATTATTTACTTCTGCTTTTTCTTCTGATTTACTTATTTCGTACTCTGTCGGTTCTTCGAAGCGCTGTCTCCATCTTTCCACTATACTTTGTTCGACTGTAATTATGTTCCCCTTTTTAGCCTTTATATTTATCATACTATGTTCCATATTAGTATGTTCTTTCTTCCGTTTCAATTGCTTTAGTGTTCTATAGATCATTTTTGATTTTCATCAAATCCTTTTCATGAATTCTCAGTATCTTTTGTGCAACTCTTATCGTTGTTGGTTTTTGTTTTGCTTTTTTCACTATGATCTATACTTTTTTGTACTGTTTGTAGTTAGGTACCTTTTCCACTTGTCTAGTTCTATCGTCCACCACTTGTCTAGTTCTATCGTCCGCCACTTTGTCTTTCCCAAATCCGTGTATGTTCTGTTGTTTTGATGTTTTGTTTTTAAATTTCCATTTCCACTTAAGTATTCTGTTCGCCTCTTGTTTTTTAAATTTCCTATTTACTAGCTTTTGGTATTTCCTGCAATACTCTGGTTTTTTAAGTATATGCCTCTTTATTTTTTCCTTTACCTTCTTTCTCCTGTTGACTAGTTTTTCCTGCTCTTGTCTTATCAAATCTTTAATAGGTAGTGATCGCTTCCGATTTTCGCTTTTCTTGTAACTTTTACATCTTCAAGTCGGAACAAAAGTAGTTACACCATGAAGTATACGTGCCCGTCCTCAACACGCGGTTTGGTTTCATAACATATTTTATATTATAATAGATACAGAGATGGAATGCCACTTGCAAACTAATAGTTTGCTGAATTTATAATTGATATAAGCTCTTCGTAATATGAACACAATATTCTTTCTTTTAATAATTGAAAGGCTTCTTAGTATCATATATTCATGTAAATCTTCAGTAAGCAGTTTTAATATCTTTTTACGAACATATGGTTAATTATATCACAAAAAATTAATAAATATGGTAATGTTCCACGTTACGTCTATCCAAAAATAGGAGTTTTGTTTTATCGTCTAAGAAATATGATTAGTAATAGCACATTTGATGTCATTTTACATTACAAAATTGTACTGTTTGAGTTATTTTTCAATTTGTTTAATGTTCTTCAAGTACATTAAAAACTTAAACTTACTTAAAACATTAAAATATATTAGTTTGTAACGAAATAAATATTATAAGTGTATTTTCGTAAAAATTACAAAAACAGTTATATACACATTCTTCGGGTTTGATTATAGCCGTGCTGGCTTGAAATCCCGTCCTGGACTCCTCGACAACTCACTCTGAACAAATTATAAAACACTTACATAAAAAACTTCTTCAATCAAAACAAGAAAAGAATGTCTGTATAAAACGAGAAATGTATACACTCAAAAAATAGAGCCGGCGGTAGACGAGTGGAGTGAGAGCACCAGTCGTATTGTAAAGGTCGCGGGTTCAAATCCCACTTGGGGGGGGCAGGGTTTTTCCTGTAGGATTGTGTCTACATGTTAAAAACGGAAACATATCAACATAATCGTACGATCGGGATAGAATTAACGTGAAAACTAGAGAATAAATTATACGTGTCTGCTGTTGTATTATATTGCTGATGTAATTTTTATTATACTAGCATAATTATATGCAGGTGTATCCTAAAAAATGCTACAGGCCATACATCCGTTGTTCATTGCTCTATTTCAATGAACAAAAGATAACACAAGAGAGAAATGATTCACCAAATACTACAAAGTAACTGCAGGTGTGATTTATTTTAGCATCAGCCTCAATGCCTACTATGGCCAAATTTTTTTCTCAAATAGTACCTACAACCTTTTTTAGGTTTCTTTATGAATACAATGATACTATTACAATTATTAATTTTTGGTTCATAATTACTGGAAAACACTGGCTTTTTTATGAAATCTTCAACTACGCAAGGAGCAGAATTTGTATACGAGGTTATCATAAAGTGAGAGATATATTTCAACTTATTATATATTTTTAACAAATCAAATTAATAACAAAAAGTAAATGGAATCTAGTTGTTTACATAATGGGATTTCTGATGTCAAACACTGGTTACCGCAATTGCTCGATATGATCTCCATTTTGTTGTTGTAAAATTTCCAACCGTTCCTCCAAATTATTAAATACAGCACTATTCAACATTTCTAGTTGAATTGCACGAATGTGTTCCCTGATACTATCCTTTATTTCTTCCAGCGTTGTTGGAAGTGTTCTGAACACCAAACTTTTTAAATAACCCCACAGCCAGTAATCCGCTGAGTTAAGATCAGACGATCTTGGTGGCCATGAATTTGCAAAATGCCTGCTTATACAACGATCTTGACAAACCGCAGTTAACAATTCTTTAACTGGTCGGTAAATGTGCGGAGGTGCTCCATCCTGCATAAAAATCATGTTTTCAATTCCTTCGTGCTCGTTTTGCAACTGTGGAATTGCATAATTCTTTAACATTTTCAGGTATCGTTCAGAAGTAACAGTTACAGATACGGCCCATTCTGTATTACCTCGAAAAAGTATGGACCAATGATGAAATTAGCTGTAAAACCGCACCAAATGGTGACTTTTTTGTCTTGAAGACCTTGCTGAACGATTTCATGTGTATGGCATTTGTAATCGTTTTGATATCGCATTCACGCTACTGATTGCTAGCGGATTAGTATTGGCTACGTTTTGATTTTCCTGAAGAACTTCTGCAACTTGGACATCACTAATCCTAGGTCTTCATGATCTCGGAAGGTCAGTTACTGACCCTGTTCTTTCAAATTTGCTAATCAAATTACGGTACGCCTTCATTTGGCACTGCCCTGCTCTCAAACCCATTTTCGTACGAAATTTTCGTAATCCAGCAGTGTAATTTTTACCGCATTCATAATAACATTGTACTAAACCAATTCTTGTTTGCAGATCCATGTTCAAACTGTTACAATTTACGTTTACGTGAGTTTTATTTTGTGAACATTTATCTAAATTACGATACTTTCGTTTGACACTAGTATCAATAGTTGTCACAACAATTCTTTTACTTTATGATAACCCGTTATATTTAATGGATGCGAAAGAAACAACATTTGGCCTTAATACAGTTTTACAACGGTTTCTCCGAAATTATTACAGGAAACTATATGAGCCACAAGCAGAAACCTCTAGTTGTGTTTAAAATAGTGCCCCCCCCCCCCAGCATTTTCGAATTTTCTAAATACAATCGCGCCACCGTTTACTGTACTGGATTTCAAACAATTTCGTATGGTAATGCCGATCTCTTTTTCTGAAGCAAAACGTGGATCCTATAATTTTGTTTTATGTAAAAAGTAACCAGAATTCGCACATATGGAAATCAAGCGAGTGCGGTAGATTTTCAATTGCTGTTATGTTTGTTCCTCGAAAGCTTAAAAAGCTTTAACCGTATGGAAATACGCGTCATTTTGATAAAGCATTAAGTCTTTTATTCGGTGGCCTTAAGCACTTTAGGCAGACTATCTTGTTTTTACTAGTATGTCGTGACAGTCCTTTGACTTTCCAACTTATTTCGCAAGACATGTCTTTCTGAAAAAAGGACGTACCTGACATTTTTCATCGCACTTTGTCTTTTCACAGTAGTTCAGAAGACTAGAAAACTATTATGTTTCCGCACCTCTGTTATAACTTTAGGAATTAAACGGTGACCAGCATGATTAAGTAACTGAAGAGTTTGTCGGCTAATATTCATGCGATTGTGAAATCAAATGTGAAACAACATTTCTCATTAGGCTCTTCGTGAAGGATTCTATTATTGTTCTGCTGATTTAAATACTACCAAGGACCGTCTCTATCATTTTCTATGGTTACTACTGAATAAGTGTAACGGTATGTTTTTACTAGCTTCGAAATAATGACATTTTGTGGCAAAGTTACTAAAAAAATCTTAAATGTTGTCCTGTAAATTTGCGTTCTTCTTGTAATTTAAAATTATATTAGCATGCGGTATAAATAAACCTCATAAAAATATGTTAAAGGTCATATTTCAAAATCTTTCCAGACTAGTGGAGTCGTCGTGTACAATAAATAAACAAAAAATCATAGCTTTTATTGTAAATAAAGGGTAGGGCTGGCACACGTATTTGCAGTGTCAAATGTTTCCGGTGCTAAAATTTAAAAAATTGACAATTTTGGTTAGTGTGAAATCAAGTTTTCAAACTTTCTCATATACGTTTCAGTTTTTATCTTACGAAAATATTATAAAAACCAATTTTGTTTTGATGAATTATTGCTTGTACGTGCTAAACGATAGATTTATAAGAAACACATTTGTGTTTTAAAATACATCCGGTCTGTAACTCTCGCCGTGAGAAGTACTGCGTTCTGGATTCCTTTGTGTAAAAAACATTAATTCTGATTCGCCTAAACGAAATCATGCGATTCTTTTATTGGCCTATGTAGAAGTGCACCCCTCTAAAAAACATCCCGTCTAACGTCGAAAAATAGTCAAGCTATAGTCAAGCTACGTTCAGTGGACGTTCAGTCTCAAATAAGTCGAGCTACCGAGTAGAAGTCTAGTTAAAGACAGATTTCGTTACCGTTCATTACAGTACAGTTGATTTTCCGTTTTCAGTAATACTAGAACGAAGGCCGGGCTCGGAACCCGTGCCGTTAATTATGAATTTGTGGTTACTGAAACGTACTGCCAGATACAGTTTTCCCGATTCCAGAGTTTTATAGTCGTGGGAAATCATTTTCCTATCGAAAAGTATCGTTTATTCTCGTACAGTTTACCGATAAAGTTATTTCTTGTACCGTATACCGAACATAATAATCAATAAGTACAGATTTTGTTTTAAGTGATCGAATTTTCGATTAATAAAGAAATCCCGGTAGAAGTGAAGATTAATCTACGAATAGCTACCGAATTTAAGTCAAAACCTTTTTTAAAATTCTAGTGTTTTATAACTTCAGTTCGGATTTAAATAATAAATGGTTCATATTAAGAATAATAATGAAAAGAAGTGGATTGTTTTCACTAATAAATTGATAACTAACGTTATCCAAGTTGCATGGTTGTATTAGCAATTTTGTTTGGGTGAATCTTAATAATGAACACTTCATTTTTAATATAGTATTGTGGATTTTAAATTCATCGAAGCTTAAGATAGTAGGATTGCAGAATTAAACGAACTTGTTCCAGTTTCTATCATCCAGCAGTGTTTGTGTTTTTTTTGTGTGTGTGTGCAAAAGTCAATATCGCGAAATTTTGTGCCGATTTTGTTTGTGAATTACCAAATTAAAATAAGGTATCGTAAAAATATGAATTCTTTTTGTTGAACTTTGTAAAGATTATGTATGTTTTTTATTCATATGTTGATTGAATGTTTTTTTTATCGTATATAAATCTTTTTTCAGTTAAGAGCTCTTACTTAGGGTATTGAAAATTATTTCTATAAATTTTTGACAAGCTGTTATACTTTTTTATATAATTCTTTTTGGTTAATGAATAAACATATTTTAAATTTAACAAATACGAATAATATTGACCCATATAATTATGAAAGTCTTTATTTATATTTCACTTTTTTCAGCCTAACTTTGATACTATTGAATATAATGAACTATTTGAACAAAATTTATTGGATCTGATTTCATTTACTGATTAATGATCTCAGCTCTCTTTTTTAATCATCCTTATCAAATTTCATAATTAGATGGCGCTCAACTATAGTATTTTTCTGTGTTTTGAAACCCTTATCTATCCTTTTAATAATTAGACAACTGTAGAACCAATACCTACGACCTGATATTAAATTTGTATAGAGCAAGATCTTAAGCTGAGGCAATTTTGAGCATTGTTGTAACGTAGGTATAAATATTTTGATAATTTTAAAGTTTTATTAAGAGTAAGAAAAACCTTTGTTTCATAAGGCTTTCCTTAAATTCCTCCTCATAACGGACCTATTGCTTGTTGTATTCCTTTACTAACTCAGCTATTAAGTAACTATTTACCAATAAGTCTCCAACAGGGCGTTGTCATGGTGTTGTGGTTAAGCAACAAAGTAGTTTCGATAGGTTTTTGTTGATGAGCATTGTAAAATTTTACAGGTCTCTTTTAGGAGTCCGTAAAGTTTTATAGCTCTGTAGTTGTAACTACTCTAGTTGTCGTCTAATTAAGTGTATAGCAATTATGTTACTTTATTACGTTCCAAAAAGGTCTTGTAATGTTTTTTTTAATTCGGACAGCAGTTGTTTTAATGATGTTAAATGATAATCGTAAATGTTATGTTTATAAAAATGAATAATTAGTAAATATTAAGTTAAGAACACATTTTTTGTTTGTTCAAAAATTTCAAATATGCTTTTTATAACGACTTCTTCGGTATATAATTGAACCTAAAAGATTGATATATAACCTAATCTTAATAATATTATATTATTAAAACATCTTATATTACAGTTTTATTTATATTCACTAATGAAACATTAAATTTGAAATGATCATTTGAAAACAACTTGTATTTCATTAATTCCTATACATGCGAGTCATTATGAAATTTCCAATATTATCAATTTAAATGTGCATCGTTAACTTTGCTTGCATAAAGGAAGGTAGAAAGTAAGTGTAGTAGCTATAAAATTCAAGCTTTTTTCAAGTAATAGGTGTTCCAATTTTTCGGTCTAATAGATTTTTATAGATTAAAGAATACCTGTTTATTTTAATTATGCAATTCCTTCGTTGAAGAATTTTTTGCATTGTTAATTTCATTTAAATCGTCATTTATTGCATTGCAAATATTGTGAAAGTTTAGTTGCCTATAACAATATTAAGTACATAGTAATAAATAAAATAGCATCACGTTTTTAAATCAATTCACCATTTATTAATGAAAGTGAAATGTGACGAACTAATAAACAAGAGATTTTACATTACAATATTTAGGTTTCACATGTTGTTAACCTATTAATTAATTACTTACAGAATATAATTAATATATCTGTTTCAATTATTACTTATTATAAAATTTCCTCAAATTATAAAATTAAAAATAAAATTAAAATCATAAAGCAGTTAATTTTATAATTATTGTTCGAACTGCAAACCAAATCGAAATTAATACTTTTACTAGATTTTTATGTACTCAATTAATGCCAGTTTAAGAAACTTTAGATAAATAAAAATATAAATGAATCAATTGTACAATTAGTTGTTATTAACGATTCGGGAAGTCCAAACAGGCGACATGGACCATCTCTTCAGTATTTATTTCCAAATTTTTTGTAGTATACATTTAAACTGGGTTATAGCTCTACATTTTAAACCTGCCAACTTTAATTGCAAGCAGCTCCACATGCAATAATCCATTATGTTAATATCTGGCAATGAGGAAGGCAAGTCTTCAGCATTGATAAAATTGCTAAAATTTGGCTTACGTCAATCTTGAATTCTTTTGGCTCTTGTGGACCGGAGCGTAACCCTGCTGAAAACAATAATCGCTATCTGGATACATTTGCTGCAGAGCTAGGCAATGCATTTTCAATTAAAACTTTTTGAAGATAGAATTCTTAATTTATCTTCATCCTCTTTTCAATGAAAAACAATGGATGTTTGCCTTTCTTCGATACAGCTTCCTAAGCCATTACGGATGAAGCATTTCAAAACTGCTGAACACAACATATAAACGATTGTTTGAGGGTTGAACAATCGTTGTAATAAAAAGAGACTGTGACTGAAGAAAATACAATCTTAGTCCGGGCGATACTTAAGAAAACGACAATTGGTTAAACTTGTCATTAATAAATCAAATACGTTTTTTAAGAACATAATAATAAAAATAACAACAAAAATAACAATAACAAAAAGACAGTTAATCGATTGGTATAATTAATTAAAATTTAAAAAAAATATAAAACGTTTAATAATATCGAGGGCATGAGATCAGAGGGGCGTATCCGCCAAAATTTTTATCTTCAATTTTTATGTCGTATTGATTTCTGGTATCGACCTGCGTGTTGTCACAAACGGGCGAATGTTTTGTAAGGTCAGATTAATGCCTTACAAAACATACGCCCGTATGTAACAACACGCAGGTCGATACCAGAAATCAATACGACCTAATAAATTGAAGATCACACATTTGGCGGATACGCCCCTCTGATCTGATGCCCTCGATTATATATCTGGCTTTCATTCTTGTGATAGAATATTGCCCCTTCTTTTCGAAGTATAAAATCCTTTTGTTGGGGTGGATTAGTCCCCTGATTTCCTTTCTGATTTATGTCTTCTAGAGTTTCTGGTGGCATTTTGCTTCCCATACTATCTTCCTCCACAATAGTCTATTTCTTGTTTTCTCTTTCCAGACCCTAATCTTCAGGTTTTGCAAGTCTTCTGTTACTTTGTCGTACCATCTACTTCTTGGTCTTCCTCTCGGTCTCTTTGTATCTGGTTTCCATGTTCTTATTGTTTTTATCATGCTTGAGTCTTCTGCTCGCATTATATGCCCAAGCCATTTAATCCGTTGCGCTTTTAGTACCTTCACAATATCTTCTCCTTCCATTATTCTCAATATTTTATGGTTCATATATTGTGTTTTTTCTCCACTCTCCAGTTTTTTGGCTCCCATTATCGTCCTTAATATTTTCCGTTCGAATACTCGCAGTTGTTCTTCTTCCGCTTGTGATGGACACATTACTCTGCCGCGTACAGTACCACTGGTCTAATTAGGCTCTTGTATATTCGTATTTTAGTTTTCATTTTTATTTGTTTACTGTTGAGTATATTTCGGTTTGCATAGAACGTTTTATATCCCATTTGAATTCTTTCTTTTATCTCATCACTGCGGTCATTGTTATACGTTAATTGTATACCTAAGTAGTTGAATGAACTTACTTTTTCAATTCTATACGTTTCTGTTTCGACTTCTTTTATTTCATCTATTTTTCTTCTCTGACACTTCAAGTATTTTGTTTTATTTTCATTTACTACTAGTCCCACTTCGGTTGTTTCTATTTCTAATCTTCTAAATACTTCTTTTAATTTATTCCACGATCTTGATACGATGACTATGTCATCTGCATAGGCTATAATCTGCACTTCGTTATTTCTTATGTTCCCTTGGATATTTGCATTTCTTATTGCCTCTTCTAACGCCATACTAAAAAGTGTTGCTGACGGGGCATCTCCTTGTCGTACTCCTTTTTTGATATTGAATGTTTCTGTTTGACCCTCCCTTGTTTTTACTGCGCTCTTGAATTTTTCATAGTCATCTGTATGCATCTTCTTAGTTTCCCTGGTATGTTCATTCTTTTTAATATTTGTAATAGTTTTCTTCTCTTAATTTTGTCAAATGCTTGTTCAAAATCAATAAATAGTAAGTGTAATTCGACGTTAAATTCGTAACATTTTCCCATGGTTTGATGTATAATGTGTAAAGCATCCATTGTTGACCTTATTATAAAATTATTCAAATTCATAGTAATTCCGTGAATAAAGTTAATTATTAATTATAAAATAAAAATCATAAAGCAGTTAACTTTATAATTGTTTAAATTGCAAACCAATCATCGATTTTAATTGTACGTTTACCAGATTTTTATGTAATTAATTATAGAATACCAATGCCAGTTAAACAAATATTAAATTAAATAATTAAATAATTAAATTAGATCAACTGCAGTTTATACAAAAGGATATCAATTAAAATACGCATTTAATTGTTAGCAATTAATATTAATTAGGTGCAGTTTAGAACCATTAACTAATCGTTATCCCACAAACATGGTCTAACTCAATTGTTAGGCACAATATTGTCTGTATTTAAGAAACTCATGATACGTGTTTGGAAAATAAATAATCTCTGTACAAAATGCATTCCAAGTAATTTGAATAAAGTTTCTAAATGTTTATAAATAAATTTGTGTAAGTAATTTAGCTTTTTAAAAATAACTACCATTTATTTAAAATTAATACCTTTAATGAGCATATTTTTATTCTAGACAAAAATGTCTATACTATAATTAACTGTCTAAATACAGTCTCCACTCAGCCAGTTAACTCCATTCCAGGTCACAATGTTTTCTTAAATTTTAGGTACAGTATGTTCTATCTTTGTTACAATAATATTTTCTTTTTTGGAACTCCTAATACTGCTCCAATACCAATAAGCAGCCTCTATTTCAGTTATTAATGTAATTTTCATCCTGGTATGTATTCATTCCAAATATCTTCACAAATGCTCCATAACATTTCCTTATCTCTTATGAATAATCTCCATTTTCAAAGTCTACTCAAAATTCCAGGAATCTTCAACATAATTTTTATAATATGCCACAAGATTCGGAAAACTCTGATTTTCAAACTAAATAAAAGTTTTAAGGAATCAAATTGGTATAATAACAGTGTTCTGCAATTTAATTTTGGTTTCCTTTGTTGTATTTAAACACGTTTAACAATTTTCTAGATACAATGCCGTTTAAGCACCGGTCGTGGCTTTATCTTTTGTAATAATTACTTACACTTTGTATTAATTAAAACACGCCATTGCGTTAAGCGCATATTTAATTTTAACAAGATCGATATTTAGTTTATCTATGACTACTATAGAAAGTTACACATTCCGCACAATCTAGTAACCGTGAAGATGTCTCTTGCTCACAATCTCTAAATTGAACAGTACGTGGGAAATGATTTCCTACGATCAGTAGTTCTGTTAAAACGTCATAGGTGTCAGCACATGCAATATTATAATATTATTAATTATTTGAAATATAAAAGTTGTTTTTAATAAAGGTAAATTCATTTTATTTAATTAATGTTTTACATTAAATTATATTTTGAATGCAAATGCATGTAGAAAAATTATCTCTTCGGCAGGGACTCGAACCCTGGACCGTCTGCTTGCTATACCAGACCTCATACCGTTCACCTATCTAGACGACCTAAAATAATTTAGTTATTATTACTATACAAAGTTCTTAAAAATTGTTATTCAATTAACGTAAAATTGATTAATTTTTTAAATTATTATATAATTATATAACTGTTAATATATTATTTATTATTACTGCTAAATTACAATAAAAACAATGAAAGCGTTTATAATTGGCTACATAATTATAATACTTCCAGCTACTTTCTTCCACCTTCCACCTTCCTTCCATGTCATCACAATATGTTTACATGCCAGAATATGTTTACATTGCGCGGCAAAGGAGTTAATAACCTTGACATTTGAGTTGTGATTGTTTATAAAAAATACTTTTTGAAAACGAGTACATACTGCTAGGATATTGGGGACAAAAACTAAAACAGACTGCGGCGGTAGTAACACAGTGATACATATAAAATATAAACCACATATATTTGCTTTTAAAATATATTATTGCTCCGGTTAATTAAGATTTGTTGTGAAGCATCAAACTCTTCGCAAAATTGAGACTGTCAGGCGGGTCGCATCAATAGTGAACTAAATAAATATATAGATAAATATATAAATATATTTAGGAACAAGTAATAAGCAACAAATACAAGACAATTTTTCTAATTTAAAATGAGAGAAAAGTATTAATTAAGAACAGAAGCAAAAATTTAAAATAAAAATGAATAAATTTTGGTTACCATAAATTTTGAAATATCGATCCTAAAATAGTCTAATGTTTTTGTCTGAGGAGTAATATTTTTAGCATCAACATAATTCTTAATTACTAAAATTAGTTAAACTATATTTAAATACTTCACTTTTAAATAATCAAGTATTTGGCGCCAACAGTTTGCCAACTCTATCCTTATAAATCAACAATTCTCTGCTTCCATATAGTTGTACAATAAAATGAAAAATGAAGGTCAAACACTTCTTTTAATTATATGTATATCCAAATAACTAGCTTTAATAGATTCAAATTAAAAAACGTCAGCTGCTTGTTTCAAAACACTTCTATTCCCTGAACTTTGATGAATAATAAATACTTTCTAAAATTTAATTTTTGGCTCTGCACATGTGTGTGCGTTCCAATGTTGTAAAATGAAAGAGAATTTGTTACAAAAATGGTCGCTTTTTTATACCCTGCTTGAAAACAAAATAAATCTGCTGAAAATTTTAGATGAAACAATTGAACTTTGACAATTGATTTATAATATAACCAAATTATTGTTTATAAATTTTAATTATTCTTTAAACTAAGATAAATGGTAGCTTAGAAAATTCTCTATTCATTGGTATATTGCATTCATATTCTCATTGCAAAATATAATGCGAGATAAAGGATAGTGTGTAATGCGTGTAAAACAGCCAATTTTACACTCGTGTGATTGTTACATTCGACTTCGTCTCATGACGCAACTTCTTCGCACTCGTGAGAAATTGGCACTTTTTACACTTGTAACACAATATACTATTTTCGTCACTAATGATTGTCTTGTGGAGTACCCGTAACCATACATACCACCACGTTTCCTTCCAGAAGGAATTGATTGGGATACGCCCAATCAGCGCGCAAGTTGCATAACCGGCAGTACAGCAATTGCTACCAGATCAGCTCACTGGTCGGAGCGAGGTTGCCTATCCACCCTCTACTTGCTAACTCAGGCATAGTGCCGGAGCATTGGACTTAACAAGTTGCTCACCCGCCGGCACCCCCCCGTCGTCTTTCATACGGGACTAAGTACCTCGTCCAGCAATAGGACTATTCCCCAGCTAAGCGCTCTTGCAAAGTGGGACCACTGCCCGATCGAATCCAACCTCAATTGTGGCGGGACTTGGTTTTTAATGGTTTTGCCACCCCGATCTACCAATTTTAGGCTTGCTGGGCCCTCTACAGAGCTTCGTTTAAGTCTACACGTTATAGACTCCCGGTGTGTACCCGTTTTTGGTGAAGTTGTCTTGATAGTGAGAGGCTATGTATTCGCTTCAACTCTCCTTAAGTGTAATGGCTTTCAGAGCTTCTCCCAATCACTGCAGTCCGGATCATAGGGTGGTCGGGATAGCTCCTAAGCACATTTACCTGGCGCCCTGCAGTTTCCACTTAGCCCAAAAGCACGGTAAACCTCACTTCGATTCTCCGCACTTTCAAATAGAACAGAATAGAAGCAGCGGGTTCTATTGGCGACCATAATGGACCTCTGTCAATCAGCGGGTTCCGTCGGTGACCATAAACGACCTTATCCCAGGCGAGATTCTACCAGGGCTCCCCCTGATCGGTATGAGTTACCGTCGAGAATTCTCACGAATTTCTCTACCACACACTTGATCTGACAGCTTCATCCGTTACCCTTGACAGGGATAGGGTAGAAGACAGCCAGTTTTATGGGTGAACGTCGTGTGGTCTCCCGAACACCCGAACAACACGCTCACATACAATAGTAACACTGATCGTGCCGTGCCGTGTCGTCTACGTCAACAACTACTCTAACCAAGAGCCGCCGCCGACCATTACCAACAGCCGCTGACCTATCTCATCCAGCTTGCTTGCCTGGTCGCTTTGTCTCCGACATTTTGGTTTTTCGCTCTCATTACTATCAAAACAATCATCAGCAATCGTAAATGTGTGGGACGGGCAAAGCGAAGACGCAGCGCGAAAAACTCTCAATTGGTAGCAAGTTTTCTTCGTCGACATATCCTGGTATAAGCGTTTATCAAAAGTTTGTTCCAACAACGATCATGGACTAGTTTGAAACCTTAAAAAGGGGTCGAACAAACTAAGTTTTGATAATTTTGATACAATGAAATATAAATTGAGTGTAACCTGACCTACTCATTTTTACGGTTTTGAACTAGTCCGCAACTTTTGCTTAAACAAAACGTATGTTTGTCCATGGACAGGATTCTGAAGAAAAAATTTCAAATGTGAATATAACGGAATGATTCCAAGACCTCATAGTCTTCAAGAAGTTTACTACTAACAGTTCTCTATAGTTCTTGCTTGCTACCCAAGAAGTTACTCCCGATTTTTTTAAATTACTCTCGTGCAGTTGCCTCAGATTCATGCAATGTTCGCTTAAAATTTGGAATCTTTATGAGCTAGCTCCTTTAATTGATATTTTCATGGTGGCTCATTTGTTTTTATTAGTCGTATCTAATTAGCCTAATTTATACATATCAGATTCCTCTGCATCATATTTTGCCTATGTTAATAAATTATTTATGGGGAACTACCTAACTAAAACCTAACCAAGGGACTAATCGATAAGGGTATAAACTTTAATTTGTAATACAATCATTCGGTGTTTGACTCACTAGACTAACAGATAAGCACAAAGCAGGTAGCAGAAAACAAAAGTAAAATGTTGAGCTTAAAGTATACGTTAGGAAACGTACAGAGCCGCATTTAAGTGAATTGATGAAACGTAGGAAAATGACTAAATGTAAGTGTGATATATCACTGATGTTAGATTATCAAATGCTTTCCCAAAGTGAAATAGAAAAATCCAGATCCGTATTTAACAGTTTGATGTTGATGATGGTTCTGCAGCAACGAAACGTTGAATAAGAAATTTGATAAGATGGATGTACGAAGCAGAAAAAAGTGTTATCAGAATATCTTCCCTGTTTTTTAATGGATTTAGTAATTAACCCGATAATTAGGAAAAATTGAAAATCGAAAACTTCGCCTGGAGACATACTACTAAAATATAAAGAATTAGTTAAAAGGTTAGAGTTAATTCAATTATTTGACCTTTGTATAAGTCAAAATTATTTCACTTTTAATAACATAATTTATTTACAAAAGATGGTTTACCTATGGGTAATTCTCTAAGTCCTCTATTAGCTAACATATTTATGGACAAGTTTGAAAATCGAATATTTGAATTAAACCTCTCTAAACACATTATCTTCTGGTTTCGTTATGTTGATGACATTTTAGCTTGTTTGACAGTTCTTTTGAGGTTATCAATGAATTTATAATTCTTATAAACAGTATCCACCCTAATATAAAATTTACACTAGAAACAGAACAAAACAGGGCTATAAACTTTCTAGACTTAAATATCAAGATTAACGCAGACAATCTATTTGAATTTTCCATATACAGAAAACCAACACAAACAGACATAACAATACCAAATGAATCTTGTCACCATAATACACATAAAATAGCAGCCTACAGATCATTAGTACACAGAGCTTTAACTATTCCACTAACAAAATCAGATTTTAGCAAAGAGATATCAACCATTAAACAACTAGCACATGCAAATCATTATAATCCGAACATGATTGACACTTTAATTAAACAAAAAGATTATAGGTTAGCTATCAAAAGAATATATCCCATTGACAATCAAACAGAAGACACAAATTACATATCTATACCATATTTTGGCAAAATATCAGAAAAAATTGCACATATACTAAGAAAAACCAACAATTATAAAATAACATTTAAAACCAACACTAACACTTTTTCATTTTTATTTAATGCTAAAGACAGAACACATGATATCATGAAATCGGGCATTTACCGTTTAAATTGTTCTTTTTGTAGTTCGGTATATATTGGACAAACACTTCGAAATTTTGACATAAGATATAAAGAACACGTACGTCATTACAAAAATAAACATCCTGAAAAATCGAATTACGCCAAACACCTTTTAGAACAAAATCACACAATGACTCCTCAAAATAATATTAAATTCCTACATTTTTGTAATAACAAACGCAAATTAGACATTTTAGAAGCCTTTGAGATATACAAACACAAACTCAGGGTACCTTTAATGAATGAACAACTTGAGCTCAGTAATTCTCCGTTACTGGAAGTATTACCTATTTTATATCTACCTTAGCGACGTGTTTGTTTATAATTATATTACCTTTGATAATGACAGCATAGCTGTCGAAACAATATTGTCAGGTTGTATTTTAATAAAACTGTGAAACTTTTAATAATCTTTATTTATTTCATGATTATTGTTGTTATTTAAATAACAATTGCAGTATTCCATTCTTCTATCAAAATCGTTTTCGTATAAATGCTGATGCAATTGGTATTTGTAAGAACGATAACCATGTTTCTTTAATATTTTCCTAACGGATTCGTGGCTAATATCTAATTCTTGGCCTACTTACCTTGTAGAACTAGTTGGGTTTTGTTCTACAAAAGCCACAACATTTATCTCCATATCCTCACTTATAATAAATTCCTGAAGATCGTCGGGCTCGTTTCGCATTTCTCTAATTAAATAGATAATGTATTGCCTACTTGGCTGGTTAATTCGATCAGGATACTCGCAGTACATTCTTGCAGCTTCGGCCGCGTTTTTCCCACACTGTCCATAAATAATGAGAATACCGACTTGTTCGCTTTTGGTAAACATACTCGTAATAAATATAGTTGTACAGGGTCTTCATTAAGTTTGGAACCGGCTTAATATCTTCAAAACTATTAACTGGATTAAATTGAAATTTGGGGTGTGCATTTTATAAATTAATATCTATTGTACCTAATTTTTTCACCTGCTTTGCATCGTTACTTTACGAGATACACAGCCAACTTGATTTTTTTTAAATAGCAATGGGGGTCAAATTTGACATCATTTGAAAGCTTATTTTTTTTCTGAGTACCATTATGTAATACACGTGTTGTATCATTTTGACAAAAATCGCAAAAAAAATTAAAATCAACGAAACATGTTTTATCCACAAAATCAAAAGTGTTGAATAAATTAAAAATTAAAATATCTAGTGATCTTACAAAATTCATAAAAATGTCAAAAGTTACACATTGACAGTAAATATTTAAGTAATTTTAAGTAAAAGTAAATTTTAAGTAATAAATTTAATTTTGTGGATAAAACATGTTTCGTTGATTTTAATTTTTTGGCGATTTTTGTCAAAATGATACAACACGTGTATTACATAATGGTACTCAGAAAAAAATAAGCTTTCAAATGATGTCAAATTTGACCCCCATTGCTATTTAAAAAAAATCAAGTTGGCTGTGTATCTCGTAAAGTAACGATGCAAAGCAGGTGAAAAAATTAGGTACAATAGATATTAATTTATAAAATGCACACCCCAAATTTCAATTTAATCCAGTTAATAGTTTTGAAGATATTAAGCCGGTTCCAAACTTAATGAAGACCCTGTATAGTATAGTTGTATTTAATTTTTTACGTTATTGTCAAAAAAGTGATTTAGTCAACTTTGAACGCTCTTGTAAGACAAACGAAACGTGATAAAATTATGTAAATATTTGTGTGCAGATGTAAACGTCTATTAGTACGATTTAAGGTAGGTCATGGCACTCTAGATTAAAAAATAAAATTTACTCTAAAAATGTTAAATTGACACAAAAAGTAACAAAAATTCTACAGTTGTATGTAAAATGCTAGATTCCAAAAATCAAAAAATATACAGGGTGTTCCATTTAAAAATCCAAAGTTGGGGTCACTTCCGGCTGAACCGGAAGTCGTCGAAATTTGACAGATACCTCAATAAGTGTCTTTGTAATAGCCTATAACTCCTGCTAAGTTTCATCTTGTTTGATTAAAAACTACAGAAATGGCAGCCGGAAAGTGATCTCGTTGACACCCGGCATATGTATTTATTATTCGCATTTGTCACATTTATAACTTTTCAACTTCATTTGAAACGAATAAGGAATTTAGTTATAAGATTCTATATACAACGCACCAAGGGCTTTAATTGAATTTCATTTCCAAAAGAGTTAATTATGCATATAAATGTATAGTGAGCTGCAATCTTATGCAAAATGTGCCGAACATAGAAAACAAAGAAGTGGCACAAAAATTATAAGCTTTATAATACCATAACAGTATCTTAATAAAAAACATTTTATTGTTTTAAGAATTTATTTAAACAAAAATTTTACGATTGAATTAATCTACTCTCTCATTTGCTCGTTCTCGTATAATTTTATTATTGTACATAAAATACCTGGTAAATATAATTATGTACATTTTATTTCAGATTTGATTTTGAGAGATGATTTTTTCAGTCTATACCCTAAAATTTTCTATAAAAATGAATGGAATTCAACATCCAGTAAAATCTATAGCCATATTTATCCTCGTCTAATAACATCAGCATGATTTCTAAAAAACATGCAAGTTCCCGCCTTTCCATTTTCTGTTGTCAGAGGTCCATTCAATCATTATAACCAAGAAGTATTAGCTGAAGATCTACACAATCTTGAATGCCATTAAATGCATTTATATGACAAGCTGCATGAAAATGTTATTCTAATAGATTATTTAGCCTACATATATACTTTTGACACTGTTCTTATACATATTCAGTTTTTTTTTCTAATATGGGTTGATCGAAAATCACCACAGAACGATGATTACCAAATTTTACATTTAACACATGCACGGATTTATTTTACTTTCAAGTACTTTGGACAAGGAGTACAACAGGAGTTCCAAAGAGGATGATGGTATTATTTGGAAACATCAAGAAGTTCCATATTTCTCCAACATTTCCGTGAATACAAGATTTTTCACTGATAAATATACTCTAGACTTACCTTTGAGCTTACGCTTAAGATTTTCGCCACTGGAGTTATTATTAGAGATAATATTTACTAATGCTGCTATTTCTCCTGAATCATATACTTAAACTTATTGATGATAAAACCCTAGGTGTGTCAATTTCTGGTACTTGAAGATCAATAAAAGACACTTATATAATTTGTTCGTTCATTAATTGTCTGAAAAAATTTAAAAAATAGATATTCTTTGTTAATAATAACTAATACAAATATAGTTGGATTCAAATGCTGTGGCGAACTACCTGCTAGTTATTGTTGAGTTATAACAATGCGGCCTGACTTCGGTTAGTCAGAAAAGTTCAGTACCTGGAAGTCCTGTTAACGATAAAACGTATTTACTTTGTTAATTAACTGTTAAGTATTTATTGTTAGACTGTTTTAGTATAATATACCCTTAAAGGAGCCACAGTGTATTTTAAGTTCTGATTTTATGTTTATTAAAGCACACACAATTGTGTTTTATTACAATAACAGAAAGAAAACAACCGCAACTTGTTCCATCTAACAATCACATCTTTTTCTCTTTTGGACACTTGTTAGATATATTTTATTATCTTACTTTTGTAACTTGTACTTTTACTCAAATACTAATGAATTAATTCATTAAAGTCTAGCAAATTAAAATACTCAAAGTTGTTTAAAACGATACTTACTTTAAATCTTATATACCTGGCTCAGATTTTGCTTATCATATTATTTACAGATTCGTGGGTGCTAGCTTCCAAAGCATCTTTTTAAATTGCAAACAGGAATTAGACAAGCAAATAGGGATTCTTACGTAAAGCACCACCCATCTGATTTTTATTAAAACCGAAAGTGACCAGAAGGGAATCGACTTCCATTATATTATGACAGTTGATGTTCAAAAGCTTGTCTCTAATGGAGTAAACCATATTATTTTATATAAAGTTCTTTTTGGTATGACAAAAGCAGTATACAATAGTTTTATCATTTAAAACAAGATTAATTAAAGATAAACTAAGTGTAAAACCATCAACACGTATTACTGCTTCTAGCATTGGTTGCTCTTTGCTATTATTAGCTCATGTTACAAAGACAAAAAATGAGTCCTTTATGAACATGAAAAACTTAAAACTTGATGTTATAATCAAATAGTGCTTAATTTAGGTTACCTTAATCAAAATTGATTATTTGATCAACTAACATCAGGATCAATTCTTCAAACTAAGAGAAGGGTAATTTTGTATACCCTATCAGAATTAGGGTGCTATTTTTCACCAATCGCAAAATACTGTAAATAATGTTCACAGGGATTTTTAAAGAAATAAACGCCGTCGTACATTTTATCAAGGGTAATAAAATGTGTTTTCTGTCTGAGGTATTAAATATCCCAAAAAATAGTGCTTGCTGTTCTTATCTGCAAACTTTATAGCATTTCACCGTAAAACAAGAAACAAGAATAATACTTAGCACAGATACATAAATTAATCTAAATATCATTGGTACGTGATATTTTAGTGATAATGATGCCCAATGTTTAGCCGTGAGAATTAAAAGCCAAGTTCTATTAACTTAAAACTGTTTACAACTTTGAATACAGCTGTCTGTGCATGTATTAAAAATATATTAAAACGAATGCATTTTTAACGTGAGAATTTAATTTAAACCTAACCCAAACACAATATTTCGATATTATACAGGACGGTAGTAGCATTATTCCTCCTAAATGCATATTTAAATCTAAATAATTTCCACACGTTACACTTCTGACCTTTACTCTAAAATTCTTAGTTGAGATTTTATCGTGCTCGTTTAATAAAATAATAAGAATGAATGTGTGATATGCACATTATTTGTGAAATTTTCATACAAGTATTGGCCAAAATTTTATTCAGGGCATTCTTTTTTTGCAAGCCTAAACAAGCTACCTTCAAAAACTTAAGGAGCCCTTAAAATATCCGGTAATAATAAATTTTAATTTGCAGATTTAAAACCTGTATACGACTATACTTTAAACAAATGCTAATTTTAATCTCAATTTTCTTCTAAGTTAAACATCATGTATTGTAGGCAGTAAACACTAGAAACTAATATTACCCAGAATAATCTTATATAAATTTAAGAAACACTGTATATCCTTAATGATATGATATAACGTGTAACGGTATTTTTTACTAGTCTTGAATTAATGAAATTTTGGCGAGAAGTTGCTAAAAGAAACTTAAATGCGGTCCTGTAGATCTGCGTCTTTTTTGTATTTTAAATTATATCGGCATACGGTATAAGTAAACCTCATAAAAATATATTACAGGTCATCTGTTAAAATCCTTTTAGACTAGTGGAGTCATTTCGTATAAAAAAATTGATAAAAGAATTGTGGTTTCTGTTGAAAACAAGAATATTGTTTTGACAGGTGCCTGCAGTGCCAAACAATTCCGTTGTTAAAATTTAAAGTACTGACATTTTAACTTATGTGAAATCATGCTTTCGAGCTTTCTCATAAACATTTTATTCTCCGAAAATATTGTCAAAATTTATTTTATTGAGAGGAATTATAGTTTGTACGTGCTAAATGGTATCTTTTAAAGAGGCCATCTGTGTCTCGGAATACATCCCGTCCGCAATTTTTGTTACAAAGAGTATTGCGTTCCAGCCTTCCTTTGTGTTGGAAGCACTAATCTTGATTCGTCAAACCGAAATCATGCGATTATTTATTGGCTTATGCTAGACTGCACCCCGCTAAAAGAATATTCCGCATATAGTGAAATAACCCTGAGTTTTTAGTTCAGTCTCAACTAAGTCTTCAGCTAGTACAGTTGACGTTGAGTCAAGCTACAGAGTTGGCGTTTCGCCTTCAGTTATTTTTCAGTATTCAGTTAGTTTTCAGTTTCTAATCAGAATTTACAGTTTATAGTTAGTAACATGAGTACAGATAGAGCCGGGTTCGGATCTCGTGCTAATATTTAATAATAATGAAGTTAATAAGTCAAAGGACGAAATTAATAATAAAGCCAGTTTCCACGAAAGCTTCAATTTAGATAGCGGGTCTCGCATCCTAAAGTGGCGTCTATTCGGGCCAGGGGTATTTACCTCGAGTCAGCGGGCTTGTTCCAGTATTCTAGTTCCCGCGTTATTATCGAATAAAGTTAACCAAGTTGTGTGATTACCGTTTTGCGTTTTTTTCGCTAAATACAGGAAGCTTATTGGCTTCGATCTATCGTTTTAGTTTTGTGTTAATAAATTTAACCAAATCCCACTCCCGTTCGTTAAAGTTATAGTGAAAATTCAATCTATTATTGAATTCTAAAGTTTGTTTTTCGGTTAACGCATTCAAGAATAATGCAGAAGATTATTAGTTAATACTTGAAGAAAAGAATTTAAAGTATTTGAAAGTATAGCCTTCTAATAACGAATCTCAGTTATTGATAAAATTTGAAATTAATAATTAAACTTCTGGAATTACTGCAGTTTAAAAATTTTATTATGGTGATTTAGTGCCGAACTATTATAGACATAATAACTCCATTCAAGAAATTTCAGTTCATCGTTGCAGCATCTTTACCAAATTTCAAAGTTCTGATGTTTAGTAAATAAGGTCTTTTAATGTGAGGTGTTTTGTGACATTTTGAAGAATTGTAAAATTCTACTTCAGCATCAAAGATATTAAGGATTTTTTGTTTGATAAGAGTAAGTTTATGTAACTGTGAAATTTATTTGTATTGTTTTTTGTTTCATCGAATGTTTTTTTATTCTTGCGTATTTTGGTCCTTTGAATAAGAATTCTTATCAAGGTTTTCTATTTTATTATTAAAATTATAACCATCAAAATTTCTTTATTGTCATCGGAGATAATTCAATAATTTTTATTTTGGAATAAATGAATTTACAAATTAAACCTTACCGTATTGAAAATGGACCTAGCATTAATTGTAATTATTTTATAATTTAATTTGTGTTAACGTCAATCAAACTAATGTTAATTAGTTTCTTTTTTTAATTTTGAATCAATTTAATCTAGACGTTTGTTATTTGGGGGCGTGTTAGAATAATTTCGAATAACTGGCGCCCATTCTTTTTGTGACTTTTAAAAAACCTCATTTTTCCTTATAATCTGTGTGTCATGGAAATTAATACCTACATCCTGAGCCATAATTTGAGAAAAGACGTCTTAATGAAAGTCGGAGCATTCTATATACAGTAAGTATTACATTTTGTGTTCTAAATTAGTTTATGTAAAGTGAACTTTTCGTTTGAAAGTTTAAGCTTTGTTTATTTAGTCCGGTTAAAAAAGCTTTGTCTCACTGTCGCCCAATCGCGGGGCCTTTTATTGTTATTTTCTCGGGCAGAAAAACGTGTGTTTCAAGCGTTACTGTTGTTATTGCAGCATTTTAATTTTTTGCATTAATTTATGTTTTAGTTATGAACTGTAATCTCCGTTAGTTGTCAGTCTAATCGGTATTGTCTGCACGGTATGATATGGCTGGTAAAAATTGAGAAAAAAGAATAAAGTAAAAGAATGCGACGATATGTGTCTTTTTACAATGAATTTTGTTACAAGGAAAATGTTAAATAGAAGCTTCAGATAATAGTTATAATAAAAATGTACCACATTACAACACTTGTGTTACATAGAAAGATGACTGAACTTCTTCCATCTTTCGCCTTCTAATATTATTTAAAGTTTTATATAATCACAACATGGAAGGTCAACTGGTAGGAAAGAATCCTACTAGTTGAACTAAGAAATGGAAAAGGACACGACAATAATATCAGTATACGGAACAGACGAAAATAAAAACAAAGTGGAAAAAGAGAGATTTTGGGAAGAACTAACAACGGCAACAGAAGAAGCTAAAGGAACAATATACATAGCAGGAGACTTTAATAGCAGAGTGAGGAAAAAGAACACAGAATATAAAAGAATATTAGGTAGAAGAAATACGAAATAATAACGGAAAAAGATTACTAGATTTCTGCCAACTACAATATTTAATAATCACCAATTAATTTTATCAACATAAAAACATACATAAGTACACTAGAGTACAACCAACCAGAAAGGAAAAATCAATAATTGATTACATGCTAGCCCAGAAAGAAGACAAAAAAACATATTAGACGTTAGAGTAAGAAGAAGCGCCGAAATATTTAGTGACCATCATTTACTGGTATTAAAAGTAATGAAGGACACACAACTAAAAAAAACATTAAAACAAAAAAAGAAAGCCACACAATACTAAAAACATACAAACTCAGAATCAAAGAAGTAGCTACAAGATATAAAGAAATAATCGAAACTAATCTGCAGGACAACAAGGACAAAATAAAGCAAGATAATATGCAACAAGGATGGAATACTTTCAAAGTAATAATTATTAATGCTGCAAAAGAAATATGTGGAGTTAGGAAAGCGGAAAACTGGAAAAAACAATCAGACTGGTGGACAAGGGAAATAAAAGAAGAAGTCAAGAAGAAGAAGAAAGAATGGAAAAAATACCTAATTAACAAAACCCTGCAACAATACGAAATATACAAAAACCAAAGAACAAAAGTGAAAGAATTAGTAGCCGCTGCTAAAGAAAAATCATGGATAGAGTTTGGAAATAAGATCGAAAGAGACAGCTCAGGAAATCAGAAATTATTCTATAAAGTACTAAAAACCTTCAGAACAGAAAAATCAATAAAAGAAACATACATAAAAAACAAAAACCAAGAAATACTAACAAATGAAACAGAAATAATGGAAAGATGGAAAGAATATTTCCAGGAATTATTAGGACAACAAACACAAATTAATGAAAACAAAGTAAATGAATATGAAATCGAAAGCCAGAGGGAAGACTAAGAAATGGATGAAATAAAAATGGAAGAGCTGAAGATAGTAATAAAGAAACTAAAAAATGGTAAAACACCCGGAAATGATAAAATTACTAATGAGATGATAAACAATTTAGGAAAAGTGGGGATGGAAACTCTTTTAGAAATAATAAATAAAGCATGGAGAACAGAAAAAATACCAGAAGAGTGGGGAGCAGCACTAATAATGCCAATACACAAGAAAGGAGATAAAAAACAATGCAATAACTACAGAGGAATAACGATACTAAACACTATAATGAAAATATACGAACAAATTATTATCAACAACAAACTAAAAACAACATTAGAAACAAAACTAGCAGAACCACAAAGCGGATTCAGACCTGGAAGAAACACAAGATCACATTTGTACAATAAAACGAATAATAGAGAAAAGGCAACTAGAAAATAAAAACCTATATCTAGCCTTCATAGACCTACAGAAGGCCTTCGATACAGTACCAAGAACAAAAGTATGGGAAGGGCTACAAGAAATGGGAACACATAATAAAATAATAAAAGTGATACAAGATATATACGACAACAATGCAAACTACGTAATAAGTAACAACATGAAATCAGGAAACTTTAAAACAGATAAGGGACTAAGACTGGGAGGAGGACTAAGCCCAATACTATTTAATGTACATATGGATAAGATCATAAAGAGAACCGAACAAAAAACAAGCAAACTCTTTATAGGGTATAGAAACCTAGAAAAAGTAGAGATAGCGGCGGGAGTCTTTGCGGATGATGTGGTGATAACAGTGGGAAATGAGAAGAAACTACAAGAAAACATAAGCATATGGAAAGAGATAATGGAAGAAGAAGGGATGGAAATAAACATAAATAAAACAAAGGTAATGGTAATTGGAGAACAGGATACTAAAATAAATATTGAAATAAATAATGTCAAACTAGAACAAGTAGAAGAATATAAATACCTGGGAGTAACTTTCCAGAAAACAGGGAAACAAGAAGCAGAAGTAAATGAAAGAATAAATAAAACAATAAAGTTATACTACGCAATAAACCAAAAATTTATAAACAAAAGTTTCCTGAGGCGAGCCCTAGGAGTGACTAGAAAAGACAGAATCAGAAACACCCAAATAAGAGAAGAACTAGGAGTACAACCGATAATGTACTTCAATGAACAGCGACAATTAAGTTGGTGGGGGACACATACTAAGAATGAACAACAAAAGACAAGTAAAGCTAGTTTATGAAGCGAAAACACAGTCCAAAAAGAAAAGAGGAAGACCAAGAAAAACGTGGAACCAAGTAATAAGTAAAATACTACAAGGAAGAGACAAAACATGGGGTGAAGCGACAACCCTAGCAAAAAACAGAAGAGAATGGAAGAAAATTATTGATATGTATTAAAATAAAATAAATTGTAATCACATAACAAAATATGTAAACCCTACACCGTAAGGTAGAAGGGTATATGATTAATAATAATAATAATTTTACAAACGAAAGAACCAG
The DNA here is from genome assembly GCA_929113105.1 of Agrypnus murinus. Taxonomy (NCBI): domain Eukaryota; kingdom Metazoa; phylum Arthropoda; class Insecta; order Coleoptera; family Elateridae; genus Agrypnus; species Agrypnus murinus. The sequence continues at coordinate 169,306,799 of OV816026.1, read as the reverse complement.
TGCGTAAGTTCTCATCCTTAACAATTGTGCTTTCTGTTTGGAAAAAAGGGGTACACTGTTTTAGGTTAATGCAAAAAAAGCGTGAAAGTTTTTTGGAACTTTCCGTTGATGCACTACTATATTTAACATTTTTTTTAAGTTTTTAATAAGCTACTAACCATTTTTTAAATTATAGCATTCAACAAATAATTAAGCTTATTAACAAAAAAACTTATATTTTGCAGACATCTTATTATCTCCTAGTATTTATAAAAGTAATTAACAGTGCAACTCTACAAATATTAGTTTTATAATGAGATAATGAAAACCTTATATAACTTTGTCTGATGAAACTCTAATAAACCTGTAAACCGTCTTATACTTCCAGTACTTTTATATACCCTTTATATATTCAAGTGTCACAACAAGTAGTGAAAATTTTTTCTGGGATCGCAACAAAGATATCAGTGACAATTAAGAATTACATCGTTCAATCCTATTCCACTGAATAATACATTTTGAAGAGTTTTGATCATACAAATAGTATTTGATAAATACTTCATTGTACGACGCAATCTAAACACTTTGTTTCGGAAGTAACCGGGTTTTAATTTCAAACGCAATTTCCTGCACTCTTCCTTGTAATATCCTCTTTTATATTTTTATTTTATTAGCACGTTAAACCGCTAATTATACATTAGAAATAGTTTATTCTAACAATCAAAGTAATTTATGTATACGAACAGGTTATAAGTTTATAACCTAAATTAAAGAAATTAATAACCAGTTAACTATCCAATCCAATTTAGAACCTTAGTTATATCACTCTTCGTGCACTGCAATCTTTTTTATCACTAGTGCTTCCAGGTCATTAAATTTTTATTAAGACTTTTTTCTAGTTCACAGGTGTGTATCAAATTAATTGTCTAATACTAATATGATTAATCTTCACTTTGTTCTTACTATGTTACATCATGAAATGTTGATAACAGTGTTTCGTAGTACATTATTCATTATTTTATAAACGTTACATACTTTGTGTGTTATTGGGCTTTGTAAGCCCACATATCTGTATCTTGCAAACCCATCAGACAACAACCTAATTATCATCAATATGATATCCATTAATAGTTCTGATTTCAAACTTTCGCTTTATACTTTTCACATTCTTATTATGCAATATTTAAATTCACTACTCATGTAGTGAACCCTGTAGGCATGGGAAGTACTGAATTATGAATGTCAAGGTTATTATAAAAGAAAATGGTAAACAGAACTGGTCCCAATATCGATGAAGAGAGCGACCTGCTTTAATTTCTGAACTTTTGCAGTAGCGCAGTAGTTGCAAACAAATGACTTGGCAATTTGGTGTACGGCTTTCGGTTCCTTATGAAGCAATTGTATCATACCTTATCAAAAGATTGTTCAGAATTAAATCAATGCTATATCTTTGTATCTCAATATTTAGTTGTTTTTTTAATAATTTACTTCGTCCTTAAATTATATACTATATTGTTATGGTTTGAGCTGCCCGTATGTTATTTTGTTTTGGTTCAATTTTTTATTTAAAAATACAAACACTTTCTTATTTTTGGAATTCGTACAGAGTTTTAATTTGCTAAAGGCAATATTCATGTTGTTAATTATTGTAATTTATGTATATATAAGTATGCTAAAAACAATGTTTGTTAGAAAATCAACATCTAGATCTAAATATCAAGATCTTGTACTCACAAAAAATAAAAGATGTTTTTTGTTGGTTTTGAAAGAAAAAACCTGTGTAAAGTATTTAGTCTAGTCAAATTAGAAAAAATAGTGGAAAGTTGAGGTAAATCCATGGATTTTTGCATCTATAGGGCTTCATTGTGGGTTGTTAAATAACCTCCTAACAGTCAACACTTGTAGATGGTAAACTCGAAGAGATAATGAGGTAAACCAAGCCCCCTAACGGTTTTTGTCGTTTTTCTCGGAAACTATTAGGTTTATCGAGATGAAGGAGATTAGCTAAAATAAAGCTTATTTAAATCTCTATCAAAATGTCCATAAGCTTTTTCGTGCAAAATCTTTTTTGCGTTATATAAGAAATAAGATATATCATACAAGGATCAGAAATTTGCACAATTTGCTCAAGGAACTTTCGGACTTAATTTTTTGTGGTCTCATATTCTTCATGACATAGCGAAAAAAAATTTGTTGAGAGCTGGAGCCGAGCGTGATCCAGAAATCTTTTACCTTAGCATCTCTTCGACAAAATCCATCAGGCGATATTATCGATATTCTTGGTGCCAGTCGGCTGAACAATTAGTATTGGCAAGTTAATTCTTAGGACAGTACACTGTACTAGTCAATTTTTGTATCCAACCGAATACTTACTGGGTGTATCACTTTTTCTGTAACCCTAATTTTCTTTATTTATAATAGCTTGGTATCGAGTAATAGTTATTTATGGTACAAGTGAGTTAAGTAAGATATTATCCACGAACGAAAAATTTACCCTCGAGGGCCGGCAGGCCCGAGAGGGTTAATTTTTCTGAGTGGATAATATCCTTAACTCACGCGTGTCATACAAAATTTTATCCAACACCGCTTTATTTAAGTTTCAACATCGAATTTGCAATGTATAGTTAGTCTGTAGTTTTGACGGTAATACTCTAGCACGATGACTGGATTTTAGTAATATTAAATAACGTAAGCTGGTGATTAGTTGTTATCTTTGAAGGAGTGAGTTTTTTAAAAATAACCCACGTTGCTAAGGGCAACGTGGGTTATAATGTAACATAAGAGTAAACAATCACTTTCCTTATTTAAAATGAGCATAGTAAACATGGTATTTATATAGAGGTGTTGGATAAATTTTTTTAAATGATTTTTGATGTAAAATTAAAATATTCGATTTAATTCCTGGCTTTCTTTAAATTGCACGGGCGCCACAAGGCAACAGTATCGTTTTAAATTTGTTAACTGTACCTCACCCTAAAGCTGCATGAAAGGGAGTTTAGTAAAGTTAATGCAGTCAAAACAAAAGCACGAAACAAATTAATAACAAGAACTACCAATGGGCTGCCTTCTAGAAAGTCAATGCATCAAAAAAGTGAAAATTGCGAAAATCTCGTGTCAATCTATTATATATTCGTTGGTGGAATAAACATTTATAGCGAGAAGTGGTTGTGGTGCTATCTATATTTGTCGGATATGTATGGCACCCCTTTCTAATTTCTAAGGTTCAAAAACAAAATCATAGATATTTGCAGCAAGGGTAAAATCTGCAGCATTCTTGTGCAGCACTTGTCGCAATCAATGTTAATTCCACGGACAAATATTAGTTGATTGACACGAGATGCACGCATTCATGTATGTATATATGCACTACGTAAAGATGAAACCTTATTGTCTAGGTGTAACTGTGTTTGAAATCCTGCATCTCTAGTAATATACGTTTGGAACTTTATTGGGACTAGACAATAAATATAGTAGGTGGTGTTGTACAATATCAAAATGTCTTCGATATGCGATAGTTGATGACCTAGTTTTTAGCGGTTGTTTTTGCTATGTTATATATTAATGGCGATTGTAACTTTGACATATTAAATTAAATATTCGTCTTAGTATTTATGATAATTTTAAGTAAGTAGAATATTTAGATTTTATAATTTTTGAAGTATCAGTAAAATGAGATTGTCATTCATAGATTATTCTCAATAATATGTTTGTTGTACTGGTGAGTATACATATTGAAATAGAGCTACCGCATAATTTCTTTTAACAACTTACCACTAGAGATCAATCTTTGGCGGGTTAGAGTCACTACATCTTGTCACCTAGGTTGCGCTGGTCGATCAGAGTACCGCAAAACACTGCCATATTGGGGCAGAGAAGTCTGATTTTTCATAATGGACAAATTAAAACCACGTTTTACGTATTTGACATATTAAAGGTTCGATCTTTCAGAATAAGAAAAACCTTTTAAAGTAAGCGTAGATTTGATTAAATGCAATACAGATATAATGAACAATTCCGTACTTCTTTTGCCACTATATGGCGGCGTTTGCAGTACTCTGATCGACCAGTGCGGCCTAGGTGACTAGATGTAGTGACTCTATGGCTGATCTCAACACCCAAGAATTTTACATCTTATGTATTTTTATTATGCATTTATTTAAAAGGTAAGGTAAGACCAAGATCATTATCTATGTTATTATAATTAACTATCGTTAATTATAATAACATAAGGCCGGTTCTTCGAAACTTGACTACTTCATTCCCTTAACTAATATAATTATTTATAATGTGTGTACGAACCTTGAAATTAAAAAATTAAAGAAAGTTGATTTTATGTCAGGTTGTTTCGCTTAAACTTACAATTTGCACCGTGCAGTAACGCCAGCTGTAAGGATAACTTAAATCTGTATGATATGCCCTGATACCGTATATATGCCCCGAACAGGCTCGTTGTATTATTACATAGATTCCTGGTTCATGGAGTGGTGCAAAATAATAATTCACAGAACTTTAAGACAATCTGGAAGAAAGGTATTGTGTGAAGTGTTTTTAACAAAAACAACGATTAGCAAAATTTTGATAAAATTTTATTAATCTACCGAATACAGTGAAAGCTGTCTATGTTGGACATTCATGGTACAATTATTTTTGTTCAACTTACGCAGGTGTCCAACTTATGAAGGCTTTCGCTTCGTTTTAGAGGTTTTTTGTTTTTCTTTGAATATGGAATAAAAAATTTAAAAAATTCAACATAGTACATATATGATTGGATTCAGTTTTATTTGCAATATTAAAATTAACTCGCAAATATCAACCTAACAGATTAATTACTTTCATTAACTACTCAATGTATTTTTGATATACGTACTACTGGTATTTACATATATGTATACAAATACATATATACTATTACATAAAAGGTTCTATAATATAATAGATAAATATAAAACTAGAATTTATGTACCTAAAAGTCATTGGGAATGAACCTAGAAATCATATTTAGAATGCAGTAAAGATTAAAGGAATTTGGAAATATTTCTAATCCTAGAATTTATCTTTCCTAACGAATGTTAATTTCATTGCCAACTAGGAACATGTTTTTCATTAAAGTTTAAAAACATTTAAGTGAATGAAGAGGTTATCCTAAGTACACTGGAATATCCCTATAGAAAGAAATAAATGTCAAAGGAATTTAGAATTTTATCTAACTGTAGTATTTTCTAGAATTTCTGTTTATTGTAGGATATTAATGTTAATCTAAGACGACAGGGAAAAAACAAAGACATTATGTAGTACTACATTGATCATTGAATTTGTCCAGGTTAAATAGGTTAAAATGGAAAACTCTACGCCAGTGGTTCCCAAAGTGCGGTCTTCGGGCCAAATGCGGCTCTAAAAACCTAGAACTGCGGCCCGAGATGTGAAATATCATCCGCGATCTTGAATTCATAGAGATAATTTACATTTCTACAAAAAAATAAATACATTGTATCATGTTATAATTAAAAATTGTTCAGTTAAAAAATACTAAATTTTATTTGTAATATATATTGTTATTACACAGATTGTATAAAACTTTCTCAACATGAGTATTAAGTCCAAATTGAAATCAAAATTAACTGATGAACAATATGAACATTTACAAGCGGTGTTAAGAATACATCCAACCGACTTAGAACCAAGGCTCAATGATATTAAAAGAAAAGAACAACTGCCCAATCACACACTTCAGATTGATATATTTATTATTTTTTAATTTTTATTTGCAATTATTATTTTTTTTATTTGAAATTATTTAAGTAGTTGTTTTTGTTTAATCTTTTTGAAATGTGTAATAAACAGTTTGTAATAAAAAGTTAATAAAAACGATTGTGTTATAAAAGTAGTATAAATCTTTCCCTTGTGTCTAACTTTTTATGGATTTGAACGTATTTTTCCATAAAAGTCTTTTTGGCCCGCCAAATATTTTGGAATTCACTATTTGGCCAACCTAGGCAAAACTTTGAGAACCCCTGCTCTACACGTACAGTGAAAAACTTCCAACTTTCCAGATACACACGTGTCCAAATTGAAAGGGATCCATTACATGCAAAAGTGTATACAGTGCGTAAATAAAGTAAGGAGTAAAATTAATATTTTTTGTATTATAAATATTTGGAAGAAAAACTCGAACACATCAATTTTATTTTTTCTTGTGGATTTTATGGTCGTTAATTTTAACGTCATCGACTTTTTTTAAATGGAACCCCCTTTATTTTTTTGCTAGAAATGAAAAGTATATTTTTTTCTGAATTTTTTTATAAACTTTCATCATAAAAAATACGTAATTAATAATTTAATCAATTTATGAACCCCAAAAAGCCAAGAACAAATAGTCTTATGTATGAGCTATTTGAATTGGTACAAATAAATAATTTAAATTATATGAAAGAAAAACAAAACCACATATATCTCGAACATAATATGAAAGCTTTCATAGTGAAAAGGAGAATATTCATAAAATATTTTCTGGCAGAGCAGCCAACAGAAATGCACAAATTGCCACACCTCCAATTAGAAATTCATTGTCAGGTTGAATGACTCACGACAAAATGCGAACTAATCCTTAAATGTAAATCTAGATTATAAAACATTACTGAAAAATTTTCTCAGGGTAATGAATTTTATATTACGTTTGAAAGTTGTTTACAGCTGAGCAGTGTATACTACGTTACACTTTATCTGCATGCCTTTCCTATTCAATTCATTTTCATTTCAGCAAGATACTTACCATAGGTACGTTGTCTGAGGTGATATACAATTTAAAATAACAACAGAATGCTAGTTATATTTCATAGACAATAAATTCAGGTTACTACATTCAAGTTTTATGGTCTGCTGAATACTTAATGTAACCCGGAATATTTTTCATAAACACCAAAAATGTTAACTCACGGGCATATACGCACAATACAAATCCAAAGAAATTTATTTGTTAATTTACTAAAAAGAACATCTCAATTCCTCCCTTTTTTTAAAGGGCGGCGAAAAAGGTTCCTTTTTTTCAAAGGACTGACAAATTGCTTCAATTATAAACGTTTTATTAAGGGCTACAACCTCAGCGTGAAGTAATAAAAAATAATGACCTGTATCAGAAGATCGCACGCAAGCACCGTACACTTTTAATAAATTCATTAGGAAATCTCTTTCTGATAAAGTTACATTAATTAAACGAGATAATTAAAATATTGCGTGCATCACAGTCCCTTTAGAATGGTCGTCAAAAGACATTTAGCGTTGGGATATACGTGAAAATTTTGAATATTGCTGATTATTTTGCCGTTTTCTTTAAGTTTTGGCCAAAGAACAAAAAGAAGTTTTGGAAGTATTGATCGCATTACATCAGATTTGTGTAAAATTGGTAATTTGTCGTGTAAACATGAAATAAGTCAACGAACTTTGTGAATTTCGTTTTTGCCTGGGTTGATACTAAATGCATATAATATATCACAGAAGGGGTTATTTTTCGCAGTTAAAATGACGCAAAGGCAGTTATTGCACACGAGGTTGCATATAAGGCACATATTATTACAGAGTACTAGTGTTATGGGGAAAAGCGCAATATTACGAACGCTATTATAACTTTCTTTAATGTGCGGTAGTAAAATAAAGTTGTTAAGGAAGGTTTATGCACGCAAATGATTTGGAATTGAATTGGAATCTATGTAATAGGTGTTTGATGATTAACCATTAAGGAAGATTATGCAACAATACCTGATATCACAGTAGGTACAGGTAATAATTATTCAGTACAAACACGGTAATAATATGATTTTATAGATAAAGACCTACCCTATGAAGTAGATCTTGATTTATTGAATTATTGCCACCACTACTCTTCAGCACTGTGATTATGTTACAGTTGAATTTTTTGGAGAGCATTGGCCGTTCGCACTTTCAAGAGAGATTAATAATGTTCAACTGTCGAAGTCTTGCCGGTGTTCGTCTTTTTTTTCTAATGCACACTTTCGAAAAACAAGCGCTTCGGCCATATGTACGAGGTAAGTGCCGTAAACTTTCGGCCCGGCAAGTTTCTACACGTGCCAACATGTTCAAACTCAGTTGCGTCATAGTTGAACATGTAAGAGACCTACACGATATATATTACGGCTAGAAGCGTAATAGATTTTAGTAGCCACTCGAGCATCGTGATAAGTGCATGAAAATGTCGCAGCTAACGAAAATTGAGTACTGCGCGGTCATTAAATGTTTAACAAAAGAAGGATACACGCCTAATCAAATCAAACAACGTTTATGGTGATTTATCTCCTTCATATTCCACTGTAAAAGAGTGATCAACATGTTTCCGTTTGGGGCAAGAATCTCTTGAAGATGATGAGCGGTGCGATCGGCCAAATGAAGCGGTAACGCCTCAAAAAGTTGCAATCATTGAAGAAATGGTATTAGAAAATCGCCGTTTGAAAGTTAAGGAGTTAGCAGTAATGTCTGACATTTCGGAAAAAGGTGTTCGTCGAATTCTTTATGACCATTTGGGTATGAATAAAATTAGTGCAAGATGGGCACCGCGTCTTCTTTTTGCTGTTCAACGTCAACGTCGCGTCGAATGTGCGCCTTCGTTTTTAAACTTGTGTGGAGACGACCCAAAGCCGATTTTGGAGTGCATTGTCACTGCAGATGAAATAATGGTTCTCTATTATGATCCTCTATCCAAAAGAATTTTACTGATTTATTTTAAAGAACGCAATACAACTGTTAACAGTACATATTATGCGTCTTTATTGCATAAATTGAGAAACAATATTCGTGAAAAACGTCGAGGAAAATTGACAAGAGGTGTTCGATTATTACACGACAATGCACCCGTTTATACTGCCGCAATTTCACAAGCTGCCATTCGCGAATGCACCTTTGAAGCATTGCATCATCCACCGTATAGTCCGGATATGGCTCCTAGTGACTATTTATTTTTCAATTTAAAGAAAGACCTTAGGGTTGCCAGCAGCTCTAATTGAAAATTTTGAAGGAAAAACTTCCGATTATTTTTACAAGGGCACTGAATTATTAATTCCACGTTGTAATAAGTGTATTGACATTAGAGTAGATTATATTGAGAAATAAAAATTTGTAAATTTTATCAAGTTTAATTTTTCTATATCAGGTTGAGAATTTATGGCGCTTACCTCGTATATGTAAAATTGTCACCAATAAATGACGCGAAAAAGAGCGCGAATTTATGTACAAATTAAAATTAAGAATTCAGTTTGCATTTATATTTATTGTTCCTATTAATATAAAAGGACGAAACAAATATTCACCCTGTATTTTAATAAATAAACAATTAAATGCTCCTTGCTAATATAAAAAAAATATTTAAATAATCAACTTCCAAGCAGCATTTTTAGTCATGCAACTATTTAGTTTTTACCACTAATTACAAGCACGTAATTGCTACGGTTTTATTAAGTGTCTGGAACTAAAATAGCGAACAATTCTTGGGTAGCAGATACGTTGCAGTAATCTCTCTGGAACTTGTTCAGCTACGTTTCGGTTACGTTTAGTCTACGTAGCGGTAACGTAGCGGCTTAGTAATTGCTACTTTTGTGGAACTTCTTTTCTCTTTGACACGTCGTGTCGCGTGGTTGCTCTTTCTTATATTATTCTTGCAACTTATCAAATATTCTATCATTTTCTATACTGATGTAGCAATAGTGTCACAAAATGGATTACTAATTTATTTGTAATACGAACTTAATAATACAAAAAACGATGAAATGTTTGATTACTTTGTCATTCCAATATAGCAAAATTATAAACCATTGCAACTTTTCTGTTTTAAATGTGATGATGATAGATCTAAAACTAACAACGCGTTCTTTAAATATATATTTTAATAAAAAATATCTTTAATAAAATATGACAAAAATACTTATAAGTTGATACACCTGATAGAAACCATTTTTATATTATTCCTAAGGCACGGTTTAGCACCAATTTGTTTTTTTTGTTAAAGGTTATAAAGTAAAACATCTATTAACAATAATAACAAATTGCAAATTGTATAATGGCCTCCAATATTTTACAAGTAAATATGAACATGGAGTAGTTTACATGGAGTAAGGTTCCGTTACTTTCAAGGGTTAAGCAATGGTTTCAGACAGGTGGCAGGAACTTTCAGTGCAACTTTAAAGTTAAAAACTTTAAAGTAGGTTCGGGCTTAGCTTTCGTAGCTTAGTTATTGCTGCAATCATAATACCACTGTAAAGTTGTAACGACTTTAAAGTAATTATATTAAGTAATTATAAAGTGGCAATACCGTTCCACATACTTTAAAAATTACTCAGAAGTAATGGAACTACATAGTTCCAATAAATAGTAAAAACAACTACATAATTACTAAAATATTCCGAACTAAAGTAATTAAACCTATAAAGTCATAAATTTAGTTGTAGTTACGTAACAACTACTCAATCAAAGGTCCGATCTCAGATACTGCTACGTAGATGCTGCTTAGGTTCACGATTAAACTAAAGCGATATATGTGATTTTAGAATTAGTCAGACTAACGTTCAAAGAATTTGTCAAAATGTTATTGAAAAGGTGAGAAGTGTGGTAGGCACCCCAGTATTTCTGTTCCGAGTCACATTCTTAAACGAATTTTTTGCTATATTGGAAATTCTGACAGGACCTGAACGATAACACACTATTGCGAAAAAGTAATGTTAAAATTTGTTTGAGAACGTTTGATTCGTATGGTCGGATCTACCAAAAGAATTTAACTGTCAAATGCTTGGAAAAATAACGAAAACATTAGAAAAGATAACGATTTTTGTATTATTGTCGAATTTAACTTAAACTTGCAACACAATGAGTAAGAATGCAAATGAAATGGCCATTTTCAGATATTCATAGAAAAAGGAAAAGACGAAATAAATATTGGCAATTAAGTTTGCGAAAAAGAAAATGATTGTTGTTTCAGCTGACAAAATATAAATCTAAACTTTTATTTTTTCTTAAAACTGTTATTTTTTCTACAAATATCCACAATAATTTCGATTCTCACATCACTTATTTTTTGACATTTTCGTTGTTTTTCTATTAAAAAATTCAATTGTCCTTTTCAAAATATGTTTTTTCTCAAGACTTTTTATATATACCATATACGGCAAGTTTCTCTAAGTAACGAAGAAACCACCTTTATGTTTGATAACCATTTCCACAATCTGGGGCATTATGTTCACAAGTTTTTTATAAGTTTCTTCTGGGATGGACCTTCAAGCACCGTTCAAGCAGATCATGTTTATTAAGTTTCCATCATTTTCTTCGTCTTGTAGATAATCTGTACATAGACGGGAACTGTGCTTTTGATCGTTGTCTTGTTGGTAGATGAAACCTCGACCGATTATTTTAGTCCTGTTGGTACTGCGTTTAACACTAAAATCATATTTTAATCCTCCTTACGACTAGGAAAGCAACCTCATTCCATCACTGAGCCCAGGGCCGGATTTAGACTTGATAAGGCCTTAAACTATTTGAGATATGGGGCCCTTTATAAGTCCAGATATTATATATCAGTGCCAAATATGATTTTCGGATACCTAGAGGGTATCCTTGGGGGCCCCCAAGAAAGTGGGGGCCCTAAGCTATAGCTTGTGTAGCTTATACGTAAATCCTGCACTGACTGAGCCCCTGCCATGTTTAGATGTAGGCAGTACGCACTGTGGAGTCATTTTCTAACTGTTCAATAACAGTTTTTTTCCTTCGATTCAAAAACAGTCTGTCTTTTCAATAACCTGCCCAAATCTTTTCGCACTGCAGCTAGTATCTGACCAATGTCGAAAAAATTGGAAAGGAGTGTGAATCAATTGCTGCATGCTGCGACTACTGTTAAAAACACGCACACTTGTGCCTACAGAGAATAATTTGAGCTGTCGAATAAAAGTAATCCTACCCTTACTACGGTTTGCGCAGTTGCCTTACCAATGACTTTTGAAACTTACAGGCTGGCTCCATTATCTATCCTCTTGCATTAATATACCTACGTTAACATACATTGATTTTCGTTTGCAAATACTGTCCATAACTCATTGATCGCTTATGAAAATCAATTTAAAATTAATTAAATGATAGTTTAGAAACTAACGAAACAAAAGATGCAGGGTATTAAATATTCTAGAAAGTTATAATTTTGCCTTAGTGAGCCTTAAATAAAAAGAGGAATGTTCCTCAAACCTGATATTAGTTTATAGCCAGGATGGTAACACCCTTTTTAATCTACAGTTGCCTATTTGCAAGAATTTATTAATGTCGAAATGGAGCTTGGGTTGGACAGATTTGTTCGAACTTGTGGTTAAATTAGGGGAATAAGCAATAAGTCAATATGAGCGGCAAATCATAATACAATAACGATGGTAAAGGAAAATACTGGTCAGAAACTCGATGAACTCTTTTAAGCTTTAAAGACTCTGTTGGGACCAGTCACACTGACAAGATGATGGTTTGAGCAATTTAGATGTTTCTTTTTCTTGTAGTTAAATCTGATACGTGTTTTAATTTATAATGTATTCTATGTATTATTTAATTTTGTTAACGCTACTTATTACTAGGTGTTTCAAAACAAGCAAAATTTTGTTATACAATAGCTATGTTACTCAACACCCATTTCTCTTTCCATGGATTATCATCTATGCTTTATCAGTGCAGATAGCAGTAAGACTAATTTGTAAATTAGATTTTGTTTGTGCACTGAAATATCTCATGCTTGGTTGTGATAGATCTATGGGTTCGAGTATTTTCTATGCCACTTAGCATCTGATTTATTAGATTTTTACCTAGTACTAGCACAGTTACAACCACATACATATTCACATGTATTTGGAACTTCTTTATATCAGTTCCATTTATTTCCCTTCTTATACTTCTGTAGAGTTTCGTACTATTTTAAATGACAACACACAGTAAAAAAATAATAATTTTTATTAAATTGCTTTCTTCCAGATATAAAAATGTTACAGAGAACGATTTTATAACATAACCCAATAAACATTTTTATTTATATAGTAACTGCAAACTTATGGTGCTCAAAATTAGTGATATTAAGTTCGTTGTTACTATAGTATAAATCCAATGTTTATTGGGAATGTACACAAGATTGATGTAAGGAAGAGCATTAACTTTGCTACTTGTTGGTTATAGTGTTAGTATGTATATGCAGAAAATGTGTCGTAAGGTATAAATTACAATTAATAGCTTAATAATACACTCAATATACGAATCTATGGGAGAATGAATGATGCGGAATTAATGTTAAAGATTACATACATTAAACATTGTTGTTTTGAACTCAGTATGTATGTACAATTATTGTTAATCCTGTACTATTGGAATTGTTTTATCAGTTTATGTGTTGTTATAGTTCAACATCACTATTGTCATCAAGCACTAACTATAATCGCATATTCGCACTGGTAACACTATGTACGCCTCTATTTTGTACAAACTAGCCCTTCATTTTTCTTATTTTTGACACAGTCACCTTTTCCCCTAACACTACACTAAAAATTCCAATCGTAAAAACCGTGTTCATGTTCACCATGTTCATGTGGTTCAAATGGTAGTTTTTCCTCTGCATACGATCCATGTCCATCTAACCATTTTCTCTTAATATAATCGCTACCCTTCTCTCCAATCATAATACAAGGGGCATTAGTATTGCCTCTAGTAATCTTTGGCATTATTGATGCGTCTATAACACGCAAGTTTTTAACACCATATACCCTTAATTCATGATCGACCACAGCTGTTTCGTCGTATTTAGGGCCCATTTTACACGTGCCCACAGGATGGAAGATAGTAGCTGTGTATGACATAGCTACACATGCCCAATAATCGTCCGAACCAAATTCAAATTGTTCACAAGCTGGTAGAGGAATTTTTACCAATTTTGCTCCTATTTTATTAAGCGATTTTGTATATAAAAGATTTATACTTTGTTTAACACCTTCTACCATTCTTAAAATATCTATGCGGTCTGAAAATGTATTGGCATGAATTATTGGAGGTCCAAACACAGGATCTGTATCATTTAAGAGTATGTAACCTCGACTTGCTGGATGTAAAAGAATAGGACGTACCATAAGTCCATCATAGTATGCTAAAGGATTTATATTTGTCCGTGCTGCTAATATAGGATCGCTAAAGAAGTTTTGGACACTAGCAGAATCAAATGAAAATTGAATATCTGGACGGTTAAACGAATTCTCATATTTAGTTTGCACTTGAACGTTGATTTGAAGAGATCCGGGTGCAGATAGTGGACCTCTGTGGGATTGTTTATAATAGTGTACATCGGAACTACGTTTGTCATCACTAACAGTTGTAGCAGTTTTATTGGGAAGAGCAAATATTACACCATCCATGGTGGTGTGGTCGTGAAGATTAAGACCTACTGGTAAATCTACAAGGACTGGTATTCTATGATTTAAGAGATGTGACTCTGGGCCGATTCCACTTAACATGAGCAATTTTGGACTGTTAATAGCGCCAGCAGACAGAATCACTTCTTTTTTGGCCATTGCCTGACGTATCTTTCCATTTTTAAAATATTCAACTCCATATGCATGTTTTGTATGTGGATCTATTAAAACTCTAGTTGCATGGGCATTTGTTTCGACACGCAAATTCCTACGCTTGTTTCTAATGGGACGAATAAATGCTCCATTAGTACTTTGTCTTTGTCCGTTACGAATAGTTGCTTGTAACAACATCACGCCAATTTGCGTCTCAGAATTATGATCAACTTCTGGCAAACCAAGCTCACGAAAACCATCAATAATGTGAAACACATTGTTATCTTGGTATGGATAAATTTCAACACTTTGGTATCCACCTTTGCCGTGATATCGTTTTTTAATTATTTCTGGATTGTGATTATCTTCAGATTTCATGAAGTAAGGTAAAACCTCTTCGTAACTCCAACCTGGATTACCCATATGGGCCCATTCGTCGTAATCTCCTGGACCCCCTCGAATGTAGATCATGTAGTTCATGGTTGAGGAACCTCCCATTACTTTTCCACGGGCCCAGTAGCATTGTCCTTGTGGTCTGGCTAGACAACTGTGCGGTGATGGTTGGGTCATGTAGTTCCAGTCGATGCTCGAACGTTGGAGTAATGGAGCAAATGATGGTACTTCTGCGACTTCTGGTTCTTCACCGCCAGCCTCAAGAAGAAGTACCTGCAAATAAAAGGAAAGCTTATTAGCATGTCATGTCCAAACGTGATTTTAATGTACTTCAACATTTCTGATTATTAAGTACATATACATATGAATAAGTAATGTCAGGCGAATGTATGTACCAAAAACACAGTTATTAGAGGAAACAATTTGAGATTATTTCGTTGCTTCGGATTATCAAAGTTTTACTCACCGAGTGCCATTTGCACCACCTGTGACTAACTATGAGTAGAAATCAATTATCATAAAAATATTCGCAATTGTATCCATAGCGATTGAACCATACCCTACATTAACTGGAAGTGGTGCAAATGGCACTGGATGTCATTTTAAAATTCTCAGAGCAATCCAGGCTCAAATATACAAATGCAGTTATAGTGGCCAAAAAAATGATCCGTCCACACATCCACATTAGGACAACCCGCAAAATATTTAAACATTTTTTATAGTAACAGTAAGATTTTATCTCGTATTAAGCCTTTCATTTTATAGAATTTAATCATCGATGAGAGTTACGTTAAGTAAAAATATATACCATTTATCTTTAAAGTGTCTCATTTTTCTTTTAAATTTACAGACCAGTATTTCGAATATTAAATACAGATATGTAGCATGAAACTTGTAACCTAAGATCAAGAACCACTTATAAAAACAAATAGAAATTATCAACAACTGTTCATTAACTTTGAAGATGGGAACTAAGAAACTTATATTTATACGCTGTAAATATTTCCTATGTAACATTCTAGAAGCTGCGATTGTGATCTATTCGTGAGATTAAATTGCTCTTTTGCTTAATTTTCATCATTAAGTAAAAAATGCGTACACATATGCATTTACATTCAATAATCGTTTAAAAAATTTGAAATGCGTTATCATTTTATGGAATACAGTGTGTAAAATAAAGCATTTTTGATGCGAAGACACAGGAAAAAATGCAAAAAATCTAAAATGATTATTAAAGGCATAAGCGAATCGCTCCTAATTATACCAACAATTATGTAGCTTAAACTTAAAATCAAATTTGAATGGAGTCAATGGGGATGCGACCAATTGTACAAGAAGGAACCAAAATTGGCAAAGATAGTTTTAAGACCCATTAAAAATATTCCTACAACGGAAAGGATTCCAAATACCTACTTTTAATTAGAATTCACTGTGCGCAGTTGCACTTGTGTTTCTGTACTCGCTCGCAAAGCTGTGATATAGTTAACTGAGGTGTAAGGCAGATTTCTACTAGTTTTTTTCCTTATCTTTGATTCTTTTTGACTCAGAAAGCTGAGTAGTGGCTAATGAAATCTGAGATGTGAGAAGCACTATGAACAACAAACACAGGCAGTTGCCGGGAACAACTGCTTAACATCCGACAGTAAGACGGTGTATTATGTTTTGATGTGACGTTAGAATGGTCGTATCATCTGCAAATGTTGCAGTTACATTGTTATTCGTTGTCGACAGGTCAGCTGTTTACAGTAGGTACAAGACAGGTCTAAGGAGGCTCCAGGATATGGTACTCCTAAGCTAATTGTAGCCAACGGTGTTTGGGCGTCTTCATATTTAATAATGAAATGTCTGCCTGTCGGATAAGTTCTTAAGGTCTAACCTGTTGGATGGAATAGGTTTTTCTTGATTTTATAGATTGTATTGTATATTGTGTGAATGTTAATTGTACTTAACATTGCCAAACCACTAAAGTAAATACATACTTGTTTAGGGTATAGGGCGGATATTTTTAACGACAACCACAGAAAGATGTTTATGTGATTGTCGATATTGACTGCTTAACATGCCCATCTGACAGCACGGCGAAGAAGTATTGAGGTTTTATCGACGAGGAAAATCCTCCCGTGTCGGTTCCGGGGATCGAACCGCCTGAGTAAGAGTTGGACTCTTTATCGCACGACCACCCGCCTACCTTGTCATGTAACGTGTTAAAATGTGGGCTATGTATTTTGTGCTAATTAAATTTTCAACCCCCTGTATAATAACGAAATATTCCGCTCCAGGTAAAATTTAATGTGATATGTAAAGGATAAAATATTTTCTTGTCAAATACAAGAGGTAGCTGTTTTCAAACAAATGTATCGAAATATAAACAGTCTGGCGAAATTATAAAAATACTATACTTCTCACGGTTGAAACCTTACTGTGGGCACGTATTCTTCAAAATTCCTCAATAAAACACAAACTATGTTCCCTTTTGCAGTAATAAAGCACGAACGTTAGTAAATATAATCTAATTTACGATTATATACTAGCTAAAAATGCATTTAACCAAATTGAATTTCTTTGTATTTTGCAGTTGGAAATAAATTTTGTCTATATTAAAACTAAGTGCTCCATAAAAAGCAATAATTTTTTTAGTTAAAAACCTTTTGTTGTTTCAAATTTCATTTTATCAGCCTGGTGGGCCTTTTAAAATTAATATTAAAGAGAATTCTGTGCAATTTTGTTATTGGTTGAACCTGTCGTCACATTTCAGTTTAAGTGGTTAAAAAACCTAGAAACGACTTTGTAAAAGTGCACCGGTCTACACAATTCCAGTACGAGGTTCTAGTCAAGCGGTTCGGCTTGAGGTATCATCTGAGCTTTAATAAAAAAAGAAGAATAAATTCTCCTCTGGCGTTACTATTTGCAAATCATAATAATTACAATGAAATCGTTACTCTTTATATAAGAGTCATTTGTTTAAAATTAAGTGTATGCAGTTTAGTGTTCAATCTGAACAGTTTGTGGAATTTTCTATACCTGGGTTTCCTGTCGCCCCGTCGGAAGAATAATTTAGTTTTAGTAAAACCATGCCCTTTTATTAGTGAAATATTAATGGTCATATGAATTATAAGTCGATATTAGTAAAAAAAGATTATTGTGATACATCTAGGTCGACATTAGTGAAAAAGAATTATTGTGGTACAAACAAAATTTTAGTTAGTCAACAATGCAACTTATTCGGCATTTATATTTTGTGTAACTACATTTACTACTTAGTGGGTATGGCACTTGACTAGCAATCTTGAGGTCCTGGGTTCGAATCCCAGGAAAAATAGCCTAAAAAGCCTGGAAAAAAATAGGAAAAAGCTTGTGAAAATGAGTACTTGGGAAATTATTTCCTGGGGTAATAATAGGCGGTCGGTGCGTAAAGCTAGCTTTACCACCCTTGAGTACCAAACAGCTCGCTTAATAGCAGCCTACCCTGCTATACCCTATGGACCATCATGGCCTGTGAAAAGGCCATGATATGTACTTAACATGGTAGGTATATGTACTTAACATGGGATCCAAGGTAATGATGACAATTGTAGTTTTCAAAATGACTAAATAATTCCTTGCTTTAACAAATCAACATATTTAAACCCATTTCTCATGATTCTCATGAAAATATTTTCCCAGTCTGGATTTCACAAGTTTTTTATTTTATAACTAACAATTGGGTGGCGCCCTTAATATTGTTTATTATTTCCTGATTTCTATTTGTATTTGATAAGCCTTGGAAATTAGCAACGACGATCCTGAACTGAATTCGAATAAGAAAGACATCCTGGGAGTTTTCTTTTTTGGATTTATTAAGTGTTGGACAAAAAAATTGCGAAAGCCAATTAACTCTACAGGCCATCTTTGATTTTTCTGGTTACACAGTGTACTCGCTCAATTCTCGAGTGATGCCAACGTTACCCAAATTGTTAGTTTGGTATTATTTCTTACTCCTGTGGGGTGGGAGGTGAAATTGGGTATAGTTAAAGTTTCTATAAATATAAATGAACAGTTATATATTTATAGATTTACTAATAGCTTCTTTACGTCTTTGCGTTTCTTAATATTTTATGACACCTGTCATAAATTGACCTAGATGAACTTTAGACATTTGAAATGCGTTACTCGATACGCCATTATGTATACGCCAGAATTATGATAATTCTGCTCAAACCTTGGCAATAGTAGAATAGTGTTTGTAAGTCATTGCAGGACTATGGTTTTGCCAATGTATCAATTCTTATACGGGGTGTTTAAAGACACGTCGTCATCGAGCAATGGTTTGTACGGCACAGTAACCTTGTAATTCGTTTGTTTTCCTAATTATTTTCCTTGTGAAAAGAATGTAAACACCAATTTAAAACTAGTAGACCGAAAACTGTTTAGGCATCCAATGTAAAAACACTATGCTATAGAAAAATTGAACTGTTCTTAATAAATTAAGCTCCCTATTTCGTTCGTTTAGTTTCAGATTTAGCAGCGAAATAGTCGCCCAAGAAACTAGGTTAATTAAGTTCACAACATTATAAAGCATATTTTGTAGATCCATTTTGATCACTTTGGGTCACGTTAATAATAATTGCAAAGGTATTTAATCTCAAGATCGTAACTAAAATGACAAGCATTTTAATTAAGTAGAGTATATGAACAAGAAAGGCGAATATCATATTTACGCAAGAATACCGATCAAAGCGTTTAATAACCTTTATAAACAAAAGGTTTCCAATTTAACTGAAAAATCTTTCATTAGATTAACCAATCCCAGAATCTAGAAACCTCCGAGATATATACAATTTGCGGTTTTTATTATACGACCTTATTATGGTAACATTATTATGTACATGTTTTATCATTATAAAAACATTGTGTCTGAAAGTGATAGTTTCTAATTTAATACGCTTAAGATTAATTTTTTGAATTTTGATTTGATAACCTTTCGCTATTTGCCGTTACCTTCGATTGGTTATTTATTCTACATGAATATCATACATACCTTTAACAAACGTTAATAGGTCTAATAAGAGCAAATCCGTGTAGGTTTGTCCATGCAACATTGCACTAGTTATTTTACAAAAAATTGCACTTGACGTACGAGATCGTGCCAACCACCTGACTTTAAACCAGACAGATAACAAATTCTTACTGGATAATAAACAAAAACCCTTTAACTTTCACTCTTCGAATGGTAAATTAAAAAGAAATGGCATTAAACGGTAACAAGAATTTTCTAATAATTTTTGAATATCTTTTATTTTCTAAAATCACTGCTTGAATTAGTTAAATCATTAATTGGAATTATTAATAATTATGAATAAATGCTTGTTACATATTTTCAAAAAAAAATGGAAAGCGAAATGTCATCATTACGCACGGGTATATGCATTTTGCAACTACAAAATGCTACAAAAAGCATGAAATGCAAGTTCACTTAGTGCAAACAAGATTCCAAGAGAAAAATACCAACATTCTCATAATTACTATTATTAATTATTTATTTATAATTCAAATGAAACCAGAACGTGTGCATTTATACCGTTTTAATTATTAGTTATTACGATATTGCATATTCAGTGATGTACGTAGCAATACTAATAAGTTACCGGAGAGAATATTATATTTCCCCTGGAAGTTCATTTTCTAAAAAGACCTTTTAGGATTAAAATAGGAAATAAACATTCGTTCTATTGTTTGCATGCAGAATACCTTTTATGCAAAAGGCAGAACATTCAATTGTTGCATGTTTTGAAATTTTAATAAATAGGTTGATATTATAATTAGGACAATTAGAATTTCGCGAAAATTGTATTTATATCAAATACAATACAATTATATGTAAAATATTAAAGAATTTAAATCATTTTTTCAGTCATACCGCGACAGTGGGCAGGAAAATTTATTAATTATTTTCATACGCACCTTTTTTTGACAGCAATAATTTTTTATTGCTGAATCTTCGTCGATGTTACTATACTATTACATTACTATAAAATAAGTATTATTAACATTAAGAAGAAAGCAATGAAAAAATGTAACGGGCGGGACATTAAAAAAGTACCTAGTATATGGTACAAAAAGAGGATTATCTGAAAAAGTATATATGCCTATTAATTCTTATTTAAAAAATCTTCTGAGTATGTAAACTGAAATGTCTGAAATGTAAACTGAAGTTCTGGAAGTGACATATTTTGAGTTTATTTTAACGAATGTATGGGATGATTGTTTTTCAAATTATCATAAGGAACTTTTAAACATTTTTTAATTAAGTCCTAAGTTTCATTGAAGTCTAGAATTGAAACACAGCTTATTTCTCTGGACTAAAAATATTACTTTAACGGTATAACTCAAACATAAAAAATATTCGTCACAATATGGACGTCTGAAATTCATAAAAACTTCAAAATATTATACTTACGTTACGGTAATGCTCAAAATTGTCTCAGCTGGAGATCTTATCTTTACAAATTTAAATTTCAGGTCGTAGGTATTGTTTCCAATAGCTTCAAATTGTAAAAACATAGATAAAGGTTTTAAGTCACAATAAAATGTATATATTTGGGCGCCATCTGATTATGATAATAATGGTAATTAGAATAATGACCTGGCACCATTAACCGGAAACTGGAGCCAGATCTAATAAATTTAATTTAATGTGTTAGTCATAATCGGTGATGTCAAAATTAGGTTGGATAAAATATAAATAAAGACTTTCATAATTATATGGGTCAATATTATTCAGTCTAATTGAGTTTAAAAATTATGTTTATTCGTAAACCAAAAAGTTAGAAAGGATAACAACTAGTCAAAAAATTCATTAAGTAAAGTCACAATATCCTGCATAAGAATTCTTATCAAATACTGTAGTACAAAGAGGTATTTATTAGTAGAGTTCATTCTTTCAAGTAACAGATACAACCAGACAACTTAGATGAAATTTACTTATTTAAATTATCTTGTAGAAGGAAGAAACTGCCTTTATTAACAGTCACATCCGCTAAAGCGTACAGTTTACGTTTCATTTTAGTTTAACATTATCCGATTTCAAACTATATCCAGACGAGATTTTATAGAAACTTAATTCATTGAGAATTCAACTAGGCGACGATATTGCAAAACTAAATTGCTACCACCAAAACACTAATTACAATCTATTATTTTTATCGGGAAACTGTACGGTATTAAACTTTAGATTTCGGTAAAAATTGATTCGTCACAATCACTGTATTTATTGTACATCAACATTAACCAAAACGCCGCAAAAATAATCTAAAAATGCCCTCGGCAATTAACTTTAAAGATACTAGTTCATGGCACGGGGTCCGAAACCCCGCCCGGATACGTAAAGGCGTTTCGCCCTATGTGTATTCTCTTCTTGCCTTATTAAACCCTGAGTGTAAACTGACTGTAAAAACTAAAAATATTTTGACGGTAGACGGAATTTTAAGAGGAGTACGCTTTCAAATAGACCAATAAGGGAATGACGTGACTTTTTTTAAGTCAACCAAAATTAGTATTCTTACACATAGAAAATCCAGAGCCCGGGATTTCACAACAAGATTCACAGACATGATATCTTTCGAAGCGCAGATGTGTTTATTTGAGATTTACCAATAAGCACGTACAAGGAAATCATAAATTAAGGCAGGAAAGGTTTTAATGATATTTTCTTCATAGAATTTCAACTTGTTTAGACGGGAGTATTTGCAGATTCTCTTTCACATTGACGAGAATAACTGACAATTTAAATTTTAAAAGACTAATCTATTTGAAAATATTATTTCTCCCAGGAACAATATGAAATGGTAGATACTAACACATGTGGAAACAGTACCTTTATTTGAAATGAGATCCGTAAATTCTTAGAAAAACAATTTTATACAAATAAAAATTATTTTATTTTATTATAGTACTTCTTTGAGATGACCTTTAATATTTTATGGCGTTTATTTTATGCAGTATACCCACAGTGATTTTATATTGAAAGAAAATATATAAATACGCAGGACCGCATTTAGGGTCTTTTGTTAAATATGCATACTAAATTGCATTATTTGAAAACCGACAGAAACGTAACGTTACAGAATTAGAAAACATAAAACGAATAAAAATATACAGAAACTAAAAGCAGTATCACGCGTTTTCCTGTACATCACCCAAATTACTTGAAGGCTGAAAATCTACAAGTAGTTATTTAAGAATATACACAGTGATTTCAACAAAACTTTAAATTTGTGGTTTACAAATTACAACAAACAAAATAATAATGCCGACGTTTTTGCCGCATTAAACTGGACAAGATCGAATTGAAATCATTTAACGATTATTTCTTATTTGGTTCGAAGGACACTCTTCAACAATGTAACACTATGCAGAATGTTCTACTATCATATTAAAAATAAAGTTGAAATCAAATGGGAGAAAATGATTAAAAAAAAGTGGCAACAATGCCAACATAATTTTTAAGTTTGTTTAATCTGTATTTACCAAGTGTGAAAGTGTGGACACCGTGTATATGGTACCTATAGTCTAAAGAAGACTCAATAAATTCATTATTTAACCTTTTATTATCAAAGTTTATTGCACTACGAGCAAACATTGAATTACTTTAGCTTTATGGATACGGATTTGTGCGTAGGTATTCGACCAAATTCAATTTATTCAAATCCTTTAAGTTTTTTTTTATTTGAAATATACTCGTACTTCTGAAAACGTAACGGATGGGACAATAAATATTTACGTATTATTATAGAAAGTGGAACAAAATCTAATATTAATTAAAAGCTGAAAATTCACATATCAGGGAATAACTCCAGAGCTTTATTATGCTTTGATGGTTATTGCGAAATTATAATAAATAGTTTTATGTATTTCAGTAAACACTTTTCCATAAAAAATTTTTATTTTGCAAGAACAATAGTCAATTCATCAACTCGACTATACGAAGTCATATATTTGAAAAATTTCACTTATGTAAAATAAAATGGAAAACGAGTAACTAATGGTAATACTTTATATGATCAAAGCATGATTACTGATTAGTTTAATATTTAAGACCGTCGAATCTGATTAATTTAGTAATAATTAACTAATTTAAATAATAATGCCATTAATTAACGTAATTAATAAACACCAACCAACAAATAATTTATCATTACGTAGGTCAGTGATACTTCATGTAGTACATTGATCAAATGATCAGATTAAATAAAACACCAACAATAAATCCATTAGAAGGGAATTTTAAAAAGCGCTTAATAATTCGGATGATGTTGATGAACCAGCAATTACATCGGAATTCCCATCAAAACGTCTACGAATCTTCTAATAAACAGTCTTATGTATGTTGCTCGCAGATCTTAAGATTCCATTTAGTGATGCTCTTTTAAATCGCATTTTCGATTTGACAACTTCATTCCCTCCTTTTTTCGCTAGTAAATTAGTTATTTTTCTTTACATCTTCATTATTTATTGGTTGGTTTCAACACGTGGTTTCTTTAAAGTCAACTTTACTTTAATGAGTCGGATTCAACGTAGCCTTAATTTCACCCGTCAAGATGAAGATGAAAGGAAAGTGACAACGTCCATCTTGTCGCTTTTCTTTCATCACTTTAATAACCCGAAAATATTAATATCCTTGCAGCTTGATAACCACGGATTTTTCATTATTCTTATTTTTTTCATCTATCTAGATTCACTAGAATTGACGAAAACGATATTCAACTGTAGGCAAAAACCGACAATTCGAATTTGTAGCACGCCTTTTACATGCTTGTCTAACCGAACTAGAATTGGAGCGTAACTTGACTAGCTATCTAAAAAAACATGACCAAGTCGGTCCATAAACAGCAGAAATAATATGAAGAATACTATTTAGCTCTACTAATTTCCCTATATATCTGCATTCACAAAATCGAGAAAATTCGAAATAATTTTTAAAGTTTTGGAAATATCGTGTTTGTAACGGTATATTTTTATCAGCTCTGAGTAAATGTAATTTTGTCAACATATTTACAAAAATCTTAAGTCCGGTTCTGCAAATTTGAATTCTTTTCATAATGTAAACTTGTGTTAGCATTTGATATAAACAACCCCATAAAACTTATTTTAAAAAAAGGTTGGTTTTAAATTTTCTTAGTATTACAAAAAGCATTAGGGCAATAATTTATTTCTTTCTGTATTCTATTTATGCACGTGTGTTTTGGTTAACGTAGCTTCTTTGTTAAAAATCTTGGAAACTACTAAATATGGCTCATAATAAATTTTAGTGAAGTCACTTTTATCGAATTTCATGTTTGCTACGTGTTTAAAAAATAATTTGACGCGTCTGCAGTCTTGAGAAAAACAACATCTGCATCGCACCACTTGCCCGCTAAAATATTAAATGCGTAGTACCTGGTTCTTTAGGGTTATATTCTGATTGTAAAAACTAATAAGATTCTCTCTATCGAGTCCACGTGGACTACTTAGTTTTGATTTGTTGAGGCGAGACCGGGAGTCTTTTTGATTGGAGCATGAAGATTTGTAAACCCTAAACTCACAAAACTATGATTATTAGTTTTAAAAAAAGAAAAACTTTTGCTTTGAGCGCGGTCCAGACGACACTTGCTTCTGAGTTGCCGTAAAGAGAACACACTTGCCGTGAAGTGAGCTTCCGATATAGTTCAGTTTTGAATAATTCATTTGAAAACTTGAATATGCAGTACAGTTGATAGTTATATGTGGCTTGTTTTATTGTAACGGACCATTAAAACAATTATTTCTACCGTTCTTGTTTTAAATTAGTGCAGTTATGTTATTAAAAATCTAGTGGTTTCTATAAAATGTTACGGAGTCATTGTCATTAAAAAACTCCAGATGCGTTCTTATTTGGGACTATAGTTTATTTGCAGACGGACTCATAATCTAACTAATAAAGTCCCGTTCTACGTGTAGATAAATATAAACAATTATCTATTCTATTGGAAGTATTTAAATTAGCAAGTGCTAACTGTGTTTAAATTCGTTTAAGCTTTTAAAGACATTATAATTACCTTTATTTATATGGTGTAAATTATAAATAAAATTATAACAGAAACAGGATTGTTTAAACTGTGTTTTAACAAAGATTCTTGGTTAAATCATATGGATTATTTCAACGTTTTGTGTGATTGAACTGAACTTGAAATGAAAACAATTTTCTTTGGACCTGCTGCAATCAAATAATAATTCATCACCATTAACGATCAACAACGGTCTTCCAATGAGAGGGGTTTCCAGTTTCTATCAGTCAAGAGTAATGGTTTTTTGTGATGCAAGTAATTAATGGTTTAATTTAAAAATTATCTATTTTTTTGTAATCTGGTTTGTGTTTATGGATTATTTGGATAGTTGAATTTTATAGTTTTCTATAAAAAGAGCGCTCTCCAGTAGGATTTAATTTTAGTATGTTAACTTCAGTAAAATTTAAATATCTTAACTCTAGTAATAATTTAATAAATTCAATTACGTAATATTTCTATAAATATTAGTTCATTAAAATTCAAATGATTTTATGTTTAATAAATCTTGATCTTAACAAATGTCTGAACAATCTAGGTTTAATAAAATTTAAATAACTTTATGTTGAATAAATTTTGATAAATTTCTGAATCATTTTATGTCTAGTAAATTCTGAATAACTTGAAATTTAAACAGTAGATGACTAATTCAAGTTTAATAAACTTATGTTTCTTATGTTCTTTGATTTTATATCTATATGATCTTTTATTCTTACTATCCAATAAATATGTTTTCAAGTCTATACCAAGTGAGCTAAATGGAACCATATAATTATGAATGTTTTATTCATTTTTTTATTTTAAAATCAATAAATACAATCAAATTTTTGTCTAAAACCTGGCAAATTGAATTCATTTTCTGATTTCATAATCAGATGGCGCCCTTTTAGAGTATTTATTTGAGTTCTGAAACCCTTATCTACTCCTTTTTTATAAATAAGACAACTGCAGAACCAATACTTACGACCTGAAACTAAGATTTGTAAGATAGAGCTAAATCTCAAGCCGTGGTAATCTTGAGCATCTTTTTATGTAAGTATAATAATTTTAAAATTATTATTTAGTTTTGAGAAACTTTGTATGTCACAATTGATGCCCAATCGCGGGGCCTATAGTGTTTATGCCGCTATATGTTTATACTATATTCATATGAATGAGTAGTAGCCAATTATAAAAGTAGAACGCTATATTTTTCTTATGTCCAAAGACGAGAATTAAAAGCCGATAACCAAATGAACGTAAAATAATGCATTGTGTGTCTAAAGCAGCGATTTATTTATAAATGGAATAAACACATGTAAATAATAATATAAATGTGAAATTTTATACACCCCTAACCTTGTCTCGTAAATAAAGTGACAAATATCAAGAAATGATACATTTAGATAATCGACCAAACAATTTTATATGTTCATGTTCATTTAATTTATAAAGAAACCGGATGACTTATCAGATGCTCCACTGCAGCACCCGTTTGTTTTGAATTTCTCATTATTAGCTAAAGCATATAATAAAATTAAGACAGTGGCGTGGAGATTTTATATAATAGTTTTATTCTATGTAAATCACATAAAGAAACATTGCTAGACAAGATTATTGGTGCGCCAATGATCCGATATATTGCACAGACTTATCAGCAAATCTTCCTCGTCTCAGCTTATGACTATCAGTTTTCACGTCTGTTTAGTTAAAAAAACTGTTTCCTTCTACCCCTTCGCTAGTTCGTTACCAAGGTTCTAACAACCAGCCACCTCATAATTTTCAGTCGCGATTTTAGTTTTAACTAATTTTTATTATTATCAATTAAATGTTGTGGGGGGATTTAAGAAAATTTAATACAATGCACGATGCGTAAGCTCTTTTCTTCGCCTCGGAGATCTTTACGGACCTCGTCAGTCCGCCTGGTCCTTAAAGTGTCTCCTTTGCCGGAAAAATTTACATACGCACTCGCAATATTTGTCTCACCGACTTTAATAAAATTTGGCGGAGGTAAAGTACTCCACCTATAAAGAAAATATGTCAAGCCTGCCTGACTATTGGTGCAGTATTAAAAAAACAAAAAAAATCAATTGGCGTGCAAAGATCGACGGCAAACACCGCTCGTCGTATATCGAGTTATAAGAGTAGGTCACGGTGAAGCCGGCATAGCCGGTTAGAATAGTTGCCGAACGTACTATTGATTTCATAATGATCTAGGACAGCAAGGCTAATATGATGCTATTTTTTATTATCTTGTCCTATGCGTTTACATTGAAAAAAATTAATAAAGTCGTATCATGTTAGCCTTGCTATCCTAGATCATTATGAAACCAATAGTACGTGGTAGTCCGCAGATAATTTTTTTTATAAATTTGCATTATGTATTATTAATATTGTACTGACAGTAGAAAGCATACAATTTTAAAAATGTATTAGTACAACAATTTATTTTAATCAAATGTGCTTGTGCATGCGGCGAAAAATATTTAAATGGAATTTCTCACTTTTTACAATAAAATTATATATAATATTTATAATGTACAATTATTTAATTATTTTATTGCTAATATTATCTTGATTATAATAAAAATCTTACCCTCGAATAGTATATTATTCTCTCATTAATTGCGGGTAAACAAAATTGTACAATTGAGGTAAATATAGTATATCTTTGACTATAAAGTTTTAATTTCTGAAGTTGGAGAGATCTCGGAGAAGAATAAGTACCTAAGTAGGCAACTATATATTTCTGTAGTTATGTATAGAAATTTTAGGAAATATTTATACTTAACCTTTAAATATCTCAAATTTATGCAAATGTGATAGTTTATTATTGGAGCAAGCTTTTTAATTGGCTTCTCATGCAACATAAATTGTTATGTATGCACAATTGTTTTCCTGTATTACGTATTATTATATTGTATTATTAAATTTTGTTTAATTATCGAATTATATAAATGTATACCATTGTTGTTAAAAACAATAATAACTATCGTCATTGCATGATTTTTTAGGAAATAAAAGTATTAACAAAATAATAATGTGATGTTAACAACAAATAAAATAACAAACATGATGAATTAAAAAAAGAATAAGATTTATCGCGATGTTACAGTGTACGAGCTCGACGCCTAGTCCACTCTGCTACGCCGGATTCAGGTATAGCCGTTGAAAGCCTATTTCTTTGCTGTTTTTGCGTATTGCATCGATTCGCTTAGTAGCATATATCTATATAAGCGGAATTCTTTATCTCTGCCAACTGTTACTAGAATCGCTGAGACAAAAGTCGCGTCCTGTCCTTGTTATTATTAAATTATTACTCACGGCCCATAAGTATTGAGTAATATGAGTATCGTTACTTTATCAAGGCGCATATACAATGTATGTATTATTTTCTTAATAAGAGTAAAAAAACAAGTTATTACTTCAGCAACTACTTCAGAAATACAAAAACATAAAATTTCAATGTTGGTAAGGAAGAAAGTCCAGCAGAATTAATCGAAAGTTTTGGAGATTATTGTAAAATACTGAGGGCTGAAATAAGTGTGAAAATATTAGACAGGGTCAAACATACAGGGTGATTTATTAGCTGTCTAAAAAACTACCAAAGCGGTATATGAAACCATGTTCTGGTTTAGTTGGCTACCAAAGTGCATGAGTTTAGTCACTAATACTTTTTGTTGAGTTGAACTATAGCTATTAATATAGGGACCAGTAGAAAGGGCGTTAGACTTAATTTTTTTTAATTACAAGTAAACTAAATGAGTTATTGCGTGGGTATTTTTTTTTCATTTAAGATGCCGGCGCTTTGGAACTTTTATTAAATTTAATTACAGTTGTCAAACAATAGTTGTAATAATGCAGTGGGCAATACCACGGCGAGTATTTTGCCTAGAATAATTACTGAGTTTAAAATCAATTACCTTCTTGCAAAGCCGACTCAGTGCGCAATTTAGTACCAGGAATAGTCTCTCGCGTCCTATTATTTATTCATAGATGAAAAAATGAAAAATGAAAACTATTTTGCAATACAAAACCACTAGGCATGCGGCGTTCTGTAAATAATGTAGACAACCAAGAAATAGTCAGACAAGGAATTATTATTGCGAGTCCCAAAAGTTCAATCAGAATCTCCAGATTTCAGATCGCAGTATTCAAAGAATGTTAAAAGTATTGAAATTTCATCCTTAAAAAATTGCTCTTGTTCAACAATTAACAGAGCGCAATAAACTCAGTTGAATTGAATTTTGCAGAACTTTGTCGCTAGAAACTGACCTCTGCCATGGAACATATATTGTTCACAAGCGATGAAACTTAACTTTAACTTAACTGTATGTTAATTTAGCTAACAAACAGAATTGTCCTTTTTGGACACGTGAAAATCATAAGCGGCTTTTACATTCGTCGAAAGTACCAGTGTGGCTGCCAATTACATTCAGAATAATCGAACATTATTTCTTTGAAGAAAATGGAGTCACCGTAACAGTTAATTCTTAGCGCTACGGTGAAACATTCAGAATTTTTTTATACTACGTTCAGATGCAGTTCTAAGAAATATAGAGTTTTGATTTCAACAAGGCAGTGGGCAGTACAAAGGGAGTTCTCTCCCAATAAACATTGTATTTAAAGAATAGTAACAACAAATTTAGTATCACTAATTTTGAGCACCATCAGTTTGCGGTTACTATTATATAAATAAAAATATTTATTGGGCTACATCGATTGATCTCATGGAATGGAACCATAACTTGGCCGCCCAGTTATCCGGACCTGAACCTTTTCGCGGTTTTTCCTTTGAGGCTACGTAAAGAAAAAAGTCTATTGGAATATG
This sequence comes from Agrypnus murinus, assembly GCA_929113105.1. NCBI lineage: Eukaryota > Metazoa > Arthropoda > Insecta > Coleoptera > Elateridae > Agrypnus > Agrypnus murinus. Next base: position 169,275,996 of record OV816026.1, on the reverse strand, counting down.
TACGATATTAATATTGAAATACTCAGAGTTATGAGTTAAACTAAACGAAAATACCATTTTGAAAATGACAGTGAATCCCAAATCCCAGTGTGACACTTACGAGAATTTTTCCATTATGAGTTAGAAGGAATACATTTCAAATGGGATTTGCTGGACCAATCTATTGATCTTTTTTTCATGGATGGAGAGGGGAAAGAATTCTCGTTAACTAAACATGTCAATGGTCCTTCACCCGCCAATCGTGTTTTAGTGTCAACACAGCTAATCTTTATGGAGATATCTGAGTGACCTATTTTTGGGAAGCAATCTGTACAAGGCTTAGTCGTTTCCAATTGCTTGCGTTTGAAAATCTTTGTAATAACTAAAAAAAATCATAGAACATTGAAAATATTTTTACTGAAGTTTGAAATACATAGATGTCGGTGGCCAAAACCAACTGAAATACAATGAATGAAAATATCGGTTTGATGGCTTTATATTGTTTATAAGTAAAAATAAGATTTTTACCATTAAACATCAAAATCACGTTAAATTGAACTTATGAACAGATTTGAATAGAATTTTTTCAATAAATATTTTTAATGTTTTAGAATTAATGGAGAACCTGAAATGTGACCGCTGTTGTCTGAAAAACGATCAAACAAAAAATCACACGAGTCAATATAAACACATCTCTAAAATCAAACGATTTTGGAAATATTTTCTATTAATATATTCTCTGTTCTGTAGTAGATACCCTTATACATGTTTCGAAAAAAAAGAAGCATCCATAGAATAGCCACAAATGCAGATCTATGGTGACTAAAATTTTGTGACTAAATAATAAATTCATCATTTTCGTTTATTTCTCTTCTTGACGTAACAATTTAGAAATCACTACACGCACGTACGTCCAAATTATTTTGCTAAAAATAAATAATTGCTTACCACTATAACAATCTAGATTATATTAGTTAATAGTAAAAGAAAAAATGGACACCTCGGTAATGATCAAGATTTGCACAATTTGCAACGGCCTTCAAATCGATACTTACTAATTGTGTGGTGCAATTATTGTTACAAAATAACGGCGCTGTACATTTTTGAATGTTTAATTTTTTGTTGTTTGTGTCAAGTTCCTTTACGTAATTTTAAACGGCTCTTGGCAATTTAATTTTAATTATAACCAGTAAATGCATTTTAATAAAATTAATGTCTTTAGAGTAATATCATTATTATATTCTAATTAATATATGAACATACGCCTACTTGATAATACTTTCATTATTGCACGTATGCATAAATTAAGTTATTGCAGTTGCAGCAACATTAACATCACAAAGCTAGAGTTAGTAACAGAGGATTGCATTCTGTTGTAAAGCTTTAGAATAGCTTTTATTGTGTCTGCTTGGTCGTTTTTAGTCCTTGGCTGTGAAAACTGAAAACTATTTTCTTTCTTTTTGTTTTGCGCTGGAATGTGAGACTAAATAACGTAATTAAATGAACATATTTCCATAAATAAATGAGTAACCGGCAACTTCTCTAATTGCAAGTTGCATTCTTCTAATTATTTATCTGGCACTAGTTGTAGGTGTTATAGAAACTGAATAATAGAAAGTAGCTAGCACTTTAAAATTGCATTGTGTCTATGAATGTTATGACAACTCAATAAAACAAACAAACGCGGGCGTAACAGAAAATTCTTTAAAAGAAAATAGAATAAGAAATACATTTTTTTATTCAACAAAAGGTCAACAATTGCGTATCAATAATACAGTTTTCAATCAAAAATGTATGAACACTTAGTCCTATCCTTTTTCCACTTTTGAATTCTTGTAAAAATACATTTTTAGAGTGTGCAAAGGTAGAAATTTGACACAGCTGTTAAGAATAATAAATTAATACCTAACGCTTACTGAAACTTATAAAAAATAATAAACCAAATTGATTTATAATTTATAATAATTAATTATTTGTAGGAAAAGAAATGTTGAGCTTGAGCTTCAATTATTATTTAATATAACTAACAATGACCTTCTTTATATTCAAATATTTGAAACCCAACTAGTCAGAACCCACTTTTTTGGATTTTCAAAGAAAAACACAAAAACCTTTCTTGAGGGAGTAATTTGGAGATTCAATTTACCGTAGTCACTCTGCTTGAGTGAAAACAATTAATAAATCCTTAAAAATATGTAAAAGTCTCTTTCTTAAATCTAATATATGATATATCTAAACATATATAGTCTTGGTAGTGTAGCGGCTAGCGTGCTAGTCTCTTACCCAAATGGATCGAGATCGAATCCCGGTGCCGACAGATCTGGTTAAGGTTTTCTGCAGTTTTACTTGGCTGTAACACAAATGTGGTATTTGTGATATACGATCTGTAAGTCGGCTACAGCTGCACGATGGGTCTGCGTAATAATAATCGCTTCTCTCTTCTGCACAAGCTTTATGGCTCTTAGGGTAACTTATATTGGCATTATAGTCAGCCTTATATTGAATTTGCATTCATTTTACGGATATTCTTTTTGGATTCATTACTTTTTAATTGCCTTATTTACATAAATGTGCGATTTACTTAGCTTTCTAGTGTCATCAAGTTAATCTCAAATCGCGGAAATCTATGGGGAATTTTAGTGTGTCTTAGGAATTAAAAGGAATTAGAAGACAGGAAAAGGAAATAGTACTAAAGGAATTAAAGGGGGTTTTAAAAAGAATTATAGAGGTATTATAAAGAATTATAGGGATTAAAAATTATATTATAAGGGAATTATAAAGAATTATAGAGGTATTATGCAAGGAATTATAAGAATTATAAAAGGTGTTACTTTCTTCTTTATATTTTCTTCTTTACTTTACCAACCGTATACCAAGATGTTCGGAGTGACCATATAGTCTAGCAATTCTATCTTTGGTCATTTTGATCATGCTGTCTTTCTTGATCGTTGGTGGTAGCTGCATTTAGGTCCATCTTCATTACTCTATCTTATTCCATCGATTTAATCTCTATTTGTTTTGAAGCGCTAAAATTTTCAACAATTCTCAAGCATTGTAGAAGTTTCGAAAACTCTTCGTGGTAAAACAAAATATAGAGGTATTAAAGAGAAATGAAGTGGAAGTATAAAGAGTTAGGGAAATTATAAAACCATTAGAAAGAAATATAGAGGTATTCAAGGCAATCCAAATGCATTTCGTATTTGAAGAGGAAATATGAGGAATTGTAGGAATTATAAAGGTGTTTTGGGAAATGGAACGCGTTATCCTAGTCTAAAAGGAATTTTAGTGTATGGAATTTGGACACTGATTTCCCCCGCGGTTAATTTGAAATAAGTTGTGAAACAAGTATGTATTTTCAGCTACTTTACTTTTAGTTTGAGAAAATGCAGTTACCAAACTTGTTGAGTCAAATCAACTTACGTTTCTGGTTCGACTCGGATTGTGACATCGATATTTTGGATTTCATATAAAAATATGACTTTACTTTGCCTGAGGACTCGAATATTGGTCTAGTTTCACCACACATTGTTAATACAACACAAAATGGTCACATCAAATTTCCATTTATATATTTTTAAATAATTCAGAAAAAATAAAAATAATAAATTGTGCAAAATAACACGTCTATCTCTCTTTAAGACTAGCTAGCGATAGTTGGAGCTTTCTGGAATATAGATCCACCTAGGATCACTTGGAAAGAGGCAAGGAACTCGAAATATTGTTACTCACTGCTTAAAAACTCGGAACCTGAAATGAAATGAAACGGCGCTTGGGTAAATTTTTTCCTTCTAACGTCACCACCTTCATTTTTGCGGAAAGACAGGAAGGCAGATTAAAAGGTATTCTAGTTTTCCTATTAGGAATCCAACTCGATGAATAAGCACAAAAAACATTGATCAAACAATGAGATCACGATTGTGATGATGACACATGTTACACGGTTTTTATGTGTGACTGATGATCACCTCTTGATCACCCAGTTATTACCTCTTGAATTATCACCATTTCCCAAAATCACAAAAAGTAAGAAAAATGTATGTACATTAAAGAAGAATGACTTCTTTTTTGAAACGAGTTCCACAGGTAAGGGACGGTCGAGAGAGTTTCGTCCTATGTTTTATATTTAGAAACATAAGATAAAAAAGTTGCAGTCGTCCTGAGTGTCCTGACACACAGTTGTTGGTTATTCAGAGTAAAGCTTTTTAGATATAAATAGTTCACTTTCAAGGACTCAGGCTCAGATTTAGTCTCTCTGACGCTCTGGGCTACATTTTGCCGCCCCTTTAAAGTTTCTTATTTTTTAAAAATAAAAATATTTTTAATTTTATAAACTAAATGATTTAAATCAATATCCGAAAAATTGTCTGATTATTATTTAAAACATGATTACGCAAGATTTTTCTTAAATATCTGTATTTAATAAATTATATTATTTTTTATAAAATATGAGTTACTAACGCTCAATAAATGTTTATAAATATTTTCTAAATATTAAAAAAATTTACAAAATATTGTACCTAAATATTTTTAAAATATTTCAAAAAGTGATGGTATTATGATATAAATACGCGCCTGGAAGGACCATTGATTAGAAAATTATAATTTAAGACAACCTGAAGAACAAAGCGCGCGCTTTCCAGTAGGTTCGTGTCAGAACCGGTGAAACGGCAAGATAAATTACGATAAGTGCGTTTTCATTTCGATCAGATTTTGTGTACTTGTTGAAAGTAGATTAAATTTAATTAAAATTAAATAAAATTAATTAGTAAAATAAAAATAAAAATTTAAATCATATTTTAAGAATCTGTAGACTACAATAAATATGATATAAAAATAAATTCCAATTCTGTTCAGCGTACGTTTAACCTAACAGAATTTCAGTAGGGACGAAGATTTTTAAATAGATATACTACTAGATACAAATATAAAAATGCTTTAAAAGTAAGCAAGATACATAAATTACAATAAAGGAAAAGAAAATTTTCTTTTATTATGTTTAATTGATTGTAAAACAACATTTGCGTGTGTGCGTGTATGTATATGTAGTATGTATATAACCTTCCATGTAAATAAAGTGCAGGATATAGGAGAAGTGAAGAACATTTCTCTATTTTTTTTTACACCATGCAAACAATTCAATTACATTTGATTTAATGATTACGCTAAATTTAGGACTACTTAAAAATACACTTAAAAAGACTAAAGACACTACTTAAATTGCACAACTTTATCTAATTAAATATTTTGAATGGGATTAAACAATTAATCCATTTTAACTTCGGACTTACATCATCACGTTATGTGTAATTAGCGCAGACTGATCAGACAATTATGTTTTTATTGTATTTATTGTATTGTATTTGTTCGCCCATACAAACATGAGATTCCATTTTCGATATACAAAATCCGAAGTTTCATCTATCAGATAAAATGTGTCTGATACTCCAATGTTCTGAGTAGAAGGTAGCCTGTAGGTAAGAGTCTATCATTTTCAACCAAAGGTTTTATAGAATTTTAAGGATAAGCAGCCTCTGAAGGCTGCGCACGTGGAGTATTAACGCGACCTTGACAACACGGCAGCAAACAATTCGGAAAAATAATTAAAATCTTTGGTCAATTTAAAATTAGATTAATAACAATTAATAGTATTAAATTAATAAGTTAATTGTTAAGTAGATTTAATGGGAGGGAAACCCAGAAGAAAGTTCAGGGTGAAAATCTCCATTTTGATCTTTACCAAGGGCAACCGTTGAACCGCAGACCTGAGGGCGACCTTGGAACAGAATTCGAGATTGTGACATTTATCATCATTTTATTTTTTTTTGTTAAATTAGTATATTAGGTGTCTCTTCTTTTCCCTCTATAGGGCCTTCGATATGCTCTTTGAAACTTGGAAGGAATGCAATACTATCTGAGACGGGAAAAAATATTAGCTCTAAAGCGGGAAGAAAGAATTTCAAAGAATTTGGAATTCTAACTTTCCAAAGAAAACTTCCTTGCTGTGGATGAACTAAATATTAAATTACTTAGATTGATACTGACATTAATTGGGCACTTTCCCTGAAGACTACATTCAGAAAACTACATACAAATACCATGTTGCTTATTTCATGTAATAGAAAACCTATAGGTACCATTTATTTGATTCTCGATGTAGGAATGCTGCAGGAAAGGTATGTATGCATTACAACAAATTGAATGCGAAAAAGTTTTGCAGATATTTTATGGTCTACTAATTTTATTCCTATAGTAAAGGTTATATAGTGCAGGTGATAGTAATGGTAACGTACAATGACTGTTTTGTACTTACACAAATTAAAATTAAATTTCCTGGTTTTTGCGAACGGAGAAGGGAATATAATAAACACGCCAACTGTATAAAAAGCCAAACAGGCAAAAATGTTTTAGCGGTTTATTAATATCCAATAGTATATCCCTTTTTCTATAAGGTTTTGCTTGTTACGCATTTTGATCAAAGCAAAACACTATTTTCCATAACTCAAGAACTACTCTTTTTGTAAAAAAAAGAAAAACCGTGTCATAATTTAACCGCTAATAACTTTTTGCATAATCTTACTTCCTTCCGTTTTAATAAAAGTGTAATGGTATCAGTAGCCGTAAGCACTAAAGCAGAAAATCCAGTTTAGGTCTGTGACTGAATTAATGACTAATTGTTTATTCAGAACGATGTTTACATTAATCATTGCTATTTTAGTTGATCGTAGTATTCATTGATTGATTTTACTAAACGTCTGTAAAATTTAGATTTAATCTACTCTAAAATTAATTCTTCAAAACTCTCTGTAATGCTAAATCACATTCTTTTAATAGTTTTAGTTAGAAATATCTAAGCAAAGGATTTCCAAAGTATTATTTCAATAATGGGATATTTATAGTAATTTCAATGACGCTTTTACATCATTCAAATCACTAAAAAAAAACTAATTTACATCAACGGACTTTAATAAATTATTTTACATAACTAATGCTATCACGACAATGAATCAGTTTAGTTGGATAAAATACCACAAATATGTAAATTTTAATTATTATAAAATCTACTGGTGTAAAAGCAAACTTACTAATGCATAAAATTTAACCGACACGTAATAAACAATTTCGTTTTTTGCCCATTTTCGCAACACGAACTAATTTATTTAAATCAATTGGCCATAAACGTCCAGTTAAAAAAACAATTTAACACATTCTAAAAAATATAATTTTTCTGTAAAACTTACCCTCCAATCATGTATTTCCGATAGTCGATTGGCCACCACACATCCTGCACTTCCAGCACCAACCACAATAAAATCGTATTCATCATTATTAGTTCCATGTTCATTTTCATTAGTCCCAACCGAGGGATTACCATGGGCACTTCCAAAAAAGTCATGTCCGGGTCCAAAAAAACCGTGCGGGCCGCCACCGAATCCATAATCCCCATATATAATTTCATGTTCACCCTGACCTAGAGGATTATCATCCCGCGACTGTCCAAAAAGCGTTGCGACCAATTGTAAAAAAATTAAACTAGAGGGTGAACAAGTGGTGACGGTGGTGTGTACCGCACAAACTTGAGATAAATCCGGAGGTATCCAGGTCGTGGTCATGGTGATGATGGAAACCGAACTAAAGGAACTACTAATACTACTTAGTTACTACGTAACTACCACCGGCACCTTATGCGTTCAGCAGATCGAAAGCAAATGGAATATTTACATTAAATTTTTCAGTTTAATTGCAAACTGTGGGGTTTGGTCCCACTACTTGACTTATTGCAACTGTCACGTTTAAAGCTCGAAAAAACGCGATTATTAGATTAGAAGTGAATAATGAAGCAATAATGGTCTACGCTAGGGTTTTTATTTATTTGTGAAAATGTGTGGGGCGTGGAAAACGTGCGTAAGTGTAGTAGTAAAGCCTTCCTTTCAAGGTCTTCGATATGCAATTCTGTGGTGAACAAGGAAATTTCCTATTACGAAAAGAATTACCAGAGAAATCGTGAATCCGACGTTGGTATTATGAATGTAGGAGTATGTGCATATTATTAAAATGAACTTGCACTAGATTTAAAATAACCGCGGTTAATAAAATACCCATTGTACATTACCCATATTATACTAAATTATGGTGATTTATGGAAATACCTAATAGCCTAATAAAGTGGAAATTGTCTGGTATTATGAAAATGAAGTTAGAAGACCCTTCGACTCGATTTTATCACCCTACTTATAAAGTGGTTTATGAATGTATTCTTCTTGACAAAACAGAAGGCAGGACTAGTAATTTTTTTTGTATTACTGATTACTTTCATTTTTAATAATTAAAATTAAATTCATTTTTCTTTCAAAAATTTAAAATGGAACCATTAATAATTAATTGTAATTACTACAGTCACTCTTATTCGGTTACAAAATTCGACATGACTAAACAATTTCTTATAGACACAAAAAATTTTGTAACATTTATATACTGTAGTATATTAGCCAAATTTAATTTCTTAACATTAAATCATTTTGACAGTTAAAATTAGATTTATTGTTGGTTCGTTGCAATTTTACATATTTGTTGTTTTTTAGGTGAAATATTTCTCGCGTGAAAATGGGAAATTTGCTAGAAGATGAAAGAAGCATCAAATCAGTTAAAAACAAGGTTGTCTCATAATTAACTACATTAAATATTTTGCATTTATAATGAAACCAGTAGTATGAATATTCAAATTTGATGCATTAATAAAAGATGGGGGTTTATGAATATTATCTACCGTTTATTACGATCTGTATTTAGAAACAAAATAAAAATACATAATTATCTTTGAAATTATCGTCAGTGCGAATATGAGAGAATAATTGCTAACCTTTTTTAATAAATATTTAGCTCTTTTTATAACTAATGTAGTGAAATTAATCTGTTTTTTCTTAATACTGTCTTAGGTAACATCTCTTTTTGCCTGTCTAGTTATAAAAGTATGATTGGGATTTCTTTTAAAAACAACTTTTTTTTAATTGAGATATGAAATATTATGTTATGTTATTCAATTTTCCATATTCTCCATATTCATTATTTTATCGAAAAATTAATCTACATTTTTAAACTATTAATTTCTAGTTTTGTTAAATTAGAGCAAAGTCTAAATGTAGTGAAGCAGCAACTTTCAGTTTCGATTTTTATAACAAATTATAGTATATTATTTTTCCTATTTCATAACTATATAATTATTTATTGGATTAGCATATAAATTATAAATACTCCGCATTTTTAAACAAAGTGGAATAATAACAATTTACTCAGAAAAATTCTTAAACTGCTGAACTTGATTAAGGTTAAATTAAGATATATGTAAGTATGGTGATCAGAATAAATTAACCGTCTATAAAACATAATTGATAAAATTTTGCTTAGGGATTGGGTTTTCATGTACCAGTAAAGGAAAAATAGCGAATGCTAATTCATCTAAGAAAAAGAGATAGTATAGCATCTTGTCAAACTTTACAATTATAGTAACTTTTGTGTAAGGTTGGTGCACTCGCAGAAAAATTGTACCATTTTGTAATTTGTATTTTTATTCAATTAAGTTTACGCAGTTATTTCAAAATGAAAAACTATTTTCCAATTTTTTTTACCTAACATCAACTTTACAAAAAAGTTACTATATTTTAAGGCTTAGCAAGTATCCCATAATATCTATCTTTCCCAGATGAATTAAGTATTCGCAATATTTCCTTTGCTCACACATGAAAACCCAACCCGCAAGCGAAGTTTTACCACTGATGTATACCTTAATGTCACAAAAAATGAGGAATTAATGGAGATACCCACTTATCATAAAAAAGAATAAGGGGGACCTAAAGATCGCAGTTCATTTACTAAAGCAACTCTTTAATATGATGCACAAATATCGACATCAGACTTTAACAACTAATGGAGCCAAGACAATAAATTTTAATACATTATCATAATTATTATTATTGTCACGAACTTTTCTCTACTTTTTCATTTTACATTTTTAAAATTTTTATTTAACTATTCCACGTTTAGCAAGAAGTTAGGTTAGAAATTAAAATTAAAATCTTAGTTAGAGTATGTCAGAAGGTGTATGCTAATAGTGTTTAGATATTGCACTAGGTGTAGCGTCTTGGTATTTAACTACTGTCACTATTATACATGAGTTCGGTAATTTATTTTTCTTTCCTTCCACTTTCTCATGATATTAGGATAGTTACGCTTTTGAAAACTGAAACAGTTGGCTCATTATCTCGATATTTTATTTACACGAAATATTTACACATTAATATACCCTGGTAAACTTTGAAATTGACATAATTAATTAATTAATCGCCATTACCATCGTGACGCGAAAATTGGAGGTCTATCTACAAACTCATGTTCAGCCTATCAACTATAGCACACTAGTGCCGGAGCTATTAATATGCACCCGTCGGGATCCGCCTCCAGAAGACCCTTCCTCCCTAGTCCAACATGCGAACTTCCATTGCCCGGCCTCAGGCTTAAATTTAACAACAAGGCCGGCTTGGTCCTAGGTTTACCTAGAATTTTGACATCCTGGTCCGCCATAATAAAAGCTTAGTCACCCGTCGATAAGACCCCGTCCAACTCTACCTAAAAGTAGAGAGCTATCCGGTATATACCATGTAGAAGTGGATTGTCTTGGTTGTGAGAGGTTAAAGGCTGCATTAACATTAAGTTAATAACATGTTTAATTACTATGGTGACCATTCTAACCGTTTCCCACCTATTAGAATGAGATTAAGCTATCTCTTTTCTTGCTGATTTTAGTGAGAACTTTAGTTAGGGACACCAGGCGCGTGCTGGCCCACCGGGATACCGGGAGTTTCCCGGTAGGCCTTTACAAAGTTGCCTCGAAGGGCCCTACAACATGGTTGGATTTAAATTACCTGCAATTAAATTATATTTAAAGTATAAACAATACACCTCGCCGCTGTTCAACTAGACCGCATCTGACGAACAGCGACGATTGAATCTAATCTTCTTTCACGTTTTTAGCTTTGCGAGCCATTCAAGAACTCGCTAATTTAGAAGAATCGAGGTATCCTAATGTTGCGGATGCGTTGCGTAAGCATATTTATATTGATGACGTAAGTTAGGAATATGATTTTGTAGGTCCTGCCCACAAGCTTCAATTGGAGTTAATACAGGTTCTACGATCCGGTGGATTCGAGGTGCGAAGGTGGATAAGCAACTGTCGGGAACTTCTTGTGGCTGTACCATCGGCTGATGTCCAAACGCCAGTTCAATTAGAAAAAGAAGAACCTATCTTTATTAAGGTTTTAGGTCTTCATTGGAACCCCATGGCCGACGTGTTTTTCTACTTGTGTCACCCTATAGATCGCCCTTGTACAAAAGAAATATCTTATCGGAAGTAGCGAGAATTTACAATCCTTTAAAATTTTTAATCCCAGTGGTTCTCTTTGCAAAAAGGTTGATGCAGCAATTATGGATGACTAAAACAGATTGGGATGACCCTGTTCCTGAGACAATGCTCTGTGAATGTTTATGTACATTTCTCCGCCTCATAGCGTATCATCTAGATACCCAAATAGGCCCTAATTGATGCTATGGCATTTGATACTTGTAATTCCCGTCTTAAGACATGAATTGAGATACGCTCAATTAGTGTGCATTGCTAATGCACCAGTACGGACTGGTGGAAGCGAGGTTACTGTCCATCCTCTAGCTCTCCAGGTTAATACCGGAGCTATAAACGTTCTCACCCGCCGGCGCCCTCTCTGGGAGACGACATTTCGTCCAGCTTTTGGATCATTCCCCAACATAGTTGGGGTACCACTGCCCGATCTAATCCAATCTCAATTGTGGCAGGACTTGGTTTTTAATGGTTCCCGTTTATAAGTTTACACATCCTAGACTCCCGATGTGTACCCGTTAGGGTGAAGTTGTCTTGAGCGTGAGAGGCTGCGTTTTCGCTTCATCACCACTTAAGTGTAGTGGCTCTAGAGCTTCTTCAGTTCAAAGGATTTTCTGCGGTTAAGTCATATGGTGATCCGAATAGCATCCTGAACACAACTACCTGGGGGCATGGAGTTTCCTATTGGGCAGAATTTCCCCCTCTAACCGGGATAAACTTTACTTCAATTTTCTTCCACAAGATTCAGTTAGTCAACGTTTTTGAGTATTAGACGAGATACACTTACATATAACTACCACACATTTAATTCTGGCCTGAGCTACCCGTAGCCCAGATTCCTGGGATTGGATTTGTCGGTGCCAGTTCTATGGGTAGGTGCCGTGTAGTTTTGCTTCACCCACCCAATGTTCCTGAGACAGTGATCAATAACTGGAATTTGTTTAAGTTGGAACTTCCTTAACTTTCAAATTTAAATTTTTCTGAAAAGTCTGAAATGGGTTACAGTGCTGTAGCGACATTTAAGGGTTCAATATTCTGACGGTTCTATCAGAGTTTTTTTTATGTGCGGGAAAACTAGAGGTGCACCTCTCAAAACAATCTCCATGCCACGTTTGGAATTGTGCGATGCTGGCAGCAGAATTGGTGCAAAGTCTCATTGATGCTTTGAAGAAGCAGACCACGTTTAACGATATAATCGCTTGGATGACTCCTAGACTCCAAGACATTTGTGGCTAACCGAGTAGCTTTCATTCAAGATAGTGTCCACGCGGACTTTTGCCCTCGCAATTGCTAAATCATAGTTTGTCGTGAAAATAACCTCCATGACTCTCTCGTCTCCCAGACTCGTGACCAGAAGCGTCCCTAAGGACGGTCAACCGGGCGTATGCCCGGGACCCCGAGAGCTATTGACGCCCAACGACGAGCTACCTTACTTTAATCAACTATTTTTTATTGACTGGGGGCCCCACTCGATGCTTGTGCCCGGAGCCTCAAAACCCAAAGGGCGGCACTGCTCGTGACTACAACAAGCCTCATTTTCTGCAAGTTTTTCTCCATGAGAGGAACGTAAAATTGTATTGACAGTTACTAATGAATCCCATATAATAGATGATCTAAGCACTGTACAAAAGTGAAAAATTTTTGATTTGAAAGCTGGTGCATATATTGTATTTTTGAATGCTGCCTTCAGAAATGCAATTAGATTTATTGTAGCACCCTCCGTTTTGAAAATGTTTTATTTCTGATACTTCGTATATTTTAAACCACTGTTTCGGTACTCTTAAAATTATTTATTTGGTTCGCTTTTACTGATTCCATTTATTTTGACGATATAAATGACCGCCGAGGCGTATTCAGGAATTTTCTTAGCGGTGGGGGGGTTGGTACTCTATAAAAATTAGGAATCAAAATACTTAGACTTTAGCATAAATGACTTGGCCTATTAAAAAATGCGGGGGGCTCCAACCCGTTAGCCCCCCCCTTAAATACGCCACTGATATGACGATTTACAAGTCTTTCATGTCCATTTACCCCACATTTGTTGTTCGCAAAAATATAAACTATGGAAGCAGCTTTAAAGGTCTACAACATCTAAGCTCACAGACTATTGTTGACAATTGTTGGACATTGATTACCGAGACCTCCAGCGCCTATAAAAGACAAAAGTAAAGAGAAAAAAATTAAATCTCTGTAAGTTTTTGTGAATATTGTTAATTTATTTTGTATAAAATTCGATTAAAATGCTCTCCATCCTTATACTAATTGTTTTTTTTAACAAAGAGTGCTAGACAAAATCTCTATAACTTACACTATACTTCTTTAAAAAAAATTTTATGACCTCAAATGGGGGGCCCTCTAAGGGAATATTTTCCCGGGCCCTAAAATTGGACACCTTCAATCATGGTATGCGAATACGGACATAAATGTTCTATGATATGTATTTGGTTGCCAACGGTTTTTGCTCAAAGGCAGTGATTACGGAGGTTACTTCCGGGATAGATGTCACTAGTTATTCCTGCGATTATTCCAGAGTCCAGTCTTGTTTTGGAATCATCCCCAAACCAAGGGATGGCAGCCCTAAAGCCAGTTCAGTCATAGTGAGAGACATACCGCTTGCCATTGATGTAAAATATAAAAAATGATACAAACAGGTGAATCTTTAATAGCTGTTTTTTGAAGCTGATTTTGAAATAAACTAGAAAACTTTAAAAGCATGCAGAGTATATAAAAAAGTAAATCAAACCCGAGTAATGATGATGATAGGTTTATTTTCTCAGCGCTGACTTATTAACAGACTTCCAAATCATTTCCAAAGAATTTTAATCAAATTCTTAAAAATGGACAAATATCTACACAGTTTTATAACACTGCAAGTAACAATTTCTTCAGAATGAAACATATCCAACAGATTTTCCCAAATTATGTAAAAGTCACGTCAACTGGACGACATTTTGATGACTAGTTTTTAACGTCATGTGGATGACGTCAATATAACAATTAGAGTACGTCGCAATGTGCCATGGCTATCAAAAAAACTAGGACAGCTTTCAGTGTAAAACGGGTCTTGATGGGGATTTTAGACGATTTTAGACTGCAAGTGTCCCAGTTTTTTATGATCGCGATGGTACATTATAATCGTGATTGGGGAGAATTTTTTATATTCCTTGCTTTGACAACATCATGTTTATTGCTTGTGATAATGTTAATATGTTTTAATATTGTTTATTCTAATATACCCACCTATATTATTTTTATTTAAAATACAAAAAAGTCGTACAGATAACAATAAAATTCAAATTACAATTAACGAGGCTTCTATGTAATGGCAATATAAGGCAAATAATGCCTTCTAGAGTAATGAAAAAGTGACAAAGTTGCCTTATATTGGCACTAGTATTTAGTTTGTTGTTCTGATGAAAACAGATTAATGCACTAAATGACGTTGACTCAAGTTTTGAGGTTATCTTTGCAAATATATGTATATAAAACGATGGATGAAACACTATTCAGATTCATTTAAAAAGTAGCAGTTAAAATTTCCGAATTATGTATCTTTTTATTTAATACAACTGATTTTGTTTTCAAGATGTAAATTACGAGTGACCAGTGGTGCTGCATGTAGCTATATAAAGCATTTAAGTTTCCCGCTCGTTTTTCGCAATGCAACGTTGTATATCAAGCATTCAATAGACAAATTCTTCGTATTAATTTTTTTTGCCAAAAGTATTTTTCTAACAAACTTGAAACTTTAACAGCACAATCTTGCAACGTTTTTACGTGAAGTGTTTTGCTGCCAATTTTTTTTATCATTCTTTATGAAGTTATTATAATAACTGTATCAACAACTTGCCATTTTGCATAAGATTGCTTGTTAGTTTCAAATGCAATTTATGCATAAACAAACTTCCTAAATATTAAAGATATTTCAGGAAATAATTTTGTGCATTAAAATCTATTAACTGCACTAATTTCTTTTACATTTTCATCATAACAACAATTTCCACCAGGTGAGCATTTATTAGTGGTGTAAGCTAGGTATGATGCACTTTTACGGAGGACGGAAGAACATATACCACGCATTTCAACGCAATAACGCATCTTTGTACGTCTTTGTACTTCCTACTATGCCTGGCCATGGCCGAAAAAAATTCTTACAAAAAAATTGACCAATTACTTTTGAATTAACTAGAGGTACAATCCAGTTTGTTTAAATAATATTTATTGTGCTTGTGCTTTCGCCCGTGGGCATCGACACGAAAATTGCGCTAGAAATGTATTAATTTAAGTCCCTTTTTATTTTGTAATTAGTACCTATACCTATAAAATGGCGACTTTATTCGTTGATGTGCAATTCAGTATGGAAAAAGGGACGTACTTTCCCAACTGACGTAAATGAAACGTTACTGACTGACGTCCAGAATACGTAACCAACTGACGTCATTGGTCTGCGACATTAGGCCGCCATTATTACGTCGTTTATACGTCTTTTCTTTGGTCATTTGACGTAACTAAATGACCTATTCCGTACTTCAATATGACGTGACCATGTTGTGTATATGTATTCGAATACGATTAGTACACGCATCGACGCAAACAGCATTGAAGATTTTATGGCAGTTTTATTGCTTAAATTAACATTTCTATTTTACTCAGTTCGTGATTAAAATTCATCAGTGAACTTATGAATATTAATAAGTATGCGCTCATTCTATTGCACACAAACCTGCTTGCGTAGTTGTGTAGGTTTAATGTAGTATGATTTTTAATAAAACATTTATATAAGGCTGTATTAGATAGGAAGTTTCCCTTGTATTTCAAGAAACAAATATCCAAAATTCCCATTGTCTCTTTTAATTAATTTATAATGGCTATTAGCATATTATGTATTACAGTATCTGGCCATATTATTAGGGACATCCAATAATTTGGATGTTAAAAGTTTTAAATTGTTAACACCAGGAATAAAAATTTTGAGAAATGTTTCATGTATGTTTTATTAACCCTTCTTGTATTCAACAAGCAATTCAATAAAATAATTTTAATAAACTGGTATAAATTGCAAATTTCCTGAACATGCCAATAGCTGAAGAGCGTAATGTCTTAGAGAATATTGGCCAAAATTATAAGTAGATATTGTACTATTTCTGTGGAATAGAGTTTCTTGAAAACGTTTCTACGATTATTTTCTGCAGAAATAGTATAATACCTTCTTTATTATTTTCTTCAGTACCCGCTAAGAATTGCATCCTTTAGTTATCAGCAAGCCCAACCAACTGGGTGCTGAATGGGTAGTTAATTGCACAATTTCGTGTAGTCGAATGTATAGGCATAAGATTACGGTAGGTTACGGTACGGTTAGGTATCCATGCGACTACACGAAATTGTGCGCTTAACTACCCATTCAGCAACCATGTGGTTGCCCTTGGTTATCAGCATATTCAGCAAATTCGCCATTTATACCAGTTTATTATTTAATTCTTAATTTTCTGAAGAATAAAATCACTACTGTCTTTAAGTTGTTTCAATCCCTATTGAGTAAAGGAATTTAAGACCTTCATAAGAGTTAAAGTATATAAAGAAAATGGAATCTAATATAATGTCATATAATTTATGTCAATATGTTTAGTTAAGATAAATATTAACTGTTATTTTATTTAAAGTAAAATAATTTGCAACTTTTAGCTTATCCATGCAGCTTATTGCATAATTCAGCTCAATCGTTGCAATACACATAGTGAAGTCAAAATCAATTTATTTAGATTTCATTCCGTTCTAAAACAACTACGAAATTAAAATTTATAAACTAAGTCCAAACTATGTAATATTACAGCCGAAGGCCTTATTTGCGTTTCCTTTTTTCCGCCTATACCATGTTTATGTTTGTGATGGCATGATTTTATTAAAGTGTTTTCCATTTGTGAATTATTAAGGGTTGCTTGCGGAAGTCTCCTTATTTTAATGCGGAATAAACATTCGAATGTGTGTCTCCATGTTGTGTGAACTTAACGAAACAATTAAAGAATTGACACAATTATTTTCAAACAAAGTGGCTCGCATTAGGCAACCATAGTTCATTTCGAATCAGCTAACCTTTCAATTTTCCCACACCCGTAAACAATTTTAATAAGAACTTGTCTCTGTGAATAAATTTTCCTTGTTACACTTTTGGTTTTTAATCGTGCTACAAATTTTAAGTATTACAGAAGACGACAGATGCAGGATGTTACTTACTATTATTTTGGTTAGTATTTGCAGTTATATACAATTAGAATTAGGAAACATTTTAAAGCACCTGATATGTTCAAAATTGTGTTCGCATACAGACACTAAGTGATCTAGTTATGTCACTGATGTATACATACGTATGCTATATTTATTGCGTCGAGGAAACCATAAACAGAAAAACTACCAAAGATTGAAATTGCAGGATTTCTTAATTTTAAGAAAGTACAAATATAAAGAACTTTATTTAGTTTAAATATTTTAGCACTACCAAAAGCATCACAAGTATTTGTCTAGTTTCAGAATCGATTGTAAATATCTTTGATAAATCATCGCGTTAATTTATATTCAAATAAACATTTTATTAACATACGAATATTGCTCACAGCACTGCGGCAAACTATTCAGTAGTATACGCACGGCATCTTGGAATCTAATAAAACTCACCAATATGCATTAAGCCTATAAGTACATAAATCCGAGGGATAGACTACACTAATAAATCAGCTGAAAATGAAATTCGGTTAAAGATAAAATCGGTATGTTAGTTTATCCTTTTATTAGCTTAATTGAATAAAAGCAAGGGATTAAACAAAGAGGAAATATTCTTTCTTGTGTCATTTCCCAGATTGTAAACCAACATAATCTTGATCAAATTGTTTAATACCACTTGTGGGTAATATAAAATCCGACACTTTTTTATATTAGTAAATGTTTTGTCGATACTTATTTGAAGTTAATAGTAACAATAAAAAGAACCTATAAAAGGAATTATTATTTATTTTATAAGTCTGAACAAAAACGAGATTAAGTTCTATAATTCTCTTTATTAAAAAAAGGAAACTTCCTCTCCTTGAAAGCAAATTGGGTTAATTTAAAATTTACACTAAAATTGTTTTTATAGCAATTTTAAAAAGTCAAATTGTAATTTTTATTAGCGAAATTTTCTTTTTGTCTTTATAAAAGAAAGAAAAAGAGGTCAAAGTTAGAACTTTCAGCAGTGTAGCAATGAATAAATAAAGGCATCCAGATAAAAATTACTCGAGTTAGGGAAAGAAAATAAAGCACCAGCAAAAAAAAAAGACACGTGATATGACATTCTTTTTTCCCTTTAACTTCAAAGAGTGAAAATATTTCATTTTTTTCGGCATTTGACTTGGTATATTTGTAATAAACGTTTAAGTGACTTCGTGTCAGCTATTCATCGTGTACAAAATGACGTTCATATTACGATATTACATAGGTGTGGTTGTACAAATTCAAGCTTTGTGTGAACAGGAAGAAATTTCTATATATCGTAATTCTACATTATCCACGTACGAGTATTTATACTGATGTAAGCATTGTTAACAAATAAACATTTTTAATTGCTTCTTGTCTTCATCCATTACTATACTTGAATAATTATAATAATAACTGGTGTATCAAATAAGTAATCTATACATTTTTGCAATGATTATGTAAAATTCACAAACTTGAATATGCTGTACAGTATATAAGAAAGTAAACGTTATTTCTCCGGTATTTCTGCACTGCTCATTTACAATCGTAAAATTGTAAAATCCAAACTTTTATAATACAATATAATACTTAACGTGCATGCGTTTTTGTCTTTTGAATTAAACTATACTTTTACTCTGAATAACTTCAAACAACTTATACGAAAATAAATGGGCTACATATACCTTCTCCACATAAAACTACTTAAACCCTTTTTCCTTTTTCTAGCGGTTAACGTTTAGATTACCATAGATTTTTGTTCTTATACAAAAATTCACATCAAAGCTTGATGTTTTTTGTTCCTTTTCTTCTTAATAGTCACGTGCACCGGAAAGCTGTTTTTTTAAATCTCGAATAATTACTTTTAATCTTAAATTTTCGATACTTAACTATTAATTTTCTAGTATCAGTGAGTTACAAACTTATTTCTTCTATGTTAGAGCTGTTTTACACATACGAGAATTTATGCGAAATTCCTAACTAGATTTTTGTTGAAATTTTCAACAAGATTTTGGTAAATAAACTTTGACCGATACAGTATTATTATTCCGATATTTATTGGGAATAATTTCACAATAAAACTTTGGAAGATTTTCTGAAAGTTTCAGGCGAGTAGTTAACGCAGAAAAATGCACACAAAATACTCGTAGTATCGGTTTATTTTGTTTTTAAAAATGGTTATTCTCAGTCTAAAATATTACAGTGGTCCTCAAAATAAACAAAGTCTTGTAGTTGAAAGGTGAGGTACCATACTGTACTGTATGCTTTTTGGTGTGCTGAAAACTAATCCGGGAAATTGAATCAGAATTGACCCCTTGCCCATGTATGTTTATAAAGTTTTTGAGTTTATATCGAAATCATTGGGTGATGGATCAATTCTGACCCCGGGTTCGTTTTCAGCACGCCAAAAAGCATGTAGTATGCTACCTCACCTTTCAACTACAAAAGTTTTTTTTGTGGGCCTGTGTTATTAAAACAACCATGCAACGATAATAAAGCTAAAAATCAAATAAAATTTAATCGCTAGATGCGCAAAATATCTTTAGTTTAATTTTATTTATTGAAGATGACAAAATGCGAACGGATATAATGCTTTTACATTAACAGGTCTGGAATTAATTAAATTTGTTATTATGAAATAAATAAAGATTATTAAAAGTTTCACAGTTTTATTAAAATATACCTGACAATATTGTTTCGACAGCTATGCTGTCATTATCAAAGGTAATATAATTATAAACAAACACGTCGCTAAGGTAGATACAAAATAGGTAACTAGATAAAATAATAATAATAATAATAAAAATTAATAATAAAAATCATAATTAAACATCTAATACTTCCAGTAACGGAGAATTACTGAGCTCAAGTTGTTCATTCATTAAAGTAGAGTCAAATAAATAATTCTTAGATATAAAACTGTGTTTTATTCCATCTAAAAGAATTAATAATAAGTGTAACATTAACACCGCCCAAGTGTTAACCCGTTACAAATAAGGCTAGAAACAATAAACAAAATTTGTTATTGTATATTATAAGTTAATTGCACTGTATCCTAAAATAAAGTTTAATTAACTATTTGTAATTGTATATAAAATATGTTTAAAACAAATAACATGAAACTATCACGCATATTTATCAACAATATTTTTATTACAAGGTATAGTCAACAAAATTCTTCTGAATACACTAACTGTTTTTATACGGAGTCATTCTTTGCTTGCAATTAACGCCCAGGTGATTCGCAAATGCGCTTGCGTATGACAATAAATTTGAGGGTAATTTGTGTTAAATTTTATTGGATGTGTAAAACAGACGAAATTGCTGACCAAAATATTCTTCGTGAATTTGTTGTAAAAGTTTTGTTGAAGGCTTTCAACAAAGTTTTGGTTAAACATATCGCATAAATTCTAATATGTGTAAAACAGCCTTTGAGCTTATTTCTTATTACTGTTTGCAGTTTAATTGTATTTATTTATATTTAAATGACAACCTTTAACAAGGTAATGAAGCAAGATTAATATTTTGTTAATAGCTTTTTCCATTATCTGTCGGAACGTAAAATTGATCTTTCTTCCCTGAATACTCCCTAATATCCCTACACCTCCCTCTCCATAATTGGTGCTATCTCTCCATATTTTACTAATGAGTTTAAATATTTTCCTTTCCATTTTTTACTCGCTATTTTAACATTTCCCCTGTAACTTGGTTCATATCAGGTGCTTTATTAATTTTTAGGTACTTATGTTCTTCTTAATGTTCTCTGTGGTCGGTTTTCTTGATTTTGTCTCTTCCCAATATGTTGGTCTGAGTCTCATACCAAACAATCCGCTCATCTTTATATACATTTACACTCGGTTGGTATCCTTGCTTTCGGACTTGTACTTCTGTAAAAAAAAAGTGAATGGGCAATTTAAAGCTTTCAAAGCAATATATTACCATATTGTATAGAATAATAAATATCCTGCTACCCATCTAAAACAGTCAAATTCAGATTCTTGTAATCATCTAATACGGGTTACCGCAAGTAATATCAAGTAATGGCAATACATCAATTTCCTGTTTTTATTTTATGTTAATAATTTTACTTATTTGTCAGCCAATATTTGTTTACAATAATTTATTTTGTCATTTGCTTCTGGAAATAACTTTTGGAACTGCAGTCTGTTACTAATTAAGTAATATTAATTATGTTTTTGTTAATTGTGTCAGCGGAGAGCAGTTTAATTGAGTACAATTGTTTGTATCATTGAATTATAACTATTCGATTTTCGCCAAGTCCTTAGTAATCTCCGGTAGTTTCTATCTTTATCGCGAATGTTATTTGATTAGTTGATAAGTTGAAGAGGTTTTCATTAAGGGATTATACTTGGCTAATTAATTTGACTAACATCGATCTCCGCTAAACTTAGTTGCAATAAAATCTAAACCGAACAAGCCAAGAATCTAACAAAATATAACTTACAAGACAGTTAGTTACTATTTTCCATCATTTACTAGATGTTTATCAGAATATTAATAACTGAAATATAGCGTAGAATGGGATGCTGTATTCTGTTATGGTTGTTAATTATTTGGTAGCTCTAGTAGCAGTTTTCATAGAAACTGACTTCGGGATTGGCCAGAAAAATTATGTCTTAATTACTTTTTTAATTACATGATTTTGGAATAAAACTACATTTTAATAAAAACCGGTAAGTAAAATGTTTAATAATTTTGGTAGTTTGTTTTATCTGTTTTTTACCATCTTTGTCTCAACCCGAGATCAGATTCTGAATTTTATTTATGTTGGTTACCTGTCGCAAGACTTAATCCCCACGTTCCTTCCAAGAGGAAGTGATTAAGATAGTCCAATCAGCGCGCATTTGTATAGCAACTCTACTAGCTCTCCGGGCTAGTACCGAAGCTATACACGTGCTCCCTTTCGGGGTTCATTCCAAGGGACGAACCCCTCGTCCAGACTACTCCCACTACTGTGGGCTTCACTGTCCGATCCGCATCCAACCTCAGATGTAGCTGGACTTGGTTTTGAATGCTTTTGCCACACCGATATCTCAATTATATGTGCCCTTGGCAGAGCTTCGTTTCGAGTCTACCGAAGTAGAATCCAGATATGTTCCGTTAAGTTGTCTTGAAAGTGAGGTTAGTCTCGGATACTAGTCTTGCCCGACACCTCAAACGACTGCCCAGTCCTCTGTCATACTGGGCTAGTCTAGGATACTAATGAATGCATGCCCGACACCTCAAACGACTACCTGGCCGTTCACCTTGAGATCATGGAACAACACGGTACTTTTCCTCTCTAAAGAGAAAAAAGTGGATACTTTTCCTACGAGGGAGACAAAGTTCATACATTTCTTCCCTAAGGTGGCAAAGTACTATATTCCTCCCCAATTTCGGCTTCAGCCGAGTAAATTTGCTTTTCATTATCGTCAACTCATGTCAGGGCTGCTAATGGCTCTAAATAGTTTTTTCTAGTTTTATGAAACTTTAAAATTTATCATTTACAGATATGATTTAGAGCGAGATAGATAATGATTTATTACAGCATAAAACATAAAACCGTGTTCAGTCCATAATGGTCAAACCTAAACTATCTGAAATTCTGCCGTTGCAGGTAAAAAGTTTGGTAAAAGTTTTCATTTTACAATATTAAGATATCTGTCAATCAAAGTTTATGTAAACTAGATAATCAGGAAAATTGTGTGACTTAACCTAAAACCGAACCTATTTTCCCCAGTGTATATGCTTTTCCTTTAAGGTCGGCATTTCCCAAAGTTGAAATTAGAACATTTTTAGAATTCAGTACGGACAACGCAAAAAATGAATATGCTAATTTAAAAGAAATTAGAATGGTTTAATTACATAAATTCCATCCGCTCGGTGTTGCTTGAATAATCCCGTACCGAAAATATTAGTCGATTTCGATACTACCTACCTATTTGAAAACGTATTAAAAACCGCAAAAACAGTGATCTTATACAGCAGAGAAACGGCGAAAAAGAGCAAAACCGCACGGCTTATTAACTCTAAACCGCAATACGTAATTCCATTTTAGGAAAAAAAGGTCAAAAGAAAATTCCAGTTTCCTCCCGGCCAACTTACAATATTCTACCTGTAGGAATTGGAGCATTTGGTGCCATTATAAAACATTTACGGTTATTATTATAAGGGTCTATTTTGTAGTATACGATGTATTTGTACATCGAACTACAACAACAAAACGAGACCGAAACGGAGAAGCGAAGACTTAACATTTATAGGGAGAACAATTCGAAATCCACCGACCGACGCCATTATTAAGATGATTAGGAACGCATTGTCTGCTGTAATCGGTCGTAATCGTATTCCACTTTAACGTACTAATTGCTCTCTAGACTTTAACGCACGGAGATGATTTGTTAGCAAGCGGTTCACAGGCGCGTCGTCATAATGAAACAACATAATTAATGATATAAATCATAATTCACGAAGAGAAAACCACGATTTATACATATTATACTGAAAGGGCACCTGAAACCCCCTCTAAAGCCTTGTATGCAAATTTTTGATTTCAAACGAAAGGATTTCTTTTCGTATTTCCGGAGCCAGATCAAAAAAGAATTAGCAAAGCTAAAGTGGGAAAATTTTACTAATGCATCAAAGTGAGAGACTTAGAAAGTTTTTTCGCTTTTATAAATTTGCAGATAGAAAAAGGGAGATGTTAAAACAACTTCAATAAGAAGAATGTAAGGTGGTGATATATTATATTAGGCCTCTATTTAATTGTTATGCTTCTTTTTTAACACTTCATCGGAGTATTTATAAAAATGCCTAAACACACTGCACAATACATGCGGTTAAAGTGAAAAACCGTTTAAATTGAAAAACATTTGCTGATCAAAATTGACAGAAAGGTGCTCGTATCAGACTTTTATTAATTCTTTGTTAGACGAATAATTTAATTGAGATCCACAATAACTTTTAGGCACTCATCATAATTTTAATTCTTGGACACCAAGTGTTTAAATAAAGATTTAAACAGTATTTACATAACCCAAGCAGAGTTTTCATCGCTACGTACCAGTGGAACTATTAAGTTTTTGCTAGTCACAAGCACGTAATTGCTACTGTTTTATTACGTGCCTGGAACCAAAATGGGGAACAATTTTTGCATAGCAGATATGTTGTAGTCACCTCTCTGGAACTTGTCTAGTTACATTTCAGTTAGTCTAGGCTACGTTGCGGGAACGTGGCGGCGTAGTAATTGCTACTTTCGTGAAATTTCTTTTCTCTTTGACACGTCGTGTCGTGTGGCCGCTCTCTCTTTCTCTTGCAACTTTAAAAAGATTCTGCTTACATTTTCTATTAATACTATCTCTGCGATCGTGTCGCTAAACGGATTACAATTTTATTTGTAATACGTACTTAATAATACAAAGAGAGATGAAATGTTTGATTATTTTGTCATTCCAGTATACCAGTAACTTTTCTGTTAAATGTGATGATGATAGACCAAAAAATAACAACACGCCTTCTTTAAATATTTATGATTAAAAAATGTCTTTAATAAAATATGACAAAAATACTTAATAAGTTGATATATATGATTGATCATAAACCATTTTTATATTATTCCTAACAATTTAGCATCAATTTGTTATTTTTATTAAAGGTTATAGTAAAACATCTATTACAATTATAAAAAATTGCAAATTGATTAATAGCCTCCAATATTTTGCAAGTAAATATGAAGTAGTTTTCAAAAAATCACCCTAAAGTAGTATTCACTGTAAAGTTTGTGCTACTTAATCATCAGCAACGGGAACTAAACAAATTCTACTTCAAGATTGTTGTTACCACGAAGTATAAAATAGGTTAAAAAAATCTGGAACTTTCAAGTGATTCTTACTATAAAAGAACGTCAACGTTTTCGTAAGCACTTTCCAGTTGCTAATGTTACTGCAAAGTTCCCATTGGAACTTTAAAGAACGTTTAAGTTTAACCTCACATTTAACAATGAACATGTACATTATATTTTTTATACTGCTATATATTAATTAGATATGGCATATTTTAAGGTTTTGACAACTAAAGATGAAAGGGAAATATATTTCACCCTTGCTACCAGTAAATGGGAACAAAATAATATTTTCACAGACCAATTTAATCAATCCAGATACTTATAGTTAGACGCCAAGAATAGAGTTTGAGAAAAAAACTGTTTCTATGTATAGTCAATGGGGATGAGTGGATACGTAGGGCAGGGGTAGAGGCTAAGTCAAAGGTTGGGTGGGTAAGTCGGAAAAGTAAAGTGAAGGGGTGAATTAATCGATTAAGTCGAGGGAAGTCGGAAAAGGGGTTAGATTCAGAAGATCGGGGTAGTCGGGTGATAATGTGGGGGAAGTCAAGCCGCTGTGGGTACGTGAAGTTTGGGTGGGGTGAATAGAAAAAATGGGAGTTTTTGTTAAAAATGCGCCGAATTAACATCAATTGCAGGAATGACAGTTACATACTTCAAGGGCCAAACCGCACTTACATTAGCTTTAAACCGGTATTGAATCCTACAGCGCAATTATCTGAACTAATTTTAATAACAACATTTAATCATATTTGCAACAAGTTATTTGTTAACTTGACAAACATTTACCAAAAACCCAACAAGAATGTTATCCTTATTATTCATACCAATATTCAGCATGGCAAAAATTTGTTATATTGAAAATTTTTTTAATGTGATCAAACTAAGTTGAGAATCTAGTTCCTTCTATTTAACAATTCATTTTTTCTATTTGTAAAAAGAAGACTTTTTGAAAGCAATGTCTAATTTTACTCAGTGAAGTAGCTGAATTTTCTTGAAGTAACAAATCTGCGTAAAATATTTTTGTTAAAGATTTACAAAACTTATTTTGTCAATACTACTAACAACATTTAAACGGTGATTAGATACGTAGAATTAGGGTTACCAAACATCCCAAATAGGAAAGTAGGGCAATTTCTGGATAAAAGTAGGCCATAGGGAAGTAGGTGGAGGACAAAAGTAGAACAAAAGTAATTTCTTTTTGATTTTTATTATCATTTTTGATTGTAATATTTAAACAAGTTAAACTTTATTAAAAAATTAACAAAAATCTTGTGGTTATTCAATTATTTTTACATTACAAATTATTTTTATGTAATGTAATAATATAATATATAAATAATGTAAGCAATTATATTACTGCTGCAACATGTTCATTTAAGTTTTTGTACAAAATGCTATTTCCCTGAGTCACATGAATACTCTTGAGTAACGATTTGCTTTTAATCATATTTTCATAAAACTGCAAGCATGTTATATTTCAAAATTTAAGATTAACCATTAATATTTTTTACGGTATCAATTAACATTCGATTTCGCTGGTTTGTTCACTGTGACTCCATTGTACTAAATATTCTTTTGATAACGGCATTTCTTTTCTAAAACCATGATGTGAAGCTGTAATATCGCCAATATCAACGAATAATGGCAAGATAGCAAGTGCATTTCACATTCTACCTCTGCCTCTTTACTCCAACCATTGTCTTACACCCCACTGTCAGATATAAACATACTATCCATAACACTCTATCGAATAAACATAGAAATGTTTGTCACTTATGTTCTGCGATGCATCACATAGGCGGCTTAAAAGTTGTAGAACGATTTTTCTTCTCGCAAATGAATAAAGTCTCATTACAAGGTAGGTATACAGTTTAAACTAAAGATCTTAAAGTGGAGCGTTTCTAATTTTTTTTAACCGGAAGAAACTCAAAAATTAAACAAGTAAAGAAAATAATAACAGCACAGCAGGTTGGACTAACCATTTGTAAGCATCAAAATTGTTTGACGCTTCCGTTTTTGTTTCTAAATCGCTGTTTCTCGTCACACCCGTGAATAAATCGAAAACATTGCTCTTTCTCTACTTAACAATTATTTTTAGAGGTCGTGGGCGTTAATCACAAAGACTTACTAATTTTTGATTGGAGGGCGCCACCCAAATGTTGTTGTTATTGTTTAAAAGCAATAATGGTAATCTACAATTCCCAGTCACGTTGTTTGTCCTCTTTTGTTATTACCTTATTTTTGTTAAATGGACCACAAACAATTTGCCTTGCTAAGCTAAAACTAATGATTACTTATTTTTAACTAGTTTATTAATTAGAATTCATGAAAATTGGTTAGAAACACATGCAATACACAATCTGTGTACATAAAACAAAAAGAACATTTAATTACTGTACAAAACTTAAAAAGTATTGCGAAATTCTACACATTAACTTATTTAGGGATTCCATTCTAAATAAAATTTTAGTATTTTTAAATTAAGAGCCAAATTTATTTTATTACTTTCCTGAAGAAATTACAAAGTAACTTACTGAGGGAGTGTTTTCCTAACAATCCGTTTATTCTTGTTTATTCTTATCCATACTAAAGATGCTGGAACTTTACAGTTGTAGTTGAACTCTGAACCTCTTTTATAATAAATAAATCTTCGGACACTGCAATCATTTCATTTTTGGACTTGTTGTTAACTTTGTTATTATTTATATTTTAATTATCTAGTAGTTTCTATACCATGATCGGAACGGGTACCAAAATAAAAAGTCCACATTTATTAATGACTTTTTTAACAAAATTATAAAAGTTAACTATACATTACTAAAACACAAGACTCAAAACCTAATATTATTTATTAATTGCAAAAATTCCTATAATGGACACTCAGAGACGTAATAAGTACCAACGAAGGTGATAACCACGCAGAGACAAATTCTCTTGTTTCTCGAAAATGACCAATAATTCTTCTTACTTCATTGCTTCAAACTGAACACAACGGATGCCTCAACTCTAAATTCTCTAACACACAAGGGTTTTCACAATAAACCCGAACGGTACAATATGGAAACGTTGTTTTATTTTCAACGCTAAACCAAAATAATAGGAGAATCCTACTTAAATTCTACTAGTCAAACGCGCAACAAATTCATCGCTAACGGTTAGACGGACAAAGCCACCCGGGCGGGCGCTGGTACTAACTGCGGACGTGTGCTTTTACACACTCCTTCAGACTATTTATTCCTCATAGTGAAAATGTAATTTATCTGTCTTATATTTAAGAGGTGCGACCATATTCTAGAACTATTTGCCAATCACATGTTAAATATGACATTCTTGCAACCAATAAAAAATTTAGATGAAAACCTTGTGTGTTTATAAAAAATTCAGATACATATAAAAGTACAACTTCAGCTGAAGAATCGTGAAGTGTCGTGAAACACGAATTTATAGTTCTAAAAGCGTTTTGTGGACATTTTAATATTGAAGAAATCTGACTCAAACTTACAATCAGTTTGCTTAAAAAAAAGGATTATAAAAATGAATATGTATCATCATCATAAAATGGGACCATAAATATATTTTGTTAAAATGAATTTATTAGAGCCTTATTTTGTAAAAATTTTCAAAAACGTGGATTTTATTATAACTTTAAGTAGGCGGAATAGTAGTAAAAGATTTAATATCTAAAAATAAAATATCTAGAAGACGATTGAACTGAGGTACAGAGAATGCTATACCAATTACCTACCTACCAAATTACTAGAAATTAAATAATTAAATAAAGAAGAACAAACGTTTTCATACTTTTGTGTCACATTGTAAATTATTTTCTAAGAAAAAAAACGACGACGTCCTTATATTTCACTCCAAAATCATGGTTACTATGTTAGAATTAGAACGTTGAGGAATTGCATTAGGTACGTTATTTTAAAGTAAATAAGCCATTTTTAAATAATTAATGTAACATGCTCAATTCTCTGTTCTCCAACTAAAAATATTTTCTTTTACTTTGAAATAACGTGCTTTGCATACATAACTAACAAACTTATTAATATACGTACACATAACTTAAAATGTGGAATTTCTATATGGCAAGAAATGCCCATTATGCAACGACTGTTCTTAAAATATTTAAAAACTGACAAACAAGATCTCAAAGTCAAAAATTTGTATACAATTTGCTAACTACATAAAGCGTAATTTTAGAAATTCTATAACAAAGCATACGCGTATTGATAAAATCTATTGACCCAAATCTTTATATTGGAATCTTCATCATGAAAACAGTTTCACTTTTAATTAAAATAAGCAATAAAATAATGTTTTTGTATTGTACAATAGAAAAACGGTTTGCTTGTGTGTAAATTACACAAACCGTATTCATATGCACCAGACCAAATCAACCAATTAATTAATTACGTACATATGCATATTTTTCTATCTAATTCCTGAAGTACGTGTGTTTAACAACTAAAAGTCAGTTACAAAGCAACAACTGTAACACTAAATCCCAGAAAGCATAAAATATTAGGAATGCGCACAAGTTTCACTTAACAAATTGATCATTTCGTTTCTCTATTGGCAATTGACGATGAAAAAGTACATGATCAATGCATTGCAGTTTTCAACATCCCACATTTGTGTGGATAGATTGATTTAGGCATGACCCACTTGAAAGCGAGTAAGTTGCATGGATGAACAATAGTAAGAAATATAGTATCTACATACTTTTAGCAGGTTTCGGCGAATCTATTTACTTCGCACTATCACAATGACAAAGGCCAGGTACAGGCTAACCTACGTCTGGGACCTTGCCTTGTCCGGATGAAAGTGGGATTATGTTTAAAGTGACTTGAATAACAAAAATTAAAATTAATATAAAATGACAATTTGGTACAAAAATTTGTTCAGATGTTATCAGTCCTTGGTCATCCTGCCTGAAATGTATACAGTTTAAGGGTTGGCACCATACTACTTCAAAAAGACGAAAAGACCTATTGCTTTTGTTAAAAAATTATAATATTTATTGCAAAGCCCCGAGTAGTGCCACTAGTAAATTTAGTGGCGGCGGCATCCTTGTAGCAAAAAGTTTCACATCTTCGAAATAAAAAGTACGCGTCTTATTTGTATGTGTACTTATCTACAGCCATAGATGCGGCATATATTCCTACTCAGTGTTCGGAGGATTTACATCCTGCAAGTAACCTCATATTGCTTGGTGATTACAACAGTTTACCAAGAATTTTTATCAACAGTTTTTATCAAGAATTTGGTCCTAACATAGTTATACGGCTACAAATTTACCTAACTGATAGTTTCAGTTTGTTAGAGCGTTATAATTCTATGTCAAGAAAAACTTTTATTTATTTATTTCAATTAAATATAGATTCTTACAAGATGTTTTGTTTGGGGATAACGGCGAGAACAAATAGGCACAATTTGTGTTCAGCCTGATCGTCTCCCTCACTGCCAACATGAATGCACTTACATGCTAAAGCAAGGTAGGCAAAAGACAAGATCATCGGCGCAAGGCAAGGTAGATAGTGATTGATGATCAAATCTATACTATAAAACTATTCTAAATAGTGTAGGAAATATTTCATAGGGCTGATCCCTAATCCATCCTCTTATCTTTAATATCTTTATGATCCAATTCATAATAAATTTCTTAAGGATATAATTGAACAATACCGGGCCCATGTATAGAACATGTCTTTGTGCAAAACTCAAATAAGCTTTGGGCACTATTATAGGTTCTCCGTTTCCACAATGCGCATCATGCGGATGTGCTAACCAAGGAAATTAAGTTCTGTATGTAAATGAATTGTAAATGAATTTAGCCAAAGTTAATACATAAAGCTCCCTAGCTGTAAGGATATCACTTTCTGCAAACAAAGCAGTAGATGAATACAACGTATGTGTTCTAAATATAATTTTTAATACATATTTCTGTAGTAATTCCAAAGGTTTCAGAACGGAGTCACAATCCTCCCCATCCTATGAATCCATAGCACAAGATGGTTTGAAACAGTGCATAGTAAAATATTTTTAGTGTATTAAAATTCATGTTTCTCGGTATTTTGAATGTATATTAAATGACTGTGAGCTCAATATGTTTCTACCATCCTAATTGGTTGTCAATGTATACGCCTATATACTTCACAATCTCTGTTTCAAAATTAAAGTGTATTATGGAGTGCCGCAAGGTCCACGCTGTGATCCAATTCTTTTCAATATGTTTATTAATGATGTAAAATTTGTTATTAGGCACGCAAAACTTTTATTGTTCACAAATGATTCCACCAGATTAAAACTTAAAAATATAAATAAACATTACACAATAAAGTTTGCGAAAATTAGGAACACTGTAACAACTTATACTTCAAACAACAAGCGTTTGCAGTCTGTTACAAAAATTAAATATTTAGGAGTGTTATTTGATCAACAACTCACTTTCAAATTGTTATATTGCACATTGGTACGCCCTCTTTCAGAGTATTCTAGCGTTGTATGGACCTCCTACTAAATATGCAGTCCGTATAAAAACATTGAAATGGCACAAAAACAATTTATGCACATGTTTTTACTTGGTTAAGCTGTTGATAGCTCAGTTTGCTCAAAACTTGAATTGTTAGTATAAACTTGCCTTTCTTAATATTAAATCAATAGACTTTCGCAGAAAAACTGAGAGTTAAAATTTTTCGTTTAAATTACTTGCTACAGAAATTAATTGTGAACGATTAAGTAGCATTAGTTTGCCTACCACCGTACTGTTTATAATTGCTGCTGTTGGTTGTATGGCAGCCTAAGTATTTAGCATTCATAGTAAAAGAACATATCCACTCGGCCCCGTCCTCTGATAGTTAAATTTGCAAGCTATCGATATCGATGATTACCAAATCACGCGTCCAGTTATATAATTGTGCCACTGAAAAACTGGGATTCAAGGATGTATGAACTAAAGATGGTATGTTTGGTATAAAAAATGGTCAACGTTCTATTATCCTTTCTAACCAAGATTTATAGTTTCTAACCAATGAAGGAATCCTTAAGTATAATATATTGTTTATTTATTTTAATATCAATTCTGTGGAAAATACCTTAATGAAAGAAACAAATATCTTTTTTTCCTTTTTTCGTTGGGAATAGCCTTATGGTTATGTCAAAGTTCTTTATTTTCTTTTGTAATTATTACACATTTTACGAAATCAGATTAAGTAAATATTTTATTTTGTTTTCTACAATTTTCAACTAAAACTCTCCACATAGTCTTAATTGGTAACACTTAACTGACTTCTTATTCTAATTATTAATTACTATTATCTTAGTTTTGTTATATTTTTGGGTAATTATATGGGTAGTTACGAGACTGTTTGCGAATTGGACACACCAATATATGTTCATTACTACCAAAGAGCAATGAAATCAGATATATAATATCAAATTTTGAAATTTTGGCCGTGAGTGAGACCTGGTTATCAGAAGAAGTGCGTTCTAGAGCAATCAATATTGAGAATTATACACTGGTACGTCAGGATCGAGGTAGTAGGGGTGGTGGAGTTCTTTTTTATATTAAACAAAGTATATTTAATTGTATTATTAACACCAGTAATTTAATCGAACAAATATTATGGGTATTAATTAAAATTAATATTAAAAGTATTGTAGTGGGAGCGTTCTATAGACCTCCAACTTACAACTGTAAAACTTTATAGATGAAGTTGAGAATTCCATACACCATATTCAGACCATATTGTAAGTCTAGGGGATGGAAACGTAGATTTCCTAATGGCAGCCAATCCGTCTACGAAAATTTTAATATTATTTTAGAATCGTTAAATTTTAGTTAAATAATGACGGAACCCACTAGAAAAGATCGCTTATTAGACATTATCATCACTTTTCAACCGTCACTTATTCAGAAAAAGAATGTCGTAACTGTCACTTCCCATAATTTAGCAGCCTGCGAAATTTTATGTCAAAAAGTCCCATGTGCTATTGTTTATACTTATAGAAACTTAAAAAACTTTAATCTTGATAGCTTCTATACTGAATTACAATCACTCTAATTGGATAATATATTTTATGAAAATGATATTAATCAAAAAGTTATTATTTTGAGTACTAAGATATTAAATCTGTTCAATAAACATACTCCGTGGAAAACTATCCAAATAACAAAAAGACAGCCGCCATGGCTAACTGATAATATTAGCTTTTTGATGAGCCTAAGGGATAAGGCCAAAAAGAAATATAAACGCCTAAAAACCACAGCTGCATGGGAATATAACAGGACACTGCGCAATTTTACAAATACCGCAATAAAGAATGAAAAAACAGCTTATCTACAATTTAAAATTGCTCATTCAAAAAATTCTAAAGTACTATGGAAGGAATTCTGAGCGCTAAATGTTGTATCTAAAAATAACATAATTAACTCCTTTTCTGGTCGCGCTGATGAAATTCATCAGTTCCTCAACACGTACTTCATTTCTACAAAAATAATGATTTACATAATAATGCCGTTTTCAATTTCAATCATATGCATAAATAGCAATACAATATCCAAAATAATTGATTCCTTAAAGAGCAATTCTACAGGATCTGATGGACTAAATATCACAATGATAAAGTAATGCTGTCCTTTTATATTGTACTTAGTACAATACTTAGTACAAATTGTTAATTCTTGTATTTCAAAAAACATATTTCTCGTCAGCTGGAAGTCGACTCTTGTAACTCCAATAGCGAAGATCGAACAACCTGTAGAGTATAAGGATTACAGACCGATTAGCATTTTACTTACCAACACTTTCAAAAATCATGGAAAAGGTAATTAATTTACAAATTCGAAAATACTTAGAATGCAATAATTTGCTGCCTATCAAGTCAGGTTTTCGAACTGGGCGCAGTTGTGCAATCACCTTGCTGAAGATAACAGATGACATTATGAAAGCACCAGATGAAGGAAAATGCACGTTGTTGGCTCTGTTAGACTTCAGCAAGGCGTTTGACACAATAAATCATGACTTGCTGCTTGATATATTGCACTACGTAAGTCTTGGTGATGATGCAGTCGCTCTGCTCCAAAAATATCTCTACAATAGAACGCAACGAGTTCAGACGTCTACATCGGTGTCCACGTTTATTGATGTTACAAGAGGGGTGCCGCAGGGATCCATACTAGGTCCTCTGCTGTTTACCCTGTATACCAGAGGTGTTTGCGATTGTGTTGGAGCCTGTGATATTCACATGTATGCTGATGATACACAATTATACTATTCTTTCAGTTCAAATCATGTTAGGAATGCGGTTGACACACTGAATAATGATTTACAAGCTATAAATCAGGTTTCTACTAACCATGCTCTAATTCTAAACCCATCTAAATCTTGTATTTTACTTTTGGGAAAAACGATTAATAATTGCCAATTGCCACCCATAAAAATTGGAGATACTGATATCCCGATAGTCAAAAGTGCCAAAAATTTGGGATTAGTTCTTGAAAAAACGTTTAGATTTAAAAAACAAAACAAGAAGTACATACAAAAAGCTTATTACAATTTAAAACTTTTTACCCGATAAAGACTATTTAAGCAAAAACGCTAAGATTTTATTAAGTGAATCCCTTGTGTTATCACAATTTAATATTGCATACCTGTCTATGGCCCTTGTCTTGACTTTGCACGTCACAGCGTATCCAACGTGTTCAAAACTCTTGTCTACGTTTTATACATGGAATTCCTAAGTTTACACATATATCCTTAAAATTAATAGAGACAGGATGGCTTAATATGAAACAGCGGCGTTACATACAGACAGCAACGTTTGAAACAGAAGAATTTTATTTCATCTAACAATGCCCCGCGATTAGGCGACAGTGAAACAAAAGTTATTTTCCCAGACTAAATTACATTTAAAATCTTCAAAATCTTTAACGGTAACTGTACTACTCAAATATAAACAAAGTATTTCGCAAGATAGACGTCGAAAACTCATAAAAACTTCAAAATATTTATACTTACTATACGTAATGCTCAAAATTGCCACAGCTTGAGATCTTATCTTTACAAATTTAAATTTCAGGTTGTAGGTATTGGTTCCACAGTTTGCTAATTATCAAAGAGATGGATAAAGGTTTTAAAAGACACAAGAAAATGCATATATTTGGGCGCCATCTGATTATGAAAGTTCGATAATAATAATAATAACTAAAAATAATGACCTGATACCTTTACCCAGAAACTGGAATCGGATCTAATAAATTTAATTCAACTTCTTGGTTATATTAGGTGATGTCAAAGTTGGATAAAATATAAATAAAGACTTTCATAATTATATGGGTCAATATTATTCAGTCTAATTAAGTTTAAAAATTATGTTTATTCATGAACCAAAAAGTTAAAAAAGATAACAACTAGTTATTAAGAAAATCATTAGGTAAAGTCACAATACCCTGCATAAGAGCTCTTAGCAAATGGGAACGTTTTCATGCAACAAAATGACAAAAATAATCTGTACATCAACAATAAACAACTTACGCAATATTCACAAAATTCAAAGATTCAACAATTCAAAATATCTTGTTCAAATCGTTTAATTCACAAAACTGGATCAGAACAAACTTACACAATATTGCCCTTTACAAACACAGATATAAACAGTTGTCACTGAACTGTAGAAACTGGAAAACTTCATAAAATTCTGCAATCACTAATAACTCAAAACTACGAGAATTAAACACTCTTTCAAATAACTGATACAACCATACAACTTAGATGAAATTACTTATTTAAATTCTCGTAGAAGAAACGATCTGTTTCTTTTTATTTATTTATTTGGTATTAAAACTGTCCGATTTTAAATTATATCCAGACAATGTTTTATGAAGCACTTAAATTTGTTAAAAGTTCAGATAGACTACAATAGTCATTCGTATTTTAATCGTATCCTTTAACGAGATTCTTTGCGAACCTAAAATACGGCCACTAGAAGAACGGATTACACTTTATTATTGTTATCGGTAAACTGCACTAGATTCGACTTTAATTTCCGATAAAATGAATTTTCCGCAATCACAATATCGACTGTACGTTAATGTCAACTGAAGTACTGCAAAAATATTATGTAAGTGCTCTCCGCAACCGGCCTCGATAGGTATATCGCAACAGTCCGAAAACTCTGCACGCGAAAAAGAGTCTTGCGCGGACCCTATTTTCAAGCTCTTCCTGGCGATATCAGAGTCTATCTTCGACTTGCTTTTTTTAGAAATTATTTTTAACAGTATACTAAATTTTAAGAGGGGTAAGCTTTTAAATAGACCAGCGAAAAAACAGCGCGGCTTGATTAGGCCAATGAGCATTGATTATTTTACACAAAGAACGCTCGAAAATCCGGGACTTTACTTATAGCTAAAATCTGCACCCCATGCAAAAAACCAGAGACTCTGTGAACGAAAATTTGTTTGTCTAGAATTGGTTGACAAGCACGTACAAGGAAATCATAAATTTAACCCAAATGGGTTTTATTAGTATGTTTTTCGTAGAAGCTCAACTTATTTAGATGGGAATATTAGCAGATACTCGTTCACATCGACGAAAATTGCTGACAATTTAAAATTTAAAAGACAAGTCTATTCGAGAATATCCTTTTCCCAAGAACAATATGAAATGGTATATGCTAACACGTGTGAAAACAATACCTTTATCTGAAACGAAGTCTGTAAATTCTTATAGAAACAATTTTATTAGTCTGGAATACTTGTTTGAGATGACCTTTAGTATTTTATGGGGTTTATCTTATGCAGTATACCAACGGTGATATTAAATTGAAAGAAAATATATGAATACACAGGACCGCATTTAGAATATTTTATTAAATATGCATACTAAATTGCATTATTTAAAAACCAACAAAAACGTAACGTTACACGTTCTATCATACCATTATAATCAATAGACAGCCACCGCATTTATACAATAAGATAAGGTATAGAACAGATGTACACAATATAAATGTGCGACATAGAGGTCTGTTGACTAAACCCAAACATAATACTAAATTCTATGAACGATTATTTAGCTACAATATCGCAAAAATGTACAATGATGTACCTTCATCTTTCAAGACATTATCCGTTAAACAATTCAAAAAAGCACTGATTAATCAATGTAATACAGATCGTCATTGATGTACCACTTCGCAAACAGTCATTACTGATAAGTCTAAATTATGTGTAAAATATATATTGTCTAATTATCTTAGTCAGTATAAGTGTCATACCATTATTTCATTATCATGATTATCATTATTTCTAATATGAAATAATATTTTATGTAATTTTAATGTAAGATTTTGGAATCTCAAATAAACTTTACTATAAGTATGTACAGTTAATTTCAAATAACAAATCTTAAGAATTTTTTCTTCGTTTTTAATAACGTCTATGAGCCAAGGTTTAAATTATACTTTCATAGGTAACCACAAAAAATTTATTAAACATCAAAGACATGAAAAAGCAACATTTATATTGTTCGAGATTTATTTGAAATCGGCTGTACTTTTAATTCACTGCAAGGACAAAAAACAAACGGTCCTGGAATTTGATTGAGCATTGCCCATCTCAATTTTCCCTACTCCAACCATTCGTTTTAACGTTAACGTCCAATTATAAGTATAGCAATTATATTAGAAAAACCAAAAAAGACTTTCTGTATGCTTTCTTTTAAATCAGTGGTTACGTCAGAACGATTCTCTATGCTGCCTCATTGGCTAGAAGTGAAGATCCACTTTAGACTTCATGGAGATTACTAGCAAAGATAGCTATTGCTTTATTATATCTGTTTGTTTGTGAGACTGCTATAAACAATATTTTACTAGTTACCTTGGCAGGCTAACAACAATTGATTGGCGTCCTCAAGATTTCTTTCTCATACTCTGCTACGAGGATATTTTCAGACTATTAGTGGCGATAAAAATACTCTAGGATGAAAGGAGTTTAGTATAGATATTTAATCTTAGGCTTAGCGTACTAAAATCTTAGATTGCTTATAGTGAGATTGCTCTTCACCGGCTTATACCAGTTAACTTGGCTATTGAGAAACAA
Organism: Agrypnus murinus; assembly: GCA_929113105.1. NCBI lineage: Eukaryota > Metazoa > Arthropoda > Insecta > Coleoptera > Elateridae > Agrypnus > Agrypnus murinus. Next base: position 169,237,446 of record OV816026.1, on the reverse strand, counting down.
TTGAATAGGCACCTCAAGGATCTTTTCTTTACTCGCACTATATTGCAAGGGGTTTTTCAGATTGAACTGCAGTAACGGGGCTTGGTGTAGATCTTTTTATTAATATAATAGAGATGGAGCTTTTCTTGCCTGACCTTCATTGAGCCCTCATCCGAGATCACAAGTACAAAAGCTGCTCATTTAAATGACACTGGGTACCAGCGCCTCTGACCCAATTATACTAGCTGTCTAATGCGGTTTGTAAGCATGTAAGCCTATGTCATCGCTTATGTTCGGGTAAACTCAAAGAGAAACAATCGTAAATACTAATCTAATATCCTAACATTGAAAAAAAATCCGTCCGCTCTGAACGGCTATGAAAAATCATAGTCGGTTGACATTTATTCACGTTATATTTTGTCAAGGAATGAGAGAGAAGACATGAATTCGTTTATTGTGGGCAAATAGTCCCTCTTAAGTAATATCAGTTAGTGAAGGTAAGCTTTGTTCTATTTATAAATAAATTTTTCGACGCGTTGTGTATTTCAATTTTATTATCTGTTGTTAAGTACTTAAATGCATAAATGGTTCGTTAATACATTATATCACCCTTTAGCACAAAACGAGATATTCTTTGTGAGTTTGAGTGGTCCAGGTTTATTGAAATTCACGTTTGATGAATATTTTAATTGACTCCTGAATATAGTTTCCGATTAGTTTTATTTTATCTCATATTATTTTAAAATAAAAAATTGTTTTTTATGTTCTAATACTGTTAGATCTCTGCTGTCACATGTTTAAATGTCTTATAAATTATTTTTTACTTTTCGTCTTGTAAATAATAAATCAGCTTAACAATAAAAAAATTTAATAAAGCAAGGAAAGTATAAAAGTGAGAAAGCTTTTTCCTCTTATAATTTATCAGATCGAAAAAGAAATTGTTAAAACACCTTACCGTGAATAATGTAAGGTGTTGGTATATAAGGCCTTTATTTTTTTATTACTTTTTCCTCTTTGTACTCCAATAATACTTCAAGTTTTTAAAATCAACCTACTTGGTATTGTAGTAAATACATACGTAAGCCAAAAAGACCCGTGCAATAAAATATAAAAGGAAACGAAAATCGCAATAAAAAATATGTGAGAGTTGGAACAACTTTTGGCTTTACTGTTCTGAAAAGAAAAGCTTCGGCACGATCTTTCTATTGAAATCTAAAAGTTTAAGTAATCGCAACAAGTTTTTATAACTTTTAAATTTTTTTACTGATGTAATCCTAAAATAAAGATATTTAAACAAAAAAACTTGCTACGTTTTAGACTTCTGTTTTCAGTAATTGCTATAATAAAAGCAAATCCTCTTAAAAGTAAGAGCCCTTGAACAGTATTTTATTTTAACATACTGTTATTTGCTACACATAAGCAAACAATATTTTTGTATGAGATAGTAATGTAAATAATGTAGTACTAATTGTAACAGAGTTGTGTTATTTATCCTAAGTGGAAACTAAAATACATACTATCACGACAGGAAATTGGCGAATAATAAACGAATAATAATTGCAAAAAAACAAATTGTAATTGAAGGACACAGAAATATATACATCACCTCACATTGTATTTGTTCTTGCTCCGGCTAAAAAATTTTTATTGTGGTTAAGGTGAACTTTAATATCCCAAAAAATTGAGACTCTCTCAGGTCGGGTCGCCTTGAAGATCTCTAAGTTCTTATTTTGGCATACAAATAATTAAAATACTAACACACAAATAAATTTTCATATGATAACACCAAGATTATTTATTTTTATTTAATACCTTTTATTTTGATTCAAAAAGATTTATCTTTACCAAAATAAGAATTGAATGATTACATTTCCTTTTTTGAAATAAACATGAATTTGTCTTATTTTAAATTTATCAATCCCAAGATTCTTTAATATTTTTGGATTTGGGGATTCATATAATTAATAACTTTATTTTTTTTATTGTTACTGTAAAAAATTATGATTTATTTTTACTTATAATTGGAATATTATATTATTATATACCTTTGATAATGACAGCTTAGCTGTCGAAACAATATTGTCAGGTTATAATTTAATAAATACTGTGAAACTTTTATTAATCTTTATTTATTTCATATTATGGGAATGTTCATGAAACTTATCTGGTCAATCTATTTTACCTACGTCTACGGAACGATTATTATCAATAAAATACTAATAATAATTTGCTACTACCCATTACCTGGAAAACCAGGCCCCAGAAGTTATGAAGCTTGTGTGGTAGGGTGGGGGCGGTTATTACTACTACGCAGGTCCAACGTGCGGCTGCAGCCGACTTAAGCACAAATCCTGCATTTATGTTAAAACTAAGGAAAACTGCAGAAAACGTTAACCAGATATACGGGACGCGGGCGGGACGGGTACCGGGAGTCGATCCCGGGCCGTTTGGGTGAGAGACGAGCACGCTAGTCGCTACGCTACTAAGGCTATGCTACAATGGGACATCAGTACAAAATCAGACGATTTCTTATTAAATAGTATAATGCGTTTCCGTCTTCATCTAGACGTATTGCCCGATGCATAATGCTTCGCAGTTTTTGCAATGAATTTTATATACGCCAGATAATCTTTTTCGTTTTATCCCTGTTATTAATTAATACTTTCTTTATATTAGTTTTATTGGCACACATTATATTACAATTAGTTTTCCATAGCTTACTTACTATCCTACCACTTCACACAACATATTCACACAAACATATTCGTAGAGCAATACTATATTGCCTTTTTTGTTAGAAAAATAATAAAATATTCTACTATTTAATTATATTAAATTATATCACAGAAAAAGAGAATATCTACAGATGACAGGATGTATGTATTCTTCTATATTTTATGATTCTTTTTTTAAATCTAGGTTTCGGATTCTCCGAAATTTAAACGTGTACCTACTTCATACTAAAGTTTTTAAGTTTAGTTTGTTTTAATTTTATCTTTAAATTAAAACTTTTAGTTGTAATTATAATAAATTGTTTAATTGTATGTATTTTAAATGTGCATTTGTACTTTTGCAATTTGTAATTCGGAGCTTTAATTTGGAATTTAATACCTTATACTTATATTTAATACCCTATTTTTTAAATTGAAAATATTTAGTATTCATTTGCGTGCGCACATTTTCTATTTTTTATTTCTATATTATAAATAAAATATCCGCAATATAAAATTTTAAATTATAATTTTAATTTGTTTTTAAATGTTGTATTGTTAATTTGCAATTTCTAAATTTAACATTACAATTTTACATACAAACCACCATTCCGAAACTTCTAGTATCTAAAGGCTGAAGTTAATAGAATGAAGTTTATAAATCTTCTGGAACAAAAAAAGTTAAAGTTCACTATTAAAAGACCAAAATTTCAAAACATGATCAGATATTTATAAGATACTAAGATAACTTTCTTTCCAAATGTATTATGTTCTTTTATTAACTTCTGATTTGTAACTTCCTAAATTTAACCCCTGTTAACACTCTAAGGTGCTTGCTGCATCAGTCGGGTCACAGATTACCCAATTGTTTTTATAACCATTCCGACCCTGCTGTGAATGTACTTATCCATTTTGTTTGTACTAATAGAGAGTAGACGGCACCATAAGCTAATTTATCTAATAGACAGTTTTGACACTTCTGGGTAGCTTTTAAGAAAATTGAATGTTTCTTATCCTCACACACATTACTTATCGTGTACTTATGCCAACAAGATTGTATCGATTGTTATTAATGCGTATAATTTCAACATGGGGGAAGAGCTTAATAATAATTAATATCTGAGATAAGTGAGCAGCTAAATGATAATGATAAATTCATAATGTCACATTTGTAGTAGTTACAATCGATAAGTGTATTAATTATATTATTGTCAGTTTGTACAAATAAAGCAATGGTTTTAATAGTAAATCGCGAAAGTTAGTTCTAAATTAGAATATTAAAATTTAATTGCTAATTAGCCTTCAAAATATTATTTTTTAATTTTAATTGTAAAGGCGTTTTTGTATGTCTATCTACTTTTACTAATTTTGTGAACAAGTAAGAGGGCATCAATGACGAACATTAAACCACAGTAATTGTACGTAAATATCATAAAACAGATTTATTAAGTACATTTTATGAAAGGGTAATTAAAATGTAATATTCAAAAAAACTGAAATTCAATGTACATACATAATAAAAAATTACCAAACGCACAAATTTCATTATTTCCAATAAAAATATTAATCATTTAATAATGAATCGATAGTAATTTTTTTCAAAGAAAGTTAAACACTTATTTCAGCAATCAAATTGTAAATTATTAATACATTTACATTCTTTTGGATTAACTGACTTTAGGTTGGATCACATCTATAACTAAATATAAAAAAATGTAGTTCAATATAAAATATATTCACTTATTACAGACAACATTGTCTGGGCAGTCTGCACTTCCAATAATTAGAAGAGCTTAGTTGGGAGGTTGGGACTATACTAGACTTTGCATTGAAGATGGGTGTTATTATTGCCTTTATGTTAAGTTAGAAGAAAATGTTCATATTTAATTGCTGTACAAGACAAAGACTATTTAATATTTTTGAATTTGTAAAGACAGATTTCTTCTCTACTAATGTACTAATTTTTCATCTCTCAAATCCACTATTAAAAATTTAAAATCTAGACCGGTTTATTCTTCTTTGGTAAAGTTAATCGCTTTGAAATAAGTGATATACATACTCTCATGTTTTGATGGGTTGCATCAGCTGTTGGTACTGTAACGAATGGAAAACCTCTATCATCGAACATTCTAGATTCTGGCGGCAAGATGTATGATTCATCGACACCTGCATGTATGATTGATCAACACCTGCATGTATGATTCATCAACACCTGCATGTATGATTCATCAACACCTGCATGTATGATTCATCGGCGTGAATCATCGACGGCTGCACAAAACAATACACCAACTAGTCTAATCCAGTACGTTCCAGAACTTTATATCGGCGATATAGATTGGCGTCGCGGGTAGAAGGAGTTCAGTTAGTATTCAACCGGTAGCGTATTGAAATGTGCTTTGTGTAATTAGTTAATAGTCAAATATTAGTGAATAAATAAATTCTATAAATGAATGTTGTATTAAAAATAAATAGCCTACTTTAAGTTTGCAAATATCTAGCATTTAACTTCGTTAAATAGTTTATAATTATAGTGGTTTTTTAATTAGTGTATGTAAATAATATCTCTCTTGAGAATAGACGATTAAATAACATTTTTTTGTTATTATTTGAAAAAGACGTTACAGTATGTTTTGTTCTGTTGATAAAAACCATTTTGTCTTGAGATAAAACAAAAGTCATTTTTAGAATTAAAAAGAGAATTCAAAAAATGATTAAGAATTATTTAAATAAAAATTTTCTCCTCAATCTTGCCAGATGAAATTGTGTAATTGTTAAATATTTACGTTGTCAAAAATGAGTATATTATTTTAGTTGTTCCCTGGCTACATTTTTTTGTACAAGAAGAAGATATAGGAATTTTCTTAAGCTAATGAAAAGCCTCCGGATTTAATGTAAACATTTAGATATTAGGAGTGGTAACAAAATGATATTTATTTTTAATTTTCTCGATATGTTTTTTACCTGGATGGTTTTATTTTTCTACAGTTGATTTCGTTTATGATACTTATAAGACTGCGGAGCTTTAATTTAAATATCTTTTCTTTGATAATGGGTTTTCTTTGAGACACATGAAACCTTAGCAGGTTTTATTTGTTTATCTATTGACATGTCTTATGTTTAAGCTTCACTAACACGATATATAGCCACAAGATCTTGAGGAAATACGTGTGTGGATCAAGTAAAGTTTTTAATTAACCTAAAGTAAATTTATAGAAACCCTATTTGCCTAACCTTTCTTTTTATTCTTTGATTTGACAAAATAATTAAATACATGCATGTTTGTTGACTTGTAAATATTTAACTTATACTTGTTTATCTTGTAATTTATTAGCAGTACAATACTTGATTATTGAGGTATTTTCATTAGCCTACCATAGCTTGACCATGTAGGTGTTCTTGTTTTGTATTGTATTACAGATTTTATTACTCAGGGTGATCCATTAATCTATCGCCAGAAATTAGCTTCCAATCATAAATTTGTGAGATGTAAGCTGTATTTACAAATTGTAATAAATAATAGAATTTAGCAAAGGTTCGTCAGAAATTTTGTATTTATTAGAGGAGAAGATGGTAATTTGTATTTTTCTAAACATTAAAAATCTGTTCAAAAATACGCTCTCTGCTCGCCAAGCTCCTTTGAGGATTTCTAGATGAAGACGGATGTTGCTGTTCTCAACCAATTCTTGCTAATGTTTCTAGAATAGTGGTGGGGATTCGAAGTATACATGTATAAACAACCCCCACCCCCTTGAAAAGTGTAAAGGATTCCTAACTAGAAACATAAGCAAGTAAATGCTAATGTTTTAGTTCTATAAATGTGTAATTAACATCAACGAAACACGAAATAAATAACAAAAAATTACCTACGTTGTGTTTTTTCTCGAATCAAACAAAAGTGAACTAGAAAATATAAAAGACTGACTTAAAATAAAATTTCCCATTCCTTTTCTCCATAATAGTTTCCATTTCTGCTACTATACTGTCACATATTCTTCAATTAAAATACAGTGACATATTCTTGTTTTGGAACTAAAACTCCTTGGGCTCGTTGATAATCGAAGTTTTTGGCTGGTTTTCACGTTGACCAAATTTCCCTAGAATACAATTATTATTAAGTAAAGATAACTACGTAAGACTATTGTACTACTTACCCCAAAATGAATTTAACATCAACTTGGCCAACGATCTCAATCCGGGATTCTTCACGATTTTCAACTATTCCAGGAGGACTCCTTCGTTCAAGACATACTCATCAACGTAGGCTTGTTTTCGGACTTCATCAGCTGCAGAGTTATCGGAGCATGTTGTAGAGGGCCATCCGTTAGCTTCCTGCTTCATTTTCAGGAACTTATCTATGAACCCCGAAAACAAACCGCCGTCCATCGACTTCCTGTCATACTGGGTTACATCGTATGACCAGATCTCCTGTACATCTTGTATGATGTAACCCTTTCGTACCGCTGTAACCACCTCATCTACGACCCATATTCCGCTAATGACTCGTTCGGCAACGGAATGATGACATTCTGCTTGGTTGAGGTGTTCAGTACAGGAGCGACATAGAGGGAACAGCAGCTTTTGATGCATTTTGACGGGTAAGACCGAATGATACAGATCTTGCGGCGGTAACACTTTACATTTTATTACGCCGTTGATGTTTTCCAGGCCCCCTTTATCCCTGATTAGCTTTTCACAATCCGCCTTGCGTACGTAAACTTCCGGATGGCCAACTGGGAATTTGGCGTACTTGCATACCCAGGGGTAAAGGGAGCATACGTCGACATACCGGATCTTTTCCCCGTCTTTTGCAACCCGCTTTAATTTTGCTGCCCCTGTACATCCGCCGTAAAAAGCATTACGCGGATTTAGCGGTGTGTTTAAGAGTATTGGATGCTTCTCTAGCTGTTTCATCTCAGGTGTTAACTTCTTCCTGAAGTCGCACTCCCATTGTTCAGTAACATCGTAACCCATGGATTTGAATTTTTCCTTTGTAGCCTGAGTTTTCTCATAACGCATATTCATAGTATCAGCAGGGTCGTTATGTAGAGGTTCATCACGCCTAGTGATGTAGCAAGTAGGACAGCCGTGATAGAAGCAACCATGGAATTGGAATATTTGTCTTTCATACAGCCCGTCTACCTTTTGACCGCCCACGATAACTTCTCGCTGTCTGCCTGCATGTTGAATTTGTACACCGCGTTGCTGTTCCTCCCACAGCAACCATTGCAGAGCTATTCCTGAGTGACTGTATGCTCGGCGGTAACCACCTCTCGGGATGATCCCTATGGTACTTTCTTTAAGGAATTTCCTCCGGTACATGAGGTTGCAGGCAGAGGCTATGGTGATGGCTTCCGTGAACGGGTCAACATCGCATTCTTTAATAAAGAGATTCCTAAAGTGGATACAGGCTCTCTTTAAAATATCAACGTCGGTTCTGCTATACTTGACTAGGTCACGTTGCATATCGAACTCTGTGTCCCTGTTTGCATCGTACCACTTTAGGAACTCTTCACGAGCTTTTGGTTTCATAGTATCCGGGCTGTAGAATTTGACGTCGGGTAACGGGCCGACATAGTTTGCGTTGGCTTCGGTGTTGAATAGGTGCGGGAAGTATCCTTTGGGAGCTGGTAGATCGAAGGCTTTAGGCAACTCTGCCAGAGCCATAGGAAAAAGTTCAGCGAATCTATGAATTTTAGATTATCTAATTCAAGTAGGAGAATTTTTGTACCACGCATGATGAGTTCTGGCTTTATTGAGGTGTTTGTGATAACGTGGTTTAAAATGAATTGGGTGTCAAAAGATTGCCCGTTATGAGCAACTGCTACAACCTTCTTGAATTTTTTCCTTACCTCTAGCAGATGCGTCATAAAACCCTCTATACATTTTTCTTTTAGGATTTGTTCCAGCACACCGCATCTTTTACATATCAGCATACCCGGAGAATCATAGCATTCAGGGCAAACCTGCTGGAAAACGCATAAATTTGCTTCGTGTAGTTTCACGTCGGGTGCAATTTCCTTTTCTTGACGGGTCTCCAAGTCAAAGAACACTAAGAGAACGTCTTGCTTCTCAGCCATTTTACCCGATGGTCGTATGTAGCAAAAATGATTCTCCGGCATATGGCTTTGGCACATCTTACAGTAGATTTCTCCGCATACATGAGCTTCTGTTCTGGTTTTGAGGTTTATAATCCTAAAACAGTCTTCACACTTTTTAACGCTCTGACACATAGCATGTTTGTGTTTGTCAAAACATTGTTGACTTCGGAAATCACGTCTGCAGTCCTGATACCTGATCATTTGGGCATGTCTTACACAAGGCGGAGAACTACCGCACCCTATACATGACTTCTCGCACCTATAGTGATTCCTAACGTTATAACGGACGTGGCAGTGCTCGCAAAAGTATATGCAGGCAAAGGCTGAGGTCAGAGAGGTGATTACATTGTAATGGCCTTCATGGTACAGGAGATTGATCTTCTTCTCAGCATCAACAGCACCTTCAAAGATCACATCGCGACAATTTGTACCGTAGTTGTACACAGTGATCTTTTAGTTAGGGGCCAAGAGCTGTTGAAAGAGTCTTAACTCGTTGACCCCGGCCCCCTCTGCTGTAATAAATGCTACTCCTTCCTCCTGCATCAATTTTTCTGCAGCAACCTTTTGAGCACCTTGGTTTTGTCGAAAGGCATTGTAATTAGGAAGTTTATCTATGCGAGCCTTAGCAACAACCAAAGCCCTGGGTAGGCAGAGGTTGTCTTTATTGTTGATAACTACTATTCCTCGTCTCTGCTTACATTCTTCAGCGAAGGAGCTATAAAGCCCGGCACGTCTGGTTCCCTGTCCTGCAGGCGGTGTCACGATCGTGGCTATTAATCTAAGCGTATCAGAACTGAGCGCTTCGGGATCGGACTGTAGGATGCTCTCTAGTATGCCCCAGACATCGTTAAATTAGATAAAATTTGATTAACAGCCGATTTAAAAAAGTCCAAATGGTCTTCGCCGTCTGGTGCATCGTTGACTTTAAATACCACTCTGTGTTTCTGTGTACCAAACTTTTTTATAGTGGACACACTTTCGTTGTCCAAAACATTTATAATATTTTTACAAGATTTCAAATAAGTTTTTGAATTTAAAAGGGTATTACACAATATTCCTTTTCTAAGTTTTATGTTTTTTAACAACAATACATTTCAAAATTTGTCATTCAATAGTCTGTTATCCTCGAGAAGCTATTCCTTTTGTTATGAGTGTTCTTTAAGCTTTTAATTTTTAAATAAATAAATAAAAGGGATTTAAAATATACGTGTAACCATTTAACCTTTACATCTGTATTGAAATTCCACGAAGTTTCTTCATGAATAACTCGTGATTAACACAAAGGGTTAGTTATTGTCAATACTTATTTAAAACAATAATTTATTATTCTTGTAAAGATGTTTTAAAAGACGAAAATGATATATGTAAAGATGAGATATGTAAATGATACCGTGAATTAATTTAATTTAATTTAATTAGATCAATTAATTTAATTCGGGCATGCATATGAGAAATGATATATGTAAATGAGAGATGAGATATGTAAATCATACCGTGAATTAATTTAATTTAATTTAATTAGATCTATTAATTTAATTCGCGCATTTAATTAAACCACGCCTCATTTGAATATTAATTAGATCGCTGGTCATTTGCATAAAAAGGGAGGGGGTCAGCTCAAGGGACCCAATACCTACTATTGAAGGAACCATAAGATGGGTAAAGATGAATAATTGAGATATTGAGATGAATTCCGAGTGCTCCAGTTTTAACGAAAATTGCTTCAGCAGTGGAAGATTTTATAGATATCTCTCCCGATACAGTCGCTGCTTTTCAAATTGTAGAGTGCGCCCACCGTGGAGGACGTAAAGAAATGAATTTTAGGAAATGGGGGCAGCGCATTGGTAATGTATTGTAATGTGAGCGGGTACGTCATCGATACACTTACTCATCAGTTATGTGAATCATAGTGTTACTTTTTCTAACACACTTACATTTATGTACCTGTAGTGGTCTAGGAGACAAAGAACTAACGTTGCATGGTAACATGCTTTGAAAATGAGTACATCTACCAAAATAGCCAGTTTTCTTGGATTTTATGTTACAAAATAATACTTACCTTGGTTTTATTGTTGATAATTCCATAAATGATCAGAATGTACTCGAATAAACTTCAGTTTAAGCAGCTTAGGAGATTCTACGATAAAATCTGACATAAAATAATTTTTATGAAGGTTTCTTAAAATCAGTTTTTCAAGAAATCTTAAATCTCAGCTTGAGTTTATTCTGAAAACATTACAGTCTCAATAGGTATTGGGAAAGACCATTCTTATTGAAAAGATTAGTATTATTCTTTGTTTAAAAAAAAAAGTTTATGCAAGGTTTTTCGTTTCAATTAATTTGAAACTATCTTGAAACTACTTATTTTAAATTAACTCCAAGGTAGTATTCAGACTAGTTTGTATTTATTCAGTTAAAAGTTTGCAAGATTGGTTGAGAGGTATCTGATAGACAAGGTAAATATTAACCGTAAAACTTGTCACGGGTTAAATTCACTTTAGTTGAACGTGTGTACGCAGCCTTAATATAAATAGATATTTTGGTTGCCTAAAATATCGGCGCCGATAATTTCAAAATTTTGTGCCGTTATCATTTCCTTTTATTGATAGTGCGTATTTTGGAATAAACATTTTTCAAGAACGAAACGAATTCTTTTTTGAGTGGGTCGCCTTTGTCGCTGCTGCGGATTGTATTTTTTTGTACATATCCAACGGATTCTCTTCCGGATATAAGCAGCGGTAGAAGCATAATTTGTTCATTGCCGATAATACCGTTTTTGTTTTGGTATTCTATGTTGATAAGAACATTTGTCTGGAATTGCCAGGATTATCAAAACCCCAATTCACTAGTTTGGCCGTTCTCTATCTTTAGGTGAGTAAAAGTTAATTTTCAAGAGATTCGTTGTATTGAAGGTCGCTATGATTTTGTAGGCCAAAAAGGAACCCTTTATAAAAAGGAACCGTTTACAAAAAGGAACCCTTTAAAAAAAGGAACCGTTTACAAAAAGGAACCCTTTAAAAAAGGAACCGTTTACAAAAAGGAACCCTTTATAAAAAGGAACCGTTTACAAAAAGGAACCCTTTATAAAAAGGAACCGTTTACAAAAAGGAACCCTTTATAAAAAGGAACCGTCTACAAAAAGGTACCCTTACAAAAGGTACGCCATACCGTGGACTCTAACAAGAAGCCAGAGAGGAGATCCCTAGAATTTTCTATCGACCCCGAACTTACGGAAGAAAAAAAAATAAGGCATCTCTCAACTGAATAAGAAAGTCTCTTCAAATATCCAGGTCAGATCTTTTGTATTTGTTCGTCCATCTGTAGACAACGACTACCGGAGTATAGTTAGGACCAGAATACCAATCACCTTGTTAAGAGAAATTCATTAATTATCATTAAACTAATTTTATTTAATAATTTTGTTCAAGTTTACTTACCTATTTATTGCCGCTTGTGACAAGTTATCAAGTATTGATAAGATTGATAGTTTGAAGCTATTTCTTTATAGTAATGTGAGTGCAGCATTTCTATTATATTATATAGGGTGTACTTATTGAAATTGAGGACTATTTATTTAAAAAGAACGATTAGTTTGTTCGGTAGTTTTTTTTTTGTTGTAAACATTATGCTATTGGGTAACGCATTTAACTTGGGGAAACCGGTTAATCTTTACCATTTATTTTCAAAACTCAACTATCAGATTTAAAAGAATAATCTTTCGCAAGGCCCGTCCATTAATGCGTCCGCGAGTGCCTCATCTATTTTAATTGCTGGAGTTGTTGGGATACAGATAAGCGCTTGTCTACCCTATAGCCCCTTTCTTTTTTTTTATACGAAAATTGTTTAGTGTAGCGACTTCTGAAGCAAGGATTGATTGATGAAGCCTGGTGAATCGATTATTTAATTCATCGGTAATAAGGTAATTCATTGGTAAGATTTTCCCAAGTTAGATCTTTTTGTTTTATTGATTATTATTAATGTTATGGGGCAACAATTATATATTATATTCTTTTATTAGATAATAAGATTATTTTGTTTAAACTAACGTATTGGATTGAATACTTAGATGTTTATATTTGAACATTTATACTTATATCATTGGTATGAACTGATTTGTTATAAGATTATTTAGGTGGTAAATTATTATTTATACGTATAAGTTTGGGAATATCCTTATATAATTGCCTTTATTGCTTGCTTACGGAGCCTTCCTGCTTCTTTATGGGACTTGTATTCAAATTGTATCTTTGCAATGGGTTTAGTTAAATAAATGCTGTCAATTATTAAATGGTGTATCGAGTTTTATCAGGTTTATTTGGGTATATGTTGCGGATCACAGGAGTCGGTGATCCATAGAAGCATTGCTATTGCTCAGCAGAGGGCAACCACGATTCCTGGCGCCCGGGAGTCCAAATTTGGCCGGTGGACTTCCGAAATCTTACTCACCCCCGAAGCTAGCCCGGAGCAAAATTTAAAAATCACCCAAGTGGGCCATCCTATTCTTAATGCCGTTCATTTACCTTCCACCCGTGATAAACTTTTTACTATTTGGTTCGTTTTGTTGCACCAAGTTATTGATTTATAAAAACATTTGATATGCCCAACCCATATGAAAAACTATACACGTGTCTTTTTTTAGTTTAGACAATTTAACCCTTGGCTGTTAATTATTTATTATGTGCTTTGATTTGACATTTTCTGAAATTGGTACAGTCACTTACATTTCCAACTTCTTTATATTTTGTTGATAAATATTGTTCTTTCCTCATATTCAACTTTATTTTCGAACAATGAATTTGAATTCTAGGAGAGTAGAGTTGTTATTATTAGTTATTTTATCTATGTGTAAACTTTTGTATGCTCATTTGTATACTCATAAATTTAAAAAGGGCGAAATAATTCTTTGAGCTATTTTATAGTAGTATACTATCACAGAATTTAACCTACTTTTTTTCTTACTAACTACTATTAAAATGAATTCGTGGAAATTTAAAAAGAGTGAATTAATTCTTTGAAATATTTTATAGTAGTATTGTACGAAAGAATTTAACCTACATGTTTTCTTACTAACTACTGTTAAAATGAATTCGTGGAAATTTAAAAAGAGTGAATTAATTCTTTGAAATATTTTATAGTAGTATTGTACGAAAGAATTTAACCTACATGTTTTCTTACTAACTACTGTTAAAATGAATTCGTGGAAATTTAAAAAGAGTGAATTAATTCTTTGAAATATTTTATAGTAGTATTGTACGAAAGAATTTAACCTACATGTTTTCTTACTAACTACTGTTAAAATGAATTCGTGGAAATTTAAAAAGAGTGAATTAATTCTTTGAAATATTTTATAGTAGTATTGTACGAAAGAATTTAACCTACATGTTTTCTTACTAACTACTGTTAAAATGAATTCGTGGAAATTTAAAAAGAGTGAATTAATTCTTTGAAATATTTTATAGTAGTATTGTACGAAAGAATTTAACCTACATGTTTTCTTACTAACTACTGTTAAAATGAATTCGTGGAAATTTAATAAGAGAGAATTAATTCTTTGAAATATTTTATAGTAGTATTGTACGAAAGAATTTAACCTACATGTTTTCTTACTAACTACTGTTAAAATGAATTCGTGGAAATTTAAAAAGAGTGAAGTAATTCTTTGAACTATTTTATAGTAGTATTGTACGAAAGGGTTTAACATACATTTTTACATACTAACTACTATTCAAATGAATTCGTGGAAATTTAGAAAGAGCGAACTAATTCTTTGAACTATTTTATAGTAGTATTGTACGAAAGAATTTAACATACATTTTTTCTTACTAACTACTGTTAAAATGAATTCGTGGAAATTTTTATAGTAGCATTCTACGAAAGAATTTAACCTACATGTTTTTTTCTTACTAACTACTATTAAAATGAATTCGTGGAAATTTAAAAAGGGAGGATATAATAGTTGGGACGATTTTCTAGTAGTATTAGCTAAAATCTAACCCACATTTCTGCTTAGTAACTATTGTGGATGAGCGTTAAGCAAAAAAAGATCGTTATCTCGGAACCGGTTAAAACTACTCGGATTTTCATTTTCATAAGGATTTTTATAAGTATGATCAATGGTTAAGAAATTACCAAAAAACATAATTTAATGAAACTGTTACAATTATAACTAAAAGAATATATATTATTTGTATGCCAAAGTTATTACTGATTATTCCTAAGTATCCCTTATAAGCAAAACTGCTTTTTCTCCTTTACTAATTTTGTCCAGACAAGGAGTAGATTTTAATTACAGAAACTAAAATTTAATTAATTGTGATATAATTATAAGTAAAACATACAAATCCTTTACAATCTCTAGAAGGTTAAATAAAAATTAACTCTATGTTTTTTTTATATTAAAGAAATAACGAGTTAACAAAAATACAATTGCAATTGTTGGCAATAAAAGATGTTAATTATTTATTTAACTGTATTGATTATTAATTTCCTACTAAACAAGGTTTTACACTTAGTAGCTTTCATGTGATAAACTATTTAATGTATAACACTCTTTTGGGAGATCAAGGATCAGACGCCTATCTAGATATTCAAGAGTCTTGGTTTTCCAACTATTTTCAAATTAAATCTAGTTACACGAGTATAATGTTCTGTAAAATTTAATCGTCACCTTCGACTCTCTTATTTCTCATTTTAAAAGTGCTGAAATAGTTTTCTCGGCAAATTAATTTGGCATGACAGTGTTACTAGATAAACGTGTAAATTTTATTTAAACATATTAATCATGGTAACAAATGAGCAAACCTCTACTAAAGAATTAGACATTCTTTGGTTTTACCTGATTACTAAAGAAATGACTGATTCATTGATTCATCTTATACTGAATTTGTATTTAGTTTGAAAGGCAGTTTTATTTTATTTATAAATTCAATAGTTTCATTATAAGTATTTAGTGTACTTGACGAGCTAATATCATTTCTGTTACTTAGTTTTTCTTTATGAGTTGTTTATTTACATTTATTATTATTTATTAATGTTTTACCCTCCTCAAGTGTTTTCCCTGTTTGAATCATGGAATTATAATTTTCATTTCAGCTTTGAAGTGTTTCTGTTAAATTTTTGTAGAAATATGTTGAAAGAGTCTTATTTTGTTAGGCATCTGTTTTGGTAATTTCTTCTCGGAGAATATTGGAACTTCAGTTATAGTGTCACACATCAGCACACATAAGTACTGCCAGTAAAGTGCTACATTTTTATCACAACTTTTAAATATTTTAATTAATGTAATTGTTCTTAGTGTTCATCTAAAGTATTGCCAGTTATTAAAACACATTCAGTAAAATAAATTACAATAAAGAAGTGTTGAAAACCATTAATTAATCGAAATACCAATCCCCGGCAAAAACTTTAATACCAGGGCCGCTAAAAAATAAACTTTCTTATTTTCATTTTCAAAGAATATTTTACTGCAAACAGAAATAATAGTAGAGTCAATTTTTGCATTAAGTTCTTATTTTTTACTATCTAAAAATAGAGACTTGAAATCTTTTGTAATGCCTTCAGTACTGGACCAATATAAAATGTAATATGTTTAAAATGGGGGCACGCTCCCTTGGGGGTTGAAACCCCCATTTTGTACCCCTAATTTATAACGCAGCCAAATTGAGCGAAATTTATTTTAGGAGGGTTCTTCGAGTCGCTGATTATGAATCCAATCAGAAAATTGAAAAATTCAAAATGACGGACCCAAAATGGCGGTTCTAAAATAACGGCATTTGAGATTGAGAATGCGATTTACGCCGTTTCTATTGATTTTAGAGAAAAACTTAAAGAGTCAAAAAGTGCTTAAGATGTGATTTTGCAAATGAATACACTATTTTTATTACCTTATTACGAACCCCTTCGCTCTGCCCTAGTAGTAGGGTCAATTTTTGCATTAAGTTCTTATTTTTTACTATCTAAAGATAGAGACTTGAAATTTTTTGTAATGCCTTTAGTACTGGACCAATATAAAATGTAATATGTTTAAAATGAGGGCACGCCCCCTCGGGGGGTTGAAACCCCCATTTTACACTCCCAATTTAATAACTCGGGAAGTTTTCCATCAACTTGAGGCAAATTCATGTTGGGAGATTTTTGGAGTTCCTAATTATAAACTCAATGAGAAAATTAAGAAACACAAAATGGCGGACCCAAAATGGCGGTCTTTGAGATTGGAAATGCGATTTACGCCGTTTTTATTAATTTTAGAGAAAAATTCAGAGAGTCAAAAAGTGTTTAGAATGTGATCTTGCATAGGAATACACTATTTTGGTTACCTTATTATGTAACCCCCTTCACTCTCCCCTAGTTGGCTTCTCAGTGAAGAGGTTGCATAATAAGGTAACCAGAATTACATATTCCTATGCAGAATAACATTCTAAACACTTTCTGGCTCTTTACATTTTTCTCTAAAATCAATAGAAACGGCGTAAATCGCATTTCCAATCTCAAAGACCGCCGTGTTGGGTCCGCTATTTTGTATTTCTTTATTTTCTCATTGAATTCATAATCAGAAACCCCGAAAACTCCCCCAATATCAATTTTGCTCAAGTTGATGGAAAACTTCCCGAGTTGTTAAATTGGGAGTGTAAAATGGGGTTTCAACCCCCCGAAGGGGCGTGCCACCATTTTAAACATATTACATTTTATATTGGTCCAGTACCGTTGTGAATAGCTCACAACTTGCATTCATTGCGTAGATACGGAATGGTACTAGGCAACAAGAATAATAAACAAGTCATATAATATAAAAAATAAAATATCTCATAAAAGTTACTACTTGCGTTTTATTAACTCTTACAAGAGATATATGTAGCCCCAACACTACATTTAGTGTTACACCATCCTTACATTTGGTGATCCCGACGTTCCTGAAGAAGAATTTAACAGTACTGGTCTTTGCCTGCTGCACTGAATTCTACAGGTGAACAACCGCTAGTTCTCCTTTCATCATCTGTCATCAGCTACTACTCGACTCCTGTCATCGTGAGATACTACTACCTTGCTTCGCTTACGTGACATGTCGTGGCTGGTTGGAGGTGACCGTTGGAACCGAAACTAGTGCTCCTTCTCATCCGATAAGTATTTTTACTTACTTATTTAATACTTCAAATGGCGACTGTCAAAGTTCCATGTCCAGTTTTTACGAGTAACGATATCGACCTGTATTTTATTTTAGTGGAAATATACTTTACTCGTATGCTGATCAACGATGAGCTCGCCAAATATAACTTATTAACACTAAACTTACCTTTCGACGTTTTAGGAGCTCATCGCAACCTGACCATTAACCCCCCTAGGCAACGACCATACACTACCTTGAAACGGGCAGTGATAAAATCTGTCCCAGGACCACGAGAATCTCGAATTAATAATCTTTTGGAGACTCTTCAATTCTCTGGTAGTGTCAAAGAACTACTTTTTAACATTCAAAAATTGGCAATCGATCTCGATTTAACTGAGGAATTAACCCAAGACTTTTTAATAGCTAAACTACCATCAGAACTTAAGATTCAGTCCTTAAATTTCAATGACTTACCGTTAATATCCTTTGTAGAAAAATTAGATTTAATTTATTCTATGCAAAAGGCACCACAACCTTTAGCTACTCCTGCATTAGAAGCTAAACTAGACAACTAAACTGACTACCATTTCCAATGAGCTTTCTACCATGCACAAGCAACAATCCCCTATAACTCCCAACATCTCTGCGTTATTCCTGCGATTTCTTCCCCTTTCCTTCCCTTACCTTCACCCATTAACGTACCCTCTTCAGGTACTGTTAACAACATGTCTAGCGATCTTAATGTTTATAGTAAGATTCTAAACACACACTTCCCGAAGCTTTTGCGTAAGTTCGACTACCATCAACCAGTAAAGCATACTGTAGCCCCAACACTACATTTAGTGTTACACCATCCCTACAGTACTGAAGGCATTACAAAAGATTTCAAGTCTCTATATTTAGATAGTAGAAAATAAGACCTTAGTGCAAAAATTGATCCTACTACTAGAGCAGAGCAAAGAGGTTACATAATAAGGTAA
Organism: Agrypnus murinus; assembly: GCA_929113105.1. NCBI lineage: Eukaryota > Metazoa > Arthropoda > Insecta > Coleoptera > Elateridae > Agrypnus > Agrypnus murinus. Next base: position 169,218,572 of record OV816026.1, on the reverse strand, counting down.
CCAAAATGTGTATTCCTTTGCAAAATCACATTTTAAACACTTTTTGACTTTTGATTTTAAACACTTTTAGTTTTTCTCTAAAATCAATAGAAACTGCGTAAACAGCATTCTCAATCTCACATGCCGTTATCTTAGGACCGCCATTTTGGGTCCGCCATTTTGAATTTTTCAATTTTCTCATTGGCTTCATTATCAGCGACTCCAAGAACCCTCCTAATATAAATTGCGCTCAATTTGACTGCGTTATTAAATTAGGGGTACAAAATGATGGTTTCAACCCCCGAGGGGGCGTGCTCCAATTTTAAACATAACATTTTATATTGGTCCAGTACTGAAGGCATTACAAAAGATTTCAAGTCTCTATCTTTAGATAGTATAAAATAAGAACTTAGGAATGTTTTTTGCAAAAATTGACTCGACTATAAGCGATCTTTTAAATTTATGATAACTCATAACACCATTCGAACGAAAAAGGGTACGGAAGGCCATTGTAAATTTTTCAAAAATATAGGAAGCAACATAAAAACTATGCTTTTAATATTTTCATGAACGGTAGTTTAATTAAGAAAAGTATTTGATTTGATGGCAAAGCAACAATAATGACAAAAAAGAATAAAAATATTCAAACTTATTGCTACGGATTCTAATTTCAAAATTTTGAAAATCTTAGAAAATCGCTATTTATAAATATTACCTTTAAATAAATAAACAACTTCTCTATTTAAAAATGTATGTAATATAATTCAATTTGTGTGTCATGTATAGGGTTTCTAACTTGGCAAATTCTTGATTCACAAGTCCCGGAAATTCCTCAATTTTTTGTTGTCTCGAGTCTCGGAAAAAATAATTCGAAACATGGGACTGTAATCAATAATTAATACAGAGAACGGGATTAGTTTCAATAAGAAGCTTTTGTTAGGTACCATAGATGGCCAAGTCATTCAATAAGTAAACTGTACTTTCTATTCCATATGAGTGTGGAATGTCATAGTGTGTAGACGTGTGGTGTACATTTTGTAATTTTTAAACTATCCTATTGCTGTAAATTATTCTTATATAAGAAAATTAATTAAAACCATTCTGAAATAAGAAATAAAAGAAAAGATAGGGAAGATTTTTGAAGGTAAAAAGTTTGAATTACTTAAGTATACCTTAAAATAATGATAAGCGCGCACCAGAATAAGTGAGGAGTTAGTAAATTACAATTACAACTAAGTTGTATCTCAAACTATCGTATGTCTGAAACTGAAACTGATCTATACACAAAGATAGTAACGGCTTTTAATGAACAGGCCGATAAAATTAAAGCAGACATTTCAACTGTAAAGGAGCAGATAAAAATTGAAGGTGAAAGTGTTAGGTGCAAAATTGAATGTACAGATAAAACGTTTAAATATATTAGAAATGATATTATTTCATTACATCGTATTTTGCGAAGAAACAATTTAATCGTATTTGGACTCAAACCAGAAAAGAAAAATTTTGAATTTTCTGTGATAAATAAATTAAATGAGATTTTAAACCTGAACTTAAACCTAAACGATTTTAATGATATTTATGTCATCAGTAAAAAAGAAAATGCACCGATAAAACTGGAATTCATATCTAATTTAAGAAAGAAAGAAGTTCTAAAAAATCCCAGCAAGCTAAAAGGGAAAAATATATACATAAACCAGGATTTATGCAAATCAGATTTAAGCATCAATAAGGAACTACGGCAATATCTGAAAGAAGCCAAAAATAAAGGCTTTAATGCATATATTAAAAAGGAAAAATTAGTCACCAATGGTGAAGAATACTCCCTAGACAGACTTAGAAGTAACCACGAGAGAGAAGGAGAAAAAGAATCAGAAGAAGAAGCTGAGGAAAGACAGGTTAATAGTGCACCAGCTACCCCTATTCCTGTTACTAGAATATTTCAATTTGCCAAAGATTTTGGAGATGTTTTTGAGATACCTCAAGATCAAGATAAGGAAGGAGTCATCACTGAGATAAATGAAACAATTTTTGAAAGCAACCCTCAAACAGGAACATCCACAACACCAATACTAGAAAAAAAGGATATTAAAAAAATGAAAAGTACAGGAAGAATAAATGTAATAAAGTCCACTAGTTCAGTGCCCCCTTTGAGATCATCATCAAGGATAAATGTTCTAAGAAGCCTGAGAAACTATAACCTACCAAATTACTAATTCATTATTAAACTGAAACAAAAAAATTGTCTGAATGATTATCCAGTTAGTATACTACTTTTATTTTAATGTTCTCCTATTGTTTACTTCTATACATATAAATGTGTTTAAATAGATGTGTTATTCTTATTTATTTATTTTATTTATTTATTAACTAAATTCATAGAAAATGGATCCTTATATAAGAAATTATGAAGTAAAAGATTTCATTTCTCTGAATTTAAAAACAAATGAGGACTGCATAAAGCTATTAAATATAAAAAATAATAAAGATTTTGCAGTTTTTCACACAAATATACGCAGAATTCAGAAAAATTTTATTGAATTAGAAGTTTTATTGTCATTATATAAAAATTATTTTAAAGTAATAGTACTTACCGAAACATTTCAAATTAAGAATGTAGATCTATATAATATGAATGGATATAAACTGATTTATAATAATAGAGCAATAAATAAAAACGATGGAGTTGTCGTTTATATTAGAAATGACCTGGATTTCGACGTAGAAATAATTCAGTGGAATTATTATTATTCAATGGGATAATTAAGTGGAATATTAAAAATCATAAGAATAGAGTTAAAAACTTACAAAATAACTATCAATGCCCTTTACCGTTCTCCTGCTGTCGACATACATCAATACTTAATAATCTTAAATGATTATTTACTCAAATATTCTAATACGGCAACAGAATTGCTAGTAGGTGACATTAACATAGATATATTGAAAGAAGACGATAACGACGTAAATTTTTATCTCAACACTGTGGCAGAATTCGGTTTTGGTTCGTGCATAAATGACATAACAAGAAGAGAAAAAAATGGTGGATCCTGCATTGATCATATATTTATTAAAACAACCAAACCTAAAAATGGCCAAAATGATATCACTCCAATTATACTCCATAGTAAAATTACTGACCACGACCCTATAATTATAAAAATCAAAACTGAAGAATATAAAGAAAATACATTGAGACACAAGAGCAAGATACAGATTAAAATAACTAACTATGACAAGCTAAACAACTTCTTACGTAATAAAAATTGGCACGATCTCCAGAATGAAGAAACTGATACTGCTAGTGAAATATTTGTGCAGAATATTAACAAACTGCAACAAAAAGCCAGTATAATCAAGAACATTTCTTCGTATAAAAGAAAACGTAAAGAATGGATATAACTAAAGGTTTGATAACATCTATTGAATTAAGAGATAAACTTCGTGAAAAGTCGCAAAACGATCCAGATGACAAAGACTTAGAAAAACAATATAAATATTACAGAAACAGGATAAACAAGTTAGTTAAAGAAGCAAAGAATAATTATTATAAGGATAAAATTGAAATGGGTAAATCAGACACACAAAATCTCTGGAAAACTGCCAATGAAATTATCGGAAAGTAAAAAGAAGACACCGACATTAAAAGTATTATAAATAAAGAAGGAAGAGAAGTAGAAAATAAAACAGAAATTTCAAACACTTTCGTAGATTTTTTTTTACAAATATTGGCAAAGAACTTGCAGAAAGAATTATAAACAAGCATAACATAGACCCTGAAAGAAATATTAACATAAGGAACTTTGAAAAAACTATGTATCTATTTCCTAACGATGAAAATGAAATTTCAAGATATATAAAAGAATTAAAATCTCATAAAGCACCTGGAAAAGACAAGATTACTACAATGCTTTTAAAGAAAACAGCCGCGAACATAGTTAATCCATTAAAAATATCGATAAATAAGAGTTTTGAAGAAGGACACTTCCCTAATATATTTAAGCAAGCAATTATAAAACCACTTTACAAATCAGGTGGAAAATTAGATGCGACGAACTATCGGCCGATTTCACTCATCTCGAACTTGGAAAAGATATTTGAAAAAGCCATAAAACACAGAATCTGTTCTTTTCTTGAAAAGAATCATCTTTTATCAGAAAACCAATTTGGGTTTCGGGTAAATAAGAGTACAAACGATGTTTTAGAAAGCTTTTTTCAGAAAGTTTATACTAAATTAGACAACTCTGAATATATATTAGGATTGTTTTTAGACTTGAAAAAGGCATTTGACACTGTTAGCCATTCTCGATTATTAATGAAGCTTGAAAAAATCGGTCTAAGAGGCCAAGGTCTTACATAGCTGTCTGGCTGAACGAAAGCAACAAGTACAAATAGGTTCAACACTAAGTGATACAAGAGATGTACTATATGGAGTACCTCAGGGTACCGTTCTAGGGCCCATTTTATTCATAATCTATATTAACGATCTTTTGTCACTAGAGCAAGTAGGAGATACTTTATGTTACGCTGATTATACAGCTGTACTCATCACAGGAAGCTCTTGGAGTGATGCCAAAGCTAAAGCAGAAGTTGCAATGAATTATTTAAACATTTGGATGAATAATAATTTGCTAACCTTAAATTAAATTAAAACAAATTATATACTTTTTTCACTGCAAAAGCCAACTTTTGCAAAAGAAGAATATTTGCAACTGTAAAAACATATATCACAAGTAGAAACTATCAAGTACCTAGGGATTGTGATAGATAGCCAACTACGGTGGGAGGCACATATAAATTTACTATGTAAAAATCTAAGGCTATTTATAGCGTCATTTAAGCAACTTAAACAGATACTAGACGTAACCTCATTAGTAACACTATATCAAGGTCTAGTTGAATCGCTTTTGAGCTACGGAGTCATTACGTGGGGTGCGGCTGGAAAGACCGTTATGTGAAAGCTTAACAAAACTCAAAACTGGATTATTAAGGTAATATTTGGAAAATCAAAACTGTATCCTTCGGATTTACTGTTTAAAGAAACAGGCATTAGAGGCGTACGTCAGTTATATGCTATAGCAGCTTTAAATTACATAAAAAAGCTGAAAATAAAACAACTATAATACATAACCATAACACCAGAATAAAATCAGATCAAACGATTAAAATTCCGAAAATGAACAAAACCAAGTGTCAAAGAAGTTTTTGGTATATAAAACTGTACAATTTGATACCTAAAGAATATCGAGACCTTCCCAGAAAACCATTCCTTAAATTAATTAAAACGTGGGTACAGTATAATTTTCAAAATGTAGCTTCACTAATAGAAAATCTAAACTGATTGCTTACCCATAGGTTTTTATTGACTGAAATGCATATTTAAACTTACATACAAATGTAACTTTTTAAGTTATGTTTATATAATACTTAAAATATGATTATCTTGTATTTGGAAATTTAATATGTTATTCTTATTATATTTTATAAGCGCTATTTTGTTACCCTACCTTTCATTTTAAATTATGTTTTTTCTACCTAATTTTAGTATTTGTGTATAGTGTTTTGTTGTTATTATATTTAGTATAGATATTTTTGAATAATATTATATCATAGTGAAGTGTAATATAGCGTCACATACAAGCCCTGGTGCTTAGGTGACTTTTTTTCAATTGTTTGCTCTGTTACTATTTTTATTGTATTTTTGTATTCTTTTGAAATAATAATAAATTATTATTATTATTAATTATTATTCAATTATATTCAAAAAGGATTTTAATCTGGAATTTCCTATCTTATTTATAAACGGATATTAATATTTGTAAATAGCAGTCTTCTTAAAGAGTGAATGTTTTTATTTAAAAATTCATATTGAAGGTATTTATAACCACAATAAACCAGAAATAATACAAGGTTGTAGGGTGCAACCAGGTATTTTTCTCTAGGAAAGAGCAAAATAGTTTAGCAGGATGAATGTAATAAAACTGTTTATTTTGGAAACTTCAAATGGATATTTGAAACAATACTTGCTTGGTTAAATGCTCATCCCTATATTCAGGGAAAATGTTTTGTTAAAGTTATGAATAACTTAAAACAATACAACACTAAACATGAGAGCTTTTGTCATAGAAGAGAAAAAAGAAAATCTTATGACAGGAGAATCTATTTACGTATTGCTGTGCTTTTAATTAAAAATTATTTATTTTAGTTGATTATTATTATTGTTATTTATTAGTTATGTTCTAATGGAAACTTTTAGGGGAACCTGATTAAAGGTCCAAGAAGCTAATTTGATTTTGCTTATATCTAATAATTTTTTATTTAATATAATAATAATACCTGCCTATGTAAGATTACTATACGGGATTCCCTGGACATCCGGAAGAAAAAGTCCCGGGAATAGAAAAATTGTCGAGACTCAGAAATACTAGATGTATTACACAATGCATATGTACTTTCACATAGGTAAAATAAGACATTTTTTTCTTTAATTATTATAACACTTTACTCGCGAAGTTGTTAAGGATACGTCATATGCAGTTGTGTAAAAGTTATTTGTAATTCTTTCATGATAAATTCTGATTGAATAATGTCGATGGGTAATGAGGGATACTCCAAAAGTTTTTTGTTAATTTAAATAAATCGTTAAATAAAAAATGTTATAAATACTTATATATGTAACAAATATGTGTCAACTATTACAAACTATGTTATAGTGAATTAGAATTTTATATATGTCATTAAGTAATTATTATGATTAAGAATATTATGTAAATAATTGTATATAGATGTTTCTCCAGAAATCCACAATTTGGATGTAAACATTCTCGGAAAAGACAAATGTTGAAATCTGTTTTTCTAAGAAATAGTATGATTAATTGATTGTATAGAACACATACTGCTGATTAGCAGAGCTTAATCTGTTAATTTCCGACCTTTACAGTGTTTGAATACACGTAAATGATCCAAATAGTATGCAAATGACAGAAAATATTGTATTCAATGTAAAAACTGAAATTTAATATTATAATAAAAATAAGTTTCTAACACGTTAATGCTTAAGAATGGTTGAGAGCAAGTAAAATAAAAAATAGTTTTTTATTTTACGTGATATGACAGTCATTATATTCAAGCTTTTCTATTTGTTTTCTTTTCTGTTCATTTTTAATTTTTTCTTTTCTTTTTTTATCGCATTATCTTTTTCGTTTCTTTTTTTTCCACATTTTCTTGGCATCCCATAATGTAAGAACATGAATGTATGTAGAATTTGTGATTTACGTGAACAAGTTGTCATTCCGTGGAGTTATAAATACCACGCCAATGACTATTAGAGCATTAATATAACATAGCGCCTAGATTATTTTCTTTGGAGACTTCATAGTAATTCAACGCTAGTAAAAAATTATGATATCCACGCAAATGAATAGATCTCGTTAAGAGTTTAAAATGATACCACGCACAGGCGCGTTGCACGGTTGCCAAGATAGACTGATTCAAACGCGTCCGCACACCCGCTAATATTGCATCATCTACCCCCGCGAGAATGTATTTATTTAATGTGAATTGTTTTATGTCTAACTTTAAGTACCTGCGGCTTGCTCCGCTCTTTATAACTTATCCTATTAACGTAGATTGCTGGATACTGGTACTGATCGTACTGGATATCGTAACTGATCGTTTTACTTTGTAACAGATTGTATTTCCTGATTTTTCTTTTCGTCATTTTAATGTTTACTGAAACATCAACAAACTATAACGACGAGCGATGTCAATAGAGTAAAGGCAATTATAAAATTAAAGTGAATCGTAGCATAAAGTAACTGTTTCCTAGTTTCAGTATACACTTTTTAACTAGGGGGCATTTTCAATTACAAAAATTACCTGGGCTTTGCCAACTATGTATACCTATTTTTATTAAAAACGCGTTTGCTGGTAGAAGCTGCTAATTAAAATCTTTTGAATTAAAAAGATGCCTTCTAATTGAAAAGCAAATTTGTTTACATTTGGTTTAGAAAATAGGTTTAATTGTATTAATAGTTTCATTTTCATAATTAATTTAGTTTTGTTTGTAACATTTTTTGCTAATATCGTATACGTACATCATGACTAGTGTTTGAAAAAGGCTAATTTACTAACAGCTCTTTTGATTTTATTAAATTTTTCCTCGAGCTTCCTTTGAGCTTATTATTGTTTACGTCGGATATAAAGGAGATGGAATTAGTTCCCATTTTTTATTTTTCATACTAATATAGTAAATATTTTACCTTTTATACTTTATTCATTACTGCTACCAAGCCGGAGAAAACTACCTACCTTAGAATAATATTCCATAATAAGTTTTCATTATTTAAAAGCGGTTAAGCGACGATTGGAAAACTTAGGAATAGTTATTCAGGGTAATGAAGTATACAACATGAAAACGTTATGGACCTTGTGAAGTACTATCAATGGGTACGATATGAGGTTGAGCACCAAGGATCTTCTACAAAAATCTTTTATTCCGCCTGGAATTTTAGATCAAGCAGTGCAAGTATCCTCAAGTTAGTACTAGTCAAATATAATTACTTTCTCTATTACTTACCGTTGCTGGTATCACTAAGCTCGACAGACTTGCTCAAAGTTTGACGTACCATGGGTTAAGGAATGTGAAATTAATCGCTGTCAGATTAACAGAAATTTCGGAAGAAAGCGGTAAAGGATAAAAATCTTTTTTTGTGGATTGTACTAGCTACTGATTATTATACTTGATCGGATCGACGCGTCCCAATTTCTTTGTTGGGAGTGTTGTGAACACGCCGACTTTGGTCTACTATTTTTGATCTGTGTGTAAAGATGTAATTTCCATAGCCTTTTCGACAAGTCTGGAATAATGCGTGTTAATGCAGTAACGTACAAAAGCATTCGTGCAGCATTGAGTTGGTGTATTGAGTTCAGCAGATAACACACGATTGTCTTGTTTTCAATTGTCTTCATCAATAGTTATTTCCCTCGTGAATTGTGTTTCCCAATTGTTTTTATTTTTTTTTAATTAATTCAAACAGAATTCGTTTAAACAAAAAGTAGTTTAATGGCTTTTAAATAAACAAAAAACCTGACGTTACTTGAAAGTTTCTTGCTTATTTTTGTTGCTCATACAGCCTTGGTAGTGTAATGTCTAGCGTGCTGGACTTTCACCCAAGCGGCCCGAGATCGACTCCCGGTGCCGGCAGATTAAGGTTTTCTGCAGTTTTTTTAGCTGTGATACAAATGTGGGATTTGCGCTGTTCCATCTGTAAGCTGGCTGCAGCCGCACGTAGGGCCCGCGTAATAATAATAATCGCCCCTCCATTGTAACGGTTCATTTTTTTAACTTCCGAAAAATGCAATTTTATTTGCATAATTGATAAAAACCCTTAGTGCAGTCCTGCATATTATTGTGTATTTCTTCTTGATTTAAAAATACGTTGGTATTCTGTATAATATAAGTCCGTTAAAATATCAGGGGTCACATTTAAAAGAAACATTCCCAGATCGATAAAATTTGTTTCTAGAAAAATCTGCAGATTCTCTTTTAAAAGCACCGCCTTTGCAGTGTTAAAAGTTTATTTTCCGAGCTTATATGGGCTAAAATCTAATATTAGCTTTAACAAAAATCTCGTTATAGTTAAAATGCATGAAAGTTACAATTTCTTTGGCAAATAATTGACCGCCAAAAGGAATTTTCTGGAATAGGTCGTCTAGACACCATCTGTGTGTTATTGGCTTCAGTTTTATGTGTATAGATTCAAAAGGGAATCCCCTCAAAATCCTTCGAGATTTTGCTAGAAGAAAATGACGTAAACATATTTTATTAGCTAATGAATATCCCGCCATTTTTCTATTGGATTGTTTAAAGTTTCGCTCTTCTCAAAAATCAATACCATCGCGAAATAGTTATTAGTTTACAATCAGTCGAAGTAAGTTTAAGATAGGGGCTGGTTGAATACACAACTAAGCAAGGTGGCGTTTGCCACGCGGGGGAGGCCTGTGCCTTCTTCGTGAAAAGAAAAACCCCAATTATTATGATTTTTGGTGTATTTAATGTTACAGTTTGACAAGTAATAATAATTTGCTCTATATCTTGCTTCAAGATAACGTTTAAAGTTTTTAGATGCTAATGGATTTAACGCAAATAATTCAGTTTTTCGCATTCTAATAAAAGAGTTGTGAAGAGATTTATTAAGTAATTTCAATTAAATTTACAAATTAAAATAACCATCCTCAAGCAGTATTCAAGTTAATATAGTTATCGTTCCAGCTATGAAAGTGATAAAAAAAAGAATTATTAGTTATCGGAAATTTTCGTATGTTGAAGTTTGTCGTTAAAATAAATATAGTTCAGAATTCAGAAGATTGTTCCTGCATTGGTTCTTCAGGCCAGCAGTTTGGTTGTGAAAATTAACTTAAAGTCAATATTGTGCTTTTAGTGTTCGAAGTTATTTGAGTAAGAAATCTTGAACTTTGTTGGATTATTGAAAATGAAAGGTATTATTTTTTTTAAGTAAGCTTTTTTGTAATCCTAATTAATTGTAATTTGTAATTTTTGAATCCCGAAATTTAAATTACTTTTTGTATGATAATCTTTTTGATAATGATAACTTTGTATTTTTTAATTTTGATATTATTTCAACTTTTTCTTTTTACGCTTTAATATACAGATTTTAAATTAATTTATCGTATGATATAGTTTGGCCCAACAAATTGCTGATATTCTGTTTTTTTATTAAAATTCAGTAGTATCGATTGATACGTTTTTGATTAATCTAACGTCAATTTTAAATGAGGAATCTTTCAAAATTGAGATTCTTAGATTTTGTTATCAATTTGGTGGCGCTCAACATGTTTTTATTTTGTTCCTGATTTCCATTATCTAATTAGAAGCTTTTGGGGTTAACCCCAACACCCGTATTTAAATTTGCATAATAGAGATCTCAACAACCGGTGCAATTTTTGAGTTATGCAGTAAGTATTAAATAATTTGAAGTTTTTTATGAGTTTAGACGTCCATCGTGCAACGTAATTTTTTTACGTCTGAATTGTACAGTTTGAGTAAGAACTTTTAAAAGTTAAACTAATTTGTTTTGTTTCGTTTCCGGAAAAAGAAACTTTGTTATACCCTCCCGCACAAGCTGATAGCTTCTGGGGCCTGGTTTCCAGGTTATGGGTTGTAGCAATTATTATTATTATAACTAACTGCTGAATTGACTGAATAAGAAATACTAATACTAATTTCAACTATTTTTAATAGTTATTACTAACTAAGAAGATTTATTATAGTATTTAGTATTAGTATAGTATTTAGTTTATATTAGTATTTAGTATTTATAGTATATTTTCAAATGCAACATATGGAAATTGCACACATTGCAATTTAATTTAATAGCTCTGTATTTATCAACTACATAAAACGATTTATTGGTTTAATGATTTATCTGTCATTACTTAATGTAGTCCATTTTTTCTCACAATTAAGGTAAAATTATTTTACCAATACACGATTGCAAATAGTTGTGACATTAAATTTTTTAATTATCACAACTAAACGTTAGTCAAAAACCACGATTTAATGATGCTATAGGAGTAACAATTTTTTGAGTTTATGGGCTCGTCTTAAAGTATTCTAACGATCTATTATTTGCAACAAAATATTTATTACACAGAAAGCTGCTCTTGCTATTACCTAGTTTAATAATAATTATAAGCAAAACGTCTTATGCCCCCTAAGATTTAGCACAGAAAATAATATGCAAATTTTCTCCATAATCTGCAACATATGGAAATGCAACGAAGTTATTTACAGAAACAAGAGTAAAGGTAGTGGTTTAATGTAGGAAATAATATTTCATTCTTTCAATAAAATATTTAAAGTTAGTATCAAAAAGCAGTTCCTTTTTAACAAAAAACATTTGAAATTTATTGCGCAATTAATTTGAGAGCGGCAAAAGAGAAGTAATCGGTAATAAAACGTCCATTTCGTATAGAGTGGAAAATAAAAACAAAGATGGACGCGAGAAACTTTTTGGTTCTGGGGTTCTCCGTTGTAGCGGTCTCTGCTATAAAACGACCATAAATGCAATTTCACTGAAGTCAATCGCGGATCCTAACGTTTCCCGTAAAGGCATGGGGTGATGCGTGATCGCAATGTTAAAAGAACAAGCAGGACAGGGGTGACGAGGTGACTCTACGGTATGGAACTTCCGTCCTGTTTATTGGAGGATTGATGAAGAAATCAGTTATCGGATTAAAGTTACGCCGTTACCTTTCGACAAAAATTGTTTCTTTACCTTCGCCTTTTCCTTTCGGAGAATTATCAAATTTTCTCAAGGGGGGAAAGAGAAAACTATTTGGTTTTCATTTAGCAAATCTAGTTTTCCTGTATATAACATAAAATAAATGCCAATTATCCTGTTGCCTGAAGCATTCTAATGCAACCCCCTTTCACCGAATAAACATAGCTACGTTCTGTTAATTAAGTGCGCCTTGGGTAAACAGAAAAACTGAAAAACTAAAAGTTCACATCGTGCTTCGGATATGGTGCTGCATACCAGACCAGTAAAAATTAAATATTGACGTTTTATTATCTTTATTAACAACGGATCAGCAGCTATTAAAAGTCAAATAACAAAATTCTTTTAGAACCACCTTTTTTAATACTGAAGCACCCTTATAATAAAAATCCGCAACAACACTCAAAACCAAAGGTAACAGGCCATGAGGAAACACACGAGTTTCGCTTAAAACATTTATAAAGTTGGCCGCACTGCGATGCCCAGACCGCTAACATTTATATGTTTAATTCACCCGAACGATTCTGATTTTTACGGTAAATACAGAAATTAAATAAAAAATTCAACGGATGTGGAAAATACGAACTTGAATGTTTTTGAGTGTTTGATAAAACAAGGGGGAAAGGTTTAACGTGGAAATCGTTAAAAATGTTACTATAAATCAAATGCTGATGGCAATATACTTCGATATTGCAATAAAATTTGATTATGATTCATAACACAATAAAAAGACATAAAATGAATCGTTTTTTGTGATTTAGTAACAAACCGTGAGTTCACATATGATAAACTTAGAACCTATAGAGGAAAATAATCGCCAAAAGATAACCATAAAGTTAAATTGCTGAAGAAATATGAACCTCTATTGTCATCCTTATGTTGCTATGGCCGACAATTTTTACTACACGTTTAAACTTTAGCCTGTATTTCGTTCCAAATCGTTTTATTAGTGGTGACTTTAATGTGTTGCTAGTTTAAATTTTAGATTCTCTCCTTTAACAAGAGCATTTTTTCTCGCGTATTTTGTGATAAATGAATTTAAATAATTTATTAGTAGAACTATAAAATATGCATTAAAAATCTACTAAAAATGTGTTATATATGCTTTAAAACAGAGATTTAAGGCTTTTTTAGAATTGATTTTTATTGTTCGTTTTTTAATTAATGGGACAAAGTACAAAGGAAAGTACACAGATTTATGGAAAATGCAGTATTGTCTGTACGTGTCGAATTAAACATATATCAAATAATTTGGCATAATAAAATGTGGTAGTATAAATATTGCATATAATAGTTGCTCTAGATCTTAAGCTGTAAAGAAGATAAAAAAGGCTCTTTTAAACAATTGAAAACAATCTGCACTAGGTAATCTTCAAGGATTAACAACAAAATTAGAATTTAAATAGCATGTAACTAAACTGAAAAATTTGTATATGTGAAAATCAAACAAATTTTGATATGAGATATTCAAATACTAACAACAAAGTTATAATTGAATGGCATACAGCATAATCGACTAAGTTTTATATCTCAAGACTCTACTGAGAAGTAAAAAATTCCTAACGGAATAGACATTAAATTGCTTGATTGGTCTCAAATTCAGATTCAAAATACAGGAGCTGAGACTACTGCAGTTATTTCTTCTAACGAACAACATTACTGAATGTTCTCCTCATTGTTTTTTTCATAAGAAATTAACTAATAAAATGCTTCGGTAAATAAGTTTTTGTACAATAGATAAATATTTGACTTTTCTCTGTTTTAATTCTATCTATGTCATTATAAAATCTCATATATGGAGTAATTAAATAAACTATTTTTTAAAATAACTCTGCCGTCAATTGCTTCACCTTCTTGTCTAGTCTACATATCAACATCAGTATTTCTTCTAGACTCTAATCTATAATAGGGATTACCAATTAGTTTTTAATTTATTACGACATAAAATGTCGAAAATGTGCCTTTCCCGTTAAAGGGCAATAGGGAAACATGTGTAGAGTAACATCTTACTAACAGTTTACTGAATGGTCCCTTTGAAATGGCAACCCCCCTTATAAAAATAATAGGCACGCCACTGCAAAGTAGTAGATAAAAGTGTATGAAAATTATGCCTATTAAATAGTGCATATTTTTAAAGGTCATAACCATAATAAACCCAAGCACCGTATCCGGGTAAATAAATTCTTCGAAAATTATAACATAACCAAAACAAAATTATGAGTACGTGCTTTTAAAACGTTTTAGTTAAATAATAACAAACATTCATTTTGAACATTTGTAAATAACTGTTAATGACTCAGATCTTTAAAATTTGTAATCTGCAGTTTGTCCTCAACTTTCTTTGTGTTAAGGTGGCGGTAAACTTGAGTTTCGATTACGTATTAATACACGTTTTAGAATTAATAACTTGAGTGAGGTAGTGTTTTAAGTGTTTGTTAGTGTTAAGCAGTTTAATTAGTTGTAGTGAGTTACTGTTTAAATTATGGCAGAACCAAACACGGCTGCTGAATGAACGGGACTTTTAATATCAACCATTTTCAAAACGTACAGTCACTAGAACCTGCAGATCATATACCGCTAGTGCAATTTTACCAATGGCTATTGGAACGCAAACAGGAAAATCCCAAGTTTGCACAAAATGTACTGTGGACAGACGAATGCTGTTTTACTCGGGCGTGAGTTTTTAATTCACACAACAGCCACATTTGGGCTGACGGGAATCCTCATGCTGTCCGAAGACATTATTTCCAGGCGTTTCGCGGTAAATGTGTGGGCGGAAATTTATCAGAACCGTTTAATAAGACCTTTTATTCTGCTCCAACGATTAACCGGTGACTGGTACCTACATTTTCTGGACAATGAAGTGTTCGACGGGCTCCCACTATTGAGCATTATTGAGTTTTTGAATAACGAATAACGATTACCGCACTTGACTCCCCTCGATCTTTGTATTTGGGGATATTTTAAAACGTTTGTGTACAGGACAGAATTGAATACCGAGGAAGAGCTACGCGCACGCATTGAAATCACCTCATTAAATTCGCGCAAATGCCGATGTGTTTACTAGCATAAACTTGTGGTGTACAGACAAACGGCGGTTTATTTGAACACATAAAGATTGTTTGCATCTAAACGGTAAGTTTTACTCATTTTGTTAAAATGACAATCTTAAAATAAAAAACAGGCAATGAAATTTGAATCACAATTAGGTCAATGAACGTATGTTACATTTTATTTACCGACCTTAATAAATGATCAAGTCATCAAGGTAGTGAGTCACTCGCAACCACTGCTGAAATTTAATTATGTTGTTTCTGTAAATTGATACGTACGTAGCGGAGGTCAGTTATTAATTTAGTAGTGCAGATGTGAGATCATTGCTTGCTTTATCAGTAATTCAGGGTTAAACTGAAAAACAATCTTACAAACAATCCATAGTCGACTCGTGTCTTACAAAAAATCCGAAATTTTTTTATTTTTTATTTTTATTTTATGAGTTTTGGGGTCTCTATATGGTCACCTTTTACCCCCCTTAAAGCATTGCATATTTATCCGGAACACCCTGTATATCAACCAACATAAATAATCTACCTATATCTTCAATTTCAAATCTTGGTTTTTCCATTATAATTTTGTTACTATGCTTTGTTGATAATAACATATTTTAATTATTTTTTTTATTGAAATGGTTTCATTTTTATAGTACTATGATATGTCTTATTATATAGGTGGTTTATCTAATATCTTTCTATTAGGTATACAATACTTTGTTTATTTCTTTAAATGTTTTATTGCATCTTTATACAATAATTATAGTTTTATTTCTAGTACCTTACTATAATGAATAATATTATATATTTTCAAATTTTTTAATTACTGCTTAAACATCTTTATTATAAAATTATTTTCCTTTATCAGTCTATATATATTTTGGTATATCATATCCATCATTTATCATTTGACTAAACGTTTTTTCAAGACATTCCACATTCCTATTCCTTCTTTATTTTGACTGGTTTGAAAAAAAATAAAAAACTTATATAACTATATACAACTCCCAATAATTTCTTATAATTAACTTAACTTAATATTTGCAGATTATTATTTTACAGTTAATTTTCAAACTATTTTATCATATATATCGTATATAATACTAATATTGATATGATATTGAATTGAACTTTGCATGTATGCATGAATTTTGTGCTCTCAACATTTACTTACTTTTTGTGGTTTGTTTTCTGAAATTTATGTTAATTTTTGCTGTGTGCAACATCAAATTGCCTAAGATGCCTATGATAAAAAATTGTGCCGCCTGCGATAAGCAGTTGAATCAGGAAAAGAAATCATTTGTAATAAATGCGATTTACCTTTTCACTCTACGTGTTCTGGTTTATCACGAACGGACATTCAACTATACTTGACCGCTGATAAACGGAAACCTGTATTTCATTGTGATAATTGCGTATCTAGTAGGAAAACATTATCTGAATTAAAAGAATTAATATCTACACTTACTTCAGAAGTTGAATACTTACGAAATGAAATTAAAGATCTGAAAGCAGCAGCTAATAATCAGGATGCTGTACCAGAGATTACTGAAACAGTTATTTCGGAAATTAATGAAACGAAAAAACGGGCATGTAACGTAATCATATATAACCTAGATGAATCTCTTTCTGGCTCTCGAAATGGTCCTGTCACCGATGATCTAAATGAAGCAACTGAAATTATAAACAGTCTAGCTGATATAGATACGACTGCACTAAGGGTGTTTAGGTTAGGAAAAGCTAATCAAAACAGACCTAGGGCATTGAAAGTATTGCTTCAATCTGAAAATGATGCCATAAAGGTTTTGAAAAAAAAGCAGTCTCTTCCACCAACATCCAAGATTCGTCTTGCATCTGATCAAACACCATTCCAATTGAAACACCTTAAAGGTCTACGTTAAACACTTAATAACAGAAGAAACGCTGGTGAGTCAAATTTAACCATTAAATATGTAAACGGCATTCCCAAAATCATTACAAAAAAACTCGATAATGCTATAAAAAACTAGAATGTCCCAACAGAAGCAGAATATTATGTTACTATCAGAATGTAAGAAGTTTAAGGAATAAAGTGAATCAGTTTTGTTCTTCTATTAGTGAATGTGAATACGACATTATTTGCTTAGTTGAAACGTCGATGACTAACGATGTGTTAAGTTCGGAGTTTTTTCCAGAAGATATGTACGCCGTGCATCGATGCGATCGCAATTTTGAATTGAATAATGTTACAAGAGGTGGAGGAGTCTTGATTGCATTAAAAAATAAAATAATTTTTTATAAATTGGATTTATCAGATCTATTATCACTCCTTCCATCGTTTGATATTGTTGGAAGTAGATGTATTATTAATTCGCTTACTTTCTATATTTTCACTATTTATATTCCACGTACTCCTACAGTCGAATGTCTTGAGATTTTGTTAGATTACTAAACTTTATTGAACTTTATTCGCTTACCAAACATTTATTAATTATTGGGGATTTCAAGATACCTCACTATAATGATTTGTCAATTAATAATACTCTAAGCAACTTATTAGAGAATTTCTTTGCTCTAATGAACATTACACAATATAATTTTACTTACAATGTTAACGGAAGACTGTTGGATTTAGTTATGTCTAATATTGTGTGTAGCGTAACACGGGATGATGCCCCATTAGTTATAGAAGATGTATTCCATCCGGCTCTAAGGATTTCTGTAGATTTTAAAACATTTCCTAGAACCAGCTTTCTTCCAAATCTTCAAAATAAATCGTATAATTTCGTAGAGCAAACTACCATAGTCTCTATAGCGACCTGCTTTTGGTTCACTGGTCTGTTCTAAACAATTATAATAATGTGGATGACGTTTGTAACAAATTTTACTCTATATTATATGAGTTATTCGATTTGTATGTACCGTCTTATGCTAAGAAACAATAGAAGTATCCGAAATGGTACACAAATGATATTATTCGTACTATCAAACTAAAAAATAAGTATCATAATTTATATAAAATGACACACTCTAATGTTTACTATAATGAGTTTAGTCGACTTCGAACTTTGACTAAGACAAAAATTAAAAATGCTTATAGTGAATATGTGCATACGGTTGAACAATCTATTTTTACCGATTCAAAAACCTTTATACAAACTAAGAGGAACAGCAGTAGGATCCCTAGCATAATGCGTAAAGATGATGCATCACTTAATACACCTCAAGGAATAGTTAATGCATTTGGTGAATATTTTTATTCTGTGTACAATATCCCAGAAGTATCATCAAACAATAATGGTCATTATGATAATGATAATTTACACATAAACTTTCCTTCCATAAGTGTAGATCATGTGACAGAGGATAAAATAATTGCCGCAACTAAAAGTTTAAAGAACAAACCTACAGCTGGTAATGATCAAATTCCTAGCTTTTTTGTCAAAGATTGTGCAGGTATTTTAGCTCGGCCGCTCTCTATCATTTTTAATTTAATCCTGAAAACCTCCACTTTTCCGAAGCAATGGAAGGTTGCTAAAATTGTTCCTGTGTTTAAAAGTGGCGACATTTCTGACATAACCAATTATAGAGAGATTGCTATTTTGTCAAATTTTTCCAAAATTTTAGAAATAGTTTTATTTCAACATATTTATCACAATATAAAAAATAATATATCAATATACCAACATGGGTTCGTTGAAAGACGATCTACCGTTACAAATCTAAGTTACTTTGTACACATTTCTTCGGAAGTATTGGACAATCATGGTCAAATTGATGCTATTTACACAGACTTTTCTAAAACGTTTGATCGGATTGACCATGACATTCTACTTCAAAAACTTTGCAATTTTGGCTTTAGTGCAGCACTTACCTCCTTATTTAGATCATATCTACAAAATAGAAGGCAATATGTGACTTATAATGGGTATACATCAAATGAATATATGGTCCCTTCTGGAGTACCACAAGGCTCCAATTTAGGCCCACTCCTTTCCATAATGTTCATTAATGATATATGTAATAATATTAAATCTAAGATATTATTGTTCGCAGATGACGTTAAGATTTTTTTACTCGTTACCTCTGAATTGGATTGTATTGCTCTTCAATCAGACTTGGATTCTATTGCCAATTGGTGCTCCTTAGATAATTTTCATCTAAACATTAATAAGTGTAAAGTGGTATCATTTACTCGCAAGACTATTCCAATACTGTTTACCTATTCCATTAATCAAGTACCTTTGTCGCGATCAGAGCAAATTGTTGAGTATTGTATTTTTGAAATTTAATATGACTGACAGTTTCTCTAATATCAAAATCTAAAATGTCAAATTGAATATTATGTAATTTATGTGCAAGTTCTGTGTGGAGTACCTTTATATAAATGTGCAAATTGTCTCTAATTCTAAACCATTTTAGAAATTTCAATCATCAAAAAATTTGCATATGCAAACCATTATAACCATAACAAGATTGACACTTTAATTCATCAAAAAGATTATAGGTTAGCTATCAAAAGAATATTTCCAATTGACACTCAAATACAAGACACAAACTACATATCAATACCATACTTTGGCAAGATATCAGAACAAATTGCAACTATACTAAGAAAAACCACCAGTTACAAAATAACCTATAAAACTAACACCAACACCTTTTCATTTTTATTCAATGCTAAAGACAAAACACAAGATATCATGAAATCCGGCATTTACCGTTTGAATTGTTCTTTTTGTAACTGGGTTTATATTGGGCAAACACTTAGAAATTTCGACATAAGATACAAAGAACACGTACGCTCTTATAGACTTAAACATCCAGAAAAATCGAATTATGCCAAACACATTTTGGAACAGAACCACCCAATGACACCTCAAAACAACATTAAATTCTTACATTTTTGCAACAACAAACACAAATTAGACATTTTAGAAGCTTTTGAAATATACAGACATAAACGCACAGTACCTTTAATGAATGAACAAACTGAGCTTAGTAATTCTCCTTTATTAGAAGTGTTAGATATTTAGTTTTTGTATGTATTGTATCTAGTTACCTATTTTCTGTATGTATTCATCCTTAGCAACGTGTTTGTTTATCAATCTTATCTACCTTTGATAATGACACTGTAACATTCTGTTTGTCTAGTTACCTAGGTTTCTCTAATAAAAAAACTTAGAATCACAGTGTTTTTGGAAAAAAATGCTTTTTGACTTTTTATAAAAAAAGATCAATACTTTTTGAATTTAAAGTAATTATTTTCCGTTTTGACTGGAATTATATTAAGTTTGTCGATTTTGACGTGGTATATCTTATCCCTTCTGGAAAGGTAGTATTTTCAGGTAATATTTGTTTGATATATTCATGTCAGTTCTTCTAGGGATTTACGGAGGGATTTATTTAGTGATTGGCATTGGATTCATCAAACATCTATTGTAAGATTTGCGGTAAGATTCTTCTATCGAATATTTAGTGGTTTAGACCTACTAATCCTTTTGTGTGCTTGTGGAAGACCTTTTTCTGGCCGGAAGATTAGTTAACATATGGCGATCTATTAGTACCGTACCTTTCCGTCATATGCAATGTATCTACCGTCCCATTCAAGTTTCATTGCTGCCATCCTATCCAATGAATTAAGAAACCAACCTGCTATAAGATTCGAAGGAGTTCCTGAAAATATCGCTCCATTATAAAAGACAGATAAGTGAAATTTTTGGACTATAATAAAAACTAATGTGCTCACTTTGATTTTTCTTACTGTATAAGAACTGCCATACTTAATTTGCTCTCAAATTATCAAGGTATATAAAAATAAATAAATGTATATTTTTTGTACATAACATATAGAGATCTCTATACACCAATTCGAATCCATGTCTTTGTAACCAACATATATTAATTTTAATTTCGTTTGGCTTAACCA
Organism: Agrypnus murinus; assembly: GCA_929113105.1. NCBI lineage: Eukaryota > Metazoa > Arthropoda > Insecta > Coleoptera > Elateridae > Agrypnus > Agrypnus murinus. The sequence continues at coordinate 169,197,336 of OV816026.1, read as the reverse complement.
AGTAATGCTAGTTCAAATACATCTTTAATACAGCATTGTTAAACTTATTTTAATAAACACTGAGTACTGTTATAAATCCTAATGTTCTTTTATTGATGACTGATTGTTCAAGTGATAATTATTTGCCTCGACATTCAGAGTAAACCGGTTTTCAATATTTTCCGCAATAAATATTGTGGCGCCCTGTATATAGCATTCTCAATATTGTTGTTGAACCATACCCACACCCTCAAGAGCAGTCCGAGGCTACATATAAATAAATGGCGACCAACGTATAGGGCCTTTTCAACAATATTGAGTGTTAGTTGTTTTTATCGGAAATAGTTAATAAAGTTTATAGCTTTGTAGTACGTGTGATGGCTATTAGCTGTACTCTTGTTAGTTATCATTAAAAGAATCTGCAGTTATAGAAAGTTCACTTATAACTGTCTTTCATGTGTTACGATATTGATTTTAAGATAATTTAGTTATTTTTGATGCTATACTCTTGTTAATTAATTTGGTCGAGGGAACAGTACCGATTTTTGGCTTGTTGGTTTTGATTTTCAAGACATGGTTGCCTCAACAATAGCTTGTGTTGCTACTAATACTGCTATTTTTGGATTTTAGTTGCGTTTGTATAGTATTGCATTTATATCTATAATGGAAGAGTCATTTCAAATTAATCATTTGCTTAAGGATGAAGTTGACTATGAGTTAAAAATAAGAGGTGTGACTTCTAATAGGTCTATTAGTGACAAAAGAAAAATTTTAGGCAGACTTCTGGCTAGAGAGGTAACGAAACCAGATGCTACAGTTGATTTATCGCTATATAATGTTCCTTTTCCTGACGAATGTATTCAAGTACAAGCTACTTTGACTTCTATTTCTTCATCAATCAATGATTTTGAAGGTGATGAATCAGATTCTGTTTTTAAGAGATTAAAATCTCGTCTAGTTCATGTTTCTCGCCGTATAAAAAGAATTGTTCTTAACAATGATTCGGAAAAACCTTTGTCAGAAAAAAATGAACTTTTCGCTACTGCTCTTAAGTTAGAATCTGAATTACATGAAAAAGCCTACCAAGGTAAAAACTCTATTGATAATAATTTAAACGAATCATTTCAGAACTATGCTCCAGTTATTAACGTACCTACACCAGTGGTTACTTGTATAGCTAAACCCTGCCCTATTTCTGAATGGCCAGTGAAATTTAATGGCGATTCAAAAAATGTATTTAATTTTCTTGAACGCGTGACAGAATTGGCTTTATCACGTAAAGTATCCGATGCAGATTTATTTAATTCTTGTGTGGAGTTGTTTACTGGTGATGCCTTTATCTGGTATCGAAGTATTAAAACGACAGTCTCAGACTGGCAATCTCTCGTTGATAAATTGAAATCTGATTTTCTGCCTGCCCATTTCGATGACCATATCTGGGAAGAAATAAAAGCTAGAAAGCAAAAGAAATCTGAGTCGGTGGTAATTTTTATTGCTCAGATGGAAAACTTCTTTCAACGTCTGTCTCGACCCCCTATCGAATTAACTAAGGTAAAATTGATTAAAAAGAATTTATTACCAGAATTTATCAGTCATCTTGCTTTGGTTGAAGTCGAAACTGTAGTACATTTATCTAAACTATGTCGTAAGATTGAAGAAGCTTTATGTTTGAAAGCAAAAGTTTCGTGCAACATTGAAGTTTTAGAAATACAAGCAAAAGCTAATAAAAACAGTACTGCCAATATTCATAACGATGCAGATAAGAATAAATTTTTCCCTTCTGGTAATAAATGTGTTAAATCGAATTTTAATGTCCAAGAACCATCACAGTTTAGTTTAAACCCTCATTATTCTAGAAATAAGTTCAAGAATAGTATCTCTTCTAGTGTTGACAATAAGTCTTTATGCTGGAACTGCAGATTACCTAATCATACTTTTAGTTCATGCAGTTTAAAAAGAAAGGTTTTCTGCTACCGTTGTGGTTTTCCTGAGGTAAAAGTAAGTAATTGTCCTAAATGTTCAAAAAACGTATAAGGAGGGAGTATGTGAACACCTCACATGCTCCGTATAAAAATAAAGTTTTAAAATATTCGCATATTTCTAGTAAAGATTTAATTTTCTCAATTAATTCTAGGTGTACAGAAAAAGATAACTGGTCTGACTGGTTAAATACAGTCAAGGACTTTTATAAACATAATTCCTATCAAGCTAACTCAGCTTTTATTAAAAATAGCTTAGATAACAGACCATATATCACTGTTAAGTTGTTAGATCGCGAGATTTCAGGTTTATTAGACCCTGGCTGTACCACCACTATTGTTGCTTCAGCAGGTATTCCTATTTTGCAAGAATTAAGTATAAAAATTCACCCTATATTTGACAAAACTGTGGCAATCACAGACAAAAGTACTAAAAAGGTAATTGGTGTTGTAGATTTACCTTTAGTGGTTGATAATACACTCCAAATAATTAAAGCTCTTGTTGTTCCTGAATTTCCCCATACTTTCATTTTTGGTAGTGACTTTACAGATCAGTTTCAATTATTGGTAAATTATAAAAACAAGACCTGGTGTGTGCAATGCGATGATTTCAATAGACAATATAACTTATCAGATGCTAATTCTCCCTCACCAGACAATTTTCTTTGTTCTATTGATGACTTATCGGAAAACAATAAGTTAGCTGCGCAGGAGGTTATACGATCTTTTGAAGAAATCTCTAGCGAAGATAATAGTTTAGGTCGAACTAATAAGATTATGATGCATATTGACACAGGTGACGCTATTCCTTTTCGTAAACGTCCATATGTTATGTCACCGTATATTTTGAAAATTTTAAATAATGAGTTAGACGACATGTTGCGACTAGGTGTCATTGAGCCTTGTAATAGCCCTTGGTGCTCACCTGTTCTTTTAGTTAAGAAGAAAAACGGAGAATATCGTTTTTGTTTTGATGGCAGAACTTTAAATGAGATTACAGTTCATGATAGCTATCCAATGCCAAACATTGATAGAATTTTATCAATGCTGCATGGCGCTAATTTCATTTCTAGCATAGATCTCCGAAAGAGTTTCTGGCAAATTCCGCTGTCAGAAGAATCCAAAGACAAGACAGCATTTAGTGTCATTGGACGAGGGCAATTTCGTTTCGTCACTATGCCATTTGGACTTCGTAACGCTGCCCAATTACAACAAAGGTTAGTTGATGCTATCTTTGGGCCCAAATTCGAACCAAATATTTTCTGTTATTTGGATGATATTATTATTTGTTCCGCTACGTTTGAAGAACACGTCCACTTACTTCGCGAGGTTAGGGAACGTCTTAAAGACGCTAATCTTACTATTAATTTAACAAAATGTGAATTCTTTAAGAAATCTTTAAAATTCTTGGGATTTATTGTTGGTTCAAGTTCAATTAGAACAGATCCAGATAAAGTTCCAGCTATGCTTAATTATCCTAGACCTACAACCACTACCGAAGTTAAAAGATTTATTGGTATGTGTAGCTGGTATAGACGTTTTATTAAAGATTTTTCTTCGTTAGTTTCTCCAATAAATGATTTATTAAAGGGTAGTAAAAGAAACAATCAAAACATAGATTGGACTACTGATGCCGAATCTTCATTTGTTAAAATCAAACAACTTTTAGTAACTGCTCCTATACTGATGCAGCCAGACTTTTCTCAGCCTTTCATTATCGAAACAGATGCCAGCAATACTGGTTTAGGTGGCATTTTAGTGCAGAAAATTGAAGGCGAAGATAGGGTTATTTCATACGCTAGTCGTTCATTATCACGTTCTGAACGCAATTATTCAATATCTGAACGAGAATGTCTTGCAGTTATTTTTGCAATTGAAAAATTCAGACCTTGGGTTGAGGGTACACGATTTACAGTTGTTACCGATCATTATTCATTATTATGGTTAAACAGCATTAAAAATCCAACTGGCAAGTTAGCTAGATGGGCTGTAAGGTTGAGACAACATACTTTTGACTTGGTTCATAAAAAAGGATCATGTAATATTATTCCGGATTTTCTTAGTCGTACGTCCAATGCTGATCTTTTTGTAAAGAATGAAGTAGATCTGATTGAAATTTCACTTGTTGATGTTGATCCCTGGTATGCTAATTTACGTCATAAGATTCAGTCAAAACCTGACGATTTTCCTCAATGGAAGGTAGAAAACAATTACGTACTCAAATTTGTACCTTCAAATTTACCTCTACATTCAAACATTTCTGAGTGGAAATACCTAGTTCCGAAACTTCAACGTAATGACATTATTAAGTCTTGTCACGATCCTCCCGTTGCAGGACATTTAGGTTTTTATAAAACTTTATCTAGGGTTCAAGAATGTTATTACTGGCCCAAAATGCGTCACGATATTTTAAAATATTGTAAAACTTGCTTAGTTTGTGGTGCACAAAAACACTATAATAGAACTCCTATGGGTCTTATGGGACGTGAAAAGATCGCTCGTTTTCCTTTTCAGTTGATTGCTTTAGATCTAATTGGTCCATTACCACGATCAAAATTAGGTCATAAGTGGTTACTAGTTATTGGAGATTGGTTCTCAAAATATACTATTTTGCATCCTTTGCGTAATGCTACTGCTCAAGCTATCGAGCGTTTTCTTGAAAACAATATATTTTTAACATACGGCGTTCCTCAATATATAATATGTGACAATGGTAGTCAGTTTTCTGGGAAAACTTTCAAAAACATGGCAAGAAAATATGAAATTCAAAAAATTTGGTATACTGCTGTTTATTCACCCCAATGTAATTTTGTTGAACGCAACAACAAAACTGTTGGCACAGCCATTCGTTCATATGTCAATAAACATGACACTTGGGATTCTGAAATTCCCAAAATCCAGTATGCTATAAATACCGCTAGACATGAAGTTACTGGTCATGCACCCGCATTTCTAGTTTTTGGACGTAACATTCCGATGTCGGGTAAATTCTATGGTAATGACGCAATTCCTTCCGAGGATGTTGATATTGTCCCTGCTTCTAGAGAAGATTTCGTTACCGATTTGCGTGGCCTGCATGATTTGTTTAAAGAAATTCGTCAGAATTTACATACCGCTTATGAACGTGCTTCTAAAACCTATAATTTACGAAGACGTGGAATTACATTTCAGGTAGGAGACAAGGTATGGAGGAGGAATAAGACACTTTCCAATTCCGCAGATAGGTTTGCTTCGAAACTATCACCTAAGTATGTTTTGTGCACAGTTAAAAGAAAACTGTCAAATTTAGTTTATGAATTAAAAAATGTTGATGGCTCTAAATCTGGCAATTGGCACATTAAAGATTTGAAGCCTTTTAGTTGTCCAGACCCTAATGATTCTGATAGCTAAGTGTGTATCAAGATTTGTAACTTATACACCATGTAGTCGATATGTGTCTACATGATATTTCATTATGTTCTCTTAGTACAATCTCGTTTACCATTCATTTCAGTCATAATTTTGTTCCTGAAGAATAACTGCATGAGCAAGTTTTAGAATTTATTCCTGATTGGCACGAATTCTTTTTTAATGCCAATGTTATTTTTCTTGTTAGATTTGTTTGCTCAAAAATAGATTATTCGTTTTGTTACGTTATTTTTAATTTTGTTATTTATTTTGTTCTTAAATGCTCTTATAGTGGTGGATTCTTTTCCAATCTTGACATTATCATTATTTTGACTTATACCAAACTGTGACTACACCGGCTTTATTTCCGTATTTCGGGCGTATGATACGCGAAGATATCAACACACCACTACATATTGTTTATCGTTAATTTTTATTATTTGTTGTAAAAAGTATTCTTTGTATACTTTTTCCTTTTTGGAAGGGGGGTAGTGTAACATTCTGTTTGTCTAGTTACCTAGGTTTCTCTAATAAAAAAACTTAGAATCACAGTGTTTTTGGAAAAAAATGCTTTTTGACTTTTTATAAAAAAAGATCAATACTTTTTGAATTTAAAGTAATTATTTTCCGTTTTGACTGGAATTATATTAAGTTTGTCGATTTTGACGTGGTATATCTTATCCCTTCTGGAAAGGTAGTATTTTCAGGTAATATTTGTTTGATATATTCATGTCAGTTCTTCTAGGGATTTACGGAGGGATTTATTTAGTGATTGGCATTGGATTCATCAAACATCTATTGTAAGATTTGCGGTAAGATTCTTCTATCGAATATTTAGTGGTTTAGACCTACTAATCCTTTTGTGTGCTTGTGGAAGACCTTTTTCTGGCCGGAAGATTAGTTAACATATGGCGATCTATTAGTACCGTACCTTTCCGTCATATGCAATGTATCTACCGTCCCATTCAAGTTTCATTGCTGCCATCCTATCCAATGAATTAAGAAACCAACCTGCTATAAGATTCGAAGGAGTTCCTGAAAATATCGCTCCATTATAAAAGACAGATAAGTGAAATTTTTGGACTATAATAAAAACTAATGTGCTCACTTTGATTTTTCTTACTGTAGCCTCGGACTGCTCTTGAGGGTGTGGGTATGGTTCAACAACAATATTGAGAATGCTATATACAGGGCGCCACAATATTTATTGCGGAAAATATTGAAAACCGGTTTACTCTGAATGTCGAGGCAAATAATTATCACTTGAACAATCAGTCATCAATAAAAGAACATTAGGATTTATAACAGTACTCAGTGTTTATTAAAATAAGTTTAACAATGCTGTATTAAAGATGTATTTGAACTAGCATTACTTGGTTAAGCCAAACGAAATTAAAATTAATATATGTTGGTTACAAAGACATGGATTCGAATTGGTGTATAGAGATCTCTATATGTTATGTACAAAAAATATACATTTATTTATTTTTATATACCTTGATAATTTGAGAGCAAATTAAGTATGGCAGTTCTTATACAGTAAGAAAAATCAAAGTGAGCACATTAGTTTTTATTATAGTCCAAAAATTTCACTTATCTGTCTTTTATAATGGAGCGATATTTTCAGGAACTCCTTCGAATCTTATAGCAGGTTGGTTTCTTAATTCATTGGATAGGATGGCAGCAATGAAACTTGAATGGGACGGTAGATACATTGCATATGACGGAAAGGTACGGTACTAATAGATCGCCATATGTTAACTAATCTTCCGGCCAGAAAAAGGTCTTCCACAAGCACACAAAAGGATTAGTAGGTCTAAACCACTAAATATTCGATAGAAGAATCTTACCGCAAATCTTACAATAGATGTTTGATGAATCCAATGCCAATCACTAAATAAATCCCTCCGTAAATCCCTAGAAGAACTGACATGAATATATCAAACAAATATTACCTGAAAATACTACCTTTCCAGAAGGGATAAGATATACCACGTCAAAATCGACAAACTTAATATAATTCCAGTCAAAACGGAAAATAATTACTTTAAATTCAAAAAGTATTGATCTTTTTTTATAAAAAGTCAAAAAGCATTTTTTTCCAAAAACACTGTGATTCTAAGTTTTTTTATTAGAGAAACCTAGGTAACTAGACAAACAGAATGTTACACTACCCCCCTTCCAAAAAGGAAAAAGTATACAAAGAATACTTTTTACAACAAATAATAAAAATTAACGATAAACAATATGTAGTGGTGTGTTGATATCTTCGCGTATCATACGCCCGAAATACGGAAATAAAGCCGGTGTAGTCACAGTTTGGTATAAGTCAAAATAATGATAATGTCAAGATTGGAAAAGAATCCACCACTATAAGAGCATTTAAGAACAAAATAAATAACAAAATTAAAAATAACGTAACAAAACGAATAATCTATTTTTGAGCAAACAAATCTAACAAGAAAAATAACATTGGCATTAAAAAAGAATTCGTGCCAATCAGGAATAAATTCTAAAACTTGCTCATGCAGTTATTCTTCAGGAACAAAATTATGACTGAAATGAATGGTAAACGAGATTGTACTAAGAGAACATAATGAAATATCATGTAGACACATATCGACTACATGGTGTATAAGTTACAAATCTTGATACACACTTAGCTATCAGAATCATTAGGGTCTGGACAACTAAAAGGCTTCAAATCTTTAATGTGCCAATTGCCAGATTTAGAGCCATCAACATTTTTTAATTCATAAACTAAATTTGACAGTTTTCTTTTAACTGTGCACAAAACATACTTAGGTGATAGTTTCGAAGCAAACCTATCTGCGGAATTGGAAAGTGTCTTATTCCTCCTCCATACCTTGTCTCCTACCTGAAATGTAATTCCACGTCTTCGTAAATTATAGGTTTTAGAAGCACGTTCATAAGCGGTATGTAAATTCTGACGAATTTCTTTAAACAAATCATGCAGGCCACGCAAATCGGTAACGAAATCTTCTCTAGAAGCAGGGACAATATCAACATCCTCGGAAGGAATTGCGTCATTACCATAGAATTTACCCGACATCGGAATGTTACGTCCAAAAACTAGAAATGCGGGTGCATGACCAGTAACTTCATGTCTAGCGGTATTTATAGCATACTGGATTTTGGGAATTTCAGAATCCCAAGTGTCATGTTTATTGACATATGAACGAATGGCTGTGCCAACAGTTTTGTTGTTGCGTTCAACAAAATTACATTGGGGTGAATAAACAGCAGTATACCAAATTTTTTGAATTTCATATTTTCTTGCCATGTTTTTGAAAGTTTTCCCAGAAAACTGACTACCATTGTCACATATTATATATTGAGGAACGCCGTATGTTAAAAATATATTGTTTTCAAGAAAACGCTCGATAGCTTGAGCAGTAGCATTACGCAAAGGATGCAAAATAGTATATTTTGAGAACCAATCTCCAATAACTAGTAACCACTTATGACCTAATTTTGATCGTGGTAATGGACCAATTAGATCTAAAGCAATCAACTGAAAAGGAAAACGAGCGATCTTTTCACGTCCCATAAGACCCATAGGAGTTCTATTATAGTGTTTTTGTGCACCACAAACTAAGCAAGTTTTACAATATTTTAAAATATCGTGACGCATTTTGGGCCAGTAATAACATTCTTGAACCCTAGATAAAGTTTTATAAAAACCTAAATGTCCTGCAACGGGAGGATCGTGACAAGACTTAATAATGTCATTACGTTGAAGTTTCGGAACTAGGTATTTCCACTCAGAAATGTTTGAATGTAGAGGTAAATTTGAAGGTACAAATTTGAGTACGTAATTGTTTTCTACCTTCCATTGAGGAAAATCGTCAGGTTTTGACTGAATCTTATGACGTAAATTAGCATACCAGGGATCAACATCAACAAGTGAAATTTCAATCAGATCTACTTCATTCTTTACAAAAAGATCAGCATTGGACGTACGACTAAGAAAATCCGGAATAATATTACATGATCCTTTTTTTATGAACCAAGTCAAAAGTATGTTGTCTCAACCTTACAGCCCATCTAGCTAACTTGCCAGTTGGATTTTTAATGCTGTTTAACCATAATAATGAATAATGATCGGTAACAACTGTAAATCGTGTACCCTCAACCCAAGGTCTGAATTTTTCAATTGCAAAAATAACTGCAAGACATTCTCGTTCAGTTATTGAATAATTGCGTTCAGAACGTGATAGTGAACGACTAGCGTATGAAATAACCCTATCTTCGCCTTCAATTTTCTGCACTAAAATGCCACCTAAACCAGTATTGCTGGCATCTGTTTCGATAATGAAAGGCTGAGAAAAGTCTGGCTGCATCAGTATAGGAGCAGTTACTAAAAGTTGTTTGATTTTAACAAATGAAGATTCGGCATCAGTAGTCCAATCTATGTTTTGATTTTTTCTTTTACTACCCTTTAATAAATCATTTATTGGAGAAACTAACGAAGAAAAATCTTTAATAAAACGTCTATACCAGCTACACATACCAATAAATCTTTTAACTTCGGTAGTGGTTGTAGGTCTAGGATAATTAAGCATAGCTGTAACTTTATCTGGATCTGTTCTAATTGAACTTGAACCAACAATAAATCCCAAGAATTTTAAAGATTTCTTAAAGAATTCACATTTTGTTAAATTAATAGTAAGATTAGCGTCTTTAAGACGTTCCCTAACCTCGCGAAGTAAGTGGACGTGTTCTTCAAACGTAGCGGAACATATAATAATATCATCCAAATAACAGAAAATATTTGGTTCGAATTTGGGCCCAAAGATAGCATCAACTAACCTTTGTTGTAATTGGGCAGCGTTACGAAGTCCAAATGGCATAGTGACGAAACGAAATTGCCCTCGTCCAATGACACTAAATGCTGTCTTGTCTTTGGATTCTTCTGACAGCGGAATTTGCCAGAAACTCTTTCGGAGATCTATGCTAGAAATGAAATTAGCGCCATGCAGCATTGATAAAATTCTATCAATGTTTGGCATTGGATAGCTATCATGAACTGTAATCTCATTTAAAGTTCTGCCATCAAAACAAAAACGATATTCTCCGTTTTTCTTCTTAACTAAAAGAACAGGTGAGCACCAAGGGCTATTACAAGGCTCAATGACAAGTGTCGAAACAATATTGTCAGGTTAAGATATTAATAAAACTTGTGAAACTTTAACTAATCTTTGTATTTATATTATATTTCACAAACTTAATAAATGATTTTGAATTTTTGATCTTTCGGAGTGCTATCTTTAAGTCTAAAAATGCTTTTTTTAAACAAGATTAATGTTAGTGGATTTTATAGTTTTAATGATTTTATTGGACTAGTTGGGGATGTGAAGTATTGGTTTAGCTTTAAAACATGATTAAAACTTCTTTGAGTTCTTGTGGAATTTGAATTTTTTATTGTTTAAGTAGTATGTCTGTTTATTAACTAATACTAATGTAAAATTTAAAACATGTTGTACCTTCTTACAGTTAAAGAGATATTAATTAAGGATAATAAATTCGATGAAGGGATATTAATTAATTTGTATGTAGAATTACTATCCTCATATATTTATCCCAAGGAAATAGTCTCCAATATTTAAAGCAATGGAAGCTCAAGTAATAAAATAACTAGTACCAAAACCAAATGCTTAAAATTCTTGTTTGAATTGCCATTGTTGGTTTGTAAGGAAGCAAAGGATTGCTACGTCTTTGAATCTATAAAGCGTAGTGATGCAAATGACGGAATTTCCTCGCGTAAGGCGAAGAAGTATTTTCTTAGTTTGGGATTGTGTGCAGTTTAAGTGTGTTCTTAAAGCTTCCTAAAAGCCTTTGTAGCGGACATGTGGCAGTGCGGGTGAGAGATTAAACAGATTGTCTGGTTTGACATTCATTATTTATTGATATTATGAATAAATTTATATTTAATATGAATAAATGAATTATTCATAGATAATTTTTAAATCAAATTTCACTTGATTTGTAATTATAAACTGTTTATTTTAACAATATCGTAATGATTCGATTTTCTATAAAAATAACTACCACTGATAACTTTCAAATATTGCTTTATTATTACAATTAACCTTATTAAATTAATTAATCTGCTTAAGTAGGTTACTACTATTGGGTTTACTATAAACAATCTACTAATTAGATATTGAAAATTACATGCCTATTTCAATACTACTTTTTGGTTTGGAAGAGACAGAAATGTGTGTCTAAAAGATTATTAATTGTATAAAAATTTATTAGCTACTAGTTAGAATAATTTACATAAGTATATTACGGGACTATAATTCATGTGACGATATAGTAACATAAACTTATTTCAAAACAATATTATATACAATGAAAATGGAGATGCTTCTCAAAAGTTTAAATATTCATCCACCCATATATGATTACAAAAACATTTTCACAGTTTTTGTGAATATTCACATGTTACAGACAACACACATGTTCGAGGTAACCAAAACAAACTTGTATATATGTATACATTACGGTGATATTGGACTAAAATAAAATAATAAAATTATTTAATAATTTTAACATATACTTCAGAAGTGCGGATGCATGCCTTTAGATCGTAGACGTTTTTAATAATTAATTGAGATCTTTAATTAACAGTGAAACTTTGGAAATACTCTTCAACTTTCCTTTTTACCAAATTCTTATTTAATTTTAAAATACTTTTTAATGTAGGTTTAAATAACGCAAGACTCATAAAAACGTTACGTGAGTCATTAACTAACTTCAAGATTACGTAAAATAAGTTGGGCGCCAAGATATACCTTAAAGTAAATTTTTATGAAACTCTTATATCAGGGCGAGGTGGCTTCTCGTGGTTGCAAAAGATAAATAAAATATAATTTGAAACTTAAATGACTATTAAATTGAATTCTAAGAATTAAAGTTTATTAGATTGAAATTGTGTAATTAATTACTCTCCACTTCTACAATGGTCATCTTCTTTTTAGCAGATTCCAAACAAGTAGAAGGAAAAATACTTTCCTACCTTTTTATTTGAGTTGAACCGGTCCTTTTCCTTGGTACTTATCTCCAATATTGTTTACTAAACCATTGGCAGTGTATTTCACTTTTATTTCTTTGTTGCTGCCATTTTCAGTGCTGGTATATTTGCCTTCGTATTTAATTATACCTGCCGAAACCATATAGACTTGCCATATTTTTACCATTCAAACACGTTTTCACAAAGGAAAAATAATAGTGATAACTCACTTATGATTTATAACTACGGGTTAGATTTCCCTTTTTTCGTAGATACTGTTACTTTTTGTGTTATTTGCTTAATTAAATAAAACACCAATCTGTTTAAGTACGGAGATTTATTCCCTTGCTGTATTAAATTTAGCAAGTATTTTGAATTTAATAAAACTAAACTGCACTAGTTATAATGGACGTCTTTACAATTTTATATTTAATTAGAAATGTTGATTAATTATTTCTAAAGTATTAGTTTTTAAGACAAAGGTTTTTGGCATTTTGTGAAATTTACCAAATCATGAAACTACAATTAACAGCAATTTCTTCTTATTTCCTTTACTTCTTATTTTAGAAAAGATGACGACTCGAAGACATCCTCCTCAATTCGAGTCATCGGTACTTAAACCTTCTGCAAACTGTCTGTCGGTGAACAACATAGATCTCGAAAACTAACCGTCCCATATGAAATCTATTTTCACATGGCTTAGTATACAGTTTGTAAGAAGTTATAATACAAAATAAATTTTTAATAACTTTTATTCTATTTTAATAAACTTTACAGTAATTTAGAAAAAACGATTTGTTATATTTGGAAATATGCTAATAAATGACTGCATTTTACAGCTGATACCGACCTTGAGTCTCAATTCAAATCGTTTACCTGGTCTAAAACAAACCCAGCAGTATTGTTTATTTTTTAGCACATTTTATGAATGATGAAGTTATTGTTTTGCTTTCAAGTGATATTAAGTACTTTAATAAAATATTGATGCTGTCTCGTTCTATTTTTCAGAGAATAGATTATTACGGATTGTATTTTGTGTTTTAAAGTGTAAAATTTTACATTCGCATGATCGACGCTGAGTATTAACTGTTTTCGAGAGCGTATTGTACTACACGCGCGGCAGCGTCGTTACGTTTCGCACTTAAGTAAAAATGAATTTTTAAGCGATTGATTATACGAAGAAACGTTATGAAGATATTTTGCTGTGTTAAATCAGATTCATCACGAAGTCCGCTACCTACTCTTAAAATGAATGTACTTTAATCCCCTACAGCCTGTATGTAGAGTCAAATACAGTTTCAACTTTATATTTGTAACACAACTTGATACATCTGTCTAAGTCAATGGTCATAGAATTTTTAAATCAAGACTACATGATCAGGACAGTCATGTGGCCTACCATTGAAGATTTAATTTAAACTATGATTACACATGTTGACATGAACTGAATTGACAGTGTGGTCAAAAATGGCATTTTTATATAGACATATTGCGACATGGATCATGTCATTTATCATTAAAGAGTGCTATTCAAGAACACATGCTGACTTGCGCTTTCATCAACATCTTACCTAAAAATACACATCGCAAACGTAGGCATCTCCTTGGAAACGAATGCAAATGACAGTTGAAGAAAACATGTCGAGAAGGTCTGTTATAATCCTTTATGCACCGATACATTATAATTAGGGTATTATTGCTAGACTCATCTAAACATAACCGACTCTTTATGGCGCAAGGGCCTCTTTATGGTCCGACGGGCAATAAAGAAATGTCAATTAAATGTCAGAGCTGTTTTTGTAGAACTTGATTGGTTCTTAATATAATTTGTAAACTTATCACCAATGAAAATAAGCTGAAATTAAATATTTTGGCATAGTAACTATAGTAACGTACTTCGTATAAGCACATAAGTATACGCACAGAGGCTTGATGTACCTACGTACTCATTTAATTATATAGTTTACACAATAATATATTTGAGATAAGAATTTAATCTGTGCATAAAATAGTGTATGTATAGCGGGCATAACTTGCTTTTATGACCCTACAGACTTTTCTTAACCCTAGGCTGACGCATCTGGCTAGAAATAAAGCTTCTGGCCATAAAAGCTTCTTTATGCCCTTAATACATATATAACTGTTAGGCTAAAAATGGACACTTGATTCTTTTGCCCTTAAGTAGAGAATTTTAGGTCGAAAATCTGATACAATCCATTTACGTTGTACTTTATGTTTTCAGTTTTCTGTCTGCTCGCTGTCTCTCCTTTAGCTCTTCAAAACTAACAGTCTCATTTCAAATCTAATTTTACAGAGTTATTTGTAGAAACATCTGGAATCATTATAGTTTATACTTTAGTTTTGTCAGTGTAAGTGTTAATTCATAAAAATTCAGTTTGGCACATTTTTTTATTGTTAATTTGTAATCTAATCAATTTGCTAGTATAAAATATTTTTATGTTTTATTTAAATACTATTTAGTAATTTTGCTTCTATTATAAATCACATTTACAATATGCAACAATTACAAACCCTCGCCTGACGCATGTTTTTACTTAGGCATGTTCTCAATTGTCTACTAACTGCACTCATGTAATCTGCATAATTTAATCGATAATATTTTCAGTATTCGAGATATAGCTGTTGATAATTTAAAATTTAAATTATAGGTTTAAAAAATTCTTCGTTATAATTGGGTTGGATTGTAAATTTGAAATAAAATCGTGGCTATATTTAATGACTCACTTGTTATAATTTTAAATAAATATTGTTTTTAAATAAAATTTTTTTTTGGTTTATGTTGATTGAGGACTGGCAGCCTTTAATAAAACAATTATTTTAAACACAAATTTGACGTTCCGCCCTTCAATGCCCTTTTCAAAAACATTCTCTTTATTATCTGTTATATGTATAAAATTTTTTGAACACGTTTTTTTTATATTAATTGTTATCTATTTTAAGAAGTTAATCTGAAACCTAAATAAAACAATTAGATTTGTGAACGTGCTCAATTTCTTTTACCTTGCCTCACCTTTATATATTTTTTTCCCTTTGATATATCTAAAATGTTAATATTCACCTTGTTTTTCCATTTGTTTTTTAATTTAGGAGTAAACATTTTGATAATTTATTGGTATGAAATTTTTTTTAATTTGTTCATTAATTGATATCATGATGTTATAAGTAAATGGTGAATTAAATTTATTTATCACTTTTACCTTACTACATTTATTTTTACGTAAAGATATAATAGGAAAACTCTAGATGGCGTCGTTTTGTTTTGTTTGTGGAATGTTTTCTACGCTATAAGTATTTGAAATTAAAGAACGGATATATACAGTGTGTTTTTTGTAAACGATAATATAGGAAATCCAATGGAATTTTATCATTTTCCTCGTAAGTTTGTACCCTTGCAAATGTAAGTAGAAATTTTGGTATCAATCGAAAGAAGAATTCATTTTACGTCAAAAAAATATTAAACTTTATGAAGAAAACCAAAATCGATTTAGAAAAAGACTTAAAAAGCTTATTGCTTTACTGCTTTTGATAATAAGTTATTAAAAAATGCTGGAAGCTGAACGCCGATTGGTGTAGCGGTTAACGCTTCAGATTCTTAATCAAAAATCGCGAGTTCAAACCCCATCACCGTATACTTTTTGTTTTAATTGTATTGCTTACTAATTATTATTTTGAGAACTTTATTACAACGATTATTAATTACTATATTATTATTACTACTCATCAAAAAGGCAAATGAAAAAAGGGCATAAAACTAATAATCGTTGTAATAAAGTACTAAAAATAATAATTAGTAAGCAATACAATTAAAAAAAAGTATACGATGATGGGGTTTGAACTCGCGATTTTTGATTAGAAATCTGAAGCGTTAACCGCTACACCAATCGGCGTTCAGCTTCCAGCTTTTTTTAATAGCTTATTACAAAAAGCAATAAATCCATAAGCTATTTTTTTGACGTAAAATGAATTCTTCTTTCGATTGATACCAGAATTTCTACTTACATTTGCAAGGGTACAAACTTAGGAGAAAAATGATAAAATTCCATTAGATTTCCTATATTATCGTTTACAAAAAACACACTGTATGTACTTATATTGAAAATAATTTTTTTTAACAAACAGTTTTTATTATATTAGGTTATTGAATTAAGGTTTTGTATATCAGTTCTGTAATTTATTGAGTTGTAATGTTTTTTGATTTCAATCATTTCTAATATTATTCTATTTTTGTATTTTTTTCTGTATGTAAAATTTTGGGTTTATTAAAATTAAAGTTGTGATTATTATTTATACAGTGTTAATGTATACAGTTAAGGCAGTTGAGTTTTTTAGATTTTGTTTAATTGAATTTTTATGTTGTTGTATTCTTTTTTCTAACCATTGTTTACTTTGACCAATGTATTGTGCATTGCAATTTTGACATTCTAATTTGTATATAGTATGAGTTTGTTTAATAATTGTTGTTTTATCTTTTAAGTTTGTGAAAATTTTTTTGTTTTATTGTTATTTTTATATGAGATATTGAAATTTGCTTTTTTTAATTTTTCGGATAATACTGGAACATAAGGTAAAGTGATAATTTTATTTACTTGTGTTTGGTTATTAGTAGTTTCTATTGCTGTGTTGTTGAAAATGTTACCTAAAAAGTTTGGTAGTAAAGTATAAGGGTCAATTTGTTTATTCATAAAATTTTTCTTTTTTATTAGTTTTAATTTTTTATTGATATATTTTTCGCTGTAATTTACTGGATAATTATTTTCTTTTAGTATTTTTTTAATTTTTTTTAAATTTTCTTTATGAAATTGTTTTGAAGATAAATTAATTGCTCTATCTGTTAAGTTATTAATTACTGATATTTTATATTTGTTTGATGTGTCACAGTGAAAATTTAAATAACTACCGGAGTGAATTTTTTTGTAGTAATTAGTTTTAAAAGTACCATTAATTTATCTGATTAATGTAATGTCTAGAAAGTTTAATGTATTATTTTTTTCTTTTTCTATAGTGTATTGTAATTAAGGGTGTAATTGGTTAAATTTGAGTAATATGTTATCGATACAATTTTTGTTTATTCCTAGGAAACAATCATCTACATATCTTTTATAGATGCTAACATTTGGTGCTAGTGTGGGTATTAATTCATTATCTAATTTTTCTAATACAAGGTTGGCGACTACTGCTGATAGTGGTGATCCCATGGCACAACCATAGACTTGCGAAAATATTGTACCATTATATAAAAAATAGGTTGATTGTAAAACAAATTTAGTAGCTTTAATGAATTCGTCTTTAGGTATATTTGTATGCATTTTTATTTCATCCCATTTTTCATTTATAGTTTCAATAATTAAATTGATAGGGAGGTTGGTGTATAATGAAACAATGTCTAATGATATTATTATGTGATTAGGTGGTAATTTGAAATTATCTATATCTTTTTTAAATTTCCAAGAGTCTTTGACAGTATATAAGTTTTTACCTGTAATATTAGATAGTATATTTGCTAGTAATTTTGACAAATTATATGTTGGTGACTGAATTGAACTAACTATCGGTCTTAATGGTTGGTTGTCTTTATGTAATTTTGGTAAACCATATAATTTAGGTGGTTGGCTATTATATGTCATTAGGTTTTTATATTGATTTTTGTTTATGTAGTTGTTTTTTAGCCAATCTTTAATGATATTATTATTATTTGTTTGAATTTTGTTTGTAGGATCTTTTGTTTCTTTTTTATGTTGTTGTGTCATTTAGTAATGTATTTATTTTATTATTATATTGTATTTTTGTCATTATGACGGTTTTGTTTGTTTTATCTGCATTGGTTACAATTATATCAGGGTGGTTTTTTAAAAAATTTTCTGTGATTTTAAAGTTCTGTATTATTTTTGTTTTACTGTTATTAATTTTTTTAGATTTGCTATTGTTTTTAAAGTTAGTTATTACATTACATATTTTGTTTCTTAGATTGTTTTGTTCATCTTGGGGTAGCTGGTCAATTTTACTTTCAACATTAGCAATTATATTTTCAATAGGGATACTTTCTTCTGGTGTGTATATGTTAAATTTTGGACCTAATGCTAAAATATTTCATAACATCTTTGGGTATCTTAGTGTTAGTTAGATTTTCTAATCAATTTTTGTTAGTTTTAATTGTAAAATTGTCATTTGTTTCATTTTGTACGTTCATTAAAAGTTTGTGTATTTTATTTTTATGCTTTTTTTATTTTGTCTCTAATTTTTTTATTGGTTTTAATTTTTTCCTGTAATATCTTTATCATAAGTTGAGGGGGTATATTTGATTGTTTGAGTTTTTCTTACCAATTTTTGATATCATTTTGTAATTGACTTTTTACTAAATAACTATCTGAGATTAGTAATTTCATTTGTTGTATTTGAAAGTGTTTTTCTTTAACTTTATGTTGACTTTTAATGTTTTTATTTGCAAAGATAATATTATTGTTTTATTTTGTAAAAATTTTGGACATATATTTTTTATAAGACAGGTTTTAGAAATTTTACTCGTTCACTCACCTTTACATATTTTACATTTGTTTTATCAAAATTTTTGATGAGTAGTTTGGTTGCGTTTCCAACGGTTTCTTCGATACTTTGGTGGAAGTTTATTGATGGTGGTGAAGGGCGAAACGTCAAATTTGTGTTTAAAATAATTGTTTTATTAAAGGCTGCCAGTCCTCAATCAACATAAACCAAAAAAAAATTGTTTTTAAAATTTAAAATTAAATAATCATTTTTTGGTTTTAAAAATGTTTTGTCATTTAAAGAAATATTGTATAAGAAATTATTTAAGTGTCATACTTTAGGTTCCAGTTTTAATATATAAACTTTCATAAAAAGTTTCAAACATATTTACGTTTTAAATTGTATTAATTAGAATCAGTTCTTGAATCAGTATTGTATATTATTTTAATAATTAAGTAATAAAAAATATTTCTTCAGTTATTTTTATTGTAAAGAATAATTCAATTGCAATTAAAGTTACGTAACTACAAGCTATTTTTCTTAAAATCTTGAATTTTTATAGACTATCTATTAGTTATTCTCAATTGCAAATGGGGAACAAAAATTAATGTTAAAATACTGACAGCTACAAACATTCTTAGTAAGTAAACTTTGATTTTTGTTGTCTTGAATTACTGATGGTACGATACAAAACTAAGATACTAACTTTATTAAAAAAACAGAAAACTTCGAAGTTATTTCGATTTATATCACAAAGTTTTACTTTAAATGTTTACTGTATTATACAGGATGTAACTAAGATAACTAGAAACTTTGAAATGGGGTGTAGCCAGGCTCGTGCTGGCCCATCGGGATACCGGGAGTTTCCCGGTGGGCCTTTATAAAGCTACCTCGAAGGGCCCTACGACACGGCCGAATTTAAATTACCAACAATTAAATTATATCGAGGGTCTCATAACAAAAGGGCGTAACTACAAATTTTAGGAAATTGGGATTATTGCATGGTTATGTCCAAGGTAATATCCCGCATGTTCTAACAAAAAGGCGTAAGTCAATTCAAATTCTTAACCTCAATAATCATACATTTTTAATGGTGTAAACACGTTTTGGCTCTGCTGAATTTGAAAGGTTTTTTGCTCTTCCTGTACAATTGAAGTTATCGTACTTACGCCCTTTTGTTATGAAACCTTCGATATTTAAAGTAAAAACAATTTACCTCGCCGCTGTTCAACTCGACCGCACCTGACGAACAGCGACGATTGAATCTAATTTTCTTCCCCGTTTTTAGCCTTGGGAACCATTCAAGGATTCGCTAATTTAGAGGAATCGAAGTATCCTAATGTTGCGGATGCATTACATATCATATTTTATTGATGACGTAATTTGGGGATATTTTGTAGATTCTGCCTAGAAAGAACTTCATGTATTTTCGGATGCGTCTGGTATTGGTTACAGTGCTGTAACATATTTAAAGGTTCTCTATTCTGACGGCACTATCAGAGTTTAATCCGTCCGTTAGCAGATAATCAGATCATGCAGATATAGGACAGATATCCTCACAATTGCTAAATCAGTTTGTGGTGGAAGGAACCTCCATGGCTCTCTCATCTCCTAGACTCGTGGCCACAACAACCTTTATACTTTGCAAGTTTTTTCTGCAAGAAGAACGTAAAACTTATACTAACAGTTACTAATGAATCCCATATAATAGATGATCTAATAACACAGGCCTACAAAAATAAATCCGGGGTCAGAATTGACACATCATATTTTTGAAATCGAAGATGATTGGAGAATTAAAATAAAGTAAAATACAGGGTGTTCCATTAAAATTTCAGTAAAAAAATATATCGTTAGTTATGATGGTCATTTTATCTCTTGTATTTTTTAAGTAAGTTTTATTTTTTAAGTTTCTTGGCACTTTTTAGTTTTAAATTATAAAAAATAAATTCTATATCACCATAAACCTTGTAAGTGACTGTAAGCTAATTGTTTTTAATAAAAAGTAAATCGAAAATGCGTTGGAAAATCGTATCAAATGCGTTTACCATTTCGTCGTTTTGGCGGAAATAAATATTTATTTTTTCTCCTCGTTTTTTTTGAAAATCTCCTCGTTATATTGGCACCATTATATTGGCAGCTGTATACTAAATTTTAAGTCACTAGCCCGTTTGGCATGTTGTTTGATTTTCCGGACAAAAATAGTCACATTCTGCTTTATACGTATATGCACGCACAAAAGGTATGTAGATAAATTTACAAAAATCTGTATTTTATCACGACATTTACACTATTTATTGGAAAGAATTAGTGTATTTTTGACACATCTATAACTAAGCCTACTTGTTACAACAATTGTTTAAACAATTATCTAGGGATGTTTTCTTTGAAATTATGTATCGCTCATATTATTTAAGTAGGCTTAATTGTAGATGTGTTAAAAAATACACAAAAATTCTAAATTTACGGATTTATTGAATCATTATTTTAGAAAGATTTTAGTTACATGCAATACCAGATTGTTTATAAAATAAATGTAAATACCACATAGTCTTTCACATATAAATACAAGACTAAAAACATTTATCTATGCGTTAGCAGCATCTCTTGTACTGCGTTTTCAACTATAAAGTAAAATGTAAGATAGCTACTAGCAAAGAAAGGCCACAACTTACTCCGGTTACTAATTTGCAGTGTGAATATACGTATCTTCACATCACTGCAGTCGTAACTCCTCTTTCAGAGGTAATTTAAAAAATTTCTAGTT
The DNA here is from genome assembly GCA_929113105.1 of Agrypnus murinus. NCBI lineage: Eukaryota > Metazoa > Arthropoda > Insecta > Coleoptera > Elateridae > Agrypnus > Agrypnus murinus. The sequence continues at coordinate 169,175,684 of OV816026.1, read as the reverse complement.
TTATTAGTTACGCTGATTTTGTTGTAATATTGGTAATCGTAGTTATCTTGATCTAAAAAGACTAAAGACTTAAGTCTATGTTTCATTGCCTCCGCTACATTTTCAACGCTACAAAGGTAGTACTTGTAACATGAAAGAAGACAAACAAAAACGTAGTTGCGTTGCCAATCGAAACAATACTCATTGTAATAAATCAACAATATTAATGTTTAATGTTTCTTGCTACATTGAAAACCTAATTCTGTTACCAGATTTCTTTTTTTAACCTCAAAGCGTACTAGTACAACAATAAACAGCTTTTGAAATTCAACAAAGCTATACAAATTTTCTCATTATACAATACATACACTTCACTAGTATTTGGTCTGTGTAAACTATTGTGATCAGTAGTACATACTCATTACACAGTAAATGGTATATTACTGTTTGTTAGTTTATTGTTACGAATAGTTTAAGTAAGAACATTTCATTTGAACTTTCTGAATTAGCACAGAGCAGCAACTTGCTTCTAGATTATTATTACACTCTATTTAAATGCTACTTTGAATTCGTACAGTTTTCATTTAAAATGTTTAAGTATAGATCAGCTCTAAAATAAAAACTAGTTATATACATATATTCAAGTAAAATACCTCTGACGCAAATTTTCCAGCAGAGTGGTTTTTACCAAGCAGTTTTCCAAATGATTGTGATAGTTATATAATATCTTAAGTTCGTTAACTGAATTCAAGATTTTAATTTTTAATAAAAACTATACATTATACACACTTTTCTCCCACTTGTGAATCATATCAATCATATGACACAAATGGAATTATTACTTGGGTGGTTACACTCGACTCATTTATAAAGGTATCGTATTCTCAATAACATTTTTTTGTTGAACTTGACCTTGTGGTTTTCCACCATTTTTTAGCTTTTTGTGGGTAAATTAGAGTACCTATAATTAATATGTATATGTATTTTTTTAAGACGACATGAGATAAAAAAGTTATAATGTATGAAAATGGTTAAAGTTTATAAAATATTATTTATTATATATAATACAGATTCCCCAAACTACTAAAAGTAACAAAATAGATTTTATTTAGCACTAACATTTTGATTTTTTTTACAGAAAATGGCTATAGGAATAATTGCTAACCAGGTAAGTCATCAAGTTATTTATAAAGTTACTAATGTAAATTGTATTATTAACTAATCAGTAACCACAATAACATAATTTAGACAAAAGCATATCATTTTAATGTTTTCAAATTTACCCATGTATAAAATTATAATAATAATAATTATTATTATTATTAAGCACTATTGTTCCTCTTTTTGTAGTTTTTTTTTTGTTTCGAATTAGGAAATTTCCCTAATTGGTCTATGTAATGGGTTCATAGATGTTTTGTTCTACAAAACTTCTTCAATATATAGGAGTTCATTAAACGTTAAAGGCCGTTATATTGCCCGTACATAGAAATCCATTATTTATTGTGGTATTCAGTAATGTTAAAATAGTGTATAATAATTTTCATAAAGAGGTGTCTTTTGTTACAATTACATATGTATGATAATAATAATTTAAAATTTCTGCAATTTTTCAAATGTAATGTATTTAAAGCTACTGATTATTTTTGTAATTTTATTTAATGATTAAATTAGTCTGGTATTTTGAAGTTTTTTGTTTGCCAAAAACGAATGAACCTTTATTTTCAGCTTATTAACGTCATTGGTCTAGACTTTGTATTTGTAATAATTTGTTGTTTGTTAATTTAATTTTTGAATTATTAGTCGTGGCAGAAAAGGCGTATCCGGTTTGGTTGTAGTTTTTTTGTTGCAGGTCATTCTTTTAGAAGGACACTGAACCTTACTAACCTTTCTATGGATATTTCAGAAATAGGGTTAAGCTAACGTCATCAGAAATATTGTCTTATTACTTAAGAACAAACCACTTTCTTGACATACCTATGGTTTTAGTGCTTAGTTAGGCTACTCGTGCATTTGAAAAAATTAGATTATTAAAGTATTCCTTTATTTGTTTTAGCTATTATTTACTCTACTGAGTAATTGATAAATAGTTAATTTATAATTTCCTTTATAAAATAATAATAACAGTTAATAACTACCGATTCTTGTTATCGTTTCGTATAGACGCATCTGAATAAAACAAAAGCATTATATTCCCCGCCTATGGTAATGCGAAATTAATTAGATAAAACGCTCACTAAATCTCATATATTCTAAAAACAAGTCTTCCAAACAAGAGGTTGGTGTTAAAACGTAAACCTAGATTTCGGAAACATGTTTTCCTGATCAAGAAACTCTAAAAGTTTGAATTAGGTTTTTTTTATACTTGGTTCTGGTTCTACGACTTGTTGCTGTTTTCTTTTGTGGGTAGTTACCCATCTATTCATCTACTTACCGCCCTTATTGGCTTCCGTTTACCTGATGGCAAAGCGCCTGCAAGGAGGTATTTTACTGTTCATGCTTCTCGGGCTACAAAGTTACTACTTAAACATCTTCACCGTAAATTAAAAAAATCTAAATTTTTAATATGCCATTCTGAAGTGAGATGTCACTTGTTCGTAGTTTCTAGCTTCCAAAAAGTTTTGTTTTAGCGGATTTTTCGTAATTTTTAGTGATGTATTAATTCATTTGTGGTTTGGGTATTTCCCTTTAAGAGATTTTATACCAGTAGTTCTATTTATAAAGTACCTGCGGTAACCATAAGAACAACAATTAGAGGCACAACAATCGTGAGTTATGTGCCCGAAAACATTTGTGCGTTGCTATTTGTTCAGGGTTCAATCTACATTCAATAGAGCATTAATATTAATTAACTTACTGAGTATTAAATAAGTGATTTTATCCATAATAATAAATAAATAAAATGTTTTCTCCATTATGATATTTTCAGGTATTAAGTTGGATATATTTATTGAATTAATGTTTTAAATTAAGTTATATTTAGAATGCAAATTCATAGAAAAAGTGTATCTCCCCAGCTGGGAATCGAACATAAGACCTTCCGCTATATAGGCGGCATCTTTACCTCTGAGCTACCTGGTGAAACTATCAACAGGGTGACAAATCTTTCCAAACGAATTAGATATTTAGCAAACATACAAAGTAACTAGATTATTTTTTGATGTTATTGATGAAGATCGATATTTCGCCGACATCAAAATTCAAAGCACCTACATTATTTGGAATCATCCTATAAGGAAATTAATTAATTAAAGGTCCTGGGTCCAATTCCCAGCCGGGTCATACATTTTTCTCTATGAATCTACATTTTAAATATAACTTAATGTAAAACATTAATTCACAAAATAAAAAATTAACCTTTATCTAAACTGTATACAATTAATTTTTTTATAGGTTGATTCAAAATAATCTTGATGTTGTTATCGGCGAAATGTCCATCTTTATTAATAAAATCAAAAAATAATCTAGGTACTTTGTGTGTTTGCTAAATATTTAATTTATATGGCAAATTTGTCACTCTGCCCCTAGGTAGCGCAGAGGTAGATATGCCGCCTAGATAGCGAAAGGTACTTAACAAACCCTACGCCGTTCCAAGACACGATATAAGCGGTTGAAATGTTAGTTAAACTGTACATAATTGGTAAAAGGGAAAAAAATTTTGGTAATGTAGCCGATAAAACAAGTAAAAAATAGAGACAGGTTACCTGTTTCGAGGCTTGCCCTTAGGCCAACGTTTTATACCTTTCCGGACTGTTTGAAATTCGATATCCGTGGAACCGTTGCTTCATACTGACGTCGACCGACTATTCGGCATTGATGTGCCTGGAGATTGCGACTGAGTAATTGCAATGGGTTCCGATTCTGTAGACTATGGTGAGTATGATGAAACAATTGGATGTTTCTTGCAGATTTAGGATGCTAGGAATCATACTTGGTAGTTGTGCAGTAAAGGTAGTAACTGGCTGTTCTTGTGAATATACCTGCTGGGTCTGGCTTAGTGGCAAACCTGTACGAGTCTGACGAATCGATAGCGTGAAGTTTTGAATAAAATTATCAAAATGTTTCTTGATTCCAGGAATGAATTTATGAGCGGCTTTTGTTGAACTACGGATGAAGAGCTAGCAACTACTTTGGCGTAAGACTGTTGTGGAGTAGCTGTCCCTACGACTTCCCTCTTGGAGTCTGCGTAGGATGAGCGTTTCAAAGTTTTAACTCTTTGTATGGCCACCTCCTGTTTATAAATAGGACAGTTCTGTGACCTCGCAGAATCCTGCCCTTCACAATTGATGCAGCTAACTGGTGCCTGGCAAGGTTGTCCTTAGTAGAGGGGTTTACCACACACCCACACCTGTTCTCTCTGACAATTGATTGCAGAATGTCCAAATCTCTGACAACTAAAGCACCTTAAACGTACTGGTATATAAGGTCTGACCGGTAATGAGTAAAAAGCAATTTTTACGTTCTCGGGCAGAACGGTGCCACTAAAGGGCACCCGTATCTTGATCACGTTTGTATGTTATGCGTTTAACATCCACCACATTATAAGCAGCAAAGACGACTTTATTTCCTCCATGCTACAATTGATCAAATCTCGGCAGGAAATTACGCCTTTGTAATAATTTAGTGCCTGATGAGGACGTACTGTTACCTTAAAATTATCAAAGGTCGTCAATTCAATAAGACGTTTTGACTGTTTAGCAGAAGCAGTTTCAACTAGAAGTCCTGTCTTTATTTTTCTAATGTTTTTAACGTCTCCAACGTTAGACTATAATACATTATTAATTAGGAAAGGGTTAACTTTAGCAAACTCTCCTTCCTCTTTTTCGACAATCAAAAAGTTTGGTAATCCAAACTGACACGAATACCTGACGAAGCACTCTCATCTGATCCGGCAGGCCCAGTTTTCCTTTTTTTCTAATTTTTTTAATTTTTGCAGTATCTGGTGGTGGAAATTCTTCAAACATAGGATCTTGAGGGGGATTTTGAGTGGATCCCTTATCCACTACAATAGGTACATTTTGATTAAGAATAACGAGAGAGGAAGGAATTGGGGGTGGGATAAAAGAACTGTTTTCAAATTCTTTTATGGTTGACATATGTTATGCGTTTGATCCCTGACTAGAGGGGGCTGCCCCGGTAGGGTATATCCATGCCGACGGGGTCTTCGCCGGCACCAAAAAGTTTCCGTGTTGCACCTGGATATGCTCCGGTGGGACTCAAGTAGCACAAAATATTGGTGCAATATTGGCTAGGAATTGCGGCAATAAGGGTACAATGTTCCTAACAAATATTGACCCAATATAGAAATGTGAACATTCTGCTTTATTGGTAAGATATTTATTTTAAATATTCCTCAATAATATTCTACTCTATTGGTCCAATATGGGTTTTAAACATTGCTCAATAATAGTATCCTGTATTGGTACAATGTTGATTTTCACATTATAATATTTTTCAATTATAATCTACATTATTGGTGCAATGTCGATTTTAAATATTGCTCAATAATATTCTACTTTATTGGTCCAATATGGTCTTTAGACATTGCTCAATAATAGTATGCTATGTTGGCGAAATGTTGATTGTAAATATTGCTTTATAATGTTGTCACTGTATTAGAAAACATTGGGTGAACGGGAGACCACACGACGTTCACCCCTAGAACTGGCTGCCTTCTACCCTATCCCTATCAAGGGCAATGGACGAAGCTGTCAGATAAAGTGTGTGGTAGAGAAATTCGTGAGAATTCTCGACGGTTACTCATACCGATCAGGGGGAGCCCTGGTAGATGAGACCGGTGTGGGCGGATTCGAATCTCGCCTAAGAGAGGAGGTCATTTATGGTCACCAAGGAACCCGCTGCTTGGCCGAGGGCAATCATGGTCACCAGGGAACCCGCTGCATGACCTAGGTCATGTAAGGTCACCAAAGGAACCCGCTGTTGCCCGAGGCCATTTATGGTCACCAAAGGAACCCGCTGTTTGACGGAATCTCTAGTGCGGTGACTAGAAGTGAGGTTCATCCCATGTGCTGGGAAACTGCAAGCCACCAGGTAAATGTGCTTAGGAGCTGTCCTGGCCACCCTTTGATCCGGACTGCAGCTGGGTACGGTGATTGGGAGAAGCTCCGAAAGCCATTACACTTAAGGATAGTTGAAGCGAATATATAGCCTCTCACTATTAAGACAACTTCACCAATATCGATCGGGTACGCACCGGGAGTCTATAACGTGTAGACTTTAAAGAAGCTCTGTCGAGGGCCCACCAAGCCTAAAATTGGTAGATCGGGGTGGCAAAACCGCGTAAAAACCAAGTCCTGCCACAATTGCGGTTGGATTCGATCGGGCAGTGGTCCCACTTTGCAAGAGGGCATAGCTGGGGAATAGTCCTATGCTGGACGAGGTACTCCGGTGCCGGCGGGTGAGCAGCGTGTTAAGTCAACTGCTCGGTCACTAGTGAACGCTTAGCTAGTAGAGGGTGGATAGGCAACCTCGCTCCTACCAGTGAGTTAATCTGGGAGCAATTGCACGATTGCCGGTTGTGCAACTTGCGCGCTGATTGGGCGTATCCCAATCACTTCCTCATGGAAGGAACGTGAGGGTATGTTAACACGGGTACCCCACGTAAAACAATCTTGGATCTATGTATTAGAAAACACCCACCACGGCCCACCAAGGAAGAAAACGGCCCACCAAGCCTAAAATTAGTAGATCGGGGTGGCAAAACCGCTTAAAAACCAAGACCTGCCACATTTGAGGTTGGATTTGATCGGGCAGTGGTCCCTCTTGATAATAGCGTCAAGTTGGGGAATAGTCCTATTGCTGGACGAGGTACTTGACCCCGTATAAAAGAGGACGGGAGGGTGCCGGCGGGTGAGTAGCGTGTTAAGTCAACTGCTCGGTCACTATGCGCGACTTAGCTAGTAGAGGGTGGATAGGCAACCTCGCTCCTACCAGTGAGTTAATCTGGTAGCAATTGCACGACTGCCGATTGTGCAACTTGCGCGCTGATTGGGCGTATCCCAATCACTGCCTTCTGGAAGGAACGTGGGGGTAAGTTCACACAGGTACCCCACGTAAAACAACCTTGGAATTCAAGTATTAGAAAACAATAGAGATAAAGGTAATATAAATAAAAAACGAGGAGTTAATTGCATCATATTTATTATTAATACATAAAAAAATAAAATTGAAAACTACATACATAAATACAAAAGTTTATTCGAAAGAATCAAATGTTAATTTTTAAAAATACATAGATAATAAAAGAAACGACGGAAACTTATTTAAATGAAATTATAAACAAAATAAAATATCTAACCTGAAAGAACATGAATCTTACAATAATCTAGAACTTATAATAAGAAAAAACATCTAATAAAAGTAAGGATGGCTATTCACACCAAAACTGGTTCACTGGTCCGTTCCTGTAATAAAAGATAAACAGCATGAGAAACGCCTCAATAAGTAGGGTATTGACCGATGCAGTAACTACCCTTTTATGACTGTCCGTAAACTTACATACAATACATGCCTACAATAATGGTGTTACACAAAATAACGGCATTGGTCCTGGCCTCCTGGTTCAACCCTGACAAATGTTCGCAGCAGCCAATGTTCAATCATCACAGAAAATGATGAATAAATTGAATTAAATAGTTACTTATCATCACACACATGTTAACACTTTCACGAATTTATTTATTAAACAAAATAATGAAGTCGTACACACAGACACTCATTTATGTTGAACTTGTTGCGTTGCATCCTAAAACATACTGTGAATTCTCGTGGCTTGACCTGTGAACATCCACCCGGAACGGACTTCTTAGAAATGCAGCTTTCTCCGATTAGGGGTAGGTAGCGGAACAAATTGTCCTTTTTAGTTAACTACAAATATGTATCTTTTAACACTCATACAAAATTTTCTACCTAGTAAAGCAATAAAAAGAAAAAATAACTAAAACTAACTCTAAAATCTTTTTAAGATTTTTGACCTCTCTTCTCTAAGCGATCGTTTTAGTTGTTCTTTGTTTAAAATGTCATGATTCCTTATAACCATTATTGCAATTTTCAATTGACATAAATTTTCAATAACATTCAAGTCCGGACTTTGAAGTTTCAATAACTTTTGAACATTTACGAACTAACCAGGCTTTGATTTTTTCGGCTTTGTGTTTGGGGTTATTGTCCTCGATATAGTTTAAATCGTTTACTGAGAAAACTAGACTTAAATAAATATGAAAAAATGTTATAAATATAAATAGATATTATAAAATAATATTGTTAGAGTATTTACTATTAATATGTATGCGATGTTGTATTTAAATAATCGTTTAATATTGCTATACGATATTTAAAAGAAAAATGCTACAGTTATTCTGCCAGTAATGTGCCAATATTGGTTCAATAATTTAAAAATAAATGCTATAAAACAATATTGTTAAAATATTTATTGTAAAAACATTGGTTAAATCTTGCTAATATTGCTCCAATTATGCAATATAGGTTCAATATTGCCCCAATCATTTGCCAATATTTTGTGCTACTTGGGGAGGAAAGGCTCAATTCCCTAAAACTCCTGTCCCTTATCAACTGAAAGTCTTCAGGGATCCCACGCCTCCGACGACGTGGCCATCCACTCTAGCGCTTGCCAGGCTGGGGGCCTACGGAAGCTTTACTTCACTTTAAAAGAGTCCTTGACGAAGACGAAAAGTTCCCGTTCCTCAATGCCGGGACCACATACGAGATACAACACTATGGCAAACCCCAATATCTCAATGCAACTTGTCGCATACTAACTCCTAGCTCAAAAGAGCAACAATTTGTGCACGTTGAATGTCCGTTAAATACGACATTGTAACGCTTCGAATAACTTTGTGGTACTGATTAATTTCAAAACATTAGTAAAGTAAAAATCAAAACATTAATTTAAACACTTGCACATAGGGCTAACTGTGGTGTCGTCGGATACACGTTAAAAAAATAAACGTTAATAAAAGAATGTTTTTAATAATTAAAAACATTTTTCGACATTTTTCAAAATTTTTTAATTTGGAAAGAAAAGATTCAAACTCATGCGATAATAATATCGCCCGTAGAAGAGGAAAAACACCCGACAAAATGCAGGGTGAATTTCAAAAATTCATAACTTCGCGCCAAATAATCGTAGGCACTCGAAGTTTTGAAAACTCTACACAAAAAGAACTGAACTTTATTGTCCTGGTAGTCAATTGAATCCTTTTGGTACACCGTACAAGCTGTTAAAATTTTACATTTTTCTAATCAATTTTCTTTTCTTCGGGGTGGCGGGAGGCGAAAAGCTTAAACATATCATTCGCCCGCACAACCTTAAACTAGACACTTCAGACCTTTTAGCACGCAAAGGGTAATCCATTTTCATCCAAAATCCGCCAAGTTATGACGGGTTGAAATTTTGATATTTTTGGTGCGTTTTCAAATGGTGCATTTTTTTCCTCGAGAGTACAAATATTATACATAGATAGTATCAATTTTTTCCTATCTTCCATTTGAAACGAATGTGGTGTCGCAAAAATTAACAAACAAATACATAAACGTCAACGAAATCTCAACAAAAGTGCAGTAGAAACACTAAAATGAGACTTCGGGATTTCGGAGCCGAAAAATTTTTTTGTGCATTTTTATGATTTTATTTTCCAATTCGGGCTCCTCTTGCTGTTGGGCCCTAGGCACGCGCCTAATGCGCCTAATAGTAAAATAGGCCCTGGTCGCATTACCTGTTGAAAGACCATTCCAGTTTTTAAAGTATGTGTACTAAGATTGACAACACAAATACTTTATTTTAACATTAAATGTGTGACAGAAGTTGTGTACAAAAATATAAAAGTATTATTAAAGAATGTCAAGAAATAAGAAATGTCGATTTTAAGATTGAAATCTTTTAGTGTTATCAACACAAAAAACTATAATGCCGAATATTTATGGTCATTTGCACTAGCTTCTGTTATTCCTAATCGAAGATTAATTACCATATACATTAAGTTTATCAAGACGTTCATATCCATAATAATTAGGGCTAGCGCGTACTATGAACTTTTTTCGTCCAACAGTTTAGTCGACCGAGTGAGATATGTTGCAACATACGGTGATGCATACATTTACTCAACTTTCCTGTTGAATCTTGTCACAAACCAGAATACGCCTGAACTGTTGACCGACACACCTGGATTTGAATATCTCTGTGCGCACTAGATGATTAGATAGGCACGGAACTTCGCTTGGACATTCTTTACTGTGTTTAAAAATCTCTGGGTACATTGTGGCACAATGTGACTGGACCAAAAATTTATTTATTGCTTATAGAAGGTCCAATAATTTTTAATACTTCGTCAAAACTTGTGATACTCATTCTATGGAATCCCAAAAATTTCTCAAATCCTCGTCGAGTTTTTGAAACTGACCCTTCAGTAAGCGTTGGCAGGTTATTGGATGAACTCAATATCTTCTGTTTTGATTTTCTCGGTGTCTAATAACTAACACCGCGAAGGAAACTACCTCTACCAAATTCATTTTGAGAATGGAATACATGACACGACACAACAGTTCAGTTCGTATGCGCGCTCAACTCGGACAAGAAACAGTTTCGTTCGTTAATGCGCCCAGATTCTACTTTTGTCGACCGAACTGTCGAAACTGTTGAACAATTCAGTTCATAGTTCGTGCTAGCCCTTAAACCAAGTTAATTTAATTTGACAAATATACAGAAGTCAGTAAGAAAAATCTCGTGTATCACGTGCTGGGAAACTACTTTGCAAGTACCCGTATTTGTACAAACCACACACACATAGTGTGCCCCCAGATGCGGTACAAAAGAGGAAAAACTTTTTTATTATTGATTTTATAACAAAAAGTCATATTCTATAAAAATTTTTGCTTGATTCAAAACTACTAAAAAGTATAACGGAATTTCTATATTACTTATAATAAAATAAAAATTTAAGAAAATGCATTTTTTCTAAGGAAAAAACGACCAATGTAAGTCTTATATTTTTTATCATGATGTCTTGCTTGAATCAATGCAGTAACAATCATCACAATAATTTGATTTTTTTAACCTGGAGCTTATTACAACTTAAATTATATATTAAAAGGTTTTTTCATAATTTTTCTGTTTTGCTTTTTCTATTTTTTCAATATTTTATGGTAATCTGAAAGAACTATTAGCATTTGCATTCAATAAGGAGAGTACTGCCACCTAATTACCTAAAGTACATATGCATACTCGTATTAAAAATTGGTCAAAATTTCAAATTCGCAATACGACATCCACTAATAAAATAGTTAGCATAACCCTATCAAGTTAAAAGAGTTACTGAAGTTTATCGAATGATATTCAATTGCAGATTGTACTACCACCACTTGTAAAAGAGCTAGTCACGTGGGTGCGCTGTTGCCGATGTAACACTGACGACCTTACATGCGAACAAAGAAATTTAAACGTTACGCGTCTTCAGCATTCGATAATTTAAATAGGAAGAAAGATGCATAATACAGCAAACGTCTTTTCTTAATTATTGAGTTTGTGGGTTCTGAGGGGTGTATTGGTGGCTTTTCAGGCCTTGATCAGCTGAGCTACAACGCTCTTAAAAATTTAAATATAAAATGTCACATTAGTGTCCACCAAAACCAAACACCACAAAATTTCCCAAATTTTGAAATGCGATTTTTTTATTTAAAATGGGAATAAAAGGTGCAAAATAGAAGAAATAGTATAAAAAAAACTCGTTTCATAAGTTATTATTGTCCCTCGCTGGAACACGCCGCAATATATAGTTGAAATCTTCCTATCAAAGAAAGGCTTGGACAGTCAGGTGACTTCCGCCCTCCTTAAAGTCTCGCTGGTCCTGGATTCGCACGCCATTCTTGCTTGAATATTTGTAAGAATAGTTCAGAAAGAGCTGTTTGTCGTACAAGAGTACCGACATTTCAAAATTTTCTTTTGTGTCAAAATCGATCATGGATCGCCATTTTAAAACCCTCTAATTTGAAAGTACGCTAGTTTTATTAAAAAATCCCTTTCTTTAATGACTAGATTATTAAAGTTTTTACTTCAATTACTAAGACGTAGTTGTAAACTTTAGGGTTTTTTCTTCGAAGGTTTTTTATTATCTGGTTCCGCCAACTTTTCCTGATACCGTAATTCTACTTCTGGAATTGTCGAGCTATGGGACATGAGATTAAATGGTGAACGTGTTACCTGTCATTTTTGGTGTTGTGAAATTGCAAGTGTTGTTCGAGTTAAGCCGAGGAACGATTATTTAGCACTACTAAAATAAGTATCTGTTTTTAGTAGCTTTTGACTTTTGGCATTTGTAGAAAAAATCACTTGTTGCAATTATTTGCATATTCTCCTATTAAGCCACTGGTACAAATGTGGATATTGTATTTCTTTCTGAAGCATATTCCCGCCACAGCCAGTTTAAGTCTGTTTAATTTCAAATCCTGTTTTTCCGGTGACAGGCAGGCACTAGGCTTTTTTGGATAATGTACGTTTTGGCGTCAGTGCTGCTATTTGATTTATTTTTATGTATATATTTATAGCTCTGATATTGCTTTTCTTAAAAAGTAAAAGTAATCTGATAATGGTGTAAAATTTTCGAAACCTTTTAATGTCTAAAAAAGTACTGAAAAATAGATTAATGCATGTAACATTACAAATTTTAAAAAAGATCATGTGGCATTTCAGTGACGTATAAATACTACACTTGTTTCGGTATGTTAGACCCTTTTCAAGAGATACTCTTAAGTTTACTGCATCATAATAATTGTCTACCTAACTGTTTTTGTTTGAATTAATTTGAGCGGTTGACTTTTTGCGCATTCTAACCCAAAGCTCAAAAGTTTTGCATACGATACCAGGATTAACCACTGAGAGAAATCGATGTAGAAATAAAATTGTAATATAGCTATTTTTATTATCTCGATTTTAAGCTCACGTTAACATTTAATAAGTAGATTATTATTTTACTTACAGTAACTATTTTTTACATTCGGTTAAATAAACTGGTTTATCGAAAACTTTAATAGTAATTCTATCAATGGCTGAACAACAAATTGCAATAAATGATACATAAAAGGAAACTTGCTTTACGAAACATTATGCTTTATATATGTATACAGGGGGTTTCACTTAAGATTCATATCCTCTGGACAGATAAGAAAAAATTCTTATGCCATTTTTTTATTGTACGCACATCGAAAAACATTTGATAAACACTTTTGGGAACTACTGGAAATAATAGTCAAAACTAACTGTGACTGCGACTGTGTGAATCACCTAGCATTAGCTGCATCAATGTATCAGATATCACGTTGAAAATGCAGCTAGTTACATCCAGTTCCAACTGCTATTCTTAAACCAGCGACCACCAACCCACTTTTCAAAAACAATTTTTTGATGCATTTTATGTGTACTATCACCTGACCAAAGGATACGAATCTTAAGTGAAACACGCTGTATACGAATTCTACTTACATCTATTTATAATTATTTACGAAAAAAAAGAAAATAGTTGTTTCCATGTTTAATAAGGTTATGATTACCTATTGCGTGTAATTAACTTACCTTATGCGTGTAAACCACTACCTTAACATTGGATATTAATAAATAAAACATTTTGATTTCATTGAAATTTTAAAAATTTCGCATATCTAGGCCTACTTATACTAACTGCAAGAACCAAGGACATTTTATTATAATTGTATAGAATAAATGAAATTATTGATCAATAAATAATCTTGTGAAACATTTGTGTATGTACATGAATATTAGAAGCAATTTTAATTTTTGTCACTTTTTGGGTCAAAAACAACATAGCATTAATCTCATTTAGCAATACCAACACACACACACATGTAGCCTTAATTATATTAGGTTTATAATTCTTGGAATTTCTATGCAATTACTGCGTTTATCATCTGCTGCCTTTTAATTTAATTTCCTACTTGCATTAATTAATTTATATCCGTATAGTTTCTCTGTTAAATACTTTTTTCTTTTCTTTAAAAAGTTTTTGTTGAATTATTGTCACCTATAATTAATTAGTCACTACATATTTATATTGGTAATGTTAACTACTAATTAGTATAAAAGTAAAACAAACGTTATTGAAATAAGTACTTTCTTTTAAGAATAATACTTGCCATTAAATAGTTTTATATCAAAAGTAACGCAATAAAAATTATGTACTTCCTTCATCCAATCCATGTTAACTGTCTGAATATTTTTAAAATTGTATTACAGTGAACTTACTTAGGCGATACCCTAACCAACTATAATAATGATTATTGAGGCACTTTCAGAATGTAAATTATAATTTCGATAAAACTAGCATCATATGATTCAAAGTCTTTTTTTGATGTTGTGGTTTTTAAATCAATTCCGATATTATTTCCCATACAAACAACGATGTAACCAAGCAGCGGAAGCAGAATGGAAATACCATGATTTATTGCTACCTACACTAAAGATTTATTTTTAGATAAGGAGGTAATCAAACCGCAAGTCGGCATGTGCTCTTTTAAAGTATACTTGAATATTTTATATAGCTCTTCAGTCTTCAGTGATTAATTAAAAGACCCATGTCGCATTATGCCCAAATGAATATACTATTTTGAGGTCGACTTGTATCATTGAATTTCCCTTGCAACGGGCAATTCCTTGATCCATCTAGTATTATATTGTAACGTTCTTTTTCAAATAATAATACAAGTGCTGTTTAAATCGTCTATTCACAAACAAATATTTATTTCTATACACTAATGAATACACTATAAATTAACGCTATGATTATAAACCATTAAAAACTATTATTTACAGACTATGAATTTCTAATACAACATTTATATTCACTATTTATTTTGTAATACACAGTTAATGACTTCCAGTTGACTGATCCTCTTTTATCCGCGAATCCGCTTTTATACCCTAATATAAACGCACCAGAAGTCGCTGGAACCTTCTATGTATTCTAGAAAATGCTAGAATAAACCGCGTCTGGTTTACATGCTTGTGCGATGCGTCATTCTCTCGAAGGCGGTAGAACACACCATTTGTTGCTCGAAAAGAGGTTCTTTCTTTTTCTCTCTTGTTACACTATCTAGGTTCGTGACCTATCACCGTTACTATAGGCCATGTCGACCTTTGTCATTGAATTGCCGATTAAATGGTGTACTAAATGATATCTCATATGTCCAACATATGTAAACTTGAAGCTGTACCGACCCTACTGTAAATTAAATTTCCAAATTGGACGGAAATGTCTGTGTTCAGGAAAAATGAGTGTACATCTGTACATGGAGTGGAAAAACGTATGCATTTGCCTAACATATTTTGGAAAAATACTTTAATGAAATTATTTCACATGTTTTTTACTCACTGCGTTTTTTTATAATGTTTTAACTACCTTCGTTTTATATTATTTAGGTACTCATGAGCCTTAACTATTGACATATTTTAGGTATAAATAAAAAAAAATAAAAGAAACCACAATTGAAAATTATTTCTGATAAATATAATTTTTAATAAAATTGATAATATAATTTTTATATTTGCGTGTCCTAATGGCTTCATTAGGACACGCATTTTGCGTGTCCTAATAAAATTTTTTAGAATACTGTAAACAGTAGTAACATTTTATTTTTTAAAGTTGATATCACTGTTAGACAGCTGTTCTTAGAATGTCAAACTTATGTTATTTACGCATCTTATAACTGGAATGCAACGCTTGCGAAACTAGTATTGCAGGCTACATAAATGCGCCGAATGATAATTAGTCTTAATAAGGGCGTAACAGTTTTTACTTTATTATTAACGAAATTGTAAATTTTGATGCTGACATCCTAAGGATGCATTGTGTTGTGTATCTGCAATTAATAGCTCACGATAAACTTAACGTAATAAAATTAAATTTTATAAAATTATACATATATCTTTACCTTATAAGTTATAATATCCAAAAGATCCAATGAATAATTATTTTGGTAAACAAAAATCATTCTTTGCTGAAAATACTATTGCATTTATACCTCATTAATTTCTTTAACAAACAAGGTATTTCTTCTATGAAATGAAATATAATTATTCTTATTTTATCCAAGTTTTTAATTCATTAAGTAGCAATTATTTATGTCACAAATATATTGGCATACATTCTACTTTGAATTTATAATAATTTTCAACAGTACGTATAATACACCTGGCAAATTTGAACGAGGTCCTGCTGCTTAGCGGGCGTTGTGTGCATGAGATATGAATGGGAACTTCTACGTCGCGCGGATTACCTAAAGTTAAGCAAGGTTATGTAAAAAACAAAATTGAATAATTTCTAGTGTTGCCAACTGCTATGCTACTTACCAAAATATCCCTAACAAATTTTATTTAAAACTAAGTAATTTTTTTAATTATTTAATAACAAACTAACGCAAATAGAAAAAATAGTATAAAGTATTCGTTTCATAACACGTTTTAGCGCACTCTAAACTCGGACGCGTGCGCTAAAAACGTGTCTTATAAAACTAATACTTTAATATACTATTATATGCCACGTGATGTTAAATTGTTAGCCAAAAAAAGTTGTTAATTTGTTAACATTATAAACAAACAACGATAGTAAAAAACAAGTCTAGCACATTATTTTACCTTTACATCTTACCAGATCGTATTACATTATTTTGAAATGTAAACCTTAATGCAGCTTAATCATTATATTTAGATTCCTCTTATAAAATCAGAGCAGCACACCCAACTCGCCCTGCGAGCTTGTTGAATTCTCAATTCGGTTCGCGCGTGGATATTATCGATAATAATATCTCCCCTTCTGAAGCTGAAAACAACAATTCTTCTTCGAGTGCCGTAGTTTGCTGCAGAGCATTGGCGTTTCCCTCCTATACATGTGTTGTGCGTGTGTAAATTCTTATTCTCCAAATCACGCAATTGTTCTTATTCTAGTTTAAGGGGCAACTTTACAACCGTACAATATCCTTGACGTTACTAACTACCAATGATCAACTTAGACGAATTTCTCTCTTATATTTTATAAAAAGTGCAAAACGTAATTAAACTCAAGAATGAGGATCGAAAACATGAATTATGTTTTTTAAAAGCAATTCGTCCTTTTGTGTGCATATTGAATACCTATTATGTTAAACAAGTATATATTTGTCTAAAGCGGATCATCGACGACTGCTACATGCTTTAGACAATACTAAATTTATTAGAATGCTAAATAAAATAATTCGCTTTTATTTTGTGCCTTTTTTGTACGAGAAACAGAAAATGTTTTGCATAGCGAAAAAGGAGTCCTATTTTATAGAAAAGAGTAGATATGTTCATACAACTGATAATTTTATTTTAACGTTTACGAAGACCAAAATAACTTTTTATGTCGGAATTAAAAATAAAAACGAGAGAAATAAATGAATACTTCTCATATGCGCCAGAACTTAGATAGATTTATACACAGCGTGTAAGAAAGAAAATATAAATTCATAATTAAAAGGGCTCTCAATGTCAGGGGCATAACATTAGTGCAATAATTTCATATTAGCATCTTGCATTTTCTGAATCAAGATTTAAAATATACTCTTAACAGCAGAAAATGTCGTTTTCCATCGTTTTATCGTTACCTACATGTCACAAGATTGATCACAGACGCATCGCGTGTTATATATACTGTAACGAAGCTACTTTAATTTATTAATGGATTAGGATTAAATAGATTTTTTGGATATTGCAATCTCTATCCTCTCGGATAAGCAGCTAATTCACATAGGTCTGCATTTACTCCAGACGTCAGACGTTAGGCTAGTCAGAGTCAGGCAGTTCATAGACCGAAGTCGAAACAAGCCCTGAAAGGCAGAGTGACCAACCATCAGCCTAGACTGTCGACCAGCATTCAGGAAAGCCAAAAAGTTAAGTCCTGTTTTCCGTAGTACAGATTCCGTTCCCACTCCGCTGAAACCCCATCATTCTCCTCCGTGACGTGATTGCGTGTATACCTGGAGTTCATCCTGCAACTGCTTGATTGTTTTATAGCTAATGCGCTCCTGCTTCAAACAATTTTCATTGTTCTTGATCATGATACCTATTATCTTTCACGTGAGAAAATTCTTTTATTGCTTAATGTGTCTTCTTGACAGGTTGTATTTTCCAGTTTTTCTTATTTTCTTTTTTTCTCCTTTCATTTCTAGGTTTTTCTTTCTTTCTAAATTCCTGATTTTTATTCACTTGAAGTAATTACTTATGGAACGCTTTCAGTCTCGGTTGTATTTACTTTCTGGTGTGGTTGTGCAAAATACAAAATTTATTTTTTTATTTTTCAAGCACCTTTCACTATATGATACATTTAACTTACAAGTCTGACTAGTCGAAAGAATATTTTTATCTACGACCACCATAGAAAGTTACACATTCACTTATGAGGTAGCAATCAACTAAAGAACATAACTTTCATTCATCAATTTGCTAAATTACGCAGAACTTCGGAAATATTCAAACTGAAAAAATTATCAAAACTGCTTGCACGCCTTTAAAGAAATATAAATATCTCAAAAAGTATTTACCCTAGAACAAATATTCTTTTTGTATATTGCTCGCTACAAGACGGGCTTTTTGGACAGCCTAATAATTTTTTGTTATCAAACGTATTTTTATTTTTTTCTAAACGAAATATTTTAAAAATGCAGAAAAATCGGTGTGGTCAAATTTTTAAAAATCTGAAAAAAATTGTACAGATCCTTTGAACATTTCTGTATTTAAATGCCAAATGGCAAGCTGGACGTTTTAATAGTTTTGGTAGAGTAAATTTTCAAAGACGACTGCAGACAGCCGGCGCACCATAGATCACGGTCAACCGGCGCAACCCGCATTCGCTACCTTCTAGTTAGTAATAATACCGTCTATATTTCCAGCGGTCGGTGTTAACTAATGTGCATAAGATAAATGTATATATGTGTGGATATGATTATACCTCCTGATTAGTTAATTATGTATGTATTTAAATCGATTTCTTCGTGTGTTACATAAAGCATTTTTCTTGCGGCCATCAAAGACCCTAAAATATTATAATGCAATAGCTTAGATACCATTTTTTTACAGAAGATGAGTTGTTTTTGATCCTAAATTTAAAAAATAGATGTTCACTAGGTTAGACTGGGTGCTATTGTAGGTAGCAACTAATCACCAGCTTACGTTGTATTATATTATTAAAATCCAGTCATCGAGCTAGAGTGTCAAATTTATTAACGTTAAAAACTATAGACTGAGCTATAGGATCATTGCAAATTCAATATTTGAACTTGTGGCACAGGTGAGTTAATGATATTATCCACTGCAAAAATTATCATAATAACTTACTTAACTCACTTGTACCATAAATAACTATTACCGATCTCTATTGTAGGTTCTGATGTTTAATAAGGTCAGCTGCGGTAATTGGAGCGATGGGGTAACTGGAACTTTGCTTAATAAAAACTAAAACTATCGTTAAACGTCTATGAGAATTATGTGAATTTTTAGTTTTATCGACTTTACCCTATACACTTTTCCGACTGCGATAATTTCTGAACTATTCCTACTGCAGCCCTAATTTTTTGGAGACATTTTAATTAATATCCTTAGGGCGTCCCAGTTACCCAGAACATATTATAAAGTAATGTGGATATAAAATATAGACGATGATTCCATTTACCCCAATCTATTGGGTAACTGGAACCACCGGACATGTTTTTAAAAAAATATTTTTAAATGCAATAATTGGCATTATAGCTGCTTTATTTTTACATTTTCTTTTGAAAATATGTTAAAGTTACTATAAAACAAGGTCCTAAACTTATACTTCACAATAAAATATGAGATAAAGAGTTTGAAGCAAAATAATTGTATATCTATGGACCAATTACCCCAACTGACCTTAAAACATAAATTAAAAAGCTGTTGCGTTATATTTTATGGTCTTGGACAGCCGCAAAAAAGTGCTTTATGTAACACACCCGAAGTAATCGATTTAAATACTTAAGTAATTAACTAATTAGTAGGTATAATCATATCCACGCAAATATACATTTATCTTATGTACATTAGTTGAGAGGTTAAGGTTAAGAGTTAAGCTGGTAATATGGACCGTATTATTACTAACTAGAAGGTAGCGAGTGCGGTTTGTGCCGGTTGACCGTGATCTATGGTGCGCCGGCTGTCTGCAACGCGATCTTTAAAAATTTGCCCTGCCAAAATTATTAAAACGTCCATTTTGCATTTAAATACAGAAATGTTCAAAGAATTTGTACAATTTTTTCAGATTTTTAAAAATGTGACCACATCGATTTTTCTACATTTTTAAAATATATCGTTTAGAAAAAAAATAAAAATACGTTTGATAACAAGAAATTATTAGGCTGTCCAAAATATACAAAATATATTGCTTCTAGTGAGCAATATACAAAAAAATATTTGTTCTAGGGTAAATACTTTTCGAGATATTTATATTTCTTTAAAGGCGTGCAAGCAGTTTTAATATTTTTTTCAGTTTGAATATTTCCGAAGTTCTGCGTAATTTAGCAAATTAATGAATGAAAGTTATGTTCTTTAGTTGATTGCTACCTCATAAGTGATTTTCATTGAAAGCCGTGAGATCGACCCATTTTAGTGATCGATTTCGCATGGAATAACCCATATTCCTTGATGGATTGGAATAGGATAATTTTTAGTTTTATCATTTCTCGTGTTCAAAGAACATCACTAATTTCTTGGGAAACCAGAAAGTTGGTCTAGTTGTTAGTTGGTTTATCAGTGTGGTTGTCATATGTGATTGGCATTTAAATTATTCCATCTTCGTTGAAACGTGATTCATTATAAAACTCCACAGGGTTAGTGACTTCAAAGTTATCTACTCTTATTAAGGAATTATTTATATCATAATTTATGCATGTTTTAGCATCCTGTTTGTATTACGAAAATATTCTTATTAATTTTCTCCATATTTTCCAAGGTTCTTTATATTTCTTTTAATCTCATCTAGTTGTATGTTTCGACTGAAGATTTCGGTGCGTTCTTTTAAGTATTGAACCAAGAAACATCTGCTGCTTGAGAAATCTTCCTACAATTAATTATTATTAATGGCTATTTAGATTCTGCCCGGATTGGTAAATAAATCAGTGTTACACGTTATGGGCTTTATGCCCATTTACGTATAAAATTATGGGAAACTGAACATCTTTTCTTTTTATATATTAGCGAAGGATGTTGAAGATATTCGATGAACAGTTCTTATTTCGTCATTGCATCTTCTATCAATACCACAATTATCTAGGCATTTCACGTCATTCTTAGATAGTCACAGTAAAAATAATTTCGAAAGCTTTACCTCTTCTTCAAACTTTTAAATTCTGAGGTTTCTTCAAAACGCATGCAATATGATGCGAAGATCAACAATTACAAAAAACAGTATTGTTACAACAAAACTATTACAGCAAACAATTAATCAAGGAAGTCACCATCATAGAAATTAATGAACTTTGACGCTTCAATTCATATTTTTACTACGGGTGAGACTGCGGTTCTTTTTAACCACAATTGAAACAAAACGGATTCTTATTTATTAGTTTGTTTAGTTTTGTGGGATTTTTATGCAAGTTTTGTAACTTCCAAAGCAGTGATAATTTATAGTTATTAATTTGTTATTAAAGAAAATAAGCAAAATTTCTTGTATGACCTTCAAACATTTATCTGCAGCTGGCGCGGCTGTCGTCATTCTCTAAAATGGATATGTAATTGTTTAAAAATCCCAATGTTTAGAGAACGTAAAGCATTTTTTATATACTTTGTGAATTTTTTGAAGGACAAGCAGGTTTGATGATTTTTCGTTCCCAGATTATTATAAAAAGATCGCCATAAATATAGTTCTCATAAAACTCAACATAATAAAAGGAAAATGTGTTTAATACTCGAATTATTAGTATTTAGGCTTTCATTGTATCATCACCAACACATTTTATTCAATATACAATTGTATTGCTATTTATCTATTTTATGCAATAAAAACCCAGTTGTATTTCATAGTTTTTTCTACTCATCAATAGATCAGTGTCTGCCCTCGGTAATTCCTATTACAACCAAGTACATTTCCAATGATATTATGAACTTGTGTATCTGCATCGGTTATGCAAACTAAAAAAATAGGTAAAAAATAGATATTTTTTTAATTCTAAATTAACAAGTTGATTAGATAAAGTGCTATTAGATTTACTTCCCAGTTTACTTATTCCAAAGGCCATTTACCTTGAACTTTAGGTAGGACATAGACGGTTTCCCCGACGACGTCGGCGAAAACGTCGGGGACAAGGTCGAGATAATGAGGTAATGTTTACATTTACTGTAATTTATAGCTGGGCTGTATATAATAAAATTATGAATATCTTATTTCTTTAAAACATCAAAATGAAATAAAGCATTATTGAGCATAATACAATGCGTACTGAATCTCTTTAAAGTATTTCGAAATAGCTTATGTAATTAACAAAACTTTTCATAAGCGGAATAATATTGATATCCATCGATAGAATTACAAGTAACCCTTTATTATAAAACGAAAACTTTTTGTTTTTTATTAATCTCATTCTTAATTTAGTTTAAAAATGGATATAATTAACGCAGGATTTAGGATTCTGAATTCTGGTGATCAAACAATGATTTCCTATAAAGGACTTTTGATAAAATTTGGTAGTGATAATCGTCGGAAAAATATCATGTTTAAAAATGTAATGGTTTCACCGTCGCTTCCTTTTTCGTGTAGTTTTAAAATTTTATGCTGATGGTACATAACCTTATAATAAAAATCCTTCGGCTCAAATTCTTTTAACAAGGACATGTGTGAATATTGTTTGCGATCTAAAAACCAATTCTTTGTCCATTTTCTTTCTTTTTCGTGGTGTTTCTGTTTCTTCCTCTTCGAAGCCAATAAAAGTATGAGACATTGTTTACGAATATGTTTCGAGGTGACTTTTTTGTACTTGGGGAAACATTATTTAGTTTAATGTAATATTTGTAGTTCCAACATAATTGAATTTTACTAAACTGCCAAGACCGTATTGAGATTTCTTTAGTATTTATTGGTTTAAAAAAAAACGTGACGTTACAACGTGCACACGAAAAGTAAATACTGTATTAGGCTGAAAAATCAAAGGTTTCAATAAGACAAAATACAAAGATTTACATTGACCTCCAATGAAAAGCTCGATTGAAAAGGACCAGACAAATAGCTCGTATGAAGGATAATAGGTGAATTAAAAGAATAGTCAAAGTGTGACAATATTAAAACCCACATTTATAAATGAGATGTGTATAATTCACAGGAGACACTCTAGGACAGCTGTTTCGATCTTTTTAGATCTCATCAGCTAGAGATAGTCTCCTGTGAATTATACACATATCATCCACGCTTATACACATCTCATTTATGAATGTGGGTTTTAATATTGTCACACTTTGACTTATTTTGTAAATAATTTTCCCACTTTGAATATTTAGTAATACAAATATTTTGTATTATATTTTTGATTTTAAACTCGAATGGAGGACAAACCATTCTTATTTATTGTTGTTTGGTAGAGAACACCGCTTAATGCGGTATATGACTCTACAGATGTCGCAACATTCATTTCTCGATATTAATGTTATTTCCAGCTATGTATATAAGCCTGGATGATGTGTGTATAATTCACAGGAGACTATCTCTAGCTGATAAGATCTAAAAAGATCGAAACAGCTGTCCTAGAGTGTCTCCTGTGAATTATACACATCTCATTTATAAATGTGGGTTTTAATATTGTCACACTTTGACTTATTTTGTAAATAATTTTCCCACTTTGAATATTTAGTAATACAAATATTTTGTATTATATTTTTGATTTTAAAAGAATAGTCATATAAAGGTCAAGACGGCCACTAAAAAGTATTAGTCACTGGAGATATGATGGCGCTAATGTATGAGACTAGCGGCAGATAGGAAAACATTTGACTAAAATGGGAAAGGCTTACATCGAAATTGGATGGATACGCGCAATTGGTGATCGTGATCATTATAAATTAACATTTTATTGGTCGTAATCCGTTGCAGAGCGTTGCTGTTTCCCTCTATATTTGTGTTGTGCGTTTCCAGTGATCCCAAGTATAGAAGACCTATAACTTAAGATGATCTACGAACCACCTTAAGTATAGCATAGCACTTATATTTTTTATTAACTTTAGGGAAATTTCTTGGACAAAGTATACTTCGGTGATTTGCCATTGTGTTCCAAGGAAGAAGCAATTTTTCAGAATTAATTCGAGAAGTTGCTGAAGTAAACGTGTATACACACCTGACGAGCCCGCTGCCATATGCTCCTAGTTGGGTGAAACAAGCGGTACACTATTTTCATTTAATATAAAATATAAGTGCATAATGCCTTTTTTATTAATTTTTGAACTTCAAAAACATCACATACGCCACTTATAATTCCGTGTTTAAAATATCAAACTGTCAACTCGTTTCTCACCCTGTCAATGATCAAGTAATCCTGAGATTGAGAAAGAATGTTTTTGTTAGAAAGTACTTTATTTATATTTTGTACCTAGATATATATTTCTTAATTAAATGAAAAAATGAAAAAGTAAAGCGATATTTTTAACTAGCCCCTTTTTCGCCTCTTTCCTAATTAGGTAGGTCGCCAAAAATGTTTTAAAGCGGGTCTCGGTCCACGAATGTTTGGGAATCGCTGTCTATGGTATTAAACTTCTAATTCTTTGAAAATTTCAGAATTCTTTAGTACCAACAACAATTACATTTTCCTTGTCAGTTTACCAGTGTTATGTTTCAGAGCACTTATCAACATTTCGTTGTGAATTTCCATAGTGCACATTTCCGATGAAGAATTTCAGTAGTGATGATCCGGAAAACAAACAGCAGTTTTCTGTGCAGTTTAATATTCTAAGCAGCATAAACTGTTGAGTTTATGGATTAAGGGACTTCATGAGCTTAGTGCGATGACCAACACTAAGGATCACAATTCCAAGGAGAAAATCGGATTTCTCAACTGTTCTGACTGTTGAAAATGTATTTACTTCCATGATTTATGATTGATTGGCTGCTCCGTATTGGCTGCAAATCACTGCTTATTAGATTTAAAACAAATTATGTGCTGCCCCTTTCGTACCCTTACTTTTGATAGCAATCTGTTATTGCGCTTGTTAAAGTTTCAGCGATTAGAGTAGCTGGAAGCATTCATATTTTTGAATGTTTTACCGAGCTTTATTCTAAAATTAATTATTAATTAGTTAGTTATTATTATGATTGGTTCTCACCTCAAATAAGTCGCAGTAAATGTCGTAGCAAATATAAATTGGACTTTTTCCGCCTAGGCATTTTAGTTTCGGTCACATTTGTGGCAAATTATGTTCTGTCTTTTCTGGAAATTCAAGTTTATCTATCCTCTGGAAGATTGAAGTAAGGAATTTATTCACCTAAATGCACTTAAATCAGTTTACTAATGCATAAACTCTCAGATTTATCGTATGTATTTAAATTTATTCAAATAAATTTAACTTTGGAAAAAATAATAATTCTTTAAGACGCAAATTAAGTTATCTGAAAATAATAAAAACTACTAATTTTGGAAAACAATACCAAAGCATTGAATTCTATCTTTCTCACTATTTTTACTATATGTATATGTTATATCTAGGTATAGGATTTGTATGCACTTAAAAATACTGAAATATGCATGCACTTATGCACTATAAAAACGTGAAATATGCACTTAAAAATTATGAAATATGCGTTTATTAGAAATTTTTAATAAATATATGAACTTTCATTATTAAAAAACACCTGTTTAACGTTATTTACATTTTATTTACAGAAATTATTTTAATTAGACATCCTATGCAATAATTTAATTAATTATATTTTCTAAACATAGAGCGTTACAGTTCACAATGACGTACATTTTTAAATTTTCAAAAGTAAACATATGCCTATGATCCCTAAATATTGTTTTATATTTTGAGAAACTCCGTTCCACATCGCACTATGTAATTGGGGCATACTTAAAATTGTTTAATTCTACAAATGAATAATGTTTTAGCTCGTCTAAAATGTCTTGGCCAGATAATGCATCGTTTATGCTTTTAATTAAGTGAAAACCAGGATTCTTGTCTATAACGGATTTAAATTTTTGTTTTATAGTCAAACCCTTTGGCCCTTTTACTTTATTCAAAGAAACACCTAACAATTTTACATGCTCAAGAGCTTTACATGCTTCATCTAATGAATTTCCCTGACTTTCTAATTTCTGAATTACTTTAGCTAAACGCACAAAATTTGTCAAAACAAACAATAATTCTGCCCTCACCTCCTTAGTATTAAAAGCATCCTGTGCGCTTTGTATGCATAGTGCATCGTGTTTATTAAGTTTATTTACAAATGCTTTAATAATATCAAAATAAGTTGCATAATATTCTGCTGCAGAAAGCCAAGTACCACACCTTGTTATTACGGGCTCAGGTGGGACAGGCACTTCTTGAGCAGTTTCCCTAAATATTTGTATGCGATATGGAGCTTTACAAACAATTTTTTTTACATCTGAAATTATAGAGTTTACGTTAGGGTATATTTCCCGCACTTTTTCCGCAACTCTATGCATTGCATGGGCAAGACAAGTTAAGTGGATCATTTTTTCGTACAGAACTTGTAAGCCTGCTCCAGCCTTGATCATGTACGGTGCCGCGTCGGTGACGAACAGGAGTACTTTGTTGTACTGTATGTCGTCCGGCCACAAAATAGCCATCGAATCATTAAACAATTTTGCCACAGAACAATGATTGGTGCTCTTGAAAACGTCCGTTCCTAATAGATAGGATTTGGGATTGTTCTTCGAATTTAAAACGCCAATTATAACGTTAGCCACGTATCTGAAAACAAAAATTTGATTTTTATTTTATCGAACTACATAATTAGTCGGTTACAAACAATTATCGCAAAACAGTTATTTAAAAAAAATTATATTTTAATCAAGCAAAACTATTGTGATTAAATATGTAACTAACAAAATAGAAAATAAAACGTCCGTAAATTGCTCTACTGTCTTTAATTAGTTAAATTTTACTAACAAAACGAAGGAAATGAAGTTTCTACGCACCTTCCAGTAGTGTCAGTAGATTCGTCAATGGAAACCCATATGTAGTTATTCGCTACATGTTTTCTAATTGATTTTATGGTCTCTTCGTATAAACGAGGTAAATAATTTTTCCTGAGTGTAGACTCGTCGGGTATTGGCATTTTTGAAATTTCTTCCAGAAAATTACTTAACGGGATATCTGCAGCCACTAATGAACTACATAGTTTTTTATTAAATTTGCTGGACTCACCGCGCGAATTATTAAGGTAACCCGGTAACAATGTTTGTTTTTTTGATTTCAAGGCAACGCACTTTTGATGTCGAACCGTGTTCAGATGTTGTGTAACTTGAAACCTTATCGTCAGTTGTAAGAACACTGAATTCCTTAACATAATTTCGAAGTGTAACAGACACAGACCGTTTTTCTTTACCCATCTATACACTCTAAAATTTCAAACTGAAATGCAGTTTGCAATTTCTGAACTGTCTTAATTGAAAAATTACAAGATTAGTAAACAAAAGTACAGGCAAATTTTTCTATGAACAGGAAGTTGTCAAAGGGTCTTTGGAATTTCCTAATATCTATTTATCACAATACCGCATGATGTAAGTATTTAAATTTTAGTTGAAACTTTTTCTTAGAAAATATTAACAAGTACACAGATGGTTAAGGCAGTAAAATATTTTAAAGCTTAGTATTTAACAATAAACTTAAATTATGGGTTTCCCCTAGACTCAACTAAGCCGCCCTTGGTTGGTTGTCTAAAATACTAGAATTATTTTAAAAATATTAGAAATTTCATAATTAAAGCATGTAAAACGCTCAAAAAGTGGTAAAATATGCATACTCGTTCAAAAATGCTAAAATATGCATGCATTTATAAAAAACACCTAAATATGCATTTATATGCACTTTCAAATTGACATATGTGATTCATATGTGGCTTAAACGTTTAGAAATATCACTCTGCATATGTTTGCTATAAGCAGAAAAACATGCAAATGCATAGAAATCCTATTCCTAGTTATATCAATAACTATTTCTATTTAAGTTGAGATATTGGTAAAGTGGATAATGCGAAAGTTCTTAGTATTGAACTATTTCGAAATAATTTTATTAACCGACAAATCAATTAGTAGAGTATTTTTAGTTTTAATTTATATTGCATTGTTAAATTTACCTGGATTACTAATGCTTTTCTAATTGAATTTCTCTATTCCGAACCAATTAACAACACATTCACACAGTGAATGCGGTTTGCATAAATATGATTTAAAACAGAATAATTGTGAGTGCTTTTATACACTTTAAGCACACGGCTTACCACAATGCTTATTAGATATTCTACTTCTCTGTGGTTTAATCTACCTACTGCAAGAGAACATTTTAACATCATACGAGGTCGAGATCTTAAACAGGAAAACCTTTAGTAAATTTAGGGCTAGTGTTTGTCTAAGTAAGTTTGGAAACATCAACATTAGAAAGCTCCTCCCTTGTAAGAGAGACATGAAGACGTTTATAATTTGAAATTTCCACTGGGCAGGGAAACTGTAGCTT
The DNA here is from genome assembly GCA_929113105.1 of Agrypnus murinus. NCBI lineage: Eukaryota > Metazoa > Arthropoda > Insecta > Coleoptera > Elateridae > Agrypnus > Agrypnus murinus. Next base: position 169,146,964 of record OV816026.1, on the reverse strand, counting down.
TCAAGGTTTTGATCTCAGGACAGCAAATACAATCCTAAATAAACAAGAAATTTTACATTTAGACAAATTAAATCCAAACAATGCATATTAGGACCATCAGCCGCATACGAGTTTTCTTTTTCAAAGAGAATAAATAAATATTTTCAAATAAAAAATCGAATTCTATCAAGTTAAAGTTAAAAATTAGGTTTCTATTTTCGAAGGGAAAATTCATCGGTTCACTTGATTGACTCCTTTTTTTAGAAATTGGTCTGAAGTAGAAAGCATCAGAATGTCTCTTAAAGTTCGTAGCCTTATACGACTAGGAGAAAATAGCTTTTGTATTCAGCGCAGTAGAGCGTAGGACACCAGACAAATGGCGTAAAGGTTTGTTTACATGTTGTGACTGTTGTAGATTCTTGTAAGGCGCCGGTCAGGTGTAATGACTCCGTGATCGAGTTTATTGACAACCCGCTGGAAAGTACCTCTATCAATATGAAATAGGGTAGGTTTTTTATCATTAATGTAGTAAAAAGTTATGCAAAAAGTACTTTTCTGATATTCTCAAACGAGTTTGTTTACCTTTGATGATTTTACGAAACCTTGAAAACGAGTCCAATTTCCGAACTTTTAAATTTTAAGCTTTGGTTGATTGAGTTATGAAATATTATTTCACAATTAAATTCATCACGTAAAATGAAATTAGGAGACACATCCTTGCATTAAGAGCATAGGACGCGACCACGTTTCAAACGAATTGATTTTAACGTAATTCTTATTCTATTTCTTAAATAAACTACTGTAGTAAAGAATCAATTTCTCTTTGTTTATCCTACCGTGCGTTAGTTACCTAATCGACAAACAAGGGCACTCGACTGCAACCGGCAGCCGATAGCTCCGAAGCCCGCACGCGAGCCACGAAATAAATAAGAAAAACATAATCAGTTACCCAACTATGTTATTATGAGATATGAGCGTCGTTATTGTTTTGATCTTATATGGGCGATTGTAGATGTTATCCACGCGACAAATGCACATTTAGAATTCGACACTATACGACAAAGATAGTGCATTAGCTTAATAACTGAGGGAAACTGAGTTGGGCAATGCAGCTTTTTACTTTAATAAATAAAAACCTATATGTTTATAGATTAAAGGGAGGTAATTGATGCGGTTTAATTAAATGTAGTTAGTTTAGAAATTAAGTCTTTTCATACATATAACAATGAAGTTTTGTTTTAATGCTATTTTACAAACCATTTTTGACCAAACCACCACTTAAGACTTGCTAGTTTGAATCCTGCAATTTGAAGAGTTTTTTTACTGGTAACACCAACTTTTTATGGTCTCGTCATGTTTTTTTTGATGCCGTCACGTCTTATGATTAAAACACGAATTTATATGTGCACGTGGTCCCGGTTATTTTACCATTCTGAAATCATTCTCATTTGGTTTCTCTTCAAGTCCTAACTGTGAATTTGGGTACTAGCTAACAATTCTGGTCAATTAAATCGAAGTATACGATTGCGATAGACACGCAACATCTCTATAGCCGCACCTGGTAAACTTACTGGATCATCTCCCTGGAGGTGACCGTTTTGATTGTTTTCTAAATTCATAGTTTATCTCACAGCAAATCGTTACAAGGTGGGTTAATAATACGAATTTATTTACGATTTTAAAGTGGTTTAGAAACGCTAATATTTAATAATAATAATTATTATTACCCATTGCCTGGTGAACCAGGTTCCAGAAACGACGAAGCTTGTGCGAGAGAGAGGGTCGAGTATTACTATACGCAGGACCATCGTTCGGCTGCAGACGACTTACAGGTGGTATAGCACTAATCTCAAATTTGTGTTACAGCTAAAGAAAACTGCAGAAAGCTAGATCTACCGGCACTTGGTTAGTAATAATCTATTGATTAACAGCTGTTGTATTAATCTTAAACTATTTTAAAAACATTAATCTTTTATGATATATGTATCCTTAAGTAATCATTATTGATCATTTGTCAGATATTCTTTATATGATTGACATATATGTAAAAGTAAACTTGAATTTTGAATCGTACGAAGGCCGTTCGTGATCAACTGACTAATGCATTAAGCATTATAACCATTTGACTAAACAATTTATTTTTGCTTTATGTTGATAAATGAATAAACAATTGTAACTTAAGTTTTTTCTTTCACTAAAGCAAAGCCCCGCGATTGGGCGCCAATGTAAATCATTACTTCGCAACACTCTAAATTCCATAGTTCATGCTCAAAGTGTACAATTTTATAATAGCACAAAATATTTGATACTTACTGTACAACTCATAAATGCACCGGCAACAAATTTTCTTTAACAAATTTAAATTCAGGACGCGGGTATTGTTTTCATAGCTTACAGGTTATAAAAGAAAGGGAGTAAGGCTGGTTATAGACACAAAAAATAAATATATTTGGGCGCCATCTGTTTAGGAAAGTCCAGGAATAAAAACATAATGACTTGATACTCGTAAACAAAAACCGGTATCAGATCTATTAGTTTTAATTTAATTATTAGTCATATTCAGTTATGTCAAAATTAGATTAGTTGAAGTATGTTTAAGGACTTTCATAAATGTATGGTCCAATATTATCCAATATGGTTAAATTCAAAAATAGATTTATTTATAGATAAAATAAGTGGTTTTCAATTAGAACATAATTATAAGTTTGATAAAGAAAGTTACCTAGAATAAGAATTCTTATCGAAGGGGAAATATATGCACATGCAAGTAGTAGTCAAAAATTAATACATAAATAGTTATACAACATACTTTAATTTTTGCAAAATAATATCTATCAATTAACAGTACCTTGATCGAATAATTTGATTCGATACCACTCCCAAAATAATTAACATCGTAATGACTTTTTTGTTCTCACTTAAACACTAACTACCACAATTAACAGCTTGATGAAGCTGAAGAATCTGGAAAACACCTCGATTGCTGACACCGTTTCTTACTCCAGGCCAAGGAATTAAAGTTCACAATTGTTTTACTTTAGAACTATTATATCATTAAAGTTCCCTTTTTGATAACCGAAACAACCATATAAGTTCAATTATTAATTAAGTTTATTAAGGGAAAGTTTCTTAAAACGCCACTGGTTAGTATGGTTAATCGTTAAAATGTTTTTCTTTATTAAATGTAGCACAAAACTTAAATATGCCGTTTCAGAAGTTATTTGATTTTAAAACTTCCATTAATGATTTAATTTAAACACAAGATCCCGTATAAACTTAGTTTACGTTACTCTTATAATTTCTCGTTAATAGTAACTATGTTACTAATCTGTTGAAGTTATTCGGAAACTAGAATGCGATAACAAAATACTTGCTCACTTTAATTGTAAATCTTCAAATTTTACGAAACTATTTGTTCCCAGAATTTAACTTTTAACTTCTCAAACAAAATAATTATTAGATTTCTTTTCTAAATATAATTATAATAACGTTTCTAATTTAATCAAAGTAGATTGCTGTACTCTTCATAACAACAAAGTACGTTAGTGTATTCGGGAAGGGCCGTCGGCAAAACAACCCCTGTACCGTAATAAGAAGAGCTCCGCACTCTTTTAGTGTTTATTGCGGACTGACTCAACTAAGATAAAACCTCGGTTTTACATAGTGGCAAATAATTTTAAGAGTGATAGTTCAAATTGACCAATAGCGGAGCAACGTGGCTTCTACAAGCCAGTCAAGATTAATATTTTGGAACAAATAACGTTCAAGAAAGAGGTACTTTACCCATAATTGAAGTCTGCAACGTTTACAATAATATGCTACACTGGGATCGAGAGTTTGTTTATCCAAAACCTACTAAAGAGCACGTACAGGGAAATCATAAATTAAAACCAAATGGATTTTATTAATGTTTTTCTATGAAACAAAAATTGTAAACCTGGGGACGTTTTAAAATGATTGTTCACACAATAAAAACTTTGCTGGTTTTTAAAATATTGTTTATAAATAGACAGAGGTGACTCTTTTATACTTGAAAGAAAGCATTAATTAGCTTAACGTAATATTTACAATTTTGACGTATTCAAATTTATTGGACTGCACAGGATCGTACTGGGGTTCTTTTATTATGTATACTTATAAAATGGTATTTATAAAGTTAAAAAAACAGAACGTTACACAATATAGTAACTGGCGTAGCCTATTTAATTTTTATATCGTATACTTTTATGTTCTAAGAATTAGTGGATATTTGGTTTTTACGCAATTGAAGCCGCATCATCTCACTGTAATAAAACTCTGTTCTTTACGAGACATATTGTTAATAAATAAGTTATTGAAGAATTGTGTTTTTTTATTAAATGAAGTTTAATATCTGTCATTTTGTAGAAAACGTGTTCCAACGTGTACCAACCAACATACTCTGGTCTTTTATTGCTGGTCTACACTAGGATACTTATCTGTGCTGATTCCCTTGTCCAGTGTCCACGTTTTACAGCGATATAAATAATCTGATTATCGTTTTATATACTGAAATTTTATCTTTAATAACTTTAATATTTGATGCCATTTTTATTAACGTCTCCATTGCCCTGCTTCCTCCGACCAGTTTTTTCTCTATTTCTATATACTCACTACGTTTATTTGTTATTATTACCTCCAGATATTCCTAGTGCTCGATTCTTTCAAACAATACCTTATTTTCTTGTTATTCTCGGTTATCAATATCATGTTCATGTCCTTTGTTCTATCTGTAGCTTGCGTATTTAAATAACTCATTTTTTCCATTTATATCGAAATGGGTTTTGGTTTTATTCCTCTAAAAAATATATCTAACACACCTTTGGTTTTAATTATCAGACACAAACATTATCTACATACTCAATGACCTGATGATAGTTCTAATCTTACTATACTATTCCTTTTGCTCATATTCCACTTTTCTAAAACTCATTTAATCCATTTTAAAAATTGCTTTTCAATAGCAAAGGTTTTATTAATTTTGGTTAAGAATTCTCCATTAGATAAGTTAGACATACTTTAAAGATAGCTATATCAGCAAAAGCGGCGAGGTTGTGTTAGGTTAGTGTGTTGTCAATCGCGTAGACATAATTTTTACTCTTCAATTATTATTTCTTATATCGATATTTTTATATTGTATCTTTGTTTATTATTGTTCTATTGAATATTTAATATTTTATAATTTGAAAGCCATATATGGGGTTTTATCGTTTGATTAATTAAAGATTATAATAACGTGGTATACCCTGCCTCTAGAATTAACTTTGTATGGTTAGTAGAATTGTTAGTAAGTTATTCTAGAAACCTGTGCTAACTTTTTACGCCCGTGGCTCCTAGCGTCCTAGCATGTCGTAGAACGAAACGCGTTCTTTTTCGCTTATGAAATACTGCTTTATTAAATAAATTACATAATAATTAGTCCCGAACAACTAACAGATTATTGAAATCATCTAGACTAAAATACTTAGGAACATGATTAGTCGCTATTCATTAATTATCTTCTCTATTGAGTAGCAATTTCGAATAACTATTAAATTTAAATTTATTTAATTATTAATGTATGTAATCATGTCTTTATATAACCAAGCTAATTTCCAATGTTAAGGTTCCACTTTAGAGGTGAAAGATTAGTGGTACTGAACATTACTTCTTGGGAATAGTAACTAGCTACTTAGATCTGTCTGACCACAGAGGCGCGAGGACGTTACATGATCACATCAATAAAGCCTTTAGGTCAGTGACTTTGTTTTGTCTTTTGACGAAGTTACGGGCGACCTCTGGTTTCTCTAGTTTCTAATACTAATACTGGTTAGAACTCTGGTTACACATTTCTAGTGCTAAAGTTAAAAAGTACAGTAAAATATTTGCTTGTCTTAAACCTAAACTTGTCATTTCAAAAAACAGACAATATGTACTTGTTTGTAATCTGTAAACAGCATATTTATGTAATACCAAAATATGGATGTAGATTTTAAGTACCTGGAAATAAGACAGAATCCAAGATTTGTTTAACGTGGCCCAGGCCAATACCAACTATGAGGTGGGGTTGTCTTATGTATGAGAGCGTGTATAATCGCATCAACACCCTTTATAAAGTGATCCTCTGGAGTAGCCTTCTTGGGATCTGCCATACCTACAGATCTTAAGTCACTGAAGTTACTCAAACTACTAGTCCATCGCAAGATTGCCCTCGCGTCATCCAATCCATAGTGCACCTGTGCACAGTGCAGGAAGAAGCACCTGGCGATACATTCTCCACTTAGACAGCGATCTGGAGGTCGCTGCCGGGATAAACTTTGCTAGTATAGACTCGCGTACTGAAGTCTAGCCCTTGTCTGGCCTAAACCAAGGGACGGACCCTGAACCTCTCCAGTCAAAGTGTAGCGATACCAAAGACCGGCCTGGAAATAAGACAATGGCCAATTTCTGATGGCGACTAGTAGGTACCACACAACCGTTAAGAACTAGGAACTCACATCAGACTAATCTAACATCTTTGACTTCAGCGTCAAATGGATATAAATTTGTAAATAACCCCTAATAAAATAACAAAGAGACCGGCCCACGCTGTTGAAGTGTAAGAGTGGCAGTTATCTAAACTTTACCAAAGTGCGGTCGTTTATTTGTTATTTTATTTTGACTCCTAAGTCAAACAAGTAAGCTTGAAATTTGTAACAGACTATATAAGGACACCCTTCTGACAAGGGAAGTACTCCAGGTGTTCCGACGGAATTCTATCAAAAACCATATAAACTTGTTAATTACTTCTGATAAAATGTTTCTTAATGTTTTAGTCCCACGCTTTTGGATTCTAATTTTATCTCGATTTGGTTATACTACCCCCCCAATCGGCTGGTTAAAAGAGTTAATAGAGAGCAAAATATCTAGATGTGATAAACAATTAGACTCTCCATTAATAATATTAATTAATATTGTAATTTTATTGTATTATATGTTTTTGTAATCTCAGAATAATAAATTAAATTAAATTAAATTAAATTACTTATTCCTCCAAGACAGCTACTACCCTACCTACAAGGTGCCTTGAGAAGTAAATTGGATACACTATTAAACTACCCATACTTAAGGAATTAGAAAACACTACCCTAATCAACTAACCCCACTCCTCTTACTGCCCAAGGGCTCCTGGAAAAGTTTCCCAACATGACCTAAGGACTTTCAGAAACACTATCCAAGACACTTGAAAAAATCGCGAGTCCTTGCATGTGGTATATCATTAGACTTCCATGAGAAATTCAGAAATACCACTCACGACATCCATCATCTAATCCCCATCCTCATTACCTCCCAACACTTCATAAATGTTCATCAAAGTCAAACGAAATGTGACATATCATTCGATTCCAAATTACCACAGAATTTCAATAAAACAACTGTCAAGCAATATAAAGTAAAAATGGTTACATAGGGCCTTTCGCTATACGGCCTCCAAACGCCTCTGAAGTTTGCAAGGGGATACCATGTAACTTTGTTCCATGTAGCTTGGAAGTTTGCTAATGACAGATTTAATTACTTCAACAAAAATTCATCTAAAAGTTATCAGATATGTTGGAGATATCTGTTGACATATTCACAGTAATACAAATAGAAAAATTGCATCGAAGGGAGTGATTGATGTGTAACAGTCTTGATTTGAACGTTAACGCCTGGGGGTAGGCAACCCATTCACTCTTAAATTGATTAAAATGGATCTGACTACCTGGTTTTTTGATTGACAATAAAGATATTGTTTTGTTACGTGGTAGCAAGTTGAAATCTTGTGTGTTCTTTCCAAAGTTTAAAATTATAAAGTGATGGTTTAAACTGCGAGAATCTTGTGAAGCACTTTACTAACTCATGAAGTAAATAATGGATGTTGGAAAGACCTTCTTCTAAAAAGGGAAATTTGAGATTTTCTTATTAACATTTGTTGGATGTCAAGATGCAACGCTACCCACGACATAAAATTTCGCTTGGAGCTGCTGTCCATCTATAGGTTCTTCCCGTACCTTTACTTTTTTGTTGTTCTGAGTTAATTACTGCTCTTTGTTCACCTTTTGGGTTTTTGGTTATAAGATCCGTCTTTATCTTGGCTCGTCACTGAATGTGGTGTACTAGACCGGAGTTACAGGTTGAAGGTATACCAGACTAGTACTTATCTATCCTTATCTTTATCTAGTACTTATGTATCCAGATTACCTCAAGCTATGTAAGGAGATTTGCCAGGTCAGAGTAATTTAGCTGCGATAGTTATATGAACATTTCTGGAATTAACTAAACCAACAGGGATAATTGTTGTAATTGATTTATTTGTAACAATACTGTTGTAACAATACCTGAAGATCTGTTATTATTGGCAGTCTGTCATCTCATTACAGAAGATAATAGATCCCACCTTTTTCTTTGTTGGTTAATAACGGGAACTTCAGGGTTGACAACCTATATACCTAATGATAAATAAATCAGTTAGGGTTATTATTGTTTATGGGGTACTAATAATCTCGTTTTGGGTTGTGATATTTAACGGTGAATTATTATGGATTTAATTTGTAATTGACCCGTTGGTCATTTTAATAATATTGTTACTGGTTACGGGTGGGTAGCTCTTTGTAGAATTATCCCAATAATTCTGTTTGTTGTTGTGTACTGTCTTGGGATATGTTGTTTTGCCATCTGTGATTTGACACTATATATATAAAAGGTGTATATGTGTGTATTATTTAATGCTGTTCGACTTAATGATTTTTAATGGTCTTTGAACACCAAAGAACCTTTTTGGATTTTACTCATTTGTCGTCGAGTTCAGGCAGAGAGATAGGCTCACACTCTTAGCGGTAGGTATCAGAAGATTGGAACTCGTGGCGCCCTTAATTAAAATTTACCGAACCACCCCATCTCCACTGTAGCTAGTCGGAGTAATCATCGCTAGGGTGTAGCAAAAAAAGGATGCGACAGATGTACTACATGTATGGCCTTTTGCAGTCTAGGTTACTGGGCCATTACCGTGGGGTACAAGATATAATAGTTCAAGGGTATTAACATGCGATTTGTGAAATAGAGGGGGGTCGATTGATGTGCTACATGTGTATGGCCACATGTGGACACTTTTGCAGATGGTCATAGGATGCGGAGCATACAGTTTAACTTTGATCGTGATTTTGAATCGTATGATGTGTCACACTTCATTTTGTTTTCAATGAATATTTTGTGGGCGTTGGGGGATAATGGGAGTCGGAAGGTGTAAAAGGTAGTTGTCTTAAGTGGTGTTTTGAGCTCCTTAGCTTATGGGAAATTTAATGGTATTCGAGAAATCCAATAATCAAAACAAATACTTACAAAGCGAAATGGCAAGCAAGAATACAACGTACCTATGTACCTAGTGGTTCTAACTTTATCTCAGTTGTAAAAAAGCAATACCTGCCGTACAGGGTCTTAGCATATAACAATGATGAATGAAATCTTAATAGTATCATTTTATTCAATCTGAATTCAGTAAGGTAAGCCCCGTCCGGTTACCATTTGATTCTTCGACAAATCATATATAGTGTGTCCACGGATTGAGTTCACAAGAGGGGGAAACATTTTTATTTTTAGTTTTATCGAAAAATGTCATTCTTGATAAAAAGATTTGCTTGTTGTAAGACCCCAGAAAATTAAAACAAATTCACGTTTTATTTTACCTGTTTCAATTTTCTGTGAAACCATATAAAATTTTGCACGAAGTCCAAAACTTTAACAATAATCTAGTGGATTAATCAAATACGGAATGGACAGCTAAGGCAGTAGCTGCATCATCGTCTTCACGGTATGCCTTTTTTCGCTTTCTTTTTATCTTCAACAGACCCGTCTCATTGAATTTCATTATTCATTTTAGCACTTTACAAGGGAAATTTTTTGTTGAAGAGTTAACATTGTGCAAATGACAATTTTAAAGAATTATTGCTTAATAATGACATAAACGTCACCCACTAGATTATCGTTAAAGTTATAACGCTAAAATTCACATCCCATTGATTGTTTGACGGTCACTGTTTAAAACCACGCTTCTCCATTAGTTTGCTTGTTAGTGGATTCTGTGAGTCGGAAAAAAGGCCGAAAAACATACCAATTTTCTGCAGCAACCAGACTACTTCCCCCCCCCCCCGTTTTCGAGGATGCTGAGCACGATGGTGCGGTCCAAAATTCTTTTTGGGGTGGCCCACCCCCTCAAATGGGCCGGAGTGCGGGCGGCTTTAAGACGAAAAAATCTCCTAGATTCACCCCTTTGGAGGGTAGTTATCTATGACTGGGGGGGTGGTTTGACGCCAGAGACCATTTTGGAGGCCAGGATGTTCTTTAGCGCCCTCGAAAACGGGCGGCCAGAATGTTTTTGCGTTTTAAAGCCGCCCGCACTCGATTCACCCCCTTGGAGGGTAGTTTCATGGCTCTGGGGGGGTGGTTTTGCATCGGCGGCAATATTGAAGGGTGCGAGAGTACTGGCCTACCCCGAAAACGGGAGGAATTCAAGATATTTTAAATTTTTCCGCTTGGGGGTGGTTTTTGGCCCATTTGAGGGGGTGGGCCACCCCAAAAACAATTTTGGACCGCACCATCGTGCTCAGCATCCTCGAAAACGGGGGGGGGGAAGTAGTCTGGTTGCTGCAGAAAATTGGTATGTGTTCGTCCGACTTACAGAATCCACTATGTCAGTGGGTTTCCCTTTCCCTCTGTTTATCGTAAAGTCGTACCTGCGCGGTTATGCGCATCCTCAATGAGCCGTTGATAGAATAAAATGGTGGATTTGGCATTAGAAGTTGAATGTGTGAGAGAAAATTGGTTTGGATATAATTCGCTTTAGCGGAGGAAATCTTGCATTCAACAAAATGATCATCTGATTGTTTATATGTGATCAATCATCAAATTAGACGGATTAAATTCTAGTGTTAACCATTTAAGGTAAACGTTTTTTATTTTTCTCCATGTGCTAAAATCTCATAAAGTCTTTTTCTATTTTAGGTAACATTTTCCCTATCAGTTACCTTGACGAAATCGTGTAATAAAATACCTTTCAGATTATAGAAAGGTAAAATTCTGTTCAAATATTTAAAATTATTAATATATACAGGGTGATTTATTTTCGGTCTTTTATTTTCTTTTGGGTTTTGTTGCTCGTTGTCTTTTCCCTGTTCCTGTCCCTTTGACTTTGGGTTTAATTTGAAGGTCTTCCCCTTTGGGTTCGTGCCTGCATACAGAAGTACAGGGTGTATGTAAAAAGATTATACCGAAGGGTGAAACGAAAAACCCTAAGCAAGGCTTTTAAACCGTACCGTATCATCCGAGGGTCATCGAATGGTGGGATGTTTGTTTGAAACTGTATGTATATGTATACTGTGTCATTTTATCTATGTTTATATATATTTATAAAACGTTTATACAATTTATTTATTCATGCATGTTAGTTTTAAATACAAGTTAGTTTAAATACGAGATCTAGAGTGAAATTGTTATAGGGTAGTTTTTAAGATTTACAACCAGCTGTGATACAAATCACCATTCTGTTAATTTTGCTAAACATTAAAATCCTTAATCAGTATAATTACCGTTTACAATTTGCATTAAACAATAAAGCCCTACTTAGAAAGTTTACATTTCACTACGTTTGCGTTTTATTTATTTCTATTTATTTATTATGTGGTTTTAATATTGCTTTCCAGCTCGTCAACTGTAAGTGTATATGCACCGTACGACCAAAATTGTGGAAGGTGCCTATATCTTAGTAAAAGATCTATTTCTTCGTTTATCTAATAAGTTTGAAGCTTTAGTAAGGAGAATTGTTTTAAAACGAAGTAGCGCCTGTTTTTTATCTTGTATATCTTGTATTACCCCGCCCCTCTCCGACTTATTGGGGTTAGCCGGCAAAAACTAAAGCAGTGTTATTTAGGTCAAGTTGATACTTCCAGCATAGCTATATTTTGGTAGGTTAGGTATTTATATATATAAAAGTAGCCTTTGTGATTCTGTAGGCTATAAAGTTTTGAACTGCAAAATTTCAAATGGTTTCACAGAAAATTTACTATAAAATGAAGCAGGTAAAATAAAACATGAATTTGTTTTAATTTTCTGGGGTCTTACAACAAGCAAAACTTGTTATCAAAAATGACATTTTTCGATAAAACTAAAAATAAAAATTTTTCCTCTCTTGTGAAGTCAATCCGTGGACACACTGTACACTTTTTGATTTTAATTTTATATTTATATTGAAAGTTTCGGAAACCGATTTGTTGATATCCATGCAAGTGGTTCAGTAAAATAAATTTAGCGCAATTTCCACCAGTGAACTACTATTAGACTCTCCACCATACACTCTCCCACTTCCATACCCCCAAGCTCTATTGAAAAATAAATTCTTACTGCCTGTTCAATATTCCTCACTCTATTCTTTGTCTTGCTAAGATGAAGATTCTCCATTCATGAACATAATCTTCTGATTGTGATTCATTTTGTTCAGATAACAAGTCTTCTAAACAAAACCAAGAAAGCAATAAAATAAATTGTACACGAAACCACAATAATTTCTGTTTATGCTATATATGCTATGTTACTGGTCTGAATATGAAATAATTGGTAAAATTATGCAATGAGCAAAAAGTACGCGAAACTTAAAGCAGATTGTGGTGGTAAAGTGATGTAAACATGAAAAATACTACTAGTGAAAAATACATCAAAAATCAAGACAAACTGCCCATATGCCCTCTTCAAAGATGTTATACAGAGGCTTATGTACCTGTAGAGGTTGCAAAAGCAGACCTACCAACTTTGGCATATTGTGTCTCTCATAGTAGTTTGGTTCGAATAAAAATGTGCATTTTGTCAAAAATTTATCTAACTCGAATCAAACAAACTTTTAGCGAATTCTGATTACTACTATTGAGATCAACTTTTTTTCTCTCACAATAACACAGACCCATAAAATAAAAAAAATCTTGTAGTCGAAAGGTGAGGTACCATACCGTTTGCTGTTTGGTGTGCTTATTATCCATTACTGATCCATTACCATTACCAAAGGATTTTTTATGTATCTTTATAAATTTTTTAAGTGTTTTTGGAGGTTATGTCGAAATCCTTGGGTGATAGGTCAATTCTGATTCTCCAGATTGGTTTTCAGCACACAAAAAAACATACGGTATGGTACCTCACCTTTTACCTACAATAGTAGTTTGTGCAACAAGGGTGGATATGATGCCTATATCGCACGAGGACGAAATTTGACGAGGGCGATATAGGCATTCCACCCAAGTTGTACAGTATTTTTTCTTCTACTAAGCAAAACAATTACAAAATAGATTGCATGCCTCCTTGAGAAATCGAATATAAGGATTAACCTATACTTTTATCCATGCTAAAATATGGTTTGTAAAATCCCCCTGTCATTGTAGAATTTTTAAGAGAATTATTAAAACTTTGCAGAAATTAACATTTGCGGAGAGAATATTATTATTTTAAATTTTGTTTTATAAAAAAAATAAAAAATAATTATTCTCCCAGCTGAAATTGAACCTGCCTTCGGTCAGCTTCAGTTTATTTATACCTAGCTTCTACACACTGAGCTACCAAATCCCATCACAAACTGTGTCTATAGGCCAGTAAAATAAAATCTGTTGTTGGAAATAAATGTTGGAAAGCAGGAGATCGTTTTGATCGCTTCGTTTGAGGTCAAATATAAGTATCCTAGATTTGCACGGTCCCTGGACTCGAGCTTACCTGAGGGCATCAAAAGAACCACGACATCTTCGGACCTTTTTTAGTTTTTCGCTTATAACGCCAAAGCGGTGCTTTCCAACGAAAACTTTACTACTACAAAAATTAAAGAGCATTAAATTCTGCGTCGGATGAGTATCCAACATTTTAAAGTCGGTCCAGTGGTTTGGTCAAAATCGACGGTCGAGAAACAACAATTTTACAAATTTTCGATTTTCCGTCAGACCGGACGCCCAGAGGCTTTCCGTATAAAAGAACCCGTTGGACTCATTCTGATTGTTAATATAAGTCACGAAATACCTAAGCTTTGATATTATAGAGGTTGCCTGATTAACTTAATGGCCATTTTTTTGTCATCCCCCATCATAGCAATTAGGATCAATCCATATGAAGTAGTGCAGTACTGGTCGCTCGATCATTTCGAAAAAGATAATTTTTTGTGTGTTATCACCCCTAAGTATTGGTAGATCAAAACCACTCTCATTTTATTTTTATTCCATTTGATTGAAATATGGCAGCCATATTTATTTCGTGCACGACGTTGCTTGCAGTTTTTAGATGTAAACGTAACTCTTGATATCTCAACAACGGTTGATCCTAGAGACCTGCGGTAAAAATGATTGTATTGCTCACATTCATGTCGGACTACATTTTTAAATCTAAACATAATTAATTAATTTTCAGTTTCTGCATTGACCGATTCAATTGTTAAAGCTACAATTTCACAAATCGCATTATTTTCAAATGTTTTAAGTGTTATTGAAAGAAGGAAACATTGATTTAACTTACTTTTACTTCTATATTTATGACAGGAGTTGTCAATAAATTAATTATAAATAAAGAAGTGTCAAATTGGACTACGTTGATTGGCTGTTTTCATGTACGGATATGAAATTATATCCGTACACCTTGCTGGAATTGCATACATTTCCATTGCGCGAAACGTGAAGAAAACGGGTGATTTACAGGTAGGAGTAGAAAAAAGAAGATATGCAATCTATTTTGTAATTGTTTTGCTTAATCGAAGAAAAAAGATACCGTACAACTTGGGTGAAATGCCTATATCGCCCTCGAACGATTGCGGCACTTCGCCTTCGGCGTCGTGCCTCAAACTTCGTTCTCGTGCGATATAGGCATCATATCCACCCTTGTTGCACAAACTACTATTTCTTTTGTGGGCCTGTCACAAACTCACAAAAAACAAAAAAGTTTTGTAATTGAAAGGTGGGGTACCATACCGTATGTTTATTGGTGTGTTGAAAAATGAATCCGGTGTCAGATTTGTCCCATCAGCCAAGGATTTTTTTAGATGTATTTTTATAAATTTTTTGAGATGTTTTTTGAAGTTATGTCGAAATTCTTGGGTGATGGGTCAATTCTGACCCCGGATTTGTTTTCAGCACACCAAAAAACATACGGTATGCTACCTAACTTTTCAACTACAAGACCTTTTTTATTTTATGGGCCTGTGTAAAAAATATAATGCTTACTTTGGAACAATCGATTAAAGTTGCCAGCCATCTTTTTTTAATCCAAACATTTTTATTTTTAAAGATTTGTTAAAAAATACAAAGTGCCCATCACCATTAATTTTAACGGAACTTACCTTAAAGTTCGGTTAATCTTAAAATGCTACTCTTGCAGTGAAATGTATTTGAAGAAAAATAAAATTAAAAACAACTTCAGTGATAATACCATGGATACATTAACAGAGGAGTTAAGATAAACCAATTTTAAATTTTGTCACAATTCTGAATGTATGTAATTTGATTCTTCGATAAGATCCTAGTTATCAAGCTCGTCCCCGCATACAATTTGATATTTTTATCTCTCGTTCTACCAAATGTTGTGTTTATTTATTATAATTGAGGTTTTTGTGCTCTAAAAAAATCAACATATGCTTTCTGAGTTTACAATTTATTATTTAATTTGATTTCAGTCGGCAGCTACTCATTTTTTATACGTCCAGTTTTCGTGTATACCGTGAACTTTTCAGCAATTGTGTTTCACATTTTTTTTCTCCATTTCCCAGACCCTATTTTCATACGTCAACATTGAGAACCGCCATAATTTCATAGAGTTTTAATTCGATTTCCTTCCCTATATTATTTTTCAGGTCGTAAAACGTTGGTCCCGATGCTCTGAAAAAGCAGAATTCCGTACATCTCATATACTAAACAGGCAAAACAATAAATAGCTACCATATACTTAAAAAAATTAAAAAGAAAAATAAGAACGCTTTTAAAGGAGAAATACCTAAATAATTGATAAGTTTGTTGGTCGCTTTGAATTTTTAACCAAACACCACGGCAAAATTCCAGAATGAGCTATATCGTTTGGGAACCTTTTTCTTTATTTCCAGCTATAAAGCAGTACAATACTATTTCATTAGAATATCTATGGGGTACTTGGTAGAAACAAAAGGACACATATAGAGAATACTGAATCTTAAAATTACATGTGCACGTTCAGTAAAAGGGGTGTAAATGTGTAAAGGGAGAGAAGCTCTTTTTTCTGGATCTATGTTTGTGCGCCGCGACGTGTCTAGCGCTTCGACAACGAAATAAAGTGCTATAGACCTCCACAGTTTTCGGGTTGGCAACCTCAGAAGAAAAGAGAAACATCCCCGTTTTTGATTTATACCATCGGGGGTTATTTTAACACAATAATATATTTTACAGAACAATATCGTAAACTTCAGCGTTTTATTGTGCTGTTTTTTGTTCGGAACATTTATCCATTTACGTTCCATATACTTTTGGTTTCCAATTCTTCTTCTTTGTTGAATTTTATTTTTTCCCTAAGTTGGTCTGTATTAGGTCCACTATAAAAACGTTGCGTGAATGAACATAATTTAAAAACAACTCGTCTGGATACACGGAGAGAGAAATAGGGCAGTGCACAAATAATGTTTCTAACTACGTGTGGAAGCAAAATTAGATCGTTATCCCTGTCATTATTTATGCATTAAAGAAGATAATGATTGGTAAATATCTAAAAAAGGTTCCTGGAAGTTTACTGTCTTAATCTGTGTTTATCGGGAGTATAACGAAAACTGGGTTTTCTGTATTTGCTTTGTGCCAATTAGATTTTGTTTTGCAAACATGGAAAATAAAAACTGTTTTTCTACTTCTACCTGTAAATCACCCGTTTTCTTCACGTTTTGCACAATGGAAATGTATGCAATTCCAGTAAGGTGTACGGATATAATTTCATATCCGTACAGCGTACGGATATGAAAACAACCAATCAACGTAGTCCAATTTGACACTTCTTTATTTATAATTAATTTATTGACAACTCCTGTCATAAATACAGAAGTAAAAGTAAGTTAAATCAATGTTTCCTTATTTCAATAACACTTAAAGCATTTGAAAATGACGTGATTTGTGAAATTGTAGCTTTAACAATTATACTTTTATAATTAAAAATACATAAATATTAAATCATTTAAATAAGTACAACTTACTTTTATAATAAGTATAGTAGACACAGTTTGCAGTGGGGCTTGGTAGCTCAATCTGTAGAAGCTAGGTACATGTAAATAAACTGAAGCTGACCGACGCAGGTTCAATTCCAGCTGGGAGAATGATTACTTTTTAGCTTTTTATAAAACAAAATTTAAAATAATAATTTTCTCTTCGAAAGTGTTAATTTCCGAAAAGTTTTAATAATTCTCTTAAAAATTCTGCAATGGCAGGGGGATTTTACCATATTTTAGCATGGATAAAAGCATAGGTTAATCCTTATATTCGAGTTATCAAGGACACATGCAATCTATTTTGTAATTGTTTTGCTTAGTCGAAGAAAAAGATACTGTACAACTTGGGTGGAATGCCTATATCGCCCTCGAACGACTGAGGCACTCCGCCTTCGGCGTTGTGCCTCAAACTTCGTCCTCGTGCGATATAGGCATTCATATAGGATTATTTGTGTTAATTTTGCTAACACAGAAAAGTTCATGGTAAAATGAAGCAAGTAAGCTTCCTGTACTGTAAACGGAACTAAATACAAAACGGTATTAGCACAACTAATTCGTACTTTTCAAACTGTAACTTGGTTTTATACTTAAAAACTGTAATTTTTGGAACGCCAACTAACATAAAACTCCTCCAGTAGGAGCTTGGCAAGACGAAGCCCCAGCACGACGCGGAGACCGCTATACTATACTATACCCTGCTATACTATACTATCCTTTTTTACTTGGAAATGCAAATTCAAGTTTGCGCTATTATATTTTTTTAGAAAGGGAAATTAACCATCCTATTACAAATTAGGCTGACACATTTCGGGCCAAGGTAAATTTTTATTCCACAGCCTTCGATGGGATTTACAGCGACCAAGATCTGCTTGGCAAGGTGAAACCAGATATTTTAAATGTGGTTTCAGACCGTTTTTTACTTTTCCGGATTTGAAGAAAGTATTTATCCAAATTGAAAATAGGCACGCATAAAATGCATAAATCTGAACTTAATGCATTTTTTAGACATATTAATCTGTAAAATTATATTTTTATTTCTGTATTGCTCTTAAGAAAACAAATTTCAGAGGCATGAGAACGCTTTGAGATGACCTTTCACATTAACGAAACAACATTTGATTTAAAATACCGTCTGCAATTTTTAAACTAACAAAAATATATTGAAATATACAGGGCCGTACTAAGTTTCTTTACCATAAACACATTTAAAATTACATTGAAATTAGAACAAGAATTTTAACACGTTACAAAGTAAACTTCCTTTTTTAATTGTTATGCTTATAACTAATTGTTATATTATGTACAATTAAACAGACCATTTTAACATGATACAAACAAAGAAGCTGATTTGGCATGCTTACTTATATTGTAGTTTAATAGGCCACCATTTTGTTTACTACTTAGTCGGTTAGTTTAACCGACGGTTTCACAAACTAAACTAACTTAGTTCTAAACTAACGCCACCGGACGTTGGGCAGATTTGGAGGGGGGCAGTGAGAAGCAAGTGAACAATAAGAAGGATCTGAGAATATTTGGCGGACCCAAATCTTTATAAGTTATTTTAATAAACATGTTTAACTTTAAAATGTCAGTTTCAAGCTGTTTTATTTTCAAAATAGCTTTTTCAAATTTAAAACTTACGGATACAGCTGCGCTTTTTAGTTGAGATAAAGACCTCCTTAGTGGAGCACTGAAAAGATATATAAGCGGCGGATATAAGGATTGATCAGCCGTAACGGCGGGAACCGTTCAGATGACTGATTTTAAAATAGTGGCCAGAGGATAGCCGGTGTTGCTTGTGAACTTCAATAGCGTTCTGAATTCTCTGGTATTAAAAAACTTGGATTTACAGATGATAATGATTTATTGAAGAATACCTTATGTCCAGTTGCATGTTGATATTCTATCGAGTGTTTTTTTAAATTTGACGTCGAAGGCGGCTATGGGTAGTTGATTGTGAACGGATCTTGATCGTATTAATAAGTGTCATTGTCAAAACGTTCAAATCCAACCTAAAATTACAAAAGTGAGGTTAGATGTCATTTATATAAAAATCCAACCTAAAATTACAAAAGTGAGGTTAGATATAATTGCTGATCTGAGAACAAGACCGAATCTCGTACTTCGTTTACGTTCGGAAATTCTTGCGTGAACCGATCGCCATGTTTCTCCAATGTAAACAAGTCCACGGTAGCAAGGTACGCTGTATATGCCTTTGCATGGTAGAAGAGACTATCCTAAGGAGACGGCAACAACTGAGAATTTTATTAGGAGGTTTAAAGATGATTTTAATATTATGTTTTAAGATCCTTTCCTATGCAACGATAATTTTGCGAATATTATAGGACGGCTATAAACGTAGGCTGGTATGGAGTTTGTCATTGTGACTCTGTAGATTAAAATGACAATTTACAACCCTTTCGATATCCTTTCTATTGTATCCATTAGCAAAAAAAATATCCCGAACGTGAACTAACTTATGTTGAAGATTGTCCGATTGAAACTGACTTCTCAATGTACAAGTGATAGTAACCTAGAGTTTCTGTATTGGTTGATGAAGGGTTAATACTCTTCATTATATGCTAATGCATATAATCTTATCTGCGTGTGTAGGTTTTCGGTAAACAGAATGACCAAGCCTACCATTCGACTGATGCATTACCAACACGACCAAGAAGGGAAGTTTTCCATATTTCTCAACTTCCATGGTGAATTGAATTGATTGAAGTGTTGGTTATTTAGATGTTCTAGAAACCGTGGTCATGCCTACGAGGCCAGATTGTAAAGATATTTTCGACATATCAAAATTACACCTTATGTTCACAAGATTTTAACGCTTATCTTTTTTTCGCTGAATGTCTTCGGTTTATAACCTCTGTTATTCTGTTCTCTTGTAGATATAATATTTTGGGTTAATTATGCTTTCCTGTGATGGTAGGTAATCTACCATGATTATCCAATCCCAGTCCCAAAATACAGGAATCATTACATTATCAGCAGAAGGAACTGACAATACTTCCCAATAGGTCCTTTCGGGCGTTTACTTTCTTCTAATTTGGGACATTCCTTAGATTGATTGTTTGTTTTCAAATTCAAGTATGGGATTCAAGTTTTATCAGTTGTTATCATTCTTTGCTAAAATAAGTCGCCACAAAGAGCCAACAGCTTTTTAAGTTGGCGACAAATGTCGAATCTGTTCAGTTCTTGCTCCGGTCCCGACAACTGGGATACCCACCGAGCCGGAACTTTCCTCACTCCTACATGATTGTGTGGAGTGTCATACACCTGTCGTCGTGTATGTTTGTCAGTTCACGTCGTCTTCTAGCGCTGTTCTGTCAGTTCTATATCGATCAACCCAACGATAAACAGCATTTTTAAATTCTGCAAACTCGCCAAATATTCCAGGTAATCGTTGAACGATTTCAGACGCTTTAACGACCTCTTTCCATAGAAAAAATAATGGCATTTAGAGAACTTACAGCATCTTCTTAGTTGCGAAATGAACACTGTGTACATTTACGGCTACAAGCGGCTAAAACATGCTGATTCGCATTGACTGTCATCGTTGAGAAAACCTGTCAGGACTTACCTGTACGTAAAAACATTAGTCATTAGCCCTCCATTATTCAGCCGGATCGTAATTTCCAGAACCTTGGAAGCATCCGTCGTATATAAGAAATATGAATCATGGGAAACAGAACTATTTTCAAAAAACAGAATTTGCGAGATAAGGTGTAAGTTCATAATAAATAGGCCACTCTGTACATATGGACCTGGTTATTTTATCCCGCTTTCTTATTGTTTCTATGAGCACTATTATGATTATTATATGCTACGCCTGGAACATTACGTTAGTACAAAATGCGAGTTACAAGAATTGGCAGTTGATAAACTATATGAAGGTTACCACTACTCTTGTGAAAATTGAAAACAATGTTTACAACTGAAGCTTTACGAAAATGCCATGTAGCAGAATATAGTAGTTCGACTATAAGGTCATGCTATACTAGTAAATACTATTCCCAGACCTAATCTTAGATGATCTTGGTATAACAAGAGTAGAAGTTAAACTGGAGAAGTCTCCTTACTTTTCCAATAAAAACATCAAATTATTTTCACCAAAGACACAATTTTAGAGTTACTTTTATCAGTGGTAATAGATAACGTTGAGTAGACCTTGTATCATACATTACCCAAAGGTTTGTCATAATCTATAAACAATAGTACCTACGATATGCATAGGTATGCCTCAGGTTAGCCTGAACAATGAGCACGTCTTGTTCTCTCTTTAAATTAAGATAGGTCGTAGGTGCATTGAAATGCTAGCTGATTTAACAGAGCTATGCATCATGGGCGCCAGCATGGTTAGTTTAAGCAAATGAAGTGTTATCAATAGTTCCCCATAACAAAGGAGCTATAGATCTTAAAGTAAATCCGTTCTAATCATGCAAGAACCAAATTTCTTCACTGCGTTATAACACAAAAATATCGCACAACAAATAAAATAGCTCCAATAATATCATTTGTTTATTTATTTACACTTAAAAATCGCTATTCAATCCTTGGATTGATAATGAACTGGAAGGCCTTTAATTGTTAATTAACTAATGTTTACTATCATTAGTAATAATGTTACATAAAAAGATAAATAATTAAACATCTAGTGCTTCTATAGATTAATTAAACGATTCATAACTAGTTTAAAAATAGTTATAAATCCAAACCTTGATTGTTATTAAACTCCTTAGTTACTCAAGAATTGAACGTCAAAACTTTATATAAAATATTTTTTGTCGCATTAAGAATCTTCGTTAACTTGCTACTTTATGAAAATTTTATTACTTACGAACTAACTAAATTTATTTACAATTTTAATACAACTAGTTAAATGCCTTTCCACATGAAAATAAAGTATAAAGAACCTACCTGGTTATTTCAATAAAATAAACTAGGTTTCAAACGTCGTTTTCGGTGACTCGTTATAGATGATCACCAGGTTGTTAGGAACCTTTTGGAGAAGACTTCCAGTTGTAAACTAGTTTTGGGACTCAAGATATTGCGGACGACAATACCACTGTTAATGCCTTACATCCAGTTGCAGCTTTATAATTCTAGATTCAGACAATTACGATCCTTTTGTTATAACTAACAGCCACTAGGGAATATTCGCTGTTAACACCAAACGAACGGGCATAAGACTTGCAGTTTTAGGTTTGAAGATCAGGCATGAAGATACGAAACTGGATTAAAAGACGAACTAAATTTAACGCCAAACAGAATTTAAGTCTGGATCGATTTCCTTATAAAAAATTATTATCGTGTAGAAAAAAAGAATAATCTTTAAGTAAATAAAAATATTACCTTCCAAATTCAAAAGGGGGGGAATACCACCAATGGTTGCCAGGAATCAATTCTCCACACAAAGAAACATCTAAATGCATTATATTCACCAACTAGGAAATAATAAGTACTTTCAATATTTCACAAAACCATTTTGTGCACTAATTACACAATAATTATCCGAACAAAGTTAAACCATGCAATAAATTCAAGTGCTCACTCTTCCAAATCTGCACAAGAAAGTAGGAAAAGAAGCATCTTTCTAACATATAAACAAGCGTGGGTCTCGTGACCAACATGCTGCCTTCTAATTGGTTGCATCAATTTGATCAATCTTGGCACGAAATTGCCAAACCAGAGATTTAGTATTGATTAACGAAAAAGGATAAGCAAAGTGATTCGAAACGTCGATAATTAGCAATTAAAATGTTTACCTTAATTAACAGAAAAGAAAAATATAATAAGAATTAACTTAGAACAAAGAAAAAATTGATAATTTATAATCAAAAACAGCAAACCTATATGGCGTTACAAATACATAAACATTAAAAATCAAATTTAATAATATACAGGGTGTCTTGCAAATGATAACCCAACAACATTTTTATCAATATACGAAGTGATATTAAAATAAAAGAATACACAAAAAAACTGTCTATTACAAATGTCATGCTTCATTAGTCAGCTTTCTTTAATGAACATCCGAAAGATTCTTATAGATATGAGAAAAGAGTGAAATCGATCAGATACAGCGGGATCTTTGCTTAAAAACAACAACGAGTTTAGCCTTTCTCAAAATAAATTATTCTTGTCTCGAGTCCAAAGCACGATGTATTCGACGATTTCTACAGTTTTTGCGCTTTGTACCTACCAGGTGCACTTTACTGTTTAATATTAAAATAATTAGATAGAACGGTTGGTTCTTTTGTACCTTGGTTCTTAATTAGATAATGCTTTTAAAAACTAGTAAGTAATGTCATTTGCTGAGAGGAACATATTAGGCTGCTGTAGAAATTAGTGGCTTCCATGTCTTTCTTCTGTCTGCAATGTGTATCAAACCATTCTATGAGTTCGATCAAACTGTGTTTTTTGAGCTTTGGGAGTGTTTAAATTGTAGGTCAGCCGTTGTAATACCTTTTGTAATACCCCTATAGCTTCAGTCCTAAAAAACTCAAAGTACTTCTGATGTTTTTTTGTAAATTTTTGATGGTAGGTTCTGTATACAGATTGTTCTACAGTCTATTGGAATTAATTTTCTAAAGCATATTTTTGCATCCTCTAAACTGTCATTCGTCTCATGTCTTTATGTTACATAATTCATTAAGTGCATCTTCCAGTAATTTTTAGAATTTTACCACTGGGTTGCTAGAACAACCTTATATTACATTTTGTTGTAATCGAAACTGGTTGAACTTATAGAAATTATAGAATTTATTAGGAAAATAAGGCAAAGCAAAAAAATAAAGAAAAAGGCAAGAAAATAAGTGAGAACCAAATATATGCCTGCCGAATAGTTGCTCTAGTTTTGATTTCGAAAAATTATCTCGCCCCCAAAAAAAATTAAAATAATAAATTATCCACTACAATTACTTACTTATTTTATCAATACTACTTTATTAGCATTTTGCTTATATTTAGCAAAATGTCGATTGTGTTAATAAGTTTTATTAAGTACTCTCAAGCTTTTCCTACCTAGCTATCTGAATGATTGGCGCGGTAGCGGTCCTTTTATACTGGTGAGTACTACATTAAACTATCAATTATAATTAAGTTTGCCGGACCCATTCTGTTATAAGTTTAAATATAACTGATTTTTTAAATTTAAGTTACCATCCAAGAGCTTAGCGGACTAGGTAGGAATGCCAATACAGTTGAAGAAAATATCGAATTATTAAACACACATATGAGGTTGTCTGCTTCAAAATAATTTCAGAAGAAATTAAGTGTGAAAATGAGACAGTGACAGTTTCTAACTCCCTAAGAAAGAGAACAAACTATAATTTGTTTTGTAAAAATTACCAGTTTACATTTTGAATAGTATAATACATGATTAGCATGGAAAGCAAAACGTTTCGCTTGTAGTGATGGGCTCGAGCCCGAGCCAAGCTCGACTCGACTCGAAATTCGACTCGATTTCGAGCCGAACTTCGAGTAGAGTTCGGCAATTCTTTATTCGAGTCTAGTCGAGCTTCACGTATGTCGAGCCCGAGTCGAGTCGAGTTTTTGAAGTCGAGTTTTTCGAGCTTTTCGAGCCGGCTCGAGAAAATTGTACCGTTTACAGTATTTCCCTTATTTTGTACTTTAACGGATTATAAGTAAGAATTTGCGCAATTACTTTTCTTTAAATGGCTTAATTACACTATAACACTTAAAACATAATGAAATTTTTAATTATTATATAATTATTTTATCCCGTTATTAGGGTGTAATGTATTTATCAATGACAAACGAAATGTTAAAAAGTAAAATTCCTGCACGCCACTTTATAAGTTTTTAGCAGCTGAAGTAACAAGAGTTGCTGCTTGCAATCTGATCTTATCTTTTATGTTCAAAACGTGTTGATAACGTCGTTGATTTATTAACTTATATTAAACAAATTAGTAATTTTAGTTTGTTTTGTTTTTTTATTAAGATTAATGATGACTTTTGATTTATTAATATAATCAAACACTTCACTTTCAGTGGACTCTTAATTTTCAAAATATTGTTTCAATATAATGCGGTGATATCATATCACCGTATTGAAAATTTTATCAACGACGGAACGGAAACGTCAAAATAAATGTTTCACACATATCAGATTCAAATCAAAAGAGGGACATGCTATGTCGTGGGCATAATTAATATAAAGGCCATATATAGGACCATAGTTAGGTTCATTAATACTTAAATTAAAAATTAAGAATAAAAATTTCATGCAAACATAACCTAGCTTTCTTATGCATAATAATAATAGGTTTCATTTTCAGAAAAAGGATATCATTCAGATAGATTGTTTGATCATAAATATGTTTATGCAACCCAAGTTACATTTGGGACGGTTTCCTCACTTGTTAGGAAGAAGTAATTTCCATATTCAAATTTACAGTTTACGATGTTTAACGTTAGGTAATTTTTTCTATATTCCAGGAGACCAGCTCAAGTTTACGTTGTTAATCAACTGAAAATAAATTAATTAGGTCAATCTTATTTCTGATCACTTTAATTAATGAAGGTTTTTAATCCTGTCTTTCGTGTTAATATGACTCTTATAGACTTTTATCCTGTTTTTCCTCACCATTGTTTTGATGTAAGTGCTTAGAGTACTGTATGCTGGACATTTTGAGCATCAATTGATTAACGTTGACTTAATATTTAAGCTGGCACTTGTATATGCATTAATTGGTGTATTCATTGCAGTTCGTACTGTAAAAATTATGTTTGTATTAAATTGTAAAGATGTTTCTATGGAGAAACTTATTTATATTACTTGTATCATGTATTCCTGTAACTAGCTTGTAAAGGATGAACCTTGATTTATTAAATTTCATATGTATTTAGACCGTAACGAGATGTGTACATTGTCAATCGTTTTTCTTGAATATCTTCGTTACGATACATTTTGGGACAATGGTTGTATTATACTTTTTTGATTCCTGTCTTAAGGGCTACAATCCTGTATTAATAGATTTAAGATTAGTGATGATCAAGAACAGCTGTGCCGGATTAGTGACGTCACAAGCTTGTTTGATGTTCTGTTGTTTTGAAAAAATGTCATAGTTTTCTTTTGTTCTGGAATAAACTATATAAGCTGGGGCAAATTGTAACAAAATCAGTCGATAAAACGTATGAAGCAGACCTATGCTCGACTCCGGATAAAATCTGTAATTAATTTGAGGTTAGATATTTAACCATATGTTTTTGACGCAAATGTCATATATGAAATAAAGTTTAAAATAAATTAAAGTGTTACCTGAACATTTTTAAAAGGATTAAAAGAAGACTTAATTATTGTGGAGCAATTATATAAAGTGAACGTGTTTGTTCAAATAAATTCTGATTGAATTTATTTCTCTTCATCGATCTACGTATCGATATAATAAACAAGAAATCAGCTGACAGGTTCTGTCACAGTGTTACCACTAAAGGATTTTTATATAAAAGGAACTATTTTATAACGTACCAGGTTGGTCAAAATAAATGGTTTACGTTAATCTTATAAATAATAAGTAACTTATAAAGTTCATTCTTAATCATAAAATTCATTTGGTTTAGTTTACTAGATTCTTTGAGAGAATTTATTTGCTTTCAAGTAAATAAAACAACTAAATTTCTTTTAGTAAAAATTTAATTTTATTTGATGAATATCGTTATTTATAATTAAATTTTTATTTGTGTTGGTCTGTTCAAACGAATGACCGTACTGGCCATAAGTCAGGTCACTACAACTATTTCTAACGTTTGAGCAAACCTGAGAATTTATTTCTCAATTTTCAATTGTATTATTTTGAATAACATTTTTTTTACATTGACTTTTCTTTCGAATTTTTATTTTGTTCGTTAAATAAAGTTTTTATGTGTTGTCAATTTTACATATGTGTTTAATTGATGCTAATACCAAGCATCCAGTGTTCTTTTCTTTTGAATTCAGAGTTTAGTAGCAGTTGTCCAGTCTGCAGGAGCTTTAGTGCTTACAATATAAGTTTTTCTTCCTTTCCAGGCATAAAACTGAATAAGAGTCTCGCAATTCAAATAATTTATGCTTTACTGAGCAAACCCGAGCTAGCTGAGAGGAATAAAGAAAAATATCTGTGGTGTATTCTCATTCTAATCCACCGTATATAATTTATGTTTATATTTGGAACGGTGGACATATTTTATTTTATACTTTCAGAACACTGCAATAAGGATTGCATTGTTTGCTTCATTATTTGATGGTGGGATTCTGACTTCATCTTCTAGTTCATCTTCAGACCATGAGTTTTTGTTAGTTGTTTTAACTTCTGAAACGATATCACTTTCGTCAAGTGTACCGCAAATAACAGCGTTATTGTCTATGTCTATGTATTCATTGAAGGAAATCTCAGAGTTTATTGTATTCCACTTTGCAAGCTCCTCATCAGAAAAACATTCTTCCAAATGATTTTCCTTAAATTCTGTGTAAAAATCCGATTTCTTAAAACAATTCTTAATTGTTTCTGGTTTAATCTGACTCCATGACAAACGTATCAAACGCACAGCATCGAGAACATTTATTGCTTTAAGCTGTTGGATGTTGTCCATTTGCTCTATCATTTGCAGTACAATTTGTTTACGGTAAAATTGTTTAAAATTGTGAATGACACCTTGGTGTAAGTACACGGACAAGATTAAAGAAACAAACCGGATTCCAGAATCTTCTTCAACAACAAATCAATTAAACACTTTATCTAAAAAGGTTTACCTACTTATTTCGGGATTTACTAAAAATTTGTTTAACATTTGATTTTAAACCGGATGGGTAATGAAAAGGAGCCGCAATGAATCATTCCTTAATCCTTTCTTTGAAACCTGTTTACTATCACCGGCTACTTACTGACACATTTATTATTTATTTAGGCACCTTAAATACATAACCACAATTAAACTACCTAAAATTTGCTAAGAATTCACATTTTTGGTTTAAAGTGTAATAAAAAGGACCGACAAAAGTTTAAAAAGATATGTAGTAAATATCTGTAGCCAGTGTACAGATTTGTTTCAAGTTGTTAACAACGATTTATTTTACCATATAGACTTAGCGGTGAATCAGTGCAAATATTAATCTTTTCCTTGTTTACTAAGATTTTGATTTTTATGTTCAACATGGCAGACTTTGACTGTCACGACAGTTTGTCGCCGCAAGCGGCTCGTTTTCTGACTAAGAGGAGAAAAAAGTTTTCGCGACTGCTATATGAATTTGGAAAATAACTATGATTCCAAAACGAGCCGGCTCGACTCGACTCGAAACTCGATTCGATTTCAAGCCGAGTTTCGAGTCGAGTTGAAACAGATTATTTCGAGTCGAGCTTGAATTTTTTTTCGAGTCGAGTCGAGCTTTTTAGGAAAGCTCGGTTCGACTCGGCTCGAGTCCATCACTATTCGCTTGCACGAGGCGTAAGCTGAGTGCAGAAATCACACCCTCAAATTTTAAATGTTTAAACATATATTTAGGTTTTTAAATTTTT
This sequence comes from Agrypnus murinus, assembly GCA_929113105.1. Lineage (NCBI taxonomy): Eukaryota > Metazoa > Arthropoda > Insecta > Coleoptera > Elateridae > Agrypnus > Agrypnus murinus. The sequence goes on along the minus strand of OV816026.1, from coordinate 169,118,224 downwards.
CAAGAATATAATTTGTAAAGAAAAATTTATACAAAAGATTTTTTTAAATTATAATGCTTAGCGTTCGATTTTTCCTAACACACACACGTATTACACTTATAATAATTATGTTTCCAACACACGCGTATTATACGAATCACTTTCTGTATGTCAGTAGCGTTTCTTATTCACTTTCATATGCGGTCGTAGGAAAAAGGTTTTTTGTGGTTGACACGTATTACATATTTAAAACCTTACCCATACGAAAGATCCTAGGATTATATAAAAGAAATCAGAAATATACCGAGAAATGCAGAAATATAAATAACTTACAATTAGAATTTATTCTTCATAAGAAAAATTCTTTTCATTAGACTAGTATTTCAATATTCTGCTTTATTCCTGCTTTACAATGTTCTGCGAAAATAATGTCACATTGGATCTTTTTTCAATTTATTAATATAAAACTATAAATAATAAGGCTGTATGAATATTCCTGTTAGTTGCAGATAGCAAACTTTTCTATCAAAAGTGTAGTTTATATTTACGAGATTCATCATATAAATTCACCATAGGAGGCAGGAGCAACAAGTACGAACCAACTTGTGCATCCATTTATAAAATTAAAAAAGCAAGTTATGAAAAGTGCACGACACTTTCCGTATGTATATAACACTTCCGGTGAGAAATTGAAATTCAAACGAGTAAGAATGGAACATTTAGGTTTTGAATTTTCACAAAAACGTGTGTGATGTTTTATCTCGTATTGTTTCGATTTAATTTGATGAAACTTCTCCGGTATCTCTACGTGCGATGCATGTTTATAGAAATGAAAAACTGCAGAGTTTGCAAAACAAAACTTTTATTAAATAGAAAATGTATGTAAAATAGTGACTAGTTTTAATCGCATTCAAATAATAAAATGGTTTAAAAGTTGAAAAATTTTACTCGAATGGAAATATATTTTACTTCCAGGAGCCATTGGGTTCGAGTTTAGAATAATACTCTAGCTGCTTTTTTTAGTACACTGTATGGAATATAAAAGGCCATCTCTTCAACTGGTGTTTATAATAACAATTATTCCTTCAATTCCTGTCAAAATCTGCTAAATTGAAAAAAACGTCTCTAATAATTCAAACTATGTTACACTAAACAACAACAAATTGATAGCATTAACAAAGTTATTGTGTCAATAGTTTAATAACCAATTTCAAAGATTTAATTATGTCAAGCCGGAACGTGAACTCGATTTAGTTTGAAATTAACTAAGCAATAAATTTGGCTTTAGTAATTTACAAATTATAAACATTCGTTATTCTTTGTCAAATACAATTCCTTGTTAACTATTTTAAAGTAGAACTGTTGATTCTCATCATCTTCAACTCCTTTTTTATTTCATTACATCTTTAACTCTAATAATAAAGTTTTTGAGTAAATTTCCTAAAATTAAGAAAGAGAATAATTTTACAGTTATTGGATATTTTTATATAAATGTGTATTACGTTAAATGTATTCAACAAATATTTAGTATTTTAACGAAGAAAAGAACAAACAAGCCGAAGAAAAGGATACTATAGATAAAAAAGTAGATAACCTATGCAGTAAAAATGAAACACTGTTGTAAGAGACGATGGTCGAGAAGATCATATTATTTTATAAAGAATGCTGCGAGTGTGACGATGATGAGAAAATAATGAGAAAGATAAAGATATAAATTAAAAAGAAAACAATTGTTATAAAGAAGATTTTGAATCGAATAGGTTAAATAGAGAATAAAATTATAATGTGTTAAATTTATATTCATACAGAGTTACTTAAGGTAAAAGAAGACCGAAAAGGTTTATAATAATGTGAAGATGCAAAACACTATGAAACAAGGGTTATGTAACATAATTTATTAAAGATGTAAGTTAACATTCGTTCAGTCTTGAGTCTTAGACAAGTCGAGCCAATTCTGTAATGGTGGCAAGTAATTTTATAAGTTGTAACAGTCGAAAAATGAAGGCCCACGTTCAGGCGTCAATTGTAACATTCCAAAAATACTCTACTGAAAATACTTAACACAAAATATTTAAACATTACTTACTGAAAACCAAGAACGATACTTACAGTACTTATACACCAACGGAGATCTCTTTTTGTTGACAAATTATCATTCAGGGATAGGTACTGCTTTCTTAAGCTCATAGGTTTTAAAGAAACAATAAGGTTTTAGAAATAATAAGAAATTAGGGCGCCATTCACTTAAAGTCATTACATCACCGAAACCCGCAAGTGAAAAAGGATTCCGATTAAATTGATTGAATTAAATAAACTAATCGTAATTAGTCAGGTTTACGTTAAAGCAGGTTAATGTAACAGAATAACTTCAATAAATGATTGAGCCAACATTATCACAACTATGTCCAGTTTTGATTCTTATTTATTCGTAGATCAAAAATTACATGAAAAAATCTTAATAACTAAGACGACTTACTTAAGAAATAATGTTCATCAGCTACTTCTTACTAGATTGTGAAATCTATATAAACAGATAAACACTATGTTGCCTTTTGTTCACGTTAAACTGCCGGCACCAAGTGCCTTACACATGTAGAGCAAGAAGAACTATGAATCCTGGGAAAGATGCTGAAGATAATAACGGAATTTACGAACTGAAGTTTGCTGGGTTTTATGTCTTTAATAATTTGGCAATTGCCTTCCATTACTAAAAATCTTAAACTCAAATAATTCCAATAGATACATCAGTTATTTACAACTTTTTGCGTTGACAGAAATTTAATTATCAGAAGGTTGCATTATTTTAACTTTTCCATATCTCGATGCGGAACAAAATTCTGCAATCCCACTATATTAGTATTGCAACAGAAAACCAAAAAAAGAAAGTTATTAGTTTTAATGTTTAAATTAATTAAATTGAATTTTCCTTTACCAATCTTTCACTGACAGCACACTGGATTATTTGTTAAATTTTATTAACACGAAAGACTAAACTGTAATATAAAGCAAGTAAGCTTTCCTATACTGTAAACGGAACTAAAAAAACACAACACTATATCGGAAACCAACATATCTGCACTTCACAAACTGTATCATATTCTACTTTTAATTTTATAACTGTAATTTTGAAGACGCTAACAAACGTAGAATGTCATAATAGGCTTTGGGGCTACCGCCCGCAGCTCGGGCTCGAAAGCCGCAATGAGAGCCGTCTTTGTTCGACTTTGGGATCAAAACTATCTTCTTGCTAATATTTTTAAGAAACGAAAACATAATTACCCTAACCAAATCTAAAGTGACACACATTGCCCCAATAGGAAAAATCCTTCTAAAATATTCTTAATTTTATTTTATTGAGACGAAAGAGTAAACTTCTCACGGCAGGTCCGATAAAAAAGTAGATTAGATTTGCTTTTATCTGTAGATTTTTTGAAGAATTTATTTCGCAAACATGAAATAAGCACGTAGCGGAAACATAAATTTTGGTTAAATGCACTTATACGTGTCATTTTATCTATAAAATAATTTTTATCTTGATTTTTTGTTACTAAAAGCTAACTTATCTACGTGAGAAAGCCTTTTACAGCTGCTTCTAAACTGACAAAAAATATTATTATGATCAGAATAAAATCTTCAATTTTAAACTGACAAAAATATATTCATATATACAGGGCCGTACTAAGATTATTTTTAATAAATACATTTTCCAATATATTAAAATGGATCTGAAATTTAGGCACGTTACAAAGTAAAGGTCATTATGTCTACCGATCTACAAAAGTACAGTTCACTCTATTTTGAACATAAAGTTATATTACAACTTAAATGTACGTGCTTATAGAGCTCAAAGTATTTTCCTTTGATTGTAATGTTTATTGTATTATAAATGAAATTCGAAATCTGATTGTGTTCTCTTCAATGCAAGTGCATAAGTAATGGAAGAAAAAAACACTTAAAATAAATGGTAACTGGTATATGTTGTGAAATGGAAATTTATGTTTTCGGCAAAAAGATAATTAATTGGGCATGGTTCCTTATATGGAGCATATACTTAATACGGCGGCAATTGCGGAGCTAAATAAGGTAGGAGAGCATATTACTTTCTAGGAAAATAAGAATTCGAAACTAGCGAAGTTCAAAGGAATTGGCTGTAACCGCAATCTCTACTAGCGACGTCATTCATTTACTCTTTATTTAATTCATTTAACTGGTTTGATTTAGTTTGTTGAAAAAGAAGTAACTTAGGAATATTATTGGGATAGAATTTATTTTATTTGGACTAATTGCTATGACCTATCAGAACGTTTTTAATTAACCCTGAGATTGCAATCTTATTCATTATTAATTTAGTCTTGAATGTTTTGCATTATCTTGTTTTGAAGTTCAGTTTTTTTATACACTACAGACAACTTAGTGCATAGTATTAAAGCAATCTTTTTATATTTATTTGTTTATGCAGTTTTCGTTATGAATAATTTGGGAAAATTAAAATTTACCTTAATATTTAAACAGTGTTTTAAGTTGTTACTCCCTTGTTCTTTATTAAAAGAAAGTTGGGAATATTTAGGTAGGGTGTGAAATTGTTCCCAGATAGTATTCACTAGCCCAGAAGTCGATGGTCGTGGGATTTTTACAACGACGAGAGAGATTATAGATGTTCCGATCTTTACACAAAATTTCATAAAAAGGCGCCACTGGCTCTACCACTAAAAAATATCTACGGCTGATAGTGGTCTCACACTAACGGAACCAGACGTTTCGCTTACTATCCAATTAATATTCATACATAATCTCAACAAAAAAACAAACTTACCACCGACCACTGTTTCCCTAGAGATAAAACCCGGTGCTAAAAGCTTTGATAAAATACATAAATATACAGTAATCAAACAATCACGAATACAGACTAATAACGTTTCATTAAGGCCACCAATTTGTATCTATGTACTAAAAATATAATATGTGTATCATATTATCTCTTATATATTCTAGTATAATAAATTATTGACTAGTACTCTTGGATATCCAGTCGTTTCACACAAAAAGAAAAGACAAATGTAATTGATGTTTAATGACTATTGAATTCTAAATAAATTAATGAATTACTCCTAAATTAATGCGTTATGACCTGAGTAATTCAATTGACTTCTCCCATAAAAAGGTAACTTGTTACTTGATTTTAATCTACACTTTTAATTGATGAATGCACTTATCTGTGTCAGTTCCTTGCAGTAGGTTATCGAGATCCACAGTGGTGTTAACATATTACTCGATTAACGGTGTCTTAAATTTAATCCACGTCTGGTGCAGCTACTGTATTCTTAACCAGCTTATAAAGATGATCCACTAAATAACTAACATCGAGTGTACCAGAATTCTACCAGGAACACGGAGCAGACAAAGAAGAGAAATAGCAAATAAAAGCCTCTGAAATAAATAAAATTTGTAATAACCAACTTGAAACAATGGAAAGTAAACACAAAGGTAATCAACGACTTACTTAGAAGTTAAACGGTTAAAACTTTCTCACAGCAGTGCCGACATTTCCATCCAAAGATCCCTCGAACGAGGTTAAACTCTGACGTCAAATCAAAACGTCTATCGGGTTGATAATGGAATTGATTAACGGACATCAAAAATCCTCTAAAAGAGCCACTAAAATACCATAATTACTAAAATATTTTAGAAAAATAAATTTCCGTTTTATCAGCACTGATACTACGTATCAAATTTTAATACAACCTCATCCAACAATTTGCCGGAAAAACAAGTACGGCTAACTACCTCATATCAACTTTCCACTAAATAAATGCAGGATGATGTTAACTAAATTTTATTACCACAACAACATTTTTAAAGCAAAAATATATTTAAAGGTCGAAATAAAAGTATAAAGTGTGGCCTAATCCACAGGACAAATATTCGCAATAAGTCAAGTATATTAGTTACAAAGCTAACAAAAAAAGTGGCAAGTAACAAAGTGCCGTGGAAAACTAGAGCAAAAGTTTACGTTGGGCTGTTAGGATATACGGATTCAGTATTTCTTTTTCTTTCTCTGTACATGTTCTAAGTACGTAACAGTATTTTATTTAATAATTTGAATTTTGTGCCTTAGCCTTGATTCCTAAGGGATTTTCCTTATTAGTTTTCAGAATGCTCTTGGTTTTAGTAGGATTTATCAGACTTTTTTGAGTTCGAGATTTTCATATCAGTTGTACTTTAAGGGTCTGTAAGTCTTTTCAAATCCAGATTTTATATTTTTGTCTGTTGTACTTGTTGAGCTTTTTAAACTAGTGGATCGAGTTCTTCAGGCTGTGTAACTTCTTGAATCTGTTGGACTATTCACAGATTCTAACGTAAAATTTCAATTTAAAAACATTATTAATTAAACAAAATTGAAGCGCATGGGACTAAAAACGAAAATTTAAAATAATAGAACAGATTTGATGAACTCTGTAAAACAACAAAGACTTAAGTATAACAATTTGATTTTAAAAAAACGACTTTTTATTTATAATAGAAATAATTTAGTTGGGAAATCCTTTTATAGTCGTAGTTTTTAATACATCAAAGAACTACGACTATAAAAACATTTGCCAACTAAACTAAAATATAATAAATCAAAGAATTTGATACCCCGTAGCTACTTCATCCAGACGTGAATTATAAATCAATTTATGAATTAAACAAATTTGATGTATGTGAAGCTCAAGACAGCAAGGAACAAAAATTAAAACTCTCCTCACGATTCACTCCTACCAAGAATTTGAATATAAAAGTGAATTTTGAATTAAACAAATTACAATCTTGTGAAAATACTAAGATTAAAATTTTAAGAAGCAAACAAATTGAACACACGACCCGGAACTTAAATTATAAAATAAATTAAAATTAAATACATTTGAACCTTTAGAAAATAAAAATTAATAAAAAACTGACCCCTGTTAACCCACCACCCACAAAATTTGAATTTAAAATGAAATTATGAATTAAAAAGTTGCAGCTTGTCGCACTAAAAAAATAAAATGAAGCTTATTCATACTACTTCATTCATTCGTTTTGAAGTAGTACTTAATAAATACCATTGTGGAGAACTGATTGATTTGTCAAGCAAAATTATTGTATAATGTTTAGGGTATAGTACTTAAATGAAAGGGTTTTAAAATTTTTAATTAACTAATTTTTTAATCCGATAAGGTTCATACAAACTGTTTAGTGCATTTTTAATAAAAAGTTTTTTTCTTGTTAAACGTCAAGTCTTTAAAGATTTCGAAACTTATTGGTTTATATCTGGTCATGTTTTCTTGTAAATTCGATTAATAATAATTATCGTCTATTCATAAGGTGCAAAATATACAATTTCTGTTTTCTAATATTTTATGCCGATTTCATTTTATTCCATTCAAACGAAACTGCGGATACGGAGAAAGTAAATAATTAAATTACAAATGTCTCTCCGTATCTTTTGATAGTCCCAACAAGAACTAATTAATATGATAAAATAGTAACGAAATTAAAAATTGTCCTATTTACTTTAATTGTACAAGGGGACGGAAAGCGAAAGAAAAATGTAAATGTTAAAAGAGGGGAAAAGAAAAAACAAATTTAATTCAATAACACCGTTTCCCAAAAATTCCCTTTTTGCAATTTATTTTCTAATTTTCATATTATAAGAATAATGCTTCCGAATGGTTTACCCTAAATTTCCATTTTGTTCTCTCCTTTCAAGGACATTTATTCGACCCCGATTACTGCAGGATAAACAGAATAATAAAATTTTAATTCTTGAAAACATTAAATCTGCTGCCATCTATGGAGAGGATGTCTCACTGTGGTTGCAATAATTTCATATAAGGTTTGTATTCTGTTGGGTGTTTGGAAGGAAGTGCAAAATATTGGAGAACTGTAATACAGTACAGTAAGCTTTCCTTTTGAGAATATTGATTAAGATTACAGCGCTCTCGGTTGGTTGGTAGCGTAACTAGCGTAGCGAATGATTCTCATCTGGAATTGTGCTTAATTAAAAAATAATAAATTATTTAAAATTAAACACAATGCATACTTAAAGTGGAGATGCCATTTTCAGATTCAACCATCTGCTATTAAATCTGAACCTTATGATTGATTATTACATCAAAGTTAAATTCTGATAATTGCATTTTTGTCATAATAGTTTGCTGTTTGTATATTTAGCGCACAATTGTCGAGAAAATTAAAACAAATTGTGTCTAAAACGGTGACAGGAACAATTTGTGCAATGTAATTGCATTGGTTTGTGCAAAATAAATTGTAATGTTTATCCAAACAACTTATTATTTATATCTCCATACCAAATAGGTAACTACCTAGAACAATTTGTTTAAAGAATCTTCAACATTTTGTAGCATAGTTTTGCACAATGCAGTATTAAACACTTGCGATTCTCATGTTGAATTTTTGCACAGTGCCGTTGGAAACACTTAAGAATATTGGGGTAATGTGTCTATAGTGGTTTAGTGCTTATTTGCACAATATTGTGCTTATTTTTCTTTAACCTTTAATATTGCTGAAAGAAACGCTAAACACTGGGTGATAAATTGTGCATAATTTTATCAAAAAGTTATATATTAAACCCAAAAATACAAAGAGAATACATTCATATAAAGAAAAAATACAAATTAAATAAAAGATCTAACTGAAATAAACGATTTACTATTTAAATTTAGTAACAAACCATGGCATATAAGAGTGCAAATTTAAAGTTGGAAACATGCACTTTCATCTAATTCTATACATCAACCTCAAAAGCATAACAATGGAGTAGGCAATACTTTTTATAATTTTACACAAGAAATGTATAATGCCAAACACTGGAAGATCATAGGTCCATTTTCGAATTAATGGAAAATTTGGTTTGTAAAACGCTCCTAAGAGGTTGACCCAAGAAGACGAGAAAACTCCGCACCCAATTACGTCTGGAAAATGAATGTATAAATAAGTTATTTATAACTAAAATAAATGGATAAATTGAATGAGTCCCCAATCACAATAATAATGATTTAAAATATAGAGTAAAAATTAAAAATAGTTACATTAATTAAATTTTCATTCACCTACGTTACATCCGTAGTCTGCAAGTACCACTATCATGAACTTACTAAACGAAATATGTTCCATTTCCACTTACCACAGCGTTTATTGCAGTTTGTTTATGTCTGGAGTCTGATCTGAGAGGGAATAAATGCAATTGGTCAATCCCACATTAAAAATAACCTTGACAAGTTTCGCTTAAATTGTTTTACAGTTTCCAATTTTATTTGTATTTTTTCTGCATATACAATTTGAAACGCTGCACAATATTGTGCATAATTACAGTTAAACAACTTGTATCAAAAGATACAACAAGATTGTGGAAAAACGCAGCACAATATTGTCAACTATTAATTACTTCAGTTACTTCAATTTGCTTTGCACAATTTGTTAAAGTAAATCTCACAACGTCTTCAAACAATCTTATTAAGCAAGAATACGCAACGCTTTAAAATAATTGAACCCAATTGTACAAAAAAAATCGTACAATCACAACTAACCAACGTTGTGCAAAAGTACGCTACAGAGTTTTCTCTGTGCCACTGGAACATTTTGATTTGAATTTTTGAAAACTAAATCTGTACTAACTTTTTGAAACCAAGCTTCACTGCATAGGCAAACAATTTTTAAAACTAGCTCTTATTAGTGCAAATGATGATTTTTGGAAAAATGGTTTAAAAACATATTCGTTTTGATTAAAAGTAAGGTATAGCTACTCAAATAGGGAGAAGAAAAACAAATGCGTTTACTTAAAGTTATTTTAATTGTACACATGACCATACACTATACAATTAAATTCATAACGTCTTGAATGCACATAATATGCAAATCAAAAATAATATCTGAATGGCAAAATCTCTTTTGTTATTTCAATCACTAACTTCTCGTACAGACTCAAGTCCTTAAAAAAATCGTTATAATACAATAATGAGACCATCACACCCAAAAATCGTATTCTTGATCTGATCATTGTGACCAAATATTCTAAATGATAACTTTTTTAAAGTTTGACGAATTAATTATGATCGTTCTATTATATTCTTCAAAAGACTGAGAAATGATGGACTCACTAAATGAGATTGCGAGACAATAAACGATTAAACGAAAACTTTACATTTTACATTATTTTTGTATACTTTATAATATTATCCTTATCGTTATCATTATTTCTAAGAATGTGTAAAAAATGCTTCGTATACTGCCATTACAACCGTTTTGTTATAATTTTACAAAATATAAATTTTCGTTTAACCTTTCATCATTTCAGTTTTCTTCCATATTATCAACATAAAGACACAACAATTATATTATTTTTTTTTATGTTTCTCCACTAAAAATCCATTCATGTTTACGATTTTTTGTTTCTTTGTACAGCAATTTTATTTTACATCGTATACATATACAAGGTGTTCACAAACTACAGCTTAAAAATACATTATTGTTTCAAAATCAATGCCCATTTTGTTGCTTGGAACGGCATTCATTTTGAATTATTTTGAAACATAAAATGTAGAAACCAGAAAATCACTAAAAACTAGAGTTTCTGATTTACATTTTGCTAATATTTCAGTGCTATTTTGATGCAAAAATGTATTAATATCAAATAATTAACGATATTATTTTATACACATTATTGCAAATTATATGTCTATTATTTTAATATTTATAATCCTCCTTCTTTGGATGGAAAAAGACCTTGGTACAAATAAATTAGTAACGAAATGTTATCGAACATCAAACAACTATATAGATAATGTAATAATATGGTAGTAGTTAGAATACCTGTATACACTAACATTATAAGAAGCAGTTTTGCAACAAAACATTAAACACATTAGCGTAAGTAGATAATAGTTTTGAATATATTTGGAAGAACAGCAAATAATTCCCACGAATTATGTGTAATATTCTTATCTTGTTCATATACCCAAGTCCTATTAGTATTTTTACACTATATTTTTTATCTCTGCCGAAAATGTAAAACTAGATTTTTGTTATTGTTTCCTGTCTTAATCCAACAGTTAAGCAGTTAATCGAAACGGTTAACCGACAACTTTTGAATAAAAACCTACCTAACCTTACTGAGATTGGAAGAACTTAAACCAATTCGACTTAAACCTAACTTAATTATGGCACACAATATTAAATATGAGTTTTGCATTCTCTGGTTACCAAATTACCACAAGACTCTGGAAAATTGATTAATTACAAGCCTTACTTCTTAGAAACTTGTCCTAAAGATTCCTTTCCCCAAATTCTCGGGGGTTTAGAAATAAATTCCTCTTAAAAAGTACCTCTTTCAGGAAGTTCATATTGTAAAACCTTTTTTCTTGATATTTCGCGTCTCGAGAAGTCTGCTTTTGAAAACTTTATCACCAAAAGAATATTCCTACTTCTATTCCTATTCCTTTTCTACTCCTAATCATCCTTAAAAAATATTAGAAATTAGCTATTGAATGTTTTCCTTACAGAAGTTTCTGGGGCTATTCTTTACTATGAAGTTCAGTTTATCTAGATTTCTGTTTGGAGAAATTGGATTTCTAAGATGTTTAACAGTCTTTTTAAATAGATTTTATGACAGCCAACTTTAAAAAGGTACTTTAAGAACTCCATGTTTTGAAACACGAGCATTTTAGAAAACATACTATCTAGGAAAAAGCTGTTTAGAAATCGATAATAACTAATTCATGCACTTGAGATAGTTAAAGAAATGGATGTCTTTAGATTTAGTTGATTTTTCCGTAGTTTTAGATGCAAGCTTTTTAAACCGCAGCATTTAAAAAAAATCTAGGTAGGAACACTGAACAAAATATTCAAGAAGAAAAGTTCAGGTAATAGAACTGCTCAACCCATGGATCTAGAAAGAAATATTATGACAACAACTGAGTTCAAACTTTTAAGGTAAAAGGCTTTTTAGATCAAGAAGCTCTCAAAGAAAATTGCTCTCTAAGAAAATTAAAAAAATGAATTAAGTGGTAGATAGATTATTATTAAAGTATCCATTGTTAGAAGTAGGTTTTCACAGCACTGAAGCTCAGTTGTTACAGGTTTTTCATCGAACTAACGGAGACCAAGCTTCTTTAGACAAGGTCTTCTAAATGTTAAATGCAGTAAAGCAAATGGAATAATCTGGAAACAGCAATGGAGATATTTTTTATAGAGCGAAAGTATACCCGCCGTGTCTTATATCAGAATTAAGTTAGATGCGGATAAAATTATGACCGACCTAATTTTATCAAAACTCTCAATTCTTCTACTTAAGATTCGGAGTGGGATTTGGATTGGATTGGAAAAATTGAAGGCAACAATAATACTTAATCATAAATAACAATGACGAAGATGAGGACATGGGTCAAGACGAAGCCAAAAGATGGTGTCTTTGATCTTCAATCAGGATTGAGTTTGTGCTGATAAGGATGTGCTAAAAGAGTATTTATGGGAATCACAAACTAAATAATTTAATTTTAAACATTTGCAGCATACACTAGTGACCAAGAGTCATAATGGTCAGCAAAATTTATTACTTGACGGGGTTGAACAGTAGAACAAAGCAAGGAAGCATATATATATATATAAATGGATTCACTCTGGAAGACAAACTGGGAAGCAGACAAGTTTTATGCCGATTTGCTCTGGTTACTTGTCCTTTGCATTGTCTCCAAGTGCAGACACTCTTAACATTATCTTTAGTGATGTTAACTGTAAGAATACATTTCTTATAAAATTAGAGTTAGATGTATGCCTTATCACTATGCGCATTTATACCCCACTGTTTATATCTAGCAAATTATGGAAATGGTGCGACCGCAAAGAAAGATGACAGTAGCCAGAAAGAGAAAGGCAACCAAAACCATGTAAGATACATTCAGAAACTTGACAAATAATTGATATCGCAGTATATGTATATACATAATATACTGCAATTGCAACTAATAAAACTGAGTATAACTCAAAAAGATTACTCCACTCAGTCAGTTACGCACTGATTCAGATAAGAGAAACGTTTGTGCATACTGCAATAGCGTATCGGGTGCTTATGATAGGTGCCGTGGTCATGGAAGGAGCTATCTGTGTCGTCATTGGAAAACGCAGGCCGTGAATGTAAAAAGTCGGAGTGAGTTGGAAGTATGGTCGGGCAAAGTACAGGAAGTGCACTTAGATTAGGCAGGGTTGCAGCCGATGAGATTAGAATAAGTTGACTATCCGTAATAGGTACCTATTAGAGTCGAAAGTTAGACTCAGCAATGGTTGGACTGACTGCATGGAAGCAACTTAGGCATATGACGTAATGCTTCGCTGAACATCATAACATGGAGAGCTTTGATTGTTTCCCGGAATTCCATTAACGACTTATTCTTAGTCCCGCTTAGGTTACCAAATTAAACCGTTTTCAATTAAATAGATGGGGTAGGGTCGCAGACAATGAGGTTAGAATGAGTTGAGACTGTCTGTAATGAGTATACGAGTCGTAATTCAGTCGAAAATGGCCAAATATTGCTCATTGTATGGAAACAACCCCAGCAATATTCATCTTTAAACTAATCGTTAGATAAGTTGTATACTTTTTTTTATTAAAAATAAGCAACCTAGAAAATCTTTGTTAGCAACTTTATTCACATAAATTGCCAAATTTTTGAATTTAAATTATTCATGAGGTCATAACTTACATTTCCCCCATTTCCATATTTTAAATGTAAAATTTCAGAAAATATGGAGTTGTAAAAATAACTCTTTTCGTCAAAATGTTAACACTTATTATTGCTGCATGTAAAGAGGTTTATGCAAGAGTAGCTTTACTACTGAAAATGTGCCATAGCCATAGCAAATAAGATCTACTACCATAGCTTCACTATAGTAAGACCTACAACTAGGACAAAAAGATATTGCAGATATCTTGATAATCAAGTAAAGTAAAGTAAAGTGCTCATTCACATATACTTTATAAGATTTAGTTGTCTTAAAGAAGTAGCCATTTTTATTTTTCAGATTAATTCCTCAATGCTCAAGAGGAAATAAAGCGGGGATCGTAAAAGATCGAGGTAGATAATGCTGCCCAGCTATCTTAAATAGGTTTAAGAATTAAATGGTTGTTCTATGTGTGTATAACATTTATTTCTAAATAAAATGAACTATGTTTGTAACATAACCTACTTTACGGTTTAAATAGAGGTATTCTAACCACTACCCATAATAAATACTTGATCATTCACAATTCAAACATGACATACCTACTAAAACTTTGGAATGCTATTTAAAAATTCGTTTACGCTAAAAATAACTTTGTTTACTCAGAAATAAAAACCAAAGTAATCTTCTCTTTCGAATTAGTAATTTACTATCTCCTCATTCCAGCACTTGTAACTGTGCAATAATAATAATGACTGCTATTATTTTTCTGGTATCACCTACTTCTTATTAACTTTCATATTTTAACGGTTTATACTTTTGCTTCTTGTAGTATAATGATTATATTTATACGGCGTATACTTTTAGGTTTAAGGTACTTAAAATTAAAATCGGATACATTATTTTGCAACCTTAAAAACACATTAATTACAAAATAAAAATAAAACTTCTCGTCTTAATTTAAATATTTCAAAACAAAATATTTAATTATGTACACAAAGATTGTTCCTATTGTACTTCCTATTAGTACGTACGGTTAGTTTAGTCTAAAAATAAACACAAGAAAATGTTAATAAATGAAGGAAAATTAATACACAGAAGCATTGTTGTGCGTATCGTAATTAATTTGTAAATACGATGGTATGGCCGCGTTTATTTCTGAAGCTCTCCGCCTTAATGCTGCTATACTATGTCCTCTCCATATATCATCTTCAGGATCATTAGGTGAAGTCGCGGACGCCACTGGCGGTGTCGCTGCGTTAGAACAAGGATTTTGTGGGGGCGATGAACCTGCCGCACCTCCACCTCCACCACTGGCACCACTACCGCTGGTTGAATTATTACAATAGGTCATCATTGTTTCACCTGAAAGGAAAAAGGAAAAAATTCATTTTTCGGTTGCTATTCAATTTATACCATTTAATATTTGATGCGTGAGCCACTGATTAATTCATTTAGCTAGTCTTTAGGTATTCTCGGGTTGATTTCCGGATGTTTTGCGGCTAGCAAAGCAAGAGAATTCGGTTATGTGTATTTTAAAGGGAGAAAGACGGATCCTCTCTGGTCAGCTTCAATATTGACCTAAACGTCACGTGATAACGGGTAACCGCTCGTTAAGGGAAGCACGATGGAAGTTCCCAATGTAGGGAGTAACTTACATATATGGAAATAGCGATCACGGTATTGTGAATGATCGACCAAATGGCAATATTTTCATTCAGATATCCCACGTGTAACTAAAACATTCAGTTAGGTTGATACCGTTTTTCCGTTTTTAGCCTTTATGTGTTTGCTTTTTATTTTATGACTGTTGCATATTCAAGCGGTTGCGATATTTGCGTTCGCTAGATGTTTGATTTGCATGTTTGAAATTTTAGTCGTAAATGGTAATTCCAGTAGCGGCCATACTGGAAATGTTGCTGTAGGTTTTGTTTGTTTTCTTAACTATTCATTTTAAAACCCACCATAAATGTTTTAGTGTTAATTTGTATTCAATTTAGTATTTATTAGAATTATTAATTTCAATTAGACAGTCAGTTTATTAAAATAGTTTTCTCACGTAATCGTGTTAATTGCGACTAAAGACATTTTTAAATTTGACAAGGATAAATTGAGATTATAATTAAATGATTATTATTCCTGGTGTGTTTGTCTAAGAGAAAAATTTACATAGGACGAGACGAATCTTCCATTACACCTTATCAACAAAAAGAACTATTGAAGAAACCATTTTTTCTCTTTAAGTGAACATAAGTAATATTGAAAATATAAACGCGTTAATGTCTATAGATGTATGCAAAGGTAATTAGAACCATTGGCGTGTATTTCGGTAGCAGATAACGAGTCTGACTCTAATCACCGCTAATTGCATGCTTTCTCCCCCCTCCGACCGCGCCACTGGAAGTGGAATGCTGCACCAACATGTTACTTTCTGAACAAAGGTGTCAAATGTAAACGATGGTGGGTTTTTGTTTGTCTTTGGTTTTGTTTATATGTCCTTATGTGTGTTATTTTTAAAGTTAGAGACGGTTACAGGTTCGACTTACATAATTTTTTTATCTGCATAACGTGTTAGGTATCTGGTTTTTTAAATATTTTAAATTGAAATGAAAACTTTGGATATTAATACTTACCAAGGGAGTTTAATCCATAATGGGCTTGGTACACGGTACTTGCTGTCGCTGTTGATATGGGTAATGCAGCACTTAGACCAGAAGTTTGGTTTAATTGTCCTAAGGATTGCCCGAAGCCTCCCATCGAGACTCCACTTTGACTAAGTTGGCCTAGACCTGTAAGAAAATATCTATGTTATTATTTCGAACAACATTTAATACTTAAACTCAAACAATGATAAGTTTTATCAAAATAATATGTTTGCCCATTAGTATGCTTATACTATATTTTTTCTACCTTACCATTTTTACAGATGTCAAACGAAATTCAGAAATAGTGAGGAATTTTCATAGGCTATTTCAGTATTTCGATATTTTAAATTTAAGTTGAAATTTCCGTTTCAGTATATACTCGAACGAAAATCAGAATGCATCAAATCTTCAACTAAGCAACTACTCTAACTCGTAGTGCCTTTAACTACTTATTACATGCTTGTGGGTAATACGGTAATAGTTTCACGTTACACCCCATAGCCAGTATCTGTCATTCTTTATATCCACGATTGACATTATCCAATTTTTGCCCCAAATACAAAGTGGATTACCCTTTGTGGATTGATCTCATTAGCAAATATAAATGTTTTTAATTATAAGGCTTAATGAGATGTTAATATTGATAAAATAATTATTAAAACATTACCTTAATTATTTAAAAAGTGGTGGTTACACTGTAAATCCGCTGGGTCCGATCAAACAAACTTTAAGAGATAAACTTTATTAAAAAGAATAAAAATACTTATTAACACGCAGTACACAATACACAATACTTACACACAGTAAAATTCTAGAGAAGACACATATTTATATAGTATATACAGACTGGAAATACATGAGTTTGATATAGGGATATAAAAGCGTTCATAAAAGTGGTAGTGGGATAGAAGCAATTAGTATAAACTTGCAACTCCATGTTGTATACAGTATACTAACTATAGATATTCATGCACTTGGTATTAATACTTTAAATCTGTTCATAAAAAACGATGCAAGTTTAAGCCCCACCCACACCCCCATGCCCAAGTTCGCTCGCATTTTAACCCAATAAACATCTAGTATAAATCTTGATGGTAGAAGAAATAGTATAGTAGAATAAGATTTTTCCTCATATCTCTATTTGCACAATTTCACCATCATTTATATCCCTTTATCAAACCCGTGCGTTTCCAGTCTGTATATTTAGATATGATAATCGCGATCACTTAAACATTGCTGTGCACGTCTTGTGTGCTTATTTTTACCTATGTAAGAAGATTTTAAATGGTACAGATGGCTTGAAATTGAAGGTTTCACTACTTCTTTTTCTGTCCTTTTTACTATTAAAATTTTGGCCGCCTCCAATTAACCCAGTAGCAACTGCAAATTTAAATTTCGTTAGAGAAATACAACCTTCTGCAAGTTCTTCTGCTTCATAGCATAGAAAATGGTTTCAACAAATAATTACATTTAAAGTCTACTTATAGAAACAAATAAAGAAAATACTTAGATGAATATTCAAATCCATTAGGAATTTGAAGGCCAGCTTTGAAATGATGAGCATTTACTAAATATTTGTTCTTTTCCAAAAAAAGTTGCACTGCATACCCTGGTTAGCCAAATTAGAAATAAATTGCTCCATAGGCAAGTCGTGTTCACGTTTCGTTTGAACTGTCGAATATCAAAAACTATGTCCAGAAAGATTATGCAAAGTTTACTTATTCTGATCTAGCGACTATGCACTTTTTAGAAAAGTGTGATTTACTGTTACTGAGCGCTAAAATGGCGTCATTGCGATGACGTACATTTCTAAGCTTGCTTATACATTTATTGACCTTGAGACATCCATGGTCAATTACAGTTAATGTAGTCAAGACTACATACATACATAAAGAATGGCCGTCGCATTAATTGCTATTGTATGCGTTAGTCTGTCTTTGAAATTTAAAATTATGAATTGAGAATAAAAGAGAATAAAAAGTTTACATTTGCGAGATTCTAACAGGGCATTCTGGTTCGTTTTGTCATATAGCCAACTAAAATCAATGTAGTCAAGACTACATACTGCCACACACTGTTACTGACTACACTACACTGACTACATCTTTTGTCTTGTTTTCATTACTTTTGTATATGGTCACCTGCGCCATCTTACTTTAAATCATGAATCTACGAAACTTCAAACATGACAAAAACTTTTTATTCGCTTTTTAAATAAATTATTAGAAGAAAAGATTAGAGGCGGTAGTTGCTGGTCTTAGTTTTCAAATTTGGAATGCCACTTGCCAGAAAAATAAAACAACACTTATCAACAGATGACGTTAGTTACCAATAGCAACAAGATTCGTTGTTGTATATACATAGGTAGTTAGGTTAGCCTAAAAAAGTAAGGTCATTGCAATGAAACTGGTCCTCGAAATGGTGGATATGACGGGAAATTCAAATATTAATAGGAGCATAATTATCTTGTCATGTCATTATCTTTTTTTTTTTGTAAAAAGAAAGTAACTATAAAATATTAGAGGTAATACATATTTTATTAGTAAGTAACAGAAAATATGTTATTACTAAAGCAAAGCATATTTTGAACACGATCCTTGAACTCTCCTCCATTGTATCCATCTGCCTTTCTATTCCTTCCTAGGTTCTTCCGCTAATTTACTGTTTTTAAAGCCATCGAATATTTATCAAAAAAATTGCTAAATATTTAAATCTATATTATAAAATTTGTAATTTTGAAAATAATAAATATAAATAAGTATGTACAGTTTGTCAAAACTCGTAACGGGTACGAGAGAGATATTGGAACGATTCATATAAAATAAAGAAGAGCCTGCTATTTAATCCCGCTCCATTTTTACACTCGCGTTGGCCGTTACATGATTTCGTGATAGTTGATGCTTTATGACATCAAAGTACACATCACACCGCTAGTTTTTTACACGACGATTGTTGCGTAATAAAGAATGAATTAAAAATCAATTTCACAAATGACAACAAAATTCCGGGAGAATTCAATATTCAAAAACAAACATTAATTTAGAAATAAAATTTACCGAAATGAAATAAATGAAAGAATTATCTTTTTGAAGATTTTTTGTACTATGCAATTATTATTAGTTGTGCAGTTGTGTAAGTCGATTTTCTGTGAGCTACTTTAAACCTTGGTTTTTGAAACAAACTAGTAAATAACTGGTAACATTTCTAACACGGCAATTAATACGATTAAAAAATATGATGGGCAACTATTGCTGTACACAGGAATAGAGTACAGTTTTTCATTGTGATTATACCGATATTTCAGTACGAGGGTAGGTTTCTTAGGTAAGGGTTGCTCCACAAAAATGTTGGTAGCTACACATAATTTAGAGATAAGTACTGACTCAAAAACTTTATGTAATAGTGTGTTTTTAAGTGGGTGGGTAGTGGCTCACTTGTGTCTCACAACCCCCCCCCCACAATGTTTTCTTAAATACTAATTAACCTTCGCTTGTAGAAAGCTTTGGTGGCTGCATATAAATTACATATCATTTACACGTAATATTTGAATTATTTAGTTTTTGATAATGGGTTTTTAAGTGGGTAGGGGTTGTGGTTCACCGGGAAGTTAACATTCTGAAATGTATACACATATAAGAACAAGAATTATGAACACGTGCAAGATAACGCTTCGCAGCTGCGAGATAAATACCGCCCACATGTGCAGTATTCAGAAACTTTATCTAAATGCATTCTACGAAATGCTAACGGAAGCAAAACGTTATCGACACGTCTGCGCAAACCAAACAAAGGATCTGGAACACAGAAAGGGTATATAAACACCGTAACTTTGCAGGACAGATCAGTTCAAGTTGCAACGACGTTCGGAACTTAGAAACTGGTATCCAGGGATATTGTTTACCTAGTTCCGAACTTAACTTCGACACTCAGAAGCCTTAGAAGCTGATATCCAGGGATACTGTTTACCTAGATTTTCTTAGTATTAGTACCAATTGAAACCAGTTGAAACTGGTTTAGTTTCAGTAGAAGCCTTAGAAGCTGATATCCAGGGATACTGTTTACCTAGATTTTCTTAGTATTAGTACCAATTGAAACCAGTTGAAACTGGTTTAGTTTCAGTTAAGTTCAGGTAAGTTTAAGTTATTATGCAAGTGCATATTGTGTAATTAACAACGAATAAATATCTTATTGTACTGAACAATAAACTGTATTCGTTCTGTAATTTGGACTCCGTCTTTTGTGCTTTTAAATAAAGTATTACTTTAAAAACACTTTTCAACGTCAAGAAAAGTTAATTGGGACTCAGAACCCCCATGACATTTTTTTAAAGAATTTAAGGCATTATTATTACATACAAATTTTTAAACACCACAATTCACACTTAATTGTGGTGTAGTTTATTTTTGATTTAGTTACTGTGGGGATTGTAGCTCGACCGGGCTTCATTGTAGCTATTGTAGTAATATGTATACATTGTGTTTTTAATTTATTATTTTGCACTTCTTCTGTCCTAGGACATAAATGTTTAGTTTTATCGATAGATTTAAATTAATTTTTTTGTAATTGTTCGATGTTTTAAGTACACATTAATTTAAATTAACTTGTCTTTTATTTGCCATTTAATATGCATATACATTATTCCAGGAATATATTATTCCTGGTAGTTTTAATTTAATTATAGTTGTAAAATTAAGAAAGACAACGAAAAGAATAATATAACTCTTCTTAAAATAAAAAAGTCTGAGAGTTGGATTCGAACCAACTCGAAGTTCGATCAAACTAATAGCAAGGCAACATAATAATTAACAAAAGTCGCAGCTATATACTGACTAAGCTACGCCGTTTTGCACGTGTGCACTATGACACAATATCATAGACGCGTCAAAAATAACTGTTGCAATGAAAATGAAATAATATTAGTTGATTTTAGTTTTAATACAAAAAAGTTCACGTAAAAAATACAAGTACACGTTAGACTTTTGAAAATAAATTTTACATTGGAAGCGACATACCAGAGTGTTACAAATAAAAATAAAAGGTTTACCCCATCCATTTTCCCTTTTAAGCCTTTTTTAGGTCAAAATGAGTATTTTTAGAAACTAGAGCAAATGAGAATTGAGAGATGGTGTGTCGTTACCATGCGAATTAAATCTTTATGTGCTAATAAAAGGTTTTGTCATGCAGTTTTTTACTTATTAGCTACCTATCTCCCTCATAAATTAAAAACTGACATCCGTATCTGCAGTGCCCGTTGATCTGATATAATCAACACTTGTCAATACAGCAGATAGGTTATTTATGTTACCTATAGGGGAAATTCATTCAAGGTTTATTTTTTGAATCATTGACGGAAGCTTAAATCAATATATTCGTTTGGAAGCTATGAAACAGTAATTAATTATTATTAAACTGCAACAAGGCAACTCTAGTTAATTTATATAATATATTTTTCAATGAGACGAACACTTATGTTACTGTCATTCAACTGTCTCATTCAAATTTATTTAAAAATTAAACGCTTTGATTTCTATAAAGCGTGGGTCATCGATTTATAGAAAGGTAAATCTTTTCAAAGATTTGATTTTTACAGGATGCTTTAACTACTTCTCTATATCATTACCAAAAATTATATCCCATAGCCTAATTCCAAAATAACGAAGTTTCTCTAGAGTTAATCGCATTCTTAAAGTAGTATTATGAAAACAAATACGTTTGCTAAATGAAGAATTCTCACTAAAGGCTAGGAATCTATTTCAGCACGATGCGATATTATCTGCTAGTTCTAGTTGTGTTATAGTTACTAAATAATTACCAGTCGTGTAATGTGACTAACAAAGTTGATGCCAAGAATCAATCTTGCTTTAAGAGACGTGTTATTACTTACGTCTGTCTCTGTGTTCTGTGTTCCACGAGCTTATAGAAAATATTTGACAAAATTATGATAAGTATACCTTATACATATAAGTATAAAATTACGATAGTATGATGTATTATAAGTACGGAGACTAAGTTGCTTTGTATGTAAAACTACGACGAGATATATACACTTCAATATTAACAATTCAGGCTCTTTCTCCAACAATTCTGGGGGTCGACTTTCTTTAATGTTTTAAGAGGAATTGTCTTCATCATGATCATTACTTAAATTATCTTTCCTTGTATTAACTAGATAAAATATAATAAATAACTAAGTACTTGTATTAGTTGGAAAATATGAACAGCTAACTACTAACGAGAAGATGCAATTATGCAAAAAGATTGAGCAGTTGCCCGTTCAAAATGTAAGATGGCGAAATGATCAGTTATCAGAAAGCTTTGTAACTTTGTATTAATACTTTCAGGTTTATTACTCATTAGTGGAAATAGTTATTTATGGTATAGCTAATTTAAAAGATACAGTAAGATATTATCCACGAACGAAAAACTGACTGAATTAATTTTTCTGAGTGGATAATATCCTTAACTCACGTGTGCCATACAACGTTTTATCCAACACCTCTTTTTTAAAGCTCGTTACGTTTTAATTTTTTCATTATTAATTTAATATTGATACGATAGCGTAGGTTATTATTTTTAAATATAATTTTTGCAAGATAGATAGACAATCTTAAGGTGCGTACAGACATGCAATAAAATTGAACTGCCGGACGGCAGAACATCAAAGAAATGTTGCGCGATTATGTATACCTGTTTACTACCTATCTGGACGTGTCACCGCAACAATTTATAATTCCACAACTTTCAATTGTAGTGCAGTTTAGTTGTATTCCATTGATAACGGGTTACAACTACAACTCTACACTAACTTTGTGTTGGATAAAATTAATCACAGATGATCATGGTTTTTAATTTTCCAGAAATATTTTAAAATAGTGTGCTATACTTAATTACTGCAAACAAGTATTAATAAGTATTTCTCAAATTGATCATTTTATGTTAGAAGGGTTGTTAAGAAGAACAATCTAAATACTAGCATGAAAAGTAGTGTATTTAAGAAAAGTGGGTGATCTGCGCGTATCGCAACAACAATGACGAAAAAGAACAAAAAGATTCGAACATCATTATATTTAGTACTACTCACTGTCATACCCTTTTTTGTTCGAATGGGATTATTACTTACCTATAATAAATTTAACAGCTCACTTATTTTTGTTTTGCAGTAATTAGTCACAGCACACTCTTTTAAATTATTTTTTGAAAAATGGAAACCATGATTTATGATTAATTAATTACAATTCAAAAAAAGTTAGTGCAGATTTTTAGTTGTATCTCTGCTTTGCATTTTATTGATATAATACAAGGAGAAAAAAATTATGAGATCCAAAACACCCATGGTACTATAAATTATAAAAACATTCGGAAACTTCAGGTCAGACAGTAAATGATGTCCACCATAATCAATTCTATTTGAATGTATTTTTCTTCTTATTATATCATCCATTACGGTGACGCTGCTGCAACAACTTCCATGTTAACCGGATGATAAAACGCAAATAACTCCATGGGTACGCCATTATGTTCGCGTCTGTGATACGCGACGATGTTATGTTGTTGCAAATAAGTTAGAATGAGAAACTAATCACCCCGTAATTTTGACGCGCAACAGAAAATTGTTACGTAACGATAGTTTGTTGCATGTCTACGTACTTACGTACGTACCTTAACGTGAGCTATTTGCAGTAATTTTGGTTCTTATTTTTATTAATCACAGAGTGATTGTAATTGTTTCGGTAACAGAAAAGGCTGTCTAGGCGTTCTCACGCATATAAATTTGTTTTTTTTAGCAATGAAAATACTAAGATAAGAATTATTTTCTAGTTAAAATGACATGTATTTATGCAGCCTCTATGTGCTTATTTTAATTTCTGTTGAATAAAATTCTTCGAAAATATACATACAAAAACAGCAATATTCTATTAAATATCAGATTTCAATTCTGGCTGCTGTAAATACCCGTCGAATGTTCCAGAAGGATTTTTTCTGATTTGTGCGAAATGTGTCATTTTGGTGCCTGATAGGGTGTCTATATATTTCCCTCGCTTAGTTTTAAAAAAAGTGTAGATAGTTTTGCATCCCCAGTCAGTCAAAGGCAGGGGTCAAGAGAAGTCACGGACAAGACGCTAAGCGGTGCGTATACGGAAGGTCTCTGATAATTCGCCAGTAAACGCAAGATTCTGATACGGCCCGTCAACTGAAACTAGTTGTTTTTGAGATTGTTTCGTGTTTTTCGCGTTCCGTTTACCGCAAATAAAAGTTTAAGGCTTTATAGTACAGTTTATTCCTTCGTGTTAATAAAACTAACATTTGGTGCAGTGTGCCGTTAGTGGAAGTTTATTAAAGGAAATTCAATTTTAAATTGTAATTTAAAGTTTAGCAATTCGTATTAACGATTCAACAATTAATACAGTGCACCGTTAGTTGACGATTTATGAAGAGAATTCAATAATCTTTATCTCTCTTTGGCTCTTGTAATAAATATACAGGGTGCCCATTATGTATGGAATATAGTATATATCTCGGTAAATATCGACTTTATAAAAAAATTTGTTATATAAAAGTTGTTTAACATTTTATTTTCCATAATAAGATAGCATTCAATTGTTTTTATTTCAGAAAACAAATGAGTAATGAATAACACTTTAATTTTTTTAAATAGCAATGTACCCTTTCATTAGGCTCATTTGATAGAGATTTTTTTCTCTTTTCGATGACCTAAAATCTTAGTACCCTTATATCAGAAAATTTTTGAAAAAAAAACGTAAAAAATGTTTATTAAGTTAATTTCACCAATAACATGAATCTAGATATCCGAGATCGTAAAGTATCGCGAATTATTACCTTAAAATAAACAGATGTGCGTCTACATAATGTACAAAACAAAACAAATGAACAAAAAACAAAATAAAACAAATGAACAGAAAATTATGTACGTCTCTTATAAAGCTTGAAGACAAAACGAAATTAACAATAAAATGGTTTTCATGGCAATAAGTGTTCAAAATGTTCACTATTAACTGCAAGGCAGTGGCCCAACCTATCACGAAAAGCTTGAAAAGAATTTCTGGGCGATCTGGGAGAAATTGCTGCAGCTTCATTTTGTATTCGTTGCTCTAATTCGGCCAGATTCTGGGGTCGGTTTGTATACACTTTTGATTTTAAATATCCCCAGAAGAAGAAATCGCAAGGTGTAAGATCCGGAGATCGGAGAGGCCACTCCACAGACCCTCTTCTGCCTATCCAACGGGCCGGAAATACCACATTTAAATATCGTCGTACATCTAAATGATAGTGAGGCGGTGCTCCATCTTGTTGAAACCAAAGATCATCAAGATTTGCTTGGCAAGCTGGAATAATTTGCTATTGCAATAATTGCAAATAACGGTCACCAGTTAGGATACCACGAATAAAGAAAGGTCCACTTATGTGATCTGCACAAATTCCCACCCATACTTTTAATTCTTGTGGTGTTTGGGTATGATTTTGCATCATCCAATGGGGATTTTCAGCGGCCCAATATCGACAATTATGCCTATTTACATTTCCATTTAAACAAAACGTAGCCTCGTCAGAAAAAACAATATTAAGAAAATTTGGATTGTTGTTGATTCGCTCCATCATAAATTCACAAAATTCAACACGTCGATCGTAGTAATCTTCGGATAATTCTTGCAATAAAGTCGGTTTGTACGGATGTAATTTTTCTGAATGTAATATTTTCTGTATTGAACCTTTACTTACGGCATGGTTTAAACTTAACTGACGAGTTGAAATGTTTGGATTTTCTTCGATTTCTATTAAAACATCGAGCTTTTTATCTTCATTTGTCGCAGACCTCTGCGGACCAGTCTTCACCAGATCTTTAAAATTTCCAGTTTCCCTAAACCGTTTCAAGGTTTTACTAACTAATGACTGGGTGATTGGTTCTCGATGTGGATAACGCTCATTAAAAATTCCACATACTTCTAATTGTGTTCGTTTGCGATCCCCATAACCGACCATAATTAAAATTTCTATACGTTCAGTTTCTGTTAAATGAACCATTTTTATTTTTCCATGTACCAACAACTTAATTAAATAAACAAACTTCTGTCACAATAAAAGCCTACAATCAATTGTTAAGACAAATGAAAGAGATCACGGATATCTAGATTCATGTTATTGGTGAAATTAACTTAATAAACATTTTTTACGTTTTTTTCAAAAATTTTCTGATATAAGGGTACTAAGATTTTAGATCCTAATGAAAGGGTACATTGCTATTTAAAAAAATTAAAGTGTTATTCATTACTCATTTGTTTTCTGAAATAAAAACAATTGAATGCTATCTTATTATGGAAAATAAAATGTTAAACAACTTTTATATAACAAATTTTTTTATAAAGTTGATATTTACCGAGATATATACTATATTCCATACATAATGGTCACCCTGTATTGTGGACGTTCAGAATTTTGTACCAGCTCAAAACACTACAATGTTGTAAAATGCAACTTTCTGCCAATCAAACTTGTATACGAGTAACGTTACTATTGGAATTATATGAGTTTGAAACTTTTATTATTGAAAGGCAATTGCCAAATTGTTAACGACATTATCCCAGCAAACTTAAGTTCTTGAAGTCAGTTACTATTTACCAGAATTCATGGCTCTTCCTGTCCAACATGTGTATGGCACTTGGTTTCAGTAGTTTAATGCGAAACAAAAAGCAATATAGTTTTGTGAATTTCATGAGTTTAAAAAGGTTTTACAATCTATTTCGGATTAGCTGATGAACATTATTTCTTAAGTAAGTTGTTTTTAGTTAATAACTGTTGATATGAATGATTAATCTTCATACTAAAAGGGACCCCTCTTATCATATTAAATAAAGTATGGTTCCATTGTTTATAAAAACAATATTTTTATATTTATGAATAAATGAGAATTAAAACTAGTTATGGTTGTGATGATATTGGCTCAAGCACTTGTTAAAAAAAATTATTAAATTACATTAATTCGCTTAACATTAACCTGACTAATTATGATTAGTTGTTTAATTTAATTAATTTTCATCAATCTAATCGGAACCTTTGTTTGCACTTATGGGTTTCTGATCCTATGATCATGACCATATACATCAAGTATTGTAATGACTTTATATCAAGTGAATGGCGTCTATATTTCTTATTACTTTGTGTTTTCTTTACAATCTATAAGCTTAAGAAATCAGTACCTACCCCTAAATGATAATTTGTCAACAAAAGAGATCTTTCGCCGGTGCATCAGTACAATAAGTATCGTTCTTGGTTTTAAGTAAGCAATTTCAGTAAGTATTAAGTAGTTTGAGTTTGAGATTAATGCGTGTGTTACAATTGACAGACAATCGTGAGGCTGCAAACTTGTATACCGTTACAATTTGCGCCTAATTGTGGAGCATTTGTTATCGAATTTTTATATCGTTACATAGTTCAAACCCG
Source organism: Agrypnus murinus (assembly GCA_929113105.1). Lineage (NCBI taxonomy): Eukaryota > Metazoa > Arthropoda > Insecta > Coleoptera > Elateridae > Agrypnus > Agrypnus murinus. The sequence goes on along the minus strand of OV816026.1, from coordinate 169,090,448 downwards.
TTTTAGAGATTTAAGCCTGCTTTAATTATTTAAAATAAATGGTCTTCTTAACGAAGGTAAATAGTTTCTACAATTAGAAAAGAAAAATAATAGAGTAGATCTAATCTTTATTTAAATATTCCATTTTAGACGGTTTTTCTTTTCTTGTTTACCGGGCTAGTTTGAAACCTATGAAAATAAACCCTCGATATTGAATGTAATAAATAATTAAATGATCTCAAACACAATCCCACAGTATAGTACAGTATATATGTGTGCAAATTACAGGTGATACACCGAGGCAGACTGTTTCGAGTTTATTAGCTCTCATCAGTTGAATATTTTTTTGACTCTTTTCGGCTGGAGGTAGTTGCTTGTGAAATAAACACCATAAAACAAATTTATATACTAAACCTAAAATAATAGTAATATCGTAACAAAACGACTACCTCCAGCTGAAGAGAGTCAAAAACTCTTAAACAACTGTCCCGGATTGCAGTTTGTGAAATGTACACATACGAGGGTAAATCAAATAATAAACGGTAATTTTTTCATCATTTATTGAATAACGTTATACAGAAATCATTGTTTTAACATTTTTCAATATAGTCTCTTGCGTGATCTACACACTTTTACCACCGATTTGGAAGTTTCAGTATTCCCTGGTTATAGAAAGTTCGAGGGCGAGTTGTAAGCCAATTGCGCAAGTGCTCTTCGACTTCTTCATTGCTTCCAAATCGTTTTCCTACAAGTGATTCTTTCATAGGCGCGAACAAAAAATAGTCACAGGAGGACAAGTCAAGGCTATAAGGAGGGTGCTCGAGGGTTTCCCAGCCCATTTCTTCCAGTGTATTCCTCGTCAAGGCCGCGATGTGAGGCCTGGCGTTGTCATGGAGGAGAATGACATCTCTGATGGGCATGCCTCGTCATGCATCAGTAAAATTCCCCTAGAGTAAAAAAAATCGTTGCAAGGACTTTTCCAGCTGAGTGTCGAGTTTTGGCCTTCACTGGGCTACCTTTTCATTCTGTCTTCGCCACTCCTTACTTGCCATTTTAGATACGAGGGTGTAGTGATGTACCCACGTCTCATCACATGTCACGATGCGCTGCAAAAAGGCCTCCCCTTCTCGCTGAAATAGATTCAGAAGCCTTTCAGCGATCTCCGGCCTAACTTGTTTTTGGTTTCCAGTCAACAACCTCGGAACCCATCGAGCACTAATTTTTCGAAAACCAAGTTGATCAGTTATAATGGAATGAACACTTCCATAGCTGATACCCACTTCTGATGAAATTTCTTCCACGGTTAGCCGGCGATCACGTTCAATAAGCTCTCGGACGGTACAGGTATCGTCGATCATGACTTTCGTTTTCAACACGTTCTCGTCCGCCCTTAAATTCTCTCGCCCACGTATACACACGATTCTGAGACAGTGTACTGTCCCCAAGCTGTGCCTTCAAATGAGTTAAAATTTCTGACGGTCTAACGCCTTCATTGGTTAAAAACTTTATGATAATCCGTTGCGCAACAGACGAATGTACCTCTTGCTCGGTCATGGCTGTACTGACGACAAAGCCAAGGATGTGCGCGAACCCGGCCGGCTCCCCACTCCTCATAAACCAAACATCTACTCCACACAACATCAGCTACCTCGGAACTGCATTCTAAGCGGAATAGCAAAATTACCGTTTATATTTGATTTATCCTCGTATGATTATATTTGTGGACTAATTTGTCGATTTGTAATTTTAATTTTGATTAATATTTTCAGTAGCTTGATAAGGTGTTCTTCAAACTGCAACGATAGGAATCACAGAAGCCTGAATTAGTACGGCTGCTTTGTTATGGGCAGTATCGTATGGTATGATAAATATATTCCATTCTGTAAAATCAATTTCTGATATGAGTAGACTTTGTCATGTAGACTTTGTTATTTTCTAGAAAAAAAAGGATCAATTCAGTGAAAATTCTCACGAGTTTATTTTTTATGCTCCTAGATGTACCGTTCTATTTAATTTTAGAATATGCACCGCCGAACCGAGCACAGTGTAGACGTTAAATATATTAAAATTAACTAATCTATCAAAGGTATATTGATATTCAATCAAGGAACAAACTAAATACAAAATCTGAAGTCAAATACCATAACAGAAACTATTTACCTCTTTAATTTTAGATCACTCACACTCAACCATTAAATGCATCTTCAATACAAGCACCTTAATTTATTAATGCTTTCCAGACCGCTCTGTTTATTATTCGTTCTCTTCCTTCCATATATCACAAAAATGTAACTTACCACTTAACAGCTAATGAAATATTACATGGAAAAGTAGCCTCTTGTCTAAAAACGGCAACTGAACTGACCTCTTTATTGTTTAATCTCTGACCCATGCTAGCCCTAAATTAAACTGTCCGAATTTTGTTAACATTTTCATTCACCACAGGGAAAGAACTACCGTAACTTTTAACTACGTATTTTGGAGATTGTTTCACCTAGTTTACATTTCATTTTTTTAAAGGCGTAGCCTCTGTTTTAATATAAACCTGTTTATACTAGAAACTAAATGAGTTGACTAAACAAGTATTACTGAAACAGTTGAACTTAAAAACGCAAAAAATCGAGGAAGTAAATGACTCATTTAAATGTTACTTTTTGAAAATTGTTAGAAATTTCAAAAATATGCAAAAAAAAGTCTTCGATATCAATCGCTCACAAAACTAGGAAATAAAGAATATTAACAAGCACGCACTTACAAAATCTACAGTCAAGTTATGTCTGCGTTCCCTTTCTGGAAACTAAACAGATTTATTACAAATATTAGTTGGTTAGAAATATTGCTCTCCTACTGAGAAAGCTTTCAAAGTAGGATGCTACGTTTCCCATTGAAATTCGTACTGGTGGCGCTAGATTTAAATATCGGAAAATATCAGCGCAAGCTTAGAAAAGAGGTTCTAAATATCAAGGCCGACGGTCTACGAAGGTCGAATCGCTTTCAACTATTTAATACTTTTATCAACTGAAATGATCAATCTCGCCGCTAGGATTTACTAACAAATTGACAATTTGTTTTTCATTTACTTTAAATCATTTTCTTTGTAGCCAGACAACTGACACTGACTCCTCTTTAGCAAAGGGGATTTATCGCCAAAAAATGGATTGACATACGTTGAACTCTGAAGTGTCCCGTACGGTCTCCTGACCTAACTTCTCTGGTACGCTCGGTAGCAGAACTTTAGTAGAGTGAGATGACTTTTATCTTGTTTTGACGTCGTCTCTGTTTTGACCGCTGGTAGCTTCCCATACATTGAGCGGGTGAATTCTGCTTGATCAGATTAACTCATATTTCAAGCCTCTTTACGAAATATGACGTTACTGTGCAGGTTTTTTCACTAGAATTGAAAATTATCATTTTTCCGAGTTCCTCAATACTCCATTAGGGGATATGACGTTAGTAGTTTACAAAATGTGATGGTCTACATATGCAAAAAACACTGTTTTGGTTTCTTGTAACTTTTATGTGCAAATTTCTGATCTGTGATGATTTTCTGATAAAATTATGGAAAAATAAAATTACCAATTTTTAGTATCAACCGTGTGCTTGCTGCATACTTTGCAGTTTCTGTCTGACAATATCTGGATGGATAATTCATTAACAAATACTCCTATTGATTTTTTTAAGAAAAATATACCGGAACAGAGCCATCATCTGAGAGTTGAAAGAATGAATAACTTTGAACTGTTGTACCTTTTGTCAACAGATGCATGGTAATCAGATTAACTCTTCTTTAAGACCTTTATATTTGGTGAATTTTATTATTATGTCCTTTTCTAATTTATTTATGAATGAATTTCATACTGACTTTAATAATTTTCATCTTGATTGTCTATCTATCTTGTTATATATGATTATCGGTATTCCCCGATTTAAATCGATCGCCAAAGAATGAATGAATATCACTTTGAAGTTCTCAAGATTGATTGTGAGTACTTTAAAGAATAATGAAACATTTACAATGATTTCTTTGATAATAAAATTCAATAAAAAGAGTTTCAATAAAAGCTTTTCTTTTAGCATTCCTTAGATTTTTAACCACGCGAAGACCTTGCGCCCACGCGGAGATACGGCTGTTGTACAAATTGCCTACAATTTTGCAGAACAAGGAAGATTGCTATGGATATTCTATCAGTGGGTCAAGTAATTGAATTTATCCAACACCTCTATATATATATACCATGTTTACTATGGCCATTTTAAATAAAGAAAGTGATTGTTTACTGTTATGTTACATTATAACCTACGTTGCCCCTAGCAACGTGGGTTATTTTTAAAAAACTCACTCCTTCAAACATAACAACCAATCACCGGCTTACGTTACTTAATATTATTAAAATCTAGTCATCGTGCTAGCGTATTAAATTTATTACCGTCAAAACTACAGACTAACTATACATTGCAAATTCGATGTTTAAACTTAAATAAAGAGGTGTTGGATAAAATTTTGTATGGCACGCGTGAGTTAAGGATATTATCCACTCAGAAAAATTAACCCTCTCGGGCTTGCCGGCCCTCGAGGGCAAATCTTTCGTTCGTGGATAATATCTTACTTAACTCACTTGTGCCATAAATAACTATTATCCAACACCTCTATATAAATACCAAGTTGACTATGGTCATTTTAAATAAGGAATGTGATTGTTTACACTTATGGGACATTATAACCTACGATGCCCCTAGCAACGTTATTTCTAAAAAACTCACTCTTTGAAAGATAACAACCAATCACCAGCTTACGTTACTTAATAGTATTAAAATCCAGTCATCGTGCTAGAGTATTACCGTCAAAACTACAGACTAACTATACATTGCAAATTCGATGTTTAAACTTAAATAAAGAGGTGTTGGATAAAGTTCTGTATGGCACGCGTGAGTTAAGGATATTAACCACTCAGAAAAATTAACCCTCTCGGGCCTGCCGGCCCTCGAGGATAAATTTTTCGTTCGTGGGTAATATCTTACTTAACTCACTTGTACCATAAATAACTATTATTTGTCAGTTTGATAATAATCAAACCTGGCCTGGTCTGCTTTACATAAATTATAAGACAACCTGTATAATAATATAAATATTATCAATTTATTACCCAACAGCAGCGCCAATTACAGGGTAGATTACCATATATATGTGTATATAGTATAAATATAGCCAGCAAGCATACAAAGATTGTAATAATAGCAGAAAATAAAAGTAAACATAACCAAAAAATGAATATATAAACAAAGTTTAAGGTTAATCCATGTTTCCGTAAATAATTTTTTGAACATAGATCTAAGTGTGATTGTCATGGTTACAATAAAAAATTATCTTGTTTTAGATGTAAATAACTTTGTTGCACGACCGCCTTAAAAGTTGTCACTTTATCAATTGTAAGCAATTCTAGAGTCTCACGCGAAATCGTATCGTTGGCATAAAGATCGTATACCAATAATATCATGATGATTTCACGATAGGCACCTTCGTTCGTGACCACTTTGATATTGTAATATGGTAGATGTTTTTTAATCACTCAAAAACGTTATATTTTATTTTTATTATACGTATTTTTTTAGGTTTTTAACGTCGATATAGTGCCGTTAGAATTTCACGTAAAATCGTTTCGCGTTATACTATTTTTCATAACGCGCATAAATGAAGATTAAAGGTTAGGTTAGAGATTACGCTAAAGTCTTAACTAAGAGATTAAGTTAATGGTAAAGTTATAAGTTAAGTTACGTTTAGGTTAAAATGATAAGTAAGAGGTAAGGTTAGGTTAGATAAGAAGGTGGAGATTTTACGCAAATACTTTTTTATATTAATCACTAATTGAACCGGCATTATGCGAAATGCTTTTATGCAAAACAAGAACAAAACAAGAATTCGTGTGAGGAATGTTTTTATTCGATTGTACGTAAAATCATATTTCATTAGAATGTTTGGACGTAAAATTAATCTTTCGTCAATAATTCGTCAAAAGAGTGGATTTCATTTGTTTTTTGAGTACGCCGTAAGCTTGCAGAGTTTTTTCGGATGCATGCTTTAGAAGCTGTTTAGGGTTTATATCATTCAGATTTCTTTTGATGATTTTGTTTAATCAAATATTAAATTAAAAAGGACATACATTCATTAAAACTTTGTTTTAAACGACTTCTCGTCATTTATTAATTTTTATTGGGCAATTTAACCTCATTCAGTCATGTGTCTGTTAGTAAAGTAGGTAATGATACATGATAAATACCTATACATCAAAGAAGAACGTAATTTGGGTAGCAGAACAAAGATAGGATACCATCATAGCTAGGTAAATTTCTACCAATAACAAGCAAGCAAACAAACATATCTGTCCCAAATATTTTAGCTGTCATTAATAGCATAGGTTGAGTGAGGTTAAAATAATTATGTCGATATAATAGTTTGTTACTCAATAAATTGCTTTTGTCATAAAAATCAATTTTATCACAATTTGTCATTAGAATATTAGAAAGTTAAAAATGTATAGGCAGGAAGAAAAAATTCAAATTATTAAATGATTTTTGGTGGAAATTCAAAATTGAATAGCATATCGTGGTTTTAAACTGCGTGGTTTAAAATACACAAAAAATACAACAATTTAACCTCACTTTATGCTTTTAATGACAGGATAAGATATTTATGACAGATGTTTTTGCTATCTTGCTTGTTATTGGAGAGAGACCTTTAGTTAAGAAAATTACCAAGCCATGATTGCATTGTATCTTTGTTGTGCTACCCATATTGTTGATGTCTTCCTTACCATTCATTTTTGTATGTTTAGACTGGTTTTCGGATAATCTGTATATCTCCCACAGAAGCTTCTACGATGTACTGGAATAATTCACTGCGAGTTCTGGAATACTGTAGAAGGCGACGGAACCTTCTCGGTTTTCGCAGCCCATGTATAGGACTTTTCCCATTCATTACAATATTATTCTTTAAACTAGATTGAAACACACGAAAACATTTTCTTTTGGACTCGCGTTTGAAGGCCTCGAATTCGTCAAAAATTCTAGTTTACGTCCTTGTATCATAAACAATTATTTCAGGTTTCAACTTTTTCTTCATTCGAGGTGATGCGTCATAACTTGCTCATTAACTTCGTTTTCAGTTGTAGGTACTATAATATACTACATTTTCTAAATATCTTTTTGTAGAATAACCACATCAGCTACTTAGAAATCTGACGTATTTAGATATCTACGCGCATTTTGGCAACGTTGCAGCTAGCACGTATTGGTGAAACCGTATTTCGAGTCACTACATCTAGTTAGCCAGGCATTCATTTGTGACGCTAGAGAGCTCGACTTGTCTGTATATAGATAATATAGTAGTTTAGTTGGTTTAGTTAGATCCTACCGGTTATTACAAGTGACATGTGATAGTTATGTCAAGTAGTTTTCTAATATAACAATCAAGGTGATATCAATCCTCCCATCAACCCTCGTCTTGATAGTTGCTGCAATTACGAAAAAATTCCAATTGACAATGGAAAACAGTAAAAAGTATGCCCATTTAAAACTAGTCTCAAATTGTCAAACATATTTCCAACATTATCGTTTAATTACCAGCACCAAGGTGGCAAAATATCTTTGTAACTTAAATAAAAAATGCCGTATAATAGTCGAAGGTTGCCATTTTAGTAGCACATACGAAAATATGAAGATAATCAAAAGACAAACATGCCTTCTTCTTCGGTATATTAAAAATGTATACTGAGATGGAAAATCGAAAATTCCCACAAATTCGACCAAATTTCAATATGTTCAGCTGCATGATCAAAAAAAATAATCGGTGCTGAAAGGTACAACGAGTGCTTATTCCTTGTTTGGATAAATGTAGTTAATTTAGATTGAATTGTCGCTTTTATTTACTGGCAATAACTACCATGTAAAGGACAATTTCTGCCAGAAATTCTATAAGAACAAGGTGTCTCGAAAGACTTGATTCGTCAGATATTATAATAGGTCCATTAAACGCAACTCACTTGTATTCTTAAGTGAAGCATTAAAAAGTTACAACAGGCCTTCAGAGTAGACTATAACGTATCTCGACAATATTGAATCCATTTTTAGTTGAACTTTGATATAATAGCGATTTGTAGGGTCAATAAACACAGTAGCATTCACTTTTTTTATGGCATTTTTACTTTTACTTGGTGGACCAACATGTACGGCGCACACTAGACCGTTTAATACAAGCTAGACGTAAATAATTCTAATATCACTTTAAACGATTGTAGTCGTCATATTTTGTGTAGATATAGCTCAGTATAAGTAATTAAAGTATAATCGGTATAATTAACTACTTTAGAAAAAAATAGTTAAGTTTACGTAATAAGCTCATATGTGCAGACAAAAAAAAACAAAGTTTCTTTCTTAAGATGTAGTTTATCACACTAGTTAGATATAAATATTAACAAAAAGGCTTAAATAATGTTGTAAAGGAATAGTATATTAAATTTTGAAAGTTTTAAGTAACAAATTACACTTGGAAATTCATAATGGCATGCGTACATAATTTGCCTCATAACTAGAGCGATATCTTTTCTTCGACCACACATTAAATTGATTCCCAAATTGTGACATTTTTTAAATAACATTTTGAATTTTTCTGCTTGTCAAATATTTTGATATATTTTGATAAACAAAAATGTTCCCACTAACGATAATATACAGATTACGTAACAGTTTGTCTTTGCGTTACATAATAGTGTTGACAATGACACCTTACTTGTCAAGTAAATCGTTTGTATTGACAACTTACTTATATGGAAGTAGAAAAAGTAATTAATGATTTGTAGTAATAAGACCAATGAGACCAGCAGTGCCAGGGTTCTTGCACACCTGGAAAACCTGGAATTGTCAGGGAAAATCTTTTGTCTGGAAAAGTCAGGGAAAGCCTGGGAATTTACAATTTTCAAAAGCGTAAGAACCCTGAGTGCTGTCATCAGTCATTAATTGAATATATAATATAGGTACATAAACAGATTTAAATTTCGAGTGCACCCAACTTGATTTACTTTTTCGAGTTTTCTGCAGAGAACAAAAGAAAAACTTGTGCCTTTTTTATCAGAAACGGTCACATTTGGTACTGCTTTCAGTACGAACGCAATAAATACGTTCCTCTTATATACTTTTTTTTTTGTTACAGTAGTAGTATCTTTTCTACGGGAACCTGCTAACTTCCCTTTGTGATTAATTTTTTTTTGGTTGATTTTTGATTTAATCCTTCGTACAAAGTCACCACTAGCTTCTAGTAGGTTTATTTTATTGGAAATGTATGCAAATAAATTGTCATGTACTTCACATTTTGAAGTAGAGTACCAAACTTCAAAATACTCCATGCGGGAAATGCAAAACCTACCTCCTGAAAATTAAAAAAATGTGTCATGCAAATCCGTGCGAAATCAACCGACTGCAGTATTGGAAAGTAGACACTTCAACCTTTCATTTAAGCTATATATGATTGTAACATATCGCGGCATACATACTTAGACTCTCCAAAATATTTCATCAACATGCATTTTATAAACACTGAAATATAGCTTGAGTTTGGATTCTTTTTAAAACAATATTATACAAGATACAGATTTTTAATTGAGCCAGTAAAATAACACATGCCTTCACTTGTATAGGACATTTTTCTCAAACACAAAAGATGCCTGTAAATTTTTAAAACACGTAATCTTTGAAAGCGCGTCAATTGCAAGTGCATAACGTCGCCTGTTGCACTTTTTTGTAAACCAACTTTGGGGTGTAATTACCCAATTTCAATTCGGGATAGGGGATTAGTAACTGCATTTTTGAGGTCAGTGGTTATCTGTGATCGATTTGAAATAGGGCTGATAGTGAAATTAGACTTTGACTTTTTTACGTCTAGCTTGTAGTAAACGGTCCAGTGTGCGGCGTCCGCTCGGTAATTTCATGATTAACTGTTCGAATCTCTTGTTCGGTTCGTTATTTTTTTAGTCCTCATACGAAATTATAATGAGAATTAATTGACGTATTAGGATTTTCTATTTGTTGGTGATTTTATAAAAAAATTTAACGGTACGTGAATATACATCTCGGAAAAACAAAGAGAGCTGTAACATCAAACAAAGCAAAGGAGAAGCCTTTTTATACTTAAATACCGTTAGAAATTTTGTTTGAGCACATTAATTCTTATCATAATTTTCTAAGAAATGAATTAAAAAGGCCCTTACAAACCAAACGGTATTTGAACGAGCAATTTGCTGTTAGTTGGCGGAATCAACACATGTTAAACCATGAAGTTGTTATCAGACCTGACTAGACTTTAGTACTTAAAATTTCCAATGCTATGCATTCACACATCTTATTGCAAGATTACAACGTATTTTAAAACTTTTGGTAAGGTAACGAAGGTGGTGACGAAATGTAGTTTACAAAATGCTTTAATATAAAGCAAACTGCAGAGTCTAATAATGTTTATTCACTCTTTGGTGTTTTAGACAGTTCGAATAATTTCAAAACACATCTCTTATAGTTCCTAATAAAGTTTTTGTGTTCATTCTTTATCATTATTTATTTAAAACTCTTTCCTACTCTTTAAATAACGTCGCAGAAACGTAATGACAATTGAATTTGACAAGGGTTTGTAATAATTTGAATAATTTTAATCATTTAAATATTAATTTTATTATTATTATCTTGGCTATTAAATTAAAAATATTCTACGATGAAATGGTTTAATAAGTAGTTTATAACTCAAATTTAATTTAATTTAATAAAATTTAAATAAATGACAAAACACTTACCAGTTGCCATACTTGCAACACCCCATCTGGAATCTGAGGCACCAAACATTCCAGAACCACATATTCCATCACCCATTGCACCAAACGGTGGAAGCCCATGTGAGGGTAATAGTGCTCCTGGTGTTCTGAAAACGTTCGTGGTCTTCTTTCGCTTCTTCCATTTTGCTCGTCTGTTTTGAAACCAAACCTAGAACAATTTATAATTGTTAAAACTGAAGGAATTCATGAATTGGGACAAGCCAGTCTAATTTTTTTATTAAATTTATATATTTAAAATAATTTGATCAGAAAGCTTGTTTAAATAGAAAACTTTTTACTTCTTCTAAATTTTGATGATATAAACACCAAATGAACAAAATTAGTTTAGTCTGAAGCCTTTATTATTGATATAATTACTGGTGTTATAATTGTTTTTATAAACATTTTAAAAAGGTTAGGCCTGTCATCCAAAGCCACATGATATCCTACCAATCCTAGAATTATAAAATATTTACATTTCTATTCTAAATTACGCACCTGTGTTTAGATTGGGTTAATACTAGCGTGACTGTTTCAAAAGATTCAAATGGTGCCATAAAACACGGTATGGGACGACTCAGCGCCGAAAATTGGGCGCGGACAGTTCGGCGCCGTGCCAATTCGGCGCGAGCTAATTCGGCGCCAAAAAAATCTAACCAAGCTAAAATGACATTTGTAATTTCTAATTTAAATGCTTAATAAGGTTAGTATTTCTGTTGAATTTTACTTTATAGCTTAATTGCTTTTTTCAAATTCCATTTACATCAGGTTGAGTTTTCTTGGTAGTCATTACCTGTATGTTAATTACTCACCCTCTCTAATCTTTTACTAATGCATAAGGTAATCATCATATTAAGACGGTTGGTAAAATTTTCTAGGAAGAACTTATGCTCTGGGTTTTATTAATAGGGTAGGTTTCTTGTATTCGTTATTTTTGTTTGTTGATAATAAATTTGTAGTAAGTGCAATATTTAATATTAATAGTAATGTTTGGCGCCGAATTAGCACGGCGCCGAATTGTCTCGGCGCCGAATCGGCCGCGCGGAATTTTCCGCCCCGAATTGTGAGCACCGAGTTATCCTAGACCCCATAAAATAAGATTAAGTTAAATAATAAAGCAAACCACTTATATTACTGTCGACACGAATATATTTAACTACTAACTGCTATCTTCACAGAGATTTCAATGAAAAATAAGTTTTTAATACTAAGAACGAATCAATAATTACCTAACAACTAAAGTTCCTTAACCGACCTACTATTTACATTACTTTAAAATTTAAAATACATGTACAACACGTACGAGGGTGGTCCCAGAAGTACCCGACCCAACAAAGAAAACACAAAAATTTTGGAAAAAGATTTATTTATTTTTCAACGTAATCTCCTTTCAGCTCTACTATACACTTTTCCCAGCGGTGTTCAAAAAGTTCGATACCCTTTTTATAATAAAAACTGTCTTGCTCCTCAAAATAGCCATTAACTGCTGACATCACTTCTTCATCGTTGGAAAATCTTTGACCACTGAGCCATTTTTTCAAGTTTGGGAACAGAAAATAATCCGAGGGGGCTAAATCTGGCGAATATGGTGCATGAGGTAGCAATTCAAACTTTAATTGATTAATTTTGGCCATTGCAATAACGGATTTGTGAGCTGGCGCGTTGTCGTGATGAAACAACACTTTCTTTTTAGCCAAATGCGGCCGTTTTTGCTTGATCTCTTCGCTCAAACGTTGCAATAAGTTTGCATAATACTGGCCGTTGATAGTTTTTCCTTTTTAGAGATAGTCAATAAAAATTATTCCACGGGCATCTCAAAAAACCGACGCCATAACCTTGCCTGCAGATGAAACGGTTTCGCCTTCTTTGGAGCCGGTTCTCCCTTTTGAGTCCATTGTTTCGATTGTTCTTTTGTCTCGGGTGTGAAATGATGGACCCATGTTTCATCCATTGTTACGAAACGGCGTAAAAATTCTGCTTTGTTGCTGTGAAACTTCGCTAAACACTCAATTGAAACATTTTCACGACACTGTTTTTGCTCGAGTGTGAGCAAACGCGGCACCCATCTTGCACACAGCTTTCTCATGTCCAAATTTTCAGATAATATGCGATGTACTGCACTTTTTGAAATGCCCGTAATGTCTGCTAGCTCGCGCACTTTCAGTCGACGATCATCAAGTACCGCTTTGTGGATTTTCTTCACCATTTCTGGAGTCGTCACCTCATTTGGTCGACCACTGCGATGCTCGTCTTGGCAGCTCGTACGGCCTCGTTTAAACTCAGCTACCCAAAATTTAACTGTTGTAAACGAAGGAGCAGACTCACCCAGAGTAGAATCCAGTTCAGCTTTTATATTGGTTGGGCCGAGGCCTTTCAAATAAAAGTATTGTATCACATAACGATGACCAATTTTCTCCATTTTCACAAATTCACTGACAACGTTCACTATTGATGGCTGCCAAACAAATACTGAACAACGTGGCGCTTTCAAACTTGAAACATATGCTTTATAGACTGCGTACTTTCCAATACAGTGATATTTTCAAACAACTACCGCCACCTCTTGGTCAGGTCGGGTACTTCTGGGACCACCCTCGTACAAAGCAATTACACACATAGATATGAGAAAATATTACGATTAGTTTAAACTGAGAACGACCTATCAAAAAAGAATTATTGAAACAAGTAATACTCAGATAATATAACGAATCGTTATCATAACGATCATAACCATACGTGTATGTCTTTTTAATTATTGCATTATTCAATTCTTCATTCAATATTCTTTATTTCCGCGTTTGTACAACTTGTCAAATTCAGCTTGGCCGGCGAAGTTTGGATGCGCATAATATTTGCGGCAATAGGGTAGGGATAGCTCATTTCACCTAACGTCCTCGTCTAGTTCAGATCGGTACATTCTATGAAAAAGTATAAAATATATGAAAAAACACGCTAAGATCACAAAAACTCGATAGTTTTAATCTTTCTACCTGAAAAGTCTTATTTTTGGATTGTTAATAATTTTACACAAGGGTACAATAAAGATTTGTGTCGCTAAAGTAAATTCCAATTTACACCCTTTTCGTGAGTTGAAAATACTTGTGCCACATATTATATTTTCTCTTTACCTCCTACATTTTGTCTTTGTCGAACATCGGCTCTTTCTTTTCCCCATCTGCGCATTCCGCCGGCCATCCTACACTTGACAAGTTGTAAATTTATTCTACGTGCAGTATATTCCAGAGGGTTAAGTTCTAAAATGATTTGACTGAAAATATATTGCGCTGTTCCATCTGTATGTCGGTTGCAGCCGAATAATAATCGCCCCCTCCCTCCCGCACAAGCTTATAGCTTCTGGGGCCTGGTTTCCAGGATATGGGTTGTAGCAATTATTATTATTATTATATATGTTTAAGGGATTTGCGTCCGAAGATGATGACCATTTTTCTTTCCTTCTAATAGATGGAACGTTTGCACCCTACTCCTGTAAAATTATCGTTTCTAAATAACTTCATGGCATACGGAAGCACTGGCCTTTGAACAACATTTCTAGATAAAGTTTAACACTTTTGTTTTAACACATTCTACACGGAATATTTCAAATAATATTTCCGATGGTATTATGTAAATCCTTATCTGCTTTTTGAATATATGTGCTTCATGCAACCTCGATATACCTACATCTTATACTATAAATAGGAACATTTTCATAATTATTAATTAAATTTTTATGATTAGAAAAGTTTGATTATGTAAGATTAAATTAATAATCTATAGTCACCTATCTAAAGAGATTTTCAAGAAAAAAATTAATTCTACTCTTTAATGATGGGCTTACGGGCTCCGATTTATTTTCAATGTATAGTAATAGAGTGTGTGGACCATTGATCCCCCCCCCCCCACAACCCCAAACTATAATCTTTCCTTCGCCACTAAAATTGAGATTAAAACTTCATGGCTCTTTCTGATTGAGCTTTAAGTTCACCAGTTTTAATGGTGAAGTATTACAAAAACTGGTTGTGAAGACGCATGTCAATTGCTCGACACACTATCCTAGTACATGTTAGAAATGGTTTGGACTCAGTTGACCCCATTTGGGGGCAGAAACCTTAGCTCCGTAAAACAAGTTGAGCTAGTTGTTAAATCGGGGCCACGTTATTGAACCTGATCTCAGTTGAAGGTCAGAATAGCAGAATTCTTAGTTAACCGCGCAGCTTCTGGCTCACTAAACCTTTGCAGAAATCTTATTGTTAACAGAGTAACTCCGAAGAATTGGAAGGACTGGAACGTGTCAGATTTTTCGAATAAGTAGCTTTAATTATACATAAGTACCAAAAGAGTGATCATGGCCCATACAATCTAGTAACAGGTTTGTCAGCCAGACCCGAGTTTAATTCCGAAGCATTAAACGGATTTCTACGGGCGTTTCTCTTTCGGAAGACAATGGAAAACCACCGATGTATACTTCCCTAAACGAAGTGTCTACGGACACGTCAATTGCACCTCAATTTACACTTCATCCGAACACCACACGGTGGTTTGGAGCTCACTTAAAACTGTAGGATGCTCCATACTTAGGAGTATAGGAGGGGAATAATCAATATCCTAAATAGGGCACACTACTCAAAACAAAGATGTTAACTAAATGTCATTTGTTTTTACCGATATAGTTAATTTTTTTAAATCAATTATCAGCGCTGCAATCGGGCGAATGTGCAGGTGTAAGTGTTGCCAAGATCTGGTGGTAAAAGTCAAGACAGCATTTCAGAAAGCCGAAACAAGGTATGAGAAATTTTTCCTAAATTTGCTACTACTGATGAATGTAAGAAGAATTTGCTTGTCGCAACTACGAGTGCAAGCATCAATCTATAGGCACTCGAGATATTCTTAGGCGCCCTCCTCTAAAAGTAGGCCGGCAGATCCTAAACTCAACAATTTGAGCTGTCCAAGATTTTTACCTTTACATACAGAACAGTAAAAAACTCCTAGGTAAACCAATTAATTGCGTAGATAACTCTTTAATCTCTTCATTTCTCCCTAAGATTAAGAAACATTGTTTTCTTAGACATGAATTTCCAAAAGAAGACAACTGTTGAGAAACACAAAACAGGTAATTTTTTTAGACCACGCTAATGATGAGTAGGAAATCTAAACATGAGATTCAGGTTCTCCATAGACAAGCGTTTGACTGCAAAGTTTTCTTAACTTCGTCCTATACAATGCATATGACCAGAAAGCAAGAAACTCCATACTACCTTCACCTATTTATGTGATTATTTATTTGATTTTAAACTAGGTACATCTAGAATTAAACTATTTCAAAATTGTCAGAAATGTTGCAACAATTTGTAAAGTCAATTGAAAACGAAAATAGTATGCTTGAAGTATACAAAGAATGTCCGGCCTTCACCACATCTTCCTCTTACGAACCTCTTCATCGGTCTTACACCTCCTTAGTCGAAAACCAGATTCTAGTTTTGCAAACAGGTAGTAATCGCTAGGAGTCAAGTCTGTGTTGTAGGTCAGAGGAGAGATTTTCCTTCAAACTGCATTCCGTCACAGTAGCCTTGGCAATCAATGGTGTGTGCGCAAGCGAGTTGACGTGGACAGCGCCACGAACCAGTATTCCCTGGCTTTTCTCTTTGATGGCGTATCGCAGATTGTACAGTAGAACGCATAGTAACCTGCGTTTGCAGTGGTATTTTTTCTTTGTAGACAATGAACAAAATTCCTCGGGAATCCCTACAAGTGGTGGCCATAATCTTTTTGGTGACTGCGTGGCCTAGGCCGTTTAATGAGGAGCTTCTTGTGGTTTTCTCTCCCTCACGGATAAAGGTTCATTGTATATGGCCATAGTTTTCATTTCCAGTAACAGTTAATTCCAGAAATTGTTTTGGGTAGAGGTTGTATTTATTTGAAAACTCAAAGCAACAATTCACGCGATTGTTTTTTGTACAACAGAAAGAACCCACGGAACTCATCTACCATTAACCTAGTTCATATGTAAATGTTCTTATTAATGATCCTGACTACGGTTATTTTAAAGTATTCTAGCCTTGTCACGAATTCTTTAGTCTTCAAACGTCGATCACTGAACAGTTCAGCCTCCACAAGATCAATGGTTTCCGGAGTGGCTGCATCTACAGGCCGCGCGGGTCGAGGATCGTCTTCCAAAGTATCTCGTCCTAACTTGGATAATCAATCTAGCACATTCTTAATATTATGGAAAATGTCTTCCATACACATCATCTAAACAGTTTTTTATTTGCCCCAGACAGCGTAACACCTTCTTTGGTCAAGAATTTGATTACCACACGATACTCGATTTTAAACAGTTTAAAAAAAGTTGACGTGTCCACTTTGAATCAAGGTCAAAATTAAACTAACAGAAGTAGAGGAGTGCAGCGGTACACACAATAACAATCGATGTCGGATCACGTGATGGATAGAGTCGAATCCGGTTTCACCCACCAAAAGTAGCCTAAACTGGAAACTCTTGGACCTTACTAGGGACTTTTAATTTTCCTACTTTTCATATGCAAGTTTTAAGAGTTTTAGTAAACACCTGAAATTGTCCTAATGAGATTTTGCATGCATTAGACACATCTTTCCATTTAGACTTCGGCGATCTCTTATTGGGGTTAAAGGTTATTTTTATGAAAAACTCGCCTTGCATTAGCTTAAAAAACCCGTCCAAATTGGACAACATAACATATACCCAAATAAAGTAGAGATCAATATTCGCAAAAACGCGGCTTCGAGCAGTAAATTACACATCTAATAAGTCAAAGTGCCGTGACTAATTTAATTTTATAACTACTTCAATTTGGGAAGGATTCCGTTGACATGTTTTTCCTATTTTACATTCTAGTTCCCCATTGACGTAAGCCCTTCCTTAAATAATTATACAGTACAAATTATTTATTCAATAAACACTGCAATTCAGAATTACCTTTTTTAAAGTGTGTGCATTTACCGAAACCAGGACACACATCTTTTATTAAAAAGTTCAGTTTCTGTATTTTTAGAATTTAAAAATGGATACTTTTAGTTCATTATTAAAAATATATTTTCTCTGTTTTGGCGCCATTCGAACAAAACATAACACACTAGATAATTCAGTCACGCTCACCGGTGGTTCATTTCGCTCGTTTTATAACAAACCGCCCCTCAAAGATGTAAAATTTTTAAATCGAGATGTTACTCTATCAAAAATAAGCAGTTAGCCCACCAGTTTACTTATGGAGAAACGTGGGTGGAGGCTGCAACAAAGGAATTTTTATCATGTCACAGCTATTTTTGTTAGAGTTTATGTAACTCCCCCCCCCCCCAATTCCACACAAATAACCATAAGAATTTCCATTGAAAAGTTTTTTGAGGGACACTTTGTTATATAGAGTTTACTCTCCAACCTTACTTTGTGGAACTCCATAATCATAAAATATAATAGAAATCAAAAGTTTAGTTAAAGTTTCACACGTTTGAATAATATTTTAACCTTACAATTGTTTCGACATTAAATGCCATTATCAAAGGCAGATAAGATTGATAAACAAAAGCGTTGCTAAGGATAAATACAGAAAATAGGTAACTAGATATAATACATACAAAAATTAAACATCTAATACTTCTAATAAAGGAGAATTACTAAGCTTGTCAGTTTGTTCATTCATTAAAGGTACTGTGCGTTTATGTTTGTGTTTGTTGGTGCAAAAATGTAAGAATTTGATGTTATTTTGGGGGTGACATTAGGTGGTTTTGTTCCAACGGGTATTTGGATAATAGATTTTTCTGGGTGTTTATTTCTATAAGAGCGTACGTGTTCTTTGTATCTATGGCGAAGTTTCTTTAACTAATCTTTTGATTTCTATTATTTACATTTTACTTTGTCATATAACTGCTCTTTGATATTGTTTCACACAAGTAGCATACTACCAACACATAGACATGCAAACTTTGTTAACAGAACCTTGGATACCATCCAAGAAATATACAATATACAATTGGGACAGGACAAAACTAGAATATGGTTTACCTAGTATAATAAAGGTGTTAGAAAAAAGTACTCTCCTGGTAAAACCAGGTCAAATGGTCACTTTGTAATACAATAATACACTTTATGTAATACAACCAATTGATGGAAAGTGATGATTATAAATGCAAAGAATTGATTATATTATTGCACAGATAGTTGCCAGTGATTTGAATGCCCTACAATTTGCCAACAATAAATTAATATGATTGGTTGGGATTTATTAAACGGTTCCACTACTAAGCGAATGAAATTCCCAATAATTATAATAATAATAATAAAAATAATTGCTACAACCCATAACCTTAACCAAGGCCCCAGAAGCTATAAGCTTGTGCGGGAGGGAGGGGGCGATTATTATTATTATGTAGGCCCAATGTGCGGCTGCAGCCGACTTATAGAATTCCTTCTATATTACTAATAAAATATATAAAGTTAAACCTGTGCTGATAGAGACTCGAACCTTTTGTATGCATGATGAAGAAATGGAGTCAAAATTGAGAAATTATAATATAGCTGCATTAAATAAATTAATTCAATATCTATTTATTTTCTTTGTTATGTAAATTATAAGTGGTCATCTAGTCATGTAGATTAAAGGAATTCTACAAGTATTTTAAAAAGACGGAGTTCCATTCTTTTTATTCAATTATTATTATTCAAATTTTTAATAATAATACAGATCTTTTAACCTTTAAAATAAAAAATGGGAAATTAAATATTTATATGTCAAAATAAATGTACATAACCTCACTTTATAAGCATGACACAATTCCATTATCAATGAAACTGCAACTTGCAGCAAACTTGCAACTTATTTCACAATTACCAATACCATTTTATTATTATTAAATTAAGTCCAAAATCATAAAAATTGTAATTTTTATAAAAGATTTTGCAAGAAGTTTTAATAGGCTTCCTTTTTCAAATAACCAAGATGTTTCTAGTTTATTTACATTTCTTCTTAGGAGACTTTTATTGCCTATTATCTATCTTTAAGACTGAATACCCGAAAATTTATCTATCGCCTTGTTAAATAGTAACGAATTATACCAGTATAGTGTTTTTATCGTTTAACCAAATCTTCACCTAAAAACAAAAATTAATTCTAACCTCACAATTAAATATTGTGATATAATGTTAATATATGTAGCTTAACCAAGATTGAAGAATGGCAAATGAGATGGAAAATAGTTAAACGGAACTAAACTGCGTAAAGAATACATATTAAATAATTAAATTATCCTTTAACTTAAATGAACCTTTTATTACGTGTATGCAGATCATTGCTCCCAAATACCAGTAAGATTGTTATTTTTAATTATTTTGGTACGCCTGACCAATTGGCAACAATAGATTATGGTATTCATCAGAGTAGTTACAACTAAAGTTCCCGAATAAAAACTTTAACTGTGTTATTTTAGAGTTAAGGCGCGGATGTCAAAATCTTTCTCCTTCTAGGTCAAAACTAAGCTGTCTGAAACAGAGATATTTTTTGTCTCTTTTTTGCTTTAGTGACAAAATTCAGCAGTTGTTAGTTATAAATTTTAGGTTATACTTTATATCATGTTTATTTTTATGCATGTAAAAGTTATTAATGTGCACATTATTATTTATTTTCTGTTTGTAGAGAATTATTAAAACTACTATGGTACATATATCAATTTTATATCTAATAATTTACGACAGCTTTTAATAAAGTATTAACTGTACCCAATTTGACAACCTTCTAATAAATAATTTCAAAATACGAAATGTCACTAGGAAAATTTGACATGCGTGACTTGACTCTAAATAACAGAGAGCTCAGTTTACATTTAGGAACTCTAGTTACAACGAAATATAAAATAAAGTAGTCCGAATGTGTCAATTGAAGAATTTAAGAAAAACAATAAGATTATATAAAGAAAAATAATTTATTTAACATATAATAAATGCTCAAAATGAGATCCATTTCGTTTTAAACAACGGCTAAACTCTTCTATTTACATGATTTTACATAAAATTATTAATTTGACATTTAAGTCTTTTGTTTCAAAATCTGGTTTTACTGTAGTTCAAATGTCTTCCAATTGCAAGTGTTTTATTGCCAACAGAAAGAAAACACAATCTTATTTGATGACCTGGTATTATACAGTTATTAAGGACAATAAAAACTTTCCTTCCTACTTAATGTTATCCTCGTCGATATATACGTAAAATCGACATAAAACTCGTTGTGTGGAGACAGACAGGCTTGCCCTATTGTGTCGAATCAGTTTTAAGGACAATCATTCACCGATATTTCTGCAATTGTTACTAATATAATATCAAATCTATTCAGATGGAAAAACTTGTATTAAGTTCGCTTGAAATCTCGCTAAAAAAAGAAGTAAATTGAACCAAAGTTAAAGGTCGCGTTATTGAGCGTAGCCTCGCCCTCTGCATGGATACTGCGATCTCCTGGCAACCCCCCGACCTCTTGCCTATCCCACCAGCGTAGTCTGGGACGGCCTGTGTGCTCGATCCGCTTTATGAGGATTCAATTGATTCAACGACTCGACGTTTACTCTTGATGTCTTGCGAAATGCTTCCTTCAGAGAGGGATGCTTTTGAATATTAAATTCCTTTGTTTTTAGTTTCCACTATATATCAAATGTTTTTGGAATTCTCATCTCTCGTAGGCTTGGTTAAATCGAATAGAACATTCGTGATATTAAAGGAAATGACTTCTTTCATATACTACAGATATAATTTTTTTACTTTTTGAACATAGAAAAAAAATCCCTTCGGATTGTTGATCATCGAGGGAGTTGAAATCTCGCGAGACTTCAAACAGTGGTTATCCATCGCGTAGAGATGTATAGCTGTTAAATAATCCAACACCATTAGCCCCTCTTCATGACGGGTTGCGTCGGGATGCCACCCCAGCTTGACGCCCTGTCCGCAGAGATTTACGGTTTGGCCAACTGATGGACCTCAGTTGCGATCACAAAGTAGGATTTTCAATCAGTTGGGACCGTTTATCAAAGTGCGAGCTGTTATCTAGGGATAAATCTTGTAGAAAGAATGTGTTATCCATTAGGGGGACTAAAGGAACGTTTTGGATAAGTAAATGAATGATGTTCTTTAGAAAAAGAGTAAGTTTATAATGTGAAATCATAATTCTGACCTTTTTTTGATAAATTATGGAACACGCCATGTTTATAGAATTAGCAGGAAAACCCCTGTTTACCGTCGAGACGGTTTGCGGGCATGCGTCGCATTACTTTTTGATATCGAATGTTTTCTTGACGAAGGGCAACGACTTTGTTGTTGTTTAAACTATTACAAACTTATTAGTGATGCATTAATATTAATTACTTTTCAATTAGTTTTTAATACTTTACTACATTGGGTAAGTAGGTTTCTGAACCGTTGCACGGATTCAGAACATTTCAAATAAGTTGAGTTTCAATAAAATCGTAGATACAGAAGTTAACTTTAAGTATATTTCAGGATGTTTCTATGTTTGTCTAAAATGCTATATAAACTTTACTACCTATATACATTTACTAGATAAACATTATAAAACTAAATTTTACCAAGCCCATAACATTAAATATTATATTTTTGCTGCATCTCGTTCTACAGTTGGTATGGTATATTGCTTCACAAAATGGAGTCCTTTGCTAAGTGATATTTCGATTTATTCATTATTCCCTAAATCAAATAAGAAAGTCTTCACCAAAACTATTCATTTCAATTAACAATTTGTTGATGATAGTTTCAACACATTAATTCGCCTTATTAGTTATTAACCTGCAAGTTTAGTTAAAAGGCTTTTCTCCACTATGTTTACATACTTACACTTGGATGTCTTGCATTTTAAACCATTTTAATGGTTAATCTAGAATGAAATCTCTAAGTTTAGAATTATATTTATTGGTGAGTCTGTCTTATCACCAACCATTTTTTATAAAATTCCATTTGTTAAATAGAAATACGTCCTGTTAAATCATTTTTGTAGTTGATTCTCATGAAATATGAATATGGTCTTCATATACTTGTAAAATAATTGCTTGAAATTCCCTTCATCTAGTACTTTAAGTGTGTAAAGCTATGCTATTTTCCAGTGCCTTTAGTTATGGCTTATGGTTTCACGTAGGTGAATTTATTTTGCGCTAGAAATCCACTTTGTTGGGATTTATTACCACTTGTTCAGAAATCGACTGCTTAAGTAAATTCAAGAGGCGAAATAGTTACCATTTTATAAAGGAACTCATTAACTATACTAAAGCTGTAGACAAACTGTTCGATAGGCCTTTGTTTATTGTGAAAACCTTTCGATTTGACCCGAAGTGGTTACAAAGGGACTTAATTAACACCAAGAGGAAGACAGACAGATAGTCTTTTGCTTTTCTTTACTGCTATTACTTATGCTTCTTTTTCTTACTTTTAGGTTATGTGATTAATAAACAAAATGTTTATTAGCGTAATTATTACGTAACCGTAATGAATATTTACATTCTTGCACGATTTAGATTAATGCTACCTTTTCTGCAGAAAAAGTATTCGTGAGTACTACTGAATTGTTCCGTTTGATCTAAAAGTTGCAGCTTCTTTGTGGTAATTTATTAATTAATTGATTATTGTTTACGATTTATTATTAAAAATAGATAATATGTATAATATTTAGTTTTTGCTTGTGTACGAATTATTGACAATAATTTATTATATTATTGATTTATCTGTTTGTTCGAATCTTGTTACAAAATTTATTTCACTCTTTATTGCTTACGTCAGTTTGTATGTGTTTGTAAACACATGTCTTTGGTTCATACAAATTAAATTTATATGCATGAATAATATGCGAATGTATCCCTTACCCGAGTCGATAATATTGCAAAAGAGTAGAAGAAAGAGTAGAAGAAAGTAGAGATGAAACAATTTGCTCTTTATAAAGATTTTATTTTGAGCACATAGAGCACAAAACATATCAATCAACCTAAAGGATTCTTACCACTCACCAATCACTAGTAGGTCCTTCAGTGAGACTAGACAAAATAAATTGGTGGCACTTTTGTTTTTTGTATGTTATAGATGCAGGAAAACATGTCAGACTCACAATTTTGGATTTTTAGTAGTTCTTAGTGCTTGTTGATAAGTCTTGAGTTAATTTGTCGGTTTAGCTCTGGTCTATAACATCCACCTGCAGATATTAGAAATTGAGACCAGTAAAGTTATATGATTCGATTCCGTGTTGGTATATGTGAATTTTGTCGATAGCAAATAAATAGTTTTAGTTTCAGTCCGACATTGTTTCCTATTATATGCAAAGCATTAAAGCTTGAACATCATTCTATATTACTATAATGCCCTGCATCAACATCGCTAGAGAAAAGTAGATTGCAAACAATATCTCTATTGCCGTAATTTTTCGTTACTATTATCTTTACACACCCTAATTAAATAATCAATTCAACGTGGCCATCTATAGATAGTAGATTTTTATATTTGGTTGATTATTTATTTTATTTGGTAATTAATGAGCAGTCTATAACTTGGGTCACCAACAACAGAACCCGTAATGTTCCTATTCATTTTTATCTTTTTCAACGTACGGTAGTGCAAAATTCACAATGACGTTCCTAATTATTATACAAATAATAAAAAACAGCACTAAATAAGCAGCTGCACTCACACAGCATAAGGATAACGAGACGTTCCATTAAAAAAAAAACTTAATATGTATAACCAAATTGAAAATACCATAGTTCTAATAAATAACAAAAAAAATCTTAGAACAAACGTACAAATGTTCAAATAAAACGGAAAATTCAAGATACAACTTCACTACTACGGAAGCAAGACAATGAAAGTAATAATGCAAACACCGACGGTTTTGAGGGAATTTATAAGGCAATAGTGGCGAGCATAGTTCCAATTTCGACCAGCGCGGAAAAGCAGATGGCGCTACAAATATTGAATCGCGAACAAACGTCGGAATTCTCTTTGTTTTAACACATGCAAATAACGAGTTAAAAAAGACAGGATTAGTGATGACATGTTTGTGGGCCAGTAGCATTCTTTTAACAAGGAACCATGAAACTCGCGTAAGTAAGAATCGCTGGAGGATTGTAGAAAAAAAAACGCCTTACGTTTTAATTGTATATAATCTAAGTTCGATGATAAAAAGTTGTGCCTCCATCAATGGCACTACTTAAAACGTTTATGTTAGTGATAAAAGATTAATGGGAAACATTCGGCATTTTTCTTTAACGTAGCGATGAAGAAGGGTATTATAAAGTTTAGTGTTGATGTTTTGGATATACATACATTTATGAAATCTGAGAAATATAATTTATCTCAATTAACAGACGATATTCTATGCTAGAATGCAATCGTACCGTACACGGAAAGTTTTGTTCATAATATTGATAAATAGATTTTTTCAACTCTTAGCAAAAATAGTTAGATGACTCATTTATAAAAAAAAACTTATAGATCTATTAATTCTGCCTTGCTTTTAAACCAACTGCAAAATGTATCTAAAGGTACGACTGTTACATAGTAATGTAGTATAAATTATTAATGTATTTTTTACATTTGTAGATGGTTATGCTATTTATTGGCTTATACTTATTACATACTGATTCAATTCCAACAAAAAAATGTATTTAATTCTAAATAACAATGAAAAAACTTCATCGAAAGTTTTCAATACTGTCAGAATTCATTTGTAATGTTGGGTAACAGAAGTCAGAAAATTAAAATGAATTTGGAGGAATCTTACGAAAAGAAACCAGCTATTCAATGTTTGTTATTATTACTGGAACTTGTAATTCCCAAAACATTCTTATATGCTTGTATGGTATACAATTTTAATTCATTTTAGATTTGCAATTTTACCGCGCTCAAAATACGAACACGAAAAATATTCTTGTAAGTACTGGAAAGAACATAATATTCGCAACTACTAAACTGAGATTTCTTCTGATTTCTCTGAGATACTAAACTGATTTCTCTATAGACGGTAAATGTTTCATATGGCTTCATTAATCACTAAATGTAGCAAATGATGTTCCTGTAGTGGGTTTATTATGTGGCTCCATTAATTTAAGATCTGAAACCAGTCTTTTACTCTGGCACCACGTACGTCGCCACTGTGGTTTGTAACTGACAAAATGCGAAAATAATTGAATAACTTTTAGAGATTGTTATTAAAATGAGATATGTATGCGTATCTATAAGTTTTTGGGGTCGCGGAATAAGAAATCTTGTGTCAGAAAGTTAAAATTCAAAATGGCAGATTCAATATTGCGGATCGAGAAGTTTTTTGCGATTAAAATATAATTTTATGCTTTATAATATATTTTTGGGTACACTGAATTCAAATATGATAATACAAGACTAAAAACTCTAGATGGCGGATCTAATATGGCGGGGCTTAAACACAAATTTTATTTTTATACATTATTTGTTTTTCAAATAATACTTTGATGTTTGTTAAAGGTTTTCGAGGTCGCTAAATTCGAATATAATTATAACAATTAAAAATCAATATGGCGGAGGTCAAGATTTCTTTTTATTTATAAGTTTATTAATATGTTTAAATATTATTTTCGTAGCTGCTTAGAGGTGTCTTGGGTCTCTGAATTCAAATATGATAACAAAACATTAAAATTCAATATGGAGGACTTGAACAAGAATTGACAGAAAAAAATTGTTTAATTAGTCATATTAATTTATGAATAGATTTTTGGCGTCACTGGATTAAGGTATTTAGGATGAATTAAATAACAACTAATCTTCACTAACACACATTATTTATTGACAACGTCCACTAGCTGTCCTAGATAAGTCCTGAACTCGTCTTGGATCTTTTGCTTTCGATTCTTCATGGTAATCTCGTCATTACTGCCCTGCTGTATTTTATAAAAAAATGATTCCAAAGTTTTCTTCAAAACTTCACAATTTACATCTGGTAAATTAAATTGTCGTCTCATGGTGAATGTGCTCTAAGATTAATTTAAAATTTTGTACTTCGATCATTGTAAGGTGGGCGCGTTATAGAGCCCTATCCATTTCCTTTTGGTATGTATATTACAAAGATTGCCAAGTCCTTGCCAGGCTTACCTATGTGCTACAAAATCTGTTATTAATTTTTAAGGTCGTCTATTGACATTTATATGTTACATTATAAACTGTACGTTGAGATAGGAAAATGGACTGCCACTTTAGATTAATTGAAGTCAATAGTCAATATTCTCGCAGCCTCAATTTCTTGGAGAAATCTCGAATCTTGTAACCATTGGTGTTACCGACCAAGGTACGCTATTACAGTATATCCATTTATATATACTGTAGGAACTTAATATGCAGTTGTCAGGATTCTAGCCATAATAATATCCAACAAAAAGAACCAAGAAAATTGAAATCCAAGGGGTTTCAGATTATGTTAAATCAATAACTGTATCCTATCGGTATTTCTTCATTTTAAGAAAAATTAAGAATTTCTTCTTGATTATTGATGATGCAAGTTTTCCGCCATGAGGAGACATAGTATGTATTTTAATTTTTTGTACTATTTCTCTGCATAAGCAGGCTTTTCCGCACTTAACATTTCTTCCTTTTTATTATCTATAAAGTCTACCCTTGATTACTTGTAATTCTATAAGGTCATCGTCATCACGCTTTCAATGTTGATGAAGCAAGGCAGTATCTATTAGGCGTCTTCAGCCATGTCAGACATGAAATTGTATTTGGAACGAAACTCTAGCGTTCTTGACATTCCACCTGGGAAGTCCTTGATCAAAATTGTTATCAAGACGACAGGTCTGGACAGGACAGGACTGGAGCCGCTGATATGCTGATATGTTGTCGGAGGTGTTAAATAATATCTATTCTGGCGCGGCAGCGTCTTTGGCGAGATGTGTAGATGGTCACGGTTCGTCCTCGTTGGCATGACAAAAAAACCGATGTTTTTTAAAACACACAACCACAGGACCGTGTGAAGAGGGCACGAAAGAAGCCCACGGCTCTGATTACCCAGTTTGTTCTAAAATATGTTTTGCATATTATACTTGTTGTAAATATGTGAGTTACTATAGACTGATTTTCTTGAAAATTAATTTATTTTAATTAATTAATTATTAATTTGTTAGCTATTAAGTAAATTGTTGAATATTACAACCTTCTGAAGTTTACTTATATTAAAAATTTCTTGTATCCATACATCACACTACCCATTTGAGTAAAACAGAGGAAACATAGTCACTAATTTAAATTAATCATCTACTCTGTCAACTAGCATTAAGGTAACAGGCTGTTTCAAATAGAATCATGCGATTAAAAAAAATCTTTCAAAAAGTATTCAGCTTTTAATCCGTTTTGATCGAACAATAGTATACTGCTAGAAAAAGAGAATTCTTGAGTTTCACGATTATTCAATTTTTTAATAATCAGAGCCGACAACGATGAATAGGCCGTATTGTACCTAACAATTGACCTTTACACCACTGGCCTTCAAGGTCTCCGGACCTCACTGTGTGCGATTTTTTCTTGTGGGGTTTATAAAATACTTTGTTTATATGCCTCCGCTTTTAACTACAGTGATCAAATTACGGAACCGCATAACAGCAGCCGTGGATCCAGTAATGCTCGCAAAAGTTTTCGACGAATTTGACCATATGCACATATGCCGTGCATCCCAAGGGGGGCATATTGAGCACCTATGATTTGGTATGTAAAATACTTCAAGATTAGCCCTGAAATATAAAATTAATCTTAAGTGTCTATGTTCATTATTTTTCATAATATAAATATTTTAAATCGGATGATTCTTTTTGTAACAGCCTGTATGTTAAAAGTAAGCTAAGTGGCTTATAATTACATCTATGTAATTATCTTTTCTTGTTTTGTACAGGGCGTCGATTTAGTTCTTCGTCCGTCGATTATATGTTTACCGTTATCCACATAAAAAATTCAATAGGAGAACTGTTAATGAGGTTAAATAAAACACAACTCTTCATTTAAATTTTAATATCTATGGCATTCTTTTTTGTAATTATTTTTGTAAAAATTTGAGTGAGGTATTAGCTAGGAAGCAAGTGTTAAAAATAATTTTCTTGATACAGGGTGATTAAAATAATTTCTCAAACATGGAATCTGATTTTTGATAAAAAATTAAGATAATTAGCTGTTAATTAGACTCTAATCTAGTATATATATATTTCTCATGACTCCTGATGAGTTCTTATAAGAGTTACAAACGCTTTTTCCTAAATCTGGAAAACTACAGCTTACAACTGCTCTAGATCAGCGGTTCCCAAGCTTTTTCGTTCGCGGGCCACCAAACGACGTAGCATTTGCTTGTAAAATAAGAAAACAGTTTGCAAGATAAATCTTACAATAATAAATTTACTTGTACACTGTACAAAATCAATCTAAAATAAAACATATCCATTCTTTATAATAACAAAAGTCAGTTTTCGTACCTCAGCCGCTTCCCGCATACCAAACCTCGAACGACCAAAACGGCCCGAAATCGTCAGGTACCGAGAGGTCGGAGTTTTTCTCTTTTTACTAAACAAATAAACGATCGCAGGGCTGGGTGTGGCGCCGAAGACCATAACCGGGTTCTAGACACATATGGTGATTCATCGTTCAAAACAGGACAAAATATTTTGACAGGGAGATAAAACCGAAAACGGTGGCGAGTGAGTTTCGGGAACGATGATGAAGAACGGGAATGGGCTCAAACGACCCAGGAGGCAATCGTATAAGACCTCCAGAGGTGGTTTCTACTTAGGAGCCCGATTAGGCTGGTTGCGGCGATATTAGGTACTCAGGTGAAAAAAAAATAAAAAATTTCGAGTTTTTGGCTGTAACTTTTTTCTTATGGTTTTGCATGGCATTTGATGGGGAAACATTTTGAGATTGCCCGTAGTTTGACGCCGAAATAGTCGTTTTGGCTCTAAAGTTTCCGAGATACCGCCTCTTAAAAACGGAAGGGAGAATGCTAGAGATACGGAAAAACCAATGTCCAATCGCACCCAAAAACTTCATGCTACATCTAGCCCCCGCCCTCGGAAGAGAGTCGGCAAAAAATCTTTTGCGGTAGAAACAATTGCGGTATTGTGATGGCAAAGATACCGTGGTCAGATTTGCTCTTCGACCTACCGTAAAGCAGAGGGCAATTTTTTGTCGCCTCCGCCTAAACGATTTACCGGAGACGGTCGAGACTACAAATTAGAAACGGGAACTACCCAACGCATCGACACACAAAAAACGGTCCGGATCGAAGCAAGTTTTGCGTTCTCTAGAAACCGCCAAACCAGAATTTTGATCGTTCGTATTAACCGGGAACGCAAGACGAAAATCCTTTCGGTTCCGGTATGCCTAGTTCCGTGCGCGCCAAACCCGCTTAAAAATTCTAAAATGAAATATTTTCCTTATTACCTATTGCTACTACCCCACCACATAGGTACGGAGGCAGAGCGTTATTTATCATATATGTATGTATTCGTACATAGCGCTGGCTCCGAATAAATTTACTCCGAGTCTACTTTTGGTTTTTTTCGATAAACCATTTGACCCTACGTTAGCTCCAGGATAACATGAATTAGAAAAATTCTTTCAGTAGAATTTTGAAAATACTGTTATTTTTCTGCGAACCGACAAAAACTTGTGACAGACCGGCACAGGTCTGCGGACCGGTAATTGGGAAACATTGCTCGAGATGAATAGCCCGAGTTGCTGATGTTTTCGACAGCAAGTTTGTGTGGCCTAACCTATATAAAAAATATCAAATAGTATTCACAATGTTATTCGGGCAGTTTATAACAATAAAGCCATTGACTTCCTCTTATTCTTACTCTCAGTTGATTGATTCAGAAGAATCGCTAACTTAGCATGTCAGCCACCGAATGCCATTAAAGTATTTTCAAAGGATAACTATTTTATTAACAACCTTATATTTTGTTAGCAAAAATATACCTGTTAATTTTAAATTAATCAAAATATTTAATGCCATTCTTACATCTGAAGGTAATAAAGGTTTTTGGATTACACAACATTGTAAACTAATAATTTATTCCTGAGTGACAATTTGGATTTTCTGCCCAACAAGTAGTGCTTGCTGAATTTGGTGCCAACTTCCATGTCAACCTTTTATCAAGATGCATTCCGAGATATTTGACCTCTGATACTTGAGGTAATGGATTGTTGTTAATGAAAACTTGTGGTGAGTTGCCTCTACACTTTGTGAACGTAATATGGTAACATTTAGACTCATTTATCTTAACTCTCCGCTTTTTGGTTCATTTTACGACGTCATTTAAATTATGTTGTAACGTTTTGCGGCTATTACTGGGTCTTTGTGTTTCACCAGTATTGCTTTATCATCCACAAAAGTAGCTGTGAGAGATTGATCATTAGTAGGCATATCAGCTGTAAAAAGGATATACAAAAGAGGCTGAAGTACGCTCTCCTGTGGTACCCCTGATCTAATTGGATGTATTTCAGTGAGCGCTTGATCATATTTTATCTGGAAGTATCTTTCTTCTAAGTGTGATTTAATTATAATATAATATGAGTGTGGTAGCGATCTTTTCAATTTATACAGCAGAGCCACGCCTTAGCGAAAGCTCGACTGTCGTTAAGGAAGGCAGCTGTGCAGTAGCTTTTTTCTTCAAAGGATTGATTTATTAAGTCGACTACGCAATGTACCTGTTGTGTGGTTGAATGCTCCCTTGTAAAGCCAATCTGATGTGCCGGAATCAGATTCATTTCTTCGATGATTGGTGTAAGTCTTTTGGCTAGCAGTTTTTCTAATAGTTTACCAAGTATGAATAGTAAACTAATTGGCCTATAAGAAGCAGCCTCGTTGGGTGGTTTTCCAGGTTTTAATATAAGAATCAATTGAGCCACCTTCCAGAGTAGCGGGAAGTACCCCCTAATATTAATAAACTTAATTTTTATAAACTTAATTTACTTTTATAATTAGTTTTGCATATTTTTCTCCATTTTTAGATTAAAGAAAAAAAAGAACGTAAATAGAAAAGAAAATCTTATATTTCACATTTTATTTAAATGAGATTTACTTATATTCAAAATGAAGCTTGAAATTTTCATTCATAAACTTTGTTCTTGCATCTTCAACATTTTCAGTCATATTACTGAAATGTGTTTTTAAGTGACAGGCTAAACGTGACTTTGTATCTGGTTTTTATAATATTCTTAAAGTCTCTGGTAAAGAATGTCGGTGTATGAACTTCGTTTGAAAATAATTTTTTTCTAGCTAGAGCATCGACATGGTAAGTGAAAGGTGTACGAAAAAATGCATGTTTTTGTGTGATAATAATAATCTCTTCTTATTCTTGCGTGTTAATTCAAAAACTTTAAGGAAATAACATTTATCTAATACATATCGTACTAACTCATTAGACCATCTATTTTAATTTTGTTTATGCTTTATACTTCCTTTTAATGCCTATTCCTTCTAATATTGTAATAATCCTCTAATTTATTTTATCTAAATTTCATACCGCGAGTAATTCCGTCTTATTATGGCCATTACAACACACCCTATTCCATGTGAATAATACATTATATAAATGAACCAAAAATTTATATTTTACAAAATGCCAACTTAACTGCTTGTAATTATTATTATTAGTGATTATAGTAGTTGAAAGATAATAACTAATGAGGTATTCAAACTGTTATTGGTACATTTATAGACTACCAGTTGATAGAACGCTGTAGTACTAATTTTGTTGTTGATTTACGTAGTCATCTTTTATAAATATACAATTACCTTCTAAACAAACATTTGCGCCATATCCTTCAACCAGTACCTGCATCTTTTTTTTGTAAAGCTGCAATTATGAAACATATATTAGTGGTAAACAGTTATGTGGAAAATGCATCAAGGTTTCACATAAAAACTTTTAAAATTTAAACTTCACCATTTTCATAGAATAATTTCATTCACTTTCAGGAAACTGTTCACCACTATGATGGAACGATTTTCCTCAATATGACCCAAAAAATACAATAAAATCAAAAATTTTCAGTACAACTTTGGCGATTTGGATAGTATGTCCAGGATAAAGTGTCTAGTTGGCTAAAAATAGAATTCTAAGAATGATATACTTTTCTGGATATGGAAGATTTGCTTGCCTTTTGATCTGAAATACAATTAGCGTACTGCAAACAACTTCTCTCAAACTTTTATTATCCAGTTTCAACCTAAAATATTTCTACCCACTCCCCTGAGAATTATTTACGAATTTCAATAAATTTTCAATATTGTAGATACAAGATATAAAAAATATAGAAGATATACAAATATTATTATATCAAACTGCGACACACACACAAAAAAACTGGAAGCGCGTTCCACAATTTTATAAACGCTGAAATAAACATCAAACAATTGTTTTGTTTAGAGCTATATATCCATTGTAAACTCTTGAAGCTGCAATTACTCTTACTAGAATTCATATTTCTGTACAAAAAATGCAGTTTAGTAAATAAATAATTCAGAAAAACATAATCTCGTACTTATAGCTATGCACGTAAACAATGTCATTGAAAAGAAGTTATTGGAAATTCACCACAAGATCATATCAGTTTCACGTTTAAAATTATTCATGTGTTCAAACATAATACATAATTTACTGTAAACAAACGTCACTCTTTTACTTGAATAGAAATAACCCGTGGTTGTTATTTACTTCTCAAAAATATTTTCTGTATTAGACAACCTCTTCTTAAAATTTGTTGCCAGAAAAGCAATTTCTCTGTCTAAATTCCGATTAAGTGATAAAGTGGTAGAAGGTAAATAATTTTTGGTTATTGTTAACTGAAATTAATCAGATCTCACAAGGGAACCTTACGGCCTGTGACGCTCAGATTTTCATGGCACTCCGCAAACTTATTCAGTACACCCTTAGCGATGAAAACTGCCACAGCAGTAACACACATTAACTGAATATACAATAATGGTAAAAACGAATAATAAATATACAACAAATTAACAGAACTGTTATGGTTCAGACCGTGCCTAACTATATAGGTACTGTTATGAAAAAAAGTATATAGATAACAATTAATGATGAAGAGAAATATTTGTATTATTTAAAACGAAATAGTATATTAAAGAACGAGTTACATAAGGCAGGATTTATTGCACGATTTATTCCAAGTTGCGAGGACGAATGCAATAACGACTTATGAAACGAGTTTATAATGCTATTTTTTCTATTTGGCTCGTTTTATTCCCTTTTTAAATAAAAAAGTCGCAATTTCAAAATTTAGGGAATTTTGTGACAGTTGAAAATTCAAATTTTTAGTTTTTGTCAATTTTCTTTTGCGTATTGACATATGACGGTTTAATTTCAACGCTACCAAATTTGAAAGAGTTGGGCTATTAAAACACTCAAATGAGCTATAAACGCACTGTTTTGGGTGTTACATCTCGAGATGAAATCAGTTTTTTTTTTCGTTCGTGATATTCGCACCTCATGACGAAAACGGGTGTTTCATCACTTGTTGGAAAATATACTATTTTATATAACTTATATGAAACGTAGATATAGTCTACTTCCTATCAGTAGCTAAAACGTCACATTTTTCCCTTGGGACTACTTTCCTCCCGGAGATTTAATATTTTAGCCTATTATTGTAAAATTTTGCGTTTCTTATTTTGCACGATTTAGTAAAATTCATTTTAATATTTCATTGCAGTTATTAGATCATAGAAAGAAATGTTGAATTATACACGGGGGAAATTACAGATTTTAGCGCTCTGTATGACCGTCTCCCTCTGTTTCACATCGGATGACAAATTGTAGATCTTGAGCTAAAATCTGTAATTTTTCACCATATATAATAAATCACTATTTTCCACACTTTAAGCAAAAGTAATTTTTGAAAGAGTAAAAAGTAAGATTTTTTTACTCATTTCAGACAATTGACATAAAATAGTATATACAATACGTGCAAATAAAGGGTTTTTCCACACTTGTTGCAATTTGTAGAAGTAGCTAATGTGACACGAACTCAGCTCTTAGAGTCTCGTTTCCGAACTTTTTCTCGATCTGTTACAATAAGGCATGAGACATACCGATCTTCTATTGTAATATATGTACTATAAAAAAATGTTTCTACGTTGTTTTACCAAACGTTCCCTTGTAACGAGCCAATTTCTATTTACCCTTATAAGACTGAGTTTTAATTCAATTCTCGGCTTTCTAAAGTTGGGTTGTCATACAACAAATCAACAGTTATGGTACCACATAAAATCCTTTGCTTATTTAAATATTTGGTAATAAGTCTTATAATGTTCCAAGCCTACTTGATATTATAGTAGAGGTTAGGGTTGATGAAATTAGAGCTCTTGGCCTTGGTCTTGAACATACTGTCTGAAAAAATGCTTTTTTAGTATGCTTTTATAACTATCTGACCATTCCTCCTGCCACTACACTTTACTATTTTTTTCCAATCTTACTAATCATTGCTCTTTTTTCATGTTTTGTTTACAAGTTTTGTTACTCATCTTTCCTTATTTTTTACTTTCCATCTCTTTTCGTGTTTTTTTTTATTTTAGAAACCATACAGGGTATGGTATTTCTTCATTCATATCACTTGAATCAGAACACTTGTATTTTAGAGATTTTAGATGTGTTATTATCCCTTTTTTATATACTTTGTATTCGTACTTAAGCAATGTCGCCAATAAATAATAAGAGAGATTAATAAAAAAAGGCTCTCAATAATGAAACGTATTACATTCGCAATTATTACATTCGTAGATAATTTAAAGTTAGCTTACTTTTAATTTTGCATCAATTGAATTATTTTGTGTAAATTCTTCGTCGGAATTCTTGTTAACTTTGTTGCGTATCTTTTTTACACGCAGTTATAATAACTAAAACAGGGTGGATTTCTGAAGTAAGGGTTGTTACACAAAAAACAAAGACTTATCCTATGAATAACAAATAAATTGCGGTGTCTTTTACTTTATAAAGAAATAGAATTTTTTCGCTTTTTATTGTAATTATTCCGATATTTCAGTACTGGGGGTGGTTTTCTGAAGTAAGGGTTGTTACACAAAAACCAGCGAGTTATCCTATGAACTAAGTACACAAATTATAGTGTCTTTTACTGTATAAAGAAATATAATTTTTCCGTTTTTTATTGTGACTATACCGACACTAGCATAATACCTGTTGAAGAATCAACGGTCCCCTTCTGATCATGTCAGCTATCCACGAAGTAAGAAAACAGATCTACTTCTAAAGTTTTCGTTTCGGATCCCGTAGCTCAGGATGTGCTACTGCAGAGGAGATTTTATTTTCCTTAAGAATAATGTCAATCTGATCATAACATGTAACTATAATTTAATATAATCACGTTTGATTCATAATTAGCAATGCCTGTCTTCGTAATTTCTAATAAGTCCCACACTTTTTTTGCTCAAATAAATGCTATAAAAACACATAAGTTGCCCTTTTTTCAAACTAACTTTAAACGAATGGTAGGCGTGTTCAAAGAGAATACCTAATAGAGTTATTTTAATTATATACCTATGTAGTTTAAGATTAATATATTATGTACTTTCTATAGCATAATATTCGTTGGAAAATCAACGGCGTGTGGAGGCACTGCACTGCAAACTCGTCAGTCGTTGGCAATCAGTGCGTGCCCCCATTAACTATGTAGTTTTTGTAAGCCCAGTTTTTGTCAAAACCGGTGAATCTCTAACCGCTCTAACAGGGACATAACGCATTACGTTGCGAAAATGGTAACAGATAAAGCCAAACTATAAGCGAACGAATTGTAGCCCTCAAAAAGTTCTACAGAAAAGTCAGCGATGGCATATACGTATCTCTTACAGATTACTCACAATCAAGATTTTTACAATAGTTATTTTTGCGGAAAACTCTTCTACCCCTGGAATGTTACCTTACTCCGCCCCTGGATAAAATGCAGGTAATTTTTGTTTATTATTTGTTTATCTTCAGAATTGATTCAAGTATCAACTGTGAAAATTTGAAGTTTGTAGCTTACGTCATTCAAGAGATATATAGCCATAATGGTTTTTTAAGAAATGCTCCCCACTGCGACCCACTCGGGATTTTTAGAATTAAAAATATACTATGCACCCCTTTGGGGTAAGGCTCGCCTGCCTGCAAATTTTCAGCTTCCTAAGTCTTCTAGTTTTCGAGATATTTTTCGGTGGACATCAGACATCGGACACCGGACATCGGAACTGGCTATTATTATATAGGATATTTCAGTATTGAGGGTGGGTTTCTGAAGTAAGGGTTGTCACACATAAATCAGCGGCTTTTCCTATAAATTTCACATCAACTGCAGTGCCGTTTCCTGTATAAAAGAATAGAACTTTTCGGTTTTTCGTCGAGATGTATTTTGCTTCATAAAGGAAGTCTCTTGGAATTCTCTTAGATATTCTATTTTCTAGTGATTCTGGGTTTGCCCATATCAGATTTTGGAGGGTGGGTTTCTGAAAATAAGTTCTGAAAGCGGTTTCCAGAAATCGCTAGCTATGCATTGAATTACACATACGTATATCGCGGTACATTTTGCTTCATAAAGGGACAGGGTTTTTCAGCTTTGTATTCTGATTACTCGTGCACCTTCACTTATATAACGGGGTAGTTTTCTTAGGCAAGGTTTGCTGTACAGAATCTTTGGTAGCTACACATAGATTACACATAATCCAGAGATAAGTACCGAGTCGTACTTCCTGTAATAATGTGTTTTTAAGTGGGTGAGTTGTGGCTCACTGGTTTTTAATGACATGTTTTTTAAAATACTAATTAACCCTTGTTTGTAGAAAGTTTTGGTGGCTACACATAAATCACACATAATTTACTGATAAATCCTAAATCAATATATTCTTCTAATACTGAACTGAACCCAAGTAAACCAATGATATTAGGATGTAGAGAATTACTCGGATAACACAAACTAATTACTAAGAAAAGCGCTAAAGTCGCAGTTTTAAGGTTAGAATGTTATGACGATAGGTTACAGTTAGTAAAAAAGTTGACTGAATTTACGTGAAAATGACGTAATTGGGTGTTGTTTGAATCACATGACAAGAAGATTTTCTAATTTTTACCTGTTTTTGTGAGGTTTTTCCAACGAAAACCCCCTCGCGCTCGGTATTACAGTCTTTCAAATTTAATAAAATACCTTTGGTAAGTGTTACTGTTTTAAATAATTATGTACGATAGAAGGCTAGATATGGAATAATTACCCTTTTTACAAACCAAGGTTAATTAGTATTTTAAAAAACATTGTGGGTGTTCTGAGACACCAGTGGTCCACAACCGAACCACTTAAAAACACACGATTAGTACAGAGAGTTCTTCACTCGGTACTTATCTCTAAAGTATGTGTAATTTATGTGTAACTACTAAAATCTTTGTGCAGCAACCCCAAAAAAAACAAATCAGAATAAAAAAAGAACTGAAAACTAAGTACCTTTATGAAGCAAGATGTACCGCGATATACGTGTAATTCAGTACATAGCTAGTAATTTCTGAAAAGTAACCCTTACTTCCAGAACCCACCCTCAGTACCGAAATATCGGTATAATCACAGTAAGAAAATTAAAAAACTATTGCTTCATACAACAAAAGGCACTTAAATCTATGTGCAATTCATAGCCTAAATAGCAGATTTTATCAGGCGCGGTTCTTCGGAATTTACCATTCTATGAATAGATCTAGATACCATCAGAGTATGCGGGTTATTTATAGCACAACTAATTTATAACTGTTTTTGTACAGCCTTTCTTACTTCAAAGGCATACCATAGGTAGATATAGATAGGAGATGTACCCTATGAATCACACATAAATAAAGGAACAGAATTCTTCAATTTTTTCTTTTGATTATACCAATATTTCAGTACGGGGGGATAGGATTCTGAAGTAAGGGTTGTAACACAAAAATCTTCATTTTATCTTATGAATTAAACATAACACACGAGTTTTTCGGGTTTTTTTTGAGATTATACCGATATTTTTATATGGATGGTAGGTTTCTTAAGTAAGGGTTGCTACATCCACCTATTTATACTTTGAATTACACATAAGTAGATTTACATTTTGCTTCATAAAGAAGCGCGATTTTTTTAGTTATTCTATTTTCTAGTGATTCTGATTTTCCGGGTAGGTTTCTGGAAGTAAAGTTTCAGAAATCGCTGACTATGTATTGAATTCCACGTATATCTGGGTATATTTTGCTTCATAAAGGGACAGAGTTTTCAGTTTTTTATTCTGATTACTCGTATCCCTACATTTGTATAAGTGGATAGTTTTCTTAGGTAAGGGTTACTGCACAGAAATTTTCGTAGCTACTCATAAATTACACATAATCTAGAGGTAAACGTAATAGTGTATTTTTAAGGTGGATTGCGGCCCACTGGTGTCTTCCAACCCCCCATGACATTTTTTTAAATCTAAAGCATTCAAGATCAAAGATCAATCAGCAAATCAATTGCAAAAACCGCCAAGATTGAAATCAGGAATTGAAAACCATTAGAAGAATAATCAGCGAAGCTGATGATAACCTTGCCAGCATACGCATTTTGAAGGAAAGAGTTTTCTTCAGTAAAATAGAACGTTTACATTCTAGACCATCTACATCTCAAATCATGCAAAGGTGATAAAATATCTGTTGATGATCTCTCATTTTTTTTTAAATTTGGTAGTTACTTCTCAAGTATATTTATATAAAGCGCTGCAATAGAATTTTGGTTGGAAAAAATTTTTAGCGCAGCTACAGCATTTAGAAAATATATACAGTTTCATTCAGTTACCTGAAAAAACATGTATGTATAGCAAAAGATTTAAATTGCATTTTACAAAGTAGCTCTTATAAACTTTCACACAGGCCCATATCAAGATAAAAAGTTCTGAATATGAATCAATTAAAAAATCTATGCTTATACTAATTTGTTATGTGCATAGATTATTTTACTCTCTGTGTATATACAATATAAAATTTGTTAATGACTTTTATAAATTTGTACAACGTTAATATACAATTTGCTTAATTATATCTACAAATATTAAATACATAGCTGCTGTTTAATTATATGCACAATACTTAAAATTTTAAAATTTATTAGTTGATAGTTTTCTGTACTTAACTTTTCTTAATACCAACGGCATTATGCAGTAGTACTCGTATTTATCTAATAAAAAACAATACAAATATTAATAAAACAAAGAGCAAATAACTAAGGTTATTGATCTAACTTTATGACTTTTATCGGAATTGTGCTTCTAATTTATTCTTGCACTATATAGTATGTAATTGTAATATAATACCAAACATAGAAATTTCTAAGACAACTTAAAAGATGATAAAACGAAGTACATATGTTGTCATAGTATATATTAAAATATGATATTACTAAGAGCAAGACTTCGTTTAACGACGCATAAAATAATTTTGCTCTCAAGCAAATGTCGAAGTTGGAGTTTTCGCACTGGTTAGATTATGTAATAAAACTAAGCTTTGGTCACTATAGTGAGAAAAAAACTAAGGAAACTTTTTTTTTGGTAGTAGCGATGAAAGTAAGGTAGTTTAAATAAGATTCGATTGAATAATAAATAAATCTTTGGTCAATTACACTCAATAATATGTTTGTTAAGATTTAATGTCATGTTTGGAAGTTATGTGAATTTTTCATGTGCCTTTGGTACTTTCTAATCTGATAAGTTACATAATGGTATATATTAAAGTATTAGTTTCATAAGAAACGTTTTTAGCGCACGTGTCCAATACCGACCATTACGGTCTTATGAAACGAATACTTTATACTATTTTTCTATTTGCGTTATTTCATTATGAAATAATTTAAAAAATTACTTAGTTTTAAATAAATTGTGTTAGGGATATTTTGGTAAGTAGCATGACAATTGGCAACACTAGAAATTTTGCAATTGTTTTTCACATAGCCCCGCTAACTTTAGGCAATCCGCGCGACGTAGAAATTCCCATCCTTGTCTGATACACAGAAAGCCCGTTAAACGGCAGGACCTCGTTGAAATTTACCAGGTTTATTATACGTGTAAGTTCTTGTGCTGTTGAGAATTGTTATATTTATGATATATTTATATGTTTATGACATAAATGATAATTGCTACTTAATGAATTAAAAAATTAGATGAAATAAGGATAATTATATTTCATTTCATAGAATGAATACCTTATTTGTTAATGAAATTAATGAGATTTAAATGCAATAGTATTTTCAGCAAAGAATGATTTTTGTTAAGAAAAATAATTATTCATTGGATAATTTATAAAATGAAAATATAAAATTTTATGTAACTGAATGTTATTACATTACGTTTATCGTGAGCATATTGCACTTGTACACAACACAATGCATCCCACGATGATAGTATCAAAATTTACAAGTAAAAACCTAAAGTAAAAACTGTTTCGCCTGTAACTGGGCTATTTATATGGCGCGCGGCGCCTGCAATGCTAGTTTTGCAAGTGTTGCATTCCAGTTATAAGAGTTCACTGTGTAAATAAATTTGACAGTCTAAGAACAGCTGTCCAACAGTGATATCAACGTTAAAAAATAAAATGTTACTGTTTCCTGCATTCAAATAGATTTCTTTCCGTTCAAATGGTTTCATTTGCACACGCTAGTATAAAAAGAATAATATGTGCACTACTTGAAGAAAGTGTCTTACCATCATCGAGCATAGACATATGGGAAGGAGTCAGTTTTGTCACTTTTGTTTACCGCATTGTTAACGGTCACAGAAAGTTCAACTTACTGAATCGTTGTTGGTTGCTATGAAAACAAGCAAAATAACAGAACTGTTATGATTCATAAGGTGACTAGACGATATTATG
The DNA here is from genome assembly GCA_929113105.1 of Agrypnus murinus. Classification (NCBI taxonomy): domain Eukaryota; kingdom Metazoa; phylum Arthropoda; class Insecta; order Coleoptera; family Elateridae; genus Agrypnus; species Agrypnus murinus. The sequence goes on along the minus strand of OV816026.1, from coordinate 169,048,704 downwards.
GCCTGCTACATTCTGACTTATTTTTTCTGTACTTAAATAAATTTTTAATTTTAAATAGTGTCATTAGGGCAAATATTTATATTATACTAGACTTATCGTTAAATGCTTACAACAAATATCGAAAATTAGAATCTTTTTCGGTCTGTTGTAGGACTCTTACCGATCTTGTTATGTTTAAATTACTTTCTACTAACATAAAGTATACAGAATGTTTCGGATCAATTTCGCAAAAAGAGTCACTGTAGAAGGAAAAATTCCCTTGTAACCAATTAACAGAACACCACTGTACTGAGTGCACAGTAGGTAAAATTGCATAGTAGATTAAAATAAATTAACAATAACAAACATAATGATGTTTATTGTTTCCAGCCTTATTTTGTGGAACTCCATAATCATGAAATAAATAAAGATTATTAAAAGTTTCACAGTTTTATTAAAATATACCTGACAATATTGTTTCGACAGCTATGCTGTCATTATCAAAGGTAATATAATTATAAACAAACACGTCGCTAAGGTAGATACAAAATAGGTAACTAGATAAAATAATAATAATAATAATAAAAATTAATAATAAAAATCATAATTAAACATCTAATACTTCCAGTAACGGAGAATTACTGAGCTCAAGTTGTTCATTCATTAAAGGTACCCTGAGTTTGTGTTTGTATATCTCAAAGGCTTCTAAAATGTCTAATTTGCGTTTGTTATTACAAAAATGTAGGAATTTAATATTATTTTGAGGAGTCATTGTGTGATTTTGTTCTAAAAGGTGTTTGGCGTAATTCGATTTTTCAGGATGTTTATTTTTGTAATGACGTACGTGTTCTTTATATCTTATGTCAAAATTTCGAAGTGTTTGTCCAATATATACCGAACTAAAAAAAGAACAATTTAAACGGTAAATGCCCGATTTCATATCATGTGTTCTGTCTTTAGCATTAAATAAAAATGAAAAAGTGTTAGTGTTGGTTTTAAATGTTATTTTATAATTGTTGGTTTTTCTTAGTATATGTGCAATTTTTTCTGATATTTTGCCAAAATATGGTATAGATATGTAATTTGTGTCTTCTGTTTGATTGTCAATGGGATATATTCTTTTGATAGCTAACCTATAATCTTTTTGTTTAATTAAAGTGTCAATCATGTTCGGATTATAATGATTTGCATGTGCTAGTTGTTTAATGGTTGATATCTCTTTGCTAAAATCTGATTTTGTTAGTGGAATAGTTAAAGCTCTGTGTACTAATGATCTGTATGCTGCTATTTTATGTGTATTGTGGTGACAAGATTCATTTGGTATTGATTTCATAATGAAAACATAACAAAAGTAACTACCAACGCAGTTGACTTTGTGAGTCATCCCTCTTAAGATTTTATAGTAAATTGCTAGAAGTGTTGACAGTGTGCAGTTTTCAGTTGCATATTGCACTTTGAGTGGACAAATATCATTATTAAGAAGCCAATAGAGTTAATTAACATCATACGTATTCGATTTTCCAATAGAAATATTCTTGATCCGCGGATATAGTATACATACATTCAAAAGATAGAGCTTCGATTCATAGCTTCCCGACAAAGTTAGTCAAGGAAGAAACATTATGCAGCATACGAACGACTCGAATTATGGTTTCTTCATTTTTATTGTAAGACGTGTTCAGTGTTTTCTAATAAATGTAAGACTGTACTCGTATATTAATTTTTAAAACATTTCGTGTTTTAAAGTATTAATGTTAGTGTATTTGTTGTTTTATTATCGAGTAAGGTCCAGGGTGATTCAGTTAAATGTTAACCCCATATTATTTTTTTAATTTTGAACACAATGGGTTCGTTTAAAAATTTTAAACAATAGTATGAGCAGTTTTTAAAAATACTAAAAGTTTTTGAAAATTCGTGTATTATACAGAGTGATAAAAAAGCGCGTCTATTTAAATGGAGCGCCTTGTATATTTTTCAATAATTGAAATTCTTGCTATTTTCTGATTTCTGTTATTGCATTTTTATTGTTAAAATTAAATTTATTTTTTTTGAGAAAATAATGTCTACTCATGAAAAGTATTAATATAGCGAAAATATATTGATGCTATCTCTATTAATAAGCAAGAATACATGGTTCGCTATTTTTTCATATAAATCTTAAATAAAACGCTTTTTTGTCTGAAAACTAATAGCATAGGGACCGATAGATTTTTTTCTAACTACTACAAAAATCTCATAGATATATGGCATATTGTTTCTGAGAAAAAATAATTCAACTTACTTTTAATGAAATTATCCCTAAAAATGGGTACTTTTTATTGCGTATCATACGATAAAAACTAAAGTATACCACAAAAATAGATAACTAGATAAAAAAAATAATAAGAATTAAATATTTAACACTGCTAGTAACAGAGAATTTACTGACCTCAATTTGTTCACTTATTAAAGGTACCCTGAATTTGTGTTTGTATATCTCGAAAGCTCATAAAATGTCTAATTTGCGTTTGTTATCATAAAAAGGTAGGAATTTAATATTATTTTGGGGTAAACGTATACACTGTAGACGTATGTATATGTATAACACTGTATGTAAAAATAAGATGTAATGTTTGGGTATTGGATGAAATCTTATTTATTGAAAAGAGGTTAAAAATATAAAATTAATTTTTCATTTTTCCCGGTCTCATCTGGGTTGCGAGTAATGAAGTTTTTACTGTTCTTCTGAGGGGATAAACAAGAAATAGGGAAATTTTGGGTACGAGGAATTCGTTCTTGGTTTTTGTTTTTACCTACGATAAACGTTAAGGGGCGCTAACGCACAATCTGTCTCAACGTTCATGTATTTTCCGGTTCAAGGGTGGATTTGAGTTTTTTGGATAAGAGAATTCATATCTACCATTACTCTTTTATATTTTGCATTCCAAACAACCATACAAGATTTTACTTTAATACGAGTATAAATGAAAGTGTAATTGGATTTTTTCAATTTTAAAACATTAATATTTACAATATTCACTTATTTTTTTATTTATATTTACTACAGCAATTGTAAGTTGCTATCCATGCTCTCACTATCAAGGAATTTATGTACGCCACACATTTCATCACTGCTTGTACTCTGCGACTCTTCTATTGCTTCTTCCGCTTCATTATCTTCCAATTCAAGATGTTCTTTTTTATGGAAATTCATTAACCACCAATAGTTTATTAACCAGTCGGATTCTATAGACAGTTGTGCGAAATAATATAAACTAGGTAAACCTCGTCAAGACATGACGGTCAAAAGCATTGAAGAATTTCCCTATATACAACCTTCGATGTGTGATTACAATCCATTGGATTTTCGTGAGTGATTATTTAAATAAACGCAACCAAACATAACCAGTTGAAAATTCTTAAGCCTAGCAATACTCTCTCCCAGCTTACCCCCCTCTCTTCCGACATATATTCCTCTCTGGCTTACCCCTCCCCGCTAGTTTATTCTACATACATAAATACGGAAATTCTACCTTACGAAACGGTAAGAATAAAAGTGAGAGGGCGCCCTAAGTGAATGTCCGATTCGCCCGTCTCAAATTAAACATTTTATATTTGTTTAAATAAAAATACAAAAATTAAATAGTGTTGACTGATCTACACAGAGAAAGCTTCAATTAAAAAAAAATCGCTTAGATCGGCCCGGTGGAACTCTCAGACGAACTGGAACAAAAATAAGCCTTGTGTTTTAAATATATAGATGGTAATTCAGCAAATGCACTTTTAGAGGCAGGAACACGTATGGTATTGAATTATTGCATCACGCACTAGTGCTTCAAAGTTTTCTGGTCTTCTCTTCCCTAACCAGTGTTGTAATGTACTCCTTATGTTCCTAAGTACCTACCAAGGTACTTAAATACAAGTGTATTTGTATCTGTACCCAGATACTTTTTGTTTGATACCTAAGCATCTTGTAAATATTAGATATACATTTTTTAGTTATAGAACTTTTTACAGCATAATATCACCAATGCAATATTGTTAAATTCTGTTAGAGAACACTGAATTAAGTACTGTGATGATCACCGGCGCCTTTGGATAATTTGTAGTATCCAAGGGAACGGTGATCATTGCAGTACCCTTGACTTGAATAAAAGTCTGTATTAAAATTGCAATTGCTATAAATGGCTCCGGGAATCTATCGAATGCCAAGTGTATTCGATAGATTGCTGGAACCATTTATAGCAACTGTAATCTACCAATGGGAGATCCTCAAAATTCATGATTTCGTAACGAAAATAGGATCCATTGTTATACGACAAAGGCAAAATCTTGGCTGTAAAATGACCCCAGCTCGTTAGGGTTAAATTGCTGCTCTATGTATCCCACCCCTTACTCCACTAGAATCGGATTAAACTTGGCTTGTGTAACCTACTGATATAGGTGTACTATTCTACAATAGATCGATCTGAGTTGTCACTGTACCTTGAAATTCGGACTGGTTATCCTAAATTAACTTATCCTTTGCTGATTGTCCGTTAATGTTAAAAATTGTGTGTCTGTAACATCTTTTTGGAATTTCCCCAATCTTTATCAATGTTTTATCAACTAAAATGCATTTTTCTTATTTTTTATTGTAAATCTTATACTTTTGTTATAATTTTTATGTTTTTTTTTTAATTTTCAGGCTGTACTAGCACCTGTACCTAGTAAGGTACTAAATAAAAAGTACTTATTACAACACTATCCCTAACACAATTTTATTGCAGCCTTCAAGTTATTCCATGCAACTATAACAATCTTCAAATGAACTACTTTTCATTAATATGTGAATGTCGGGTCTGTTAAAAAAACACTGATTTTAAATTTTTTGGAAAATAGTTCTTCAACATTTAAACGCTGCATGGATTCTTATAATGAATTCTTCCACCAATACCACCCTTTAACCGGGAAATACATGAAAATGGAGAAGGATGGTGCGCCAACGCCCCCTAGTATTCGTCGTAGGTAAAAGTAAATATCAAAAATGAATTCCTCGTACCCAAAAATCCATAGATGCACCTCCTTTGTCTAGCTAGCACTGAAGACTTCCCTATTTCATGTTTAAGTTAACATCCAGCAAGCCATCTTCTCAAAAGAACAGTAAGAACTTCACTACTCGCAAACCAGATGAGAACGAGAAAAACTGAGAAATAAATTTTTGTATTTTGAACTTTACTTTTGAATAGGTAAACAAGATTTCATTTAATACCCAGACTCTTGAACGAATATGCAATTGAAAGGATTATGGTACTGGGTTACAGGAAATGAAAACTTTTGCAATTTTCTATTTTTGAGATGACCAGAGAAGAAAAATAGTTTTGAGATTTCTTGTATTTTCTACATAATCAACAGCATCTTGGTAGCATAAAATAGGAATTAGCTATTTAACGCTCATACTAACATAACCAAGATGGTATAGAAGTCTTTTAAAATTGCGTAAATCGTAAAGGTCGAGCTTCGGCTCGGAAAATCAGAAATTGCTTTGCAGCTTCTAAAGTACCAGTGTTTTAGGAAAATGTCCCAGAATATTGCCTTTCAGTGTGTATCCAATTATTTACTGCTTAATTGTGTGTTCATTTGGTACGATTGGGGTAAGCCTGTGAAATCATTATGTTGCCATTTTGCCAAAAGCTCGAAGTTAACCTCATTTTCGAATTTGTTTTACTCAAATAAAAGAAAACTAGGTCCTTGTTATGGTTGTGTAATAGAAAAGGCTGCCGATCATTTATTAGTCGGTTTTTCATATTTCAAATTCAAAAATATTCTCAGCAAGTGTAAATGGGCACATCTGAATATGTTAGAATCTGAATGAAACGCTTTAGATTAAGAAATATTTAATAGACGATTTGATTTTATGAAAATCAGTTTACGAAACATTTTCATGAACTACTTAGAAGTGATGTTAGCAGCAACTTAGATTTTCTAACCGTTTGGATAAACATGAAATATGTCAAAATCCACTAAAATGTCCAATAAATTGCATAATACCAAAATTTATACAACAATAAGAGGTATCTACGAATGTGATAAAGCGATATTTTACTTTACATAAAATCTATATTACCATCCTGAAATTTTGTCAATTTTATGTCACTTTATATTATTATAACCAACATTAAACTCAAAGCACATTTTTAGTATAAACGCATCAAAGTGATTCATAAACTTAAAAGTCTGTATTGTTTAAGACCGTTTAAATTGAACAATGGTCGGTTTTTATTAACAAGACGCATAGTGTCGGCAATATTATATAAATAAATTCCCTTTTACGATCCGAAGGTAATGAAGTGAAGGCGCGATATTGCTATTCTAACAAATGGTTAATATGTTAGCGTTATTGCCTCCGTAAGCCTGCCGGGAGTTAATTTCGGTGGTGTTGGCATCATTAATCCCTAATGGGGCGCGGTTGATGTATGATCGGCGATGCTGCTACTCTACTACTCCGTGTGCCCTCCCTTACACTACGAAATAATGTGCCCCCGAAATAGGTCTGATTTTGTCCGTATTCATTCCCTGTAATATAAACCGACAGAATGGGATGCGACTAGATTTTATTATGTTACGATTATAGTTGTCTAAAAAGCTAGAAAATAAAATTTTAAAACGTGTTTTTTCGAATATTTGGAGATAATTTGGATGTGAATTGCGGCAAGCAACGAGGAAATCGAGACTACATCATGAATTCCTATAGGGGGATTAAGGTTTACGAGTTTCGATTACCTTTACGACATACCTAAAACGCGATCGGAACGTTTACGTTCTAAAACGTAACGATTTCTTTTAAAAACTACCATTATTATGGGAACTACGCACGAAATTTGATTTTAAAAGAATGGAAGAAGGTTTGTCCAAACTTTAGCTTAAATACTCTTTGGTTACGCTACTTCAACATACTATATGGATATAACATTTTATAATAGAGATTATAATACAGTACAGAGTTATTAATTATATTTTGACAACCCCTTTATATTTGTTATGATTGGACATAAACGTACGAAATCCAATAATAGAAAATATCATCATATTAGCCTTGCTGTCCTAGATCATTATGTTAGCGATATATATTTTTTAAATGGAACACCCTATATATTACTGTATTTTCGGATAACTGGTTTCTCCTGATTCTAAATATATAGTGTTGTATAAATCAATTAGTAAAAATGAAGAAACCTCAAACTGGAAGAGCAGTATGCTTTTCAAAATGTGAGTGAAGTAAAACGAACTCTTCAGCTTCACTATAACCCATTTTGATTAAAGAAATTTCAATAAAAAGTAAATTAATTATTTTCAGTTAAATCACATTTTGACAAGAATTTTTTGCATTTATTTTAAGTCCAAAAGTATTTATGTTACACTTAATATTATTTGTTGTTTATTCCTGTAATACGAACTGTATAAACAAGTCCATAACAACGAGGGCATTATAAACGGGCATTATAGTTTATAACGTCCGCTTAGCGTTTACTTTGCAGTCGGTGCCGGCGTTACCTTCAATAGTAATTTTGATCATTAGGTCAGAAACTATATGTTTGCGTAGGAGTGTGTTGCAACACAACAAATAACATGAGTATTTTCAACATAGTTTCTGGGCGCGTGATCCACGAATTCTTCTGAGCCGACTTCAACAGAAATTCCTCAGATGAAATTAACTTATTCTTTAGATGACATATGCTAGAAGGAGTTTTTGTTTTCATGATAGTGACAACCAACAACAAAAACATTTGAATTTAAAATTTAACATCTCTACTGTTTGACTTTAGCAAATTTAGTAAAAGTTGTTACCACCCAACAAACATAAAAATTCCTAGTTTTATAAATATAAACAACGTCCTTGGCAATTCCAACACTTATAAATTAAAACCAATTTTTTTCTTAAACATATTCTCTTGAATAAAATGTTGTATGCACTACGAGCGTTACTAGATGATAATGCCCTTCGGGCAACTTCCATTCCTCGGGTCCTTCAGCTATCGGACTGAAACATCGTCGACCTCCTGGCATTATCATCATCATAAAGCCCTTGGTACATAAATAGCTATAATGATAGACTTATGCAATATTATATATTTATAATCAGGAAAAACAGGCTATTTGAAAATGTTCTTCTTAAAGAACTATTATACAGTCCATTTATTATCAACCATCAGCCTACTACGATCGAAGACAAATGCAAAAAATCGAAAAATATATTAGGCTATTTTTAATAAGAAAAGTCGTTACGTAGGTTTGTTCTGGGTCACCTGAAACCCCCAAAACCAAATCTTGGTAATTACACACAAATCTCTTTGAAGGGGTTCTTTACCTGATAAAAAATTGGAATTGCTTCGATTATACAGGGGTATCAAACTGAAATAAAATATTTTAAAATACAATTCTAATAATGTATTAAAATAATTATTCGGTATTGAAGATTTTTTAATCAAAATCTGATTTTGGGGTTTTCACCTGATCTAGAACAGCTGTTCCTAACCTTTTTCGTTCGCGGACGTTATTCATTATAATAACAAAAGTCGGTTTTCGTACATCATTCGCTTCCCGCATACCAAACCTCGAACGACCAAAACGGGGATCGGCCCGAAATCGGCGAGAGGCTGGAGTTTTTCTCTTTTCGTCAAACGAACGTCGGAAAACGATCGTTTCTCTCGTTCGTTTGGCGAAAAAAGGATATACGGGTTCTAGACACATAGGACGGTCTATCGTTCAAAATCAGAGTAAGGTAGCTTGACAGGGAGCACCGAATAACCGGGATAACCGAAAACGCTGGCGAGTGGATTTTAGGAGCGGCGGTCAAAAACGGGGATGGGATCAAATGACCGAGGAAGCAATCATATATGACCTTCAGAAGCAGTTTGCACTTACAAACCCGTTTAGGCTGAGGCCCGCGATATTACTTCAGTACGATTCTCGGGCGATAAACAAATAAAAATCTTCGAGTTTTTCAACTGTTACTTTTTTCTTATGGTTTTGCACGGCATTTGAAGGGGAAACACTTTGAGATTGTCCGACGTTTGATGCCAAGATAGTCGTTTTGGCTCATATAGTTTCCGAGATACTGCCTCTCGAAAACGCGCGGAGCTCCCTAGAGCGGAGATACGGAAAAACCAATAGGTGGCCGCGTGACATCGAATGCCATCAACACACACGCACCCGGAATAGTGTTGGCAAAAAAGACTTTTTCGATATAAATGATTTGGTTACTGCGCTGGCAAAGATTACGCTGTCAGATATTCGCCCGACCTACAGTAAGGCGGGGGCAGTTTTTTGACGCCTCCGCCTAAACTGCTCTAAACGGTATACTGGAGACGGTCGAGACTTCAAATCTGAGACTGGAACTATCCAACGAACGCATCGACACACAAAAACGGTCCGGATCGAAACAAATTTTGCGGTCCCTCGAAACCGCGAAACGCAGATTTTGATCGTTCGCATTAATCGGGATCGCAAGACAAAAATTCTTTCGGTTCTGGTATGGCTAGACCCATGTACGCTAAACCCGCTTAAAAATTCTAAAATGCGATCCTAAGTCCTCCTTATTACCTATTACTATATTGAGGTGATATCAAATCACTGTATTGAAAATTTTATCGACCGAACAGAAACGTTAATACAAATATTTTTATATCGGATTTAAATTAAAAGAGGGACATGCTATATCATGGGTATAATTAATATAAAGGCTATAGATAGGACCACAGTTAGGTTCATTAATACTTAAATTAAAAATTGAGAATAATGACTTCATGCAAACATAACCTAGCTTTCTCATGCATACTAATAATAGGTTTCATTTTTAGAAAAAGGATATAAATTAGTTAGATTGCTTGATTATAATCATGTTTATGCAACCCATGTTACTTTGGGACGGTTTCCCACTTGTTAGGAAGAAGTAATTTCCATATTAAAATTTACATATTACGATGTTTAACGTTAGATAGATTTTTCTATATTCCAGGAGACCAGCTCAAGTTTATGTTGCTAATTAGCTGAAAATAGATCAATTAGGTCAATCTTACTATGACTGATACAATAAAATTAATTTTTGAATTTGTTTACAAGATTTCTGGTCACTTCTATTAATGAAGGTATTGAATCCTATCGTTCGTGTTAATATGACTCTTATAGACTTTTATCCTGCTTTTCCTCACCATTGTTTTTATGCAAGTGCTTAGAGTACTGTATGCTGGACATTTTGTGCATAAATTGATTAACGTTGACTTAATATTTAAGCTGGCACTTGTATATGCATTAATTGGTGTATTCATTGTATTGTGTACTGTAAAAATCATGTTTATATTAAATTGTAAAGATGTTTCTATGGATAAATTAATTGCATTACTTGTATCATGTATTCCTGTAACTAGCTTGTAAAGGATGAACCTTGATTTGTTGAACTTTATATGTAATTAGATCGTAATGAGTTTTTTACATTGTCAAACTTTTTTCTCGAATATCTTCATTACGATACATTTTGGGATAATGAATGTATTATACTTTATTGATCTTCGTTTTAAGGGCTACAATCCTATAATAACAGAATTAAGATTAGTGAGAAAAAATATCAGCTGTCCCGGATTAGTGACGTCACGAGTTTGCTCGATGTTCCGTTGTTTTGAAAAAGTGTCATAGTTTTCTTTTGTTCTGGCATAAACTATATAAGCTGGGGCAAATTGTAACAAAGTCAGTCGATAAAACGTAGAAGGCAGAACTTATGCCCGGCTTCGGATAATATCTGTAATTAATTTGAGGTTAGATAGTTAACCATATGTTTTGACATAAATGTCATTGTATAAATAAAGCTTAAAATTAAATTAAAAGTGTTACCTGAACAATATTCAAGGATTAAAGGAAGATTTAATTATTGTCAGAGTTTACTCTTGGTCAACTCCGATAAACTATTTGACCCTACATTGCCTCCAGAATAACACGAATTAAAACAATTTTTCAGTAAATTTTGAAAATACTGTATTTCTCGGACGGACCGGCGGTTGGGAAACGCTGGTCTAGAAGAGAATTTCGTAACAACTTCTGCGATTAAACACGCCTACTATGTTTCTTCAATTATTTGCATTTATCTTCGATCGTAATAGGCTGGTGGTTTGTAATAAATGAAATTTTTAATTACATATTTATATCTCTTTTAAGGGGTTTTATACGTGATTTATAAATTTAAAAATGCAGGGCTGTAGAGCTGAGATTTCAAATAGTTATTAGTCAAAATTTGGTTTTGGGGTTTTCAAATGACCCTGAACAAATTTCCGTGACGACTTTTCCGATTAAGTAAGACCTAATATGTTTTTCAATTTTTTTTGCTTTTACCTTCAATCGTAGTAGGGTGGTGGTTTATAATAAATGGTGTTTTTAATTTCCCATAAATGTATTTTAAGTGGTTCTATTCCTGATAGAAACTTGAAAGTAATTCGATTATAAATAAGAAAAACACAGGGGTGTCAAGCTGTGATGTGAAACACACTGTATATATTCCGTATGTCGTGACGTATAATGCATCTGTTTTCGATGATTTAAAGAAAATACAGATACGACAATACACGAAACTTTTATATCTCCAATAATAACAAAGATAAAGGAATAGTTAAAATATAATAACCCTACATAGAAATATGTAATTAAATAAATTGGTTTATAAAAGTAACTTTTTTCAAAAATTAACCCTTTTTTAGAATTCTGCAAACCTCTTTGTCAGAACTCCGAAAGGACCGCGAATGGATTTAAAAAGCAAAGTGTTATGCTACTGAGGTAACATGGTATTGTGAAAATAATATGTACACAATTGCAATTATCTAGAAGAATTATTCTGCACAAAATTTATTAAGACCATTTAAATCCATTTGGCCGGCAGCACCCAAAACTCTAGACCTTAAGATTAAAAATGGCGAACAAAATTTTTACTTTTGTGAGGTTAACAGCGTTTTCAGTTAATTTCTGGTCGATGATCACTAATCTAAACTCAAAAGGATAAGACGATATGTTGTTTAAAGTGACCGGAGTAATATTATTCATCATATGATATATTAAAAGAGATAAATTGCTGGATAAATACACTTTATTAGTTTTTTGATAAGTGTACTTTACAAATCACAATCGATGCGATCGAAGTATCTACTCTAGTCATCACGTTCAGTAATAATGCAAGAGTTAAAATATTGGAAAAACGTTTATCTGTATGTTTAGTAATATTCCTGATACTACAGCTACCTTGGGAAGAAGATTATATTAGAATGTACATGTAAAGTTAACACTGCGCACATCACACCGCAATATATTTATATCCTTTCTTGCAGCCACTGATTAAAAAATGAGAGTTCTTCCCAGACTTGGGAAAGTTATTAGCATCCATTTTTCAGCGCCCATTCGTAAAACGATGGCGAAGGTGGAGTAACATCGCATGTAGATGCATTTCTCCAGATCTGTCTTACTTCATCGGCAGCTCGTAGTGCATGTTGGTTTATGGACGCCGATATTACAGGTAGAAATTGTATAAATTTGTTCTTTGTAGTAAATATCTTCTTCCTGTCAGTATCTATTATGACGCAATCCGTTCCTGGATCGCAGAACAAAGCAGTAACTTTTTCCAACTACTGCAATGTTTCTGTCGACGTTTCAGAATGTGATATATTGTCTGGATAATCAATAAGTTACAGCAGAGTACGGCGTCCACGATTTCCGCCCCAAGAGAACAAAAAGGTAGTATAACTATTTAAATTAATGTGATTTCACTATATTCTTAAAGGTTTTACCATTATTTTCCGCTCCATGATAGAGATAAATAGAAGATATCTTTACTATCTGCTTCTTAATTACCTTGTACTTCTATCATAGTATATTCAACTTCCTGTTCTACTAAAATTGGTTAATTTAAGCTTGTAGTCTCCATTCCAAAACCTAGATATTAAGAATAGGTATAAGAATATCTTCTAATGTGCTATTTTCGAAGTCTGACTGTGCTATAGCTATATATGTGACCCAGTTTTAGTATAAAGATAAAAACTAAATAATTGCTTTCTGCTTGAATCTCAAATGATTCTTAAATATCTAGAGTGCTTTGGATTATCATATGCAGAAAAAGCTCTGGTATTCCAAAACTTTATAATTTTAGCTAACTTTTAAAATAGTCTGACTGAAAAATTGTTCGGCTTATGATAGAAAGTTGAGATTTGATACAGTAATTTCTAAATTATAGTTATATTAACTGTCAGGTAAGAAATGATAAATTGTAAGAATTTGTTAATTGAAATCTCAGACAAAAATAGAAGTCGCATCTATTGGACTGCGTTACCGAACGTACCACTATACACAACACTGATACCGAAGTCGGACTATGAAGTCGTTCATGCAATTGTCAATTTTAGAACCGCTGGATGTCAAGTATTGTGGTTAGCCTTTCGTAGGGAAAAAAGCCCTCTGCATGCCAACTTACAGTATGGCAACAAGTTTATTATAACAATTTATGTGAATCTCTGTTATTTTTCCATGCTGTTACTGATTGCGACACCACGTCGCGGCTCTTGATGGGAGCGCAAAGAAAGCAGCTTATGACGCCTGGATGGTACTATTTTCTGCTACTCCTGCAGTTATATTTCTGCCAAACCGACCACGTTCTATTGATTCTCACATTCTTATTCACATTGCAAATGATGAGAAATTCATTGTACTGATATATAGTCGTCGTACTTGTTCATTGCATGAAATAAAATGTGCTCGCTAATTCATGTTTTCACGTGGCAACGAAACCTTTGAGAACATTTTTTCTACACAAACCGGTCTTCTTCAACATGTTAAAGGATCTCGAGACCAAGGCGGTCATGTATGGAATCAGACTTTAGTGTTCATGCAGGAACTGCCAAATTTAAATAATTAACACGAGAAGCAGATTTGTAGAGTAATGGTATCACATTGGACAGCCATTCTAAAAACATCTAAGGCATACAAAGAGCGTATTTGTTGTGGATGTAAAAAGTCGTACCATAATCAATAGTAATGATCCAAGGCGAGCCTCTCGTGCATCGGTTTTTGTTTATGCTAAACACTCTTCAGTTGGTTATCAGTACCATATCATCAAAGAAAAAGTACTAACATATTTATTAACTATTAATATTTTTGGGTACTGTCAGCCAAGTAAAAACTTGTTAGTTTTTTAGTATATACCCATATTTCGATTATTTTTACAATCTTCGTCAGGGTATAACTAATTAAAGTACACATATGTGTTAAATGAACTAGAAAGGTCAAACAGGATTTGACTTCAAATACAAATAATTAAACAATACAGTCATAAACTAATTTTATAATATTTATTAACAGTCATTTTATGCAGAATAAAGAACACCACAGAGAGGAATAATGGATATAAAACAATAATTACAAATAATTACTTGCAGATTGCTTGAACATGTAACAAATCCCTATGCTTGTAGAGATAGCTATTATATATTTAAGTTATTTGTCTTTGACATTTTTACTTGTCATTAAGTATGTAGAAATGGATCCGACTACGTCCACCATACACGCGTTAGCTTGGGTCATATCGGACGCAGTGTGATGCGATCAATGAAATTATTCGATCTGCTACTTATTTCTGTTAGTTAAGCAGTTCCTCTATCGTCAAAAAATGACATCATATCTTCAATTCAAATTTAAATTCTTCGTTTTTAATAACCCGGCCATTTAGGCATATTGGTTTTTGAGAATAAGGACTGCGTCGGCCTTCCACGTTTTCATCTATCCCAGAATATTTTCCGGCCATCCTGTTACGATATTCCATAAAATACAGGGTTTCTATAAAAGATTGTCCGGTCTAGTGGTTTATGAATTGTGCCTCCTGCTCTCTTTAGTGGATAGAAATAAATTAATGCTTATGCAACCAATTAAACAGTTTTAATAAAAGATTAAGGTACTTCATAAACTGGATAATGTAACGAGAAAAAAAATTAAATAGAAACAATAACTACAAAAACTGTTCAAAATGTTCACCATTATTCTCTAAACACAACACAACTAATGATAATGATAATGTCACAATTGGCAGACAAATAATTTGACTAATTTCTTTATGTAGAGAGCGGCAAAACGAATATTTCCAATGCACACTTTGACGACAGTCTTTTATAGAAACGCTGTATTTCAACTATTTTAGAAATTGTAATTATTATGCAGTATTTTCTATTTAAATGTGGTTAGGTGTTGTTGGTTCTGTAACCTCTGACCTAGTATAAAGGGTAAGTTTATTGGTGGTTTATTACCTTTTTGGGAGTTTTAATACGTTTTTCCTTCTTATAGTTCTATCCGACAGTACGGTTTAATTTTTGTAGGATCACACATTTTGTGAATTCCGTTAGGTTTTGATGTTTTTTACTTAGAGCATATAAGCAGTAATTTCTTTTGTCGCAAGATTCCATATGAGGATTTAGAATTCCATTCTACTATGAAGTAATCCATATGGTGTCCATGGTGATCCAAGTCTCTGAAATGATGTCCAGCTGATAACAACGTTAAAAGGCCAGACAGTTGGGATTTTTCTTTGGTTATACCAATATAGCTAGTCTATATATTTAAGTTATTTGTCTTTGACATTTTTACTTGTCATTAAGTATGTAGAAATTGATCCGACTACGTCCACCTTACACGCGTTAGCTTGGGTCATATCGGACGCAGTGTGATGCGTTCAATGAAATTATTCGATCTGCTACTTATTTCTGTTAGTTAAGCAGCTCCTCTATCGTCAAAAAATGACATCATATCTTCAATTCAAATTTAAATTCTTCGTTTTTAATAACCCGACCATTTTGGCTTATTGGTTTTTGAGAATAAGGACTGCGTCGGCCTCTCGTATAAAGGGTAAGTTTATTGGTGGTTTATTACCTTTTTGGAAGTTTTAATACTTTTTTCTTCTTATAGTTCTACCCGACAGTACGGTTTATTTTTTGTAGGATCACACATTTTGTGAATTCCGTTAGGTTTTGATGTTTTTTACTTAGAGCATATAAGCAGTAATTTCTTTTGTCGCAAGATTCTATATGAGGATTTAGAATTCCATTCTACCATGAAGTAATCCATATGGTGTCCATGGTGATCCAAGTCTCTGAAATGATGTCCAGCTGATAACAACGTTAAAAGGCCAGATAGTTGGGATTTTTCTTTGGTTATACCAATATAGCTAGTCTGGTACGCAGATGGATCTCACACAACTCAGGGCACAACAGCTGGCATACATGACGGAAAACCATAAGTAAACATAAGTTTATCCTTGCGTTCAAATGTCACCGTTTCTCAAGCTGAAATCTTTGCGATAATGCAATGTATACAGGACAACACAACAACGAATTATAATAATAATTGCTACTACCAATTACCTGGTTAACCAGGCCCCAGAAGCCATGGAGCTTGTGCGGGAGGGATGAGCGATTATTACTATTACGCAAGCCCAACGTGCAGCTGCAGCAGACATAATAGTATTAGCACAAATCGGACATTTGTGTTACAGGTAAGGAAAACTGAAAAACCAAGAACAAAGAAAAAAGAATTCTGGTTGATAGTTAAGCACTCCTAAAAGCGCTGGATTCACCTCTCACTAGTTCTAAGCTTACTAAAGAAGGTTTAGAGAAAACCAAAGCTCAATTAATATGGGTCTCAGAACACTCCGGTGTGAAGGAGCTTAAAAAACAAATTAGTCAAAATTGGCATATCTATTCCATTAACAGAGCCAGAGCCTGTTCTTAGTATAGCCAACCGTAACATCCGATCAGCAATAATTGAAAATAACGCGCTTCTCGCTGGACTGCTATAAAGGGACAGGAACTTGAGTACAAATGGATTAAGAGGTCTTCTAGTAGATTGAAGCACTGATACACTCCACTTAGAACGAAATAAGATATAAGACAGCTCATAGGACACACTCTCAAACAGCTTCGTGCATAATGTTAGACTGTGCAGCTTTATACCGCAAAAGCCAGCAGCTCTTTGGGGAAATTCCGCATAGCAGCATTTTCACACAAGAGAAATTCATAGAAAATGCTACAACTCGTCGAGAACCCAGAACTTCCTTGATAGGTTTAGGGGCGTACAAACGACCAAGGAGTCGAGATGTAAAAACTCACGCTCATAACCTAGCGAAACGCCCAGTTATAATCAATCAGTCTAGAAGATAAAGAAATAACTTAGCAGAGCTATGATGGATGTTCCGCCACCTACAGCCTTTCTCGCTACAAACAAACTTGCCCATAGTTCAACTACTCTAGTTATAAACTGAAATTGTGTAGCAAAAAATATTTATTCTTGCGTTCTCCCCGCTTTATCCCGTATGAAGGTGTTATTGATCAAATATTTAGTTGATAAAGTCTTATAACTCTTCCAGTGCATGAGCATCACCAGTTATATGCTATTTTCAGAATTGAGTAATAGTAGAGAACTACATAGCAAAAAATAGTGCTACATAAACATTCTGTTATCCCCCCTGTGCTGAATCTGCTCGATTCAATATTGTACCATCACTATCACTTTGTTAAGATACGTCCGAGTCAGAGTACTGATCACTAACTAATTCCACAAACCTGAAGACGCTATAAGAATCCATAATTTCTAGTTCCATGCTTCGTGGGCCAAAAAAAACGACGTGTTAAACAATTACGCTTTGAACATCGTCTTTTAGTAGACTGCCTCCCTAAAACCTTTTCACATTAAATCACTAATTAAAAGAAAACTATAGGTATGGGTTAACTTGGTCTGTAGCTGTCATTTTGCTTTTTCTGACTACCGTATTTTATCTGTTACCGCCTACATATCTTTTACATATGCCAACACGTAATTTCCGCAACTTTATGAAATTACATAATTGTTGATGATGATGGGTCGTAGTTGTTGAAGATTATGAACTGTGATATACGAAGATTAAAAATTATTGGATGTTCGGGGTTGTACTCTCTCTACAAAGTTGCAGCATTTTTTTGAAAAGCCAGAATCAGACAGACATGATCATCATAACATTTTTTTCTTAAGGAAAAGCCTGTATATTTTATTTCAACTCTTCCCTGGTTTTAAAAATATATTTCATTTGTTTGTTTTAGCCGCACGTCCAAAATAATATCGAAATTTTATATAATTAAAAATGTAGATAGCTATCTAGGTTTATTTTTGATCATTATTTTATTTGTGATCGCTTTACTACCTTATCATTCAGTGGAATCTGATTATAACAGCTTACAGTGTTTTATTATAATATCTAGTAATTCCTAGTAGCATAAATATAGGGTGATTGCATTATACCGATTAAGAATTCATCACACGTTGCGTATTAAATAGAACAGCAGACTAACTTACAGGTAAGTTTGAGGTAAGTGGTTGAGATAAAGTAGAGGAAAAACTTTAGTATAGGATCTTTTCTGAGAAGAATGGAAAATCATCAAAACTGTATTTACAAAGTTTTTTCATCAAATAATTATCCTCGGACTTGATTAAGTTTTCAATTGATATGCACGTGTCTGTATTCCCTTTAGACAAATAAAGTTATGTATCAGTTCATACACAACACTCCGGAATTACCGTAATGTAATACCAAAAGTGATACATTTTAAAAGAGATGTTACTTAATTGGTTTTGTTCTTCTAGTTCGGTAACTACAGGCATTTGGTGATTGTTTTATTAACAATTTACCCAATCTTTGTTGATTTTGCAGATGTTGGTACACTAACTTATCCGTTCTATCTGAAAACGTTTTTAATTGAAGCCTCGGTGCTGATGTATGCAACTTTAAATGATTTTTCATCAATTTTTAACATCTTATCGTAGTTTAAGAAAATAAACATGTATATTATAAATATTGCCCATTCTCATTATATACATACACTCAGGGCATATACATTAACTATATGCCCATACACTCAGTGCCTGTCCCCTCAAAATGTGTCAATCGTGACACAAGTGTCTCATAATATATGCACTCAAACTGCTGATTTTTACAGTAATTTCTTTGATAGATAATGTTAGAAACTCATTTTTTATAATCTTTAAAGTATCGATTGTAAATCAAATCCAATTTGTAGCTCTGTCTAATATCTTTTTCTTCAATAACATTACTGCTCTTCACTTCTTATGGAGATGTATCAGCGCATCTCAACAATAAAAATTGTGGTTGTAGATTAATGCAGAATAATTTGGATGATTGAAGGAAATCTCAAAATCCACTAATTTTTCCAATATGCCCCCCAAAAGGAAATCTAATAACACTAACAAACTAACAGTATCGCATGTCATCGACACACCCAAACTTTTATAACTACTAAATCCATATTAAAAGTGAAGCAAATCAAATCATCACTCTTCATTAAGGATTTATACAAACATTTGACTTTATAATGAAGCATGGCGGTTTTTGCTAGCTAGGGAGGGTGAGAGATGCTTTTCGCTTCCATCGCCTTCCCCTAAGGGCAATAAACTTGACTATGCACATACATACAGACACACACGCACCCATGTAATTTTTGTGTAAAATGTGGAATCTCTGTCTTTAGTTGACCCCATTTTTATATATGTTTTGGAAAAATACTTTTTGAAGTTAAAATTTGCCAGCAAGTAGGCGCATTATTTGCACATGGTGATGGGATTATAACAGAAGTTTTTCCAATCTTTAATTTCAAAGGGGATTTTGTACCTATAGATTTGTGTTATCAAAACTAATTTTTCTAGTGGGTGTATATCTTTAACCAAAACTGCTAATTAATAACACTATTAGACAGATGTATTGGTCTCAAATCACCTGGTCGTCTTTCATAATGTGGTAAGTTTCATCTGCCGGCCAATTTATCCGTGATTCATGCCCCATGGGGGTGCCCTGTAATACTTATTGACTTATGATAGCCTGGGGTGTACTGCACTGATGCTCATTTAGTGTTAATCCCTTTGTAATTTTGAATTTGTATGCTTAGCTAAACCAGCTAAATAATTAATGCCCCAACACGTATCGAACTATAAATTCTAAGCCTTTAACATTCTTACAAACATTGAAAACGAAAGTCGTTATTAATATACGGATAGACTTTGACGGTAGTCTGTGGGTTATTCAGAAACAAAAAAAAACGACGAATTTCACATATAACTGAGAAATGCCATTTCGAGCCCCAACACTGACCCAAAGCAAGCTTTTATTATGTTTAAATATGAATAGGATTCCTTTTTGTTTGTTGGAACGGATGTTTTAAAATGTGCGTGTTTGAAATTACTGCATTTATACTTTTTTTTTCTTTGTTTCAATCCAAAAACTACCCTCTTTTTTATTATATTTACATTTTCCATATTTTTTAATATTGACTTAAAACTACATATATATAATTAAAAAAAGAAATAAATTTCAACATGAAATTAATGCAGGCTTCGTCGGTCAGCTTTTCCGCTTTTTGACACGACGAAAATTCATAAATATTAATTTGCAAAAAGTACATTAAATATTCGACATTGCTAAAGAGCAAAATGCAGTTGATGTGGATATGTCACAAAAATAAATTAGTAAAAAGCCAAGCATTTCCTAGCTATATGAAAAACGGT
Organism: Agrypnus murinus; assembly: GCA_929113105.1. Classification (NCBI taxonomy): domain Eukaryota; kingdom Metazoa; phylum Arthropoda; class Insecta; order Coleoptera; family Elateridae; genus Agrypnus; species Agrypnus murinus. The sequence continues at coordinate 169,028,151 of OV816026.1, read as the reverse complement.
ATGACGTAACATAGAACTTGTTTTAAAATACATTTGCTGTCATTAATAGAATGCAGTTGCTTGTCTAGTTTCATTTCGGCTTTTATTTTTCCGTGATATTTCCAAATTTGCATTTTACATTTTAAATACATTTTAAAACAATCAATGCATATCAATTACTGTCGTTCACTGTAGCAGATATGCAACCGATTTTAGAAGAACACTGTTATATTATGAGTGATATACGTAACTCAAAAGTGTTAATTTGTTAAAAAGTTGATATTCATTCAAGAGCTAAAGTTAGGATCCATATAATGTACGGTTCAAAAGCAAACTGAGCAGCGCATATAAAGTTTTTTCATTTCGCTATGGGCCGAATTCGTTCTTTTAAAAATCACGTTAAATTTTTTAACTATTTCCCTCTAAATTCCTATTGAAAAGTACCTGTCGTTAACGAAAAGCACAGCAGGTAGATAAATAAATTCTCCTATAAAACTCTTTATTGTTTCTTTCTTTTATCGCAAAATCGAGAAATATTCAGGCATTCATAGGTACCACAAACGAGATATTTCCTGAATATGATGATTCAGCCGAGCAAGTATGATTTCAATGGTCCCTTTCAAGTTTGGCAATAAACGATTTTGAATACAGTTTTTAATACGAATACGCATTTTTAAAAATTCTTGTAATGGCAACACTTTTGTGACAATACGGACAGTTTTTCTCCATGCAAATCACATCACCTCTAATTCAGTATTGCATCATTGCCCAGTGTCAGTTATACTACGGGGCATTTTGGGGCATGTGTTTTTGTTGTTTTGAGAATAACTATTATTATTGTTAGTTTTTCATTTATATTATGCCGAGGAAAAAAGAAAAGATCATCACACTTAGTGAGCACACGTCGATGACGCAGAGAGACATTGCTGGAAAATGCTATGTGAGTCTGGCAGCTGTAAATAATATAATAAACTAGAAAAATGAGACTAGATCAGTTGAAGTAAAACGAAAGGGGAAATATAGAAGGAAAAAAGACAGCTTCACAGGATAAACTTGAACCTAGAAAAACGAGCTATGATCTTCAGGAAGACTTGAGAGAAGGCTGGAGTTCGTAGACGACTCTTGTAGAAGAAAAGTCGTAAAACCGCAGAAAAAATAACTATTCACGGTTCCTATGATGGAGAAATGCTGGTTTAAACCAAAAGTAGGCCCTAGGGTAGGGCCAAAGGTAGGGTTTATTGGACTGAAGAAGATTGGAAGAAAGTTTTGTTCTCCGATGAAACACATTTTTTACTGCAATGTAAATTAGTTAGTTAATTAGTTAGTTAAACGCCTTTACTGATTATTATTTACAGTATATAGTACATTGCAGTATTTTGCAAATGGAAAAAAAATTAATATTGTATGGTTTCCTGGCGAAATCTAGCCAAACGCTACTCTATTTAACCAGGAAGCCATAAGAATAAATATAATATAAATACAAAAAGTGTTAAATATAATTATGTACATTCAAATGCAAATCAATTTAATGAATTAATTAAGTTAAACTAAATGGATAAATATTTGTATAAGACATGTGAAGGTTTACTGTTTTTGTAAAAGATATTTCTTTAACTGACGTTTGAACTTATTCGAGTTATCTAGTTTTAATACCTAAAGGTAGAGAATTATATAATTTAACTGCATTATAAATAAAGCTTCTTCGAAAAAAAGCAGAAGTATGATGAGGCATTGTAAGTAGATGATTATAGCGAGTGTTCACGGAGTGAACACCTGACCTAGGTATCAGCTCTTGGCTAAGAGATGTAGATTGTTTTGAAGTTAACAGAGTATGTGTGAACGAACCCAATTGATATTTCCAGCGATTCTCCATATTTAACCATCCTATTTCATTTATTTTAAGTGAAATGTGGTCGTATCGACGCAAATTAAAAATAAATCTGCAACACCATTTCTGAACTTCTTGTATACGATATTTATCTCTAGCATCTAAACAAGGGCTGTACACAATATGACCATAATTAAAATGTGACAATACTAAAGATTGGGATAACAATTTTCTTTGAGTAGAATTTAAAGTATCTTTATTAGCATACAGTAACTTTAGAGAAGAGTAAGTTTTTGCAATAATTTACATATGTGCTGCTTAAATCGTAAACTGCTATCAACAATAATACCCAAGTCTTCAGCAGAGTCCATTATGGGTAATTGTTCATTGTTAATATGGAGGTTGTGATAATTCTTCACAGTCATTACGTGATGATTATTGCCAAACAATAATATACTTGATTTGCTACTATTAAGTTTTAGATTATGTTCTAATGAGAGTTGTTTTATAGCATTTAAATCACTATTAATGTTTTCATATGCCAAGGCTCTCTCAGTAGAAGCAAACGATTTATAAATTTGTGTATCATCTGCGTAAGCTTGAATTGTGCAGTACTTTAAAGATTTTAAAATGTCAGTAGTATAAATAATGAACAATAGGGGGTCTAGAATACTTCCCTGTGGTACACCAGAGGTAATAGAAAAAGAATTAGAAACTCGATTATTATATTTAATTATTAAAGTCCTTTCCGATAAATAAGATCTAAGCAAACTAACAGCAGCATCATTAAATCCGTAATGTCGTAATTTAGCACAGATAAGTTCATGATTAATAGTACAGCGTGGAAATAAATTATTTTCATCAAGTTCCCTTTGGAATTTTTTCACATGTAAATTTTTCTGTACCGCTCTACTCTTTTTGATTTAGTACTAAATTAGTTCTGTCAATAAATGAAATCAATCTGTCAAACAATTCATAGAATTTATTGAATTGAGGTTATGGTACTGCCTTCTCTATTTTCGTAGAGCGGCACGTCGTGCTTTTACAAGGGGAATGCAATGGTAACTTGATGAAAATCATTTATTTCCACCCTGTATCAAACGCTTTGGAAATGTAGGCGATCAAAGTTCGTATGAAACACAAATTGCAGCTCATATGGCCCAGATGATGAAACATCCTGTAAAATTGGATGTATGATGAACAGTGAGAAGTACAAACCAATGTCATTGGGCATCCGCCTGTTGAAGTCCCGAATAATAATAAATGTTGGAAAAATGTTTGGTTACAGAACTGGAAGAAGTTCAAGCAACCCAATTTTTCAACAAGACCATGCTCCGTGTTACCTCTCCAGGGTGATGGTGAAGTATTTCAAGGACGAAGGGTAAACTATGGAAACTCACCAGACCTTGATGTTATTGACAGCTTGTGATTCATATGCAAGGTCTGATTCTAAAAGATGTACTGTACGAAGAAATCCACAATGGTCAAAGCTGTGATAGAGGTGTAGTTTAATTAAATTCACGCCAAGCCGAATACTTGCAAATTGTGGTTAAAGCCAAAGGAAGACATTAGATAGTTAGTTAGTTAGATAGTAGGAGGGGCACTTGCCCCCACTTGGAAGTTGAACAATTTGAATTTTATTGAAAATTTTGTATAATATACCGTTTTTTATATGCATGTCGATTATTCTAGGCTTGCCCCCCCCCCCTAGCATGCCGTTCATTCTAGGCTTGCCCCCCTGGACAAATTTCTGCGGGCGCCTATGTGTATGCACTTAAATACAGTTTTCTTTTCAAATAAACACTATTTAAGAAAAAACTAACTATATTCACAATAGTTTGCACAGAACTGTACATTCATTCCTGCAAACCATTTTTTACTTACTAGAAAAAGTAACTGTACTGCATCTGCAACTTTTATTATTTCTGGTTTATTGAATAGTCATTAATATTTCTGAATGTAGGAATTATCAGCTTAAACTTTCTACAACCGAATTTTCTATACAGTTGGAATTGATTAATTTAACTTTCCACTACATTATGTAAGATTCCCGCCGAAAGAAAAACTTCAACTTCAATAAATGCATATTTTTCTGCCCTTTGCGAAAGCAGCAATTTAGTTCACTAGGCCACAAACTACATGTTTGCGTAGGAGTGTAAGTAACGAGTATTTGTAACGTAGTTTTTTGTGCCATAATAATCGATTAGTCGGGCCTATGATTATTGTTTTTAATAATTGATTATTCGATCAATCGGTTCATTGATCAATCGATTAATCGATCAATCGATTAGAATATCCTGTAATTGTAAATTTTAATTTACCGATTTGATAATCGTACATCTATTTTTTTAACATTCGTCTAAAAAAATTGATAATAGTGCTACCATATAAGTACGGGTGTGCGTAATAATCGATTAACCGGACCTCCGATTTTTCTTAAATAATCGATTAATCGATCAATCGATCTAATCGACTTTTTTCTGAAATAATCGATTAAGCATTCAATTGATTAATTGATCAATCGATTAATCGATCAATCGAATAATAATTTTTAAAAAGGTCCAGTTAATTGATTAATCGATCTTTAAAACCTGAAGGAACCCTTAAAATATCCAGTAATTGTAAATTTTAATTTACCGATTTGAAAATTGTATATGTATTTTTTTAAATTCGTCCAAAAAAATTGATAATAGCGCTACCATATAAGTAGGGGTGTGCGTAATAAACGATTAACCGGACCTCCGGTTTTTCTTAAATAATCGATTAATCGATCAATCGATCTAATCGACTTTTTTCTTAAATAATCGATTAAGCGTTCAATTGATTAATTGATCAATCGATTAATCGATCAATCGAATAATAATTTTTAAAAAGGCCCAGTTAATTGATTAATCGATCTTTAAAACCTGAAGGAACTCTTAAAATATCCAGTAATTGTAAATTTTAATTTACCGATTTGAAAATTGTATATGTATTTTTTTAAATTCGTCCAAAAAAAATTGATAATAGCGCTACCATATAAGTAGGGGTGTGCGTAATAATCGATTAACCGGACCTCCGGTTTTTCTTAAATAATCGATTAATCGATCAATCGATCTAATCGACTTTTTTCTTAAATAATCTATTAATCTATTAACCGATTATTTTTTAAATCAAGTTTTGATTATCGATTTTCATAATCGCACAGCCCTAGTGCCGTCTTTTGCACAGTTTTCTTAAATAAAACTAACTTATTCTTTAAATGACATGTGCTATTAGGATTTTGTTTGCTTTCATGTTGGTAACAATAAAAACAGTTGCATTTAATATCCCTGTTTGATTTATTGCAATTATAGTAAAAGTCGTTACCACACGACAAACATAAACATTTCTAGTTTTTACCGGACTAGGCCGACAAGCACTTAGTCTCCGGACTATTTTGGGATCTGCAATAGTAATTGAATCAGACGGAGGTACAAAAATTAAAAATCTTATGTTCTTATTTCCGGATGTCACTTTTTTGAGGCTATTACTTTTTCGTCCACGGTCATGTTATTAGTTTATTTGGCATGAAATTAGCCATTTGTAATAGTATATTACATGTTGAGTTGGTAAAGACTACAAGCCAACCCATACTTTATGACCGAGACGGTACGTCGAGGTCAAACAATATCGCGAGGCGTGAAAACTTTACCAACGAAACATGTATACTATTTTATTCACAATAATTAGACTTAAGACGTAATCAAAATAAAAAGTAATTTTAAATTTTAAAATAAATTTTTTATAAACTGTCATAATTTCAATCAGACCCATCTATCGACCAAAAGAAATTAAAGTAAGGTTTCATTCATCGTCGCTAGATGGCAATGTATGCTCTCAGTATTTTAAAATTAGAAATTAATTAATTCCATTGTAATTATTAAATATAAAATACGGAAAAATAAAAATAAAACTAATATTAAATAAGAAATATGTTTTTAGCGTTAAATATATTTATAAAAACTTAAATTTAAATCGGATAAAACGTCCTGTTTTAAATTATTCAGAAAAAAAAGTTGGCCATAACTTTACATGTCAGTTTTACAGACATGTAAAGGAAATTGTTAACCACTTTGGTGTTGCTATAGCAATAGCTTACTTTCCAAGGTTTTTACAACATATGAAATGTACATATTGCAATATGATTGGGAATAAAATATATATCAAGTGTGAGAAAGTTCCGTGTTGCAAATTGTTACATTATTAAAAAAATATTCTATAAAGGCTTATTAAATATTTGTTGATGACATAATATATCTGTCTATCACATACTATTATAAGCCTACCCTCTTCTATAACCCCCAAATATTAAATTACATAACAATAACATTATACAGAAATCTACTATTCCACAGCATTCATCTTTCAACAACGTTTTAGTTTTCATCCATCTAACAAGCAATGACAAGCACCGAGCGATCAACGGAGCAACACCGATTTAATCCGTAGTTAAAGATTCAGAAGAGATCCGTTAAGTAGAGATGTTAAGCTTTATTTTGCAGGTCACATATGATCTTTGAAAGATGAGCGACCCATAAGTTGCTATAAAACCAGTTCGCAGTCATATTTTCTGCTTCTTTCCCTTTTATATTTTCAGGTAGATACTATTATAGATTTTTTTTCTCTAAGAAACCGCACTTAATAAAAGAGAAAGTTTCTATATTCTCCTTACTTAGTTACAGTTTCTTATGTCTAGTAGCAGTAAATAACTTTCGAGATTTCATTACAGTTTTTATATCACTTCCTCCCTTCATTTGTTAGTTTGTTTTTGGACGAAAAATCGGAATAACGGAAAATCTCTCGTACTTTATGGCACCGATTGTTTTGATAGTATTATATTTAAATAAGATACGAGATGGGAACGTGTTTAATATTTCTCGTAAAATATTTTATGAATAGATTTTCGAAAATATCATTTCCCATAACAGAAGTACTCTCGAATCCAAGAAACATATCAGTTTCTAACATTCTACACACAGAGAAATACTTCATAAGAGCTTTGCACAATATTGTTCAAAACGGTGTTGGAGAAATTTATATTATAATTGTAGAATCGTATTGTCCAGCGTTGTGTAGGTTTTCGTTACTGAATTGTCTAACAGGAACGTACGACAATTATTTAACACGGTCAGATTTAGTTCTGCATTCTTTGGAACAATGTTGTAGAGGATAAGCTAGCATATTCTGTTGAAGTATAATTGTAAAAAATGTTTAGAAAAATACAATATTTTGTTTGAATGAAATCATAATCCAGTGTTGAAACTGCTTGCTACTAATTATTGTGTTTCGCAAAGTTTATGGATGACATCTTATTGATGTCACCACTTGTAATTGTCGCTATTAATGTAAATTCGAGATTTATATATAAACAGGCGACAGCAAAAGGAAATTTTAGTGTTATACCTGTATATACTATACATTGTATAGTTATATACATATTAGTTACATATATTTTAATATATGTAAAAATATATATTTTATTTGTGATACCTAACCTTCTGTATAGAATATTTGTGACAGAGTATTGCACAATTTGTATAAATGTGAACAAGTAATTGTGTTAAATACTATTAAGCAATTGTGGAATTGTTGATGAAATTTAAATACATTTTTCTCTGTGTAGCATCCATTTTCTCTCACCATCAACATTTAATTGTTTCACCATAGAAGCTTCTTTTGTGTGAGTCTGTACTTTTTCTATACACTTTTATACTACTGACTAACTTAAAGATAAGAGCTAAGAAAATATATAAATTTAATAATAAATTTATTAAAACAATATATACCAATGTTTCACAGTAGTTAGAACTACCTGTGTCGATAAAGTATTAGTAGATGCATCTTTTGGCATTGGGCGAACATTCTATATTTGTGCAAATCGAATTCGAGCAGTAATTCCAATGCAATAGGAAGAAAACTTTCTAAAGTTGTCAAGGATTGCATTTGATTTGACCTAAACGGATATAGCATATTTGGATTTGGTCATACCTGATTTGACCTACGATTGCATCTGACCGACATTTAGACTTCACCTACGAGGATTTAACCTCATGTTGTAGTTTGTCTCGCAATGCACTGCCGCATACAAACGCCTAAAGGTTTAAGGCCATATGTGTATGTTGAACACTCTATTATTGCCCTAGTGTAATTTACATATTTTTTTGCATTCAGATTTCAATTTTTATGAGATAGAGTAAATCCATCCAGGCTAAGCACACTTTTTGTTCACTTTTGGTAAAGTCTAACTGTAAAGCAACTCCGACTTTAGGCCAAATCCGTTTAGAAAGAAACCAATAGATCAAAATAATATGGTTGATTACAATATTTTAGTTTAAATCCAATATTCTTCATATCTTCGTCGGGGATCAATGAAGATTTTATCAAAAGTTTAGAAGTATATCTAATATTCTCACTCTCGACGAAGATCTGGTATAGACCTTTTATATTAGCTATTCGAAATAAATCTCAATCGTTTCACACCTTTGAGAACATCTATAATTATTAACAGAACTGCAAGAATCAGTAAAACAGTACTTCGGACGGTATCGGTATTAATAATGCCACATTTGGCAACGAACGATCATTTCCATGCAGTTTTCAGAAATTCCGAAAGACTTTTCTTAGACTCTTCCTACGGACACAAGCAATCAACATTTACAATGCTTTTAGTATTTGCATCGGAAATTAAACTCAAAACTGCAAACACCAAAATCGCTTAGTTTCAGGATAATAGATACTAGGTTAGTCACGGATACACTTTAGTCCCCAGGAAGTAAACATCAGCTATTTTACTCCTTATTTTGAGTGAGTAGAGTAGATCTTTATATATAGATCGTATAACAATTTATCTTTCCTAACCTAAAATGCATGGTATGGTCCTGAAGCTATTGTTTCATTGACCATTACATACTGACAAAAAAATTAGTTTTATTTATACGATTATAAAGAGATATCAATATTACATTTCTAATCAATTGGAACATGGAATACCATGGATAGAGATTTAAAATAATGTGATGTTTCGACATTAAGAATGTCCATATTCTTGATTTTGAACAAAAAATAACTGTTTTCTAATATAAATTCAGTTACCATCTAATGTTTACTGCAAAATATGATTTTGCATAAAAATTCTTTCTAGATTACAGGATCTTCGTCATGAAAAAATGTTGTACCCCCTCCCGTACCGACCAGTCAATGGAAAGTACAATTCTTAAAACAATTTCGACAGCTTTCAAAGATGTGCGTTAGATATAACGTCTTGGAAAAACCTCGTAATATTCTATTTAAATCTTTGAAAAGCCGAGCGACCAGAAAAGTCTTGACACCTCAAGGTTCGAGAGATCGAGAGGTATTTGATGTTTCAATTATGTCGGACACGGTTACCAGCTTGTTGCTAGCTTAAATTTAAAAAATAATGTCATCTCCTTGTTGAGAATTGTAGAAAATATCTAAACATAGAAGAAATCTGATCACGTTTTTCATATACATCACCCAACTTACAAAATTTAAAATAATAAATGGCGATCCATACCCTACACCACCCCTTATGTTCAGAGCTTAAAATTTTTTCTAGAGATTCTGGCAAGGTAATTATTACTTATGTACATGTATGCATGCATCCCCTTAAAATGTTATCTCAACCAGTGCAACTTCTAACTCATAATACATAATTAACATCAATTTAATTAGTCTACATGTCCTTTACCAACTAATGTAATGTCTGCGTCCAAAAACTAGTACCATTCGTGACTTCACTAAAAGCTGCAACCTCTTTTAATGGTGTAATGAATGCACAAAATTCCTCAGTGCAAAAGCTCCTCGAGCTTACTTCTCACGTCGTCTAACCCCGAATCTAATCCTCAAACCCCCCAGGATTGCCAAGTTATTCCAACTCGTCCTGGTATAATTAATATGAATTGAATTTCAGTATACGGAATACACAAACACTAGCAATTTACCCTTTATTATAAAACAGGAAAGCTTTAATATTCCGGTTGATTAAGGGATGAATTATCAAAATCTAAATCTTTGTGATTGCTTTTAACTCCTATTATGTAGGAAACCTTGTTGGATAAACTTTATAAATACAAATTTAAGAATTATTTATTATGGATAAGGAGACTTACTTGTACTCTTGATTCCGTTAATCCTATGCGCATAGCGATTTCTTCTCTCATGAAAATATCGGGATAGTGAGTTTTGGAAAAACACCTTTCCAATTCGTTTAATTGTGCCGGTGTAAATCTGGTACGGTGTCTTTTTTGTTTTGTTGGCTTATCGCCATCACTGGAACTGTTATTTCCCGAACTGCCTAGCGGTGGAAGTCCGTCGCATATACCACCCAACCGAGGTTGTTCTAATACCTTTAATTCTCCTTGGTGTCTTTTCAGTTCTTCGCCGCACATTTCTTTTACACCTGTAATGAAGAAAAGGTAACAGAAAATTACCACGTATTGAAAAATACATTAAAGCATATTCACGTTTGTAAACATTTACTGGCGTTTTAATTACGGTATCGATTTACCACGTCACCCGACCTGTATTTATTGCCTTTCCCATAATGTTAGCCACACAATGATCAAAGGTGGTCAACAAATTGTTTCTTTTTGTAAAATAATTTAGAATAATCTTTATACCATAAAGAAGCCACTAAAAACACTAAAAAGTAAATAATGAAGAATAAGAAAACAAAAATTTTCAAAATTTTTCAGGTATTCCATTACCACAGAATAGGTTTTTAACCAATTTTCAGAATTTATCTGACTGGGGAGTGGAAAGTGTAATAATTTACGGTCGTCTCGCAATTGAAGAATATGGAATAGAAAAACATCGTTTATTGTCTGAGTCTTGGAGATTCTGAATCTCTTAGGCTCTATATAAGTATATGTAGCTTTCAGTGTTTGAAATTCTGAAACTTAGGTTCCAGGTCATTAAACAGTGAATGAAATTGCAACTTCTATACCGAAATATAACCCTACACTAAGAAGCTGTAATGCAACAGACACGTTGGTATGTTGAAATCTTTAAACCCTGAAAAGCTGTATTTTTAAGCTTATAAAGTCTTAAACACTGCATGATTTAAAAAACCAAATATTTTGAAACCTCCTTTTACTGCTTCAATATCTCGGGCCGCTGTAATTAGAAATTAGTATCGAAAAATGCTACTAGACTTTTGAAACATCAAAAAATTATGATATTAAATTCTAGGTATGATATTAAATTCGGAAATAATAAAACTTTTAATTCTAAACTGCAAATACTTAAATTATCTAGCTTGAGATTTTAGAAACCTTCGGTTCCGGTACGAGAAATTATACTATTCGGATTTGCGTAAAATTTAGGTGAGACGATAGATTTTGGTATTAAATAAATGTTTTGAATACTCCTAAGTGCAAATTGCATTTACAATGAAAAAGCTGTCAAAATATCAGACATAAGAGCCACCGTTTTTATCAGGTTTTAGATGAAATATGAAAGAAAAAATATGCAAAATGTATTTTGCTTAGTAGTTATGATATACGAGTACATTTTTTGTACCTTAAACTGAAATAGATATTTAAGATACAAGTATAAAAAGTCATTCTGTATTGCGCGAATGGTTTAAGACACGAGCGAGGTACGAGCGAGAGACTTTTTATATGTGTATCATACAACGTTTTATCTACGATCATAACGTTTTACTTAAAATTTAAAAGAGTATTCATTTTATTTAATATTTTTTAAAATTTGTGACTTATGTCATGTATATCAGCGTGCTTTGATTTTTACGTGCTAAGTTGTTTAGCAACCAGTTTGTAAAATATTCATAAATCATTTATCATACATGTTTTGTTTACATTAGCGTGTAATAAAAATTTTATAACACTAGCTCAATAAACGTTAACTTTTTATGCAAAATCAGTGTAAAAAGTAGTCACTTTTTGTATAATCGTATATTATTAATATGAAAAACCGAAAAACACGAGATGTACTTATAAGAAGAGATAGGTAAAACGATCATAAAGGCAAAGCGGGTGTAGTTCAATGGCGAAATACCGTCTCTCTGTGCAACAGATCATCGGTTCAAATCCCGATATTGTTTTGCAGCTTATTTTTTAAATTAATTTACGCACAAAAAAGAAATTGAAAATTTTAAAAATTCAATTCGAATAATGAAACAAAATAATGTATACTTATTGAACAGGGATTTAAGAGCATTAATAAAAGGGACCACACGTCTAAAACCAACTGCTACCTGTGAAGTTTTTCTAAGAAACTCGAGTATTGTACTGTTAGGACCGTTATCAGTATTTTCAAAGCAAAGTATACTTTATGATGTTATTTTATTTTTAGAGTATTTTTTTTAATACAACTTTCAATAACTTTCAGAATTCTGTTGTTCTGTTGTTGCTTGGAGAAAATTCAACCTTTTGTTAGTTAAGAATAGTTAAGAAAACCTTAATAATATATAGATTTTATTGAAAAATATGAATGTAGTAGTATATGAAAACAGAACCACTGTCCAATTTATAAATTATCTTCATATGAATTATTACAAATAATATAATACAAAAGCAAACAGCAATAGCAATAATAAAAAACGCATATAAAGTACTTAAAATAAAATCTTCTAAAAAATATTCTTCTTTTAAAAAATATTTTGAATCTAAATTTAAGGAATGATTTGAAAGCTACCTAATTAGTAAAATCTATTTTATTATTTATAAAACATATTTTCCTAACACAATAACAAAAAAACAGAATTACACAAATTACCATTATTATTAATACCATTGAAATTAATGTACAATTACAAAGCTAAAATACTTTGAAATAAAAAAAATACTAATAATGCGTCCAAAACCCATTATTATCGATCACCTCGTTTAAACGTCGTGGGAGGTATTCAACCTGGTTTCGCAGGTGTTGTCATCTGAATCTTTCCCATACAGTTTGAGCGTGCTGAAAAACTTGTTATGATGTTCGAATGCGGTGGATCCCTTCGATATTGTTCCATTCTCGCGCAATTGCAGCCCATAAATTCTCGATCGGATTGAAATCTGGCGATTTCGGCGGAAAATCTACATCCTCAATCCATGGTCTCCTTTCGAACCATTGTTTGGCCAATCGAGATTTATGTACTGCACTGTTATCGTGAACAAACAATATTTCTTCTCGTTCGGGATATACAGCACGAACGCTTGGAATCATAACATTCTCCAAAATATCTAAGTATTCCACCGAAGTCATGCGGGAAGTTGTACGCACCAACTCACCCGGTCCAGCGAAAGACATCCAGTCCCACATACTTAGAGTTAGGCGTCCACTCTGGCGTTGAGGTAAAACATATTCACGCTTATTTCGTGTTTTATTAGGGTGTCAAAGTGGAACACGCGTTCAGACGTTGGTTTTAAAGACTTTCTCGTCCGAGAATATCACCAACTGCCAATCTGTGTCTAAATTTTGTTGAGCAAAGGTCATCCTTTTCTCAGCGTGTTCTTCGGTCATATTAACCCTTACTGCAGCTCGTCGACAATGGATTCCATTAAGATGTAAATATCTCACAATTGTGCGAGAGCTGCATTGGAATTGTAATTCATCTCAAACATTTCGAGCAGATCCAAATGGATTATTTCTTTTATGATCCATTAAATCTTCTCGCTGTTGATCCGTCAAGCTTTTTCCTGCCATAACGACCCTGCCTGTTGGTTTGTAACGGACCGTGGGTTTCTTCCCTATACCGTCTAATCCATTTATAAATCTGTGATCTCTGAAATAACATTGTTAATGTAATACGAGGTAGTTTACTCTTAAAAACTAATGATTTTATTCGTTCTCAATATTTTCGAAGATTTTTAATAAGCAACCCACGTATGAATATCAATGGCTTTACTTTTCCTTTTGAAGAAGAGAGTGCAAAAGCTAAAGAGAAGCATTACTTGTTCTATTCTCTTAAATAGTCAAAAAAATGAAACTACAATTAGCATTTCTACTTTTTTAATATTTTTATATACGATCATACAAAAAGTGACTACTTTTTACATTGATTTTCGTGTAAGAATCAACGTTTATTGAACTAATGTTATAAAATTATAAATATAGCACTACTTACAGACAGATCTATTTCTGGAACTATCTGATGTATAGGGACGTTTTGCTCATAAAGAGGTACCAGTTTTCCCTTTTCTTGTTCGGATGTATCTTTCTGATGCAATCTTCTTCCCATTTTCTTAATAAAAAATCTTAAATGGATAAAAATTTCCAAATTGTAGTAGGTATCGCACTCACACACTACTTCACTAATGCAGGAAGATGAATGAAATGCCAAAATAACCGACGAAGGAAAGAAAGAAGCTATAACTCATTTCTATTGCTACTGTTCCAGATGGTAGTTTGAAAAACCAGTTTCTCTTAAGGAAATTCCTGATAATTCAAAAGAAACCTTCAAAAGAAACAGTTACCTAAATCCTCCTTAAACTGGTTTGAAAAATCCTTATTATCTTTTTGATTAAGATTTTGAAGACTATTTACTATTGTATTCGCTATGTGCGTCGGTTTGGAGGGGATGGGATAATCGCACGAAGCGCGCTAGGTGGAGCAATAGAGCAATAATGACGGACGCTTTCAGTAAACTTTGCAAATGTAATGGGTGGGAATACTTGTTGCGTAGTGAATTGCAAAAATAATGGTTCAAATAGCAAGTGCAAGTTTGTATCATTTTTTACCGTTTATTGAATTTTCAAATGTGCATATAAGGACATAACCCCAAAAAGTCGAATAATAACATGAAAATATGTATATTAAATAAAATTTACTTACATGCTTATTCTTCTCAATCGCATAAAAATAAATACTGTACACGTTCATAAAAAATGTAAACAAAAAATAGTCTTTATATTTGATTTATTTCACACTTTCGATATTCGTCCATAAACGCCATTGTTCTGTTTTCCGTCCTTATTTCTCAGTCTACGACCAGAGGTCGCCACGAGTCGCCATGCACATAGCGAATAGAGCAAGTTTATTCGGTAAATTTGGATGAATGTTAAGACACAATAATGCATAAAGATATACAACATTCCACTATTCCCATTCGATTGTTCGCACTGTTTAACAGTCCGAGAATACAACAAGATCACACACGGCGACTTTCAATATTTGTCAGAGTGCACCTAGTGGTTATAACTATATACTAGTTTATACACTGATCCATAACATTTAAAATTCTGTTGTATGTATGCTATTATACAGTTAATGCATAAAAATAACTATATAATAGCATACATACAACATATCATTTTTTTCAATAAATTTTATACATTATTAAGGTTTTCTTAACTTTTCTTAACTAACAAAAGGTTGAATTCTCTTCAAGCAACAACAAATAAGTATACATTCAACAGAATTTTAAATGTTATTGAAAAATTGTATTAAAAAATAACCTAAAAATAAAATAACATCATAAAGTATACTTGCTTTGAAAATACTGATAACGGTCCTAACAGTACAATACTCGAGTTTCTTAGAAAAACTTCACAGGTAGCAGTTGGTTTAAGACATGTGGTCCCTTTTATTAATGCTCTTAAATCCCTGTTCAATAAATATACATTACTTTGTTTCATTATTCGAATTGAATTTTTAAAATTTTCAATTTCTTTTTTGTGCGTAAATTAATTAACAAAATAAGCTGCAAAACAATATCGGGATTTGAACCGACGAGCTGTTGTACAAAGAGACGGTATTTCGCCATTGAGCTACACCCGCTTTGCCTTTACGATCGTTTTACCTATCTCTTCTTACAATGACATCTCGTGTTGTTCGGTTTTTCATATTAATAAAATAAAATTAGGGTCTTATTGTATTAAAAACATGTTTTGTTATAGAATCACCTATAAAGCTGCAAACTTAACAAGAAAAATTAAACTTTCCGCTATTTTACGGATTTAATTTGAAAAGAAATAATCTAAAGGTATAATAACATTAGGTAGAGATTATTTCTATAATAGTTAGCGTCATTATAGTGATTTTTTTTTTATAATTTGAATATTTGTATGACTAATTCTTGTTCCTAATTCAAATAAAATCAGCGAATTTGATGAAATTTGAAAATAAATTGCATCAGAAATATTTCAGTTTAAGTTTAAGTTCGGTCCTGATATATTTAGGCAACCGAACAATCACCTGTACGCGCAGCTGATTTTCTAAGTACCTATATGAGTCTCATTTAATTTGTCTTTCAGTTTACCATAGAAACAACTGAAATAGGATTTACTGTCTCAATCCTTACTTCGTGAAACTCCATGATCATGAAGTAAAATAGAGATAAAATAGTTATTAAATGTTTCACAAGATTCATTGCAATTTATACCTGACAATTGATTCACGTTGCTAAGGTTAAATATAAGAAATAGGTAACTAGATACAATACGAACATAAATATCTTCACTAGGGACTAGAAGGTCAAGCACTTCTAGTATGGGAGAATGACTGAGATCAATTTGTTCATTCATTAAATTTACCGTTTGTGTTTGTACATTTGAAAAACTTCTAATACTTCTATTGAAAAACTTCTTGTTTATCTTTCTAATATTTTACCTTCTTTTACCTTTGATAATGACATTTCATGTTGAAAAAATGGTATAAATTGCAATAAATCTTGTGCAACTTTTAATAATTATTTTATTTCTAGTTTATTCCATTCTAAATCTTCATGGAAACAAATTTTCCAGTTTCGGACTGGAAAAGATCCATTTCCAGTCGCAAAATACACTCGAAAAGTTAACATTGTAAACGGGCTCCTGATATAGTATTAATATACTATGTCAGAAGCCCGTTACGTAACCATAACGACCATGGAAAAGTGACATATTTTGCACGAATGTGAAGGCTCCTCCTGTAAATACCACACAAGGGTGCGAAAGACACTTTCTAGCGAGTTATGTACACTATTTGTCCTACGACCCCAAAAAAACGACTTATTTTCTTCATGATTTATCTCGATTTTTAATTTACTCTACAACAAAGTAAAATTATTATAGAGTAAAATTTGTGATTCTTAGATTTTTTCATTTATAACATTTATGGTAATGATTTATTAATAAATACGTACGTGATAGAGATTTTTTTAAATTTTAATATTACATTTTTTACTGTTTACATTTACCGAATTACGTCAGCAGCAGCAGACGCATAATATGACATACGAACCTAACACCACTCTTTTAGATAACTTGAACTCGACTACACGTTGGGTTTCACGTGATGCCTACTTGTCACTTATTTATTATATTAATTTTATAAATTATTGAGAAAATCTGCTGTTATTTGCATTTCTATACATTATTTCAAGTCCCTCTAACATATTCTCATTATAACTTATTAATATTTTACATAAATATTAATAAAATAATTCAACCCTTGGCTTACCTGTGGAGGTCGGGCTTATATTAAATGAATGTTTTTCTATTCTAGTGCCCTCTGAGCGCATTTAGTGTGAATAATTGCCTAGTATAGACCCTTAACCTTTGGAGTTTCTTTTTAAAGTATCCAACAGGTAGACAAAAAACTCTTGTATATCACTAACACCAAAGCATTTGCAGTCCTTAGTTGCTTGCTGCTCTCGCTTGTGGGCTTTAATGTTTTATTATTAGTTAGTATTTAGTAATAAAAATTCTAATATCAGTCGTAGCAATAGCTGCAGATCTGATCAGATCAGAGAATTAAGATTATTTTGGTAGTTTAACATTGTTTACTCTTATTAAGTTTAATGTACGCACCTATTTATGTGCGTGATCAAAGAAAGTTCCTTGGAAACATAAATGTCTAATAAAATATGGAATAATTTAAACTTTGCAATGTGTAGTGACATTAGTGAGTTTGTGCGAAAACTAATGACATTTATCAGTTGTTTCTAGAGGATGATTGATATTGTCAACTTTCAAGTCTGCCTACCTTATTGTTCAGATATTGTTAGATTTCCTATCGGATCGTAGGAAAAGTAGGAAAAGAGAATTTTCGCACCAAGCTGCGCAAACGCATACTTTTGCGCTGTAGAAGCGCAAAAATCGGTTTTTTATCCAGCGTAAGATAAAAATGTTATTTATGGTAAGTACAGAAGAAATAAGAACGCAATGTAAAGACTCTTAAGGTAAATTATTTTTGAAACAAGGTTGCGATCGCAGAATGACATATTTTGTAGCCTTTAATTAGAATTTTGCAAGTTATTCTTATCTATCACATCCGTTTCGATATAAAGAGACATTGAAAACTGCAACTTTTGTATATTGAATAGGACACCCAGTATATTTTTATTTTTTGAGTTCTCTCGGTAATTCTACACATAATTTGTGTTGCATTCTCTATACCTAAGTTGAACCGTTTTCGAGATATTTTAACATTTTTAACCTTATAGATAACATTAAATCAGAACTTTTAATAAATAACAAAGTAGACGTACTTAGACGGCCTTTATTTATGTTAATCATGAAGTTAAAAAAATGTTAAAATATCTCTGATATATATTGAAAATATATCTAAAATAAATGCTATACAATTTATGTGTTACGAGTGTTATGAGTTACTGAGGTAATTTAAAAAATAGAAATTTACAGAAATATTTAAAATACAAAACTGGTAAAGCTTCCGAAATAACTAATATTTAGACAACACTGTCGACATAAGTTTTGAATCCAGCATATTATCTAAATGAAGTGTTCCAGAACTCGCCTCGATAGTGTAAGCTATTCAGAGATACTTAAAAGTTCCATTCCTTTGTGTCACATTGTACATCTGGATTTTGAATTGGAGGTTAAGTTAGTTTAGGCTAAAGATAGAATTAACGAACGATTTACAGGCTGTTAGGTTAGCGGTCATATTAGAAACGAGGTGAGGTTAGGTTAGAATAGACATATTTACATCTGGTCTAAGTTTGAAAGCATTTTATATTGTATTAACTAGATTATATAAGAGTTTAGGCGTATAACTTACTGGAGATTGGGCTTATAACAGTTTAGTTAAGCTTAGAGGTCATGTTAGGTTAAGTTAAGTTAGAGGCTTTGATAGAAGCTAGGTTAGGTTAATGCTGAGAATAGCAGATTTGCTTTTGTAAAATCGCGTAATCTATATTAAATTATTCTGAAATATGCCCTACGCAAGCCTAAGCTTGCGTTGAGGTTAACTTAGGTAACATTAAAAGCTAGTTACGGTTAAAGATTAAACTATATTAGTGGATAAGTTAAATTAAAGATAAATACGTTAGGTTAGGATAACCTGCTAAAGGTTAAGCTAGGGCAAAGGTTAGGTTACGCATTAGGTTAAAGGGTAGCTTAAGTTAAACTAAGTTAGAGTTTAGATTACGTTAGGAGTAATGTTAAGTAAGAGATTTGGTGGGACTGGAGAAAACCTTAGGTTAAGTTAGAGATTTAGGTAGATTAGAATCTACATAGGTTAGTTAGATGTTGGGTTAGAACTGAAATTGGGCTACATCATGGATTTGTCTAGATTAAGTAAGGTCAGAGTTTAGATGAAAGGATAGATTCATTACAAGTTGGATTAGAGATGAAATTCGAGGTTAGGTTAAATAATAAATTTGATTAGATGGTACGTTAGGTTAGGTCAGGTTGTGTTAGGCTGGATGTATGGTAAGGTTAGAGATTGAGTTACGTTAGTGGTGTGGTCTGGTTACGTTAAAGTTCAGGTGAGAGGTTAGTATAATGATGGACAGATTTGGTTAGATTGGGTTAGGTTAGGTTAGACTAGAGGTTACGCTGGGTTACAGGTTAGGTTAGAGGTTAGTTTAGATTACTTAACGATGAGAGGCTAGATTATGGTTAGTGGTTGCGCTAGGTTAGGTTAGAGGTACCTTATCGCTAACCACTTAGGTTAGAAGCAGTTTTCTACCTAATTATAGTTTTACGTAGATTTTTCTGTAAGCTGGAGAGAAATACATCACCCTGCATTCGACCACTCTTAAACATCGAAGAAGGTCCTATTGATATATGTATATAATATATTCGGACCTCTGTTATTACCATTTAATGTACAAAGTTATCTGCCTTTAACAATTTACGCGTAGTTGTCTTTCGCGACGACTAATTTGGAATTTTAATTGGTTGACTAAGCTTTTATTCAGGTTCTGATCATTTTCCAAAATTTATATAAATCCCAGATTTTACGTAATGTACTTTTCTTTAATTTTGCGTTGATGGCGAGCATAAAATAGTAGGTTTAATAAATATTTTGGCAATAGCTATTTATGTAACCAGTTAGAAGTGCCTCATTTTGTATAACGAGTGAAAATAAAATCGCAATTTCCTAAAGTGTTTTACATTACAATTTTCAGTGTTTTTAAAATTTAATACGATGAAATTATTAATTTTATGAATTGTACTGAAAATTAGATAGATAATCAGTTGCGAAAAGTGTGACTTTTGAAACTTCAGTGAATTTAAAAAAGTGATAACATTTAAAGACTTAATGGTTATAAATATGAAATTTTAGAATGAGATGTAACTCTGAAATCCCTGTTTGTTTCAAGTTTAATTACTATTTTTTAATCCTAAATCTACGAAAACATAATGGTTTCGATTGTTCAGAAATTTTGAAATTTCGAATTATTGAAACGTAGAAATTAAGAAACACTAAAAATTTGAAAATTTTAAAACCCTTTACACTTTTTAATAAATCTTTTATACTGAATCTGAATCCTTACAGATAAAAATGAGACGTGTGTAGAAATTTTCAAATTCTCAAAGCCTTCAAATGTAAAATTCTGAATAAAGCACGTTTGATTTCTTTAACATTTAATGTCAGTTCTATCCGTGACTCTTTCGTATTAGGCAATATTTCGAGAAAAAGGGAATGAATATATTTAGCACTGTTGTACCAAGTCTTTTTTCAGTTAAAATCAGAACAATTTCAGACAATTGTTTTTTTTTCAGATAAACGAACAAAGACACACAAAGGTCATTTTAATGGGTCGTCACAACGCAAGATACTCAATCAGGTAAGAATAAGATTCTATCCTCTACCTATAACATTTTTTGCAGAAATTGTCGTTTTTTTGCTTTTGACAATTATTAATGTCTATTATATTATTTTTCCGATAGGCTTTCCGTATAAAAAACCCGCTGGATTCATTCTGATTGTTAATATAGGTTGAGAAATACCTAAGCTTTGATATTATAGAGGTTGCCGGATGAAATCAATGGTCATTTTTTGTCATCCCCCATCATAACAGTTAGGGTTAATCTATATGAAGTGGTGCAGTACTGGTCGCTAGACCATTTCAAAACAGGATAATTTTTTTGTGTGTTATCATACCTAAGTATTGGTAGATCAAAACCACGGTTATTTTATTTTTATTTCATTTGAGTGAAATATGGCAGCCATATTTGTTTTGTGGTACTCGAAGTTTCTTGCAGGGTTTTTATGTAAACATAAATCTTGATATCTCCATAAGGGTTCGTCCTAGAGACATGCGATAAAAACCACCGTATTGATCACATATCGGACTACATTTTTTAATCTACACATAATTGTCGTATGGTGCTTACTTATGGGTGTGATTTAACCCTGAAGTGTAACGTTTTTGCAAAATTTCCAGGGGGGCCATATTCCAGATGAAGGTGAAGTCTTAGGGCTGATTTTTTTGTTAATGGTACACAGTTAGGGGTAGTTTATGTATAAAATATCTCAAATCTGGAACTTCGCTATTTTGGCATTTATGGGCTTTTGAAGTTTTCGTTCCTTTCAGTTTTGGGCAACTTTGGCCCTCAATATGTTGGATGGGCACGAATGGAGTTTTTTCATACTACGTGAAAATTAAGTAGTATATGTTGGCAAACTGTGGTAAAAATCTAAAGTTTGATATTAGCCTGAGAACAAAGTTATGCTCAGTTGAAAACTGTGTAGAACGTTTCAGTTATTAACACTGGGGAACAATTTTTTGTCATTGGCTGTTGCAAGAGATTTTGTAACTGATTTTAGTAATATTTTCATCGCTGATTTCAAATCTGAGATTGGTTTTCCGCTACATGCTCTGGTTTCCATACAATTTGATCTTGAATATAGAGCGTATCATATTAAGTTAATATATTAACCCTATAATGCACCACCTATCCTATAACTGTTGACATTTTTTTTGTACAGGGTATTATTGTGCTCTTAGGAAGGAATCTTTCGTTTATTTATAAATAATAATTTGCATACGTTTTGTACTAACAACCTTAAATGTGAAATAGTTTCATTTAAAAAACTATTGGTATGCCAGTTTTACTCAACACGGGAAACGTAGTTTCTACTTTTCTTGCTCTGACTTTTGAAAAGATTAAAGCAGGTGTACTTAACGGACCTCAAATACGTATCCTTGTTCTTGACGAAGATTTTATCAGGAAGTTGAATTGCAAAAAGAAAACAGCGTGGCTACATTTCGTAGCAGTTATACACAAAACTTCCTTGACAACAAAAAAGTTCTTTACTATGAATATCTGGTTACTACAATACTGTTGGCTTTTAAAGATTTTGGTTACAATATGAGTGTCAAACTCCATTTTCTGTATAGTCACATCAATCGGTTTGTTTGCTTCATACTCGGCGGACCCACGTAGCCCGCTCTCCGATGAAAAGCTGCCGCACGCCAGTGGGGAACCATTATCGCAAGTAAAAACAGGTTACACATAAATTGTCAGAAAAGTGCCAACAAAAAAAAGGTATACTAACTGTGTACCATTAACAAAAAAAATCAGCCCTAAGAATCCTTTATCTGGAAATATGGCCCCCTAAAAAGTGGAAATTTTGTAAAAACGTTGTTACACTTTGGGGTTAAATCAAACGCATAAGTAAGCATCATACGAAAATTATGTTTAGATTATAAAATTATAATAGTCCGACATGTGAGCAATACGATGGTTTCTACCGCATGTCTCTAGGACCAACCCTTCTGGAGATATCAAGATTTATGTTTACATCAAAACCCTGCAAGAAACTTTGTGCATCACGAAACAAATATGGCTGCCATATGTCAATCAAATGGAATAAAAATAAAATAACAGTAGTTTTGATCTACCAATACTTAGGAGTGATAACACACAAAAAAATAAATAATTATTAAAATTATTATCTATTATATTATAGACTGACCCAAACTGTTATGATGAGGGATGACAAAAAAACTACCATTGATTTCAGCCGGAAACCTCTATAATATCAAAGCTCAGATATTTCTCAACCTATATTAACAATCAGAATTAATCCAGCTGGTTTTTTATACGTAAAGCCTGTGGGCGCCCTGTCTAATACATAGTAATTTGGTTGAGATTATGGGTCTTTTATAATATAATTATCAAAGTGGTGGTTTATCAAACTCCTTTGGATAGTATTATAAGTAGCTAATCAATGTGGTATTCAAGCCAATGAATTTTCAGTTTAACCGACATTCATAGTCATTATACAGTGCCAGTCAAACATATCAGAATATGATTAGATGGAAGAATATTTTTCAAATTTTGATGAAAAATATTGCAAAAGAAAAAGGAAAAATGCTTATATAATAAACCATGTGAAGTTTTGCTTACATTAACTGGAAAATTGATGTAAGAGCAACTATCTGAATTCTCATGTCGAAGTCCAGTTAGTCTGTTAGATATTGATTTTAAAGGGTTTTATGTAGTTGATAACTTGATGGCTTGGCAGCTTGGTTCATAGAAATTTAAAACATTAAACACTGTTTCGCTATGCCCCTATGCTCACAAATTCTACAAGTTTTTGTTTTCATTAGATAATGTGTATAAGTAGATTTACAATAATTGATTTTCGAGGTTTCAATTAGCAACGTTAAAAACATAGACAGCCGTACCAGAAAGCCAGAAAATCTGCATACACTTAGAATATATAGAGACTCTATGTCTGTGATTAAAAGTGAATTAGAGCAGGCATGTGAAATTTCAGGACAGAATCTCATATACATTATGAGACACAGGTCCTAGTCATGACCTGCTCCAATTAACCATTTTAATAATCTGTATATCGATACAACTTGCATTACATCAATCGTGCATTATGCAGGAGTTATGTAAGCTACCAGAAACGTTATCTCGATCAATACTCACATTAATAATTAATATCTTACATTGAAATATCAAACTGGCGAGCAGTTTGTGCGAAGCGTTAAGTGAGTGAATTTAGAACAATTTACCATATTTTCGCAGGTTATGTCTCACAACATGGCACTTATTACTTTAAATTACTTCCTAAATGAACTACTATAGTGTATTAATTGTGCTTAATTGAATCTACATATACATGGACATCTCTATGTAAGTGTTCAATTAAACTCCTTGTATAGCTTCCTTTTGTTAGAAATCCAATGTTGTACGCAAGGAGATAGTGAAAGGTGCAATTCAGGTATTTTTAATAGTACGGTATAGATATTGCAACCAGCAAAACCTACATTTCTAGTTTTAAGGATTACATTAACAAAACAAAATAATCTTCGCATTTCGCAAGGCCCTTTCATAAGAACAAGCGCCACGAATGGGTGTCTACATTGAAAACTGACTTTGAGATAAAAACTGTTGTAAAATTCTCTTCTCTGGTGGCTCCTTCAAGAGATATACGCAGTTTTAGATTTTTAAAACTGGCAACAGTGTAGATTTTTGAATGCAGTTTCATCTCGGTCGACTAGGTATTTATTGCATAATGGTTAACCGCGACATAGTAGACGGCTGTTTAGAGAGATTTTTAATTAAAGCCAAATATCTACTACTAAAAGTGTGAAATTAAAAATAACGAAATCTTGGGCTATACTTTAACTGCTTGCACTTTTAAGGGACTATTAGAGTTTTTGACTCAGTTTCCGACGTAGAACACTGTAGTGAAGAGTTTTACCTATCGAATCGTTACACTGTGTATAAAAAACTATATACTAGGCGTCCACTCTCAAAGTCGATCATAGGCAATTAAGACTTTGCATTTTACTTTTATGTACTTTGCTGTACTTTTACTAAATCAATACATATTAAAGTATTGAACAGTTTATATAGACGTCATTCAATTCAGCCTCACGCTAAAATGAAATAATTTAAAAAGAATTTTTTTGTCATACTTAACAGTCAACTTTTAAATTAGTAATTTAAAATAAAAATCGCACGCTTAATATTATTATTAATCTTGTTTGATGCACAGTACGTTTCTCTTTCTATTGATACCATTATCTTTCTAGTAGTTGAGTTTGGCGAGCAGAAATCACCAAAAGCATTCAATACAATGTTAAAACTATCGCAAATAAATTTCCTTCAACAGTGGCGAAAACTTGTGCTTTCACTGCTTAACTATTTCAGACTCATCTATGTTTTTATTATGTCTAATTTTCTAGGTTTTACAAAAAAGACAGATAATTTTTATTTTGTACGGAAACTATGCAAAAAATATATTTTTTTACTGGTTCTATGACACATATCCCTAATATACGCCGAATTGGCCGTGAATAAATGTGTGAAAAGCTTTTGGATTTTATTTTTAGGTTGTTAGATTTTAATTATGGCTGACACAGAATAGGATTGATTGAACGTGAGGATCTATTTATACGTTTGATTTGTTAAACCTTGGACGTCCACGGGCCCTATCAAATATTTTTTATTCTTACGTGAAATATTGCTTCATTAAATCATTGAAATTGAATAATATTGAAGTCTAAAACCACCAGCAACTTGAAGCCAAATTGCGAAAAGGTAAATTTTCTATAGTTGTATATGTTCATATATTGAATGACGTCAAATTGGACAGGACTTTTAAATTCAACTTTCGAATCACACTACTCCCCATCTTTTGGTCTTAGTGCGAAATAGAAAGCATGCAGAAATTGAGCTTTGCTTAGAAATTAATATTTATACTGACTATCGCAGACAAATTCATTTATTACTACTTTTTTCACAAATTCACAATTTTTCACTACATGTTTCAGATTTGCAAAAAGAAAATGAAATAGCAATAACAAATTTAGTTATTTCTAATTTCGTACAGAAGTATTTTGGTAGAGTGCATTAAAGTGCTATAACAAGGTAACATCCAATACTACTAAAGTTGATTTGTATGTGTGTCCGAGCCCCATTCTCGCGTTCTATAAGGGCTGGAGAGATGGGCTTGGGCTCATTCGACGCGTAATTTGCCGAGGATAATGCACGCATAAATTTTTTAAATTAGGTTATGTTTTAAAAATTTTTAAATTAGGTTATGTTTTAAAAAATCGATAAATGCTGATTCTATCGTACTATTTAGTGCTATTGAGTGTTATTTGGTACTAATATGTGCTCTATTGATAGAGAATCGATTGGAGATTTATGTAGGTCATGTAAATACTGACCTACTTAAAAAAAATCGATAAATGCTATTTATATCATACTTAAGTGCTTAGGCCCGTAGGGCCCATTATCCTAGTTTTTTACTGAACCTACAAAAATACATTTTGCACGTATCTACTATCTTTTTTGGAAATTAATTATAAAAAAATATTATCTAATAATTCTATACCTATATAGTATATAAATACTTATCCTTCTATCGGATTTGCTTTCTGTACGTAACATTCGTATGATTAACACTTATGTGTCCCAATTAGCAGAATATGCTCGTGTTGGGTTATTTTAGAAAAGAATTTGCAAATGTTTGTTACTTCCTTTGTGTGAAAGTGCCAATACATCCTTGTAATGCATATGCTGCTGTACAATTCTAATGTAAATAGAACATTCCTAAAACGTGCTTCATGGATTAAAAAATAACAATTAGCACGTCTCTGAATGGTCCAGTCATTGGTAGATGAGTATGAGTAAATATATGATTAATGGTAGGGAGATGTAGGTACTTTTTGTTACTTAGTCCAATCTGTACAGTGTCTAACGGCAATGTTAACTATATTGTAGTCAGTCGATCCTTTAAAGCAGGTTTTAATTTTTTTACTTTCTAGGAATATATAGAGTTAGGTTAGATAACTTAGAAAACAAGTTACAAGGTTAAGAATCGTTTATGAATTCATGCTTATAGATACTTCAAAAACATCACTGCCACCAGAAATAACAGTTCTCATGCTGGTGGTGCCAAACTTGCTGTCAGGAGGAAATTCGCGAAGAAATCAATAATCTGTTCGATGCCATTTTCATTTGGCGTAACAAACCATGCACTTCTTTGGGATTCTGTTTCACAATCCCAACAAATTTTGATTGAATCGTTCATTACTTACTACTGCTATTAGTAATAACTCGAATAACAGGAATAATAAATTCCTAATATCCTTATAATACCTAATAAATTAGGTATTATAAGTAAGATATAAGTAAAATTGTCCACTTAAAAAGTGACAGTCTAATACTGTCTGAGATCAAAGACAGTGGCGTACCATAAGAGGGATCGAATATAGGTACAACTCTAAATAGGCCAGATCTTCACCTACCTCTCAATTAGTAAACTGGTTGATAAAGTGTCTCGCTGTGATCATAAATAAGAGATTATTAAACAAAAAAGAACGAAAATAATTTCTTGGTCAACAAATGGCAAACACGATAGATTTGATCTAATCCGTCACCATCTTAAAATGAAATTATAGTGATGTCTAGCTCAAAGGACTTAAAATTATCTCAAGACTTATCTCTACAAATGCACGATAATTTTATGCAAGGGTGCCTAAGTGCTCCAAAAGTTAAGCCCCCCTCTCCACCTCCAACATGCAACTTGTTTACTTATTTATTTGGGACATGCTAATAACAGAGTAGAGCAGTTAAAATGAGCACATATAATGTCGTTGTAAACTAGAAATTTCGACCACTGAAGAAAATTAAAGGAAAATTAAATCCTACTAAAAAGAGCCGATTTTGTTACCCATTTTTTTACACAAATAGTTAGCATGGTTAGGGTTTCTAAAAGTTCATTGTGGATCAATAATAACTCCTAAGTATTTCATTTACTGAACTGGTTTAATTACTGTACCATTTATTTCAATGACATAATTATGTTCATTAAAGTGCCTACATTGTGCCCTAGACCCTATTAACAATTATTTTGCTTTGGCAACATTCAGTTTGCATTTATTAACGCATAACTAATTATACAAAACAGTCCTTCTTCATTCATTGTTCTGGTTACTTTCTAACAGTCACTACAAGGTACTGATATAAGTGATTCATCTACAAAAAGACTAATCAATGATTTTTTTTTTCAAATAATGGAAAATATTAATGTACATAATAAAAACATCGGACCCAACACACTTCTCTGAGGTACCCCCTAGTGATCTTCAGGTGCACATGAAACTTGGTTTCCAGCCCTTGTTTTGTGGTAACTATCAGCTAAATAATCTTCAATTCAATCTAAGGCTACAGACTTTACACCGTCATATTTCAACTTTTTACTAGAAGTTCCCTGTTGATAATTTCAAAGGTTCGTTTAATATCAATAAAAACTTTCATTTTGTACATGTAAATTGGAGAACAGTTTTACAGGAATAATTGTATCTATACCCTGACTGACCATATACTAAATGATTGCCTCCAAAAGAAAAATACTTTAGCTGATCTTTTACGACAACTCATCTTTTCAATGATTTCATCCATTAATGGTACTAAGTTTCTTGGTTTATACAATCATCTGGCTGTGTTGGACGTAATACATTTACTATGGCACAATTACGCTCAAATTTAAATCCTTTGGAAAAACACCTTTTACGAGTAGCGTATTTACTACATTTGAAAGTGGATAGCCGATGATCCAGAACAATTCTTTTAACACTTCTTAGTGCTCAAACATTCACCACCAAAACTTTTATTTTATTTTAAGTGATAATTTTATTTCCTTTCTCTTTATATGCTTTCCAGTCTTCTTCAACTTATGTCATCTTAAATTCTTTGCAAGCCTCATTCCGTCTTTAACGTTACCGTTCAGTCAAACTTGACGTTTTCCGGCAAACCGTGACGTTCTGTAGATATATAAGATTAGATTTTAGATTTTAAGTTCAGTTTTTACATGACTGCTGAAGATGACAGCCTAGCTGTTGAAGGACGTTTCCACAGAGAGATAATAGTGTGTGTGGTGAGGGTGAAGTACATTTTAAGTGTTTGTTTGCTATTTATGTTTATTTATTTATAATTGTATGCGAAAAAGCCATACTCTATTTCAGGTTTATTTATTTATCGTATGGCTGTTAGATACATTAAAAATATCAGTAAAATATAAAACACACTTTAAAAAATTACAAGCCAGCCTCGGTGGATTAGTGATGATCGCTGGTTAGATCCCCGGCCGAGCTGGTAATTTTTCATAGCGGAGAAAAATTAAAAACATGCCTTCTTCTCGGATAGGAAGTAAAACTGTAGGTCCCGTGTCAATGTGATGTTTGGCAGGTTAAAAATCCCTACTGGGGGAGAATTCCCCCAGATGCGGCTAAATTCTAGTAGGGTCGGCCAAATGATCATAGCAATCGGTGCCATGAGGTACGAAGGATGCTCCGCCATCCTGATTCCTCGCCGAAAAACAAACAAACAAAAAATTATAAACACATCTAGTGTACTTAACGTAATCTATCAACTCTGAAGTCGCTAGCAGGAAGTCTTCGGGTCTACTATCGTTTGGGTTTTTCCGCAATCACAAAGTGGAGATTGTTATTTTTCCCAATTGTGTAGGAAACATGCACACCAGCCATGTGGGGTTCTGATTCTGTTAAGCGTGGACCATGTTTCACGCGGTAAGTCGAAACCTGGTGGCTTTTGTGTGACGCACAACATAGTTTTACTGTGCCGTCCATTCTTACTTCCATGCGGTGGTAACGTTGAACTCATCTTCCACAGCTATCCTTGCCGTTTTTGTTAGTGCTCGTCTTGAACGGAGTTGGTTATGGTTGGCATCGACATCTTGATTGGTTGGTGACCATGATAATAATATAATAATAAAATCCATTTTAAGAGCATTTATTGGTCGCAGTTAAGTGGGGGGGGAATGTGGCTTAGAATTGGTAGTAATTGCGTGGAAGTTGGTTTGATTACACCGACAATCATTTTCATGGTGATAACACCATTAGTTGGACATCTATTTTTAGTACATGTGGGATATTTATCCAAACTGTAGCGCAGTATTCGGCAGTTTAGAAGACAAGACTTAAAGCAGAAAAACGCAGAATGGAGGCCGATGCTCCCCAGGTTGTACCACATAGCTTTTGAATAATGTTGTTTCTTTTTTTTAACTTTCATCAGTGCTGGGAGCATAATCAAGCACGTTCGCGAACGTTCTCATAATAATTCTCGAGAACTTTCAGAATAATACAGCACAAACGAGCATCAACAAAAAAAACATTAAAAATCGAGAATAAAACCGGAACTAAACGATCTCAAACCGTACGCATTAAACATGCCCACGCAGCTGCTGTCGGCGTCGGGTGTTTTAAAGACAGACACTTTTATAAGCATAGTTTACACAATTTATGCCTTTGATAGCATTGACAAAAAATTTAGGTTACCGCCCGGTAGCACCTCTTTTGTTTTTTGTTCTAGTTACATATGAACTTTATATATAAACTTTTTATATTTCCTTTATACAAAAAATGGCAAATGTTTATAGTTTTTAAAATGTATTACTTGTGCACACTTGTGGGGTACCGGACACTACGCCGACTAGCGGTTTTAGATATTTTGCCGACCGTGTACACTACGCCGATCGCAAGCGGTGGACACTTTGCCGACCGTGTCCACGGTCAGCGTATTGTTCACGGTCGGGAAAGTGTTCAGTAACAAAATTTATTTATGGGTCAGCGAAGTGTCCGGTAGGCGTTAAGGTGCATACCACATTAAAAGCGTCTCTAACTAAAGTTTTAATTAAAATCCACAAAAGAAAGTGAGATGTGAATACGGCCTAACGAGTTTAATATTTTCTATTATTACATTATTTTTCAACACATTACAGTCAATAGTCAAATTAACTACAACTAGCATTATAAATAAGAAGAGGAAAATTGTAGAACATTCGAGCATTTTCAGCATTTTGAGAATATTTCAAGAACTTTTGAAAATAATCCTTATTTTGGCTATAAGTTTGCAAGTTAAATGCAGTTATATTCTCCAGTTCTGCTCACCTTTGAGGGTTTGTTCTTTCTCGTTTGTGCTCCGGGAATATTCTGCTCGAGCATTTTCCAACACTGCGTCTAGGTATGAGGTGTTTTATTGCGGGTAAGTATGATGTCCGCACCTTGTTGTAAGTACCCAGTCGTCGGGTACCCAAACTTTCTTGATCTTGTTTCTGACATATCTGCAATGTATAAGCTAAAGAGGAATGGAGCAAGGACTGATCCCTGTGATAACCCCTTCTTCAATTTCCTTGGGGATCTGATGTCGGATTTCATGATTATTTGAAACACTCGATCGTTTAGCATGCTATCTATCAGTGGGGCTGCTGGTTTGGAGAGAATTACACGAAGAAAGCTATATATATATTGCCTTCTCTGCATACTGTATCATAGGCCACTGATAGGTCTATAAATGAAACTGAGGTTTTAAGTTTTCTTGAAATGTGAGTGGTGAACGATAGAACTTGATCTGTACAGCTTTGCTTTGCCCGAAACCTATTTGTTCAACCGGAATCGCTCCAAGTAATCTTGTGCTGGTATTTCAAAATGGTATTTCAACAATAACTAACAAATGCAAAACCCATTGCTCTTTAAATAATGCAAAATAAATTTAGCCAGATAGAACACTAACGGACGCTAACGCAATACTAAAGCAGAGGCACGTCGATATTAACTAGGTTACAGATAGAACGTAATTGGTTAGTTATATATTCCGCCCTTTTATCAAATTTAAATCAAATTCATATTACTAATATATAATTATTTAACATTTCATAGTATAGTACTACTTTTTATTTCAATGCAAAATTAAGCTCACTGATGTGTAGGTACTTCATTACTACTTGATTAATTTTGATTTAGCTATGTTTAATAATTTAATTTTTAATAACATTTAATTATAATTCTAAATGCCTCGGTTGTAATAACATAATAAATAGAAGTATTATTATTAAAAATGTGCAAAAAAGTTAATTGATAACATTATTAATTACAATTTGAATAGTTAAATAATGATTTATTAGTGCGATTTTTAGATAAATTGTTATTAATTAAAGTTAATAACCATCGATAATTCCCAGAAAAATTTTAAATAATATTGCTAATAATTTTATTAGTGAAATTTATAATGCGAAATACAAATACTACGTAAAATAAAATAAAAAATAAACGTAGCTAACAGTAATATTTTTTTTCGATTGAGTTTTTTTGCAATTAATTAAAGCGTTCATTATTCATTAATTAACTTTAATAATTTAAATAATTAACATCAATAAAGCCTTAAGATTATGGAATTGATTTATTTTTATTAGATATTTATTAAATATGCGAGCAATAAAGACATTGAACAATTTACTTCGATATGCAGTTATTATACGAATATTAGTTTTGACAACAGGTATTTCTAGAAACTGTTAAGTGTTGCAGATGAAGAGGATTAGAAGGGATATTTATATAATACTAAAAAAAATCTTAATTTCTAAAATTGACTCTTGAAGAATTGAGACAATTGGTCAACAGTTGATAAGAGCCTTAGATTCTCAGACCTGATCATAGCAGCACAGCACACCAATAAGTAGTTAGTAACGCTCATATGTTCCTAATTTTCCAGATAGCGAAATAAGTAACAATATGGTAGAAGAAAGTAACCTATTATCGGATACTTTTCTGTTTCGGTTTGTAATATTACTAAATTCCTACCTATGACATCTACATATTGATGTGATTTCAGCACTATAGTTTAATATGTCATTTGGGTTGCCTATATGTTTAGGGGTTTGGACTCAACTTGTACAAATCTTAATTAAATAATTTAATTTGTTACTTAATAAGTAAATGTTACACTCTACATCACTTATGATAATAATAAGAAGTAGATCTTAAACGGATTTTTTACTTAAAACTGAAAAATTATTTTGACAAGTTACGATTTGCCTATCGTTAGGTCGTTGGACTTGGTTTTTCATAATTGAAGCCATTGTAAGGTGTAGTTTTACCTGGAGATTATAAAAGGCATAGATGAAAAGGTGTTTGCAAGCAATCACCACAATACTTACAGTTTTTGTTGTTGAATTTCAAGTAAATCCCATGCTGGTTTAACGATTCATCAAATTTCATGATAAATGTATAATTTTCATTAATCTATTGCGTTGCACTTGCAGCCAAAACGTTTTGCTGCAATATTCTTAATTAGGTTCTAGTGCACCTTTAGCAATAGAATTTTCAAGTGGACAGCTTTATATAGAGAAGGTTTAGCCCGTTGAAGCTTAAAATTTGTATCGTTTGAACCTGATCTGTTAAAATGGTAAGATCTAGTTAATATTTAAAGTTTTGGTGCCAAAATTGATGTAAATATTGTGAAATAGGATGTTAGGATTCATTTAACATTAATAAAAGGAAGTAATAAGGTGTTAAAATGTTATTATCTGTAATTTTATAAAACCATGTTTGTCAGGAAATTAAAGATGGTTGCCATTAAATCCTGGAGTTAAATTTGCTTTTTGTTAGACATGCAATATGCAGGATATGCAGGAAAATATAGGAAAAACTATCCTCCTTCCGATTATGTAATATGTTTAAACATTTAATTTAATTTTTTAACTGTAACTTGGTTATGTAAATCTTGTTAGGTTACATGTTCAATTGTTTTTAGTAACTTACCACATTTTGTTAGTGGAAAAATGCCGATTGTCGTTTGTTTTGGAAAAAAATAATAAAGCAGGTTGAAAATTTAGTTACTTTCTTTTTGATTTTCAAACAAAGCAGAAGCCATGTCAGATCACGCAATAATTTAATAAAATTGTGAGGTTATGTGTGTCAAGCTTAACGTCAATGAAACGTCAAAAAAGTGACAAATGTCATCCAAATTTAATTTGTTTAAAAAAAGTGTTAAATAATGAAGGATGGAAGAAACTTTAAAACAGGATATAATGGAAACTTGTTGAAAATCACTAACTGATTTGATGTACTCACGTCTTGGAGAAAACATGTCCAATATTTAATAATGGTAATTATCTACAATACAATCTTCACTGGAAAGATTACTTTAAAAATGTGTGTTCAACACAACAAATAAGCAGGTACTGATTATTACAGAAAAACTGCCAAATAATATAGTGTGTTTTAAAAATCGAAGAGTGGCGCAAAATCTTTGAATTTAAAAATTTATTTTCAAACTTTAACTTTATTTTGGTTTGGTTTCTTTCTTTAATTATAACTTAAGATCGTGGGATTGATTAAATAAAAGTCAATCAGGACAAAGGGAGTTAGACTGTTTCTTGATTCTTATTTTGGTAAATCCAATTGACACCAATAATTAATTTAAATTATTCCAAGTTTGTTAATTGAATCCATTTTAGATAGTAAGGAAATTTTTTGTTTTCGTTTCTCTTTCATAAACTTTCAGTTTTCATTCTTTTTATGTGTTTATTAATAAAATAATAATTTTAAATGTTCAAAAGGAGATTTATTTGTGTATTTTTGTTTTGTTTTGTGTCCATTAATAGAATTTCACAGGTATAGGTTGAACAATATTTTATTATTTTGTCAAAGAGCGACCCGCCTGAAATTGTCTTTGCATTTTAAAATCATAGCCGGTGCATATTTTCTTTTTATCACAAAGGTAAGTGGTGTTTGTTGTTGTATAACTTTTCAGTTTGTCTTGCTACCATTATACATAAATGATAGTGGTCTTTAATTTAACTAAATCTATTAACAAGTGTTGTAAAGTGTATACTAGTGCAGCGCTTATCACGATATAACAGTTATGGCGCCCGAATATGATGCTTTCTATTTTTTTTATTAAAAATTTAATCTCCCACATATCATATCAATATGCAGCTCCTGTAAAACAGTCGTGGAATAGATAATATATACCATACTGTTGAAAGGCGTATCTTTAACTTTTCAAGACTTTCAAAAATCTTGAAAAATTCGTAACAGTGCATAACACCTTGCTGTAAAATGGGATTCCTAATATTGGCTAGTCGGTGTTCCTAATATCGCACTGTCCTATATTGGGAATTCGAGCCCTGACGCATATTAATTCGTCTACTTTCATTTTTGTTAAAAGTCACCCTACAATCTTTACTCTGAAATTTTCTTCTTGTATAGAAAATGACTCTTCTTGTTGCCAGAAGTGAAGTACTGCATCTGCATCTACACCATGCAACGTTTCATAAAATTCTATCAAGGGGTGTCCTTACACCGCTTGTTGCGGTGTTTTTGGGTTCTTTCGTCAGTCATGAGACGGCGCGAGAAAACTTCCCTGAAACTTGGCATAGAGCAACTTGGAGAACGTTTTATAATATTCTGCTTTGGGGTATCTAAAGGAACTTTGTCGTCACTTTCTTGTTGAGGTGGTGGTGTTCTTTCGTCGTAACTTTGTTGTTGAGGTGGTGGTATTCTTTCACGATGGGCCAGACTAGCAAAATCGTCATCTCTAAACACATATCTGTTGAATTGGAAGATTCCGGGTTTTTTAAGCCCATTCACTGCCACCTCGGCACTCGCAGCACGTAAGTATGCTCTAAGTAAGTAGGTGTCTCATAATATGGGATATATGCGATGTTAGGATGTCACAACTATCCGATATTCGGACACATAACCTCATTAAATTCATTCAAATTTTCATAAAAGAGAAAAAAATTACATTAAATGACCTGTATTAAAAGTAGATGACTGAAACAACTTTAATCTGATTAGTTGTTCTTCAGTCCTTCTTGTTCTTACCTTTTAAAGCTATACTGACGAGAACCGCAGAATTTTAAATATTTGAACTTCCGGTTACAAGAAAACCCGTAGAATAATGCACTAAATAAAGTCGCCAGATTGCCATACAAACCGATAGATGGTAATTCTTATTTTCTGAGATATACATATGTCCGATATTAGGAACATATGCGATAATAGTCTACTTTCCCCTATGTGAATAGAACGACTCTGCAGTGAATCTCACAGACTTTCTGACATTCTTTATATCCTTTGATTCCTTAATCTCTAACTCAGTTAGTAATTGATCAGTTTAAGCACGTTTAAAGGATTCATCTTGATGAAAGACTGCTCGGGGTCCTAAACAATCGACGCGAATTAGTTATTGCCTATAGGACCCCATAGGGATTCTATATTTTCGAAATAATGAAGGTGTAATGATTTCGATTTTACCTATCAAATATTTATATATGCAATTTGGTTTGCAATGATAATTTGCTGGTGAAAATAGATAAAAAGCCTAAGTTTTTATTTTTTGCAGTTTTTCTGCCTACTATTCCAATCAACTGAAAATGTTAAAAGTTTTTAATAATCCTAGTGTTTAAATTAAAGTTCTTGTAATATGTATGAGTAAGTTTCCATATTTAATCTTATATTACGCAAAAATTAGAATGCACTAAAAATCATTTTTCTTTTTTAG
The DNA here is from genome assembly GCA_929113105.1 of Agrypnus murinus. Lineage (NCBI taxonomy): Eukaryota > Metazoa > Arthropoda > Insecta > Coleoptera > Elateridae > Agrypnus > Agrypnus murinus. The sequence goes on along the minus strand of OV816026.1, from coordinate 168,991,839 downwards.
CTGCTCTCTTGGTAATTTTCAGTCTATTTCCAGCATACCGACCGGCCTTGTCATTAATGCTCATTTACCACACTTGAATTCTGTTGATTACAATAGTTTCTTAGATGTTAACGAAAAACCACTCAAAATATTTTTACTAATTACTCTCTTGTTATAAAGAATGGCGTGGATTTTATTAATGTTTCTGAATCAACTCGAAAAGCTCTATCGAATTTTATAGGTATATTTTATAGGTAAAAGGGGGACTCAGAGGGTAACCAGATTGCCACAGGGAGAGTGGGTTGGAGTTTATGTAAAGAAAACGCTAACATTTAGAAAAACCCATAGCTGAAAATAAGAAAAAACAGACATATAATGTTTCTATTAAAAAGAAGTTTCGATATATTTCATATAAAGTTCGGTAAATTTGTCTTCAATTTCATGGATCTCCCGAAAAATCTACCGACTGCAGTGGAAAGTTGTTGAAATACTGAACTGAAACACCAACGGGTGATTTTTTGTATTCCTTTTTTTTGTGTGAATTTTTGGGCGCCCTTAATGTCAATTTGACGATAATGGTCTTTTTAGGTCGCTATCTTTTAAATTCAAACAAATCTTTTGATTTAATTTTTACAAATATAAGAATCCTTCGAACAAAGTCACTGAGCTTTTTAACAATAACTAGGTACTAAACATGAGGTTGACTATGGCGATGAAAAGTAACTCTCCATAACCATTTCTTTTTAGGTCTTAACCTTTTGAATATCTTTACCTTTGTTAATAGGCAAATTCGAGTTTTGGTCACAAAAAATCCAATAGTTGTCCAACAGAGAGATGTCTATTTTTATGTAAATGAAAAAGGCGAAATGGTTTCAGTCAACGGAAAGGTACTGCCATATGATTAACACGTTCCACACTTTGTTGTAGTTCCAACAAAACGGTGCTACGTATAACGTTGATGTACTTTTTACCGGAATGGGACGTTTCGGCGCTAAGACGATTCGGCGCAAGCCGGTTCGGCGCGAAATTACGTAAGCATCATTTTATCGATTTTAAACCCCCATCCTCCCTTTGTAAGGAAGAAAATTACAGAGCCCCCCCCCTCTCCCAAAGGATAAGACGTAAGCAGTTTTTTGTGTTTTTATTAGATATCAAAATTAAAATAAAAATCATAGAAATCAAATTTCTAATGTTAATGAACTACTTATTTAATTATTTTTTAAACTGAATAAATAAAACTATCTTTTATTCAAGCTAAAAGAACGAAGCAATCAAAAGAAAATCTTACAACGAATGTTATTTGACTCTTATTCGTTTGATTTAATTTGTTTTGAGTTGATATATCGGAGATTCCCCCAAATATTATGTTAAAGTCGACTACTTTGTACTATAGTACAGCGGCAAGGAGAATTCCCGGAACGAAGGTTTTGCTTATAAAGAATTATAAATAAACTGCGTAGAAAAAAAACTTGGTAGTAAAAGTAGAAAAAGTAATTTTATGGATTTGAAGTAAGTATTCGAATATTATTTAAAAAGATTAATAATTTGTAATTTCTATCTTACATGAGACTTTTTTGTCTCCCCCTAAACCTGCTTACGTAATACTTGAACGCTCCCTAACTTCTATTTATGTGGAAGTTAAATTATCTGCTGCTAGTCTTGACCGAATACATGTATTTAGAAAGAGTACAGCAAAACCTAAACAATATGTATAATCGCGCCGAAACGTCCTCGCGCCGAAACGTCTCCGCGCCGAAATGTCTTCGCGCCGAAAGGGCTGCGCCGAATCGGTCGCGCCGAATCGGCTGCGCCGAAATGTCCTAGACCGACTTTTTACTATGCCAGAAAGTATTAATATTATCATAAACGAACACGAGGAACAAGAATATGGCCATAAGAAATTTGCATCTCAGTCGTCCTGCAGAGGGCGCTCGTTTGCAGTCTCCATCCACGCGCGACTTCCAATGTTTCTGGTAATGATGGTTTGGCATCCCTTATGATGCAAAAAGTTATTTAAAAAAGAATCAAGTGGTAAAAAGTAGGTAACGTGACTTTTCCACTAACGCATGTTAAGGGCGGTCTAGCACCCACGTCCACGTCCAGTGGTATCTTGATATTCCATTGATATATGTGGTATATTGATGCAACGAGTTAGTGAAATATAAATCAGATGGTAAAAGGTACATATGTCAATAAGAACTCTTTATTTAACGACTATTAACGACGTTAAACGAGCGCCCTCTGCAGGGCGACTGAGATGCAAATTTCCTATGGCCATATTCTTGTTACTCGTGTTTGATGTGATAATATTAATACTTTCTGGCATGGTAAAAAATCATTCAATAATTTCCTACTGTGCCTCTTTAACTATATTACCCTGCCCATATTTTCATTTATTAGAATAAAATCTGAAAAGTAATTTTTTGGAAATTTATGCTTGATTTTTTTTATTAATTATTGAAAACAGGTTCATAATTCCAACGCCTATCGGCGTCTTTATAGTATCGGTTATGTCTTCAGTAAGTCGAGGTTGAATGTAGCAACGCCTCATACGAAGCTTCATGGGCCATGGGTAGTTTCACAGTTGATTGTAGTTATTTGGACATGATACATACGTGCTACGAAAAATTATTAACTAATAAAACTATTGTTACGCGTATTTTACTTTCTTGGAGGAGTGCTGTAAACTACAAACTACATATATGGCCAACTACGAAGATTTAGCTAAATCGGTAGATAGACTATGAGATTTCTGGCGCAAAATTTCATGTATTTTTTTATGGAGGTTCATATTAGCGAAAACGTTTCATCCGTGGTAACGTCACAATTAACACCGCTAACATGCTGGCGCGTATAGGATTCAGCGCAACGGCTGATGTATGTATTGTATTTGTAATTGTAATTGTAATTTTTTTTGTATGTAATGCTTGTATGTAATTTCACAAATAAAAATTAATTATAATTTTTAATTATTATAATTTAATTATTAGGGTATTACATAGTCACCACAGATGACACTTTTTCGCTAATATGAATCTCCATAAGAAAATACATGGGATTTTGCGCCAGAACTCTCATAGCTTATTTACTCAAATCTAAATAAATTTTGTTTTTGTTTTTATTGGGAAATCTTATTTGTATAAAATCACGTGTTTAAAATTGAAGAAATAAATATTTCGTCAAATAGATTTAGCCTGTGAAATGATATACAGTATCAGAACAAATTGAACCATTGTGTAGAAGAATTATCTATGTCTAGTTTAGAAATGTGCAGTTTTATTAAAGCAATCGATGTCTGTCTAATTTAAGTCAGAGGTCGTCTTTAAGTAAAACTGGGGCGTTTGACCAACATATCATTCTCTGCATTCGGAACAGTTTAATTTATATAATGCATTGCATAGCTCGCAGTTTAAATAATTAATTAATTAATTAAACTAATTAATTAAATAATTTTACTGAATTTCATATTTATTTCAATTGAATGACTGTGATTCCAGAAAGTAACATGATCTGTATATTGTAGTAACAAGATTTGAGCAGTATTACTTAGTTTTTTCTATGGAATCTACTTTATATTTAAGTTAGAATTTTCTTTATTGGATTTTCAATATATCTAAAAATAAGTAATGAATTCGAACAGCTTTAATGTTTACACTTGAATAAGATAATTCTATTCAGAGGATCTAACTTTTGTAATTAACATGGGTGTAAGTATAACTGCAGAAGTAGCAAACTTCCAAATCAATTGCATTTTAGTAACTTCCCCAAACAATTTATGTATCTAATTGAAAATTAATTACAGGCTAATTAAAGTAACGGTCTTCCACAAACTCCAAAATAATTAACCTCCAGTAAGTAGTATTCGAAAGTTAAACGAAAATTGAAAAACTGGCCCTTTACTTAAATCAAGGATCTGTTAATAAACGAACAACTCCTCGAGTATACACAGTATGAGTAGCAGAAACTTTTATAGCTACTGTTAATATTTAACATTTGCATGTCAGTTCTAATCCCGGATTAATGTTAACTGGAGGTTTATTAACATGGGCCTGTCTCTTGAGACAATTCTATCCATGGCAATAATAATCTCTTTAAAATTAATCAGGGAATGAAAAACCTGCTCTCTATGTAATAATAAATAACATAATATATTTTTAGAAACAATTAAATAGCTTACATGTCTTGGAAAAAGAAGGCTCAATTACATCTTTGAAGTGTAAGTGGATAGGTGAACTACTTTTGATTGCCCTTGAATATCCATTATCTATAGGAAAAAATAAGTCTTGTTAGTTTGGTAAATACATACATATATGTTCATTAATACGTAAGTAAAATTTCAGAAATTCTTATAAACTTTAAAAATTAGGATATAAGCAAAACACGACAAGTGCTTTGTATTGACTGGGTGTCCCTAAAGGGTGTCCAGAATTTGTCTCTTTTTTCAATGTTGTGACCAAATTCGATACTAGCTAGACGCTTAGCTTCAAAATCAATTGCACTATTATCTTCAGAATCTTTACAGGCACAGGTATATATTACCAAAGCTACCTTGAGGTTTCGGCGGTTAAAGACTATTGCCAAGAGAAGAGTCTAAAAATATTAAGTTTTATGAGTAGGGTTTCCCTGACAATAATATTGAACGAGAACGTTATGACAAAACAACAGAACATAAATTGTATTTTATGGATTTATCAGTAATAGTCTTCAAACAGGGTTACATCTCTCCATGATCGATAACTATTATCAAGTTTAAACGATTAGAAGAGCACGCAATTAGTTTTGATAAATGCAATGTAATATTGTTCCCACATTGATGCATGACATGTACTACGTACTCGGATGTACTGGGCTTGAAGCAGTTATGGGTAATTGTGAGCCAACTGTGAATCAGTTTGATGTATCAGAATGGTATCAGTTTCAGAAACACGTGACTGCGTGTGAATGTGAGTAGCATTAAAGCCTCGACCGGGCGTACGCTAAAGGCTCCGATCTTCCGATTCGTTGATTTTAGGTTTCGACATTCCGAATCTCTCGCACGAGGCCTACTTCTGAACCCCGCTGAGCACCGACCGACTTTCCGTTTTTTTCGAGTCCCGACCTGTTGCCAGTCGCAGGCTCGTTATTTTTACATACTAACACGAATTTTTAAACTGTTCAAATAAATGATACTTATAACTGCTCTTATTTTTCATTCTTCCATGCATACACTAAACTACATAATAATACACGCTTAACGTGATTCACGCGTGATTCAAGCGTGAATCACAAATTACTGACGTGCTCATGTCTTATTTGAAGTCTGTTCTACCAACATAGCAATATACGATTTCGCCGAAAGCCAGCAATATGAGCCGAGCGGAACCACTCTGTATGGTCTTTTAAACCTCTTTAAAATTTACTTTACCTCCTGATAAGAAATTCCGTGGTACTTTTGCACACTTCGAATCCTAACTAATGACTAATTCTTTTGTATCAAGTTTAGTGACCTTGAGCAGAGGTTTGACTTTTTGACCGTGTAAGATAAAATTTGTGCCTAATGATTTTGTCAAGTTAGTCACTTTATATTCAACAGCTCTTCTATTCCATTTTCAATTTTCCCGAACCAAGGACCTTTTATGACCCGCGCGGGCTCGCGTTGCACGGTGTTTTAAAATCCCTTTAAAGTGTACTTTTTTCCTGATAAGAAATTCCGAAGCAATTTTTCCTATTTCGAATCCTACTGCTAAGATTAAAATTGCTAGATTTGGTGACATTGATCACTCATGACATTTTACCTTGAAAGGCGGAAGTTTTCATTTTGGAAAGTTGTTGTTGAGTTGTTTTTTTCTATTGTCAGTGGGGATGATGCTTCACTTCATGTTCACCCAAAAACGTTTCATTTTCTGTAACGCCCAAGACCTCCTAAACGGACAGCTACTAACAGATACATTTACTCGGAAAAGTATGTAAGATGCATTTCTCCTTTACGTATTCCAGCTTGCTTTACCATGATCTACCATTGTATTATTTCTGAGCTCTAAGTGCACACTATTCTTCCGAAAAGCTGTAAAGCTTAGTGTAGAACGGTCATCTCCTAGTCAATTTTGATGAACGGCGTTAGGTCTGTAGTAATATTCTTGTGTCTTGTGTTAAGGCTTTCATGTAATATACGCCTTGTAGGAAAATAAGCTCCGACTTGCACAAATCGAACCAGATTAGTATGGCAATTTGGCGCTAACGAATCGGCGCTGGACATTTCGACGCCGTGAAAATCTTTGCACCAGGTAATATTCTTGATATAATTCCAGGTCTTGGTACATTAATACTGAAGGCATTAAAATATGGCTTGTTATGGTATGGTATATGGGGCCATAAATAAAAAAATATATACCTTGTTTGAGATAAAATTAGTGCAGTTTTAATCTGGGTGTGCATTGAAGGTCCACAGAAAAGGGCAAGACAAACCCAAAATTATTCCAATTACCCTTTATGGTGTTCTAGAGTTGACATCTATTATTTAGCTCATGCCAATTGTTTTTGGAAGTTTTAACAATAAATTATGATTTTTCTTCTATTATACCAAAGAGAAGATATTTTTGCGGGAAGTTTCCTCATTGGGTTCGTACACCTGGGCAAATAGAAACCACACGGGATTTTTTTATCTAGCAGGCATCCAACATCATTAGCCAACTGTAAATAATTTTACCATAATGGGAATTATTATTTGTTTTATTTTAATTAACTTAAGAACCACTTTCTTTCAAGTTAACATATTAACGCATACTTTAATGCGTGAAATATTTGAAAAGTAATCTTAGAGCCGTCGACCTATACACATACGTATTGTTGATATTGTCTAGAAATCTAAAAAATACTGTTTATTTTTCAGTGTGTTTCGTTTTCATTTCTTTTATACTTACTAATAAATAAAATAGTAAATTAGGATTTTCAAGAAGTTTCTGTATGGAGTTCTGGTATCTAAAACGGAGGCATATTAACCTCTATGCCGAGTCTGGCATAATCGAAATGGGATACATTCTGTATTCTATTTATAATGCAAGTTACAAATTACATTTTTGTAGGAAATCACAAAAGAATGATTAGAACGTGCTAGGAGAAATAATGTTGGCCCGAAGACGAATTGCGTTGAATTGCGAGTACCGATTTTTAAAGTGTCGGACTTAATTTTGATGCCCAAAAGAAGGAAGGATGCATTAAAGTGATTCAACGCCCAGCGGCTGCAAAGTTCGGAATTTCAAGAACTTATGTGCGAAAAATACTGAAGAAAATTCCGGAAGAAAATCAGTATTCTTAAACATACAGAACGCCGAAAAGTTGAAGCAAAAACCAAATGTGACCCGATTTCAAGGAAGATTTCGTCAAGTCCTTATCCGGGACTCAAGCAATCAATTCAGAAATCTACAAAAATCACTGCATTAACTAAAAATAAGCAGTGCGCATTATGCCAAACATGCGGTGGGCTGTCTCAAAAAATTGAATTTATGCCTAAAGATTGCGCAAATGCCCCGAAAGTTCGACCTATCGAGGAATTTTTATCCTAGAAAAGAAATTGTATACTAATGGCTATAAAGCAACTAACACGAAGGCGTCGAAGAGACGAATCGGACTTTGTCTCAGAAATATGGATATGGATGTTATACAGAAACTCGCTAAGTCAACAACTGTAAGAATAGACCAAGTCCGTCGAAATGGAGTTATTGAGATCCAATGGATATGTCTTTTTTTTCTTTAAAATACTGTAATTATTCACTTAATTAAAAAATAAAGTCAGTTCATTGTAATCAACAATAACCTAACTTTTATTGCAAAATGGTTGTGCAGACTTCTAGTGCACATGTGTTCTGCACAATGTCCTTTAAGGGGATTGAGAAAAGAGGTAGATAATCTAGACGCAGTAGAAGCAAAACGAGATATGTATTATCTAAGAGCCCTTGAGGATTAGATGATATGAAAAAAACAGCTTATAGGGGATACTTTTTGAGATAATTCAGTCTGAAGTTAACATTTTAAAGCATTTATTTGCGCCATTGAGATTAGACTTTGCATATAACTAGAGGTCGTCGTCCTAAACAAGGTGCAAAGGGGGCACTACCCTCTAGCTACTTTGACTTACAGTTAAAACGCATTAGGAAAATATACCAGCGATGTACCTTTTTGACTCTAGAGCTAAAAAAGATGTCTCATTTAAACATTTAAGTATGACGATGAGCTCAGCGATGTTCTGGTTTTAGCTCAGGGTAAGAAAAATAATTTCAATGTTAACCTCAGTTCCAATTCCTCTACTTCCTTCATTTACTCAGAAAGTACAACCCTTACTGGATATTTATTTGTCTTTATTTCCTCATAGTATAGTACCAGTACAAGAAATACTTGGTTCATTAGGAATACAGTCTAAAACCATATACGAGGATGGTCTGAAAAGTTTCCGACCTTAACGTGAAGATGGCAGCACTCGTCAATAAAAGCTAGGGAATGTAGTTGTGCATCTTTTGACAGGTACTCACCAAAATCTCAGCCATTTTGGACGCGCAGTTGTTATTTGACAATCATTTGAGTGAGTCGATGTGAGTGTTTTTGTGAAAATGGAAAAAATCGAGTATCGAGCTGTCATTAAATATTTGTTTTTGAAAGGCAACACGCCTACGCAAATCAAAGATGAGTTGGACTCTGTGTATGGGGACTCTGCGCCATCATTTACCACAGTGAAATTTTTGGCAGCTGAATTTAAACGTGGCCGTACCAGCTTGGGAGACGATGAACGTTCGGGACGTCCAAAAACTGCAACCACTGACGATAACATCGCTAAAGTTCACCAAATGGTGCTAAACGACCGTCGAATTAAGGTGAGAGAGATAGCAGAGGCTATGAATATGTCCAAAGAACGTGTTCGTCACATATTGAATCAAGATTTAGGCATGAGAAAGCTGTCCGCGCGTTGGGTGCCGCGTCTGCTCACGTTAGACCAAAAACGTGTTCGAATGAACATTTCCAACGCTCTGTTGGCGCAGTTTATGCGCAATAAATCAGAGTTTTTGGTGCCGATTAATTACTGTAGATGAAACTTGTACACACCATTACACACCCGAAACAAAAATACAGTCAAAACAGTAGAGTGCGATGGGGGAATCGGCTCCAAAAAAAGCAAAAACTGTTATGTCGGCTGGGAAAGTGATGGCGACTGTTTTTTGGGATAGTCATGGAGTTATCATAATCGATTATCTTCAAACAGGAAAAACCATTACAGGAGCATACTACGCATCATTACTTGACAAGCTGAAGGCAGAAATTGCGGAAAATCGGCCGGAAAAAGAAAATCCTGTTTCACGAAGACCATGCGCCGTCTCACACCTCCGCGGTTGCCATGGCGAAAATCCACGAATTACGGTTTGAACTTGACCATCCTCCTTACTCACCAGATCTAGCCCCAAGCGACTTCTTTTTGTTCCCTCATCTAAAAATTGCGCTCGGTGGACAGAGATTTTCGTCAAATGAGGAGGCAATCACCTTCGTGAACAATTATTTTGCAGAGAAAAACGCCGAGTACTATTTGGACGGGTTAAAGAGATGGAAGCATCGCTGGGAGAGAAGTGTGTAGACTTACAAGGAGACTATGTAGAAAAATAAAAATAAATTTAAAGAAAAAATGTCTTGTATCTTTGTTAGGTCGGAAACTTTTCAGACCACCCTCGTATAATGTTTCCTTTAGCAAGTCTCCAACAGTCGGCTACAATAGTTCTATTACAATAACTTTAAGATAAAATAAAAGTATATCTAAAGAAACAAAGATCGCGCGCTCTTACTTGATTAATCCTTTGCTGTAATATTCTACAATCGCTGTTATTTAGAATGTAGGTATATATAATAATAATTTTTTTAGTCGAAGCACCTTCTATGTTGGCTGAAACAATTTCAATAATTCATTCATTAAGAACAACAGAAAAAGAGATGAACGAAGGATACTGAAAGAAGCAAGCGTTGAAGGGTTAGGTCAGTTTGGAATAAATCCGACAATTTATGTTCGCTAAGCTGCAACTGCAACAAGAATTTCAGACAAATCTGCGCCTAAAGTCTTGGAATTGAATTATCACCCGTGTAAAATGTCAATCTTCCTGGAACTATCTAAAGATGACCCTCATAGACGAAATCTGTTTCACGCCGACTGCAACTGTTTAAGCGACGAATGCATATTTCTGCTTCTTTAATAAATACAATTGTCAGGTGGTGTGACAAAAATACATACTTTTTGAAGAAAGGACATACCTCCAGATCCAAAAAGATAAATACATAATGTTTGGGCCGGCATATTACGGGTCGATAACACGTAATCACTGAGCTATTATTTAGTGAAACAAAGCACAATACCTACCAATACATACTTAGTATTATAAGCATACAATACAATTGGACCTCTTATTTATTACTTAAAATTTAATAATTTTATTATAATTTGATTTTTAATTGGAAGGTTCCAGAAATGAATGACAACCTGTAATTTTTCCCTGTAAATATTGTTGTAGATATTGCTCCTCCTGTAGTATCACTACAGTATTTTGTAGGAACCAGAAAAACAAAGTGTGTCCCATTTAAAAGTCTTAAGAAGTAACTTTTCCATTCAAACCTGAATCGTTCGAAAAAATACCGATCAATTTGAATTTTTCTTGTGCAGGTGAGAAATACTCATTTAGACATTTAATTCGAGGTATCACAAAGAAAGTAGTGCCATTTCAGATTTTAAGGATGGGTTAGGGAGTGCATAGGTGTGACTCACCCCTCGACAAGTATACTACGATTCGATATACTCATTGTTATCCCATATTCATTCCAAACCGCGTTTCGATATCTGTCTACTTAGTTCCAGAGACATTCTGGGCGAAAGAAAAAGTAATAGCAGAATGCGATTATAGTTTCTAAGAACATTTATATACCAGGATTTAGGGCACTCTGGTGATTGCTCAAATCTTTTGAATTCTATTACAAAGTGGATATGTAGGACATCAGAAAGACCACTAGGAAAAAAGAGTAAAATGACCATCATTCAAACATTTTTAAATATTTTTTTCATTTTACAGCTCTAAAGGAAAAACTGAGGGTAATTTAAATGCAGGTAATTAAAGGCTCCATAGCAATTTTACTTATTTGTATTATTTTTTGAAAAATAACGGTTGTGGTATATGCTATCAATAATTAATAAAAGTCACTAGAACCAACACAAAAAAGTAGTTGAATAATTAATTGAACTATTTGCTATGTAGTTTTAAAAACGCATTCTACGCAAAATATACTTGATGCGACATTTCCGCTCTTTTTTTGCTGTCTTCTTATGTAGATAAGTAGATGCGGTAATATAAAGTAAAATGGCAGTACAATACTCAGATGGTCAACGAATATTAAATTTTATGAAACACTGTTGTTAACTACCTGCGTTCAATAGTACCTGTGAGAATCGAAAATTAATTAAGGTCATTAATTTATTACAAACATATTTGCCTGGTTATAAGAAACAAAGGAATTTTAAAAAGGCAATTGTGTCAGACCTGGGGACAGAAACGAAACGTTCACCTATAGGTCGCCAGACTAATCTACAATAACTCAAGAAATCATCAGAATTTTCATCCCCTTTTGAAAAATACTCCTAGCAACGAACTTCATGAAGCTGATAACAAAGATTGCAATCTCACAAGTTAAAGGAGTAAAACTTCAGGTAAACTGAAATGCAATATCCAAGAAGCAAAACAAGCCAAGCTCGTAACCCAAAACCTAGACACGTGCTAAGTAACAAAAAGAGAAACGGGTTTTTTTATTGCCCTATAATATCATACGGAAATGTAGTGGCAGAACGCTCCATGGCTAGGATACAAGAGTTAGAATCAAAAGGGGAAATATTTAATTAATGATCTTCAGAATATTTACTAGCAACTTATTACTGTCAAATTGCTGTAAAAAGCCGATAAATAACTTTATTAGAATTGTTAACCTTATATAACATTGCAAAACAGCTGTTGGGTTTATAACCAACTCATTGTCAATTGAGTTTTAAGAAGATCTATGGAAATGCCAATTCATCTTCGCTAACAACGTAGAAGCACAATCTACTGTAGTTTACTGTACATAGGTACTACATGAAAAATTCATAAATTGTATTTACTACATAAAATTAGGAATCTACTGTACGTGAATCCTAGTAGCACTAATTTTTATTAGATATGAAATGAGTGATAAAACTGCGTAGGTTTAAACTGGATGCGATACTGCCTTAAGGTAAACACTCAAAAATGAGTTTGTTTTTAGGCTATTGAAAATTCTTCTGACTACAGTATAGATACATACATAGGTTACACATTTCTCAGGAAGAAGTGACGGAAACTTAAGCATATACTTAGATAGTAGTTGACCTATTAAAGGAAACATAAAGAGGTATATTATGTATTTTAATAAAAACGTAAATGTAATTAGAATTACTAAATTATTATTAAAATATAGATACTTGGGTCTAACAAATAATCCAAACTCTGTTAAAAGTTTTGATTTTACAAATTTACACATAAAGCTATAGCTTAGCTAGAATAGGCGATCAGATATCTCACACAGAAAAAAATGTTGCTAAATATAATTTGAAAGCTCACACCGGTTGATGGAAGCAAAGAAGTAATAAACCAAAAGAAAGAAAATTCTAATACTAGCAGAAGATACACTAATGCGGGTGACAGAATCACAATATAAGGGTCCTAATGAAATTAGCAAACCAAATCAGGTCACCAAAGATCTATTGAAATGTAGCCTTTTACTTAATCAGCTGAATATATCCAAATTTTCGAAAACTGGAGTTTATAAATGTAATATTTTATTACTTTTGAACAAGTTAATATTTTTTAAATAAAATACATTCATCCATATTATTACTACATTACAATAAGTTAAAGAATTAAACAAGGAATAGGTAGGTAACCTCTTTGAAAAAAGTAGCCATCCATGAAGCGTTTCTTTTTTGTAAAATTATTTCATATTCTTCTTAACTCACTAATTTTGATATCGTTTGACTAAATTGGTGACATAAAATAAAAACAAAAAGCTTAAAGTATTTATAGCAAATAGTAATAAGGCCAAAATCCTTTATGGTATGTAACGACGGACGTCGTTACCAACTAAGTAGTGACGGTTTTCGACGGGATCAAGCAGGTAGTAGATATATTAATTTTTTTGATGGTTACAACATGTTAAGCCATCAATAAACTTTACAATATTAAATAATAGTAATAATTAATCAAAATAATTGTTTACCTAATAAGTTTCTGACAAAATCCATTGAAATCCGACGAATGAGTATTGATGATCAAAGGAGGCCTTCACAAACATATTTGTCAGTAAGACTTAATGCAATTGCATATATACTTTTCAATTGCTGAGAATATTTCTGCCCAAAATAAAAAAGCACTTTTCTGTTTTTCAAGTCCATCAAGTATGAATTAATTCTTTGAACATCCTGGAAAGTAATTTCTTTTTCAGTCTTTACCTATGTTTATGTGTCTAATCGTTGAAATTAGACATCTAGGAAATTCATAATTATCTACAGCTACGCAACAGTAAACACTATTCCACCTTTATCACTACGCAATAATTCATATTTAGTGCCGCTTTAGCTAAATTGTTTATGATTACTAATTGATAGCTGCCATCGATGTTATTTTCAATAATTACTTCTGCCTCGAACTTGAACTAAACGAATTTTGATCAAGTAAGGCTATTGGTAACCGTATACGTGCGGGTTAAATCCCAAAAGGATCAGAAATCACCGGTAACTAATGTGAACGGGTTCGAGGTGTTCAACGTACAGTGCCGAGTACCAACTAAAGATACAGAAGAGTACGTACCCTCGGTGGATGCGTGTCCCTAATTGCATGGCCTACCGGAGCGTCCCGGTGATATTGGCTTAATGAGGGCGAGGCTGCTTCAATTTAGCCCATTTAACTAGCCTATCGTTCTACGCTGCATCACTAAAGACTTTAGCGCCAATTAAAGCCCCCACTAACTTACCGACAGAGCCCAAATTGTTGAGCATGCTGATGCCACAAACGGTCTCCAGACTGACGCACTGCACTGTTTATTTAATGAGTACTGATTTGATACTGATTGTGAATATGTTGTCTATGCCCTGGACGGCGCTTGTGGGTAGGGAGCCAATGGGGGGCGCCCCCTCGCAGGGCGGAGCCTGCAGGTGTGGGCGCGGCGGAACATCAAAGAAAACTTCCATTGCTGAACTCCCTCCCTCCGTGTTCCCGTCGTTTCGGTGGATATGAGAGTGTGTGCGAGTGTTTGTGTGTGTGTTCGTTCCTGCAACGTTCGCGGCTCCTCTTCGACCCCGGGCTGTTCTAGCGTCATTGCTCATCCCTGCTTCCCGGACTCATCCCTGTTTTCCGCTTACTGGTGGCGTTCCTGAACTTTTTCGACAAAGACATTCTTTTGTATCTCTTGATGGGCTGGATATTGAAAGTTAAAAATTTAATATAACTTTCCACTATACGAATTATTTTTCTTTCTTGTATAGCTCCTGTTATTAATAAAAATAGGGAATGAAAATTTTTTTGTTACGTATTGTTTTAAAGAATTTCTATTATCTCAAACCTCGTGATGAATAATTGCATATTTATCCAACAAACTCCTCTCTCCCAACCCTAAATAATTCAACAATTCAAGGACCACTTTATTTGTATGCGAAATATTCTTTATTACATTTGTATCATTTCTGAAATATAAATTTCTACCATACTTTTCTAGCATACTTAATTATTTTTGAATAACACAAACAATTAAAATAATTATATTGATTAAATGAATGCCAACGTTAATATATTCTCACGATAAATGTTGGTAAATAAAAAAGTAATTGGTAGTAAACTAACATATGTTTATTGTTACTTACCTATTATGTTTATTTAATTAAAAAAGCATGTTTTTGGGAAGAATAAAAAAGTTGCCGTACGCGGCAGCGGAGTCGTTCAATCTTATGAATTTTTCTATCCAATTATTTTCCATCCGCTTTTAACTAGCAAACTCAGGAGAGGACAGAACAACATGACGTTAAGCTTTTTTTATATGCCGAAATTTGTTATCAAATTCTTGTTTCAGGGTAAAAAGGAATAATGTAATTAAAAAATTCTTACAAACATGTAATTAGATTAGTTTTTCTTTTCATGATGTCATGGCGAGCTACAACCAACATTTTAATGGAAACTTCAAATTTGTATTTTAGGTCTTAAGAAATTAATTAATATCTTAATATTATCAAACAAAAGATAAATAATTATTATTTAATTAAAAATTTCTATATATTTCGTATTATTTGTTTAAAAGAATATGTTTCAACGCTATTTACCGCGAAAAATAATGTGTAACCTAACGTCAGATTATTTTATGGGAAAGTACAAAACTGGTTACTTTTTAAATGACCTTTTTATACACAATATTATGATATTATAGTGCCATATTCGTGTGGTTGACAAAAAATATCATCATTATTCTAGACAGCCTTTATTTCATAAGGTACACAAATTGAAACAATAATTATAAAATTATTAAAAGTTTTAGTAAAATATAAAATAGTTTAGATTGTCAATTAGGATTATTTTAGCTTTAAAGAAAGACTCAGTGATATTGATTTTATAGATAATATTTTATCCATTTGGATATTGCATAAAAAAGAACTACTTTCTTCACTTTTAAACTCATACTTCTATTTCTACATGTCAATTACTGCATTTACATTATTTTCATTTTACGTGCAAATTCAAATCGTCTGGTTTCTAAGAAAAATTCAATACAATGAAGAATTTGACAATAGAATGAAGCAAACGAGAAAGTATGTTCATGTCTTTCAGAAGCAAGAAGGAACATTCCAGATAATATGAAATTTCGATTATTTATATCTATAACGCTTTCCGGTAAAAATATGCTCATAGCAAATCTTCGCTTTCGGTTTTTGTATGAAGATACTTCATTTGCTAGACATCGATTTATCTATTTATTAACTAAAACAAAAGAAGTATGGATTAAGGATCACATAAAACTGTGTAAGTGATTTCTCTGCTTAACTCTTAAGTCTGTTCAAAAGGTGCCGACTGCGACTGTACACTAGATTGCAAGATTTTCCGTAATTTAAACATTTTTAAACAATTTTTATAAGATTTTTTATATCTATTTTTTACTTCCGTACCTACATTATTTGCTATAATAACTCCAATAAATAATCTAAAAGTAATTATAATAGGAGAACACTAACATCTAATTATTAAATAAATTAATGGCTCCAATAATTAAATTTTTAATTATGTAATGTATAAGGAATCCAACTGTATTTATCCTCTTTCAAAGCTTCTGAAAAGATCAAGACGTAAAACCTGATATAAGGCGGCTTTATTCGGAGCGGATACTCGTTACGAAAACAAAGTTTTCACAATTTTCATCTAGTGCAATTATTAAAAATTGGTTATCATGTTGGTATTTTTTACAAAGAATATTAATACTGCTTCATGCGTTAGTGCTTTATCGAGTTCATATAAATTTAAAATGAATTAATTTTGTAGATTATAAATAAATAAACCTAACATTTCGTAACACATCGATTTTCACTAATAGCAGATATCAATCTCCTTTCAAAGTCACTAAAAACTGCTTAGCTACGTCACACCAAGGTCCAAGAGTCCCCACAGCGAAGATGATAAACAAGTATTCTGCATCAATTATTTTTTTGTTTTCCTCGTTTCTCATTGGCAGCGCTATTGGCTACATCCCCTGTTTATTTTGATGAAATTGACAACTGTGAAGGTACAGTTATTTTCAAACAAGTCGCGACCCAAACTAAGTGCGCTCCATGCGATCAAGCAATCGCAGTCATACCATCTATTTTTTATCGTCCTCTCTACAAAGTTCTGGCTTCAAGGTCGAAGGAATATTGGCAATAAAAAAATTTTTTTATATGGTATTTTGACTTTACAAAATAAATGGAAAAAATCAAAAAATTATATTAGGCATTTTTTTATCGGAATATTTTACAACAAAAGTTGGTCAGGAATTACCAGAAAACTTAAATCCAAAATTTGATTAAAAACAAAAAATTTTAAAAATTAGAAAATTTAAAAAAAACAATGTTCCCAGAAATTCGCCATACCCGGACACGCTAAGTTCGGTATTTCAGCTCCTTTAATTCTGAAAGC
This sequence comes from Agrypnus murinus, assembly GCA_929113105.1. NCBI lineage: Eukaryota > Metazoa > Arthropoda > Insecta > Coleoptera > Elateridae > Agrypnus > Agrypnus murinus. The sequence goes on along the minus strand of OV816026.1, from coordinate 168,974,653 downwards.
TCTTTTGCTATAGTTGCAATGATTTACAACAACGGATTCTATGAAAGAGCTCTTCGAGTAAATAGATCTGAAATACCAAACGCGGCTCATATGATACACGATAGTGGATACATGAATAACGTTGTCATTATTTATTTGTTTTCTGATATAGTGACAATCTTTGTGTGTCCAAACAACACAATAGTTTTGTTAAGTACAGAAAATGCATCTTTTTGGGACGAATAAGAAAGTTGTCGGACGACGCCTTAGCAGATATTATATATTATATATATTTCGATACGGTAATGATTGAAGAAGATCGTTGAACTGTTAATAATTGAAAGACCGTTCTGTGCCAGAAATGATGGTCAGAGACATGAAAGCTGATTACTCTTAAATTTCTTATAGCTGTTTTGGAATTTGTTATTATGACATCTAACTTTAGTGACACGCGTCGGTTCATCGGTAAGCTGAGCCAAACACATGCATTCTAATGAGGATATGAACTTTTGTACGACGGAGCTTCAGGTTTAAAAAAGTCAAAATTCAAATCACCAAAACAAAAAATTTAATCTTATCTTATATACATACATACATAATCTTTAACCCCTTATACCTTTCCGGGGCAAATTCGACTTAACTCTGTTAAGTGATATAATCCACTACAACCACCCTGCCGACTGCCGGCTTCTTATCTTTGGTTTTCTATATAATCTATACAATTTGGTTAAATTGTATATTTAACCTACTATTAATCTAGGTCAAGGGCTTGCCCAACGAGGGGCAAGGGTTGTCAGCTATCCTCCCCCTAGAAGAAAAAAAGAGAATAAAGACTTCTTCAAATTGATGCGTCTGATGCGATTTAGTACGCATTTTTTAGTGACTAATAAAAACAGTTTTGCAATAATTTTGTGTTTTAGTTTGTAAGACGCCGCCATGTTTCTTCTCCCCCCTCCTATAGTTGAGATCCTGTGCATGCTCTTGAGTAGTAGTATTGTATTGAAAGAATTTATACCTACATCTTTATTTACAAACTTTCATTCGTTATCGTCGAATATTAAAATTAATTCGCGGAAATTTAAAAAGGATGAAATAATTCTTGGAACTGTTTTATAGTAGTAATATACTGAAGCTATTTCACCCACATTCTTGCTTACTAACCTTCATTCTTGGTCCTCGGATATTACAATGAATTCGTGAAAATTTAAAAGGAGGTAATAATTTTTGGGGCTGCTTTATAGTAGTACTCTACTGAAAGAATTAAACCCACATTTCACTTACTATCTTCATTCATTGTCCTCGAGTATTAAAATGAATTTGTGGAAATTCAAAGAGAGGGAAATAATTCTTGGAACACTTTCTTTTTCTATTAAAAGGTTTAACTATTTTATTATAGTAGCAATGGCGTACCCAGCGAGGAACAGGGGGGCAGCTACTCTCCCCCTTAGAAGAAAAATAAAAGAGAATAAAGCTCTCTTCAAATTGATGCGTATGTGTGTCGGGGCGGGATGCAAATCAGTACACATTTTTTAGTGACTATTAAAAACAGTTTTGCAATAGTTCATTTATTTTGTTTATTTTGTAACAAATCGTCGTGTTTCACTTTGCCCCCCTTCCTTGAAACTAATATGAGTTGCCTCCTCTAGTTCAGATTCCGGGCACGCCCTTAATCTAGGTAATAATTAATAAGTGCATTAAATAATGTCCTCTGCATTTTGTTTATGAATAACCAGGATTCTAGGTTGCTAAAGGTGCTAGGTCGACTAAATTTAATGAATATCGCCTAAGTGAAATTTGGTGGTCTATCAGAAGATAAACTACCCACTTCGGTGCCCGTACATAATACTCTACATACTATATCTAGTTTAATTAGTGAATTTGTCAACTTCCCAGAACTGATTGATCTCTAACCAAATAAACCACTACGAAATACGCTTGAAAGTAGGCTTTCGGATATCCTAGGCTGTGGGTAACAAACAGTTATAATAAATTAGCAAGTCTATATTTAATAATTGATGCCTAAATATATTGACTATAGTATTTTAGTGTACTTGCTTTTACTGCACGACATCAAGAGGATAAGTCAGATAGTTAATTAGGTAGTGCAGTATTGATTATTCGCAGCAGACGGTAATTAGAATACAATGCGTGAACCCCTCTAATTGAAAGATTAATGCATTTTCTCTACGCAAGGTACGCCTTTAAGCATGAAGCATTAAGCAATAAAACTTTTTGAAAAATCTTCTTGCAAACAATCTTAGTTAGGGTAAACTAGGTTAACTGCTCAAGGTCACTACATTAAAGCAAGTTTTTCAAATTACCCGTTGTCAATTCCGGTAAGAATTTGGAAGGGTATAAAAGAACTATCAAGTTTAGATGTCCTTCAAAGTGATTTGAATTTTGCCTTTTTGAAATACACAATCCATTTTATACCATAGCTAAAAGAAACCTAATTCCAATGTAAACCTCTTCATTATTAATAACTTTTATCTTATCAAGAATCTTAATAAGTTGTTTTTTCTTTTTTCATAACCTCTCGTTTAATAAAAAGCATTGAATTCTATGCCGAAGTATTTTTACAAGTAATTACGATTTCAAAATGACCAAAAATTTGTACCAAAGCAGTACCAAAGTAATGAAAGCACTGTATGGACGAAATTAACACGTATTTGTCATTCCACGTCGGATCAACCAAGGCAAAAACCTTACTATTCCAATTTTACTAAAAATTTGCATGCATGTAGTACATATAATAAACTGTTATACATAAATTGTAGTTCTCTACCTGCTGTAACTTCCGAGTATAGGGTGTTTGAATATTCACCGGAGCATCGAAAACCCGAATTTCGGTGTAACTAAGTTATCTTAGGCTATGTACGGTCTGCGGTAAGCTATCTGCGGTCTGACGAAAAAAGCGGACTCCTCCAAAAATATATAAAAAACCTAGATTCTATCTTTTTGATTCATTTCACATTTTTCACATTTCTATTTGCATAAAAAATTATAGTAAGATCACCAAAGATTTTCAAGTTATGATAGCTTGAATAGACGTCATAGGATGCATTGCGTCCAAGATAGTAATCAAAGAACGGTTGTGCAAACAATTGCATAACAGGAACACTGAGAAATGTGACTGAATATATGGTTAAAACAAGCCTTTATGTGGTTTAGTTGGAGAAAAGGTGTGTGATTATTGACAGCGAAAAGTTTGCTCAACCACGCTGTTGTCCTCAGCCAATTGTGAACTCAGTCCCTGTACAAAGTGCTCATAAGGGTAACCAAGATGAACCAACACCAGGACCATCATCATGAAAGCGAGTTGGAAGATGGATGTTTATCTAGCAAATAAATAGTAGGGATCATGCGCTATGCTTAAACATGGCAATGTCAGATTGCCCAGTTTAGGGATACAAATTTAAAATAGTCTTCAATATTAATATCAGGAGTACTTTCTAGATGCAGAAAAAGAAGCTCACATAACACAAGTATCCTCTGCAAACGGCAAAACCGATTAAAAACGGAGACTCATACCAGCTGGGATGAAGTTCTCGAGGCTGGGTGGCATTTAAACAACTTTTAACAACTCGATCATCCTGACGTTACAAGTTTTTTGACCAACTAACCGTTCTTTTAAAAGGCTGGTCTGGTGGATTGTGCAGGATTTAAACAAAAGTGTCGAGCATTAGTGTGTGACTGTAAGGCAAGACTCAAACAGAGTAAAGGTTCTAAAAAGAGTTGTTGTATCCAATTTCTAGAAATTTATATATTTTTTGTTGATCTAACGCCCTATCGCATTACATTCATTACATTGCAGCAGCAGTTGAGAGAGATGATCTATTTTCATTCTAGTCTTGGATGACTTATATTAGTAAAACCCATAATATCTCTCTGATTTCCAGCAAAAATTCAAAATATAATTAATATTTTTCTTAGAAGTAGTACTTACAGACCTGTCGTACTTCAACTTAGTTAACAGTTTTAAAATACGCATGTTATTTAACGCATGTTATTTAACGCATGTGATCTGTCCCTGAATACAGTGATCTTTTGCTGTTGTATGTTGATGATATTTTGATTGTATCTGACAGTGTAGAAAGCAATTTGAATATTTATCTCGGATTTTCAACGTTTTTCAGAGGCCAGACCTACACTCAAGATAGGTAAGTGCCATTTCTTCAAAAGGTAGATGCCCTATTTGGGTAATATATTCACATCTGAAGATGTAAGATCTGACAGTAGTAGGATTTGGGCTATTCCGATTACCGAAGATCAGCCAATATTAAAGAATCGTAGAAGTTTTTGGGCTGTTGCAAGTATGATCGAGTGTTTACACCTCAGTTTGCTGAGTGTTTGTACCATTAAGCACTATTTTAAGAAAAAAGGCTGCATGGAAATGGGTAGATGCCCAGGAAAGTTCTTTTAGAAAATAAAGTCTGAGTTATCCAAAGAGATCATCCTGAGATGATGGCATGTTCAGACGAATTCCAGCGATGGCATCCGGAATTGCTTGAATGTTATATCAAGTGATCGCATAACAACAATACGTTTCGCATGAACGTGAAATATTGTCGTCTAGATCTATTCAATATTCACAATTAACATATATTTATTGATGCAGACTTTTGTCACTTAGAGAAAAACCACATGGCTATGGCACTCCAAGAATTCTCTTTTGATGTAGTTCATGTTTTTGGACCGGGAAATATTCAAGCGGATGCCCTTTCTTGGTATGCATGTTTCAGGTTGTCCACACCCACTGAAAAATGTTTTCGGATTTCTGTTCTCACTAACAGTTTTTTCCTGAGTTTTGATCTCTCTTAATGAATAGTTATAAAAAAATCATCAAGCTAATTATGAAAAACAGAAGCTGACCTGGCATGAAGTGACAAACTATGGTTTGTTCTCCACAATGAGATATTATACAAAAATTGTAATGGAAAAGACACATTCTTGTTATGCGTGCCTATCAATTTGTTTATAAGGTTTATTTAAGAATACCATTAGGCAGTGGGACATTTTGGTGTTTGGAAAACATGGCAAGCTATGGAGCATTAGGTATAGTGGTCCAATATGCATAGAAAAATCAAGCTGTGCCTTAAAGAATGTGACATCTGCTAGAAACTGAAGGTGTCTTGTTGCCTTCTTCACCACAAGGAAGATAATTCCACAAAACAAAAAAGATATCTAGCCACGGATCTTTATGGTTCTGTTGTTGGAGTCTACATCTTTGGGATTGTAAACTTATTTACTAAATATGTCACTCTTTATCCATTAAAGAAAGCGAATGCCAGAGCTTTTTTATGGCAAGCTTCGATTGATCCTGTAGGATCAAGGAACCTAGTTCACCAGCAATGCGTGGAGAAAGGCCATAAGTGAGGCAGATATCAAGCTTATTTACACCTCTGTAAGGTATCTTCAGGCGAACCCTTCGGAGAGGATAATGCGAGAGCTTGGACGCCTTTTCAGAACGTATTGTTCCGAAAGACATTCTCGATGGTTAAGTGAAAGATCCAGATTTGCAGAGTTTTCGACAGAAATTTAATCTTTATTAACATGTAACAATGAAACAATAAACAAAACGAAATTTGATACCATCAAAGAAATGTTGTCTTTTATATGAAATAAAGCGACTGAAATAAAAAAATATGAATACACTCTCTTTTTAATTCGATAATTAATTTTCATTAATCCCAAAATAAATAACTACTAGGTGCCAACTGCTTACCCTAATGGGTAAGCTTTACTAACTAACGCACTCTACTACGCACTAACTAACTAACACTGCTGTTTTTACTGATTGTTGCTTTTGTTGAAATACGAAAAAAGAATTCAAGCTTGGATCCTCACCTCTCTTTTGGTCATCCAGCGCTAGGTAGCGCTGGCTGTAAAAAATATACCGAGACACATGAATGAATGAATGAAAACACAATGCTTGTACTTAAATATTTTTAGATTATGTATCTGAAGATAAATTAAATTCCTTTCAAAACAAATAGTTGTTTTTGTTTAACCATAAAAAAATTACTTCTTGAAATAAAGAGAATAATTTGTTTACAATTCTTTGTTTTTTTTAGTATCATTGAAGTTTCTTACTACTAATTAAACTAATTACTACAGAAAACCTCACGATTTTCAATTACTAGGCTTGTAATTCCTTCGTTTTGATTTTTAAAATTGGCACCTTGTAAATATCCTGATATGCAGAAACCCCTGGTATCAGCTGTCTGCTATCATTAAACTTGACAAAAAATTAAAGAAAGAGATGGCAACAATCCATTAATAAAATATTTTCAAATCAGAAAGCTTAAAAAAACGAAATTTCAATTCCATACAATTCCCATTCATCTATAGTGAGTAAAAGTTATTTATTTCGTTCCTTATTAATTGTTCCATAAATTATTCGTGTTTACAAAATTCATAAATAAATGAATAAATCTAACCTTAAAACTTTGACATTTCTAAATTACTTCAACATAACCTTAATTGTTATTAATCTGAACTTGACGTGAGCACTTTCTGCAAGATGTAAATTGAAAGACAGTTTTTCACAAAAATGGTTGTCCTTTTATATCTTTGTCGAAACAATTGAATGTGACGTGATTTTTGCATAAAACAAAAGGATATTTCTAAATATTCTTAACTCTATTATTATTTATAAATCTTAATTAACACTTAAACTAATTGGATAAAAAATCCGTGCCAATGATATACAAAACTCTTACGAACAACAAAAATTAACTTTCCAATTGAATGTCAATGACACACAATTTGTGTAAAACAATTTATTGACTTAATTACCCATAAATGCCTGTATACACCTTCACATCTCCACAAATTTAAACATTATATCGTAAAAAACAGTATATGCATTAATTTTAGGTATCAACAACGTGGAAATTCAAACCAATTAGCAATATTCATTGAACGTTCCAAGACGCAACATAATTATATGTTGTTTATATGATATCATTGATAAATGTAGCCCTTAAAATGTATATGAGAAACTTATACAACTGTGGAATCTTGTTATCATGAAAACACATTTTTAACTATTAATTGATAAGATAAGATAGTAAATAGTTGTGCATACAAGTATACAAGATGTATTGAAATGGGAAGGTGTCTCCCTGTTACAATACATCTTTAGGTTAAATCTTAAGTTAAAATTGCCCTAAACTTCATTAAATTGAAAAATTAGATTAACGCTACCAAAATCGCAGATGACAAAAGAAGATTAATTAAATTTTATGAAAAATCCAAAGTTTACATATATTCTTTTTAATCCTAACGTGTTTAAGTGTGCATGTTAATTATAATTACCTATATTTTAATTCGTCAAAAGAAAAATTATTCAAAATAATGATTTTGAAAAACCCATAAATCGGCTAAATGTGAAATTGCGTAAATTTACTTAATGAATTTTTTTTATGTGGGTGAATTCCTTTTTGGCATCTTAAATAACATGGTATTGTGTATTGTAGCAATATTGCTTGATTTGCATTCACTCTTTTAGACAGTTTGAAAACAGAACATTTGTACAACAGAAGATCAGCCCTTGCCCACAATAAATTATTCCGCTGCTACACTGGTCCATTTCCTACATGCAGCTAACTTGCAGCCTCTGAAGTTTACTTATTTCTGTTAACTGTCAAAATCGACTTGATTTGCTAAAAACTAATAATTTGCATATGTTAAATCTGCTTAAAATTGTTTTTCGATCAAGCAGAGCTTAATTCCAAAATATTAAACTAAATTTAAAAAAAATTGAGTCCATCACACCCGTTGTAACATCAATCCGAGACACTTATTCTCATGAGTTACTTTATTTTTATATTAATTTTTGTTCGGAAATATTTTATTTTAATGTACATTTCTTGACCAAATAAATAAAAATGAATCGTTCAATCTCTGTTGTTTAATTTTTACATTAATTTTACATTTTTAGCGTTAACTGCTTGGCGAAGTTAACATCGTCAAATACCTATACTATACTGCTTTAAGGCTAAGTAGATACGACTATGACGATAACGCAGAATAAGTATAACCAACAACATTATTATATGTCGCAGCCAACGTGTTTCAAAGTTAGTTCCATTTTCGAACTCAGTGAAAAATCGTGTCTCGAGATGCTGGATAAGTGTTTGAACATTTATATTTTGCTTTTTATTTGACTCCTATTATGCAGTTTTTGGCAGAATTTTTTTAATAATGAACATGTTATGAGGAATGATGAAGTCTAATAGAAATTTATTTAAGGATAATATAGGATCAATCTATTCTTAACTGGAATATTACTATAAAGTAAGGCTACTTAGCGTAGTTGCTTTTCATTAAGTTCTTTTTGAAAATTTTTCTATTAAATACATCATTTTAAAACTCTAATAAGAACATCAGAAACAAACGAGATTGTTTATTAAACACTATAAAAACAAGTGTTAACTATAAGTAGCAACTAGAAGTTTTTGTTTTGCATTAATTTTAGCCAGTGTATTCTAATTAAACGTTTAGAAGGATGGGCAACAAGAGTGACCTTCGTTGTAAGTGGAATTCTCTTTACATATATTAGCGATACAATAATAATTAATAGCTTATATAATGTTTTAACACATTTTTCTTTTTACGATCTTTATTATTACATGTTATTAGCTTGTTGAACCAATTTAAATTACATTTTTTATGTTATTAAATACTTTATACAGCCAGTGTAGGTTTTCATTTAAACAAACGAATAAAAAAGAAAACAAATCCAGATTTTAATATAGAAATAATAACTGAATGTAAAAAGACTTCGTTAATAAAACCGGTGCACCGGTTTTATATGAACGCGCATTCCAGAAGCATTTAGCCCTCTTTGATATTTTCCATAACCCAATACCTAAAGCTCGCAGCACAACCCGTTACCAAGCAACCGCGTGCTCGAAATTCAGCACGAATTTTTAGAATTTCAATTTTGACATCAAATTACAGATAGAAAGAAAATAAAAACGATTCAAAGCCGTGCCTTTTCTGTCTGTATTCTTTCATTAACGAAATATTACGTTCGGGGAATATATTTTAAGAAAAAAAAAGGAACTACTAACGTCGATCACACAACGAAGGTCCCGGAATCTCAGAACGAATAGGTCAATAATGAAGTGAGACTCGCGGGAGAGATTGGCGTGATCGTCCCATTACCAAGATCAGGCAGGCGTCCTTCTTTTACCTCTCTCTGTCCCCACCAGCCGCGAAGGAATCGTGTCGTACTTACTTGCTATTCCATTCCGGAGCGAGATTTTCTTCTAGAACCCCCCGGAGCCATGGAAGAGGATATTGGCGATCAGTAGACTTATTGACGGGATTGTTGTACTATCATGTCTGCTAAATTAAATTTCTTTTGGACGTTTAGGGCTCGATTGCTGTCATCAAGAAAGTACTAAAAGTGAAATTAGTTCGTGAACGCACCTTTAATTAATTCTATTTATTAATACTTCTAACAATTAACTTAAATCGTTTTACAAACTATCCAAAAGTTGGATCTTTGCCAATTTCACTCTTTCTTAAGGATGTGATAAAACTGGATAAAAAGTTTGTACTACAATATTTATAAAAAGCTTCAACTCATAGGCAATTGCTATAACTGGAATGTATTTATATCACTATTCAGTATTATTTGTTGTAAATAATAGATATATTTTATCCGTCCCTTTGATTTAGAGTACTCTACATTCCGGTTGAACTGCATATTACAAATCACAGGATATATGTCCCTTTGATCTTAAACCGTATAGCATTGCTGATAAATTAGTCGCGTTCGAATCGATCAAAGCATACCAATAACACTAGATGATTAATGAAACTTTAATGGTAATACTATTGGAGATATTCAGAGAATATTTTGTAAACGCAAACGAAAATTGAGATTAATAGTAATTTTAGCAGAATACCGTAAAGATACTTAAGACACCCAAAAGTAAATGTAAGAACTGTTTTAAAAATAAGAAGTTTCGTTTATGTTTTCAGTTATTGGGGTGTATTGTTACGGGTTATTTTTAATATCTTAACGTATTCCATAGTTCGGACAAATATTTTCCTTTAATTTAGACCATCCAATTCCGGCACGGAAAACTGTACCGACCGTTGGGATTCCAAGCACAATGACTGAAATGGTTAATTTACAACTAGCAAAATCTATTAATGCAAAAAATTTTTGGAGGTTATATTAATCATTTTTTCCAATAATATCTTGAAGATGCTTGCCGATGGTTGTAGGTTGTATTTGTCGGATCGCATTTGGATCTTAGCAAAAAGATGTAGGAGATCAAGATGGACAAAGAAGCTCTATAATGACCTTTCAGCCTAGGGTCGGTGATTTTTCATTTTTAGGGTGGTTAAGTAGGCAGTGTTTGTTAAATCACGCTTCAAGGACTTACTTTAGTCGTCAATAAAGCTATATATATCCTCAAAATAAATGAGTGCTTGATAAATCCATAAGTTGTAAAACATAATTTTCTAAAGGAATACATTTAGGTCTTTATTGCGAGGGTACATTTTGGTCCAAAATTATTGTTTTGAATAACGAATACTTGTAAGTGTTAAATTTGTATTGAAAGTGAGAGAATTGTAAAAACCCCCACCGGTTATTTCAAAGACGTTTGTAAATATTAATGAATTTATAATTTATTAGTTTGTTTCTTTAATTTTTTTATATAATGTTAGATGTGGAAGAAGCTTAGGGTTGGATTGTCCTAGAAGCTACGTTAGAAACTAGATTAGAGATTGAATTAGGTTAGATTAGGTTAAGTTACAAGTTAGGTTGAATTCAACAAATTCAATTAACCAGTTTGGTTGATTATATATATACTGGCAGATGTATACAGCATGGAGATGGGGATAGATTACAGATTAGCTTAGCCTATAGGTTGGCTTAGAAGTTCGGTTAAGGTAGAATCGAGGTTACGTTCAGGGACCCTACGGAAGGCTCAGAGTTGCTTGAGCGAAATAGAGGAAGGTGGCTAACACATACTTATATGTGTTATAGGAGTACCTGACGAGATCGGTCCAACGAAGTTTGAATTTGCGAACAAAGCTTTAATTTGTGAGAAGTTAAGTCAACTTAGGTTAGGTGAGAAGACAGGTTAGTTTAGAGCTAAGATTAAATTAATAGATAGGTTAGATTAAAAAGAAACATAAGTTGGTTAGATTAAGATTTAGATCAGATATTGAGTTAGCTTCAAGGTTACCTTAGAGGTTAAGTTACTGTGTAGATTTGGTTAGGGAAAGATATCATTAGGTTAATGATTAAAGGATAGACTAAATAACGTAAGGCTAAAGATTAGGTGCAGATAGAAGTTATTAGGTTAAGCCATTAGGTTAAGCAACAGATTGATTTAAAGTCAGTGTTAAGATAAAGGTTAAGTTAGGTTAGAGGATTGGCTGAGTTAAAGGTTAGATTAGTTTAAAAATTATTTTTTAAGTTACGATAAAGGTAACCTTAAATTAGACTATACCTTAAGATAAAGATTATGTTCAATTATATGGTAGTTTAAAAGCTTAAGTCAGATGTTAATTTACGTTAGAGGCTTGGCTAGAGATTAGTTTAATTCAAAGAATTCGTTAGGTTAGAGATTAGGTTATAGGTGAAGTTACCGTATAGGTAAGGTTGTAGGTCAGGTTTTATATTAGGTTATATGTTAGGTTATAAGTTTGTTATATGTTTGATAGATAGATGATAGAATAGGTCGTAGGTTAAGTCATGGGTTAGTGGAGCGCCAACCAAAATCGATGTTTTGAAATTCAAAGGTCTTATTTTTTTTAAATTATTCCTGTTTACTTGTAGATTATCCACAAAAATATTTCAAAAAGAATTAATTTAGAATTCGCTCAAGAAGTTTGAAACTCGCAATTCTCACAATTTATTAACATTAGAATGTTGTCAAAGATGTCAAACAGTGAGTACAGCCATATACAGTTTACATTTCTTCGAACTTTACAAGAACTGACTTTTTAGTGTTTGGAAACTTACTTCTGTGTTCTTCCACATCTTGCAGTAAACACTGTTTTTGTTCCTCATCATAGGTAAAGACATCACCATCACTATACGACTGAATTAGGGAGATACCATGTTCTGCAGCAACATTTACAACTTTACAGGTTGAACTCTTCATTTAGCGTTCAAATATTCATCATTTAATATTCGTAACAATTCACTTAAATAACACAAAAAACACAAATGGCGCTGGAAAGTTTTGAGAGCAATTTTGAAAGACTTTCCGTAATCCATCAGTTTCTTCAAGAGTTCTAGAGCTTGACGCGGAGTTGTTATTGCGGATGGGCTAGTAAACCTTGCTTTCAAGTACACTACTACTGCAAATAGATTAATCTGCATAGAGTCCTTGTAAATTCTTGATCTGTCTAAGCAAATTGTGACCGAAGCAAATTTATCTTGAAGCAATATATCAGTTTAGCCATTCATCTTGCACGATGATACGTTCCTGGGGTACAATGGGAGCACTTTTACTTATTGTTTTGCTTGCTGTAGTGTCGAATGATATCGAAGTAACTCGGTGTATCAGATTCCAGTACTGTTAAATCGCTATATATGGTGACCCCGACGTGATCAGAAGGTTGCGTGTTCAAATCACGTCGGGGTCACCATATATAGCGATTTAACACTGTGGTTGGTGTGTTAGGGCTATATTTATTAATTCTTGTAGAAGGAAATAAAACGCAGATTTACTTCTATGAATTATTTATTTGACTCTTAAAGTTTTATAAATAATTCATAGAAGTAAATCTGCGTTTTATTTCCTTCTACAAGAATTAATAAATATAGCCCTAACACACCAACCACAGTGTTAAATCGCTATAGTACTGATGAAGTGCTGTTGCCTGGGTTATTCCAGTTCTATTCTTCATCTTGGGAACTGACAAGAGTTTCATTATGCCATTTTCGGACACTATCGCAGCAAGTTTATCTACTTTAACACCTGAATGCACCCAGCCCATAAGGAAAGGAACCCAATAGACAGTTAACGGTACCTATGGTACAACATTTTTCTTTTCAGTTTTTTAGCTTTCCTTCGTTTTTCTTTCAGAATATATTTTTTCTGACGCTTCTCTTCTGATTTTGAGAACTTTCTATCCACTTCGCTTAAGCACCCTCTTCTGTCCTTTAATCGTTGTGTTTGCAAGAATTGCTTGTTTTATCTTTGTCGATTTTTATTATATTCCTAGTATATGCGAATATACATATGTGCACAGTCGAATAGATTCTACAATCAAATAGACGGCTGGCATCCTAATTATAGCATTTTCTTCTACTACAATTTGTTGCGGGCTTGGATTTGTACAGCACACATGTTGCTGTCTCATAAATGCAAAAAAGTTTTCAAGAGCATCCAAATTTAATTGTTGTGTCATAATCTTGGGCACGTTCTGATTGTTGCTCATGGACTAAATCCAAAATGCTTCTAATGCTGACTTTTCCTTCCAACCAAACATGGTGCTACACTTCTATGGGCGCCTACAAGTTCAGCATTTTCGAAATTTTGTAACATTTGTAACAAAAATTCTTTATGTGGAGACAGCGGTGATATAGCAAAACGTAATTTGAGTAGTTTGTCAGTATTTAACTGACAACTATTTATAGCATGAAACAGTTTGTCTATAAATCAGTAACACATAGCATTAAAAGTGGCTACTTTTACATATTCTGCTGTAACATATAAAGCATATTTTATAGTTTCCCCAATAAAAATGTGTTTTCTGGAGTAATATTTAATTTCTTTCCAACAACTTGGCTAATAGGTCCTTAATCCATATATACTATAACGGGCTTGTTCGAGGTATGTATCCTATACCCCGCGGTATAGATTTAAGTGGTACTTACAGCTGGCGTCACTTTTTTCCCTTTTTTTTCCTTTTTCCTTTACTACTTGCATCTTAATGCATTAATGATCCTCTTTTGGTAAAGTTTTCGTTGGCATGTTTTTAGGGAATATCTTTCCCTTGTTTTCTATATTTCAGTTTTATTTGTAATATCAGTAGCACCTGCACCATGTACGGAAATCAATACATTTTTTATAACTCTAGTTATAAAAAGTAGTGATCATATTAGCCTTGCTGCGCTAGATCATTATGAAATCCATAGTACATATACTATGAGTTTTCTTCAATAGGTATTTGTATACCAACGCCGCGAAATCTCTTTTTAACCTACTGAGAGAATAATTATTGTCGCCGAGGTCGTTGCGGCCGAGGCTGGACAATCTTGAGGATGCCAAAGAATTTCGCGGGCAAGGTATACCCAACATTTTTTGTGCAAATGTAAAAAATATGTGGTTACAAATTCTATTGCTTTTAATAAACCAAGTTTAATTTATTTTGATTTCATGTTGCAGCGTTTCTATGAAAATGACACCTAAATAAAACAATTAGGTTTGTAAGAATAGTATAAATTGTAAAACTGGGTGGAAATACTGATACTCACTTCGCGATCGTTACCCTTAGTAACGACCGCGAAATTGCATTTCGCGTCCTGAATTGCGTACACGATGTGTCCACTTCGCGCCTAATCTTATTAGTATTTTTTATTGTCACGTTTGAACAATACACGAATTGTAATCATATATTATTTCTTAGAAAAACTTTTCCATATTTTAACAATTTTTATTTATTTTTATTTATCAATTTAAAAAACTAGCGAATTTGACAGATACCTAATGTCACCTGTCAACTTTGACATGGAGTATTTCAAGTATCTTTCGAAGCAGATATGATCGCCCCACAAAGCTTTTTCCCAATCAAAATACTAAAAAGATTTCCCATATGTATCCAACTTATAGCACACATTATATAGCCACTAGAACTAACGAATTTTATCGTGCAAACTACGGTAGCTATAAACAAAAAAAGAACTTTCTACCAACATTGAAAGGCGTCAGTAGAAGAACACATACGGTTTTTCTAAATTAAAAATCCAGTCACCTCAGCTATGGATGTGTATGACTGTGTATAGTTGCATGTTGTGCTGTTGATATGATTTTCAGATGTTTGGCATTGATGTAAAGCATCAATTTGGGCAGCACATCTCACCCAAAACAAGAACTACTCAAAATTATGCTTTGAAAAGTCTTATTTTGACGGTTGGTAAACAGGCTTTATAGGTTCTGTTACCAAAGGTTACCAAAAAATGAGAAACGAATACATCGATACACTGAAAAACGCTGATCACGATCGTCAATTACTTTCTTACCCACCAACTTTTACTTACTTTCTTTAGAGATTATAGATGTCACTATCTACTACATCATAATATAGCCCCTTTATTTTCAAATAGTAGCGACTATGATTGATCTCGTCGCTGGAGCAAAAGTATGTTGGTGACATTGAAGTTACCAGATTTGACATTTCGTTTTACACTAAATCTTAGGTTTAGTAATCATCATGCACAAAAATATTCACAATTTAACATGAATTTGATAACGGACATTCGTGTTATGTAAAAACGATCATATTAATGTAATATACAACTACGAAATTGTAATTTTTAAACAAATTTTATTAAAATGACGAAACAATATGCATCTGGTGATTTTTTCTTTATTAAAGTTTGTGACTGGTTTGCTCCACGATGCCGCTACTATCATTATAATATAGCCCCACATGCATATTGTTTCGTCATTTTAACAAAAATTTGTTTAAAAATTATAATTTCGTAATTGTATATTAATTACATTAATATGATCGTTTTTACATAACATGGATATCCGTTATCAAATTCATGTTAAATTGTGAATATTTTTGTGCATGATGATTATTAAACCTAAGATTTAGTGCAAAACGAAATGTCAAATCTGGTAACTTTCCCTGTCTGGATCACTTCACCTGTCCTCTTATTTTTTCCTGACGGCTCGGTCAGCTGGGCTAGTCCTTCTGGACCGGCTGGTTGGTTGGTCCAGGAGGATTCGAGTTCCGGAATGGAACTGACTAAAACTTGCTTGCACACCTTCAACTATTTGTTCAGGAATTAAGATTCCTGAAGCTTCTTATTAATTGGACTGTAATTCCAAATGTCATTCTGGCTTATCTTGTTCTACTAAATAACCAGTTTTTGATTTGATTTCAATTTCACTTAGAATTTTTTTGCTCTTTTTATTCAGATGATTAAATTTTTCTACATGTATCTGTTTCTATTGCATTTAATTACTCTCTCCTCTCTCTACGATCTATACAATAAATAATATAATTTGCAATTTACGGGCGACTTTGCGATCAAAAGAATCTTGGTGCTGGATCTCCCCTTCTGCAATAGTTTTCAATACGGAATTGTTCGATAGTGATTGGTTGCACCCAGTTTTAGCCACATAGAGTTAAAAGTTCTCAGACTACTGTAGTATTTTCTTACTACCTTTAATTAAAGACGGTTTGTGGAGTTCTGAGAGGTTTGTTTATTCTTATATTTGTGAAGAAGAAAGAATAGATATATAATATTGGTTCTTACTTACTTGTTGCCTTGTATACTAACTGCACTATCCAAGGAATGCTAATCATCATATTTCTTCTCCCCGGTTTGTTGGGATTTTTTCTGGTACAGAAAAAATCTCAATCTCAAGTCTATTCGTTCGCAGTACTTAATTCTTCAGGTTTATGTTAGCGTGGAATAGAGAAACTAGTAATTGCAATTCGGTGGAAAGATTAGAAAAAATCAACTCTTTCACAAATTGATTTGAAAGTTGCAGATGAGCACCCACTTTCAAAATTGTTTGATAAAGATTGAAAGCAGATTCCTGCAATGTTAATTCTGATAAGTAAAGTGTGTAAATCAGCAAATGGTTTATCAGCGTATCGTTTTTTGAAATCTTTTAATATATATAGAAAATGTATTTTTAGGGGGTCGTTAGAATAGAAACAGATAATCTTTGTAAGCGGTTTTCTCATAATCATAAGACACCTACACCCTGAAAGTCAGTATATCTCATATACTGTTCCTGTGGTGACTGGAAGCACTTGTCACACTCGGAGTATATTTTTTAGTCCTAGTCCTTCACGATTTCTTCTTCTCCTTTAATTAATGTTTATTGAGCTTCTATTTGTTTATTGTTTTTTTTGTTTAGCTGTTTCATTGCCGTCTTGTCTTCTCTTTTCTGTTTCAATTTGTTCTTTAGTTCTTTTTGGTTTATTCTGTGTTGAGATACTAAGCTGTCGAGACCTGTTACGAAATTGCACTTGGTAGCCTTTCATTTAGTATCTGTTGCCTTTTTAATGGGTTTCGTATAGAGTTATTTTTGCTTTAAGACTGGTAGACAAATCTGATATGACTGGTCCCAGTATCAGTTTTATGTTAAATATCGTTACCATTTTTACTACATGTTTCTAGCTGCATTTCCTACAAAGGAGTGCGTTCGTTTTTATTGAGAACCGTTGGGTGATCATTTGGAGATTTTATTTTCTTATAGGAGTAATATTTTCTTCTACGAGTTCATTAATTTCATCATTTTTGTGTTTTGCTTCTGTTCTTTGCGTGCTATCGTTTTCAGAGTTATGTGGAGTAACACTATATAGAAATATATGTAAAACTGAATGGTCTGAAAAAAACCCATTTCGACTACATCCCAGTCCCCAATGTATAACCTGATCATTTTAAAGAAAACAAAGGACTAGTAAACTGATCTCATATTCATTGGATTCTGGGTAAAATTGAACAATATACTTACAATATTAATCGCTACAGTGTAACCTGGAAAAAAGCAGCAGTTTTTATTAGGCTGGTCAAAAAGGGGTAAACGTAAAATTTATGCAACCATTTAATCTTAACGATAAGAGATTCATTAAGTTGCTTAAAGAGACATTCTTTATGATATTATATTCTACAGTATGACCTTAAGTTAGGTTAGGTAAGTATACTGCATACTACTAGCTAATGTGTCTAGAAATGTGTCTTTTCTTTAACAGCTTACCAGATTATCATTGATTGAGCTAATTGAGCAATCTCCTCTACTTATATACTATCTAATATATACCGGATTTTCAGGAAAATAATTAGAAGTTATTATTTAGCAGTACGAATTCGAATCGGAAGTGCTTCACGTGATATACTTGCCTTTCAGTTTAACTGACACAGCCCCCGTTTTGAGAAAGAAATAGAATTGAGGTACGTCCAATTAGCTGTCAGTTCCCACTGCTGAGGGCGAGGTTGCTATCCACCTTCTATTAGCTCTCTGGTAACTGGTAAGCCTTCGACAGCACTCGGTTCGACTCTACTAAGGTGGAGTTGTTTTAGATGTGTCTTAAGGTGATCCTCCTAGTACGTCCTTACTCGTTTCAACCGTACCGACTTTTTGAACATGAGTTCCTCGACTCACTTAAGGGCGGGCAGCATTAGGCGAAATTAGGATAGACCTAAGTAGTCTCTCTGCTTTAAAGTCCAGCCTTGATCTGCGACAACTCAATCCGAAACTAGGGGATTGGTCCAGTCGTAAGAGTCATGCCACTTATCAACGTATATGCATAAATTTAATAACGTTGCATATATTTCTTTGAAGCCCTTTGCCAACATAGGGCACAATTGCTTCGAGAACGCAGCCGCCGACAAAGAGAATTGGTATAACTATCATCAATCCCTACCGAGTTGTCGGTTATATTTTGACTTTTAATCGCATCAGGTCTTATCACACTTACACATCAAAGCGTATTCTTTTGTGAAACAGAATATGAACATACATCTTTTTACGTTGATCGTAACGTTATATTCCGATTATTTTATTTCAAACTATCTACGAGCAATTGATGACTTCCTTTTAGCAGGTTCCCTCTGCCCACGAGTCGTGGCGGGGGTTGGTTCGGCCCAGCGGTGTAGTTACGATTTTGATTTAATATTATACCAATTCATAAAAAGAGAAAAAGTGGAGAAGGGCTGGTCAAAAGTGATAGCATTGGTCAAATGAAAATATGATTGTATACTAATTTGTTTTAATTTATTCCTAATAAGATAAATTTTGACGTATTTATAATTTCTAGGCAGTGTTTCATCAAAAATATTACATTTTGCACTGTAGCTTTTTTTTTGGTTGTCAGAAACGTTGCGCTACTAGTTCATATGCAAGAATACAAATAGTGCAACTCAACTCTACAACAAGAATAATTAAGAAATTTCCATCTGCGAAGTTTTCCCTTCACACAAGCTTAAACATAACACTACTTTATTAAAATAATTTGTTAAACTATCCTTGCTTGAATGTTTCACACGCGCCAATAAAAAATATAAGGCACAAATATAAAATTCTTTTTAAACAATGGATCTCTTCGTCTAGCGTGTTATTATTATTTCTATTTGTAGTTATCATCGAACAGTGAGACGTTCAAAGCTTGCAGCCAAAAACCCGAAGCAAATTAAAAAACTGTTTAAGCTCATCCTTTTGGAATTGTTTGGCCAAAACATAGGTGTTAGAAAGAGACAACCAAACACACTAGCTTGTTCCCTCCGCCATTTTGTGTCCCGAGGGAGGCGAGCGAGTGCAGTTTCGTGTCCGCATTAGTCTTGATTTCCTGGCATGACGGCAACGCGATCCTGCTCCTACATCCTCTGCTACTGCTGAATCAACCCTGAAATCCTGCTGCGTTCATTGTTGGCTGCATAGGCAACATACAGATTCTACCTTGGAATTTCGATTAAAAACCCTTACCTAGTCATTATTAAACTTTTCTGGAAGTTTTCAGGCAATTATGTTAGATACCTATATTTTATTAAAAAAATTCTAAATCTTTATTAAAACAAGATGGGGTGGAAACGACACAAACGTAATTAAACGTCATACTGGTAAACAGACAAAAAATAAAACTTATTTCACGTTGCAACAGAAAATTGAAACTGTCGTTTAGTAAATGCCAGCGGCAGGCGCATCCCACCTACTCCGGAAATTAAATTACAAAAGTGTGCAACTGCCTGTCAAACGGTTGCTGCTGCAGCCACCCTCTCCAAAACACCCCCTCTCTTATATTTATTCGCAACGCAAATCTAACATTCGCGTGCTTTGGAGTTTTCTAATTTGAACGTTATTTTAAGTATCTCCAGGAAGAGAAAATGTCGCGATTTTCACCACGTTGATCCAAACATGAAATATTAAGATTACAGAGGGTCACATTTGAGCTCAACTTTGATTGCGTAGAGAAAAAAAGGCCATTTTTATGCTCCTTGCGCTCTCTTGATCCTGGGATGGTTTATTTTATTCCTTCGAAGGGGAGCAGGATCAAGGGATCTCGTGGGACATTCCTTAAAGGTTATTTATAATTTCGTATTTACAAGTAGTCGCATTAAAAATGTTCTTTTTTTTACGTCGTTTTATTCTAACCTCGTTTTGTTTTTTAACATAACAATAACCACCCTATCTGTCGGATTACATTAAGGTGCATCCGCTATGAATGCAATATTTATCTTTCATCTTTATTCTTGGGACGCTACAGTCAGTAAAAATAAAATTACCTGTAGGTTAAGTGCACTGCTGTCGATGTTGATTGTTTCCATCAAAGTAAGCGACGCTTCGACACGTGACCGACACGTGTTACTGTCAGCACCTTAGATTTACTATCCTGAAAATAGATTTTCGTTTTTCACCCCCGTTTCTTGTTTCGTGTATTTCTTGAATTTTTTTTAAATAGGTTCTAAAAAAATGAAATACTTATTAAATTTGAATCCATATATATTGTTTCCGGTCGTGTAGATATCAAGAGGGGAAATACAAATGTTTTATTTTGTATCAGGAGTCGCATCCCTTTTGTATACTATCTCACGAACAGTTAATATACCTACATTCTCCAACTAATTGAGTACCCATGTCAGATCAATAAATCACAGTACCAACATATTGCAGATCAGCAAAGCCCTAAGTCACGTGCCGCGCATTACCAGTGTTACCAATAACCTTACGTCTCCCCTACAGCAACCTTAATCCACTTGTAGATGGATCCAGTTATTAGTTTATTTTCATGTAATCGTTTTTGACAATTCATAAACGAAATATTTCGACTGAGATCTGAAAAACATTAACCTATTGTTTAACATACATCCTATTCGGGCATTTCAACTATTTAAATACGGAAAATAAATTTAATAGGGAAATATATATTTTATGTAGAATTCAATATTTTCTCGTTAACTTTTGAAGAGTAGTAAACATAAGAAACATAAAAATTTACAATATAAAACGAGTGATATTTCATCACTAGCTACGTGTATAAGATGTGTACATAAGCGAACAAAACTAAAATATTGAAATTCGTTAGTTTGCTCGCAACGTGCAGCTTTTCCTATAGCAATATTCCAAAGTTGATGAAAATAGACACTGCAGTTTCAAATCCAGTTAAAACTATTCGGTTCAGAAAATTAACGATTGGTTTGTATCCAAAACCACCTTCATACAGGCCGTGTTCTGATGTTACGTACAACCTAAAGCAATGAGTTCTTCGTTGACACCGTCGATCGGTATAAGTTTTAATTGCTCGATTTACCAACTTATTTCCAATATTTTTTAATTAATTGTTTAAGTTTGATCTAAGAACAACGAAACTAAAAGGATCGCAGAGTTTAGTGGCAGGCCCATAAAATCATCTAAATATATATACTAAAAAGCCAGCGTTCGTTCGTCCATACCAACTTTGGTGTTAAACTCCTCTAGAACTACTCAACTTAGAAAGCTGACAAATAGAGGTTAAATAAAACTCGTAACCTTGAAGATTGCTCATATATATTTTTCATTCAATTTTATGTGACTTTGGGAAACGGCAAAAACTTTGTTCAAACGAAATAGGGACGGATTGAAAGAATTTTAGAGCCCGTTATACTAAACGGAGCGGGCTTTACAGATCAAATTTATAAATGAAAGGCAAGATATATTAGATGCTAATAATAATAATAATAATTAACACCTGGGCGATACCGGTACTTACCTGAAATTCGGTATACTTAAATGGAGTGACACTGACTTAGACGAATTAGGCAGGCTTACTCGCTGAATGCTTACGAAATTTAATTATCACTACCCAAGATCGTCAGTGGAACGTTTATTATACCTACCACGTTTTGAAGAAGTTGGCGGCTACTTAATATCTGCCGTCTCTGTAAAACTCAGATGTCAAGAATCCCATAATACTTGACATAAACACCACCATCCTGAGATCCAAAAAATTGTGGGTGTAGATGATTCTCTTAGCGCACTTAACCTAAATGATCACAAAGCTGCTACTTAAATTCAAAATAAGAACGATGCAATAAACTCATAGAAAGAAAAGATTCTTCATGGAAGATACCTTGCCCAGTTATCTGCAGACAATACAGATAAAAACACATCCACCAACTTCTTAAAAACAGCAATTTATACCCTGCAACTAAAGGATTTATAATATTGATACAGGATAAAGTAATCAGAACCAAGAATTATATAAGAAACATCCTAAGAATAAAGGGTTTTGAATGCTATAGGAAATGCAATCATCCGGGAAAAACCATCGAGCACATCACAGGAGGCTGCACAGCTCTAGCCGATGAGCCGCCAAAACCAAGTGGCAAAAACTCTACATACGCAATATAAATTAATTACAAATCCGGAACCATATTATAATTACGTTCCTAAACCAGTTCTGGAATCCGATGAGGCTGTACTACATTGGGACTGTCCGAGAATTACAGACAAGAAATTACTTGATAATTCAAATACGGATCATCTAAACTGTAACTAGTGCATCGGATATGCTGCAGATAGGTTATTGTGAGACGGCTCTGCTATGGTGCAGATGATATGTTATGTCCTATATCAGACCGTTATAAACTCATAAAGTCAATACGATTTGATCGAAGGTACAATTCTTGATTTTTTATTAATTTGTTTCGTATTATACATAATGTTTGAAATTCACATTCAAATTGGCAGGGATAAATTATCAAACGCTTGTTGTCAGTTCTTTATGGCAGGGAGTAGTTAGGGTAGCTTTTAGTTGTACACAGACTCATTGGAAGAAATTGTTGCGACATACATGCCCTGTCACGGAGATCTAAGTAAGTGATACCAATGAATATGCTTCGCCAAGGTATCGGATCAGCTAGTGACATCACACAAGCCGTTTCACGAAATCTAGGTACCTTTTTTCGATAAACACTAGAACTGGATAAAGTTAGATTACTATCTAACTTTATCCTGTATTGCTGCTACTGCAGCATACAGGCTCCTACAGGGTCGGATTATATGATGGATTACGGTGGTGTGCAGATGAGCTACCACGTGGTCTGAGTGAATAGTAAAAAGACTAAAAAAAGTTCCGTGGCACATAATAATAATAATTAAAATTAGTACGAAATTAATAAATTTCCTGAATTCCTTCTATAATGATGTAATGTGGAAATATTTCAAACCTTCATAGGTACTTCGACATTTAATTTTAAGTTTAACACTTTAAAAGTCTGAAACAGAAACTTAGAAATTGAAACAACAAAAATAGTTAAACTACTCCCTACAAAAGTATAATGAATAATATTTTTCTATTGGTCGATTTTCTAAAAGCCGTATCATAAGCAAGCGAATGCTTGAGTGATTCGAGAGCTCCGAGTGATGTCCAGATGTGAAAGGGGTTGCCTAATTAAATGATCTGATAATTACTTTATTCTATAACTTTTTAAACAATTTTAACTTTTTATAACAACATATTAAACAAATTGTAATAATCATATTTTATTAAAAAGAGATTAATATCATTTATTTAAAAAGGAAAATATAGATACACATACAGGTTGTCCTGCTTAATAGTTTACACTCAATAATTTGTACAAGCTTCTGGCTATAACAGTGGAATTACAAAACTTTGTACAATTTGACCTCTAGTTTACAAAATCAGTCAAATTATACAAAGTTCTATTAATTTCGTTGCCATTGCCAGAAGCTTGTCTGAATGATTGAGTGTAGACTGTTAAACAGAGCATCCTGTACATATATAAGAAAAATTTCCTTCCCGATTGCAGTGCTAGATTGCGCGGCAGTCAGATGATTTCGCTGGTAGTTATGGTTCTTTGTTATCAACAGGTATAGGATTTCTATGCATTTGCATGTGTTTTCTGCTTATAGCAAACATATGCAGAGTTATATTTATACATGTTTAAGCCACATATGAATCACATATGTCAATTTGAAAGTGCATATAAATGCATATTTAGGTGTTTTTTATAAATGCATGCATATTTTAGCATTTTTGAACGCACAAAAAGTGGTAAAATATGCATTTTACCACTTTTTGAGCGTTTTACATGCTTTAATTATGAAATTTCTAATATTTTTAAATAATTTTAGCATTTTAGACAACCAACCAAGGGCGGCTTAGTTGAGTCTAGGGGAAACCCATAATTTAAGCTTATTGTTAAATACTAGGCTTTAAAATATTTTACTGCCTTAACCATCTGTGTAGTTGTTAATATTTTCTAAGAAAGAAAAAGTTTCAACTAAAATTTAAATCCTTACATCCTGCGGTATTGTGATAAATAGGTATTAAGACCCTTTGACAACTTCCTGTTCATAGAAAAATTTGCCTGTACTTTTGTTTACTAATCTTGTAATCTTTCAATTAAGACAGTTCAGAAATTGCAAACTGCATTTCAGTTTGAAATTTTAGAGTGTAAAGATGGGTAAAGAAAAACGGTCTGTGTCTGTTACACTTCAAACTTATGTTAAGGAATTTAGTGTTCTTACAACTGACGATAATATGTTGTATTGTACAGTGTGCGACGATAAAGTGACTGCAACGAAACGCTTTCAAGTTATACAACATTTGAACACGGTTCGACATCAAAAGTGTGTTGCCCTGAAATCAAAAAACAAACATTGTTACCGGGGTACCTTAATAATTCGCGCGGTGAGTCCAGTAAATCGATCGAATTTAATAAAATACTATGTAGTGCATTAGTGGCTGCAGATATCCCGTTAAGTAAAATTAATCACTCAGCATTTCGTAATTTTCTGGAAGAAATTTCAAAAATCCCAATACCCGACGAGTCTACAATCAGGAAAAATTATTTACCTCGTTTATACGAAGAGACCATAAAATCAATTAGAAAACATGTAGCGAATAACTACATATGGGTTTCCATTGACGAATCTACTGACACTACTGGAAGGTGCGTAGAAACTTCATTTCCTTCGTTTTGTTAGTAAAATTTGACTAATTAAAGACAGCAGAGCAATTTACGGATGTTTTATTTTCTATTTTGTTAGTTACATATTTAATCACAACAATATTTTTGCTTGATTAAAATATAATTTTTTTAAATAACTGTTTTGTGCTAATTTTTTGTAACCGACTAATTATGTAGTTCGATAAAATAAAAATCAAATTTTTGTTATCAGATCCGTGGCTAACGTTATAATTGGCGTTTTAAATTCGGAGAACAATCCCAAATTCTATCTATTAGCAATGGACGATTTCAAGAGCACTAATCGTTGTTCTGTGGCAAAATTGTTTAATGATTCGATGGCCATTTTGTTACCGGACGGCATACAGTACAACAAAATACTCCTGTTCGTCACCGACGCGGCACCGTACATGATCAAGGCTGGAGCAGGCTTACAAGTTCTGTACGAAAAAATGATCCACGTAACTTGTCTTGCCCATCCAATGCATAGAGTTGCGGAAAAAGTGCGGAAAATATATCCTAACGTAAACTCTATAATTTCAGATGTAAAAAAATTGTTTGTAAAGCTCCATATCGCATACAAATATTTAGGGAAACTGCTCAAGAAGTGCCTCTCCCATCTGAGCCTGTAATAACAAGGTGGGGTACTTGACTTTCTGCAGCAGAATATTATGCAACTTATTTTGATATTATTAAAACATTTGTAAATAAACTTAATAAACACGATGCACTATGCATACAAAGCGCACAGGATGCTTTTAATACTAAGGAGGTGAGGGCAGAATTATTGTTTGTTTTGACAAATTTTGTGCGTTTAGCTAAAGTAATTCAGAAATTAGAAAGTCAGGGAAATTCATTAGATGAATCTCTTGAGCATGTAAAAATGTTAGGTGTTTCTTTGAATAAAGTAAAAGGGCCAAAGGGTTTGACTATAAAACAAAAATTTAAATCCGTTATAGGCAAAAATCCTGGTTTTCACTTAATTAAAAGCATAAACGATGCATTATCTGGCCAAGACATGAGCTAAAACATTATTCGCTTGTAGAATTAAACAATTTCAAGTATGCCCCAATTACGTCTTGCGATGTGGAACGGAGTTTCTCAAAATATACAACAATATTTAGGGATAATAGGCATATGTTTACTTTTGAAAATTTAAAAATGTACGTCATTGTGAACTGTAACGCTCTATGTTTAGAAAATATAATTAATTAAATTATTGCATAGGATGTCTAATTAAAATAATTTCTGTAAATAAAATGTAAATAACGCTAAACAGGTGTTTTTTTAATAATGAAAGTGCATATATTTATTAAAAATTTCTAATAAACGCATATTTCATGATTTTTAAGTATATATTTAAGTGCATATTTCACGTTTTTATAGTGCATAAGTGCATGCATATTTCAGCATTTTTAAGTGCTATAGCGGTTTAACACTGTGGTTGGTGTGTTAGGGCTATATTTATTAATTCTTGTAGAAGGAAATAAAACGCAGATTTACTTCTATGAATTATTTATTTGACTCTCATAGTTTATTGATACGCGTTGCCTAGTACCATTTCGTATCTATGCAAAAATATATGAGTTGTGAGTCGTTCACAACATTACCCCGCCCGATCTGAAACGTGGGTATTACACACATGAAAAAGAAAAAATACGGAATGGTATTTTGGAAAAAAAATTGAGTATTTTAAGGGAACTTGAACAAAGTTGTAAAATTCTCCAGCTACAAAAACTCTACTAGGCAGTATAGGTAGTTACAATAAAAAAACTTAAGCTAAATAACACTACGGAACTTGCGACGGCAACTCTTGGAACCTGTAAACAGAAAGAATACAACAGAAAAGTGTTCAAATTTTTAAAGTCAACAGGTAAAAGGTTTTCAAAAGATGCCCTCGCGTAGCATTTGAAATCAGTTTATTGTTGTCTTAACATTATAAAGTAACTAATCTAAAAAATATGCAGGCTTTAGCCTATCTAAAGAGATAGGGCCAGTGTGATTTTCTAAAGTGGCGTATTTAACTGTCCGTTCTAACACTTTATAGGGACCTAAATAACTGTCTTTCATGCCCAGAGTGTGCGTGTCATTACGAACGTATACGTGTGTGCAGTTGGTCAAGTCGCTGGGGACGAAGGACTGACTGGAATACGTTTTTGTAAAAAAATACTTCTGCTTCCTCATACGACGTTTGAGATTGGCTATGAAATTAGGGATGTTCATGTCGTTAGCCAGTTGTTCTTCTTCGAAGAAATCACCAGGTAGTCGTAAAGGTGTAGCATACAAGATTTCTGCAGGAGAAACAATAACTTGTGATTTCAGTGTTGTACGTAAGCTCAAGCGAATCCAAGGGAGATTCTTTAACCAGGAGGAAGTTCCTGTAGTTTGAATGGATTGCTTGAGTGCCCGATTAAAACGTTCGATAACGCCTTGACTAATCGGATGGAAGGCCGTGCATTTGACGTTTAATTCCTAACATGGCCATGAAGTTGATCCATGCATGCGAAAGGAAGATTCTTGCATTGTCCGTGTTGAGGTACTTGGGAATTCCAAAGCGGAACACCCACGTGTCGACAAATGCAGTGATTACTGACTCCACGGAAGAATCCTTCAGAGGAATGGCTTCCGGCCACCGACTGTAGTGGTCAATAATGGTAAGGAGGAATTTATAACCTCCCGAAGAAGGAAGGTGTACTAGGTCGAGATAGACCTTAGTAAAACGTTCATCTGGTTCTACAATAGATTGTAATACTCCAGCTATAGTGGAAGACGAACTGTCTGCAGCTATACTGATAGGGTTATTAATTCGCGGATGTACCAATAAAGTAGCGGTAATCAAAGCATTCTTCGCGTGCCTAAAGGCTTCTATTTGTTCATGATTTAACTGGACTGGCTTTAGCGAAGCTTTACCAGGAATAACAATAGAGTTTAACGGTGCCAAAATTTTCGTACAGTTTGGTACACATTTATGATAATACGAAATTAATCCAATAAAATTGCGGAGTGCTTTCTGACTTGAAGGCAATGGGTAATCAATTATAGCTTGGACTTTGGAAGCCATTGGTTTGATACCGCATGTATTAACATGATGTCCTAAAAAATCTAGCTCATTGACTCCAAAGAGACACTTTGGTAGGTTTATAATTAGGCCATTGTCTTTTAATCGGGAAAACACTTGGTGTAAATGTTCAATATGTTGCTGCGAATCAGCACTAAAGACTAATATATCATCTAGATAAGAAAAACAAAATGGGAGCCCTGATAACACAGTGTCCATGAAACGACTCTAAATGCTGGCTGCATTCCGTAGTCCGAAACACATCCGTTTGAACTCAAAGAGTCCCAGAGGTGTGATAATAGCAGTCTTGTGAATGTCCTCTGCCGCTATTGGTATTGCGAAGTAGGCCTTTTTGAGGTCTAGCTTCGAGAATATGGTTGCACCAGCAAGTTTTCTTGTAAAGTCCGTTAAAAAAGGAATCGGGTAACGGTCTGGTACTGCCACTGAATTAAGTTTTCTATAATCGCCAACCAAGCGATAACTGTTTGTTGGGGCGATGCGGGCTGAGATGTCCTGGTCGTCACCAGGAGGTAGGGCCTCTGCTGCGCCTACTGCTCGCTTTCCGACGATGTGAATTGGCGTGGCGTAGCTAGATGATGACCGCTGTACTACGTCAGCGTCCAAGAGCTCATTAAGATGATCTTCTAGAAAAGAAAGATGATTAGGGTTCAGTTTGCGACAGCGTGCTTTAACTGGAGGGCCAATCGTGTCAATGTGATGGACTACAGTATGTTTTACGGGTTGATGGTAGTCGAACTTACGTAAAAGTTCTGGGAAGTGTGTGTTTAGCATCTTGCTATAAACATCAAGATCGCTAGACATGTTAACAGTACCTGAAGAATGTACGTTAATGTTTGATGGTAAGGGAAGAAGAGGGGAAGAAATCGCAGGAGTAACGATTGACTCGTAAGGAGTCAAAACATTAGCCTGTGCGGAAAATATTTTTCGTTTAGTGCCAGTCTTAACTTGGTGGGTTGTGGAACCTCGACTGCGAGTTCGGGCGGGCTGGACATCTGCTGTGCAAATGACCCGCTGAGAAGAGTAGTCAGTGAGAGGATTCACTGTTGTAGCTGGAAATTGACAACCTTGGCTGCAGTTTCGGGCGAGCTTGACATCTGCCGTGCAAATGACTCGTCGAGAAAAGCAGTCAATAGTTAGGTTGTGCCGCTGCAAAAAAATCCAGTCCTAGAATGGCTGTAGATATGTCAGCAACATAAAATTTCCAGGGGCATGGCGGTAGGCCAGGAATTGGGAAATGTAACCTCAAAGTTACAATACCTGTCACAGGAATTGACGTATTGTTCACTGCCATAAATGAAAGGTTGGCAGGCGTGATGTTTTGGTTACAGGAAACTGCAATGTAGGTAGGTAGAATGGAGTAATCCGCCCCACTGTCAACCACAAAATTAATTTTGTAGGTTAGGTCCTGTAAAAATATTAAATGATAAGTGCTTGGTAAAGAAGAAGTTGGAGGGATTGAATTAACCCTGGGAAATGTGGAATTGGCATTGCCCGAAGGTATGGAACGGCGTTTATTGAAATGCTGAGGATTTTGGGGGTTCGGAGAGATGGTGGGAGCTACAGGGAATTGTTGCTTGTTCATGGTAGAAAGCTCATTGGAAATGGTAGTAAGATTGGTCGTCAAACTGTCCAGCTTAGCTTCTAATGCAGGAGTAGTTAAAGGTTTTGGTGCCTTTTGCATAGAATAAATTAAATCTAATCTTTCTACAAAGGATATTAACGGTAAGTCATTGAAATTTAAAGATTGAATTTTAAGTTCTGTTGGTAGTTTAGCTATTAAGAAATCTCTGGTTAATTCCTCAGTCAAGCCCAGATCCAATTTTTGGATGTCAAAGAGTAGCTCTTTGACACTACCAGAGAATTGAAGAGTCTCCAAAAGATTATTAATGCGAGATTCTCGTGACCCTAGGACAGATTTTATTACTGCCCGTTTCAATGTAGTATATGGCTGTTGCCTTGGGGGGTTAATGATTAGGTCGCGATGAGCTCCTAAAACGTCGAAAGGTAAGTTTAGGGTTAATAAGTTATATTTGGCTAGTTCATCGTTGATCAGTATACGAGTAAAGCATCGTTCTACCAAAATAAAATATAGGTCAATATCGTTACTAGTAAAAACTGGAAATGGAACTTTGACAGTCGCCATTTTAAATATTAAATATTAAAGTAAATAAAATTTGAAACTTATCGGATCAGAAAGAGCACTAGTTCTGGTTCCAACGGTCACCTTCAGCCAGCCACGACAAGTCACGCAAGTGAAGCAGTAGCAGGATCTTACGATGACAGAAGTCGAGTAGCAGCCGATGACATATGACGCAGGGATAACTAGATGTGGTTCACCTGGAGAATTCAATGCAGCAGGCAAAGACCAATACTGCCAAATTCTTCTTCAGGAACGTGGGGATCACCATATATAGCGATTTAACACTGTGGTTGGTGTGTTAGGGCTATATTTATTAATTCTTGTAGAAGGAAATAAAACGCAGATTTACTTCTATGAATTATTTATTTGACTCTCATAGTTTATTGATACGCGTTGCCTAGTACCATTTCGTATCTATGCAAAAATATATGAGTTGTGAGTCGTTCACAACAGTGCATATAAATCCTATAACTAGTTATCAGTTATTTATTTAGTCCTTATTTCGCTTTGTCTGTTATTTATTAATTTATCTACAACTTTTAGGGCTTAGTACACATTTGTGTATATTAAAATACAAATTGAAAACGATTAATATTAACTAATTAGTCTTATATATATTATAACTTTTAATGTAACAATTTATAAATTCTTTAAAATTTTTTTGTTATAAATAAAACTATACGTATACATTTTCTGATTATTGTAATGAGTAGGATTCAACGAAAATTTGAATGTTTGTGCTTATAAACTAAAATACTTGCAGTAACAGCTTGTTGCAAATAGCTTCAAAACGTCTTAGAATTAAAGCTACTTTGGTTTACCGAATTTTGGACTTTTCAAGTGAGTATTTTCGATTTTTTCGGGTTTACTAATCTGGCGTTTATTTAATTCTTTCACATCTAAATTATCTGATAATTAGTCTATTTAATAATTCTTTATTAATTTTTACTTTTTATAACAACAGACTAAAATAGTTGTTACACCCATTTATTAAATGAAGATTATAATTATTTATTTCAAAAGAAAAGGTACATTGAATGGAAACTTGACGTGCTTTTACAATTTTGTACCGCGTGGAACTGGTTTTTACACTTACTGTTCTACGGAACCGTTCGTGAGAAGCTTAACTATTTCTGTTGGTTAAACAAGTATAGCTTAAAGTGGTTATTAACATGCCCAATATGTAGTAACCGATGGTAGTAGTTTTTAGCTGTTGGTTTTGCTGCGATTTATCTAATGGTGATAGAAATTTTGACGGTTATGAATTTGATAATGATATTTGTGTTAGTCTTTGTGATATTTTATTTCATGACTACGAGGTGCAGATTAGAAGCATTTTAAATTGCCGTAAACTAATTTAATATTAGTTAACAAACTTTGAAACTGGGCACAGTGTCGTAGATAAGCACATAATTATAACAGCTGTTGTTGATTTAAAACTCGCCTTCCCATCCTCATACTTCCTTCAAAATCAAGTGGACCAATGAGCGGTAATTAATGCTTTCACTATATTCTCACTGCATTTAGTAAACATCAGAACGCATCAAAGATTAATCTGTGCTCTAGCTGAATTTTATTAAAGTAAATCTGCGGTGGAATATGGCGGTTATGTTGCACTATGTATTAATACAAGTGCTGAGATATCATCTTGAGAGGACATCTAAAAATTATCACATTATTAAATTATCCTGCGTCTTTTTACACAAAGCAATTGCATGCCACGCGTTAACATCTATCGTATTCTCGTATTTTGCACAAATGTAACACAAATATCCTTATTAGATTTATAACCAAAGTTTCTATCACCATTAAGATAAATCGCAGCAAAATAAAAGCTAAAAACTACGTTCTCAGCTACTGCATATCGTCTAAGTCATTTCGATGTGCGTACGTTCGCGTGCTAGTTACCGCTTTGAGCCATACGTTGTTTATCCAACGGAAATGGTTAAGCCCCTTCACACAAATGGTTGGGTAGAACAGTAAAAACCACCCACACCCTACAAATTAATAAAAGCGCATCAAGTTTCCATTTAGTTTTTAGTGTCCAACAATTTTCTTTTAATAAATGGTTATAACAATTGTTTTAGTCTGTTGTTATAAAAAGTAAAAATTAATAACAAATTATAACATAACCTAATTATCAGATATTTTAGTAAACCTAAAAAACCGAAAATACTTACTTGAAAGCGCCCAAAATTTGTAAAACAAAGCACCTTTACTTCTATTAAATTTTAAAGCCATTTACATAGCTGGCGTATTTTTTTCTCGCGTTATTATTTATTAATAAATTAATTTATAATACAAGAACTTGTGTTGATATAAGCATATACTGTCAAATTTTCGTTGAATCATCCTCATTTGCAACAATCATAAAATGTATACGTATAGTTTTATTTATAACAAAAAAAATTATTATAAACAATTTATAGATTGTCACAATAAAATTATAATATGTTTAAGACTAATTAACCAATATCAAAAGTTTTCAGTACGTACCTTAATTTACACAAATGTGTACTAACATAAGTTAAAAAATTTGATAAATTAAGTGAAAAACAGCAAAGCGAAATATTGACAAAATAAATAATTGTTAACAAAGAATTGTAACAACTAACGAAATCATCTGACCGCCGCGCAATCTGAACGCTACGATGCTAATTGAGAAGGAAAGTATAGGTCTATAGGTATTATATATTTTTTATTTTTAAATAAATGATATTAATCTTCTTTTAAAAATATGATTATTACAATTATGCTAATATCTTGCTGTAAAACTCAAAAATCAATTAAAAAATTATAAAATAAAGGAATCCGATACTGTCAAATATTCACTTGCTTGTGATATGGGTTTTAGAAAACCGACCAATAGACAAACTCTATTCAAATCAGCTAAACATAGACAGATGAACCTATCAACTTATTGTTATTGTTTAACTACATGGAAATTTCATATTTTAAACAGATTGTAGTAAATTTAATTGAAATTCAAAACTTAATTACAAATCAGAATTACTGCTTAATTTTTTAATTAATTTTTGAATTACCAGAACACTTTGTGAATGGACAAGAAAATAAACTGATCTTGAGTTGATTAAAAAGTGTTTGATACTTCATTATTTAGAAATGTAGGGTGTTTAGTGTTAATAAGAATAGATAAGGTAATAATATGATAAATAATTACAGTTAAGTTTGTATAAAATTTTATAAACATTTTTATAAAGTACGCGCTATGCATAAAGATAGCATAATATACTTTACATTAACCTTTTTCTTCTTCACCGTGATATTTTTATATTCCCTAAACTAATAATATGAAAAGGGGTGTAAAACCTGACGAGTAGTATGTCAGTAATATAACAACACCCTAGTAATAAATACCCAAAATATCCCATGAATATTAACGTTTCAAGATTATCAGCTTAGCAAGCCCAGATTTGTTCGGTTTTTGATTAGTTTTGGTCGATCAGATTATGCTCCCCCTTTTGCAACTTTTAATAACGTTTAACAGCTGTTGTAAACATTTAATTTCGTCTTCTTTAAGTCATCCGATAATATATAGTATTATTCTAGACATGTATGAGGTAATAATATTTTGTTCGAATTTACTCGATAACACCAAAAAGCAAAACCATAGGCTTTTGTTATTCCTGCACAATGAATAAGCATTAAAAATAAAAAGGAAAGTGGTGTTTTTCGATGCGATGCGCTGGTCCATTATCTTTTACCACATTAGCCGTCGCCCCTGTGAAATATGTATTATAACACTATGCATAATACACGTCTCATCGAGGGTAACATCAACCCGTGATGGTGCTTATCATTCATTTTTTAATGTACACAATGTAACGCTAAATTAAATATCGTTTATTTCGTTTCGATTCCGAATTAAACTTTTTATTAAGGTGCGAAGAGTCGCTTTAAGATAATTCGTTTTCGTTGGAAAGAGAAAAAAAAAGTTCAGCTTTAATAGTTATACAATGTTTCCGCAGCAAGCCGGAAGGAAATGATTGGCGAATGTCAGAGGTACATTAACATTAAAACGATATGCCACGTGTCTACTACCATCATCAGACTCGAAAGAACTTGGAATAAAATAGATCAAGACGATTGATCGTAATGCAGTGGCGGAACTAATTGTTTTTCTTTATTCAGGATTCTCTTATTTAAAGAAATCAAAATTCTTCTATGAATAAAAGTATGCTCTGTATAATGTTCTCTAATTATTTTTCTCATTAATCAATCCAGCAGAATTTTAACTATAGACCATTTTTTGCACCTATAGATCTTGTTTCTTTGCTTTTAAGTTAGTAGAGTACTTTACATCGAGATATAGGATCTATCTACTTAAGGTCCTCAAACATCTCCTTAGGAGAATTTTGTAAATAAACTTGTTTTTATTGACGTATCGATATTGAGGTGTTATCTATATAAATAAAAATATGAATATAGTGTTGAATTAAAATGGCTAGCTTTAATAAAAATGTAACAGCTCAAATAGTTTATCATTCTCCCAATAGACTAACTCGGGGTTAAAATTTTTTATAAAATTTTTTTGATTCTTTCACCTGGAAGGAAAGAAACTTACTACCATTGCACTTGGAATTCTGCAGCTGAAGCCTTTTTATATGTTTCCTGCAAAACAGTTGAAGACACAGCGGAATTTCACAAACAACGCACATCACAAATGCCATGACGTCACTAACAGAAAGCATGTGTTCAAAAATAACACTAAACTAAATTCTAAAAAGACAGAGATACAGCTAGCAAAAATAACGATTAAAACAACATAAGACACTTATAATCTAAAATCAACATTAACTGAGAAAATTAACAAAAACGACCAATGGTCAAAAAATCTCATTAAAGCTTAATTACAACTCATTAACTCCAGCTATACCTGTACAAGAAATGATTACATAGGTACCCAAAGTAACTCATACATGTGGAATTTACATAGAAAAATATTTACAATAAAAGAAAAAGTTAAATAAAAATCCGTTTACACGTTTTTAAAAGTCAAACGATGCTTTGCAAGCCTCTATACAAATAACAACATAAATGAAATCAAACTATATTCAAACTTGTCCAGCATATAGTCCTCCAAGTGCCTGCATCCAAACAATCGTGCAAAATATCAAAATAAAAACAACATTTGAAAAATTCAATAGATATCTACAAAGCTGATACCTTCATCTTTATGAACTCAGACCTGTTAAATAATGCAAGACTCCGTAAGCAAAATGTAACATTATAAATATCAAATTACTTATCTAATATAACTATTTCCAGTAAAATATGTATCCAAAACTGATTTAGTTTCATGGAAGAAGCAAAATTCTGGTTTACGTTGGAGACTCGTAAAGCTCAAATCTAACAAGAAGATAAAACCTTCCAGAAAAATAGAAAAACCATTCCAACATGTGACCTGGATTGCATAAAACATGTATTACTATAAAACAACCTAAATAATTTATATCCTTTTTATAAATTCAAACTTTTTATGTAAAAATTGAGGTTACGTCCACATGAAACTCTTCCTTCTATAATTTCTATTTAAAATTGATAAATCTTTCTGTAACCTAACATGTAACTTTTAGATTAAATAAACTAGCATGTCTATCTTTTTATTTAATGCAGGAAATAATTATATTTGTTTTTACGATCAAATCGTAGTCTTACAATACTTCGAAATTACAATTCGTTAAGTAAATTTTCAATCGATGATTCCATATCATCTTAATAGTATAACAGTTATTTTTCATCTCGCCTAAATGTCGTCACAAGCGCATATTTTATTTAAATTATTTATACCATTTTGCTTTTGTGCTTTGCGAATAGTTGATCAATATGTTTCAGTGCAGCTAGTCCTGTTTTAGTAAATTAATTTCTCATTTAACTAATTTTTGTTTTAATTAACTCCTTTATAACTCAAACAATTTATACATTTAATTGGTGTACTCATTTACTAATAATTGTTTTAAAACTATCAAACGTTAGAAATTTCAGCTCTGTGTCATTAATATCAATGCATTTCTACAAAATCAAACGTTAATTTAATATTCACTTGTCATGAGGATCCCTCTTCTTTGTTCTCGCTTTTCTTTTTTTGCTCTTGAAAATGAATGCGGATAAGCAAAAAGATGCACATGTAGACAGAAATAAAACTTAAAAATAAAAAATTTTAATAAAAAAAAGCTTTAATTATAAACAAACTACCTTTATAGAACAGTACATCATGGACAACAAAGAAAACCTTAAAGGAGACAATGAAAGTATAGGGAAAGCTGAAGAGAACATTTTTGGTGTAACGCAACCACTCTGGACTTTGAATGCAGAGATTCGAGTACAAATCTAGGTGGTAAAACAAAGCTTATTCTTCCGGACTAAATTTATATTTAAAATCTTCAAAATATTTATACTTACGTTACGGTAATGCTTAAAATTGCCCCAACTTGAGATCCTATCTTTACAAATTTA
This sequence comes from Agrypnus murinus, assembly GCA_929113105.1. NCBI lineage: Eukaryota > Metazoa > Arthropoda > Insecta > Coleoptera > Elateridae > Agrypnus > Agrypnus murinus. The sequence continues at coordinate 168,937,834 of OV816026.1, read as the reverse complement.
ATTTCAGGATGTAGGTATTGTTTTCAATAGCTTCAAATCGTAAAAGAATAGATAAAGGTTTTAAGACACAATAAAATACATATAATTGGGCGCCATCTGATTATGAAAGTTTGGTAATGATGGTAGTTAAAACAATGACCTGTCCCCATTAACCAGAAACTGGAGTCAGATCTAAAAAATTTATATCAAATTGTTAGTCATATTCGATAATGTCAAAGTTAGGTTGGATAAAATATAAATAAAGACTTTCATAATTATATGGGTCAATATTATTCAGTGTAAATAAGTTTAAAAAATGTGTTTATTCATAAACCAAAAAGTTGGAAAAGATAACAACTAGTCAAAAAATCATTAAGTAAAATCACAGTACCCTGCATAAGAATTCTTATCAAATGGGAACGTCTTCATACAACAACATAACAAAAATAATCGGTACATAAACAATATACTACTTACACAATGTTCACAAAATTCAAAGAATCGACAGTTCGCGATATTTTGTTCAAATTGTTTAATTCATAAAACTAAGTCAGAACAAACTTACACAATATTGCCTTTATTAACTCAGATATAAACAATTGTCACTGAACTGTAAAAACTGGAAAAACTTCATAAAATTCTGCAATCACTAAAACTGCAATAACCCAAAACTGCAAAAATTAAAATTCCAATACTGTACTACTAGGGAAGTACTCATTATCAAAATTCCCTCCTACGATAAATTAATTTTTAGAGCTTCCGGAATTCAAATTTTATTAAAACGAGACTCTATTAAAAACTGACCCACGAAAAACTGAACTCGGCAACTGTAATTATCTGTATTATAACTGCATAACTTTCTAAGGTTTAAAGGTTCTTCAACAAACTAAAGTTCAACCACAAAATACTAAATTCTTATTTATTATCGATCGATAAACTGTACTGAATTCAACTGTAAATTTCGATAAACTTGATCCTCGATCAATCACTGTATTTTTCTTGCTTTGACGGCAACTAAAAGCAACACTAAATATTGGGGAACGCCAGCGGCGATCACCTCATCAAATGCGGCCACAATTGTGAGAGCCTCGCGCTCATTTATTACACACAAAATCCAACTAAACAACTTTAAACATTTAAACTGGAACTGTAATTAGAAATAATTCTCCACTGAATTTACTTTATTGGATAATATTAGTAGGATAAACTTAACTGGAACAAACTACCGAAAAAAAACTAATATCATTTGACCCAAGCGCCAGGCATGACGCGGGGCTGAAGCCCGGCGACGCGAAAGCGTCCCACTATCTCTCTATTATTCTCTTACTTGCTTTATTAAACCCTGACTATCAACTGAATGTAAACTAAAATATTTTGACGGTAGACGGGATTTTAAGAGGGGCACACTTTCAAATAGGCCAATAAGGAAATGACGTGACTTTTTTAAGCCAACCAAAATTAGTATTTTTACACAAAGAAAATTCAGAGCGCGCATAAAATCTTTCGAAACGCAGATGTGTTTATTTGGGATTTACCGATAAACACGTACTAGGAAATCATAAATCACGACAGGAGAGGTTTTAATGATATTTTCTCATAAAATTTCAACTTATTTAGATGGGAATGGCTGACAATTTGTATTTTAAAAGGCTAGTCTATTCGGGAAAATTATTTTTCTCACGAATAATATGAGATAGTAACACGTGTGAAAACAATACCTTTATCTAAAACGAAGTCGGTAAATTCTTATGAAAAACAACTTCATCCGTCTAGGATGTTTCTTTAAGATGACCTTTAGTGCTTTATGGGGTTTATTTTATGCAGTATACCAACGATGATTTTATATTGAAAGATAAAATATATGAATACACAGGACCGCATTTAAAATTTTTTTTTAAACATGCATACTAAATTGCATTATTTAAAAATTGACAAAAACGTAACGTTACAGTGGAACCTTTTTTATATAAATATTTTAACGTTAGTTTATAAACCAGTCCGAAAAACTAAATGACGCGAAGCAATTAACAATTCTCCTATAAAATAAAGGAATTAAACAAGAAACAGATTCAGAAATAGAAGAATCAACTACAATTAAAATGGTAAAAATAGAATACTAAGAGAATTGGTAAAAAATTGAGGACAGGTATTACACCGTAGAGAATATGAATTGGAGAACATTGGCAACAGACTAAGAACATCCAGAAAATCTCGAAATTCTGGACCAAAACCATCATCGTCGAAGTGGGAATGAAAACGAAGATGCTTGAAAAAGATTCATTGAGTATGAATAAAGAAACCATAGATACATATGGACAGGACAGAACCAGTAGACGTACAAAATGAACGCACTCATGTAATTGATAAAATAGGTGCTATACTAAATATACTCTCAACATTCGGCAGTAAAACGACTTAATGATTTAGGAACTAAACATATTCAGTATGGCTTAAAAACAACAAGGGCAAAAAGTAAAAATCTGTTGAAGGCCATGGTAAAATACATTTCAACTCCTATATCTACTGACCAGACAACCTATTGATATACAGATAAAAGAAAGGTTCATCATCTTTCTGTAATATAAAGAGTCTAGCAAAAAGCAGTTTCAATCTCTCTTTCCAGTAAATCCATTAAAATGACAGCTGAACTACTCTGTAAAAGAGCAACATTCCTGTCAGAACAGAGTATCTAACCACTCTTTTTTACTCCTAAAAAATCAGATAGCTCCTGGGTTGTGACTGATCAAGAGAAAGTTTTAGTATTTGCGGAATACTTAACAAATATTTTTAAACCACTGCATAGATAAATATCGGAGGAAGAAGAGTCAACACTGTGCGATAAAAAAATCCGAGAATTTGATTTGCAAACTGTTTTAGAATAATTTGGAGTCGCTGCTTACTAATTCCATGGTCATTCCCTCATACCCCCTCACTTAACGCCTTCTGATAATTTTAGGAGTTTTCTAACTTTAAAAAAATACTGCCATACCTGGCAAACAGCTGGAATAAGTGCAAAAGTCTTAATTTATGACATAAATTTATGACCCGCCGACAGAAACTTACTTATTTGAATTATATTCAGGGGTCATGAGTTATAATCACAAAGGCTTACTGATTTCAAAGAAGACACAGGGATAATTGAACAATATAGAGTGCGCCATCCACTTTTTTTATTGTTATTATTTAAAAGCAACGATGGGAACCTATAATTCGGGAAAAGACTGAGTTAGGTTAAATTCCTGGACTCTTATTGGCATTTTTTTATTTTTCTTAAGTCGACCACGAATGATTATTGATTTTTAACTTCGTTTAAAAATTCAAATTCATGAAAATCCGTTAGTAAAATATGCAATGCACAATTTACTTAGTATGTATATAAAATATAAAAGAATTTAAAGGTATTACACATTTACTTATGTAGGAATCCCATTCTGAATAGGTACATTTTTACTATTTTTTCAATTGAAACCCATTTACTTTATTAATATCGTGCATGAATTTCAAAAATATTTACAAAGTAACTTACTAAAGACGCGTTTTGCCAATAATTCGCTAATTCTTCATTGGCACTAACACAAAGACTAATAATCACAATAACCAAAAACAAACACTGTCATATATTAAAGATGCCGGAACCTGGACAGCTGTCGCTGAACTCTGAAACAAAAAAACAGAATTTGCTGATTTTGGATTTTAGACGTTGCAATTATTTCCGATTTTGGACTTGTTAGTTTTGTTAATATTCTTTTGTAAATCTTTAGTTACTACAAAAATGATGATCAGAACTGATATGAAAACTGATTTGAATCCACATTTATTAGTAATTTACCTAAGAGGATTTAATTTGGAGGTTCACTGTCATTATTAAAGCACAGGATTTCAAAATTTAATATTACTGATTAATTACTATAGTTGCCATAAAGGACACTCAAATTTTAATAGGTAATAGTTAAACCCTGTCGAGACAAGTTCTCAAGTTCTTCCAAGAGAACTAGGTTACACAATTTATTTCCTTGCGTTAAATTAACTCAACTTATTAAACTGAAACGTAGCAGATTATTAGAATATTTATAATTCCACATGAAGGTCTAATAAACCCAACGATACGATAAAGTAATGATACAAAACTCTTAATGCCAAGCCAAATTAATAAGAGCATCGCACTCAAATTCTACTAACCAAATGCGAAACAAATTCATTGTTAAAACTAGGCATAAAAGCACCAATAGCGAGGTTGCTGACCGTCGACGTGTCATCCAGGCACCCCTTCGAAACTCATCTCAACTTCTTGCTTTACTAACTTAACTATTTTCAGCTACCTTTTTGACGTTCTAACAGGAGCGATGGTCTTTCAGCCAACCACAGGATTTTCCTGTCATCATTATTTACCAATATGAGATTTGACCAAGTTTTCTTACATATTTTTATAAAAAAAAATGCAAAAAACCATAAAACTTTAAGACCAAAGCACGTTACTAAAATCCAAGCTATAATAATATCTCGTGAAGCGTGAATTATGGTTTTGAAAGCGATTTGTTCCTTTGTGAACATTTACATATTCAAAAAGTTGATTCAAAATAACAATCAATTAGCTTAGAAAGGATTAATAAAATTCTACATATTTTTGTTATAACCAATTTAGTACCATGCTATAATAGGATTAGCTTTTATTTCGTTTGTGTTTTATAATATAGAAATTTACACCTTGTTTGAATTTAAAACAAAGCGAAAGAAATCATTTTTTCAAAAATGATCTTGTTACACCCATCCAACAAAATCACCCTAGACCCTAAAAAAACCTACAGTTGAAATTTGTCTGTTTATTTTCATACTAGATAAATGGCTTTAGTAGAATGGCTAGATAAGTGTCATATGTCTTCGAAAAAATATTAATTATGAAAAATTTAGAGCTGGTGCTCAAACAACAAAATCCCCTTTCAAATCTATCTTAAAGTAATAACTAGAAAACATGACATCTTTTGCAATTAAGGTAAGATAAGAAAAATAAAAAATATTTTCACAGTTACCAAAAATAAAATGTCCTTTGAATATTTAATATAAAGAAATTGGATTTATGTAGCCAATGCTTGGCCTTATAGAATTTAATATCACATCAGTTCGACTTTTAGGCAGCAACATTCAAAAATTTAGCATGTACGTCAAATCATCAGATCTATCAGTAAATATCTAGAAGAAGCACGGTAGTCTTTCTTGTTGTAGCGTAATAATTTGATGAAATGTGGTACGGAGTGCTGCTCTTAAACTCAAACAACACTTACCTCAGCGATTGTACCAACTACTGAAATCATGTCATGACAAGAGGCAATTCCGCATCGGACAAGAATCCACAGCATTTTTAATAAACTCAGTTGCCTAGGCCCTGTTCTTTACTTGACCTTTACAGCCGATCTACCTACTGCAAGACAAACCACTCTGGCAACATTTGCTAATAATACTGGAACAATGACTGCTTTAAGGCTTTTAGAACGGAACTTAAATGAATTCGAGCCAATGGAATTCCGATGGAGGTAATGGTGGTAACTCAAATAAAATTATGTCGATCATGAAGAAAGACACTTGCGTTCTAGTGTATCTAAATAATTAGTTATGACCACAAGAAGATAGTGTAATTTATTTGGGCATACTTTTAAATCGGTATCCAATACGCCGAAAGCATATCTAATTAAAGAGTTTACAAGTCAATGCTAAACCTAAAAGCAATTGGGGGATACAATGGGATACATCACCAACTTTAGTAACTTTGAGTGTATTCAATGTTTTCAGTATAAAATGGTACGTACATGACCAAAAAAACTGTTGACAATGATCAGTGTTCATAGACTTAAAAGAAGTTAACCTTTCGGACATTAGTGCAAGATTTGATTAGATCTTATTTAATTAAATAAGATTAGTTTAAACCTATTGGTTATAAGCTAAGATAAGACAGGGGAATTGGATGGTAAATTTCGTTTTTAAGCCATACAATGACATATAAATTAAAATATCAAGTCATCAATTTTGTAATGTATACAGATAAAGAGTAGTCTTGATATAGGGGCGCGACATTTTAAATAAAATAGTTGAAAAACGAAACGGACCAGAAAAAGATTTAATGTGCTAGAAACAGTAAAATATATAGAAAAACAATATAACCCTACTGGACCCTGGCTTTCTTGCAATGAATACAAGTGCAAGAAATCAAATAGTAATATATTATATATTATATTATAAGGACAGGAACAAGAAGCAATTTTTAAATAGTAGTATTGGAATATTATTATATCTGCACCTCTTAAATAAAGAGTTATCGAGAAAACACTACAATTGTTTACGATCACATATGGGGCACAGACATTGACACTTACCAAACAAATATTCAATAAGCTAAAGAGAACACAAAGAGCAATGGAAAGGGCCATGACAGGCAATACACTAAGAGACAACAAGAGGGACAATGGACAGAAAACAAACGTAAGCGACGTTACCCACAGAATAACCAAACTAAAATGAGATTGCGCCGGACACCTGATCAGAAAGTGCTTTCTAAATGTCCTGTTTTGAGGACATTTAAGGCTTCTTTTCTGCGCTTTTAAGTCAAATACATAACCTTTACACTGCTTCCAAGTAAATGGATATTAGATGTAATGAGAGCACCCCTTTTTTAAATAACTTGAACTCGACCACACGCGTCTTGAGTTACTGCACATAATCACGTGCTCCAGCGGTCTAGACTAGACAGTACCGCTCAAACGGCAAAGGGCTACGCATCTTATACATATTTATGGTCTTATGATTATGTCAATTTAATAATACTATAAAAAAAATCTGGCGGTGTTTCGTTTTTATTCATTTCATCGCATTCCTCTAACATAAGTTTATTTTAATTTAAAGTAAATTATACCGAGTGGGGCAAAAAAACGCATCCTGTTTAAAGGTCTCTCATTTTATGTAGAATTAAATGATGGAATTGTAATTTTGCAGGTGCATAAGAGATAGATGAAATAACCTTTCTGCCAAAATTTATGCATTTATTCATGAAAACAAAATCACATCACACACTCGAACTCAAGTTATTTGAACAGTATTGTTAATGCATTAATTATAGCTAATTTAATTTAATTTATGTAGCTATTTAAAAATTTGTTGTATGGGACTGCCGTTCTCAGTGTCCACTCTCTATAATCTTCTTTTAAATTGCAAAATTGCTTTTCTAATTACCTGAAGGCTTACTTCCGGCCATACTGCCTCAATCCTTTCTTGTAACTCCTTCAACCTTGCAAAAGGTTCTCTTCATCCAAGGTAAACATTCTCCTGCAGAGTTCTCCTTACAAAATACACTTAAACGTATTTTTAATTAACAAGTTTGTGGTATGTGGTTTTGGCTATAACTATTCAAAACTCTAGAGATATGATTTTCAATACTTTCCCAATACTTACCTACTGCAAATTTCAGCATCATTCGCCTTCCTATCTTACCACAGTAAGCTTGCAAACATAATGCGTTTTTTCGCCCCACCAGGTATAATAATCTTTATTTATTTAGCACAAGCTATTTTTTACAAATAATAATTATTATAGTTATTATGGTTTATAGGCCCTGTTCATAAAGTCAACATCTTGATCGCAACATACGAGAGTGGCTATCCAATCTCGTTATTATCATATTCCACAGGTATTCAGGAACTCTCTTGTGTACCATTTTATAAACAAAAACAATGTTTGCCTTTTGTATGCTCTGCTCAATCGAAAGCCAATCTAGCTGCTGCAGCATTGCGTTAATCTGATTATTGGGTTACTGTTTAAAATTTGGAGTTCCATTTTCAAGTATAAAAGCAGGTAGGCGAAAAACTTTTGTATGCCACTCGGACAGAAAAGCATTTGCAACAATAAAGGGGGCATTTTTGCATCTAATCCTAAGTCCTGTAAAAAGTTGATGTCGTCACGGTATCCTCTATCAACCATTATTATATCACCATTTAGTAACCAATTACTTGGCCGTTCTGTAGCTTCACGTCGTCTATCTTCTGTCCTCATGTGGTGCTCTAATAAAGCCGCATCGTTATTTTTAGAATCAGAAAAATACGGCCCATGAATGCCTAAAATATATCTATCAAGTGCGACGACTAATACAGATTCCAGCGAATGGTAGTCCTTGTGAAAGCAAGAAGACTGTCGAAGCGTTTTAAAGTTGCTACTTTTTGGAACTTCTAAATACGTTCCATCAATGTACACTATGACTTTGTTGTTAGGTTCAGAATTATGCAGTGGCGAAATCTGTCACATGCTCATTGATATATTGTTCTCGGGTAATTGCCCTAGGACCTAAGTTTTCCGGAACAAATCTGTTACACAAACAAATTTTAACAGTCGCTATATCTAAACTAACTGCTTGTCTGGAACTATAAGAAAGAACAACTATTATTAAATCATTGCGTAAATCTTGATTTAATTTAAATAATCAAAAAAGCGCTTACATTTTTTTGCATATGGTTCTACAACAGTTGTTTACCACAGTTTCTTCGCAGTAATTAATTATACAGGCATTGAAAGTTGTTTTTACTCATCTTGTCCGTCGATTTGAAGTCGTCAGAAAAATTATTTTCTAATTCATAATGCTTGCTCACACACGTTAAATCTTTCTGTCGTAAGGCTTTAAATCACTCTATTTGGGTAGGCGGAGCAGACCACACGGCGCCTACCCATAGAACTGGTCCGACCTCTCCTATCCCAGGCTTGTCTGGGTAACGGTTATTTAGTACAAAAGGCTTCTAGGTTCCCCGACTAGGCCTTCCAGGATCGAATGTGTGGTAGAGAAACACGCAAGTGTTCTCGACGATTACTCATTAACGTTGCGGAGGGAACTCTGCTAACATGAGTACCGGTGTGGGTGGATTTGATTCTTACCTGGAACTAGGTAAATTATGGTCACTGTTAGGATCCCGCTGATTGACTGAGTCAATTATGGTCACCGTTAGGAACCCGCTGATTGACCAAGTCAATTATGGTCACCGTTAGGAACCCGTTAATTGACTAAATTCTAAGGCGGAGAATTTAAGTGAGGTTTATCTCGGCCTAGGGAAGTATACCTAGGTCATATGGGAAATCGCATGCTCTGGAAGCTATTCGTTTCACCCTATGACTCGTTATCGAGTACTGTGATCTGAAGTAGTTCTAGAACCGTACACTTAGAGGGAGTTGATGCGAAAAGGGGTATCATAGCCTCTCACTCTCAAGACAACTTCACCTGAATAGGGTACATACCGGGAGTCTAAAACGTATAGACTTGAAAACGAAGCTCTGTCGTGGGCACACCAGGCCTATAACTGGAAGACCGGTGTGGGAAACCACTACGGTCGAACAAAGATCCCCGACTTGAGTTGGGGACTAAATACTCAGGGGGGGCGGTGCAGACCCCACGGCGCCTTCCCATAAAACTGGTCCGATCTCTGCTATCCCAGGATTGTCTGGGTAACGGTTATTAAGTAAAAAAAGCCTAGGGCCCCTGCCTAGGCTTGCAGGATAAAATGTGTGGTAGAGATACACGCAAGTGTACTCGACGATTACTCATCAACGTTGCAAAGGAAACTCTGCTAACATGAGAACCGGTGTGGGTGGATTCCATTCTCGCCTGGATCACAGTCATTTGTGGTCACCGTAAGGAACCCGCTGTTTGATTAAATCTAAGGAGGAGAATTGAAGTGAGGTTTATCCCGGTCACAGAGGGGTAAATCTGGACCAATGGGACACTGCATGCCATCAGGTACTGGCTCCGGAAGCTGCTCGGATCAGTAATGACTCGAAGTGGCTCTAGAACCTTTACACTTAAAGAGAGTGATGCGAGAAGGGAACATAACCTCTCACTCTCAAGACAACTTCACCTGAAAGGGTACATACCGGGGGTCTATAACGTGTAGACTTGTAAACGAAGCGCTGTCAAGGGCACACCAAGTCTATAATCTGGTAGATCGGGGTGGCAAAACCATAAAAAACCAAGTCCTGCCACATTTGAGGTTGATTTCGATCGGGTAGTGGTCCTCGATTCTACAGAATTGGGGGTAGTCCGAAGCTGGACGAGGTACAATCTCCTAGGAGAGAGTGCCGACGGGTGAGCACGTTTATCGCTCCGGTACTAGCCTGGAAATCTAGTAGAGGATGGATAGTAACCTCGCTCCTACCAGTGCGTGACTGGTAGCACTATCTTTGATAGTCGCGCGCTAATTGAGCGTAACTCAATTCATGTCTAAAAGACGGGAAGGAACACCCGAACGTTCATAAATAAAAAGTATCATAATACAGCCAAATCAACTACGGCCTATCATAAATTATAAGGCGATAGGCTATAAGTCACTGTTAGAGTTAACTCACTCGTCTGAAGATCACTCTGTTTTATATCCTGAAGATTGTCTTCAGGACTCCTATGCAACGGAGTAGGGCGGTGAAATTCATTCGCCAGAACAGTTAGTCATCATCATCATCAAATCTCTCTGTAACTTCTAGAGAAGTCATTACAACATTACGTTTAATTATGCGGAATTGGTCGACGATATTTTGGGGAAACATGTCATTTTCAGCAAAATGTTCTTCGCAACATAAAGCATCTCTGGGAATAAAGACCTCCTTGTAACAGTAAACCTCCACACTGCTTTAAATGACACTCGGTGTAATTGTCGCCTATTATTATCACATATAAGACATTCATTTCGTCTATGAACTATATCTAATTTAACCTATAAACTATACAGTTGAATTTGAGACTGTCTTCATTACCTATATCCACATCAATGGTTTGTACTATTTGTGTGTGGCATTTTGCCTGAATAACATCATTATTTCTGTTCACATCTCTGGGTTGTAGTCCATTGTTTAATTGATGTTCAGTTGCAACTCGTTGATATTCTGGAGAAATGTCTAAATTATTGAAACGCCGAGATCCTGTTCGAAGTCATTCTCGTTCACAAACGTAACACTGCATCCTTACAACACCTGTATGAGTTAAAAATTGATATCAACTTGTCAATTTTCAACAGCACTACTAGCATACAATAAAATCCAGGACTTTTGACAATAATGCCATTAACGAAAAATATTGTCCTGGTTTCTAAGATAATTGTAAATATTATTTTCGCAAATACCTTTTATGTGTGTAATATCTTCAATTGATTTTAATTATGTTACACTTTGTTTAATATAAAAGCGAAGATGAAAAATAAAATACGCAAATAGTTTAACAATAATAGTAAAATACGCAGAATCAGCTTTTTACAAGACAGTTACAAAAACTCCATGTTTGTATACGTATATACCTACCTGGTTTCTATTTAGGCTTTATTCGATTTCTTTCATATGTATTCATTTCAAGAATGCCTATTTATTTATGAATATTTATTCCAAGAAGGTTAGAATAAATTGTGAAACAACTATTATTCAAATTTTGAATATTTTAAGTATGTGCTTAATGTATGTAACTTAAGAAAGCAGAACTTTCTAAAACCTTACATGGTTACGTTCAAAATTTTAAGAAGTTTTAGACCACTGACAGGGTTACACTGAAAAACATTCATGGTAATGAGACGAATTTACTAGATAGTTGCTTTAACAAAAGCCACATAGTTACAGTTATGACAATATTATATAGTTATGTATTGTAACAAAGAAAGTGTTACCCACAAAATGGGGATCACTAATTGGGAAACGGCAACAACCTTTAACCGCAGTTAAATCTGTCGGTTGCCAGCTAACTAGTGTGAGGTCGTGTGTCTCACAAGAGGTCTTCTGTAATGGGCGCCAAGAGTCGTCTAAAATAGCTCTAGTATTTGATGACAAAGTCTCAAAAGAACAAAACTTTTGCGACTACTACCAATGTGGTCGACTTTTCCCATTATTGATTCCTCGATGGCTGTAAATATAAACCCCAAATATCACACATATAAATAATAAGTATTCAAGTGATATACAGTGCTTGATTAACAAATAAACAAATTAGCAAACCAGGTAAATCAATCAGGTGTGATATTTTCAATCAAGGTGAAATAGCCTTGGCAAAAATTAAATGTAGGTTATTGATTTTCATATACAAATTTGAACTGAGGGAGAATTCATGCGAGCGTCCACTATTTACTCTAAATCAATATAATAATGATCATTATAGATAAATAAATATAGACTAACAGTTCAAGTCTCAAAAATGTAACTGGCACGGTAAATTAACGTGAATACCTGTGATATAGAGATTGCGCAATCATTAATCGTTAGATTTTAATTATTTAACATATACGGAGCAAAGGTTATACGAATACACACTCAAGGTAAACTGATCATATAATATAAGTATATGCAACAGATACATATATATCAGTGTTACACGAACACTGGGGAAAAACCATTTAACACAGAAAATTATAATACTCGGATATACAGAAATGATTTATATTTACAATAAAGGATTGTCAAACGTTATTGCTGCTACGGATATTGCTATAATATAACAGACTCACACTCAACAGGTGTTCTTCAAATCTGGATAGGAACGCCGCCAAACAGGTAACTGTACGTGGGCAAACTCAGCGTAGTGGTGTTTTAACAACCCAAATATACAACAAAGTGTATAGAGGTAAAAATAAAAAAGAATAATATAAACACCAAGCAAACATTGAATAAATACCTTAGGTGGAAGGTGACCTAGTGAAATAGTTATACCCCCTCCAAATGCGGCTAACGTCGATTAAATATCGAATCATGTCAAAATAATCACAGTATTAGAGACTGAATGTAAAGAAAAGCTAAACTACAAACCTGCTCGAAAACGTGCTCCTAACCTTCAAAAGAATTAGTGGAAAAGCCCTTACGGTTACCAGTAAAATTGGAATTTATACCAAAAATTAATCATAGATCTGCACAAAACAATTCCCATTTCACAACATAAAGGGAAAATTAATTTAACGGCAATGCATAAAACATTCTTTTTAAAGAAGTTGCTTGACGAACCAACAAAACGAAGTAAAGTGCCAGTTTTAACGCATGGCGCAGACATCTTGTTTTGACTAACACATAATTATAGTCAAAGAAATCATTTCCTTTGGTGTGCTAGACAATGTAAATAGTTTACAATATAATTTTACAAATATAATTTTGCTAAGATTGCAATATCAAAACTATTACACTGAACAGACTGTCTTGTTTGAAAAATAATAACGAAATGTATTGTTGCATTAGCGAACTAATTGATTTAATTTAAGGAAAATAAAGTTGCAATACGGGTATAGTTATTATAGCAACATCTTTTTATTATTTTAGTGATTTCAAACATATAATTTGATTCCCTTGACAGAATCTTCAACTACATATTGTCATGATATGACATACTTTTAGAAAATATAGCCATCACTACGCCCAACAATGTTAGTTGGGTTGCATAACTTCCAAGGGAATTGAATTTTTAAGACAAATTTTAATTAATATAATTTAAATAGGTTTCATATTCTTAAAGAAACACTTTATAGCACACTAAATAGAAAAAGGATAAATTTTAAACTTGAATTTTCTCTTAATTTTGGAAAGTTTTCTTTTTCAGCCGACGATTATCTATCGTTACATGATTTTTGTAGATAAATAAGTATTAAAACAATTTCAAGGTTTGTTATGGCGTGAAACAAATAAGGTGCATGTTAGTGAAGATGTATGCAAAGATTTATTATCTTACCTGCAAGTTTAATTTGTAAAATAATACAAAAGTTTCTTAAGACCTAACGATATAGGTAGTTTCATAATAACCTTGTTATTTTTTATATCAAAAGGTCTGTGGGCTTATATATTTCATTATGATGTTGTCAAGTAGTTACTTGGACACAACTGACACATATAGGTAAATGTGGGGATGGTTTCTAATAGAAGATTTATGGGTTGAAAAAACACATATTTCTGCGTTTTACTCTGATGACTTGAAAACATGTAATTTAGTAGTTAGTTAATATTTAGTAGTTAGTTGTTAGTAGTTAGTTAGTTAGTAGTTAGTTAATAAATGTCTAAAAAGTTATAATTATTGTTCAATATGATATAAGGATAAAATTTGTAACAAGAAAAAGAGCTAACTAACAAAGTGTTTTTAAGCAATTATTTCAATTTTTAATAAACTTTCAATGCATTGTAAAATTGATTTGGTTGACTTTCTCTCCCGAGTTTATTTTTAAGTGTTAATGGAAGTTTTGCTTATCATTAAATAAAGGATTCTTTTTCTATCTATTTATAATATTTGTTTAAACAGTTAAGTTAATTGTAAATAACAATATGGTTATGTAAATTTAGTTACAATTTTATTCAATTTTTTACACTAAAATTTATTAGAAATTACTAGAAAAGTAACTAAATGTGCCTTTGTTTCTTGAAAATATATAACGCGTTTATGCGCAGAGCAAAACGTAGAAAATTTGAAGGTTATGTTATGAGTAGAAATGTCCAAGTTAACAAAACGTCAGAAATTTGATATTATATTTTGATGTTACGTCAAAATGTTTTTTGTACCATTATAGTTTTTGAATTTAGGTAGTGCAAATAATTATAAACAATTTCAATTAAATAAATGAACAGTGCTGTGAAGTTAATTAGTGAATTAAATTTTTTTGTGGAAAGAGAATTTTTTTTTATGGTAAAGATTGATAATGGTCCTTGGAATTAGGATGTAATTTGGAAATTAAACATTTTATAAATTTAAATTGATTTACCTTATGTCCGAAATACAGCTGGTTTATATAATTTCAACTTTATTTAACAATACGAGTGTTTTTCATGAAGAGTGGTAAATTTCTGTGGCATTTCAACCATTTTGCTGTTGAATCATATGGAAGCAGGAAATTTTACAGGTTACTACTAATTTTAGTCTGTAACTTTAAAAGGCGCCAATAATTTGATTTTTGTAACTAATGTAAGGTATTGATTAAAATTTAGTAATACAAATAACAGAAAAATGTTTTAAAGATAAAAAGAATTATAGTGTTTTAGAATTAATTTTTCTTTTAGTGGAGGTATCCAAACATACTTTTATTTTTTTTAATAATACATAGCATTTCAATTGTAATTTTGTTTGTTTATTTTTTTTGTGTTGTATTAAATAAATTCTTGCCATTCAATAAAAAAAATTATTTAAATCAATTTAATTTTTATCAACAACATTTAACCTTCAACTATAGAATGACGGTATAGATATTATTATATTACTACAGCCCCCTCCCCCTCGAATAACATGATACAGATACAGACGTTTTGTCGGTTTCTGTACATTTGTTCAAAAACGTATTAGATATGCATTAACTATAAAGATTCAAATTATTTGTTGTAAAATAAAGATTTAATAAATATTTTTTATATTAAAAAACATTTAACATATATATCTATTAAACATAGTATGTTACTGGGGAAATAGATTATTTGGGGGTTAAGATGAATCTATATTATAAAAATTCTATTTTGTCATATTCTTGCCATGGCTGCTGATTTTTAGAGGACAAAATTAAAAGTTAGAAACATATACAAACAATAAGTACCTAAAAAATAAAAGTTTTGTACCCAATTCCCCATTGCATGTCACAATCCATTGTTATTTAATTGCAGGCATATTCCGTCCGTTTTTCCTATTTCAAACAAACAGAAGTTAAATAAAGTGTAAATATCAAGATCCAACAAAAACAATAAAGAAGAAGCTAATTGAGTTACAGTATGGCCTGGAAAACAAAGCAATACCGCCAATATTATTGCATATGCATTGCAAAAGATAGCCATTGGTTACAAACGACAACCAATCAACACTAGTTTAATATGTTTTTGCCGAAACATTTTGGCTGATGCAACTTTTCAAAAATTTCAGCAATCTTACTTTTGATATATTTGCATATATATTTTGATATCTGTTTAGATACTAACTTATTTACTTGTTTTTTTAGTAGTATAAAACAGCAACATTTATGACATCAATAAAGGAATTCGGACAGATTATCATTAGTGTTGCTATGGGAACTGTTAATTCGAATGGTTAAACTTTTAAAACCATTTTCATACTATTTTTCTTCTCGTTAGATAAAAATATGCGTAAATACATCTTGTAACAATTTTGCGTAATCAACGACTCAAATATATTTATTTCTAAAATCTGTTGACCTTGATTTAAAATAATCTGTGTGTAGATAAACAATTATATGAGTAATAATTTAGATTAATTGTTTGACTTTTCCGTTACCAATTTCAGGGTGTTTATAAGAATATTTTTTGTCAGTAACAAAAGGACGAGTCGACACTGAGGCCATCCATCACGAGACGGACCGGTTTGTGACAGGTAGCCCTTAATTAATATAGAAGCGCTCCGCCCTGCTTTTCACGTCACCTCTCTAATGGATTTCCACCCCCGAACAAACTTTTAAATTATACTTGCGCTGCATAAATCTTAGCGCCGTGTATATGCTCTTTTTATATTAAATTTTTTTCTTTGAGGCACATCTTCAAGAATTTTAGACGCTTCTTCTTTAACAAAACAAAACAAAACCGAAAAAATAAGAAACTAATGCACGAGTTTTGTTTAAGAATTTAAGAATTTCATTTTATTATTAAAATATTTCTGAATTTCTAAATTGGTAAAATAAAAAAGTTATATATTAGGCTATATAACACATTTAAGAAAAAAAAGTTATGTTTATGTTTTTAGTACAGTGCTACAGTGTTTTAAAAAATGCGCGCATAAAAATTAAATTTAAAAGGTAATATAATGTTTTTTTAGTATTATTACTTCACAAAATCGGGGCATAACCATAAAATAAAGGGGGAAATAAAAGAGATATAAACCGTGAAACCTTCTCTATACGGGAAAGCCCTATAATGGGGTCTTCATATTGCCTACTGGTCTTTGCTATGAGTTACGGATTTTATTCCTTTTTTGTCTCTCGACTTATACATGAAAGTTATACAATGGACATTATTTTGTCCTTTACATTTATTAGTATTGCTCCTTGGCACTTGCCTACATATATTGGTAAAGCCATTAAGAAAACAGAATTGGTGACAAAGTTGATTCCAGGGTTCGACTTTTTTTCGTGTTTAGGAACTCAATAGAAATTTCGATTCGATTAACGCCTATTTTATATTTAGGATTAACTTAAACAGCAGTTAAAATTCCGAAAGTGTATTATATTGGGAAGTCGGTGCTATCGTGGGATATGCATTCGAATACGCTAGAAGCTTTTGGCGTCGGCGACGGCGCCTCCACCACCACCATACCGCTACCAACCACCGCCAACTGGATGTGTTGTGGCCTGATCCCGGCGGAGAGTTATGTATCTTGTAGATTTATGTATAAAGTGTAATACCGGCAAAGCCGTACGCCGCTAAGCCGACATAGAGTGAAACACGATCTAAACGTGTGCATCATATACCTCTAAAATATTTTGATGTCTTTTTTTTTAAAAAGAGCGAAATTAAAGAAACAATTTGTTTTAATTAATTGTTGGAACTAGAAAATCATCAACTATATGGATTTTGCGTTATATATTGAACTGAACATAATTAACAACAAAATTGATTTGGATTCCAAATATATTTTCAAAATTTATTAATATGATGCTAGAAAACGATAGACTAGTCAATAATAACGTTAAATAATTTGACATTTTAAATTAGTACCTCGTTTTAGGGTGGAATCAGAATTGAAACAAGGAGATTTTCTAGGTGACTATCAATAAATACTTTGGGTATAATTTAATTCACAATAATTAAATTATTTTATAAATAATTAATTCAGGTATACATAGAGATGAAGCTACTGGACTATTCAATAAATTTGACTTTATTTTGTCAACGATTTTAACAAACGATATTTAAATAGCGGCGACTGGTAGGTGCTCGTTTCGGGCAGCACATCTTCATGGACGTACGAGTGCTGTTGTATACGTAAGGTACATTCTTAACAATAACCACGTTATTCTTTGTTACGAACAAAATAAATTAGTCATATAAATACCCGAATTATAAAAACAATATTGTTAATATAATATTATCTATAATGTTTTTAAATAATAGAAATAATCTAGTTGATTTTGTAATAAAATATGTTTTTAATTAAATAAGATCCTAATTTTATTCAATATTAAAAACTAAAAAGCACAAGATGTAATCATAAAAAGAGGCAAGTAAGATTGATTATAAGAGCAAATCCAGTTTGGTTTAATGGTAAAAGCACAGTATTTCTGTGTAACTGTTCACCGGTTCAAATCCCGGTATTGTTTTACGGCGTAATCTTTTTAATTTATTTTATTTTTAAATTTAGGCACTAAAAAGAAATTAAATTTTCAAAATACAATTCTAATAATAAAACAAAGAAATTGTATATTTATCGAATAGGGATTTAAAAACCTAATCTTAACTTAACCACGTGTAAAACAACTGCTATCTGTTTTTCTAAGAAATTGTAATAGTATTATACGTATTAACTACAACCGTTATTTATATTTTCAAAGTAAGTTTAGTTTATGATGTTATTTTATTTTTAGAGTATTTTTTAATACAGCTATGGACCTGAAAAAGATGTTGCATTATTATTTTCTAAACAATATTCTTCATTTAAGAAATTCTTTGAATAAAATTTAATTTAATCAAATTTAAGGAATAATGTATTTGAAAGCTAACTATTTAATTAATGAAATATATTTTACCAAATAATATATGACACTAGCTTTTACTATACTACATCTATCTTATTCTTGTCAATTAAAAATTATATCTGTTATCTTTTATTAATAGTAGTAAAAGCATTTGCTACATTTTATTCACATGGCACATTAGCAACAAAACAGAATTACACAAATTAGTCCGGGAGCAGCGTACCTAAATTCGACATGATCGTCCGGACTCGATGACAACGTGTTTTGAGAACGGCTTTTTAGGTAGATTTTCCTGCAGAATCTGAATCCGGAGATTTGGAATGGCCTTGATCCTTAAAAAGTCATTTTTACGTAAAATTTCAAAAATCAAAAACGCGTTATTTTTTAGTTTGCATCGTCATAACTTCGTCTTGAATGGAGCTAGAAAGTTAATTGGTGTTTCAAAATATTCCTCCAGAGTTGTAGATTGCAATGTACTACTTAAAATTTAGTTTTGAGAAAAAATATCTGAGAAAATTGCCATTTTGTTATACTTTTATACATAATGAAGCATGAATACTTAAATACTACTTGTATTTAAAATAAGGTCATTGATAATAAATGTAAAATATAAATGCATTTCCGTGAAATTTGTAGATTTTTAGGATCAGTGTACAGTTGTTTTAAAAACATAAAATAACATCCTAAATGAAACTTGCTCTAGATCCTTTTGTTTTATACGTGGTCACGTTGAATCACTATTCAATAAATATAATTGAATTTTTAAAATTCAATTTCCTTTTAGTGCGTATTTAATTTAAAAAAATAAATTATACCGCAAAACAATATCGGGATTTAAACCGGTGATCAGTTGCACAACAATACGGTGTTTTTACCACTAAACTAAACTGGCTTTGCCTTTATAATTAATCCTACTTGCCTCATCTTATGGTTACATCTTACGCTTTTTGGTTTTAAATATTAATAAATAAAATTAGGATCTTATTAAATTAAACAACATGCTTTGTTATAAAATCATCTATAAAGACTAACTAAAAAATAAAATTTCTCGCTCTTTTGAGCATTTAATTTGAAAAGAAATCACCTAAAAGTATGATAAATATTATACTCCTACATTAATTATTTCTATTAGAGTATTTATAGTTAATATTTTTTTATAATTTCTATATTTATATGACCAACTTATTTTATTCTTAATTCAAGTAAAACCGGCGAATTTGAATAAAATTTCATCAGAAATATTTCCAAGTTCGACCCTGATATATTTAAGCAACCCAACAATCACCTGTGAGCACAGCTAATTTTCTAACTACCTATGAGTCTTATTTAATTTGTATGTCAGTTTACATAGGTATATTAAATAAAACATTCTAAATATTTGCACGACTAAGTATTACAAATTTTCTGTAAATTACAAATTGATTTAAATTAGAATTCATTAAAAGACGGAGTGGTCGTTACTATACGGTGCATATACTGGGAACTGCGTTCATACCTTACTATGTACGAAGCGAGCGAAGGTGGCCCATAAAGATGCCAGTAGTCCCAGTACGTAGTCGCAACTTCACATTGGGTATATCTTGTTTAGTATTATAACATTACGATTCTAATTGTTTGGGGGTTCAGTGATTGAATTCCCTTTTTACTGAAATGTTTAGCAGCGTTAGTTTGCGTGCACCGATGATTAGGAGTGAGTTAAGATCGACAGGCGTGCAAATGGCCATTACGTAGTTGAAATTGTGATTTTATTCTAGCAAGTTTGCTTACATCGCCTGTAGGCGGATCCTAATCATAACTTATTTCATTGAAATAAATCTATATTATGTAAATTACAATCGTTTGAGTGCAAAATAGATCTATGATGGCGTAGTGTTTATTTTTAATCCGTCTTGTAAGTTAACAATATTATCATTGTGCTCATTCTCCTAATACATATATCAAAGTTAGAGGACTTTTATATGGGTTCCTTTTATAAAATACATAAAACCAGTTATTTTCGAAAAACTGTTGAAAAAAACAAAAAAAAAGAATTAAAAACCTTTCATAGCTAAGAAAGGTATTTATTTAAACATCAAGTGGTTTTTTGCGTAGCAAGGTTTTTATTTAGTTCCTTGTCTTCAGAAATCAATGTAACATACAACGAGCCATTCAAACTCAATGCTCTTAGCGAGTAAAAATTAACGAGTAAATCGGCTGATTAATCAAGTAAGCACTACAATCTAGGTTGAAATATCTTCTTTTAAAAGCGAGAAATGGATGGTTGATGTATTGTTTGTAAAGAATTTGATTTATGAAACCTGACATTTACCTTCTTAATAAAATCATTTTTGTGTCATTATATATAAGTATAGTTTTGTTCATTGGTAAATTCATTATCACTAAATACAACTAACATAAGGACATTTCAGTACTAGAGCAGCGTAGCGCAGGGTAGTTTAAAATAATTATAATGGAACTGTTTCAATATTGTGAGGCCATTTTCCATGTTCGAAATTGTAACTATCACATTTAAAACCGATAACAGTTTTTTTAATCCAATGTCTTTTTTTAATGTATGTCAATATTTTTTTAATTATTGTTTTGTTGAAATTGATAATATGTATCTACTGATGTGTGTAGCAAGGAACCTGTATGTAAGTTTTATCTACAGTACCGCACCAAAACTGTAGAAGTAAATATATTTTGTTGTACATATCAGAATCAGTTTTCCGTTACTTGCAGCTTGGAGCTTTATATGTTTTTGAACTGACTGGCGCTTGTTGTATTGCCTCTTTATCTGACCCATCACTCTACCGAGATTAAAATTTTATGCTGTAGCATCGTTCTCTGCAACCATTGGTCTCATTTCTGAAGTTCACAAATCCACGGCTAGTAGACTAGAGTTCATAGTGCATACAAATGCTACTGAATAAAAAAAATCACACTCACACTCACACTCATGTGCGTGTACAATCACCTGTTGAAAACAATGCCGAATTATTCTGTAATAATATATAACTAACCAGTTTTTCCTGGGAGGTCCAACTCTTCTTTTGCCCTCCATCTCTCTCTCTCTTCATTACTGTGGCACCCTGTCTTGGGCAAGTCTTTGTAGACTGCCTAGGCTCATTATCCTTTGCGTTTTTATAACTTGGGTTATGCCAAGTTGATTGTGTAAGTGCATCATTTCCTCATTTATCTCTCTCTCCCATCTGTTACCCCAGTATTTGTCCCAGTATTTTCCCACCTAATATTCTTCGTAAAATCTTCCTCTGTCATGCTTCACTTTAAATTGTTCACTTTTGTTATACATCCACGTCTTATATACGTTTTATATACCTTCAGCTTAACTACGTGAAACCACTTTTGATTTTAATATGCGCTGTAAAGCTCCCACGCACCTTTCATCATCTTGCATCGAATTCAGCACCTTCATCACATTGTTCTGTTATGTGAGTACCTAAGATAATGAATCTGCTCTTTAGTATCAGTTCGTCACCGTTTTTTAAATTTATTGTTATTGTTTTCGTTGCCGTGTATTTGAATTTTGTCATTTTGAAACGCAGTTCTCTTTTTATGGCCTGGTATTTCTATGTTCTTTGTCATCTTCTCCAATTACAATGCTGGCCTCGCCATCAGTGTTAAATCATCGACGTATACTAGGCATTGTTAGCTTTTGTTAATTATCGTCTCACTGTTTGTAATTAACTTAATTCACGTGTGCTATACAGCGTTTTATCTAAAACCTCTTTATTTAAGTTCAAATATGAATTTGCAATGTATAATTTAGTCTGTAGATTTTGACGGTAACAAATTTGATACTCTAGCTCGATGACTGGATTATAATAATCTTAAGTAACGTAAGTTGGTGATTGATTGCTATCTTTGAAGGAGTGAGTTTTTCAAAAATAACCCATGTTGCTAGGTGTAACGTGGGTTATAATAGTGTAACAAAACAGTAGACAAACACTTTCCTTATTTAAAATAGCCACAGTAAACGTAATATTTATAAAGAGGTGTTGGATAAAATATGTTACTTGAAAGTAGCCTAGAAAACGTAACAGTAGTTACGAGTATGTGATGAGAACTGGCCAAAGTGTGTGTAACAGGAGATTAAAGCGAAAGAAAAAAGTTGAATGATTTATTCAAAAATATTGTTGAATCGTGTTTGACAATTCGTCTGATGATTCTATAATTTCAGATATGTCAGATTGATTAATTCAACGAATAAAAACTCACAGATCGATACATATATTCAGAGCATTTATTTAATAATGCGATTTTGTTTGTTACAGAATATTTAAATACTTTCAGAATTGTCAAGTTTGCGCTAACAGCTTGTTTTGTTTTGAAAATAGATAGGTAATAACGCTTCACTCGTGTTCTGTCGTGTTTTCTCGTTAGTTTTTCATGGGTCTTTTCTAACCGTTATCCTACTAATTTTAAAATAATTTAGCTGCGTAAACCAAGCTAGACCTGGAAGATAAAAGAAGAAGTATGGTACACTAATAGAATAAAGTACCATACTCAATCTTGAAAAACTTTTCTTGTAGAATGTGCATTTTGTAATTCATTTTTGTTATCGCCATCGTCTTACATTGCATTCTGTTAAGTCATTCAAATTTGTGAATAATGTGTACACTTGTGTGCGTTAAAATTTGATGCGTTTGCATCAATGCGTTGCGGGTCGCTGACTTGGCGGAGAACTGTCCGCATCAAAGGAATTTTTTACAATCAAATCATGTACGAACTTAGTGTGCATAATGGATAATGGCTAATCTCGCATACTACACAGTCTGTCTGTACACTTCCCAAGCAGCATTTAAGTAGCAGTAACTGAGATCGGAACTTTGATTGAGTAGTTGTTACGTAACTGCAACTAAATTTATGACTTTATAGGTTTAATTTCTTCAATTCGGAATATTTTAGTAATTGTGTAGTTGTTTCTACTATTTATTGGAACTATGTAGTTTCATTACTTCTGAGTAACTATTAAAGTATTTGGAACCGTATTGCCACTTAGTATACTTACTTTAAAGTCGTTGCAACTTCAAAGTGGTATTATGATTGTAGCAGTAACTTGCCCGAAGCTACTTTAAAGTTTTTAAAACCTTACAGTAGTATTGAATGTAACACTTACGTTTTTGCTACCCAGAAAAATCACATTAAAGTAATTTTTCGTAAACTACTCCATCTCCATATTTACTTGTAAAATGTTGGATTAATCAATAATCATTAATCAATTTGCAATTTGTTATGATTGTTAATAGATGTTTTACTATATAACCTTCAATAAAAATAACAAATTAGTGCCAAATTGTGCCTTAGGGATTGTTATGTATGTAGGTTGAAGTTGGCAACATTTATTTATAGTGATCTAACTAACCAATCCTGGCATGCTCTGGGCGTGCGTCAGTAACACTCGAGTCGCCTTGGAGGATATACGTCTTCTACAGTCTATGCATTGTGTATTTAATTCGCCCAGCTCACTCAATATTAATAAAGTTAATTAATGACCATAATTGAGTATCTTTTATTTAAACACATAAAAGAACATAACAGGAATAATATAAAAATGGTTTCTATCATGTGTATCAAACGTATAAGTATTTCGTGTATATTTATCATGTTTTATTTTTTGACATTTGTGACATTTTTTTACTAAAAAATATAATTAAAGAAGGCGCGTTGTTATTTTTCGATCTATCATCATCATATTTAACAGAAAAGTTGCAATGGTTTATAATTTTGGTGTACTGGAATGACAAAATAATCAAACATTTCATCGCTCTTTGTATTAAGTACGTATTACAAATAAACTGGTAGTTCATTTTGTGACACGATCCAGCATTATATAGTATAGAAAATGATAGAATATTTGTTAAGTTGCAAGAGCAAGAGAGAACAAACACGCGACATGATGTGTCAAAGAGAAAAGAAGTTCCACGAAAGTAGCAATTACTACGCCGCCACGTACCTGCTACCCAAAAATTGTTCCCCATTTTGGTTCCAGACACGTAACAATACCGTAGCAATTACGTTCTTGTGACTAACGGCAAAAACTTTATAGTTCCACCGGTGGTTGCTGGTACGTAGCGGTGACTAAAAATGCTGCTTGGGTTTACCTTCGTTACATGACGAATTACGCATCGCTAATTGCGCATTGACCCATAGTGAGTATCCGGAATTATGCTAACCCTGTTGAGCTAAACAGGTGACAGACTACTAGATAACACCGACGGTAACAACTAGCCGATTCGTCTAGCAATGCGTCGACCCAAGTGGCCAATTCGAGAGCTTGTTGTTTACGTCTTTTCATCTGCTGGGAAAGCATTACTTGAAATTAACCAGAGGTTGAAGGTTTGAACCGTAACTACATGTTTACCGCCGACTGGCAAACCGGTCTTTAACCGTCTGCTGTAGACGATTAAAGACCGTTCCACAACCTTTTTTATCTAGCCACCCAAAAATATCAATAAAAGTATAAGGCGACCCATACGAGTGGGAGAAGGGGTGTACTTAAAATTACAGCACCTGATTTCTTATAGCATATTTTTTTAACATGAACCTAAATGATATAATAAAAATAAATCTGCGTCCCATTTTTAAACCCAATGGTTGCGGTCCGCTGGTCTACAGGGTCAATCCATGTCAGATCACGCAGAGGTAGTTGCTTCATAGTTTTTAATTTAGTTTAATAAAATTAATACTTTGCTAGTTGATAAAGCAAAAACCTAAAATTAGCACTTCAAAACTATATGGAGAAAATTGCCCAATTACCTTCGATACAAATATTGATACTGCAGTAATAAGAGAACTAAAAGATACTGAATGTTAAACCATGGAAACAGCTAGAATAGGGAATTAAAGGAACAAATGTGTTTGGAAGCTAAACATAATGAAGATACGCTTCCAAAAGTTGCTAGTTTGTGGAACCACTAAAAATATTATGCAAAAGATTATTTTGTTTGCGATGAATACCTTACCCATAGTAGCTGTCTGCGACGTTTTATAAAACGTTTATGTAAAAGCTTATGCATAAACAAGATAGATTAGCAGCAGAAATGCAAACCTAGAAGGAAAAATATACAATCTGCAAGAAGATCTACTTGACAGGAATCAGATCGTAGATAGCTTCTATAGGAAATTAAACAGTGTTCAAGGCGAAGTGCAAATGATATGTAAGGAAAATTATCTGCTGAATGAAAAACTTCAACATTTCGAGTCGTTTCCAGCACCTGTAGAGAAGCAGCTGCTGCAGAAACCCAGGATATTTCCCAATCAAAAGCAGAATGCCAGGCGGAAAAGATACGAGAATCTGTTTTTTCTGCTGTTTAATTTTCTGGATGCTTTAGAGTTAAAACTATACAGCAGTAATGTGAACTAAATATTTTAAAATAAATTAGATATATGTAGTTTCTATATAATTGTGTAGTACTATTAATTATTCTAGTTTACATAATTCTATTTCCTGGAGGGCGGAATGCAGAAAAACTAACTGTAATTTATATGTTACTATAAGGCATGGCATTTATTTATTTACTAAATATACAAAAACATACAAATAAAAGAAATTGCTTTAAATTGCTTGATTCTAATGCTTTCTTGACTCATTAATAACATCTCCTTTACCTTCCACCCTTATCTACGTCAGTATCGTTAACTGTGTTAATAATTGATACAATATGCAAAAATATATCGTGTGCAACACGTTATGAAAGTCCCCTTTTTACACTCATTTGCTTAATAACCTCAAGCTTCGTCCTCGTTGATCAAAACTGCAAATTCGCGAAATAATGTATTACTTTCGTAACTAGTTGTACAATATACTATTTAAATGTCAATAGCATGTCCAACATTTTATTTTATTATATAAACTATACATTACAATACAATTTGAGAAAATAATATAATTTGACTATGATATCTTTTGAAAACTAAAAATAAAAAATAAATACAGTATAATAGCGAACAGATATCTTAAGTTACCCAATTTATTTCAAATTTGGTAACCTCTACAACGTCAAAACAAAGAGGTATTCTAGATTACCACATTCTTGCTCTACTAAATGCGTTTATTGCGTTTATTACTCTTTGGTTTTCGAGATTATTTCTTTCTTAACTACTTTTATTGTTGACGGAACGTTTATAACAAAGTATGTTGCACTGCATAAAAGTGTGCATTTTTATAATTCGGTTTACACGATTACATACTTTTATGTAGCTATTTTAGTGATGTTACATTGGTTGCGATATTTATGATAGTTCTGGTTTTGGTTTATCTAAATTAATTCATTGTTTAAATGTTATCTATTGATTAACGCAAGAATCATCTGCGTCATGCTATTCGTTAGAACCGCGATCGTTGACCAATCGTGAATTAAAATTTGTATTCAAAGTAGGACGAACCTGTTCATATGCCGTATAAGCAACGTTATCAAGATACAAATTTCTACTAATATGAAGATGTATGAGAACAAACAAAATATAATAGATTTTCGTGTTATTACATCTCAAAAAAATTGTATTGTATAAATACAAAAAACTTTCTGACTGAAATGTCTGTCTGCTCGTCAATCGTGTTCTTCTCTGAGGCCCTTTTACTAAACCAGAAGTAAAAACGGGACTGTATGTCATCGAACGTAGAGACCGTCAAGATCAGATTTAATCTATGACCACTCTACCGTACTTTCAGGGTCATGAGTCAAAAGTAACATTTTCAAAAAAGTGCTAGGGAGTATTTCTAAAAAAGTGTAGCATTGCAGCATTTTATCTTGAAACCGCTGCAATTTCTTAATTTTTGTTTTAGAGGTGTGTCATCAGACTGGACATGCATACAAGATTGTACATCAAGATTGCACATTTTGACTTTAATGTAGACGAGGGTAGTCGCGTGTCTAAGTGAACTCCTAGATATTTGATGGGTAGTTTATTTACTAGGGGTATTCTATGGTTTTAAAAACGTTTATGGGGGTCTATTTTGATCTTCCGCCAGGTTATTAGCGCTTATCAAATTCAAGTCAGTCTTGAGTTTTCATTAGTATATGACCCCTGCTAAGGGAGCAGTCACCTATGTGACCGACCTTCCTAAATTTTCTTAGTTTAGAAATAGCCTGGGTAACTAATTTTCTTAAAATTATTTTCACTTTGGTTGATGCACATTTATTTATTTATTTTTGGGTGAGGAATCGGGGTGAGGGAGCATACATCATGGCACCGATTATTTTGATCATATGTCTGACCCTACTAGAATTTAGCCGAATCCACCCCCTAGTCTTTATCTTTATCAGATCTTTATTGCGCCAAACATCGTATTGAAACGAGACCTACACTTTTGTTTCCTATCCAAATAGAAAGCACGTTTTAATTTTTCTCCGCTATGAAGTATTACCAGCTCGATCGGGTATCTAACCTGCGACCCTTGAATTATGAAGCAAAATACAAACCACTAATCCACCGAAGCTGGCGTTAATGTACATTTATTTCTGTGTTAACTAATTACTGGATGGAGTACAATTTGTCTCCGTAAGTCTACCGGCTACTAACAGAAATTCATTAATGTAAACTATTTGAATAATTCCTAGAAAGTAAGCAAATTAAAAATGTAAAATTCTCGTTTATTAAAACACGATTTCACCTATAATAGTAATGTATCATAATTGTTACTAGATTTTGTATTAGAAGTCGTTAGTACAACCATACTAACATCACTAAATTTAAATATGAACAGACTAATCTAGATAGACATAAATATTATAGGTACGTGTAATACGGTTAGGTACAAGCTTTGTAAAGTAATACAGACTGAATTTAAAAACGCCTGAATCATAGGCAACTTATTATACATGCTTCGTTATAAAGCGAAAGTATTAGAAAAATAAAGTTTTATAAATTGATGTTGAATAGTTATTTAAATTAACAATTTAATCATAATTTCACTTTACACGTTTAATCCAATAAATGTATTTAGTGCGTAAAAATTTATTTTATACACTGTTTTGAGTGTATAAAATTCAACATTACGCATTGTTGTCCAAATCATCCTTCAAAAACTGTTATGGATTTTATCTAATTTTTTATCTATGTATGATAATGATAAATATGAAATAAAGTAATTAGTACATTGATAAATAATAAATTGGATATGGTAAATATCTATATAGAATTTTAATATGATTAATGGTTTGTATACTTATTGTATAGTAACAAAGTAGTTATGGATTTATTACAAAACATTTTCAGTAGATTGTAAAATTAAAATTGCTTTTTCCTACTTCAAAACCAAACTATTTACAAACAAATCAGCTGCAACACTTTATCAGGGAAATGCGTAATATAAATATCAGCAGTCAAAACATCAAATCAATATTTTATTTATTATCTTTTGCATAGCGTTACAATAATAAGAGAAAGCAACAGTTTCAAATACGTCTTGCATTACCAAGTCATCTGCAACTACATTCGGTATGATAATATAATTCTTAGCTGAGTACTATGAATTTCACTACATTTTGACATTCCAAAACTTGATCACCGACGCGTTTGTTCTTTTCGCCACCGCACAAAAATAAGAAAAGTCAACAAAATAAAAATATGCCGTATAAGCGTAGCTGTTGCGTTCGTTATCTTAGTAACGTATTGCTGTAATATTTTTCTATTTTGTGCCCATATTTTAGTAACCTGTTGTTATAATTTGACACTTATAAAGGCAATTAAAAGGAATTACAGAAAACTCAAACGGTTACTTTCTTTCGTTATTAAATATGGTTCTTCGAACCGGATATATCCATATCCTGGCTGAATATACACCAGCATAGCAATATTCTGAGAATAGTTCACAGAAAAAAGTTCAATCTTTTCAGTAATAGACAACAGCATGTTAGAGTTCGAAATTTTGAAAATAAAGAAGGTACCTACCTGAGGTAAGTGAGCTCCTTCCTTTTCTTTCTTTCCACTGTTTACTGCTATATCCTATAATCTATAATTCTTTTACTTGGGTGACATTTTTCGCACATTGAATTCACTAAAATGCCTTCTGTAATAACAATATTATTAGTCCAAGTAGCGACCACAAAATCTTGACCGTCACTGAACATATACAACTAATTTATGAAAAATGAGAAAGTAAACAGTGTAGGGAAAATGAAGCCTCTTATCAGTTTATAAGCAACTCCTGGCACGATTGCCATTAATGGTCTAATTAAGTCTAATTAATTAGTATTTTGCGCCCGTTACGGAACATCCAGATTTGTAGAGAAATAGAGAAAAGAATTTGAAGATCTTTATCAGCCTTACCTCATCATGGCATAAGTGCCCGACTGACCATTCCAAAGAGGCGATTTTGCAGCGTCTCGCTTACTTTTTTAATTTGAAAGTTAAACTGTAGTAGTAGCAGTAGATCTGCAGTACCTTACACTTACACACCCAGTGGAGTATCTTAAAAGCGCAAATTCAAAGGTTTTATAACTTGCAGAACCCAAAACATGTTATCTGTCTTTCCCCCGTTGCTTTGCAGATAGTCAGCTTGCTACATTCTACATAAGATCAGTAAACAACAATACTATGATTTTTTCTCATTTTCTATGTGCTAAGTACAGAGTAAAACTAAATATTACTATTCCTGGACTGGAGCTCTGCGTTGTCCTCTTTTAGCTGAAATTATGGGTGAAGTTAAAAACACCTTAAACCTTGCAATTACAAATATTTATTACTTTTCCGATTTAACTTTGTAATATATTCACCACTTCATCTTTATAGGTATTTATAGCCAACGAATAGCCCAAATTCAATCACTTTGCTAACTGGAACGATGATTTCATATCTCAACAAGACTTGATCACTCGTGGCACGTCAGCATTTGAACTATCTAATTTGCACTTATGGTGGCACGGACCAAGTGGTCTGAAACTTCCACTTTCTGATCGGTCTTTATATAACGACGTATCATTTTCATTCTCAGAATTGCCTGAATTGAAACCAAGTAAATTCCTCACGCATTCATCAATCAGCAAATCTGATTTTGTTGATTTTCCATATTTGAATAAATTATTTAGCTTCATCGAACTTATTAAGGTTTTCGAATATGTTTTGCGATTTTTAAATAGCATTTAATTATTTAAATAAGTTTAAATACACTGGAGAACTCGTTCTTGATAAAAACAATAATTTCCGAATGACAGTAATTAAATTAGTTCAAGCCCTTTGTTAGCAGTCAGATGTTAATGAAATTAAAAAATATAAGTTCCAAATATCATAAAATATTAAGATTAACACCGTTCTTAAATGACCTAAGTATCCTCCAATTAGGTGGAAGATTAAAGCGATTTGAATTTGATTTGAAAGCACCCAGCGCTTTGGTCCTCAATCTACTTTATCTAGTCTAGGAGAGCGATATAGGTAAAACAATTCCCGAATGTATATGTGTGTTTTTGAAATAATTGTAAACTAATACAACCCATTATGGGTGAACTTCCCCACCTTCTTCATAAGAGTTTACATTATAACGGACCTTTCAATCTGAAAGATCGCTCAACGAGAAACTATAAAATAGCAAACGCCTATATTTGCCTCTTCGTGTGCTGTACTTCATTTGGAGTTAGTAGTTGATTTAACCACCAACCAAAGATTTGCACCAAGATCCTTTGCAACATAGAAATTTACACATTACAGAGCATTTTTTACTTTCTAGAAAAAAGAAAATTTTTAAACAATTTCGTAGGTCAATTTAAATGGTTGAGGAATTAAATCTTAAATTAGAATGGTAGTTGGTATGGGCATTTCACTTAAGTTCTACAGTATATTTTTACTTCGACTAAGCTAAATATGAATGTAGATTGTTAAAGAAATATTACCTCTATTAGAAAAATAGAAGGAAGGTGTGTTAAGTCAAAAGTTGTCAATCGGAATAAGGGGGTCGATCGAGGGGTGTTAGTGAGGATGAAGTTAGGTAATTCGAGGAAGGAGTAAGTGGATGGTTAAGTCGGAGGTGTTTGTTAAATAATGTGTTCGTAAATAGGAGTTCGTCTAACAACGCTACGCTTATCAATGATAGTGTTGTGTGTATATATTTTATTTTTTCGACGCTACTTGAACTGCAACCCGTTGCGACATGCATTAGAATCAGACCATTAGATTACTACTACCTCGCTCCTGCTGTCTGAGCTACAACAGCGATCGTGTATACACTATACACTTATTTTAAAACTATTCAAGGTTCTATAGACGTGTCTGCATATCGGTTTCCAACTATAAAGTATGGACCTAATAGCGACACCGCTGAGCATATCCGCTCAAACAGTTTCCATTCACAACTTTTCCGGATATTGACTGCGCCTCTTTAAAAATGTGTAGGTTTTCATTGCTACAGCAACGGCAGTTGTGATTATTAAAGTACCATTGAAATAAAAACTGCATTCATTGCTAAAACAAATGTTCTTTACAAGTTGAGGCTCATTCTGTTTGTCATGGTTTCACAAAACTCAATTCGCCTGTCCGAATTATTGTTAAAAAGTTCTTGAATTAAATGCTGTAGCTGCTTGACGAATTGTCGCAACTGGATTTATAGCAATTTACCCAAGAAGTAGTTGAGTTTGTTTAACTAGCAGTCTTGGATGATTTCCTTTTTTTCTGTATTGGAGGCAGATCCGGGATTTTGTAGCTGTTAATAATAAGTAACAACGATTTTTAACGCTGGGAATAAATAAATACCCTTTTATGTGACAATGCCGCAGAAAGTTTTAGATTTTTTGCATATAAGATAATTACCAAGTTACTTAGCGGACTAATGAACACTAAAATCAGAAATAACGACGAAATTATGGTATAAAAGAGATAAACCAAAGGATTGCAGGCTTTTTGATTGTTTTTATTAATATATTGTGGTTTAATAGTAACGTAGCTGAAAGCAAGCTTTATTATTGTTTAATACATAACGAAAACAATTTGAAACAGTTACTAAATCATTTAATTTAAATAAATAATTTCTAGCACTTAAGATCATTTCTTTCAATTACTCTAAAACTATTGAAGTAGATGCAGCTTTGTGTATCGTTTGTGAATAGCGTTTTTATAGTAGGGGAGCTCAGAGAGTTGGTGGAGCTGTCACTTTTTACTAGTGATGGGAACTTGGGTGTCGAGTGTCGTGACTATTCGTGTCGTGACAGTTGAAGTGTCACGACACTTAGTGTCGAATAGTATCGCTCTTATTAGAGTGTAATTCTAAGTTGCTTGATCATTCTTACAAAGAAATTAAAGGCAGATTTCTTGAACCAGCCAAGAATCATTGAATGAGACTTACATATAAAAATATTATGTTGTGGATTTTTTCTTTTGTATTAGTATAATATTGACGGTGATATTTTTATCTTGGGTATTCAGCAAAATAAATTAAAATCAATAATTGAAGTTGAATAAGTTCCTCATGTACCTAATTACTATTTCAGCTTTTTATATTTTTACCTTATATTGTATTTTGAAAAAAGACTACTGTCTGTATGTTTTTACGTGAGGTACCCGTGTGAACATACCCCCACGTTCCCTTTCAGAAGGAAGTGATTGGGATACGCCCAATCAGCGCGCAAGCTGCATAGCTGGTAGCACAGCAATTGCTACCAGTCAGCTCACTGGTCGGAGCGAGGTTGCCTATCCACCCTCTACTAGCTATCGCAGGCATAGTACCGGAGCGATTGACTTAACACGTGTTCATCCGCCGGTACCCTCCCGTCCTCTTTCATACGGGGTGAAGTACCTCCTCCAGCAATAGGACTATTCCCCCGACTTAACGCTGTTATTAAGTGGGGTCACTGCCCGATCGAATCCAACCTCAATTGTGGCGAGACTTGGTTTTTTAATGGTTTTGCCACACCGATCTACCAATTATAGGCTTGGTGGGCCCTCGACAGAGCTTCGTTTAAGTATACACGTTATAAACTCCCGGTGTGTACCCGTTACGGTGAAGTTGTCTTGTTTGTGAGAGGCTATGTATTCGCTTCAACTCTCCTTAAGTGTAATGGCTTTCAGAGCTTCTCCCAATCACTGTACCCGGCTGCAGTCTGGATCGTAGGGTGGTCGGGAGAGCTCCTAAGCACATTTACCTGGCGGCCTGCAGTTTCCCATGTGCCAAATAGCGGGATAAACCTCACTTCGCTTCTCCTCACTTAAGATTCAGTCAAACAGCGGGTTCCTTTGGTGACCATAAATGACCTCGGTCAAGCAGCGGGTTCCGTTGGTGACCATAAATGCTCCCGCTGATCGGTATGAGTTACCGTCGAGAAAAAAGACTACTGTCGAAACACGTGTAAATAAATATAACGATCATTAATTTGAATTAATTCAATTTATTTTGCTGAAAACCCAAAATAAAAGTATCATCTTCAATCTTAACAAAAAAAAACGTTTTCGACTAAAGACCAAAATCGCGTCGTCAGCGAAATTATAGTTTTAAATAGTTTTTATAATAAATCCACTGAATAGAATTACAAGTTATTTATAGAATTTGTTTCTTTTCTTTCAAATTTCTGTTTCATAATATGTATTTGCTTTCATAAATAATTTATCGTCTTTTAATGTACTTAATGCATAATAATATATAACCATAACAGAATTAGTCATATAATTATTTTTTAATCCATAGTTTGTTTATGATTTATGTAGCTATTAATCTTGACTGCTTCTCGATTCAATTGGATTACATTTACACTAGCGCATGCATGATGTAAATGCAAAGTGTCGTTAAAGTATTATGAAGAGTCGACACTTCACACGGTAAATTGTTTCGACTCTCAAGTGTCGCGACACTCGGGTAGTATCGAGATCCTATCACTACTTATTACGTCATTTTGGTTCTCCTTTTATATTTTGTACGAATTTTTCATATCTTGACTATTTTCACACACGTGATCCATTGAAACTCTTCAAATTGACACCCTGTATGGCCAGTACTAATCATTAGCTCCATGCCAAGCGGCACTTATTTTGACTAATTAGGTTTTGGAAACCGAGCGGGTTTGGTTGTATGCATTATGTAGTTAATGCAGGAAATTTAATATTACATTTTTTATATTACATAAACGTTGTTACTGCATGTTTCTTTTAGAGACCCGTCGGTCTCTAAAATAAGATTATTTGCAACAGACTCAAATTCGATCCGAACTTGAAATTACGTCTGGTTCGAATTTCAGATCCCAGCCCGATAGGTCTCTACTATTTAGCTCAAGGTTCCAGACTAGCACCTAATAAAAGAAAATCGATAATGAATCATTTCAATGTGTTTACTTGGAAAAATTGATGATAAAACACTTTTCAAGCTTAAGTTTGGATTTTGGTAGACTTTAAACTTTAAACTTTGCTGATTTCGAAACGATATCTTAATACACGAAACTGAGGAGACTAGCTTATTAATTTATGTATCAGCGGAACAAATTATATAGATTTACAGATACATACAAATAATGCCAAAAAGTGTAACGCTGTTATGTCAAATCCCTGTAAACTTCATGGAAACTGTCATTTTTTTAACAATTGGAAAATAATGTTTATTCTGGACTACATACCTTAACACCTATCGAAATTCATTTGAAGTTCTGAAAACTTTGTGAACTTTTGAAGTTTACATTATCTTTCAATATTTCATTCTGATTGTTAATATTCGAACATCTACAATAAATTCTATGTAAAATAAATATATGATGTAATAATTGGTTCTTTAACACGACTAATCAAAAGATAAAACATTTCTACATATGAAAGTGATAAGAATCATAATTTATATGCTATCATTACATCAGCCTTCAGCAGTCTAGACTTTAGGTACTTTAGTTTTCTAAAATAATAATCAGATATTGTTGTTGAACAATAAAAAAAGATAGTATTTTGTAAATATTTCTATTTTGGACAACAGGAAGTAAGTATACTTACTTCTATTTTAAAAGGACTCATTCACATTTATATCAACAAACTGTTGTACAAAAATTAATTGGTTTTGTTTTGCTAATTATAATTACTTAATACTGATAAAATATAGTAAAAAGGTCAATTTAGTACAAATTAAAATAGCTTATCAGAGGCAGTGACTGTAACGGTACATTTTCTATCGGCCTTAAGTACGTGAATTTTGCATGTATATTTATAAGAAAAACCTAAAGTTCCTACCACAAAATTTCAAAAAGAAATAAAACAAGCTTTAGCAAACTGCAATATCTGCTTTAACGAATTAGAAAAACAACAAATCATACATAAAAACCCTCAACTACCAAAGCTATATGGACTGATTAAGACACATAAACACAGCATGCCTATACGACCAGTAGTATCATATATCAACGCACCTAATCACACCTTGTCCAAGAAACTCAACCATATTATTAGCATCATAGGATACAAATCGAAATACTCTGTCAAAAATTCATTAGAATTAGTAGAAAAACTACAGAACATACATCTTCCAGCACATTCAAAACTTGTAAGCTTTGACATTTGTAACATGTTTTCAAAGATTCCACCACAAGACTGTATTCCTTTATTAGATAATTTCCTAGTTAATAGTAATGTAGAATTAGTAAAAAGATTAGAGTTAATTCAATTATTTGATCTTTGTATCAGTCAAGATTATTTCACTTTTAATAATATAATTTATTTACAGAAAGATGGTTTACCTATTCTCTAAGTCCTCTATTAGCTAACATATTTATGGATAATTTGGACGATCGAATATTTGAATTAGATCTTTCTAAACACATTATTTTTTGGTTTCGTTGCGTTGATGACATTTTAGCTTGTTTTGACAGTTCTTTTGAGGTTATCAATGAGTTTTTAATTCTTATTAACAGTCTTCACTCAAACATCACGTTTACACTAGAAACAGAACAAAATAGAGCTATTAATTTTTTGGATTTAACTATTACAATTAATACAAACAATGAATTTGATTTTTCCATATACAGAAAACCCACAAGCACAGACGTCACTATACCTAACGGCTTATAGATCTTTAGTACATCGAGCTTTAACTACTCCAATGAAACGATCACATTTTGATAAAGAAATTTCAATCATCAAACAATTAGAATATGCAAACCATTATAACCATAACATGATTGACACTTTAATTCAACAAAAAGATTATACGTTAGCTATCAAAAGAATATTTCCAATTGACACTCAAATACAAGACACAAACTACATATCAATACCATACTTTGGCAAGATATCAGAACAAATTGCAACTATACTAAGAAAAACCACCAGTTACAAAATAACCTATAAAACTAACACCAACACCTTTTTATTTTTATTCAATGCTAAAGACAAAACACAAGATATCATGAAATCCGGCATTTACCGTTTGAATTGTTCTTTTTGTAACTCGGTTTATATTGGCCAAACACTTAGAAATTTCGACATAAGATACAAAGAACACGTACGCTCTTATAGACTTAAGCATCCAGAAAAATCGAATTATGCCAAACACATTTTGCAACAGAACCACCCAATGACACCTCAAAACAACATTAAATTCTTACATTTTTGCAACAACAAACACAAATTAGACATTTTAGAAGCTTTTGAAATATACAGATATAAACGCACAGTATCTTTAATGAATGAACAAACTGAGCTTAGTAATTCTCCTTTATTAGAAGTGTTAGATATTTAGTTTTTGTTATGTATTGTATCTAGTTACCTATTTTCTGTATGTATTCATCCTTAGCAACGTGTTTGTTTATCAATCTTATCTACCTTTGATAATGACACAAAGTGTCGAAACAATATTGTCAGGTTAAGATATTAATAAAACTTGTGAAACTTTAATTAATCTTTGTATTTATATTATATTTCATAATATTTTTAGAAATGATCGTTTTAAATTTGTATACATCTAAAGAACATAGCATCATAAATTGATGTTTTTAGTATTTTGTTTGCTCACATTTCTGCGTTAATATCAATTACATCTTGGGATAGCTAATGCAAGACCCTGATACAAACTATGGGAAGTACTCGGTCATCTTACTTTATAAAAATATTTCTGTTAATATTCTGAGAATGCATGGATTTGGGATCAATTTCTCTTTGTCTAAAAGGTGACTTTGGTACACATGTTTGAGATTTGAGTCGAGTTGGCGCATAGTCATTTCGGAGGCAAGATGTTTTTCCAAGTCTAGACAGGATTTGGGTTATTTGCGCGCTATTTTTCGCATTACTATTTTTTATTTCGTTAGGTCGAAATTCCTGCAGAATGAATAATAGCAAGCGCTATTCGTGATTAAAATCATTTTATGTTTTTGAAAGACTTCATCTTTATGCTACGATTGTTTAATTTGTGCATTAATGAAGATGGTTTGTGGAATTATTTGGGCAACTGGTCGTATTTGAAATGAATTTTATCCTTGGGATCTGCTACCGTTACGTAATAATTTGAATGCAGTTAGAGTCAATTATGGTTTTCAAGAACAAAGGCAACTTTCCAATTTCTAATGGTTTAGATCCAGTATGTTTCGTCAGGTTAATGCGGATAGAAAATTAAGATATTGTACTTTATAGATTTTTATGGCAATTTAGTTTATGAATCCTTCATGTAAGGAATTTTGTGATTTTTTTTAAGAAGAGAGCTCTCATTAGCATGTAAAATTCAATTCAATATTATTGCTAGTGAATTTCAGAATAATTAATTTTGATAATAATTAGACTAATCGAATTTGCGTAATATCCTTCAGATATTTGTTTATTGAATTTGCAATTTAGTTATGTTAATATAATTTCAACAATCAATTAAATTTTGCTGAATAATTTTTGGTTTGTCAATATCAAGTAAATTTGCTCTTTTTTGGTTAATTAACGTCTTGTGTAAATCTTTTTGGGTTGTCTTGGTTTAAATTATTTCAGAGCAGTTAAATCATTATTTTATGAACTTTGATTTTATGTGTAATAAACCTATGTTGTGTGTGTTTTATTATTTATGTGTATTGTTACTCCGTTTTACTTTTCTTATTGTTTAATAAATGTTTTCAGTTAATATTGAAGATCTAAAAACGGAACCATATAATCATGAACATTTTATTTCACTCTTATTCCAAAATTTTTAAACAAACAAAATCTTTTTGTTTTTATTTTAATATTTAATTCGTTTTCTGGTTAGTAGATTTAATATTTTTTTAAAAAAGCTTATTCAATTAACATCTTTGATTGTTTATACTAATAAACACTATTAAGTTTCATAATCAGATGGCGCCCTTTTCGAGTTATTATTTGTGTTTTGAAACCCTTATCTACTCCTTTTCATAATTTATACATCTGTGGATCCAATACCTACGACCTGAATATTAAAATTTGTAAGATAGAGCTAAATCTCAAGCTGTGGCAACTATTTTGAGAATATATGACAACGTAAGTATGATAAATTTTATTGTTATTTAGACCGACAAAAAAGCTATGTTTCATGACACAAAGGGTAGGACAGGGCTTGCACAGAATTTCGGGACTGTTGGAGGGCCAGTCTATTCTGTGTATTTCGTTCGCCACAAACCAAGTTTTAATTATTATTTTCGCCGTATGGCCAGCGCGTCGTCGTGTTAGAAAATATAGTGGACGCCATCAGAATTTATTTTCGGAATAGACGGTAGGAGATTATTATGGCGAAATAATCAAATGTTTAAATTGCTCAGTTTTAAATAATTCTTTCATATTTCTTGCGATACAGGTCTTCCACGAGACATCTTGTAAGTAATTACTTGAAATAACCATGAACAACAGTAAAGAACTGTCAGAAATAAACAAATAGGAGTACTATGTTTGTTGATAATCGACGTTTGTTTGTTTATGATTTTATGCTTAAATACACAAGTAGGCGAATTCCTTTGACACTAATCGAATCGGATAATATTAGTGATTTTTGAAATACACAGATAAAAATTATGTAATGAATGAATTAATTCATAAGAAATATTCCAAAATATAAAAACCAATTCTGCCTATCCAGCAAAAATTAGATATGTATGTATTATGTTATCTCTTTCTTTGCTAAATAGAGACAGTCGAATACTTTTGACGCAGAGCTCGTAGTTATCTGCACCATTGCATACAGGCAGTTGAATAATGAATAAGGAGGGCAAAGCGAGACACGACGATTTCTTACAAAATAAAACTCAAAACTATTGCAAAACCGTTTTTATTAGTCACTAAACAAATCGTACTGATTCGCAACCCGCCCCGCCACACATACGCATCAATTTGCAGAGGGCTTTATTCGCTTTCATTTTTCTTCTAGGGCAGAGGGGCAGCTGTCCCTTTCAATTCTTAAATTCTTTCAAAGAATACTACTAAAAAATAGTTCCAAGAATGAATTTACTCTTTTAAATTTCCACGAACTCATTGTAATATTCCAGGCCATTAATGAAGGCTAGTAATAAAAATGTGGGTTAAATGCTTTCAAAGAATACTACTATAAAATAGTTCCAAGAATTATTTTACTCTTTTTAAATTTCCACGTATTCATTTTAATATTCGAGAACAATGAATGAAGGTTAGTAAGTAAAAATGTGGGTTAAATTCTTTCAAAGAATACTACTATAAAATAGTTCCAAGAATTATTTCGCCCTTTTTAAATTTCCACGAATTAATTTTAATATTCTAGAAAAAAATTTCAGAGTATCAAATATTTAGTTAGTTCTCGTGATTCGCTGCCAAAAATGTTTAGAATCGAGTTAGCCATTTAATGACAAGTATTACGCTCAGAATAACTCTAAGACTTATTTACTCTAAAACTAATCAAAATAAAGTTGAAACACAAACGAAATTTGTCGGGACAAAGTTGCACAATTTGATGTAGATTGTTATGCCGAAAAGAATGGGCTATTTCCTTTGATTTTGAAATTTCTCGGGAATAACCGAAAACCGTTATTTTCTTGTTTATTTTTTAAACGAAAACCAAAGAAGGTATACATTTTTAACTTAAATCTTTCTATCGGGATTTCAAATATGCCGTCGTATTTGTCCTGGCGTCTAAGTGGGCGAGATACTTAACATAAACAACATTGAACTCTTTTTTTCTTGTGGCAGACTATTCAATGTTTGCATTGCTGAATTGCATTTTTCTCTGATTACTGATGTATCATACATTATGATCTACTTTTTATTTTTGCCGAAATCTAAATTATTCATTTTTGGAAAGAGTGCTTTGGAAACAAAATCGTCAATAGACATATTTTGATCGTTTTGGCAATAATTAATATAAGAAAAAAATTTGAATGCTGTTCCTCCACCCACTAAGACGCCTCTATCGGTTTTCGTTTAAGAAAATAAAAACGAAAATTACGATTTTCAGTTTTTATAGAAAATTTTCAAAACAAAAAGAGTTAGCTCGAATTAGATATACTCAACATCGACTTCTGCAACTTTGTCTCAAATTGACTGACGTCGTACATCTTAAGATAACGGAGACGCGTATGGTGGAGTTCGAAAAACGGACAACCGTATATTTTCACCACTACCTGCAAATTCGATCGATTAGTTCTAAAGTAAATAATTTAAAGGTTGTCCCCGAGTGTGACACTTAACGTGGAATGGCTGAGCTGGACTATTTTTCTGATTTGAGAAAATCTCGTTACTCTTGGTGTAACCGTACAGTGGTATCGCAGAAGGTCTAAAACAATATTTTTTTAAAGAACTTACGTGAATTATGCGAAATCTAGGCTAAACTTCATTATTTTCGATTTGTTTCTTTTTCAAATGAGCAGAATATGAGTTTCGTGTCTATTCTGAATGTCGAGTTATTTATTGAACACCAAAACAACTCAATTTTTCTATAACATGAGCGTTTTTGATTTTAATAAGTCTCGTACTAAACCAGCTTGCATGAAATAATTAATCAAATATACACTTGTAAGCTTGTAATTAAATAATATAATTAATTAAGTAAAATTGCAATTTACTGAAGAACCTATATTTCATTGTTGTAATTGTTTTATATGTACTTTGATGATCCGTTTTATTTTCTTCGATGGTTTATATACTAAATAGTTAAATAAAAGTCAACATTCTGATTTCTTTATCTTTATTTCATCACTTCAGACTTTTACATTCGTGACTCAATATTCCTCCTCAACTACATATTTTTACTAATAATTGTCATGTAAGAGAATCTTAACGATCTAATAGAGATAGAATTTGTTTCATAAGTAATTGATAAGAATAGTATACGTCATATATATGATAATCTTAACATTAGATGAAAACATCATTTAAAGGTAGCACTGCTACCTAGCGGACAGCAGTAACGGCACAGAAATCGCGGTAGGATAGAAAGCTTTAACAAGCTCCCTTCAAGCTCCATATAAAACCTTCCCCCTGTTTAATAAAAGCTGTGCATGATACATGCAGAAATATACATAAAAACCTTTTCAAGGAAAAGAAATAATACTATCATTAGGTACAATTTTCTAGTTTTCTTAGCAGAAGAAGTTGTTCCTCCCTTATTAGTTCCGCTAGTAGACTCATGGCGGTATCGATTTGCTTAGGGCTTGCCTTGCTGTAAGAAGCTCGGATGTAACTGCAGGCTTCTGTAGGATCGGCCATAAAAGCGTGGCCTGGTACAGCTATGAATTTCTTAATTCCACGCGTCAATAGCATATCGTAAACGTCAGGTACTCCACGTACTTTAATCCATACAAACATGCCACCTGAAGGTATACTCCAATCACATAAGCCCTTAAGGTGACGGTCCATTGCTGCTAAGGTTATGTCTCGACGAACTCTGTAATAATCACGTACAGATGTGAAGTGTTCCAAAAGCTTATCAAAGCCCCAATTGTTGAGAAGGTTGTAAGCCAATACCTGCAAATAAAAAGTAGGAATAAATTTATGGTCTTTAAGTTTTTCTAGAGTTGGTAACATGAAATAATAAGGAAATCCAGATATATTATTTCAACACAAAAATAATGTAATCATCAACTGATACCAGAGTTATTTGTTTTACATAATTTTAAAATGACGTTAATTGTTAATAAAACATAATATACATATACAGTAGTGTTGGGTTCGCGATACCACCCGCGTATCACGACACTTGCGAATCGAAACCATTAGCCGTGTGAAGTGTCGACTCCTTCACGACTCTTTAACGATACTTCGCATTTACACATCATGCATGCGCTAGTTCATATAATATAATTGAAACGAGCAGTCAAGATTCATAGCTAATACGTAAATCATAAACTAGGGATTAAAAAACAATTAGGTTTATGAGTAAATTCTGTTATGGTTATATATTTATGCATTAAGTACATTAAAAGACATTAAATTATTTATACACCGCATTCGTTCTAACATTTGCTATAGAAAATTAGTATGGGAAATCTGAAATATGCCAAATAGTTCGTTCTCGAATAAAAGTCGGTGAGATTAATAGTTGCAAAACAATTTAAATAATTTGTTATTATTCTTTTATTCGAAAAACGTACAAGAAATAATACATTACAAATAAAAAATAAAGATACCCAATTAATAAGACAATGTCTTATTAATTGGGTATCTTTATTTTTTATTTGTAATGTATTATTTCTTGTACGTTTTTCGAATAAAAGAATAATAACAAATAAAATTTAAAAAAAAGTTATGTTTGTATCGGGGTTCGATCGTGCATTCCACCAGCCCGTATAGTTTAGCAAGCCAAGGTTTGCCATCGAACCACGGAGGCGTTGCGTCAACTTTTCAGGTTTCGGCTTTTAAATTAATGTTTTGCAAATAATTCATGCATTTATAATTTTAACTAAAAAATCTACAACAAAATAGTTTTATATGTACGTCTTATTCAATGATTGTTGGCCAGTTCAAC
The DNA here is from genome assembly GCA_929113105.1 of Agrypnus murinus. Classification (NCBI taxonomy): domain Eukaryota; kingdom Metazoa; phylum Arthropoda; class Insecta; order Coleoptera; family Elateridae; genus Agrypnus; species Agrypnus murinus. The sequence goes on along the minus strand of OV816026.1, from coordinate 168,894,415 downwards.
AAATCTGCCTTTAATTTCTTTGTAAGAATGATCAAGCAACTTCGAATTACACTCTAATAAGAGCGATACTGTTCGACACGAAGTGTCGCGACACTTCAAGTGTCACGACCACGAACAGTATCACGACACTCGACACCCAAGTTCCCATCACTAATATACAGCAATGTTAAATAAAGCAAAATAATTGATAAAACCCCCAATAAAACGGTCGAAAACCCCTTAGCAACAATAAAGTGACAAGTAACTTTTTTTACTAAATATGACCGATAAGAAAATGTATCAAAACAAAACTGGCGTCATAATGTTTTTTTTTCTTTTTTTAATTCTTTCTTTATAATAATCACTTGTTTGTAATTAAACCTTGACACCACTAATTCCATACAAGCTAAGTATGATATTTTCAAGAGTGAGGAAAGAGGTCACTCTCTCTGGTCATATTGCATTAACCAGTAAATTCCGGAACGTATATGTTTATAGTTAAAGGAAATAAAAATGCGAAATAAAAAAAATAAAAAAGTACCTGTGATAAAGTACTGGAGTGTAAATATGAGGCTTGAACTTGTAATTCGATGTTATGCACCAGAGGCTTTGGACCAGTCACCCATCCTAAACGAAGACCGGAACTAACTACTTTAGAAAGGGAATCGAAACGTAGCACGCGCCCTTCTACATCCAAGGATAAGAAGGATGGTGGTGTTTGATCGCTAAAATTCATGAAACAGTAAGCATCGTCTTCAAGTATTAGGATGTTGTATTGGCAGCAGATTTGGTAGACTTCTATGCGTCTTTCTAAAGGCATTGTGGTTCCTGTTGGATTGGATCCTGAAATGATTTGAAAATTAAAATAATGTCTAACAGAAGAATTATTAAGACGTGGGGATTTATAAAATGTAGTTGTTATTACCTGTAGGGTTGATGTACAGTAATTTGGGCATCTTGTATCCTCCGCCTTCGATTGTGCATTTGATTTTCCACTGCTCCAGAGCTCGCCGTAACGCGTGTGGTATCATACCATGCTCGTCTTGTTCGATTGGTATGAGTGTTGGCCTAAATGGTTTTAACTAGAATAAAAATATTAAATTAGATTTTTAGTTCTGATTCTTTTGGATATTTCAAGTACTATCACAACAACCCAAAAGTATTTAACAGAGAGCATGATTCATAAAAATGTAGATACCTATAATTTTATTTTAGGGTTTATATAAATATAAAAATAATTTAAAGTTACAAATTTATTGATTTCTGCTGAACTTTGTGATAATATCGATTATTCTGGCCTGCTAATGATTATTTATTATTCATAAACGTTACGAAGGTCAGTTTTGTTGCTATATATTGTCTTAACTTATCAAATTCCTGGCGTTAGCCCAGTTCGATTAATAGTATATTAAGTATCAAGAACAGTAAGGACAGTTTACCGATCGACGACAATGTTTGGAATATTGGAGGAGATCGGTAAACTCCTTATTGTTTGAGATACTTATACTATTTTTTGTACGACCATTATGAATACAAAGGTATTAACTAAGAAAATATCCCCGAAAAACATAGATTTAAGATAATTTATTTTTGCCCTGTATATCCACCAACCATTAAGTAGGTTTTGTCGTTACCATGGATACGTTTGTAATTACTATTATTGTTGAATGTCACGATATTTGTCAAACTCGTGAGAATGAGTGAATCTGAAAACGAATATAATTGGGATATTGAAGAGGCCTGAGCAAATTTAAATAAACAACATACATTTTTTTAAATAGTCCAATTATTTAGAAAATAAATGATTTCTCGCGAAAGAGACATCTAAAGATCATGCATTTATTTTATAAATTACATATAATTTACTTACCGTTCTGTTTTTGACAGAACTGAACGGTAAGTAATTACTTACCGACGCGTTTTTGCTTAGCAACCAGTAAATATAACCTACTGTTCTAAAAACAAGTATGGTAAACAATCCGAAATAGCATGGTCGTACAAAAAAAATATATAGAATATATCGGTTTTAATTAAAGAAAAACAAACATTTGTTTATAGTATTTTTTTGCATAAATGTACTTCCCTTTTGTTTATCAAATTAAAACAGAAGATATACGAGGAAAATCCAAATGATTATTATTCGGCTATATTAGAAAAAAACGAGCAATGTAATGTAATGCGATTAATTAAGTAGTAATAAAAAAAGTCTTATATACTTACAATGACTTCCGTCCCAGCATATAAAGGATTTTGAACAACTACCGGCTCCCCTTCCTGAAGGCACATTTCAATTGCCTTGCTGATACCATCCTGTGATCCAGTGGTAACCATCAGTTCCCTTTGATCCCAGTTTGGTGGATTATGCATTCTTTGAGTGAAATCTTTTAATAATTGCACTAATTGTGGATATCCTTGTGAAGGAATGTATTGTAAAGCGGCTCCAAGTTGCTCTCCTTTAATTTGAAAACTCGAACCATCGTTCATGACCACATTTAGTTTCTTAAAAGGAAATGTTGATTCGTTCGGCATCCCCTCGGCGAGGGATATAGCTTCTTTTGGAGCCATATAGTGTAATTTTGCTATTTTACCCAAACAATTGTTAATAACATAATTAATTTATATTTGTAAATAAACTTACTTAATTCTCTTGTTAAAGCTGGCCTTCTTCTTGAAGAATGGGGGTTGATAAAGTAGGAATAATCAACAAATTTGTTTGCCATTTCGATTGATAGTAAACACACAATAAGTATAAGAATAAGTAATTAGTTAATTCGATGCGAATTAAACAGTATCAATAACACTTTTGTAGATGAGCACACGTTCAGTAGATTTTAACGAATGTTGTCTGTTTAGTGTGCTTTGGAATATATAGCAACGCTCATGAGTGGATGATGTAAGACTCTTTGACGGCAGTAGACTTATATACACACAAAAACTGGCGTGAATTGGCTGATGAAATCGGCGATTGTCGAAAATCACATCTTCAAAACAATTTGTGTGAATTAACTAATGACCGCTTATTGACCCGTACGGGTCAATGGAGGGTGTGTAAACGGGGAATAATTTCTTTATCGACTGGAATTATTTAGTAATTGGATTTTTAAGTGTAGAGATAATTGATAAATAGGTGGAATCCTTTAAGAAGTTGTTAGTCACTATTTATTACATTTTTCTTTTAATATTATATTAATAATTTATATTTTTTCTTCTTTATTCCTGAGAATTAAGGTTTTTTTTTGTAGTTTTTTCCTTAATTGAAATCAAGTTTATAATTAATTTCTAGTAATTGGTTGGGAAAAGTTTATAAAAATACCCTATTTTTTAAACAGTACATAATTGTAAAAAATATTGGAAAACATACAAATTAAACGTACTTTCTCGTCTGACGTAACTTTTTAATCAATGGCATATAATATTGTTGGAAAATTCGAATACGTTTTCCTGATAACATTTAGTGTATTTATAATGAACGTATGTGCATTAATTGAAATTAACTTTTATTATTTAGGTGTTTAATTTGTTTTTACCTAGTAAAATAAAACAAAATTTGAAATTTTAAATTAAATTAAAAAATTGAAAATCATTACAAATACGAATGCATCGATATAAAAATAATCGAAGTCAAATTTAAATTAAACAAAAAACGGCCCAAAAAGATATCATCTCTGGTTTCGTTTTTTTTTTATAAATGCTGCCTCAATAATGATCTAATTATTGGAAATTGTTTGCGAAATTGTTATTAATTGAAAGATAAAAAACAGTTTAAGAAGCAAGATAATTTATCACTAAGTAGTCAGTATGGAGAAGATTTTATCCCATAAATTTTGAAATTAACAAATTGGCAGTTATTTTTAAAACGGTAAATTGGCTGATGTAACATCGGTCCTAATCTTAACATGCATATACACACATGTGGATCTTTAAATTCTTTATAGGTTATCTTTCAATATTTGTTTTCCTGTATTTTATCTATTTTATCAATCTAGTCACCTCAAATGTAATTGATAATAATTATAAAATTACAATTAAACATCATTTAAATAAAAAATAACCCTAAAGAAACCATATTAACGATTTCTAACCGTATCACAAAACAATCAAAAGAAACCTTTTGATGACTTTAATATCCCCAATTGAATTCTTACTGTGTACTTTTTTGTCAATAATAGGAAAACTTTGGAAAATATGAAAAAAAAATTCCCTAACGTCTGCTTTCTAAGAATTTATTTTTACAGATATCAATGAAAGTGATTGTGCAAAAAATACAACATACAAATTGATAAAATAATTTATATATTACGATCAACAGCATCATCGAATATAAAATAACTTTCGCAATCCAAAAAAATCTTGTTGTCCATAGTGACAAATAGCCTGTAATCTTTCATGTTTTAAAATGTATTAAATATACATATATTAACAATATAATAAACTTATTAATATTCATAATAAAACAATCTATTATTATAATTATTATTATTATTGAACTGTGAGGGTGACGCACATTTTTTTGATAACATTTCTATTTTTATTTCTTTTTTTAAACAATTAAATTACTTAACCATATAAATATTAACAGTATTCAATCAAATAATATTAAATTTTTTAAACCGAAGGTCAAATCATTGATAACTTTATAAACACATACAGGGATCTTAAAAAAATATTCTTGATTTAAAACTCAATTCTTACTATACCTTCATCATATCAAATTGTTCATTGTTTCAATAACAAAAGTATTTTAATAATAATAAACAACGCATTACCTAGATGCAATAAAAAAATCTTATAAAATAATAATGAAGATGTTTTTGCTATAAGTTTATTTATTGCATCACCCTTGTAATTCTATTCATAATAAACATCAATGAAACGACTTTCAAGCCATTAAAGTGATAACACATAAATTAGATCTGTTGAACTTTGCTAAAAGAACCAGTTTTAATCAGTTTAATTCTGTTCTTCCGGACAAAACTAAACGACAGATTGATTGTTTACAAATTATATGTTATACCTCACATATCAATAGCAACAAAAATAAAAACAAGTTTGCCTCTTGCTTCTATTTATGTACATAATTATTTTTAAACATATTTTTCAAGGCCAATTAAGGTGCATTCAATTGTTGAAATTATGGATAACAGTATTTGTTTTCCTTATATTATCTTTTTGATTTAAGTAGAGTTAATTGATTATTGTTAAAAAGGAAGGTAAAAATAATAGATAGGCTAGATGACTCTCATAGTGATATTTTTGAAAAATATGACACAGGACATGTATACGAATTTTATTTCTTATCAAATGAGCGGTCAAGGATGATCTTCCAATCAGAAAAATCTACCAAACATGGAATAGATGTTATCTGTCAATAGTCTTTTGCTTCGCTATTTTATTTTGAAAAATTGGCAATGATGTATTGCAAGGTCCTTCAACTTAAACCCATTTACGATTGTTATTGCTTGTTATAAATAGCTTGATGTGGAAACATAGTTTTCAAATATGCAAAGCACGATTTTTCAAATATTTTAATAAAATGCTTAGTCGCAATTCACAATCATGTACTTTTTATTGATTATTATTTCAATTCAATGGTAAATCTAGAAATTAAGGTAGAAAAGCGAGTTGTGGATATACCTTATGGACCTACGGTTCAATTTGAAATTCTTTACAAATCAAATCAAAAATATTTACTGACTTCATTTGAGAAGGGCAGTCAGCTTTATGACAAGCATTAATATTGTAGGTACTTGTATCTGTTGGTAATGAGTTATCAATTATTGATATTTAGTGATCTAGTTCTAGGCCCAGGATCTAATTATCACTGAACAACAAATTTGAGGTTATTACAATTTTTTTAAAAGAAGCATAGTGAACTTTATATACTCTAATATGGAGAAATCTGGTATTAGATTTCATCTAGCACCCTTGATTAAAAAAAGTATGATAATGGAGAACAATTTAATCGAATTTTATACAAAATAAATTAACAATATTTACAAAAACTTACAGAGATTCGATTTTTTCCTTTTACTTTATCTTTTATGATCGTTGGAGGTTTCCGTAATCAAAGTCTAACAATTGCCTACAATAGTCTGATCTAGATCTAGAATCTAGCATAGATGTAAATTTTCAATGCTGCTTCCATAGTTTAAATTTTTGCAAACGACAAGTTTATATTTGGGAGTGGGGGGCTAACTGGCTGGAGCCCCCGAAATCTTTTTAATAGCCCAGGTCATTTATGTCAAAATCTAGGCTTTAATCTTTGGTTCTCCAATTAATAAAACAGAATGATCTAGCAAACTTAGGTAAATAACAAAACTTTTTAGTTCTTCCAGTGGCGTATTTACAAATCTTTTTCGGGGTGGGGTACTCTATAAAAATCCCGAATCAAAATACCTAGATTTTCACAAAACACGGATTTCGACATAAATGACCTGGACTATTAAAAAAATTTCGGAAGTGGCTCCATCCCGTTAGCTTCCCTCCTTAATATGCCACTGAGTTATTCTAGTGGTGATTCTGATGGCGACTTTCCAATGTTTCTGGCAATGATGGTTTGATATCCCTTATGATGCAAAAAGTTTTTAGAAAAAATAATCAAGTGATACAAAGTATGTCGCGTGACCCTTCCATTAATGCAATGTTAAGGGCCGCCTGGCACCCACACTCGACTGTCTAATGATTCTGGCAGTGGTATCTTGGTATTTCTTATGATACAAAGAATACCAAACCATAATTGCCAGAAACATTGGAAATGTTTTGTTCTTCATTTTCCCTAATTGAAGATTAAAGACCATCAGAATAACTGAGTGGCTGCTGAGTGGTGAAATTTCTTTAATAGTCCAGGTCATTTATGTAAAAATCTATGTTATATAAAAATCTAAGTTTTTCTTTATTCAGAATTTTTATAGAGTACCCTCCCCCTTCGAAAACAATTTGTAGATACGTCACTGAAAGAACTAAAGTTTCCTTATTTACCTAAGTTTGCTAAATAATTCTGTTTTATTAATCGGAGAACCAGAAATGAAACCCTATTAGTGCTAAATCATAATGGTTGAAAAGAGAACACGATACTCTATCGATTCCAGTAAAAAAAGTTCAATGACGTCATCTCACTCATGCCGCCGGTTTAGTAAATGCAAAATTTTCTGAACCAGAACATTTTATGCCATTAGAAATATAAATATTCTCAGGGATTATACATTAAATACTACGTGAGTTCACTACACAACTTAGACTATCTTATTACTCTTCTTTCTTCTTTTTAATCTTCTTTAAATTATTTTATAAGTTTTATAAGTTACTATTTGTTTATATTATATTTTAATTTCCTTTATCTTCTTTAAGTAATTTAATTCTTCTTCTTTCCCTCACAATTTAATTATTTTATTAGTGTATTATTAGACTATATTTTAATTTTATTTCATTTATCTTCTTCGATTAGGTAATTAAAATTCTTTCTTCTTTCTTTCCCAATTTAATTACTGTATAAATGTATTATTAGTTTATATTTTAATTTTATTTCATTTGTCTTCTTCGATTATGTAATTAAAATTCTTTCTTATTCTTTCTTTCCTTTTTATTATTTTATAAGTTTTAGTTTTGTTTTATTTATTTCTCTTCAACTTCCTTTCTTTTATGTGTTTATTTTTCTTCTCAAATCAATAATCAATTGAATCCTCTATTTTATTTTTTTATAATATAACTAGATCAAAGACAAATAACAGTACTAACGTTCACATTCTAACCTAAAAATAATATTGACAGTTTAAAAGATGACATTGATATTGACATGATTAAAATTAGGCAATCCAACGACCTGTCAAATCTAATTCCGAATGACAGTGGTTGGCACACATGTATGTAAACAACCATTAGAGCTTGTGTGGAAAGAGCATTTATATTCGTGTTTTCTAGTTAATTTTGTTGTTGGTTTTTTCTCCAGTGTTTTTAGAGAGCTTTATTATTATTATGCCTGTGGCTTGTATTGTTGTTAACTGCGGAAGTCGACGCGATCGTGACAATATGTCGTTTTATAGAATTCCTGGCGTACTGAGTTTACCAAATAAGCCACATAAAAATGAGTTGTCGAAAACACGCAGGGCCTTATCGATAGCTGCTATAAAGCCTGATGATTTAACCGAATCAAAGCTAAAATATCAGAGAGTCTGCAGCAAACATTTTATAACTGGTACCTAAGTTTCTGAATCTTTATGGAAAAGTAACCTTCTTCAGCGTTTTGAGAAAGAAAATTTTAGTGGTTTTAGTTTCTATTACATTTACTATTAATAGCGGAGCCTGCCTTATTGGAAAATACCTAAAAACAAAACGATGGTTACACAGGTAAACAAGAATATAAATTGTTAAACCTACCTTTCACCAACATCTCAGCTGATAATTTTCGAAGATATTCTCTGTCCATTATACAAAAATTCAGTTTATTTAATAAAAAACACACCAAAATACTTAAAAACACGATCAAACACTGCAACGCCAACAAAATGAATGCTTTGGTTATAGAGCCTGTCGCCATGTGTGCCAACCAACGTCAGTTTTGTTGACATTTCTACCGCGTGGTTTGGATTGCCTAATTGATTTTGATATTGACAGCCTAACCTAAAAATAATAATTACGTAACATTTGACATTTTATTATTTTACAATCGTAGATTCATAGATCGTAGATTAATGTTGGAAACGAACAGAAGCAAGTACGCATCTACCAATTCCACAACAATATATATAGTTTATACCATTTTTGACCGAAAATAAAGTTGCTACAAAGCGGGGCGCTCTAAATCAAACAGACTGTATATCTTCAAAATAAATGAAAATGGGATTAATAAAAGATAATTAAATAACAATTTTAAGAGTAGGTACCTACAAAAGTGATTTAAAATATACGCAAGTATCAGAAATGAAATATTTCAAAAACGGAGGGTGCTACAACAAAACTAATTGCACTTCTGAAGACGGCATTCTAAAATACAATATATGCAGCCACTTTCAAATGAAAAATTGCTCACTGTTGTACAGTGTTATTAACTATGAGTCGATTTATATTTTTTATATCCATGCTCTGACCAAGTATTGCTATCAAGCAATAAATAAATCCCTACTTTCATTTTTAAAAGTAATTTATATTAAACCGGGGGTGTCAACAATATTACTATCCAACCTATCATTTTCTTATAAAGAAAGATATCGATATCAAATTTTGGATAGTTATATGATTGAGTTAAATGCACATTTGGAGTGCTCAAACATTTGATTGTCGTTTCCGGTTTTATCGGAAGCACTATTAACTTGAATATTTTTAATTGAATACCCTGTATATTTTTCCAACTTTAAATTCTATGGTGAGTTCTAATTACAAAACATGTATGACACCCTATACCTATAAATGACAGTTTCCGAGACAAAGGCGATTGAAAATGTCATATCGATCATATATTTTACCGTTTTGACATAAAATAATTAAATGTAGGAAATATCTAACGTCACTTCCGGCTTAACCGGAAGTACTACGAAAGCTCAAGCTTTTCAAACTCAAGTTACACGAAAACTTTTAATGCGCTATAGTGCATTTGAATTCGAAATGAATGAATGCGTGAATTTGAATTCTTGTCTAAAAGTTAAATTCTTGACGTTTTTGAGATATCGTGCCTTTATTCAACCGCGAGCATCAAATTGATATATTGTTATTATGGAGGCGAGAAAAAACCCAGAGCAGCAAGCACATTCTATATTCAACGCAACCCAGAACATGATCACCTTTCTGAAGTGTATTTTCTGCGTACGTCTGAAGCATATGAAAGGAATGAAAAAAAAGTTTATGTAATTTTACAAGTGGTTTACAATTAGTATTTGCACGAACTTTTACATGTATTTGATAGCATAATTGTTTTTTCTACAGTCGCATATACTTATAAATACAAAACCAATGTATTTTAACATTATATTTTTATCCTTACATAGTTAAATGTAAAATTACAATTTCGCAATTGTTAGTTGTTATGTAAAATCGCAAATATGTCGTAAATTTGCAAACGATTTTATTGATTTTCCATGAATATTGTAGAATTACATAATATATATCTGGCTTTCATTCTTGTGATAGAATATTGCCCCTTCTTTCCGAAGTATAAAATCCTTTTGTTGGGGTGGATTAGTGGATTAGTCCCCTGATTTTCTTTCTAGTTTATGTCTTCTAGAGTTTCTGGTGGCATTTTGCTTCCCATACTATCTTCCTCCACAATAGTCTATTTCTTGTTTTCTCTTTCCAGTCCCTGTTCTTCATGTTCTGCAAGTCTTCTCTTACTTTTTCGTACCATCTACTTCTTGGTCTTCCTCTTAGTCTGTTTGTATCTGGTTTCCATGTTGTTATTGTTTTTATCATTCTTGAGTCTTCTGCTCGCATTATATGCCCAAGCCATTTAATCCGTTGCGCTTTTAGTATCTTCACAATATCTTCTCCTTCCATTATTTTCAATATTTCATGGTTCATATATTGTCTTTTTTCTCCGTTCTCCAATTTTTTGGCTCGCATTATCGTCCTTAATATTTTCCGTTCGAATACTCGCAATTTTTCTTCTTCCGCTTGTGTTGGACACATTACTTCTGCCGCATACAGTACCACTGGTACTGTAATTAGGCTCTTGTATATTCGTATTTTAGTTTTCATTTTTATTTGTTTACTATTGAGTACATTTCGGTTTGCATAGAACGTTTTATATCCTATTTGAAGTCTTTCTTTTATCTCTTCACTGCGGTCATTGTTATAGGTTAATTGTATACCTAAGTAGTTGAATGAACTTACTTTTTCAATACTTTTCTATTTCGACTTCTTTTATTTCATGTATTTTTCTTCTCTGACACTTCATGTATTTTGTTTTATTTTCATTTACTACTAGTCCTACTTCGGTTGTTTCTATTTCTAATCTTCTAAATACTTCTTTTAATTTATTCCACGATCTTGATACGATGACTATATCATCTGCATAGGTTATAATCTGCGCTTCGTTATTTCTTATGTTCCCTTGGATATTTGCATTTCTTATTGGCTCTTCTAATGCCATATTAAAAAGTGTTGCTGACAGGGCATCTCCTTGTCGTACTCCTTTATTGATATTGAATGTTTCTGTTTGTCCCTCCCTTGTTTTTACTGCCGCTCTTGAATTCTTCATAGTCATCTGTATGAATCTTCTTAGTTTCCCTGGTATGTTCATTCTTTTTAATATTTGTAATAGTTTTCTTCTCTTAATTTTGTCAAATGTTTGTTCAAAATCAATAAATAGTAAGTGTAATTCGATGTTAAATCTATTGTTGACCGTCCCGTTCTGAATCCCATCTGGTATTCGCCGATTTCCTTTTCTGCATATTTGTTTAGTTTCCTTTGAAGTGTTGTTGTGAATGGGGGAGTAGTTATAAATTGCACAGATAATAAATCTGCTGAAACTATGAAAAAAAGGTGATTGAAGAACTATGTAATAAATATGAGATAAATACAACACAATTAAAAAATCCCAAGGTAATAATTGTAGGTGTGGAAAGCAAGGTTGTGGAGATGAATGAAAAGGAAATTACCAATATTTTGGTGCAACAAAACGACAGCTTGGCAGGAGAAGAAGATAACATTAAAGTATTAAAAAAATTTATGATCAGAAACGGAAATGGAAACATTATTCTAGAAGTATTACAACCAGATACAATGAAGAAATTCATACAATTAGAAAAGATTCATGTAAGGTATAAAAACTGTAAAATTTTCGAATACTACAATGTGATACGCTGTTTAAATGTGGGCAATACGGTCACAAAAAATCTGAATGTAAAAATGAAAAGACATGTCTTCCATGTTTTTCAAATCATCCTTCTACGTAGTGTTCAGGAATGTATTAATTGCAAAATAATGAATGAAAAAGTTAATTTAAAGCTGAATATTAATCATTCAATCTATAACAGGGAATGCCCTTGTTATCAAAGGATTGTTCAAGCAATCGACAAAAAAACAAAAAATTATAATTTATAGCAATCACAGACTGGAAGTCAGATATTATATGTGAATATACAAGGCCTGCTTTCAAACAAAGATGAATTGGAAATGCTAATTCGAAGTGTAAAACCAATGATACTTAGTTTATCTGAAACGTATATAACTGAAGATATAGGAAACAATGAGCTCGCGATAAAAGGGTATAATTTTATAAACTGTGTTAGTACAGGTGCTGCCATGATTTATATAAAAAAAGGCATATTATTTACCAAAATTATAAACAATGCTTATGATATGAATACATGGGTAATTGGTGCAAATGTAAGAATTAAAAATAATCCTTATGTTATTATTACCTTATATCATTCTCCTAGTTCCAGTGATGCAAATTTTATTACAATTTTTGAAAATATTCTCCTAAACAATGAATTCAAGGATGCTACAGTGATAATAGTAGGGGATTACAATATTAATATGGCTGATAATAGTTTTTATACAAATAAATTAAATGAATGTATAAACCGATTGGGTATGTATCAAATAGTAGATAAATTTACTCGAATTACTCAGAACAGTAAATCAATTATAGATCTGATTGTAACAACTAATAAAGAAATAAAATTTGAGGTTCATCATACACCAAAAATCTCAGATCATTCATTCTTAATAATTAAATTGCCAGATGTATGTGGTAATGTATCATATAAGAAAACGATTAGAAACTTTAAAAATTGAAACGAATACCTTTTTCAGATAGATTTATTAAATGAAGATTGGGATAGAAATTTGATATTGAGCAGATATTGAGCAGTTATCAATGAATTTCACTACTATAATAATAAAGATGCTTAATAAGCATGAACCTTGTACTTCAATAACAATAAATAGCAACACTGATAACCATGAAATAAATAAAGATTATTAAAAGTTTCACAGTTTTATTAAAATACAACCTGACAATATTGTTTCGACAGCTATGCTGTCATTATCAAAGGTAATATAATTATAAACAAACACGTCGCTAAGGTAGATACAAAATAGGTAACTAGATAAAATACTAATAATAATCAGAATTAAATATCTAATACTTCCAGTAACGGAGAATTACTGAGCTCAAGTTGTTCATCCATTAAAGGTACCCTGAGTTTGTGTTTGTATATCTCAAAGGCTTCTAAAATGTCTAATTTGCGTTTGTTATTACAAAAATGTAGGAATTTAATATTATTTGGAGGAGTCATTGTGTGATTTTGTTCTAAAAGGTGTTTGGCGTAATTCGATATTTCAGGATGTTTATTTTTGTAATGACGTACGTGTTCTTTATATCTTATGTCAAAATTTCGAAGTGTTTGTCCAATATATACCGAACTACAAAAAGAACAATTTAAAGGGTAAATGCCGTTTGTTCTTTGTAACAACGGCTGTAAGTTGAATAAGCATTAAAAATGATTAAATTCATTAACCAGAAAATGAATAAAATATTTAGTTGAATCAAAAATTTTGTTAATTTAAAATTTTGAAGTAAAATGAAGCAGAGCATTCATAACTAATATGGTTCCGTTTTCTAGATCCTTAGTTTTGAATTAATAACATTTATTTAATCAGAAAAATGGTAAAGACATAACTTTGCATATACAGGGTGGGGCAAAAGTCCCGCAACGGCCAAATATCTCCCGAGGGGAAGGTTTTTTAAAAAAATGTTTCAGGCAAAAGTTGTATGGCTTTGAAAGAGGAATCATTTGCATACAAAACCATCTCCCACCCCTTCACCCCCTCCTGAGGGGTGGGGGTAACTTTTAAATTTTAAATGGCCAACCCTATTTTTTTTTGCTGATTAATATTCTCTAAGAAAAAACAAGAACTTTTGTCCGAAAAATTTTTTTTAAAAAGACGAATTTTGCGATTGACCCAACGAACAAACTTTGGATATTCCAAAATATTCCGACTCTTTTACGCGAAAATGACGGGGTTTTCAGAAAAATTACAAGAGGTAAAAAAGGCTTAGAATTTTGCAAAAAATCTAGGAAAAAAAAATAAACAAAAAAATTTTTGAACAATTTTTGAAAAAAAACATGATTTTTGAAAATGTGCACACGTTTACATTTTACCTCCTGGATTAGCGATGCACACTCAACTCAAGTGGTAATGTGTGTGGGTCTTGTAAGTCGAGGAGAACATCCAGTGATATTGCAGGTTTTCTTAGTCCGGATCTCGACTGATCTTCAACGGAAGCTGCTTGATGAACTCTTAGTGAACGAGGAATCCACAAAACCACAGAAGAGACTGACCTGTCTCCTCATATCGGTTAGCTGCTCGCATCACGGTAGTTTTGTTGAGCGGGCGAGGACGAGTCGGATGCAGCTGGTTACAGAGATTTGCAGTTTCCTGGTAAGAGCGTTGTCTATCTCCGTACCCACGCAATATCAATTAATGATATTAATTTTATTAATTAATTTTTAATTAATTAATTAATTAATTCTCGTTTAATGAGACCCATGCTTTTGCAATACGATTTTGCAAAACAATTTCTTGTGAATTTGAGTTGCAAGAAATTGTTAATTTAAAAGGAGTTGCAAGACTGAGTTAATATCCAGTCGTTGATACGTGGTGATTTTCTCGCAATTCAAACTGCCAGGAAATTGTTTTGCAAAATTGTATTGCAAAACCATGGCTCTCACTAAAAGAGAAAGAATTGAAGTATTGATATTGCGTGGGTACGGAGATAGACAACGCTCTTACCAGGAAACTGCAAATCTCTTTAACCAGCTGCATCCGAATCGTCCTAGCCCGGTAAACAAAACTACCGTGATGCGAACAGCTAACCGATATGAGGATACAGGTCAGTTTTTTCTGTAGTTTTATGAATTCCTTGTTTTCTAAAGATTATTTCTTGTGTTCATCAAACAGGTTCCGTCGAAGATAGGCCGAGAACGGGACGACCAAGAACAGCGACAGATCCCGGAACATCATTGAATGTTCTCCTCGAATTCCAAGAAGATCCACACACATCAAGACGTCGGGTGGCTCAGGCAGAGGATATCAGCATCAGGTCTGTGGGTAGGATTTTGAAGACACACAAATACCACCCATACAAGATACACTTGGTGCAAGAGTTGACGGAGTTTGACTTCGATTTAAGAGTGGAGTTTTGTGAGTTGATAATGCAGCGATACGATGATAACCCAATGACATTTTTCTGGACGTGTTTTTCGGATGAAGCGAAATTTGAATTGGACGGCAACGTGAATCGTCATAACAGCAGATATTGGTCCGATGCAAATCCACACTGGATGAGAGATTCTCACACTCAGTGGAAGCAAAAAATCAATGTTTGGGCTGGCATTTTCCGACATCAGATTGTGGGCCCGTTCTTCTTTGATGAGAATCTGACAGCTGAGCGATATTTGAGGCTGCTTCAAGAAGAAATCGTTCCTGCTCTTCGTGGGATCGTTGGAAATCAATTCAATTTGGTCAATTTTCAGCAAGACGGAGCACCAGGTCATTTTGGGCGGCAAGTACGTGCCTATCTGGATGCAACATTCCCTGGGAGATGGATTGGTCGGAGAGGAGAAATTGAATGGCCGCCACGATCACCAGACCTGACACCCCTTGATTTCTTCTATTGGGGTTATTTAAAAGATCGCGTGTACCAGACGAAACCTGATAGCATAGACGATCTGCGAGGTAGGATATTGGAAACCTCAAATGCCATTACGCCAGAAATGATAGCAGATGTTCTGGAGACTTTCTATCAGCGACTGGCTCATTGTCAAACAGTGGAAGGTGCTCAGTTTGAGCATCTGATCAAATAATTAGCAGGGCAGCGGAGGTTTGGAGTCGATAAATACCGGGGGAGTGACGAACCTCGGGGTCCTTCAATGCTTCCTGATTAAGAAAAACGGCCCTTTTCAGGGCCACTATGATGTGTGAAATCCTCCCTGGAACCTCCACGTGGTACACATTGGGTAACGCTAATCCAGGAGGTGAAATATGAACGTGTGCACATTTTCAAAAATCATATTTTTTTTTTCAAAAATTGTTCAAAAATTTTTTTGTTTATTTTTTTTTCCTAGATTTTTTGCAAAATTCTAAGCCTTTTTTACCTCTTGTAATTTTTCTGAAAACCCCGTCATTTTCGCGTAAAAGAGTCGGAATATTTTGGAATATCCAAAGTTTGTTCGTTGGGTCAATCGCGAAATTCGTCTTTTTAAAAAAAAATTTTTCGGACAAAAGTTCTTGTTTTTTCTTAGAGAATATTAATCAGCAAAAAAAAATAGGGTTGGCCATTTAAAATTTAAAAGTTACCCCCACCCCTCAGGAGGGGGTGAAGGGGTGGGAGATGGTTTTGTATGCAAATGATTCCTCTTTCAAAGCCATACAACTTTTGCCTGAAACATTTTTTTAAAAAACCTTCCCCTCGGGAGATATTTGGCCGTTGCGGGACTTTTGCCCCACCCTGTATATAAGAAATAAAACACACCTCATACATTTATTACAATTCCAATCTAAATTCATTAGATTATAACTAAACCAGAATAAATCAATAAAAATTCATCTAGAACTTTTCATTAGATAACGGAAATAGCCAAAAAATTTCTTGGATCGACCACAAAAATTGTTCAAACACATTAATTCAAATATTAAAATTTGTATTGACTGGTCTTTTTCTGGACAAAATTTATAAACAAATATCTAAATGAGATTAGACAAATTAAATCAATTCGACAGTATCAATATAAATGATTTGTAATTAACTTAAAGTTTAAAGATTTTTAAATAACGAAGAGATTCTTAATTAACTGAATTATAAACAAATCCTTAAAACTACAGTACCTTGAATATTATCCCTCAAATTCGTGGAATACCATACATATAGTCCAGTAGAAATTGGAAATTCGGCCTTTCATTTGGGGAAATTGTCGTTGAACTCGGCGTTGTATTGAAGTGTTGATTTTCCGTACCAAAAATGCGATAATATTTAGTTATTGTCATTCGCCCATATGATTTCATGAACAAACGGGGTTTTCACTTGGAAAATAACGATAATGTTTCAGAAACTTAGGTTGTTTTTAATCACGTGTAGCACCAAATGCGTTTAAATTCTTTAAGCGGGGTTTTAATTTATAAAAGCACTAGAGTCGATCGTTAAATTCGAGATCGCTTTAAATGGTTTTGCTTTAAAAAAACTGCACTGGTCTTAAACCCAAACGAAGCAAAATAATTGTTTGTTGTTTTATAGTTCTTCACTATAGCGTGAAACACATTTATTTACCCGCGTTACAAAATATAAAAATTCTTCTAACACGAATTAACGAGACGGAAATTCTTTTAAAACTTGCACTCTGCACAAAATAGCATTAAAACTGTACTGTACTGTATTTAGGATTATCTTTCAAATCTCATAGCACTTAAGCTAAACGGCATCTTTAACACAATATCGACCGCATGCAATCAGGGTGCAGTGGCGAGTCTCCCGCGTCAAAACCAGCGAAGGCTTTTTATGAACTCGGATCCCGTAGTTACACGTGGATACATCTGTTTTTATGCGGCAAGGGCGCTTTTATTTGGCCTTCTATAGGATTCTCGACTGTAAGTGTAAAAAGTAGCACTTAAAATTGCGCGCCAAGCTAGTGTGGAATGCTACAGCATCTGCCTTGTAGACAAGATTCCTACGCTATAAACAGACTTAAAATTTAAAACGCAATTTACGAACAAAGGAAACTTCATTTTCGAATCCTGTATACTCAGAATGTTAACAAAATATTTCTATAAAGTTGATGATCAAGTACTTCTCACAGTTTCTTAGCAAGGTCTCTCCCTAAAATAATTGATATCATTTTAAAGTGCAATTTAGCAGGATACGAAAAAACATCATTATGACGCTACATTCTTTAATTACAGCAAATATGAAACAATCTTTTCTTAAAAATGCTTTCAGTAAGAATTATTTACATGATGAAATGCTGATTTAAACAAAACGAAGCCCACAGGACCGAACTTAAGATTTTTAATGAGAATAAATACAAAATTCTGCATACTAAATGCCGGTGGAAAATGTACCCGTTACACTCGCGCACTCGTCGAAGAAAAAGAAAAAACAATAAAAAAGAAAAGCTGTGAAGCCCGTCTTATGCTATACTAAAACTAACAAAATGCCGAAAGCATACGAAGATACCATACTAATATCAGAACCAAAGCACACCCAAAAGTGCCTAACGCCCAAATCTACTAGACCAAAAGTGTCTAAACATTCAAAAACGTAGTCAACACTACTCATTCATCACCTCATTCACTCAAAATACCTATACAAGGTAAGTGTATACCAAACGGTATACCAAAAATAAAATTCAAGATCAATACTTGAACGAAATGACTTCCAAAACGTAAACCATAACTGAAAATCAAACGATATAGAGTTACTAAAACTCCTTTTAAATTCTTACCTATAATAGGTTACCTATAACTATAAACTAAGTAACTTAAGGTTGATAAAACCTCTCCAAATTACACACCTAAGGTTATATAGAAACCTCATCTTAGGATTACAAAAACCCGTTAAGAAGTCATCAGACTGTACTACAAGCTAAAGGAGTTAAGGTTAACAAACCTTTTCATATAATTCAATAACTGCAAGCTAAAGGAATCAAGGTTAATAAACCTCCTCGAAATTAAATATTTACAAGTAGATAAATTAAGGTTAGTAAACCCCTATTATATTTACCAGTGAAATATGCTAAATCTTAACCAACGATTGGACGACTTAAAGTTACTAGAACCTTTTCAAATAGTCTCCAAAGTATATTGGGTCGTAGCTATTAACTGAAAGACATAAGGTTAATAAACCTATTCATATTAACTGAAGTCCGTTAACGGCAACGAATAACTTTATAACTGAAGGTTAATAAACCTTTTCATAGAGCACACTGACTATAACTACAAAGTAGATGATTCAAGGTTATTAAACCTTTCCCTATTATCTGGCTCAAAATGGTATAAGCCTCTCCAAAACATTATCACCGGACAAGAACTCACACCAAGAACAACGAAAAGTTGTCCAATTGGACAAATTGTTGAAAGCTCTATTGAAACTGAGAAAGAAGGAAGCACTATAGTGCTTTGTTCTAAAAAGAACATTTTCCAATATTACTTATTCGCTCACTAAAACGACGATAACATAGTGCGCCACACGTACCAAAACGCAAAACGTTACAAACGGCTGTACAAACTGAAATCCCACAAAAGGATATGGAAGTGGGTCTATATCCCACAAAACGAAACTCCAAAGAACGACACAAAACGGCACGAACGACGGTAACCCTGAAAGGGAATGATCTGCCCCTACAAGGACACACTGGACAAGGTGATCTATACAGATTAATAGATCGAGGGTACCTTATAACTGCACAAAGCAAAAAAATCTCACAAAGAGCATGGTTCCCAAAAAGAACCGACAGATTGAATGGTCAACATAGACCAATAGGACAAAAAGTCCTCAAAGAAGGTAGTCGAAGGATGGTAGGAAAGAACTACCTCAGCTTTACCAGACTTTTACTGGAACCCGACATCGGTGAAGGAATTTCTAAAGCGCATCCCACCGCGCTATAATAGACAAAGTCTAAACAAAAGGTCTAAAGAAATATAAAATTCTATAAGGGGGGAAACAGTTTCAAAAAGAAACATCAAATTTAAATTGGTCAACACAGTGACCCGAAGGACCAGAAGTTCTTAGGAGAAGTGGTCAAAGGATGGTAGGAAAGACTACAGATGCTTTACTGGACTCTTACCGGAACCCGTCATCGGTGAAGGAATTTCTAGAGCGCATCCCACCGCGCTATAATAGACAAAGTCTAAAATTCAAAAGAAGTCAGAACCCGAAAGCTTGTTCTGAAAAGAACACGACCTCAAAACTCGATACGATAACACAAATCTGAACGCAAAACATCTCAAAATTTCGCAGACCCTAGGTCAAATACTAATATCTCAATAGGACTTTGTGAATGGCCAAATTATACCACCACGCAATTCTCTAATACGCACTGAAACTGAACACCATAAGGTCACTAAGACCTTCTCAAATTCTCAAATGTCAAACGAATTCCAACACAGGAACACTCATACTGGATTGTCACAACAAACTGTAACGATACTGAACGGTACATACGAAGCACCATATACTTCAAAAAGCAAAACGATAATCGTGGTGATCAAAATCACCAAACGGTACGGAACAGAGACCAAAATGCCTCCAAAAACGCAGTACTAAACTATACTGCAAAGCGATACTGTAAAGAGACTCTAATTATCTCCAAAATACGCAGTACAAAACAGCACTGCAAAACGATGCTGTACGATATTGCTAGAACGGCACGGAACGGTAAATAGCTTACCAATAAAACGATACGATATTGCCTGAACGGCACGGAACGGTATATGGCACTTGCCAACGGTACGGTAAAGGGACAGAAACTGTCTCCCAAAAGCGCAGTACGGTACAAAATTATACTGCAAACTGTATCACTAACGATACACAAGTCGGTAAATGGTGGATGCCAACGGTACAAATGAAAACTGAACGACATCACCAAAACCTCACACACATCTAACTTCAAAATGGTTCAAAACCACAAGACCTAATAGATCTCAATCAGATTTATAATTTAGCTTTTAGAAAAAGCTCATGGAAGTTCAACGAACTTAAAATGCACAAGGACATAAAATCCCATCAAATTATTATATTTTCTGAATATTCAAAATGAAGTAATAACTTCACACAGATTTCTAAATAGACAGAACTGTCAAAATCGGTAAATATATACTGGACACAATCGGGAAAATTGTCTTACACCCTGTGTGATTTCCGACCAACCTACCAAGAAACACCCAAGGGATAAAATATCCCTGCTATATTCTATGCCAACACAAATCCAAACAAGATTTCCAAGAAGATATTCAGTCACTCAAATAGGAAGAGGGCACTCAACAAATCACGCCATCATTGTTTTATGTAACTCCCACAACTAAAAGGAGGATAAGAACACAACAGTACTGACCTGACAGGACCATGAAGGAATATTATACCAACAGAGGATTAGTAAATATTATTTTAGAAAGAACTTAAACCCACTCGAAAATGAGTTAAAATTCAGGAACCAAAGATCTTAGAAAATCTTAATATAAAGAGTATTTGATATTTATTAGAATGGCGAATAGACTCCTCTTACGTACTAAAGAAATCATTTATCAGCTTTCAGTGCCACATTCACATTCAATCACACCGAGTGTATTCACCAAACCAAGAATAAGGTTAAAAAATGTATTTAGAGAAGATGGCAAAAATAAACATGAGAAAGGTCGTAAGTTGAATAAGACCTACATTATTATTTAAGAATTAGAATTTTATTGCTTAGAAAAATCACAATGATTTTCCTTTAAATCTTTGACATGGAAATTACCAACAGGATGTCCATCTAAATCTTGTAAATGATAAACAAGTGGGGACAAAACTTTGGTAACTTTACAGGGGATATATTTAGGGGCTAACTTCTTAGAGTAATCTTTAGAAGCACCAGACAAAGTAAAATTCCGCTTCCAAACTATATCTCCAACAGAGCGGACGTTTTCGTAAATTATACTGACGGGAATTTTGCTCATAAGCTTTGTGTAATCTGGACTTAACATCCTCATACAGTTCTAATAAGTTTATGCGGTTCTCTAAATGCAACAGCCTAGAATAAACTACATCACCCGAATCCTCCGTTAGTTCCTCAGAATTCCCAAATATTTTTTCAATATCAACAAATGATTCTTTAATCTGTGCTACATTAGTTTTGAAATCATATGGTTGTTTGAGTGAAACCGACTTTAACGTTTTTCTTTGGCTAAACTGCCTCTCAAAAGTGCACGACGTTGCAAATAGTTACTTACAGGCTTTAGGCCTCTACAGAGAATCTCAAACTTCAATTCATCACCTTTCGAATGGTTAACTTTCATTTTGACAAAATACGGTAACAATAAAATTTACTTTTCGCCACAAATAAGCGATAACTGTAACTAGGCTTTCCAATTTCTTTACAGAAATCCTACAATATTATTGATTCCAATACAAGAATCCTTATCTGAAAACATAATACACAAACACCTAAAATCCTCAAAATATTCATCAACCAATGTCTCAAACCTTTTCTTAACTGTGGAAACAATATTTTATTTGAGTCCCACGTTGGGCGCCAGTGAAACGAACGTGTTTTTCTGCACAAAAGTACGACAATAAAAAGGCCCCACGTTGGGCGCCAGTGAAACACTAGTTTTTCTGTCAGACTAAATGACAATAAACTAACTATAAAAACTATAAAATTATATGAAATAATTCATACTTACTGTAACTAAAAACTCAAATGTCTGCCACAGCTTGAGATTTAAACTTTCTCTTACAAATTAATTAGTCAAGTCGTAGGTATTGGTTCCACAGCTGTATAAATTGTGAAAAGGAATAGATAAAGGTTCAAACACAAATACAAACTTAAAAGGGCACCATCTGGTTATGAAGCTTAAGTTATTAATTATAAATAACCAATCAATGATGTAAGTTGAATAAGCATTAAAAATGATTAAATTCATTAACCAGAAAATGAATAAAATATTTAGTTGAATCAAAAATTTTGTTAATTTAAAATTTTGAAGTAAAATGAAGCAGAGCATTCATAACTAATATGGTTCCGTTTTCTAGATCCTTAGTTTTGAATTAATAACATTTATTTAATCAGAAAAATGGTAAAGACATAACTTTGCATATATATAAGAAATAAAACACACCTCATACATTTATTACAATTCCAATCTAAATTCATTAGATTATAACTAAACCAGAATAAATCAATAAAAATTCATCTAGAACTTTTCATTAGATAACGGAAATAAAAAAAAAATTTCTTGGATCGACCACAAAAATTGTTCAAACACATTAATTCAAATATTAAAATTTGTATTGACTGGTCTTTTTCTGGACAAAATTTATAAACAAATATCTAAATGAGATTAGACAAATTAAATCAATTCGACAGTATCAATATAAATGATTTGTAATTAACTTAAAGTTTAAAGATTTTTAAATAACGAAGAGATTCTTAATTAACTGAATTATAAACAAATCCTTAAAACTACAGTACCTTGAATATTATCCCTCAAATTCGTGGAATACCATACATATAGTCCAGTAGAAATTGGAAATTCGGCCTTTCATTTGGGGAAATTGTCGTTGAACTCGGCGTTGTATTGAAGTGTTGATTTTCCGTACCAAAAATGCGATAATATTTAGTTATTGTCATTCGCCCATATGATTTCATGAACAAACGGGGTTTTCACTTGGAAAATAACGATAATGTTTCAGAAACTTAGGTTGTTTTTAATCACGTGTAGCACCAAATGCGTTTAAATTCTTTAAGCGGGGTTTTAATTTATAAAAGCACTAGAGTCGATCGTTAAATTCGAGATCGCTTTAAATGGTTTTGCTTTAAAAAAACTGCACTGGTCTTAAACCCAAACGAAGCAAAATAATTGTTTGTTGTTTTATAGTTCTTCACTATAGCGTGAAACACATTTATTTACCCGCGTTACAAAATTATAAAAATTCTTCTAACACGAATTAACGAGACGGAAATTCTTTTAAAACTTGCACTCTGCACAAAATAGCATTAAAACTGTACTGTACTGTATTTAGGATTATCTTTCAAATCTCATAGCACTTAAGCTAAACGGCATCTTTAACACAATATCGACCGCATGCAATCAGGGTGCAGTGGCGAGTCTCCCGCGTCAAAACCAGCGAAGGCTTTTTATGAACTCGGATCCCGTAGTTACACGTGGATACATCCGTTTTTATGCGGCAAGGGCGCTTTTATTTGGCCTTCTATAGGATTCTCGACTGTAAGTGTAAAAAGTAGCACTTAAAATTGCGCGCCAAGCTAGTGTGGAATGCTACAGCATCTGCCTTGTAGACAAGATTCCTACGCTATAAACACCTTAAAATTTAAAACGCAATTTACGAACAAAGGAAACTTCATTTTCGAATCCTGTATACTCAGAATGTTAACAAAATATTTCTATAAAGTTGATGATCAAGTACTTCTCACAGTTTCTTAGCAAGGTCTCTCCCTAAAATAATTGATATCATTTTAAAATGCAATTTAGCAGGATACGAAAAAACATCATTATGACGCTACATTCTTTAATTACAGCAAATATGAAACAATCTTTTCTTAAAAGTGCTTTCAGTAAGAATTATTTACATGATGAAATGCTGATTTAAACAAAACGAAGCCCACAGGACCGAACTTAAGATTTTTAATGACAATAAATACAAAATTCTGCATACTAAATGCCGGTGGAAAATGTACCCGTTACACAGTTTGGATCCTTGGGCTCGCCTGCTGGAGAGTACAGCGGATAAAACTGGGTTCCGTGGTGTGCACTCCCAGGCTGCAAGGTAGTACAGGGGCCCGGGTCGGTCTAGCCAACATGACCTGGCTGCCCTATCAACTTGCGAAAATCTCGCTTATGCCGTAATGCCAGCTGGCGCCTGGACCGGGAACCTTGCGGTAGAATGCGGGGCTCCGTCGAGGCCACCAGAGTTGGGTTCTCTGGAATCCTTTGGCTGTTGCTGGTTCCTCAAGCTGTCAAACACGAAAGAAAGTAAAAACACACACTTTATACATACACAATTCGTAAACAAATTATTTAAAATAAAACATGGATGACAACACTGGTAATAACGTTACAAAAGTGCCCCTGTCGCAAACGGAGCTTCCCGGCTCCACTCCTTCACCCTTTACCTCCTTATCCACTACCCCTTCCCATTCATTCGAATTTCCCTCTTATGACGAGTTAAGAACCCTTTCGACTGCTCCTAATCCCTTTTCCATATCTCCTGATATAAATGCTCCTGGGACTCAATCTCCAGGAAAAAGAAAAAAGTCAAGTGTATCGATAGATACTGATGGTGAATCAGAAACAGGAAATTTAAGAAAATATCCGATTAGTTATTCTATCAATTTAAATTTACAACTTTATTGTAGAACTTAACCGATCATCTTCGTTACCATCACCGGTACTCCGTTACAACGGATGCAACGCTTGCATTTATCACGTGTTCCTACGAAATCGTTTTGTTTTAGTTGATTAGTGTTATTCAAGTTGTTAAAAATAGATGTTTTTTATTCTTAATATGAGATTTTTTGTTATTAATAATAATATTAAAAATAATTCTATACCCGAATAATGATATAAAAATATAAGTTTGAATGTTACACGGTATAGATGTAAAATTACATTTACTTTGTAAATTTACCAGATATAGAATTTAAAAATTCTAAAAGTTAAATCTTGGTATATTACATGGATTAACATTATTTATTATTAAAACAAACTTATTGTGAAAAATTATTTTACAAAAGCTTAGTAAAATTACATTACCAAATTAAATTTACATGTAATGTGTAAAATCTCAATCATTATCACAGGTCGCTGGTTACCAGGCATTTACGTGTAAATTTAAATGAACTTTTTTTCACTGCAGTTTTCTTGGCATGCCTGAAGTATTTCCATTTTGTGTTAATCTTTGTAGTTAAATAATTAGGAAAATATAAACAACATTGTCAGGTTACAATTTAGTAAATACGTGCAACTTTTTATATTAATCTTTATTTATTCCATGGTTATGGAGTTCCACAAAGTAAGGCTGGAAACAATAAACAAAAAAATAATTAGTTGTAAATTAATGTCATTTAACTTTTATACACTTAAAGTACTGGGTGGTTCACTCTTCATGGTGGTTCTCACTTCATTTTGAAAACTGTAAGAGTTACGAAAAAAATTACATACCAAAGTTGGTTGGTATAAAACAAATTTAAATTTTGCAATATTCTTATTTTAAATGGAATCCCCTTTATATTTTCGGTTTTTGATTCTACACTTTATTATAGATATTTCTGGTTAACGTATATACCGGAAGTACTCATAGTTTTTGAGTAAATTTAATTTCTTTAATTTTTTCTATGCGAAATTTATGCGACGATCAAAATTGTATTGTGCTTAATATTAATATTGTGAAGATTAAGTATTCACTCACATTGAGACTCTTAATATTATTAATTATATCTTAGACTCGTTCAAATAACTATTTTGCATATGGTTTACAATATCTGGGTAAAATTTGCTTCGGCAGACAACACCAAACTAACCTGTAAAGTATTTACTAATTTTCACATTATTAAGAACATAAAAGAATATGATAATACTAATTGTGGATAAACCAAATTAGTCCAAACTGTCGGTTGGATATGCCTCACCAATAGTAATACTTTATTTAATTCTTATTTATTTATTTAATTTAAGTCCGCTCTTTCTTTAGTTTAACCACATTAAATAAACACAATAACACATAAATTCTTCAATAATATACTATGTTTATATTTTATTAGAGGCTCTCTAATACATTTCTACGTTAGTTACCACAATTATTTTACACTTTTATATTTCTTATGGTATGAAAACTAGTTTTCCAAATTTTCACCAAATTTTAATACCAACTTACATAAACCTTCCCAAAAACTTTAGTGTTACTCCTATTTTTATACTCAACCACTTTTATCATTCTGTTTCCAAACTAACCTTGTATATGTGGTATATAACTACAAGATTTTTCTCTTTGTTGGATTTCCTGGATGGTCATAATATAGATATAGGATTTCTATGCATTTGCATGTTTTTTCTGCTTATAGCAAACATATCCAGAGTTATATTTCTACATGTTTAAGCCACATATGAATCACAAATGGCAATTTGAAAGTGCATATAAATGCATATTTAGGTGTTTTTTATAAATGCATGCATATTTTAGCATTTTTGAACGAGTGTGCATATTTTACCACTTTTTGAGCGTTTTACATGCTTTAATTATGAGATTTCTAATATTTTTTAAATAATTTTAGCATTTTAGACAACCAATCAAGGGCGGCTTAGTTGAGTCTAGGGGAAACCCATAATTTAAGCTTATTGTTAAGTACTAGGCTTTAAAATATTTTACTGCCTTAACCATCTGTGTACTTGTTAATATTTTCTAAGAAAGAAAAAGTTTGAACTAAAATTTAAATACTTACATCCTGCGGTATTGTGATAAATAGGTATTAGGAAATTCCAAAGACCCTTTGACAACTTCCTGTTCATAGAAAAATTTGCCTGTACTTTTGTTTACTAATCTTGTAATCTTTTAATTAGGACAGTTCAGAAATTGCAAACGGCATTTCAGTTTGGAATTTTAGAGTGTAAAGATGGGTCAAGAAAAACGGTCTGTGTCTGTTACACTTCGAAGTTATGTTAAGGAATTCAGCGTTCTTACAACTGACGATAAGGTGTTGTATTGTACAGTGTGCGACAATAAAGTAACTGCAACGAAACGCTTTTAAGTTATACAACATCTGAACACGGTTCGACAACATCAAAAGTGTGTTGCCCTGAAATAAAAAAAAAACATTGTTACCGGGGTACTTTAATAATTCGCGCGGTGAGTCCAGCAAATCGATCGAATTTAATAAAAAACTATGTAGTGCATTAGCGGCTGCAGATATCCCGTTAAGTAAAATTAATCACTCAGAATTTCGTAATTTTCTGGAAGAAATTTCAAAAATGCCAATACCCGACGAGTCTACACTCAGGAAAAATTATTTACCTCGTTTATACGAAGAGACCATAAAATCAATTAGAAAACATGTAGCGAATAACTACATATGGGTTTCCATTGACGAATCTACTGACACTACTGGAAGGTGCGTAGAAACTTCATTTACTTCGTTTTGTTAGTAAAATTTATTTAATCAAAGACAGCAGAGCAATTTACGGATGTTTTATATTCTATTTTGTTAGTTACATATTTAATCACAACAATATTTTTGCTTGATTAAAATATAATTTTTTTAAATAACTGTTTTGCGCTAATTGTTTGTAACCGACTAATTATGTACTTCGATAAAATAAAAATCAAATTTTTGTTTTCAAATACATGGCTAACGTTATAATTGGCGTTTTAAATTCGGATAACAATCCGAAATCCTATCTATTAGCAATGGACGTTTTCAAGAGCACCAATCATTGTTCTGTTGGAAAATTTTTTAATGATTCGATGGCTATTTTGTGGCCGGACGGCTTACAGTACAACAAAGTACTCCTGTTCGTCACCGACGCGGCACCGTACATGATCAAGGCTGGAGCAGGCTGACAAGTTCTGTACGAAAAAATGATCCACTTAACTTGTCTTGCCCATGCAATGCATAGAGTTGCGGAAAAAGTGCGGGAAATATCTCCTAACGTAAACTCTATAATTTCAGATGCAAAAAAAATTGTTTGTAAAGCTCCATATCGCATACAAATATTTAGGGAAATTGCTCAAGAAGTGCCTCTCCCACAAGGTGGAGTACTTGGCTTTCTGCAGCAGAATATTATGCAACTTATTTTGATATTATTAAAGCATTTGTAAATAAACTTCATAAACACGATGCACTATACATACAAAGCGCACAGGATGCTTTTAATACTAAGGAGGTGAGGGCAGAATTATTGTTTGTTTTGACAAATTTTGTGCGTTTAGCTAAAGTAATTCAGAAATTAGAAAGTCAGGGAAATTCATTAGATGAATCTCTTGAGCATGTAAAATTCTTAGGTGTTTCTTTGAATAAAGTAAAAGGGCCAAAGGGTTTGACTATAAAACAAAAATTTAAATTCGTTATAGACAAAAATCCTGGTTTTCACTTAATTAAAAGCATAAACGATGCATTATCTGGCCAAGACATTTTAGACGAGCTAAAACATTATTTGCTTGTAAAATTAAACAATTTTAAGTATGCCCCAATTACGTCTTGCGATGTGGAACGGAGTTTCTCAAAATATAAAACAATATTTAGGGATAATAGGCATATCTTTACTTTTGAAAATTTAAAAATGTACGTCATTGTGAACTGTAATGTTTAGAAAATATAATTAATTAAATTATTGCATAGGATGTCTAATTAAAATCATTTCTGTAAATAAAATGTAAATAACGGTAAACAGGTGTTTTTTTTAATAAAGAAAGTGCATATATTTATTATAAATTTCTAATAAACGCATATTTCATGATTTTTAAGTGCATATTTAAGTGCATATTTCACGTTTTTATAGTGCATAAGTGCATGCATATTTCAGCATTTTTAAGTGCATACAAATCCTATACCTAGATAAATAAGGTAAAATAAATTGTTGCATGAACATATCTATGTATTGGGAATGAAAATAATTCTAAAATTTTAATTTAAACTCATGAACTGTATAACTAAAAATATTATTATCTTGCTATTAAACCATTAAATCAGAAATTAATAGTTTCAATAGGGTTTTCAAACATATATGGTCAGAAGACCATAATAGCAGTACCATAATAGTAAATTGATTATTTAGAATTTTACTTACATTATGTTCTGAAAAGAAAATAATCACAATTATGATGTAATTGTAGTCCACACGTTGCTTAGTAAAATGTAATAAATCTGTTTTATTTTAAAGGACTTTAGGAGACGGAAGGATAAAGAAATAATTCTTAATTTTTTGTGGGTCAATATTTTGATTTATTTTAACATTAGCTGCTAACATCTCGAGCCTTTTACCGGCTCATTATCAAAGCTGAAGCACATCGTTACCAATTACTATTATGAAATTATTTGAAATTTAACAATTACTTTTATTGACAAGTTTAATGAATTACCAGATTGGGTTGTCAAGTATAGCAGAAGAAAATAATTAATTTAAGCTGCATTTTAAAGGATATTGACTTAATTGGGAAATTTTTCAAACGACAATAAAAATAAACAATAATTCTACAAAAAGGCCATTGTTTACCACAATTTATTAGATGTCGTTATTGTAAAGAAATCCCTCAAAAATATAACAAAACACTTCTCAGCATTAATCACCACTCTACGGTTTCATTTTAAAGAGCCTCAAATTTAAGTTATGACTTTTTAGAGTTTCTATATAAGTAGAAATATAGACTACATTGTACATTGAGCTTTTTGTTAATTTTGTAAAACAATAACATAAATATATCGATTTCATGTCCATGTGTGAGAATGACGTGCACCTCATGCCATATCATTTTTATTCCTTAGTTGTTGTTTAAAAGGTTATGTGCATTTTCTAACTGTATTTTCCAGTTTCTACCTTTACTTCGTAAAAATGCATAAGTAATAAAATATTTAAATGGCGAAAAATCTGAATATCACTGGATATTGCCATATCTACAATTACTAATAATTATTTGACAACAGATTTCAATTTGTACAGGTACAAGGAATCAAATCGTCCAAGTTCTTAGTATCTTCGGGTGTACCACAGGGCAGTAATTTGAGACCACTACTTTTTCTACTATTTATCAATGATCTCCTGTCTTGAATTCCGAAATGTGACTCTAATATTTGCAGATAATGTAAAGATGTATAGAGAAATTACTAATATATATGACCATCAAATATTACCGATAGTCTTGATTGATTGCTCCATTGAAGTAACACTAATAAATTAAGTCTTAATACAAGTATCAACAAATGTAGTAAGCGTATGACATTCAATTCAGGAAACATCAATATCAATATGTTATGAATGGGAATTACTTAGAACGAATATTCAGCATTCGGGATTTATGAGTTCACCTTAAGGCTGATTTCAAATGGGTCGATCGCATAAATCGTAAAAAAAGTAAACGCAGCTACAAAAAATTTCGGTTTTCTTATAAGAGCTACTAATGATTTTAAGAAAACAACGACGATACAACTCTTATACAACTCTTTAATAAGATGTAAACTATAATTTTGCATCGGTAGTATGGAATTCAGGCATAATTATAAATCAAAATAAGATCGAAACTATTCAAAATAAGTTTTTGAAATATTTATATTTTAAAGCTCATGGTAGATACCCTAACTGTAATGAAGATCAAGACATTAGGAATGAATTGAAAGTTGCTGAGTTACACGTAAGAAGGGACATTTGCTTTATTTATAAGCTCATAAATAATATAATAGATTGTCCCAAATTATTGCCTTACGATACCACATAGTAATTGTGCTTGCCCGTTTTGTGGGAGTAAATATAAATAAATAAAAAAAAGAAGGATTTAATATCCCAGCGTCAACTTATTTATCATATTTTTTATTTATTGTATTGTATTTATTTTTGGGCGAGGAATCGGGGTGACGGAGCATCCCTCATATCTCATAGCACCGATTGCTTTGATCATATGGCCGACCCTACTAGAATTCAGCCAAATCTGGGAGAATTTCACCCCCAGTAGAGATCTTTATCGTACCAAACATCGCATTGAAACGGGACCTACAGTTTTACTTCCTATCCAAAAAAAGGCATGTTTTAATTTTTCTCCGCTGTGAAAAATTACCGGTTCGGCCGCGGATCGAATTACAAACCATTTGTCATATTTACGTAACTATGTATAGATATTGATAAAGAATAATAAAAATATTGCAAGAACAAAAATTTTTAAACAAATTCATTAATTAGAATAAAAGAAACACTCACACTTAGTTCGCCCTTATTATACCTTCTTATCGATTTGTCATCATAGCTTAGTTATTGTAATTTAATTAAGTAGGTACCTTAAAATTAATTTTTTTAGGTTTTTTATAAGAATTATACTACATTACATATTAATAATTGAATCCAGTATATAATGAAGTTAATTAGATTAGATATGAATTTATATGTATAGTAGTAAACGAAGAAATTGTTTAATTAATTAAATTAGGGTATTATTTAAAAAAATTTCACTATAAACATAAAAAAAAGATTTTGAAGATTAGAACCTACTTTAAGGTTTAAGTAATATTATATTTTATACATAATTTGTTGTTGCTGAGAAAATATGTAAATGTATAAAGATTTCTACATTGCATAGTTCATCTGTTTCTCTGCATGCAAAGGAAATGGGAAATAAAAGAAAAGTGACTCTAATAATGAGATTTAAAGTCCGTCAATACAATAAATTGCAGTGATCTGTTTGGTTTGTATGATTTATAGTCGCCTTTCAGTATTGACAATACAAACCATTGCTCAAACCAACCCTTAATTTGTAAGGGATGAATCCTGTGAAGCTACAAACTGAAATGTTTGCGCTAAAGTTTGGCTTCTACAAGTTAGAGGGCGCTTTCCGTCATTTCTAGCAAATAAAACTTTTTGAAAATTTTCAATAACTAAGCAGAATCAAATTCATCATTCGCCAGAAGCAATATACGCACTGTATAATTTTCATTTTATTTTAATATTTGAATTAGAACTTTTTATTTCAATCTAATTATAATCACAAAAATAATTTCAATGGCATTGTTACGGACATTCTTAAACAGTAGACAAAATAAAAACTAAAAAAAAGAAGTTATAATTATTATTTTATTAAATCGGTTATTAGAAAGACCATTTTCGGTTATTTCGTTTTCACTAAAAATCCGAGGCTGGAGAATAAGAACTGTAATTTCCGATCACTTTGGAAATGAGACGCGAATTGAAAACAGATTTTCAATTCCAGTCTTTTCATCATCCTTTTAATTTGACCGAGTAATCGAGTTTATTGAGTTAAAAAAAATATATATTGACGTAAGAAATTACCGCTCGCTACTTAGTTTTTAATTGCCGCATTTCATCTGCACATAAATAAACACGAAATAAAATTAGCAAACATAAAAACGAAACCTACAGCTCTTTTTTATACATAAACATGATTCCATTAATTTATACGTTTCCATTAATTAAAATTCTTAAAATAATTAGATTTAATTTAAGCTAGTTAAGGTTTTTAATCAAATTGTTGCAAATTAGCAATTCTAGGGAGATCGTAAAAATTGTTAAAAAAATTAAAACAACATCAGCGTGTAGTATTTATTCAACCATTAAGAGAGTGGTTGTTTTGATGGTAATAGCGAAAATCAGCGGTGGTCCAGTAACTAGGGGACCATAACGAATTTATCCACTCTCCCCTAAGAAAATTCGATTACATTGATTCAAATTCGATTCACGTTTAATATAGATGTTTGCTGGTGATCCTGTCAACGTGAATTAATTTCCGTTAAATTTGTTATTTGGTGACCCCTTTTTATGAAATCATTTTGGCTTTCAATTATTTTCCTATTAGTTTAGATTTTTATTATCTCTCATAGTTATATTTATTTATTATCAGTAAATGTTTTTTGAGAATATTGTTCTTATTGCGATTATATAAGAGCAGACTTGAGCTGTATAAATACTTCATTAAGAAGTTAATTAGATTCTGAAGTGCTAATTGATTTTTGCTCGACCAATCATCAGGTAGAGGTGATGTTTAATTATATCAAAGAAACCGATTTTCTCTGTTTTTAAATTCATTTATATTTTATAAAATTATCTTTCTTTTTTACAGTTTGTGACGGTTATTCACCATTATAAGGGTTTGTTTCATCTTATTGGTTTATTTAAAGTTTTTACTACATTTTATAGAGTTCAGAGGTTTCTCCCCAATTATTTCAGATCTTGTCGAATATTGAGATCTTTTAAATTAATTCGCAAGTATTTATTATACTTTAAGGGTACCTAATAAGGGTCTTGTTTTCTGCCTTACATAATGTAGATAGATTAGATCTCACTGAGGCTTATGTCTAATGATCTTTTGCAATAGGATAAAATTCCAAAATTCCAAGTGAAGTCTCATTTAATTTTTCTTTGTTATTTCAAGCCATTTGCTGCTGGTTTTGGATTGTTATCACAAGACTTTCTTTTAGTTAAGCACCAGTTTGGTTATTTTGTACATATTGTCATAATATTTGATCATGCATTCATGCATAAGAGATAATTCACTTGCAGAATAATAATAACCAGATATATGCAATTTTTACTTAACCCGATTGAATGGTTGCATAACCTCACTTTCAAAATAAATATTTTTATAAAATTGTCTTTTATGAAATAAAAATCTAGTTAATCAACTTTAACATGCACACTCTTTAAGGGCGCGCTTCATTACGTGCTGAAAGTGTCGTTTCCGACCAATTTTCGTTAGAGTTCACACACCTTCAGGAATGAGATGAAGATTTGCTCGAGGTCTTAAATTGTAGATAAAGGATAAACTTAGGGCTTGACATATTTTTCAAGGGTGGATATTTTGTAATAATTGATAGAGAGCCCTTCAAACTTCGGCAACTTTAGATTGTTATTTTCTACAAGTTTAGAAATTCTTCGAAAATTAGAAATATGTCATCCCCTTGGAAATTCAATGGAGAATGTGTTTATGAAAACTGCATGTCGCATCACCTCTGAATTTTGTGATGAACCCAACTGACAATGGCTGTAAAAAAGATATCCAAGCGGAGATAAGAAGTTAAGGTATTTTCCCACTAGAGGCGCTTCATTCGTATTTGTAATTCGTGCAGTTGTGATGTTTATATAAAGAAATTCTGACATAGAAAAAAATATTGGAGATAAATGTACATGTTTTATTAGAACTCTATTTATAAGTGTATAATATTTCGTTCATTCTTTTCCTTCTTAGAAATAAATTTAAAATTAAAATATTTCTATGGAATAGAGAATGGGAATTTTAATTAATAAATATCCTTTTGAGCATATGCGTAATGTATTTTGTAAGAAGTAAGTTTTAATTAGCAAATAGTAAAACTTATTTAAAACAATTTATTGAAACGTTTTATTAATCCTTATTTATTTCACAATTAGTAAATAGTTAAAAAATACAACAAAAATAAATATACAGTATAATATTAAATAAATGGATTTATTTATCCATCGTAAATTTCGCTACAGCATAAAAAATTAGATAAAATAAGTGAATAACAATGCAAGGTCTTTGTTGTTTCAGTAGTTAATATTTGTCTATGGGGATAGATTAATTTTAGTGCTTGAATACTTTTATTTATGCGAGAGTTTATATGGATTTTTCACATAGGAAGGTATTATCTAGTATTATTCAAACTGACTTAATAAAAAAAGGACTAAAATTATCCGTTATTTTCTTCTAAATTGGAAAATCGTCCAGAAAGTTTCATTTCATATTTTGATATTATTAGCAAAATCTGCTATGCAATTGTTGCTTTACCACTCCTTTAAAGTGTTACAAACCCTATTAAAAGCAGAACTTTTGACTTTTTTGTATTGTCGTGAGTCGAAAATGTCATTTTATGCCACTAGTATCTAAAGCGATATCTAGAGTAACACTTTAGACACGAGTGTAAAAAGTAAATTCAATAAATAAATTACCATAACAACAATTGTTATTGTGGTAATAACAGCAATGGTTGTTCTGATAGATGTTCGTTCGTAATTATAAGCCATTCGATCTTTGCATTACAATTTTGT
Source organism: Agrypnus murinus (assembly GCA_929113105.1). Taxonomy (NCBI): domain Eukaryota; kingdom Metazoa; phylum Arthropoda; class Insecta; order Coleoptera; family Elateridae; genus Agrypnus; species Agrypnus murinus. The sequence goes on along the minus strand of OV816026.1, from coordinate 168,859,018 downwards.
ATTTTTATCATTTTTTAAACCCTTTAATAGGGTTTGTAGAAAAAATAATGTATGATATACGTGTTAAAAGTGAATTTATTTTGTTCGAAGAGATTACTAACTCTGCTCGTCTTGGCACGTCTTGGGCCAAACTTCTCTTTTCGCAAAATAAACATTCACTTTTGACACTTTTCTATCATAAACTATTATTTAATGATTTCAAAATAGTCAGTTATGGGGTGTAAAAATGTTAAAAAACATTTTCCTTATGTTGGGATATCTTGTTCAAACTAGATATGTGAACGTAACATGTCGTTAGAAACAGTTTTTCTTACGGCCTACGTAATAATAATAATCGCCCCCTTCCTCCTGCACAAGCTTATAGCTTCTGGGGTCTGGTTTCCAGGCTATGGGAGTGATTTAGAAAATTGCGAATTTAACAGATACCTACCCATAATTTCACCTGTCAACTTTGACATGGCGTATTTCAAGTATTTCTGGAAAGAGAGTTGCCCTGCATAGTTGTTTCCAATCAGAATAGAAAGAATTTTCTCATGTGGAATGTGGATCCAACTTTACGACACACACTGTAAACTAAAATCTAAACTTTTAGCTTCTTTTTTGATTGGAATAGGCATCCCACCAATCGCTACGTTAATATTGTCAGTTAAAAATGTATTAGGCTTTATTCGCAAAGAAGCTAACAACTGATTTTTGAAGATTGATAACACTGTACAACACGAAAAAACTTCCAGGTTTTCATATGGTTTTTCTGCAACTTTTTGGTATCACGAATTTGCTATTGGTTTTTTTTTTGGGTCAGGTCAAATACTGTTGTTTCAATGTCATTCGAGTCATTCCATGCCAAATCATCACAAGAAAAATAAACTTTTCAACCCGACCATCTCAGATTTTCGTGAAATTTAGTAGGATGGTAGACGACATAAAGTAACTTACGTATGTAAAATAATAACCCTCAGTGACACACGGTATTCATACAGCAGGGTTAAATATATGGTAAAAAATGTAAAATTTACGCTTACAAGGTGAACAAAAACAATTCATAACTTTGCTTCTAATCATAGTAGATCTTTTATCTTAGGCTTGTTTTAAAGCTAAAAGAGCAGAGTTTTATAAAAATATTCTTCATTCCAAGGTCACATGATGTGACCTTTGACCTTGAATATCTAAGAAAGTGTACCTTCAATTTATTTAGAAATCCAGTATGTTATACAGCTAGGTGTAGACTCTTTTTGGTGTAAGTTTAATTTTGGAAAGCCTTTGGGAACAGCCTTTAACACAAAACATGTACTCCTGTTACTACCGGTGAAAAGCTAGGAATTCCATTGTTTATTGCTATACATTGTGTGCGATTGGCTAATTGTTTATTGAATATAATGTTAAATACAATAACACAATAAAATACTATTAAAATCTTCACTAAAATATTTAATTATAAATTATAACTGTCGTTTCGCTACACAATAGCTTCTTCAGATAAAGACTGGTTATAACTAAAACTTAAACCAGTCTATCTGAAGAAGCTACCGTGTAGCGAAAGGACAGTTATGATTTTTAAATAAATAGTTTTATTTATTGTGTTATTATGGATCTTCATAAAGTACAGGCCGAATCAATGTAATTGATATAATGTTACTTTTTTGCATGTCCGAAAGGTTTAAAATAATCTTTTCTTGCTCCTGAACATGAAAATGATTTGAAACCCCAGTTCCAACGTTTTAAGGTATCAAAAATTCGAAATTTATAATTCCAATACTGTGTCATTTCTCAAGTCTCAAACAGAAGTCTTTTAGAGGTTCACAATTACAAGTTCAGCATTACAACAGTTTTTAAAGCATCGATTATAGAATTTCGTCTATGTTTTAAAATCTCCAAAATTATAAATTTCAGAGATATAATATACGAAAACTTTAAAAATAGCAGAATGTTACAGTTCGCAAAGCAATTTCGGACGCGCAGTTGTTATTTGACAATCGTTTGAGTGAGTCGATGTGAGTGTTTTTGTGAAAATGGAAAAAATCGAGTATCGAGCTGTCATTAAATATTTGTTTTTGGAAGACAATACGCCTACGCAAATCAAAGATGAGTTGGACTCTGTGTATGAGTAGTAAGTAAATAGCGGTTTAAGCCCACAACTCCCCATGTTATTCTTATGGGAGTTTCGTTTTTAAGACAGGACAATTTTGTGAGGTTATGTGTGTCAAACTTGGCGTCCTTCCCGCTAGATGTCAGCATGGGTGTGGGGTTGAGTGTTTTGGCGGGAAAATGTAAATGTGATGCTTGCTCGTGATTGGTCGGACTGAATTGCCGGTAAAATAGGTAGCAGCATGTGTCGCTAGATGTCGCTGTGGGCGTGGTTTTGGCGGGAAGAATCAAATCTCAGGCCTGTTCGTGATTGGTCCGAAGTTTTGGCGCTAAAGGAGCTGAATGTAAACAAACGGGGTTGCCAAATCTCATATTTGGTAAAAATGAAAAGTCCCTAGATAATTCCCCAGGACTTGAAAGTGTGTTTAGATCGCGCGCAAAGGGGGCCTTCGCCCTGGGCCCCCATTCTGGGGCATCCTAGGGAGATCGTTAGGGTGCTTCGCTCTGGGCCCCCACTCTGGCGTTCCCGGGGAGATCGTTAGGGGTGCTTCGCCCTCCTCGGGGCCCCACTCTGGAGGGTCCCCCTGGGATCGACAGCGGTGCAGGGCCCCCTTGTGTGAAAGATGTCGGCGTGCGCGTGAACGCGACCGGGCGGGCCGGGTTAATCCGAAAAATTTGTCGGGGCGTTACGTGGGCGGGTATTTCAGTGCCCCGGTGGGCCAGTGGGCCGATGAAAGGGGTTAATTTATTTGGCGGTCCGAAAATTTTGTCGCGGCGTTGCGTGGGCGAGTCGTGCGGTGGTGCGACGCCCCGGTGGGCCAGTGGGCCGGTGAGCCAGTGCCCCGTTGAAAGGGGTTAATTTGAAAAATTTGGCGGTTGCCTCGCTGCTGATTAATAATAAGGCGGTGGGGTAAACATTTTATTAAAGGGGGGCTGAAAAAAATAATATACAATATTAATGTACATACAATATTAACAACATAAGCGTACTGTAGATTTTTCTTTAATACAAATAATGAATAGTGACCTATAAAATACAATAATAATATTTAAAGGAGAATGCATCGTTTTCTTCTCTCTCGTGAATAGTACTGCTGGATGATCTCATCACTTAATTATTGCATAGATTTGATGTTGGACTAAAAATAAAAACATTACATTCGATATAAAATAACAATATCAACTTACCTGCATTTGTTTTTTCCTTTATGAATAAAACAGAAGCCAGTAAAATACAATAATGATATTATTTTAAAGGAGAATGCATCTTTCTGCTGGATGATGTAATTATTCGAATCATATGTGCATCTAAACATTCCTTTTCTAGAATGACGTCATCACTTAATTGCTGCATGGTTTTGAGAGCTAAAAAAACATTACATTTTATACATTAAATTAAAAAATATAGTTTCCAAATTACCTGCATTTGTTTTTTCCTTTATGAACAAAACAGAAGCCAGTAAAATACAATAATGATATTATTTTAAAGGAGAATGCATCTTTCTGCTGGATGATGTAATTATTCAAAACATATGTGCATACATTCCTTTTCTAGAATGATCTCATCACTTAATTGCTGCATAGTTTTGAGAGCTAAAAAAACATTACATTTTATACATTAAAATAAAATAACAATATCAACTTACCTGCATTTGTTTTTTCCTTTAATACGATAATAATATTAAAAGAAAAATGCATCTTTTCCTTCTAACAAAATATTATATATTCCGCCGGATGATGTCATCAGTGAATTATTGCACTAGCAAGAAAAAACATTCCTTTCATGAATTGATGTTCGACTTAGAAAAACAATACATTCGGTATAAAATAAGAATCTCAATTTACCTGCATTTTATTTTTCGTATTTTACACGTTATAATGAAATTTTTAAGATCGCAAACAATATTAAGCGGTTGTATTGTTTTTTAATGCTATTTTTATTGATTAAAAGACGCGAGTTCAAACCGCATTACATATGTGCACAGTTTACCGCTTGTTTTAAAACTGGAACGAAGCGCGAAGCGCTGTTAAAATGTGTACTGAAAAATATTTTTCTTTAAGGAGTAATTTATTATATCATGTCATAATTAATTAATGCTTTTTAAGTGCAAGCAAACATCTGAGGAGTCATCCGGTTTCTTTATAAAATAAATGAACATGAACATAAAAAATTGGTTGGACGATTATCTTCATCTATTTTAGTTGTAAAAATTAAATGTTTTATGAAGTGTATTGTTCGAAGTGTCGACTAAACTAATTTCAAAATATCAGAAATAGTATTAAGAATATGTTTACTTTTTTAAAACATTCACAGCGTTAATCACAATAGTAATTTAGCATTTTATGTAAATGCAATAAACCAAAACGAAAATAAAATAATTTCAAAACTTAGTAAGATCCTTCTTAAATGATGCAACATAGTATAAAGGTTTATATCATATATTTTTGCATACTACATATGGAATTTATAGACTAAAAATAGAATAACTACATAGGTACAGGGTTACAGACTTATATAATACAAGTTATACATGTAAACTTAACTAGTTTCTAAATTATCATCATTAGAAATACTTTAATTTCCCCAAGCTAAGGTATTTATACATACTACATATGCAATTTATAGACTAAAAATAGAATAATTACATAGGTACAAGGTTTATATACAGACTTATATAATACAAGTTATACATGTAAACTTAACTAGTTTCTAAATTTTCATGGTTAAAAATACAAAGAACGGTTCTAGGGAAAAGAAATTCTAATCAATAGTTAGAAATCCTATAATTTTTCCAAGCTAAGGTATTTATACATATCACATATACAATTTTTAGATTAAATAAAATAATTACATAGGTAGAGGGTTTATATACAGACTTATACAAGTTATACATGAAAACTTAACTAGTTTCTAAATTATCATCATTAGAAATCCTTTAATTTCCCCAAGCTAAGGTATTTATTTATACATATCACATATACAATTTATAGATTAAATAAAATAATTACATAGGTAGAGGGTTTATATACAGACTTATACAAGTTATACATGTAAACTTAACTAGTTTCTAAATTATCATCGTTAGAAATCCTATAATTTCCCCAAGCTAAGGTATTAATACATATCACATATGCAATTTATAGATTAAATAAAATAATTACATAGGTAGAGGGTTTATATACAGACTTATACAAGTTATACATGAACACTTAACTAGTTTCTAAATTATCATCGTTAGAAATCCTATAATTTCCCCAAGCTAAGGTATTTATACATATCACATATGCAATTTATAGATTAAATAAAATAATTACATAGGTAGAGGGTTTATATACAATACAAGTTATACATGAACACTTAACTAGTTTCTAAATTATCATCGTTAGAAATCCTATAATTTCCCCAAGCTAAGGTATTTATACATATCACATATGCAATTTATAGATTAAATAAAATAATTACATAGGTAGAGGGTTTATATACAGACTTATACAAGTTATACATGAACACTTAACTAGTTTCTAAATTATCATCGTTAGAAATCCTATAATTTCCCCAAGCTAAGGTATTTATACATATCACATATGCAATTTATAGATTAAATAAAATAATTACATAGGTAGAGGGTTTATATACAGACTTATACAAGTTATACATGAACACTTAACTAGTTTCTAAATTATCATCGTTAGAAATCCTATAATTTCCCCAAGCTAAGGTATTTATACATATCGCATATGCAATTTATAGATTAAATAAAATAATTACATAGGTAGAGGGTTTATATACAGACTTATACAAGTTATACATGAAAACTTAACTAGTTTCTAAATTATCATCGTTAGAAATCCTATAATTTCCCCAAGCTAAGGTATTTATACATACTACATATGCAATTTATAGATTAAATAAAATAAATACATAGGTAGAGGGTTTATATACAATACAAGTTATACATGAACACTTAACTAGTTTCTAAATTATCATCGTTAGAAATCCTATAATTTCCCCAAGCTAAGGTATTTATACATATCACATATGCAATTTATAGATTAAATAAAATAATTACATAGGTAGAGGGTTTATATACAGACTTATACAAGTTATACATGAACACTTAACTAGTTTCTAAATTATCATCGTTAGAAATCCTATAATTTCCCCAAGCTAAGGTATTAATACATATCACATATGCAATTTATAGATTAAATAAAATAATTACATAGGTAGAGGGTTTATATACAGACTTATACAAGTTATACATGAAAACTTAACTAGTTTCTAAATTATCATCGTTAGAAATCCTATAATTTCCCCAAGCTAAGGTATTTATACATACTACATATGCAATTTATAGATTAAATAAAATAATTACATAGGTAGAGGGTTTATATACAGACTTATACAAGTTATACATGAACACTTAACTAGTTTCTAAATTATCATCGTTAGAAATCCTATAATTTCCCCAAGCTAAGGTATTTATACATATCACATATGCAATTTATAGATTAAATAAAATAATTACATAGGTAGAGGGTTTATATACAGACTTATACAAGTTATACATGAACACTTAACTAGTTTCTAAATTATCATCGTTAGAAATCCTATAATTTCCCCAAGCTAAGGTATTTATACATATCACATATGCAATTTATAGATTAAATAAAATAATTACATAGGTAGAGGGTTTATATACAGACTTATACAAGTTATACATGAACACTTAACTAGTTTCTAAATTATCATCGTTAGAAATCCTATAATTTCCCCAAGCTAAGGTATTTATACATATCACATATGCAATTTATAGATTAAATAAAATAATTACATAGGTAGAGGGTTTATATACAGACTTATACAAGTTATACATGAACACTTAACTAGTTTCTAAATTATCATCGTTAGAAATCCTATAATTTCCCCAAGCTAAGGTATTTATACATATCACATATGCAATTTATAGATTAAATAAAATAATTACATAGGTAGAGGGTTTATATACAATACAAGTTATACATGAACACTTAACTAGTTTCTAAATTATCATCGTTAGAAATCCTATAATTTCCCCAAGCTAAGGTATTTATACATATCACATATGCAATTTATAGATTAAATAAAATAATTACATAGGTAGAGGGTTTATATACAGACTTATACAAGTTATACATGAAAACTTAACTAGTTTCTAAATTATCATCGTTAGAAATCCTATAATTTCCCCAAGCTAAGGTATTTATACATACTACATATGCAATTTATAGATTAAATAAAATAAATACATAGGTAGAGGGTTTATATACAGACTTATACAAGTTATACATGAACACTTAACTAGTTTCTAAATTATCATCATTAGAAATCCTATAATTTCCCCAAGCTAAGGTATTTATACATATCACATATGCAATTTATAGATTAAATAAAATAATTACATAGGTAGAGGGTTTATATACAATACAAGTTATACATGAACACTTAACTAGTTTCTAAATTATCATCGTTAGAAATCCTATAATTTCCCCAAGCTAAGGTATTTATACATATCACATATGCAATTTATAGATTAAATAAAATAATTACATAGGTAGAGGGTTTATATACAGACTTATACAAGTTATACATGAACACTTAACTAGTTTCTAAATTATCATCGTTAGAAATCCTATAATTTCCCCAAGCTAAGGTATTTATACATATCACATATGCAATTTATAGATTAAATAAAATAATTACATAGGTAGAGGGTTTATATACAGACTTATACAAGTTATACATGAAAACTTAACTAGTTTCTAAATTATCATCGTTAGAAATCCTATAATTTCCCCAAGCTAAGGTATTTATACATACTACATATGCAATTTATAGATTAAATAAAATAAATACATAGGTAGAGGGTTTATATACAATACAAGTTATACATGAACACTTAACTAGTTTCTAAATTATCATCGTTAGAAATCCTATAATTTCCCCAAGCTAAGGTATTTATACATATCACATATGCAATTTATAGATTAAATAAAATAATTACATAGGTAGAGGGTTTATATACAGACTTATACAAGTTATACATGAACACTTAACTAGTTTCTAAATTATCATCGTTAGAAATCCTATAATTTCCCCAAGCTAAGGTATTAATACATATCACATATGCAATTTATAGATTAAATAAAATAATTACATAGGTAGAGGGTTTATATACAGACTTATACAAGTTATACATGAAAACTTAACTAGTTTCTAAATTATCATCGTTAGAAATCCTATAATTTCCCCAAGCTAAGGTATTTATACATACTACATATGCAATTTATAGATTAAATAAAATAATTACATAGGTAGAGGGTTTATATACAGACTTATACAAGTTATACATGAACACTTAACTAGTTTCTAAATTATCATCGTTAGAAATCCTATAATTTCCCCAAGCTAAGGTATTTATACATATCACATATGCAATTTATAGATTAAATAAAATAATTACATAGGTAGAGGGTTTATATACAGACTTATACAAGTTATACATGAACACTTAACTAGTTTCTAAATTATCATCGTTAGAAATCCTATAATTTCCCCAAGCTAAGGTATTTATACATATCACATATGCAATTTATAGATTAAATAAAATAATTACATAGGTAGAGGGTTTATATACAGACTTATACAAGTTATACATGAACACTTAACTAGTTTCTAAATTATCATCGTTAGAAATCCTATAATTTCCCCAAGCTAAGGTATTTATACATATCACATATGCAATTTATAGATTAAATAAAATAATTACATAGGTAGAGGGTTTATATACAGACTTATACAAGTTATACATGAACACTTAACTAGTTTCTAAATTATCATCGTTAGAAATCCTATAATTTCCCCAAGCTAAGGTATTTATACATATCACATATGCAATTTATAGATTAAATAAAATAATTACATAGGTAGAGGGTTTATATACAATACAAGTTATACATGAACACTTAACTAGTTTCTAAATTATCATCGTTAGAAATCCTATAATTTCCCCAAGCTAAGGTATTTATACATATCACATATGCAATTTATAGATTAAATAAAATAATTACATAGGTAGAGGGTTTATATACAGACTTATACAAGTTATACATGAAAACTTAACTAGTTTCTAAATTATCATCGTTAGAAATCCTATAATTTCCCCAAGCTAAGGTATTTATACATACTACATATGCAATTTATAGATTAAATAAAATAAATACATAGGTAGAGGGTTTATATACAATACAAGTTATACATGAACACTTAACTAGTTTCTAAATTATCATCGTTAGAAATCCTATAATTTCCCCAAGCTAAGGTATTTATACATATCACATATGCAATTTATAGATTAAATAAAATAATTACATAGGTAGAGGGTTTATATACAGACTTATACAAGTTATACATGAACACTTAACTAGTTTCTAAATTATCATCGTTAGAAATCCTATAATTTCCCCAAGCTAAGGTATTAATACATATCACATATGCAATTTATAGATTAAATAAAATAATTACATAGGTAGAGGGTTTATATACAGACTTATACAAGTTATACATGAAAACTTAACTAGTTTCTAAATTATCATCGTTAGAAATCCTATAATTTCCCCAAGCTAAGGTATTTATACATACTACATATGCAATTTATAGATTAAATAAAATAATTACATAGGTAGAGGGTTTATATACAGACTTATACAAGTTATACATGAACACTTAACTAGTTTCTAAATTATCATCGTTAGAAATCCTATAATTTCCCCAAGCTAAGGTATTTATACATATCACATATGCAATTTATAGATTAAATAAAATAATTACATAGGTAGAGGGTTTATATACAGACTTATACAAGTTATACATGAACACTTAACTAGTTTCTAAATTATCATCGTTAGAAATCCTATAATTTCCCCAAGCTAAGGTATTTATACATATCACATATGCAATTTATAGATTAAATAAAATAATTACATAGGTAGAGGGTTTATATACAGACTTATACAAGTTATACATGAACACTTAACTAGTTTCTAAATTATCATCGTTAGAAATCCTATAATTTCCCCAAGCTAAGGTATTTATACATATCACATATGCAATTTATAGATTAAATAAAATAATTACATAGGTAGAGGGTTTATATACAGACTTATACAAGTTATACATGAACACTTAACTAGTTTCTAAATTATCATCGTTAGAAATCCTATAATTTCCCCAAGCTAAGGTATTTATACATATCACATATGCAATTTATAGATTAAATAAAATAATTACATAGGTAGAGGGTTTATATACAATACAAGTTATACATGAACACTTAACTAGTTTCTAAATTATCATCGTTAGAAATCCTATAATTTCCCCAAGCTAAGGTATTTATACATATCACATATGCAATTTATAGATTAAATAAAATAATTACATAGGTAGAGGGTTTATATACAGACTTATACAAGTTATACATGAAAACTTAACTAGTTTCTAAATTATCATCGTTAGAAATCCTATAATTTCCCCAAGCTAAGGTATTTATACATACTACATATGCAATTTATAGATTAAATAAAATAAATACATAGGTAGAGGGTTTATATACAGACTTATACAAGTTATACATGAACACTTAACTAGTTTCTAAATTATCATCATTAGAAATCCTATAATTTCCCCAAGCTAAGGTATTTATACATATCACATATGCAATTTATAGATTAAATAAAATAATTACATAGGTAGAGGGTTTATATACAATACAAGTTATACATGAACACTTAACTAGTTTCTAAATTATCATCGTTAGAAATCCTATAATTTCCCCAAGCTAAGGTATTTATACATATCACATATGCAATTTATAGATTAAATAAAATAATTACATAGGTAGAGGGTTTATATACAGACTTATACAAGTTATACATGAACACTTAACTAGTTTCTAAATTATCATCGTTAGAAATCCTATAATTTCCCCAAGCTAAGGTATTAATACATATCACATATGCAATTTATAGATTAAATAAAATAATTACATAGGTAGAGGGTTTATATACAGACTTATACAAGTTATACATGAACACTTAACTAGTTTCTAAATTATCATCGTTAGAAATCCTATAATTTCCCCAAGCTAAGGTATTTATACATATCACATATGCAATTTATAGATTAAATAAAATAATTACATAGGTAGAGGGTTTATATACAGACTTGTACAATACAAGTTATACATGAACACTTAACTAGTTTCTAAATTATCATCGTTAAAAAATCCTATAATTTCCCCAAGCTAAGGTATTAATACATATCACATATACAATTTATAGATTAAATAAAATAATTACATAGGTACAAGGTTTATATACAGACTTATATAATACAAGTTATACACTTAAACTTAACTAGTTTCTAAATTATCATCGTTAAAAAATCCTATAATTTTTCCAAGCTAAGGTATTAATACATATCACATATACAATTTATAGATTATATAAAATAATTACATAGGTAGAGGGTTTATATACAGACTTATACAATACAAGTTATACATGAGCACTTAACTCGCGGCGTTGCGTGGCCGGGTGGGGAGCCGTGCGGTGGTGCGACGCCCCAGTGGGTCACTGGGCCGTTGAAAGGGGTTAATTTGAAAAATTTGGCGGTTGCCTCGCTGCTGTAGAATCAAATAATAAGGTGCCTCACCTCGGGTAGGCAACCACATATACAGTCTAACATATAGGCTATTGTGGCTTTTTCCTATCCAACAATACATTTCTCTTTCTTTCGTATCTATTTGTTCAGTTTACTATCTAAATGTAATCTCAGGTATTTAAAGGTGAGGAACTTCTATATTACTTAATTAATACCCACACAATAAAAGAAATAATTAGTTGATCTAAATAGAAGACGTTTAAAGCAAGCTTAACATATAATAAGTTTATATATAACCAAGTAAATCTTAACATTCTTCTAAATAATCTGTAGATTAAACTTTAAGGCAAATATATAACTGAATTAAATATAATAAATACTTAAAATTTAATTGTTTAATAAAATACATTTGATTTAAACAGTTGCGTATTGCATTTTCAGTTACACTTTTAGTAATTACACTAAGGCGTTCTATTAGTTGATACAAATTCCTGTTTCCTATATAATTTTCTATAAATGGCATAACCATAAAGGAAAATGAAATATTTAAAATGCTTGAATAAACAATATAAGGTAAGTTTATTCAACTTTCATGGAGATTATAAGAATGTTGCATTAATTCTTTAAAAAGGTAAATTCAGGCAATGCAACACATACATTTAATCATTAAAGAAGGATAATTTAAAGTTATCAGGAATTTATATCAACTAATAGAACGCCTTAGTGTAATTACTAAAAGTGTAACTGAAAATGCAATACGCAACTGTTTAAATCAAATGTATTTTATTAAACAATTAAATTTTAAGTATTTATTATATTTAATTCAGTTATATATTTGCCTTAAAGTTTAATTGTTTAATAAAATACATTTGATTTAAACAGTTGCGTATTGCATTTTCAGTTACACTTTTAGTAATTACACTAAGGCGTTCTATTAGTTGATATAAATTCCTGATAACTTTAAATTATCCTTCTTTAATGATTAAATGTATGTGTTGCATTGCCTGAATTTACCTTTTTAAAGAATTAATGCAACATTCTTATAATCTCCATGAAAGTTGAATAAACTTACCTTATATTGTTTATTCAAGCATTTTAAATATTTCATTTTCCTTTATGGTTATGCCATTTATAGAAAATTATATAGGAAACAGGAATTTGTATCAACTAATAGAACGCCTTAGTGTAATTACTAAAAGTGTAACTGAAAATGCAATACGCAACTGTTTAAATCAAATGTATTTTATTAAACAATTAAATTTTAAGTATTTATTATATTTAATTCAGTTATATATTTGCCTTAAAGTTTAATCTACAGATTATTTAGAAGAATGTTAAGATTTACTTGGTTATATATGAACTTATTATATGTTAAGCTTGCTTTAAACGTCTTCTATTTAGATCAACTAATTATTTCTTTTATTGTGTGGGTATACATTAAGTAATATAGAAGTTCCTCACCTTTAAATACCTGAGATTACATTTAGATAGTAAACTGAACAAATAGATACGAAAGAAAGAGAAATGTATTGTTGGATAGGAAAAAGCCACAATAGCCTATATGTTAAACTGTATATGTGGTTGCCTACCCGAGGTGAGGCACCTTATTATTTGATTCTACAGCAGCGAGGCAACCGCCAAATTTTTCAAATTAACCCCTTTCAACGGCCCAGTGACCCACTGGGGCGTCGCACCACCGCACGGCTCCCCACCCGGCCACGCAACGCCGCGAGTTAAGTGCTCATGTATAACTTGTATTGTATAAGTCTGTATATAAACCCTCTACCTATGTAATTATTTTATATAATCTATAAATTGTATATGTGATATGTATTAATACCTTAGCTTGGAAAAATTATAGGATTTTTTAACGATGATAATTTAGAAACTAGTTAAGTTTAAGTGTATAACTTGTATTATATAAGTCTGTATATAAACCTTGTACCTATGTAATTATTTTATTTAATCTATAAATTGTATATGTGATATGTATTAATACCTTAGCTTGGGGAAATTATAGGATTTTTTAACGATGATAATTTAGAAACTAGTTAAGTGTTCATGTATAACTTGTATTGTACAAGTCTGTATATAAACCCTCTACCTATGTAATTATTTTATTTAATCTATAAATTGCATATGTGATATGTATAAATACCTTAGCTTGGGGAAATTATAGGATTTCTAACGATGATAATTTAGAAACTAGTTAACTGTTCAAGTATAACTTGTATAAGTCTGTATATAAACCCTCTACCTATGTAATTATTTTATTTAATCTATAAATTGCATATGTGATATGTATAAATACCTTAGCTTGGGGAAATTAAAGGATTTCTAATGATGATAATTTAGAAACTAGTTAAGTTTACATGTATAACTTGTATAAGCCTGTATATAAACCCTCTACCTATGTAATTATTTTATTTAATCTATAAATTGCATATGTAGTATGTATAAATACCTTAGCTTGGGGAAATTATAGGATTTCTAACGATGATAATTTAGAAACTAGTTAAGTTTTCATGTATAACTTGTATAAGTCTGTATATAAACCCTCTACCTATGTAATTATTTTATTTAATCTATAAATTGCATATGTGATATGTATAAATACCTTAGCTTGGGGAAATTATAGGATTTCTAACGATGATAATTTAGAAACTAGTTAAGTGTTCATGTATAACTTGTATTGTATATAAACCCTCTACCTATGTAATTATTTTATTTAATCTATAAATTGCATATGTGATATGTATAAATACCTTAGCTTGGGGAAATTATAGGATTTCTAATGATGATAATTTAGAAACTAGTTAAGTGTTCATGTATAACTTGTATAAGTCTGTATATAAACCCTCTACCTATGTATTTATTTTATTTAATCTATAAATTGCATATGTAGTATGTATAAATACCTTAGCTTGGGGAAATTATAGGATTTCTAACGATGATAATTTAGAAACTAGTTAAGTTTTCATGTATAACTTGTATAAGTCTGTATATAAACCCTCTACCTATGTAATTATTTTATTTAATCTATAAATTGCATATGTGATATGTATAAATACCTTAGCTTGGGGAAATTATAGGATTTCTAACGATGATAATTTAGAAACTAGTTAAGTGTTCATGTATAACTTGTATAAGTCTGTATATAAACCCTCTACCTATGTAATTATTTTATTTAATCTATAAATTGCATATGTGATATGTATAAATACCTTAGCTTGGGGAAATTATAGGATTTCTAACGATGATAATTTAGAAACTAGTTAAGTGTTCATGTATAACTTGTATAAGTCTGTATATAAACCCTCTACCTATGTAATTATTTTATTTAATCTATAAATTGCATATGTGATATGTATAAATACCTTAGCTTGGGGAAATTATAGGATTTCTAACGATGATAATTTAGAAACTAGTTAAGTGTTCATGTATAACTTGTATAAGTCTGTATATAAACCCTCTACCTATGTAATTATTTTATTTAATCTATAAATTGCATATGTGATATGTATAAATACCTTAGCTTGGGGAAATTATAGGATTTCTAACGATGATAATTTAGAAACTAGTTAAGTGTTCATGTATAACTTGTATAAGTCTGTATATAAACCCTCTACCTATGTAATTATTTTATTTAATCTATAAATTGCATATGTGATATGTATAAATACCTTAGCTTGGGGAAATTATAGGATTTCTAACGATGATAATTTAGAAACTAGTTAAGTGTTCATGTATAACTTGTATTGTATATAAACCCTCTACCTATGTAATTATTTTATTTAATCTATAAATTGCATATGTGATATGTATAAATACCTTAGCTTGGGGAAATTATAGGATTTCTAACGATGATAATTTAGAAACTAGTTAAGTGTTCATGTATAACTTGTATAAGTCTGTATATAAACCCTCTACCTATGTAATTATTTTATTTAATCTATAAATTGCATATGTGATATGTATTAATACCTTAGCTTGGGGAAATTATAGGATTTCTAACGATGATAATTTAGAAACTAGTTAAGTTTACATGTATAACTTGTATAAGTCTGTATATAAACCCTCTACCTATGTAATTATTTTATTTAATCTATAAATTGTATATGTGATATGTATAAATAAATACCTTAGCTTGGGGAAATTAAAGGATTTCTAATGATGATAATTTAGAAACTAGTTAAGTTTTCATGTATAACTTGTATAAGTCTGTATATAAACCCTCTACCTATGTAATTATTTTATTTAATCTAAAAATTGTATATGTGATATGTATAAATACCTTAGCTTGGAAAAATTATAGGATTTCTAACTATTGATTAGAATTTCTTTTCCCTAGAACCGTTCTTTGTATTTTTAACCATGAAAATTTAGAAACTAGTTAAGTTTACATGTATAACTTGTATTATATAAGTCTGTATATAAACCTTGTACCTATGTAATTATTCTATTTTTAGTCTATAAATTGCATATGTAGTATGTATAAATACCTTAGCTTGGGGAAATTAAAGTATTTCTAATGATGATAATTTAGAAACTAGTTAAGTTTACATGTATAACTTGTATTATATAAGTCTGTAACCCTGTACCTATGTAGTTATTCTATTTTTAGTCTATAAATTCCATATGTAGTATGCAAAAATATATGATATAAACCTTTATACTATGTTGCATCATTTAAGAAGGATCTTACTAAGTTTTGAAATTATTTTATTTTCGTTTTGGTTTATTGCATTTACATAAAATGCTAAATTACTATTGTGATTAACGCTGTGAATGTTTTAAAAAAGTAAACATATTCTTAATACTATTTCTGATATTTTGAAATTAGTTTAGTCGACACTTCGAACAATACACTTCATAAAACATTTAATTTTTACAACTAAAATAGATGAAGATAATCGTCCAACCAATTTTTTATGTTCATGTTCATTTATTTTATAAAGAAACCGGATGACTCCTCAGATGTTTGCTTGCACTTAAAAAGCATTAATTAATTATGACATGATATAATAAATTACTCCTTAAAGAAAAATATTTTTCAGTACACATTTTAACAGCGCTTCGCGCTTCGTTCCAGTTTTAAAACAAGCGGTAAACTGTGCACATATGTAATGCGGTTTGAACTCGCGTCTTTTAATCAATAAAAATAGCATTAAAAAACAATACAACCGCTTAATATTGTTTGCGATCTTAAAAATTTCATTATAACGTGTAAAATACGAAAAATAAAATGCAGGTAAATTGAGATTCTTATTTTATACCGAATGTATTGTTTTTCTAAGTCGAACATCAATTCATGAAAGGAATGTTTTTTCTTGCTAGTGCAATAATTCACTGATGACATCATCCGGCGGAATATATAATATTTTGTTAGAAGGAAAAGATGCATTTTTCTTTTAATATTATTATCGTATTAAAGGAAAAAACAAATGCAGGTAAGTTGATATTGTTATTTTATTTTAATGTATAAAATGTAATGTTTTTTTAGCTCTCAAAACTATGCAGCAATTAAGTGATGAGATCATTCTAGAAAAGGAATGTATGCACATATGTTTTGAATAATTACATCATCCAGTAGAAAGATGCATTCTCCTTTAAAATAATATCATTATTGTATTTTACTGGCTTCTGTTTTGTTCATAAAGGAAAAAACAAATGCAGGTAATTTGGAAACTATATTTTTTAATTTAATGTATAAAATGTAATGTTTTTTTAGCTCTCAAAACCATGCAGCAATTAAGTGATGACGTCATTCTAGAAAAGGAATGTTTAGATGCACATATGATTCGAATAATTACATCATCCAGCAGAAAGATGCATTCTCCTTTAAAATAATATCATTATTGTATTTTACTGGCTTCTGTTTTATTCATAAAGGAAAAAACAAATGCAGGTAAGTTGATATTGTTATTTTATATCGAATGTAATGTTTTTATTTTTAGTCCAACATCAAATCTATGCAATAATTAAGTGATGAGATCATCCAGCAGTACTATTCACGAGAGAGAAGAAAACGATGCATTCTCCTTTAAATATTATTATTGTATTTTATAGGTCACTATTCATTATTTGTATTAAAGAAAAATCTACAGTACGCTTATGTTGTTAATATTGTATGTACATTAATATTGTATATTATTTTTTTCAGCCCCCCTTTAATAAAATGTTTACCCCACCGCCTTATTATTAATCAGCAGCGAGGCAACCGCCAAATTTTTCAAATTAACCCCTTTCAACGGGGCACTGGCTCACCGGCCCACTGGCCCACCGGGGCGTCGCACCACCGCACGACTCGCCCACGCAACGCCGCGACAAAATTTTCGGACCGCCAAATAAATTAACCCCTTTCATCGGCCCACTGGCCCACCGGGGCACTGAAATACCCGCCCACGTAACGCCCCGACAAATTTTTCGGATTAACCCGGCCCGCCCGGTCGCGTTCACGCGCACGCCGACATCTTTCACACAAGGGGGCCCTGCACCGCTGTCGATCCCAGGGGGACCCTCCAGAGTGGGGCCCCGAGGAGGGCGAAGCACCCCTAACGATCTCCCCGGGAACGCCAGAGTGGGGGCCCAGAGCGAAGCACCCTAACGATCTCCCTAGGATGCCCCAGAATGGGGGCCCAGGGCGAAGGCCCCCTTTGCGCGCGATCTAAACACACTTTCAAGTCCTGGGGAATTATCTAGGGACTTTTCATTTTTACCAAATATGAGATTTGGCAACCCCGTTTGTTTACATTCAGCTCCTTTAGCGCCAAAACTTCGGACCAATCACGAACAGGCCTGAGATTTGATTTTTCCCGCCAAAACCACGCCCACAGCGACATCTAGCGACACATGCTGCTACCTATTTTACCGGCAATTCAGTCCGACCAATCACGAGCAAGCATCACATTTACATTTTCCCGCCAAAACACTCAACCCCACACCCATGCTGACATCTAGCGGGAAGGACGCCAAGTTTGACACACATAACCTCACAAAATTGTCCTGTCTTAAAAACGAAACTCCCATAAGAATAACATGGGGAGTTGTGGGCTTAAACCGCTATTTACTTACTACTTGTATGGGGACTCTGCGCCATCATTTACTACAGTGAAATTTTGGGCAGCTGAACTTAAACGTGGCAGTACCAGCTTGGGAGACGATGAACGTTCGGCACGTCCAAAAACTGCAACCACTGACGATAACATCGCTAAAGTTCACCAAATGGTGCTAAACGACCGTCGAATTAAAGTGAAAGAGATAGCAGAGGCTATGAATATGTCCAAAGAACGTGTTTGTCACATATTGAATCAAGATTTAGGCATGAGAAAGCTGTCCGCGCGTTTAGTGCCGCGTTTGCTCACGTTAGACCAAAAACGTGTTCGAATGAACATTTCCAACGCTCTGTTGGCGCAGTTTAGGCGCAATAAATCAGAGTTTTGGCGCCGATTAATTACTGTAGATGAAACTTGGATACACCATTATACGCCCGAAACAAAAATACAGTCAAAATAGTGGTCTGCGAATGGGGAATCGGCTCCAAAAAAAGCAAAAACTGTTACGTCGGCTGGGAAAGTGATGGCGACTGTTTTTTGGGATAGTCATGGAGTTATCTTAATCGATTATCTTCAAACAGGAAAAACAGGAGCATACTACGCATCATTACTTGACAAGCTGAAGGCAGAGATTGCGGAAAAACGGCCACATTTGCAGAAAAAGCAAATCTTGTTTCACAAAGACAATGCGCCGTCTCACACCTCCGCGGTTGCCATGGCGAAAATCCACGAATTACGGTTTGAACTGCTTGACCATCCTCCTTACTCACCAGATCTAGCCCTAAGCGACTTCTTTTTGTTCCCTAATCTAAAAATTGCGCTCGGAGGATAGAGATTTTCTTCAAATGAGGAGGCAATCACCTTCGTGAACAATTATTTTGCAGATAAAAACGCCGAATACTATTTGGACGGGTTAAAGAGATGGGAGCATCGCTGGGAGAAGTGTGTAGACTTACAAGGAAACTATGTAGAAAAATAAAAATAAATTTAAAGAAAAAATGTCTTGTATCTTTGTTAGGTCGGAAACTTTTCAGACCACCCTCGTAGATAATATTACCACGTCTCCACGGAATAACGCATTACACCAAAAGTCTACGACATACATATATATTGAATGAATATTTTCACTTAATTGTTTGATTTTCTTGCTTAGAAAAATAAATACCTACGTATGTATTCCTTAGGCCACCCTGTATAGTAACCTCTAACTGTGTGTTTTAACAAAATGTATAAACTCTTGCATTCAATGCTTTTTTTAATTGAAACTTCCACATACCGAAAAATTGATTTCCACTAGAAATCTCCAATTTTAATAATAACTAGAAGTATTTTAAATAGTTTATGCTATTATAGCTTAATAGTTGCTAAGCATAATAACAATAACCTTGATATCCATAGGTGAAATTAAACATAAACCCTTTACTGATATGAAACTAAATTAATATTATTAATTTAATTCGTAACTCTTAATAATATAATAATAAATAGTTTTAATTTATAGAAAGAGATTTCAATAGACATTCAATAATGTCTTTCATTTTGATAAACAGAAAAATGAACAATTATAAAACTGACGCTTATAAAAATGAAAATGAAACCTAATATGTTTAGTGTTGTTTATAACACAGTAATTTACGAGCGACCCTCGTCAGAATATTTGGGAATTCCAATGTTGAATTAGTCATGTCTGCTGTCTGAAAGAAAAGAAACCAGTGCAAGATGGGTTATCTAATTAATTTTCTTTTAAGGCACAGTAATTTTTGCAGTTTTGCGTTATCAAGCGCGCTCTTAAGCAGATAAAAGATATGAGGAAATCTAGTTTTTCATAGTATTTATATAATAGTAATTTCTTATTTACAATGTAGTTGTCGTTTTGACATTTTTTTGCAACTTATTTATGTTAGATTCTATTAGATGTATGCAAATATATAGCAATTTACCTTGTAGAATTTTAGTTAAAACATTTTCTTCATTTTAACGGGCCGGGTATCTTCATTTTGCAAGCTTCATGTATTTCGTAATTTTTAAAGCTGTGGGCTAGATTGTTTTGTTGAAAATTTGTAAAGTAACTTTTATCACCACAGAATTGATACAATCTTAAATGTAAGAATTGCATTTTTGTTATTAGAATTATATAAAAAGATGTAGTTGAGTTGCGCTTTTAGAACGTTCAATGGAATAATATAGAATGTCGTGTAAGTCAAAGTTTTTGGCATCTAAAAACATTTAAATAATGTTGTTAAGTTTGTAATGTTTAGTTTTGCGAAGAAAGGAACATGTAAAGGAATGTTTTTATGTAAATTAAGCCTTTTGTTAATTTTAGGAGATTGTTGTTTATCGACATCGAATTTAAAGACATAATTCTATTTTTTGGCTTAGGTGTTTTATATTATTGAATTCAGAATATTATTTTCTATAAGTATTTGATTATTGTATTTATGATATGTCAAGATTCATTTGTTTTGTTGAGAATTTTCATAGAGTTCTTTTGTTTTCTTAAAAAGTATATAAAGGGACTTAATTTTTTAATAATTAAGTAGCAATCTTCTAACCTAGAAACGAGGTGCGTTTCTGCTGCTTCTTAACTAAAAGTAAGGTTAGCTTTCAATATTGATATGTTTAGAAAAATACGAGGTTATGTGAAACGTCAATATTTTATAATTTTGTTGAAGTGTGTTTAAATATAAATTTGTGCTTCGAATAAAATTCAGTTAGTTTTAAACTTTTAAATTTTAATTTAAGAATAATTTTCGTAATTACTATTTAACCTTGGCAATTATAAATTAATTTTTGGGAATATCTAAATGAAGTATCACATATTAATGCTTACCTGTTTAATGAAAAGAAGATCCTTTTTGACAATAAACCGTAATAATTTGGTTTTTATTTGGATGGATATTATATTCAATCGATGTTATTGGAATTTCGATTGATGTTTGAAGATGACGGAATAAATTTTGACATTATTGTTTAGTATAGAGATGGGAGAATAATGATTGAGTTTGTCAAGCAACTCGAATCCAAATAGACATGGAATTCATGTGGCATCAAATATGAATACAAAAAGTGAGTTCTTCAATAAAAAATTGATTTAATTTAATTTAAATACCTTCAATTTTTGTTATAATAGAAATTAGATTTGTGGCTAAGATAATTTTATTAAATTTAAATAACATTCTTAGAGTTATTACAAAACAATAATTAATAAAAAAAAATTATAATAATAATAATAATTGCTACAACCCATAGCCTGGAAACCAGGCCCCAGAAGCTATATATGAAGCTGATATTTGGCAAAATATCAGAAGAAATTGCACATATACTAAGAAAAACCAACAATTATAAAATAACATTTAAAACCAACACTAACACTTTTTCATTTTTATTTAATGCTAAAGACAGAACACATGATATCATGAAATCGGGCATTTAGCGTTTAAATTGTTCTTTTTGTAGTTCGGTATATATTGGGCAAACACTTCGAAATTTTGACATAAGATATAAAGAACACGTACGTCATTACAAAAATAAACATCCTGAAAAATCGAATTATGCCAAACACCTTTTAGAACAAAATCACAGAATGACTCCTCAAAATAATATTAAATTCCTACATTTTTGTAATAACAAACGCAAATTAGACATTTTAGAAGCCTTTGAGATATACAAACACAAACTCAGGGTACCTTTAATGAATGAACAACTTGAGCTCAGTAATTCTCCGTTACTGGAAGTATTAGATATTTAATGCTGATTATTATTATTATTTTATCTAGTTACCTATTTTTGTATCTACCTTAGCGACGTGTTTGTTTATAATTATATTACCTTTGATAATGACAGCATCGAAACAATATTGTCAGGTTATAGTTATTTTAATAAAACTTTGAAACTTTTACTAATCTTTATTTATTTCATGATTATGGAGTTCCACAAAGTAAGGCTGGAAACAATAATCAAGATTTATCGATTATTTTTTTAAACCATTGATCAATTGATTTATTCGATTTATTTAATGCTTTTCGATTATTGATTTCTGTAATCGCACAGCCCTACCTACAAGTATTTTTCTAAATTTACCAAACCCCCCTTCCAAAGCCACTATATGCTAGCAGAAAATCAAGGAAACAAAAGTATAAGTTTTAATATTCTTAAAGATCATTTACCATTAGAAGTTTATTAAAAAAATAGTAAAATGAGAAAGCTCTGCCAAATTGCCAGTTAACTATCACAAACTTGTAAAGCTATGTTTACGCTTTGCAAGTTTGTAAGAATTGGGATGCATCTCAAAAGATTTTTTCTTATAAAAGGCTTTTCATCGGCTTGAGAGTTTTACCTTTTACCTGATAATCTGTTTGTCCTTAGTAGTATATCAACAGCATTATACCAGTAAACAAGGTGTGCCCTAATATTATATATAGGAGACTCTTGTGTGCATTATGTGAATCGTTCTTTTCTATTCCAACATTGGCGGAAGCGTCGAACTGTTAATAATGTTCTCACCTCTCTTTAGAATGGGTACTTGATCCTTATAATGGCTTAATATGTTGTAGGACATTGGTGACTCGTCAAATTAGGATCTAATAGTGAAATATTTTTATTAAATTACTATTATTCTTTTTTTCTTTTATATGCTTATTACAATGTTGAAATGACTAGCATATTTTATTAGGCTGAAGAAGAATGAGTTGTCTTTATTTTATCATAAATATTAAATTATTATTATTGATAGGATTATCCTATTAAGGTTTTGCACAATGTGTCTATGTTGCAATAAAATCGAAGAGAAAAAGTTGAAAATCAAGGTTGTTGCACCCGAAACATTCTGGGTAAACACAGTATACATACCTTGTGGCTTCGTAAATGCAATCTCAAAATTAATTAATTGCGCTGCCTTTGCAGCATACACAGCTTAAACATCAAACAATAACAAGATTTAATTAAAATCAAGGCTTAGATTTTGGAATCATAAAAATGCGTTATTGTTGATACCGCAGTTGGTAGTATTATTTATTAATATATTAATTAACTACATATCAAATTCGAGTAAAAATAAAACACCTTCTAATCATACTTAATAATCTTGTATACTATTGGATTGAAAAGTATTTGATTTGTTGATACACACTTTTGTTGTAATTTTTGTGATAAGGATGAATGAACGAACTGCTCTATTATTCCATGTAAAAATTACAGTATAGCATCAATTGCTTATTAATGTGCTCTACTATTTCTTTACACAACAATTTTTTTTGTATTTGGATTTTTTAATTGCTTTTAAACCTATTAACACAGTTCCTATCCGACTCTTTAGCGGCCCTCTCCATCTTCTAGTTATGTCTTTATTTCAATCGGTTAAGAGTTTTTTCCGCTTTATCTCTTCCCATTCTTCTCACATGGCCAAGCACCAAGCCAATATAAACTCTTGCATTTGATTAAAGTTACTGTTTGCTTTTATCGGTATTTTGTCTATTTCTGCGTTCATTAGTATTCTGACATATTCTCCCTATTATACAGAGTGATTACAAGTTAAATGTAAATACAAATATGTTATTTATGCTTTGGGGTAAATAAAAAGAAACATTTGGGAAAAGCTCCACGTTGTGGAGACATGTGATATATTATTTATGTTTACTTGTACTTGGGGTTTGTAAAATAAATTAAAATTTTGGGAAATTCCCAAATTAACTTGAAGAAGAAAGGTAAATGATAAAATTTTAAAATTGATTTATAATTTGTGTTACTCATTAATAATGAAACAGACACCCAACAAAAACACAGCGGAAATATACTACACAAAGCAAAACCACCTACCTTCAACATCGAAGAAAATGCACCGCCTAAATATTTTCTTTAATTGGAAAGCAAGTTCCAAAATTAAGTGGGACTCTTTCAGGCGGATCGTTACAAATAGGACACTACTTAAATACAGCTGCAAAATATTGTTAACAGACCACATACAAACAAATAAAATAAAAAATTAAAGTTTATTAAAAAATTCATGTGAATTTATTTATTTATCACCACACATTCAAAAGAAAAACCAAATTAAACTTTTAACAAAATTCTCATAATTAACTTTAAACAACTAACAATTAAATTTTGGATACCAACTACTATTAACTAAAATAAAAGAAAATTAATTAAAAGACAGTTTAATTCTCTTTGTCTTATCAATTTCTCTTTCTTCTATTTGCTAAATATTTTTATAACTAAAACAACAAAATAAATTTATCTTATTTAAAATTCAAGCTACCTAATTCTGGCGCCTTAAATAAATTACCGACCTGTATTAGTAAATTTCTGTAAAACGGTAGCTGTAATCAGCTTGTTTACAACATGGCCACAATGTCCCAAAATCTGCTCTCTCTTAATAGAAAAGTTATTTTGGATACTAGACAAATCCATAATTAATAACAACAGAAGATTCTTTTCCATAAAGTGAATCCTTTAATAAAAATGCAGTGAAAAATCTTTAAACTCTCACTAAGTTCTAAACACCAAACTTTTAAACCCTTAAAACTGAAGGTAAGATTTCTTTTCCAAAGTAATTTTTAAGTCCAAGTTAAAAATTCACAACATTGTTTAATTAAATTAACTAAACTGTTTAATTGTTATTTTCAGTCACTATCTTTTAAAAATTTTCCCAATTGACAACAAAATGCTACATAACAAAATTATAACTTCAAAATTTGACACATGTCAATGTTTATAAATTTTCGCGCTTAACCTTAAAAATTTTAAAATTTGCTCCATGAACGTACACACTGGATGAACAATACAAAATTACAGGGAGAGTTACCAGATTTTTACAGCCTTGGTAGTGTAATGTATAGAGTGCTGGACTTTCACCCAAGCGGCCCGATTCCCGGTGCCGGCAGATCTGGTTAAGGTTTTCTGCAGTTTTCCTTAGCTTTGACACAAATGTGGGATTTGCGCTGTTCCATCTGTGAGTCGGCTGCAGCCGCACTTAGGGCCTACGTAATAATAATAATAATCGCCCCCTCCCTCCCGCACAAGCTTATAGCTTCTGGGGCCTGGTTTCCAGGCTATGGGATGTAGCAATTATTATTATTATTTTGTTTCCTTAAATAGGTTTTGAAGAAACAAAAACATAATCTGTCACTTGTTTGGTGAAATCCACTAGAAACAATTGAATTCATTATAACTAAAGTTTTTTAATCAAATAATTATTTATAAGTATTAATAATAATTGACAAAACTAACATTATAATTTGGTAGAGGAAATCTTCCTCTTTTTAAAAATGTATAATAGTAGTAAATTGGTCCTCTAGGAAAATCGGTATAGCTTGACAATGGCATCAACTTTAAATGCCTTCAGTTACACATTAATATTTAAAGAAAATAATCTAAATTAGATAATTACATAAATTTTTTAATACAAAATCCTTCCTTAGAGCCTATATCACAATATTTGCAAGTATTTAGGTTTCCAAACTACTAAATAACATTAAATTTCATACTTTTAGATTACTATGTCAAAACGTAGCTATATGTGATCTTTAAACCCATAGATCTTCTCTAAGAATTTATCTTTACATTAACATTTATGTCTCAAACATACTCCAGAATTTATTTAACAATATAACAGCAAAATATTTGCCCCCACAGATTAATTAATCTTAGCAAAAAGCAAAATTATGAAAAAGAATACTGAAATCATTGATATACAAAAAGACTTTGGGTAGACAAATTTGGGAGACTAATCTTACGGGTAAGGAAATTAACCCTTAATTATTTACAAAAATCCAGCAACGGCAGTGCACCATCGTTTTGACTAAGAAAAATTATCAAATTTAAGAAATAAGTCAACTTTAAAAACTATCCCTGCTCTATATAAAGTGTTCTTGAGTATATCCTTCACAAAATGAACAATTTTAAGTTAAAATAATAATCATTTATCTCCATATAAATTCTTCGCCTGGGAGGTTAGACAACCAAACCAACATATATGTATTTCGGGATACCTATATTTTCCTATGCATGTAAAATACATGACAATACGTTGCTTGTGGAAAAAAGATATTTTATGATTTCAAATCGCCCACTACTAGTAGGTCTATCTTTATTCTTTATACGTTATCTTTAACGTTTTACCCTTATACATAGTGTTTTATTTGTTTTGGCCAAATGATTCTTTGTTCATAACTTTTATAATTAGTTTATTACTTTTAGTCGTATTCTACCTATTTTACTTGACAAAATTATGATTTCTTAGGAAATAACATCCTGTATAATATAATTTTAAAAATTCGTTTAGGTATTTTAAAAAGTCGAGAAAGAGTAAGTTAACTGGTATACTTTTTCAAGTTCCCACATTTTCCTAATTTCTTTAATAAAGATGTAATTTTAAAATAAAAAAAATTTTTGATAACCACTGGAAAACTCGTTTTGTTAAATAGTATATTGAAAAACAACCTTAGCTGGTGGTTCTCCCGTAATGTAGGCGTGAAAAAAATTATAATAATTGAATTTATTTAAAAGAGAATTTTTTACATTTACAATATTTAGATGATGATACATTATCTCTCAGCTGCACTCTATGTTATCTCATACGTGACTAGTACAGTTGGCGTAACGACCCATGTGAGACATAACAAAAGGCCCACGGTTGGCTCGGGCTTGGGACGATGCTTATCAACTTTGATAATCAATTCAAGAATGACCCATTGCTGTGCTAAAATCGGGATGATAACTTCGTGCCAAGCTTGTTAATCAGTCATGGCCCTGGATTAGTGATACATGTTGGCCCAATAGTGACGACCAATATAATGCCGACGCTAATACTAGTCCTGGCTCAAGGTAAATACTAAACAACCAATATTGGTGCAGAATTGCGATTCGAGCATGGCATTAATCAACGATCCCTTCATCATGTCGTGGATGAATGTTTTGGCCCAGAACTTCAAATTCATTCAATTATTAGTAACATAACAACGTAACTTAAAAAATTTGTGACATGAGAACAACTATGAAACTGATTCTAACATTTTTCAAATGAATAATATTTTAAGTTTTAAACAAATAAATCTTATAGAAAAGTGGTTTAAAAGGTTATTAATGCTAATAATTCTTTTCATGCATACAAGTTTAATTTTTACCATTTAACAATTGTATTTATTCTTATTAGAGTAGCTTTCATTAATTTAAGAATAATATTACAAAACGGTTACACACACATATCTTAGCAACATAACCTTAAATGTAGCATTACTCATGGTATGCGGATGAACACTGACTAAGCCGGTAAAGGCCTCCCTTGTGCGCTGCCGCGTTACTTAATTTTCAGTATGTGCTTGTTTTAAAGAAACGAAGCGCGGGAAAATTTGAAAGCTGAAGTTATATTTAGTAATAATAATTATAATCTATGTAGATATTTTCGGCTAACTTTTCTAACATTTTTCTCTTAATTGGCCCAAACTGAGTTCAAGGGTAAGAAATCAAGTCTAGAAACACTAAAATTGGTTGAAGCTTGAGCAAACAGTAAGGAACCCAGACTAGGTCGTTGAAGGTTGGCTGTGACTTGGACAGAGATTAGAGAATCCAGAATTGGTACCGAGACGTTGGTTGACTCTTTGGCGACAACGAAGCAGGCTTGGGATCTGAAGGTTGCCCGAGGCTTGGACCAATGTTGAAAGAACGACATTTGGTTATCCAATATTCAGCCAAGCTGGGTCCTGTTGTCAAGGTTGGCAGTTCCTATATGGGGAGCCCGAGTTACGCAAAGTACGAGTATTACAATAATTAAGCATGGTAATACGTGTTTTTCATACTATTTTCCTATTATCTGTTAATCTACTTTTATTTATTAATTAGAAATAAAGCTATTTTGTTGGTAAAAAAAATTAAATGCAAGGTTGATCCTACATTTGAAACACATAAAATTCAATTTTTGACGTTTATTAAATTATTAATTTAATATGTTTACAACTTCACAAATAGAATTGTCCCCTAAAACAATTTTACAACATTGAACTTTGTGGCACTTATGGAAAAAACAGTTTGTCTTTATACAGGGTGTGTTATAACAAGGGCATTAAACGCGGCAAGTAGACATCGATAAGGCAAACAAAAAATCCCTCTTAATATTTTTTTCTCAAAAGCGTAGTTTTCTAAAAAGAAATGCTAATAAAGAAGGGTATAATGTTTTTAGCACATACAGTAGCATTTGTTATGATCTTCAAAATAAAGTAAAGGGCGTTTTATGTTTAGTTATGTTTACGTTGCTGATCTTGCAACCTGCAATCTGATTTTTACGATACTTTTGTAATATAACTTTATGAGAGCAGTCAGTTAGATGATAATTGGCAGAACGCTATAATTAAAAAAATGATATTAGTTTAGATCAAGTCTTTGTAAATATGTAAACAATGACAACAACGATGTAAAATTCGTCGTACATTAAAAACGTGGAATTCTCGTTATTAAAATATTTAATTAATGTAGTCTAAACAAGACGTCATGTCATAGTCTGGGGAACCCCGCATAGCCTTTAATTTAATTAATTTACATAAATTAAATGTTGTCTTTAAAAATCAGACAATATTATTTTATAATCAGATTTATTTTAACGCTGTTATTAGACCTTGAATTTAAATATTCCAAGTTCTGTACAGTATAAACAAACACTGCTGTATTGACAAATGATTTTGTCTATTATTAGCACTCAAATCTCAGCTGGCACTAATAACAGTTATTAATGATATCACCATAAACGCGTTTATAATTTTACATGTACTTTTCTAAAAGCGTCTCAAAATTACCAAAAAATTTGAATTTCACTAATCAAAACACTTGAACTGAATGCTGTACTACCTCATTAATGGTAATGGTGTTAATGGCAAATACGTACCTCTCTAAAAGTCTGCATGCAATTAATAAAATTGATATTAATGTGAAAAGGATTTAATATAATAATATACAGGGTGTATTATCGGCTTTGTTAATTATTTTAGATAGGCCCCTAATTATTTTAGAGAAAAAGTCACCATAGCAATGTTGTAGATCTTATCGAGTACTGTACAAAACAACCCTACTTTAAAATAGATGTAAATGCAAAAATTAATGGGCACAGTTTCATGCAGCAAAATCACTCGTCAGACTTTTACAATTGCTACCGGTATGGAAGAAATGAGAATTCTCCAGGGAATTTATTTTTCTATAATCTTATTATCCATTATATTAGGGAAGCCAATATTTGAGAAATTGTGTTTTTACATGCTATTCGCCTATGTAACAAAATTGATAATACACCCTGTATATTTATTTCATATCATATATAATCTCAAGAAGGGAATTCAACGTAGTCGCTCCTCCATTCCCTCCTTGTATAATCTCAACAAAGAAATATAGTCGAACTACGAGTAAAACTTAATCACTATAACTAAAGTATAGTACTTAATGATTATAATAAGAGTAAAGTTGATAGTAATTATTTCCTAGATATAATATTTAGTTCCGAAAGTTGTTCTTTAGTTAAGTTAATTGTAATCTTTTATTAGTCTTTTCTTATTGTTGTCTTTTGATTATACTTTGAATTGTTATCGTTACTGTGTCCTTAGCAAACTAATGTTGTGTTAGTCAGTTGTTAAATAAACAACTATATATAATACATAATAATAAATAATAATAAGAATAATAATTATGATAATGATAATAATAGTAGTGATAGTAATACTTAAGAATAATTAACATAATTAGATAATTTACACATAATTTGTGTAAATTGTAACTATATTGCATTGCAATAATCAAGAGTTTTTTAACTGTTCAACGGATAATGCCTTGAAAAATAAAGGTGCATTATTGTAAATTTTTGCCACACTTTAGCTAAATGATCGCTCGTAAAATGTAATATTATGCTTCGGTAAAGTCAACAGACCTCTATGTCGAACATTTATGTTGTGTACATTTGTTCTATACCTTATCTTGTTGTATAAATAGGGTGGCTGCCTATTGGTTATGATGTTACGATAGAACGTAGTTGTCTGTATATAACGCCGCTGTTTCATATTAAGCCATTCTGTCTCTACTAATTTTAAAGATATATGTGCAAACTAGGAAATTCATGTATTAAACGTAAACAAGAGTTTTGAACACGCTGTATACGCTGTGACGTGTGAAAGTCAAGACAAGGACCATAGACATGTATGCAGTAATTAAATTGTGATAACATAAGGGATTCACTTAATAATATCTTTGCGTTTTGCTTAAATAATCTTTATCTGCTATCATACAAAAAGTGACCACTTTTTACACTGATTTTCGTGTAAAAAGTTAGCGTTTATTGCGCTAGTGTTATATAATTTTTATTGCACGCTAATGTGAACAAGAGTGTATAATAAATTAATTATTTATGAATATTTTACAAACTGGTTGCTAAACAACTTAGCACATAAACATCTAAGCACGCTAATATATGTACACCTGACATAAGTCACAAATTTAAAAAATATATCAAATACGATGAATACTTTAGTAAAGCGTTATGATCGTAGCTAAACGTTGTAAGATATACGCGTAAAAAGTCTCTTCATTGCACTCACATCCTTTAAGACACTCGCTCGTGTGTTAAACCGTTCGCGCAATAAAGACTGACTTTTTACACTTATATCTTAAATATCTATTATGCGGGTGAAGAAGTTTTAAATTGTAATAAGCTTTTTGTATGTATTTATTGACTTGTTTTTTAATCTAAACATTTTGTCAAGAACTATTCTTAGATTTCTGGGCACTTTCGACTAACGGAATATGAGTATCTCCAATTTTTATGGGTGGGTACCCAAAAATAAAATACAAGATTTGGATGGATTACGCAGTGTCCTGTAATATTCCCATGCAGCTGTGGTTTTTATGTTTTTATATTTCGGTTTGGCCTTAGCCCTCACGTTCATTACCAATCTAATATTATCAGTTAGCCATGGCAGCTGTCTTTTTGTTATTTTAATAGTTTTCCACGGCGCCTGTGTATTAAACAGGTTTAGTATCGTAGTACTTAAAATAATAACTTTTTTCATAAAATATATCGTCCGAAGAGAGTGATTGCAATTCAGTATAGAAGTTATCAAGATTCAAATTTATGATGTTTTTAGAAGTTTAAATAATACACACATTATTATAATATCAAAATATAAGTTGTTCAAAATAAAATAAAATTTAGAAGAATTTTATGAAGTGAAAGTAAAAAATTATTAATTAAAAGAATGTAGTTTTATTTTAGACTTAAATATTCTCTGAAAACTTGATTTAGTATTTGATAGTGAATTCGCATATCTGGTGCAGCATCCAATTTATTACCATATATCGTTTTTGTATTTACATATTTCGAAAATCCAGATTCACATAAATATGAGGTAGCAAAAGTAAAAAACAAATTAAATAGTAGTTAAATAGACCGTTATTATTGTAGGAGAGTATAAAGCTTTGCAAGTGGCATCCGTTTGTTATATTACATGATTTATAATTTCATATTTTAACCTTAAATTAATATAAAAATTTATTTCAAAAAACTACATTTCATGAAATTATTATACCTTATCTTCCTAATATTCGTCTCGCAGAACTTCAAAATATATTTACGGAACCCCAGCGTTTCACGGAACACTTTGGGAACCACTGCACTATATAGAGGGTACTTTTTCCGATAACCAAGTCTGACTTAATTATAGATTAGTAAACTGAAAATAATGAATTATAAAAAAATGAAGTAAAACCAAAATTTGAATATAATCCAATAAACAGCTTACTAAATTTAAGCCCACGGTCATCTAATATAATAATAGCCTGTTCCGATGTCCGGTGTCCGATGTCCACCGAAAAAATATCTCGAAAACTAGAAGACATAGGTAGCTGAAATTCTACAGGCAGGTGGGCCTTGTCCCAAAGGAGTACATGAATATAATATTTTAATCCTAAAAACCCAAGGTGGTCGCAGGGGGGCATTTCTTAAAAAATAATTATGGCTATATATCTCTTGAATGGCGTAAGCTACAAACTTCAAATTTTCACAGATTATACTTGAAGCAATTCTGAAGATAAAAAATACAAAAATTACCGGCATTTCATCCAGGGGCGAAGTAAGGTAACATTCCAGGGGGAGAAGTGTTTTCCGCAAAAATAACTATTATAAAAATCTTGATTGTGAGTAATCTGTAAGAGATACGTATATGCCATCATGGACTTTTTTGTAGATCTTTTTGAGAGCTACAATTCGTTCGCTTACAGCTTGCCTTTATCTGTAACAATTTTCACAACGTAATGCATTTTGTCTCTGGTAGAGTCAATTTTCTTAATTATGTGTTTCATAATTTGCTCATTACTATACTGGACTCTCGAAAAATCCTTTGAAAAATCTGTATACAGGGTGGGATTAAAGTATGGAATATTAGAAAAAGCGAACTTAACCGGATTTTTAAAAAAGCTGAAACACGTCGATTTTGTTTTTTAAAAATACACATTAATATGTGCGATTCACATTCCGACTTTCATTTGTTTCTAAGTTATGACGTCATCACAAAAAAGTTTAAATGACAATATAGATTTTTAGTAGTAGAATCCGATAGTGATTTCTCTTCCCTTTATGATCATGCAAATAAATCATAAGGTTGTATAACAAAAATTCTGAGAAAAATCGATCTGAACATTAAATGTTATTGATATTTGGTATCAATATATTAATATATCAGATGTGTTTCAGCGTTTTTAAAAAAACCGGTTGAGTTCGCTTTTTTTTAATATTCCATACTTTAATTCCACACTGTAAATAGAAACCTTTGCTAAGAAATAAGCTATCAAATGGTGAAAATGGCATCAAAATATATTCAGTGATTCTCGAGATTCACCGGTTTTGACAAAAACTGGGCTTACAAAAACTACAAAGTTAATGGGGGCACGCACTGATTGCCAGCGACTGGTGCGTTTTCACTGCGATGCCTGCACACGCCGTTGATTTTCCAACGAATATTATGCTATATAAAGTACATAATATATTAATAAACTACATAGGTATATAATTAAAATAACTATATTATGTATTCTCTTTGAACACGCCTACCATTCGTTTAAAGTTGTTTTGAAAAAAGGCCAACTTATGTGTTTTTATAGCATTTATTTGAGGAAAAAAAGTGTGGGACTTATTAGTAATTACGAAGAAAAGCATTGCTAATTATGAATCAAACGTGATTATATTAAATTATAGTTACATGTTATGATCAGATTGACATTATTATTAAGGAAAATAGAAATTCCACTGCAGTAGCACTTCCTGAGCTACGGGATCCCAAAAATTAACTTTTATAAGTAGAGTTGTTTTCTTACTTCGTGAATAGCTGACATAATCAGAAGGGAGGGGACCGTTGATTTTTCAACGGGTATTATGCTAGTAAACAATAATAACTAATATTATACAATATAATTAGTAAACAATAGAAAAAGAAAAATTAGCAAAACACATTGCTTTACTATCTTTCACGACTGTTTACGATTGTTCATGATTCATGATGATTATGATTGATATGAGTCAGCTGTTCCGTTAAAGAATTTCTTTAAATCCTCTTGCAATTTAATCACAAATTTTTGATTTCCACGTCGGAAAAATATTTCGTCTTGCTATTTTTCCTGTAGTTGATGCAGAATATGTAAACGAGTTTCAGTTAAATCCTATCGGATAGCATAGTTGGTGCCTCTTCTTAATTTTATTTTATTGCTTAATACTTGTAATAATAATTTTAATTTCGTCTTAATCTTAAACGAAACAGACCACTAATTCAAGGACCGTATTCACAATAAACACTTCTACTCTAGTTGACACATACAATGAAAGTGATATACTATACTCCTGTTTTTTTGATCACGTTTTACTCTCTGTCTAAAAGTTAATTAACAAAAGTGCCAAATGTACAATTTTGGTAATCCTACAGTACCAGACATGTAAGGTCACGTTTAAATGAAACAAAATAAAATCCCGTTACAAACAGATCGCTTGTAAAAATTAAATACACAACTTTGTTTATTTATGTTTTCTACGTTACTTCATCTTGCTCTGCATTTTGGTTCAGCATAAGATCACTATGTCAACGAAGTAAAGCAATTTGATCTGCAACAGTACAGTGTAAAACAAGTTTGCACCTGAAAATGGTGAAGGGAAGAGTACAAGTAGCAACAGAAAGATACGACGGAAAATAAGAAGGCATGGAAGAGATGGGTAGATGAAAATCCAATAAACTAACCCAATTTCGACGCCCGGAAGGGTAAATGGAAAGGGAGAAATAAAGAAAGAACTAGCAAGACCGCAAAAATGCATAGTGAAATGCGATCTCATAATGTTTGTGTGGCTTTAAAATTTTAAAGCTGGCAGTTATACAGTTAACTTTCTTTTAGCGCGTTATAATTTTATACGTACTTTTCGAAAAACGTCAAAATTACTAAAAATGTTTACTTTTTCTAATCAAAAGTTTTTATTAAGATTTTTGTTCTAAATGACATCAGAAATGCGCTGGTCAAGTCTGGTGCCTACCTTTATACACCCTGTATACGCGTCATAGGAAAATGCATTTTTAATTTTTAAAATATTCAACTTTAATAAGGAAAGTCTGAAGATTTTGAATTTTGCTGTCGAATTCTACTTAAATATTCGAAAATTTAATTATAGGTTCGAACTAAAACAGCTTAAAAAATATTAATTTCAAATTTATTAATTTAACAGTTTCCCACACTTTCTTTATTTCTTTAAAAATTGATTTTGGTAAAACTCATTTTTCATTCTTAAAATCCCCAAATATTTAATTTTAATAAAGTCTAAAAATTAAAAATTTTGCTGTTGATTTCTATTTAAATATCCAAAAAACTAAATTACAGGTCTTGACTAGAATAAAAATATCAACAGTTTAAAAAATATTATTAACAGTTTTGTCACACTTTCCTCTATTCTTTAGTAAAAACTTAATTTTAAAATAAAAGCAAATTTTTGATAAACACAGAAACTTTTAAATAGTAAAATTGAACTTGTGAAACATTGTATCAAATATTTTTAAGAAAACTATTGTATTTCAATGTAACACGTGTTTCGGTATGTTAGACCTTCTTCAAAGAGTTGCTAGTAAGCTTCTGCTTGAGAAGCAACCGTACCCGGCTGAAGTCGATACCGACCCTTAGTAATTCTTAGCATCTGTTTTTAAAAATTTCTTAGAAAATAAATCTATTATAGAGGTGTTCGTGAAACTGTTTGATCATTTACAATGAATGCTTTATTATTAAAGGATTTTTTAATTTCCAACTTTTCAGTAGTAGACAAGCTTAGAAATGCAAATTGTAATATAATTTGTGCCAATAAAAATAGCATAGGGAAAGTATTAATTAGTAATAAGGATAACATAGAAAAGACGAATAAATCGGGCATGTATAAAATTTGTTGTCAAGACTGCTAAGCGTTTTATATCGGCCAAAGTGGTAGACTCCTTGTAGTAATTTTTATTTTTCTAGTACTTTCCACCCTGTCAATAATGTTTTCTGGTATATCCACATTTAATCTTGGTAATAAATAATTTTCTACTTAAACAAGTACAATTAATTGAATTTTTTTTTTGAAAATGCTTTAACAGTACCGCTAGAAAATATTAATAGCAGTGGAATGCATTTTGGAACATGATGGACTACGCCCCATTTTGTGTGATCTCTGGCCTTGTTCATGAATTTTGTGATGTAACCAGCCAGGGTGATTCCGGTAGATTTCTTGATGCTGAGCACGAATCTATGTATCACTCAAATTGATTTCTTATGTTTTGTTATTCCACTTTAAAAACAGCTGTACAATATCCACATATTATACCGAATTCACTTCTGTTTGAAATTATTCTTCAAATTTATTATTAAAAGATCTTCAAATGAGAACCAGAAACCCTAATAGAAAAGATTTATTATAATAAATTGGCAAATCCAATCAAAATTAAGACAAATTTTTTATTGAATAAATCTTTATAGTTGTTTTTAATATTGGGGTCTAACTTAAAAATGGAAAGGAGATCTGAATTCCCTGAGCCGCCTACTAATTAAGTAATGATAAGTTATAACTATGATGCTGATTATTCATAGTCTTTTAAATTTTGTCAACATTTGAGATAGAAATTCCGTATAACTTTAAGGTATATTACAGAACCAAACAGTAGGCTTTTAATGAAGATTATCATTAATTGCGAATCATTAATAACTCTGTTTCGATTACTTAGATTAATAACAAAGAGTATTCCCGTTACAGGCTGCCCACACGACATAGCCGTGATTTTGACAACATCGTAATTTCTTAAGCAGATTGTTGGCTTCAAAATGGACTAATATCTGTGAACTTTGTTTCAGAAACACAGTGGCGTGCGATGAGAATTTAGGCTAGGGAAGCAACCACAATTTTAATTATAATACACCTAGTTACAGGCGCGGATTAACGGGGAGGGAATAATCCCCCCCCAATTTAGAAATAAGTTTACATAGAATAGAAACAAATAATGTTTGTTTAATTATTATTTATTAAAACAATTATTTTTCCAAAGATTTCCCCCTCAAAATACTTCTCTGGATCTGCCCCTGCTAGGTACAATAAAAAACAGTGTTATAATTATTAAGCTGAAAAGTTTTTCAAAGAAGCACTTTTACACTTTATATTTATGGAATTTGTTGACTATCATTCTTTATTTAAAAAAAACTACTACTACGTATCAATTTTCCGGTCTTTCTTAGCAAAATACCGGTACAAGTTTTTATCTTTGTTGTTAAATTTGAAATATCTGGTTTTGATCTGCCTTTCTTAATAATTTGTAATTTCTCTCCAAAACTGTATGCGAAAAATTCCTTATTATTAATTTACAAACTGAACAAAAAATCGTCCCGATTCGGCTATATCGAAGGTACTCGAACCTTTCACCGAAGCAGTTGAATTTGCAGTCGTGACGATAATGCAATTTTAAATTTGCATACAGGCAAACTAAATAGAACTATTTGTCTTTAAAAAAATACAACTTATAAATTAAAATAATAAAATGCGACAAAATACAGTCTCATTCGCAGATTTACATTACTTAAGTAACACTAAATCGAACAAATAACCAAATTATAATAAATAAACATTTGGGAACGAAGCACAATAAAAATTACGACCAAACAATGTTGACCAGCCAAACAGCATCCGTCTATTATAACACCCCGCGCTCGCTGATTCACGCCAAGGTTAAGAGAAAAGCATTTGTAATCAGTGCTTATATTAAGTGTATGTATCACATTTGAATCGGTATTACCTTTCCGTGCAAGTTTAATGAGCCTAATTTAAAATAGTACTCTAAATAATTATACTTTTTGCTGTACAGAGTTGATATTAAGCTTCAATTTAAATAAACGATAACCATAATTTTACAAAAGAATTTTTGTTAGCATTGATTTTATTTCTAATAAATTCTCAAGGCAAGCATTGCTTCCATTGCTTCCATGGACCGCACGCCACTGCAGAAACACAAAATCTATGTCGAAAATACCTATATTTTTATAAATATAGTTCATAAAAGGCTTAACTAGCAAGGCTGGTTTGGCGAATTTTATTGTAAAGCAATATATATCTGGTTCTTTATCTTGTGCACGTCCAGTCAGATGTCAGAAAAATTAGAACCAATTCTGAAAACTAATCATGGAAAAGAAATATAAATTTAAGTTTTTAACTAATAAGATTCTTTTATTGTTTCCATGCTCTTAGTTATAAATATTTTGGAGAGTATATATAAGAGCTTTAAGCATCCTACGTCAAATGTTTATCACTTTTGCATACCAGAAGAAAATTACTTCCGGGTTCACATTCTTTGGCAATCTTAGATAAACACAATTAGATTTTAAAAATGCCAAATAATGCTCTGGTATTACTAAATCCAAATCTATCAGTTCATGGAAGTAATAAAAGAAAGAAAAAATGGCGCCTGCCGCCTATCACACTTTTACGCAAGCTTTGTCTTTAATCTTTTTGTAACGATATGATAACATTTCATCATTTATACAAAGAAATTCCAACACCAAATTTGCTAAAATAATTTCGTTAAAACTGGTAAAAAACCGAAGCAGGAATTCTTGTCAGGAAACGACGCCTATGTTGTCTAAAGGGGCGGTTAAAACACATCATTAGTCGGATTAAGGTAGCTTTGCGGCTAGGTGAGACTGTCACATACAAGGCACGCACAAAAAGCGTCATTGTGCTCTTAAGAATAGTACAAAGCGGCCAGATACAAATGTAAACAATGCGGTCGAGGCGCCGATTATCCCCAGGGGGGCGATTTTCGACGCTGCTTCCCCTCCATACCGTGAGCCCTAAACTTGTTATACCCTTATGTCATTATCCATTTCTTTACACACACATATATACGTATATATAGTATAGATAATGCGTGTATTTATTGTTAAAATAAAACTTTTAGGGCCAGTTTTCCACACAAATTGAATTAGAATGAGGTATTGGGGAAGAGCTTTCAGAAATATTCTATTTTCTCTCCTAAATAATATTGAAAATTAACATAATATTATTATACTGCTCAATTCTATTACTGACGTTTACTAATACAGCATTAAAAAGACGTAAACAAGAAAAAAAAGAAGATGACAAAAATATTCAATATATTAATCTAAATCGATTAATCATATAAACGTTAACAAAATATTATTGCAATAATTAATGAAGTTTTGTTGAACAACGCAATTTTCTTTGATATCGGTTGCTTCAGAGTTATTAAGCAACAAAATAACAATAATAAACCTGGTTGCGCAAAACTTAAAATGGAAACTTTAAATTGTTCATATTTATTTATCATTTTATTGCTAAATATTAATTAATATTTGACAAGCTTTACTGCAAGATGTACCCTTTTCAAAATCATAATTCTACAAACAAACAGAAAACACGTAAGTGTAAATAGTTGGTATTATGAGGAACTTATATATACGATAAGATATATAAGAACAAAGGCAGCAAGAATATAATTTTCATTATCTTTTATTGCTTTATTAAATGATTTTTAGTTTGCTTATTAATTAAAAGCAGCTCTTATAGAAAATTAACTTTTATTTATTTATTATCCTCCATCTTACAATTCTTCGCAGATGTTAATTTGCTTCGCGCTTTGTAAAAAGTAGAAATTATAGAAAAATAAGATAATAAAACTTTGTATATCAGGATATTTAATAGAGTATACATCAGGATAGTGTTATTACGAAATCTGTAGTTAAAATTTTCAAATCAGAGTTCATCATCGGCTATCAAATATAAATATGGGAAAATAGGGAAGTTCATATAACATCCTTTTCCTAATACGCGTTTACAAGTCAACTTTGTAACATTGTTATGGCTATAAACAGTGTCAGAAAGTTTGACTTCGTGAAAGCTTCAGACTTTTCGAAAGTTGCAGAAATCTAAAATTTCTACGATCATCCAAAAAGTGATCACTTTTTACACTGATTTTTGTGTAGAAAGTTAACGTTTATTGAGCTAATAAAATTTTTATTGCACGCTAATGTCAACAAGAAATGTATGATAAATGATTTATGAATATTTTACAAACAAGTTGCTAAACAACTTAGCACGTAAAAATCAAAGCACGCTGATATATGTACACTTGACATCAGTCACAAATTTAAAAAATATATCAAATACAATGAATAATTTGTGACTACGTCATGTACATGACATAGTCACAAATTTCAAATAAATATCAAATACAAGGAATACTTTAGTAAAGCGTTATGATCGTAGATAAAACGTTGTATCTAACGTAAATATCTAATTACACACTCATACAATAAATAACTAATGCAATTATCAGCTAAAATGTTAACTTTTCTCAGTTGTCATCTTTAATGTCAAAATGGTGTTTTTTTTACTTTTTAAAATAGTTAACGAAAGTACTTTTTTCTTTCTTTCTAGAAAATTAACAACTCCAGACAAATTCTTCTTTCAGTCTTTTCATATAATTGTAAAAATTGTGTAAAATACAACACGTGCAAAATGAGTGTTTTTTTATACACGTCGTATTGTACGTATGTACTTATACAACTAATGAAAGATAGGGCCGGCGGTGGACGAGTAGTGTCAGTGCATCACTCGTGTTCCAAGGGTCGTGGGTTCGAATCCCACTTGGGGCAGCGGGATTTTTCTAATTGGAAAATTCCGCCACCTCAACTATGGATGTGTGTATTCGTGTTGCATGTTAGATGGGGGACAGATGACCTTAGATGTTGGTTCCCCCGTAGTGTAGGCGCGAAATAAAAAAAAACTAATGAAAGAAAACACTTACTTTTTGCAACTTATTGTTGTATACTAAATAACTATTAGTTGTCAGTCTGTCAAAAAATTATCCTGCTGATAATTTTTTTTGTTTTGCTAATTTTTTACTTAATAAATAAAATAATAAAATCATAGCCTACTCTAAACAAAAACGCGTTTGAAAGCATGGTATTACATATTGAGAATACACATTTTACCCTGTAAAGCACATTTATCATAGTGCAAAACAAAACTATCCAGGGTGTCTATTTAGTGTGCAACTATTTGGTATCTTCTAAACTCATAGGCGCTGATTACGTGGTGGCTCGAAGTCTCTAGCTTTCATTAAAATAATTTAATGAAGGCGGAGCCCCCATTAAACATCAAAATATTAAAATTGAAAATCGGAGTTCGCACCCATGTTATTCTTATAATTGGATCTGTAAGCGAATCTGAGACTTATCGCGTTATGCGTAGTGCGGACAAAAGCTTGTCTTTGTAGCCTTGTAGGGTGCTCTGTACGTAGTTTTCTGCATTCGGCTAATGTGTTACGCTACTTGCACAACTTGACCACACCCCACCTTTAAATACTAAGAGTCTAACCAGAAAATGAAGAATCTATCAGGTCAACTCGTGCTGTGTAGACACATTTAGATAAGAGTCTAAGCAGCATCTGATGTTACCACGGCTACTGATTTTACATCTTGACATTTTGTTTGCCATCGATTAATACATGCACCCTAATAACGGGTTACAATGAAACATTTTATTATGTTTTAAGCGTCATAGTGTAATGAAACCATTTAAAGAAAAGTGCAAATGTTTAGTTATAAACCGTTATGTTACGTTCCCGTAAGTAGAAAATAGGGTAGATGAAATCTATTTACACTATTACAAACATAAAACATTAAGCAAGCTATACCTATCTTTATATCTTATAAGTTAATATAAATATTTTATCGTTGAGAATTAGCTGAGGAAGTTACCTATCGACGTTAATAATAATATTAATAATAATCGAATACACGTTAAGCATCACGTTAGCTCTTTTCAAATAAAATTAAAATACGTTGTGAAGCTACTGAATCTTTCAAGCTCATCTGCATTTTATGTGATCCGTGATGCATGGTGCATTTTCGCTTTCGTGATTTCTGCGACTTAGGATTCTTCATTTAATGGTTGAACTTGTAATCGCAGTTCGCAGTGTGTGCAGTCGGAGTGCGCGATCTCACAAACCAGGGCAGCGTTAAGCGTAGTACCGTGCAGGCAGATAGTGCATTAGATAGTGCAGTATGCAAATATTATCTTTCATTATTCATTAAAGGTAAGGTAGGTACATTATTTTGATAATTATATACTTTTTTCCTGAAATAGTAGTGTTTACTTCAAGACTCATTTGGGTCTGTAAAATAGCACTTTTACATCTTTTATCATGCAGTAGCACTTTTACGGACTCGTCTGTCATCATTAATTTAGTTAGGTTATAACGCAGCCAACACATGATTCTTAAAATAAATTGATATCTTGATACCGCCACCAACGTACAAAGCGATCAAAGATTGCTACCGCTATTGTCATCTCCAGAGACAACTCCAACTCCTGCAGACTGCAATTTAGATTGCTCAGTACAGCAGCAAAAATGCCAACAACGGCATTTTCAAAACACATGGTTAAAAAGTTTCGGTGGTTGGAATACCACACTAATCTTCAAAAGGCTTTTTGTTTCATATGTAAACGAGTGAATTCCTTAAAAGTCAAGTTACTAGAGACTA
Organism: Agrypnus murinus; assembly: GCA_929113105.1. NCBI lineage: Eukaryota > Metazoa > Arthropoda > Insecta > Coleoptera > Elateridae > Agrypnus > Agrypnus murinus. The sequence continues at coordinate 168,816,109 of OV816026.1, read as the reverse complement.
AATCTTGTGATCAGTTATCTCACAGAGCTTTCGTAACTGACGGATTTAGTACATGGAAAAACGCAATCAGTAGTTTTAACATACATGAAAAATCAGAATCATATCGGAAATCATATACAGGCAATAACAGCAATTGAAAAAGGCGTTAATATTGTCGAACATATTTTCAAAAGCAAATTAAGAGAAATGAAGAATTCACGATTGTGCATGAAAAAGACTATAAGTACCCTTCTTTATCTCTCTACACAGAGACTAGCGATCTGTGACCACACTGATGAAGATTCTAACTTTTTAGAAATGTTAAACCTAAGTTCAGAAGATGTTCCCGAACTTAAAGCCTGGTTAGGAAATAGCAAATACAAATGGATTTCCCACGATATCTTGAATGAAATGCTATCAATTATGTCTCTTGTAATACAAAAAGTAATATTAAAAGAAATAAAATCAAATAAACATTATGTTATTGTGGTCGAAGAAACGTGCGATTTACCTACACATGAACAAATGACTATATGTCTTCGTGTGGTCAACGAAAAATTAGAAACTAGAAAATAGAAATTAGAAAGAAGCTCTCTTAATTCTCTATTATGACTTTATTGCATATATAATCTCATTTTCACTGACCTTTGAATGTTTCCACAGTTCTTGCAGTGGATTCCTGAAGTTTCCCGCCCTTTTTACACACAACACATTTTTTATAACTGCGTATCTGTTTCTTTTTTTATAAATTTAAAGAAATTTAAACGTATGTAATAGTTCATTGTCTGTTATAGAATAACTTGAAGAACTCTCAGTGTTAAGGTTAATGTCGTACCTATTTACAAAAACAGTATAAATTTTATAATTTTTTCAACAAAATGCGAAATCACCTGCATTTGTAACTGCAATATTGTGCTAATAGTTGTATGTACTTACGAACCTGGTAAGAGCAGTGCGTTAGAATAAGACGGACGACGGGTGAAAATAGAGATAGAACGATCGCTGCTCAGTGGTAATTTATACATTGTCGGAATAAATTGGTCATATCTTCGTTACTGTCTAGCCAATTTCAAAGATTCAAAAAGCGTTGGATTGTTAAATCTCGAACTAACAACAATTATTTTTTGAACTTTTTTGATATCTTGTGTCGTCCAAAAGATATCACGATATAAACATCTTTCTATGTTTGCAGAAATAGAAATACGCATAATAAGGGAGTTAGAAGCTAATCTAGTGAGTATCCTTCCGTTTATCTAATGATAATTCTTGAGTGAAAATTAGCTCTAACTCGCTTAATACTTTAGAGTCGTATTTATTTTAATTTAGTCAATAGCAAATAAAGTATTCTAGATTTGCATTTTTTTCAGTTTTTCCCCCCGGGGGGGTGTTGGACACCGATATCGCCAGACGAATTTAGGGGATTGATATACACCCTAAATAGCATCCGATAACGTACTCGATACCTTTTTACCTTTCAATGTACCACGGACTTGATTTCTAGATGCGTTTTTTAAGTTTGCGAACTCTACTATAACATTTATAAAAAGATCACCGAAAATACTGGAAATATACTTAAGAGTCAGTTCTGTAAAATCTGTCAAACAAAATTATGAAAAAATAATTGAAGCAACCACGATTTTAATTTTAATATACATAGGTACAGGCGGGGGTGGATGGGGAAAATTTCTCCCTCTAAAATTTTTGATCTATATACTTCAGTATTACAGTTAAATAAATTTTGACTCTAAAAGTAGTTCATGTTTATTAAATATTGTGCAATATAGCATATATAACATTTATAAATAAATATACATAGGATAAAAACAAATAATGTTTGTATAATTATTATTAATTTATTTAAAACAATTATTTTCAAAACACCCCCCCCCCCCCCCGAAATAATTCTCTGGATCCACCCCTGCCAGGTACAATAAAAAACAGTGTTATAATTTATTAAGCTTAAAAATTTTTCGAAGAAGAACTTTTACACTTTATACTTATGGAATTTGTTGACTATCATTCTTTATTAAAAAAAACTATTATCTATTTATAATGCAACTCGATTTTCCGATTTTTCTTTAGCAAATACCTGGTACAGGTTTTGATCTTTGTTGTTAAGTTTGAAAGTTCTGGTTTTGATCTGCCTTTCTCAACAATTTGTAATTTTTCTCCAAAACTGTATGAAAGAAAATTCTAATAATTTACAAACTGAACAACAAAATCGTCGCGATGCGGATGTATCGGAAGTACTCGAATCTTCCACTGAAGCAGCTGAATCATGACGATAATGCAATTTTTTTGCATACAGAGCAAACTGAATAGGATTATTAGTTTAAAAAAATTCCAACTTAAAACCAATAATTCCAAACGATAACCATAATATTATAAAAATATTTTGTTAGCATTAGTTTTTATTTTTAATAAATTCTTAAGAGAAGCACTGCTTCCATTGTTTCCATGGACCGCACGCCACTGCACACATGATCATAAACGTTTTTGAAAGAATTGAATGGCTTAATGCAGAACTGCAAGCAAAAGATTTAAATTATATGGAATTTAAAATTAAAGTAGACACTGTTTTTAAAACTATAAAAACATTAAGGGATGACATAATTTTTACAAATTTGTGGAATGATTGTTATTCAAAAATAGAAAAACTTTGCTTAGAGAAAACTGTTGTAACTAGACCAAAGAAAATTCCTCGTCTAGATGAGGGGGAGGTTTGTTGACTATTTTTACACGTGAAAGTTATTACCGAAAAATATACTTTGAAATTATTGATAACGTTTTGAATGCAATTAATCTGCAATTTGACAATAACACTTAGACTCAGTTTCAAAATATGGAAAATTTTGCGGTGACTAAGATTCCTGTAGATGAAATAATGAAATTTTACAGGGCCGATTTTATTATTGAAAGATTAATTTTGCACAGAGACATGTTTCTAGACTTAACTGCTGCAAACAACATCACTGTCGAATCTCTTAATGATGTATGTAATTACAGTACTGAAGAAGAAGCCGGAACTGCAGTGAATTTTATCTGAATATTTAGGATTCCTTAAAGCTGTGATGACCATACCTGCCTCTATCTACTACAAGTACAGCTGAAAGGTCGTTTTCTGCATTACGCAGACTGAAAACTTATTTGCAAACTACTATGTCGCAAGTGCGCGTAAATAATGCAGCAATTTTAAATACAGTAGAAACTGCCTAAAGTGACCACCTTTGGGACTAACCCAAAATGGTCAATTTAAGCAGGTGGTCACTTTGTAAAAGTGTGAATTCTTTATACACTACAATTTGTCCAAAACAGCCCACATTCGTTACCATTAAAAATATCCTCTGATTTAAAGCCACTTGCAAACTCTGCAAAACGAATACGAAAATCACTTACTGTTGTCGGATCAATTTCATTTGCATCACCAACTAAACTTTTCTGGGAAATGTTGTTTCGTTTCTTAAATAATTCGAGCCAACCCAATGATACTTTGAAATTAGGCAAATTTCACTGCTGAGCAAATTTTAATGCTACTTGTTCTTTTTCTAAAGGAGTCTAAAGCATCTTCTTCGTAGCATTCTTGATATTCTAATTTTCTTTTTTTTAATATTATTTACTGTTGTCTTGCTAATACCAAAATGTTCCGCTATTTTTCTTTCACTATTGTTTTCTAAAAACTCTAAAATCTTTTGTTTTTCTTGCAAATTTAGTTCTTTATAAACTTTTTTTGAAGTCATCTTGATCGCATTATTTAACATAATGGTTTCAATCAACAAATGAAACAAGACTGGTTTTATAATAAAACAATTTTAAAACCATCCAAGGGTTACTAATGTGAAAGTTTGCAGGTAATAAATTTCTCAGAAGCAGAAATAAAGTCTTAAAACTTGGAAATACCTGAACCCAACTAGTGCCTATTAAGGGATTATGATGCATTCTTAGAAATTCTTTGAATGAAATTTACATGTACATGCCTACTTAAACTTTTAGAAGATTAGTTATAACTGTTATAAGTAATCCCTTGGCTAATGGTCACATTACACAAATATTTTTACAATATACTCCAACAAATATTTGAGGTAAATGTGGTCAATGGTCACAAAAGAGGAGTGGTCAGTTTATACAGTATAAATTACAGTAATGTAATAGGATTTTTGCAGGGACTGAAAAAAAGTGGTGAATATGACTAGAGGGCCAGTTTAAACAGGTGGTCAGATTTACAGTTTATACTGTATTCACAAAAATATTTCCAAAGAATTTGCTATAGATTCCATAACAGATATATTTATTGAAAGAAATGCTACTAGAAGAAATATGTTTTCTATTATAAATATTTTTTCTTATTATTGTTTTCTAAACTAGATTTTATTACTAAGACTACTTGGGTACTTTTTTAATTTACGTTAATATTGTAAGAATTTATTTTTTTGTTTTGTTGAAAGAGCAAATTAACGTTTCTTGACGAAGAAAGGCGTTTTTAAAAATGGTACTTTATTTTAAAAACGCAAAAGACGGAGCCCAAGTTACAAAATGAATACAGTTTACAGTTAAGTACAATAAGATATTTATTCGTCGTGAATTTACACAGTATGCACTTGCATAATCACTTAAATACTATTATACAATTTCAACTTAAAGCTGGTAATTATGATGTTCAGAAAGACCGAGGTAAACAGTAACCATGGCTACCAGTTTCTACGGCTTTCTGGATGAGTATTGCTTGAAAGGAGGTAAACATTTACCCTGGTAAACAGTTTCTACCTTTCGAGCTTCGTTATAACTCAGACTGAACTGTCCCATAAAGTGCTGGTCTTTATATACTCCTTCTGTGGGCGTGAAATCGTGGCCGTGTGCCTGCGTGACTTCCTTATAGAGTTCTAAGTACTGCAGCTGCTGTGGCCTACGTGACTTCCTTATAGAGTTCTGCGTACTGCGACTGCTGTGGCCTACGTGACTTCCTTATAGAGTTCTACGTACTGCAGATGCTTGCTATGCACACACGTGGCCGTGGGTTTGATACCGCGCCTGCAATCGTGGGCGGCCCGCTTGAGGCGTTTAGCTCGCATACATTTATAGTGAGGTCGCACTTAACTTGGGTAATGAACAAATGTTAACTAGCATATCATTTTTTTTATATTTGTTGTTATTGTTTGAACGTTCATTAATAATTATTTCAGTAAAATTTGTATTATATAAAAAATAATTTTTATATCAGTATCTGACTTTAATGAATTGGGCAGCCCTCATTAAAATTAAATTAAACTAGGTGCCAACTGCTTACCCTAATGGGTAAGCTTTAGTAACTTGTTGCTTTTGTTGAGATACGAAAAAAAAATTCAAGCTCGGATCCTCACCTCTCTCTCTTACATCGCGTAGTTCAATAGGATTTGGGTCGTCCAGCGCTAGGTAGCGTTATACCGAGACACATGAATGAAAACACAATGCATGTACTTAATATTAAGAAGGATTCTAAACTACTAAATATTGAGAAGAACGTACAATACAAAACTTTTCGGTTGCCAAAGATGCATACTTTAAAATATTTACATCTATATACTTATGGTTTATGCGCAACTTATTATTTTATCTTCTCAAAATTCCAACAACGTTTGAAGTTTCAGTCATCTGGGCTAGACATGAAAGATAAATTAACATTTCAATGATACTTGTCATTTACTTTAGTTTTGAGATTTGGTAGTCAAAGTATCTTACTTTTTTTTACTAAAATGAACTATTCCCTAGTATATCAGACAGTTTTTTCTGTCTATTTTGTTTCTTTTAATATCACCTCGTATATTGATAAAAATGTTATAGGGCTATCATTTGGAAGACTGTATACTATAAAATACGATTTAATGTTTATTTGCAGCGCCATCTAGGTCTGGTATTTTTGATTGCAAATTATCAATGTTTCGAATCCTTTTGATTTTCCTTTTTCGTTAATCAATAATAAATCTCTGGTTTAGCAATTATGCTCCAAGTGGATGTGATCGATTCAACCAATTAAAAGGTAGATGTTGGTCACGACACACACGTTTGTTTATTCGTTAGAAAATGGGTTCTTTCCCTCCCTTCTTTTGCAGACTTGGCGGAGCAAACAAGTGAATTTAGTGCACGGTTTAACTTTGCAATTTCTTGGTGAGATTTTCGCTTGGGATGGGATAATGATGCTGTAATTAGTGCACAAAATGGTTTTGTGAACTACTGAAAGTATTGACTCATTGTTTGGAGGTTGCGAAATAACGAAATTATAGTTTCCTTTGTAAAGCGAAGTTACGCTTTGCCGACCACTTTGGATACCTCAACTTTGAATTTGAAAGGGAAATCGATCCAGATTTTAACTCAATTTGACGTTTAAGTCTAGTGTCTATTTTGAATGATAATTTAGTTTGGTGTTTGACCTTCATAGTCGAAACTGCGAGCTTTACCCTTCTAAGATTTCTAAGGCTAAAATTGAATATAGAGCATTATTAATAATGTTGAGTAGTTACTCCTGATTTTTGGGAACTTTCGCCAAAGGAGCTTAACAACCTGGTGATCATCTACTACGAGTCACCTGCTGCAACGTGGATAAACCAAGTTTAGTTTATTGAAATAACAAGGTGGGTGTTTATATCTTATTTTCATGTAGAACCGTTACTTAGTTCGTTGTATTAAAATTTAAGTATGAATTATTAGAATTATGTGTTAGAATGTTCATAAAATTACAATTTAATGAAGATGCATGATGTGATAAGAAATCAATTTTTATGAGATTCTGAATTTAATTTTCCAAGAATAACGATCAAAATATGATTGCTTTTCTAAGATTTTTTAATTTAGTTGCATCATTATTATTATTAACTATAAGACATAGACATAAATTACGATTGAAGGCCTTCATTATGAGTTCATTATCAACCCAATTATTGGATAACGATTTTTATGTATGAATAAATAAATAAATGATATTATTGGTTGTGTGATATTTTTGTGTTATAACGCAGTGAAGAAATTCGGCTTTTGCATGGTTAGAACGCATTGAATTTAAGATCTATAGCTCCGTTACTGTGAAGAAGTACTGATAACACTTTATTTGCTTAAACTAACCATGCTGGCGCCCATGATCCATAGCTGTGTTAAATCAATTGGCATTCCAATTTACCTATGACCTACCTTCATGACCGTGTTCATAACGTGAGTAATATTAGTTAGTAGTTTTTTTATTCCTACACTAGAAGAATTACTAAATAGCATTGGAAACTGTCTCTTCGAGTCGTGCGAACATACACGAAGAAGACAATATTGGAAAATATGTTTAGAAAACTGAAAAAAATGATAGTACACGTAGGGGTAATGTTGATTGCGAAAAGACCATAAGCACGGACAATCGAGAATTAAATGTCAGAAATTGAGCAGAAATCTGATTATTACTAGAAATTACGCAGAAATCTCATATCTGTTCAAGTTTTGGAATATGTTTGGGGTATAATTTATGATTATACAATAGGAACAATTTTTTCTTGACATAATATTTTTTGGATTTTTTGAATATTTTTTGATGTGCGACTGCAGTACGTAATTTGTGTTTCTTGGTCCTCCCGCACTCCCCCCCTCCATAGGTTATCATGATCAAACTTTCGTAGTTGGATGGATAGGTCAAGGAGGACCAGCTAATTAGCCTTTAGATTTGACTAATATGGACTTCTTTTAAAGAGATATGCAAAATTGTTGGTATATCGCAGTATAAAGTATAAGGGTGTTTTTCCCGAAATCCGCAATTTAGATGTGAAAATATTTGGGTAAAAAAAATGTTAAAATCCGTTTTTCTAAGAAAGAGTATGATTAATTTGTTGTATAGAACATATACTACGATTAGTAGAGCTTAATATATACATACATTTTCGACTTTTACAGTATTTGAATCCACGTAACTGATACAAATAACAATCAAACGACAAAAAAAATATAATACAAAAAATAAGCTTTATATTATAATGATAACGCAATAAAATAAACAGTAAAATAAAAATTAAAAACATTTGAAACAACTCGATTTTTAATGTAATGTGCAGCTGTGTCATCCATTGGTTCGGAGAGGTTTAAGATATTGATATATTATATTAATATTATTATAAGGTTATCTTCTTGCGATCAGTAGTTTTGGGCTACAAAAAAAAACGATGAACATTTAACAACTCATTATAACAACTGTAGAATTTAACTCTTACTTTGAAAGATATTGGTGCTATGAATGAACTGAACATAGGCCTTGGTGCTGGTCTCGTCATCTTCAGCAAATCGACTTTGGTGATATTGTAATGAATACATATTTCGCCCATTTTACATTTGTAGCAGCTTAGACTATTTAAAATTAAGCTCCCTGTGAGTTTGTTCCATGTAACTTGATGGGTTTTCATTACACCTTTACAGGCTGGAATCTTCTTTGGTAACACTTCGTCACACTTTGCAATTTCGTATTCATATATTGTATCCATATGTATATTCGACACATGTTCCTTTATTGCTTGCACAAGTATTTCAAAAGTGTTTATATCTCGATTAAACGTCACCAATTGATCAGCACACCTTTTAATAGTGGCTCCTATACCATCGGGAGCACCTTTACCGTGCCCTGCTTCTGAATAATTCCAACAAACTGTTGAAATTGACGGAAATAAATTTGGTAGATATGCTTGTAAGAAATAAAAGAGCTTTTTGTTTCGATATTGAGTTGTAGGACTGTTGGAAAGAAAGTGAATCGTAGTTATTTGATCCTCAAAGCAACTAATGTAATGTTTTACTATTGGACACAAGTGAATAACTGCAGAAGGATCATGTCTAACTGATGGAGATAGTGTACAGAAACCTTCTCTTTTATTCATATAATAAACAACACCGGTGTGCAAAGTAATCTGCTCCCTTGATGCTCCAAAATGCACAGCCTGAACCTCAGTGACATATTTACACAGGTAGTTTTGTGAAAAATCGATGTGAAACAAAATCTCATTTTCTTTCAATTCACCTTTTAGCTTCCTTGTTTCAGAAAACTGGTGAACAATATTCAGTGTATGGTTCATAAACTTTGGGAAGTATTCGTTGTTAAGTTTTTGTATTAAGTCTTCTGTTTTTGCCTCAAGTCTTTCTTTAATTGTTCGCTGAACAATTATTTTTTCGCGTCTCATAATCTAAGAACGTGAATACATATTGCTATGGTATATTATATTTTAATGTTTAAATAAACATCACATTAAATTTTATGGTGATATGCGCTGTACTAGTATACACTTTACAACACTTGACCAGCAATTTACGTCACTTATGTTTAGTGTAGCAAGGCAAACGGAAAAGTTGTACAGAAACAAACACCACTTACCTTTGTGATGAAAAGGAAATTTGCTCCGGCTATGATTTTAAAATCCAAAGACAAGCTCAAGAAAATTACATGAGAAATTTCAGGCGGGTCGCTCTTTGACAAAAATAAAATATTGTTCAACTTTTACCTGCGAAATTCTTTCAATGAACACAAAACAAGAAAAATACACAAATGAATCTGCTTTTAAACATTTAAATATTTTATTAATAAACACATGAAAAAAATGAAAAAATAAACGAAAACAAAAAAATCCTTATTATCTAAAATGGATTCATTTAATTGATGGTGACAATTTGATTTAACAAAATAAGAATCAAAAGACAGTGTTAATGTTCTTTGTCTTGCTTGATTTTTATTTGATCAATCCCACAATCTTAAATTATAATAAAATAAAAAAAACAAAAGGAAACGAAATAAAAACAAAGTTATATTTTGAAAATAAATTGTTAAATTCAAAAATTTTTCGCCATTCTTGGATTATTGCACACACTATTATTATTTGGCAGTTCTCTGTAAATTTATCTGGTTATTTGTAGCATTGGTGAACACGCATTTCCATAATTGTTCTTGTAGGTCTTCTTTTGTAATTTATTACAACTATTAAATATTGAACAATTTACCTCCAATACGTGAGTACATACATCAATTGTCTATTTTTCAAAAATTCTTATTAAATCCAGTTATAAAATTTGCTTCCATCCAGAAATAAAGTTATAAAACGTTTTCAAAAAAAATTTCTTCTGATAAATAAATAGTCCAAACACCAAATTAACACTTCACTTTACCTTTTTATTTAAATCACTTTAATTGTTCAATGTTATTTTCATTATTAAACACTTTTTAAAAAAAATCAATTCAATTTGTATGACATTTGTCATAACCTCACTTTTTTGACATCTCATTGACGTAAAATCTGCTACACATAACCTCAAAATTTTAACAATCCAACATGGCTTCTGCTTTATATGAAAATCAACAAGCAAGTAACCAGATTTTCGATCTGCTTTTATGTTTTCTTATAAAACAAATGACGATCGTCATTTCTCCACCAACAAAAATTTGGTAAGTAACTAGAAACAATAGAACATCTAACCTAATAAGAACTACATAACCAAAATGTTGTTAAACAATTAAATTAAATGTTTAAACAAATTACATATTTGGAAAGAGGATAATTTTCCCTACATTTTGGTATATTGCATGTCTAACACAAAGCGAATTTTACTCCAGGGTTCAATGGCAACCATCTTGAATTTCTTGACAATACATGGTTTTATAAAATTATAGATAAAATTATAGAGTGTGAAAATGTAATTTCACACCTTATTCCCTCTTTTTTTTAATAATTAACTTAATCCACATATTCCATCACACAATATTTACAACAATTTTGGCACCAACATTTTAAATATTAACAAAATTTTATCATATTGGTAATATGATATGATAAGGTTGAAACGATACAAATTATAAACTTCAACAGGCTAAACCTTCTCTATATAGAGCTGCCCACTTGGAAATTCTATTGCTAAAGGTGCTTTAGAATCTAATTAAGAATATTGCAGCAAAACATTTTGGCTGCAAGTTCAAAGATTAATGAAAATTATGCAATTATGCTGAAATTTGTTGCATCGTTAAATCAACATGGAGTTTACTTGGAATTTAAGAATAAAAACTGTAAGTATTGTGGTGATTACTTGCATACACCTTTCCAATTATGCCTTTTATAATTTCCAGGTGAAAATACACCTTACGACGGCTTCAAATATGAAAAACCAAGTCAACCGATCTAACGATATGCAAATCGTAACTTGTCAAAATAATTTTTTAACTTTAAGTAAAAAATCCTTTTAAGATCTACTTCTTATTATTACCAAGTGATGTAAAGTGTATCCTTTACCTATTAAATAACAAAATTACTCAATTTTCTCAAATTAAAAAAAAATTATGAACGCCTGAAAGATAGGCAACCCAAATGACACACCCAATTACCAGTGCTGAAAATCACAGCAATATGTAGTATTTGTCATAGACGTGTACCAGTAGTCATAGGAGTAATTTAAATCCACGCGAATGATTATTAGAGCATTAATACAACATAGCGCCTAGACTATTTTCTTTGGAGGCTTCATTCTAGATATAATAAAACAACACAAGTAGTGCATATGTACTTACATATTTTTATTTAATTCACTACTAGTAAGAAATTTGACATCCACGTGAATGATGCGAAATAAATGTACTCTCATAACATACCATACAAACTACCTCTATCAAGTTAATAGATCGACTGAATAAGACACTGTGTTGACTTCATTAAAATTGCATATACAAGCAACACGTGTGCAATGTTTATATTGTACAAATGCTGATAAAATACTTGAAATTACTAATGTTCTTCTCTTTTAGTTAGCTCCACGCAAATAAAAAAAATATCAGGGACAATATTTTATCGATTGCATAATATTCGATGCTTAATATCTTATATATTAATTGACTCAGGATGAGAGCCCTATATATTTTTTACAATACTCCTTAATTAGAACAATAATCATTAGCTCATTCCTTAGAAAAACTGCTTTTTACTTTGAAAACACACACTAGGGACATGCCACGTGAATGATGTGTGGCGTAATAAAATTTAATTTTTATTGTTAAAAAAATAGTTTAGTTGTTAATATATACCGGGCTAAATAGACAGCAATTACCTCTTCACTGCAGTAAACTAAGAGATAAAACGATATTCGTAATATAACATTAAGCAGGGACAGTAAATTTAATATTTCTGAAGAATTACCCATAAATGAACAGCAACATTATTCTTTTAATTACTTCTACAATACCCTGAGACGCAACTTTTTCAATGTTTTTAAAAATAAAAGCAATAGAATCTTGAGTTTTTCTTTACTGATAAGCTATATTTATAAAAGATAATAAAAGCTGTCCCAAAAGTTCAAAACTATGTTGTATTAAAAAAATATTTATAATTAAATATTAAATATTAAATATTAGTGGTTTGTATGTTTGCTTCATAATCTAAAGATTGCAGTTTCGACCCCCGGCCGAGGTGGTGATTTTTCATAGCCGAGAAAAATTAAAACATGCCTTTTTTTCGGATAAGAAGCAAAACTGTAGGCTCCGTGTCAATACGATCCCAAGTAGCACAAAGTATTGGCACATGGTTAGAACAATATTGAACCTATATTGCATAATTGGAGCAATATTAGCATGATTTAGCTAATATTGGTTTTTGAGAATATGTTTTAACAATATTGTGATAATAATGGCGGAATATTTAAATGCAATATCGCGTTTTACTATAAAAAGCCAATATTGGAAGATCATTTAAATGCAATATCCCATAGATGTTTAAGATAAACATTCTAACAATATTGTTTTATGGTATTTATTTTCAAATTATTGATTAATGATATTCAATTAAAATTCTTGATGCTTTATTAAATAAAAGACAAATGTCGCCTAATTTTGATAGGTCATGAATATGTTGAATCGAACCTAATAATTTTTGTTTTTTCCCTTCTAGGATTTTTAGCACTAATTAAACTTCTGGATAATTAAATTCTGCTCTACATTAATATCTTCTACTAACAAGGAATACTTAAATGAGCAATCAACGAAATAATTTATATATGTTTAAGTTCGAGTTCAACGACCTCCGGATAATCTACACGAATAAAGGAATTTACCACTAGACACTTACTTGTAGAGTAGTTTATTTTTTTCTTTCGCGTGCAAAGTGTTACTCTTCAAAATTGACTCCAAAGGTTTCAAAACAGTTCAAAAAGTCCAAAACTGGTGATGAAAAATTTATATTGACAAAGGAAATAAACAATTCATTAAATTAATTAGTAAATGGATTAAAGAAACATTTTTATTTAAATTTAAAAAATTGATGCATAGAAACTTCGATTTTATTTTGCTTGTGGGACTTTCGCTAGTCCAGCATACATCTCGGTCGTTACGAAAACGAGGTATTTCCTAACCGGTTACATAATAGTATATTAAAGTATTAGTTTCATAAGACACGTCTAGACACGCGTAGCGGGGAGTTTTCTAAAGAGGACAAGTGCGCTAAAACGTCTTATAAAACGAATACTTTATACTATTTTTTCTATTTGCGTTAGTTCGTTATTAAATAATTAAAAAAATTACTTAGTTTTAAATAAAATCTGTTAGGGATATTTTGGTAAGTAGCATAACAGTTGGCAACACTAGAAATTATATATGCAATTGTTTTTTAATAACCTTGCTTAATCCGCGCGACGTAGAAATTCTCATTCTTATCTCATACACACAAAACCTGCTAGTAGCGGGACGCTACTAAGCAGCAGGACCTCGTTCAAATTTGCCAGGTGTATTATACGTACCTACTGTTGAAAATTATTATGAATTCAAAGTAGAATGTATGCCAATATATTTGTGACATAAATAATTTTTACTTAATGAATTAAGAACCTGGATGAAATAAGAATAATTATATTTCATTTCATACAATAAATACCTTATTTGTTAAAGAAATTAATGAGGTATAAATTCAATAGTATTTTCAGCAAAGAATGATTTTTGTTAACAAAAATAATTATTCATTGTATCTTTTGGATATTATAACTTATAAGGTAACGATATATAATTTTATAAAACTGAATTTTATTACGTTAAGTTTATCGTGAGTTATTGCACGTACACAACGCAATGCATCCCATATCATGACAGTATCAAAATTTACAATTTCGTTAATAATAAAGTAAAAACCGTTACGCTCTTAACAGGGCTATTTGTTATTTGGCGCATTTATGTAGCCTGCAAGACTAGTTTTGCAAGCGTTGCATTCCAGTTATAAAAGTTCACTGCGTAAATAAGATAAGTTTGACATTCTAAGAACAGCTGTCTAACAGTGATATCAACTTTAAAAAATAAAATGTTACTGTTTACACTGTATTCTAAAAAACTTCGTTAGGACACGCAAAATGCGTGTCCTAATGAAGCCTAGGGCACGCAAATATAAAAAGCTATTATTAATTGACTTATTAAGCATTTTCTTATCTAATTATTTTGTTAATTAATTAATTGTGTGAATTATTTACTTGAATTGATTTAATCAATTGTGATTTACTTTAACTACATTAAATGAATTTGAATTATTAGTTTGACTTAAGTTGTATCTCTTCATGGATCTCTTCTTTTCTATGCCTGTTTATGCGTTGTAGTGGTTGCTGTTAAATCCCATATTGCACAGTTAATTGTTAATTTATAAGACTACCTTTAATGAGCAAAGGGAAAATTAAATAGCGCCGTTCCGCCTGTTTATGAGGGTTCTAATTTATTATAATGCCGTTTAAGGTGATCTACTCCTTTATGATTTCCGTGTTACATGAAAACCTCAAACTGGTCTAATTTAGAATAAGAATTTGCTTTCTATCCATTTCATCCAAGATTTTTCAGTAATAAAGTAAAAAGTTGAAAAATAATATGGATATAACCGCAATTCCTAATACCATGGTTTTTCAATGTATAAATGTAGTATTTGTTTCTTGAGTATAAAATTTCAGTTAGGTCTCTCATAAAAACCAATCAAAACATTACCGAAATAATTTATTTTTACAATTTCTCAAACGTGGAAGCCTTTTCCACGAAATTTAAAACAGTGAATAAATTCGCATTGATGATAACAACAAAACCCAACTTTGATACGTTTCCAAATAAATATTCGAATCAAATTTAATGAAAACATCAAAAAAACTCAATCAAAAATTTATTAAAGTACTGCAACATTTTTTGCTTCATAAAGCAAAAATTTTATTTTTATTTATCCCTAAAGAGTCAATTAAATATATGCCCCCTTGTATACAAATGATTCGAGTGATTCGAGTTTGCTAAACATCGATACGCGCCTTTCATCTCCCCCATAGCCTATAGGCAAGGGAATGTTACTGTGTCGTGTTATAGAGACATCGCCACCCCGGGCGAGGATGTAATGATTTTTTGAACGCAATTAGGTTTGTTTCATCATCCACTCAACGTTTGAACATTTGGTTTTTTATATTATAAAGACATTTTATTATTTAATTTTATTTTTTGCGGACGGTTATTTTTTAATGACGTTTCTAGATCGTATAAAATGTAAAGCTTGTGGAAATTTTACAGCTTTTCTTTTCCCCCAAAATAAACTATTACATAATTTTAAAAATATCAGCTTTATGTGAATTTTGTTATTAATGTACTGGGTGGAAATGTATGGTCTTGTATGTGGTGTTTGGCGTCGTGCTTGTTTGTGACTTTGTGTTAATGTAAATAAATACGGGCATTTAGTACATTAAGTATAAATTAACTTTGAATTGCATATATCTATTAGTACTCGTAATTTTTAGCTCATTTATCAAGAGTATTTTTGTTCGGTTTTTCATTACGAATTAGAGCAGCGCGTACTTTCATGCAAAGTGAACGACGTAATTGAATGGTCCTGAGTAAATAGCTTTTAGTCTACTGCAACCATAAATATCACTTACTTGTACACATAACATAAATTTCATTATCATTAATGATAATAATTTTTAAAAATTATTAAATTAGAAGTATGAATATTAACAATCACTAAAAAATTAAATTTGTTAAGTTAAAACGAAAAACTTTATTATTGGTTTCTGCAAGATTCGATGAAGTATTATTTAAAGTAATAATTACTTTTAATGAAAACTTGTATGACACTGAAATAATGTTTTTTGTAATTTTATTGTAATTTTAAAAAGAGCCAAACCCTATCTATAGGATATACAGGGTGGAAATAAATGATTTTCATCAAGTTACCATTGCAATCCCCATGTAAAAGCACGACGTGCCGCTCTACGAAAATAGAGAAGGCAGTACCATAACCTCAAAATATACAACAAAATAATTTGTGTAATATTAATTTATTTAAATTGAAAATAAAACTAACGAAACCATATCACAATGGTGTGCTCATGGGCAAACCATCCGCATTCGGGGACACGCTTTATAACATGAAAACATAAAACATGACATAAAAAAACAGTTTAATGATCAGCGGAATACGTTTTACTCCGGTTCAATTTTCAAGTTTGGCGCTGCCGCTTGAACTGCGCTCTTGTATCGTGCTCAGCTGATCAGCTGTTGCTCACAGCAGGTGTTGAAAATGGCCACCATTCTGCTGCATGCATAAGACTACGCGACGTTTCATGTTGTTGAAAATGTGCTGCAATATATCCGGTGTTATCTCGTTGCATTTAAATGTAATCCGTGCCATCAGTTCTTGCAAATTGTTAATCCTTTCTTTAAAGACCTCTTCTTTAAGAAAGCCAAAGATGGAGAAATCTAACGGGGTGAGGTCTGGTGATCTTGCGGGCCAAGTTCCCCTGCTTACAACTCGGCCAGGGAAAAACTCTTCAAGAAAATCCAAACTGGCTTGAGCAGTATGTGCTGTTGCTCCGTCTTGCTGAAAGAAACCACCTTCAAATTCATCAAAATGCAACTCTTCTAAAAATGGAGCCAATAATTGTTCCCTATAACGTTGACCATTGATTGTATCGTGGAAGAATATTGGTCCTATGATTCTACGGCGGGATGCAGCCAACCATATTCCTATCTTGACAGGATGTAAAGGAGCCTCGATGAAATTCTGGGGTTTGCCAACAGACCACGTTCGGTAATTTTGTTTGTTGACATAACCACTTAAATGGAACCAAGCTTCGTCCGTAAAAAAACTTAGATCGAGAACATCGTCGTTGTTTAAATTTTGCTGGAAAAAGTTGCAATACTCCATTCGACTGTTGTGATCTCTAGGCAAGATTTCTTGGACCACAGTCACTTTATATGGATGCATGTGTAAACGGCGCTTCAGAATCTTTCTAACGGTAGTGTGGGATACATTCGTTTGAGCAGACATACGACGTGTTGAGGAATGTGGATATTCTTCGACGAGCTGTTCAACTTGTTCGACGACATTTTGGCCAGTTTGTGGTCTTCCAGTGGATTTCCCTTTCATCACGCTTCCCGTTGTGTGGAATCTCTCGACAATTTGGCAAATGTGGTGCTGCAAGGCATTTTCTTCGACAAAATGATTTGGAAACCGAAGTCGAAACTGTGCTCGACATTCAAGAACAGAATATTGCCATTCTCCATTTACGACGCGCCTAGTTCCGAAATACGCCTCAATAATGAATGTGTTTTCTTCAAGGGTGTACATTTTAGACGCTTATTAAATAAATTCAATAAATTCTATGAATTGTTTGACAGATTGATTTCATTTATTGACAGAACTAATTTAGTACTAAATCAAAAAGAGTAGAGCGGTACAGAAAAATTTACATGTGAAAAAATTCCAAAGGGAACTTGATGAAAATCATTTATTTCCACGCTGTAGAACATATCTTAGAGTGTGGAATGCAGGATGCAATACAGAATATAGAATCCCGAGTGCAGGATGCAGAATACAGGCTACAGAATACATATTATGAAATATGGGATAGAGAATAAATCTAAAATAGTTCTTTATGAATTTCTCTAACATTTTCCGAAATACTATCTAATAAAATCGTCTATACTCATTTATGTTCCAATTACGATATAATTAAAATAGTGATCGTAATCTCACATTGCTCACTTTATCACAACTTTTTGGCTTCTCCACAGTTCGATTTCACCTCAGTACTTAGCCTATGGAGCTCGGAAGTCAGCATTATTTCTTGAGACATTTCTACACCCTCAAAATATTGGAGTTAAGGCAGCCTTCAGCAAAAGAAACTAAATACGTCTCCATCTTTTAAAATAACAATAAATATGTGTTTACGGAATAATTACACGGAATACGAAAAGATGGCGTTTAGAAACCTCACTCCACTTGTAAGTCATGTAAGTTATTGAATGATAAAGTAACAGGATGTGGCTCGAATCCGTTTTACAAGAGAGGATTTGAATTTTATTATGGAATTTGTAATTTTAGTTAATAATTCTATTCGGCAGAGAATAATAGTGAACAAAATTGTCGAAACAGAGTTTTCAGTAGTGGTTATATATCATAATAATTATATTCTTTAATGTTCAATAGAAAGATTATTGTTGTATTTCTGATACGTCTTATATTTCTGCAGACCAGTTATTAATAATTAACTACTCGAAATTAAAAAAAAATAAAAAACTCAAGAGAGATACGGCTTTTCGAATTATATTTTGAAAGAACTCCCAAACTCTCCCACTAAACAATTTTATCAATACATGTCTTCGATATGGTTATTTTGCTATTGAAATTGTGTAAGATTGCCCCAATTCACATAAAAAGGATACATCTGATATTAATAATTTTTGACCAATTACGATGCCTCCTATGATTTTAAAAATTACAGGAATCGGTATCCATCACAAATGCTATTACATTTTCATAAAAATAATTAGGTCTCAAATAAACTACTTCGTTGTTGATTTGTTTTTATGCAACAGAAACAGCAAGTGTTTTTAAACAATCAAAAGAGTCAAATCAATGTTGTCCAAACAGGAGTGCCCCAAGGTTCCATTTTAACTCCGTTTTTATTTTTAATGTACATGCATATATTAATGATTTTTCAAACAGTATAACATAGTCGAATGTCTCTCCAATTCTATACTTATATGATACAATGCTATTCACAGTAATAATAACAAACATACGAACATACTTACATTAACAGAGGATATTCTAACAGGGTCAAAGATTTTATGCTAATGACTGTTTATTAAATAAAGAAAAGACAAATGCACTCATCTTTACTTTAACCACTGAAAATAATCCTCAATATTCCTGACATAAACTCTTTATATCCAAAATTCAGTCTAGCGGTATCTGCTAGACATAAAATAAAATTGGTATTTTAAATAAAGAGGCCGCTTTGGCATCTCACTACGCCATGCTTTATTTTCGTCTTTCCTGTGGAATTTTATTATGGGCGAGGAGCAAGCGAAATACATCTGAACTGAGCCTTTACCTTACAAAAATCGTCAATACGAGTAATTTATATTGCAAATGTTATATTCTGTGGTTGTCGTTAATAACATTTATACAATACAATGTACAATACAAACTTAAGGGCAATTAAGGATATTTTTTTCGGAAAATGCGTCCACTTAAGGAACAAGGCCATTTTTTTCGTTAAGAGTTGAAAGATGCAAGATAAGCATCCATTGTCCTAAGTTATGTTATCGTAGTTTTTTTAAGAATTGTTTGATGGAATTACAATCTTCTTTGTTTGCCTATGTTCTTAAGAAAACTCTTACAGAAATCTCAAGTCTACAAACAAAAGAAAACCCTGTGTAATTTACTAAAGTGGGATATTGCTTTAGTATTCGTCCCCCTCTTTATTTTAAGAAGTTGTTAGTCAATCTTTGGTTTCATAACGATCTAATGCAAACTCATTTATTGAAGATTTTTTACCTGGGGCTTTGCCTAACGTTTGGAAATCGTGTTCTTGGATTGATTAAACTGTATCGTTTAAAAGTTGGAGAGACCTACTTTTGTTGTAACAAATGGATATATTAGCAAACTACTCGTACACAAATATGTATCTGCAGAGCTCAACCAATTTATTCGAAGAAATTAATTCAAGTAATTATTATCGTTATTACTAAATAAATAAATGAATAAATAAATAAATTGGTTGAAGAATAAGAAAAGTAAGCGATAGTCTTTAAGTCGTTTGAATCTATTGTGCAAAAAAGATTAAGAAGAGTATTTTGCAATAATTAAAGCGTAAAACCAAGCTCTCTTGGTTTCCAACGTTTTAAAATTACAAAATAACATTCAAAGTAATTATCAAAACATAATTTCGAATGTTTGAAACTTTTTGTATTTCATGTTATCAGATATTTTGTGTTTAACGATATTTTTAGGAAAAATTTGAGACATTAAGTTTTAAAAACTTTTAAAAGAGTTTAATAAGCCAATGAATTTAATCAAAGATAGAAAATTGCCAGTTTCAGTTTCAGATTTAAAGGTTTAAACTGTGATGATTTAGGAATTCGCAGTCATAAAAGAAATTCTTTGGAATTCAAATCTTCATCACAGTGCACAACGTCAAACTTTGCTATTAAGAATATCGAAGAATATTTAAGAATATTGCTTTGAATGTTAAAGTTTCAGAATGTTTTTATTACTGCGACTGTCACATTGAATGATACCATAGATTGCGAATTGTGGGTGACTTATTTTACTACTTTTACGTTTCTTTCTTTTGGTGTTAGTTTTGTTGTTACTTGAATACTATCTAAATACTGTATGTAGTTACTGTTCTAAAGTTTGTCCAAAATAGGATAGGTGTTTCAAGCTCTAAGTTTGTCTACTTTGTAAACGTTAGAGAAATCTGATCCTGTGCATAATATATTTATTCAGGATGACTACTATACAATCAGCGTTTCTGAATCTGAATCTGGGTAGTAGTTTCGTGTTGTTTAAATTATGATTACAGCAATTCTTGTATTATTCGAACGTGGCTTAATAAAAAAGATTAATAAAACTATGCGTTTCAAAAATACCTAATATTATATTATTCTAATATTATTTGAAAAATATCCTATGCAGCTGTTTCCTTACATCTATTTTTGTGTTTTTTTTTATAACCTGTGTCATTTATTTATATGTTTGCTTATGCTGAGTTTAACCGCTGGCTGATATTTTATAGTTTACCGGACCCAAAGATTAGCAATAGTTTCAGGTTGATGGTTTATTTTATAAATTAAAATATAACGGGATGCCTTATTAATACAGCGAGCTAGCCTGTCAGGAAGTTCCCGCTATAACCTCAACTCAAAAATCTACACTTATAAAAACAGTATCACTAGAAAATTGTGAAGTACCTGCAATAAACAAAATAAACTTTCTAATTAATATTAATAATACAGCGGCTATTTTATCTGCTCTTGTCTAATAAATATTTGTTACATAGATAACGCATAAAACAAACTAGTAATTTTCAGAGACAATCCTATGTATTGCGGTGATGTTTGAATAATAAAATAATTTACTTAGCTATATTAAATAAAAACAGCCCAATCATTATTTTACCCAATAAGTTTATTCAGTCATAATCTGTTTTTGATTGAACGCCGTAGAATGAACTTTCTTCCTTTAACTCGCAAGATTACCTGGGTTGTTGTTTGCTGGATGTTTAGGTAATTTCTTCTCATACAAAAATTAATAGCAATATTAAAATTATTAGAAACAATAACGAAATGAGCAATAATACAATGACAACAAATATTTTCTTTATTCAACACACAATTCCTTGAAATTAAATAAAAATAAATATAAAAAATCAAATATTTCTATAAACAAAATTTATTAAAATTGTTTGATTTGCTTTATATTAATTATGATTTTAATATGAAAGATTTATATAACTTTTGAGTACGTAACTGCTAAATCAAATTATTATAATTCGTTATTCAGTTTTAAATTAAAATAAACCTAATTTAAAACAATAATATTAACTTTTATTATAAATTAAATATTTGCAACAATAAGTTCTAAAAGACCGTCTTTATTTATTTTCTTTTAACTTTTAAATGACTGACACCAGAAAAAGATAATGAATTATTAAGTGCACTCACTTTGTTTTTAATTAAATTTGTATCCGCACAAAAACCACATGCTTCGGTTTTTTTCCCGTTGAAAGCTTTACGGGTACAACACCAGACACGTTCTTCTCTTTTACAATTTTTAGAATGTCAAACCAAAATATCGATGGATCAGCTAATCGATTTATTTATAAAAATCAATGTTCTTCTTGATTATAATACAATAGAAAATTGTAATAAATTTGTTAGATAATGGTAATATTATTTTCGTGTTTCTTTTAGAATTATAAATGGCAAGTATTATTTTCTTTAAAATAATTCACTTTTTCATATGTTTACAAAAATAGGTTCATAACCTTACTTTTTATTATAATTTTGAATTAGCAACGAGACATCCTTTTGCGTTTCTAACTGATTTATTTTTACTTGCAGATATACTTATACTCTTTGCAAAACAATTAAAACAAATGACAATTTTGACATCATGACACGACGCATGTGACTTAGCAATGATACAAATTAATTGAATTTCTTAAAACTAATTGCATGGAAGAGCCTATGAAATTGTGAACAAATTGATATATGATAATTTTATCTTAAATTAATCTCTAAGGCTAAGGCTGTAAATCAACTCCGACGATAGCTGTCAAATGCAGCTATGCAGCTAGCAACTTTTCTGAATAAGATTACATCAGGTACCTACACCTGAATCCATAAGAGAAACTTTTCTTGCTTTGTTTTCTATGCCTTAAAACTCCCAAACAGTTTTGTATTTATACAAAAACCAAAAGACTTTACTAAAACATTAGACAAAACACATCAAATAAATCATAAATTCTGTTAGCGATCATCCCGTTTATTGGAACCCCTGACTGAATTTGTTTATGAGTAAATGCAAATTTCCTTGTGCGATACCTCATATATGTGAAAATCAAAATCTTTCTATTTAAACAGCTGTTATTGCATCCCAATCTAAGTTAATTAGTTATTAAGGACATGAATAATTGAATCTCTAAGACTAACATGTTTCAATAAAGAATCCTTTATTGAAAATTAAATTCAAAAAATTAGGTTATGTTAATTGATAGAACATAAAGTTCTTATTTTATTTGCTATGTTTAATACTAACGATGCATGTAATGTGATTAAAATGAATAAACTAGCACTTTGGTATGTTTCGCTACTAATTTTTATTTTGCTTTTTATTAATAAATTGTAGGTAATCAATCTTTTTCTTAGGTTATCATAATGTTTTAGTTCTTCCTTTTTTGTATTTTTATTTGCGGTTGTATTTGTATTAGAAAGATATATTATGCATGAACCATGCCCGGAAATGTTAAGTTCTGTTAACTTGATTGATTTGGACGATTGTTATTATTGTTAAAACATTAAGTGAAGTCGATACATAACATTCTGGAATTCATATTAAATACTTTTCCGCATAATACATTTTTTGTAGCAAAATTGTTTTGGAAGGATTTAAATATGAATTTGCAAGCTTTTTGTAAGTGATTGTTATACGTTATGACTTTTGGAGTTTTTGTCTGGGGCAAGATCATTCGCATGGTTTCCATCCATTTGAACCAAATATACAGCGTGTTCTTTCAGGAAAACAAATAAACTGGTAGATTTATGCATTTTCTATTTTAAGTATTTTTCAACTGTTATAAAATAGTTTTTGCCTAGAATTATTGGTAACTGATCTTTCGAATTGTTGTTAAGAATTTCCTATTTTCTGTTACTTTTCGGTGAAAAAGCAACGTGCTTTTGAAAATGACGGCTATTAATAGTGATTATATAAAAATTAATGATTTATTGTTTTATTAATTTTTATTTAAGATTTGTGTGGCATAGCGGCTTGTTATACAAACTTAAATTGCATCTTCCCAGTCAGCTGTATGTAATACTCAAGTCATACCTCAGTGATAGAACCTACCAAGTCAAAATGAACAACGTAGTATCAGACATCCATCAAATCAAGTCTGTAGTTCCGCAAGGCAGCCTCCTGGGACCGCTGTTATATTTACTCTACACATCAGATGCACCAATCACAGACCACACCATACTTGCGACATTTGCGGATGACATGGCCATTATGTCAGTTAACCAATCTCCTGAACTAGCAGTAGAACATCTTCAACAGCACCTTGACTTGCTACAAAATGGGTTCTATAAGTGGAGAATTACGGTCAACACCGATAAATCAGCACAAGTAACTTTTACGACGAGACGTGCTGAATGTGCGCAAACCAGCAATAATAATGCCCCAATTCCAATTAAAAATGAAGTTAAATACCTTGGCATGCACCTCGGCCAAAAGCTTACTTGGAGCTCGCATATCAAAACCAAGAGAAAACAGTTAAAACTCAAACAAATGACATGGTTACTCGCAAGAAACTCGCAACTATCATCAAACAAGATCCTACTGTATAAAGTCATTCTGAAGCTAATATGGTCCTACGAGATTCAGCTCTGGTGATGCGCTAAAGCATCACACACAAAAATCCTTCAGAGATTTCAATCCAAGACCCTTCGCATGCTAACCAATGCTCCATGGTACATTAGGAACGACACCCTTCATAACGCCCTAGGAGTCCCCTATATAGACAACGAAATCAAGAGACTTTCGACCAAAAGGGCCAATAACTTGACAGGACATCCTAACCATCTCATAGACCAACTTGCTAATCAACCAGCCATTACAAGAAGACTCAAAAGACAATGGCCACTGGACCTCGTGCTACAACCCAACCAAAACTGAAATACCTTTAGACTAGCGCTGGCTAGAGCTCCCCGCACGCCAATTATGTTATAAAATTTACTTAATACTAATACTAATAGTAGATTGTAAATATGCAGTTTAAATTTAAAAAAAAATCTATGGCAAGGTTTTATATATCGATTATTATTATAGTTTTACTGATTTTATACTATTTTTGTATTTTAATTGCATTTTTTATCACATTACTAATTGCAACCTTTTATCAAATTTATTAGTTATAATTAGATATAGGATTTCTATGCATTTGCATGTTTTTTCTGCTTATAGCAAACATATGCAGAGTTATATTTCTACATCTTTAAGCCACATATGTCAATTTGAAAGTGCATATAAATGCATATTTAGGTTTTTTTTATAAATGCATGCATATTTTAGCATTTTTGAACGAGTGTGCATATTTTACCACTTTTTGGGCGTTTTACATGCTTTAATTATGAAATTTCAAATATTTTTAAATAATTTTAGCATTTTAGACAACCAACCAAGGGCGGCTTAGTTGAGTCTAGTGGTAACCCATAATTTAAGCTTATTGTTAAATACTAGGCTTTAAAATATTTTACTGCCTTAACCATCTGTGTACTTGTTAATATTTTCTAAGAAAGAAAAAGTTTCAACTAAAATTTAAATACTTACATCCTGCGGTATTGTGATAAATAGGTATTAGGAAATTCCAAAGACCCTTTGACAACTTCCTGTTCATAGAAAGATTTGCCTGTACTTTTGTTTACTAATCTTGTAATCTTTCAATTAAGACAGTTCAGAAATTGCAAACGGCATTTCAGTTTGAAATTTTAGAGTGTAAAGATGGGTAAAGAAAAACGGTCTGTGTCTGTTACACTTCGAAGTTATGTTAAGGAATTCAGTGTTCTTACAACTGACGATAAGGTGTTTTATTGTACAGTGTGCGACGATAAAGTGACTGCAACGAAACGCTTTCAAGTTACACAACATCTGAACACGGTTACACATCAAGAGTGTGTTGCCCTGAAATCAAAAAAACAAACATAGTTACCGGGGTACCTTAATAATTCGCGCGGTAAGTCCTGCAAATTGATCGAATTTTATAAAAAACTATGTAGTGCATTAGTGGCTGCAGATATCCCGTTAAGTAAAATTAATCACTCAGCATTTCGTAATTTTCTGGAAGAAATTTCAAAAATGCCAATACCCGACGAGTCTACACTCACGAAAAATTATTTACCTCGTTTACACAAAGAGACCATAAAATCAATTAGAAAACATGTAGCGAATAACTACATATGGGTTTCCATTGACGAATGTACTGATACTACTGGAAGGTGCGTAGAAACTTCATTTCCATCGTTTTGTTAGTAAAATTTAACTAATTAAAGACAGCAGAGCAATTTACGGATGTTTTATTTTCTATTTTGTTAGTTACATATTTAATCACAATAATATTTTTGCTTGATTAAAATATAATTTTTTTTAAATAACTGTTTTGCGCTAATTGTTTGTAACCGACTAATTATGTAGTTCGATAAAATAAAAATCAAATTTTTGTTTTCAGATACGTGGCTAACGTTATAATTGGCGTTTTAAATTCGGATAACAATCCCAAATCCTATCTATTAGCAATTTCAAGAGCACTAATCGTTGTTCTGTGGCAAAATTGTTTAATGATTCGATGGCTATCTTGTTGCCGGACGGCATACAGTACAACAAAGTACTCCTGTTCGTCACCGACGCGGCACCGTACATAATCAATGCGAGCAGGCTTACAAGTTCTGTACGAAAAAATGATCCACTTAACTTGTCTTGCCCAAGCAATGCATAGAGTTGCGGAAAAACTGCGGGAAATATATCCTAACGTAAACTCTATAATTTCAGATGTAAAAAAAAATTTTTGTAAAGCTCCATATCGCATACAAATATTTAGGGAAACTGCTCAAGAAGTGCTTCTCCCACCTGAGCCTGTAATAACAAGGTGCGGTACTTGGCTTTCTGCAGCAGAATATTATGCAACTTATTTTGATATTATTAAAGCATTTGTAAATAAACTTAATAAACACGATGCACTATGCATACAAAGCGCACAGGATGCTTTTAATACTAAGGAGGTGAGGGCAGAATTATTGTTTGTTTTCACAAATTTTGTGCGTTTAGCTAAAGTAATTCAAGAAATTAGAAGAAAGGGAAATTCATTAGATGAATCTCTTGAGCATGTAAAATTGTTAGGTGTTTCTTTGAATAAAGTAAAAGGGCCAAAGGGTTTTACTATAAAACAAAAATTTAAATCCGTTATAGGCAAAAATCCTGGTTTTCACTTAATTAAAAGCATAAACGATTAATTATCTGGCCAAGACATTTTAGACGAGCTAAAACATTATTTGCTTGTAGAATTAAACAATTGTAAGTATGCCCCAATTACGTCTTGCGATGTGGAACGGAGCTTCTTAAAATATAAAACAATATTTAGGGATAAGAGGCATATGTTTACTTTTGAAGATTTAAAAATGTACGTCATTGTGAACTGTGACGCTCTATGTTTAGAAAATATAATTAATTAGATTATTACATAGGATGTCTAATTAAAATAATTTCTGTAAATAAAATGTAAATAACGCTAAACAGGTGTTTTTTTTAATAATGAAAGTGCATATATTTATTAAAAATTTCTAATAAACTCATATTTCATGATTTTTAAGTGCATATTTCACGTTTTTATAATGCATAAGTGCATGCATATTTCAGCATTTTTAAGTGCATACAAATCCTATACCTAGTTATAATTATTTATATATAATATGTTAATGATTGTATGTTTAAATTTTCTCGTTACGTTTCCCTTTTTCCCAAGCTACATGTGTAGCAACATAAAAACAAAACCCCGCAATGGGCGCCGAATTGTAACAACTTTATTTTAACCCCAAAAAAATGCCCAGCGATCAGGCGTCATTTATAGCATTACTTTCTTAACACAAAATATTTGATACTTACTGAACTAAATGCTCCGGCTGAAATAATTTAAATACATGTGTGGGCATTAACCCCAAAAGCTTCTAATTAAATAATGGAATCAGGAACAAAGTAAAAAACATGTTGAACGCCACCAAATTGATAACAAAATCTAGGAATCTCAATTTGGAAAAATTTCTCTTTTAAAATTGACTTTAGTTTAATGAAATACGTATCAAATTGATACTACTGAATTTAATAAAAGACAAAAAAACATCAGCAATTTGGTGGGCGAAATCATATCATACCATAATTTAATTTAAAATCTGTATATTAAGACATAAAAGAAAAAGTTGAAATAATAAAAAAAATTGAAAAATACAAAATTATCATTATCAAAAAGTTATCATACTAAAAGTAATGTAAATTTCGGGATCCCAAGTAGACTTTACATAAAAGCTTAGAAAATTAATACCTTACATTTTCAATAATCCAACAAAGTTCAAGATTTCTTACACAAATAACTTCAAACACTAGAAACACAATATTGACATTAACTGAATTTTCACAACAAAACTGCTGACCTGGAAAACCAATACGGGAACAATCTTCTGAATTCTGAACTATTATTATTTTTCTCGATTAACGACGAACTTCAACATACGATAATTTCCAATAACTAATAATTCTTTATTAGCACCATCATAGCTGGAACGGTAATTATTTTATTAGCACTAATTTCCGAACAGAACAAATTCTCAAAACTAATAACGGTAACTGTACTAAAAAACTGTATACTTAAAGATTATTTAATAAATCCCTAATTGGTAATACGGAATTATTTTCTTCGTTAAACTTACAAAGCTTTACGAAACTATTCTTATTTTGGATCAATTTCCAAACAACGGAATCGGTACGCTACAATACTAACTTAGACTGAAGCATTAACGATAGTACGGAATATTTGGTCAAATTGTCTGATTCCGAACTAAATATTTATTAATAAGGCATACATTCATCGTAACGACCCTCTTTGTATCACTGGAGCGCGAAGCGCACGGAGATGCCTTAAGACACCAGCCTTCTCGATGGTGGACTATTGCAAACTTTTAACTAAAACAAAACTTCAACTAGAACTCTAGTTGAGGAATTGTTTTACTCGATAATAACACGGAAAATAAAATACTGGGACAAGCCCGCTAACTTGGGGTAGAACACCCACCGTCCAAACAGACGCCACTTCAGGGTACGAGACCCGCTGTCCGACTGACTTGAAAATTCAACTCAACTAAGGGATCCGAATTTTTAAAGAAGTGACTACGTCACATATTTCTAGAACAAATTATATTTTTGTTTACCAAAACTTTCCCATGTTAAAATCTGCGTCGTCGGGATAACTCAATATTTTTTTACACATGTTTATCAGTATGTTTTTATAAGTCTGAACTCGAATGAATTTGTTTAGATAAGATAAACGTTAGCCTAGAAATGTTTCTTTTAGGTGACCTTTTATATTTAGTAGGACTTATTTTATACAGTGTACCAACTGTAATTTTAAACTGAGAAAAAATATAAGAATACACAGAACCGCATCAAGGGTTTTTATCTATTATACATACAAGATTATATTTAGTAAAGTTGAAAAAACGAACCGTTACATATGAGTGATCTGAACTCTGAACGATAACAGTGACTTTATACTGCTGGTTCTGCGTTGTTTTAAATTAAGTTAAGCGAAAGATTTGCTTATAAATATCCAAGCTCGTATAATTTCATATGTGGTGATTAGTGTTTATTTAGCATCATTGATGTACTGATACTGATTAGTAGTCACAGTACTGTAGTAATCGAAACAAAATCAATTTAATGGCATCGTCTGCTAGTGACGTGAATTTTAGTAGGTATCTTATATGAGGTGTATTTTTTAAAAGTAAAATATATTTCTACTTAGTACGTGCTATAGATGCAGTTACTGTTAAACGTTATTGTTTTACTTAAAGACACTAAAAAACAGTTTGCACAACTTTTCAGTTTTTTATTAATGATAGGAAAATGTTTAGCATTTCTGGAATTATTTTGAAAAACGATCATGAAGCTCTGGATACAGTTTCAAAAATATTTCAGGATTATGATAACCACCAAGCATAAATTAGAATTAAACAAATTTTTGCTTTGTTTTAAATTAACTTAATAAAGAGCTTTACAAGAATCGTAATTGAACAATCATTTCAAAAATACATAAGTTACAGTTACAAGAACACGCGTTTCCTGTAATTCGGAAAAACATGTAAACATTTCTAAATTCACCCCAGCTATTTCCTTAAAGGGGTGAGTTAATTGTGTGTTGGTCACATTCAATTACTGTGCTAATCGTGATCTAATCAAAGATTATTGACATTAATTTAAATTCAGTCATAGGTATCCAAAGCCAACGGTGACAATTCATCGAGATTGGAAATTTTCGTAAATTGAATGTTTGATCGGTCTAGATAGTAAAATAAAGCACGGTATCAGCATCCGCTTCAATAAAGATGTTATCACTATTAAGGCTTAATAACGGTAGGGTAATATATAACGATACTAAAAAGGATTATTGTCAAGTATCACTACATCATCACTATTAATATTACATATCTCATACTCAATCTGGCATAGATTTTATTTTCAAATTCCCATTTAATTTAACCATAACGTGATCTTACATAATCCTTCCTTTCATACTCAAGTTTTTCGCAACGTGTAATATATTCTGACGTGATATAATTTAAGGCCAAGTCCTTTAAAAGGGTATAATTTTTAGATTTGTCCTTGCTTTGTTCACAGTACAATGTTAACCCGTTCTTTTGTATAGAGATGCGTCCTGCTGAGATCTCGTAATAACATCTGGTGTAAAGATTATGATGATAGAACTAGGGGTGTCCTATAAGCGGAAATTTATAAACTTTCTACACTGTTATTAAATGTGATTGCGGGAGCTCTACTGAATAGGGATTGCTTTTTACAGAGAAATTTGTTGCAAATTAGTTTAATTGCATGGTATACATATGGTGATAGTGAGTCTTATAGAATATGGGGTAAAAATGCTAACTAGATTTATATACTGACTATTATATTTTTTACAATCAAACACACCACCTGGATCTAAGATTTTTCTGCATTGTATCGAAAGATATGTCTCTTAAAGATATTTTGGGAAAAAAGGAAGTTGATAGCAGGACACGGGCCACGTACTCAGCAGGGTATATCTTAAACCACAAACAAGCCACAAACATTAACAAAGAGCTAAATCTTCTCGGAGCTCTCCATAAAGCCTATTGATATTTGTTACAAATGTAGATCCGAACAGATACTGTAAATATATAGGAATTCAAGACTGTTGAAATGGTAGATTCTGCCGACCCTATAGAATAAAAAAATGACATTTAAAATATGTTTGCGGATTGTGCTCTTTTCAAGTTTTCCTTACGAACAATACAAAACAAGCACATTATATACTTAAGAGCGATTAGCTTTGTTGGTAAGAGATTTGTACTCATTATATTATGTGCCCCATTAGGTTCTTACTTTTTGTTATATATTTTAAGCTTCTGGTATTAGTATTACAGAAAGTGTAAATAGAATAAATGTTTGCGAATGGTATACAATTCGTGATTCTGTTATTTTGTGTCTTCCATATAATCAAGATCAATCCAGTTTTATTTTCAACACTTTTTCGATGTTACAAAAGCAAGCTACCTTACACTGTTTTAATTAATTAATATCTTTGTAATTTCTTCTTTTTATTATTATTTTTATAATTATTCGAATTTCTATTCGTTCTTTGATTTGGAATATTTCTTCCTACCCTGCAAATTTCTCTAGTGTATTATTTTCCAATTCTTTATATTTATTGTGATTGTCTTGTTTCTCATCTTGTCTTTTCTCCATGTTTTTTGTTTATTCTATATTTTGTTCTGTTTGTCTTCTCCTTTCCATATGGAGAGATGGAAGAGTATCAATTCTTCTATGTTTTCCTTTGTGAGATTTGCTAATCATTTGATCGTTGCATTCAGCATCACCCAATAGGCTCGAGAGGCCCGGACCTAGGTTGTCAAACTTTGTGGGGCGGAAACTTCGGAGCGATCGCCCCCCTTTTAGGTGTTTAAACAAAAATTGCACGAGATTTATCGAAAATATTTAATTACACAAAGCTGCGAAATAGAATGTGTAAAAACTTTCCTAGCCGAATTATATATCAATCGACGCAAATTTGTGAGTAGTTGAAAATCTGAAAAACATCTGACGACGCATTTCCGGTTAAATCCCGTTATATTAAATTTAAGTATATGTTTTTCAAAAATTATACCTCAGTAACCGCTTGTCCGATTCTAATGATCTTGGGGTCTTTTTAAAGCTAAGAGTGAGTTCTAAATGAGTATATAAAAATGTTTTTGAAAAAAGTTCTAGACCTTGGTTCTAAGATTTTTAGAACTTTTTAAAAAATATTAGAACAAAGTTCTAGAATTTAAAATTCCCACTAAGAAGAGCATATTCGTTTTAATAAAATACCAAAATGAAATAAATCGGACGAGCTGTTTTTGAGAAGAAAATTTTTGAAAATTTCTATGTAGAAAAAAAATATAAATTTTCAGATTTAAAGTATAAATTTCATGTTTTTCTATGGAATTGTTTGTAGAATGTTGAATTTTCGAACGAAATTGATACAAAAGTATAAAATTTAATCTCAAATATGATTTAAATATTGATTATTGGGTAGTTTAATTATTTACAATTAAATTTTACAAATAAATTTTCCAAATACAATAACAATATCATTAAATTCAATTATTAAGCATTAAAAGGAAATTGTGATCTTCTTCTACCTTTTCTAGAATTAGTAGATACTTCAGCTTTCAAAAACCAACAATAAGGAGATAACATAAATTTATCGTACTACCTTGATAGAGTTTTTCAGCCATTCTAATATCTTGATGAAAACGGTCACCTATTTCATCTCCATCATCAATACAATTAGCTGGAAAATCATTGATATGCTTATCCATAATGTGAAGCTTGTAGGACATGTTGCAACCCATTGCTTCATAACTTTCAACTAATTCGCCAGCAATTTCTTGAAGATTTTGAGTGTTTTACCAAGGAAATTTGTACAAACGTTTTTAAATGGCATCCAAGCTCTTCTTTCAGTTGATGATAAATATTTTGCAAACTGTTGTGAATTTTCGCTTTTTAAGACTACATATTTCTGGACCATCGAGTTGACCATCTTCTAACTTTGTTGATGATTTATAACTAAGTAAATTACAGATGAATTGATAAGCTGGACCATCAACTGATAGTTTTTTAATGAATTTTGCTATTAGACCAATTTTAACGTGTAAAGGTGGTAATAAAATATCAGTTAGATTAATTAAAGGTTGAGGGACAACAGATTTTTTACCAATAGTGAAGTTCTCAAAATTATCAAGAAATTGATTTAATCTATCTGTATATTTTATTGTATCTATTAAATTTTATCAATTGCGTTCAAAAATTCAAAATTCTACAAACAATTCCATAGAAAAACATGAAATTTATACTTTAAATCTGAAAATTTCTTTTTTTCTACATAGAAATTTTCAAAAAATTTTTCTCAAAAACTGCTCATCCGATTTTTCTCATTTTATGGTATTTTACTAAGGGAATATGCTCTTCACAGTGGGCATTATAAAAAAAAGAAAACGTTCTAGAACGTTATTCTAAAATTTTTCAAAAAGTTGTAAAAATCTTAGAACTAAGTTCTAGAACTTTTTTTAGAAACATTTTTATACACGCATTTAGAACTCACTCTTAGTTTTAAATAGACCCCTAATATCATTAAAATCGGACAAGCGGTTGCTGAGATATAATTTTTGAAAAAACGCATACTTATAGTACAGGATCCGTTATTGATGTCGTTGAGCACCGATCGAGTAATCGAATAAAATGTATTTTTTATGAAATAAAATATGTTAACAAAAGTAACGTAGATGAGTTGCCTAAATAAATTTGTTCAAGGATATTCTTAATTAAAAATTCAATATTTATTATTCAAACGATAGTATAAGGTTGCTTGCAAAAAATCGTTCAAGAGTCAGGGTTGCAAGGGTATAAAATTTTTAAATAGAAGCGTGCGAGAGAGAGATAGACCCATTCTATTCAGTGCGATAGAGGGGGACGCAGAATGACAGCTGCTCACACTACGTCCGTCGTTTGAAATTGTGCGAGAGAGAGGGTCTATGCGTACTGTCCAATGCGATAGAAAAGGACGGGGCGTAGCAACTGGGCCCGCCTCTTGTGACGTATGACAGAGAGTGCGCTTGCTCTGTGCGGTTGAGCAGTTAGTAAACGGCAAGCGTTGTGTTGGAGCAACTGACAATATACTCCAAAATATTTCTGAGACGTTTTTTGAAACCATTTTTGACGTCAAATTGTTGAAACAATGATGACACATTTATTTTATTTATATTTAGTTCCTTCTTAAAAGAGATAAAAATTTTAAGATAAGTATATATCACTAACATGCTTTAAATGTTTAAAATAAATATTTACATTTTGATATTATATACGGAACGTTTTTTTTAGCGCCAATACCTCTGTCACAAAAATTTGTATTTTTCTAATTTGTCATGCAAAATCAATATGCTCAATATGATAAAAATACTCATATTTGGTTAGTTCAATACTGCAGTTATTACAATAAAAATAAAGAAAGCACTATGATATAATTTTATTTTTGAATGAAATTATTATTTTTAAAAGTTTTAAATATTATTTAAAAATATGTAAATAAAAACGTAATGATAAAGATATAAGAATAGTCATATTATTAACAAATGTTTAAAAGAACGATATGATTAACAAAATGTTTTTCAACAATACTGAATTATTACTTCGAGAGAAAAGTCGATTTTCTTCAAAAAAAACGTCTCAGAAATATTTTGGAGTATATTGTCAGTTGCTCCAACACAACGCTTGCCGTTTACTAACCGCTCAACCGCACAGAGCAAGAGCACTCTCTGTCATACGTCACAAGAGGCGAGCCCAGTTGCTACGCCCCGTCCTTTTATTTCGCATTGGACAGTACGCATAGACCCTCTCTCTCGCACAATTTCAAACGACGGACGTAGTGTGTGGAGCTGTCATTCTGCGCCCCCCTCTATCGCACTGAATAGAATGGGTCTATCTCTCTCTCGCACGCTTCGATTTAAATATTTTAAACCCTTGCAACCCTGACTCTTGAACGGTTTTTTGCAAGCAACCTTATACTATCGTTTTGCAATAAAATAAGTTTTATTTTGACATATAATTTATTTGGTTACACGATCGGTGAAGGTATCACTTTCAATTCACTTATTTAAACTTGGCAACTGTATAGCCTTGAACAGAAAAAAGGTAAGCAACCCTATGTTTGCGTCTTCTATAGGGTTTGCACTTTCAATTAGTGTTAATTTTTTTTGGTTACGAGATCGGTGAAAGTATTTAAAAAAATTAAATATTGAATTTTTAATTAAAAATCTTTGAACAAATTTATTTAGGCAACTCATGTACGTTACTTTTGTTAACATATTTTATTTCATAAAAAATACATTTTATTCGATTACTCGATCGGTGCTCAACGACATCAATAACGGATCTTAGACTATTAAATTTAATATAACGGGATTTAATCGAAACGCGTCGTCAGAATTTTTCCAAATTTTCAGATTTTCATCTGCTCACAAAAACGTGTCGTTTGATATATAATTGGGCTAGGAAAGTTCTTACACATTCTATTTCGCAGCCTTGTGTTATTAGAAAGTGTCAATAGTCATACTTCACAAAGGGCTTTGACCTGAAACTAACCATAAATAAATTCCAGCAAATGTTAAATAAGTACACATCTAGATAAAAGTCATGGGTATCAACAGAACCAAAGGACGGATCGAGATTATTTTATTGCTTTTTACAGGAACTGTTAGCCTCTTTGGCCCATTGAGTAAAATAAACACATACGAATCGCACGTAAATTTAAAAAATGAGGTAAAAAAATTATGATGCGGGGCGGGATGCGAATTAGTACGAATTTCTTAGTGACTAATAAAAACAGTTTTGCAATAATTTTGAGTTTTATTTTGTAAGAAATAGTCGTGTTTCAATTCCCCGCCCCCCGATCAAATTGGGATCCTGTGTATGCCCTTGAGCTGCAGTATTGTATTGAAAGAATTTATATCGACATTCTTATACATAAACTCTCATTCATTAAACTCGAATATTAAAATGAATTCGTGGAAATTTAAAAAGGAGAAATAATTCTTGGAAATAATTTAATTGAAATAATTTAACCTACATTGTTCTGGCATATTCAAATGAATTTGTGGAAATTTAAAAGGTGGAATTCTTGGAACTATTTTATAGTAGTATTCTATTGATAGATTTTAAACCATATTTTTACTTACTAAGCTTTGTTCATTGTTCTCAAATATTAAAATGAATTCGTGGTAATTTAAAAAGGTGGAAATAATTCTTGGAACACTTTATTTGTCTATTAAAATGTTTCTATTATTTTATAGTAGAAGTACTAAGGGCGTGCCTAGCGAGGGCCAGGAGGCAGCTGCCCCCTCCGAGAAGAGAAATAACAAAAAATAAAGCCCTTTTCAAATTGATGCGTATATAACAATCATAACAGTAACGTCTTCTTGCTTAGTTGCTTTTTACACTTCTCATCATACTATTATTTGAATTTCTTGTTGATGCCACAATCATATTTTCTGCTGCTTTCATTTAAGGCCCTTTTCATTGTATTCCACAAATATTCTACTTTATCTTGTATGTAGTTACCTTCGTGTCCCATAATTCTAGGTACTTCTTCAAGTTGTTGCAATCATTCTCTTTCCCCTTCTGTTGTTCATTTATTCCATTTTGTAGTTTCATTACTTTTTCTTTGATGCCACTAGGTAATGATCTGTATCTGTGATCTCAGTAAGTGAGATTTGTCTTTGCTTCGATATTGGAATGTGGTCTATTTGGTTGACGTCTTCCCTGATGATTGAATTATAGGCACTACTTACAAATATGTCTAAAGCTATTGCTATTGCTTGTCAGTCCTGTCAAGTTTCTTCCAATCAGGATTTATTTACAACAGAGAGTCTACATCCGGATGTCCCCCCGTATCTCATCACAGAAGGACAGGAAAGTTATTTGGTGGGGATAACATTTAATGAACTCAATAGTTAATAACCTTGGTCCACATGGATCTTCAGATGAGTTTAACAGTAATTTAAATATCGTTCAAAAGGTAATAAAGATCTATAAGAATGGAAAGTTTGAACGGATTTGTATTAGTATATTAATCAATATCAATTTAGTAATTAATAATTTATAGGTTGACTTTTAATAGCCTTAGAGATCAAACCGCTGGCCAGATCTTTTTGAGACTCTATCGTTGTTCAGGAGGTCAAGATCTATAAGTATGTAAAATTTGAAAGAATATAACAAATTAGCATAATCTTAAAGATTTTCTTTATCTTTAAAAATGAACCACGACGTCATAGTGCCAAACAATAAAGATTTTCTAAATACTCACTTGGACAAAGTTGTTTTGGATTTGAATTTTTAGATAGATTTTAGTAGTTTTCTCTTACTATGACGCTTATACAGACAAAACTATGAAAAATGCAAATTTAATAGTATCGATTTTGATAACTTGAGATCCTATAGCTACTACATCACAATTTTGAAAAAAATCAAAAACTTATCCATTATTTTATGAAATGAGCCGCTCCCAATACTGAATATTCTGCACTAGAAATTCTTCAAACCTTTGCACCATTATGCAGCCAGGCAGTTTTAGGGGCGGAAGCGGTAGGATGTTCTTCAACGGTCTTGTGTGCTTCTGTATGTAAAATCAATCTATACTTGTTCATAATACATAATTCATCTTTAAGTGCAAATAGTTATAAAATACAGATGTTTATATAAAAGAAAACATTACTGTGCACGAATTTAACTCGTACCCACAGCAACAAATAATTTTACACCTACCAATGTTTGTGGTTAAAGTGCATTCCTACGGTATCTCTACCTAGTATAATAGCTCCATTTAGTATAATAGACGTTCTCAAAAGTAAATCTTCAAATAAAATTTATCAATGATTTCCTCTTTTTATTGATCGGTACATGTTTTACTGATGGTGATTCTAATTCTTTTATACATTACTTACACAATTGTTTAACTAGTCAAATAAATATAGAATTTCTTAGAAAATTATCAGTCCAGCAGCATATTATGTATCTAAATCGATATTTAAGAAGTTTACGTAATATTCTTCCTTCTTTAAAATTTTCTTTTCTTACCTCGTTCACATTTTGAGGTTACTGCTATTGAATCTGCTTCGAAAACTTCTATTATACACCATAAGAAGACTTTTATGATAATTTCGTGCTAAATTATAATAGCTTATATAAAGTCCACTGGCAAATAATTAATTCTGAACAAAATCATCTTCCAACCATAATATTCTAAGTAGTAGCATATCTTGCAATGATTTTAATGATTATTCTACAAGTACAATTTTTATCTCATGTTAATCACTCTGCGACTGATTTTTTAGTTATATTCTTAAATCGGCAAATCAATTTTTTAAATTCTTAAATATACAGTATCAGCACCAGGACAATTCACCATGAATATGAATTTTGAGACTAGTGGTGAGCAAACTCAAAATATTAGCGCAGTTATTTTTCAACATTCATCTAGAATCACTATAAAAAGAATTAAGGAATGAAATATCAATCTCGCTAACTTTTTTGTTGAATCATATAAAAATAATTCCTAAATTGTCTAGTAGAGCAACCTAGTAGATGTGTGGTTAACTTAGATGTGAGAACTCACTGTAAACAGGCGCGGATACACAGCGCGGATACACAGCGCGGTCTTTTACAACAGAATATATCTTAAACCATATGAACAAGAAACGTGAAAATTGGACCAAATATGCAAAAATTAAGATGTTATGATAAAGCAGAAAAATTCTTTCAATTTCTTTTTTAAACAAAAAATGACGTCGATAAATTTGACAACTACTAAGATACTACCTACCTTAAGTGGCGCAGATGGCAGCGTAACTGCCCGGAAAGCAGGATGTCTTGGGTTCAATTCCCAGCTAGAGTAATACTTTTTTAAATCCTGGACACGAAGAATCTGGTCGATTTGTACACTACCTCAGTCATTTAAGTTCCCTTACTATCAGTTTGTTTGAACTTGAAAACAGTAGACTGTTGTCATAGAAACATGTTGACAAAATATTTCTGAGTGTCATTAGAGCTTACTAAAGTTGTAGTCTAAAGAATTAGAAGTGCAAAAAAATTGTGAACGTTTACCAAGAAAATCCAAGTTTGTCATACAGTGAAATAGAAAAAACATTTATCAAGGCTGATTATCGTCAATTACCTGGACAAGGTTATTATGCCGCAAAATATATAGCGGGTGTAACTGACAAATACAACAAAAAAAAAGCTATCAACATTTTCCAAACCACTTGGTTTGGGAAACCATTTGTTCTTGCGGAATTGGGAGTAAGGATTTTTATTGCCACTGTAACAATTAATGGAGAGATTTACACAAAAGAATGCCTACAAGAAACTGCTACCATTAATTAGACAGTATCAAGATTCTATACTTTTTTGGCTTGATTTGACAAGTTACTGCAGTTTGATGGCGAGACAGTGGTATGAAGACAACGGTGTTATTGTTGTACCAAGTCCATCGAACTATTCAGAACTGTTAAAAGGAACTTGGAAAAGCATATGTCCAATTCTACAGACATTAAAAATTTAAAGGTTAGGTGGCAAAAATCAAGCAAAATATCAGATGACGTTGTTCAGAATATGATTGGTAGTGTGAAATCGAAAGTACGAAAACTTATTCGTTCGCATAAAATTAAATAAAAATTTGTTATCCAATTATCGTTCATTTTGTCAGCTTTAAGATAAAAGAGTTTACTGTCTCCTGCCTTACTTCGTGAAATTGTTCAGAATTTAAGAAAACTTGTGAAACTTTTAACTAATCTTTTGATTTTTATTATTTTTTAAGATAAAACATCGTAATAAAAAATTACTACTTCATAAAACAATTACATCAAAATGTATATGACTAGATTTCTTCGTGTATGAATTTTATACAAAAATATAATTTACTGTAAATCTTAATTAAGTAATTGATATTTATCTTAAATCATAAATTTATATATCTATACAATAATCATTTATACTGATAATTAACTTATAATTATTTTTGCATCCAACATTTTGTTTACGATAACACGCATTGCTGTTATCCGCCTGCCCTAGTGATAACTTCCTATCATTTATTTATAGAAGTTGATATGTTAAATTATTTAGTGTTTTGTAATTTTTAAGTAAATATAGGATTTTCTACGAAAAGTGTTATTGTTCTTTGTTTATATGAATGTAAAGTTTGTTTGCATGCTATCTGTGGTACACTATCTATACATATATTTTTTGTTATAACTTGCATATTTTGCACGTACTAGCAAATGGCAATTGTCTTTTCTTTTGTGTGATCCCAGCTCTGCCTTTTTTCTACTGTGTAGGACGGCCTCGGCTGATAATAATTAGTGTATTTAAAAAAAAATTATTTGCAATCAGAGCTGACCGAAGGAATAAGTCCCGCATAGGGCTTTTAAGGCTAATATACAGTGGTGTTAAAAAGTCCTGCATCACCTCATAAAATTCATGAAAATAGAAGCTTTAAGGTACTTACTTCAAATATTTTTCAACCATTACTCTCTATATCAAATAGTTCAAATAGTCCGCTCAGATTGAACGGACAAGCAGTCGCTTGAGGTGTCGGACTCCACTAGTATCCGAGACTATCCCGAAGACGGAGGGAGGGCAGTCGTTAGAGGTGTTGGCGAGCACTAGGATCCGAGACTAGCTTGTGGGCAGACCACACGGCGTTCACCCTTAAAACTTGTTGTTGTCTACCCAATCCCAGGCCTGTCTGAGTAAGGGATGACGCAATCAGAAGGAAATGTGTGGTAGAGTTACACTTAGGTGTTTCTCGACGATGATTCTAAAACGTTGCGAAGGAAGCTCTGCTAACAAGAGGTTCCGGTGTGGGTGGTTTGATTCTTACCTCACGTCAGGGTCTTTTAGGTAGTTAAGTATCCCACTGTCGGACCTAGACGAATGGAGGAGAATCATGTGAAGTTTATCTCCGTCAGGGAGTTCGCTCGCTGACGTATGAGAAACTGCATGCCACCCGGTAGCGTTTCGGAGATGACAGTATGGGTCTAGCTTTGGCTGTGCAGTTCCAGTCGTCGAATTCTCAGAAATCGTCTAGAAACCTACACTTAAGGGACGTTGACGCAAAGCTAAATTGTTGGAAGAACACATTTTGGCGAAAATTCTTCGCCAGAAAACCTTACTTAACTTACCTTGCTTTACAACTCCCAAGTCCAAAACTAAGCAGCCTTCCTCTCACAGTGGAAGTGCACACGCTTACACCTGCAGCTTCAGATTACAGTTTGTTTAATTGAGTGGAATCAAGACTTCTGTCTGTCAGGCTTGTTCTTCTTAACACAGCATCATCCCGAACGGAGATTTTCTTTGGTCGGCCACTACGCGGTCTGTCGTCGATTTTTCTAAATTCAGCATACTTTCTATTAACTCGAATTACTGAAGAATTACTAGAAGTGCCTCGTTCATGGTGAAAAATAATTTCAAACCGCTTTTGGTCCGATAATCTTGTTTGTTGCGTCTGGGATGTCATTTTGAACTTTTTGGTAAAATTCAAAGAACGAATGAATGTTGTAAAGTAATTGCAGTGTTTGTATACTTAAAATATCATATGTAGAAATGTTTCATAGAAATAAAATTTAAATGGATCTTACGACTTACTAATCACCTCATAATTTTCTTCTATTATAGAAATTCTCTGAAACAAGCTTACTTAAATTTTTTCTGTAGAATTTTAAGCAGGTGATTAACAATAACATTAGTGAATGTACTAATAATACAGGGTGATCCAAAATGACTGAAGACAGTTTGAATTTACCGCCACGTTAAATTATTGTCACGTTGGCGACACGAATACTTTTCAGGCATTTTCATTCTTCTTTTATTTTACAGTGGCGTTTCAAAAATAATATAGCTTATAAAACTTCATTAATTTTAAATAATAAACTTATAATAAAATCGTCTAGTAAACTGTAGATCTGAAAAGAACTGGTTTGTAAAATAAAAAAACAAGCGAAATAAATCTATAATTCAATGAAAAGTCGGAGTAACTTAGCAAAACGACGAAAGTGACGACTTAACATTGTAATTTAATGCAACATATTTCAAGAGTGCTACACTAACAACGTGAAATACACTAAAAGCTACGGCGCGAAATTCAAACCGTCCTCACTCAATTTGGATCTCATTGTACTAATTAGAAGCAAATAGTTGAAAATAGTTAGCGAACGTATGTAAAAAATGTGTGTTAAACTTCAAAAACTATAATAGGCTTGGGTGATGCAGGACTTTTTAAAACCACTGTAGTTATTCTTTGTCATAACCTTTGCTGCAAGATCTTAGTGGGTTGCGATAAACCCGTTCTTTTAAGACCATAAGAAAAAATCAAGTAGGGTTAAGTCCGGTCCACTCGGAACGAGCAATTTCTTACAGCGTAAAGTGATGAAGCACCCTCTTGTTGAAACCCAATGTTTTTGTTCAGTGCAAACTCTAGAAATGCCAGATAACGTTCGCTTGTAAATGTTTCATTAAACAATATGGTCCCAGAATACGGTCGCGCACAATACCTACTCACACGTTTATATTCTGAAGATGTGTGCGGGCTTCCAGAATCCAATGTTACACCTAGATCACTACCTGGCATTGTGCGTACTGACAGTACCATTTAGACAAAAAGTTGCTTCTAAGCAAACATTTTATCAGAATTGCAGCGGTTTTGTATGTTTTCACAAAAATTAACGCATCGATCGAAATTATATCTAGGGTTATCTGTTATATAAAACCAGTTTCTCTAAATTTATGTTCCAGTTTGCCAACAGCAGACTGAGTGATGGCATATTTGTTGTCAAATAAAATGCATTCCGCCACTTGAGTCCTCTTTCTATCCCCATAACCAAGCAGTGGCGTGCGGTCCATGGAAGCAATGGAAGCAATGCTTGACTTGAGAATTTATTAAAAATAAAAACAATGCTAACAAAAATACTTTTGTAAAATCCTGGTTATCGTTTATTTAAATTGAAATATTTATCAAATTAAAGCTCAATATCAACTCTGTACAGCAAAAAGTATAATTATTTAGAGTACTATTTTAAATTAGGCTCATTAAACTTGCTCGGAAAGGTAATACCGATTCAAATGTGATACATACACTTCATATAAGCACTTCTTACAAATGCTCTTCTCTTAACCTTGGCGTGAATCAGCGAGCGCGGGGTGTTATAATAGTCGGATGCTGTTTGGCTGGTTAACATTGTTTGGTCGTAATTTTTATTGTGCTTCGTTCCCAAATGTTTATTTATTATAATTTGGTTATTTGTTCGATTTAGTGTTACTTAAGTAATGTAAATCTGAGAATGAGACTGTATTTTGTCGCATTTTACTATTTTAATTTATAAGTTGCATTTTTTTAAAGACAAATAGTTCTATTTAGTTTGCCTGTATGCAAATTTAAAATTGCATTATCGTCACGACTGCAAATTCAACTGCTTCGGTGAAAGGTTCGAGTACCTTCGATATAGCCGAATCGGGACGATTTTTTGTTCAGTTTGTAAATTATTAATAAGGGATTTTTCGCATACAGTTTTGGAGAGAAATTACAAATTATTAAGAAAGGCAGATCAAAACCAGATCGTTCAAATTTAACAACAAAGATTAAAACCTGTACCGGTATTTTGCTAAGAAAGACCGGAAAATTGATACGTAGTAGTAGTTTTTTTTAAATAAAGAATGATAGTCAACAAATTCCATAAGTATAAAGTGTAAAAGTGCTGCTTTGAAAAACTTTTAAGCTTAATAATTATAACACTGTTTTTTATTGTACATAGCAGGGGCGGATCGAGAGAAGTACAGACAAACTTCCATATTACGAACTTCTATATACCGAATTTCTCTATATAACGAATTTTTGTGTTGTACACTGCCCTTTTAGAAAAAATGCATATAAAACTGTCTCTAAATAACGAAGTAAAATTTCTATATAACGAATTTTTTAGGCCAAACTAAAATAATTTTTCCAGGTGAATGTATTTATTTTGCATCAATCTTTCTTTCTTATTAGCAGCAGTAAAAGATTATAAATTTACCCATCTTCCAAGAAGCCTGCACACATTTTTAAAAACCTGTAAACCTTGCAAAAAGATTTTGTAAATTTGTTTAAATGGAAGTTCTAAGAAGGATTAAAATTGTCACTAAAAGGCCTCCTACAACAGGCTTATCTATACTTTCTTACGTTATCAGGGGATTTCCGAAAATTTATCTGAATGAGAGTTTTAGGAAAGATTAAACTTCGATGCATTATACACATTGTTATTTGTCTAAATGGAGATGCCACCCCTCTAAGAAAAAATAAAATTCAATTAGGATTTACATAAAGTTAAAAACTTGCATTGCAAATTTTTATTTTAACTTTAGTTTTGTGAGTGAACCACACTGTAGTACAAAAAAAGTGAAAGCAAAAGTGTTTAAGCATTACTGAGAAAATCAACGTGTTGCGGGAAATTGATAAGAATGATAACTGTATACAAAAAAGAAAGACATCGGGACTCGCGGCAAAGTTTGGAATTCCTACCAGTAGTTTAGCGACTATAATAAAAAATCGCGAATCAATTTTAAAATTAGTTTGTGAACTTACAGCAAAACGTGCTAGAACTTATGTTTACAACGACGACTACGTCGCGACGTAGATGAAGCAGTTTTAAAGTGGGTGCATTTAATTGGCGACAAAAATGCACCATTATCAAGACAATTAATTAAATACGAGGCGTTATACAGTTTGCGGAATCACTCAAATTAAAATTAAAGCATTAAAATAATACATACTTATAAAAGGTGATATTTCTTTATAACGAAATTTCCCTATAGCGAATTTTCTTTCGGGATTTACCGACTTCGTTATATAGAAGTTCGACTGTATTTTGAGGGGGAAATCTTTGGAAAAATAATTGTTTTAATAAATAATAATTAAACAAACATTATTTGTTTCTATTCTATGTAAACTTATTTCTAAATTGGGGTGGGGGATTA
Organism: Agrypnus murinus; assembly: GCA_929113105.1. Lineage (NCBI taxonomy): Eukaryota > Metazoa > Arthropoda > Insecta > Coleoptera > Elateridae > Agrypnus > Agrypnus murinus. Next base: position 168,771,224 of record OV816026.1, on the reverse strand, counting down.
TTCCATCCCCGTTAATCCGTGCCTGTATCTAGGTGTATTATAATTAAAATCGTGGTTGCTTCCCTAGCCTAAATTCTCACCGCACGCCACTGTAACCAAGCATTTCTATTCTTCACTAAATCTATCCGAAATCTATCTATATCTAATATATCTGTATAATGCATTTAATTCTTAGATTGGTTGGTTTGTGCTCCTAATTCGTCAAAATAGAGGAGAATGAGGAGTGGAGTTGGTGTCGAATAAATTCATTGGTCACAAAAAGCAAAGTGCATCATAGATAAATCTGGTCCCAATCCTAAATTTGGAATGAAGGTCAAGCAATTTATTTACATACGTTTACTTTATTTTTAACTATATAACAGATGTAAAAAGATCAACAACTTGTTGAATAAAGAATAATATTCTAGAGCTATATGCTTTGAACGTATGTGTTCTAATCAACAAGACATGTAACTAATTTAGGTTCTATTGTTTAATATTGCCATCAAACTCGACGCAGCAAACAATAATCACATATGTTCTTTTATTACAAAATAGTTGCCGTTGTTTCGAAAAAGAAGAGGGAGAAAAAGGTAATTGAAAAATATTAAAAATGAAGTATGATCGTAGTGCCGATGATGGAAGGTGGGACTTTTTTTTGTTTTTTATTTACATTTCAAAGAACAGTTTGAAAACGTAATATTGCATATAATAAAGTAATTTCCTTTTATAAAACAAAAGCTCTTTTATATAGGGCGATTGTAAATTGGAAAATGCGCCGTGCTAAACGCGTTTATAATGTTCATTTTTAACGGGATGGCGTCTCTGTAATCTCCTTTCTGACATTCTAAGTACAAAATGAAATTATTATGATTATTAACGATGCTAACAATATTCAAGCATGGTACAAATGACTTTTAAATTGAATTGCAAGCTCGAGGCAGGGCGTTTCAAAAATGGAGTACGTAATGAGATTAGTTCCAAGATAGAACGGCAGATGGGAGCTGCTATAAAAATGCTTTTATTATATTTGCGAGCTACAATGGGCCGTTTAGCGACAAATTGGCACATTGTTACTCCGTCTACTACGCGAATGTTTCAATTGTTTTATACTCTTTGTGCTCCCCTTAATATGATTTTGCTGATGCGATATAGTGTTTTTAATCACAAACAAATGACTTTCGGCCCCATTAACTTTCATAAGATTGTTAATCTCCCATTGTTACCGCGCTTTTGTTATATAGGTACGGCCAGGAACGTTTTTTTAATCTTCCCCTTTATTTCCTGATATTTAAAATTTATATTTTATTTAGAACTTGGGCAAAATCGTAAATTTGTTTTTAATTTCTTCTCTTACATGATGTGCATGGTTAGAAAATTACTAGATAAAACAGTAACAGGGGATATTATCATTATCAGTATAAACGCGAATACGTAATTAAACGAATTAGCCGTGATTATATGTTTCTAAATAGGGCCAATTTACAGAATAGAGCTGCTTTGACGTCAAATTGCATAATGAATGATGTATCAGCCGTATGTAAACATAGAACATTTTCGAGGTAAATTCATCAGACTGCCATAATGAAACTAAATTGTTTAAACGTTGGTAACACAAATATTGGAGCGTTCAAAACCGATTTAATTTCCGGCGGCCGGGTCCGCATGACTATGGTAATTATTGCGCAGGTGGCGCCCCCGTTCTCCCACGGAGAGGAGATGGAGGAACTAATCATCAGCGTACCGCAGTTAGATTCCCTATTATTTGCCCACTGGGTTTTGCAGGTTTCCGATTGAATGGTTTTAATAAAACTGTTTATTAATGTCTCGTGGGCTAAATTAAATATTATTACAACATTTTAAATAATCTAATTTCGATTAAATTCGTAATACTTTTTGACATCTTCAGGTATCCAATTTACTGAGAAACCGACAGAAGGAAAAATACAAGCAAAAAAAATAAAGTGGTTAAACGTTTTAATTCGGAACCACCAATAATCACTTCGATTACATGTTGAACAAACAGGTCGGAAACAGAGGTTGATGAAATAACGATGCCAGTTTGACAGAGGTAGTGACCGAAATGAGTCATTAACAGTTTCAACTCGTAGTTGTCAGAGCATAAATCCATCAACTTGTGCCACCCATGTTTACACCGTGGTATTTTCACGCCTGACAAACTAATTTACGCCATTATTTTTTATGAAAACCTAAAAATGTTTAACAACTTTTTTTTTCTGGTTGTTTTAATTTTTCTGATGTAATCTAAAAAGATCTACTCATATTAATAAATCTTTTTAAACTTTTAAGCTCCTTGTTTTTGATTTTGTTATAACTTTCAACAGTTTTAGTTTATTTTATAAAAAATACTTTTATTACTTACTCACTAGACTAAATAGACTATAAATCCCAAAGCTCCCCTTCTCAGACCCTTTTCACATTTTTTCATGAAATTAAACTTCTATTGCAAGTTACTTTTACTAAATTTACTTTTATTTACACACGGGCGCTCGAGCCAAGTTTTTACCAATTAGGTAGGATGGGTGACTGCCACTCACTCAAGAAAGTTTGTTGGTACTAGCAAAGGAATTTCCCCTAAATCCTCATACGAAGGCGAAGAAATAAAATTTCTGTTCGGGAATATAATAAGAGTACAAAACGTGCATAAATGCGAAAATATTAAATGCAGTACTAGAACAACAAGACGAAGATAAGGAATATATAGGAAAGTTTGGACGTGGACAAAAAACATATAGAAAATATGACTCAAGTCAAAAAAACTAAAGACTGCATGCGCTGAATACATCATCTTTTAAAAAGAAACAACAATGAACCTATGGATCTAAACTCAGGAAATAGAACAAAACGCGAAATTTACTATATCCTATCATCTTTCAAATGTTTTATCAGCCAGCTTCGGTGGGTTTGTATGTTTGCTTCATAATCCAAGGGTTGCAGATTTGATTTTGGTAATTTTCAATATCCATATCTTCCAGATTCGGCTAAATTCTAGTGGGGCCGGCCAAATGATTATAGTAATCGGTGCTATCAGGTAAAAGGAATGCCATCCTGATTCCTCGTCCAGAAATCAATAAATACACGCGCCTCTGGAACATTCCTGTAATAATCGAGAAAGAAACTGTGTACGCACTACAACGTCTGCAGGTCACGAAAATTAAAAAAGCCACATGGATGAATGATATACTAATAAAGATTATATAAGGAAAGGACAAAAAGTATGATTATTTAAATCACATAAAACAGTTTCAACTTTTGCGTAGAGAAAGGGGGGCGGCAAGGACCGCGTCAATGTCAAGATCTTACCTGCACATGGTAGCCCCTGCTAAAAAACGAATGAGGCTCTGGAGACCAAAGCTGAAGAGTGTGTATTTTTCGTACTACTTATTTGTCGTATTAAGTCAAGGCTTCACTATGTTCCCAAAGTTGCATACAACGTTGTCTCAATCTCAAAGTTAACTTTAACATCTGTCTCAAGTTAGCCACTTAAACGTTCGTAATTGATACCTAGTCAGACTACGTGCCAACGATAACTCTAAACAGGGAACAACACTGGACAGCGTGGGCTGAGCAGTTGTCTTCTTCATGATGATTTATCATACCAACTTTATAATTTCATCACCTGGCATTACATAAATTGTAACATGCGCAGTATTACGTACCATTGCGCAATTTGTTTCTCGTTTTATAGAGCACACACGGTATAGACTTTAATGGCGGGGAGAATACCTTCTTGACGCGGAAACTAGAAAGACATTCTCTCAAGGCCGCATTATGTGTCAAGCCATTACGCATCCAACATTAAGAGGCATTTGACACATAGTATGGCCTCGGCTTTACTTTGGTAGAATCAAAATACGCTACCATTTATCAACCAACAAATTTTGTTATTTTGTGTTTTTTTTATTATATAAAATCTTTAATAGATAATTATTTAGTGTTTTTCTTTGTTTCAGGTTTGTCTTCACACGCATTTCTTTGCAACGGTAATATCAGGTAAGTACCATTTAATAACATTTTGGTGTTAACAAGTTGCTATCAACGCGTATACGATGGGCGTTCTTTATTCATTGCCACAGAACTTGAAATTCGTCGTATTAATCACCATACCTGTTCTCCAACCAATCTGTTTTCAACTTCTTTGACGACAAGAATAATGATGAATTATTATCTATTCAGTATGTGTTTAGCATTTCCTCAAAGGCACTTAGTGAATTTTGAAATAAATAAAGACTAGTAAAAAGTTTCACGGTATTTATTAAAATATAAATACTGTGAATCTTTTTACTAATCTTTATTTATTTTAGGTTAGGTTAGGTTAGGTTAGGTTAGTGTCAATACACATGCGACAGTAACCTAGTACCTTGCCGGACTACCGACCGTGTTGCCACACGTACAACACGGCTTGTAAATAAAAAAGGAATTGGCATTTCGAATTTTATATTGTAAATTTAAATTTGATCATGAACAAAATGGTAAAATTTTAGTTTAAAATATTATTCATCAATTTATTAAATTGATAAATACATATACAACTTTCATAAAAAAAGGAACTGTAAAATCCATTTTAATGAAAATGAATTTTAAAGTAATATAATGCAAAACACAAATAAACGGCAAATAGGTACTGCCAATATCGGACCAATCTACATTGGTCCGATATTCGTACAGCGGCCGACAATATTGGCCCGTTTGCACAACTTCGGCAAATTCTATATGCGTATATAGGTATCCATTTACTGCGTAATTGTTGGATATTTCCTAAACTATTAAATATCCAGAAAAATCTTGCAGCCAATGCTGCATACTTTAAAATATTTACAGCTATACAGGGTGTATCAGAAAAGTAGGAAAAATTAAGATGCACTTTTTTTTAATTAGTCACGCTGTATATTTTACCCGACATTGATATCTCTATCAGTTGTTTATTCAACAGAAAAGTGTTTTAAACCGTTACGACGCTGCCAATTTAAACATTTTTTTGTTTTGTAAGGTAGCAACAAATTAGCCAGTTTTTTAATTTAAATTTTAAAGATATTCCGTGCATATAGTAGTAAAGTAACGTAACGTAAAGATAGTAGTAGGTAAGAAAAATGATATATAAACGTATAATTATATTATAATTATATTTACTTAAAAGTAGCATCAATGACTTAATTCCATAAAATCGATTTTTAAATTTTTTTCTCAGCAATTTGCCTCAGTGGTCAAATATATTGAGGTGATTTGGTATCACCGTTTTGAAAATTTCATAAATAAAAGATCGATAACGTTAAAATGAAAATTTAGTATCGGCTCATAAATTAAATGAGGGGCATATTAGATCATGAATATATAATCATTAAAGAATATAGTTAGGAGCTTAGTTAGATTTATCAAAGTTTTAAAGCAATAACATAATTTAAAAGATTTCATGCGTATATAACCGCATGCGTATAAATTTCATGTTACGTTCGTTCAGCGTTAAGCATATTCTTTGGTATTCTTGGAGGCCAGCTCAAGTTTGCACGGTTCTTTGCCTGTAAATAGTTGAAGTAGATTAATCTTGTCATGATTGATATAACACAATTAGATTTTGAATTCATATAATAAGATTCTGCTCATTACTAATTATGGAGGTATTGTGATCCTCTTAGTTCGGGAAAATGCACTCTTATAGCCTTTACCCAGGATTTATGGTCATTGTTTTTATATGTGTGCCTTAAGCAATGTACATTGGACATTTTTAGCACAAATTGTTTAACGTAGAAGTTATTTTGAAGCTGTGGCTTGTGAAAGCATCTTTTAATATTTATCGATGTTTAAACTGTAACAAAAACATATTTGTATTGATTTGTAAAGGTATTTTTATGTGTGAAACAATTGTAGCACTCACTTTGAGTAGCCTTTTAGCTTATCTGTAAAGATGAACTCCTAATTTGTTTAATTAGGTATGTAAAATTGTGTTTAACGAGAATTGTCATCGTTAAGTGTTTTTTGATGATATCTCCTTTATTTCTCATTTGAGGACCATATATCTATTATAGTTTTTTGATCTGTGTTTTAAAAGCTACAAGTTGATTATGTCAGATCTGGGATTTGCGTTAATCTCAAACACCTGTTTTCTGGATTATGACGTCATGGAAGCGTCGTTTCGCATTTGTTTTGAATAAGCTGTCATAAAATTCTTTTGTTTTGGGCATTTCATATATACACCCCAGCATTTTCCAGCAAAAGCAGTCGATATTTTGTATGGGAAGAATCCACGTCGGCTCCAGTTTTGAAAACTGTAAAATTTAAGGTTAGATGTACCTAACAGATGTTTTGACAACTGTCAAAAATTATTTTTATAAACAAAAGTTGAAATAAATTAAATAAAGGTGTTTACCTGTTTATCTACGAGAATTTTATGGAAGATTTAATTAGCATTGTGCTATATTAATAATTAAAAGTGAAAATATTTTCTCCATCTATTATAATAAGATAAAGTGAATTTAATGTGAATTTATTGATTTTTCGTAAACCACGCTCAGCTGTTATTACTTGTACAGCAGGATTGCCAAATTGGATATTGGTTTTATAAAGGAAACTGTTCGGAAATATATAAGGTTGGTTGTGTAAATAATTGTCTTTGTAAATAAATTGAAAAAAGTTAATACCAATTTGAGAAGTTCATCTTAGGGAATTAAAGTTTGATTTGATTAAATTTCTTGAATTCTTTGTAAGAATTGGTTTTTGTTTTGAAATATAAATAAACAAGTCATTTGGTTTAAGAAAGATTTATTTTTTTTATGAGTTTTGGTTATTTGAATAGTTGTTTTGTTAGTTTTGTTAGTTTAATACGACTTTCTTTTACGTTTAAACAAACCACAGGATTTATTCCTAATTACATTTGTATTTACATTTTTCTCTTAACTTTGATTTTTCTCTTTCTGGATTTTAAAAATATTTGTTTGAATAAAGTTTTTATGTTATTCAATTTACGCATGTGTTTAATTGATGCTATTACAATCCTACAGAAGTATTTTCTTTCCAGTTCAGATAACAGTTATAGGTGTCCAGTTTGCAGAAGCATAAGTGCTTATAATTCATGTTTGATAATATATGTCATTGTCAATTCTTGTTTCCAGGCATAAAAGAATATAAGAGTCTCGAAAGTCAAATAATTTTTGTTCCACCGAACAAACCTGAGCTAGTTAAAAAGGGCATTAAGAATATATGTGGTTGGATCTTATTTATTATTATTTTATATTTTTAGTTTTATTTGAAAATCACCGCAATATACATAAGAATTGAAAAAAGCATGTATTTTAAATGGGAAGCATTTCGTTACAGCGACTGATTAGAATAGACATAGAAAGTCCGTATTAGTATTAAATTTTTTAAATTGTGTTTATATAAAAGATGCTCAAATTCTAAGTTTTGATAAAATTAAATTAAATTTACTTGACTTTTTTAAATGAAACACCGTGAATTTCTTATCGAAAATGGAGATCTCGACAAAATATTTTCTTTGTCAGGTGGTGCGTTGTCAAATTATGAATTTTTAATTAAATTATTTACTATTACATTTACTATTGCAGTGGAGAAAACAGCTCAATTCCAATAATTCTAGAAGTAACAAAAAAACAACTGTTCTGTTTTGATTTAGGCACATCTCCGGGTAAGTAATAAAAAGTTTTCCAGGTAAGTTTTGTTTTGACATCCATCAAAGTCGATGGTGTAATATTTCTAAAAACTTCCTTCATTCTTTCTTTCATATCATTTCTGGTGGTAGTAAGTCAGCGACATACCACAAAGTTTAAGTATCCGCACAAAAGTCCAAACTGGTCAAATCGGGATATCTGGCAGGCCAGTTAGTTGGTCTTATCCATATACATCCGCAAACTTGATATAGATGAGCTCGTACGCTTCTATAGAAACACATCTAGAACTGAAAATCCTGGTATTAGAAAAATGTTAAATTGCAATAAAGATTAAGGTAATTTCTAAACTATTCTATTTTCAGGTAGGGGAGAGTCTGGAACAGTGGCCACCTTTTTATAATAACCAAAATTAACCCTTTTTCTAGAATCTGTTACCATTAGGCAACAAACACTGTCTTTACTTCTACAGCATTACATTCTAGAACTGAAAAAATAAAATAATAACAAAGATTTTGGAGTTGGAAGAATTTAAGACAAAACTGGCCACTGTACCTACAGTGATGGTACAGTGGCCATTAGGGTATGGTACTGTGGCCACTACTGTGTAGGAAATGGGAATAGTAAAAACAAGTACATAGACATTGACAGAATAATGATTTATTTTGTAAAAGATAATTTGTATTGAAAAATGCAACTTAAATATTCAAAAAGCAACTTAAACTTATTCACTAAATTATTTTACCAATCAAAAGCTAACTAACATTATACATTGATAAATTAATGAAAAAAGAAAACAGATTTGCTGTTTTGGAACTTTTGCAATTGGAACTATAGCTGTATCAGGAACATAATAAATAATACTAAATAATATTATAGTGTCGACCCGTTATTTATGTAACGAAGAAGTTGCCACTGTACCCACATTTAACATGGCCACTGTACCATCAACCATATGCATTTCAAAAAAGTAGGCAAAAACAAAAACTACCCAATTCAATCAAAAGATTATTATACCAATAAATACTTACATGTACTAGGTATAAGTGGTCAACGCTAGTTCTTTTCGACGTTTATTTATTTAGTCATTAACAATTATTTCACTTGCCTGTTGTGTTTTACTTCAAGTACACAATTTAAGGCAAAGTTATGTTTTAAAATGAAAATCTTGAAATTAAAATGGAAAACTTTGTTAATATACTCAGTGTCCTATTGGTACATTCTATACTAGATGACATCACCTAATCTTTATAAATAAGAAAATAGCAAAAAGGTGGCCACTGTTCCTGCATGGCCTCTGTTCCAGACTCTCCCCTAAACCATTACTGACGATCATAAAATGATTAGTCAAAAAATTAAATAGTTACTCTTGTAATTTGAATTAAATAAAAAAACAATTCTACACAACTTAAGAAATGAATCAGTTTGTAAGTCGTAATTTGAAAGCTGATTTGTAAATATGTGACATGAGAATACGAAGACGAACCAGGCCCGGCTTTTGTTCGGGCCGGTCCTGCCCATACAACTGAGCAGTGTTCCAGTTTCGATCTTACATATGCAAAGTAAAGAATTAAAAGACAATCGACATTTTTGACACCTGATATTTCGAATAATCAATCCTAGCATTTTTGCAGCAGATTCACATATGTTTTGAATATGTGGGACAAAAGTTAATTGCGAATCTATTATCACCCTTAAATCTTTAATTTGTTTGATATGCTCAATTTCAATCTCATTTAATTGATAATCAAAAGATATAAAGGTTTCTAAGCGAGAAAAAGTAATATGTTTGCAGTTTGCATTTAGTAACATTAATTTTTTTGTTTATTTGAAGATACATTAAAGTTGTCTAAATCGGTTTGTAGTGCACGGCAATCATCTAGAGACGAGATACAATTGACAATTTTTAAATCATCTGCATACACAAAGATAGGACATTTAAACTGAGACAATACATCGTTAAAATATAATACAAACAATATGGGTCCTAAATTCGAACCCTGTGTGACGTCACTAGAAGCTATATATATAATTGTGATAGAAAACCACGATACACTACATATTGTTTACGATTTGTTAATATCGACACAAATTAATTTAGTAGATTGTTGCACAATCAAACAAATCTTAACTTGTTTAAAAGAATGAAATGTTTGACAACATCGAACGCTTTAGATAAACTTGTATAACATAACATCGACTTGTTTTTTAGACTGAAGGGAGTTTGAAACAATTTGTACAAATTCGCATAGATTTGTGGATATAGACTTATTTGCAATAAATCCATGTTGATTTACATTAATCTGATCTATATGTGATAGTCACACATCTGTATGACTAGACACTTTTTTTTATAGTTTTTAAGAACAGAAGAGTTGGGTTTAAGTTCAGTCCGCCGAAATGTGATTTTTTTAAAATTAAGATTAATTCCTTAGAATAAAAGGTTTTTGAAGTTCGTGTAAAACCCTGTAAGTCAAACATTCAAGTCATTCTAGAATTCAGAAAATCAAAGAATGCAATTAAGGTCAGAGTTTTTAGGTCTTGTTATTTTTTTTGGTAAGTGTACAAAAAAACATTCCAACAAGCCCCTTAAGATATTCAACTAAATAAAATACAAAAGAGCAGATTTGTGGTTGTGAAGTAATTTTCAGAAAGAGTCTTTTGGACTTTGGTTCTTGGATGTATTATAATACAGATGCAAAATGAAAAAAGAAGAATTGTAAAAGATAAGAATAAGTAGAATAAGAGTAAAACAAAATATTAACAGAACTTAGACATGTAATTAGAATTGCTTCGAAAGTATAAATATATGAGTTGAATTAGATTTAGGTATAATAGGAAAGTCAATTTTAAGAGGATATCGAATAATCGTAGACTTTATGATACAAAATAGTGTTGCTTGCCCACAAAGAATTTTTTTAACAAGGAAGATAAAATAATTTTAAGAACGAAAATATCGTGACCTAAAATGGATAAAAATGCAGAAGAATTTTTTGACAAAAGTGATGACATCAATGTCAACTAGTTGCTATGTCCAATAAACCTTAGTCGATGTTGTATGAACAGAATTGTCAAAACCCCCTAGGAACATGTCAACGTTCATTTTATTAGACCTCTTCCAAATGGACAGTACATATTGTCTTTTATTTTTTATATCTTTACAAGAGACATGGTAAAACCCTTTTATATAGCTCAAAATGAAGCTTATTCCTTCTATATAATAATAATCAGATCATGCATTTTGATCTGAGTTACTGATTATGTTAATATGACGCAACAACTGCACGTCACTACGCTGAACAGTTCAGAGCTGGGGTGGCTACAACAACTATTGTACAAAACGACAAGGCTAACTCAGTTGGATATTTTATTTTTAAGTTTATAATCGACTTTGGAGCACAGAAAACAATTAAATGTCACAATTAATAAATCTCTTGGGCAGTATTACATATTCAAGATTTTATGATAGTGGTATTTTCCAAAAAAATATAACTTTCAGATACCTGTCCGCAATTTAGAAGTGAACTTTACCAAGTAATTAGTTGCAAAGAAGAGAAAGATAAAAATCCTGCAAGTAACATTTTTATGACAAGAAGTAAATGGAGAAATTGAAAAGCAATTATCATCAAAATGAAGAAGTTCTTGACAGAGATAAATCTTTAAAAAAAGGGGACGAATATGCTACAAAAAAACCACATGAAGGAAAGTGTCGTTGAAATAGAGATAAAGTCTTATTGAAACATATCGACTCCAGCATATGAAAAAAAACCACATACTGTGATAGATAAAAATGGAAGTTACATAACCATAGAAACTCCAAAAGGTAAAATATGTATCGTATCAGAAATTGTCAACAAGTAAGGAAGTACCAGAGCAAGAAAGCAAGGAATCGAGTAAAAAGTGTAAGAATAAAGTTTGTGAACATAAAAACAAATCTAATAAAGCTTGATGAATAAACTTTTTTTAAGAATTAAAAAAAATCAGAAATTTGACTCTAAAAAAATAATGGCGGATTTGAGAATGTTTTTCTCTCGACCAATTAAAAATGTGCCACCGTATGGTACACTGTCCCTATAAAGTCACTGTATTGCTACTCACTTTCCGAAGTTTAGTTAGTTGCCCATATTAATAATATTAAAGTAATTTGCTCGAGACTTGCAAAGTACCAGGACGAAATTGCTGAAAGAACAGTCGAGTTTTCAAAGCTGTAATACAATTTAACAAAAGTCGCAGCTGCAAAGAAGGTTTTTGGTTAAATCGGGGAAACCAGTAACAAGCATTTATATTTACCCCTAGAGCGGCCAAAGAGGTGTAAAGAGGGTAACTACCCCTCCCAGAGCTCAATAACAACAATTAAACTAGAGTTCTCTGATTTTCAAAATTTTCATTCGGGTCTACTTACTACTACTAGAGCTAAAACGTTCGATGACCTCCTGCTTTCAGCTTTACTTAAAGTGTAGGCATGCCCGGTAGATGTGATAGTTTCACTTGTTCACGGTCCTTTGGAGTGTAGGAAGATAACTTTTAGATTGCTACTGCCCTTATGTATTGCAAGAAAACATGTTAATTGCTACCAACTATGCATCATCATATTCAACAGTTATGTAGTCTGAATTTAATTCTGGTGACTCGCAAGATCTCCGGAGGAAAACAGTTTCAGAAACTATAAGTACTTCTTCCTTTCCTCCCCCCCACTTCACAGTCTAACCTAGAAATATAACTATGGAATCTCTGGGTCCTTGGTGATTTGTTGAGCATCCTGGCAACAAGCAGTCTGTTCAAACTTACTATTTTTATAGCCTTCAGTTGTTGAATACTCAAAGTTGATTCCCAAAATGTTTTGTTTTGCGAAGCAAAATAATTTACTAGCTGTCAGGATCTAGTTGTTGTAGGGGCGTTGCAGACTTACTTTTGTAACCAATCTTTTTATGGGCTGAGCCCATCACAGGCACTTTCCCCATGGGCAGAGGCGAAAAAGTGCCATTCAGCTTTTAATTGAAAATCATTTTGATGTTGAAAATGGATAAATTCAAGAGTTATTACAATTCTTATATTGTGCAGCACTCTCATCAGAAAAGTAACAGATTTTTCTTAGAGCTGGAATCTTAGATCTTAGAATTGGAATTAGCTTGCAAACACTCTGAAATGAAGACTACATGCATGTGCTTTACTTCTCAATTTTTGCTGAAATATATAAAACAGAGGTGGATTGTTGCTTGTATATTCGTCCAATAGTGTGACTGTACTTCGTCTTGCAAAACAAAGCTGTATTTCTCCGCAAAGTCACACGATACAAGTGCTTCAGTTTCCTTCAGAGTATCTTTTGTCAATATATAGAACGACGTCTGCATATTAGCCATAAAGTTATGAGTTCTTAGCTTTATTAGTAACTGTCAGACATCTTTCACAAATTCCTCAACATCTTTTATCACTGCTGTTTCCATCGTACATCAGTCGACTTGTAAACCTTTTAAGATTTTTTTCAACATTACATTTAACTGTAACTGTTAATTATGGAAGTCCTTTAGATCCTATTATGCTTAAAGAAAGTAGGATAAGAGCTATTAAGATATTCTTACCTTATATTTTTCAATATCAATACAGGCAATTGAATTAGTGGCTTTAATCAAAATTACAATATAATCTTAAAAAGAACATTTTTGGTCTATGATTCCATGATTGTACTATTCTGAAATTTTGAACAGATACTATTAAAAGGTCTTTTTTAAATATATGTTTTTTGAAGAACATTTAAAAATAGCTTCACATTTAGATTACATTTAGAGAACAGAAGATTAGTGAATTCATCACTAAAATTATAATTCAAGCGCATTATTAAAATAAAAGTAAAAAGGCAAAGTTTAGCCGATCATGAAAATAAGTATAAGTTTATATAGACATGGAAAACTTGACCGGAATTTGACGTGCTTGGCGAAATATATAAAATCGCCGACACAAGGTATAGAAATGGTATCAGAGTACGAAATATGATATGACTGTGAGGCAAGTTAAATTATTTGAAAAGAGCATTAAACTTAGGCCTCGTATGTAAAATGATAGGAGCTGGTACAAGCACAAATAAAAAACACACACCTTTTCGTTTTATATTTAATATTCGTTACCGTCTTCAACAAAAAAATAATTAATAATTTTAGTTTAAAAAAGAAAGTAGAATATAACATAGTAATTAGTTTCATTAAGATTTGTTTAGTCAAATTGGACTCTCCTAAGCACCTTACATCATGCTGAGTTAGAGATTTCGTGTTTATTTTCGGATTTTCCTCAAATACTATGTTTAATAAAGTATTGAATTATATTTATAATAATTATTATAAAAGTTATATCGGGGTTGATATTAACTCATTTTGTTTTGTCTACCGATTCATCCATATAATTGAGGCGAACACGGCCGGTTTTTCGAAGCTTGACCGAGCAAACACACAAATTCAGGAACAATAATTATTTCACTTAACTAATATAACATTATAATGTGGTACGAACCTTGAAATTAAGTACACTGTTTTCATAGCAAAAGAAAACTGCTTTTATGTCAGGTTTTTTCTGCGCTAGAACTTAAAGCTTTCCACTGTGCAGTGGCACCAGCTATAAGGACCACTCGGAGAACAGGATATATACTCCGAACCAGCTCGTTATGGTATATATGGATTGTTGTGTCCAGATCACATTAACAATTAACAATAGGTTATGTACTTGATCACGCATGTAAATTTAGTTACCACAGCAAGTTCCCAACAAAAACGACCTAGTGTTCTGGTTACATAACTTGTTTTTTTGTTATTATCATTGTTGTAAGATTTAGTAAAACACATACGAGGTCTGGCTATTAAATAACGAGACTGCGCGAACAGAAGATGTCCTAGAGGGGAAGGGGGGAAAACGAATGCAGCGTTGGATAGCTGGAAGTGTTTACTATGCCAGTACGAAAACACGTTTTTGTCGCTGTAGTAGTATTTTTTTATAGAGGTTAGAAACGAACGTGTTTTTTTCTCGTGCCGATAAAAATGTGTGACGAAAATCACGAGCAACGGATCAATGTGAAATTTCTCGTTAAATTAAAAAAAACTCCGACTAAGTGCTATAAGTTGTTCAAAGAGGCCTATGGTAAGAATTCTCTATCTCGTGCGCGTGTTTTCGAATGGTATAAACGGTTTTCTGAAGGCCGAGAGAGCACCGAAGATGACAAACGTCCAGGTCGACCTGTCTTTGTTTCAACTCCGCAAACAGTGGCCAAAATCAATGAAATTGTGCGCGGTGATCGTCGTATGAGCATTCGGATGATTGCTGAGACTGTAAACGCCGATAAAGAAACTGTCAGGAAAAGTTTACATGACGACTTGAACATGAAGAAAGTTTGTGCGAAGTTGGTCCCAAAAAATTTGACCCCTAAACAAAAGCTCGTCCGTCAACAGATCTGCTCAGATTTTCTTGAGAGGTTAGATGAAGAGCCTGAATTGATGGAAAGCATCATCACTTGCGATGAAACATGGATATTCCAATACGATGTTGAAACTAAGAGGCAATCCATGCACTGGAAAACTCCTGCATCGCCAAGAATGGAAAAAGCAAGGATGTCGAAATCAAAATTTAAAGCCATGCTAATCGTTTTTTTTCGACATCAACGGCATCGTGATGGCTGTCGGGTGCCACAGGGTCAAACTGTAAACCAAACTTACTATTTAAAAGTTTTGGCAACACTGCGAGAGCGAGTTCGTAAGAAACGGCCGGAGTTGTGGAAAAACAAGTCGTGGATCTTGCACCAGGACAACGCACCTGCCCATAACGCGCTGTCTATGAAGCGTTATTTAGCCGCTAGAGGCACTCCCGTGCTCGAACACGCTCCGTACTCGCCTGATTTAGCACCCTGTGATTTTTTCCTGTTTCCGAAAATAAAGTCTGCCTTAAAAGAAACCCGGTTCGAGTCGATCTGAAGTATTAGTATTTCAGTATTAAACTGAACAAAAAATCGTCCCGATTCGACTATGTCGAAGGTACTCGAACCTTTCACCGAAGCAGTTGAATTTGCAGTCGTGACGATAATGCAATTTTAAATTTGCATACAGGCAAACTAAATAGAACTATTTGTCTTTAAAAAAATACAACTTATAAATTAAAATAATAAAATGCGACAAAATACAGTCTCATTCGCAGATTTACATTACTTAAGTAACACTAAATCAAACAAATAACCAAATTATAATAAATAAACATTTGGGAACGAAGCACAATAAAATTTACGACCAAACAATGTTAACCAGCCAAACAGCATCCGTCTATTATAACACCCCGCGCTCGCTGATTCACGCCAAGGTTAAGAGAAGAGCATTTGTAATCAGTGCTTATATTAAGTGTATGTATCACATTTGAATCGGTATTACCTTTCCGTGCAAGTTTAATGAGCCTAATTTAAAATAGTACTCTAAATAATTATACTTTTTGCTGTACAGAGTTGACATTGAGCTTTAATTTGATAAATATTTCAATTTAAATAAACGATAACCATAATTTTACAAAAGTATTTTTGTTAGCATTTTTAATAAATTCTCAAGGCAAGCATTGCTTCCATGGACCGCACGCCACTGCCACTAGTGCAGATTAGGTTTCTCTTACCCTGTCCCCCACATATATTTTTATTATTAGTTATTTAAACGCACATAAAAAGTATTTTATAACATTCATTTTGCTAAGCTAAAAATTGAAGTTTACTTTATAAAATTTATCTTTAAGGCGCCGAACAAACTAGACCCTACTATATTTGAGTATGTATCCAAGTTTTCGTTAGCCCCCCCCCCCCAATAAAAATCTACATTTAGTTACATCTATGACCGTAATAAGAAAGATCTTCAATCAGATATTCAAAAAAAATGTAAGTTGCAAAATTTCACATTAGATGCAACTGAAAGAAGCAAAACCTTGCATAAAGAATCTTGTCTTAAATTCGGCATCTGGAGACACACTGTATATGAATCAAACCTTTAGTTCGTGCCCTATAAAGCTATCAATATTCTTACTAGCTTTCTTGGACAATTGTGGGTTTCGATTATCAACGGTTTCGATTATACGCTATTTATAATCTCTTCAGAGTAATGTATATAAAGCTATAATAATTTGTTGCATTTAGTGTTCAACTGCATGTTCTTAGTAGATGTTATAATCATTAATTATATTCAGAATGTGAATTTTCTTCCTTTTAATTTATTTTTAATTGTTACTGATTTACATTAATTAACCAGTAACTACTAATGTTAGTGTAGGGTTCTGTAGTTTAGCCTTAAATCTAGAAATATAATTGGATAAAATCTCAGATCTTTTAAATCTAAGGCAATTAAATTTCTGAATTTCGAATTTAATCAGAAATTAATCAAGCTTTTTGAAACCGGCTGATAATAAACAAAAATCTGTCACATTTTTGACAACACGTAAAATTTTATAAATTACAAAATTAATAAAAATGTAATTTCTTATCCCAAATGTGCCCTAAATAAGCACTTTTGAAAAAAAATAAATGTTTTATATTCATCAGCTAGTATTTATATACACTATGGGGCAGTAGCGGATAGAAACAGACAATAATAGGTATTTAAGATACAAGTGTAAAAAGCCATTCTTTATTGCGCGAACGGTTTAAATCACGAGCGAGTGTTTTGAAAGACGTGAGTGCAATGAAGAAACTTTTTTACGCATGTATCTTAAAATGTTTTATCTACGATCATAACGCTTTACTAGAGTATTCATTTTATTTGATATTTTTTTAATTTGTGACACATCATGTATATCAGCGTGATTTGATTTTATGTGCTAAGTTGTTTAGCAACCAGTTTGTAAAATACTCATAAATCATTTATCATACGTATCTCTTGTTCACATTAGCGTGTAATAAAGATTGAAGCTTGCAAAAAAAACGAAAGTCAGTGTAAGAAGTAGTCACTTTTTGTATGATCGTAGATAAAAAATAATAATAATAATAATAATAAATGCCTTTGGTCATTGATATTAGTAAAAGCTAATATGTAACTTAAACTATAATTAAACTATAATTAAACTGGAGTTTTAGGATATGTATAACTACTTTTTCTTATTTCGTTTTCGAAGTACATCTTGAAAAGGTGCAGAATCTGTCGCTAGTGGTTATTTTACGATAATAGAAAAAATAATTTTAAATACTCTAAATTGATAAGTATACGTTTAAAACAATTTTACAGAGCAACTGCTTAAATTATTTGTTTAATTGTAAAACTTTCCAGTTAATTGTTTTATTTATTTATTTTTGAGCGAGGAATCAGGATGGTGGAGTATCCTTCGTACCTCATGGCACCGATTACTATGATCATTTGGACGACCCTACTAGAATTTATACTAGGATTTTTATCGTGCCAAGCATCGCATTGACACGAGACCTACAGTTTTACTTCCTATCCGAGAAGAAGGTATGTTTTTAATTTTTCTCCGCTATGAAAAATTACCAGCTCGGCCGGGGATCGAACCTGCGACCGCCATAATTAAATGCCACATAGTCGTATAAAATGATTTCTCGTTTTGTAGGACTATCTGGTATTTACCTGATAACTTTGGAAACTTTTTAAAATAAGATTTCTACATACAAATTGTCAATTTTCTACTCAATATTTGATGTATTTTTTCACACCAAATCTAAACAAAAATCTAAAGTATTAATAAAACACCAAATAAATAATTTTTCTCGTAATTTTATAATAATATAACATATAATATAATATAATAAGAAATAATAATAATAGATAAGTACATATAAATAAGAAATTTATTAGATATTAAGAATAAAAATGTATAATATATAATTATACGAATACTTGTTAACATTCAAAGAGCTTTATCAGTTATGACAATTTACAAAACATCCCCATCGACACTTAAGGGAAGTAAGGTTTACCTGTATTAAGTTTTTTTTCAAATCCTGTTTATTATGTATTCTTGTTTCATATTACAAATTTAATTATGGTATGGATTTCAAGGAAATTGTAGCTAATATAGCGGTATGTAACAAAGTAGGAACTAGTCTCTCTAAAACGAAATGTATTGTATTGTATTGTAAACTGAGAAAGTCCTAATAAATATATTTAATTAAAAGAGGGAATATTTCTTATAAAAGAAATAGAGTGTATCAAAATGCTCAGTTGGTTGGTTAGGGGAGTTAGGTAATGTGCCAAATAAAAAAGGGAGTATTTTTTAAAGTAATATTAATCTGGAATTTTAAAAGTTTTTATATTTTTAAAATGAAAATCCGATCTGATTGATCAAGTTTCCAAAGTGCGTATCTTTTCAACCCGGCATAACCGCGTTAATTAAACGTTAACCGCAAAGAACGACACCTATGTGCGTTCAAGTGTGATTAATTGTCAAGAACAGCGCAAATAGTCCCCATACCGCACGAAATCGCACACACAGTAAGTAACACATAATAGATGCAATTCGCTAATGTTTCTATTGCCCATCAACGTTTTAGCTCCCTCTTTTTACCACATCGCGTCACAACGCATCAAGAGCGTGTTCTAGGCTCGATCTCGTTCTCTCTCTTTCTGCCTCATAATGCCGGCAATAGACTCCATCTTGGATGATACGAAATCACTATTGGCTATTTTATATAAACTCCACCCTAAAACCGCCCCTCGAGGAATAGAAGGAAAACAAGACTTTCAGTCGGTCGTAACCGCGTGATGGAGTCGGAACGTTGCGACGATACAGCGGCGATGTTGAGCTTTGGTGGCCTGGAGGTGAAGCCCCTAAGGATGGTTTCTAGTCCGAATACGGGACCGAGGCATACTATAGATAATATCTTGGGTCTCGCTAGGCACCCCCACAATAAAGAAGAACATCAGATGGAAAATGAACGTTCGAATACGCCGGGAAATGGAGAAAGTGCAGGTAACTTTTTGTTTTTAATCTGTTTACCAATCTAGATTTTTTTGGACATTAATGGTAATATAGCCAAAATTTCAATTCTTGAAAAAAGAGTTTAATTCAGTTTACCATAACAAATCCTGTTATTATATAGGTCTTTATCATTGCCTAAATCGAAATGTTAGCGGTAATAAATCATACCCAACACGCTATTATACCATAAACATTAAACAAATTACGGTAACATAAATAACAGGATTAAACATTTAATAGGTTGGAAAATTTATTATATCTTTAAAATTCGAAATGTTCTGATTAAAAGCCTTTCGACGCAAATTAATAGTAATTGATTTGATCTGTTGCGCTTTCTAACCTTAAAGTTGTGGAACTTTATCAATTTGTGACTTTGCAAAAGCTTTTTTTAATATTCTAGCTTAAAATTTTCTTTTCAGTAACTAATGTGACAGTAGCATTTACTCTATACTACATGAAACTTTTAGGTCGATTAATAGATTGGTCTTTTTGAAAGGCATGACATCCGGTAATGATCTTTTTGAATAAATTAAAAGTTTGAAGTTAAAACTTGCATTTTGCATTTAGTTTTTCAAACTTTCAAACAAAAAATGCGTATTTAATAATCAGGGTTTATAGGGAAAAACCAAAGACAAGCTTTATCTTTGAATATTATATAGCCAGAAAAGAAAATACAAAAACAAAAGAACAATATTTTAAAAATGGCTACAGACTATGGTGCACTCTGACTAAGACATTCAATTCAATTGGTTGCCGGATTAACTTTAGAACAACTTTAAATCTGTCTTAGGAAACAAATTATATAACTAGATAACGTTTAAAATTGGTAGAAAATTCTTACAAGCTACCTTCAAGAATGTTTTCCCGGTAGGTCATCTTCAGATTTTTAGGTTAATAACTATACTAGTCTTATCGTATCTGAGCAAGCCTACTCTATGTTTATGATTGTCCATACCATACCTATAATCAAGATAGCATGGTTACCATTCTAGTAACCCATGTAGGTAGCTAGCGCCGACGGTGTAGGTGAGATCCAGGGACGAGTATATTTAAAAAAGAAAACTTCTAACAATAGCAATAATTAAATTTTTTTCATTTAGTTTAAGTATTTACTAGAATCCTCTAACCGAGAAAATAAGAAGTGAAAATTTAAGTAAACAAAAGCAGTTTAACTTTCGTAGAGTTGCTTTGGAAAAGCCGTTTACGTCATAATCAAATGCTACAACAATGCATAATTATAATCAACAACATTCAAGTCTACTAATGTTTTGCAACCACATCTACCTCGCCCATTACCAAAAAACTTTTGATAAGACTTGCATTTTTTGTAATATATTTAGTTTTCCCAGTAGTCATTAATTATATTAGTCAACTCTTCTAAAGCGCTTTCATAAAGACCCAAATCTGCCTCAATGACAATATTTAAATATGGTAACTTACTGCCATATCACTTCTTACATCTAGTGATAACTAGCTTTTGTGGAAAGTCAAAGAGTTACATTTATCATATACCTTAACATAACGTACGTAATTTTAGCTCAAACCATTAGAGCCTGTAATTCCATAGCTTATAGCGACTCCAAAAGCATTTTGACACGGACTTCTTGCACAATTGTGGCAGCACAATTTTTCGCACTCCAAAAATGATTGAAAGGAAGAAAAATAGCTTGAATGGGAACCATGCCAAACTAAAATTAAGTTAAATTGGAATATTGTATTTTTCCGGAACATCACAAAGGATGTGTAATAAATAGAGGAACAAAATTAAATAAATGTATTTATTTATTTATTTTTGGGCGAGAAATCGGCATGGCGAAGCATCTCTCGTACCTCATGACACCGATTACTTTGATCATATGGCCGACTAGAATTTAGCCGAATCTGGGAAAATTCTCACCCCACCCCCAAACATCGAATCTTGTTCCTCTATTAATTAGACATCGTTTAAGATTAGATTTTTTTAGCAATAGGTTACACTGTCTTGATAGTTCATTTAAATCGTTTATATATTATTGTTGAGCAATTGTGGTTCGGTTAGTTGCATGCGCGACTAACGACCAAGGGACCCAGTTCAAACCCTGCTCGATCTATCACCGGATTTAAAAAACACTTCTTTCACACGTATACTTTTCCCAAGAAACTTTCCTGAAATTAATAAAAAAAATATCCAAGTATCATGTACTTGGGATGATTCGGAGTTCTCCGTAAGCTGTAGGTCCCCTATACTTGTGATCACTGGACACGCACAACACAAGAATAGGAGCGAAACGTCAATGCTTTGCAACAGAGCACATCACTCGCAGAAGATACATTATCCAATTAGAAGTCATATTAAACGCTAGAGCAAAGAGTATTGTTGATGCACCTTTATCGAGATTTCTCCAAGATTCTTTGAAACTATCTGTAACTATGGGTTTATATGGTTTGCATGCAGCTACTTTTGAATATTAGAATTTACTAGAATTTTAGACGTTTTTGACCATTCGAAGGTATGACCATCATCGTAACAATATTTTCTTTTAGCAATGTTATAGTTGATAATAACTATTTTGATTTGATTTATGGTGGTATTTCATGTCGCTGTCAGAGCCCATTTGAGCTACAAAACCACGGCTACCTTGTATCTAGCGAATCTACGTGTATATTAACTAGCGCTCCAATAATTGGTTAAAACCTGATTAACACATCTTGGAAAACTCGTTGCCAAAGAAAGTAGCTTGGCTTCTCTAAGCATCACGTGTCTGTTCTATACAGATCTAAGATAAGATTTGATTCTTAAACTGTCACTGTAAGAACTAATTCAAGAAAACGTTAGTTTTTTTATAAGTCAAATAACTTTAAACACATTTTATTGACAAATAATTGAGTTATGACTCAATAAATTAAGGTTTTTAATTAGGAAGATATGACGTAAAATTGTGACAGCTTAATAATCACATTTATGTTTTTTTTTTGTTAAATGTAGGTCTTAATCTTAAAGTAAGCATAATACTCGGATATGAATGAACTTGTAACGAAGTTGATTGATAAATACAAAACCTGTCGATAACTTTGAGGAATTGTTGTGGGGCCCGAGCTTTTGGTTACTGGAGTATTATGATACTCCAAAGCACTGATAACATTTGTGTAATGATAACGAGCAAGATATAAAAGCATCTTAACGGTATCGAAGATCATATGGATCATCATTTGATCTGCCAATAGAGATGTTTTGTCCTCTTTACTAAAGAAACTGGCCGTTGAAGATATTTTTGCCGACTTCATTCTTTTAGCTAAAGTAACGGATTATCATACAGTCAGATTATTTCCAAGATAAGTAACGGAATATCCTGATTTTCGGATAACATCCTTTCCTGATTTTCTTTGTTGAAGTCTGTCTTAATTTCACCAAAATGTACAATTTATTTTGTCTGCTTATTTCAGCAATTCAATAGATTCAAGAGTTATAATATCGTATATACCCGATGGAATAACTATGGATAACTTAAAATTAAAAACAAAACCCCCATAGTCAAATCAGTTGTTTACGCGACGCTTTTTGTCGTTCGAGTTTACGGAATAATACCTTAGAATTAAAACCAACACCAAACCGTTAGAATATAAAAGGGTTCTTTTGTCGTGTAAGGAACTAAAATATAAATCTATAATTATGTTGCGCTAGGTTCTTTTATATACAGCTTAATCATGAAATTTCAACTGTGACACTACCTTTTATTTTAAGTAAATGCTATTTCCTGTATCTTATTTCAATTATTACTCTCCCTTTCCTTTTAACAACTTTTCTGTACTTTTATACACTAGTGTCTATCAATAGTTGGGATTCCATAGTGTTGTATTGATGTTTTGTTTAGCCAATACTACATTTTTTATTTTATTGTGTTTTTCTTATCATCCTCTTACTGTTTACGCCTTATTTTAGTTGATAATTATAATTTCTGTTCAGTTAATCGTAAGTATTAGCAATTTTTTTTATATAATTTCCTACATGCGTTTGCTGTATAAAATAATTTCACTAATAGTATAAAAAAAGTGGACTAAACTGCTTCCTTGTTGCACTCCTCGATTGTAAATATTCAATGAAAAATGTTTGAAACTTTGAAGATTGAATCTCAGTTATTTAAAACTCTCTGATCTTATCACATTGCTCTGATCCTAAAGAATTTTCACTGCACTTCTTTTTCTATGTTCATAGCGCCCTGAAACAGGATGTATAATTTCCGTATTTCTCTAACTGACTGATGTATACTTTAGTTGTTTGTAATAATGTAATTTTGTAATAATATACTTATCTGCATCTTCTTTTACTTCTTTCTTTTTTATGATTTTCTTTATATTATTTCTCATATATATCTATGTACTTCCTTCTTTATCATTTGTGTAGTTTTTTTCGTTATCACTTTTATTGGTGTCTTCATATTAACGTTCAGTTTCCTGCTCTATCTGGTTGTTGTATAACCTCTATAAAGTCTTGCACGTTGTTTCCATAAATTTATTTCGATTGAAACAGGAATTTAGAGAATGATTCTTACAAAATATCAGCTATGTTACATAAACTCTAGTTTGACATTTGAATCTACCAATTCGGTTAATCAGGAGTTTCTTCTCAGAAATGTTTCATAAGATTATTAATTCTATATGTACAGAAGCGTCCCTACGGTCGGTCAGCCGGGCGTATGCCCGGGCCCCCGAGAGCTAGTGGGACCCCGCACCGAGCTACCTTATTTTAATCAACAACACAATATATATCTTATGCGTTAATAAAATAGACTGAGAGACCGACATTTGATGTAAGCTTATACACAAAGCTAAAACCTACTTTTAAAATGAAGCGCACCAAATTTCCAAAATAAAAAGGATTCTAACATTTCTCGAGACTACGGGTGAACGGAGCAGACCACACGGCGTTCACCCATAAAGCTGGCTATCTCATCTACCCTATCCCAGGAATCTGGATACGGGGCATGGAAACATGACAGGGTCGTATGATACGTCCCTAATGCCTCCCTGAAGATGGAGCCGACGGGTAAGCACGTTTATCGCTCCGGTACTAGCCTGGAGATCTAGTAGAGTATGGATAGTATCTCGCTCCCACCAGTGAGTTACTGGTAGCATTGTAAAGTGTAGGCAATGCGCGCTAATTGAGCGTAATCTCAATTCATGCCTCGGCATGTCTAAAAGGCGGGAAGGAACTCCCTAAAGTTCATAACTTAGTCACGTACATTTACCTAGAAATACAATACTTCGTCCTATTGTATAGTTATAAGGTGGTAGGCTATAAGTTGCTGTAGAGAAGGACTAAATGATCCTTTTCGCAGACAGAAGCCTTACTTCTCGACACTACAA
Organism: Agrypnus murinus; assembly: GCA_929113105.1. Taxonomy (NCBI): domain Eukaryota; kingdom Metazoa; phylum Arthropoda; class Insecta; order Coleoptera; family Elateridae; genus Agrypnus; species Agrypnus murinus. The sequence continues at coordinate 168,746,334 of OV816026.1, read as the reverse complement.
GATAAATAGTAGAGGCGCGTCATAGCATTTTGTTAACGGAAGTACCTACTAACAATAAAGTTGGTGCAATGTTCTAAATTTTCTATTACAGCTACCCCTCATTACGAGGTTTCTAGTTATAATTAGTTACACCCTGTATATTTATTTCTTATTTACTGGGGGCCCCACTCCATATTTGTGCCCGGGGCCTCAAAATCCAAAGGACGGCGCTGTATATGTATGAAAAATCTTTATGTTCGTGCTGAAATAAAGCATTTAATTTTTTAATATTGTAGTACGTATCCAATTTCAGTTAATCCTCTGCAGATTTATCAGACCTAAATCAGGAAAAAGCGAATTTCATAGAAACTAATTGAGGAACTAGATATATTCAAACCACATACACTGTAATTTAATTTCTACTGAAAATGATAACATTTACACGAGGAGATGGATTTACTAGTAATTGCCGGTAAATAATTGAAGGCGTTGCTGGAATTTGAATAATTTAATGAGAGTTTTGAAAAAGTAAGAAAATCTATAAATGTTTGGGTAACTCAAAATTTTTGGATTTTTTCATTCAAGAATGTTGTGTACACAATTTCAGGCATCGGTTCTCCTCATATTCAAAAATAGTTTTCTAGAAAACATCATTAAACTTACACCTTGCATCATCGCTGCAGCTAGCGATGAAGAATAGAATTTCTGAAGCGGGAAATCAAAAGGAAACTCTATTGTTAAAAGCAATCGCAGATGACGACAAAGAAAGGGAAGAAGAATTGAAGAACAGTTGCAAAAGTTGAAAGTTGAGATCAACAAAGAAAATGGCATTCATACAATTCGAATAATTCGATATAATAATATTAAAGGATGAGACAAGATAAAAAGCAGATGACGGACAAAGATCCAACCGCAAAGTAAATAATCAAATCATCGAAAAATACCATGCTAGCGTCATGCAGTAAAAATCGTCCCAGTGATCTCAAAACTTCAACTTTATGTCCATAACCAAATAGGTGTCATTCAAACACTCTTGACTCACTAACAAAGACAATGGAATGGCTATTTTCTAAAAATCGTACAAATAGCTTCTAGAGTTCATTAATGCACAAACGTCAACATCAACATAAGCACGATATGGAGAAATTTAAACCTCTTCACTTAAGTAAACAATATTGGGGGTGAAGGACGTCAACATCGAACGCTGAGATTTGGCATACCAGATTAATGCCGGGTTGCAGAAACGCTCGTCAAATCTCTTCTTAGTTAACGGTTTGTTAAAAGTTGACGGACCGTCAGATAAAAATTGGGTTGCACAAAGCTATTTAATCTCTTGTTAAAAATGTGTCAGAGAAGTTGGCTGTCCCGTCGTTGAATATCATCATTTCATATAAATGATATGTGTGATCTTCAAAGATACTGGCTGGGCTTAGGAACTTAACATTTAGGAAGAATATACAACTCAAGGTCCTCCTAGTTCCAAGCCAGTAATTGGCACCTCTTAGCATTGGGCGATCTACTGGGGGTCTAGAAGGAAGTTTTCTGCGTCTCATATGGGGACTTCCTAGGATGCTGTCGGTACAGTAATGGAAGATTATGGTGTCAACCTGATCTGTGTCAGGCTGACACAGTCCAAGGAGATCTTTTCCCAAGGTCCTTGCAGGCCATACAGATTTTCATGTTATGCCCGTTGCATCGTTACTATAATTTGATCAAAACTGGACTTTTGACCTTTAGTGAGTCTGGTGATCACAAAACTTTGTTGTTTGATTTAAACAAATACTGAATACGAAAGAAAACTAGCATTAGTTTCTAATTTAAAACAAGCGAAGACAGAGGAGACAGGGCTCGACTAAAATACAATAAACTAAAGGTTAACGACACGATATGTAAAATCTGGAATTTGGAAGAAGTGGAATAAAAAGGGGAAAGCAACTGCTAATCTTGTAAGGGAAATCTTCGCCAATCAGATACGAAAGATCGGACTGGAAAACCAAGAAACTAACGAGAAAAAAATCAACAGTTCTAATGGCGAAGAATACGGCAACCATAATGGTAATGGTTTGGGGACACAAAGAAAATTAAAGAAAACCGAGCGGTATAATATTAGGTACTTGGTACTATATGATACACATGACTTTTTAGTAAGCTTAAGTTAGAGAAAAAAATAACTCGAGAAAGGAAGATATGTAGATATGTGTATATTGATAAATTAAGACAGAATGAAAAAACGAGAGACAAATATCTATACAGCCTGGAGGAGAAACTTGAACAGCAAATAAATCAGAAATGAACGAGTAAAGCGAAGACCGAAGAAGTAGAAGAGAGTTGAAAAGATACAGAATCAATCAGAATAGGTGTTAAGAAGAAGTAAGTAAAACGAAAGAAATTCAGGCAAGTTAGAAATGTTAAGAGACACTTTAGAACAGAAAATATAAACAGTAAATGTTGAAGGAAATTGAGAGAAGGCTAGGGTATATTAGTAAGAAGTAAAAGACAAAAAGTTGGTTTTCAACCAAGGATAAAACTATGTAAGGATGAATAACACAATTATATGTAAAGATTATTTCGAGAACCTATTAAACCCCAATCGTGACATTACCCTACCAATACGCAAACCAAGGAACGATGAATATGAAATAAACCGACTAAATAAAAGTGAATGAAAACTGGATACGGATATACTGAAAAAAAAGTTTATTTGGCCCAGTTCAAATTTATTTAAACCAACCAAATATTTAGTTAAATGAAATAAAACTTTAGTTTTGCTAACTAAATGTTTCGTTGAGTTAAATAAATCTTAACTGTGCCAACAAAACTTTTTTTTCGGCGAACAGAGTGCTAGCAAACCGAGTAATGAGAATGGAATATGCTGAGGCAAGCATATCCTCGGGCATCAAAAGTGTAAACAATGGAAATAAAAAGATCCGACTAAGCAAACCATAATCTAAAAAATCAGGAGCAGATCAAGATTAAGATGAATGCAGGAAATACAAGGTGATCGAACAGTAGGGAGGTAATAGTATAGTGAGACTGTAGAGAAAAAAATTAAAAAATTGTAAGCGTCGGTCGTCTAGATCAGCGTTTCTCAACCGACGGTCCGTCAGAAACTTTTGCCGGTTCGTAGAGAAATTTTACTGAAAGAGTTTTTTAATTCGTGTTATCCTAGAGCTAATATAGGGTCAAATAGTTTATCGGAGTTATAACGCACCTGCTCCGTACCTAGGTGGTGGGGTAGTATCCAGTAATAGGTAATAAGGAGGATCTCCCATTTTAAAAACAGAGTTTTTGTCATTCGTCCCCGTTTAACGCGAACGATCAAAATCCTGGTTTCGCGGTTTCGAAGGGTCGCAAAACTTGCTTCGATCCGGAGTTCCCGTTTCAGATTTGTCTGACCATCTCCGGTAAACCAATTAGGCGGAGGCGGCGAAAAATGCCCCCTCCTTACGGTAGGTCGGAGCGAGAATTTAACAGCGTAGTACCCCTCGTTTCTACCGGAAAAGTCTTTTTTGCCAACACTCTTCCGGGGGCGGGGGATAGGGGTGAAATGGGGTTTTTCTACGAGGGGTGCATCTATTAGTTTATCCGTTTTTCCGTATCTCCACTCTAGGGTGCTCCCCCCATTTTCGAGAGACTGCATCTCGGGAACTATAGGAGCCAAAACGACTATCTGGACAATCTCAAAATGTTTCCCCTTCAAATGCCGTGCAAAACCATAAGAAAAAAGTTACAACTGAAAAATTCGAAAAAAATATATGAAATATGAAAAAAAATTATTTGTTTTTCGCCCGAGAATCGTGCTAAGGTAATATCGCCGCCCCCGCCTAATCGGGTTGGGACCTAAGTGGAAACCACTTCTATTACCGTTTTTGACCGCTGCTCCCGATACCCACTCGTCAGCGTTTTCGATTATATCTCCGCTCCCTGTCGAGATACCTTGTTCTGGTTTTGAACGATGGACCGTCCTATGTGTCTAGAACCCGGTTATGGTCTTTGGCGCCGCAATCCGCCTGAGATCGTTTCTCGACGTTCTTTTGGCGAAAAGAGAAAAACTCCAGCCGCTCGGTTTTGGTCGTTTGAGGTTTGGTATGCAGGAAGCGGATGAGGTATGAAAACCGACTTTTGTTATAAAGAATGGATATTTATTTTAGATTGTTCTTGTACAGTGTAAAAGTAAATTTATTATTAGATTTATTTTGCAAAATGTTTTCTTTAATTTTTTACCTTACCGGTCCGCAAGCAAATACTACGTCGTTAGCCGGTCCGCGATCGAAAAAGGTTGGGAACCGCTGGTCTAGATTGTGTCATTGTGTGAGAAGTCAATCACTCTCAACTACAGCATAGAAAATGTCTTTTGAAGAACATCGAAGAGAGCCAAGGTCCTTCATAAATCGTAGCACCAATTAAGGACCAAGTGAGTGATGGAAATCTAAACTTACCTCTAATAACACTGAATCAGTAGTGCAGTGCCCAAATATTATAACAAGATATGGTACAATATAATAGATATACGTATAAGTATCACAAATTACGGTAAACTTAATATAAAGATAGAACTTGATAAACACGAAGATAAAGAAATAAACGTAAAGATAGAAAAAAGTGTCCGACTATGTTTATCCTTCAAGGATAAACCTGTCTATAATAATTTAAATAATCGTATCCGTATACAACATTAATTACTTTCTTAAGCCGATCAAAAAGATAAACAATACCTTTTAGAAAAACACAAAAACTAGACCAACTAAATTATAGTTTTTTATTCCTTCGAGACGTAATCGATTTAAATTTGTTGTTTTAACGTGAGCGTACAAATAACAGGTCGTAATTGGAAGTTTATTGAAACTTTATTCCAATCAATTTGTGAAATAAGAGAACTCGGGACTAGCAAAACAATGTCTTCAAACACGCAATTAATCTCCCTTAATCCTATTTGTCAATCTCGTAATCCTATCAAATATAATTCCCTGTCAGGCGAACAGACGTCAAATTAGTGCTGCTGTCAATAGCGGATGAAGTCTCCATCTCTTCTCTCTCCTTATAATAACGTATTGAATTTAAAAAGTAATAAAAACGCGCGTTTTCTTGCATAGAAATTTCTTAATTACCATTGCAATTTTAATTTCTTTAATTTAAATTTAATTGGGCACGTTAATTAGTAACAAGTAGAAGGCAAAGAAATTAAGGATAGGTGTTTCATTCCAGCCGTGCAGCAAATAGTTAAATAAAAGACAACGTATATTTAATGGGTTCTATAATATGAAATTTCTTTTAGACAAATAGAATAATTTGACTCACTGATTATCAAAAAGTAAATGAAAAATAAGTTAAAGATAGGTGTTTCAATTTAGATAAACAGAAATGGTTAACTAAAGGATAGATATCTTTAATGAGCTCTATCATATAAATCTGTTTTAGACAAATAGATATAATTTGGATGCGATGGTTCCTAAAATCGATGTAATAGAAATTAAGGGGAGGTGTTTCAATTCAGACCAGCAAAAATGATTAAATATTAGATATATATGTATTTTTAATGGAATCTATAATATAAATAATATATTTTAGACTGATAGATTTAATTTAACATTGGTAAGTAAAAAGTAGCAAAAGATAAATTAAGGATAAGAGTTTCAGTTCAGACAAAGAAAAACAACTAAGAACAGATTCATATTTTTGTTGGGATCTATAATAATATATTATATTAAACAATTACAGATAAATAAATTTAATTTGTTGCTGTGGCTATCAAAAAGTAAAAGAAAAAGATATAAAGCGTAGATGTTTCAATTTACGTATCCGGTTATCACGGAGAAAGACAACTGCCGAGAAACCACAACCGAGAAAACATAACCGAGAAACCAAATCCGAGACACCAAAACCGAGAAAACAACCGAGAAACCACAACCGAGAAACTATAACCGAGAAATCATATCCGAAAAACCATAACCGAGGAAACCAAAACCGAGAATGAAAACTACCAAGAATAACAAATACCGAGAATGCATGAAGTAGCAATTAAAAGTTGATAGATCTAAAACAGACAGAGGAGAATACCTAGGGCGGGGAAAGACAGAAAAAGACCAACTGCGTAAAAGAAACGCTATGCAGCGGAAGTTAGATTATTAGTTAGTAAGTTTGATAGATCTAACAGGAACAGACTCTAATAGTTAACGTGGTGACTGAGAGAGAGATTATTTCTAACAGGACACGCTATGCAGTGGAGGTTAGGTTATAAGTTAGTAAGTTTGATAGATCTAACAGAGACCGAAGAGAATACAAATGGCGGGAAAAGAAAGAGAAAGGCCAACGGCGTAAAGGAAACGCTATGCAGCGGAGGTTAGGTTATAAGTTAGTAAGTTTGATAGATCTAATAGGGACATACTCCAATATTCAACGTAATGACTGAGAGAAAGAGAGAGAGAGACTAACTCTAACAGGTTATGCCGAGTGTTAATATTCTAATATTAATTAATTAAATAATTATTACTTCATAATGCATGGATGCATTCTCGTTATTTGTTATTCTCTGTAGTTTCGATTCTCGGCTTTGGTTTTCTCGGTTGTGGTTTCTCGGTTATGGTTTCTTGGTTGTGGTTTCTCGGTTATGGTTTCTCGGTTGTGGTTTCTCGGTTATGTTTTCCCGATTATGTTTTCCCGGTTGTGGTTTCTCGGTTGTAGTTTCTCGGTTTTGGTTTCTCGGTAGTTGTCTTTCTCCGTACTTTTCTTTCTCGGTGTTTGCTTTGTCGGTGATGACCTGGACCCTTCAATTTAGACGAGCAAAAATGGTTAAATAATAGAAATGTATTTTGAATGGAATCCATAATATAAATATATTTTAGACAGATTGATAGATTTATTTTGACATTGGTAATTGAAGAGTAGAGAAAAATAAATTAAGGATAAATTAGGTATTTCAGTTCAGAAAGCAAAATTGGTTAAAAAAAAGGTACATATTTTTGATGATATTGTAATCTAAATCTATTTCAGATAAATAAATTTAATCTGACGCGATGCTTAGTAAAAAACAAAAGGAAAAGAAATTATAAAGGCAGTGTTGCACTTGATACGAGCAAAAAATTTAAATAAAAGGTTAAATAGAAGATACGCATTTTTAATGGCATTAATGGGATTTATAATATAAATCTATTTGTCTAATTTGAAGAATAAACTATTATACATTTATACTATACATGTATACTATACTATACACTTCAAATGTACAGGATATTTCGTTGATTATGACCATTCCTAAAGTGTTCGGTTAAAAGTAAACGTAAGATCAAGGATATCCATTGATCAAACATCACGCAAGAGTGCAGAGTAGACCAAAATGCTTGGAATAATTGAATTTCCCTTCAGTTTTACTATTTTATTCAGTGGGTGGCATGAGGTGGTAGCTATACGAATTATTCACACTTTTTTGGATAATTGATGACCATGATTTAATTTAATGCATCACGTTGCATGTGCTTCAGGTATCTATATAATCGGTCATATCGGTAATGAGTTGCGTTTACTTATACAAATAATGTCAAATTTTCATGGTAACAATTGTCCAGAAAGTTCGTTAAGGAATACTATTCAAAATTATTGTCTTAGTTAATGGGATAATTTAAATCTCAACTAAATTCGGGTGATTTGAAGTTAATAATTATAAAAACGAAACAGCTTGTTTAATGTAATGCTAAACACGCGACGTGATCCCCGAGAATAACACAAACTTTCTCTAAAATCAAGCACTAGTATCCAGATATCAAATTATTTACAACATTCCAGTTTCAAATCCTAAGTTTTGATGGAATTAGATTCGGAGTTGTCTGAGAAATCTCGTGCAACCCAAAAACTACTAGTTCGGTAGAATGATGCTCAGAAGAGAACTGAGCATTTAATTCTGGCAATTTTATTGAAGCAAATGGAGAAAAGTTTGCCACAATCACGGCGATTCATAACCCTGATTAATAACCCCTAGTCTAAAATGACCTGTGGCCACAATTATAATTCCTTCCAGGAATCAGTGAGAGGACAACTCGAAGTAGATATTGTTGGCAATGATCGTGATCGTTGGATAGCAATTATAAAATATATGCAAGTTGACTATGACTGTAACTATAACCAGATATCATTCTTGCTATACTTTCCAAGGATCATCTATCATCATCATTAGAATCACAGCTGATGATCTTCAAAAAAGCATTTAACAATATATCAATATATCAAAACGCGACAGGAGATGATGGCTCAAACATTTACATTGGATGTTAGAACGGGGTAAGATATCCGAATCTTATGGTGAAAATAGAAAATCTAAAGAAACCTTTTCTGACAGTGAAATAACACATGACACATAGAAATTGGCTGAGTGCTCGCGTTGATAGTATGACAGCAACTGCTGTAGCTGTAGTCAGATACAATCATATACATGAATGTGATGGCAACTCTTCAGCCAATGCTTTTGATATTATAAATGTATGTACCTTACCCATGTAATCGGAAACAACCAAAAGTGAAAATCCTACTTCTGCAAGAAATAAAAACAGCCTGATGTAACTTGAGTTAAGAAACAGGTCTATTTGAAAGAGATAAAAAAGCATGCGAAAATATCAACCAGTTCTCAATATTGGTCCAAGGTAAAGAACAGCAACTTGCGTGAAGGTTTTATGGCACAAATTCTAAAATATCTTTGAAGTAAGAGACTATGTGTATCGTAAATAAATGAATACTATATTTGAGTTCTTACTGCTTTGTTTGCTTTCAAAAATTGTTGTACGCGAAAACGTGTTTAGAAAAAGTCCAAAAAGGCCAAGCAAGATTAAAATTCAATGAAAGATGCTTTATCCACCAAGAACAAACAAACTCCCGGTAGATTATGATTGTTATGGAACAACGCACAATAATATTCCGATGTGGATGACGAACTGCTTCAGATAATTATATAAGAAAAATAATGGAAGTTTCAGAAAGTAGACGAGATGAAATTGAGCTAATGTTCAAACTTCGATAAAACAAACTTGAGTACGACGAGAGAAATGCTGTATTCCCAAATGTCCAGAGAGTTTACTCTCACATTGGCCGAACCGCTTACGCCGCAAATTATGGTATCGATGTCGCCCAATGTAGCCTTTTGGAAAGACAGCAAACTATTTGCAATATCCAATAATGATTGACTGGCGGGTGTATACGACATAATGCCCTTCCATCAAAAGAAGTTGCACTTTGACATGCGTTTATATAAATCAATATCGAACGACTGTACGTCAATGAGTATGTCCTAGATTATACTTCTCAACAACAGCCTTTAGATATCTGATTACATTTTTTCTTTGGTCTAGAAGATTTAAAAATGTTATCCTCTTTTGACGCAATCTTTCAGATTCACTTTCTTAAAAATGCTGTTCAAACCCATCTTTGTTTGTAGAATAGTAGAATTTACATAAAATGAAGTCTAGGTGTATTATGTAAATATAACTATACTAGTAATGATCTCATCTTGCAGTTCTTTTTTACAAACTGAAATGTGAAGGGGATAATTTAAAATGTTGACGAACGCCAGCGATATATGTACGAACATACCTTGAGTTCGATTCATTAACCTGCATGTTAAAGATGCTCTTCCCGAAGAAAAGAAAGCTCTAGATTACTTGAGATGGTGTTAACAAAACAATAAGTAAAATTGAGCTGTGGTATCCTTATGGGTACATAGAATGAATACCCGATATTTCCTTCGAATCTTCTGAATTGTGAATGGCCAGGAACTATTAGTATTTTAAACTATTCAAAAAGGTCAAATTTGGTAGATCGAAAGAAGATGAGTGCAGTTTGGATTGTTAACATAATTAGTAGTCTTTTTGATTTTTTTTTGTAAATAGCGAATTTATGAGCGGAAAACTAGAACAAATAATGCAATAAGATTAATGCTTATACTGATGCATAATAGTCCTTCTCCTTTTTAGTATATTGTTATATAATTTAGAAGCACTTGAGGGATAAATTTTTCACAGTAACACTTCACACACAGAACACTTCAATATTCGTATAACTAAAAAAATGTTTTCTAGTACTCAAGCAAAACGTGATTTTTGAAAGTCAATAAAAGTGAATGATTTGTGAATTGGTGAAGGCAAATGCTTTCAAAGCCCTCTACTGGGTATAAGATTTTAATCCTTACGTTAGACCTACAGTTGATTACCACGGATGAGAAAGTCAAAGAAAGTACGTAAGAGACAAGTTTTCTGAAAATTCGTGTGGGCATGGAGAAATGGAAAGATTGACTGATTCAAATTAAACTATCGCTACTACCTATAAGCGCATCGTTTGAGTTTAAATAATTTTAAATGCATTTGTTGGTTTATCTTTGTTTCCACAACCTGGGCACGCAAGATAAAACGGTTGATACCACAATGCAAACGAAGACAATTTTCAGCAACAACACATTAATAACAAAACCTACAAAAATAATTTTCGCACATTTATTTCATATAAACAGTTAATTCAAGGGTTTTATTTATCTTACATATAAACATAGCCGATGAAAAACGCTCAAACTGAGAGGCAAACAGCCTTTTTCAGGATGGCGGCTCCAGCACACCTTATTCAACTCGGGACTTATCAGGTTCTTAATCAGTATGTATTCGCCATCATATATTCGAATTTTCAGCTTCCTATTAATTTCTTCCAGTATTCTTCATTTAAACCGCCATTTTTTCAAAGATGGCGGCTCGAGAACACCTTATTCATCTCGAGACTCATCAGTTTCTTAAATAGTATGTATTCGCCAACATCTATACCGATTTTCAGCCAGCTATTAATGTTTTCCGTTATTTGCTTAATTTGGATCTAATTTTACTATACTTTAGGCATTGACCTTTTCATAGTCAATTTTTGCCAATGAGTCATATAGTAACAAAGTACTTAAAATTAGCTTTCAAATGTTATATAACATGACGCATAGTGAATGTGTCTCATTGGATATGTTTACAAGTTAGTTTAATTTATCTTATTGCACTAGGAGTATTACAAAGATTAATCGAAATTGTTTAAAATGCTACAAATTAATTTATCTCTGCCAAAATTACATTGCGGTTAAACACGTTGACCTTAATTTATAAACGTTACTTTTTTTAATTATAGCAAGGTAATCTTAATTTTTTAGACAATAAAAGTTCTAAACACTGAAACAATTATTTACACAAGCCCCTTCAAACTTCGTTAATACCTTGAAATATATTTTGAAGCCTTATAGACTTCCAGCTCATCAAGTTCTAAGGTAAAAATCAAATCAATTCAATCACAATTTAATCAAAGGGGAATCTCAATAACAATGTGCTCGAATTGGGCAAAAACCCCAGATAATAATATTAAAAACCTTTAATAAGCAAATTTAAATTAGACTGTTATAAAGAAAAAATGATCAACTTTCGAGAGGAGATGAATACTAGAGAAATATTTTACCTCCCAACTTGTAGAAGGGTGATTCCATGAAAATGCGACATGGCAAGCTCAAAATAAAATGTAATAATCCTTTAAGATACTTAGGTCACTGGTAGTTTATAAAATATATTTTCCATTAATACTTCTGCACAAACGGATTATTCATCATTATCTTAGCATTGCAAAACATTTAAAAATTAAAATTTAACTGTTTAGTTTAAGAAAATAATGGTGTTGTGGCATAGATTAAATCACATACTTGCATTGGCTGTAAAATACCTGGCAAAAAAATTATATATTGCTCTGTTATTAGAAAAATAAAAGTAGCACCAAAAAAATGTAACGTGAGTGACCAAAAGGTATACATTTTTAGTTTGCACTTGTATTAGGTAACGTACATAGTTATCCGTTTATACTCTCTTTATTTGTTCATATTCTAATACAAAAATGTAATTCTATTCTTTTATTTCTTCTTTAATTTGTTTAAAAACCACATGTAATTTTGTAACATGAGTTACCGGTAACTCATGTTACAATATGCAACATGCCCAAAAAGTATCAAATAAACTATAATATAATAATTGTTTACAAACAAATTGGTAACTGTCAGTTATATCTTATTTTTGTTTGATAATCTTTGCTGAAGTTATGTTTTATTAATACTTATATTATTAGTTCATATATGTACGTATATACAAAAATAGCGTTTATTACGGTTACGTCAGTCATTGAAGCTTTATTAGCTTTCGAGGTAACTTGGTACTTTTGGACGAAAGACAGTAAAGGAGAGCTGTGTAAGGCAGTTCAAATTGTGAGTGTTGATGCTTTGCAGAAACACGTACTGAACTGACCCCTCATACAAGGTGCATTCTTTTATTAAGAAAAATCAAGCACGTGAATATGAAAAAGACAAAGATGCTGTTACCAAACACGTTAATGCTGAAGGTTCCCTTTTACAGATTGATTTTTCGAAGAATTACACATGCTTTGCTCAGGATGAAGTCAAAGTTTCCATTGAGTGCAACGCCAAATTACTCTGTTTACGATTTCTTTTTGGCACTCAGGGCATTTCTCAATTGTCATTGTTTTTGACAATCTACATCAAAACAATCTATATCACTATCCCCTTGTTTGAGAGAAGATCAAAGACGAAAATCATTTGGAACTATTTCGCCAGTGCACATAGCAAAAGAACAGTTGATAGGATTGGCGGTGCATTAAGACGTGTCGTAAGAAGTAAAGTAATCAGTCGTAACAGCCAAAGTTACAGAGATGACTGAAATAAAGATTCAAGATCTACCCTCCGACATGAGATTACACAAAATATTTGAAGACAATATTATATACCAAGGATGGTGAGGTATTAACTGAAATCAATATCAACTGATTCAACAACTATAATCTATAAAGAAGAACTTTTTTATAAAATGGTGTATAGATTCGACGATTCTGTCAGTCCAGATGATGTTATACCATATATCAGTTAAAAAAACAATAGTATAATAAATACATACTAACTATGTAAGGTTTCCCTTTCTTTTTGCCTATAGTTACTATATTATAAGAATTATGAAGATAGACACTGAATAATATTGACTGCTTGATAAAGTAACGTGAGTTACCAACACCATTGTAACATGAGTGACCAGCATTTAATAGTTAAAAAAATAATGTTGTTATTAATATAGATTCTATATATTATTAATCAACTTGTATTTTATTAATAAATACATATTTGATTTTCAATTTATTTTAATACCTCAAACAGAACAGAGTTTCAGACGAATTCATACATAAAGAGGAAGCTATGTCGCTAAATGTAACATGAGTTACTAGTAGTCCAGTGAATGAAGGGATTTTACCCTGCAAAAGGTCGCGGGTAGTTCTAAACTTTTGATATGTTGTATAGATTGGTGGGTTAGTGAAAAATCCAAGTTTTCCAATTGCATCCACCTCCGCGCCCCCTGTCATCTTGAATAAACCGTCGAAAATCGGCACTTTCTTTAGCTTCTCGCCTATAACATCGTTCTGCTGCATCTTAGCGCAAAGAAAGTTATTTGCCGACTTGTAGAGGACAAAATTTCCTAAAACTTTGGTATATGAAGTTGTTTTGCACGATGAATAACAACGGATCTGTAAAGCTCGCAAAAAGGCTAAAATTGCCTACTTTTGAAAATTTTGAGTTTCTTGCCACTTAACATCCCGATAACTTCGTAACATTTCATTTTAGCATACAAGTCTTCCGAATCAATCTTGCAGAGAATTTAATTAGCTACAAATTCTATGTATCAATTTTTACCCTCAATACAACGGAGTGGGGGTAAATTTAGAAAAAAACGAAAAAATGGCTTTTTTAAAGTTTAGTGCAGCAAGTCTCTTTGGTCCATTATTTCTAATTATGAAAGTATTGCCTTTGATTTCAGGCAGAATAATCTTTATAGATGCAAAATGAACGTAATTATTGACGTTGGTGAACGTCAGTGATGTCTCGTGCAACTACTAGAAAAAACTTAAAAAAAACTGCACTTCCTTCTTTTATTTGCCTGCGACTTCTCTCTACTGCACTTTAGCGCCGAATGAGTTATTTGTGGAGTATTCTAAGACTCATTTTTGTAAAACTTGGGCATATTATATCTTTTGTGAAATCAATAGCGGTGGGGCTGGGCCGCTCCCAAAATGGCAAAAGTAGCGATCTTAGAAAACTATTGAGTTTCTTTCCACTTTTCGTAGATATAGATATATAAAAAACTCCTCGGCACTTGAATAGAATCAATCTTGTAAGAAATCTCATTATCATCACATTTCATTATTATAGTTTCAGTTGCATTCGCCAAACATCCATTTTAAAAATTTCATTATTACCATTAAATAACTTAATCACAATTATATACTACAAGCCCCATGTATAAGTTGTATATATAGCCAATTCAAGGGTTTCACATTCAAGTTTGGTTAATTCAAAGTTTTCAACACAATATAGAAAGTGTGAAAACTTAAGGAAACATGGTAAAGAAAACAGAAAATATAACAAAAGATAATTATATACAATATTTACAACTTCCTACGTTTATAAGGGAGTGGAGTAGGAGGGGAGCAGTTGTCGTTAGAGTATGCTTGTGCTGGTGCTATTGGATCGATGTCATCTTCGTCCTCGTCGGGAAGAACGTCTGGCCTGTTCTCGCAAGACTGCCCACAACCGAAGTTGCAGAGGGTGGAGCATTTGAGGCCAGCTTTCCTGCAACCACAAGCTCCCATTCACCCAGTTATACATTTGCAGGATACTGTTTTCAGTAATTCGAGAGGAGCAGCATCTCTCGCAGTCTTGATGGGTTGTAGTCCTCGGCTCCCTCTCGTTCAGCCCCAATCCGGACGATTTTTTTAAATTCCCATCCACGCCATGACCTGGTGGTATGTCCGGAGGGAATGGTACTGCGTAGCATCTGTTGCAGGTGGTAGCTTTGCCAAATTCAGTTTGGTGCTGCTGCTCATGAATTTGGCATAGCGGAGAGAGCTGAGGGATTGGTCATTATCCACCATACAAAGCCACCAAAATGCGCTCTCCTACCTCTGAAATTTTTGGTGCAACGGCATATGGGTTCCGAAACTGCTCTGCAAGCTCACATAAAAGTGGGTTTTTTGGAAAAGGTGGCAAAACTTATTCTTCCCGAAACCAAGAATGTTGGAGGTGGTGTCACATCCACTTATGGCGTGAAGGAGCAGGATGTTCTTCGGCAAGTTGTACTTGAATGATGAGGAGGAGTACAGAATGTCAGGTGAATTAACTCTCCCAGGTTTTCGGAGGTACACATTCTTGACCGAAGGTGCTGTTCCGGTCAGCACAACCACCAAGTCGATATCTTCACCAATAATCACCACTGCATCATACTGTGAAGCCACGGATTTTGCAGTGGTGACTATTAATACGTCAGCATCTTCTTCAGCTTATTTGGTGTCGATGTTTGAAGCCCTTAGTTCAGTCATGAGAAGTGCTATGAATTGTTTTTTGTTGTGCTCATTTGATGAAAACTTTTCTTGAGGTGTTAGGTTGACAGTTGTTTTGTCAAACATTAATCGTCTTAACTGTTCCACATTGCCTTTTTTTTGTGTTGCACTAGGAATGCAAGACTCCATACCTGCGACGGGTTTCCGTCGTGTTGATTCCGACTTACTTTGTATACAATACCTATACACATAATTACTTTCATTTTGCATCTATAATGATTATTCCGTCTGAACTCAAAGGCAATACTTTCATAATTAGAAATAATGAACCAAAGAGATTTGCTGCACTAAGTTTTTCGTTATTTTTCTAAATTTAACCACACTCCGTTGTATAGAACGTAATAAAAAAAATTGAATTTGTAGCTAGTTAAATTGTCTACATGATTGATTCTGAAGACTTTTACGCTAAAATGAAGTGTTAAGGAGTTACCGCGATGTTAAGGGACAAGAAACTAAAAAATTTGCATAGTACGCAATTTTAGCCTTTTTTGCGAGCTTCACAGCTCCGTTGCTATTTATCATACTAAACAACTTCACATACCAAATTTGTAGGAAATTTTGTCTTCTACAAGTCGGCAAATAACTTTTTTTGCGCTATGATGCACCGGAACGATGTTATAGGCAAAACACTAAAAAAAGTGCCGATTTTCAACGGTTTTTTCAAGATGGCGGAGGGGGATGGAATTGAAAAACTTGGATTTTTCACTAACCCATCAATCTATACAACATATCGAAAATTTAGAACTACCCGACCTTTTGTAGAGTAACCACCCTTTTTCGACATCCGTTTACTGAACTATAGAGACATATCACGAAATTAAAACAAAGTCTTACTTGCCCAACTAATTAGAAATATATATCTTAGTTCTTTGTTATCACAGAATAGTAATTTCTTGTGTTAGAAAATCATAATCATAAAATTAAATAAAATATTCCTATATTACAATTGAAGATGGGAGTAAAATGTAACATAGTTACCATGGACAGACCCAGAAGGTTAAATTATTTAATTTGCCATTTGTTGACGACGTCTGAGGACGAGTGTAAACAAAGAAGATGATACTTCCACCAAGAAATATTCCAAAAATGCGATGACCAAACTAGAAAAAATCAGTAATCAATACAATAAACTGAACTCTAGCTAAAGCAAGCGTTACATTTAACGAAGTAATAATCTTAACAAAGACTTATTTTTATAATTCACAAAATGGACGCATGTATTGTATCATGAAACCATAACTATAAAAATATCATAACACGTTTATCTACCATAAAGGTTTTTTTGCAATTTATTACCTTACATGGCGAAGTGAAGCTTGTTACCATTTAATACTTTTTAAGTACTTAGGAGGCGTTGTAAATACATTTTTTAATTTCATAAAAGAAAATTCATAATAATATGATAATAACTTCTATAAATTAAAAAGGAGATTGCGAGATTATACGGATATTAATTTATCAGAATATAGAAGATAGTTTTTCTATATAATACAGCCTCATATAAAGGATTTAATACAAAAACTACGTTGACGTACAGAAATACGAGACCGGATTTGTATGCACTCGAACGAGCACACTGGTTTATGCATATCTATTAATATAAATAAATAAGGAACAATTGGAAAAGAAAGAAAAGAGATAAAAACCAATAGGTAAGATATAAAATACATAAAAGGGAGAAGATGTAAAGTGCTGCGTTTTTGGTTAATTTATTTTTTTTTTGTTTTTGCTTCTAGGTTCGTATTTCGTCAAGGTTAGTTTACTTGATTCAATCTTGTGATTTTAAAATGTTTCTGCTAATAAAAGTGAATTGAAAGTCTTCCATACGATCTGCTTATATTTTTCTTTTGATTGATTGATAATAAATCTTTTTTTAAATATCGTTTTTAATTGAAGTAACAAATCAGCAAAGAATAATCCCAAATTAAAATACAATTATGTCACAGAATTTAATTAAATAAACATAGTAGACAACCACAACTTCAAATTATGCAAATAAAATGCAAAAAAGTCAAATTAAATACATTAATATTTTATAATTAAAAAGTTCCATGTATTCAAAACATCGTTATTTAAATATCATTGCCGTTGAAAGCATTAAGATAAAGAGTTCATAAAGATGTAATAAAAAAAAGTGTTATAAATATCTTCATATGTAAACAAGAAAAGATTGCACGTATGATAACTAAAGTAAAATTGGTATCTATTTCTTCAATCATTCTGAATTAATAAATGTAGTTTAGTCATGAAACTGACATCAGTATAAAATTTAATATGAAGATTTTTATATTATTCGTGCCTACATTTTCAGATTACAAGGTATTAGGAAGCAGTCACACTAAGAAATGAACTATCTTTGGTAACAAATATTCTTTTGCTGAACAAGTTTTTGTTAATAGAGCAAAGTTTTTGCTGTAATAACAGAAAATAAAATTAATTTATGGTATAGGGACCAATTTAACGAGTTTCCATAGCAAATAAATTTTGTTAGTATTTTTAGTAAACATAACAAACTGTTTACGGTTTCCAACAATAGCCATTTGTTGTGCAAACTGTGTTATATGTTAAGTGAAATACTAGTAGAAGTTGTAGTATTGACCATTTTTTTGTATCTGCAACAAATTATTTTGCTGAGAGAGAACACACTAAGAAATAAAATATCTTTGGTAACAAATTCTCATTTTCTGAATTAGTTTTTGTTGATAGAAAAAAGTGTTGTAATTATAGATTAATTTAAATACGTTGTAGGATGGTACAAACTAATGAGTTTTCATTGCAAATATATTTTGTTAGATTTTTATCACACGTGTGCTCAATCGACAGTCAGTTCGGTTACGGTCGTGTGGGACTCGGGACATTACGTTCATTTGTTGTCCGCACTCTGCAGTTTGCAAGTTCATCTCGGTTGTCTGGTGAGTGTTGACTACCTGTTACATTGCCTGTTATTGTGTGCAACAAGAAGAAGTTTTTCAAAAAGGATCGTACTTCTTTAGTAATTTTATTCTACAATACCACGTATTAGTGTTATTAGTACTACTAGTACAAGGCGAGTGGGGACTCCCCGAACTTATTCCAATGTTAATTGGTTGAGTAAGCATATGATATGAAATACTAAGGTTCGTCCCATAAGTCTTCATACCAAAAGCATAATTAAAACAATAAGTAATAAATGAAATATGTATCAGTTGTTCTCATAAATACATTATTCTTTTACATATTTCATTCATTACTTATTGTTATTGCTTTAATTATGCTTTTGGTATGAAGACTTACGGGACGAATCTTAGTAGCAAATATTCTATAAAATTTAGCAAATGATAAATTTGCTATAAGAACATTTAATTAGTAAAGTCAGCATATTTGGTGTTAGCAAAGGCTGGAAATTTGTCTGTATATTTTACAAATTGGAACTTGCTGCAGTAATAAGTAAGGGTTTTGCACTTTCAGAAAGTGTTAATTAGCTTCTTGTGCAAATTATGATTGTAACTTCAACAAAGTTTTTCTAGTACTCCTAGCAAATCAATCTGTTTCTTTAGCTAAGATTATTAAGAAAAAATAATTGGTATATGCAAATACCTAATAAATTTGCTGAAACTATATTGAGACAAAATCTATCTCTATCACACCTTCATTCGGGATATGGCTTTATTTTGATTTAAGACTATAGTTTGTCTAGAAGAAGACAATATAAAGATTTTCATATGAAAAGAAAAACTTCAAAATGGTAGGAAAATACATGAATAAAATGACTAAGACTTTCTTCCTGAACGATTGCGTTTAATTATATTAAGTGATTATTAATAAAGAGAGGGGAATTTAAAAAAACAAGGCTAAACATTAAATTTGCCAAGATAAAAAATTGCTTAATAACTTAATAACTTTATGATTTTAATGCATCTAGAATTTTACGCGAGGGGATACTTACTAATAAATAAATCAAAATGAGATATCTAAATTAAATTGACTACTTAACAAACCACACCCACCACTTAAATTGCTGTATCTTTGCTGGTTATCTTTAGATCTAATGTTGGGCTTTAATCTATATAGCATATAGCTAACCGTTCTTCACACCAATCATGTGTACAGAAGTGAGACCGAAGAACAACTAACTTCCTTTCGCTTCTTCAATACACTATCATTAGACACTTTTAATTCGAAAATTGAAAAGGAAAAAAATATTATAATAAACAATAGGGACTCTGTCTTGTGCTTTTTAAGAGAGCAAAAAACAGGCGTGTCTTTTTATGTTTTACTGTAAGCGAAGGCATGACTAACTACTTTGAACTAATTAACAATTTAAAGCAGGTGAGATTAATTATATACCCAGATGCGTTGAGATCTTATCTTGTTGAATTAATTCTCTTTATTAATAGTAATAATAATGTTATATGTAATAATTATTATGGGAATGTTCGTTTAATTAATTAAATTATTAGTAGATACATGCGCTTTGGGAATTGTTCATATTACCAGTGATGGTTATTTATTCAAAAGAATCAACCTCTACATGTTAAATTATCATAATTAGCAATACAAATGACAATTTGTTTTAATTGCACTTTTTTAACTAAATTCTTCTATTTTATCTTTCTATCGTTTAGACTCATCTTCATTCTATAAAGAAGAAAATAATAATAATAGGAATTTTCAGGTTGATATTTACGTGAACTTGACATTTTAAAAGCATTGATTATCTGCACTTTAGAAGTAAAAATATTCTTGTATTAATTTATCATATCTCCGATCGAGCAATTATCTTAAGTACATAAGCCTGAACGAGGCAATCATCCTACCTGACAGCAGCTGTATCACTGCACCCATCTGGCTGAGAAGTTAGAAGCACTGCTTCTCTTCAGATTGTAAATATTATTTTTATGGATGATGTTGAACAACAAAAATTATATTAAAACGTTTACAATTATAACAACTTTTTTGATACTAACCGAGATTTATTCGACTGTATACACTTTATAATTTACCGTAAATAGTTTAAACTGTTAAACTTAATTTGGTTTAAACTGTTTTTAGTTTTGATAAATGTTTTGATTTCGACACTTAAAGTTGATCATAGTTTTAGATAAATGTTAAGTGATTTACTTAAAAACTTTAGCACTAGCTACTAGTTTGTAAAAACGGTAAGATATATCTTTTTAGTTAAGAAGTTTTTATAAATAAAACACTCATCAATGATTATATCTAAGATGCAATCACGATGTCGAGTAAAGAAGGATAACAGCATTAGTAACGGTTGCCTATATTGTATGGAAGAGTACGGATGAATGGAAGACATATACTGCAGTTTATAATTCACAGCGATACATACATAATCTAGGACGATTATTGCAGTTATTGTGCAGCTATTGGTGTAATCTGCACTTGCGTTCACTATCATTCTACCGCTTTCGCTAAGAATGAATCACTATCTGTTATTTCGAAACCAAAGTACAGCTGATCATCAGTAACACAAATGAATCAAACCTTCAGTTGCCCAAAATCTCCACAGATCTTCTTCTTTAAGAAAAACACCAGTACTCAATAAAGTCAAAGGTAATTTTTCAGACTATTCAGATGAAGAAAGATATGACGGACAGCAGGGGTGTCAACTAATTTTCTCATCATATCGACTTGGAAAATCAAGAAATCCATCTACTCTTTTGAAAACTGGGGTCTTATGAGGATTCTTCTATATAATAAAACTTCTTTCTATATTTCATACATTTTTACATACGTATGGTATGTATTCCACATGAGCATAACTTTACGGTCAGAAAGTAGATTAGTCATGTTTTTAACAATAAAACAAACATGAATCCTGATCAAGAAAAACCAAGGACAATGAGAAACCAAGAGGAACGGTAGAGCAAATGATGTCACAGAAGTTTTATCAATCTACAATGAATATAACCGAAAACGCTACATTAAACAAAAAGAATATCTGGAAATAGTATAGTCCCAATGTTGTCATCTAGTCAGCTATCCTACAGAAGACATAAATAATTTTATACAAAGTAATTTGCCCCTCACCTATCTATTTTCAAGAACTAACAGATACTAGACTATATCTTGTGGTTGTTATATTGATATTTTGCCTCTATTCAAAGGTAAGAACAAAACTGAAATTCTGAATTTCTCCTCTCTGTCAGGCTTATGACTGTCGCCACAAATGGTACTGGTTTGGTTGCACACCAAGATTTCTAGATTGACAGGTTTTTCTAAAGACTTTTCAAAAAACACAAAAAGCAAAAGTTTAAACCGTGTAACTGTTTTCAAAAAAGTATTACACGTATGGCTCTGAAACTTTGACACGTAAGACCCGACATAGAATTTTTGATTAAAATCACCTTTTAAAAGGTTGGGGCTAGCTTACTAATGGGTTTTTTAGGTTTTTTGGCAAAGCTTGCTCCTTTAAGATGCTCTATCTCATATACCTGCAAAAGCCAAAGCTTCCACGGCTAAGGTAGAAACGCAAAGTAAACATCGAGCTGCTTGGTAATCACCAGACCAAATTCCTACGCCTAACAGCCCTTTCTAATGTGTAGCTCAAAAGCGTCATTGGACACAAAGCCTAAAAAATTATAGTTTTCGAATTACAGCCGTTTGAATTTGACAATTTTTGAATCTCGCAAACGTCAACTTCAGTCGGCTATAATTCAAAAACTATAATTTTCTGGAGTTTTCGTCCGTTAACACTTTTGATCTACACATTAGGGACTACTAATCAAAGTTTCAAGAATTCTGGTCGAGAGCCATTTCCCATATGGATTCTGCAGGATGCGAAAATTTCCAACTTCAAACGGCTGTTATTCGAAAACTATAATTTTCTGGACTTTGTGCCTGCTGACACTTTTGATCTACACATTATAGACTATCATTTACCAAAGTTTGAAGAATTTCGGCCGTTAGCCATTTCCCATAAGGATTCTGCGGAGTCCTTTGTCTGCTTGCAATAACGGGAGTTTCTGCACTAGAAAGGTATGCAGCTTGTATATACAAACTGCATATGCATATGCACTCTACCAGTTGCTAATGCTGAATACATTTCTGAACGATGTCTGCACTCAAATCTATTATAAACAGCAATCTGCGTTTGAGGTACAAACGAAGAAATGTTATTCAGGAACTGTACTGAACATAAATAACCAACCCTTTCACCATTCATAGTTTTCTAACAGCTCAAACTGATCATCAGCTCCTTAAAATATACAGAGTGATTCAGAAGGATTCGGACAAAAAATGTTAACAAGCATAATTATGTCTGATTCTCAAGAATTAACCGAATTGTTTGTTTCCTTTAATACTACACCTTCGCAGCTTTGATCTTCAAATTGTGTACTGTGACTATGTACTGTTGCTTATAACATATAAATCTTTCTTACAATCGCGAAATGTGTTGAGAAGTCCGCCATATGCTTAGATTGAACGTTAAGGGTAACATTTTGGTTTGTCTGAAAAAGAGATTGTGGTACTATACAATCATGTTAAAAGTAATAATAGTTCTAGATTCTAGATCAAAGAACATCTAGAGGGTCTGTCAGATACTTTAATATAAGGTATTTTAATAGGAGTACCTTCGGTAAAAGAATTAGTTTACATTCCATACAGCCGTGTTTCGAATGTGAAGTGAAGGACGGATTTCTTTCATTTTATCGGAAAAAATCAAGTGGAGCGGATTGACAGTGTAACTCCAAAGATTGCGAGTTTTTCAGTTTTGTATTTAACAACAGATCAACTGTACGTTTTGAGCTATGCCATGCAGTTGTGAATGAAAACTATTGTACCTCTGACTTAGCAAATACAACTCCAAGGACGCTAGCCCACTTTTGAAGGCTAACTAAGAGCAAGTCGAAAGTAATGTGTTTCTTTGGCAATTACGAATTTTATTTCCTACTGATGGTGCCTTTTGTTCTCTTTAATCTTGCATGGTCCGGTGAGATAATCCAAAATTAGTTACGAATTTTCTGGGTAAGGTAATTGCACGTAGGTGTTCTTCAAGCTTATTTTTGATTTCGCCATTCGGTGACTATCTCATAACTTTGATATCGTTAAATATAGGACCCTTCGCCATTTTTCCAAATTGAACTCTATCTGAGTGTAAACTCAGTTCTATAAATTTCGGAAACGCCTCTACTTTGTTCAACATAGCAAAATTCAATAGGGCCTGTTAAAAAGCGTTACTCTAGTTTTGGCTGGAGCATCCATCTGACCAAATAACTATTGGTATTATTTCAAGCGTTCAACTCTGAAGATAATCAAGAATACAAGACGTAAAGATTAACGCAACCAGTTGGTTGTTTCTAACCATTATTAGCCAACAACATCTTTGGTTGACAAATTGTAACACTGTCAAGCTATAATAATTTTTCATGTCTTTGTGCTTTGTCTTTTCTTTTTTGATGTTTTATGTGACTTTCCCCTAAAATATTTCCACATTTAAACCAGACAGATGTATTACATTGATCATTTTTGGGACAGTAGATCGATACGTTTTTTGAATGAAAGACTTGAGGATGAGTGAAGGATTTTACAGTCAAACTTGACACGGCTTTTTCTTTGGTGTAAGTCAAATGTATTTAGTTTGTAAGTATTGCTTAGTAATGAGTCTTTTCTGCAGTAGTGTACCAACTGTTTTGAAAGTTCAGAGTTCAAAAAATATTTCTAAAATGTTGTACTTGACTTGTTCACTCTGCTTGCTTTCTCAGGCTGCATACTACAGAAACTTTCACCAGAAACCAGATCAACCTATGACTGAACAGTTTTATAATCAATACACAGTAAGACTTGCAAACTACCGTGTCTCCTTGAAGATGATTCGATTGTCTTAAGCTGTGTTATGTTTTTTGATACATTGCATTGTTACAAAAACTCTCCTAGGTCCTAGCTCACAGTATCCCAAAAGTTTTTAAAAGATTGCTTGTCTGTTTAGAAATCTTAGAGCAGTGCCGATTTGACGACGTTTTACAAGCTTTTGAAGGACAATAGGGTTTAGTACTCTTTTGTTTTTGACAACATTTTGTTTTAGCGATCCACTTGTTTTTGTAAGATATTAAGAAGTATCGGTGGCCTTGGGCATTTCTTACCTATTCTGTTGCATGAGCCTTGAGACATCTATACCTTTCTTCATTGATGTGCACCTCCACTTCGTTTAAGTCTGTAGTTAATCCCTAGTAGGGACTCTGATAGTCCCTTTCAGATTTTTGTTAGAAAGCATAGTATAATGACGAGAAGGCTTGGCTTCAGAATCTCTAGAGTCACTTGAGAATTTTAGAGCTTGGTTGCTTGGTCTTGCGCTCTATTTTAACCTCTATCACGTTCTAATCCATTGCTAATCTATTTTCAAGCCCTACGAATAATGATTAATATTACATTATCAAGAATCATATGCATCAAATCACAAAAATCAATAATTATAATTTAATAGGTATGAAAAAAGAAAAATAAAAGAAAATAAACGAAGAAAGCTAAGTGGTCTATATTTAACTCCTATCGTCATTCACTAGCTTATTATACTATGGAAACTGACCGTCTCCTGGGTGTAATATTTCCATAGTTCGATCTTCTATTATCACATTTTGTTCAACTACCATTTCTCTATTATGTAAAACAGTGTGGTAAAGTCGTGACACCGCAAAACCTGTCATTATTACGTGGAATGCTTTTGCACATGTCTTGTCAATTACATGAGTACTGAATTTATAAAAATAAATCATCTAAAGTTATAATATTATAGATTATTTCTATTACTCAGCGTAATATAGCGTCATTATAGTTAATATTTTATTTATAGTTTCAATATTTATATAACTAATTTGTTTTGTTCCTAATTCACATAAAACCGCCGCATTTGAAGACTTTTCCAAGTTCGGCCCTGATATATTTAGGCAACCCAACAAACTGCGAGCGCATCTGATTTTCTAATTACCTATACGAGTCTCATTGAATTTGCCTGACAGTTTATAATACACCATCCACTGCATACTCCAGATACCCATAATGACGTCATCACAGCAGATGAACAAATTCTGTACTAACTAATCCTGGCTTTCAAGGCTGAGAATTAAGCGACGAAAACCGCTCATCCCTTGCAGAAAGTTTCTCAAATTGCTGATAATTAGCTGCTTGACAAAACTGCTAGAAAAGATCGTCATTTTGTTTATGAAATTAGATCATAACAGCAAACAAAATCAGACTCTTCACTCTATATTTACAAGACATCAAACACTAAATTGGGAAAAAATAAACGTAAAACAATTTCTTCGAGAGTGGTTTTGTTCAAATTGGTCTATACATAAAGGAGTTTATGGTTAGTATTAAGTATGAACGCTGTTCTCTTCATTAACTTTGGACGATCTTGAAATATTTTTTGCGTTGAATTAGAACGAAAAACTTGTGGTATCTAGGAATTAGGTAGTCTACTTATTCTTCGGTCTCAAGAATCTCGTTAAAGTGAACGCTTATAATTGAGACCATAGTAGTGTACGTACAAAATAGTTTGTGTTCATTTTCATATAATAGCAATGGAATACTTTCATGTGTTGCCTCCAAACGTAGGTAGTTTTTGACTACTTCGCAGAAAACACTGAACAGTTAGAAAAGAATGTCTGAAAATTAGCATTTAGAGATTAGTTTGGTTTTAGTTATTTAGAGTTTGCTTCCACATTTGGTACATTCCATGATTTTTCGGTACAAAAAAATAGGATTTGAACTAAAATTTGCTACAAAATATTAAAAGCAAAAAACAAAAGTTTTATAAACCAATCACATATTGGATCGCATTCATTTGCCAATTTAAGTATCTGCTGAGTAAGAAGATTGCTTCTAATTATCTCATTTTCGCTATTAAATTTTGTAACAACAGGAAAAGAATTATTTTAAAGATTTCTAATTTAAATAAAAGCACCAAATTATTGATTAAAAATAAAAATAAATCAAATCCAATAAAAAAACGTGTTAAGTATTCTTCAATAGAACAAAACCGTCAGAGATGATTAACCATATTTTAAGCATAACCGAAATAAATAACATCCACGTAATTAAGTGAAACATGTAATTTTTTTGATAGATTTGATTAAATTTTAAGTAACTTTCTAATTTTTTTAATGGGATCTTATTAAGATTTGATAGATTGATTACTGTTATTATTTTTATTGCCTCTATTTTATCAATACCAACACTCATAAATACCAACGCTAACACTTTTACCTGTGAAGATAGAAGAAGAAGAAATCTCTCTCGTTGTTTCACCTCATCCAGATCTTAAAGGTCGAAATCCGCCCGCTCAGATACCTACTTTTAAGTGCTGCTTCTTAGGGTGAGTACGATTATAATCAGTGCTGCCAATCATCAGTAAAGTGGCCCGACAGCCCACCTGGAGGCAGCACGACAACTTAATTTCTAGTAATTCATTAATTAGAATCCCATTCTCTCACTAAACAATAGTTAGTTACGGCAGCGGATGCACGGGTCAATAGGGTCATATCGAACAACTCAATAGAGTTAAGAGAGCGAGTATACCATATTATAACATTTTCGT
This sequence comes from Agrypnus murinus, assembly GCA_929113105.1. Lineage (NCBI taxonomy): Eukaryota > Metazoa > Arthropoda > Insecta > Coleoptera > Elateridae > Agrypnus > Agrypnus murinus. The sequence continues at coordinate 168,719,390 of OV816026.1, read as the reverse complement.
GGACTAACCATACCAGTTTGTTGCCGTTTATAATAATTTTCGTTATTATTTAACTAATTAACAAAACCTGAACTGTGATTTACTTTTAGAATTAATCATTCTTTTGACTGCTAATTAAACTTTAAACCTTTCTAATTAACACAGTGCTGAGGCTTTCACGTGTTTTAGCGCCGACGAGATTGCTTATAACGTTACAAGACTTGACAACAGGAGAATAGAACATTAATTTACCGTTTATAAGGAGAACATACTTCTTTTTTTCTTGTTTAATTTTTCCTGGTCTTTTTTTCCGTAAATTAAAAAGAAAATTTTAAAAGAGGCTAGTTTGCCAAGCTAAATTAATTTTGCTTGAACAAGAGTCCAAGTCCAAGCAACATTAAACTAGAATCTCTGGTAGACTTTTACAGACATGAATTTAATTAATAGTAAGATCCATACACATAATATAATGTTGTCATGAAGCATTATATGTTCAGAAGATTTCCAGCTATTAAGAATAACTAAATAACTCCATATTTGACATTCAATATAGGTTAGGTCTGCATAAGAACCGCAATAAATAAATATACATTTCCTATTCTCAGCTAACTGTCCTTCTTCTTCTCGGTTCCTTAAACCAAACGTTTCATGTATTCTCATATCGTGATCACAGACTACGGCCCTATCGGAGGATCTAGGATGCATTTTCATCGAAGAGTCAACATATCAGAAGATATTCCATTGTCCACCTTTGCTCGCTATCGCTAAAGTACCCTCATTTTGTTTTGGAGTTTGGGTTATGTTGATTTGGTGCTTCTAACGCAACCGTGCCATGAATCCAACCTCACTGCTCTAGCTGCTGAGACCAGAGGTTTTTCGGCTTTGAAGTTCTTCCTGGATTCTAGGCATTTAGCAAAATTTGTCTGGTTGTATAATAGATGCCTAAGACTAAGGTCTTTTAATTGCCTCAGTTTTTCCTGCCTACTCGATACATTTCGTCGTGTACCTTACGTCTTGAAGTAGGTAGAAGCTGTATATAGGTGTTAAGAGTTTTCTGATAAAGCTGCAAAAACTTCGGTTTTGTACTCAATGAGAGCTCATTGAGTACAAAACCGAAGTTTTTGCATGTGCTGACTGCTTCCAAACTAAGTAGGCATGCATTTTCTGCTGCGAAGTAGCATAGTGTGAGGGCTGTGGAGTTCAGGTTTCCTGTGTTGGCCAGTTTTTTGACGATATCTTTCTTCCTATTCCTTTCAATTCCATGGTACACAGGGTTTTGGTGTTCCATTGCTGTAGCTTCCCGTTGATACTAATGAAAAGCAGTTACCTGTATTTTGATCAATTTGTCTTCAGCTTGTTTATTCTTCAGCTAAATGTAACAGTCATGCCTAATTAGTTACAGTAACACGTATGGCTTTCTAAAATCACTGGTAACCTGAATAAAAACTATCCTGCTTGTCAAATTATATAAAATCGCAATCGCTTATAAGCCTGGAACCAACAAATTGAGTACCAGTAGATTTTCTGTAGGGAATCGTCAATCTCCAAGAAATTTTGTATTCCATATGCTACTGCTAAATCTTCATCAATACGCAAGAAAATAAACAATCCTGTCTCTGCACAGGAGCACGATCGTATAACCTGGGAGCAGACCATACCTTCTATGTTGCATGAAAAGAAATAGTAGGGAAATCATTGTATTGCATTTCAAGATTTTTAAAGCAAATATCATTGTCGTTATTGGCTTTCTTAAATTTCTATTAGTCAAGCCCTTAACTTAATCTAGAGTTCCTAAATAATGATGTTATGTAAAAATTAACATTGTCCCGATTCTCATAACAACGTCAACCAGTTTTCATTTAGGAACTCTATCCCAATCTAATATCTAATCTAACCTACCGTATGGAATGTAATCTTTAACAACTCCACCTATTCACCCATCATTATTATTATCATTGCTTACTAAATTCATCAGTCAATCAAATTTTAAAGATATTTTTACAAAATAAAAAAAATTATAAAATTAATTTGTTCAGGTCATCAGATTACCATTGCCAAATAATATCCCACTAACTAGTGAACCTTTGAGGAAAATAGTTGTAGATTCGAACAAGTTAGGTATCAAATAAATGGATGCAAACACCAGGACGGAGTAGAAATCCAGTGAATCAGGGAACTAAAAGTATCTTTATATGTATCTTTAGCTGGACGGTAAGAATTGTATAAGTTGAGAAGTAAAAGAAGTATGTTTTCGTAAGAAAGATGGAGATAAAGAAATTGCCAAATTCTGAGAATGGCTAGAAATATATTTCATCGCTTTTCGGAAAAATCGCTTTGTCAGTCTGTATACAGACAGACTGAATACACTAATTCATATGGTGGCATTTTCTTAAATTGGTTGGATAGCTGTCAATGACAGCTTATGGAAAAACGTATAAGAACATGCTGACTAAAAATGCTAAGCGCCGCACATAGAGCTGAAGCCCGATTCTAGCCGGTCAAAATTATTTTATAGGCTTAACTGAAAGCAAATGACTGGAATAGTATAAAAGTAATCAAAAAAGAAATTAAAAAAGTGTTTTAGCCACTAGAACTGGATCAATTTGATAGATTTATACTTTTCCCAAGAAGAAGTTATTTAGATAATTATGTTATTAAAAAATAAGGTAAAGACGTACAATAAATAGCATTTACACGAATTCTTTTTTATTTTAAGAAATATTACTCAACTATTTAAATGAAATAATGTGCAAAAATTGTAGTTTATTTCACGCCTACACTACGGGGGAACCAACTGCTAAGGTCATCTGTCCCCCATCTAACATGCAACACGAAGACACACATCCATAGTTGAGGTGGCGGAATTTTCCAATTAGAAAAATCCCGCCGCCCCAAGTGGGATTCGAACCCACGACCCTTGGAACACGAGTGATGCACTGACACCACTCGTCTACCGCCGGCCCTAAAAAATTGTAGTGCTAATCGTTTAATAACTATCCCTTTTCATTTCGATTGTATTTTAGTTTATGAGCCATTATGCATGTTTATTTTTAAATATATTATTCTTTATACTATAGCAAAAATTAGTAATACTATAGTAATTAGAAGGGTATAAACTTACCTCTTTATAAGAATTTTTAGCACTTCAATTCTTCACAAAACACTTTCACAAAAAAAGCTTTTACATTAACGAACAAACTACAAATACATCTACATTAGACTGGCGCCTTCGGAAGGATTCATACTGAACTGCACTTTACCGGAATTGTCGGATTTTTTATGGTTATTATTTGCCGTAACGATAAATGGCAGGTAGTTACGAGTTCACTAAGCTTCCTACCATTTCTTAGAATACCTTTGATTTTAACAATGGTTTTTGGAGTTTTGACCAGCTAGAATCAGGTTTCAGCCCTGTGTGCGCCGTTCGGTTTCACTACAAATTAATGTAAGATTCAAAGGCACTTAAAACTAAAATTAACTTGAAAATTTAAAACTAAAGAAAAAACAGTAGGGAAACTATTATTTTTGCCCTTAAATCTTTAGATACTTGATTTTTAGGATGATTAGACTCGTATTCTACCGCTTTCCGCATTAGCATCTGGCCGAACGCCGCTGGGCATTTTTAGTTGGAGCCATTATTAAAATAAAAAAAAATAATTATTTATTTAATGCTTTACATTAAATCATATATTTTGAATGCAAATCCACATAAAAAGACTAACACGCCGGCTGGCAGTCGAACCCAGGGCCTTCCAATTTCCGGGTGGCATCTTTCCCTCTGAGCTATTATCGATTACCAGCAGAATGACAATTTTTCCATATGAAATAGATATTTGCACACATACAAATAAACTAGATATATTTGCTTTATTTTCATGGCAATCGCCTTAGGCAGCTCAGAATGAGAACTGCCACCCGGAAAGCGGAACGTCCTAAGTTCGATTCCCAGCCAGCAGTGCACGGCCCGTATTCTTGAACTCATACGAACAAGTTTCGCATACGAGATGACGTAATTCTGTATTGCTTTCTAATATTTGATTGGCTAAGTTGTATCTTGTGACGTAGAAATTACGTCATCTGGTATGCGAAACTTGTTCGTATGATTTCAAGAATACGTGCCACCTGAGCTCTCAGGATGATAATTTTTCTACATAAATTTTCATTCAAAATATGATTTAAAGTAAAACATTATTAAAGTATTTTTTAGATTTGTGAGAGCTCACCTTGAAATGCTTGGTACCATTGCGTGGTATTTGAACCTTAGCTGAATTGGAACCTGAATATTTGTAAATGATGGTAGAATGTAAAACTCATTTTCTAAGTTAGGATATACTTAGAGTTCTGTACAATTTTAAAAATTAATGGTTTCTCTGGAGATTTGTGCTCCAAACTTAGTTGTCTAGTGCGAAAATGGTCATTATAATAATTTATCTCTTATATTGTAACATCTCTGCTAGTCGTGATAGGTTTCTGTTGAAATAATATAGTGTGTGTTTTAATTTGTAAAGGGTCTTGCCTATTTCCTATGAAAAGTTAAAGAAAAGTGCATATGTCGTACATGGGCAGCTTTTACATAAACTCAATCGCGCATTTACTACATCTTACCTCAACCATGTATAAAACCACGTTCCTCATCATTTATACTATTTTATGTTTGGAAAGAGATGAACGAATGATAAATAGCAGATAATGTTATAATACAAACCAATGGCAGTATTTTAGTACACAAGTATTGAAGTTAGAATCTAAGGCCACAGATCTTGAATCCAGTTCCAACTGACCTCTCACCGATCCCGTACAAGTATTTACATGAAACCAAAATTTCTAGTAACTAACATTTTCGTCACTGTAGGGGAAGACCGAATTGTGACGGTCGCTAATAACTGGTACAGCAACGGCCTCTGCACATTATCCCTTTCTAATAAGCAGAAGCCGCTTGACGCTTTCTAGGGGACACCTTAATTGGAGTGCTGAAGATGAATGCTGGACTCCAGCATTCTCACCTGACGTAAACCCAATAGAAAATGCTTGAGTTATACTTTAAAATTGAATATTCTAAAACAGAATATACAACTAAATGGCCTAGTAAAAATAGCCCTAAAATAATAGCAAAAAGAAAAAATTCCTACAGTCTCAAAACTTTGCGCACATATTGACTAAGATTCTAGAAACGTGTATAAAAAGTCGACCCGTCTAGGTCGGCTCTGCCTTCTACGGAAGGAGGGGCGTGAGGAAAGGGCACAATGGTTTTTGTAAATAACTGAAAATCTACGAAAAAACAAGTCTTTTTAAATAAAAAATTGAAATTGGTAGAATTATTTTCAATTTGTCTTTTTTAATTTTGTACGATAAAAAATGACTGAGATATGATTTTTTAAAGGGTTAAAGTTATTTAATTTAAAAGGGTGGTAGCGGACATCGAAAGGAATATAAAAATCGTATACAACCAGATTCTAGGACGTAACACTTGTTCAAAAAGAAAATAATAAATACGTTGGTTGTCTACTGCAGTGCTTTTCAAACTGTGGGCCGCGGCCCCCTAAGTGGGCCTGATAAATTATTGTTAGACCGAGGCAGACCTTGCTAAATGGGTAGTTATGTACACTATTCCGTGCCGTCTTGTGTATAAAATTACGACAAGTGATGGTCGCTCTTCGAAATTTTATACGTGCGACCGCACAAAACTGAACCTCAACTATACATTTAGCAAGGTCACGCCTCCCTGTGATTATTACTTAAGAACTATCAAGCGCGCGAATATCTTTTACTGCTACTTACGATCTACGAACAGCCAAGCAGCAACAAAATATCCTGTCATTTGTGTTTTATGTATAATAGAGCAAAAACGATTTCTTAATTTTTTTCTTTGTGGGTCGCAAGTTTTGAAAGGTGCCCAACCAGGTTTGATATGTAAAAGTTTGATAAGCATAGGTCTACTGTACCAATTATTTTGAAAAATAATTTTTGTCCATCTGGGTAAGAAATGATTGAACTCATCATACAAATGGGTTTAGCAGCAAAATTTAATATACTTGTTGCCCTATTAGTTGAGTGGCCACTTCTGAACTTCAGTGCAATCAACCTAGAAATCATTAAAAAATGATACAGTAGACTGTCCATCAAACTCGACCACCTTTGTGAGTGTATAATTCAGTCCAAGTAATTCTAGGATTTGTGTCAGTGTCTGGATTGAGTTCGAGAAGACAACATCACGGTTTCGTTGGTTCGGAGTCCTCATTAAACTGTAGGTCCCCTTCGTCTGAAGCACAATAGACCACCCGCCTGAGCAAAAGCGCAGAAGTAGCAATTCGAATTTAGTGCAGTTAAAATCTGATATACATTCAGACGTATGTATAATACAGCAATTTAATAAAAAAATCTTGCTAAATTACCCCTTGTCGCCTAGGCAAGTAATTTCTTGTTAATTTATGATTTGATAAAAATTTTCCGTGTGTTATTTAAAATATGAAAATGTTAACGTTTATATAAAAGCAGGCAAGTGTATTTTCCATGGAAATCTAGGACATAATGTGATAGAATTACGGTTTAAAAATAAGAATGCGTGATTGAATTAATAGTCTTAAGATGGGAGTATAATAAATTTTCTCGGTAATAGCATTTAGGTGAAAATGAAATATTGTTGAAACGCATTTTATTTATCTTTCATCAGACGTATGTATAAATGTATAAAGAAAATGTAAATGCAAATTACATTTTAAATAAAACACATTTCAAATTAACTCTACGGTATAACTTAAAAAGCGGTGTAAAAAGCAATATAACAATAAAAACCTCCGGTTTGCATGTCGTCGCGCGTTATACAGCGCATTTCCTGCGCTAAGTAAAACAAATGCGACAGTAAAAACCGTAATTGCTATCGACAGGGTCTCTCTCTAATACCTAACTCAATTAATGTTTTATATGCAATAAAATATCGTATAGCAAGCAGCTAGGGCGAGGAAGTGGTGGATAGATGGATAGATAGATGGACGTATGAATGGATAGCAGGAGACATCGTTACATTAACGGGTTTTCTAGTTACATTCAAATAAAAACATCAAGTTAAGTAATCTAAGTGGTGTTCCATTAAACTAGCGGCGTATCAGAGGTGACATGATTACGGCACGCGAACGTTCGGTCGTTATATCCTAGCTTAGTGCATGGAACCCAGCACCACCACCGAGAGCGCTACAACCGACGCTATCGTTATTATCACGTGCACACTAGAAAATTATCGTTATAAATCTAGAAAATAGTTATTTTAAAATATTATTTCAACAGACCGGCCATGAGTTCCATTTAAATGTCTTTTGGAAAGGTCTTAATATTGTTTCTCGCGTATGGGATTAAAATTAAAACGAAGGTAGCTCACGCTGAGGAATTGGATTACTACAAATTAGTTTCGGTGAGTCAGTCTTTTACATTTACCTTGTTGGATGTACATGAGCATAAACACATTTACTTTAACAAAATCAGGCTTTATTTTGTCATACTTATTAAAATCTTATAGACTTGACTATTATATTCATATAGGGTTGCCAGCTCTTTGGAAATGAATCATAAAAATGAAGTACGTTCCTCGGTTTTCGGGGCAGACATAAATCTGTTTATTGATTACCAAATGTTTGTTTGTAAACGCACATTTAGCACAATCGATCAATTATAGATCATTATTTCTGTTTTATTATAACATACTGTTGTATCTCTCTCCTTTCCACATCTTCTTCTCTCTCACATCAAACATTAAGCTCGTGCTGTGCCCCCATGTACGATACGTAAGAGAAGGTAGGGTGCTAGGAATATATCATAATTTTTTGGATCTTGATCTAATCCCTGATTTTTATTTAATTCCGCTCGTTTTTTTTTCAAATATCTCACTTGCTTTGAGAAGTTATGGCAGGTAGACGTACAACTATATATACTATAATTGTGTCCCCCAATTTTATCCATTTTTATCCAGTTTATTGTTATAATGAAATTGTAATTCGCCGTCTAATTGTGTAGCAGGTGGTTTCTTTTATTGAAACATGATATTATATTTGCTTGTATGGAGCAAATTCTTAATAATTTCCTTAAATTTAAAAAATTGATTTATCAATCATGATTAGTTAATCATAATTGTGTTGTTGTCTTTGATGCATTCTGTTATTATTAATTAATCTCTTTCTGAAATAATTTGAATTATAATAAAAGGCAAACCTTATGCATCTTCAAAAACAAAATCAATTTTTTTGGTTCTTTTATTCTCTTTAATTTAATTAGTTTTAGACCGTTTAAATAATTAACTAGTGAATTTTCTCCTAATTTATTTTTGTAATAAGAATTCTGCAGACATCTTTGGATAAATCTTTTCAAGCTTTGAATGTATGATTTAAAATTAGTTGAAATACTTCCCAAACACATCACCTAATCGATTCTAAACACGTTCATTTTCTGTAGATAATTGAACGTTCTATCATAATAAATTACTAAAATCATGGAAAAATAAAAAAAAAGATTGCAGATAATTTAATTATTGTCGCCCCTTAACTAACCTACTACTGAACATTATATAAATTAACTGAATCTCACAAGATTTATTAAAAATAGCTACATTCATGACAAAATGTTTAGAAAATATTTCAAAAAATAATCTATAGGTATAAGTATAAACAGAAAAACAATTGTACTTAAATATAATAAAATATAAATAATATGAAAAAAATTGTATGCAGCGTGTCCATTAAGTACTCCGTTCTTTGAATATAGATTTATCGTTTTTCAGATAAAAAATTTAATTGGGGGAATGTTAATGAGGTTAAAACAGGAACATTTTAAAATTAGTGGTACGTATACAGGGTGTCTCAAAAGAGTATTTTTTTTAGTATATACGACGTTGATTTTTTGATCAATATACTCCGTCCTTTGTTCAATTTTTGCAAAACTTTGGGTCTTAGCTGGGATCAATTTATGCCAAGCAAGTGTTAGAAATTATTTTTTTTTATACAGGGTGATGGAAATAATTTTTTTAAATATCCACATTTTTAAATCAATTTTTTTAAATAGAACACCTTTTTTCGTTGCTTTGCTAACAAAACTGGAATTGAGCTGAGTTAGTTTAAACTGAAGACTACATTTTCCTTAAAGTAAAGTATTTTTAAAAACAACATTAAAAGGCCAAAATTTAATATAGGGGAACGAAGGGTAACTGCGAACACCTAAGGGAAAAAATTAATATCTCTGAAGTTATTGAGATTGGAGTTATGAGATTCGACGTAGATAAAAAGAAAAGCCTAAATAAGTATACCACCGTAAATAAAGTAATTAAGTTTAATTTAAAAGCAGTAAAAAAAATGATAATACAAGATATAGCAAATTCGGCATTACCCGAAGGTGGCGGGTAATGCTGAACAACTGGCGGGTTATCCCGAACAAGATTTAAGGGTCATAAAAGTTATAACAATGACAAAATATTAATGTTAAGTGCAAAAATCACAAATATAGCCTGTTGGTTTATCCACTCCAGCGCAGAGTTTATGCACCCAACCTCCACATGCAACACAACGATACCAAATTTCATCTTTACCAAATTCTCCACAAATTAAACAGGTTTCTCCTTCATTTATATCAGAATTCATGTCTACCGGATCTATGTCGTCCAGTTCGTCATCGTCGCAAATATTCTTCTCATCTACATCATTTTCTTCTTCACTTGATGACTCAAACACTTTTCTGATGGTCGGTTTTTTTTAGGTTTTTTTTGTTTATTTTCTCGTCTCTTTAGATCTTCTACCTTTGCAGCCCGTTTTCTTTGTTTTTCTTCCAGCACTGATTTTAAGGGTGTTGACGTGAGAATTTCGGACCTTTGCTTTCGGCGCTTTGTTTGTTGCTGTGTTGAGTTGTTAATTGCTTTTTTTGGAAAAGGTACAATAGTTACAAATGAACTGTTATTTTGGTGGGTTTTGTCAATATCTTTAAAACCACTCTGAGCAAGGCTTCCGTCAATATCCTTTGAACAACCAGGCACAGGTTCTGAACAATTGCGGGATGTTTCTGATCCAGAGCAGGTATCAGCGAGGCTACCAGGTCTTGGAGTATTTTCTATCGGTGAATTAGTTATTTGCACTATTTGATTGTTAGAGCTGTTATTGTAAAAATCCTCTTCGCGGAATACACCAGGATCGATAGGGAAAATACCAGCCTTTTCAAAGCCTTTAATAGCTTTTTCTGCGTTAGCAACCCGAATATAGGCCTTACTGAATATACTGTTGACATCGGTCATCAAAATCTTTTCATACGGTCTTGATTTCAAAAATAAGTCACACTCATTATCGTATGCTTTTTTAAGTGACGAAAAAAATGTCAAATCTAGAGGCTGGATGCGATGGGAAGTGTGTGGTGGTATTGAGAGCATATTAATTCCATTTTCCTTGCAAAACTCGTAGGTTTGTAGTGATATGTGACTTGTATGATTGTCGAATAAAAGTAGAATAGGATTGTTTGGGTTGACGTCATTTGTCTGAGCAAAATGTTTCATCCAAATAAGGAATACTTCTTCCGTCATCCAACCGCTTTTCGTGCATGTGTAAATAGAACCTGGTGGACCATTCCGTTCTAAGGCAGGGGCCATCCTTTGCCTAGGGTAAATGAACAAAGGTGGAGTAAATGAACCACTTGCGCTCATACAACAACACACGGTGATATTTTTTCCTCGCTCTCCACTGGTTGCTGCCCCGATCTGTTTCTCCCCTTTTGGGGCAATTATTCGAGTAGGTCTGTTAACGGTGGTTATTCCAGTCTCGTCCACATTGAATATACGAGTTGGAGAAAACTTATATTTAGCCATCAAACTCGTCAAATTTTCAAAAAATCTCCCGATTTCCTCCTTATTAAAAGCTTGTATCCGATTCAAGCTTGTCGCTTCTGGTTTTCTAAAGCTGAGTCTTGGATGCCTACGCATAAAGGCATACATCCAATCTTTACCTGCTTCTTGTTTATCCCGATTAAATTTGTGAGGTATGGATAATTTTTCAGCATACGAAAAAACAGCCCGTCTCAACTGAACTGGTGTTAGACCGTAGAACATTTTTGCCAAATGTAACAAATGATTCGCAATTTCCTGTTCTTGTTCTGCAGTGAATACTGTACGGGTCCCCATTCTGGCTTGGTAATATTGTCCCTTCTTGACCCTTTCTTGAAGGGTTGTTACAGGTACATTAAAGCGTCGTGCGGACAGTCTTAGTCCATTACCATTTTGAACAGAAGATATTGCAGACTTCATGTTGTTTTCGGACCACGAACATTTATTGGTAGTTCTCTCACGTTTGTTCGGCATCTAAACCAAACACTATTATTAACATTTGCATTATTATAAAAGAAAGACTTTCTATTAGTACACTAACATTACATTACATGTTACATTACATATCTACATGTCGGGTAATGCCGAACACCGTGTTCGGTATTACCCGATATGTTTATCGAAATAGCTTTAGGTTATAAGCAATAAACAAAGCCAAATATTTCACAGTGTTGCTACGTAAGACGTAGACAAATATTCAATAATCATAACAGTTCTGACATTTTTTTAAAATGCTAACTTGTATTGTCGACTTACCTTAATATAACACCGTTCTAAATAATACCACAACACATGAAAAATAAACTGCCGCCATAACTTTTACAACACGCCACTTATGTTCATAACAGTTAAACCGTGACAATTGTGGTGCAGTTTGCTTTCATTCTAGATAGTTGGTAGATGCCAAAAGAGGTCAGCACCAGTTAAAAATGTGTGTTCGGCATTGCACGCTGTTCGTGATTACCCTTCATTCCCCTAAATAAATAATAGCGACCTTCTATGCTCCTAAACAGTAAAAATGCCTCGTTTTTCTTTGAATCGCTATTTTTTAAAAATAATTAAAGATACAAGTATCAAAATAAAGGAAAATAAATACTCTATTAACACGTATCATAAAATTCAAAGTGTTAAAAAATTCACAAAATGTATTTGAAAATGTCAATATTTAAAAAATTATTTTGATCACCCTGTATAAAAAAATCTATTTCTAACACTTGCTTGGTCAACAAAGGATGGCTCTCTCTTACTTTTACATAATCTATCACATTATTATTATTATTTTTAACGGAATGTTTGTTTTATTTACATATATATTTTTAAATATTATTTTATGTTTTTATTGAAATGTGTAAGGTTTGTTGCATATGGAATTGTAGTATGTGCAAGTTTTAAACGATGCGAAAAGAATCTGAGAACACAGTGGCACCCAACAAGTATTTTAACTAACGTCTAATTATACATTTCGCCTAAAAATAAACAACCAAGCAAATAAGATATAGTGTTTATTGTCTCGAACCGTACTTTGTGGAACTCCATAATTACGAAATAAATAAAAATTAATAAAAAATTTCACAATATTAAAAAATTATAAATTATAACCTGACAATTGTTTCGACAGCTAAGCTGTCATTATCAAAGATAATATGAATACAAACAACTACTAAGGGAAACTGCAAACATAGAAATATCAAAAACTAATATCCCGGCATTATTGATGCCTCCTCCATGCGATTGAATGTTTTAAAAATAAATTAACGAGAAAATATGATATATATTCACTTTTCAGGTGAATGGAATTGGAAAAAAAACAAAATTTAAAAACCTGACAGATGCAGAATCGACAGGCGAAAGTAGAATGGATCGTCGTAAAGAACCCACGAAATGCGAAATGGATCACAAATATAATAAAAATATATTAACTAATGTATTAACCTAAAATTAGATCTAAACTATTTTGCCGCCTTGGTTTTTTAACTATACTTTAGAACCGGATACGTCGAAGTGTTAACATGTTATTAAATCGTTAGTAAAAGCTAAGAGCAACTGATTAATTTAAATAAATATACTAAATACAAGCTAAGAGCCAATTACAATTTTAGTTAAAAATTGAAAGTGCAAATTAGTTATGTATCATCAAAGCGAGAATGTTAATGGTGGAAATGTCTTTTAAAGTTGTCTTACACTATAAACAGTCTAAGGCAAGAAAGACATACGCCTTTCTAATGAAAAAAAGAGTGTCTTTAAAACGGATTAGATTGAAAGACATGCGAGTCTTTAATTAATATTAGGGATCATAAAGAGATAATTATATAATTACGCTAGGTGACGCCCATCCCACACTAGCTAATGAACCAATGCATAGCCAGGAGATGAGTATGTGGGTAGTAAACGCAACTACGGTAGACTAGATTAATACTAATAAATCGAGCAGCTGAATATGATTTGAGGTATTTGGTTGGGAAAGGTGATGTTCTATTTACTTGGTACTATAGCTTCTCAACCAGAGCTTACTTATTGTAATTTTCAACAAATAAATTGCTCATATAGATTGAGTACTTGCTCAAATGTTACTTTATGTAGATTACCTTATAAGGTATGTATATAAATATGTATGTAATCTGTCCAGAAGAAGTGTAAGTAACTTAGAGGTGTATTTTATTTTTTTCTAGTTATAGTTTTCATCAAATGTAATTTCTGTACACGGTGGTATCTGAATACTTAGGTTTTGAGCCAAAAATGCACTGGAGCCATCCCCTGTCACAAGAGACAAAAATTATTTTAACAACGACGTTTACTTGCACTTCAAGCTTGTGGGCGTGATTAAAGAATATACAGGGATTAGCGACATGTGCTACATATTTCTGTAAGATATCGAAGTCAATACGAAGATTGACGAACATTGTTGAGTAGATTCCGCTAGATATCTACCTATGTCCAATTTTGACTGTAGAAATAAGTTTTCTCGGGCTTGTTATAATGAAGCTAATGAAATAACCCAAAGTTTCATGTTTGGAAGGTAATTAATTATGTAATACTTTCTTATAACTTGCGATAATACACATACTAATCATTTAAACTATGTCACAGCCTTCATTAAATTCTAGTCAGAGAACTATAGTCATTTAAATTGTAAACTAGGACGATTATATTATTATGAGAATTTATATTATTAAGATGAGGAAGAGATTTGAATTGTATGGTATGCACAATTCAAATAAACGATAATATTAATTATCAATAAAGTTTAGCAATTTTAATTGAGACCCTTGAACCCGGAAGAGAACCAAAATCACGTCAACAAACAACATTTCAAATTTCCCAACTCTATTTTCAAAATCAATCTAAGAATACTTTACCTTCATGGAAAACCAAGCTGCAAGGGTGTTATTAGAAAGTAAGAAAATAATTATTCAGAATAGCCATCATGAAAAATCTATATGCTGCCAACAAACCAGGGACAGGGACATAATAAATAACTGTAAGAACAACAGAAGATATAGAAACCATAAAAGTACTAAGGTAAAAGATTTCTTCCAAAACTGAAAGACTCGAACGATATACAGTACACCAAGATATAAATACTATCAAACTAGCAAATTTGAAAGGCATTGTTTATTCATGTACTGTCGCATTATAAGATTCAAATTAAAATCTCAAAATCCCTGAACTACGTCATATCAGTATGGAAAACAACACTAATAATGAATGCTGGTGAACCTAACGAGGTTGGAGATATCAACACAAAACGTGGTATCTTCCAAAGAGATTAACTTAGCCGTTTTCGGTTTTGCCTAGTGCCAAGGTCTCTATGAACGACACTATCAATTGCAAAAGTAATTGAACCATCTACTTATGATATATGGATGACCTCAAGTTATTTGCTGAATCTAGAGAAAGCTGACAAAACTGCTAGATTGTGTAACCAGATTTAATAATGACATCTACAAGAAAGTCCGGTTGGATCAATGTAAATGGAAACAAGACAATTATGAACGCATACCAGCATGAATGAAAAAGAAATGTATAAGTAGGTTGGATATAAACAATTGCATGGAATCAACTGTAAAGTCGCTAAAGAAGAATTAGAAACCACATATGCGAAGCGTCTGATTGCATATTGAAGATAGAGCTCCCAGCCAATAACACAACGCGAAAGTGGCTCCATACACCAACTTACAGTTTTGCAATTATACAGAAACTAAACTAGAAGCCTTAGATCGAAGAACATAGAAAGAATTTCGAAAGCAAAGAGGCCATCACTTACTAAGTTCAATGGATTCCACCTACAAAGACGACAAGGTGGAAGGGAATTTTCAAGCATTTTAACGAGACACTACCAGCAAGTTTAAAACCTAAGGAATTGTTTCTAGAAAAGGCAACATCAAGTGCTCTACACAAAATACTTATATGTAAAATGGATAAGAATTTAACATTGCTGAAACTGTCTAATAAGAACTACGAATAAGCCGAATAAAAAATCACTTACCTAAAAACGCAGTGGAAATCTAAATCTATCTACAACTAATACTGGCAAACCTGACACGACCTGCAAAAGAGGAAATTCATGCTTAAGAACAACCGTTTCGCCATACAGTCTGCATTTTTGTTCTTGCAAGCATGGCTAAGACGTGGAAACGTATTCCTGGAAACAGAGGGGTTCTTATTAGCGATTCAAGACTGGTGACCTCAATGAGGCTACATGGCAGTTACATTTTCAAATAATAATTATAAACCGTAAGATTCATAATGTGTAGTGAGAAGGGCGAATACATAGATCACATTATTTCAGACAGTTCAGTACTGGCACCTAAGTAATATCTGGAAAGACATGACAATGTAGCAAAAATTGTTCACTACATCTTACATCTAGCGGTTGAAATGAAGAAAATGTGGAAATGACGAAAGAACGAGTGCCATAAAAAGTTTTATGAAACGAGGTTTTAAATACATTTTAAAATTTCGGTGTCATTTTCCAAATACGATTTAGCGCTGAATTTGAAGATGATATTGGTCCAGAAACTGATTAGTACCAACATCATAAAAATTACCAAAAACAGTACATTAAGCGCTCTTGGTGCACTATTTTTAATTCTTGAATAACCTCTTTAAGACACCGAAACAGAAAAACAAATCTTTTTCTATTTGCGTGTTCAAATGAAGCCATTTGAACACCCATTTGTGTGTCCAAAAGAGATTTATTTGAACATTGGAAAGAGTAACATTTTATTTTTTAAAGTTGATATCTATTTACGCTCTTAATTTGAAAAACAAATGAGAATTAGAGTTGTCAATGTCGACAACTGCCAAAACAACTTAACAAAGTATCCCTAACAAATTTTATTTACAACTAACTCAGTTGTTAGTTTTGAATGATTATAAATTAACGCAAATAAAAAAAATAGTATACCTAAAGTATTGGTTTCATAGGCATTTAGGAAACTCATCGCTATGCGGTTCGTTTTCTAAACTTGAACGCGTGCGCTAAAAACTTGTCAAGAAGTATGAAACTAATACTTTAATAAACTATTATCACACTGTTATTAGGTCCGGTTATTGTATCATAACGTTGCATAGAAATGACCATATAAAGTAGGCTGGATAGGTAAAGGGTTAGGTTAGAGTTTGGAAATTATATGCAAATGCTTTTATGTTTATTATGCAGAACCAATTAAAGCTTACGAGCCTACGCCTATGATTTATGACGTAACGATAGTCGCCGTAAGAATGAAATAAAAATCCATTGAATTTAAGCCCAGTATGCAATTATTAAGCAATAAATATTTTCGAATGTCAACAACAGAAATATTATCTGTACAGTTTGGTGGAAATTTTTATTAGTTGTTAGATTTCTTCAACTTTCTTTTAATAATATGTACCAAAATTACATTTGTTCTGTTTCTATTTTGCTGTAGTTATTCAATAAAATATTTGCATAACAGTAACGGCGGTTTTATGTAAGCTAAATAAGCTCTTATTAGAATTACCGCAATTTTGAAATAAAAACTCATTATCGTTACCAAATACCTTTAAATACACATTGACAGTTAAAGTAATATGTTTTTTGGTATTGATTCTAAAAAACTACTATTAAAAAATTTGTATTTTTCCTAACTTTACAATGACGTCATAAAGGAAAATTTAGCAACATTGCCAAATTGTTATAAAAACATCTAGGTAGGCAACCCATTATACAGAAGTGTAAATCGGTTTCATGCACGACAAGATATTAAAAACAATGGACACAAAGATCAAGCGATCGATGATCATCAACCGTCAACAGCGCCACATGTTGCCAACGTGTAGTTAAAAATGTAATTACAGTTTTATATTTGTTCCATTGTCAGTTTTAGTAAAATTTACTTGTTTTGTTCTATACAACTGAAATCATTTAATTTATAGTTTCTTTTAAATATTAGTATGTATTCTTTTGTGAATTTCTGTTATCTATTTATTGTTATTTCGCTTTTATATATGTTCTCTTTAAATATACAATGTCAAATTGTCCTAACAACTTGTTAAATAGGTATCAGAAAAGATTGTTACATGAACTTCTATTAAGAAGTTAGCTTTGTACAATTTAATCGTGTGTACAAAACCTATCTAATACAGCTATGTCTATCTATCATGAGAAATTAATTTTAAACAATTATGTTAAAAAAATTAATGACTAAGTAACAATAACAAAAGCGCCTATAAATGCCTACACAAAATTAAGCACTTTTCCAATAAATACATAAGCTATGGTCAACCCTCGGCTACTATTGTGACGTAACTATTTCTTCTTGCACGTTTATAGTTTTGTCACTGCAGCTCGCTTAGTTACTGCTTCTAGGTTTTACATAGTACTGGATATATTGCTTCTGCAATTGTTTTTGTATATTATTCGTGTTGCAAATTAAATAAGTTTATTATATAACAGTGATATTTGCAATAAATTACAACTTATTTTTCATGTTCAAGATTGCTTAAACGTTTTTTACGGAAAACACATAATAAAGAATCACATTAAACAAATTACGAATAAAAAAATGTTAAAGAATAGGTTGTTACTCAAAGCACTTTGTCTAGTGAAGTAAATCGATCAGGGTTGTCTGGTATTTTAATTCTTCTACCATCAAAGTAGTTGTAATAATAATATATTTTGACTTCGTCGTCGTTAGATAATGTCTAACAATTAATTGCGTGATAAGGTGTAGGGTATATTGCTTTCGATCGCATGGCAATATTATATGTATAATTAACTCGAATCACACCTGTCCCAGGGTGGTAATAAACGTGACAATGTTCCTAAATGGAATACAATACAAACACGGGACATACGTGCTGCCATCTATCATAACCTAATGATGCAGTGTCCACACTATCAGTTTTACTATCGCTTTCAAAAGCTCCCTCAATTATTTATCTTCCTGAAAACACATTAATTACATTGCTATCACCTTAAGATCACACTTTATATCTGTTATACGCCCCTTTCCTTTTTTTATATTTCTTTACTAAACATTTCTTGTATTTAAATAAATTTAAATCTCACGCGCCTTTAATAATACTTATATTATGCAAATTTATATTTGCTTTAATAATAACCTCAAGAAAAAATAGTTTCGTGAGATTGGTTTCTTTGAAAACGCTAAAAAGTCTGTCGTTATAAATGTGTAGAATTTTAACAATTGATTATTTAATTAAGTACATTGATCCAAAGAGGGTTGTTGTCGTGCCGTCTAATTGCTTTGCATTAATAATGAATAACACAACATCAGATTTGCGATAAGCCCGGTAATTGTTAATTGCGTTTTCGCATGCACGTCTTTTTGTACCGAACTTAAATGGCTCCCCCGCTTGTTTAACAATGCATAACGTAACTGACACACATTATATACACGTTATTAAATGAATTGCACTGTTCCGGGCACTTGCCACATAATACACTGGTGGAAAACGACTTTTAAAATTCTGAAAACCTTTAGGTATTTAATATTTATGACTGTCGGGAGAACTGAATTAAATTTCCAATTAGATTAATAATAATCTGACATTTTCATAATCATGTTTTTTTCGTTTAAAGTGGTTTTTTTATGTAGATATATAATAAATCCGGTTGTTTTGAAACTTAAAAAATTATATTTCCAGGAGAAGGAAGTTGCAACTCGAACGACGGCGTTTCTGAGTTGCGATACGGAAAGATGTCGGGTCCGGGTGGTAGCGGATCCGAGGATGAAAGTGGCACCGTTAATTCCGGACTTTCCGAGGGTGAAAATTGTAAGAAAAAACATCGACGTAATAGAACTACGTTTACCACATATCAACTACACGAATTAGAAAGAGCTTTCGAAAAAAGCCATTATCCGGATGTTTACAGCAGGGAAGAGCTCGCGATGAAGGTTAACCTACCAGAAGTTAGAGTACAGGTAAGTTTCGATTTTATTACTATTAATTGATAGATTTTAACTACAGATTGGTTTAATTGAGCGGTATAATTTAGGGGCAAATTGATTGTGTAGCAATAACAAATGCATTTAATATTATTCTGCTAAGCGTTGATTCGATTATTTGCCTTTCCATCCGTATCCAGGACAAGATAAACTAAACCTGTTTGTGCACTTTAAATGATTAACATGAATTAAATCATCTTGGCATCTTTTCTTTTTTATTTTAATACTGTTGCCTTACTCTTTCTCTTTTTTTTTCTTAAGAACAACAAACCCTTTAGTAAATGGGCTGCCCTTTAGTAAAAGCTCTGGAACTTCTTTTCACATTTAATTTAATACGCACAGTATTATTTCTGATATATGGTTTATATTTTATCTTACGTATATATTCCTATATTTTACTGCATTTACCATTATACACAGTACCTACAACCTTATCAACATAGAAAACAAACAATGGGATTCAAGCCAAAAGGAAGTGGGTTTTAACTATATGACACAAATTAATTTAACTTGGACTGCAGGGCGCCACTGAATTCATTATGAATAGTTTAAACAAAAGCCAATATTAACTTCAATAAGTTACAAAAACATTAATCTTGCATGTTATTATTACTGTTATAAACACATCTAAGGTCATTCTATCTAAATAAAAACTAAATCGCATATTTAGTGGTCGTGATGATTCCTAGGTCCCTAAAAAGCGGTTAGTTAGTAAAACACACATAGACTTCAAATGGACCCGTCCATCCTCTACCAAACTTGCAAAGTGGTGTAATCCGAGTTTACCTTTATCAATTCGATTTGTGCATTACCTATAGTTCGTTTACGAAGACGAACAAGTTGATGTAAAAAATGGAACATCAAACCTCTTTTGCATATTTTGATCCTAAAAAGAACCGATTTTTAAAATGTGTTTTCTGATGTTGGTGTAAATGTCTCCTAGTATCTGTGACCCTGACAACTTTTTAATATCTGTAAAATATTTGTAAATATAAATATATGTTAATGTTATTGAGTCTAACAGAAACCCTTATTAGAAAGTTTTATAACTATAAAATGAGTATGATTAAGAAGATTCTTTAAATTACAACGAGATAATGTATAACTTTGCATACAATGAATTTAAGATTAACTTATATTTTATTAGGAGGACTTAATCACTGTCTGTTGGTTTAGATAAACTACTTTGGAAATGTTCGACAGTAACTTCGATAGCTTCGTCAAATACCTTCACTTCTTCTTCCACTTCTTTAACTACATTTTGAAAAAAGTACGCTAATATTCTGGTGTAAATAAATTGAAACCTTGGTCAAGCATGGCGGTAGCATTTTTTAAGTTTGGATTAGCGCTATCATTTGCAATATGATATTTAACTTGGACCCATATAAGTTCACAGTGATAAAGTAGATGTGTCAATGCATGTTTTTTGCCATTTCGTCTCTAAATACGTATTATATTGCTTCTTGTGATTCTTCACATCTTGCAATAATTCTGCTTTCAGCATGCCATCTTTGCAATTGATGTTCTTTTAATTAATTAATTGACTTTTACTGGAACAACTTTTTTGTATTCTTTCAGCTACCGCGAGTGATATGGAACTTTATCCATAGCAATTATTGAATCACCCTACAGGAGATCCGAAACTTTATTAAATCTTTCCTCAAATGCCCCAGGTAGCAAAGGTACGTCATAATGACGTCAACATCTGATGATAACTCGTCAGTGGACGAAAAGTCGACGACATAATGACGTGACACATATTACGTCATATTGTCGTATTTTTAAGTAATAGAGTCATTTATACCGATTTCTTTATAGGTTATCATTTTACCAGTTCCCACGGTCGAAAATTAAATATTTCGATACAGCATTTTGTATCGTAAGTAATATTATCATTATTTCGTAGATATTTTGTTTCAGATTGTGTTATAATTTCCATAATGGTATATGTTTCAGTAAGGCTATTGCAAAGACTCATTGTGTTTAAAGCGTGTGTTACATTTGTTTGCTTTCATACAAATATTATTATTTTCAGTACATATATTTGATAAATTCCAACAATAATTCATGATCTGCTGTACGTTAGCGGTAGTTTCCAACTTTGAACCAATCGGTGTAGGCGTCGCTTACGCGAGGATCGCACACGGGACATCTTGGTTGTCAGTACCAGTCTGTGTTCTGTCGTTTAGTGGACTTTGCCTCCTCCGCCATTTTTGATTTGAAAGTTTTTATGAACTGAACATATTTTTAGTGAAACACTTGTCAGGAGGTAGTCTATGGCTGATTACAGAAATATTTGGCAAATGCGTTGGTTTGGCTTATACGTTTTGTAGCGATGCCTATTATATACACTTAATTTATCGTTGAAGTTTTCAAAAGAAACATTATGACTTTAGATGCCATTTATTAGAAATAATGAGAAAATGGTCAATGACACTAGACTGTGATTACTGTGAACTATCTTTAATGTTATCCTTAATTTTAATGAGCAAATTCTTGTTCGTAATTTTAATATTTTTTTAGTATACAGCCTTTCAATATTATGTTTTATTTTTGTATATTTTGCAATATATAACTTAAAAAGTATTAGTAGCTGCATATATATATTCCTTTAAATCTGAAGGAAGGTGGGCACCAAATATAACTAGAAAAAGACGTTAGATTAACGTGTTTGTAAGACGTGAAATTAACGTTAGCATATCACGTCATTGGTATGAGACATTTAGAAGTCATTGCCACGTCATATTTACGTCATACAACAACGACATTTACGTCACTCAGTGGCCAGTTTCTCACGTTATTTTCGCGTCCCTTTACTACCTGGAATCTCTGCATTCATTTTATGGTGGTAATTCCCAAAAACGCATCTAGCTTCTTTCATGTATGTCGGACCCAATCTGAGTAACTATGAGTCGTTTCCCATTTCCAGATGGATTTTTCAGTACACTTCATTATCTAGATGAAAAGATGGATTCTAAGAAGATCGTGTTTTCAAACTTTGTTTTTACGTGACTTGCATATACTAAGATATCAAGGCTAACATGATACTATTTCTTAGTGCTGTTTTAATACAAAATAATAGCCTTGCTGTTCTAAATCATTATGAAACCAATGTACATATATACGAGGGTCATTCAAGTTTAAACGAGAATGATTTTTTTCAGCTTTATTGAAGAAGACAAAAATTAACAAAAAATAGCTCACTTTTCTACATAGTCTCCCCATTTGTTTACACATTCTTCCCAACGAATTGGCAGTTTATGTATGCCATCACTGTAAAAAGAAACAGGGCGGGTGTGGAGCCAATTGGATACAAACACTTCCACTGTGGCATTTTCGTTAAAGCGCTGTCCTCCTAAAGCCTGTTTGAGTGGTCCGAACATATGGAAATCATACGGCGACAGGTCGGGACTGTATGGTGGGTGTGCAAGGGTCTCTCAGAACATTTCCTTCAAGTTCGAACGTGTTTGGTTTGCCGTATGCGGCCGTGCATTGTCGTGTAACAAAATGACATCCCTGAAGGGTTATCCTCGCCTTTGGCTCCGATAAGCAGCTTTCACTTGATCCAAGAGAGTGCAGTAATAAGCTGCATTAACTGTTCTCTGGTCATGCAGAAAATCCAGCAACAGAACACCTTGAGAATCTCAGAAAACCGTCGGACCGAACCGACAGCCGGTCGTACTCTCTCCCTGGCCAAAAACTTAATAATGATGCGTTGTGCAACGGATGGATGTACTTCCCGCTCGCTCATCTTCGTTACTGCCACAGCAACGATTTCAGAACCGCGTAGGTGACAATTCTCCCCTCCCATAGCCGCGTTCTACAGTTCCCCCCAGTACCTAACCGAATTATTCCGCTCCCAAAACCGCGGGCTTACAATTCTCGTTTAAATTTGAATGTCCTCGTATTTTGTTCATGTAACAGGGTTTTGTCGGTAACTTTTAATGACTTCTTCGTCAAGCCATGATATCTTCCTTATCCATTAACAAACTGTTACGACCACGTTTTTAATGTTTCAAATTTGTTTGTTTTAATAACTTTTAAAATGTACTTCTTTCAAAAGCTGGCAAATCTTCGTCGTCGTTCATGAAGAACTTCAACAACTGTTCAAATTTCGTTTCTGAAGAGAAATTGTTGAACTTCTCTTCGTATAATCACAGATAAGGATAAGAATATAGAGCAGGTGCAGTCGATTGCCGACACTTTGAAGTTGTTTAGCTACCTTCAAATTAATATCCCACACACCGCGATCAGTTCGTCGATGCCTGCTGATCGTTATTGTCAGTGTTTGCGGTAATGACGAGTAACGGATATTACAATATAACTGTTGTTCCGTAGATTGCCAACAGCCCGAGAATACATTAAATTCGCACTAGGCCGCCTGAAAATATTAGTACCTACTGGTTATTATTACACTGTGGCATAATGTCTCTGGAGCTTTCGTCAACATTATCAAATTGTCTTTTTACGGTTATTGGGTCTTTCGGTGATGACAGAACATGTTCAGTTCTGCATTTCAGTAATAGCTTGTAGACCGATGACACACTAACATCTACACTCCAGGCAGCTTATGATGCGGAATCCACAGTGTGTTCAGCCTTCTAAAATCAGTTCGTTTTACACGACGCTTTGAATGAGTTTAACCAAGAAACGCTCTTAAAAATAGAAGACTCGAATTCGCAAGCATAAATATCGCACATATAATTCACCTTGGTGATGAAGCAATCACATTAAAACTTCTAAGTAAATAAAACCGCAACCTATAGGCGTAGGGTTCAGTAAGTAAAAGTTTTGACCAATAGTGTACTATAGGATAGTAAAGTAGTGTACGCTGACGTCACGTAGTTATAATCTCATTAAGTTTGTTTACATCTACCTTTTATTCTCCGTAAATAAACTTTATCATAATTAGTCGATTGCAAGACGGATTAGATCAAACTCTTATAGTCACCATTACCTAATTTTATTTATTTTGAACTATAAATTATAATAAAACAATAACAATATTAAGATTAAGGTTAGTTCTTATGTTCAAGACTCTTTCTCTTATCTGCTATATGACTACTTATCTAATGTTAATCAAAACAAGAATGTTTTTAATTTATTTAATTAAACTTATGTTTAACTTATGTTATTATTTAATTTATGTAATTTTTGATACTACTTTTTAACATAATTATAATAATTGATCAATCTTACCAACCAACTAATCAATCTTACAGTGAGATTTAAATTTTCACCGTTTTCACTTACAAACTTTCGCTTCGCTTACAATTTATTTAAAATCATTACTCAAAAGAAAATATATTTTAAAAATCTGTTTAAGGCCTTGTTTAGTTAATTACCTGTTTAACTGTTCGAATCTAGTAAACCAGCTATTCACAATAAGTTACAGTACCATTTAGGCGTTTCCGAATTTAATATTTCTCCGGAATGTCCATGCGAGAGTGCAATCAAAAAAAGGTGAAAATAAAATATTGTTGGAATCCAAACAATACATCGATGAATCAATTGCTCCACATTTTTTTGGGTTTAAATTATTTTCTATTCAACCATTAAATTGGCTGAAAACCAAGAAAATTGTTAATGGTCGGACATCATTACGTAAAATGATACATCAAAAAATTGCTTTCCAACAGATTACAGATTAACTACTTATCTAAATCCGCCTTCGTTCAAAAATATTTTGGCCACATTCTGAACTATATTTATACGAAAAACAATTAGTTTTCAATTGTTGCCATATTTTCATATATTTTCAAAAATATGGCAACACGCATCATTGCACGTTTTTGTTAACGTTATTATTTATGGACCAATTTTGATTAAGCATTATGGGATGTGTAAATACGACTTTCGCAGTTACTGGAGATCTGCAACCCAAAGCTTTGAATATCTGTACAAAACCAAAAGAAAGATAATGTGAATTACTAAGAAGAATACTAAATTGGTCATACATTAAGCAACCTGTTCCGCGAGCAATCGGCGAATCGCAGTGCGATTTCCTAATAAATGAGCATAATAGCAGCTAGATCAGCGATCTAACGCAGGGCATTGTATGTCCAGCATTAAATAAATGTAATTAAGGCTAATGGTGCCAACGTGTCAAATCATAAACAATTAAACCAGTGATTTTGCACTAAAATCAATAATGGTAACTACTTGGGTTGATACGTTTTGTTGCTAAACGCTTAAGGCTTATTAAATGGAAATTATTAAGATTGTTAATCACAAAACGAAATAAATTAATTACACACGAGACCAAATTTGGTGGTATAATATTTCATTTTATTCGAAATAGTAATGTAGTTGCGACATAACCTCAAAATAACAAGATAAATAATATAGATAGCGAAAAGTTGAGCACACACTTATTTTTAGTAAATATGACAATTTATATATTTTTGTAACGTAAAGGGGAAATTTCTCTGAAAACAGTAAATATCATGTAATCAAATTTGGCTGAAAACAAGCAAACAAAACAAAGAGCTAAATTTGCTGATGTATTGAATCACGCATGACAGGTCGCGTTTTTATGTTCGCCGCTAACAAATTTCCAATAGAAATAATAATTTCCCTCAATAAAATAAAATCAGGAGAAAATTGATTGCATTCGCGTAACAAAATGTTATCGAAAATCTATATAGTCCTGACAGGAAGCGACCCTATATGCGATTTAATTCTAGTTGTTTTGTGCTGAACGTCGGTTCCCTCTCGATATGCCAAAAAGGATAGCGGAGAACGCTGAAAAAAGGCGGCGACCTGTACGCGGTGTACCTACTACTCTCGTCTTCGTCGTCTCGTTTTCGGGAGAACGAAAACACAGTGGTGTGTATAAGTGGCGTTCCCTAAATTCAGGAGTGGGATAAAGCGGTTACACAGACGGGGGTGGGTCGCTTGTATATGAGAATCTGGTGTCGTATAAGCACGCCAACTTGGAGTTAGTCACGAATGTGACCCTTGTTTTGGTTATTTATTGTCTTCTTTATTCATTATGTTTATTTATATCCGCTGTAATAATTTCATCGAGATTTATTGGTTGGATTTTCGCTTTATCTTTCTTGAAGACTTTATTTTACATATATTCATTTACAATACCATACATAAACAGAATATCATATTTATTAAATGAACAGTTTATGCTCTCATAAAAAAATTTATTGACATATTAAATAATTTGCTATAATTCTTTTTTCGTGTATGTTGTACATTATAGATGACATGGATTGTTTAGGTACTTTACTTTTATTGGTATGATTTACCAAAATAGTTATATCACAACGCAATCTAAGCCATAGTAGAATGTAGCTTTGAGAAAAGCAGCCCTAAGTTCGTAATTTTGAGGAGAATAACTACGAAAAATATCATCATACGTGGAATATGAACTCTAGAAGTTTTAAGCTGAACATGATTATTTCTAGATAGTACATTGCATTGAGTGTGATGTTATCCCAATCTCTTAAGAGGATATTGGACGACTAAGTTTCATTTGAGCACATCGAAACGAAATTCTTAAAGGCCGTTAACATCTTTGTAAAATATAATTCAATAAGTTAAGAACAGGGAAAGTAATAATAAAGGAAATTATATTTTAGGGCTTTTTTATGGCTACTATTATTTATAGTTTTATGGTTAGTTATTGTTCCCGTTTTCTGCGGACACCCATTGTGACTCCATCTATTTATTTCGTCTCTTGTTAGCTTCTAGTAAACTTGATAGTGAAACAACACAACTCCTTATACTTGTTCCTTTATTATACCGATGTGAATTGTGACGTCCTGATTCAAAAGCTTCGTGGTTGGCTAGGTTACTTTTAACCTATTGTAAACCAAATTATTAAAAATAAATGTCAAATTTCAAATACATATTTAATTTTTAATTGAATTTTAACAGAACAGTTACTGGTGATTTGATAAATGCTTACTTACATCTAAGACTGGCTCATATCTTATAGAATAGGAGTAATTTAAAAATTATAGATCAAACATGTAAGTACCTACCTGTATTTTTTTTCGTAAGCTTTGAGCGCTCACAGTACAAACCAATATGTGGATTTGTATATTTATTACCTTATTCAGTAATTGAATATGCAGTGAAATTATTAAGAGTACGGTTAGTTGACTCAATCATAATTAAACGAATTTATTGGTTATTAGTGTTTATTTATTGACCTATTTATTTGTTTTATATATTTATTTATTATGCATTTGTTTAATCTTAATCAACTCATTTCAAACAGTAAGTTGAATCTTTCTTTTTAATTGGAACTACTGTGCAATTACGTAGCTCTGTCTAGTATCAGAGGCGTGGAGTTACTATATAAACATACAGATATAACAATGCGCCTTTATCTTTCGGCAGATCAATCTTTTATCTCTCTAACTTTTTCCAATCTCAGACCACCGACTGTAGCTGAACTGAGCGGGGACATTCCCCGCTATATATTAACAGTTTTTTTTTAAATTTAATATTATCATTTGTTCCCCTGTTATACTGAGTATAACCCATAAATAATTTGAAGACGATCGTAGAAAATTGCCAGAACATTGCGTAAAAATTGTGATTTAATAAAGCTCCAAAAGGTCCTTTTGATATGCATACTTAAATTGTCATATTTATACAGCGTATTTATAAGACAAAAAGTTTTTTTTTGCTGAAACACAACTGAATTGATACTGAATCTGAACTAATCTAATCTGATCTAATTGTATAATCTGATTGCTGTGTCTTTGCCAATCTTCACTTTCTATACCTGATAATCTCCATCAACTCATCAACTCAAGAAAATAATATTCATTTTTGTCTGGTATTCTTTAATTTTTTAGTTATTCTAGTTATTCTACAACCTCATTTAAACATTGCTTATAATTTTGCCGTTTAGAAAGCATTTTAAATTAGGTTATCAGAAATTGTTGTAGAATAAACTACTAATCGCCATGATAGCCATAAACCGTCTGATTACGAGAGTTATTTATTTCACTAACAGGCTTTAGTTACTAAAAGATCGAAAAGCAACAAATATAATGTTTGTTACGAGTTAAAGTCTTAATTCATATTCAAGCCATGGTTCTAGAGAATAGAACTAAAACCACGAATAAAACTTTGATTTGGTATTGTTACAGCAATAGAATCGACTGAAGCTAGTTGGTCATATGGATAAGCTCTTAGAATAAGCTGTTGAACTACGTAACTACATTATGTAGCAGGGTCCAGATTTGCATGTTGAAATATTTCTACAATTGCATTTCTGCTTCTGACGTCAAAATTGAAGACATGGAGTTTTCAGGCTCGAAGTCCTGGGGGTTCCAGGCACAAAGCCTTGACCTTTTTTCCATCCGAAGTCCTGGCGGTCGTAGGCACAAAACATTGAGCTTTTTCCATCCGACGTCCTGAGAGTTTCAGACGCTAAGTTCTGGGGGTTTCAGGCACAAAGAATTGAGCTATTTTTATCCAAAGTCCCGAGGGCTTCAGTTTCGAAGTCCTGAGGGTAAATCATAAAGCATTGATTTTTTTCTTTATCAGAAGTCCTGAGGGTTTCAAGCACACTAACCATTCTTGAAGGCCAGAATTCGTCTATCTTAAGCACGAATACGATTCTTATGAGGTATCAACCCTTTCTTTGTTACTTAATTATGAACTATATTTTCCTTTCATTAATAAACTTGCTTGATAGTAGACGTAAATGTTGATGATGGTTTACTGAGTGTGTTTGAGAACGTAAAATGAGGCAGTGATGTTGGTGATTAAAACAAAGGTACTTCTTGTGTTTTTCTTTTGTAACTGCAGTATTTTAGAATTGAGGACCACTTGGCTGGGTTTCAGTTTATTATTAAGACCGTTAGACGTTCCTAATTGGAGTAAAGTGAGTGACAACCATTTTGGGAAATTCATAACTACATCTACACTCACATGTGTAACTATAATAGTTAACTGACGGGCTGCAATTGAGATCATAAAATTCTGAGATTTATAATCCTGACATGCTTAATTAACGATCAAGTGACAAGGTATTAATTTAATCACTTATTGATTAGCCACGACCCAAAAGAGGTCCTACAAATGCTTTTAAGCAATAGAAAAATCTAATTTCTTAAGGATTGCTTTGTATTATTAAAGTAAACACTACAAAAACTATTTTTTTAATGCACAGATGATATATATTTTCGTTATTTGACAAAATAGGTTGTCCCTTGATATTGTTCACTAAGTTTCTAGGCATATAGTAGTACTCCAAAACCCCGTAAGATGCAATCGTACATATCCCTGCCTGAATTATATTGGTAAAGACGAATGTACTGAACATATTACTATTGATAATTCATGAAATTGCCTACTTATTATTGTCATTTATAGGTTTATTGCATTTTCAAATTAAGTGGAAAGATTTCTTCAAGTGGTTACATTACAAAGAAAGTCTATCAAAAGCTATCAAAGTTTTGTGAGCTTTGCCAAAATGTTTATTTGAAGCAGAAAATTCCCATTCTGGCAAAAGATTCTAAATTGCCCTTTAAGTCATTTGTCCAAGAAGGATTCAATAATTGGAACAAAGCCAATGGGAGATTTAAGTCACACGAAAACTCCGAGATGCATCTTCATGTTGCTCATGCAATTTTGAGGGCCATTCCCAATAGTTTTTGGTTGATTTCTTTATATATTTTTAAATAAAGGAGATATTACGTGTAAACAGTATTTTCGGACACCTTGTATATAGGTATAGTTATGTATTTACCTACTTAGGAACACCACGTACGATTCTAGTTATTTCTTTACTTTATAGGAAAATAAATGCAAAGTTATAAAAATATAATGTCGTATTTTTGTAGTACGTTTTTTCTTTTATTTGATATCCATTCCTCTCTAGATACCTCTCTAGACAGGTTTTTGTTTATACTAAGTAATGCTAAATGTTAGATATTCTAAATGCTACGGTTTTTCTGTTTCTTCCAGTACTTCCTTAGCTACTGATTTGGCTAAATGGAATCCATAACTATCGATTACCATCACTTTCCAACTGACTTCTTAAGTTTCATAAAATTGAACTGAATTGAGTAATTTGTGCTGCATGTCTATTAACAGACCAATTTTAACCATCAATAGATATCCAATCGGACTAACTGAACTTTCTAGGTTACGTACGCTTATACAAGTTGGTGTGAACGCTTGGTCATTATGTCATCTACCTTTTTGGACAAAATTACATTTTTCTCCAACCGCACAAATATGACACTATAGAATATCAAACTAATTTGCATAAAAAGTAAATCATTAACAACTGTTACTGGTTGCCATAGCAACTCTAAAAACCGTAATCATTTTTTTGTACTAGTACAAAAAGTAATTTGACGTTGCGCGTGTCATATAGCGCGCACAAAACTGAACATCAACTATACATTTATCAAAATCACGTCTCCCTCTGATAATCACTAATCAGTTATCAGTTCTTTGGTCATATTTAAAATATTAAATTAATTTCCAAAGACATGAAAAACAAAAACCAATGGAACGTTCCTGTTAAAATGTTAATTGCTGCTTGCAACGGCGCCACAAAAACAAAAACCAATCCTAACCTCTTTGTATTTAACTCGTTAACGCATATCTCTGTCCGCCAGTCGAAAGTTCTTCGAATCTTCAATAGAATGGAAATGAAGATTAAACCTTTATGAGTATTTCTTAATTATATCAATATTATAATCACACCTTTTTACCCGGAAACAAGAATTTCTTAAATATTTCAGTAAATAAAAAGTAGTTTTAACGTCATGTTTGTCCCGAGCAGCGCTCTCTTGGGAGTTTACTAATTAAAAGCTTTCGGAGAAAGAATAGTATGGTTAATTTATACAAAAAAATGTTTTTGGGACTCGTAAAATTGCCAGACTCCGCTAACGCATATGTCACGCAACTTTCTTATTCGTTCCACAAACATGCATTTTTCGTATTAATTAAACAAATAATAGTCGTGTGTGCATAGTAGATAAATACTGTTAGATCAGCTTTCCTTCTCAAGGACCTTTCTATCCCATAGTATTAGGTCTACCTTTTTCTGACTGACCTGTAAAACTTTAATTTCTTCCAAAGCGCCTTGATTATACTGAGCTATAAGTGAGTGGTACAACCACGAATCCATTATTGTACGAGTAATCATATTCAGAGGTCCACCACCACTTCAAAAATAGTCTACTCTTTGGGATAACATAACTTTTCTCTTCTGGTATTGATGCATTTCGTTGTCCATGCAACGGTTAGTTTCTCAATCCCCAAATATAAATTATTATAAACAAAGTTCCTTTACTATAGAATAGTCATAGTAATATGATATGATACATCATTGTCATCATTCTCTGGAACCTTACAACTTACATACCTGGGCATTTTCCTCAAATAGGTGGTTACATCTAAATGCACTCACAAATACATGATTACACATATAAAAAAGTGTGTAAACTTCTTCACTAGAACCGTAACTAATAATCACAATATCCCAAGCAAAGACAAACGTGTTGTGTTGACGTGTTGTGAGCAAGCCACCAAATCACTTACGACGCTCTGTATAAACTTGGGAAAGTCTTTCTAACTATACTTCAAGTATACGAGTAGATCTACAAAGTTGTTATTTGTAGAAAATACTTTTTAATAATGTTATTAGCGGACAAAGACTCACATTGAATTACATAACAATTTATAATCTTAACATAGACAGTTATATTGTGAGGTTAAATTGTTTTCTTTGTAATAAAATCTTCAAAGAAGCGTACGATTAGCAAATAGGAAGTAGAGTGCCTGGGAAATATTAGAGACAGGGTCACCTTTTGCAGTCGGCCATTACAAAATTATATAACCTTTACCATATTCGAACTCTAATAGTTTAGTGGAGTCCATTGCTACCAAATTCGTTTTGAGGAAACGAAGGGTTATCAAGCTACACGTAGATGTAGTTTTGAACTTTAAATCTATGGCACCGTCGTCGTCTTGAAATTCACCAAACCCACCGCCTAGAAGAAACTCAACTCGTTGCTTCCTGGACAACCCTATAAATTAATTTAGCTTCGGTGTGGTTCGGTTAGATTAAATTAGGTTATGTTGGATTGAGTGAGGTTTTGGCTTAGGCTAGCTCAGATTAGTTTAGTTTAAGTTAAGTTAGGTTAGATTAGGAAGGATTTATTGTTTGTAACCACTGAGATCCATCTACCATAGATTTAACATGCAAAACTATGGACAAAATATACAAAATATTAAATATTATTATATATACAGTGGAGGGGTGATCCAATCGGAAAAATCTGGAAGTATTTGGCGCAATTTTGAGAGTTTATAGACTTTGATGTGCTCAATAAAATTCGAAAAAAAAATGCAAAATCCGATAACAACAGCGTCCGATAAGAGTCATTTTCGAAATATTTTGCTTGGTGGCCATCTACTGCAAAAGTCCAACGAAACTGAAAGAGCAATAAATAATTTCCTACAAGGTATGCCTTATATATCTTTTTTCTTAAACAGAATCGTTTTCGCGCAGATCAAGCATTATTTAAAAAAACCGTCATAGAATCGCTTGCAAAGAGACCTTACAGCTGAAGATTCGCCATTTAGTGAAAGTATAACCGAAATAAAGAGATACGTGTCTCTAACTTACTATAAAGTTCCACACCTCTTGTTTCATGTATTGGTATTCCTAAACTACCAGAATTTGCGAAAGTTAAAACAATTATAATTTTTGATTCCATTTTTTCAAGCCGCCATCTTGGACGGTCGCTATCGGATTTTGCATTATTTCGTATTTCATTCCGGACATCAAAATATACAAACTCCCAAAATTGTACAATTTCTTGACTTTTTCAGACACCTTTTTAAACCCCTATCCACTGAAGTATTTCCTTAGAATTGCGGAAATTTCAGAAATATTAGAGCGCACAAAAAGTTTTTATTTTTGAAACGTTCTCGTTGTTCTCTATCGCATAATATTCTTCTAAACTGAAATATCGCGCTTTCTGTTAAAGATACTGAAATAGAAGGATAGGTAATCTATCTTTGCAATACACAATTTGGAGCAGTTATCTATTCAAAGACAAACAGCAGCAAGGGCGCTTTTTTCATTCTGTGCAAAATTTTTGTGAAAAAAATGTCTTCACTTCAGAAATGTACACTTATAAAGATTAATTGCCAGCAGTATTCATCTATAAATGCATTCTTCTAATCTTACAGAATTGCCAGAATTCTGTAAAGCATTGAGATTGTCGTGCTAATTTACAAAGTTAGCGTTTAACATCTTGGATGTTTCCCTTGACTTTGCAAGTTTTGTTGTTTAATCAAACCCACAGAGGATGTGTTTCCAGCTGTGTAATTCAGCAAACGTGTGTAAACGTCGGTTTAACAGAAGAAATTAAGAAAATTTCTAAAATTGTGTCGCTAGTTATTGTAATTGGATGATTACAATCGTATTACTGATGTGTCTCTGGAGCGAGTTGGTGTTGGAAGGCGTCAATCTGACACGGGATAAAGCTTTGTAATCCGATTGTCTCGTTAGGGCGGTCTTGTTAGAGTCGAGAGAGTGTAGCCGCCACTCCGTTAAATTGGCGCCACCACCGACATCGCCCAGGTGCACGCGACAATCGCGGAAATCATGTGACTCACCTCTCTCTCGCCCAAGCCGCCCCTTATCAACTGAAAACTCGTCACTCCAATTCAATATATAAATATATAGAGGTACTCTTTTCCTAACTCGCACGTAAAATTCGTATAAATTGAATAACTTTGTGTCTTTTTATTTTATTTGCTTTCTCGACTCTCATATTGGCTGCGAAGAATGTATAAGAAAAGTTATTTTCCGCAGAACCTCGTTGGCCTCGGGCGCCCGAATATAAAACGTCAATTGGTTGGCTTGTTGCGTGCAATTCAAAAACGGAAATTTAATTTAAACTTTCAGATTTCCCCGGTCTCTCTATCTGCAAGGGGTCGGGAGTGGAAGGAGCGAAACGAGCGCCCTCTACCGGTGCGTAACGAGGCGTTCGTGCGAGTCCCGCATAAATACATGTCACATCGCGTGCGGACTCGACAACAATCTTCGGCTGTTTAGCCGGCAATAAAATTAATTTATCATACATTAGCCGGGCCTCGCGATTCGGCCTAAACCAACAGTCAGGTAACCCGAGCCCGTTTCGAATCGTTAAAGTAACATGCAAGGGTGGTACGCATAATTAATCGGATCACGAAGCTGGCACGAGGTAAGAAAAGGCCAGTTCTGCGCGTGATTGCTAATAAATGCCGGGAAATAAGGGTCCTCGTGCGTCTGAACTCGCTGATAAAATAATTTCAAATGTCGTGTCTAATAACGACGCCATAGTCACGCGATGCCGGGGCGCCTAAACGCGTCACTTAATCAAGGACACATCACCTATAATACTTATCTTTAGATAATTATAAAACTCTTACTGTACATATTTATCTTAACCCAATTTGGGGATAATTATCGTCAGAAAGTTTTTGACAAATTAATTAATCTTGACCATCAGCATGCATTTGTATAAATGTAGAGCTTAAATGGAAAGTATATAAGGTGTTAAATTTTTTCTAAATGGTATTTTTAAATTAATAAATTAATCGGTTAATTTGTTACGGGTTCAAATCAACTATTGTTATGGTAACTCCTCGACTTCTCTATTATAAAAGGGAAAATTTTGACAATTGCATTGTGTAAATACTTAAATAGAAAGAAAGAGTTTTGCTACCATCAGGTTCCACTTGACTCTCTTTTGTACTACCGTTGTTGATTGCGCGGGACGTGCGAACCGATGCAGCCTCTTGTTCGGTAATCGGGATTAGCTGAAGGGTTGATTGATGGATGGTTCGCCAGATGGCCGACGGAAGTGCGCGTGCACTTGACACTTCCGGCCAACCCTTCTACTAACTCGTCCTTAATGAAGTGGCACACTGTTATGTACTGCCACAGCAGAGCCCTGCGATGATGGGTTAAAGGTCCATTCGCGGCGGTCGGCGGTGGTGGCAGCGGCGGCGGCGGCAGCGGTGGTGGTGACCCCCGTCATCCCCGACCCCATCAGCATCCTCCCTTTTAATTGCGTTACAGCCTGTAAACGGCAAAGTGCTTTCCGTCCTCAAATGCAAATTTTAACCTCGTTAAGCCCACGGCCTAGCGAGTTTAAATTATCAATGGTTAATTAATCTTCAATTTATTCACTTTGTGTAATGAATTTAACACTCAATTTAGCGGTTATTAATCAAAGTTCTAATGGAGGTTGTTAGGAACACTAATCAAGGAGTATAGAACAGCGACGGGCATCTCAGTCCCGCCGCTAAATTTCTACGAGAACATCTGCCATCTCTCATCGGCTGAATTTATTCACTTAACCCATTCATTTTGCTACGATTTTCACTGTAATTAAGATATTCATTAAACTTCAAGCTATTGTTCTATTGATAAACAGTTAATGTAATGTTTATTATCTTTGAAATTATTCAGGCAATGAAGCGAGTACTTAATTTTAATTTCTGGACGGTTTGACGTGTTGGGTTATTTCTAGACTTGTTTGGTGAAACTTTTAAGGTTAAGTTAGATTATAAATAACAATTTTTTATGCTGGAAGCTTGATGAATAATTAACTGTTAACATTTTAGACTTTTGGATAGTCATGTTTATGCATGATTTTTATTTCTTAATCGTCCTCATTCTAATGATGTAAAATTCCATATGCGCGCTTAATTTCCCGTAACGGTATCAGAGACACGTGCTCAATTCCCAGTTAGTATTTTATAGTCAAGCATTTACCCTCTAATAAATTGCCTAATATCCACAATGGGATAAAAATAACTATTATTGTCTACGGTTAATCTAACAATGATCCTGTTTCGCACTATTAACCGCAAAAAAATCCATCTATAAATGCAAGAAAAACAGTAGAAAGTCCAAACGCGAAGCAGTAGTAACACCTCTGAAAGCTCTCAATAGTAAAGTGTTTATCCAGCGTTAATTACCTTTTCTTTAATTAATTTTTTTACAGGAAACAAGTTTTAACGTTTCCTGATGAGCTAAAAGCAACAAAAGAAATTCTACTAGTTTGTCATTCTTTGGTTTTCGTGTTGCGAAAGAAACAACGCATTAGTATGGATACATCACCCTACATCATTTGTCTTCAGAAAAACCCGGCTCCATTTTCCTCCACAAACGAATTTTCCGGTTGGGTACCTCGCGCCTGTGCAAATTCCCACACTTATATAGCAGTCGAGAATCGCGCTCTTTTGCTGATCTTTACCGCTTTTTACCGTTTCCCGTATTTCCTTCCAATTCGCTTTCCTTATCGGTAAACATCTATGATGGTATGGTATGCTCTTCTACGAGATAGAATCAGACACACCCGCAGAGAAAATTTTATTTATTTTTCTAAATAATTTTATTGAATAAATTTTTAAGACAATTTATTTAGAGGTTATGTTTTTTGAGATAATTGCATCATCCATAGTGACTACCCTCCATTCCCAATTGAATTATTCATCAATAAACATGTTTAACCCATATATCTAATCTTTTACTGTATCAGTCTGTCCTAAAAAGGAAAAAACCCTAAAATAGTCTGCACCTTCCCTATTTACAATATTGATCAAACATTCTGCATGAGTAAACACGAATAAAAAAATAAAATCATTACAATTCTATCAAAATTTCATTTTGTCTTCATGAGACGACGGTTTCGAATAGATTTAGTTGTAGTGAAGTACCTTTTCAGAGACTAAACACCTTTTATAGATAAGCACAGTTAATACAATCACCCTTTTAACGAGTGCCCAAGCCTTCATAAAGGATTTCTGTTAGGTCCATTATGTAGCAAATTGCGTGCGTTGTTGAATGCGTTTGGATCAACTTCGTTGCGCTTTCAGATCGAATATTGTAGGGTGAAATATTCACTGGAGCGAGAAACAACCTAAACCCACATACAATAAATAATTTTTTGGGAATGTTTTTTGGTATTATAGAATGTTTAGGCAACACTTAGAGGACATGCATAAAATTTGAAGGTTATGTTAAACAAGAAAAAAATTGATGGTAATCATCTTTTTTGTAATTATTGATACATTTCTGATGTATATAGATCTCTAAATAAATTTTAAAAATGTTATTTTAAAAACAATGTTTTTTAAATTATTTACAAGATCCCCTAAGAGAAAAAATATGCACGAGGGTGGTTTAAACATGAATCCCTAATTAGTTAAATGTGTACAATACATGCAACATACCTTTTTTAGTCTTTGTATGCATAATTCAGGATTAAGTGAATGTTATGTTTTTCAAGTCCTTTTTTGAAGCGGTTATTAGTTTGTAGTGCTTTGTTAAAAAAACGTTAAAACACTTAGTTTTTGCTTTATACAAAAAAATCTAACTATGAGTTAGCAGGTAGGAAGGGGTTGATGCTAATTTTGATTAAAATTCACTTTAATAGATCGTATCATCGTTTTAAGCTCAATTTTCAAATAAAAGTCTGCATTGGACAAACTATCGCATTTATTATTTCATTATGGGATATATTTTTACAGCATCGGGGTACTTTAATAAAACTTTTGAAATTGAGCTGTCAAATTTAGTTAACTTACTTTTGCAAAATCTATAGCGAGTAATCGACGGACACTCTAAATTACTTTCACAATATTTGTACAACTCAATAGAAGACGTTCATTTTCATATGAGAGACTTACTAATCTAAAACAACTGATTGGAAAGCTAGCGAATCTGAGCCCAGCAGAAGCAAAATGTGATACAATGAGTAGAGAAAAAATTTCTTTTTTATACAATTGAGTTTTTGTATGCAGCTAGTGGTCATCCCACTTTCATAACTCTAGTGGTTCTTGGTATCTTCAAACCTATTGCAGAGTGTTTTTCCCAATATTATCAATACTTTAATTGTAGAAATCAAAGTACTATAGCTAGGGAAAGTACCATTTAAAATCTTTTTTGAACGATGGACATATTTTTTAATATCAATTTCAGACTGACTTATCTCGAAGACACATCTCTTAGCCAGTGTGTGTTGAACCAAAAAAGAACACATATACTCCATTAGCGTCCACTGAGCCGAGAAGGCTAGCTTTTCTTTCTTAATTATAACAGTCTGCAATACTTGTTGTTGTGAACTGGTCTACTTGCACCAGAATCTGCTTCGAATCTAAAGAGGAGCAAAAACAATTTCGAAGCACAGCAGTTACAACATACTTCTTTCGAAATTGTTTTTCATAAACCAAGCTAAATGAATCCACACTAACCTTAAAAGTTTGCACCATTCTTATGGACCCCTTGGGCAGGAATTGAGCTACGTTCAATTAGCGCGTTACTTAGTTATATTAGTACTTGAGCTAGTACCAGGCTAATGCTCACCCGTCGGGGGCCTTTCTCGAAGGATTCCCTTTACCCCTACTCCAACATACTAGTTCAACCTCAAATACGTCTGGGCTTAGTCTTAGGCTTGTCAAAAATTTTACCACCCCGATAACTACTATTATAAGGGCTTGGTGAGCCTTCGACAGAGACTCTGAATGAAGTAGAGATCCGGCATATATTAACGCAGAGGTGGGGTAGCCTTGGATGTGAGAGTCTAAGTGCTCGCATGAACATAAAAAGGTGATCCCTCAAGATAGCCTAGCTAGGTTCAGGCATCTACTACAGAGCAATTCTACAACAGCTGTAATATATTTTGTCTTCTTCAGCCAATACTCGACTACTTTTAGCGTAACTTAATCTTCCAATGCTCTTGCTTAATAACACAACAACTTGCTGTATGTTTAAACTATTTTTTGAAGCGTATTGATCTCGGTGTTACATTTTAGACAAAGAACTTTAATATATATACCTGTACTTAAAATATGTATGCGAAAAGCATTGGTGTAAACTAACATCGAGTTGATATGAGACTAAGAGAGTTCAACTCCGGTTCAAGACAATTCAGAAACAACTACTGTTTTGTAGTACTAGTACTCATACTTGTAATCGATACGTATATCCAAATCCAAACAACTGTTATACCTGGAAGTCGTTTTTAATAAAACCTTTAGTTATAGATCTGAAAACGATTAAAAGAAACAGCAATGACATTAACTAAAGATAGGTTTCCATGTGTCGCTAGTCGCACGTCTTCTAATCTTGTAAGATAGATGACACTTGATCTATAACTGCCATGTTTCTATTTCCAACATTGACGCGGAAGGACAGCAGCCGAAACAGAATACCTACATATGTAGGTAATTTCACCAAGTCTTTAGGATGTCGAGCTCGGAGCTTGATCAAAACAGAAACCTGAATATTAGAATTTTTCACTTTGTTTATTGCATATTAATAGAAATATGCTCTACATCTTGATGTATCTTTAATAAAAATCCTGTTTATCAATTATGCTCTTGTGCCTTTTGTAAATAGCGCCAACTATAGAATCTTCTCTTAGTTAACTGTTCACACAGTGTAA
Source organism: Agrypnus murinus (assembly GCA_929113105.1). Classification (NCBI taxonomy): domain Eukaryota; kingdom Metazoa; phylum Arthropoda; class Insecta; order Coleoptera; family Elateridae; genus Agrypnus; species Agrypnus murinus. The sequence continues at coordinate 168,679,689 of OV816026.1, read as the reverse complement.
CATATACTGAGCAGCCCATAGCGTTACCGATTAGAATATATTGAGAGCTATGGACTGTGGGTTAGAAAATAAAGTATGGACCTTTCTTTCAAAATGTGTCTTGGTTTCAGCAATTCAGAAATCTTCAGATTTTGAACAGCAGAAGTGGATTGCTATAGTTTGCTTACTTATTTGCAACGTAAATGTCACAGAAGAAACTGAGCGAGAAGCGTCTGATCTGTTTCTCATCTGCATATAAGTAGTGTGCAAGAGGAATCAAAATCGCGAATGTTGCGCTCGATATGAACGCAATGATAAAATCCAAAGAAAATATAATGTGTGTCCAAAAAGTATCTAGATCAGACTACTTCAGGACCTGATCTAGCTACTCTTTGAACGCTGGTTATTTTTCAAAATGGTTTAAAATAGTTTAAAATGCGTTATATGCATTTATTGTACATTCTATACAGACATTATACATACATTCTGTATCAATCCCAATTACTGTCCTCGGCGAGGTACTTCTGAACACTGACTAGAACACAATTATTACCAAAAAAGAACTTGCCAGAAGTAGATTGGTTATGAGTTTATGATTTTGGCTTTTTTCTCATATTCAGTTTTAATATTCTTTACCAAATAGATGGTAGTCAGTTGAAATCAGTGGACACGAGAGGGGAAGGAGGTGGTAATCAATTAATTGGACTATTGTTTGAAATAAAGACCCACTTATTGTATTTTTTACAAAAAGCGGTGGAAAATCTACAATTTTATATCTGTATGGTACTGTATATAAGTTTTCAAGAAAATTCCAACTCGTTGTGGCCAGCATATCGTCTTTTCTTTTGGGTCAATTAACTACATTGTTTTATTATTTGTTGTTTATATCTGTGATACAAAATATATAAACAAGTCCATAACAACTAGAGCATTATAAGCAGGCATTATAATTTGTACCGCCCGCTCTTCGTAAACTTTGCAATCTACAATGATCGACGACATCCCCGCCTCGGACCAAAAACCCTCAAGCTGAAACAATCGCCCTCCGGGCATTATTAACATCATAACGCCATTGGTACATAAAAGCTATTAAATTGAAACTTTCTCTAATCACTATTCCTAAAATAGAAAAAGAGTTCTGGCACTGCAGTGGTTTTTGAAACATCAAACATACTTCTGTTAGTAAATCGTAGAATGACAATTAAAAATTTAATTAAGAACCAATTGTACCGGTACCATAAGTAACTACTAATTTAAAGACTTTGAAATGACATGTTACATTTTGGTAATTAGACTGCAGGGTGGGACTTCGCACAATCGTCACACTGAGTCTTCTGTCCGCCTAACTTTCTCACTGCTTCGCATTTCTGTTACCAAGGCCACAATATCGAATCCAAACACTAATGAAACAATGTTCTGGTCATTTGTTCTCCCCTTAATAGTAAGTAATTGGCGTATGTATCCACCAAGCCCGGGTTCTTGCTATGTTGGTCTCATTCGAAAGTGGAAAAGACCGTTGCTGTAGTTTGAAGTCTTCTTTACAGAATGATGAAATTCGCTCATTTACGTTCATTTACATTCAAATCCTTGCGCAAAATAAAATTGTATTTAACAATAAATTGATAAATAATAATTATGGAATCTCCTTATTCATGCTCGGATCGCATCATCGAAGTGATCCTTGATGTAATCAGGTTTGACTGGCAATAAAGTCGTCTCATAAATAGCGTACTACCGCGACCGAAAAAACGAAAACACCAATCGTTTGCTGTTGTAAAGGGATACATCGAATTAAAATCAAGATTGCTGTTAATATTATTTTTGATATATTTATCAGTTGTTACCAAAAGTGTCCGACATTTAAATAACCTTTTTGGCCTCCTGAACTACATATGTGCCACTTGTCCATACATTATAGGTCGCTTGATTTGTACACACCATGTGGTAGCAAATCCGGTAAAATAAAGAAAAGCACTGGGCGGTTAGAGATATTTAAGGAAAAAAATATCCTTGGCAAAATTTAAAATTTAAATCGCTACACTGCCATTTTACTATTTTACGTTTAAAAACTGCAATTAAGTCATTCATTGCTAACTGCCAAATGTCGACAATACGAAGAGAATCCTTAAGAGAATCATTAAAATATTTGGGTAAAATGTTTATACCGAAGGCATGCGAGGCCTGATAAACTATTGAGATGATATCTTATCATCAGTTTGAAAATTTAACCAATTAATAACACAAAGGATATTTAAAGGGTACTATAGATTTCGGAAGCATAAAGATAATCAAGTTATGTTTATATAAAGTATTATAATAGTTTATATAAAAAGAACCATAGACATGCTAGCATACCAGTTTTATTTATTTAAAAGGTTACATGCTAGGTTACAAATAGAATTATTAGTATAAAACAGTATTATAGGAGTACGATCTTTTCACGCAGACATAAACTTACTTTAATAAAAAGGATTAAGTTTTTAAAAAGACATACGAGTAAATTATGTTGTTTTATAATAAAACATGCTTTATGTAACACAGATTACAAGTTACGCTAGTTTATTCACTTTTCTTGAATGTTTTATCTTCATACTATATTTGAGTTTTGACGTTAGTTAACGCAGATGATAATTTTCCTTGTCCCACAAAGCTAAGTCAGTTTCGGGTAGATGTTTCACTGGAAATAGTTAAAAGAAATCATTATCTTGAAGTTTATTATGCCACAATTAACTTACTGATCTTCATATCTGTTTAAAGGCATGTTTGTTGAGAAAAAAAACGATGAATTTCGGTAGGCCATATTTTGAGAAAACTTGATATTATTATGTTTTTCACCATTGTTTGAATTCAGCCACCTGGAGTACTGTATCCTGGGCGAGAATGGTTGAAGTCTTGATCAATTTATGTTTTTATTAATCAAGGACAGCATCATTTTGCTTTAGACCGTAATGGTCAGATTTTTAAGTTAAGTTTTTTTGTAGTATTTAATTATAATTTTTGTGAACTCCATATGATTAGGTTACCTAGAGTAACAATGTTAGTATGTACTGAGATTTGTGTATCTTTAATATAATTAAGTTTTTTGCATGAGATTGGAGACAGCTGATCGTTTTTGTTGGTTTTCTTTGTAAATATGAATTTTGGACCATAAGTCTCTTATGTTGTTTTGATTCTCTTTTTACCAACTATCTTTTCATCTAAAATTAAGATTATAGTTAATTATTAACACGTTTTATTTTGTGACGTCATGATATTGGCGATGTTCAAGTTTTCTTGTTTTTCGTCGGCTGCGGGAGCAAATTCTGTAAAATAAAATTGGGTTATTTTTTTGTTTATTGTTTCCAGCCTTATTTTGTGGAACTCCATAATCATGAAATAAATAAAGATTATTAAAAGTTTCACAGTTTTATTAAAATATACCTGACAATATTGTTTCGACAGCTATGCTGTCATTATCAAAGGTAATATAATTATAAACAAACACGGCGCTAAGGTAGATACAAAATAGGTAACCAGATAAAATAATAATAATAATAATAAAAATTAATAATAAAAATCATAATTAAACATCTAATACTTCCAGTAACGGAGAATTACTGAGCTCAAGTTGTTCATTCATTAAAGGTACCCTGAGTTTGTGTTTGTATATCTCAAAGGCTTCTAAAATGTCTAATTTGCGTTTGTTATTACAAAAATGTAGGAATTTAATATTATTCTGAGGAGTCATTGTGTGATTCTGTTCTAAAAGGTGTTTGGCGTAATTCGATTTTTCAGGATGTTTATTTTTGTAATGACGTACGTGTTCTTTATATCTTGTGTCAAAATTTCGAAGTGTTTGTCCAATATATACCGAACTACAAAAAGAACAATTTAAACGGTAAATGCCCGATTTCATGATATCATGTGTTCTGTCTTTAGCATTAAATAAAAATGAAAAAGTGTTAGTGTTGGTTTTAAATGTTATTTTATAATTGTTGGTTTTTCTTAGTATATGTGCAATTTTTTCTGATATTTTGCCAAAATATGGTATAGATATGTAATTTGTGTCTTCTGTTTGATTGTCAATGGGATATATTCTTTTGATAGCTAACCTATAATCTTTTTGTTTAATTAAAGTGTCAATCATGTTCGGATTATAATGATTTGCATGTGCTAGTTGTTTAATGGTTGATATCTCTTTGCTAAAATCTGATTTTGTTAGTGGAATAGTTAAAGCTCTGTGTACTAATGATCTGTATGCTGCTATTTTATGTGTATTGTGGTGACAAGATTCATTTGGTATTGTTATGTCTGTTTGTGTTGGTTTTCTGTATATGGAAAATTCAAAAAGATTGTCTGCGTTAATCTTGATATTTAAGTCTAGAAAGTTTATAGCCCTGTTTTGTTCTGTTTCTAGTGTAAATTTTATATTAGGATGGATATTGTTTATAAGAATTAAAAATTCATTGATAACCTCAAAAGAACTGTCAAAACAAGCTAAAATGTCATCAACATAACGAAACCAGAAGATAATGTGTTTAGAGAGGTTTAATTCAAATATTCGATCTTCAAACTTGTCCATAAATATGTTAGCTAATAGAGGACTTAGAGAATTACCCATAGGTAAACCATCCTTTTGTAAATAAATTATGTTATTAAAAGTGAAATAATTTTGACTTATACAAAGGTCAAATAATTGAATTAACTCTAACCTTTTAACTAATTCTATATTACTATTGATCAAGAAACTATCTAATAAAGGAATACATTCTTGTGGTGGTATTCTGGAGAACATGTTGCAAATATCAAAACTAACAAGTTTTGAATGTGGTGGAAGATGTATGTTTTGCAGCTTATCTACTAATTCTAATGAATTTCTAACAGAGTATTTCGATTTGTAACCTATCGTGTTAATAATCTGGTTCAGTTTTTTGGATAAAATGTGATTAGGTGCATTGATGTATGATACAACTGGTCTTATTGGCATATTCTGTTTGTGGGTCTTGACTAATCCATACAGTTTAGGTATTTGTGGGTTTTTATTAATGATTTGTTGCTTTTCTAATTCTGAAAAGCAGATATTGCAGTTTTCTAAACCTTGTTTTATTTCTTTTTGGAATTTTGTGGTTGTGGTTGGGTACACTACAAAATAACCATAATTGTCAGAACACTGCAAACTTTTATCCTCGTTTCATAAACTTGTCGAATATAACATTCAATGACAGAGAAATACGATTTCTTAACAAAGGTTTCAAATTTTGTCCTTTTCCAAAATTTACCAACAAAATTAAAGAAATTTTGGCCGTTGAATGCGAAACTATACTTAAGAAAGATCATAATAACTATGCAAAATTCCAAATTTCGAATTTGTTAAAAGAGATGTCTTTGAAACAGGACAAAATGTACAACACATCTAACATATCACTTCTTCAATCTATAAAACAGAAAATCACAGAGAACAATTTAATTTCTGTTAAAGCAGATAAGGGTAGCACTTTGGTAATTCTTTCAAAAGATATTTACATACAAAAAGTTAATGAATTTATTAATAAAGAAAATTTTGAAACGTTAAACAAAAACCCAACCACAAAATTCCAAAAAGAAATAAAACAAGGTTTAGAAAACTGCAATATCTGCTTTTCAGAATTAGAAAAGCAACAAATCATTAATAAAAACCCACAAATACCTAAACTGTATGGATTAGTCAAGACCCACAAACAGAATATGCCAATAAGACCAGTTGTATCATACATCAATGCACCTAATCACATTTTATCCAAAAAACTGAACCAGATTATTAACACGATAGGTTACAAATCGAAATACTCTGTTAGAAATTCATTAGAATTAGTAGATAAGCTGCAAAACATACATCTTCCACCACATTCAAAACTTGTTAGTTTTGATATTTGCAACATGTTCTCCAGAATACCACCACAAGAATGTATTCCTTTATTAGATAGTTTCTTGATCAATAGTAATATAGAATTAGTTAAAAGGTTAGAGTTAATTCAATTATTTGACCTTTGTATAAGTCAAAATTATTTCACTTTTAATAACATAATTTATTTACAAAAGGATGGTTTACCTATGGGTAATTCTCTAAGTCCTCTATTAGCTAACATATTTATGGACAAGTTTGAAGATCGAATATTTGAATTAAACCTCTCTAAACACATTATCTTCTGGTTTCGTTATGTTGATGACATTTTAGCTTGTTTTGACAGTTCTTTTGAGGTTATCAATGAATTTTTAATTCTTATAAACAATATCCATCCTAATATAAAATTTACACTAGAAACAGAACAAAACAGGGCTATAAACTTTCTAGACTTAAATATCAAGATTAACGCAGACAATCTTTTTGAATTTTCCATATACAGAAAACCAACACAAACAGACATAACAATACCAAATGAATCTTGTCACCACAATACACATAAAATAGCAGCATACAGATCATTAGTACACAGAGCTTTAACTATTCCACTAACAAAATCAGATTTTAGCAAAGAGATATCAACCATTAAACAACTAGCACATGCAAATCATTATAATCCGAACATGATTGACACTTTAATTAAACAAAAAGATTATAGGTTAGCTATCAAAAGAATATATCCCATTGACAATCAAACAGAAGACACAAATTACATATCTATACCATATTTTGGCAAAATATCAGAAAAAATTGCACATATACTAAGAAAAACCAACAATTATAAAATAACATTTAAAACCAACACTAACACTTTTTCATTTTTATTTAATGCTAAAGACAGAACACATGATATCATGAAATCGGGCATTTACCGTTTAAATTGTTCTTTTTGTAGTTCGGTATATATTGGACAAACACTTCGAAATTTTGACACAAGATATAAAGAACACGTACGTCATTACAAAAATAAACATCCTGAAAAATCGAATTACGCCAAACACCTTTTAGAACAGAATCACACAATGACTCCTCAGAATAATATTAAATTCCTACATTTTTGTAATAACAAACGCAAATTAGACATTTTAGAAGCCTTTGAGATATACAAACACAAACTCAGGGTACCTTTAATGAATGAACAACTTGAGCTCAGTAATTCTCCGTTACTGGAAGTATTAGATGTTTAATTATGATTTTTATTATTAATTTTTATTATTATTATTATTATTTTATCTGGTTACCTATTTTGTATCTACCTTAGCGCCGTGTTTGTTTATAATTATATTACCTTTGATAATGACAGCATAGCTGTCGAAACAATATTGTCAGGTATATTTTAATAAAACTGTGAAACTTTTAATAATCTTTATTTATTTCATAAAAATTGGGTTAGATTGATCAGATGTTTTTCTAATCAAACAAACGTCAATCATAATCAATAATGATACTTACCTTCAATTTAAATGGAACAAAGAAGAATTGTCTTCATGATTAAAGACAATCACAGGGATTTGTGATTGAATTATTTTATTTAAATCAAAGATTTTTTTTGTGTCATCGATTTTCATATCGATATTTGTATGGACAACAGCTGAGTTTGGAGCAGTGCTGGTAGTTACCGATTGCGTATAGCGGAAAATGATAATTGTGAAATGAGTGTAGCGCTACATATTTAGGATTATTGAACTATATAAAGGTGGGTCGTTTTAAATTTCGTTTTCTGGTCAGAAACTTTGAATAAATCATTTTTATGAAACAATTTTAAATAATCTTGTTATAAAATAAAGAAGTTCAATTAAGAACAAATTTATTAGTTTTCATTAAATTTAATGTTTTTATCAACAACAAAATAATAATTCATTTGAATAAGCTGAAAAAAGGTTTTTTCTATAGGATTTATATGTCTTTGATTTGATTACATTTTCATTGTCATTTTTTTAAAAATAAAATAAGATTTGTGTTTAATTTTAAAGATGTTATTTATTATTTATGTGAATGCAAGTGACTATTCATATTTTAATAAAGAGTTCCAATTTATTTCGCGTCCAGAAGCAGAATTCCAGGTGCGGTTTGTAGTAAGTTTTTCTTTCCAGATGTAGGGATTGATCAAGTCAATTTTTGGCATTTGTTTTAGTTTCATGCTCAACTAAATTAAAACTGAACTAGCCTATTGGGTAAAGGAAAAATTATTCGGATATTGTGTTTTATAATTATTAAAGCTAGCCGAATTTATTTCATTATTAGTATTTTATTTTTAGGAAAGGGTTTTCCAGTTGATTTCATTTATAGATATTATTCTTATTATTATACTTCATCTCATAATTAAATGTTATCCCGGAAAGTGGGGTTTTCCTATCTTTCTTATTATTTATTTATATTTAATTAATTATCCCAATATTTAGGGTTCATTTACTGGTAAATTTTATGGAAGTTAATACGTATGAGTATTTAAAACCTTACCTCAATTCTGTCCAAAGAATTATTATTTGTCGGTCAAAAAATCTTATACAAATCTCATGCGTTACTTTACAGCGCTCCAACTAACAAGTTGTCGCTCTGTAAAATTCGACTTACCGCATTCGTTTGTAAATAGCTGTTAAATAATTTCTAGCACTAAACTCCACTTAAAATGTATATGTAAAATTGTTTCAATTTTTTTGGTTGCCGCCGGTGTACAAATAAGGAATATGTTGATATTTGAAAATGGTGGTTTCTCATCTAGTTATGTTAGTTATCTTGTAGCATTTCTTCAAAATTAGTTCAGAACTGGAAATTTGTTGTGCCTGAGCAACATGTATCTAGCAATCGAGCGATTTTTTGTAGCAACCTTAATTCAGTAATTTCTAGTCCAGTTATGTTTTTTAAAAAGCGTACTCTTGTGAGTTTTTAACATTGTTCATTTCTACTCATACTTGTTTAATATAAAACATATTTCTTTATTCTAAAATCAACAGATTTATTTGAGAATATTCTTTTCAGTAAAAACAACTTTTTGGTCTGTACAAGTACGTTAAAGATGCTAGTAACGTTTTAAATGTTAATAACAATGAGCAGAACCTATTACTCTGAAGCATGACGGTTACATATGTAGTTTCACTAATGTATGTTTATATTCTGGGAAAATGGAGTTGGTAGCATTTGCTTTGGATAGAAGCATTGGCTCTTTTCTTTAGAAAATATAAAAGGTACACAACTATTTGAAGTAATAATGAATAATGAAAAAACATTCAACATTAAAATACACTCATAGAGAACTATGAAAAATGTACCAGAAATGCCCTTTCCAAAAATCTGCAGACTAGCGTTTTCAAACTAACGTTAACTGACTCGTTTTGAAAGAAAGACATACGTCAATTCCATTACTTCCTCACATCAAATTTACCCCATTGTGTTTATTTTTTTATTTCTGAAAAATCCACCATTTTATAAAATCAAACTATTACATTTCAATGCGTGTTGATTTTTATAGAAAATATGAAGGGTAACATTCCTACTTGCTGTAGACTTGCAAAACTGTAGTTGAGATCTCGCTAGGCGTCAAGCTGTGCCCGGTTTACTAAGACGTCAAGCGCAGATCTGTGACACGTAATACAATCTTGGGTATAATAGGGTCAATCCGAGCGCTGCCGTGTTATTAGCCGGTACAATGCCGCTTTGTGCCCGGCCGTTAGGATAACAAACATTGATTTTATCAACAGAACTGACAGTAACTGCTGCCTTGAAGTTAACTTACCGCCGGTGCTTGGTGATTATTGTCTGGTTTTAATTTAAATAGGGAAATTAGAAAAATAATTAACTTTTGTTTTATACTAACTTTTTTTTTATTATATTCTCAGTACCTTCACCTCTTTTTCTACAAGAATTTAAAAACCAATTAAAGCGGGAAATTTAAAAGTTAAAATTTTCTATAACTCGATTTTCGAGTCTCTTAAAGGTTCACGGATCAGCAATAAGAAAAGTTGCTACTAGCAAACAGTAGAATCTCTCTTCCATTATTTGCTCGCGCAGAGTTTCATCTGTTATTTTTCTACGACAATAACCCCTGGAAACACGTTGTATCATAGATCAAAAGGTATGAATGGCGATTTTATTGTAACTGAAGAGGCTGTCATTCTACATCCGCGGTAAAGCACGTCTAAAAGCCCGTGTCTGCATCTCAGTAGCCCGGTAATTCGACACCCGGTAAGGTGAGATGCCATGAAAGAATGCGACGAAAGAATACGAGAATTATTTTATTCTCGGGGCGGATTTGTATTGCATAATATAAGTTTTTTTAATGCATTGTCGTAGCAAAATAACAGATCACTTTCATGGTGTATTAATCCAATTCACTTCAGAAACTTTTGATTTGATTATAAATAGCGTATACACGTCGCGTTGCATTAAACGATCGTTATCAATGATTTATAGTTATATTAGCATTGTATATTATTGGAATTATGTTTTTAATATACCCTGTATACAATAGAGATTGTAAATTGATTTTCGTTAGGTTTTCTTTGTTGGCAGTTAACATTCCATCGAATATATTTTGTAGAACTAACTCCGATTTCAGTTAATGAGTATTATCTGGAGACATGCGGGCAGTTTACTACAATTACTGTATAATTTATTCAGTACACCCTGTTAACTTTGAAGTGCTTTTATTTGGTGAAAAGCTGTTGGTGAGGTGTATTAGAAGAAATACACATCGCGGAACGTGGCTATCTAGTAGCCGCGACGTTCTCCAGACCTAAATCAGAGCTACCAAAGCCAGGGATTTCAGAATTCTAAAATCAACCTACACTTACGAGCTCGTTCAATCGCGTTTTAATTTGCTTTGGTATACTCTTGTTTGACTTATACTGGCTTCTTGTTCTAAAGTTAGTGAGTGTTAGACTACTGGCTGAAATTATTGCTGACGTTTTAAATGCTCTTATAATTGAAATCTTAGGACAGGAATAAATAAGGAAACGGGCGCTTTTAAATGAATTGGAAATAAGGTTATTTTTTGCCCATACCAACGACATCGAAAAACATTGACATCTTGTTGGTGAGATAAAAGTAAGCGCTTTGATGTATTATATCTCAACTATGATATCTTCTTAAAATTCAGATTCTTATTTTAAAACAGTTTTAAAAGATTCTGGTCTAATATAAAATTGCATCAAAATCTGCTTCATATATTTTCAGTGGTGTTAGAAGCGCATAGAGTCGTGTGCGGTTTTTTAAATACCCTGAACAGATTCCTGGCAATACACTGAGAAAAGAATTTAGCTGAACAAATTCAATTTTATTTAAATCAACTAAATATTTAGTTACATCAACTAAATATTTAGTTAAATCAACTAAATATTTAGTTATATCAATAAAAATGTTTCAAACAAAGTTTTGCTGTCTAAATGTTTTTTTAAATCCTTAAAGAACAAGAAAAGTCAGTAATAGGGAAGTTATCATTGCATAGATTTCGATGAAACTGGCGTACAAGTTCACCTGACCCTACCCTACAACTTTTATGAAGAACGATCTCCAGAAAAAATCAGTTTTTCTCTATAGCAATTTTGCTATTTCTGACCTACCTTTTCCTTTAATGTTGGTTTCGTTATTTCTATTTACCAGCTTAAAACCCTCTTCCTATCTCTACTCATCTTCATAGGCAGTAAAAATTATAGGTAATCTAATGTGCTAGAAACAAGATTTTGAGCTACAGAGATTACTATATTCCATGAAAAGTTATTGTTTGTTAGGCACGTTATTGAAAAAACAACATATTCAGGAAAGAGCGATAGTTTTTCATTTCTGAATATTTTGAAATGCCGATTTATCTACAGTGTAAACGTTTTGATACGCCTTGTATACAGGGTGTAACTAATATAACTAGAAACTTCGTAATTGATAAGAAACCTTATCAACATGTGGTCGCTTCCTGCTAGTTTTCGAGAAAATCGCATTTTAAATTCGTCCATTTTACTCACATTACATTAAAAATACAAAAAAAAAGCAAAAAATAATTTTTATTACCTTTACTCGAGAACTACCAGGAAACGACCACATGCTGATAAGCTACCCCCCATTACGAGGTTTCTAGTTATATTAGTTACACCCTGTATATAACGATGTATATTATAGGACGTTCCCCAAGAGTACGCAAAATTGAATTTTGAATCAAGAAACAACTGCAATTATTTTCAAAATCAATCAATAGTACTTAGCACCAAGCCACTAACTTGCAAAGAAAATACTATGGTAAGTAGGTACGCGATCTATCTTTCTCAGTTGAATTGCTGTTGGCTATTATTTCCTTTACTTACACATAGGAATCTATCCCCAAAGTGCTTACAATGATGTCTTCGCCGTTCAATTAAATCTATGTACCTAGTTTGTCGAAACAACTTTTTTGAACTACGCAACGTATTAGAACGTTTCTTCTTAGATTAAATTTTTATTTAATAAAGAAATAATAAAAAAATTTGTTTATACAAACTTAAACCTAGGAATTTAAAGAAATAATGAAGCAACACAAATTTCTTAATACGGCGTCTTTCCTTACATTAATTATTTTTCCATACAGATCTTTCAATAACATAATGAAAATATTCCAAGCAAATAGTACCAATAATTCTGAGGGGTCCCATTAGAAAAGCTTCCATTACCACATCAGCAAATGTAGCACATCTTGCCATACCTGCACAAACTACAGACAGGCAATAGCTTTCAGCTCCTAAAGTACTAAAGAAAGATCCCACTAAGGCATCATCGAGTAATTTCCGAGCAACTTGCTCAGGTTTATAGATCCCAGCCGATTTGCATAAACTAGCTGTTACAACAGGTTTTGTTCTATTTTCCAACTTAAATCCTGGAGTGTCCGTGTCGGGAGGAAGCGCAAGAGTCACACTGATATTGTAGCTACTCACTTCCATGTCTAGAGCTTCTGCAAAACCTCGCAAAGCAAATTTAGTTGCACTATAGATAGATAAACCGTAGATACCTATTAGTGCTGCTTGAGAAGCCGTTATAACAATAATTCCACTTCTTCTCTGCTTCATATTCTCTACTACAGCTTTAGTAGGATACACTGTACCCAATAAATTCGTATTGATGAGTGTCTTGATATCTCCGTGCTGCATCCTTTCCAATATTCCACATATAGCCAAACCAGCACAATTTACCAGCATATAAATCGGACCAATTGTTCGCTCCAAGTTGTTAAATACCGTCTTAACTGACTCAAAATCAGACACATCCAAAGAAACTCCTTGCACTTTTTGACCTACCATATCACTCTGTTTATGTAATTCTTCAATGGCCATATTCAGCTTTTCGTGATTTCGTCCTATGATTGTTACATGAGCTCCTTGATGAACCGCCAGTTTAGCCACACATTTACCAATGCCGCTCGAGCCACCAGTCACAACGACATGTTTGGCTTTAATAGATTTTCTTCGATAACTACGGGACAATGTTTTATCAAGTAGAACTATTACGACTACAGCAACAATAAGAAGGATAACGACTAACATTGCTGAATTCGAAAAGCGACTGACGTGAAATCAAAGAAAAAAATCGACTTATTCAACTGTGATTATTTTTATCCGAGTAACCAATGATATTTTTAAGTTGGCTGCAATTTTAAACTGTTTTATCCGTCAATTTTGAGAACTCATGTTGAACACTTAACCTATGTTGAACAATACGTCCTTGTTGCTATTTTTGAAATATAATAAACACATCGATATTTTTATTTGTGTAAGACACATGAAGGCATTGGTGAAAGAGTAGCTTAAACTGCTTAAGCCGCATGTACAATGTTTTGAGCTTGGTTTTGATAATTGAGGTTAAAGTTAGCCTGAATTAAAATTTAAATTAAGCCTTTTTGTAAGAGTAATTTATCGACGATATTATTTTCTATGATAAAGGGTTTTCAATAAAGTCGCCCACTATAATTAGAGAGTGTGCTTTGCTCTCTGTTTTAGCTTTTCCTATGTCTTGGTACAGTTCTTCAATCTCTTGAATTGGGTCTATAGTTGACGCGTACCTATACTATTTTTAATTCATATCTCTTTGATATTTTTATACTTGTATATACGACTCAAGCAGATATTGAGTTTATTGTGGTTGTGTATGGGGTTATATGTCGATTTATACGATATTTTTACGGATGTGTAGCAAGACGTTTTCTATTTCTTCTAACCTCACTGATGTCCAGTATGTCACATTCTATATTGGACAGTTCTTCTTACTGTATAAATCTTTCAGATAAAAGAGAGTTTACGTTTAACGTTGCTCGAGAAATTTTAGTTCAATATGGCGCCTACCGTTACTTGGGAGATTCTTAGCATTCCTTCCTCCTCTCCAGCTCGACAGTTACCAAATCCGCTGTTTCAGCAAGAAACATCGAAACAGTCGGGAACAAAACGGAGGGTGGAGCGTGTTTTTTTCATTAATTATATTTCTTTTCTCTTGGCAAGACGTAAGAAAGCCTTGGCAATTGATTCGCCACGCTTGTCGTGTGGGTTGGCGAAAATATGTAGTACTTGTTATCGACTGTCGCTTGGAGCGCTGCAATTCACCATTATAACTTCTTCCACCACTAGAAAAGATAAAAGAATACATCTGTTAAGGTGAATGTGTTGGTCTGGGTAGAAATGGGCAAATCAGAAAGTTGCACAGACAAATAAAAGTAGGATGGGCAAGATAAAGCAAGTTGTGAAATGTCTTCAAATTAAATATTTCACAATACATACACGTTGGACATTCACTAGACAGCTAATAAGACATAAATTAGAAGTTCCCCAATTTATTATAGAATATGGATGGATGTAGACGTTACGCTCACTGATTATAGCGATAAAATAATAAACGAGCAAATTAAAAAGTGAACGAAAGTAGACGACAGTATCCACACAAATACGCAAACTGAGTATTGAAGCTAAACTGGACATCTTAATGAAGACGACAAAACAGAAGAAACTGAAAAGGGATCTAGGTAAGGCAGAAGGCGTTACAAGAACGATGGGCAGATGATATTATTAATATAAGAGGAACAACACGGCGGAGACAGGAGAAAGAAGACTGGATAAGATTGCCAGAACACAGATTAGATTAGACTGCAGATACCATAGATCGGTCAGTCGGTAAACAGCGAGGTAAGCCGTGTATGCCTCAGAATGTGACTCTACTTGAATTAGTCTCTTTAGATTACTTTTTTTTTATAAGTTTCTTTAGGTTAAGTTCAACTTGATTTGTGATGTTTATCATCGAAATATCAAAATATTATAAGATATAAATAAGAATAATTTAAGTATCTCGACGGCTAGAGTTGTCCTAGATACATACCCGATGATACCTGCAAGTGACCTATGTAAACATTTAATCAAGGATTACGATTGATGAATTTTTGGCAGGCTCGTATTTATTACAAACATTAGATTAGACAACAGCTAAGCTATTGGGTTTAATTAAAATTAGGGAGACTGGTAAAAAAAGTTTGAAATGTGCTCTAATGCTGTGTTATAACGTGTCCTTACGACAACCTAAAAAAACTTCTTTTATGCCTAATAAATCTTCCTGTATATTTACTGAAATAAATAAAGTATAAAACTATTAATTCGTTTAAAAGAACAAGAGCAGAAGGTATCTGCAGCTGTGGATACAAATTTGAAGCTTTGAAACAAATTCTAAGGTCATAAAACATGCAGTTTTTGGGGTCAATTTACTAAAAACTGAGAGTTGAGAATGATTTGCCATTTCCTAGAAAAGAAGCCTGGTATTGCATCTACAACTTTTTATTATTTCTGGTTTATCGAGTGGTCTTAAATATCTCTCTAAGTCAAATGAGACAAATTCAGAAATGTAGTAAAAACACAAAAAAAAATTATCAAAACTTTCTTGGAACCCTTCACCTCTTGAAAACTACTGCTTGGTAACGATACTTTAATATGAATTTTTAAGTAAAGACTTTCTATTTAGGTCTTTAAGAAGACTATTATTTTAAAAAAATAGTTTCTGTTTATAAGTATGACAGAAGATTTTGAATGGAAACCTTTTTAATATAATTGAATATAAAGTAAGTACAAGTTTACTTAATGAATAGCCTGGCTAGGTATCGTATCTAACGGTAGTTTCTTACCGAGACTAATCTCTTTCCCTTCATTGATTGTTTATAGACAGGTTGTAAATGATTTGTTTGTATGTATTTGAAATGACCGTTTGATGGTTTCTGAAAAAGTAGTTAAGAAATCGACCTGTGTAGGGCGACTCTCTTGTTCAGAACTGCCTTTTCTACCCTAGTGATATTTATGCAGAAGTTTGTTTGCATACTTTTTAAACAAGCTCGGTATATATGACCAACAGTCACATTTAATCCAAGTGAACCAGAAGTACTTAATAGTTTAATTCACGTTTTCGAAGTTAAAAAGTTTAAATAACCTACAAAACTCGACATCATCAGAGAAATATGACATACAACACTTTTCTGATTAACTAGACCTTCTTTATTAGGCATTGGTACCTTTTATACTTTTGAGTCGTGAGGTGGAACAATTGTGTTTTAGAATATATTTGAGTGGAAGCTCACTGTAAAACAATTTGCCTTTTACAAATGCTAGGAGGCGGAATAATTGTCAGACATTTTATGGTTTGTAAGCTTGTCGGATGGCCATTATTATCATTACAGATTTCTTCGGCCCCCTAACATAATTCTTTATTGCGTTTGTAAACGTGCGATAATTCCAATAGTAGGAATTGTTTACGTGATGTAAACACCCTGTGTACCACCTGGTGATGTAGGGCGTACAGTTTTATTCTTGTATAAATTCTTCCACTTTTTACGGTCACTTGCTAATATCTTTGCTTCTGTCCATGTTTTACCCTTTCTTTGTAGTATTTCCAGTACAGTTTTGTCCCACGTTTTTCTGGGTCTTCCTCTTTTCTTATTTGTTTTGTATCTTCACTTCCCATATTGTGGGTTGAATTTTTAGGAATCTTCATATCTCTATATTTCTTATTGTCTTTTTTTGTAACCACTTTAACTATTTTCAAGTATTTTATTTCAACTGCTTTTTCCGTTTTATTTAGATTCCATGAGTCGCAGCCAAAAGTGAGTACTGGTCTATATATGGATTTAACCACCTTCAATTTAGTTTGTTGTGAGATTTCTTTCTTGTTTAGAAATTTTTGGCGATGAAAGGCGTAATACAATTTGATTGCTTTTTCAACTCTGATGGTAACTTCAGTTTCTTGTGTTTCTTTGTTATCTGTTTCTACTCTTAAATATTGGAACGTGTTCACTTGGTCTATTTTTATTTTTTCAATCTCTACATTTATTTCTTCTCTTTCTTCTCCTACTGCTTTGTTCTTATTCATTTTCATTCCATTCTCTTTAAATACTTCATTATATTTGTTCATATTATTCTGTAGTTCTCTTTCACTTTGTGCATATATGCTACCACGTTATGCTGGACGCACGCAAATGCTCCTTTGGATATTTCTATCCTTTCTATATCCAACCGTAAATTTTTTACTTTTTGCAGTAACCTTTTTTAATATATCGCCCATGTAAATAATAAAGAGCCTGTAACCTCGTAAGTCTTGTAACCTTTAAAGAACTTTAAAGGAGATACATGTGCGTATCAGAACTTAAAAAAGGATTTAGAATTTTTTATATGATATTAATTAGATGCAAAAATTATACTAAATTAGCTTTATAATTGATTTTATTAAAAAATAACTAATAAAGTAATTTAAATATAAATTATCTTTGTTTGAAGAGTAAATATCAAATTTCAATAATAAAGTTAGGTTAAATTAATTTGGAATTAATTAAAATAACTATTCTGTTTGGAAAATATAAATAGAACTCGTTTAACGTTAATTTTAAATATTTACAGTGTGTTTATTTTATTTAATTTGATATGTAACTAAGTGCATATAGTTAAATTATTGGTATTATTGAAGGAAGGGGTTTAAAGTTTATTCTACAATTATAATTAATTAAGTAATGAAATAATAAGTTAAGGAGTTAAGCATTACATTAAAACTAATGCAATTTTACCTAGAAAATGTTTTAAGAAATCATAATAATACAAAAATAATGAAATATGCAAACCTTTTACATAGAGCTTTATGTAATTTTACATGCATTTGTGATGCGGAAAGCGAAAAGGAACCTATTGTCGGAAAATTCGATTTTGAGTTATTGACATTTTCGAAAAGTACGATAAAAAAGAAAAACTTTACAAAAAGAATGGCGCGCATATCTCAAAAATTATGGATTTTACAGCGTTTTGGAATTTTTATTTCAAAAAGTGCTTTTTGTAGGAAAACGCGCACAAATTTTTCAAAATCGACCTTTTCCCATTAAATTAGGTTTTTATCCTATTTCTGGTCGGAAATTATTTTTTTTTATAATTTGGGTTGGTAAAAGAGATATCATCGTATCACAATTCATAAACAATAAAAAACACCATTTGTTGACCCCAACCTCTTATTTTGCTTCTCCTGAAAATTCACGTATCCGACTTTAGGTCCCTTTTCGCTTTCCGCATCACATTTATTGCAGCATAGACCAGAATTAATGCACTATCGCAAAAACGTTTTTAATTACAAATAATTTAACACTATAAAACAACATAGTGCAGTGTTGTCAAATCACCGTATTGAAAATTTTATCAACGACGGAACGGAAACGTTAAAACAACCTTTTTTATACATACATACATAATCTTTAACCTCATATACCTTTCGGTGTCGAGGCGTCAGTTATATCAGACTTAAATTAAAAAAGGGACATGCTATGTCATGGGCATAATTAATATAAAGGCTATACATAGGATCACAGTTAGGTTCATTAATACTTAAATTAAAAACTAAGAATAAAAATTCCATCCAAACATAACCTAGCTTTCTTATGCATTAATAAATAGGTTTCATTTTAGAAAAAGGATATAAATTAGTTGGATTGCTTGATTATAAAAATGTTTATGCAACCCAAGTTACACTTTGGGACGGTTTCCCACTTGTTAGGAGGAAGTAATTTCCATATTTAAATTTACAGATTACGATGTTTAGCGTTAGATAGATTTTTCTATTTTCCAGGAGGCCAGCTCAAGTTTATGCTGTTAATTAGCTGAAAATAGATTAATTAGGTCAATCTTGTTATGACTTATACAATACAATTAATTTTTGAATTTGTTTATAAGATTTCTAATCACTTCAATTAATGAAGGTATTAAATCCTGTCGTTCGTGTTGATATGACTCTTATAGACTCTTATCCTGTTTTTCCTCACCATTTGATGTAAGTGCTTAGAGCATTGTATGCTGGACATTTTGAGCATAAATTGATAAACATTGACTTAATATTTAAGCTGGCACTTGTATATGCATTAATTGGTGTTCGTACTCTAAAGAAATTATGTTTATAGTAAATTGTAAAGATGTTTCTATGGAGAAATTATTTGTATTACCTGTGTCATGTATTCATGTAACTAGTTTGTAAAGGATGAACTTTGATTTGTTGAACTTTATATGTAATTAGATCGTAACGAGATATGTACATTGTCAATCGTTTTTCTTGAATATCTTCGTTACGATACATTTTGGGACAGTGAATGTATTATATTTTTTGATCTTCGTTTCAAGGGCTACAATTCTGTAATAACAGAATTAGGATTAGTGAAAAGAAATAACAGCTGTGCGGTATTAGTGACGTCACGAGCTTACTTGATGTTTCATTGTTTTGAAAAAGTGTCATAGTTTTCGTTTGTTCTGGCATAAACTATATAAGCTGGAACAAATTGTAACAAAGTCAGTCGATAAAACGTTCAACGCAAAACCCATGCTCGACTCCGGATAAAATATCTGTAATTAATTTGAGGTTAGATAGTTAACCATATGTTTTGACGTAAATGTTATTGTATAAATAAAGTTTAAATTAAACTAAAAGTGTTACCTGAACATTTTTATAAGGATTAAAGGAAGACTTAATTATTGTGCAACAATTATTTAAAGTGAACGTGATTGTTTAAATAAATTCAACTGGATTTATTTTTATCATCGATATTTGTATCGATAATTTAAAAACAAGAAGTCAGCTGATTGGTTTTATTGCAGTGTTGCCAATAAAAAGGATTAACTTTTAAAAAGGGGAAAATATATCGTAATATACAAGGTTGGTTATAATGAATGATTTTTGTTAATTTCATGAATAATAATTAACTTGTAAAGTTCATCCTCAAATACAAAATTTATTTTCATTTGATGAATATTTTTATTTATAAACAAATTTCATTTGTGTTGGTCTGTTCAAACGAATGACCGTACTGACCCTATGTCAGGTCACTGCAATTATTTCTAACGTTTGAGCAAACCTGAGAAGTGTTTCTCAATTATCAACTGTATTATTTTGAATAACATTTTTTTTTTACTTTGACTTTTCATTTGAATTTTTATTTTGTTTGTTAAATAAAGTTTGTGTTTTCAATTTTACATATGTGTTTAATTGATGTTAATACAAGCATCCAGCGTTCTTTTCTTTTGAATTCAGAGTTTAGTAGCAGTTGTCCAGCTTGCAGGAGCTTTAATGCTTACGATATAAGTTTTTCTTCCTTTTCAGGCATAAAAGTAAATAAGAGTCTCGTAATTCAAATAATTTATGCTTTACTGAGCAAACCTGAGCTAGCTGAGAGGAATAAAGAAAAATATCTGTGGTGTATTCTCACTTCAATCCACCGTATATAATTTATGTTTATATTTGGAACGGTGGACATATTGTATTTTATTTTATCTTCAAAGATCACTGCAATAGATTGTATACAAAATAAAACTGAAATAAGTCACTTCGAAAGGTAACTTAGACAATAAGGTAATATTACAACCCAACACCTAATGTAATTTTAAACTATTACACTACTATATGTCTAATAATTCTAGGCATTTCATCAAATAAAATTGTTTTAGATTGTTGATGAACTGTTACACAAGATGGCTGCTTTAACTTAAACATTTAGTGTTCTGTGTGCGCATGAATGTTTTATTATATAACCTCAAAGATGTAGACTGAGGATGTCAATTCTGCACCTGAGGTTATTAATAAGTATCCTAGACTGTATTATGAAAAACTGCAAAATTTGAATACAAAATAGTACAAAATGAAAAACCAATGAGGAAACCATTCTCATTAGAGAAGATTGTATAAATGAAATATTAACAACTTAACCTAACCTAACCTAACTTAACTTAACCAAACCAAACTAAGCCTATCGTAACCATACTTACACACATTTCATTAAACGTCAAAAATGATTTGGCATCTCATGAAACGTTTAAAATTATAATATTTTAAAATATTAATATGTATATACTTTAAATAATTAATGTGTAATATTTTAAAATATTACCTACACTATATGGGTGGCACAGGAGGAAGGGTCAAACTTACATATTCTTTGTTTATAAATGGATTTAGATGAAATTTGGTATGGATATTTTATCCATAATAATACCATAAAGATACCCAGTATATTTTTGCATATTTTAGATTTTATGCGTCAAAATTAATATAATTTCCTTCTTTTCTCTGTGTTTTCTCTTATTCTATCATTCCATGTTTCTCTCGGTCTTCCCTTTTTATTCTTTCCGTGTGCATTTGCTTCATATATTCTTTTTGTGAGTCGTTCATCTTCCAAAAGGCACATCCAAACTATTTTAGCTGCCCTTCTACAAATTTGACAGATATGGATTTAATCTTGAGTTGTCTATGTGTTACATTGATTATTTTATTTCATTTCGTATTTCAAACAATTGTTTATATACTACAATTAGTAAAATAAGGTATATCTTTATCTCCGTTGTCAATAACACCGGAGTTCAAGACGTTCGTGATCTCCGTTGTTGTTGGCAACGTAAAAATCATTCGATGTTGCATAACAGCCACACGTGACATGCTACTTTTTATCTTCTTGGTTACGCGTATGATGACAAAGACAAAGCAACTTGCTTCATTATATAATAAATTCGAATGAATTTTAAAAGGGAGAAATTAGGATTGAAATACGAAATAAAATAAAACAACTTATGCAATACGGAGATCAAGCTTCTTTAAATCCTCGAAGATGTTATAACGCCTCGGCTGGCGCCTCGGCGTTATAATACATCTTCTCGGATTTAAAGTATCGCTTGATCTCCTAATTACTTAATATATATTATTTCATTTCGTATTTCAAACAATTGTTTATATACTACAATTAGTAAAATAAAGTATAACTTGATCTCCGTTGTCAATGACACCGGATTTAGACGTTTTTGATCTCCGTTGTTATTGGCAACGTAAAAATCATTTGATGTTACATAACAGCCACACGTGACATGCTGCTTTTTATCTCCTTGGTTACGCGTATGATGACACAGACAAGGCAACTTGTTTCATTATACAATAAATTAGGATGAATTTTAAAAGGGAGAAATTAGGATTGAGATACGAAATAAAATAAAACAACTTATGCAATACGGAGATCAAGCTTCTTTAAATCCTCGAAGAGGTTATAACGTTAATACATCTTCTCGGATTTAAAGTATCGTTTGATCTCCTAATTACATAATATATATTATCTCTCCTTGTTTTGTTCTCAATTTTTCTCGGGAACCTCATAGCAATAGCATTTATTTTTGATTTAAGTTTATCCGTGATCGCCCATGATTCACTTCCTTACTACTTCTATTTCTTTGTTTTTTGCTATTTTTATCTAAGAATTGTATCTAAGATCTCATTGTATTATATATTCTTCCTATTTTTCCTATCATTTTGTTTATTTCTTTATTTATCTTTCCGTTTTGCTCTATTATCGGTCCTAGGTATTTAAAACTAGCCACTTTTTTGTCCATTTATTTGTATGTTATGTGTTTTATTTCTGTTACCATACTTTTCGTCTTGTCTATATTTATCAGTACATCTAAATTGTGTTGTAGTTTTATTTAATTAAAGTGAGATTCATTTGTATAATGACAGAAATTGTATAAATCAAATTTAGGATATAATTATAATGTACAATAACAATCACCCCGACTGGAATTGAACCCAGAAATGCCTGCCTCCCTGGCAGTAGCTCTACCGTTGAGATACCTGAAGCGTTTCCCAATTGGAAGTGACAACTCTTCTACATAGAGTGAAAATTATTATATTTATTGAAGTGTTTTAGTAATTATAATTACTGAAAGCAGACAGTCCTGGGTTCGACTTCCTTTGTAACTACGAGTTTGGAATAGAAATTTTAAAACAAGCATTGGAGGTAAAAGACAGTCTATGAAAACAACAAAAGGGAATTATAGATATACATTGCTCAAAACAATTAGGGGATATTGTGTTACAAAAATATTCGCTACCGTATGTATAAGTCTTTTAATGGGCAATAAAATCATTTCAAGAACAGATTAAAATGCTACTAAGCGAAACACGATTCATGGTAACTTTAGCACGATTTTAAACGTTAGGTGGCAACTAAGTAGGTGGCAACTAAGTTTTAGTGGTTACCCGACGCATGTTTAATACGCTTTTAAAGTTAACCTCACTTTTACTTGAACAGCGGTTATTTATGTACTTGTAACAATGTATTCATGCATGGATTATGGTTGTATAATTTACTAACTAATTTAACTAAAGATATAGTAGTATTCAGCGTTTTTCTTCACTTTTAGGCCAACGTAAAACACAAACGCCCACGTACCGCCAACTGGGATTCAGTGGAAAAACATGCATTAATTAAATTTCTCACATATATTCAGCAAGCCTTCTGTCATGGCAATTGCTTTATAAAACATATTATTGTAGTCAGTTTTACGTATAAATGCAAGATATTCTAATTAAAATATGGCCAAACACTGCTTAGATAACTACTTACCGATATTTACAAAGCAAACTCAACTCATCCACTTTGAACTATTGTTTTTGTTTATAACAGATCATTTACACAACCTAAAGAATTTATACAATTTAAACTAGTTTATACAACTGACACACTAAAATCTAACTACAAACAGGCTACAACCCACTAAATGAAATAAAATGAAATTTTATTACACTTGACTCAACAGCTGATAACATACATAACCTCAATAACAACCAGATTTTGTAATGTTGCCACATTAAGTGTATACTAGTTGACTGTTTAGTAGTGACCAGTTAACATAAAACTATGAATACCATCCCCCTATCGATATTTTAACATTTGTTAGTGGCCACTACTTAAAACGCTGCTAGAACCGTTTTAAGCTTGTGCTTATGCATATGGTTGTAGGTGTTTAAATGCTTAATCAGATTATTAAATGGTGATTATTTATCTGCTTTGACAATAACTAAAACACTTCCGTCTACGTGCTTTGTGATTTACTTGTAGATTGTAATGAAATTTGAAACTTGTTTAAAAACTTCAAACTAAATATCCTGACTTGTTGGATCAGCCACAACAGATAATTTTCGAGATAATTGCCAAAATCTTTTTTGGAAGGGAAGCCGTAGACTTTAATGTTAATTTCCTCGCCCTACCTAAAAATGCATGTATTGATGAGCATGCGGCCTAACCTAAGCTAGAGTTCCTCAATGAAAACTTTAACTGTGTTATTTTAGAGTTAGGACACGGATGTCAAAATCTATCTCTTTCTAGGCCAAAACTAAGCTGTCTGAAACAGAGATACATACTTTTTTCTCTCTTTTTGCTTTAGTGATAACATTCAGCAGCTGTCAGTTATGAATTTTAGGTTATGCTGTCATGTTTATTTTTATGCATGTAAAGTTTTTTAATGTGCACAATATCATGTATTTACTGTTTGTAGAAAATTTTTAAAACTACTATTAATAGTACATTTATTAATTTCTCGACAGCTTTTAATAAAGTATTAATTGTACCGAATTTCAGATTTATATAATTGTCATACTGACAGTTGAATTTATTAAACCAAATTTCATGATTACCAACCTTCTAATAAATAGTTTCAAAATTTGAAATGTCACTAGGAAAATTTGACATGCTTGTCTTAACTCTAAATAACACAAAGCTTAGTTAATATTTAGGAACCCTAACCTAACCTAACCTAACCTAACCTAACCTAACCTAACCTAGCCTAGCCTAGCCTAACCTAACCTAACCTCACCTCACCTCACCTCACCTAACCTAACCTAAACAAAAACTAAGTTAAAACACGTATGAATTGATAAAGAACGCAAATCTAAATTAGACCTAACTTAAACCTAGGTTAGGTTAGGTTAGGTTCGGTTCAGTTGGGTTAGATTCAGTTAGGTTAGATTAGGTTAGGTTAGGTTAAGTTAAGTTAAGTTAGGACCCTATTGTTCAGCTAAATGAGACGCATCGAATCTTATTAATTAACCCCATTAATTCCTACTAAACAGATCGTTAAATTTAATACCATTGGTAGAATGGTCAAGTTATAACAAACATTATTAATAAATCTCTCACTCTTCTTAGGCTATTGCCAGAGTAAAAGGTTTAAACAATGAACACTCTTTTTTCAATTGAATAGTTATTCATGTTTATAACACAACTTATAACGCAGTTTTATTAAAAAAAAGTTAAACCTTCAACATTGAACAGCAATATTTCACAATTAATATATTTTTGAAATATGCATAATTTTAACTGACCCTATGACCAGGTTTGGTGATTGTCACTCGGCATCTGAGGGGCGCCAACATAAATCTTGCAGGGTCGCGCAATCTTACCTAGTTACGCCACTGGACGTGAGGAAATCATTCGATAGAATTACATGAAACTTAACATGGAATAAGTGCAAAAACAGTACTTCACTTCAGATTATTTTTCTACACTATAATTTTTTTTTTGTTTTATTTCAGCAAAAAAAGTCCGTATCATCTTTATCTTTGCTTCTCGTATTACTTCGCCCATTACAATTGTGAATAGCTGCGGGCTGAGCACATACCCTTGCTTGACTCCTATTTCTCATTTCTAATTCTTTAGATTCTTCGTTGTTAGTTCTTACTATGTTTATATCTTTCTTGTGGATCATCTTTATTATCTCTATTATTGCATTTTCTACCTCTTGTTTACTAATATTTTTCATATCTCTTCCCTACTTATTTTGTCCAATGCTTGTGTCAAATATGTATAACAGTCATGTATTTACCCCTTTGTAATTATTGCAATTTTGTTTTTTTCTGTATTTATGAAAATCGGTAGAATTATTTTTATATACTATTTCTTAGGTAACTCTTTACATTTATATAATTGCACCATTAAATATTTCTTAGTTTATGGATTCCCTCCTCTTCTATGAATGTTTCAGGGGTAATATCATCTTTACCTAGCTAGTACTTCTACTTGATTAATTTCTTCTGTCGCTTGGCTCTTGTTACTATCGTTTGTCTTCTCTCCGTAATTTTTATGTTATTTTCCGTTAGTTTCTTAAAATGTTGTCTCCAGCTCTCCATTATTTTGTTCTCATCTGTAATTATTTACACCTTTTGTCTTTTATATTAACCATAGTTAAGGAGACTAAGACTTCTTGTGAAGGTTATTTTAGTGTTCCATAGAATAGTGTTTGATTTTCTTTATATATTCTTTTTCATTTTCTGTCCAAATTTCATCCATGGCTCTTCTTTAAGTTTCTTAACTTCTATTTTTACCTCTTTTCCTATTTTTCGTAGTTTTTACCTATTTTTGCATTTAAGAATTTTTTCCACCTTTTTTCTCTTTTATTTTCCTTTTCAGATCTTTAGTCCACCATACTGTTTTCTTTGTTTGTATTAGTTATTTTTGTTGTTACATGTAGTTTAGTTCAAAATGATTGCTTACGAGAGATAACATTTAAAATTGAAAACCCTCCCATGCACCAAGCCTATGGCTACCAAACCTATTCATCACCCAGTATGTATAGTCAGTTCATTTGTCAAACTAACTCAAATTAGCTTTGAAATTAATTAATATTTAATTAGCAATCGTCTATGTTAACCAATGAGAGCGTGAGATATAATTTAAAGGTTCAAACTCAATATTGAAACAATTACCAGCCATGTCTGTTTAAAGTTTTTGTGCTGAAAAACGCCTTGGGGCTTAACTACCAAATGTGACACTTCAGATCTCCCCTACAAACATAAATCCTTTCTTTCCTGCGTTGCAAATTACTCAATTGTACCGCATGATTTTAAATAGAGGTTTTGCGTGCATTTTGAAATCTTAATCATTTAACCAAATGAAACTTTTTGTACATTTCAATCCAGATTACTGTACCCCTTTAACATACCCTCAACGTATGACAAGTTCATTTTCTTTTAATTTCACGCGAAAATCTATTCACAATAAAAATAAAAATCAGAATGAATATTGACGTGCGTCTGCGCTAAATTAAGGATTTGATCGGAGCACCAAGGAATTAAAGACGTGTTTAGCAGGAGTGAGCGGGCAAGGGAGAGATGAACGCACCGCCTCCCGGGGTCCCTTTCTAATTACGGCCCATTAAGGCAATTAACTCTGAACTTGGCAGTTTAGCCATCAAACACTTACTTCTTGTGTTCGAACGTTAATTTAAACTTGCGCTGCTTAAAATGGGCTTTGAAAATGGGACAACGGCGTTGTCGTGTCCGAAACGCGTTCCTTTGGGTGATATTAACAACAAGAAAAACACGCGTTGTTACCATACAAACACACACCTATATTAAAGTAGTCCCAACAGCTATGGGGTATGTGAGGGAAGTGAAAACGTGTAGTAGTAATATAACTCTAATAACGAGCTCTGGGACAGCAAGGTTCTCTTTATTGTTGCATAGCAAACAAACGAAACACTGTAACAAGTTTTAAACAAAGCTGATGTACACGTGACCGCCACGCGACGTCGCAAATTACACGTAACCGTGCTGATTAGCTAGACTTGTAACAAAAGGAGGCCGCAGTGACGTTGATATGTGTAGCTACCAATTTATTAGCGGGGTTGATGTTTGCCAGAACTCCGCGTGTCACCCCCACAACACGACGGGACAAATAATGAGTGCCATTAACTTGCACTCGCAAAACCAGTTATTATGGAAATTGACTTTGTTTGAGGCATTTTGATTTCTCGGTTTTATTGGCGTTTTTCACATCAGTCAAAAACAGCTACGTTTCAATTATGAGAAATTGACACTAAAGAAAGAAATAGTCTGGGCTTTGATTGTTCTAAATTGGGCAAATCCAATCTGACCCCTACCAACTCGGCTAATTGCATAGGTACCTTTGGTGTCAATGACAAAAGTTCATGAAAAAAGCTAATTTTGGCATTTCCAGATTAACAAAGAGCAAAGTAGAGAATAAACCTATTTGAATAAACGGGAATGACATGGAAGAAAACTTTTTAAGGGAATCCGTCTTTCTTGTTTAAGAATATACTATAAGGGAGCTTAAGAGAGTAGAGTGAATGAGGGAAGCTCTGAACAAGGACCCACCCCTGGCACCCTTGATTATCCTCATTCTTGAACTGCAGACGCGCCGGCCATACTGCCGCTTCGGGCAAACTCAAAATACATTAATTGTCAATTTGTTGTCATTCTTTGCTCGAGCTAATGGCGGCTGAAGCTGTCCTAAATTGACGAAATCTAATAAAAAACTTTTAGCGAAATCGCCGGGGAATTTGATTTTGCGCTTGTGTTGGAAAATTGAAAAGAGTTCGCGGGAAATATAAAAGTGGCATTTCGTTGCTTATATTCCCTGTGGGTGCATTTTGAACGATGTTAATATTTTTATAAGGGTGGAAACGAATGTGTGTGTGGAGGGGGGAAAAGGTTTTTATGGGCAATTGTTAGGACAAAATTAATATTGTGTAGCTTTCTAGCTATACAATTAAAAAATGATTTCGTAATAGTTCGAGTATAAATTACCCAACGAAATTAGAGTAAATGACTAACGCTAAATATACCCAAGTGTGATGAATATTTGAACGAAATAAAAAAAAACAAGCAATAGGGTATTATGTGGTCATATATAAAACGAATGATATCTGTCTTGATTACCAGTTAGTGCCAGAAAAAGCTTTTACCTCAGAAAACAAATATGTAATTTGTTATAAATCAAAGATAACATCTATAAAGTGAAATTACTGGCACAAAGTGGGCATTATCCCTTTTTTAGTCGATTAATACTCCATGTTTCAACCGTAGAAGGAATGTAAACACGTCCGAGTTTCCCTATCGATAAATACATCGCCTACTGTTGGATAAATTATTCTTTTCGAATTCAACAATTAGATGACGGATTTTTGTGCACCAACCAAAAACTATTGTAAATGATTGGAAAAGCACTTGAAACTTCAGTACATTGATATTACAAAATATATTGTTTGTGCTATGCTATTATAACTATCCTATTAAAGCTTACTATATAGATGATAGTTTGCAATGCTTCTTCATTACACAAAGCATTTGGAGTGATTAAAGAACACGGCACAATTACCTATCTATGTAAATTGCGTTGGTGGCCTATCAATATCGATATTTATTTAACATACTCACTACGTATACGCAATCTTCCTACCTCATTATTTAAATGTTGGTAATTTGGAGACTTGGACTCACTCAATTTAAAACCTTTTCTCATCTTTAGCTTTAAATCTTCTCTTGGTATGGTTGTTGCGCCATTTTTACCATTCTTGCTATTAACTTAGTCCGTAAGTACCGCCTTCAGAATTGCATCTATCTAGTCTAGGCTACCTTAGTTGACATTCACTATAGCACCCTGATTTGATACACCAGAAATTGGAATTTTATGACTATTAATCAGAATTAGAAACCATACGAATCTTTTTTGCGCGCTTCAGTTTTCAATATTTTAAAATGGTTTTAACACACTTTTAAAAAGATTCTGGATCATTTTAATCTCATACATGTAAAGGTAGTAAAATTAGAAAGAGGAACTGAATCTTTTAAGCATGTCAACCATGCCAGAGGTAAAACCCTTTTATAGGCTAACGCTTAAGGCTGCTAAAAGGTCTTGGAACTCTGGAATTCTGGAAGAATTGATTTTAAAACTAACTATGTTCGCATGCAGCCTTGTTGTATAGCAAAACATAACGCTTACTGAGATTTAATGAAGTCGCATACCAGGTTTCTAGAAGGGCATGTGGTGGTTGCCGAATAAGCGGCACGTGTTGAAGTTAAGTAGGTGGTAAAGGTTACAGATTTGGCAAACTATGCGTACAAACAGGCTCGCGTATGACAAGGTCAGGTTCTCTGTCTCGCTCTTGTATGAGCAATACCATGAGCATACCAGCAATGCATTGAGCACGCAGAGATGAGTCTACTATAAACTTTGTGCACGGACGGCGTATGCCACTGGTTAACGTTGCTAAAACTTATATTTAGATATGGAATCCAGTATCGCGCAAGTGGTCGCTTATATTATATTTTCTCGGCTGCATCCGGCAGATGTTTGTTTGCCGATTGCGGTTATATACCTATTTATTGATTTAATCGTTCTACTCTGGAGTAGACAACTAGTTTAAAACGCTTCGGAAGTATCTTAACATATAGTAGCTTGTCAAAGGCAACTATTGAGTGATACTATGAAACAATTATTTAATTATTAAATAACCATGTAAAATGCAGAAGCAAAGAGAAATGATGGGAAATGAAACGGCAATCAAAAATGAAAAATGAAAAATCAAAAATGATGCATAACATCTTCTGCTAGCAGAAGATGTTATTGCCACTCTCTAAAGATAGTACCTCTCAGCTTCGCGTCACGCGTCTACTTTCTCCATCGATCGGTAATCGACCATGTTCCGCTGTTAATAACCAAATAGTATTATAAGACTGGAATACTTTCAAAAACCACGAAAGACTTGTATAATAAACAATATACTTTCGTACATATGTTAAATTTGAGGTTATAAAATTTACAGAAAAGTATAATTATGGATTAAAAGCTTTTTTTCTCTATATACATACAAATCCGACCTTTATTAATGATACTACCGCACGATTCAACAATTTAACAATATCCATTTGTACGGTCAATTTTAAATGCATTTTCTAAGCAAACATCTGTATTTATTTTGTAATCGAAGCTAAGAGATGCCATGTCAAACGCATTATGTCACTTATTCCATTTGCGTTTATAGTCCTTTATGTACACCTGATTACAAAACAAACACGATGATTTACATTAATTTACAAAAAATCAAGAAAAAAAACCTCTATGTAATAAATAGTTTTAGTTTCCCACTCCTACCCATGTTTTTATTTTTATTAATATAATCGTTAAAACAAATCCCGTTTCGGCTTTCAGTCGTTACCAAATGCATTATTACATTTAGACTTTAAAATAATAGAAGTTGGTGGAACTGCTCGTATCGTAAAACCAAGTCAAAATTAATTAAAGTATCTTAATTACTGGCAGTAATTGAGTCGGCCTCGTCTTACGACAACACGCGCAGCTTTGACGACAAAGCTTGCCATAAAATAATTAAATATCAAAATGAAGACAAATTTAATATTGGCTCGTCTGCGAGGCCTCAGGGTGTGCACAGCTAACTTCATGGCGGAGTACGACACGAACCGGCGACAGCTACACAGAAATAAATTGAAATTAAAGCATCTGTAGTATACTGCTCTTTATAACAGAAATAATTCACTGTAGATTGAGTTAATGTTAGTGATCTTTCTTGAAAATTCTAAACTGAATATTTATTAATATAATTTTTCTATTCTTTTCAGGTTTGGTTTCAAAATCGCAGGGCAAAGTGGCGAAGACAAGAAAAAATGGAAGCAGCCAGATTAGGATTAACCGATTATCATTCGGTATCGACACTTTCAAGGGTTGGTGGTTCCAGTTTGGGTTTACCTATGGATCCATGGTTATCTCCTCCACTTCTATCCGCGCTGCCGGGATTTCTAAGCCATCCTCAAACTGGATATCCTAGTTATTTGACGTCCCCTATTGCGGCGGATCACAGCAGGCCGCCCATAGCACATTCTCAATCTCCCAGTACGACGTCACCGGATCCGAGAAGTACATCCATAGCTGCATTACGGTTGAAAGCTAAAGAACACGTGGAAAATATCACGAAAGGGTTACAGATGGTGTAGGAGGTGTTTTTGTGTTTGGCGCTGTTTCCGTTTTTTGTTGTTTTTTGACTGACAATCAAAGTGTATAAAGATGATGATGATGATTAATTTGGTGTATTCTGGTGATCTTTTTTGTACATAATGAGTGTGTATATTGTATTAATTGCGTATACTTATATTAAGTATTAATATATTTTTGAACTACGTGTTGAGAAAAGTGACGTAATTTATTTCGGAACGTTGAAATCGATTCAAAATGTTAAAAAATATAATGTTCTGAAAATAATAAGTTGTGAAAAGTGTTCACTTATCAGAATGCTCAATTAGTTGAGATAATTGCTCACTGAAAGTGCATACGTTTAACCACCTTTTACGTGAGCACACGCATACCTAATACAGACTGTGGCAATATCTATATCCATTTCGAGATTGATGTTATTTTGTTGGTGATGTTTTTAATAACATCCGTTGTACATAGGAAGGATTCGTTTAGAAAGAATTATATGGATCCAAAATAATCCGTATCCATATAGAATTTTAAGGATTTGTTGTTGGAAGGTACTTAACATCTTCATTAATATAAGACTGATTAAATTTCAAAAAATTAAAAATTTTCCCAATGTATATTGATAACTAGAGACGTGCATTTTAGGTGACCTCGCTTGAAAAAACCCTTGATTAGCTCATCTTTCATAAGCGCGTCGCTACAAGTTATAGGACATATAGTTTGCAAATATGAAAACTGTTATATTTCTTTAATTAGCGTTGTTTATTTTAAATATACCCCTTTTCACTTTATGTTTTTGCGGCAAGGGTACTCCAAACCCACCATTTTCAAACGCTCGCTTGTGTTATATTGCTGTATTGCAGTTTAAATTGCTTCGCTCCGTTGACATAGTGGTTTTATGCTTTACTAAAATGCACGTCTCATTGATAACAAATAAATAAATAGCGTAATGTTATAAAAAATTAAAGGTAATCAACAAAATTGTCGAAGATTTTAAAAATTGTGTATAAAATCGTAAATGTCAGGTTTCTGTTACCTTTGATGAACGCTTAATAAGCGAATGAAATATCTCAATAAATGGTGAATCTTAATTGAGATTTCAAAGGTATATAAGATTATAAAAAAAATGATTCTATTGGTTGGATTAAATTTAAAAATTAATTAAAAGTTAGTTAATTACAACAACAGCGTAAATTAAGGTAGCTTCAAATACTCTATCTCGATGTCAAAACAAAGGCTACCTATACCAGTCTATTCAAACATTAATTTTTTTAGAATTTAATTACTAAATTAATAATATCTTCCAGAGATGGGGGCGACCGATCCTTATTCCAATAAATTCATTACGGCTAAACTATGCCTTTTTATTTTTAATTTACTTTCCAAAAACATTTTTCTTCTAAATTATGCACGTATTTTTAAAATGCGACGAGTCATTTGTCTTGCTCCCTCAATCTTCAATCAATTTATTGTAGAAGTAATTATTTTAATTCAATAATGTACTTAAATTAATGTACTTATATGCAACTATTTACATAACATCTACTAATTACATACTACACAATCTCGAAGTGGTTATAAAAATTGCAAACATTCTGCATATCCACATAATTTAAGAAAGATAATTTCTTGGTACTTTAAATGTTTATTATTTATGAACGTCTGTTAAAATAAATATTTATTTTTGGTCAGAAAACTCTTAAACACGTCAATTTTTGTTGTACAAACTTTGTAAAAAGAAAAACTTAGATTATACAAAAAAATCTTGCAATGTACTACTAAACTAATATTAACTAATGAAAAACGTAATTATTTAATTTCCTTTTAGAGCTGTGACTTTTTGTAAATACAAGCACAATAAATAAATTGTATTAATTTACATTACAGGTTTCTTTTTTCTCCTCCTCCTTCTTCACCTAAGAAGTTTTCATCCTTTCACTCGAGAATTGTTTTCTTCGAGCAATACTAGGCGAATTCTTAATTAAAATTAAAATTGTTACCGTGTTTTAATAGACCTGAAATTAAAGCAAAACCCAGAGAGGAGAATATTTTAATCGTCATTTTAACAAGTTATTAAGTTACGACTCTAAACTTGGCGGCGGCGGTTGTTGGGATGCGAGCAAAAGACGTAAAAATCGAACTTTCTCTCTCTCTCATTTAATAAGTGCGGGCAATAGCAGTTTAGTTAATACGGTGGAGATCAAAGAGCTCTTCAGTTTTAATTCCACTTTATCTAGAGGGCGTAGAGAGCCTGGCTAAAGCAATAAAATGCTAATACGTGTTTGTCGTCGCTAATCAACTGTTAAAGCGGCGAGAGTTGAGCACTTTCACGTTCCGTAAACTCGAGGTATACTTTACTTTATTACGTCAAATAATGCTTCTTCATTTCTTTTTATTTTTTCCCAAAATATATAGTTTCTAATTCTTTTTAGCTTTGGAATTGTTGGAAGCTTCAAATATTAATGCTGAGGGATTGCAGAGCTCTTTGTTTCTGTTCTATGTTTTATGAAGTTGTGGCTCTTTTTAGGAAATCGAAAATAAATAAATGCGATAATCTTTATTGAAAAATCATCACATCATTTGCAGCGGTTTCTAACTATAAAACATGGCTAGCAACCATGACACACCTTTTTTAAAAACACTAAATCTATTACACCTTTTAAAAGAATGGTTACCGCTTTTGCAACAGTTTCATTATCTACTTGGGCATTTATTTTGATTCATAATTAAGAACCTATCAATTACGTCCTGGACATTAGAGCCATCTTTAGAATGAACCCGTTATAGATACATAAACAAAGCACCCATTAATATGGTCGCTGCTAGGTTGGTACTGGTTTGCAAAAAGGTACAAAATATAATCTTATGATAAAAATCCTTCTATTGGAAATTACTATTTATAGCCTGTCCATATCGTTATATCACAGAAGTGCATTCAGATTTCTAGGTGGTACGGAATTTAGTAACATCAAAAACGGCGGTGTACCATGATTAAGATGGTAACAAGTGCAGTTTGTCATGAGATAACATCTTTATTACACGTTGGCAAAGACACAGAAGATAACATACTTGAAGATAAGTTTATTAGGTCAATACTTCAACCATGAATACATGAAATGAGTCATTTTCGTAATCACACCGGAATAAAGAAATACGACCCAAGGTGAGATAAGAGTGCAAATTTCACGTTGCTAAGAATTCAGTGTCGTACGCTAGAACCAACAGATTTTCATTGCTTCGTTCACATTTATCTTTAATTAAAAAGGGGTTTGTTTCGCAAATGAATTTTTCTAGCTCATTTATTGTTTATTTTATCATTTAGATTACAGCGTAGCCTTCGAGTAATTCAAGATGCATTTTACATTTTTGCCCACGTGTTTGTGATGACTCATTTCTTGTAACTTTGGTTGAACTATAGTTATTGTTACAATTAGATTTTTTCAAGCTTTTCAACTTAGATTATGCATACATAAAGAAGAAAAGTAAGTTTATTTTTGTCGCAAAAGCGCAGGCAACTTCTAGGTGGGTGACTACAGCGACTATAGGTAATTTACTTATTATCTGACAAACTGTTGCAGAAGGTTCTTGAGGTCATTTAAAGATAAAAAAATTTAATGTTTCTTCCCTTACCTAGACCTCAAAGTGATTAGGAAAATCTTATGCAAACAATCAACGCTATAATCAACAGCCAATTTTTATCTCAGAGAGGTGTTAGGCCTAATGAATGTTATTTGAATTAATATTAAACTACGGCAGTAACACGAAAGTTTTCAGAACGTTAAAATAATTGATTGTTATTGTTGAAATGAATAGATTTACATCGCGTGATAATACTGCTATGAAGGTTTATGTAACGGAAATGCTAGAAAAGCTGTAAGGGGATATCCAGGTATCAAACAGAGCAAAACATTTCGAAGGCTCGCACATTTCTGCAAATTTGGTGTTATCAAAAAATTTAGTTCAGAAGACAATACACAAAAACATGTTACATTTGCACCATTCTTAGGCATCACTGAAATTTTACCGATATTCATCAAATTGCTGAAAAGCTCCATTTTAGTACTTGTATCTTATGGTCGGATGAAGTCATTTTCACTAGGAATGGAATTAATGGAAATAAACTAGGCGCCCTATTTTTCAGAACAA
Source organism: Agrypnus murinus (assembly GCA_929113105.1). Classification (NCBI taxonomy): domain Eukaryota; kingdom Metazoa; phylum Arthropoda; class Insecta; order Coleoptera; family Elateridae; genus Agrypnus; species Agrypnus murinus. Next base: position 168,643,603 of record OV816026.1, on the reverse strand, counting down.
CTTAGGGGAAGCGAGGACCTGACAGTACCCTTTTCTAAATATTAGGTTCTTAATATTTAAAATAACTTATTGATTAATGGCACCTAAAAAGGAAACAAGTAACATAAATAATAATTCTTTGGTTATTATAAGATTAGAAAAATAAAAAAGTTAATCATCTTTGCAAATTTCAAAGATAAAATTCTTTGTTTTTGGATTTTTATCTGTATTATGGACTCATTTGCCACACAGCTGACATTTAAACCAATACTCTCTAAATTCTGACCAGGAGTATAACTCTTTATAGAGCAAGCATGAGATATCAGCGCCACCATAATCTTCCTTATAATTAATTCTGCGTTCTCCTTATCTGGCGTTTCTTCAACAATTTTCCTTTTCGCCGCCTTGACCAACTTTGCCGTTTTTTCTTCTCCAGTTTTGCATTTCCCTTAGACTTCTCAGCTTCCATTCTGGAATTGATGATACCCATCTTCCCTTTCTTTCTTGGTTTTCGTGTTTTTATTGGTAATTCGGACGCTTGTGTTTAAAGGGATATTTCTTAGGACTAAGATTATCGGTTATCTTCGGCATCTATTTCAGCAAAAGGTAGGTTTGTTGTTCCGGCAGTATCAAGCAACCAATCTATCTGGATCATATGGAAAAATTAGTTTGCCTGTTGTTTGGTATGCCTTTCTTGTTGTTGCGACTTTAAGGCTATGCCTGTTTAAAAATCTGGATCACTTGAAAATGTGTCGCTACTCTTCTCGTTGACGAATTTGTTGGTTTTAAATTGTTTTAAATTTGGAGTGGTCCAGAAGACCTGTTGGTACAGGTTGACATCTGTACGTACAGTGTGTTGGAAAGCAAATCAATATAATTCCATGCCATACCAATACCATTGGCAGCGTGTGTCACCTTATGCTGATCCAATCCTGGATTCGAATTTCGGTTGACTTTCCTTTGCATGGACTTCCAATATAACACCATCCACACACTTGATTATTGATTACACACTTTTGGTAATACACTTTGTTTTAATTAATTGCGGGTACTATTTCCCTTGTTTGAAGAATATTTTTTGTTCTATGTTTTTAATTAAATAAAACACCAGTTTATGGTTTTAACGAAGGTTTATTGACTAGCAATAACTTTAGCTAGTATTTTAATTTAAAGGTGGTTCTTTATAATCTTATAAACACTTTTACAATTTATAACTTTCTACACTTTCGCCGTATATTAATCACACCAACCAAACTTGACTTGTCTATTTAAGACTAGACTAGACTATTTAAATTTTTACAATATTATTTTTCACGACTTTACTCTGTCGCTTTATTTATTGGACTGAACTTTACATACGTTCTCTTTCGTCGTATTTTAATGACTGCCTATTTACATTTGTACTATTTTATCTTACACGACTTTACTCTGTCGCTTTATATCAGGAAGTGTCTTAAAATTATGATTTTCTAAGCTTATATACTACTTACTATTTACATCATCACATTACTTAATCTGACGTCACCTTACCATCTAATAAAATGACTACACTATACATAAAATAATTAAAGATAAAAACATAATGATAATAGTTGACTCAATCTATTACAGTTTATTACACAACATTTGCAATAATAATGATCTATTTACATAAACAAACACCTTTAGAGAATCACATAACCCGTCGATTTCACTCATTTGAAAATTTATCATAAATTAATTAGATAATATCATTAACTTCCACACAACTGGTTGTTACGTATTCTTAAGTATTTGGTGAGTAAACTGTTTGATAATAAATAAAGAAACATGGATTATTTAACCTTATTAAAAAGTATGCATTGGTTGTATAATCAATGACACACCAGTAAATAACTTAAAAATATTTTTAACTGGAGAAGTTGATAAAATATTTCAAAAGTGTTCGTTTTTAACAAAGATTTCAAAATTTTCCAAAATTTTGGATACAAAATCCACAGTAATATATTTTTAGATTATACTTATATATTCTATATAAATATATAAGTATATAAAATATATATTTATATGTTGTATTTACTGGGGGGCCACCCCATATTTGTGCCCGAGGCTGTACACATGAATTCTGTAAAAAATAAAACATTACGGGACATTTTTTAAGTAGTGTGATATGATGGTACAGTATGCCATCATATCTTGCATATAGGATGCTCGTATATCAAGAAAAACAAAAGTGTAATCAACATTAATTAACATATCCTAACCTAAAATAATTATCAGACATTAATCAAGTTTGGTAGAGCTTATTATCTATCATGCATATCATATGCGGCTATAGCATTTGACCAATGACTATGCATGCAACTAAAAATTAGTAAAATCAATATACTATGAAAAAAACTTTTTTACTCACGAAAATAGACGGCCGGTAGTCGCCATTGGCGGCCCGCAGTGATCTATTTAATTGCGCACAAGCGTTGAACTAAACAGGTTCAAGACAAAACTATTACTTTTTGATCAGGTATGCCTTCATATCCATATTTCTCCTACTGAAGCTAAAAATAATACATGAACAATTAAACACAAACAATGTGCGGAGAAGCTTTAGATCACACATTATTTGACCTTATTGAAGACGTCACACTACAATTCTACAACGTAATTCGTACTACGTAATTCTATAAATGTGGTGTTAGCAGGACGGCGCACCTCATCTAGGAAGGAAAGTAGTACGATGGTTCAGCAATCTAATTCTTAGCAATGTGTTAGTTGTGTGGGAAAGCGCGAAAAGAAGGTGGCTATTGAGGTAGACTGGTGTGTTCACAAGATGTCTTTGGCGAAATTGAACGAAATCAAACAAATCAGAACTTATAGAAACTCCCTTATGACACCCAAGAATTTTAAATGGTCATTTTTACTTACTTCTCCGGAATCATAATAAATTTTACTTTGTAAATGATTTTATTGTGTTTATTCGGCAACTTAGAATTTATCTGCTATATACATATATACTTAAGTTAAAGAGATTATGTAACTCCAATTATATGCTATAAGTTGAAGATAATCCAGTCCATTTAGTTAATAATAGTTATTCTAAAGAGCACTTATTTGTATTTTATTAAAATTCAATTAGTTTCGTAGAGTAAGGTCTTATTTTAAAGGTTTTAAAGTAAATTGAAACGTTGTGCTAATTCCATTCCATTCAAGCATTTAATTAGCTTAGCATCCATAAACTAATGGTCCTTCGAGACTAATGTCAAATCAGCAGCAGCTATGTACAGTTGGATGGATCGATCGGATACATTTATAAAACAATAGGTAGTAAGAGTTTGCTTGCTATATTGATTGATTTATTTATAAAATTTGCAGTTTAACCATTACAATGGTTTATTTGCTTGCTGTATGGTAATGAATTCCTAAGGCATTTGACTAAATATCTTCATGGATCTACAGTGCACTTCACGAATTTCTATCAGCAAATTGCTTCCTGATTCTAAATACCGTCTAGTTCAAAAAATTGTATCTGAACTCTCGAAGAGCTCTAAAAATATATCTAGCTACTGGTCAGAGAAAAATTGCTGCATATATGTTAAGCTGTAACTGTAGAAAATTCTCTAAAGCTTAACTTGATCTTGGTAAAATAGCACATTCTAGATGGCTAACAACGGCTAATCGGGGTAATCGTTATCATGCGTCTTTATATTTTCACAACAAACCCATCTGCAGAACTAAAAACAATTGATATTGATACATAACTAATGTCTACGCTGCAATGAGTTCCATGAAACTAAGCCATCTTACAAACGATGTTACCGTACACTTACGGAACACGAAAATAAATTAGGTTGATCATGATCCTGACCTCAAGAACATTGCCGATGCCGTTATTCAAAGAAATGCTTTCTTCGGACACTAACTTGAACCTGTAGATTTACTTCTAGCCATCTTTACTAATGAAGAAAAACGCATTAGAGAACTGGGACTTTTAGGGGAGAAGGGCGAATTTATTCCGGTTATAAATACGTATAAAGTTGAAATTTGAAGATTAAAGTTATCGAACCACCAGTGCATTCTTTTGTCTCTAATCAATATCTTGAATTTATCTTACAGCACGTTGATAAATAAAAATATTCTTTTTACGAAAATCGAGAATTCATGACGTCAGGCAAAAAACTAGTTCAGGTATTATGTTGTATCTTTACGTGCAGGTAAAGGTAACTACTCGTACTTAGCAACAGGTTACCTGTGACTACAGTTGCAAGTAACGAGTTAATGTAACATGTACGTTATGGTTAGCACAGGCTTCCATCATCGATCGGCTCTTCTAGCAAATCCATATATGTAGATGACTTTGGAGCAATCAAGTTGAATAAGTAAGATCTAATTAAAATGGTGTTTACATGTACAGAGAAGTCTAAAATAAAATTGATAACGAGAGTTCTTGAAAAAACGAGGAATGACTATACTCTAACGTAATCCTTAATCTTACCTGTAACTTAACATTTAATCCAATATAACCTTTAACATAAACTCTTACCGAATCTAACTTTTAATCTAGACTCTATCCTAATATTTTACCTAACCTTTAACCTAACCTCAAACTCCACCCCTTAGCCCCACATTTAATCTAACCCTTTAACTATAACATAAATTTTAACCCAACCGTTAATCTAACCTCTAACCTACCCGAACGTGTAACCTAACCCATATTCTAACCTCTACCTTCAACTATTAGGACGCATAGAAACTAACATAGTTAATCAAGTTTAATCTAATTATTAATAGAATATAAGTTGCGATCTTTGCACCACTATAGAGGCCACCCACACAATATGTTTCACCACAAAAGATGTCTATTTATTTGTTCTAGTTGGCTGGCTACGGATAGTCTCTCAATAAGGTAATATTTCAGACCTTTATTCACATCACGGTTCTAATTTTGCTGTGCCAACTGAGAACTTAATGTCTCTTTTCAAAGGTAACACATTCAAACAGAAATTCATGATTTAGTAATCAACATGAAATAAATTGGCACTATATACCACCATACACATCTGCTCATGTTGGGTTGTGGGAACCATCAATGAAAGTGATATATCTAAAAATCTAGAAGAGATCGTTATATCATTTTCACGATTAAAAACGATGCATCTGTAAAATCATTTCAATAACGCTCTTACTTTTGAGTTGCCTACTGCTTTCGCTCAAATAAGAGCATGTATGAATTTACAATCCTATATCTTGAATGAGACTACCCCAATGACTTGTCCTAACCTACTACTAACTCTACTCATTTACTCATAGAGACTCTTTTTACGCTCACCTACAACGAGATTACACCAATTGTACAGATAATACTTCGTTGGCAAAATATGCAACAACTATTTCAAATTTTCCTGGAAATACAGGCAACGAATTCGTAATTCATTCAACAAAGGACAAAATGGCAAGTTAATCAAGGTGGCAAGCTGAAGGTTGATTGAAGAACCAGCAATAACGTTCTAGAACCTATAGTCACTAAATTAGTTAAGTTTCCAATATCCAAGTCGAAGAGTTTTTATTTTCTGCGTAAATGTTTTGAAGCCAGCCAGGCCTTAAGACTTTAAGGTTAAGGCGACAACACGGCGACAATTTTAAATACTATTGTGTTAGTGTTGATGTTAACAATGTTTTATTGCTATTTGCAATTATACGCACTTCCCTTGTATACTTAGCTACAGTAACATTGGTTACTTAATTTATAAAGCTCGTTGCTGCCATTCTAACCACATTTGTAACATTTCATTCTTCCATGTAAACTTTACTTTTACCAAATCATTCAGAAATTCATTTACATTTTCATTCAAAGGGTGTTAAGAAACAGGATGCTCATTTTCAGTCATAATAACGACTGAAGTATTCATTAATAAACACCTATTTCTCTTTTTAAACGAGACCTGCATGTCGTTCACATCACACAAGGCATACGTGAAATCATGAACAAAAGAAATATGAACTGAAACATATATTTTTTTAATAAAAAATGGTTTTAATAAAATATGACAAATATACTTATGAGTTGATACATACGATAGAAACCATTTTTATATTATTTCTAAGGCGCAATTTGGCATCAATTTATTATTTTTACTGAAGGTTGGTTATAGTAAACCATTTTTTAGCAATTATAACAAATTGCAAATTGATTAATAACCTCCAACAGTTTACAAGTAAATATGGATTGGTTTTCAAAAAATCACCTTAAAGTAGTATTCACTATAAAATGCGTGTATATTCTCTAAAGTTTGTGTCACTTAATTACCAGTAACGTGATTCTAAACAAATCCTACTTCAAGGTTGCTGTTACCACGAACTATAAAATAAGTTAAAAAATTCTGGATCTTTCAAGAGACTCTTACCATAGGAGACTATAAAATGACGTCAACATTTCGGTAGTCACTTTCCAGTTCCTAATGTCACTGCAAAGTTCCCATTGGAACTTTAAAAACGTTTAAGTGTAACCTCACATTTAACCATAAACATTATATATTTTATACTGTTACTTATAAGAATTAGATATGGCATATTTTTATATTTTACCTTGTTTCCTATAAATGGGAGCAAAATGATATTTTGTATTACCCCAACATTTAAAGTCTTCAGACCGAAAAATGTTGAGGTTTTTTTGCAATTAATTTTACGTATGAACACACATTTTTGACGAATTTGAATTTTTTTTTCTTTTGTTAATTGTGCTATAATCAGTAGAATTTCTTTAGATTCTCTACGTCGACAACACATTTTCGCTTGAGACTCGTTAAAATTTATATCTGATATTTTCTGTATTTGGATTTTATAAACACGTTCTTGTGTTTTACGTTCTAGATTAATTAATAATCTCTAAGCTAAAACATCTTAAGGAAGTATTAGGTCTACTTTTGATATCACATTCTATTTAGTTCGAATTGTGAATTGTTTGTGGCTTATTTTGTTTAACTTAGTGCTTTTTTTCATTCTCACTTTATTTTTTATCCACTTCTCATGCTACTTTAATTCTGAATTCCAGTTATGCACATCTGCCTATTGTCAAAATGTTCAAATAATTACTTAAACAATTAAAATTTACAACAATTAAAAGTTGGTCACCATCGTAGTAGCAAAGTTTATATAGTCAAAGTGTGTTTATTAAGGAGACGGAATAGTCCAGGCGATCCCCGGCCGAGCTGGTAATTTTTCATAGCGGAGAAAAATTAAAAACATGCCTTCTTCTCGGATAGGAAGTAAAAATTGTAGGTCCCGTGCCAATGCGATGTTTGGCACGATAAAAATCACTACAATGGAATTCCACCAGATTCGGCTAAATTCTAGTAGGGTCGGCCAAATGATCATAGCAATCGGTGCCATGAGGTACGAAGGATACTCCGCCATCCCGATTCCTCGCCCAATAATAAATAAATAAAAATAGTCCAGTCAAATTAGAAAAAATAGCGGAAAGTTGAGGTAAGTCCGTAGTTGTTTGCATAGGGCTTCGTTGTGGATTGTTAAATAGCCTTCTAAAAGTCAACACCTGTAGGTGATGAGCTCGAAGAAATAATGAGAGTAAACCACGCCCACTAACGGTTTTTTCGTTTTTCTCGGAAACTATTAGGTTTATCGAGATGAAGGAGGTAAAATAAATCCCTACCAAAAATGTCCAAATTCTTTTTTGTACCTTGCCTTTTTTGTGTTGTAGAAGAAAGAAGATATGCCATACATGGCATATTTGCAGCAGTTTGTACCAGTAAATTTGCTCATGGAACTTTATTTGGGCGTAACTTTTTTCGGTCTCATATTCGTCATGAAGTATATAAGAAAAATTTGTTGAAAGCCGGAGGCGGTCGTAGTCCAGTCGTCTTTTATCTTAGTATATCTTCAGAAAACTCCATCAGGCAATATTATCGTTATTCTTCGTGACAGTCGGATAAAAATTTCGTATTGGCAAGTTAATTCTTAGGAAAATATACTTCATTAATACACTACTACACTCAATTTTTTGTTCAACCCAATACGTACAGGGTGTTTCGCCTTTGTTGAAATCGGGGGTTATTAAAAATCCACAAGGAAGCCCTGTGCAAAAATCTACAGACTTATCTCAACTTTCCGCTATTTATGAAAATTCGTTCTAAATTGACTGGATTAGAAAGAGTTTGTGAAAATCGACGTGATTTCATATCCCTAAGTTTTTCACCAAGGTCGTGACACTTATTGTTGTACGCTAATTACATACTACAGTGTAGGCGAAATTCAAAATTAATATTTTATCCGCCCGATGGACTTCTCAAAACGTTGGCAATCATTTAATTCATCATATAATAAAATGTTGTATATAAAAAGAACCGCTAGACATTTTGTAAACGAAATAAACCAACGAACGTAAAAGGTTAATAGAACCTTTTATTACACTCCGAAATAGATAACAGAGAAATAACGAAAAGTAATAACAAAAAGAAAGTTAAATTAGGCCGGGTTCAGTGAAGCAAAAATCAAAGTTGCGGTGGTGAAAGAGGAGGGATATGCACGTTCAGCGAACCGTCAGTTTGGTTAAATTGAAGCGTGCGGACCGCCGGCAATAAAAGATCAATTAGAATGGTTGGGCGGTCTGGAAACAGCCTGATTAAAAAAGAGAAGGACCAAATAGACAGGCACAAACCAATAAAGTGATAAAGTAATAAGAGAGAGTTAATTATCGCGGCTCTGTCGAATCGTCGACGAGAACGCACTCACGAAACCGTGTTGGAGGAGAAAGATGGAAAATGCCGAATTTCCAGGGGTATAATCCGGTACTAAAAAGGGGGTGCTAAAGAGTGACGAATGGATTGTTAAGGGAATATTAACTAATCGAATAATTGTTTTGCAGTTATTTAAAAATCGTTTTTTCTAGAATCAAGTTTTATTTTACTTAATTATTGTGTTATCAGAGGAAACACTACAATCTTATTACAATAGTTAATTACAAAATATGTTTAAGAATTAATAAATTGTATGTATTCCACTGAATAAATTGTACCATTTATGTAATAATACAAAGACACTAATTTTTCGTAAGGGAACCTTCTTATATTTATAAAGATCCTTGTAAAGATCCTAATTTTGGAAGTTACATGGAGTATTAACAGTAATTGCAAAATATCTCAATTAATGCAACCACGCAATATTATGACAACTTAGAAAATCGAACTACAAGTACTTTTCAAAAGTACATGTCAAGTCCAAAAGTAAATAGAAATATTAAAAACTTTTTTAGCTACTATCAGAGAACTTTCGCACCATATGACACTAAAACAACATCCTCCAGAATGAAATTTCGAATGAAAATTGTCTGTTGCTTGGAAAAATCTATCTACATGTATATTGTATACTCCAAATACCGTTGCTATTTGAGACGTGATATTATAGACTTCCACCCTCGAAAAATATAACCACCTGAATAATGCAAATTTCAACTCGAATTTGATAAAAGTTCGTCGGTATCACAGCGAATTGATCAGGTTAAGATAATTGTCTGCAGTAAGATAATGATATTGACTACTATGACTCTTTGACTTTCACTATATGAACTTTTAAAAACGTAAGGTAAAAACAGGTAAGGTAAGTAAATACCAACACAATCTAAATATTCCATACTGAATGGGTTTATGTTTCAAGTAGTGTCAGAAACGACACATCTATATTTAATTGCAAAAGGTTGCCTCTTTTAGCATTCCATACGTCTATTTGTTCTTTTCCTATAACAGTTTAATGTCGTTCTTTTTACCGAAATTTTCGTTACTATGATCCCTATACAACTTTAACGAACAATTAGTGGATAATTAACCGCTGCCATAAAATTCAACACGACCAGCTGTCTTTAGATGGTGAATTTCTACAGTTAATGGACAGTCTATAAATTGTGGTACTAACAACAATTCTATATTTTAATATTCTCATTCATGTTTAATTTTCTCAATTTGTTTACTCTTTACTCCTTTACTAGTTTCACGATAACCTATTCCTAGTAATTAACAAAGCAAAACAACTCTTTAGAGCAAGAGGTGAGATAAGACGAAAACTACAAGGTAGCCCTGTTAAGTTCATTTCGAAATTAGGTTTTTAGTGCAACGCAGGTAAAATCGTGCAAGAAATAAATCAAATATCGATAGCGTGGAGGGTGTTTGTTTATAACGCATGGTCGTGTGATAATGACAAGCTTAGTTCCGATTCCGACCAGCGCGGAAGAGCAGCTGGCGCTGCAAATGCTCAGCCGCAAGCAGACATCAGAATATTTTACGTGAAAATAAACATTAATGAAAAAACTAAATTAATGATGATACACCTGTCGGTAAGTAGCTTTCATTTAAAAACAGAATCATAAAGGTTGATTTAGTAGAAGTCGCTAGCGGGTTGTAGACAGAAAACGCCTTGTGCTTTAAATACATAGATTGCTAATTAAGTTAAAAGCTATCGGTGGTTTTGTATTTCACTTTACTTACTGTTATAGAAGAAACGAGTGTGAGCCGTAGAGTTTGTTTTCTGTTTCTGTTCTGCACTTTATTACAGTTATAGTTTTATTCTATAATTGGATTGTTGGTAGCAAACGCTCTTATGCTTAACTCTTCTAACACAAATTTTATTTTTATTCTTAATAAAATAATTCTATTTATTATTTAGAATAACACGCATTTTCGACTATTAACGAAAAGTCTCCTGGGCAGGTGGTTTCTGGATGGAATAGATTAGCCATCTTAAATTGAAACTTAGAGACTGTAAGCTGAAGAGAGACGCACCTTTTTGTTTGACGGACCAGAAGTCTCTGAAATACTACCTATTTATGTATTAAAATTTACTACTACCGATATTGCTAAATCGCTAATATCCTAGCATAACTTTTTATCAAAGACACCGAATTGAATAAAAATGAAATCTCTAGCAATCGAAATATCAACCTACCTCATTTTAGTTGTTTCTTGTCTTATAGTAGTGTAGTGGGAAACCGTTTCTAACTTTTTGTTTAAAATTTCACCCACTTAGCTACACATTTAAAGGTGCCACAACAAAGGCGCCAAAACAAGGGTGCCAAATCAAAGATGCCACAAAAACGGTGGTACATTTAAAGGTGCCAACGTCAAGATGTGCCACAATAAATAAAGACCAAAGTACTTCAATTGCGAGCGGAAAAACAGAAACTATTAAATGGCGTTATTATTAACCCAACCTAACCAATTGATCAGCAAACAAAAGGTTCATTTCTTGGTTCCTCATTTAGTTTTAGTTTGCATTGTACGTCTTTCCTTCAACAGATAACGCTCTGATGATGAATGTCCATAATCCGATAAAAGACTTGCTTTGGCACGCATACGTTGTGCTCCGTAGCTCGTATTCGTAGTAAATGTTACGCATGTAGTTTTTTAGAGCAGTCACAATAAAAACACAATTTTGGCCTTTTGCAGAACTTTTGCGTGTGACACATTTTAACGTTGGTGCCATTTAATGTAGCACCTTTGTTTTGGCGCCTTTGGTTTGGCACACTTGTTGTGGCACTATTGTTGTGGCTCCTTTACGTGTGGCGCAATTGTTGTGGAACCTTTACATTTGGCGCCTTTAAATATGGCGCTAAATGGGTGCTTCGTGTTTGACAGCCTAGAAGTTTCTGAAAAGATATTTACATATTATTCTTCAGTCAACAAAACAACGGAAGGCGACAAAACAAACAAACACGCTACATTCACGTAATAATGTTTTGTAGAGTTTCACCTGCACAATGTCGCACATACACGTACAACTCGCATTCTTGAGAATCGGAATCAACTTTGTTGCAGTAGGTGCTGTTTGTTTTGACGCGCTCCGTTCTTAGTACTCCTTAACAACATTTTAGTCACGTGACTTGTTAGGTGTTGCAGTAGAACCTTATTTTTTACATGCGGATGTTACAGAAATGCAAAGACCCATTTTTACTGGATTTTCATAACCTATTCAATCAGATTTTTGGAACGATGTGCTACTAGGTAGATGTTGTGATGGAACCATCCTTTAACCTTTGCCGTGACCTGGATGTCACAGACCTATCATATTCTAAGCTAACTTAACCTATTCTTAACTCAATAGAATATTCTTAACGATGCGCCGCACAACTGACACTGTAACGAGTTACGATACCGTGACGCTGTAATGATACCATATTATAACCTTGTATAGCGGTCGAAAAGTCTGCCCTACACGTTTGGTGCCCTTACAAATTTAACGTTCTTGGCCGAGTTCTAAAACACATCAAAAATTTGTCTAAAGTCATCGGCCAGAAGATCCGTAACATGACATTTGGTGAAGTGTTTGCGTTTTACACTTTGGTCTAAACCAACGACACATTTTATAGTATATATTTTAGCTATATATTAATTCATGGTATTTTGGGTAATTTTATACCAGTAGTCCTTTTTTGAGTTTCTTGAACTACGTTTTCACACCATCGCAACGTTTGTGAAATTACGAGGTTGACTTTTTTTTACTCTGGGATATAGTTGCTCTCTTTAGTAACGCAATTATCGCACTGGTTCCTTCGACTCGTGCTCTCGACACCTGGAGACTTTTACATCGTGGCGTACCTGCTATAGCCGTAACAACAATTAGGAAACAGCGATATTGATTTATAAATATGTCCAAAAACTCATGTGTGTTACCATTTGATTAGGGTTCAGTTATTTATAATTAGAATTAGTATATTATGGGTTATATATATATGCCTATATCGCACGAGAACGAAGTTTGAGGCACGACGCCGAAGGCGAAGTGCCTCAGTCATTCGAGGGCGATATAGGCATTCCACCCAAGTTGTACAGTATCTTTTTTCTTCGACTAAGCAAAACAATTACAAAATAGATTGCATGTCTCCTTGAGAAATCGAATATAAGGATTAACCTATGCTTTTATCCATGCTAAAATATGGTTTGTAAAATCCCTCTCTCATTGTAGAATTTTTAAGAGAATTATTAAAACTTTGCAGAAATTAACATTTCCGAAGAAAAAATTATTATTTTAAATTTTGTTTTATAAAAAAAATAAAAAAGAATTATTCTCCCAGCTGGAATTGAACCTGCGTCGGTCAGCTTCAGTTTATTTATACCTAGCTCCTACCCGACTGAGTTACCAAGCCCTATCACAAACTCTGTCTACTATACTTATTATAAAAGTAGGTTGTACTTATTTAAATGATTTAATATTTATGTATTTTTAATTATAAAAGTATAATTGTTAAAGCTACAATTTCACAAATCACGTTATTTTCAAATGCTTTAAGTGTTATTGAAAGAAGGAAACATTGATTTAACTTACTTTTACTTCTATATTTATGACAGGAGTTGTCAATAAATTAATTACAAATAAAGAAGTGTCAAATTGGACTACGTTGATTGGTTGTTTTCATATCCGTACACTGTACGGATATGAAATTATATCCGTACACCTTGCTGGAATTGCATACATTTCCATTGCGCAAAACGTGAAGAAAACGGGTGATTTACAGGTAGGAGTAGAAAAAAGTATTTTTCTACTCATGACATTGAAATGGAGTAATGCAATAACTACCCACATACATGCACGCGTCTGCATCTCATTAGAAATAATTTATACAGTCTGCATATCCTTGAAAATAATGTATGCAGTCTGCATCGCATTAGAAATAATACAGGGTGATCCAAAATGAGTGAAGATGGTTTGAATTTGGCGCCTTGGGTTTTAGTGTATTTCACGTTGTTAGTGTAGCACTATTGAAATATGTAGCGTCAGATTACAGCGGTAACTCGTCACTTTCTCGTTTACACCGTTGTGCTTTGCCACGTTGTTCTGGATTTTCATTGAATTTTTGCTTTATTTCGCTTGTTTTCTTATTTTACAAAACAGTTCTTTTCAGAACTACGGTTTGTTAGACGATTTTATTATCAAGTAAGGTTATTATTTAAAATCAATGAAGTTTATAAGCTATACTATTTTTCAGGCGCCACTGTAAAATAAAAGAAGGATAAAAATATCCGAAAAGTATTCATGTTGCAAACGTGACAATAATTTACCGTGGCGGTAAATTCAAACAGTCCTCAGTCAATTTGGATCACTCTGTATATACAGTATGCATTTATATTTGCATTTTATTATTCATCTCAGTATCTGTATTTTATTCAATTATACAGTAAGGCTTCCGCGATATTCATGAGGATATGGTATATAAACAGCTTGCTTTGAGTTTAAAAACCAGTCAGTGAAGTTGACTCGAACACATCTCCAAGCAAGCTGGTGAGTACCTTTTAATTTATCTAATGCTTAGTTCTGCTTAGTTATGAGGGGGTTGCGCTAAAGCCCTATCCCGCTTAGTTATGGGGGAGTTGGGACCAGGCGCTCTCTCTCGCTTAGTTTGTAGATCACCAGGAGTTCAACTCCTACGCCTAGTTTGTAGATTTAGTGCTAGAGCAGGGTGGTTCCGACCACCCTCATGATTATGTTAGATATAAGAGGACATGTACGTCCTCACACTGTATAACCTATGTGTGTAACCACTTGTATTCTTTATTCTATTGTTAGTACATAATTGTTTTTATGACTTGTGTTTATTTTCCTTCGACTACGTCCTCCAGTCACGAAAACCCCACGTGACAATATTTAGTATAGAGGATTGAAATATTTTATTATCTATTGGAACATCTAGAACAATTGATACATCATCTCTGTAACCAGTAGTCGCATTAGCATTTATCTAATTGTTCTTCTAATTGTTCTGACTTACTTATTAATAAATAAGTTAATATCCATTTTTTGGTAATTACCTGCGCTGGCATTTATTCAACAATCTCGTGATTTTATAATTACAATTTATGATCATAGTAATCAGGTACGAAAGATGCTCCGCCATCCCAATTCGTCGCTCAAAAATAAATAAATAAAATAAATCACAATTACAATGTTTATGTTGAATGAGTTATAGCTACTTTGCTAAGTTAGCAGTTGATTGCTACCATTATTAATTTTAATCGTTTTGTTATTTTTGAGTTATTTCTTTTTTTGTAATAAAGTATCTTGTATCATCATATTTACATGTATTTGTAATGTATTTTATTTGGGTTAGCTTCTTTTTTGTAATAAATCATTTTGTATCATCGTATTATGTGTTTTTGTAGTGTATTTTATTTGGATTAGCTCACCACAATAGTGGTAGTCGCAGATGTGTTGTGTAACTTTACAGGTATTGCTGGCATTAGACTCAACAG
Organism: Agrypnus murinus; assembly: GCA_929113105.1. Lineage (NCBI taxonomy): Eukaryota > Metazoa > Arthropoda > Insecta > Coleoptera > Elateridae > Agrypnus > Agrypnus murinus. The sequence goes on along the minus strand of OV816026.1, from coordinate 168,628,403 downwards.
TGTTAAAGTCGAATCTTGGCGGCTACTAAAGAATATATCTCGTGAGAACATTAGTTAGCCGACAGCCTTCAGAATTAACTACGGTTAATAGTTGTATCCCGACTTCCCAATTAGCGACCGCTTTCTTAGGTAATAACTTTTTTTAAACTGTCTTATATAATTTGACTTATTGTGCAAGTAATCATGATTTCTCTACTAAAATATGCTATCTTCTATGCTATACAATACATCAGTATGAACAATATACCATTTCTGCATTACACTTTCTTCCGTTCAACTGTTCTGTCACGATACATTTTCAGGACTAATGTACGCTTTCTATGCATGGGTCATTCCATATCAATTCAACCAGAAAATTAATTAATTTGGACCTTGACATCTCAGATTTTTATAATTTTTGGTACACTTATAGTACCCATCAAGAAGACAAAAAATATAAAATTTCAGTTTTTTTCTACTTATGGTATATGAGTTATAGCCTTCCAAAAATTCAGAAAACGTCCAATTGTGACCGCGTTTTTAAAGCTTTAAACGGCCGTAGATTGAAAACTATTTGTCCTAGAAAGCTGAAATTTATGTCATTGTCTTCATTGTTTAATGGGCTTTCATTTGATATGCACTATGAGTACCATTAGAAATATTTCATGTTATTTTGCAGAATCCAAAAAAGTTTTTTTAGAAACCCAAAATACGTCCCCTTTAATTTTTTTGAAAAAAATATATGTTGTTTATACACTGATTGACTACTTCTATGCAAAATTTTAGAGTGGGATGACAATGGGTTCTTGTAGAAGAAAATATTTCTAATATCATCGCGCAAGCAAAAGCAGGTAAAATCTGTATGTAGCTATGTCGTCAATGCTTGGCACAATAGCAAATATAAATTAAAAATTTGCTGCAACTTATTTTTATGTACCACTACGATTTCTTTTATTTATTTTAACAGTATAGCCTATCTACAAATTAAATTTAATTAGTGTTATAAGATCTAGTGTTTCACGTTTTGTACACATTCATTTTCACTAAAATAATAGTGTTTAGCAACAACTTGGTTTTCGGATAAAGGTTTAAAAGAGTGGAACTTTTGAGTTCCTGTGATTGCTTTTGATTCATTGAATCAAGGCATTAACAGTTTTTTCATAATCAGCAACTGTACAATACTGAAAGTTTATTCCGGTTATGTTCTTTGTAGCAAAGTCATATAACTGTTGTGGAGTTAAGATTTGGTCATCATAAGGTCTTTGTAAGCTTGCCTTACAAAATCACCAGATGAAACACTGGAAGTAGTTCATAAAAAATTAGGAAATTTTAAAACATAAAAGTAACATAATTTACATTAAAATAAATTAGGCTTCTTCACACAGTAAAACAATAAAATTGATAACTAAAATCAACGTTAAAACTTTGGTATTTTAACACATGAACTTGCCTGATCAATCTTTAACATAAAATTAAATGAGCATTACTGAATTACATACCTTCACTACTATAGTTCCATGAAACACTCCTGTTGTGATCTGTACCTACTTATAATTATAACTAATTATTGTAAATTATAACAAATGTGTACACATTTGTAATTACTAAATTGTAAAGAGTAATTATTATTATTTATTATTTTTATTATATTATATATTAATATTACATTTATTATTATATTTAGTTAGGTTTATCTCAGTTTTGTCTCTAAAACAAATTTGTTACTGCCAAATGCTATGGGATAGGTTAATATACAAGGCTGCTGATACTAAAATATCTTTCTCTCCAAGAAGCCATTGTCATCCCATTCTAAAATCTTGCATACAAGTAGTCAATCAGAATGAAAAACAATAAAATAAATAAAACAAATCGCAGTGGTACATAAAAATAAGTTGCAACAAATTTTTAATTTATATTTGCTGTTGTGACAAGCATTGCCGACGTAGCTACATACAGATTTTACCTGCTTTTGCTTGCGCGATGATATTAGAAATATTTTTTTCTACAAGAACCCATTGTCATCCCACCCTAAAATTTTGCATAGAAGTAGTCAATCAGTGTATGAACATACATACATTTTTTTCAAAAAAATTAAAGGGGACGTATTTTGGGTTTTTAAAAAAACTTTTTTGGATTCTGCAAAATAACATGAAATTTTTCTAATGGTACTCATGGTGCATATCAAATGAACGCCCATTAAACACTGAAGACAATAACACAAGTTTCAGCTAGGACACATAGTTTTCAATCTACGGCCGTTTAAAACTTTAAAAACGCGGTCACAATTGGGAGTTTTCTGAATTTTTGGAAGGCTATAACTCATAAACCATAAGTCAAAAAAATGTGAAATTTTATATTATTTGTCTTCTTCGTGGGTACTATAAGTGTACCAAAAATTATAAAAATTTAAGATGTCAAGGTTCAGACCATTGGATGATTTGACTTGGAATGACCCGCAGGACTTTCTAATTCTTGAGCTGGTAGTACTGTACCTAGAATAGAAAGAGTACAGAAAAATATTTTATACCTGAAATACTTGAGAATCAACAAAAATATATTAATTACTCTAAATTATCAATATTCTTGAATAAACCAAAATAGAAAATGATTTAGCATAAAATATATTCGCTAGTAATTATTATATTAAAACGGTTATTTATATCTACATTCTACATGTTTCAGATAAGCCGATATTCTAATTAAATTTTTAAAAATTCAGCTCCATTAATGATGAAAAATTATAAAAGTGGAGTTTAATTTCAATTCTTCTTTAAAAAAGTGCGATAAGACAGGCTAATTAACAGTGTTTGACCCCAAAAGGGGTTTTTTATTGTAACCAACACGCGTTTTACCATTTTATTTTAGATATGGTAACCACGAAATGAAACGCTATATGAACATTTTTCAAGCTAATATTGACAAAGTGGTTGCAATATTAATAACGCTAATTTGAAAACGCGCGTTTTATTTTAAAATAAATGCCATAGGTAGTTTACATAATGGCTTCGATAGTTATATAGTATAATAAATGGCTGAATTAGGCATTAGGCAGGGTGTCGTGACAACCTTAGATATCGTGACCATATTTTATTATAATCTTAATCCTAACTTAATTAAATACGCGGTTAAGAATAGCAGTTATCGTCACGCACAATTATAATATGTACACTCAGAATAAAATTTCCTTCTCCGCCCGTGCCTTTTTTTATCAATTTCGATCTAACAGTCTTTATCTGCAGCAAATCTTACATGCTTTTTAAGTGTTTTTCTCCTTTTATTCCTAGTTAAGAAAATAATGCAGTAACGTTCAGCTATTTTTAATGACAAATTATTAACATTTTCTTCCTAAACGGTTTCTAAAAATGTTTGCTTCGACTGTACGATAATTTTTCCCTAATCGATTTAGTTTGTACACGAAGTTGTACATTCTAATTTGCAATTACCTAAACAAGGCCTTTTTCTGTTATTTATTAGCTTTGCTATTTTTATAATATCCGATAATAATTTGTTAGTAAAATAATATTTTATTAATGGGTACTATGTATATACTTACGTGATGTATTGATTAATATATATTAAATGTTTGAGTAAGTCTAGAAATAATTTTTGGTTCTTTTATTTTTAGAGAAAACTTGGAAGTTCTTATCGTTTTCACTTTATGCTAATCTTATTAGCAAGGTAAATACCTAAATTTTTACTTGCCGTTACTACATGAACTTTAACGCCAAAATAGGGTTAAAGTTTCACACATAAAATGTTTATTTAATAAGAAAAACATAAAGAACCCTTTGAATTTAATTAGTTATTTTTTAAAAACCATCAATAATATTGGAACCGTAAGGGAAATGTAACACCATTGCCATGGCGTGTACAGACTACTTCTTTGTAGTAATATTTAAAAAATTGCGTATTAAAATCGGAATATTTTATTAGAATTAAATTATATACATGGAATTAAATTTTATTCAGCTATTTAGTAAAGTTAAAACGCATAAGTTCCAGTACGTTTAGTAGCTCGGTGTTTACATGAGATATGTATAACTTTTATTTACTAGGATTATTTTATTAGAAACTTATTTTGTACTTAGATGAAAAATTAGTTATAGCAAATTTTGTTGTTTACATGTAGATATAAAATATTGTATCTATCAGATGCCAATAAACAGTTATGTCAATACGTTAAGGACATCATTTTAGTAGTTTAAGTAAATTAAAAGAAAAAAAATTGTAAGTATTCGCAGTAAAGAACTGACCAGCCGAACAACCAAGCTAATGTTCGATGGAGCCTCGATTGGCTCGGTTAAATATTCAATATGCCAAAATATTCAATGGTTAACTAACCAGATGATTAAGATATATTCAAATTTATTTATATTATTAAAAGTAATTTTCTAACAGATTGTACCAAAACAGCAAATAATTTTAAATTTCGACAAGGATTTTTTTTTGTAGTTTCTCCTGTAAAAACCCCATACAGTTGCGGGCGAAACGTTGAGTTTTTCGATTATTTTCTCAACACGACACGGTCCAAACCCGAAAGTCGTTGTTTGTTCATAGTCAATCTCAAGCATGCCTTCTTTTCGGATAGGAAGTAGGACGGTAGGCCCCGCATCAATGCGATGTTTGGCTCGATAAGAATTCTCCTAGATTCGGTTAAATTCCAGTAGGGTCGGCCAAATGACTATAGCAATCGGTGCCAAGAGATGCGAGCGCTGCTCCCCCACCCTGATTTCTTGCCTAAAAATAAATAAATAATAAAGTCCTAGTAGTCTCTAATTGGCTGAAAATTCACTTGTCACTGAACATGCCACTTAATCGAGATGCGATGAAGAAACGGAAAAAACATTCTTTGTATTTGTCACCCACCACCTATGGTACGCGAATAAAAAAAGCAGTCAACAGTTACGTTGATAAGCAAGAGCAACTAGGTTAACATAAATATCCAGACTCATGGCCGATCTTTACAAAGATTGTTAAAGTGGCTGAAAAAGAAGAAAAACATCCGAAATATGGTAACCCATTCTATGAAAGAATGAACAATAAGAAATAAATAATAAAAACCATCAGAAAGCGTAAATTAAGATATTTTGGGCACATCTCGGAAATAACAGGAAAGTAGCAGTAGAAGGGAAAAGGCAATGCTGTATTGCCCTAACAGAAGCAGATTATCTTGGTTTGTATGTATCCTCCTTTTGGGCGAGGTACGCTGTTTTTACGCGTCGTTTTCTTATGAGAGTACCAGTCACTATCAGAGTCACATGTTGGATAAGAGACTGCTATCCACCTTCTACTAGCACTCCAGACTAATAGCGTAGCTATTTACGTGCTCACCTCTCCTCAAAAAAGTTCCTGTCCCTAGTATCATGTCCATCAAATTCAACTCAAGCGTGGGTTGGGCTTGGGCAATTTTCCCTCTTCGATGCATCAATTAAAATCCTCGTGTGCCAAATGATAGCGCCCATCCGACTTTACTTAAAATAAAACCCAATGCTTACTGCGAGGAGCTGGATTTGTCTTTGATGTGAAAATCCATACAGAGTGTAACTGATATAACTCGAAACCTCGTAATGAGTGGTAGCTGTAATGATTTAGAAAATATTTCCTTATCAACATGTGGTCGCTTTCTGCTAGTTTTCGAGAAAATCGCATTTTAAATTTTAAGTACGTCGATTGTACTCACAATACATTAAAAATACAAAAGCCCCAGTTACTCCCATTACGTGGTTTCTAGTTATATCAGTTACACCCTGTATACTGTTTAGATTTTTCGGATCTTATTAAGTCATGATATTTGATCCACTAAATTGATATTACTAATAATTTCATTATATAAATTTTATTAAATTAAATTTTATATACAGGGTGTCCCACAATGCTGTTTACAGCCAATATCTCCCTTATTTGAAAAGATAAAGAAATCATCTAAAAACTATTGTGAATGGCTCAAAATGGACCTTTAGAAAACATCCTTAAACTTTGGTTGCATAGCAACGTTTAAGAGATCCTGCCAAGCTGATTAATTTTTCAAATTGCACCCTCTGTTTTTTTTTTCACGGAAATTTATTCTTCACTCCTTTCTGCATACAGTAGTATGCCTTACTTAATTATCTAATGTGCATTTAGGGGTTGAAAAAAAAATTTTTTATAAATTATACACTTCATATTCACTAACTAAATTATTTATTAAAAAAATATGATTAGAGCCGTGTCTACAAGGGAAGCACTGAGGCACTTTAAAAACCTAACATAACATAACCTAGCCTAATGGTGTCTCAATAACGCTATTAAATGGCACAACAAATTGGCGTCCTTTCTCATTATTTGAGCATTTGCTTTAAGTTTAAGATAAATTCAATTTATAAAAAATATTTTTTCAACCCCTAAATGCACATTAGATAATTAAGTAAGGCATACTATCGTATGCAGAATGAAGTTAAGAATACATTTCCGTGAAAAAGAAACAGAGGGTGCAATTTGAAAAATTAATCTAGTTGGCATGATCTCTTAAACCTTGCTATGCAACAAGCGTTAAGTAATGTTTTCTGAAGGTCCATTTTGAGTCATTCACAATAGTTTTTGGTTGATTTATTTATCTTTTCAAATAAGGGAGATATTGCGTGTAAAGAGCATTGTGGGACACCCTGTATATATAGTAAGCACGAAATAAGTGTCAAATTGTAACACCGCGATAAGTTCTTTATAAGTATTTAGTAATAGTATATTAAGTATCAAGAACAGTAAGGACAGTTTACCGATCGACGACAATGCTTGGCGACTGAGCGAAGCGAAGTCGCCAATATTGGAGGAGATCGGTAAACTCCTTACTGTTTGAGATGCTTATACTATTTTTTGTACGACCATTATGAATACAAAGGTATTAACTAAGGAAATATCCCCGAAAAAAATAAGATAATTTATTTTTGCCCTGTATATCCACCAAACATTAAGTAGGTTTTGTCGTTACCATGGATACGTTTGTAATTACTATTATTTTTTGTACGACCATGCTATTTCGGATTGTTTACCATACTTGGTTTTAGAACAGTAGGTTATATTTACTGGTTGCTAAGCAAAAACGCGTCGGTAAGTAATTACTTACCGTTCAGTTCTGTCAAAAACAGAACGGTAAAAATTATATGTAATTTATAAAATAAATGCATGATCTTTAGATGTCTCTTTCGCGAGAAATCATTTATTTTCTAAATAATTGGACTATTTAAAAAAATGTATGTTGTTTATTTAAATTTGGTCAGGCCTCTTCAATATCCCAATTATATTCGTTTTCAGATTCACTCATTCTCACGAGTTTGACAAATATCGTGACATTCAAAAATAATAGTAATTACAAACGTATCCATGGTAACGACAAAACCTACTTAATGTTTGGTGGATATACAGGGCAAAAATAAATTATCTTAAATCTATTTTTTTCGGGGATATTTCCTTAGTTAATACCTTTGTATTCATAATGGTCGTACAAAAAATAGTATAAGCATCTCAAACAGTAAGGAGTTTACCGATCTCCTCCAATATTGGCGACTTTGCTTCGCTCAGTCGCTAAACATTGTCGTCGATCGGTAAACTGTCCTTACTGTTCTTGATACTTAATATACTATTTGAATGTCACGATATTTGTCAAACTCGTGAGAATCAGTGTATCTGAAAACGAATATAATTGGGATATTGAAGAGGCCTGAGCAAATTTAAATAAACAACATACATTTTTTTAAATAGTCTAATTATTTAGAAAATAAATGATTTCTCGCGAAAGAGACATCTAAAGATCATGCATTTATTTTATAAATTACATATAATTTACTTACCGTTCTGTTTTTGACAGAACTGAACGGTAGGTAATTACTTACCGACGCGTTTTTGCTTGGCAACCAGTAAATACCGTGATATCAAAAATTATCTTGGTCATGGGTGGTTATGGAATATAAAACGGTTGTCTTAGTTTGAGTTTTTGCATCTTTATTAGTCAATTATCATTATTATTAAGTCAAACTAAGACAACCGTTTTATATTCCATAACCACCCTTGACCAAGATAATTTTTGATATCACGGTATAACCTACTGTTCTAAAACTAAGCCAATCAAATGCAGTGCTTTATTACCGTGGCACCATCTAGTGCAAGACATGTACCCATATACGTAACATGTGTCTATAGACATAAAATGGGACCCCAGGCTTAAACATGTTCATGTAGACTTAACATGGGATATAGAAACTGTTGTATCTTTTGAACGAAGGGTCTGCGGGTAATGATCCAAGACTTTCTTAAGTAGCTGAACGAGAGGATTTCAACGAGGTATAACACTGTCCCTAGCGTCTATACGCTAAAGTAAAGTTAAGCCGAATGTAAAAATTAAAAGATCCGTCACTATCAGTCAAAACCATAACCTACAAAGATACAGTGTGACAACAAGATACAAACTATACAGTGTGATTCTTCGTCCTCCAGCAAACCCAACCGTGATGTCAATTGAAATAATGTATAAATTATTGTAAATAATTTGTTCGCGTCAACGGATCTTACGGTAGCGTGCGTGATAGACTTACTTGTCTATGTGGTACTGTAATGACGTTGCTATACTTCTAACTTGCCATGTAACATTTTGAAACTCCATTCCAATATTATCGTGTTTATAGACAACATTAGTATTATTAACATCAGATTCCCTTAAAAGGCAGTCAAAAACGAAATATTGGACCATTATTTGGGTTCACGTTTGGACAAACCTATATACGACCCAAAATCAAATACTCCCGCTCCTCCCAAAGAGATTGTAGGTTTCTGGCTGCAAGACGATCCCCTGATTCTTTTGGACTAACTAAATGTTTGAGGAAGAAATCCTTTTTCCTCCCTTTACTAATTTCACAACCACATGCTACGATAAAATTTTACACGATCCGTCAAATTTTCAGGATCTTAACCTCCAAGTAAGTACTGATAATCAGAACGTTATTTGTCCACCACGGTATCCACTGACACAACACAAACATACATTTTCAAATGCACCTGCACTAATTAATAGTTTGTGTATCGCTAAACCTAATCATTCGGTTCTTGAACAGCACAATTCATAAGTTAGTAATTCCATAACAAAATCTATTCCAAATAATTAATTTCCAAAACTGCATCTATTCCAACCATTTGACCACAATCAATCAGTAATACATTCTCCTACACCAATTACAGAAACACCAGAATCAGTTAGCGCTACGCCAGAATTGGATCCTCACAATTATGTATTTTAAATCAGAACTTGGAGCAGCTTCCCAGGGTCGACATTTCAGTGAGATCAACCACGTCTCGTCGACGAAATTTCCCTTAGCTCAACGAAAGATGACTCCTGCTCACGCAATTACAGCACCAATCAACAATTCCCGGAAACTACAAGCTGTAATAGTTTCAGTTCCTGATAAAAGCACCACCAATAACCTTCCTCAAGAACCACCAAATAACCAAGTGTTATCTTCCAGTTACCACTAAACTTCTTCGGCATTTCCCAGGATTAACAGGATTAAAATTTTTCTTTTTTTATTTAATTTTAATGTTTAGTGTGTTTTCTCGGATGACCACCAATCAACTTCACATCAACCTTAAACAAAATGTTTCTGGTGTGTTAGAACGCAAATTTTTATGCAAATATGAAAAAGATCACTGAATCAATCTACCTCGCCGCTCAAAAATTAAAACAATGCGAACGTTCCATTACTTGTTAACCGAGAAACTTACAACTTTGCATGTGCTATTGACCAAACACAAATGTTTTTTCCACGCGAACTTGGCAGTTCCATTTCGCTAATAACTTTTGGCATTATGTGGAGTGTACTGACTTTCTAGTTGTACACAATCATACCTAATCATAAATGCAACAATAAACAGTAGTGACGTATCTTTACCACGCAAGTTTTGTCAACTCAACATTAAACAAATCCAAAAGCAACATGCATTGATAAGATTCCTGAATGGCGTTTGGACTTCTCGAATATATATGCTACCACGGATCAATCATACTCTCCAACGGGAAATTCACCTATTTAGTAATGTTCCTACATCCTTAGGAAACCGCTATGAATGCTGACTCCGTTTACGAGGAACAATTCGACTTTGTGTATTCCTATGGACTTCATCAATACGCTCACGTTTATCAATGTCAACCTTCAATGTTAACCAAGGACTCACTACTTAGGCTAAAGCTTTTAGATTAATATAAAGATATAAATGTTACTTAGTCACCTATCGACACGGTCTTCCATGGGTCAGTGGTCAGGCAGCCACTAAACAGGATAGACCTCGTTAGTCTCTCCGTACTGCATCCAGACTTAATCCACGACGGCCTGACCACAGAGCGCGGAGACCCGAGACCAGTCCAATAATGAAACAGAGTCACGGTCACCTCAAATTTCTTGGTTACGTAACCTAAAACAATAACCCGAAAAACGTTATCCAAATGATTCCATCATCCCAATCGCCAGCGTCTAATGAGGATACGGCAACAGGAAGGAAGAAAATGGTATCAATAATCACAAATGACAAATGCTATAGTTTCATTTCCTAGGTTTTCACTTAAAAACAAATGACTATCTAACGACTTGCTATATTCTCATCTACACTATATCCGAAATATTTAACACAGAAGAGCCCATCACAACATACTTAAATTTGAAGTTAATTTTCGTCTTGCGAAGAAATTGCCGTTCGCATTACCTATGTTATTTAGTAGGTGTCTAGGTTGGCCAAGTTTGCAAAAAATCATGTTTGTGTTTTAATACAGTTAACGCGGGTGCTGAAATAGATGTATTGTTGAACAAGAAAAGAACAGCCGATTGAATCTGTTAAAAACGATAAAAACAGTTGAAGTATAAGCAAAAGTGAGCGAATTGTAATGATAACTGTATTTGTAAAAAAGGATATACAGTGAATTTTTTTGATGACAGGTACAGTGTCACTAGTGCAAGATAGGTGAGATCGTTTCGCCAGACTTTTTGCATGGTGTTAACAAGTTCGCAGAGTACTTGATATGGCTGTCAAAAATTGGTTTTATCGACAGTGTAGTCAGCTTGCAGGTTAGCTGTGTCAAGCGACGTTAGCTGTTACCATCTTTTGGAGGCAAGATCAATAATATACAGGGTGTAACTGAATTGCCTGACCAAACGCCAAAAACGTGTTGTATTGGCCCTAACAATGAAAACGGGTTTAATAAAAATACGTCCTTAAAAGGTTACATCATCTTTAAATTCAAGCAATACGATAATAAGGTAGAAATATTTTGAAACAGTTTTACAGAAACAAAGTTTATTGTAGTAATTTATCCTTAAATTTTAAACTTGCAGTAGAGCTCGAAATGACAGCAAGACAAGTCACACAACATCGTGTATTGACTGACGAATGATTCCTGATGTATTTTATATTAATTCAAAACTCTGGTTTATACGATTGCAGTGAACTTTTACTGCAGGAATGGATGTAAGTAAACAGTAAACCAGTAAACCTCTTAGATGACCTTAAATATCTAATGGGGAAAATATGTAACGGGTTGCAATCAGGAAAGCATGCTGGTCAAGATATTAGTTCGGATTATCTGATCTACCAATCTTTAAAAACTCTCTAGCTTCAACGCTAAAATGGACTGGAGCACCATCATGCATGAGCCATAACTTACGACGTTCGGATGTTTCTTCTAGCTACGCACTCAATAGTACTGCATCGAAATGTTCCTCTCTCACGAAACGCTGATTAATTGCAAAAACATACCCTTAGCTGTACATCTTCGATTAAGTTAAATTAATTTGGCATAAAGGAACTAAAGCAATTTGTAACAATAACCACCACTCTAGTGAAGTTTAGAAAATGGAAGACATGAAAATGTCATAAATGGGAGATTTTGATATATCATTAAGAATTCTGGATATCGTTAGTTACTGCAACTAAAACAGATTTGGATAACCCTGGAAAGCTATAAATACAGGTTGAATCTTAAATTCAACCATTGTAGTTTATCTTAATGGAATTTAGAAATTGTATCTTATAAAATAGTATCGTCTTGCCAGAAGTCTACAAGTTAGTTAGGATTGGACAAAATATAAACATCGATAGATGTTAGCAATAGCTAGTTACTTAGTGAACGAATGATAAAAGAATACTTTTATCCCATTACGGGGTAAACTAAGAATAAAAACGACAGTTGAAGAACTAATACTTTAAAAGATTATTCTGGTTGTTTGCTCTATACGTTTGTTTTCTCTTAAAAAAGCAAAGAAAGACATATCTAAATCTGATGATTGAGAAATCTTGTAGCCCAAATTCTTAAAAAGAAAGGATTCCACTAAGCTGGAACCTGTAGGATTTTGTACTTTTGTTGTGTTATTTCAAACCCTAGTTCTCAAACAAAATGCCAAAGCCGATTTTAAGAGGATTATTTTGGTGTTAGTTATCCTGTCCATGGCGCCACGCTTCTTTAACGTTTATGCCCTTTTAACATTTTTCCGTATACACACATAACAATCATTGCAAGACATGATTGTGCAAAGGAAGCCTTTAGAAAGATATAATCTACCGGCACGTTTCGTTACTAACGGCATGACATTTACTACAAAAAAGAAATTTTTACTAAATTAGTTTGAAAGCATTCGTCGCTCTTTAAATCTGATTGTATTCTTCCCCCTCATATAAATTATAAATAAAAACGGCTTTTAATGTTATTACTTAGCGTGAAACGTTAACGAGAAAAACCTATACGGTAAATTGCATTTTATTACTTTTATTGTTGTGTTGAAGTGTTTTTTAGCTTTAACTAAAACAAGTTAAGTGTTCTGAATATATTTTGAGTGTTTCAATATGAAAAATTGATTCCGTGACATTATTAATAATTTATTAATGATCGCATAATAAAAAAGTTGGAAGATTGGACAATAAAAAGTTATATTATAATAAAGAGCTTTTATAAATCAAAAGTCATTTTTATAATGTATTTAAATATATTTCTTTAGGACATTTATAAATAAATTAAAGCTACTTACTAAAGCCTAATAACCACAGTAGAAAATATCGTTCTATATTTTAATTAAATTGCTTTTCTGAACAAATGAAAATGTAAATTTAGATAACAAATATAATTTTTGATAAAAAGTTTATGTAATTAATTCAAGGAAATGTTTTCATTATATGATATATTAAGTAAATACATCAAGAGAGACCTCTCTGAGCCACTGTTAAATTTGTCGGTGCAAAATCGGCAATCTTAACAAGTTTCAGGTTCCCGCTAAGAGATGGCACATACATAAATAACGCGATCGATAGATTTAATTCTTGAAAGTGTATGTATGTACCGATTCGTTTATTATTGTTTTTTTACAGAAAACTAATGTGTAATAACATTAATAAATTGTATTTAAATGCACTTTATGTATTTATTTTGTAATGTTGGTATTTTTTATAGTTAATTTATCAGATATTTACCATATAGTCACTCTATTGCAGTCACTATTATAGTGTATACAATTAGTGAAATTGAAGTAGGCTCCTTGTGATTTGTGAAAAGCTTTGTTAAATAGTTTTAAGAAAAAAAACTGTTATATTAAATGTTTTCAACTAACTATTAACTAGAATGTTCTACGCGTTCTGGGCTTATAAGGCCTTTATCAAGATCTTGCACAAAAACAACTAATAAAGTTCTTAAAGTGTCTACCTTAGGTCAAAAACTAATTCTTAGTAGGAGTATTAATTGTTACCATGTTTTAAAACTAGAAAATAAAATTCCATAGACGTAGATAAAAAAGATTTATTTATTACTTACATATGCCAAAAGAAAGATAAAAGTTAGACTTACTTAAACAATTAAAAATTAAAAATCTTATAATAATAACGCATTTATTGTAAATGACTATAGACAAGGTTTTTTAACACACCCTCTAATAGAGTTATTTTCTACTTCAAAAACATGTGATAGCAATTAATAAGACTCGGTTTGCTTTGAAAGGCGAAATACGTGTAGAGCAATCTACATAATATTTATTTAGAACTATAAAGGGCAAAACCTACTTGAAGACTTTTCTATTGTCTAGGAATATTTAGTTGACGTAATTGACGACATTGGCGTAACTAATCACAAATTCGCAACCCATTTACTTAATATTAGGAGACTTTAACATTCCTCAAATGTATCAACCAAGAAACGTTTATCCAGATATCGCATGGTATAGAAAAATTGATTTACAAAATAAAATTTAAATCTAAAATTTAGAGTTACGGACTCTAAAAGTAATGGTCTCTCCAATTTATCCTTCATCTCAATTAGATTAAACTCTGGGTTGTTAGATGGACATTCCACTGTCAGAACTATATTATCCTATAACCAACGCTTCTTAGATTTTGCAGTATGAGATTAAGCCCCGTTATGTTGAAAAATATAAACACCCTAATTCGGTAATTTATCAAGAGAAATAAGAAATCTCGTTTCTAATATTTTAATGCACTTTTGGGTATTTACCGTTCTATCAGTAGAATAAAAATTTAAAAAAATACAGATTATAAAAAATCAATGAAATACCAGGCTTTGATGGATATACAGCCACACATCATTATACTGGCAACAGATCTAAATATCTTAAAAATAAAATATAAATATTTGTATTATTAAAACTCAAAGTGGGGAAATTGTTTACAAAACAAGTAAGTGTGACAATATTAAGACCAACATTTAAAAATGAGATAATTCACAGGAGACACTCTAGAACAGCTGTTTCGATCTTTTGGATCTTATCAGCTAGAAGTAGTCTCCTGTAAATTATACAGACATCATTAATATTATTTGTATTATTAAAGTTCAACGTGGGGAAATTATTTACGAAATATTAATGTTATTTTCGGCTATGTATATAGGCCTGGATTATGTGTGTATAATTCACATGAGACTACCTTTAGCTGATAAGATCCAAAAGATCGAAACAGCTGTTCTAGAGTATCTCCTGTGAATTATACACATCTCATTTTTAAATGTGAGTCTTAATATTGTCACACTGACTTAGTTACTTCCCTTATAAATGTCATTTTTAAGCAATACCTATGGTATTCTTCATTTGCTTTACGAATCATTCGTTTTTTCGCATATCAGTAATGCACTTGTCGAACTTCACCCTGCTCCACTGTTTGTTAGTTCAATATGGTCTATCTTGTTAGGTCATTTCAACTGATTTTTTAGAGACAGTAATGCTGTTTCTATTGCCTATAAAATAAAACTTTTTTCTCCAACCTCACGCGTATGACATTTTAAATTCAAATTATTTTGTGTAAAAGGTACTACTTAGTACAAAAAATAATTTGACGTTGTACGTTACATATTTTTCGCGGTAAGTAGATTCATAAAAAGTTTTTGTGACAATAATGCGAAATAAATAGAAACTCTTAATTAGGTAATGATCGTTTGCTTTTTCTATGACAATATTAAAATAATAAATTAATTTCTTAAAACCTAAAAACCAATTTGACGTTTCTTTTATAATCTGAGTTGCTACTCGCAATGGCATCACAAAAACAAAGACCAACCTTACTTCTTCTTATGTTAAGTAAACGTTTGTAGAAAATTCTTCGAATTCTCAATGAAATGGAGGTGAAGATTATACGGGTGTAAGTATTTTTTAATTATATGAAATCTAGACTGATCCCTTTTCACTTTTGCGAGTTTGCTAGTAAAGAGTGATTGGAGAAAAAATAGTATGTTTAATTAATACAAAAATGCGCTTTTTATTTGTATAAATAAAAAAGGTCGCTTAAACAAGGACAGCTTTTTATCCAATAACAAGCAAATTAAGTAATTATTCTATTTTTATATATACATATTATCGTGATATATAGGTGTTTAAATGAAAGAGTTAGATAAATAAT
Organism: Agrypnus murinus; assembly: GCA_929113105.1. Taxonomy (NCBI): domain Eukaryota; kingdom Metazoa; phylum Arthropoda; class Insecta; order Coleoptera; family Elateridae; genus Agrypnus; species Agrypnus murinus. The sequence goes on along the minus strand of OV816026.1, from coordinate 168,612,530 downwards.
TAAATTTGATTTGCCTCTCAATTGGTTGACAAATTATACTTCTAAATATAGGGGTTAATAAAATGAAATTTTGAATACATACAAAGATTACATAAGATGATATGCAATAAAATAAGCAACTTACAACTTGCTCACCTTATAATAAAAAAAATGCTTTGGCTAAATGTATTGCAGTAGTGGAAAGCTTTACTTTCCACAGAACTGGGGCTCTCTCAGGCGGGTCGCTTTAAAGGTTTTCTAAATTCTTATTAATTATGAACAAAATAATAGAAAAGACACATACACAAATATAAATCTCTAAGATAATAAAAACACAATTTTATATTTTTATTAACACAAAATAACGAAACAACAAAAATATTTATAACTGATAGCAGAAGAATTATTTTTCTTTTATGTGCATTAAAAAGACTGAAATTTATTTTAAGTATGTATGAACTTTTTTATTTAATTTGCAAAGGAAAAATCTTAATGCAAAATTCTATTCTATATTTAATTCTTTAGTTAAATTTAATTAATCCAAAAATAGTTACGTTTACTTTATTTGGGGATTAATGATTAAAAAAACATTTAATTTCAAATCTTTAATATGATTATAAAAAATATCTTTAAGGATTATAAAATTTTTGTTTATTTTATGGTATCATATATTTGCCTTATTATAAAACAGCCTTGGTGGGGTCGATTCCCGATGCCGGCAGATCTGGTTAAGGTTTTCTGCAGTTTTCCTTAGCTGTGACACAAATGTGGGATTTGCGCTGTTCCATCTGTAAGTCGGCTGCAGCCGCACATAGGACCTACGTAATAATAATAATCGCCCCCTCCCTCCCGCACAAGCTTATAGCTTCTGGGGCCTGGTTTCCAGGTTATGGGTTGTAGCAATTATTATTATTATTATATTATTTTTTAAACTAATAAAAAATTATATAATTAAATTCATATAAAAAAAGGTTTTATCAAACGGAATTGCAAATCCAGATAATTTTTATAAATCAATGGCAAGTAAAATGCTTTTATCATAATCCAATTCCATTGATTATTAAATAAATTTTTTATAAATTCTACTCGTTAAAATAAATCGATCGAAGATCTAATTAATAACTCGTCTAAATTTTATCACTTGTTAATTAAACACTTTTTTTTTAACTTCAAATTAATTCACTTTGACGTTTCTTAAAAATAATTCTAACCTTCAATATTTGGCACTTGTTTATATTTCTAAACATAACCTTATATTTATTTAAGCTCAACAAGGTGTACTCCCTTTAAATGATGGAAATAGAAGAGAATTTATTTAAAAAAATGGCAATCCTTTTATATGATTTGACCAAAACTGAATTCTTTGAAAAAAGTTTAACAAAACAAAAGATTCTTGACATATCAAAAAAATTTTAATCTTATTATTATTTATAATTTTTCATTAATACAAAAACTGATTAGAGAAATTATGTTTATAGAAAATTAAATTCTGAATTTAATGATATACAACATTTGGGTCAACATAAAATTAACCTTTCAAAATTAATGTCGATGAGATGACAGTTTTTTGATTCTAAGTATTGGCTTAATTATCTAACAACACCTTTTTACATAATCCTTTCTTTACAAAACTAAATATTACGCTATTAACAACATTATTTGAATGTTTTTAGATGCCAAAAACTTTTACTTACAAGCCATTTTACAATTTCAAAGAAACGTTAGAAAAGCGCAGCTCAACAATATGTTTCTATCTACTACTATCAACAAAATCCAGCCTTTTACATAAAAAAAGTGTATTAGTTTTGTGGATATGATGTTACTCTACAAATCCCCACAAAAAAAGCTTTCAAATTATAAAATACATCAAAACCGAAATCTGAAGATATATCGTTAATATGTAATATCCACAAGCTAAGTTGCTCCATACTTGCATACGTTCCTAATACAACACATTCTGTCTGTTCCAGATGAATTCTTGAAATACAATCAAACTTAAATAAGTTGAAAAAATCTCAAAACGACAACTAAATCGTCAAGTTTTATAATATAAATAAGATATTCAATAAGAAATATCATCCAAATACTATGAAAAACTAAATTTCTCAATATCCTTTATCTGCATAAAGAGTTCTAGTATGGATGTTAACGTTAATTAAGTAATTTATATTTTATAACAGAAAGTTTTATCAAAATTTATTAATTGCTAAGTTCGGTTATGCAACCATTCAATCGGATAAAGCAAAAATTGCATATATTGCTTATTAAATATTTTTGTGTGGGTGAATTATATCTAACCAAATTAAAATAAATTTAATTCTAGGGGTCTACTGTATCTTGAATAATTATTAACAACAAAATATATAAAAGATTATGTCACCATATTAAAATATCATGGAAAAATAAAAGTTAATTAAAAACTTTGCGCCCGCGCGTTGTAAATGTGTGCTTAATTGATTGAAGCTTATCTCTAATAATTTGTCATGAATATTAAAATTTTTGTTACAATCAAAATAAATTTTGTTAAAGTGACACATTTCCTTTTATCATTCTAATATAGCTTCCTGTTGAAACTACCTTCTATTACTTTTCATTTAACAAATGCTTTTCAAATTTATTGGAGGCCTATTCGACATCTGTTTATTAAAGCATGTAAATGGAACAGACAACCTTACAAGAAATGAATATTTAATTCAATTTTTTTAATTTTAGTTATTATATCATGTACTTTTTTATGTACATTTATAGAAAAAATCGAAAAAAGCTTTTTGTGTTTAAAATAAATTAGAGCTTTATTTATTATTGACTATACTATTTATTTATATATTTATCATTTATTATTTATTATGTAATTGACTATGATATACCGATTGGAAATGCATGGATGCACTTGGATAGGGATATAAAAGCGTTCATAACAATTGTAAATCAAAGAAGAGTGATATTATATTATAATAATATATTAAAATATAATATTATGTTATAATATTCCCCTTCTTTATTACTTAAATTCTTTTTCGAGGTTTAAAATGTTTGGTAAATTTCCTATACCAGCTAAAAGACAAGAAACAATGAAATTTAATTATTTTCAAAACTTTTCTTCGCGTTCAAGTTTTAACAGCCAAAATTAACAGAGTAGGTACTAAGAAACAAAAATGTTACAGTAATCAAAATGAACCATTTAACCATAAAACAATAGCACTTTTGCAACAGCAAACACAAATTAGACATTTCCGCTTTTGAGATTTAATAAACACACACTACCTTTAATGAAAATACAACTTGAACTTAGATGTTAGATATTTAGTTTCATTGTATGTATTATATCTACTTACCTATTTGTTGTACATAACCTTTTTTACATACCTTTAGTAATGAAACTTGATATCGCTATCGAAGCAATAGTCAGCTACATAAATATTAATAGATATTGTGAAACTTATAAATTTTTTTTTCATAATTGTGGAGTTTCATGAAGTAAGGCTTGAAACTGTAAACTCTATCCAGTTTTTTCTTTATCCTATATATTTTATATAACACAAGAGACCAGTTTGTTTTGACCTCATACCTTATATGTGTCCTATGAGGTAATATGTTGACAATTACAGCTTTACTATATTGTTAATAAATAAGTATATTATCATTATTAAGTTATCAAAGACGAGACGCAGGCAATAAAACGGCGGCAATGATATAAATACTTCACCCTATTAAGGGAAAACTGATTAAGTAGTAGCAGCCAGTTAACATAGTTAATAAATAGTTTCTCATTTGCCGAAACACGTTTACGCACACGTATCAGATTACTGTAATTCCATTTACAGTACCGTGGGAGAGAAGAATAAGCTCACCCCATTTCTTACTATCCCCCATTTATTGCATCCAAATATCACTATAATTATTTCGAATCTTTTGTCGTATAAACACCCTATTAGTAATTTGCTTTGCGTAGCTTAATTGAGGCATCTGCAGTTATTAGTGTTATTGCCTGAAATGGGGTTAAATCACTATTACTTGTTTTGGATGATTTGAATTTTAAACCAGGTACAATCTATACGTTTTGCGAAAAGTTTGATACTGTTAAAGCGCCCTTCAATCACTAATTTAATTGGAATTATTCTTAAATATATATAGAAAACTTTCTTCTAATGGTATTACGAATCTTGTATTTATTCTCAACTTAAAAGCGAGGACCCTGAATTTTTGAATGAAACGATTTGATTTTCTCGACTCTGTCATAAAACTGTCAACTACTTTTAATATTAAATTAATTGTTATGAAAATTCTGTTGATCTTACAATATTGTTTTTACTATAATTTACTGCAACTAAACTGACATCTGAGAGATGTAAAAGAACGTTTTTAATTCTATTAAAATTAATTTTATCAAAAATATCCTTTCAACCCAAGTGACCCGTCTATTTATATTATTATCTATTATTTTATTCTTAAGAAAACTTTCAAACACACGAACTTAGCCGACGTTGACCATGCGTGTAACATATACTGGCATACCTATGACGTAACATTTCTTGAACATGTAATCTCTGGTTTATACAGTCATTTTAACAACTAAGAAATTATCACTATCACTAAATAGCTGAAAATTAGAAGTTAGTGTTTACTCAGATAGGTTTATACAACTAACTAAGAATTAACTACAAATTAAGAATTGGATTAATTTTAATTTTTCTGATAATTATTTAATGGCAATCGCAAGTGTGCATGCCTGATGGGAATCGCAACAGGTTAGCCACTACATTATCCTGAAGTTGCCCTCGAAAAATTTAAATATTTATGTCGGTATTGCGAAATAATGGCAGTATGCGCACACATTAATATTAATTTATAATTGCTGTATAAACCGGTCTAATTTTATTAATTCTCAGCTGTTTAGTGATAGTGATAATTTCTTAGTTGTTAATGACTGCATAATCCAGACATCAATCAATATTTATATACGTTGATTCTCTATATTCTTTCTTACTTTCTTGGCATGACTGTTTCGCTTATGCAACACTTTATACACATTTGTGTTTAGATTGTGGAAATTTTACACTAAACTAATTTTAGAAAAAAGTTTTGTTTTCAGAGCCTTACTCCATGTGATATTTTCAATGCTACAGAATGGCTGGGACGTTATTTTTTGCTTTTTTATTTACGTTTTTAATGGTTTCTAAAATATTCTAAAGTCATTTTTAGATGTTTCCTAAAGCTTTTTGGTACTGCATAAACAAAACTTTATACCCGCGTAGCAGGTATTATAACCTAGTAAACGTTATGAGATGGTAACTGATGATGGTTTACTAACACCACGCTAACAGAATGCAAAAATGATAATTCATTTTATTGATTTACTAAGATTGAATGAAGACTAATAGTCTTCATTCAACCTTAGCGAATTACAGTTGGTTTGTTATTATCAATTATGATTAGTGATATGTTATTAGTGCAAATAAACATTTTAAAGGTAAGTGACTAATTAAGTATTATGTTTAATATTGTGTCTGAGACGAGATGTAAGTATTTTACGTCTTTTGAAAGAATTACTTTAAGATAAGTTAGATAAGGTTCAAATGTGATAAACAAATCACCTAAAACATTTATTAGGTTATCTTCTCGTTTCAGAAATATTAAAATCATCATACCTTAGTGTTATAGTATTTTGTATCTCAAGGGCAGAAAGTTAGCATTTGCAGCCCGCAGTTGTTTGGTGCCCGAGCGAAGCGTGGAGCGAGGGCAGCAGACAACTAAGGGCTGCAAATGCTTTTCTATATGAGTGGATACACAGGTTTTTCGCATTTTGCTATGCATTAATATACTTAAAAGAGAACTCCGCATTTTAAACAGTAACACAATCGAGGGGGGTGTCACGATCGGCAGTGGTGTACAAATTTTCGGCAATGGTGACAGTAATGAATTAAGCAGTGCGGCATTGAACAGAGCAAGTTAGGCAATTAAGGCAATAATCTAGGCAGTGTCGGCATTGAGTGAGCAATGACGGCATTGAAATGGGCAGTGGCGGAAATGAAACGGATATTATCGGCATTGACGGCAATGAACGTGGCAATGACGCATTCAAGTGAGCAATGGTGGCAGTGAACTGTGCAATGTGGGCAATGAAGTGGAGGCTTCGCCAGTTTTTAATAGCAAAAACGGGATAATGGCAACTTGCCAAATCTGACCAAGAAAGTGTTGCAGAACGTTCTATGTCTCTAATGATGGACAAGTCTTTTTTGTAGGCATTCGGTGATGTATGTTTTGCTGTTAATGGTTCCGCTAATCATAAACGGAGCTATCTGGGGCTACCCATTACCTGGCGAACTAGGCCGAAGAAACTATAAAGCTTGTGCGGGGGGAGGGGCGATTATTACTATTACGCAGGCCCAATGTGCGACTGCACCCGACATAACAGATCGTATTCGTATATGCACAAATCCCACATTTGTGTTACAGCTAAGGGAAACTGCAGAAAACCTTAACCAGATCTGCCGGTACCAGTGGCGTAGCCACGGGGGGGATATGGGGGATATATCCCCCCCACAAGGGTCAAAAACTAAAAAAAAAAGTAAATGAAATATTTGACAAACTGACCAAAAACCATGGCACCTAGATTTTGTTTTGTAATGTTTTTTTTTTAATAAAGACTAGTATTCTTAATAGTGGGGAGGCAGATGGCCAAAATGACAAATTTGGCTCACCCTGAAACCTAACTAGCAATCACCATGCTAGATTTTATATTACAGTAGTACAGATGATATTTTGACCGGTGGTCACTGTGTATGAGTGGGATGCTCTTTTCTGGACGGCATTTAGGAAAATGGCGAATGCAAATATTTGATTGTTCGTAGTTTGGAAACCACTCAACCTAGAAACTTGATCTTGGTATCAAATTATATGTTTTTGGGGTCAAGGAATTCAAAAAGTCTTTAATTTATTCATATAGACAACCCATCTCCCATTTTTCAAAATGGGAACCAATATATGGCATTAAATGAACTTTTATTTAATTATTTTTCAACTATTACAATCTTCCTTTATTAAATAAAGGTAATGATATTTCTTCTGACTCAAACATAAAAACTACAATTAAAAATGTCCATTATGGGGCCTAACTTCCCTGTGCGATGGAATATAAATTCAAGAATTACACTGTTTCATCCTCATCATCCTGGTTTGAATATATGTTCTTACACTGCTTAAGAGAACACCTACACTCTTTAAGACATGGTAGCTTGTTTACTGTACACACACAATTAGATCGAGCATAATCTGGTTTTAATTCACTATTATCATCGTACCATCCGCCATCAAATAAATCAGGCAACAATGGCTTAGCCTCCAGTGCTTTTCTTCACACAAATGCTTGGTAATGTGCACGTTGGATGTGTAGCTTCAATGAAGCATATGTAGGAGGAAGCATTTCTGGTGATTTTCTCCCAAACTGTAATTCCCGAAGTTCATTAATTAATTTTAAAGTTTCTGCATTATGTAGAGAGCGCGAGTAAATGCTAATAACAAAAATCTTTAGCCGATTTGATTGCACTATCCGATAATGTTCCAACACCTATTTCTGCAAGCAATTTAAGATTTTTCAGATGAACTTCCCATGCAGTTTTCTTGCCAATACCATTTAGCTGACTGGTTGTGTCACATCCAGTTATCGAGTGAAAACCAATAATAGGTTCTCACACATCAGTTGGTATGCCTAAGAATATTGTATGCACAGGGACGAATATTTTCTGTGATGATGTTCCTTTGGACATCCATACTTCGTCTGCGTGGATTTATTGAAACATGTTCACTAACATAACTAGCACATATGTATCTTTGCATTGCACAACAATCCGACTGTATCCATTATTAGTTGCATCTTTTGCATGAAGCGAAATCCTCGTATCTGCTTCTTCGTGATTTGCAAATAATGAATCTGACGCAATTCCAGATGTGGAAGTAGCCGTATCACACTGTTTATAACCACCTGCTGTCACTACAACTTGGTTTGGGTTTAATTTCTTAGAGGATACATCCATCAACTGATTTTAGAGGAAGTGAGTTAGAGCTTTTTTATTCTCAAGAAGATTAATAAATCCATTCCAATTCTGTGGCAAGGGAAACTTGTATGTCACGTCTTACAAGTGGGGGTGCTGTTGCTTTTGCGTTTGGCCCTAATTGCTGATTTAATAGAATTATCAAAGACAATATCAATTCTCGAAGTGTAATCAGAGAAATTCTGCAATACTAACTTCACAAATGAGTCCGCTAGATCACCAAAAGTTGTTGCTTTACTTGTCTTTCTGAGTGCTTGTACTACGCCCATAGCATCGATGATGTAGCATGTACGCATACCAGGTTCTTCTACAAGAAGTATATCTACACTATTGTCCCCTATCAAAATTGTACCGAGCATGGCTTTATTTGTTGGAAGACAAAGACATCCGTCATATGTTGCTAGTGACAGTGGGGCATCATGCAATTACTATTGAAGTAACTGTTTCAAATCAACATTTTTTAAATTGTAGTTTTCATGTTTGAGTAAGAAGAAATATCATTATCTTTGTTTAATAAAGGAGGATTGTAATAGTTGAAAAATAATTAAATATAAGTTCATTTAATGCCATATATTGGTCCACATTTTGAGAAATGGGCGATGGGTTGTATATATGAATAAATTAAAGACTTTTTGAATTCCTTGACCCCAAAACATATAGTTTGACACCAAGATCAAGTGTTTAGGTTGAGTGGATTCCAAAGTACGAACAATAAAATATTTGCATTCGCCATTTTCGTAAATGGCGTCCAGAAAAGAGAGTCCCACTCATACACAGTGACCACCGATCAAAATATCATCTGTACTACTGTAATATAAAATTTAGCATGGTGGTTGCTAGTTAGGTTTCAGGGCAAGCCAACTTTGTAATTTTACATATTTTACTAAATGCGCCTCCCCATTATAAAATCTTTTTGTTTTTTATTTAGTATTCTTTAATATTTGCACTTTTGTTCCGTACAATCTATTAAAAAAACTTAAATAAACAATTATTATAAGTATGTGTTGAGAGCTAAGCCCGCGGATTTTCTTTTATTATTGTATATCCCCCCCCCCCCAAGGGCCAACTCTGGCTACCTCACTGGCCGGTACCGGAAGTCGAACCAGGCTGCTTGGGTGTGAGACCGGCACACAAGCTCCTATCTCCCTACAGTATCAAGGATGTTGAATTTACTGTGATGGATTAACTGTGCGTCATCCAGTCACTCAACTACAATGACATCACAATGACATTGTTATTGTTATGTAATGTCTACAAAATAGAGTAATCAAAAATGATTGAGGGCGGTTTAAATTTACAGTCACGTTTAGTTATTGTCAGGTTGGCAACACGAGTATTTTTCAGACATCTTTCTTTTATTTTACAGTGGCGTCTCAAAAGAAATATATCTTATAAATTTCATCCATTTTAAATAATAAACTTACCTAACAATAAACTTGTCTAACAAACTGTAGTTTTTAAAAGAATATAATGTAAAATCAGAAAACAAGCGAAATAAAGCAAAAATTCAATCAAAGCCCGGAACAACTTGGTAAGCACAACGATGTAAACCACATTTCATTAGTGATACACGTACTAACAGCGTGAAATACACTAAAACCTACAGCGCGAAATTAAATCCGTCCTCACTCATTTTGGATCACACTGTATTACATTTTAGCAATAAATAAGTAAAATTTTCCGTGAATTTCTTTATATAGAAAATTTTCTTGGTGTAATTGACAACATAACATAATAAAGATCTTCATGGGGATCCTCAGAAACATGCCAGAATTTTGATACTGAGCTATCGGACGTTTGAAGAGAATTACATAGCTTCAAAGTGCTATTATAACATTCATTGAAATATATTCATTTGGGAATGTTTAGCTTTAGATTTTATCAGTTTAAAAGTTGGGTAATATTTTCAGTCGAAATTTAGCAATATCGTAATTTTCGCAATTTATGTTTGTTTATATCTTATAACATTGAACATGGCATATGAGGTTTTTTTGACAAAAAGGGGAAGCCGTAAAACTTTTTTTGACCTTCTTTTTACTATTGAAACTCATCGAAGTATCTTCTAACCTAAGATAAGGTGAATCTTCTAAGGTCAGTGTGAATCAATGATAAAGTATTGTTATAATATCAGACCGGTAATCTGCATGCGGTGAAAGAAATAAGGGTGATATTTACCCATAATAAATTTAATAATGACGACAATATTTACGGTACTTAGTAAGGGCAGTGTTATTGGTAATGAAGGCAGTTAATCGGCAATGAAGGCAGTGAGAGGGCAATTAAGGCAGTGAGATGGCAATTAAGGCAGTGAGTCGGAAATGCCGGCAGTGACTCGGCAATGAGGGCAATTCTCGCGGCAGTTAAGGCATTATTGGGGCAATGAAGGAAATAGCTATGTGCCGCTAGGCAGCGAGGGTAGTGATAGACAGCAGTGAGGCAATGATAACGAAACATGTGGATCATTGCCGAAACACGGCAGTGGTGTACAGATTTTTGGTGGGTAAAACACCCCTCGAACACAATTTACCATAAATTGAAATAAACTTATTTTATAGAGATGTAATGGAGTGAATGAAAACGAAAACAACGCCAGATTTTTTTAATAATATTAAACTAACATAATCATCATAAGACCATAAATATAAGATGCATAGTTCTTCGCTGTTTGAGTGGTACTGTGCAGTCTAGTAACCCAAGACGCGTGTGATCTAGTTCAAGTTACTTAAAAGAGGGGTGCTCGGTTCGTATGTCATGTGCGTGTTTTCCTGTTATTTTAAACAGTAATAATAAAATAATTCTATATCACCTATTTATTAACAAAATATTACACAATATTAAAGTAACAAAAAGACTAAACTAATAGCTAAAAATAATAAACTTTTAATTATTGAGAAAGTTAAAGATACATCTGTATCTATTTAGTAGCAGTGTAGAGGTTATGTATTTGACGTAAGAAGACAAAAAAACTTTGGCATAGAGGGCAGAAAAAAACCCTTAAATGCCCTCAAAACAGGGCATTTAGCAAAAACTTTCTGTTCGGGTAGGCGAAAAAATATTTGTGTGATTGTATACAAGAAAAAAGAATGACATGCATATCGTATTGTTCTTATACCGACGTTGTTCTCCTTTCACTGAGTGCGTTATCGTAATCGCATTAACTTATATTAAAGTAATGCTTATTAAATGATGAATTATAAATATAGACATTTAATAATCCTCTAAACAATATAAAATAGTAAACTATTTATTTTTAATGGGTTATCTAAAACTTTGGTTCAAGCTGAGTCCAATACTATAGGTGGTTTGAGTGTGGAAGGTACAGGAACCGAGTCAATAAACGACATACACAACATACTACAAAAACATCTACCAAGTTCACTAACTTGAAGCTACACTCCCATACTTAACCATTGCACCCATCTGCTCCGTGCTGAGTCCAACCATGTAGGTGCTTTGGAGTGGAGTTTGCAGGAGCCGAGTCTATAAAGGGATCATACTGACAAACTTTTTGCATAGTATACCTATAGTTTTGTATTTTAGTATAGTGTGCCCCAAATTGGTAGCATTAAACATTGATATCTCCTTTACTATAAGAGATGGAAGGAGGTTAAATTAAGATAGTTTTGCAGAACTCCGTGCAGATTTTAAGTTTTATTTGCCTTTTAATGTAACTCTTTTAGTTTATGTGATATTTAAGAAAACAAAAATTTACCGATTTATTTTTTCTCGAATAACCCAGAAACCATTGGTTTGGATTAGTTTAAACTTTTACAGGATTAGAACACTTTTGTTATGAAGAATCTTTTGATGGTAATAACAACGTCGAATCGTCTTTGTTTTTGTTTTGTCCGATTTTGTTTTCGAATTACCTATATACGTCAACTTTACTTTTTATGGCGGCCATCTTTAAAGGACAGCAAGTAAGGAATTCAAACATAAGGACTCTTTAAATGTTACTAAACACCATCAATTGAACTGAATCTGAATATGCATGATACTGCATCTAAATATTGAACTGATTTTCAATAATGTAACCCTGCATTAAATTACTTAACCTTTAATTTGTTGTCACCAGCAGTGACTAAGACTTGGAGTTAGTGTCCATATAGACATTCTCAGAATGATCAATACTATCTAAATTCTGATTTTTATATAATTCTAAGCCATGTTTAAACACTGATTGAATATTAGTCTGCAGCAGAGTGCATTCCGTGAGTATGACCATCACGCCAAGTAGTCTGCTTTAGATTCCCTACATCCAACGCCGTCAACATGAACCCCCTGTTCTTACTGACGGGTCAACCGCCGCCACAATTGTAGTTAGTAACTACGTACTAACGACAATATCAACCGCCACCGTCAATTAGTTTCATTTGGCTTCATTGTACAATATCGAAATCAGCCGTCACCTTTGCCTACCAGCAGCCATCGGTTTGACGACAACAACGCCAGCATCAACATTTGCTGCTATGAACGGGGAAACGACAAGACGAGATGCGACCAACCATTAATCACCACAAATCTGCAGGACTGATTAGGCTGCAAAAGCCGAAAACGGACAGTGCCCTGATTCACAAAGCTGAGCGCGAAACAGTGTTTCTCAATTAACTAACCAGCAGTAATTGACCAAAAGAAAACATCATGAAGACTTATAATCTACTTGTACACAGTAAAAAAATTAATGTAAAATTTGAAATTAGACCACTCTAAAAAGTGTGTGTTTAGGTCCAATACATTTAGAGTAAAATATCTAATCTCTACCTTCGTATAGAAAATAGAGTTAACTTTAATAGAATGTTAGTGTAGATTTATTACACTCCTAAATCAATTATACATCTTTAATCATTTATGGTAACTTTTTTGCACTAAGACCGCCAAATTTCTAATCGTTTCGGAATAAGATTTTACTCTTCACTTTCGTATATGTCCTCTACATGATAAAAATATTGCCTATTTAGAGCGAAAATAGCTTAGTTGTCCCAGGTCAAGGTCAATAATAAAATAATTGATTTATTTATTTATTGTAATGCAAACATACATAAAAAGTATAGATAACATATACAATTAAAGCATAAGAACTAGTTATACTTTTAAAGTATAATACTATTAGAGTGGATATTCAATCTGTATAGAGTTAATTAATAATTAGAGAGAAAATAGATTTCAGTAGTGAACAATTATTTTTGTTATAAGAATATATTGAAAAAAAAGGTTTTTCTACTCTAAAATCTTTCCCTAGTACTCTAAAAATTGTTCACGGAGCTGTTTTTTTACTGTGTACGAAGGTACTCGGAACCATACCAATATTATGTTATTATTATTCTTTATTAACTCCAGCAGCATCTAAGTAGCAGTAACTGAGATCGGAACTTTGGTTGAGTAGTTGTTACCTAACTACAACTAAATTTATGATTTTATAGGTTTAATTACTTCAGTTCGGATTATTTTAGTAATTATGTAGTTGTTTCTACTATTTATTAGAACTATGTACTAGTTCCATTACTTCTGAGTAACCTTTAAAGTATGTGGGATGATATTACCACTTACAAGGGGACCTTACAGTTGACGTGTCACCGATTTCAAAATGTAAAATCGCAGGTTTATAGTTCTTGATTAATTTTTCAGGAATAATTTAAAAAGAAATAAATACTTAACGTTATGTAAATTATTCGAATACGGGTGTTCCGGACAAATATGCAATGCTTTAAGGGGGTGAAAGGTGACCATATAGAGACCCCAAAACTCTTAAAATGAAAATAAAGAATTTCGGATTTTCCGTATTTTTTACAAGTCACGAGTCGACTATGGATTGTTTGTAAGATTCTGACCCTGAATTACTGATAAAGCAAACAATGATCTCACAACTGCACTACTAAATTAATAACTGACCTCCGCTACGTACGTATCAATTTACAGAAACAACAGAATTGAATTTCAGCAGCGGTTGCCGAGTGACTCACTACCTTGATGACTTGATCATTTATTAAGGTCGGTAAAATAAAATGTAACATACGTTCGTTGACCTAATTGTGATGGAAACATTGCCTGTTTTTGATTTTACGAATGTCATTTTAACAAAATGGGTAAAACTTACCGTTTAGATGCAAACAATCTTTATAACATGTGTTCAAAAACTCCCGTACCTGTCGAGCAAAGGTGCTAGGTAGTGGTGCTCAATAGTGGTCCGTCGAACACTTCATTGACCTGAAAATGTAGGCGCCAGTCATCGTTGGAGCAGAATAAAAGGTCTTATGTGGCTGTTGTGTGAATTAAAAACACCCGCCCGAGTAAAACATTTTGTGCAAACTAGGGATTTTCCTGTTTGCGTTCCAATAGCCATTGACAAAATTTCACTCGCGGTATATGGAGTGTACTTTCTGAAAATGGTTGATTTGAAAAGTTCCGTTCAATCAGCAGGCGTGTTTGGTTCTGCCATAATTAAAACAGTAACTAACTACGATTAATTAAACTACTTAACACCACCTCACTCAGGTTATTAATTCTAAAACGTGTATTAATACGTAATCGAAACTCAAGTTCACGACCACGTTAACACAAAGAAAGTTGACAACAAACTGCATACTGCAAATTACAAGCTTCAAAGATCTGAGTCATTAACAGTTATTTACAGATAGTCAAAATGACTTGTTTATTATTTAGCTAAAACGTTTTAAAAGCACGTCCTAATGTTTTGTTTTGCTTACAATTTCGAAGAATTCATTTATCCGGCTTGGGTTTATTATGATTATTTTTTGATGACTTTTAAAAGTATGTACTATTTAATAGGCAAAATTTTCATACAATTTTATCTACTACTTTGCGTACCTATTATTTTTATAAGGGGGGTTGTCATTTCAAAGGGGCATTTCAGGAAATTGTTAGTAAGATGTTACTTTACACATGTTTCTCTATTGCCCTTTAACGGGAAAGGCATCTTGTCCAAAACACCCTGTATATATAAATAAATCATTGTATTAAATTTATGGTAACTCTTAACTATATATTATTCGTAGGTTCTTGTCCCAATTTTCTGCATAATAATTAGAGAGTTACAATTACGTTGTAGGATCTAGGCAATACACGACTTATAATCTTAATAATTTTTATTGAATTATTTAAAAGTCTAAGAAAAGCCCATCTGTAAACACGGATGCAATTTTACAAAAAAACTAATTTAAAAAAAAGTAACGCAGCTAGTGGGAATCGAACATTAGACCTACCGTATATAAAGCTACTACGTTAGCCATGCGGCCACCCTATATGTTGCGAGTAACGTTTTTATTCCAAGTAAATACGTTGCGTCTTATTTGTGTTAATTTCTTATTTTTTTAAATAAGCCGCATTAGATTAAATGAAGAAACACGTATTTCCTTATTTTTTTATTTTTGATTAACTGTTGATTTAAGACTTATGATTTACTTTTATTAAAAAAAGAATTTTTGAAATCAGCGACACGTCAGCTGTCAGGTCCCATTATTAGTATAATTACTTTAAAGTCATACTGAAAGTTCCTGCCACCTGTCTGAAATCATTGCTTAGCCCTTTAAAGTAACGGAACCTTACAAGTAGTATCGAAAGTAAAACTTCCTTTTTTGCTACCCAGGAGAATCACTTTAAAGTGATTTTTCGTACTAACTACTCCATCTCCATATTTACTTGTAAAATGTCGTAGGTCATTAATCAATTTGCAATTTGTTATGATTGTTAATAGATGTTTTACTATATAACCGTCCAACTAAGCACGAGCTATCCAAAGAAGAACCTAAGAATTCCATGCTGTTAAGTTATAACGTATTTATATATTAAGAATCACGTTCATTAGGTAACTTGTTATAACTGCATAATCTGATCATCTGATGTTTAGGTGTGTACACTATTTAAAGATAATGTAAAAATAATTAACATTGATTAATTAATGGTATTCGAAAGAAATATATCTTTGAAATAATCATAATTTCAGTAGCTGACATTAATATGCTTTATATAAAACCATAAACTGTTTATCAGATAAATCTCTATAAAGCATTTACTAAATATTTTTCATAACTTCTTTAAACCTTTTCGGCGTAAATACGCAATAATAGATAATTTAAATTTTATCATTTAATTGGTCGGAGATATAAATATATGCGGCGACATTTTAAGTATAACAAAAGCCTCCCCTATTTAATTTGATTTTACTTCGTTTTTATAAAAAGTTGAAATTGAATCCAATAACAATAACACAAAGTCCCACAAAGGTGAACTAAATAACAAAAAGGAAGGTCGATAGACTGCTCGTAACAGGCCCTAATGATACAAATATAATATTAAGGTCGCACAATGCGAGTGTTGCCGCTTGAAAAACCTTTTACCAGATGGTGGGATGTTGGCGTATGTATACATCTATACGTTCGTATAAATGTATATATACCACCACCCTTGTACCTACGTGTGCGTGTGCGAACGATGAGAGGGAGAAGACCAATTTCATCGGCTTACGGATCACTGCAAATTCAATTGTCAACAGCGTTTTTTACTTCTTTTTTTGACCAACTTCAGGTTCTCGTTAAAAAGTTTTGCATGTTCTTATTATACACCAACGATACATATACTTTGATATTTTATTATAAATATAATGATAGTAAGGGCGAAACTAGTATCATTATTATTATTATTATTGATGCTTACACTGCTTTATCTATGTAAGTTATCAGAAGGAAAAGTTTCTACTAGGATGAATTAACCTCAAATTGCTAACCACACTTTGATACAGTTTGCCAAACTACAAACAACTACCCTAAACTAGATAAGCCATCACAAAGTTATATTCTGTGCAAATATTGAAATATAGAGACATGCTAGATGTCTATATGATATCAATTCGGAAATATTTACTCCTGTTTTACATGAAGCGGCACGCTAAAGAAAGGTATAAAAGAGTAAAGAAAGTTCTGTAATACATAACTATAACTAATAAAATAAAGCTCCAGGGAAAATTTATAAAGAATGATTTTCAGCAACAGCATATCCCTTTTGAAAGCGTTTTCAAGTTTTCAGCTCAAAGAATACGCAGCTTTCAAAATTTGATCTCTAGACGTCTAGAACCCTGAATGTTGAAAAATACTGAAATTCTGGAAGATAATCAGATTGTAGAAATTTTAGCATTAAAACTAAGAACTTTTAGTTTATTTCACATGTTAAATTACGCAAATTTGCTGTAGTTAAAAATAAACAATTGTCGCCACTTCATGCAACACGAGAACAATAAGAGCGTTTAATAGACATGCCTAGACCAGTGCCGATAACGCACTATTTTTATTTTTAATTCGACTTGCATGAGAGTAAATCTGGATAGAAGATAGTTTTGAAGCACACGGACTCTTTCAACCGATGTCTTTTTCTGAAAGCATTCGATCAGTAAATTCCAACGATACCACCTTGAGATGATACAGTGCGGAATAAATTTTTTAAACCTAGCCTCTAACCTAGTTTAATTTTTCCTCTAACCTTACCTAACTGAACCTTTAACCTATACTAACCTAACTAAACATGTAACTTAAGCTAACCTAACTTAAACCTAATCTAAACTAACCTTAGCACTAACCTTACCTTAACCGTAATTTCACTTTAACCTTTAACTTAGCCTTGACCTAGCATAACCTAACTTAAGCTTGATCTAACCTAATGCTTTTCCATTACTAGCTTTCTAATTCTTTACCTGCTACATTTTCACTCGAAAGCAATCTCTAAATAACACAATCTAGATGTAGATATTCTTCTGAAAGATTGCGAATCTATTGATTCATTGAACAGAATTTGAAGCCATAAAAGTCTGGTACTCTAAAACTCCATCAAGCTAAAAACTAGGTAGTTATAAAACTTAAACACTTTGATGGGTAATGCATTAATATTTTTTAACGTTAAAGTTATAAAACTTAAAAATTAGGAACTCAACGTTAATACTTTGAGTCGATGAAGCTTCGGAACTCAAGAGTATCCTCTTATAAAATCTGAAACCAACTTTGTGTTTGAACCAGAGATTTTAAACCTGTAAAAAGTATCCATTTGCATAAATCTACGAAGCTGCTCAAACTTGAAAGTCTGCGACATTAACAAACGGATACAGTAAATATACCCAACATTGATACTCTGAATCTCTAAAAACTTGAAATTCTACAAATTTGAAGTATTTAGCGCTCTAGAACTCTATTATTTGATAATTTAGGAGAATAGAAAAAACTTTGAAACCTATCAACTCTGCAACTCCGAAACTTTTAATTTCAAAGTTAGAAACCTACAATTTCCATCTGCTGATACAATGCCAACACGTGGTGGTTAGACTCATTCTGCACTGTTCGTCTGACCTACCTGTTTAATTCCACATTACGCTATTACCTTTGCTGGTGGTAGAATAGTGAATAAATTGATTTCGTTAACATTAATAATATGATCCGGTGCGAAATTATATCTCCTTGGAGCTTCCTCCGAATTGCTAAGAAATCATAAGCCCTATGCTTGTTAAAATTAGAATTTCTGTTTATGTTTGTACTAAACTATGAAGAAGTAATGAATGTTTTTTTTAAGTTCCTGCAGTCTCGTTGATTTCTTAAAATAATAAAATTTGTTTGATAATGTAAACTACTATACCTATAACTGTGTTAGAGTCAAGCTCTATTTGATTATTGTGAACTAAATTCTGTCGTATAAGGAGCGTCTAGCACTTTTACGGTCTTAACTTTTTGATTTTCTTGTAAATTGTTGAATTGTCCACTCCGAGAGTTGCAGACGCCTGGCGTTAAGAAAAATTGCCGTTTAACATGCTTTAGACAAGGGAGAACGGATCTAGGACTACCAGCCGCCACTACCTGGCCGCGGACACAACTGGCCGTCGAGACAACATGTGGTACTTATTTTCATTCCAAACTTCTGAGATGATTTAACCGCGAAAAGGAAAACGAAAATAGAAAAGAAAAGATATGGCAGGAAGATATGGCGCAAGAAATAAAAGATATATCAAATTAGAAAAAGTAAACAGGCAAAACGCAGAATTTAAACCCACATATTAAATAACTATAAAGGGCAAAGAAATCACAAAGGTTTTTGGCGGCCAGATGTTTCCGCGGGCAGTTGTCTCTGTGGCCAGTTGTCTCGGCGGCTGGTCGATCGCAGCTTGTCGACCGCGGCTTGTCGACCGCGGCCCATTGTCCGCCAGCAAACACTGCAACCTATGAAATCTGAACATGTTAGGTCTGCTTACTAAAAGTAATTATAAGATTTTAGACGCGACAAAATGAGTTACAAAATGAACTGGGGTGGATGCAAACATCTACATCTGCCCTAATGGGGTAGATATAGACGTGTACATACATGTGCTTCAATATTATTTCTACTGCTGTCTCAACACCTGCGTTAATATCTAACGTACATAATATAATTAATAACTAACTGATTAATATGTAACATTATCCATTCACTTTGTAAAAAGATGATGGTTGGCCATCACCTTTTGACAGACTTCATTCTATGTAGTGTATGTCAACATCACAAATAGTACGGTTAAGAATCTAAGACATTTTCTAACAGTTTTCTATAGTTGTCAATCTTGTAATAAATTTTATTTCATTTCGTATTTCAAACAATTGTTTATATACCACAATTAGTAATATAAAGTATATCTTGATCTCCGTTGTCAATGACACCGGAGTTCAAGACGTTCTTGATCTCCGTTGTTGTTGGCAACGTAAATAATTTGATGTTGCATTATAGCCACATGCATGCATGCATGCTGCTTTTTATCTCCTTAGTTACGCGTATGATGACACAGACAACGCAACTTGCTTCTTTATGCAATAAATTCGGATGGATTTTAAAAGGGAGAAATTAGGATTGAAATACGAAATAAAATAAAACAACTTATGCAATACGGAGATCAAGCTTTTTTAAATCCTCGAAGATGTTATAACGCCTCGGCTGGCGCCTCGGCGTTATACATCTTCTTGGATTTAAAGTATCGCTTGATCTCCTAATTACATAATATATTGAGGTGATATCATATCACCGTGTTTGAAAATTTCATTAAATAATGTTCGGAAACGTTAAAATGAATATTTCGTATCGATTCTTCAATTAAATGAGGGGCAGGTTATGTCATGGGCACATAATCAGTAAAGATCATAGTTAGGACTTTAGTTAGATTCATCAAGGTTTAAAGTAATAACTTATGGTTATAGATTTCATGCAAATATAACCTTACTTTTCTAATAATCACATGCACATAAATAAATTACTTTTATAAATAAAAAAGATATGATTTTGATAGACTGTTTGATCACAATCATGTATAGGCAACCTAAGTTACACCTTTGGTCACGCTTCCCATTTGCCAGGGAAAGATATTTTCTTATTTAAAATTTCCAGTTACGATCATGCAGCGTTAAGCATATTCTTTGACATTCTTTGAGGCCAGCTCAAGTTTACACGGTTATTTTCCTGTAAATAGATTAAGTAGATAAATCTTGTTATGATTGATATAACATAATTAAATTTTGAATTCATATAATAAGATTCTGGTCATTACAAGTTATGGAGGTATTGAGATCCTCGTAGTTCGCGAAAACGCACTCTTATAGCCTTTATCCTGGTTTTTATTGTCATTGTTTTTATATGTGTGTCTTAAGCACTGCACACTGGACATTTTAGGCACAAATTCATTAACGTAGAAGTTATTTCCAAGCTGTGGTTTGTGAAAGCATCTTTTGGTGTATATTGTTGTTTGTACTGTAATAAAATCATGTTTGTATGAAATTGTAAAAATATTTCTATGTATAAAATAATTGTATCACTCACATTGATTATTCATTTAGCTAATTTGTAAAGATGAACTCTTAATTTGTTGAATTATGTATGTAAATTTGTATTGTACGAGAATCGTCATCGTTAAGTGTTTTTCGGCCATATCTCCTTTATTACTCATTTGGGGACCATATATGTTTTATAGTTTTTTGATCAGTGTTTAAAACTCTACAAGTGTATTATGTCAGATCTGGGATTAGCTTTAATCTAAATCACATGTTTTGGATTATGACGTCAAGAGCGTCGCGTCGTTTCGCTTTTATTTTTCGAAACTGTCATAGAGTTATTTTGTTAGGGCATTTCGTATATAAGCTGCTGCATTTTCAATCGAAGTTAGTCAGAATATTGCATTGAAAGAATCCACGTTTGACTCCAGTTTCAAATCTGTAAAATTTGAGGTTATAAATACAAATCATATGTTGATGACATGTGTCATTAAAATCAACAAAGTTCAATAGTTGAAAATAAATTGAAATAAAGGTGTTTACCTGAATTTTAAAGAAGTATTATTATTATGCAACGCATATAAATAGAAGTGAAAATTTTTCTTCGTGTATTTAATTTCTTCGTTTAATAATTAATTAAAAGTGGATTTAATTTTGTGTTTATCGATCGACGCATCGATATATTTTGAACAATCAACTGTTTGGTTATACAGCAGTCTTGCCAATTGATTTAATATTTGGATAAAGGAAACTATATGAAGATACAAGGTTGGTTTCAAATATAATTGTTCCTTGTTCTTTAAAGGAAATTACTAAGTTGTAAAGTTCATCTTAGGGAATTAAAAATTTAATTGGTTCAATTTCTTTTAAATTCTTTTTAAGAATTTGTTTTAATTTATCAATTTGAAGAAAACAAGTCATATTTGTTTTAATAAAGAGTTATTAATTTTGAATAAGTTTTAGTTACTTATAAATAATTATTTTGTTGGTTTGTTCAAACGAATAACTGTATTTGATCCTTTTGTCAGACAAATACGACTTTTCGTTACGTTTGAGCAAATTAGGGATTTATTCTCAATTAAAATTGTAAATTTATATTTTTTTTTATTATTGACTTTTCTTTGCTGAGTTTAATTTTTGTTTTGAATAAAGATTTTATGTTTTTCAATTAACGTATGTGTTTAATTGATGCTAATACAATCATACAGCATTATTTTCTTTTTCCAATTCAGAGTACAGTTACAGGTGTCCAGCTTGCAGAAGCATAAGTGCTTACAATTTATGTTTTATAATTTATGTCATTGCCAATTCTTGTTTCCAGGCATAAAAGAATATGAGTCTCGAAAGTAAAATAATTTATGTTCCACCGAACAAACCTGAGCTAGTTGAGGGAATAAAACAAAATATATGTGTATTTATTTATTATTATTTTTATATTATATTTGAGAATCATCGCAATATATTATTTTTTCATATTTTTATTATAGAATAAAGTAGATAAAATTGAACAAATAATAAATATCTGTTAGAAGCTTCTTAATTTTTTTATTTTCATAAAAATAAGAATGATTTGTCATCTGATAACGCAGCTTTAAACAATTGCTGCCATAGGTTATACAACAAAAAATAATAAAATTATTATCAGTGGTTACAGATGTATCTAAATAAAACACGACCGACCTCTTTTTACAAACCGAATAGATACCATAGTTTTAGTTATTCATATAAACAAAAGGAACATGATAATAATTTAATTTAAATGCACAATGGTCATCAACTAAAAGTACTTTAAAGTCAATGTTAATAGTTGATGTACCTATTACACAAAGAAAATGTCAGAAAGCTTTTCGTTTTGTTGGCCACTGGAAGTAACTTATTTTTCTAGGAAAGAATTATGTTATATTCAAAAGAGTTAGTCCTTGGTAAAAAAAATTAACAAAAGTTATTCTACGTATATAGCACGCTGACCATAGACGAGCAAGTATTTACAGTTAAAGCAATGTTCAAACCTCTCGGTTTCAGAAAATAGTCGGTAAAAAATTAAAAAGATATTAAATAGACAAATCCTTGAGAAGTCAAAAACTGTCATTTTTACAAAGTAGTTTACTAAAAAGTAATTACTGTCGTTTTCGTTCACCGTTTTTAAAATGAGATACAAATAATAAATAAAGGACTGATGCTGGTTAAGATCTTTACTACAGGATTCAGAAATTACTCACTTTAAATATATATACAATTTAGAAAATAAAAGAATTTGATGTGGTCTTTGTATAGTGTTAGTAATCCAATGTTTGTTTTGAAAGCACAGCAGGTGCCTTTTCTTGCTAAAGATGCGTACCCCTGTAACTTTTACAGTTTTTAATTAACTGATCTATTATTTGTTAAGATATTTGCTTTGTCCATTGATTCATAACTAATTTTACTTATTTCACTTGTTCAAAATAGTTAAAATTATGTGCAACATTGTTCAAGATCCTCAAGAAGATTGAAATGTAGGTTTTTACAAAATAGCAGTTTAAGGAGCAAAAAGATCAGAAATATTCAAACAATAAAATCGGTTATTATTTAAGAATCTTTTAATCTGATCAAATCAAAATAGCTCAGATCAGTTTTACATAAAAAGGTTTTTGGTAATAACTAGGGACCCGTAGCACATTCCGTATAGCTTAGATTTGGCACCGTTGGAATCTGCTCTCAACAGAAGGTATAGTAAAGTATTCCTGGAAGACGGTTTACAAATCTGGAGAAATTTAAAGAAGTCTTGATTGACTTGATTAAAGTAATTGTAGACTCGTAATTCTTCAAAGAAAATGTCTGGTTAAAAAGCAGTTGGTATTCCTGAAAACTGGACAGGGTAGGGTTACATATTTAACATTGTTATACAGAGTAGAAATCTATAATAGAGAATAGTTTTCGATGACAATATGCCGATTTGGTTTAAACTGCATGCGTATTTTAGAATTATGTTTTAATTGTCCAATTGTTCTGTAAGAACGGCCAAAGCAAGAAACTTTTTTAATGAAAAACCCAGTATATTTTCATTTTATATCATTTATCTTTAAATATTCATTATTTTTATTCAGATTTTATTTTTATTTCTTAAATGTATATTTAGAGGATTTTATTCATAAATATTATTAACAAATCCTTTTGTCTATTATTTAAACAAACATACTTACTGCTAATTTCCAGTGTAAGGTTATTGTTAAATAGCTATTGAGATTCCATCAGTGAAAACGAGCACATTAGAATATTATCGAATTACTTAATGAGCTTCTTTGTGCAATAATTCAGCTATAATTATAAATTTACCTTTAGTTTTTGAACGATAGTCGATTTTAGATGTTATTATGGCAATGGAAAGCACTTACATAAAGAAAATCGTGCATGTCTTTTAAAAACGTTACGAAGTATTCTATCATCCAGAAAAAAAGGATGGGCCGTTACGTCCCGTTTTGAAAGTGCAACTGCAGACAGTTGATGCCTTTCAAGTATCGACGAGCACTGTAAAGATAGTGCTGCAAATGAAAAAAAAGTGGTAAAGATTTGGATCCGGTTAAAAAGCTATGGTCGTTTTAGGTGCGAAGATATGTTCACTAGAATCAAAACTTAAATTCAACGTGGATATTTTTAATGAATGTGACTGATTTTAAAATATAGTTTGTGAACCGCTGACCGCTGGGCCACTTGACTTACCTGCTTGGAAGTGTTGGCAGTCATTGTAACATTTACTGCGTACTAGAAGTAAGGGCTAAACTCGTATTTAATATTGGTAATTGATTGGTAAAGCTTGGACTTACACCGTATTTAAAGTTGTGTAATAGACAATGATGAAATGAAGTACTGCCTTTGTTACACAATGTTGAGATAGAACTATCTATACTCAGGTGTCATTTTCAATAAGACTGGCTCGAACAGTTACGTAACTCCCTGATCTATGAATAACACATTCGGAAATATGTAAGAAATAATGATATGTAAGATCCGAAACGATAAATAAAAAGTCGCTTTTTAAGTTTTTCCAGGTAATTCTATTTTACTACCACCAATAAGTGAAAATTGCTACATTTATTGCAGGTGGTAGCGTGGTACCGCAGTGTAGCAGTTATCACGTCTGCTTCACGCACAGAATGTTCCCGGTTCGATTCCGAGCGGAACCAAGTTTTTTAGGAATGGAAAGCTTTTGGTCACTTGAAAAAATTTCAAAATTACTACTAATAACCAATACCTAACTTCATGATCTATGATTAATGTACGAAAGTTACCGTCTGATGTCATTAATTCTAAAGGACACGTACATAAAAGATTTTGCTTAAGAAGGATTTGAAAAGTAATCTTGAAGGCTTGAAAACAATAAACAAAGATAGCGTTTTTTAAGTTTTTTATTTAACTCTGTCTTACTACTACTAATGAATATGTGAAAATAGCTACATTTACCGCGAAAGATACTGTACATGTGATTCCGTAGTGTAGCGGTTATCACGTCTGCTTCACACGCAGAAGATCCCCGGTTCGATCCCGGGCGGAACCAAGTTTTTTAGGGATGGAAAGGTTTTGCTAATAACTAAGACTTAACTTCATGATCGATGAATAGCATACTACAGTTACCGTTTGATGTCATTAACTCTAAAGACAACTTATATAAGGGATTTCGCTCAAGAAATACATGAAAGGTAATATTCAAGACCTAAAAAGAACAGACGGATGCCCCTTTTTTAGTTTTTCAGATAATTCTTACTACTAACAATAAGTGAAAATAGCTCATTGATACATGTATTGCGAAAGATACCGTACATGTGGTTCCGTAGTGTAGCGGTTATCACGTCTGCTTCACACGCAGAAGGTCCCCGGTTCGATCCCGGGCGGAACCAAGTTTTTTAGGGATGGAAAACTTTTGCTAATAACTAAGACTTAACTTCATGATCGATGAATAGCATACTACAGTTACCGTTTGATGTCATTAACTCTAAAAACAACTTATATAAGGGATTTCGCTCAAGAAATATATGAAAGGTAATATTCAAGACCTAAAAAGAACAGACGGATGCCCCGTTTTTTAGTTTTTCAGATAATTCTTACTACTACCAATAAGTGAAAATAGCTCGTTGATACATGTATTGCGAAAAATACCGTACATGTGGTTCCGTAGTGTAGCGGTTATCACGTCTGCTTCACACGCAAAAGGTCCCCGGTTCGATCCCGGGCGGAACCAAGTTTTTTAGGGATGAAAAACTTTTTCTAATAACTAACACTTAACTTCATGATCGATGAATAGCATACTACAGTTACCGTTTGATGTCATTAATTCTAAAGACAACTTATATAAGGGATTTCGCTCAAGAAATACATGAAAGGTAATATTCAAGTCCTAAAAAGAACAGGCGGATGCCCCTTTTTTTAGTTTTTCAGATAATTCTTACTACTACCAGTAAGTGAAGATAGCTCATTGGTACATTTATTGCTAAAGATACCGTACATGTGGTTCCGTAGTGTAGCGGTTATCACGTCTGCTTCACACGCAGAAGGTCACCGGTTCGATCCCGGGCGGAACCAAGTTTTTTAGGGTTTACTGTCTCCAGCCTTACTTTGTGGAACTCCATAATCATGAAATATAATATAAATACAAAGATTAGTTAAAGTTTCACAAGTTTTATTAATATCTTAACCTGACAATATTGTTTCGACGCTTTGTGTCATTATCAAAGGTAGATAAGATTGATAAACAAACACGTTGCTAAGGATAAATACATACAGAAAATAGGTAACTAGATACAATACATAACAAAAACTAAATATCTAACACTTCTAATAAGTGTTAAGAATTAAGTGTTACATTACTGAGAAAATTATCAAAAATGCTAAAAGAAGATGGGTCAAAGAAGAAGCAAAGAAATGGTTTAGAATTAGAGACAATTTGCACATTTATATAAAGGTACTCCACACAGAACTTGCACATAAATTACATAATATTCAATTTGACATTTTAGATTTTGATGTTAGAGAAACTGTCAGTCATATTAAATTTCAAAAATACAATACTCAGAAAAAGAAACTGCAAAACCTTACTCAACAAAAACGCTCAATACAAAGTAATTATAATACCCAGAATACTATAAATTTCTATCCACGTTTTATAAACCTATCAGATACACAATTTAATGACAATAGAGAAACACAATTTCTTAACAAAGGCTCCTTGTCCTTTTCCAAAATTCACTAACAAAATTAAAGAAATCTTGGCTGTTGAATGTGAAACTATACTCAGAAAAGATCACAACAATTATGCAAAATTCCAAATCTTGAATCTGATAAAATAAATACCTTTGAAAAAGGACAAAACACAGAATAAAACATCTAACCTGTCACTACTTCAATCTATCAGACATATAATTACAGAAAACAATTTAATTTCTGTTAAAGCAGATAAGGGTAACACTTTGGTAATCCTTTCGAAAGATGTTTACACACAAAAGGTTAATGATTTTATTAATAAAGAAAATTTAGATGTTTTAAACAAAGATCCTACCACAAAATTTCAAAAAGAAATAAAACAAGCTTTAGCAAACTGCAATATCTGCTTTAACGAATTAGAAAAACAACAAATCATACATAAAAACCCACAACTACCAAAACTATATAGACTGATTAAAACACATAAACACAACATGCCTATACGACCAGTAGTATCATATATCAACGCACCTAATCACACCTTGTCCAAGAAACTCAACCATATTATTAACATCATAGGATACAAATCGAAATACTCTGTCAAAAATTCATTAGAATTAGTAGAAAAACTACATTTGTAACATGTTTTCAAAGATTCCACCACAAGACTGTATTCCTTTGTTAGATAATTTCCTAGTTAATAGTAATGTAGAATTAGTAAAAAGATTAGAATTAATTCAATTATTTGATCTTTGTATCAGTCAAAATTATTTCACTTTTAATAATATAATTTATTTACAGAAAGATGGTTTACCTATAGGTAATTCTCCAAGTCCTCTATTAGCTAACATATTTATGGATAATTTGGAAGATCGACTATTTGAATTAGATCTTTCTAAACACATTATTTTTTGGTTTCGTTACGTTGATGACATTTTAGCTTGTTTTGACAGTTCTTTTGAGGTTATCAATGAGTTTATAATTCTTATTAACAGTCTTCAAACAAACATCACGTTTACTCTAGAAACAACAAAATAGAGCTATTAATTTTTTGGATTTAACTATTACAATTAATACAAACAATGAATTTGATTTTTCCATATACAGAAAACCCACAAGCACAGACGTCACTATACCTAACGATTCATGTCATCATAAAATGCATAAACTAGCGGCTTATAGATCTTTAGTACACCGAGCTTTAACTACTCCAATGAAACGATCACATTTTGATAAAGAAATTTCAATCATCAAACAATTAGCATATGCAAACCATTATAACTATAACATGATTGACACTTTAATTCAACAAAAAGATTATAGGTTAGCTATCAAAACAATATTTCCAATTGACACTCAAATACAAGACACAAACTACATATCAATACCATACTTTGGC
The DNA here is from genome assembly GCA_929113105.1 of Agrypnus murinus. NCBI lineage: Eukaryota > Metazoa > Arthropoda > Insecta > Coleoptera > Elateridae > Agrypnus > Agrypnus murinus. The sequence goes on along the minus strand of OV816026.1, from coordinate 168,584,151 downwards.
AAGATATCAGAACAAATTGCAACTATACTAAGAAAAACCACCAGTTACAAAATAACCTATAAAACTAACACCAACACCTTTTCATTTTTATTCAATGCTAAAGACAAAACACAAGATATCATGAAATCCGGCATTTACCGTTTGAATTGTTCTTTTTGTAACTCGGTTTATATTGGCCAAACACTTAGAAATTTCGACATAAGATACAAAGAACACGTACGCTCTTATAGACTTAAACATCCAGAAAAATCGAATTATGCCAAACACATTTTGGAACAGAACCACCCAATGACACCTCAAAACAACATTAAAGTCTTACATTTTTGCAACAACAAACACAAATTAGACATTTTAGAAGCTTTTGAAATATACAGACATAAACGCACAGTACCTTTAATGAATGAACAAACTGAGCTTAGTAATTCTCCTTTATTAGAAGTGTTAGATATTTAGTTTTTGTTATGTATTGTATCTAGTTACCTATTTTCTGTATGTATTTATCCTTAGCAACGTGTTTGTTTATCAATCTTATCTACCTTTGATAATGACACAAAGTGTCGAAACAATATTGTCAGGTTAAGATATTAATAAAACTTGTGAAACTTTAACTAATCTTTGTATTTATATTATATTTCAAGTTTTTTAGGGATGGAAAGCTTTTGCTAATAACTAAGAGTTAACTTCATGATCTATGAATAACCTACTACAGTTACCGTTTGATGTCATTACCTCTAGAGACAACGTACATAAGGGATTTTGCTGAAGAAATGTTTTTTAGTTAACACTATCGTACTATAGTATATCCACATACACCACTGTCGGTTTAACTTTTGATACACTATTTTTAAGAGATTCTTGTAAAATAGATTAAGCTCAATGAAACAGCGTATATCTACGAAAAACTTCAGGATGGGTTGTATCTTTTCAAGAAATTCTTCAACATGCTAAGACAATGAGAACTTATGCTAGTAATTAATCTAATCAAGAAACTGGGTGGCTTTAGCTGCTGATAGCCAGGAATGAAGGATGGCAAATTAAGAACATGTGTTGCTGAAGGCAATGTAATGTTGCAAAACTTAATCTAATTAATTATATGTGTTGGTACAGGAATCACTTTGGTTGCGTTCTGTAATTCTTACTAGAACGAAAGGAATAACAATTAGAATTATCAACAAGACCAAGGAACAACAATAATTTCTTCGTGAACAAGTGATGCTTGCGTTATGATTTACTTGTTGTAACTTTCAAAATTAAAAATAACTGTGCGAAATGAATCTAAAAGCTTTAGCCTAAGTAGTGAGTCTTGATAAACGTGAGTTCATTGATGTAGTCCATAGGAATGAAATAAGTTGGATTATATCTCGTAAACGGAGATAGCATTTATAACAGTTTCCTAAGGTTGTAGAAAAAATTACTAGGTGAATTGCGTCCGAAAAAATAGATTTGAAAAATAGATAGAAAACATTGAAATTAAATAGAAAAGGATTAATGTAAATTATGGGTCAATCCTGTTAATCTTGGGAGCTGCCGAGGAAGGTCAGTGGTAACTGGAAGACAGCACTTATCAAGGACTGTAACTACGGTTGTCGTAGCGTGTAATTCTTGAGGAAGGTTATTGGTAACCGTAATGGGGCTTTTATCAGGAACTGAGACTTATGTTGTTACAGCTTGTAGTGCCCGGGAATTGTTTACTGGATCCAAGGGATTTTCATGAAAGAGACTCTTCCAAGTTCTGATTTTAAAAACCTAATTGGTTAGGGTCCAATTTTGGCGTGGCCGTAACTGATTCTGATATTTCTGTAATGGGTATAGGAGAATGAATTACTGATTGATTGTGGCCAAATGGTTGGAAAATATGAACGTTTGCTGAATGTTGTCACTAAAGTAAAAAGAAAGAAAAAAGTATCTCTGTTTCAGACAGCTTAGTTTTGGCCTAGAAAGAGATAGATTTTGACATCCGTGTCCTAACTCTAAAATAACACAGTTAAAGTTTTCATTGAGGAACTCTAGTGTGACCTACTTAACTTGAAATACTAACGTAAATGCTATTTTCAAATTCACCAATTCTCACTGCTCCAATAAGTATTTTACAAATTGAAATTATCCTTATAATATAAAACTTTGGGAAGGAGCATAATCATCTACCATATACGATCGGGATGGTCCTATCTTACCACAGAAGTATCATAACTATATACTTGTGCGTTGTATATGGCGAAACCACAGCTATAAGTGTTTGCGTGGTTGCCGGTACCAACTGCTTAACGTGTTTGGTTTTTTTGGCGTTATATCAAGGACTATCATCAAGGAGTTCGATATAGCGTCTCAAACATTCCTGAGAAAATATGAAAAATGGTCGAAAAGTACCTAATTCCAGTATTGTTTTTATAGAACCTGTATAAATGTAATGATTTTGGTTATATTCGGATCTTACATTACATAGGCGTACTTAATTATTTTTTAAAAAATTATGTTGCCAAAAGTTAGTATTGGTAAAGTAAAAATTGGTTGGCTTTTCTATCCATAATTACATCGTTTGAAATACGAAAACTGAAACAGTTACCGGAAGAAGTATACCTAGAAAATGTCGGGTTTTAGTCGGCGAGGTTGTCAGTTTGTGCAAATTGCGCTATCTAAGGTACTGTAGTAAAAAACCATTTTTGTGATTTGGGCTATTTAAAAAGTACCATTGATTTGATAATGATCTAGGACAGCAAGGCTAACATGATGCTATTATATTCCTATTTTTCAGTGTAAATTCATAGGATAAAATAATAAAAATAGCATCATATTAGCCTTTGTGTCCTAGATCATTATGAAACCAATTGTGTACCAAAACCAGACAATGTACACTGTCACATTCTCATTTTTTCAAGAACATATTATCTTGAATAAATATATTAAAAACCCTCTTATGCAAAGGAATCACTACCAAAACACTGCAGGAAATTTTAACAGCACATACTTAAAGAACGTCAGAGACACAATCTAAAACTGAAGAAAAAACCTCTTAACTTGAGAAAAATTTTTAATTTGTAAAAAATTGTTTGCGATACTTTTTGCTAATGCGGTTCTGTTATATTTTGCATCAATTTAGTAATTAATAAAGTCATTCAGCCAAAATATTGTAAATTGATATGTAATATCGTGATATGTATTAGCCTGGCGAGGTGACAGCTAATTCCGAGAACCTCGAATTAGGAAGAGGAATATTGATCAAGGTGAAGTTTTTTAAACGATGACATATCAACGTAAAGATTCTTGTTATGATAATGATTATGATGATTGCTCGATAGTGTTTTCTGTTTTAAATAAAATGGATTATAATAGTAGAAATAGCTGGCAGTTAATTTAAAAATCTTTCTTTAATTTAAGATTAATTTACCTAATTTCCGATTCTCTGAATCTCTGTACTATACATAAAATTTGTACCGTGTGAAGGCTGACTACGATTGGGATAACGTTCGGCGTGCACGTAGAATTTTATAACTACATTATCCCTACATGAAGATTTTATCGGAATGTTCTGTCAAAGTAAACATATTCTTTAATTAATACTCTAAGCGCAACCACCTAGACTGTCAGAAAAAATTCGACTAACTACAACTTATTGAAGTTAGAAAGTAATAGTAACACTGTTATTTCAGGATGAATAGCAATTAAGTAAAAACTTACTTGTCCGAAATCTCAAAAGAAATGACCATTTAGTTTCGCTATGTGTGGTTTGTTGAGTAAACGTTATAAAACGTAAACAAGCAATTTTTTGTTAACAAGCAATTAAAATGTTCTTTTAAAGGTAGCATTTATCTTTTATTTTCGAATGTCATTACAGAACGTAAACATGTATTCATGCTGTGCATTCGCTGTAACTGTCTTATAAAGTCTGACTTTATTGTAATAAGCTAAGCTAGCAGCAATAAGCTATTTACACTAATGAGAATTAGGTGCACGTTATAAGTCAGACCGAAATTTTTATTTACAAGCACAGAGTATGAAAGAAAGATTGCGAGAGGGGATGTTTAATAAAAATTGCCGTTATCAGAAAATACATGACTACATTCATTGAAAAATTTGTAAAACTTTTCAAGTTACCAGTATTAAGAGTGATTTATTCTATGATGGTTTCAATCTTACCGTAAAGGGTTGCTGGAACCAAGTAATTATACAGTTTGTAAACATCTATTTACTTCACAGATTAGAACTCGTAATGTAATTTTCTTATAAAGACGAATGTTTTGAAAGACATTGTTGTGAAACGTATATATTAGACCTTGAATTTATTTTAAGGTCAACAAACTGCAAAAGCTAGTAGAAGCAAAAAGGACATGTTATTTATTTAGGAATTTATTTCAAGATCAACATTTCATTCTTAGCATTATGCAGCATAGATAAAATCGTGCGTTATTGAAAAATTTATTACAAGTTATTAAGTTGTATTAGCATTATGCGACATAAGGAAAATGTCCAGCATAACTCAAAACTTAAACTTTAAGTAACTTAGGAGTAAACATTTTAGAAAAAAAAGTAAGTTGATGAAAAAATATATTCTCTCAAGAAAATACACTTTTTTCGCCAAATCCATCTAAATTCGGAAATTCCTCAAATGTAGGCGAATTTGTGCTATTTAGTATAGGGTGAAAAACGGGACACCACGTCATAAAATATTGACAACCCTGATCTCGGTATGTATTAGTCGTAAATGGTTCACTGAGATATTGTCTTATTCATTATACACTCTAATTTAAATAAAGTCTGATACAAATTTTTCGTTTGAGAAAGAATCGGACCTCTAAGACGAAATATAAAATTAGACACTTTTCGGGCATTTTTTATTTCCCGTTTTGCCGTTCTGGGTAATACACGTTTTGAGACTTAGTTACCTATATTTGAAATTTTTTATTTGTGAAAGTAAATCGCTGTCTGTATTTCCAGCTTTGACAGGTGTTACATAGTTTCTCCCGATTTGGATATTTGGATTTGCGATTTGGTAATTTTTCGTCTAATCTCTTCGGAGGATCTCAGGGGAAAACCGTACCCAACTACGCACAACCATCTCTGTAAGCCGATTAACATCTTAAGTAAGTTATTCCTTCTTTATTTAATTCCAAAGAATAACCTTTTAGCATAGTTTCGACGTTCTTTTGTTATCTAATTTATTATTTTAGGGCTTCTCGTGGTTGTCCCTTGTTAATATGCATGATTTTTTTGTGGCTTCTTCCTGCTTTTCCTTCTGTACCGCTGCTGAGAGCTTCTGTTAAGGGCTTCCACACACCTGAAGGCCAGCAGTTTGTAACTATCAAAGACCTTTGCCCGTTATTACCAGTGGATCCTGCTTAACGCTAAATGAAACTAGGTAGGACAAAATACTTTACATTCAAGTAATATTCAAGGATCAAATATTTACGTGTTTATTGTTCTAGTCATGATTATTGAAATGTTTCGCACGTGGTTTAGTTGTTATTGGTTATTGCGTTTAATAGCTATTTAATTGCTTCGCCTGCTTTCAGGGTGTGAAGTCATTAAGGGTGTTCTATTTAGCGGTAGGACCAGTGACGCCTTGTATATAATTTTTCTGATATACCGAAACATCTAGGTTCTTTGGTAGGTTACAAACCCCACGACCATCGACATCTACTTCTGAGTTGTTCGTCACTTTATGGGAGTAATTCGCACATTACCTAATAATTCCAAACTATTCTTTCTGTTTAAAGAAAACGGCATTGGAAATTTTACGCGTAAAAAAAGTATCTTTTACGAACCCATGATTAGTTTTTGATATACCTACAGAAAAAGCGTACTCTTTCGGGATAGACATTTGCAAAAACACATATGTATTTTTATTGGAAAACTTAAATCAGTAAAATTATTTTCTTATTGAGTTCATTTTTCGCTCTGGCGACTGACCTACATTGCCTATTCAACAAACCAAATAAAAAGATATACCTATTGCAGGATTGGCATATTTAAAACGTTTTCTTTGAAACAATTGTTTAAAACATCAAACTAAGTTTTAATCTATTTCTTTTTCAACATGTTTTAAACAAATGTTTAAAACATGTTCTTTTTAAAAACTATTTTAAACTTGAAAGAGAAAAAACTTAGATTCTTATTATACTGCATTTTCGAATTTAAATCGCCACTTTCCATTTGAATGGTGCATTATTATAAATATTACGACTATAAATTATACCATGAATAGGTATAGTCAATTTATTGATTGTTTATTACTTAATTCTATTTTGGAAAATGACTAAGATTGAAATTTGAACCATAAAAATAATTCTAATTTAATAGTTTAAATTAAATTATAAATCAGATAGAGGATGAGATTGTATAAAATCTACCAATTTAGCTGCAACAACATTGAATTAATGCTAAATATTTATTTTCAGATGTAGAGCATTTAATAAAGACTGGCTATAAATAACGAAAACAATAATTACAAATGAACTGGTCACGTAAATGGTAAATCTAAATAAACAAAAATACCTGAGAAATGCTGCCCTTCAATATGAAGGGACTTTAGCAATATCCTTTGATATTTCATATATCAAACTAATTTAACTCGCAAATTGTTTTGGAATGGATACACTTAGTATGAATTTTATGAGTTTTTATCTTAAATGTAATTGTTAAAAATGCTGCAATATAAGACGCTTTCGTCGACCCATCATCATGAATATATTGTAAGGTGGCCCCGAGTTTGCCTCGGTATGGGTTCCTGCTCAGCTGACAAATTTGTAAGGTGATTTTGCTTACTAAGTGGCCCTGTGTGCTTTCGATGAGCGGCGGTAACTCTTGGGCGCCAGCTATTTTGACGTGGTATGCTCCACAGATCCGGGTAACTGCTACTGGCGAAAAGATAAGGGAACTGCTGAGGTTGCTGAGGTCGGCGCTGTCTGGATCACTTTACCTGTCCCTAAAGGTCTCACTAAATAAGAGGGTGTCAATTCTAACAAATAAAACACACAATTATTAAACCAAACAATATTTATTATTACGAAAGCTCCAACCCTCCAATAAGCTTCTATCTCTAAACCTAAAATAAGCATCCAATTATCTACGGTAGCCACAGCAAGCGGAGTGCAATACAGCGTACGGTAATAAGCAAGCGTGCAAGAGGTATCAAATCACGGGGTTTGTAACAGGCAAGTCGGACGGGTAATACACGGGAACGAAAAAGGACAAGACCTCCAGGCTACGCACGGTGAAGTCTCGGAAAAAGGGTAAGGGTTGAAAGGATGAGACCTCCAGGATACGCACAGTGAAGTCTCGGAAAGGGCACGATAAGGGATGTAAGGATGAACTGAAAAAGTCGGGTGAAAAGCGATCGCAATGTCGATAAGAGGACTTATTCTTATATTCCCTCGGATCGGTCTGCTGGGCTGGTCCGGCCGGTGTTGAGTTCTAGACGCGGACTAAATATATCGACGGCCGCACCTTTTTATATAGGTGCTCTCGAAGCGTGGGGGAAATGGTAGGAGTGAAACGGAGCGGCGCACGCCGAATATTGGTTAGGGAAGGGACGCGTGCTCTCGCTTGAGTCGGTCGCTTATCCGAGCGGTATGAGATTGCACAGCTAATAAGCATTTTCACTCAAAACAATTAACTAAAATTCTGTAACTTCGTTACAATATAATATTCAACTGATTTTCTATTTACTAATTCTGCATTGTTTTTAGAGGTCTGAAGATGCATTTAATAGTATTTTGTGTCTCAAGGGCAGAAAGTTAGCATTTGGAGCCTGCAGTTATTTGATACCCGAGCGAAGCGAAGCGTAGCGAGGGCAAGAGACAACTAAGGGTTACAAATGCTTTTCTGTCCGAGTGACATACAAAAGTTTTTCGCCTACCTGTTTGAAAGTTTAAAAAAGTTCAAAAGTTAAACAGTAACGTAACTAATTAGTAAATTAAATAGGCATATGTTAGAGGGAATGTTGTTCTCGAAGCTCAGGTGGTGTACAGCAATGACAGTGTGAAAACAAAAAAACAAACCACAGATTTAACGACGAAGACATGAAGATTCAACTGATGATCTAAGAAGCCTAGAAGAATTTGACGTATGTTTTTTTATAATTTTTAGAGGTTAAGTAAAAATATGTTTGAGATTACATATTCAGTTATAATAATAATAATAATAATAATAATTGCTACAACCCATAACCTGGAAACCAGGCCCCAGAAGCTATAAGCTTGTGCGGGAGGGAGAGGGTGATTATTATTACGTAGGCTCTGCGTGTGGCTGCAGCCGACTTACAGATGAAACAGCGTAAATTCCACATTGGTGTCACAGCTAAGAAAAACTGCAGAAAACTTTAACCAGATCTGCCGGTACTGGAGGTCGATCTCGGGCCGCTTGGGTGAAAGTCTAGCACGCTAGACATTACACTACCAAGGCTGGTAAAGTTGTTAAGAGTTTTACGAATGAGTTATGTTTTTAATATTAAAAACTAATGATCTCATTTTTTCATTAAAAACTTTTTAGAATATTGCATAGGAGTTGTCAAAGTATGACAATTTAAAACACAATCACAAATTTTACAGTATCTCCATCTTAACATAAAAAAATCATGCTTTCTAATAGTAGTATAGAGGTTATGTATGTGACATAATAGGGCAGAAAAGAAGCCTTAAATGCTCTCAAAACAGGACATTTAGAAAGCACTTTCTGATCAGGTAGGCGAAAAAAATAATAATGATACTTTTATTTATAAATTACAATTTGTAAGGTTGTGACTTAAGAATATATAATACTAGTGTTGTTTTTTATTGTTTCTTTGTGTTATTCTGTACTACTATAGGACGTCGTAAAATTTAAAAATGATGATAAGAACTTTTATTACTGTTTCGTGATGCTAATTTGTACCCGAATTTAATAAGAATATCTTGAAATAGCTTTCATTAAAATATTTCAAAAAAAATCTCTGATTAGTCATAAATCATGTTTTAAACATGTTTTTTATATGGGGTGTTTTAATGATTTTCAATAAAAAAACATTTAAAAAAACAGCTGTTTTGTTTTTTAAAAAACATTTTTTTTGCCAACTCTGTTGCTCTAATAGTATAATAATTATATGAACTTAATGGCATACAGATAAGTAAAATATATAAATGTACCAAAATTCTTAAAAATAAGGACTAATAAGAATCTATAATCATAAGTGTGAAAATATGTACCGTTTTTTGAAAATTCTTCTAAAATATATATTTCAAAGCTATTTCAAATTATCTCCTACTACTATATCTATCTACTAATATAATTGTTTTAATTAGTTTTGAACTGTTTAAATGTACTTGGTTGACTTGGTCTAACCCTAGTCTGAAGTCAATATTACCCGTTATTTTATTTCAGTTCTGAAGATGATTAAAAAAGGGGAAAAAATTAATACGAAAGATATTTCGAATAAGAAAATAATGCCGCCTTGTAATGATAAGGGTAAGATAAAGTAAGAGAGTGTTGATCTTGTCCGACTAGAGTGAATCAGAAACCAATATCCGAGGGTATGAGCTGTCGGCAGCTTGGGGCGAAAGGCGCTGTCGCATAGTCGGGACCGCGTTCATATGGTAATCGCCTGCAGAAATCCATGCACAATAGCATTAGGACCAACTTATTACGTTTACATTGATCTCGAGGTTTATATTTTTCGTTCCCGTGTTTGTTCTCGTATTTGAATGGATTTGGTTGCTGTTTCAACCCGATTATCTTTTGCAACTCCCACATTTCTGATATATTCCACTTTTTCTACTATTCCACTAAAAGAGAAAAAGGCGGATACTATTTGAAATTGTTAAAACTCAATAGCGTGCTTCAATGTGAGAAGTTGAATATCAAATTTCTGTTAATAATGTTCTTTCGGTATAATAAACCCACTTGTGGTATATAAAAGTGTAAACAAGACGCCCGATCACACCTGGGGACCCCTGCAGAGTTAACCCCCTATACGTCCCTCCTATGAACACATTATCAACTCAAATACACGCCAATAATGTAATCGTTCAAGCTTTAAAATAAAGGAATTATCGCTTGGCTTGGGAAAGCTTTAGATTCATTTTACATGAATTAATTTTTAATAATAAACAGAATGTTAAAACCCTATATTATTAATATTAAACAACTTTTCTCCTAGTTTCATAGCTTAAAAGCTCTTTATAAATTGATATTTTTTCTTAAGAAAGCAAGAAAGGTATTTGCGATCTACAAATAGGTACTAATGTGACAAATAGTGACAAAAGAAGGATATAAACATGTAAAGTATCTTACCACCGTATACAATCTTTTGAATAGCCGGCTCCTTTTGCGGGTTTTACACAAAAATGTATAACTTACACCCGAAGCTCGTGTTACCTGGTTAATAATGTATATAAATACCTATTCACTACATTAACACTGTGAAAATTCTACTTTTACCATTCTATTTTGTTGTGTTGTAACCTACACTACCACCTGGATGATATTGATTTTTAATGCCCTTTCATTGAACTATAAATATATTCAATTTTTGTTCGGTATAGACATAAAGGGTTTTGCTGTAAGGATGTTGTATTGGAAGGCTCTTACTGCCTTTTGATGTTATAGATAGATCTTTTAGAAGTTCTATAATTCCAAAAACATTCCTAACAATTGATTTCATCTTCTTGAAACACTCTATGGTCGTTGCAAAAGCAAGCTAATTTATCTATTAAATAGCTATTAATAAATGATATTACTAATTAAGACGGGTACGCTTACCAGATTTTAATTTAACTATTTATGTGTCCAACAATGCCACCGCCTAACTAATATTATTCTTAAGGCCATGGAACAACGCGAATATTGTACAGCTGCCTTCTTAGACGTAAAACATGCTTTTGATAAGGTGTGGCATCCAGCACTTTTGTGCAAAGTTAAAAGAACACTTCCATTATGTTATTACAACATACTAAAATCCTATTTGCAGGATCGTTATTTCGAAATCAGAGTCAATGGCGCCATGTCCAAGCATTGTCCCATACTATCTGGAGTGCCACAGAGGAGCATATTAGGTCCGCTACTCTATGTGCTTTACACGGCTGATCTTCCAACAACCAATGAAACCACAGTTGGCACTTTCACTGATGACACGGCGATTTTTGCATCACATGCAGATCCTGTTGTAGCATCGAACACCCTCCAAGAGCATCTCCATCACATTGAAGAATGGTTAACCAAATGGAAGATCGGGGTTAACGAAACAAAATCAATCCACATCACCTTCACCTTGCGAACAGGATAGTGTCCTGCCGTCAGCATGAACCAAGTAATCATACCCCAAAGCGACGTCGTCACGTATCTAGGTTTACACCTAGATAGTAAACTTAACTGGAAACATCACGGAACAAAAAAATGTAAACAGTTAGACATAAAAACAAGAGAACTTAGCTGGCTCCTAGGTCGGAAATCCAAATTATCAACTGCCAATAAAGCGACTATCTACAAAGCAGTACTACGACCAATCTGGACTTACGAGATAGAGCCATGGGGCTGCGCTAGTATGTCTAATATAACCATCATACAACGAGCTCAATCCAAGATTTTACGCAATATTGTGGGCGCTCCATGGAATGTCTCTAACCATACCATTCATACGGACCTACGAATCTCTTACGTCAGAGAAGTCATTCATGAGCGCAGTACTAATCACCATCTCAAACTTGCTACTCATCCCAATCCTCTCATGCCACCACTGCTACAACCTATAGAAAACAGAAGACTTCAGAGACAATGGCCACTCGGCCTGCAAATCTGAGGTGACATCACTGGATGTTTACCTCTTCACGCCACTACATGTGCATATATTACGTATTGTACACGCTAACGTATTAGCTTATAGTTTGTATTCTTACCGATTGCTAATAAAGAAATAAAAAAAATCTATTTATGTAAATATTCTTTTCTAACAAATTATTAAGTTGAGAATTGCAATTTGTATGAACTAATTTCGAGTTACTTACTAGTTAAAAAAAACGTTTGATTATGAAACTCTAGATAATACATTCTTTTAATCGGTTCTATATAATAGTTGCTGCAGCTATTTATGAAGTTCGGAGATATTTGCAACGATCCAAGGCATATTAATAAATAATGATAGAAAAAATCAATTCAAGGTAATTGGAGTCTTTGAAAAATAATAGTTGGAATGCAAATACCGATTACTCGGCTAGAAACTACTCCATGAACAGTTTTTGTTTTATTGATGATGTATAGCAGTTTACATCACTCATTTATAGAACTAGAACTCCTATTATTTAATGTGGGAAGCAGCTACAGAACATTAATGTCATTGTAATAAAGGGCTTAAATGAAGAGTATTCATAATAGCGTCTAACACTTGGTATGCTTATAAAACCGGTTCTAATGGTTCTAATATTGAAGTTATTAGAACATCTTGGTTACAACAATGCAATGCATGCTATTATGATACATTTCATAGACACTCATTTAGTAATGTTTTATAAACGTTTCGGTTACTCCTATAACACCGAATTATAAAAGTGACAGAAATGTTTATATTACCAATGTATATGACCTTTGGTTGTTTTATGACTGTTTCACACTCTTCAATACATTTATCTCTCTCGGGAGTTTTGAACATGGTGTTACAATTTATAGTTCTCTTTTTAAAAATAACTTCGTTAACAATTATTTACTAATTGTCAAATAAAATTATATAACGATTTTAATACAAATGCTTATCCAAATTTCTTATGCAAACATTATTTTTGTTGTGAAACTAGATGTCGTAAGCCCAAAAATGATTTTGCTTTGAAAATAAATAAAATTTAAAAAATTCCAAATGTTGCAAAAATGATCAAAAACAATAATTTTGTTCCCTTGTTTGAAGAAAAAATCTTGATTAATTAAACTGTAGTCAATGTTAAGATTGATTTTGGTTGAACACTTAAAACATTGTTATGAAATACAAGACTTCAGTATTTTCAGAACGTGTACTAATTATTATTATTGTTATATATCTTCTAGTGGTATAAAAGGTATATAGATCACTATTATAAATCACAAGTGCTATAAAAGAGTTATCAACAAATAATAGTCTAGAAATGCATTGAAGAGATATAATAGCCATTATTAGGATATTTATATACTCTTAAATGATAAATGGCCGATTTCACAAAGCTTGATTAAGTTCTAATTAACTTAATCATGATTAAATTTGAAATCCAGAAATATAATTGGATAAAATTTCAGATCTCTTAAATCTCAGCCAATGAAATTTCTGGATTTCAAATTTAATCACGATTAAGCTAATCAGAACTTAATCAAGCTTTGTGAAACCGGCCAAAAGTGTTATAAAGTGGTAACAGTAACGTTTATAAATCGTTGTTGTAGAATGGTAAGTACAATTATTATAGTATGTATAAGAAAGTGACTGAGCACTCTATACAACTTACGCAGCTATTATTAATTAGGAGTTTTTTGAAACCTTAATAGATCTTGAATGCATATTGAAAACCATTATAACCATTATTTAGGAACTGATCAACACCTAAAGTTTACAAAAATTTTAGAACCACTTTAGTACTTCTTTTTTCGCTGTAGTTAGTTGTAAATCTCTTCTAATTATTGCATTGGGAAAACTATGGGACGTTAGTTACAATGTGTTAGATTATAAAACTTTTCATTGAAATCTTTCCAATATTTCTATATCTGAACTAGATACGGAGCCCCATAATAAAATTGTATTATACGTATAAGCGAATTTTATTCGCTAGTTAAATGTGGGTTCTGTCTGTTTTTGTTTGAGGTTCCAATGTGTGGTTTCCTTGTCATTCCCCTATCCAAATGCAAACCCAGGTATTTTACATATTTAGTTTTAGAGCAGGCAAGCGGTAAGAGTTAGGTGGTAATGTTGTAATTGCTCAATTCTCTATAGTAAGCCTGAATGCATGACTGAGATGCCTCAAGAATTCTAGGTCTAAGTTAATTCATGAACCACTCTGTTTCTTTTATGTAGTCGCGTGCTCGGTGCTCATTTTGTAGTATTACCTTTAATCTTACGGTATAAGTATAATTTCTGTTGCTTTCCATCCTGCTGGAAAGTAGGTATTCCAATATCAATAGGGCATTAAATAAAGCTGTTAAAATAGTATCATAAGAGAAAATTGGTTCGGGGCAGTCACCGTACATGTAGCCTGTTGCCCACTTAAATACTGAGCCGTCAAAGAAACATCCACGAACACTGACAGACTCATAGCTGGCGGCGATTTTAACGCGAAGCACGCAAGCTGGAAATCAAGTTTAACAGCACCAGAAAGAGCAAGAATGATCTACCAGGTGATGCAAGAATCAAACTCGGGATTGCTTCTATTCTTTGTAACAAAGAATTTTTACTCTGGCATAAAAAAGACATAAGAAAAAGAAAAATCAGCTAGATTGCATAATCACAAAACCATTTCGAACATCTTCAGAAAAATAATTAATGAAAAATAAATCTCTAAATATCTTTAAAGACTTGGAACTACAACTACAAAGTTTACCACCCTGATCCAAGAACCTGCTTGGGAAGCAACACCGACCACAATGTAAGAACAAAAGAAAATTCACTTCCCACAGAATATCTGAGATAAAATAATAGAAAAAAACGCGCTTACGAAAGATCTGGCAAAATATTAGACACCCTACAGATAAAGTAACGTAATATCGATCGGCGATACAGTTAAAAGAATACTTAGCTAAAGTAAAGAGCAATTCCTTCCAAGAGTATTTCAAAAACCTAACCTCACAAAAAATCACGGACCTAAAAATTGAAACACCCTAAAAAACAAATATCATCCACCAGGAAAACAGATAGAAGTTGAGTTAAAACAGACAAAGAAAAGGCAGAGATATTTGCGGAAGATTTGGAAAAAGTGTTTACTTTTAAACTGACCAACATCAGATACCTTCAAATGACACAACATTCTAGCGTACAAATAAAGAAAGCAACATCTAAAGAAATTAAAGATATTATTAAATCAGTGATTCAGATCAGTGGAAAGTGGCTGAGATAATACTCATCCATAAACCAGGCAAGCACCAAATAATCCCACCTCATATCGTCGAATTTGTTTATTGCCGATAATGCCAAAGATTATGGAAAAGAAATACTAGCAAAGAGATTAATCGCTAATGTGTCTGCAAAAAATCTGATTCCGAACCACTAATTTGGTTTTCGAAAGCATCATTCCACTATTAAGCAGATGCATCGTATCGTGGGAACCATAAACCAAACTTTCGAGAAAAAAAAGCTAAGCAGTGAGCTTCCCTGATGCCAGTGAAGTGTTTAACACAGTATGGCATCAGGGATTATTCTATAAGCTGAAGAGAAACTTCCCTAACACTAGGTGTATCGTTCTCAAACCCAGTTAAAACAGAAATTACAAAACTATACCCAATAACATAGGAACCCAATAGGGGTTCCCCAAGGGAATGTTCTTGGACCCATCTTATACCTGCTTTTCATTGCAGTCTATCATCCAATGCAAATGTAACTACCTCTGCATTCGCAAGTGGCACAGCTATTCTCGTCAAGAATGAATGTCCCATCATAGCAGCTGCGCTTTTGCAACACAACCTAAATAAAATAGAACAATGGGCAAAAACATGGCCCATCGAGGTCAATGAAGTGAGATCTGATCATTTAGTATTCACAAAATGCCTCTGGGAATCACCATTAGTAACGTTACACAATAAGCGAATACCAACAACAGATAATGTGAAATATTTAGGCATGCACCTTAACCGAAGACTCACTTGGAAGGCACATATATGGAACAAAATAAAGCAACTTGGCACAAGATTACAAACATACTGTTGGCTCCTAAGGAGAAAAGCACAACTATTATTTCGTAATAAACTATTAGTGTACAAGTTAATCTTGAAATCGGTTTGAACTTACAGAATACAGCTTTGCGGAACAGCTTCCAAGTCTAGCATTGCCTTTAACGACAGGTTGCAATCAAAGACAATTCGTACCATAACTGACGCCCCAATCAAAAACATCTACACTACACTCTACAGTGATCTTGAAGTGTTGTCAGTCAATGAAATGATTATGCAGTGCAGTGAAACTTATCTACGACGACTAGAAACCCAATCCAAATCCACTAGCAGTGAACCTAAGTCCTTAGATAAGATTAAACATCGCCGAGATATGTAAATTTTTATTTACAAGCTATTCTCAGGGCGAACATTATTATGAGTACCGAGTGACACAGGGGTTAGGGCCAAGCATCTTTCTCTATACCGTGTCTGAATCCCGTAGTACGTTCGCATAATGGTCGAAGCGAGCGAAGTGACCAGTCGAGATACCGAGTGCATTGATCGAGTCGCTCGTTGTATGTAATGTACGTACCGAGCGCTTCAGGCTCTGCATATGGATTTTAATGAAGTTTGCTATGGATATATTAGACGTAAATTCAGATTTTTTTTTGACATAGAAATTCAAGATACTTCTGGTTTTGCCGCAACCGACCCTAAACGACCTTGTACAAAACAAATAGAAAACAGCATACACTCAAATTGGGCTGAAACTAATGTACGTTATAGTTCATGACTTCCTGATCAAAAGTCCTCATGGGCACACAGTACTGTAAATGACAGTTTTTGAGCTATGAAGAGAATCTACACTGATCAAACTGATCAAGGGTTCGAAGAAGAAAACTTCGAGAGAGAAAAATTCGTAATTTAATTTCGTATTTAATGGTATTGTTTCTATTTAAAAAAATCAAGTTAAGAGTAAAAACTATTATAAAAATATTTCAGCTTTAATAAATTAGCAGTAATTTATGGTACCTATTGGTAAAATGGCGTTTTCAAAGTGACTTGAAATTATTTCTTAATTTGGACATCTAAAATGAGAATTTAAAAAAAATAATATCTTTTGAAAAAAATTAATTTGGTAAATCGAAATCCTCTGCGAAACAGGAAGTCGAGATCTTGAATCTGTAAGTCGAAAAATTTAAATTTACGTCTAATATGTTTATACCAAATTCCAACAAAATCCATTTATAAACAAGGATATAATTTTGGCCTACCTCCTGCGTCACCCGGTATAAAGTCGAAATAGAAAGCCACTTATTGGCAATAACAACGAGTGATCATTTTTAACATCTAGTTCTTTGAATGTACATTTAGTGATTTTTTTATTTTAACAGAGCTTAATGTATAGTGAATTTTTTAACAGTAAGATATTTTTGGTTATGGTAAAGATTATTTCATTTTTCATGATTTCTTTGTTACTAAAAGCATTAAAAGTAAACTTTAAGAATATCGAAACCGCTTCTAGCTAGGGTACGTAATATACCCAACCAATACCATTGATTTTTTCAATATAAGTGCAAGCGAGGGAGTTATTTGATGGAAAAAGGTTCCGACAAGCGCGTTGAAGCATACAAGTTTTCTAAAGGTACTGAACCAAGAATGCTTTAAGCTCTTAAAATTTCTGATAGACAACCCCCTTACTTCAACACATTTTAGGATCTTCTTTTAAATACATAGTTTCTTTTAAAAATCAAATTCCCAGATTTAGAGCACTAAAAATACGCAATAAAGGGGAAAATAAAATTAATAAGCGAAACCCATAAAATGAACACAGTATATTTCCCCTTTTTCACTCTAAATAAACTAATTGAAGTGTGATCTCTGTATAAATGATTTGGTGGTCCGACTAATTTGAACGCGGCGGGTGTTTAACATTGAGCGCTGATCCGCAACACCAAGCTTTCAGTCAAATCTCGTGAGAACCAAACCCTGACCAATTATTCAGAAAAAAGCTGGATTTATTTAGACATATTGAGTGAAATCAATCGGGCGTATTACGGGTACTTGGCACATTCATTTTACAAATTATATTTCGTTGTAGGAATTGCAACCCATTAAAATAAATGCAGGGCTGTGAAAGGGTTATGATTTGATCTTATAGAAATGATGTTTTAAAGTTTCAAAAGCATGCAGTTTAGTTATGTATTAATTAATAATTTATATTTTATCAGTAAAAATGTATCGAACTGAATGAATAAAAGAAATAAACTTTTGTTCAGCAAAATCTTATCGTTATCGTTAAAAAGCAAAGGGTTATAGCCACAGGAAAAAATGGCGAAATCGGATCCCAATGCAGTCGGTGTAGATGGAATGTAAGATATGCAAGTCATTCATTCTGATATAAAATAGTTTTATTATTCATTACTAGTATATAAACTAATAAGCTTGTCTTCGCTGGACAAATTTTGGTATTCAATCTTTAATAAAAGTGTATTCATTTATTCTATCAAAAATATTGTAGGTCTGCTTAATAGTTGTGCGTACATTTATACAATAATCATTTATGAATTTATCATTTATTTATACGCGTATGTACTAAATATATTTGCTTTCTCAAGTTAATGGTCTGACAATTCGTTGGCAACACATTAACCATTAAAGCTAATCTAGATTTTTAATAATCTTGTACAGAAATTAATTATAATTTAAAGTAAATATTAGCTATTCATTAATGTTTTACATTAAATCGTATTATAAATGCAAATTCGAATAGAAAGATTATCATCTAGACTGGGAGTCGAATCCAGGTCCTGCGGCTCTACGAGCCAAAACATTAATGAATAGTAAATAAATGGTATGGATTTTAAAACGACATTAATGGATTAGGAATGGCGATAGGAAAGTTTTTTATGCGTCGTATTTATGTAGTATAAAATAATTAAAATTCAATTTTGCAACAAAATGAACGTTTCATATTTTATTTTCAACCCCTAAATTGTAATAATTAGTAAATAGATTTTAAAAATGTTTTTTAAATATATTATAACTTCATAATTATATAATAAGTAATTAACACACCACATCTCATTGTTTTTTTTTCATTATTTTAAGATTTCAAGATAGTTTTCTTTTTAAATAAAAATATTTATAAAAACATTATTTAAAAAGTTTACTCTTTAAGTTTTAAAATTCCCGTATTTATGACAAAAAAAACGCGAATCTATGCTTATAAAAATTATTCATTCTGGTTATATTTTTATTTACTGCTTATTCTTATTTAACTACATATGTAGTTAAATAAATAAATAAAAACAGCCTTGGTAGTGTAATGTCTGGCGTGCCGGACTGTCACCCAAGCGCCCGGGATCGACTCCCGGGGCTGGCAGATCTGGTTAAGGTTTTCTGCAGTTTTCCTTAGCTGTAACACAAATGTGGGATTTGCGTTGTTCCATCTATAAGTCGGCTGCAGCCGCACATTGGGCCTACATAATAATAATAATCGCCCCCTCCCTCCCGCACAAGCTTATAGCTTCTGGGGCTATAATAAGATATCGTTTATTATTTGTAGTAGTAGTAGTTAAATTATTTATTTTTAATAGAATAGTGTTACATGTAATTAGTATATGTACATTGTTTTCTTAACAACTAAATTCAAAAATAAAGTTCGGGCGCGGTATATTTATAAAATTAATTCGAGGTCGCCACTTGCTGGGGTTTGATAAAGGCTAGAGGAATTTCGAATATCAGAAAGGCGACCAGATAAGATTTCTCAAAAATGGCCACAAGTTAAAATTACGGTTTACAGAAGGTTATCCCAATTATTGTTTTAACCCAAATAACAACTAGGTATGTTCAAAATATGCTAATTAAGAATATATAAACTAATATTTATATAAAAATTATATTAGGGTTGTCAGGGATACCAAGAGATACGCAAAGGAAATATAAAAGGCGTTGTTCTGGTTATCACTTGCTGGCTCGCTTCCGTACCGGGTTCCCGTTTCGATTCTGAGCTATGGGACTCAATTCTGCCTACCTTTGAGGCTCAGGGTGATCCTCAATCGTCCACTCCAGTGGAGTTTATGTGGCAAGGGCAGCAGACGTCGCCGATACCTAGAATAGTAAGATTAATTAAAGATAAAGATCAGTGTAGATTTTTATACTTACATCTTAAGAAATCCTCTTGCTGTAAAGGCTGATATGTATGGCAGACCATGGCCACTCAAGATTTAGAGCTGTGAATGTAATGCAGTTTATTTGTATTAGTTTAAGTGTTCGTTTATTGGTTATTTATATTACATAATTGTTGATTAATCAATATTACCGTTGTAAACGTTTTGGATCCAAACCGTGTTATTATTTATGGACAGTTGCCTCAAAAGTAACCTGAAAACCAAGCCTTTGATTTATATGTTTCTAATTGATATTATTTAAGTTACTTACCTACCTTCACATTTTTGAAAAGAAAAACTGGTGGTCGCGTTTAATAAGTTCAATGACGCATGCCACCCTTTCGGGTACCTACTCAAAGTTTTTGAATTTAAAGGCTCAAATGTAGGCAACTTAACACACACGTCCATACTTACTGTTATTCGCATTCTTATGTTATAATTTGTTGTGTTACTAAAGATTTGTTTTTACCTTGTTGTTATTCCTAAATTTATTTATATTTAATTAAATGCATGAATTATTTTTTCGACTTTCTTTGAAACCCACGACCCCCACTGTCTAATAAGCTAGCAGGCAAGTGAAACCTAAAAGATAAGGTTACAGGGCATTGGTTTAGGTTATGGGTTGTAGTAATTATTATTATTATTTCTCCTTTAGTTTAGTTTAATTTTTATATTTTGAATTATACAGGATGTGTTATAAAAAGCACATCAAACGCGGCAAGTAGTTAGACAATCAAAAAATCCTTATAACATTTTATTCTCAGAAGTGTAGTTTTTGAAAAAAAATGCAAATAAAGAAGGGTATAATGTTTTTAGCACAGTACAGTAGGGTTTGTTATACCTTCAAAACAAGATGTTTTATGTTTTGTTATGTTTACGTTGCTGATTCTGAACCTGCAACATGATCCTTTTTACAATAAAATTTTATCAGGTTAGTCAGTCAGATGATAATTCCGAGAACGACTATAATTAAGAAAATGATATTGGTGTATGTCAACTTATTGTAAACGATGACATCAGCGACGTAGAATTCGACGCATATTAAATCTGGATTTCGCATTAATAAAATGTTTAATTATCCCTATTTAATCCCTGCATCGCATCGCAGATATTAAAATTCGTAAGATGATTTTCATATAAAGTCCCCTTCAGCCTAGTTAACTTACCTTATTAGGAAATCAACTGTTCTTTTTAAGAATCATATAAGATATTCTATTACAACTTATTTTAAACCTATTATTAGACTTTAAATTTATTTCAAATTCTAGTCTGCATTCTTGGTATTATGCAGTATAAACAAATTATTTTGGCTGACTCTCAAAACTGGCACTTACAGTTATTCATGATATCACCGTAAACACGTTTATAATTTTATATGTATTTAAGAAGTTGGTTAAAATCAATAAGAATCTTGTTTATTGTGAAATAAATAAAGATTAGTAAAAGTTTCACAGCTTTATTAAAATATAACCTGACAATATTGTTTCGACAGCTAAGCTGTCATTATCAAAGGTAATATAATTATAATTATTTCATAATAAGAATCTTAACTTTTTCCTAATCAAAAAACTTTATCAAGATTATTATTTGTTCTAAAAGCCATCAGAAAGGCACTGGTCAAGTTTGGTGCGGAAGCTATAATATACACTGTATAAATTCTTCATCAGGGTTTACAATTTTTTTAACGTTAACTTATTACCTAGTTACAGAAATCGTTATTTGTTTGTTTGTTTGTTTTTGGGCGAGGAATCAGGATGGCGGAACATCCTTCGTACCTCATGGCACCGATTGCTATGATCATTTGGCCAACCCTACTAGAATTTAGCCGAATCGGGGGGAATTCCACCCCCCAGTAGGGATCTTTATCGTGCCAAACATCGCATTGACACGGGACCTACAGTTTTACTTCCTATCCGAGAAGAAGGCATGTTTTTAATTTTTCTCCGCTATGAAAAATTACAGGCTCGGCCGGGGATCGAACCTGCGATCTTTGGATTATGAAGCAAACATGCAAACCACTAATCCACCGAGACTGGCTAGAAATCGTTATTATGTTGTTAAGAATATGCTAGTTTTAGCGTTTATTAAGTAACAAGAATTATTACCTAGTAGTGATTGAACACATTTTGGCGCAATGTTTGTTCTTTGGTAACATAAATGGCATTTCCGTAGCTTTATTATCTGGTTACAAAACTCGTTACCTAGTTGTTAAGAATAAGCAAATTTTAGAATAAGAAGTTTTTGACATTATTAGAGCGCCATTTTATGTTGATTTTAAACATTTTTTTTGTACTATACCTGTCATATAGATCTTGAGATATTAGCAACAGCTTTAATTTTTTAAATACAAGTCGTAGTTGGCTGTGTTTTATTAAAAAGAGCCTTTTTTTAAATAATATTCATTCTGATAGTTTATTTTAATAATAATGATAGCTCTTGTGGACTGTATAAACTTTGAAAATCAAGTATAAAACACCTTCAAATAGAAACTTCTATTATACTTGTTACATTGGCAATTTAATAATATTGACAGTTTTCATAAACAAAAACAACGACCTACATACATATAATTCTTATGACAGTACATCGACCAAAGCCGACTCAGCAAACATGAGTACTTTTAAGTAAAATATCTAAAGACCCAACATGCCGCCCGCCTTGAAATATTATTTCAACAATACTGGAAAAAGTAAACATACGTATGTAAATAAAATTAGAATGTCTTATTGAGTTTTAATCTTCGATTGGCAAAACGCACAGTTTAGTTACAGCACGCTTGCACACAGAACGATCACTACACTGAACACTCACAACACGTGTAACTTCATCTTCACCCGTATGCAGTTGTATCACACGGCCAATCTTCCATTTACATATTGGAACATTGTCCTCTTTGATGACCACCAAACTGCCAATCTTGAGTAAACTTGGAAATTTCTTCTTCCATTTAACTCTGGACTGCATCTCGGAAACATATTCCTTATTCCAGCGTTTCCAGAAATGCTGGATCATCTGTTGCAACCGTTGAAAACGACTTAGTCGATTCTCAAGAACCTTAGTGGTCTTCTTCAGGTAGGGATGTTAACGGTTTTCCCACCAAAAAATGAGCTGGGGTAAGAGGTGTTGTATCTTGCGGGTCCGATGATAACGGTGACAATGGTCTGGAGTTTAAGACTCCTTCTATTTGAGTTACAACCGTACTGAGATCTTCATAAGTGAGGCTAGTATCACCAATGACACGTTTTAAATGATACTTCATACTTTTTATCCCGGCCTCCCATAATCCTCCGAAATTTGGTGCTCTTGGTGGCATAAAATGCCATGATATCCCTTCACTTGACAATGAAGAAACTATTTTGTCACCCTGAGAGCGAAAAAATTCTAAAAGAGTTGAGTTAGCTCCAACAAAGGTCGATCCATTGTCAGAATATATATTTAAAGGCTTACTTCGTCTGGCAACAAACCGTTTTAAAACCGCGAGAAACGCCTGACTGGTCAAGTCACTATCCACTTCTAGATGAACACACTTAGTGCTCATACAAATAAATATGCATATATACCCTTTTAAAAATTTTGAATTTCTTGTCTTTCTATCCCTAATCGAGATAGGCCCAGCGTAATCAATTCCTGTATGAGTAAAAACTGGTTGAAATGGAAATAGTCGGTATTCTGGCAGATTACCCATAATGTAACTTGTTGCAATTGGCTTAGCCTTGAAACAATCAATGCAACGTCTAACTATTGACCTTGAGATTCTACGACCGCAGATGGGCCAGAACCGTTCTCGCACTGAATACAGTAATTGTTGTGGACCACAGTGCAACAATTTTTCATGCTCGTGTCTCATAATGAGAGTGGTTAGATAATGCTTGTTATGTAAGATTATTGGATGTTTTTGATCGTTAGTAACCTTTGACTTTTGTATCCTACCACCAACTCTAATTAACCCTGTTGTGTCAAAATAGGGTTTTAAACATAATATGTTACTAGAACTTACCAAAGGACGCCCTTTCTCCAATGCATTATATTCTTTTGGAAAAGCCTGTATTTGAGACATTCGAACTAATCGATTTTTAGCATTATTAAGTTCTGACGGCATTAATGGACCAACAAACACCTTCTTGTACCTCAAACGTTGAACAAACCTTATAAAATATGCAACAACACGTTATAATTTCAGGAATGATGAAAACCTTTTAAAGTCAAAATCAGGAATTACCTGAACAGACGCAGAATACGTCAGTACCTTTTGGTCAGGTAAGTCTTCGGGTATCTCAGGTAAGTATTGCATATCAGCATGTATGTTAGAAAACAGCCAAGTAGGTCCTTTCCACCACAATTCAGACCGTATCAAATATTCGACAGAAGTTCCCCTAGAGAGACAATCGGCTGGATTCTCATCTGACTTCACGTGAAACCAATCACTAGGATTTGATAGGCTCTGAATGTGTGTGACTCTGTTGGCCACAAAAGTCTTCCAACGACTAGGACACCCCTTTATCCAACACAAAGTTATTGATGAGTCAGACCAATAGAAAATCCTGCTTATTTCAACTTGTATTGACTGCTTTACCTTTTTAACAAGCTTGGAAAGAACTAAATCAGCACAGAGCTCCAGCCGTGGTAAGCTAACGCTTTTTCTAGGAGCAACGCGTGACTTTGACAGAAGAAGTTGAGAAGAGATGTACTCTCCAGTATTTTTCAGGCTGACTAAATAAACACATCCACCATAAGCCTTTTCCGAAGCGTCAGCAAAGCCGTGGATGTGTAGTACTTCCCATCTATCAGATAATACATGTCTATTAATGCTTACTTGATTTAGAATTTGCAATTCCTTACAAAATTCTAACCATCTATTACACAGGTAGGAAGGTATTGGTTCATCCCAAGACAACTGTTCTTGCCATAGAAGTTGCAGAATTAATTTAGCAGCAACAACAATTGGCCCTAAAAGACCTAATGGGTCAAATATCTGACTTGTGACAGATAAAATTATTCTTTTTGATACCTGACCTTCAAAATAAAAATCTTTAATAGAATAATGAATGGTGTCATGAGCTGCATCCCAGAATATTCCTAGGGTTTTATTTTGTTCTCCATCACCTAAGTACAATATACCGGAAGACAGATTCTCGTCAATTTGAAATTGATTTAATAACTCTTTTTTATTGGACAACCATTTGCTAAGTTGAAAGCCACCACTAGATAAAATAAAAGATGTTTCCCTTTGAAGTTTTAACAAATCTGAACAAGAAAATGCCCCTGTTAAGAGATCATCTAAATAAAAACAATTTAAAACTGCTTCGCTGGCCTCAGCATATTCAATCTGAAAATCCAAAGCCAATTGTTTTAGACACCTTACTGCAAGAAATGATGACGACGCACAACCATATGTAACAGTATTTAACTTGTAACACTCCACCTCCGCCTGAGGATCATCTGGGTTTTTCCATAAAATTCTCTGGAAATCACGCTGATTGGAATCTATAAGAACCTGTCTGTACATTTTCGAGACGTCAGCATTAAGAACATACGGAAAAATCCGAAAACGTAAAATAAACGAAAGCAGATCATTCTGAATAGTGGGCCCAGCATACTGTACATCATTCAAGGACAGGCCTGTGTCACTTTTAGCCGCGGCGTCAAAAACAACCCTAACCCTTGTAGTCAAACTAGACTCTTTAATTACAGGATGGTGGGGTAAATAAAAACATGATTTTGAATCATTAGAGTTCATAGAAAATTCTTCAACCTTTGTCATATGACCCAGCTCTTTATATTCATTTAGAAAAGCAACGTATTCTTCCTTTAAGTTTTCATTTTTGTTTAGACGTTTTTCGAGAAGAATTAAACGCCTAAACGCTATGTTCCTTGACAGACCTAATTGCCCGACATTATCCTTAAATGGAATTTTAACTACAAAACGCCCGTCAGTGTTACGTGTGTAGGTTTGTACAAAATGCCTTTCACATAATTGTTCTGCCTTTGAAAAAGCAGTTTGGTTACTAAAGCACTCTTCTAGTTCCCAAAACTTGGTGAGTTTCTCATCAATCGTCTGATCCAATGAGAGACAGGCCATTACCTTATTATCGGAAAGTTCAGATGAATTAAAATAACCACCAACAACCCATCCTAATCTGGTTTTTTGAAGCACTGGGACACCCAGTTTACGGATTTGTTTCATTAGTAATATCCTGTCAAATATATCAACGCCTAACAATCAACAATACTCCCTTGTACGTTAACTGACTCGTCAGCTAGTCTCAAACTCTTCGGAATCTTCCATTTAGATGCATCAAAAGAAACTGCCGGTAAACTTTGTGTTATTTTTGATATAACCAAGCAAGAAATATCTTCGCTATAATCACTCACCATTGACATAATTGTGAGATTAACTTTGGAGTTAGAAGTAGCAGATAACACCTCGCCTACTCCCATAATTTCAAAATTGACAAAAAATCTATGTAAACCCAACTTATTTGCCAAACTTTCTGTAATAAAATTACTTTGAGAACCAGGATCAAGTAACGCTCTAACAACGTGGATCGTTCCCTGACTGTCCAAGATTCTTATATTTGCTGTCGCTAAAACTGATAACTTAGCCTCTCCCCTTAACGCGTGTCTTGCTGTAGCATGACCAACTGTAGACACTGTAGGTTCCGAGGCCGTGGTCTCGGTGTTTTTTATTGCTAAAGACCTACTAAACTTACTTCCTACAGAATTTTCTTTTACATGTAAAAGAGAATTGTGTTTTTCTCCACAATGACGACAAACAGAACTGTTTGGACAATTTTGAGTATGATCAAAATTAAAACAATTTTTACACAATTTTAATTTATTGGCAGCAGCTATCCTAGCCTGTACATCCATATTTTTAAATGCAAAACATTTATAAATCGAGTGATTCCTTTTACAATAATAACAAGAAAACTTACCTTGTGAAGCGGTTAATGCATGACATCTTAAACCTTTATCAAATTTGTTAAATGATTTTATATCCTTTTTTGGGGACTCCAACTTCTCTAGTAATTCGCATTTTGATTTCAAGAATGCGTTGACGTCGGTCAACTTTGGTAACTCCCCATCTTTTATAGGATACGATTCCCACTCCCTACGCGTAACTGAATCAAATTTATTTGTTATTAAATACACTACTAACTACTAATGTATCCCAGTGATCTGTGTCTTGACCAAGACTCCTCAACGATCTTAAATTTTTATTAAACAAATCATATAACTTCCTAAGATCACTGTGTGATTCCCTTGTCAAACTAGGGCAATCAAACAATGCCTTTATATAATTATAAACAATCAATCGTTTATTCTCATAACGATCAGTTAAAAGTATCCAAGCTGATGAATAATTGTCGTTAGTCACCTGCAAATTTGCAATAGCTTGAAGTGGTTCACCTTCTAAGATTTTAAATAATAAAACCTTTCCACATTACTTAATTGAGGATTATCATGAACAATAGCTTGAAATGCATCTCTAAACTCAAGCCATTTTTCATATGATCCGTCAAATTTTGGCAACTTTAAATCTGGTAATTTTATAAATTGCCTTGTAGGTTGCCCAGACGATGCAAGCCTTACACATGTAGGATTGCGAGAGTGTTTTGAACTTTCACAATCTTTGGACTCGTCTAGTCCATAGTTGTTTTTAATTAAAAATGTCATTTTACTTATTATTTCAAAATATTCATTTTCAAATTCAACGCGTTCATGATTTTCAGAATCTAAAAGCTTATTAACTACGTCTTGCTCTTGTTGAGATTCGCTTAACTGCAACTCAATATCGCTCTGAATATCCTCAAACTGTGACAAAAGAGGTTCCGCTTTCTCTAACCTAATTTGAATTTGACTTGCACTCAAATCATCGAGGTTTCTGAGATCGACTGAATTAACAAAATTTCTAAGTCTTGTAAGTTGACCTTTAATAGTACCGCGTTTTAACTTTAGTTTATTTAAATCACACATTTTCATTTAAATTAAATAAAAATAACCTTCCTAGCCAAACTTATCAAGATCACGCACAGAAATAAAACAAATATCTAGCCAGGCCAATAATAATAACAGGAACGGACTTACTAGACTTATAACAGCTCATCTAACTTGACCAAGTTATAAATTGTTGATTTCTGCCAAAACTACCGTTGTATTCCAGACTGGAACTAGTACAAGGTAGTCCAAATTCCATTGGCTGCTGTCTGCAGCACACGAAAGACCTATGGTTGTCGACTTCAAATACGAAGTAAACCAAATAATTCTATGGCCCTTTATCAAATCGGCTCGACTGGACCAAATGATAGCTCTTGTGGACTGTATAAACTTTGAAAATCAAGTATAAAACACCTTCAAATAGAAACTTCTATTATACTTGTTACATTGGCAATTTAATAATATTGACAGTTTTCATAAACAAAAACAACGACCTACATACATATAATTCTTATGACAGTAGATCGACCAAAGCCGACTCAGCAAACATGAGTACTTTTAAGTAAAATATCTAAAGACCCAACAAATAAATTGTTGAAGTTATCGTAATACCGTTATTATGTTTTTGTGATTTAAAATAAAACAATTGATAATTGATGGATAATTTACATAATAAGTTTGTAAGTTTTCTTACAAAATTATTATGTAAATTATCCATCTTCAAACTTAATTCACATTAATTATATTCCAATTTAATAAATTTACACCAAATTTACTCTAAATCAAGAAATTTTATAATAAATTATTGTTTTATACTTTTGGGCTATACTATATGCTATATGCTATGCTATACTATACTAGGTGGCTATGCACAATAATTGAATAATATTTTAAAATATTCTCATATTCTCACTCAATTTTGAAAAATGATAGTCATAAAAGTAAATGCAAAATTTCTCAAATACAACAAACAGCTTTTTCAGAGTTATCTAATCTAATGTATATAAGTGTTCCAAAAGTTGTCCTTTTGAAAAAAAATCCCTTGGTGTGAAATCTGGAGAGCTTGCAAGCCACAACTAATGGCCTCTGTGAGCAATCCATCTCTCCGGAAACCTTTCCCGTAAATAATTAACGACAATCACAATATTGTGGATTGAGCAACTATCTTGCTGGAACCACATTCTTTGATATAAATTCACAGTATTTTCTAAACATCTCTCCACTTCCCCTTGAAACAGATTCAAATGATTATTGTGTGGATACCACACCACATAAGTTTGTAAGCCGTGTTTCCTCAGTCCACAACATCTGGAATGGGATGGAGTGCAAAAATGGAAATTCATCAAGAAATGCATTATTGTTGCACACGTTAAAGTATCAATAACAAAAAATTAATTGTCTTTCAAGAGTTAGCTTCGTGTAAACCATAAACTGTACGTACCAAAACCTAAGAAATTCAACCATGGCGGAAAACGGCTATGCTTAGCTGATTAAATGCAGTCCTAACTTCATGCAATTTTTTGGAAGGAACTTTTTTTAGTTCCTTCTTGGTACAATTTAAATTAAAATGGTTCAGGCCATTAAGTGTTACACATTGGACGATGCTATTAAGAGAAAGATACAGTCAATGCATTTTTCTCTTTATTTAGTTTATTTTAATTCTATAAACACAATTTAAAGAGTGTCGAGATTAATCTAAATTTAAAATTAATTGATAATATCAAGGTATACTTTGGGCATGGTTTCTAGTTAGGATATTAAACTCAATTTCTGGTTTACTAATATGTAAAATCAATACAGTCAATTTCCGGTTTCGTCGGAAACAACAATAACTAATTTCTTAAATGCAATACCCGTATGGTTTAAATTTTTTCGGAATCTACAAGTCAGACTAGATCTGACTAGGTTACCAAATTTTCATTTTATCTAATTTAAAAAATGAAAATGAAACAAATTCAATGATATGCATTATGTATAACTTTGTAATGTCTCGGGGTCCCAACTAGACAATCACGGCACAAGTTACTCTAGCCGCGTAAATTTCAAATATTTAATAAAGCAGAAGTTGACACAACCTTACAAATGACAAATTTTATGATGATAAATATAATAAAAAGAACAAACTGAACCCTACGTTGTGATTACTTTACTTTTGATTTACTTTTATAATATGTAACCATAGTTGATAACGATTGATCTACTTCATACGGACGGAAGGAGAGAGATAAACACAAATATAAGAACAGTTAAATGTGATTGTAGTACTTTATTAATTTATTCTTAACCTTGAGAGAGGAGGGACGGATTTAAACTGTACAAAATAAAAGGCTAGTTCTGTAAAAAACATATAGTTGATACAATAGTTGATAACGATTGATCGATCTACTTCATACGGACTGAAGGAGAGAGATAAACACAAATATAAGAACAGTTAAATGTCATTGTAGTATTTTATTAATTTATTCTTCACCTTGAGCGAGGAGGGACGGATTTAAACTACACAAAATAAAAGGCTAGTTCTGTAAAAAACATATAGTTAATACAATAGTTGATAACGATTGATTGATCTACTTCATACGATCGGAAGAAGAGAGATAAACACAAATATAAGAACAGTTAAATGTGATTGTAGTATTTTATTAATTTATTCTTAACCTTGAGAGGGGAGGGACGGATTTAAACTACACAAAATAAAAGGCTAGTTCTGTAAAAACATATAGTTGATACAATAGTTGATAACGATTGATCGATCTACTTCATACGGACTGAAGGAGAGAGATAAACACAAATATAAGAACAGTTAAGTGTGATTGTAGTATTTTATTAATTTATTCTTAACCTTGAGCGAGGAGGGACGGATTTAAACTACACAAAATAAAAGGCTAGTTCTGTAAAAACATATAGTTGATCCAATAGTTGATAACGATTAATCGATCTACTTCATACGGACTGAAGGAGAGAGATAAACACAAATATAAGAACAGTTAAGTGTGATTGTAGTATTTTATTAATTTATTCTAACCTTGAGCGAGGAGGGACGGATTTAAACTACACAAAATAAAAGGCTAGTTCTGTAAAAACATATAGTTGATACAATAGTTGATAACGATTGATCGATCTACTTCATACGGACGGAAGGAGAGAGATAAACACAAATATAAGAACAGTTAAGTGTGATTGTAGTATTTTATTAATTTATTCTTAACCTTGAGCGAGGAGGGACGAATTTAAACTACACAAAATAAAAGGCTAGTTCTGTAAAAACATATAGATAATATAATAGTTGATAACGATTGATCGATCTACTTCATACGATCGGAAGAAGAGAGATAAACACAAATATAAGAACAGTTAAATGTGATTGTAGTATTTTATTAATTTATTCTTAACCTTGAGAGGGGAGAGACGGATTTAAACTACACAAAATAAAAGGCTAGTTCTGTAAAAACATATAGTTGATACAATAGTTGATAAAGATTGATCGATCTACTTCATACGGACGGAACGAGAGAGATAAACACAAATATAAGAACAGTTAAGTGTAATTGTAGTATTTTATTAATTTATTCTTAACCTTGAGCGAGGAGGGACGGATTTAAACTACACAAAATAAAAGGCTAGTTCTGTAAAAACATATAGATAATACAATAGTTGATAACGATTGATCGATCTACTTCATACGATCGGAAGAAGAGAGATAAACACAAATATAAGAACAGTTAAGTGTGATTGTAGTATTTTATTAATTTATTCTTAACCTTGAGCCAGGAGGGACGGATTTAAACTGCACAAAATAAAAGGCTAGTTCTGTAAAAACATATAGTTGATACAATAGTTGATAACGATTGATCGATCTACTTCATACGGACGGAAGGAGAGAGATAAACACAAATATAAGAACAGTTAAATATGATGTAGTATTTTATTAATTTATTCTTAACCTTGAGCGAGGAGGGACGGATTTAAACTACACAAAATAAAAGGCTAGTTCTGTAAAAACATATAGTTGATACAATAGTTGATAACGATTGATCGATCTACTTCATACGGTTTGAAGGAGGGAGATAAACACAAATATAAGAACAGTTAAGTGTGATTGTAGTATTTTATTAATTTATTCTTAACCTTGAGCGAGGAGGGACGGATTTAAACTGCACAAAATAAAAGGCTAGTTCTGTAAAAACATATAGTTGATACAATAGTTGATAACGATTGATCGATCTACTTCATACGGACGGAAGGAGAGAGATAAACACAAATATAAGAACAGTTAAATATGATGTAGTATTTTATTAATTTATTCTTAACCTTGAGCGAGGAGGGACGAATTTAAACTACACAAAATAAAAGGCTAGTTCTGTAAAAACATATAGTTGATACAATAGTTGATAACGATTGATCGATCTACTTCATACGGTTTGAAGGAGAGAGATAAACACAAATATAAGAACAGTTAAGTGTGATTGTAGTATTTTATTAATTTATTCTTAACCTTGAGCGAGAAGGGGCGGATTTAAACGACACAAAATAAAAGGCTAGTTCTGTAAAAACATATAGTTGATACAATAGTTGATAACGATTGATCGATAATAATAATAAATAATAATAAATAGGACCTCGTAAGATCATACACTTTATTTTTCACAAAATATAAAAACCTTAAATTTTTTTATGAATTCTTTCGATCATATCCTTATACAAATTGTAATAAGGAAACCAAATAATTGAAGCGTATTCTAAATGTGGTCTAACATACGCATTATACAAATGAATAAAAGAAGATACCCTATCAAATCCAATTGAATTACGTATTATGAACCCTAGAATCTGATACGAGTTCTTCACACAACTCAATATATGATGGATGAAAGTCAGTTTGTGATCAAAAATAATACCTAGATCTTTAACTTGATTTACTCGGGCAAGAAGAGAATCACCAATTCTGTAATCATATCTCAAAGGTGATGGTTTTCGAGAATACGTAATGGACATACATTTACTTATATTTACAGTCAATTTGTTCTCTATAGACCATCGTATAACTCTATTTACAGCTTCTTGTAGTTTTATGCAGTCGTCAACGGATGAAATTGATTTGAATAATTTGAAGTCATCTGCGAATATAAGACATTCCGAATATACAACTACTGATGGTAAATCATTCACTAGCAATAAGAATAGAAGAGGTCCCAACTTTGACCCTTGATTGTCAGTTAGTATACTTGTTTTGAACTAACATTAACTTGCCATATAGACCTTTGGTTCAGTATTTTTCTTAAATCAAACGATTTAACTTTTTTTTTCTTTTTTTACGCGCTATATTTCATACATCTATTAATTTCTTAAAGCTTTAACATAACAATTTTTACACTTATGTTAGACGCTTTTGGATCTTAACTACAAACTTAAACTCTGTTACCTAGCTGCCTCCTTCTTTCGTTCTTTTGTCTTTGCTGAGCTCAAATATTTACATATTTGTGCTCAGCACATTGATATTGCAGCATATTGATGGTCAGACGCTTAGACAAATTATATCACAAAAACAGAAATATTTCTATTTTCTAACGTAACCTATCCACGTGCGGCTTACTGTAGAGCGCGATGGGATTCCCCCATTCCTCGTAATGTATTGAATGTTTAAATATAGCGGCGTTGCCAAATTTTAAAATGGTCTTTAAAAACATTTTTAATGAGGCTCCTTGTTTATACCTCTAGCTTTTTTAGTCATTTTACCCAATCGGTAGTGGATGAATGTAGATCCAAATTGGATCGACTACTATATAGTAACTTGCAGTTTAACTACACGCATCTTTTGAACTATTTTTCTTTGATATTCTTGTCATCAGTACATATGAAAAAAAATCCTGGATCGAATTTGTTGAATGTGAAAAACAAGCATAATTCTAAACTTCTCGCTTACTTAGTTTAATTACTGACTTGAAAATCATTTTTTAATAATATTTTTATTGTCATCTAAGTATCTTGCTAGAAATAAGAGTCTGCTGTGCTTGATATGAAAATTGTTCTCGTTTTGAACAAAGATAGTTCCCTATCGAAGATAAGATAAATCCTATATAGAAAATCGCCAATTTATTGTTAGGGTAGACACTTCTTTTACGAGACTTCCATTTAATGAAATTAAAAAACTCAAACTGATTTCAGCATTTTAAAAAAGTTAATTACAGAAAAGGCTCATTCAAAATGTACATACGATAACCGAGTCAATTTCAACGAGCAAACACTTTGTTACGTTTATTATCTTCAGGTATTATTCAATATTAGAATTTTAAAGGATCTAGAAGAACCCTATTATACCTGGAGTCTGAAGATTTGTAAAATTGATAAAAAGAGTAAGTTCTAATCGAACTTTTCAAAATGCGCCTAAATAAAAGAGAAAGAAAGACCAACTACACTTCTACCGCTCTGAAGTGCAATTGAAAAACAAAAGACCACTTTAATAAGGATCAAATTTTAAATTGAGCCTTTATTTGCCTACAGGATCTGTTTATAAGCCACTTATATTTTTAATATGAGCCCGCTCCATCAATGGAAGTTTCGTACTTTTTCTACACTAAAAAATCAATAAGAAAACAAAAGTTATAAAGGGAAACTTGTTATCGGGTTAAAAATTTACATTACTTCTTCCGCAACCGTTTTGTTTCATGAACTATTTAACGCTTTTCATAATATAATCCAATTACAATAAAATTTTATGATTTCAACTACTGTGTGGCATATATTAAAAATTTTGATGGTGCGGATAAATCCACCTAAAGGACACGTTTATTTCATTATTAGTTCCGCTTTTAAAAGTTATTACGTTATGGTAATTTTCATTGTCACAAACAGGGAAGAATAAATAAAAAGGAACACCTGCATTGTTGTCGTTAATGTATTGTTCTTTATAAAGGTATCAAACTAAAATGTAATAATTAGAAAAACACTTCTTGTTGATTTATTTCAGATAAAGGTTAGAAAGAGAGAGAGAGAGAGAGAGAGAGAAAAAGCACAAGAATAATAATAGTTAATAACACAACTTAATTATTATTACATTATATTTACAAAGTATTGCAATATAGTATATCTTTTATACAATCTACATTTACGTAATATAAACAAAGGCTTAAAGGCTA
The DNA here is from genome assembly GCA_929113105.1 of Agrypnus murinus. Lineage (NCBI taxonomy): Eukaryota > Metazoa > Arthropoda > Insecta > Coleoptera > Elateridae > Agrypnus > Agrypnus murinus. The sequence continues at coordinate 168,549,134 of OV816026.1, read as the reverse complement.
CAATATATTGTACAGAATAAATACAAACACATTTATGTATTCCTACCTTAAAATCTTATTATTGTTAATATTATCATTAACCCCTATTTAATTGCATTAGTTTATTGATTTATGAAGAGGTGATAAAAACGAAATTAATTAAATTGCTCGGAAATTTCTAAAGATAAACACCTGGATGAGTTCTATCGTCACCATCATTAATATTATTATTATTATGGACATAGACTTTAATTGATTTTCGATGATAAAAGTAATTTTTAATTGTTTTTGTTTACATATTTGTGATAAAAGTTAACATTGAAGATTTATAAAATATTTCCACTATTGGATATGAATGAATTTCTTTTTCATTTTGAAGATTTTTAAACAAAGAATTCGAACTAGATCATCCGGTATATTTAAGAGTTTTTTTTAAGAAGCATCAACTATTTTTTGATGTTTTTGACATATACTGCCTTGTCATTTTTCTTTACTGTAAAAAATTACAAATATTTTCAAAAAGTGTTACAAATAAAAGTTTTTCAAAGAAAATGTTTATTTAAGAATTTCAATTTTCAGAAGATTCTGTGTGTATTAAAAATTACAATTAAATATAGATTTTTTTTATTAAACTGTAATTACCAAATTGCTCTTTTTAAGATATTTTTTCGATTGAGGAGCCCTGAACATTTTTAAAAGCAGGACACAATTTGAAGATTATGAAAAAAAAACTACAACAGCCCTCCTTGAGCTCCGGCTGGAGTTCTGTTTTTGAGACATGTCACCGGGAGTCATGGAAGTATTAATCGAAAGCTTAAGCCAAGTGGAGTTAATTGGTACCAGCCAGCGACTCCTCATCCCTATCGGGGTCAAAATTTATAGGGAGGTCAAAGTTTAACATGGAGATCTATGGAAGACAAGTGTGGATGCGCAGACGCGCTTCTTATAGCTTTTGGACTACACTTTTGTCTATTATGCAATTTGTCAATTCAAACTTGCCCAAGATTAAACTGCCGAATTTGCCTACAGCCACGGTGTCAATCAGTTTTGGCTCATCGTAACTAGGTCAGGATAAGTTAAGTTAAGTCAGGTAAATACAGCTTTGAAACTCATTAAAACCCAATGGTTTATAGGCTTTGATAAATTACCAATTAACCTCTATATTAAACTTTGATAACCAATAAATCTCGACTGCTAGAACTACTTGGTAATTTAAAGGTACCAATCGACTTCCCTTTGACTAATCAGGAACTCATACAAAATTTCCTATATGAAGAAACCTAAATATCAAAACATTAAGTTCTTCAATAACTAAAAAATTATTATTAAACCTCATTTTATGAACAAAACCCCAAAACGACTCTCCGAGCCCAGATCACAAATCTTGAAAGCAACGAACCTCAAACTGTTGCAGTCTTAACCAAATAGCTGAGAACATCTGTATTTATGGGAATACTAATGTTATTTAAGGAAAAAATTGTTAATGGCCCATGCTCTAAGTATGTCGCCAATAACAATAAAGATTGGCGAGTGGGAGACAGAGGAGTTCCTTTTGACGTTGTTATTGAAAAAACTTAGATGTAACTATCAGCTCTAGTGACATTGGTTAAAATGTCATCATAATCAAAAAAATAATAAAAAATCCCGGTCACTTTCAACGAGCTAATATGGTACTGGTTTGGATATTCACTATCAAGATCGTAATCGGACAGGACGAACAGCACAAACGAAGAAGGTGAAGCATTAATTTCTTCAAAGACTGATTATAGAAATAATCATTATGGGGCTCTAAAACTAATCGCTATGCCGTTATTCAATCTTCTGTAAACTTTTGATATATTTGACTCAATTGTTGAAGAGGTAGGTTAAGATCAACACAATGAATATTTTACATCTAATCCTAAATTAATTTAGAACATGTGCAAATTTAAAATTAATTTTAAGAAGAACTTTTCATTCCAGTTCCAAATGTTTGAAGTTATTTTGACATTCTATATATTTCCACGGCAATTCCTTTCAGAAAACAGGTTGCTACCAATCCATTTGCAGCATTATTGCATTAGGTTGACGCCGTGCCAGGATTCTTAGCTTGGCAGTGATAAAAGCAGCAACGGTGATAAAATTGGTAAATTTGCATTTTCAACGCAGAGGATATGTTTTATTGTTTTTCAGACCTAAACAGCATTCTAGACTTTCGCTAGCGTGCAATTTTCTTCTCTTGCATCATTAAGAAAAGTGGAGGTGTAAATAAGAATGAAGTATCCGAAAAGATAATACTCCATAGAAGTACGAAAAATTACTGAAAAGGATACTCGAAAATGATTCTAGAGCAAGAAATAGAATCAACTGGTTGGAATTGCCAAATAAAAACGAAAAGCCATGACCTTTAGTGAAATAGTTGGAACCAAACTCAACTTCAACTGCCAATTTGAATTTTAAAGTTTGATTTATTAACTTTGGCAAACTTCCTAATTCAGGGCCGGGTTCAAAAATACACTTGGCCTAAAACAACTTCTAGGTAAATTATTTATTATAAACACATTATTACATATTACAGTAAGGTCATAGAGTAGCTTCATAGTTATTTAATATAAGTTATATAAGTACACAAAGTCGTGCATGGGCGAATTTTTTGAAGCACGAGCAAACGAAGGAACAAGTGATCCATTTGCACGAATAAATCGAAGATGACTTTGCGCATCGAGTTTTGCACAAAGTTTTTTGAAACGAACTTTAACAATAAAAAACGTAATTAACCAAAATCTGTAATACTGCTTCGAATTCAAAGTAAACATAAAACCAAGTAGGCAATAGCAATCTTTTGTTGCTAAGAGATGGCGCTCGCACACATTTGTCAGTAGATTTATTATAGATTACTATTATTATTATCTTTCCCTTGTGATTTCTAATACCCAAATGGGAAAAATGGTATTTTCTAAATTAGATTTTAGGTATAATAAAAGAATTTTCCCACCAAACACTTTTTTGGCCAAATTGGTTCCCAAAAATCATTTTTGAGGCGAACGCTTAAAGATCCCAAATTTGGAGATCAAAAGTAAAAAATGCTTAATCTCCATGGAAATGAATAATAATTGCCAAATGGTATAATTTACAATTACACAATTTAGTTAGGTTAGGTTTAGGTTAGGTTAGATTAGGTTAGGTTTATATTAGGTTAAGTTTAGGTTAGCTCGAGTAAAATCGAATTTGCCATTATATAGCGTTTTGGTTAGGTAGTGGCATTTTTGTGCAGGTTAGGCTTGTAGCAATCAATTTTGGAGGCTTAGGAGCGTTTGTGTAAAACATTTTTGGGGCGGATGCCCCGAAGGTCCCAAATTTGACGATCAAAAGTAAAAAAATGGTTAAGCTTCATGGAAATGAATAATAATTATATTAAGTTTCTATGATTGCCAAATTAGTTAGGTTACGTTTAATTCAGGTTAGGCTAGGTTAGATTTAGGTTAGGGTAGGTTTAGGTTAGGTTAGGTTAAAAAACTCGAATTTGCTTTCGCATAGCGTTTTGGTTTTTGTGGAAATTAGGTTGGTAGCAACCAATTTTGGAGTCTTGGCAGCGTTTGTCCCAAAAATAACTTACATATTCAGAATCAGCATAAAATTTCCGTTAAGATTTCACCAATTTGGTCAAAAAATGTTTGGTGGAAGAGTTCTTTAATTGTTCCAAATTTTATTATTATAAAGTCAAATTATTTTTAGAGAGCCAGTGCTTTTTGCAACATTTTGAAGCACGAGTTCGCGATCACTACGTTTGCGTTTAACTGTTCGTAACATTCGTGAAATGTCATTTTGAAAGTTGTTAGTTTAAAAAACTATTTTTGGATATTTTCATTGCAGTTTTTAATTACGTCATCAAGATTTACGTAGGTTGAATGGTAGGAGTTTGCTTTGGCAGCCGTTAGGTGACACGAAAACATCGGTGTGACTACAGCAGCAGAGAAAGCGCGCGTATTTGTAAGTTGTAACGCGCTGAACCCGCCTCGCGCCGGACCTGTCCTGATTAGATTAAAATAACAAAAATTTTTGAAAATTTTATCTTTCTCGAACTTTTTAATTTTTTAATATTATTTAATTTAACAAACAAAAAATCAACAGCATTGAAATTTGGAGTAGGGGGTGCAGGGCATTGACTATTAACTTGTGCATTCACTGCCAAAGCATAAAAAAACACTTATTAAACATTTTTATAAATGAAATTGCTTTTTTCAATTGCAACAAAGTTATTTTATGTTGTTATCTATTACGAAGTAAGTTGCGTATAAAATATCTTTCTGGTATAATTTTTATTGTATGTTTTGATAATAGTAGACATTTCAACATATGAAACTATGACACATATGAAACCTTTTGACTAAAGTCAGCTAGGTCAACATTTCTATTTCTGGTGATTTCATTTTAGCCCGAATCGATGTAGTATATGTGACAACTAATTGAACGTTTTTCATCAATGCATTTCTAGCTTATTTAATAGCATGTTGCAACCGGTCTAGGACAACTGAACGCGGCCAAGTGGGCGCGACCAACTGACCGCGAGATAAGTGGGCACAGGAACAACTGGACGCAGGGACAACTTGACTCGAGAAAAGTGAAAGCAAAGACAACTGGGTGTGAAAATCTATTAGTATACGTATACATTAAGCATTACTAATCAGAAAAAATAGTTATATAATAATATTCGAAAAATCAAAATAATAACATTGCAGACGAATACGTACAAAATCGCTTTCAATACATAATAGATTGTCTATTAACATAAAGCCAACTCAAAATATATTTAGAAACTGGATGTATTTCAAATCTATGCCTTGTCGTTATATAATACAGTGCGAATGTAAAGTCTGGAACTATCGAAATAATCTTTTATTAGGTCTTTGTGAAGAATCCTCAAACATGTCAATTGTTATCTGAAATGAGACATATTTTACTGTAATTGTTATATGCAGATTGTTGTTTGTTTATAGTGATACCAAATTTTCTTAAGTGAAAACATTAATTTTTGAATTGTTCAATTGTTACAGTGCCCAAGTCAATAGGCTACTTGATTTATGACTGTAGCGCATGGCATGCAAATCAAATGAATTTTTTTTTGCCTCATCTATGGCAGATAGCAAAATCGGACATGAGACAAGAAATGTTTGACATTAGAATGCCTGTCTGCAGAGAAACTCTGAAATAAGGTATTGATGTAATCATTAGGAAGATATGACCTTCTTTGCATGTGGATGATCAAATTTTTATCACTTACGTAACACCCACGAACAAACATGACGTCGAAAAACTCTTTTCCATTACAGACTCACATTCCAAACTTCATTCTCATCGCTAATAGCATGCTTTTGTTATTGCAAAAAAGTAATTTTTTAAGATCTTTGGCGTTCGATAGAGCTTTAACGAAGCCTCTTTGGATAGAGGTAAGTTTGGTTCATCTGTATTTGTTCAACTTCAATGTTTTTAGTTTAACCTTACAAATATAATTACATACCCTTAATTTTTTCTGATCAGAAACATTTTAATATAATATGTACATACTTAATAGATTTTCGCGCCCAGTTATCTTTGTGACCACTTGTCTCGCGCCAAGCTGTTCCTGCGCCCACTTGAACGCGTCCAGTTGTCCCATCCCGTATTGCAGCGGCCACATTTACGTCTGCAGGAGAGTCTCGTGGCGACAATATTTGTGTCATATAAACGTCAAACAATAATAATGACAAAATAATTATAAATTTTATTTTTCACTTACCATAAAATTAATAATAACTTAATAATAATTATTTAGTATTAGCTACATAATATTTTAGAGGAAAATTAGTTGGAAAATAGTAAAAAAAAAACTGCGAACTAAGATCTCCGATTGCCTGCATTTGAAATTGACATTTGGCAACGTTGGTTCGGTTGAATTTAAGCAAAATTATCTTCCATTGGGGAACGTTTACAATTTATTTCATTTGAAATTGTTTGCGTCTAAGCCAGCTCAACGAAATTCTGACTCTGTTATACCTGAAAAGGCCAATGGCCGAAAAAATTGAAATATTATAGTATTTTTGGAGAATACTTCCTATTTACATATAAACATCGTTGTTCTAATGATTAAGCCTGAATATCTTACAAGGGGACTTACCTCTAAAGCACAGAACCTACCTGATCTAGCTTTAGGGAATGACGGAGAAAATATTTGTGAATTGAAACTAAACATTTTCGAAGAAAATAAAGCTAGCAGTTAACTAAATTCGTTTAAGATTGTAAACAATCTTTACCATCACAGAACTAAATAAAATATTTTTATCTTAACTTTGATATGTAACCTTAACCTTAATTAATACAAGATTCTAATAAAAACACTAATAATACTGACGTGCGCATCAGACAACACTTAAAGTAGGATCTTATTGCAGAATTCTTAGTAGAATTAAAACAAGAACCCTAAATATAAATTAATAAAAAATCAGAACAGTGGATATAAACTCGAAGTCGCCAGACAAGACAATATATCTATTTGAATGGAATATATTTTGCCTTAATAAATTGGCCACACCGTAATGTTATACTACAACTCCTCGAAGAGTGCACAATTGTTGAAAGCGCATGAATATGAAGAAAAACAAAACGCTCAGACGAAATGTTAGTTCGTCCTGTATGTGGAGAAACCATTATCCAGCAAAAATCCCGGGAAATTAAAATATTAAACGGACACATAATATATCTTCAAGATGTAAAACTATAATGAAAAATGGCTCATAAAACGGGAGAATCCACGGAATGTAATTGGGGGGGGGGTAATGTAATCGAGTAATTGCCAATCTGCACGTACGCTTGCTAGTCCTGTTTATGGACTACATATAAAGAGAAAAACATTCCCGGTAATTTTATGGTAACTATAATAAATAAAATTTAAAGACTAATGGAATCCACAACGTATGTCTTTATGCAGAAAACCAAACAATTAAAGCAGTTCAGTCAGCAAGTATTGGCATTATACACCTACCGAGACTTCAGAGTTTCTCAGTAACTTTGTGAACAAAATAAGCAAGGAAAATTAATAATTTAAAATTAAATTAGTTTTTTTAACCCTTTCAAACCCTTTAATATATAAACTATTATAACAAGGCAGTAATTCTCTTTGATGGGACGTATAGAACAATCCATGCCCTTATGTACTTATTTTTGATCATGGTCATTACTTAATCAATAAACTTACGAAATCAATAATACATTATTTTTGTTATTTCTACATCATTGCAATTTATAGGATTTTCCTGGGGGTGAGAATCAATTAATGGCTGATTTTTATGTAATTTATTATTAAGATTAACGGATGATTTATTTAATTTTGTTTATTTGAATGCCGTAAACCCAAAAATTCAGCCATTACTGATACCAACAAAGTTTTCGAATCTAATCTTTTCGCATACTATTATTATTAACATTATTCCCAATAATTTATGCTATGTATTGTAAAACCAATCAAAACAGCTTATTATGTATATTTGAAAATTACTCCTTACCTAAAAAGCTGCAATAATGGAATCATCTCATTATTACATAAGTAAGTACATGCACATGAATCTTTTTCACTTTGAACACGACATTTTTATTATTTATATAACAAAAATTAAGTTTTTTTTTTAAATTTTTTTAAGATTTCGCGTGCAATTGTTGCTGTCCGGAATTAGTAGGTGGTGGAAGTTCCTGCCCTCTCATTCTCAATGCTTCGATGGAAGATCTTCTAGGGGACAACTGCGTCGGACTTGTCGTCTCAGGACTAACACTACGCGACCGTTCGTCGATAGGGAAACTCAGTGGTGAATTTTGGGGTATACTGCTGTTGGCTAAAACACACTGAGATAAAAAAGCGTGTATGTTTGGGACAGTCAGTGGTGATTTCGCAGCCCAGGGTAACCCTAGTGCAGGATTAAACATCGGCGGAAATGGTAACCCTGGCCAGAAATGTTCCGCTGATACTGGTGGCAGGCCTAATTGAGCATGAAGAGCCAATTCTGAAAAACCTAATAAATTCAATTAAATACGATTCTTTCATATTATTTAAGATTTTAAAATTACCTGGAGGTTGATCTGTTGGATGCATAAATGGTGTAACTTCTCTTCCTAGCGCTTTCTCTCGTTTCCTCCATTTCGCCCTCCTGTTTTGAAACCAAACCTATAAGCAAAAAATTAAAATTGATACAAATTTTACATTTAACAGAATATTTTATATGTAAGGAAGAAGAATGGACAATAAAAAGAGATGGGTGTATATCAATTTTCTGCTCAAATAATACGACGAAGGCACTTTAAATGAGACATCAGAGAGAGAGTGAGTTCCAGGGACCGGAACCAGTTCCGATTACCCCCATTGTAAAACACAATGCCCAATTGCGGCGCCACTTACGCAGTTACAGGCCAGATTAATTATCAAAATTGTTTCTAATTAAGATGCAATTCATGACGACTATTATCCGAGCCGTGGTTTTATTCAATAAAGCCAATTAAATTCAGAAGGGAGGCCACGTAGAATGGTTGGTCCGTATAATGTATCTGCATTTCAAAAATTGTTAACAATTAGAATTAAATTGGGCCTCTTTTTAAATAGTAATTTATAATAATCGATTTTAAGGTATAAGAGTTAATGTTTTAATAAAAAGTAAAAGGAAGTCTATAACAATGTTGATTAGTTAATTGATTTTTAATAAACTTAGACTAGTTTAAAATGCTATAAATAGAGTAAAAGTAAATAGACTTGCAGGGGTGTTATATTTTTGGAATGATTTAAATTTAAGGGAAACCCATTTGGAACTATCGATCGGCATGTGGAGCATTTAATTATTATTATTATTGTTACTAATGATGCGCTAATTTAATAAACCAGATAATTAAACTTGAATCATAAGCTTTTATTGCTATTTAACATCATTTACCTACACATCAGAAAGTCATGTTAAATAATTAACAGTTCCTTGGTAATTTATAGTTTTGTGTCCGGTTATTACCCAGAAGAGACTGCAATAGAGTTCGCGCAATTAGAATTAGGAAAAAGCTTGGATAGCCGAATATGTTGCAAAAACTGTTTCACAAGATTTATTAAAATATAACCTAACAACATTGTTTCGACAGCTAAGCTATCATTATCAAAGATAATATAAATATAAACAAACACGTCGCTAAGATAAATACAAAAAATAGATAAACTAGATAAAAATAATAAAAATTACTAACACTTCCAGTAACGGAGAATTACTGAGCTCAATTTATGCATTTATTAAAGGTACTCTGAATTTGTCTTTGTATATCTCGATAGCTTCTAGAGGATTTGATTAAAAGCCATACCCAGAGTATATAGAAAACTATCCGTCTGTCAACTGCGTAGCCTGTAGTTTTGAAATATTACTGTTTGCTTCTTTTGACAAATTCCTACTCTCCAAACGTCTGAGATTTCATTTAACTCGATTTCATCTTCCAGAATAAAGTAAAACCGTAAGGTGGTAAGATCAAATACATAAGACAGCGGAAGTAGCATTTGAATCAAATGGGATCTTTTAGAGATATATGTTTAGATGAATACAATTCACAGTTTCTTTAGTCGTCAATTTGACTATTTGCCTAGGAAACACCAACTACTTTAGAACAATAGCTCTTGTATCAAATAACGAGTAGTACTTTGAACAAGGCTTGATATATTCGTTGCAGTGATTTTGATATGCACTGGATGCTTTGTCTTATTATTTCAATAAGAATTCCCGGAACCGATTCTCCTATTCTACCATCGTGTTAAGATTCTTCCATTACATTACATAGATTTCCTTTTTAATTAGAAATCGACTTTAAGTAGCTTTTATTTGAGCTTTGTACTATCTAGGATAGTTAATTTAGACTTTTTAGCCACTTTTTACAAATGCTTATTCTAATTTCTCACGTCCTGCAGTGACACCTTGTACCTTTTTTTAATTTAAATCTGCAACGCACCTAATCCCAAGGATTAACGAACATATTCTTCTTCGCCTAATTGAGTAGAATTATGTACTGTAACAGTACAGTAGAATGATGAATATCCATATTTAGAACCGCAGGGGAGCGTGTTAGGCCCAGTACTGTGTCTGCTATACAGGTTGAAAACGCATGGGGTTGGTATAGGTATATAAAAGCGTTCATAAAAAAATGAGATTGGGATAGTCAAATGTTTGCGGTAAAGGAGTCTCGGCTATTCCCCTACCATCAATACATCTATTATTAACTATTAAGCGACATACGACACATATTATTTATCCGGTGAGTGATGTTATCACGTCGGGTGATAAATATAAAATAATATTTTCTTCGCATTTACAATAATGCCAGTAATTACTAAACTTAAAAAAACCAAGTACTTCTCCAGTGTTTCTACTGTAAGCACTAAGACTAAAGACGTTTGTAGGAGAAACTGAAAATTACCTTTATGATAAAAAAAAGAAGTGGCAATTCTTAAATAAAAATAAAGACATTAATTTCTACATTTTGGTTAAAATAGAGCATGTTTTATTTTTCAAACAAAAATATTGTGATTGTTATAATCTTCAAACTTTAAGATATCTGAATGCGAATTATCTTTTAAACATGCAATATCAGTAAATTGCTTTTATGTTCAGATCACAATTTTAGAAATACTGTAAAATAAATTTAACTTCCATCACATGGACGAGAAAAAAGTAACTGCTTTTGCTCGTGAACTGTTCCTGCATATCGACGTCCCCACTATTGTACAACGGGCGTTACTTTACCGCATCGTCCTATTCTCCCACTACCGTTTTCTATGAACGCTTTTATATTCCAATACAAAGCCCACGCGTTTCCAACCTGTATACAATGTAAAATTTAATAATAATGAAATTCCATAAAAAAAGCTAAGTATTTGGTAGCTTCATATAGATGCCATATCAAAAAGGAAGCAACATGTAAAAATGAAAAATGATGTGCCCAAGCATGTATTGGTTACTACCGGGGAGAAATTATCAGTTATAAATACAAGAAATTCGTGGCGTACACACAATGCCGGTTAGTTATGGGACTGTGCTAAGAAAAGCAATTATAATTGCTTGTAGAACTTTCCAAACCGTGTGCTAAGGAATTTGGTAGACGCGCCTTGATATGTTCGCGATAGCGAACTTCACAGAAAACTAAGGTGGCAGTCAATGAGTTGTGAGAAGAGGCTCCACAAATACCCAAATACTGAACAATTAAGAGATAATGAATGAAGGCTTAAAAGCATGAAACCCTTTGAGCTGTTACAATTGTAGTCAGAGACTTGACCCAAATGTAATTTCGGTACGGATACTTCCTTCGAAAAAATACAGGTTCCGGTTCTGGTACGACACAAATATCAGTTCCAGCAGTTTTTTAGGTTCTGGTTCCGATTCTGTCCAAGTCCCTGATTGAGGCTTTTAATGAGATGTAAGTACACAACGTCATCGATATGCAATAAAGTAACATTTGTACTGGCAGACTTATTGTCCGTTTAAGAATCAGCATGTCGCCCAGTAGCAATAAACACGATTACATAGATACGCACACACTTGAATCGCATGATCGAATCAACAACGCAGACAGGGCATTTAAAATATTTCAGAAAGAAAGTGGGAATGCTGTGAGCATAGCCTTTAAATGTTAACTTCTGACAAAGTGTCAGGGAACCTAAAAAACCGACTAAAGCCGGTATTTTTGGTGCTTAGGAAACTTAAGTGTTAAAGTATAGAAACTTAAAGTATCGGTTTTTGCCTTTTTCAGGTCCTGGTACCGATTCTGTCCAAGTCCCTGATTGTGATTTTTTTCTGGAGGAGGGAGGCAAAATCTTAAATAGAAAAACTTTACTGCCACTTGACTGTTTTCTTAAAATCGAAATGGTCGATATACATCTTATTTTAAAGCTCTTATATTGCTAAACCTTATATTAATAAACTGCCAAATGAGTTTGAAGAAGCTGTCATGTCCTGAGCAAAAATGCCGTCTTATTAAATTCTCCACTGTTTCTCCAATCGAATGGCGTCCAGTCGCCATTTTAGTTCGAGAACCACTGATATGGATGCTACTAACTGATGTACTAACATTCTAGAGGCTTTTTTTTATTTCACAACAAAATGTTGAAATTAATGGATTGAAGAATGGATACAATACAATTCAAAAAAGCTACTATCAATGACAGTTGGCCTTCCTTCATTCATACCTATCGAGGGCATCAGATCAGAGGGGCGTATCCGCCAAATTTGTGATTTTCAATTTTTATGGCGTATTGATTTCTGGTATCGACCTACGTGTTGTCACAAACGGGCATTTGCTTTGTTTGTCATGAATTTAGCCATACAAAACATAGGCGCGATAAAAAGAACTAAATTATTAAGTCGAGATTTCTTATAGAGAGATTAGAAAACTAAAATACGTTTTTGAAGAAACCAACAGAAGGGTAGTTTTGAAAAACAGATATTCTCGTATTTGAACGAATTTTGGCCTTTTGAGGATCCGTGTTCTGCGGGCGCCGGAAGCGAAAGTAATAACTCCTCCTACTCCCTTTACATTTACGTCATTGAGTATTACAAGTAGTATTACTATACTACTGTTACTCAAAGTAATTGCACGTGTGTATAATAATGCTGCTTTAATAAAATAAGTTACAATTTTTCAATATTTTTCTTGGTAGTTTTTTCAAGATTCCTCCAGTAATTACGTCAAATCCTAGAGCTTTCTTTGGCCGGACTACTTCTTCTCTAATTACTCTTGCCATTTCCTTGGATGTGTATGTGACTATTCTATGTCCTCTTATCTATAGCTTATTCTATTTGCTGATTAATCTCCATTTGTTCTTCCTTGTATTGGAAAGGATTCTTCTAAATATGACGACAATGCTTCGGCTTTTTGTTTATTATCCCTTGTTCCATTTTCTTTACGTATCGATGTGGAGAGCCTTTTGTATTAAGCCATTGATTCTGGCTTTTCTTTTTACCATTATCAATTCTTTAATTTCTTTCAGGTATTATTGCATAAGATTTTTCTTAATAGTTCCGGGGTATTATTCTACGCTGATTGTTAAGTGTCCAGCATAAGCTATTCTGCTTCTTGTTCCAGTCGTTGCTTTGTCATCAACAAAACATTTGGTTTGATTCTTTCACTAAACTCCAGCTTGAAACTTTCTCAATTCCTTTTTCTACTTACCAATGCGGAGTTGTGTTATTTTGCGATAGTTTGATTTTTTGTTAGAAGTTTGGATGAGTAGTCCGATATTAGGCCTACTCCTTCCTCTATTTAAACGTAATTAGACTGCAATTTTCTAAAGATAAAGAAGTTGCTAATTCCGACGTTATCTCTCTGTCCGTCCGTGCATTTTTTTAGTTGAATATTGCTGCAGTTCACATCCTTTAGTTGTGTCTAACCTTGAGCCCTACTATCTATTCTTGGCATTGAAGTTTTCTCCTATTATACATTTCTCCCCTAGAGTTTGTAAAAAACTAAAGTAGTCTTCTTGTTTAAGGTTGTGTCGGGGTGGAGATTAATCGTACAGCTAACGTTAAAGTTTTTTCAAGTTTTTCAGATTTAATACATATCCTGGCTCCATGTACGTCTTTTCAACTATATTTTTTTCTTTTGTAATGTTCTAGGTTGTTGTTGACTATTGTTCCACCCCTAGTTGTATTGCATGCATGGTGCGATAAACTTGATAATCAATTAGTTTGATGCATAACTGATTAGTAACATGTGTTCCAAAAATCCGACATGTAAGTTGGAGAATCAATATAGTTTACACTTTAGTTTTGTCAGTTTAAGTTTAAATTCATAAAAATGCAGTAGCTTAGCAACCAGTAACCCTCTTTTTACGATAAACCACGTTTACAATATGCAAAAATTAAACATGGGTAACTAGATTTATAAAAATTTAAATTATATTGATTCTCCAACCGCTCATCAAACTTCTAGTTTAGTGGTTCTCCAGCAAGATTCTATAATGTCAGTCATTATTTTGTTGTTATCAGTATTTTCTCCATATGATCTGCCAGTTTCAAGAGTATTCAACAGAATCTTCTTGATTGTTTAATTTCCGCTCTGGCTATCGTTACTTAACATTTATGGCAACTGCTTCTTGCTTAGCGGTTGAAGTTGCAATGCGTGCATTTTAGTTCCTTATCCTTTGGTTTCTTTGTTCATCATTGCGCTTCAATTTCTGTGATTAGGTAAGAGATCACGTCCTATTAGCGGTTCCTTATCTTTTGATCCTAGTTTGAAGTTTTTCCTGTTCTTTATATCATCTTTAGATTAATCTACGTATATCTGTGTAGACTATTGAAAGAAGAATTTTTCAATCTAAAAATCATAGAGTTAAGTGGTAAGTCCATTTATATATAATCATCAAAACAACCAAACATTTATGTGGTTCTTTGATTCTTGATAATCGAACACATTAACCAAACTGGATCTTCAATAACCTCTTCTTCTTATGTTAGTGCCAATCCGTTAACGAATATAAGCGATCATCCAGGCTATTTGTATTTTATTAACCGCAGCTCTAAAAAGTCCTGTTGTTGTGGTATTAAACCATGTTCTTAAATTTTTGAACCACGACATTCTTCGCCTTCCACACCCTCTTTTATCTAATACTTTTCCCTGCAAAACCAGCTGCAGCAATCGATATCTTTCTCCATTCCTCATTATGTGGCCCAAATGTTGAAGTTTCTTAATTTTCACGGTTTTTAAGATTTCTCTCTCTCTTTCTTCATCCTCTCTAAAACGGTGGTGTTACTAATATGTTGTGTCCAGGATATTCTTAATATTCTCCGATACAGCCACATTTCGAATGCTTCAAGCTTTTTTGTTGTCGTTTCGCTGAGGGTCCACGATTCTGCGCCATACAATAATACAGGAAATATATAACATTGCAATAGTTGATTTTTATACGCATATCTAGATCGTGACTTATGAACAGGGCTTTCATTTTGTCAAATGCAGCTCGAGCTTTTTCAATTCTGCATTTTATTTTGATAGAATGGTCCCAGTTGCTGTTTATAGTGGTTCCTAAATAACTGTATCTATGCACTCTCTGTATGGGCTTGTCTTGAATTATTAGTTGACACGGAAGTGTCCCATCTTTTGAAATTACCATATATTTTGTTTTCTTTGTGTATAATGCTAAGCCGTATCTTTCGCTTACTTGTGTTATTTTAGTCATTAGTCTCTGTAAGCTTTCCATTTTGTCTGCAAATATCACCGTGTCATCAACATATCTAAAGTTGTTCAAACATTTTCTATTTATAATTATGCCGTCTTCTGAGTTTTCTAAAGCTTGATTGAAAATTTCGTAGGAATATACATTAAAGAGTATGGGTGACAATACACACCCTTGTCGTAGACCTCTCTGAATAAGTATTTCTTCCGTGGTTTTTCCTTCCACTCGTACCTCAGCTGTTTGACCCCAGTACAGGTTCGTTATTATCCTTAGGTCACGGTCATCTAGTCCAACCTTGTTAAGGACTTCTACCAGATTGTCATGTTGAACTGTGTCAAACGCTTTGCGATAATCTATGAAGCACGCGTACACATCGCAGTTAATATCGCGCCATCTTTGAAACAATACTTGTACGCAAAAGAGGGCTTCTCTGGTTCCTGTCGTGTTTCTAAACCCAAATTGAATTGTCCTAGGTATTCTTCACAGGGTTTATATATGCGTTGATGGATGGTTTTTAGAAAGACTTTCAGCAGATTGCTCATGATACTAATCGTACGGTAATCAGAACATTGTCTGGCGCTTTGCTGTTTCGGGAGGATTCTGAATGTAGATTTTAGCCATGCTTTAGGTAACTATCCTGTGTTATATATATAGTTAAAAAGTTTTGTAAGCCATTTTATTCCTTCCTCGTCAAAAGGTTTTAGCGTTTCTGAATGAATACTATCAGGGCCAGTTGCTTTCCCATCTTTAATTTGCATAATTGCTTTTGTTGTTTCCTCTACCGTTATCTCTAGGCCAGACGCACAGTTAATATCTGGTGGACTGGGAAATCTGTCCTCGTGAAGAGGTCATGCGAATCATATGAACGTCATATGAATACGTCATACCCGCAGAAGAAGACAACAAGAAAAGTGAAAACTATTGGGAAATAGGGCCTTGAAGATTCAGTTCCGTTTAGCGGAAAATTCGACAGTCGTGTACCAGACTGTTGCATTACTTCAGAAACTAACGTTTGTAGTGATGGAAGCGCTGTTAAACAGATTTTTTTCCGAAATTTACGGTCTATTTAATTTCATTTCTTTTTGGATTATTTTAGGGATTTTAGGCCAAATAGTTTTAGAGGTTATAAATCACGTTTTCACAAGATTTGTTAGAACCTATTTAATTTATTTAAATTATATTTAATTTATATTGCAGTGATATCAAATCACTGTATTGAAAATTTAATCAACGATCGAACAGAAACGTTAATATAAATATTTTTATATCGGATTCAAATCAAAAGAGGGACATGTTATGTTACGGGCATAATTAATATAAAGGGTATAGATAGGACCACAGTTAGGTTCATTAATGTTTAAATTAAAAACTTAAGAATAAAGACTTCATGCAAACATAACCTAGTTTTCTCATGCATAAATAAATATGTTTCATTTTAGAAAAAGGATATCAATTAGTTAAATTGCTTGATTACAAATATGTTTATGCAACCCAAGTTACATTTTGGAAAGGTTTCCCACTTGTTAGGAAGAAGTAATTTCCATATTAAAATTTACACATTACGATGTTTAACGTTAGATAGATTTTTCTATATTCCAGGAGACCAGCTCAGTTTCACATTGTTAATTAGCTGAAAATAGATTAATTAGGTCAATCTTATTATGACTGATATAATACAATTAATTTTTGAATTTGTTTATAAGATTTATGGTCACTTCAATTAATGAAGGTTTTGAATCCTGTCGTTCGTGTTGATATGACTCTTATAGACTTTTATCATGCCTTTCCTCACCATTGTTTTTATGCAAGTGCTTAGAGCATTGTATACTGGACATTTTGAGCATAATTTGATTAATGTTGATTTTATATTTAAGCTGGCATTTGTATAAGCATCAATTGGCTTATTCATTGTAGTTCGTACTCTAAAAATCATGTTTATACTAAATTGTAAAGATGTTTTTATAGATAAATTAATTGTATTACTTGTATCATGTAGTTCTGTAACTAGCTTGTAAAAGATGAACCTTGACTTGCGGAATTTTATATGTAATTAGATCGTAATGAGTTTTGTAAATTGTCAACCGTTTTTCTTGAATATCTTCCTTACGATACATTTTGAGGCTATGAATGTATTATACTTTTCTGATCTTCGTTTCAAGGCCTACAATCCTATAATAATAGAATTAGGATTTTGATCAGTGATGATCCAAAACAGCTGTCCCGGATTAGTGACGTCACGAGCCTGCTCGATGCTCCGCTGTTTTGAAAAAGTGTCATAGTTTTCTTTTGTTCTGGCAGAAACTATATAAGCTGGGGCAAATTGTAACAAAGTCAGTCGATAAAACGTAGAAGGCAGAACCTATGCTCGACTCCGGATAAAATATCTGTAATTAATTTGAGGTTAGATATTTAACTATATGTTTTGACATAAATGTCATATAAAACAATGTAAAATAAATTAAAGTGTTACCTGAACGTTTTCTTAAAAGGATTAAAAGAAGATATTAGTGTTCTTTAACAATTATATAAAGTGAACGTGTTTTAATAAATTCTGATTGAATTTATTTTTTGACATCGATCTACGTATCGATTTTATAAACAAGAAATCAGCTGATAGGTTTTATCGCAGTGTTACCAATAATAAGGATTAACTTTTTAAAAAGGAAAATATACCGTAATATATAAGGTTGGTTGTAATAAATGATTCTTGTTAAGTTCATAAATAATAATTAACTTGTAAAGTTCATCCTCAAATACAAAATTATTTGGTTTAGTTTATTAAGTTCTTTTCAGAATTTATTTGATTTAAAGTAAATAAAATAACTAAATTTCTTTACATAAAATTTATTTTCTTTTGACAAATATTTTATTTTTAAACAAATTTCTTTTGTGTTGGTTTGTTCAAATGAATGACCGTACTGATCCTATGTCAGGTCACTACAATCATTTCTCACGTTTGAGCAAACCTGAGAAATTTATTTCTCAATTACCAATTGTATTATCTTGAATAACAATTTTTTTATTTTTATTTTGACGTCCCATTTGGATTTTTATTTTTGTTCGTTAAATAAAGTTTATGTGTTTTCAATTTTACATATGTGTTTAATTGATGTTAATACAAGTATCCAGCGTTCTTTTCTTTTAAATACAGAGTTTAGCAGCAGTTGTCCAGCTTGCAGGAGCTTTAGTGCTTACGATTTAAGTTTTTCTTTCTTTCCAAGCATAAAAGTAAATAAGAGTCTCGCAATTCAAATAATTTATGCTTTACTGAGCAAACCTGAGCTAGCTGAGAGGAATAAAGAAGAATATTTGTGGTGTATTCTCATTTCAATCCACCGTATATAATTTATGTTTATATTTGGAACGGTGGACATATTGTATTTTATTTTATATTCAAAGATCACCGCAATATTTATCACATTTAAATTGTTTTCAAGACAATTCAACAAACTCATAAAATTATACAAAGATGCTTAATTTGTTAAAGAATTGTTAATCTACCACATTTTTCCAAAACCTGGAAAGAAAGGTTAGTGAGCAGAAACGAGTGCCCAATAAGTAGTATTGTGTGGTGTAATACAAAGATGGTATTCCAGGTAATAACATACCTATTTCTTCGATAATCTTTATTAGTGGTGATTATTGTTGAAATAAGTAGGTGTACTTTGCACTATTTGTTGATTTCGAGGAATTTGCTGCATTTCATTGGTCCATAGAAATAAATTGAATTATATCAGTACACTACTAATAGTAGGAATAAATACGTTCCCAGCTAATGGAAGGTAGCAAACGTAATAATGATCACTAGGAGACAGTTACACCGTGGATTTCTAATAAGTTTAAAAATTCTGTTTCATTATCATTTTGTTTGTCTTTTTCATAATTACCAAATAATTTAATAAATTCAATAAATTAATTTTGTCAATAATTTATTGCACTCATTGTGATATAATTACTAATTAAGGTAATTAATGATTGTTATGGATTAATAATTTAACTGTTATTATGTTTTAGATTTTAGAATCATTAGCATACCATAATATCATATTTGTATTATTATTGCAGTCAACTCTTTGAAAGATGCGTGAGAACCATGACCTCACGGTGAGCTAGTTGGTAGCTATCAACTGTTAATAGTTGTTCACAATTTCTTAATTAATAAGACGGATATTTCTTCGTACCTGCAAAAAAGTGGTAGAGAATCAGAACCAACGAAAAAATATCTACCCGTCTGATATTTTATGCGGTACTCAGTTACCTCAAACACAGGAAGCCAAATATTTCAGACTATACTTCGATAAAATATAGAAGACGTAGGTTGAATATATCTACACCAAAAAAAATTAGGTACAAAATACCGACAAGTGTATACACATAGATGCTAGATCGGAAATCTCAGCTGTCATCACACAATAAACTTTTGATGAAAAAGCCAGTAAGGGAATCAATCAGGATTGCAAAACAAGGTGGTGCATGTGTTTGTGAACGCTCAGTGGTAGAAGAAGTCGCAAAGTAATGCAAAATATCAATGTAGAAACTCGTTCAAATTCAAACGAACTAGCAATGATCTACTAGAGAATGACGGTGTACTTAGTAAAAAAATTAAACTACTTTAAGCTATCTGATTAGGGACTAGATTTCCATACCAAACACTATAAAGTAGACTTCAAGGTTAGGTTAAACATACAGTAGTCACTGTAGTTAGTACTAACCTATATAATTATTTAAAGTAGAAGCCCTTTTCTTTCTATAACCCGCCAATGACTCCTACTAAAGCAATCTTCATGATTAGTTTTAAATGCAAGCTACTGACTTAAGATATGTCATCAGTAATTCTGTTCTTTCTTTAATTATCATTTCCACGTGTAAAAACACAAGGAAATCCAGTTTTTGTTCTGGACTCGGTATTTACAGTGTCATGTGCTCTTCCGCGCAGGTTAACCTGAGCCTCTAGCGGCCATTGTCCTGCTTAGCAGGGCATAAATCAACATTGATTAGTTAGTCAGTGTTTAGCCATGGACAGTTGTACGTAACGATGTCCCGAGTGCGATTGAACGACAGTTCAGAAGTTTGAAAAAGTTAAGAATGTGAATGTAGTATTTAAGCAGGTGCCTCGAGATGGTCACTTATATTGTCAGATATATTCAAACCATTAGTTATAATAAAATCAAGGGTTTACAAGCATTTTTTATCAGTTGGTCGCGAGTTTCGCTTTTAAACCATGTTTATTATCAGATTATTATTATTATTTTAAGTCACTTGACTTTTTAGGAAATTCTAACATCGAGATGGCATCGTATAGATGTCTCCACTATTACCTATTAATGTACATTCGAGATTTGTATATAACAGGGGCGGATCCAGAGAATTATTTTGGGAGGGGAAATTTTTGGAAAAATAATTGTTTTAATACATAATAATTAACCAATTATTTGTTTCTATCCTATGTATACTAATTTATACATTTTGGGGGGGGGGAATTTCCCCCATTCCCCCCCCGTGAATCCGCGCCTATATACGAATATATAACGAATCACAGGTTGAGAGGTGCAGGATTTCAAACAGATCCCCCTGCAATTGTCTAGGGGTGTTTTCTTTGAAATGCTGTACGTCTCACGTTATTTAAGGATGCTTAATTTAAATGTCGTGAGATTTTACACAAATATTTTTAAATCTAGGGTTGTTTCCTACAACAGCTATTATAGTGCGCTAGTCACCGGATTGATTATATACCACTCGTTCCACTAAACTAGGTATAGGGCTATAGTAAAACGCACTCACGCCCCCGTTCACTTCTGTGAACTCATCGGCATTTCGGAGTTTAATACAAACATTGAAATAATTCTAATAAAAACCTAACAAGACGTAAAGGCTTAAGCGCGCTTACATGACATCTTTCCATAAAGTTACTTCCGTAGAATGAAATCTCGTACATTAAGTAGTTTAAATGCGTTGTAATATACGGAAACATTCCACTCGTTTGTAATTAAATTTGTAAAGTTGGCAGTATGAAACAATCTAGTGTAATAAAAAAAAAAGCGGGAATGCAATCTTACTTCACTCCCCGGTAATGTTCTACGCTAATTTAAATTAAGTGAAAGAACAATAGGTTTTAATTCGATAATTGTTTTACTTCAGCACAAAAGCAGTTAACAACGAGTGTATTAAAAAAAGGAATAAAACGCCGCTTTAAACTTTGTAATTAACGATTAACGCTTTTAGTTAATTTGCATTTAGCAATAATTATTATTTCTTTTTAAAACTGTGAAAATGACTGATATTTTATCAAGGCGGTAATAAATGACTCAAATAACCAACATTAAAATATTTATTATGCTCTAAAGTTAGTTTAACATTATTTAATTAACTAGTTAATTCAATATTAATTGCCTTCATGTAGGGATTTCCAAATATTGACACTGATATGTATATACCTATATGCATGTAGCAAGCAATATTTGGTGTGGTCGTATATTAATAATTATGATTAAATTTTATAGCGATTTTTATTAATTTTATGTATATTTATTTAAAATAATGTAAAAAGGTAAAAATCAAAATTTTGCAATAATACTTTCCTATCAGGGTATTACAAAAGTAAATTTTTATGCTATAGTCTATATCATTTTAATATCGAGAACTGGAAAAGGAGATTTCAATCACATTACGTCAGAATATTTTTTAGTTATGTTAGATATTTAAACGATTAAAACAAAAATTATGAAATTCCTAACAGTTGATAATATTAAAATGAAATAAACTCTAGTTGTGCAAACAAAACAGTAAACTATAACTTTCTAACCTGAACACGAGCTTCGCTCAAATCCAACCTTACAGCAAGTTCTTCTCGGGTAAAAACGTCGGGATATTGGGTTTTTTCAAATGCTCGTTCCAGTTGATGCAACTGATATGTTGTAAATGTTGTACGGGATCTTCGTATTTTTCTTGGTCTTGTTTCTTCGACGTCTTCGTTTCCGTCACCTTCGATTAGTTCACCTTCACTACCACAATCGGCTTTTGGATCAAGTTCTGCGATAAAATAAAAGAGACGTATTAACGAAATACTGAGAAAGCTACTCGTAATATACAAGGTGTTTTATTAAGCATGCACCAGACTTGACCAGTGCATTTCTGATGGCATTTGGAACAAAAAAATCTTAATAAAGTTTTTTGATTAGAGAAAGTTCAATTTTTAATAAATTTGACCGACGTTTTCACAAAAGTACGTATAAAATTATAACGCTCTGTTGGTGATACTGATATAATTAATAAAAAATAAAGTTAACTGTATATTTAAGTGCAAAGTTTGAAATTTTAAAGCCAGACAAACATGATGAGATCACATTTCACTGTATATTTTTCTAGTGCAAACCCACCATTTTCAAGAGTCCAGACTCGGGCCCAGTTGTGTTACATTGTACTATTTCAAATTAAATTGCTTCGCTTCGTTGACATAGTGGCTTTTGCTTTACTAAAATGCAGGTCTCAAATGATGACTAATTGTAATACAAAACGTAAATATACAAAATTGTGTATTAAGCTTTTCATTTTTACAAGACATTTGTCTACAACGGGATTTTAATTTTATTTAACCTTGACTTTTTTACTGTGAAATTGGTTAAATCTAACAACAACTAATTGGGTAAGAGTTTTCCTATATCGAATTCCAATCGCCTATGGAATTTACTAGTTAGTGTTAATTTATAATGCTAACCTAAACAAGAAAATGAAGAATTTGGGTCACAAAAATCACAAGGGCAAAAATGCAAAATTTAAAAATGTAAGTTAATTACAGTAATATTAATTTAGTTAATTTTAAGAAGAGAATTAAAATGAAAATAAACATCTATTCCCCTATCTATATTTAGTCATATCTTACATCGCTGACATTTTTAACAGCTTAGATAATATCAGAGTGATGCTTGAAATCTGATCTCATTTTATCTGCTTACACAAGTGTTGATCACGGGTTGACCTAGATTCTTGATTTACTTATTGTTTATGAGGTTATAATATTTGTGATTCAAAAGGGGGATTCCACGACCGAATGATGCTTTGTTTTGACTACTTTAAATTACTAAATATTTTAGTAATGGACGGAGAGCCAGCGACAAAAATAGTTACGTCTTTTCATTAAGCAGATTTTTGATGCCATTCTACTGTCTTAACATAGGTAAACTTTAATTGGAAGTTCTGCCACATATCAGTGGTGGAGAGAGTAGCGGGAGAGAGTGAAAGGGTTAAAAAATATTAATACAAAAACGTGAATAAGTAAAGTTGATTTTTGGTGTGATGGCGGTAAATAATATTTTATGTAATATATTACAATGGCAGACAGTTTGGTTAGTGGAGGAATGGGGACAGACAGCGAGGAAGGTCGAGAAAATATGTGGCCTATTACGTCATATCAGTTTGTACTTACTAGTAAACATATCCAATGAGAGACAATCAAAATGCGTCATATTATATATCATTTGAGGACTTTATAGTATATAACTCATCGGTAAACATTGACTATGAAAAGGTCAAAGGCCAAAAGTATAGTAAAATTTGATCAAAATTAAGCAAATAACGAAAAAAATTAATAGGAAGCTAAAAATTGGCATAGATGTTGGCGAATACATACTGTTTAAGATTTGTGTCTCTCATTGGATATGTTTACTAGTAAGTACAAACTGATATGACGTAATAGGACACATATTTTCTCGACCTTCCTCGCTGTCTGTCACCATTCCTACACTAACCAAACTGTCTGTCATTGTAATATATTACAGTAAATATTATTTACCGTCATTACACCAAAAATCAGCTTTACTTATATCAAGCTTTTGGATTAATATTTTTTAACCCTTTCACTCTCTCCCGCTACTCTCTCTCCCACTGATATGTGGCCGAACTTCTAATTAAAGTTTACCTATGTTAAGACAGTAGAATGGCATCAAAAATTTTCTTAATGAAATGACGTAACTATTTTTGTCGCTGGCTCTTAGACTATAAAGAGAACTTCAGATTTAATGTTCGACAAATTTTGCGAATCACCATCGTTTACAAAGACTTGACCTACAACAATATCCTTGTCTTAATTGTAGCGTTATGAGAATTATCATCTGACTGGCTGACCTCATAAAATTATATTGTAAAGGTTCAAATTTCAGATTGCCATATCAGCAACGTAAACATAACAAAGCATAAAACGTCCTTTATTTATTTTGAAGATCGTAACAAACCCTCCTGTGTGACCTAAAAACATTATAACCTTCTTCATTTGCATTTTTTTTATTAAAAATTCTGAGAAAAAAATGTTATAGGGATTTTTTGTTTGTCTTATGGATGTCTAACTACCTGCTGCGTTTAATGTCCTTGTTATGAGAAACTCTGTATATTACATGGGATTGATGATCATTTCTGATCGGTCCCGACTTTTGTTCTAGTAAGCTTTAGTTTAATAGGCTCTTGGTTCAACGAACGTTTCGTTCAATGATACTTTTGGTCCAATGGGAGTTTTTGCTAGGTTGTCCAATGGACTTTTGGTCCACAGCCATTATTTTCATTAAACGTAGTTGTGTCATATTCTTGGTAAGATTTTACATTGTGAGGTGTTCATACTCTTTGCGAGAAGTAGCTAGAAATAATTAAAAAAGATTTCTTCTCGGTTCTTGTTATTTTATTTTTGGTTTTTGCGTGGTTCTCCCCAGAGCAATAACAGGTTACGTTAGGTTATGTTGGCCGACAATCTGTAGACAATAATAGGATCTGTCTTTTATCAATAAGGACCGTTGTTTAATTTCATCCAATTATTGCTTTTTAATTGAACCAAAAGTACAAAGTCCCATTAAAACAACAGTCTATTAGACTACAAATTCTCTGTGTCTGGTTTGTCAGGTAATGAGTAGTAGCAATTATTATTGTTAAAAGTTCCGTTGGGCAAAATTTGTCATCGCATTGGACCAAACGTCCATTAAGCCAAAAGTTCCAATGGTTCCAAATCATTATACAAATAATAATTCTAATATATATATTACGATACAAACAATTTTAATCGGTAGCATAGTTGTTATGGGAGATATGTCTTAACTCTGTAACTCATTTGTAAACTATTGATTGGAATCTTGAAAATCTCATCCACATTTGCTTGATATAGTTTAGATGTTTAGAATTTAGTGAAATATTTTGCTTCATTTATGTCTTTATTTGCTCTCAATTAATTAATTATAATTAACATCTTCTTATTTATTATGTCAACAAATTAAGACTTATGTTCTTATTCTTATTATAAACCATTTTCCAACTTTGAACTGCCATGATTGGTTGTTATTTATTTTTGTATCTTTTCACTGGTGTTGCCCAAGTACAACATGTATTTATGTTGTATAAAGCAAGGTTTATGTTTATGTCGTCGGGGCGCATCTATTATTGCTAACGATATATATTTATAAAAATTCAGAACGGTTCAATTTATGATTCTAATAACAGTTTATGATTCTAGAAGTCATAGTAGTCGAAGCAGCAAGTATATTAATCTTCGCTAATTTTATACCTGGTTTATTTATTGTGTTTCTGAACCACCTTATCTCCGTTTTCAGAATATGTAGTACTTATTTTTATTTTTCATTTTTCCTACTATTTTAGCCCCTTATGTTATGGTTATACATATATCGAATTTGGTTATAGAAATTCTGCAATACAAAAGCCTGAATCTCAATGGTCGATCTTATACAAGGCGTTTCACTTAAGATTCGTATCCTCTAGACAGGCGATACTACACATAAAAATGATCATTTAATATTATTAGTGACTATCTTTCATAATAACCGAGAAACAAAATTGTTTTTGAAAAGTGGGTTAATGGTCACTGGTTTAAGAATCACAGTTGGAGCTGGGTGTACCTAACTGCATTTTCAACGTGATATCTGATACATTGATGCAGCTGATACTAGGTGATGTGACAGTTTGTTTGACATTTATTTTCAGCACTTCCTAAAAGTTAATCTTTTTAGCAAATGTTTTTCGATGTACGTAAAATCAAAGATGGCATAAGGATTTTTGATCCTATTGACGAGTACTATCACCTGTCTCGAGGGTACAAATCTTAAGTGAAATGCCCTGTAGAAATGGCATTGGTATCTTTGAAACCATCGGGTTATTTATTATCCTTACTGTATTACAACATTTGCTGTAGTACTGTATTGGTGGTCCGTTGAACGAAAAACGCCATAGGTCTTAAATCAATCTTCTATGTAATGCCTTTTGTTTTGCTTCTTCTCTAGTGTTTTTCATTGTCTGTATCTTCGATTCCTTTCTTCCATGTTTCTGGCACGTGTAAGCTTGTTCCCATTGATAGAGTGTGGAACTATACCTACCATGTACATCTTTTGGGTGCCTATTTCATTTATTTTATTTATTTTTGCTTTTTTTGTTGTTCTCGTTTCTTTGTGATTCTTTGAGCTGAAGACATTTGTCGCAGTTTTACTGTCAAAGCCTGAATCCCAAATAATTTGTATTGACTTCCAAGGTGGCGTCCGAATACCCAAGTTTTGTTAATTAAATCTTTACCGATCACGAAAGATCAAGTGTAACTCATTGAATCGGATAATTGGTATGATCACATCAGTGACGGCGTAGCTATGAGAGCGATAGGACCTATAGACCTATAGGATATTTTGGTGTGAAAGTTTTTAGAAAGAATACCACGATCCGGCTACTTCAAACGGGGTTGTCATCAAATGGTGCATTAATTTATAACTAAATCTACTAAGAGTAAGAAAGGCAAGAAATTAACTTCAAAGCCAAAATTTACTGACTCCTTTCATCACGGACTAGGAGGCTAAGGGAGACTCCGAGCCTAAATGCATAAATACTAGACTATGTAAACCTTAAATTGAATAACCATGAGATATTTGCTTAGTAACTTAAAATGTCCAAACCAGTATGCAAGAAAGGCAAGATAAAGTGATAAAATATTTTTATATTCAAGACCGTTGATTGGTTAGGATATGTATCGCAAGCGTCCGTAAGTAGTTGCATTAATCACTAAATCAAATATTAAACGTGAATAATTATTTAATTAGAGTAAATTAGAGGACATCAAGCCTAAGTGGACAGTGGTAAATTGACCAGGATTCTATTATTTTAACCGAGCTGAATCTAGCTTTACATTTATGTACTGACTCATTTTGTTAGGACCATTTTTCTGACAGTTGGCTTCGAGGAAGCTCTCGAAAAAGGATTAACAAACCAAAACACATGTAAAGATAATATTTGGAGGCGTTAAAATACAACACTCTACGTCACCCTGAATCGCCTGGAAGTGTTGTTAGTGTAACGACCTCTATCGCTCTTACCTGACAACGTTGTATTAAAAGCTACTTTTTTACATAGATCAGCTTTCAATTGGATACGAAAATATTAGATTTTAGTCTTCTCTTAGTCGAACAAGTGGTTTTACTATAAATTATATTTAGTGATCTGTGTTTCATCGACACAAGATGTTGGTTTCACAGGTAATAATACTTTCTATTCTAATATACTTTCTATAATATACTATTCTTCTTCGGTACATTTTTTTTGTATTAGGTACTAATAATCGTTTCTATGTACGAGCACATTTTTTATGGAAATTCCGTTATTTTCTTTTGATAAATTAATCACCAGTATTTCTTATTTTGGTCACTGGACCGAACATAGTTTCATCTCTTATTAGTTTGTGAAGCGAAATAAGTTTCATTTTCTTTTAATTGTTATCTCGACGTAAATGAATTTAGATCTTCTTGATGATTTTAGATATTTTGCGACAAGACCGATAGGGAAAGTAAGCTATTATTATATAAAATCAAAAATATGAAGATTTAGTGAAACACCGATAAATAATTTGTAATTAGTAGAAAACCGCCAAATTATATGCAATTAGTGGAAAATCCAATATTATGGCAGTAGATGACTCGGATATGAGGTGTAAATGACTGAAATACTGGGGTATTTGTATTTAGAATTTGAAATAACAGACTAGGAGGCATTAGGTGTTCTAACATTTAGAAAATTGAGCAGTTATTCTTTGTATACGAATATAATAAATGTTTAACTCTAGCATAAATAAATTTAATATGTACGTCTCCAGATTAACCAAATTAGAATTTGGACTTTGATTGATGGGCCAAGCTTTAAAATAACCAAATTTAAATTAACTTTTAATACAATATTGTAGACGTAGGTTGTAAAAAGAAAAGCGTTTAGTTAGTATTAATTAGTATTACTTTTAGAGTTTATTTATTATATTTTTTTAATAAAATAAATATTATTGCACGTGTATTGTCTTTTTTGTTCTGATTCTAATAATCATGGATGTGATTTTGATTCTTTTCTGGATTCAAGGGACGTAATTTACAACTAGTTTTTTGCACTTTACTGGCAATTCTTATTAGCTTTTATTGAGATTACTTGTATTGAATTCAGTGGCGCCCAGATATATTTCTAGTTCATCTTAATTTGTATCAAACACATAATTCCTACTGTCTTGTAAAATGTAATTAAAAGTGGTTTTCTTGGACCGAACTCAAGAGTAGCCAAGTAGTGGTCTAAATTATTATTAACATATAACAGCAACTTATGAGGTGTTACAATCGCTTAACTGAATTAAACTAAACAATTATTTTGCTTCATTTAAGTCAATGCCTTATTATATGCAACGAATGAGGAAACAGTAACTGTTATTTCTGATAATAGTTCTTTTGTCTGGGTGAACCTGCTTCATAACTCTACAGCAAAGTAGAAGAACTAGATTTATAAAATTTTATAAACCATCAAATAATAAAAATAGTTGATAAAAAACAACCTACAAATAAACAAGATCAAAAATGAATATCCATTCAAAATTCGTTATCATCATATAAAATGTCCATCAAAAACAAAAGAGCTATACATATAGTTGGAACAAGATTATCTTCGCAATTTAATCCTAGTCAAGCCTGATTTTGAACTTCCGCCTTTGTCCAGGGCATAGAGACCTCGAATTTAGTATTCATATAACTAAATCGCATGTGCCATGTATTTTAACTACTTTGTGTGATGTATTCGTGTGTGTGAGCGAGTATGTATGTGCACCGTGCGCTGTTCTCTCCTAGTTATTGATGTATATTTATATGCAGATTTCAATGGCAATCCCCGTCCGAACTTTGACATGTTTTGCTGTTGGTACATAATACGAACTTCAATCGGATTTTAATTATTAATTTTACTCTGCATGCAATAATGGACCTGAAAGTAAAGCGAGGGGGGGGTTCTATAAGGACCCAATTTTGGGGTTACCAAAATTTGTTTCTTTCAACACCACGGGCAATTTGTGGCCTGAAATAAGTTTTTGATTTAGTTAGAATAATTGAATGGCATATTTTGCATAAACGATAGAATGAAAGTAGATTTAATCCAGAATTTTACCATAGGAGGAATAAACGTGGGGTCTTTTACGATAAAGTAATAAAAGCAATTTAAATAGGCAGGTAACATATAAGTACCCTTTAATAGACTCCATTATCCCACTCGATTAAAACTTGATTTGAACAATCGAGATTCACCCTAGGTTTAATCTAACCATGCAACATCCCTTATTACGAGCGACCTGGAACGACTATTAAAACGCTGTCGTGTGGAAAATTTCAAAAGAATCTTAGAAAGAGAATCCAACATTAATTAGTGTTAGTTTAATTAGCATTTGATTATTATTGCGTTGTAATTTAGAATAAATAAAGATTCATATTTCTGAAAAGCTCATCTAGATTTGTGAAATAAATTTAAAATTATAAAATAACAAAGACAAGACCATTGGATTGGCATCCAGCTATCCAACAAACACTAATCCTCTTAAACGATATAAATATATGTACCTACAAGAGTGAGTATGCCAGACTTGTTATATTGTAGGTAACTATGGGGATATATAAAGCTACTGATAGACTAATGCTCTTAATAAGCACGAAAGCTCTAACGATGGGCATTGGATTAGTTTACATAATATAGCTGAGGATGAACATATCATATTTAATTTGTGCAGCTAAACATTCTTTGATGGTGCATCACAATAATGTAATCCCCATGTTCAGTTTTACTGTGTATTATTATTTGGTTGTGTTTAATCAGGGTAGAGGGTTTGTTCAAGAAATATAAGAAAGGTGAAATAAATGGATCCTTAACATTTCCTAAAAAGAAACAGGTCAGAAAACAACAGTATGAAAGTTTCATAAATAGATTTTGGAAATATGTTAATAACATTCAAATAGTAAATAAAAATCGCTGTCAATTTAACTAGCATGGTGCTTTCTCATATAAAAGCATTTCAACCCCTAAAAATTACCCGCCAATGATTCGATTTTGCTTATTTACGAACTGTATCTGTATTTCAACACAAAGAAAAAATTTTCGATTATATTTTCTTCTTCTTATATTTTTAAAGCTGCAGATGTTAAATGCTTTAACCCCCTGAGAATGCCCCGCCACTGCACTGGTATGATTATGCTCATTTGTGAACTGTTATATCTGTATGTTAACACAAAAGTAATAATCTGATTAAATTTTATTTTCTTACTTTTAAGGTGTCTATGCCACAATTTCTCTAATACTCCTCCTCTTAACCTTCTTAAAAGTGCCCCGCCACGGGTTCGATTTTGCTCGTGTAGAAACTGTATCTGTATCTCAACGCAAGTAATAATCTTCGATTTAATTCTAGCTTCCTACTTTTAAATTGTAGGTGCCATGAATGTTACTTTTAAATTGTAGGTACCGTGAATGTTACTTTTAAATTGTAGGTACCATGAATGTTTCTAATACTTTAACCATCTAAGCAGACCCTGTCACTCACTGGTTAGATTTTGGTCATTTACAAGCTGTAGCTGTATTTTGTGGAAAATCATTTTTGGTCTAAATGTGACATCGATAGTTCTAAAATTAGAAATACGCACATAGATAGACAGAGATCTTGTTTTTTTGTATGCTGTTATTTATCACAAGTATTCAAATTTCTTATGCTAGAATCCCATGATAAGAGAAGGAATCTTTTTTAATCACCCTTATCATCTATTCTTGGGCATAGGGCTCCCCTAACATTTTCTATTGTTTCCAGTTTTGTGCCAATAGATCCAATTTGGGCCTGTTATTCTCTTGGCTTGTCATCAAAGTTTTTCTTTTTCTTTCCCTTGAATCTTGAAGATTGGATGATCTTTGTCTAGTTTTGTGAATGTAGTGAGTGTCTAGTGAATGTAGAACTCTTGCGCATGTTTTAGTTTAGTGTCAAATATCTGAAATCAATTCTTGCATTTTGAATGGCTTTCGTCTCGAATAAGACGAGCGTTTGTAGATAGTCTAGTCAGGGATGAGCAACATACGGCCCCCGAGCCAAATCCGGCCTGCGGGCTTATTTTATCCGGCCCGCTACTATCCAGCTCGAGTACTGTTACGTAGGTCGGTTTAGGAGATAAAACGCTCGAATTTATGCACTCACTTTATTGCAAAATTCACAAAAAGTAGTCAGCCATTAAATATGATTTATTTTTCTTTAAAAAGACACCCCCTAAGTCCGACACAGGTTCTAAGACGCAAAGACCGCCACTGTCATGCACGGAGTCCGACAACAGTTAGTTTTCGGCTAAGCGAGCAAGGCCATACCTCCCAAGCGATAACAATAAAGTTCGTCTCCATTCTTAATAGTATTATGCAGCATAAACGAACTCCTGCTTTATTGACAAATTATTTTGTGTGACTCTTTACTAAGTCTTTTCTAAAACCGTCGGTCAAAATTACTAAAGAGCTTGACTTTCTCTAATCAGAAAACTTTATTAAGATTTTTGTTCCAAATGCCATCAGAAATGCAATTATATTATTTTCATTTCAATTATCGCTAACATATATCAGATTTGCGTAAATTATTTCAATTTGGCCCCCCGCAAGTTTTTATTCTTTTAATTCGGCCCGCCACTGAAAAAGTTTGCCCATACCTGGAGATGGTAGAAGTCCCGTAATTTTTTCTGAAGATAGATAAATACCGAGATGGCCAAGGCAACTTTGTTAACCTTCTTATTCGAAATAGTAATCTTATACATTTGCAATAGTAAACCTACGCATAATCCCGTAATTTGTCAGCTTTGTTGCAATCTCATTTTATTCTATATACAGGATGTATCTATGAAAAGTTTTGAAATTACCTTTAAAAGGTAAAACATCAGTGTATGTAATGATTGAATGTAAAATTTTAACAATTTTGGTTGAAATAAATACGGACCTGCTTTGTTTTAAGAATCTAATTTAAAGCTGAACGTGCGCAAAAGAAAAATTTAATCTATCCGTATCTATTTTAAGGTCCAAGTGTACCCAAAAACGTGTGTTATTTGTTTCATAAATAATATAATAATGTGATAACTTTGGTTTTAAGTTAATAGTCTAGGAATGCTAAAAACTTGCTTACCTAACTTGTTTTGGAAAAAAACTTTTTTTATTTAAATTATTTCACATGTTATACGTGAAAAATTAATTTTAGAAAAACTGTACATTCAAAATTAACAAAAATAATACCACTTATATTTCATAGTATTTGAACTATTTTCCCAGAATTTTAAGAAAATCGTATGTCTAGCGACTAAATTATTGCCAAAAAAACTGCTTTTTGCAAAAAAAACTGCTTTTTTGGCAAAGAGGAGGTAATAGTTTAGTCTCTAGACATACGATTTTTTTAAAATTTTGGGAAAATAGTTCAAATACTATGAAACTTAAGTGATATTATTTTGATTAATTTTGAATGTACAGTTTTTCCAAAATTAATTTTTCACGTATAACATGTGAAATAATTTAATTAAAAAAGTTCTTTTTCCAAAACAAGTTAGGTAAGCAAGTTTTTAACATTCCTAGACTATTAACTTAAAACCAAAGTTATCACATTATTATATTATTTATTCAACAAACAACACACGTTTTTTGGGTACACTTGGACCTTAAGTGCGATTTCAACAATTTTCAGAGATATTTTCTTTTAATTTGCAGGTTCTTCCCTCTCGTTTTTTGTAGAGCGCATTCATTTTGAAAGAATAAAATGAAAGTAATGTGGATGAAAAAGAGAACAAATTATTAGCCATTATTGTAACTTATGTAATTTATATAATTAGGAATATGATTAGTAATTATTGTATTTGTGCAATAAGTACAAAAACATTACACAGCGAGTTAAGCAAAATAATGTATTAAATTCAAGTACAATCAAACATAACATCATAATTATTCACAAGTTCTAAGGAACGATTAACGAGATGTTATTCTACTAAGTAGCATTAACAACTAGCTGCACAAACGTTTACAATTTTTTCTACGTATGTTCCTACAGATTGATAACAAAGCAAAATACAAAAAGGCATTATAATTTGTATGTTTATGAGAAACGTGTTTGTGAATACAGACTTTTCAGGCCTCAAATCTTATAATAATTAAAGAATTATACAAATTAACATAACTACAAAAACTCTTATAAGAAACCACAGTAACAAAATGACGTACAATAGAAACACTCCAAAACAAAATCGAATTTTTGAACGAAAACAAAAATTATTAGGGCGAATGTTTAAAATCACCACCATTCATTTGCGTATACGCACGTACCTTCTTCGTAAATTACTTTAGACGTGATTTAAATGGCTTGCGTTGCGAGTTTAGTTTACGTTGCGACTTTAGTTGGTAACATCCATTATTCGCTAGTCTAGTACCAACAAAGACCTACTTAAAATTTGCTATGCGATTACCTCGAAAACTAGCAGGAGTCAACTACACGTTGATAAAGAAAATATGTTCTAAATCATTACAACTATCACCCGTTACTAAGTTTCTGGTTATATTAGTTACACCGTGTAGATTAAAATCAATTTTTTTTGTCCCGTTCCCACGCCCAAATCACAGATACAGTTGGCCCCAGAGGGTTGCAATGGGTTTATAAAATTTAAGTCTGGTACCCGAGTTTCATGTTAATGTCCTTGGTAAGTAACCTACAATTTTTATAAGGCATGGATAGATAATAAGTGTAATAAAAAGTAAACAAGAATAAGTTTAATACAATTTTTAAATTCTTACTCACAAATCCAAGATTTTTCGTAATTTTTATTTTAGAATCAGCATGAACCAAAGGAATGAGTTTGATAGCGTGTCTTCATGTTAGTGGGCGTGGTAGATTTGTGCCTCTGTATGTCTCTCCATTAATAGACTGGGCCATGTAGGTCTTAGCTCAAACTACATATATTGTTGGGCTAAGCATAAACGATAGGGTGGGTCTAGTGGGCGTGGCTTTATGTTAGTGTGCGAAATAGTAGATTAGAATTTTCTATGGCCTGGATAATAAGTATAAAAGGAAAGAAAATTTGTTTAACCGGTCATATACTTTTTGTCTTCGTTTAGTGAATTAATTATGTTTCAACGGAATAAAAAAGCAAAAAAAAAGTTGTTGGCTAGTTATGTTTCGTTTATATGTCAGAGGATTCGCTGATGATGAAGTTCCGTTATCAAAGCATCCAACTTGTTTTAAACACTATGATTACATCGCTTTTTGCCAGAGCGTGTCGGTTTTCGATTCTTTTGCTTTCGTATTTTGAATATTCATTTTTTAAATCATTGCTTTCGCCCTTTAATTTATATATTCTGTCCTCGTGTATTTTCTGATTTCTATGGAATTTCATGAAATATTTCCGTAATATTGGTACTTTCTCTTTCCATTACTAAATCTTGTCTCCTTTCTTCCATTAGTTTTTTGATTTCTTGGCATACTTATGATTTTATTTAGTTCAGCTGAATTCTTCTACATCTTCTAAATCTGTTTAGTACTCCGTCCAGTCACATCCTTAATTATATATACATAGCCGATTCCCCTTTTACCGCATTTTGCAGTGTCGGGGTTCCACACAAACTCTTATGGGAGTGCAACGCAGGTAATGGAGCTATTGTACCAAGTACATTACGCTCCCCCATACTTTATCACTCATACAACTTTCATACCTTATTCTAAGGAGCTCAAACACGATTGTACTAAATTTTTAAAATTCAGTCGCAACCGAGGTTTGAACCCCTGTCCCTCTGAACGAGAGGTAGGATCTCTACCACTCGACAACGGAGGGCCTCACAAACCTTACCTCACCATCCTTAATTATGTATCCTTATTGTCTACTTTGTATGTAGGTAATAAAAGCAAAAGTATCTAAAAGGACTTCTATACGGCCACTTGATTTGTAAAGAGATTTTGATCGTCCGCTGAAAGATTTGACATTGCAAATTTTGAGTCTTGAAGTAAAGCTAAACTGGAGAGCATAACTATAGCCCATCACCAATTTTCAAGAATTCCTTGCCTAATTCAAAGATAACGTGATATGATTTATAGGAGTGGTAAAGAGAACTAAAACAGAAATAATAAGCCAATTGAAAAGTACTTAGAAACAATTCACGTAATTTATTTAAGAAATATATGGAAATTGAATAGTGCATAACTATAGCCTTATCTAAGTTATAAACATAAAATTAGTATTTTTTCTTAAGTTAATAGTGGGTTGGTCGTCCATTTTTTTAATTAACTCAAAGATTCTCGAAGACATGCTATGAACCAAATTATCTAGTGCATTTTGCAGTTGCATTAATTGTTGCGTATTGTTTATTATCACGATAAACTCGACGGACCAAAGTCCCCCAAAGGTTTTCTATTGGATTCATGTCTGGGGAACATGATGACCACTTCAACAATTCAATATTTCTTTCTTGAAACCAAACCATCGACTCCCTATTAACATGTATCCGCGCATTGTCTTGTTGGAAGATCCATTGTTGATGACTGTTGTTATTTAAAAATGGGAATAGATTTTCTTCAAGAACGTTCAGATATTCTCTGCTATTCATCCGTGTTGATGGGTAAGCTAATGTTAAAACCCCAGTTTTGATAAAGGCACCCCACACCATTAAAGTGCCACCTCCAAAGTTTGTCTTTGAGAAATACTGAGGGTCTTTTCTCAAATCCCGCCAGTAGCTGTTAAATCCGTCTAGACCATATAATCTAAACTTTTTTTTCGGCAGAAAAGATTATCTAAAACGAATTTTTGAAAATAAACTGCACGTTGAATAAAAAAGAAACTTACCTTCATCGCAGAAAGCCAGAATTTTACCCTTTAGGCCAGTAAAATTAGACCCGATATGGACCGTTGGTGGAAATAAATGTTGGAAAGCGGGAGATCGCTTCGTTTGACGTCAAATATAAGTATCCTAGGTTTGCACGGTCCCTCGACTCGAGCTTACCTAAGGACATCAAAAGAACCACGAAATCTTCGGCCCTTTTTTAGTTTTTCGCTTATAACTCCAAAGCGGTGCTTTCCAACGAAAACTTCACTATTACAAGAATTAAAGAGCATTAAATTCTGCGTCGGATAAGTATGCAACACTTAAAATTCGGTTCAGTGGTATGGTCGAAATCGACGGTCGAGGAACGACAATTTTACAAATTTTCGATTATCCGTCAGACCGGACGCCCAGAGGCTTTCCGTATAAAAAACCCGTTGGACTCATTCTGATTGTTAATATTTTCGTTTCTCGACTTATATACAATATCACAAAGTACGTCAAATTCTGCTGATTAGGCAACCAATAATTCATTTAAAATACCTAAGCTTATTTAACAATCTGAAATAATTACGAACAATTATTAAACAATCATCGTTTGTACTGAAAAAGTACGAAAGATTTAAAGGGATCGCTAGATTTTTAGAAATTAAAATCTCTACATGAAATATTCATAGTATACATACATAAAAAGATACTTTATAATATAGTATAAATGTGAAATTAAGTCAAAATAATTACAATAATTAAATTGTTAATAATAATTAAAACTAATTAATTTCAATAAAAACAGGAAATAATATTATTGATCTCCTTTTATGTATTATCATTAATAAAAGCAGGCTTTCTATAAATAAACAGTGTTAAAATGAGATCACCCTCTTTGATTTAAGGAATTGATTTTTCTAATAAAAAATATCATAAAACTAATTTTAAGTGATTATGATTAAAATAATTATTAAATATAAGAAAAGGAATATTTTAAAGACCTTGAAGAGTTTGAAGTATAATAAAGAGAAAAAACAAGACTTGGAAAGTACGCGCGATTTGGAATTTTTATTTCTAAAATTTTTATCGTTTGTTAATCTTAAATCGTTAATTATTGTTTTGTGTAGAATTTAAACGATCGTTTTAATTACTCTGCCATTTTATATGTACTATGTAATAATAATATATGTACATATACTATTACACATTTACTACATTTTTAAACAATATGAACTTTATACTGTTTACATTTTTTTGTAAATTAATATTTAATTAATGCTTCCATTTTTAGAATTTTATTTTTAATTTATTTACATTATTGTTACTGTTTGATGTTATTAAAAATAATTTTTTTATTAAGTAGATTCACCGTCATAACATCATTATTGTTATGATTTAAAATACATATATTGCATTTTTTATTAACACTCTGCAAATATTATTAAATTATTAAATTCACTGAATAAATGCAGTGCAAATTCTTTCTACGATCAACGTTACGAGATTTATTAAATTAAAAATTTAATACCAATATAGTAATGATTGTTAATCGAAATTCAATAAAAAACGTATACAACAAAATATATTATTGTTTAAAACGAGACTGTTTCTAAATTAACGGAGCACTCTTGGACAACGAAACGAACGGAAATTTTGCAAATAATAATATAAAATCGAGCTTATAATGTCTTCTTCACTACTCTTCTAATCCATTCTTGTATTTGCATTTAGTCACGTTTAGCTGGAACACCACTTATTAGTAAGCCTCGAGCAGCGAATTACGTTAATTGAATGTTGTGGCGCCCAACCTCTTGTACACAAAATCTGCATAACTTCATAATCTTTTTGATTAAGCAATGGCCACTATTTCGAGTCCCCTTCAAGATTTTGCAACTTCTTTAGTCTTTTTCTACTTCAGATTAGAGCCATTAAACCAGCTTCGCCATCTCCATACATTTTTTAAACTCATGATTGCTGTTAATTTACTGAGGTCTAGGCCACAACAGCTAATGACCACAACGGCCAATCGCTATTTTGGCTGTTGTGGTCATAACCACAACGGCCTCCGTGACCATAACGGCCAACAGCCACAACGGCCAATTTGACCATATCGCCCAACTCGACACTTGACCATAACGGCCACCATGACCACAACGGCCAACTAAAAATTCCACACCATCCGCCGTTTTGACCACAACGGCCACCGACGCTTATGTATTGCCGTCGCTGGCAACAATGACCACAACGGCCAACTAGGGTGTGTGACCACAACAGCCAACTGTGGAGCGTGACCACAACAGCCAAAATGACCACAACGGCCAACTAGGGTGTGTGACCACAACGGCCAATTTTTTTCATTCTGTGTTTTTGGTTTCATCAAAGTTCATTTCCCTCTTTTAACTTACACTGTATTTCAATAAGGTATGTCCAGAATTTAACAGTTGAAGAAATTTTTTTCCTATTTTCTCGGTAACTATCTCAGGCAGATTAAAAGATAAATGCTGAAAATTTGGTACAGGTGCTTCTCAATTCACTCTAACGATTTACAGATTCATGATACTTTAGTTTACAGGGTAGTTGATTTAACATCAAAAGTTTTATTATACTTGTTTACCGCAATATTTCCATTTTGGGGACGTTTATTGCATTAAATTGAACTCCGTAATTTTCTGTCTTTATCAGTTTTAAAATTAAACTAAATCTAAATCTTCCCCTAAAAAGTAAACAGGATACGACTCTGTCCAGGACTTAATAAAATGAATCTAGGGAGCAGCATGGGACGTAACCCCAAAAACAACCCGCAATAATCCAAAACAGTATTGCTCCATAATACGTATCCGAGAGAAAATACAAGAATAACGAGCTTTTAGAAAAAAATGACAGATTACTTACTCGCGCACCCGGCGATAAAACGTAGTTTAATAGGGCCGTCAAACAGTTTAAGAAATTGTTAGATGAACAGAGAAATCAAGATTTCCAGAACTATTTCCATTCCCTAACAGGAACTGGCTGGATTATGGAACGCCACAGAAATCGTGTTTACGCCTCTTACCATTGAAGAAGAAAACTTCATGCGGAACTTCCTTCAAGCGCGAAGTAATTAAGGTTATCGAAACTGAAATAAATCCGAAGAAGTCCCCAGGTTTCGACCTAATAACTGGAAAACTCCTAAAGGAACTTTCATTTGAGGGATTTTGTATGATAACTGTGATCTATAATGCGATATTAAGGACGGGCTACTTCTGTGGCCAATGGAAGGTGCTCCAAATAGCAATGGTCCCAAAACTGGGGAAACCGCCATCAGATGTAGTCTCATCCAGATCCATTAGTTTGTTACCCATCCTGTCAATGGTTTTTAAAAAATTGCTCGTCAAGCGAATGTCGCCGCTAATTGACGAAAATCGGCGAATACCCAACTAACAATTTGCAATTTGCAATAGTTGCATCAAAAAATCAAATTTGGCCTGGAGACCAAAAGATTTTGTTCAACGACATTCATAGACATAAGTCAAGCCTTTGACAGGGTGTGGTATGTTTGTAGATCTACTCCACAAGCTCAAGCCATGCTTACCGTTTACCTTCTTTCAAATTCTCACGTCATACCTCACTGAAAGATACTTTTTCGTGAAATAACAAGACTCCACTTCAGCTCTTCTACCCATAAAATCTGGTGTCGCGTGACTGGTCCGATTTTATATCTAATTTTCAACTAGAAACACGACCCTAGCAACCTTCGCGGACTACATAGCAATACTGGCTTCCCATACTAATGCAGATATAGCTTTCAGAGACTTACAAAACCACCTAGGCCTTTTTGAAAGATCATGGAACATGACGCATTAAAGCAAATATACAAAAATCAACACAGACCACTTTTACTACTAAAAAACTTATTTTTTAAAAACCATTGACTGGATGAGTTTCCCCGATTTTGGGACCGTTGCTATTTGGGCCACCTTGTATTGACCAGAGAAGTATCCTGTCCTTAATATCGCATTATAGATTATTGTTAACATGCGAAATCCCTTATATGAAAGTTCCTTTAGGAGTTTTCCAGTTATTAGGACGAAGCTTGGGGACTTCTTCGGATTTATTTCAGTTTTGATAACCTTAATTACTTCGCGCTTGAAGGAAGTCCCGTATGAAGTTTTCTTCTTGAATGATAAGAGGCGTATTA
This sequence comes from Agrypnus murinus, assembly GCA_929113105.1. Lineage (NCBI taxonomy): Eukaryota > Metazoa > Arthropoda > Insecta > Coleoptera > Elateridae > Agrypnus > Agrypnus murinus. The sequence continues at coordinate 168,508,695 of OV816026.1, read as the reverse complement.
ATATTAAAATTAATATCAATATCAATATCAATATCAATATCAATATCAATATCAATATCAATATCAATATCAATATCAATATCAATATTAATATTATTAATATTATTAATATTATTAATATTAATATTATTATTATTATTAAATACGGACAGAGGCTAGACGAAGTTTTAATACCTAAAATATTTAACGACATACCAGAGACATTACGCAATCTAGAAGGCATCGGTAAAGTAAAAAACAAATAAAAAAATGGCTGCTACAACACAACGACTGCAAATAACCTGCACATCTTATTCCAGCGGTAGCATTCGTAACCTTCAAAAAAAATATTTATATTATTAATAAAATAAAGATATTAAAAAAATATATTAATGATATAAAAGAACTTCCGTTTTGTTTCTTAAATAATGAATTTCACCATCTTAAATTGATGAATATAGGGATGTACAGTGTGTTTTGACCTCACTAGCATAATTAAAACCACTCGATAAGCCGGCTCGCTTTGGGATTATGGCTTGAGTGGACTTGGAAATATTATTTTGTTTAATTAATACTTTGTTAAAATAACATTTCTTTATGTTTTATAAAAGTATTTTTGTTAATAAAGTTCCACTGTTTCAGGGTTACTGGACAGTGTAAAAAAAATTATTATTATTATTATTATTATTATTGTTCGCCATTTTCCTCTTTCGTTTATTAGCTCAAAGATCATTCTTGAGGTTTTTCACTGTAAGTTAGCAATCTACATTCATCTGCTTTGTTAGTACCCGATGCGCAGGCTACCGTTATTTGTATTTTGCGGCTCTTAATAGATTGTGTGGCTTAAACTTGCCTTGCAAAGCAAAACAGAATTTGTCTTCTTCGCATAATCTGACTTCTATGTCTACTTCTGTATCGTTTGTGTATGTTAAGATACTTCCCATCAGGGACGACCCTAGCAATTTTTCCTGATTGCGCTCCGGCAATGACTGTTAGTATACCTCAGTGACGTGCAAGGGCTAGATTCGAGACACTCTTAAGGCCATCTGGGCTTCCCAAGTACATATTTAAAACGCTCCATTGTCGTCTCCAACTTTGTTGTTGATTGTTTCTTACTTTTTGTCCCCTTTTCCTACACACTGATTTTAGTAAAAAATGTCAGGGTCAATATTAGAAACAGGGGGGATTTACCAGTTAATTACCCTATATCTGCAAAGGAAAATCTAAAACTTAATAGACCAAGATTAACAGTACCAAGATTAACCAGAAGCTTTACGACCCCAAGACTGGAAGCGGATGGGGAGCCTTCTCCCTGAGAAAAATACGAAGAGAGATATACCTAGACAACGTTATTGAGCTCGAAACTGGGGAAGTGACGAGTGAGGTAGCACCTCTCAGTCATACCATATCTCCGCAGAATAAATCTAAGACGGAATCCGCTTTTACTCCATTTATTTTTTATTATAGGTTGCGTCATAGAAAGATAGAGTTAGAAATAGATAGAAAAGGATGTCACTATTTCTCTGAAATGCATTTTGGAAGATCTTATGGGAAAAAGGGGAATGTCATTTAGAGTTGACCTTGAATAAACTCTTTTTAGGTTTTCAAACATGAGAACAATGTAATAAGTTTTTAGTGCGTTTTATTAACTTTAATTATTTTTTGTTTGGGCGTTATTTTACTGTTATTATTCAAAAATAGTAGTCAAATGCTCACTGTTAATCGCAGAAATAGTTCAAAGCATTTATGGGATTACTCTAAACCTTTATCGTTAGCGTCCTTGCATTTTATAAGATTCCAGTAATTTTAGGTTTGTCCCACAAGATAGATAGGATTGTTCTAAAATGAAGAATTGGGATCAGAAAGTGGGCGATTCGCCCTGTTGAGAGCGTATTGGTAGTTTTACGTACCTGTCCTGAACTTTATGAAATTCGATTCGAAATTCACAGTGGCATGATTTTAGTAAACATGAATCAGATATAATTGTATTCTCACTTAGCAGGGGAATTATACGTCATTTGGATCGAGTAGGAACGGTTTTCTTGGGAGATATCGAAACTCAATTCAATGGATGATGTCCATGGTCGACAATTTGAGCTTTAAAACAGAATCACTGTATTTCTAAGTTGGTAGTGCTACGGTAACATAATATTTCTTTTATTGCAGATCAAAGTATATAGATTCAAGGGCGTACCCAGGATTTACTGGTATAAACTAAAACCATTTGATAGAAAAAAAAAGTGTTCCAAGAATTATTTTCCCCTCTTTAAATTCCAACGAATTCATTTTAATATTCTAAGACAAAGAGTGAAGGTTAGTAAGTAAAAATGTCGGTTAAATTCTTTCAACAGAATACTGCTATAAAATAGTTCCAAGAAATATTTCACCCTTTTTAAATTTCCACGTATTAATTTAAAAAAAAATGCCAGGACAATGTTGGTTAATTTTTTTAATATAATACTACTATAAAATAGCTAAAGCTTTGAACAGAAAAAGAAATTGCTTCAAGTGTTATTTAAATTTAATATTTCCCCCTTTTTAAATTTCTACGAATTTATTTTAATATTCGAGGACAATGAATGAAGGTTAGTAAATAAAAATGTGGGTCAAGTTCTTTCATTAGAATACTACTATAAACTAGTTCCAAGAATTATTTCACCCTTTTTCTAATTTCCACGAATTAATTATAATATGCCAGGATAATGTAGGTTAAACTAGGTTTCAATTAGTATTCTATTAGTTAAACCTTTTAACAGAAAAAGAAATTGATACAATACTACTTACTCAAGGTCGTACCCAAGATTTCAACTAGCGAGTGGCAATGTGAGAAACGACGATTTCTTATAAAATAAAACACAAAACTATCAAAATATGCCTACTAAGTCGCATCCTACCCCGCCACACAGTATGTATGTACAGATTCCATATTTAGTAATAAATAACAAACTGTGTAATATTGTAAGAAAATTGTAGGAAAGTATAGAAAGTGTAGCTAAGTAGATAAGTTTTATTTACACACATAATAGTTTTATACACACTTTCATCTTCTCACTTCTTTTTAAGCCCTCAGGAAGTTAGGATTAATTATCGTATAGGAATCACGAGCAAAGCATAAATACAGTATAAGTAAAATAAAGAAGCTTATTTTATTAGCTTATTAGAAGGTTATTAGAAGAGTTATTCAAGGAGTTTTGACATTTTTGCAACTAGTTTTATAAAAGGTAGTCTACCATGCACATTACCAAAGTTTCAAATAAGTAAAAGTCACCATACATTATTTTCTGAAGATATCGAAAGTGAAGAAGCCATGGTACTCTTTAACACCGATTGCTGTGATCATGCCCAGTGGCGTAGCCACGGGGGGATGTGGGAGATATATCCCCCTCAAGGGTCAAAAACTAAACAAATAGCTTCAACTATGAAGATGCGTAAGTAGCCAAAATTAGAAATCTTAGAATGTTTTAGGATCAAGCAATTTACATTATTTACTACTGCTTGTCGAAATCTAAAGTTTTCAAATTCGGCCATATTATTTCCTTTTAAAATCTTGCAATATAAACTCCCCCGCATGTTTTGTAACAAAATATAAAAAAACCATTGAAAACATGTATCTTCTACAAAAATAAATACTGGCATAAGTATAACATAAACCATCCACGGTTGCGTAAGTATTACGTGCCGTTGCCATAGTTACCTTAGCTGTATCAGCCGGTCGGCTGTCAGAATCTTACAAGTTCAGGTACGTCTGTATAGTCTCATGTCTGAACAAATTAGTTTAGTTGCAGCTGCGTGGCTGCAATGGTGCGCTTTTCTTGATTTATTTCATTAATATTTTACTAATTATTTAGTATTCTTTAGTATTTCAGTATTCTTTAATATTTACACTTTTTTCCATACAATCTATAAAAAACCCTAAATAAACATAGGTATACGTTGAGAGCCAAGCCCGCGGATTTTCTTTTATTATTGTATATCCCTCCCCATGGGCCAACTCTGGCTACGCCACTGATCGTGCCTAACCACCAACAATTCATCCAAAACAATTCCTTTCAAAGAGGTTCTTTTAAATTGGTAAACATCCAATATCTTATTCAAAAAAAGTGCATACTATTGGGTTTTTCCCCAGTTTCGAATATTATTAATCAGAAAAAGTTTATTCCTAACTATAAAGAAGATTATTATCAGCCGAGGAAACTAAAAACGTCATCAAGCATTTGTACTTATGATTTACACTCAATTTTAGGTTATCTAGAACTAGCTAGAAAATTACTCGAAGCAGTTGATCCAAACATTTAATGATACTCTAAAAACGTTCAGTAATGCAAGATTTAGGAGGTATCCTTTGTTACCTTCCTAGATTATTTCATAAACAAGATTAATTTGACACAAAATTTTGAAATTTATTGTTTCTAGACATTGACTCATTGCCATGTTCTTGCAACCAAAATTTATTGTACTACTTTCTTGATTGTGTCAAGACACAACATTGAAATATTGATTCTAAGGCAAGTCTGATCTAGCTACTGCTCTTTCACGTTGTGATTCCGTTTAGTCGGCTGTAGTTTGGAAAAAACGTTACCGAGCCTTACAGTTAAATTGTTTTTAATCAATTAGCAGGTTCGGCTTTCTTTATCACAGTGTCAATTATCCATCGAGTGATCAGTTTGTATATGTTTCATGTTTGTTTATAAATTTCAGTGAGATTCGTCAACTGCTTACAACTTTCTTCAATAACTGAACATAGAGCTTCTTCTTGTTTTGTTTCTAATTTTTCTGAATAGCAGATAATCATCAGATCCTGGCGTTATTATATCTTCGTAAATTGATGTATATTACATGTTGAGTTGGTAAAGGAGATCTTTACAAGCCAAGCGATATTGTTTGACTGAGACGGTACGAACAAACAATATCGCGAGGCTTGGAAACTTCACTAACGAAACATGTATATGTATGAATTTCTTGACATTTTACAGAAATTTTATTTTAAAATTTAGAATTATTTTTTATTTTGATATTGAAGTCTCATCATTGTGAATAAAATAATATACATGTTTTGTTGGTAAAGTTTCCAAGTCTCACGACATCATTTGACTTCGACATACCGTCTCGGTCAAACAATACCGCTTAGCTTGTAAAGATGTCCTTTACAAACATAACATGTAATCTACTATTTAATCATTCTCTAATGACACTGATTAGGTCTGGTAAAACGATGTTATTTTCTGGAGTCCTTATCTTAAGCATTTCTTTGGGCAACCTAAATTAACCTAAATTACTTTATATAATGTGGTAAAAGCTTCAGAAATTCGAAATTCAAGACTGTCTATCGGCAAAATCCAATCCTACATATCTTAACAAAACTCGTTTACACAATAGGTTCTTGGTAGAAATCTTATCGAACAAAAGAATCGAAGCTTAAATAGGTTCTGCTAGTAATAGCTAAGAAGGGCCAGAGAAGAGAATTACTAGACATCTTAAAAGACGCCTAGGCGTCTCTTAACTACTCACAGGGCATTTCAAGAAAGCATCGGAAAGCAGAAGCGATAACCAAGAAATATAATGTTACTTTCTAGGCAATCTACTCTAAACGTTTCCTTGGGCAACCGAAACTACTTTATCTAATATGGTAATATGGCAATATGATAATATCAAGTCGAAATTGAGTGTGTTTATTGGAAAACCAGTCTTTTCTTAGCAAAACTTGTACGCACTGTAATTTTTGGCAAACTTATTGTTGAGCATAATCTAGGCTTATAAAATTACTATCAGTACAGAAGAAGAACGCCTAGAAGAAGAAGTATTGGAACCAAAAGTGATATTCAACGCGCATATTTAAGCTGCAGGATATTTATATATTTTTTTAAGTTGCAATAAGACAAAATTTACACTTATAATCAAGAGAAAGTTTTTACATTACGAAGAAGACCGGAATGGGGCTCCTCTGTTGTTATTATACTCGTTACATAGTAATTGAGTAAAATATATCCAACTAAAAGCTGGATATTTTAAAGTAGTTTGAGAATAGCCGCAAACAAAGAGGTATCATTTCTACTACTTCGTACCAAAAACATGCCAGATTAATGTTTCAATTGATTTCTTATCAATTCATTGACGTATCAAGTTATTATTAGATTCAGAGCACGGGTTATCCCACGAAGACTCTTTTCTATCCTTCATTTTCATTTGTGTGTTTTTGGATGAATAAAATTAAATTAAAATTTAAACGAAGGACTAAGCTAAGGTACTAAAAGCTAGTACCTTTTAAAGATGAGACTATGGAAAATCTGAGTTATTAGCAAGAAGTTTAGCAGTTTTAATTTTAAAGATTATTGCGTATTAAAGATTATACTTGTGAAACTTTAACTAATCTTTGTATTTATATTATATTTCATTAAAGATTATTTATTAGAGCTAGTCTACCTAATACTTTTATCGTCGACTGACGTATAATCCGCACACAAACCTGTAGGAATTCTGAATAGTTGTACTTGCTAGAACAGTGCTTTTCAAATTGTGGTCCTGGAGGTTGCGAAACCTCGTAAGTGGGACCACGAAAAATTCTGCTTAAAAACACAAGCGGTTTTTCCCCGGTTGAAAAACCTGCGCGAAATATCGCTTTCTGCTATTTGTAGCTAGGAGCACCTCATTTGTAGCTAGTGGTTAGGGCACGGTAGTGGAACTTAGTTAGTAAATACACATAATTATGTTTAATGTTTTTTGCTAAAGAAAACATTTATTAAATTATTAAAATGTTTGAATTATTATTGATATACACCTATCAAAGGGTATATTCTTGTTTCGTGCGTCGCATATCGTCCGTCCTCGAAAATCTACCTGAACCCTACTTGTTTCGTGCGGAATTAAAATGATGGCGTTTATAGCTTTTTATTTCGCGCGTTATTTACCTGCACATGTTTACCTGATCTTATCTGAATATCAAGCACAATAGTAACTTTAATATTCTACACATTAGCCATCACTGAGCTAGCTAAATAGTACGTAAATTGTTTCTCTTTGGTACTTTCTTTTACTTAAGCATATGTATTAGAAGCTGTAATTTATTCAATACTTTATCAAAACACGCTTTTCAAAAATAACTTCCCACAATTTCACATGTTTTAGTATAATTCGGTGACTCTTAAATTCTTTTTATAAATCACACTTTATGTATGAAGTTTGAGTATTTTTGTAAAAGCAGAAAATATCATGAGGCAATTCTTATATCGAACACTTTTTGTCTTTGTGTTATTAGCTATGCTGTTTATACGATCAATACTTTTAATGAATAAATTCACTATAAATAGTAATGTGGCTCCTGTAGGGTGCAACTTATATGAATATATGGACATCATTTGTTTACCGTTAGTAGTGCTAAAAAACAAACAGAAGCGTTACTCAATTTAAAATATCGATGGATACTACAGATCTACTGGAAAAAAGATAATACAGACATTAAGTATACTTTTTTACTTAAATTTCCTTCAATTCAGAATTTGACTGAAAACCAAGAATTTTTTAATTACATATATTAAATCCATAGTGTTTTTCTTTGTACAGACATATCGAAAGTGTCAAATATTCTGAGCACTATTGTATTTGAATTTATCTTTTTCAAAGAATTTCGTTTTAAAGAGACTAATACATACTTTGTTACATACCGCTAATTTTACCTGCAATTTCCTCGAGAACCACAACATAATTAAATTTGCAATATGAAACAACAATACATAATATACAGAATTTAAAAAACATTAATACGGGAAAACCTTACTTCCCTTTTGTAAATTGTCATAACTGTTAAAGCTGTTTGAATGTTAACAAGTATTCGTATAATTATATTTTATACATTATTATCTAACTTAATATCTAATAAATTTATTATTTATATATACTTATTTATTATTATTCTCCCTTTATTAATTAAGATCTAAGAGTAGCTAAAATATTTAATTAAAAATTCATATAATTGATCAAGCAGTCGTACTGGTTTAATAAATCACATGATTACTTAAAAAAATATTGAGAAAAACTATTTATTTAGTCTTAATTAATACTTAAAATTTTTTGTATTTGGTGTGAAGAAATAAATTAAATATTGAGCAGAAAATCAACAATTTGTATGTAGAAATACCTAATTGAAAAAGTATCCAAAGTCAGCAGGTAAATGTCAGATGAGCGCGAGAAGTCATTAGTGCCGAATTTGATTCTCCATCTGATGCAGCTTAGCTTAGTACGAAACTCTCACAAATCTTTCAAAGAAATACGATACTTATAATTTTATTATACAAACCAACTCGAAGCACAAGTTGTTTATGTAATAAATTATAGCAAATCTAAATATTTCTTCATTATCCGGACCACATCCCCGACGTGGTCGGCGATATAGTCGCGGATGACCGTGTGTGCTTTACATTAGAATGTAAAATGTTTCTATTATTTGTTGTTTGTTTTTACAACTTATTAACAGCTAAAAACCTTTTTTTGCTAAAAAAACTAATAGATATATCTATTACCTGTATTTTTGTCATTTTACCTTAAAAAGTTTGTTGGAAGATAGATTTAAACTAGTTATTGTTTTGAAACATTGCATTGATAGTTGTAGGTACGAACAACCTTATTAAAAGGGTTTTTTGCCAAAGAAGATAATATCCATTTTTTATTAGCTTTCTTGATGCCATTTCACATGCGCATCTTCTAAAACCGGTTTATTTGTCTTCAACCGTAAAATGGTATTTATGCAGTGAAGATTTTGTGCGATCACATTACCCAATGTTTTTTTTTTCGTTTGGGGCCGAAGATTTTGAAAAGTTTCCAAAGTCTTTGTACGCAAATGTTTGAAAAGCACTGTTCTAGGGTAACTCATTATTATTATGACTATAGCATACGGATGAATTGAGCGGTTATAACGGTAATTGTTTAACATTCATCTATACCACCAGGAGACAGCTTAAATAAAAGTAAATACATTGAGAAATTACCTTCGGATGTTTTGAATACTATTCAAGGTTCTTTATTTGGAAACCTAGCATGCATCTAGAGGAACCGTAACTGTTATTATTGCAGATAATTCCTGTCTTTTCTCTTCTTATCAGATTTACTTTGAAATGTCACTTACTTAAGCTATTAGTTATTTACTCTTGAATAGTTAGCAAAAGCCTGGAAATTTGGAATTGGAAATCCCAACTTAAACCTTTCATAACTTCTAAACAAAACTGATCTTAGTTAACACTTAACAGCTAATACCTTTAGCTAAAATTGTTTATGTCAATTTATTGTGTATAGAAAAAGATAACTGTATAGATCCTCATTTGTTAAAATATAAAATATTAAGCCATACGTGCGTTATAAATTCGCAGGAACTGAGTTACTTATACAATATAGTAATATAATAGAGGGTAGATAGAGCCCTCGACAAAAACAACCCCTCAATTTATAGCCTAATTATCTATCTAATTACATTGACTCAGTCGCATTGTCCACAACCTGTTATTAATCGTTATTGTCCCGCAACCCTCTTGTCGATTTTGAACGCAGATTTAAAAGGATAATGAAGTTTTTTTTATTGTTGTTTCTTTTTTGATGAAAAGAAACAGAACAACACGACGCAAGCGCGCGTATTTTTGTTTGAATTGAACGAATTGTTTTGCTGATGTATTATTTTCATATTGACAATACTCGTATATAAATTGAAAGATATGGAAAAATGTTTTTATTAACATTTTTATAAGCAGACAAAAATAAAAATTTATATTATTTTTACAAAGTTAGAAGCAAATGGTTTGATGTTTGTTTGTTATAAAAAAATGGGTTTTGCCGAAATGTGCTTCTTAATAATCATTGAAATTAATGTTTGTAGAATATGGTTTAATTTTAACCATTTTCAACATTTTTATTTTATTAATTTTTAAATACATTTTGATGATGTTGTTTTTTAAACAAATAAATAAATATAAAAAGTAATTATTTTTTCAAAATCATTTAGAACTGCGCTCACTTAAAATATAATTATCTATTTTTATTGTTTGTATTATTATTATTATTACCGAGTTGAAATAAAATTAATGATAATATCATAATAATAATCAGAGTTGAGAAAAGTATTTACCTTCATTATTTTTCCTGGAGGATGTATTCATTCCCAAGATTTGATCAATGCTATAAACACCTCGTGGTTTTGTATCTTCACTTGCTTGTCCCTGATGAGACATCATCACTAATCACTTTTTAAATTTCAATTAATAAATATTATTTATTTCCATTATTTTAAAATTAAATTAATCAACAGCGATAATTAAAAAGGTTACTTCCCACTTTCTTAAATGTCATCAATTCTATATGTCTTTTCACTATTACAGAGAGAAATTGGTTGTTGATTGAATGGTTTTCAGTGATAAACTGACTGTTTTAACTAGTTGCAAGGATTTCTGAGGGTAGATTTGCTTTGCCCTCCCTTCGTTATGAGCCAATGAAGTTTGCGTTTTGAGTTGAGTTTGGACAGGCGCATGTCCGTTCTGTCTGTTAGACCACGCCGCCCGGATTATAAGTTTATTAATGCGTTCAAATTGTGATATGGGTATGGATTTATTATGTTAACTTTATAAAACGTTTATAATGAAAAACACGTTTTATTATTATTATTATTATGTATATGTTTTTATCAAGTATACGAATTCCCACTACTAAATTAATGTTATTATCATCATCCTCAGGTGTTTTATTATTTTATTAACGCGATGTGTTGATACAACAGTTTAATTTTGGTTTAAGTGTTTTATTTATTAAAGGGTTCATTGATAATACCTACGCAGAAATTTAATATTAATAGGGAAGTGATTTACTACTACTCTAACATTTATAATGTAATTGATATTTTATTAATTTTCCCCTTTCTTGTTCTAATTAGGAAACTATACCGAATTGGCAAGTGGCCCTTTCTCACAATATTTATCTATTTATAGATCTTTGATTCACTTCGTTTAATAACTTTAAAATATTAACTTTTGTAAATGTATCTAACTTTTATTTGAAATTGTTGTCCGTGAAACTAATAGCACGTGAACTTAATACATCCTTGCGGTAGAGATCTGGTGTTTAAAAATTAATATATTTTATATAATATATAAGATACAATAAGTCTATTGAATATGCATATAATATACAGAGTGTCTGAAGCCACCCAGAACATACAGAAATTAAAATGGAGAAATTTAAGAAGATTAGAGTTTGCTGTGGCCTCCTCAACTTGTAATATGGATGTAAATGTTATTCTCAAAAACACCAATTTTCACTGCTCCAACAAATTATTTTATAAGTGTTATCTTTTAATATGTATTGACTTTTTTTTTAATTTTAATGTAATTGTCAAATTACTTTGCCACTGTAAACGTGTACTGCAATAATCAAATTCTGACTCTATAGTAATATTTAATTTATTCTTTTGTTTGCAATAAATGTTACTTCGTTAAAATTTGATGTATTATGATAAGCCACAGCAAGCTCAGACCTTATTCCTCTTATTTCCATATTAATTTTTATCCACCGTGTCTGAAATCACCCGGGACATGTAAGATATATCATAGAAAAAATGAATAAGATCAGAGCTTGCTGTGGCTTAGTATCATCATTGTACATAAAATTTAACAAAGTAACATTGGGTGCGTCCAACAGACGACTGATCTACTGAATGTCAATAATCAAAATGTCAGAACATCAGTTTTGGCAGTAGATAAGTAATATAATAAAAAATAAAAATTTTAAATGATTGTTTTAATTCTAAGATGGATGTTAATACTGCTGCAGCGCTGTATTTCCGGTATGGTTTCTGACTCGGAAAAGTACTCTATTATTTCTTGCTCGAGTCCAGGGAAAAATCATTCGATAAATTCTTACTTTAAAATTAAGGTTTTATTTGTTTCAATTTCTTGAGCAAAATATTATTAGTTAAAAATGATAATAATTCTGAACAAGAGTGTTATAATTCAATTATATATTCAAAAAGGGTCACCATCCGGAATTTCCTCTCTTATTTATAAACAGGTAAGGTATTCTTCTTAAAGCCTAAACTGAATGTTTTTACTTAAAAATTCATATTGAAGTATGAACCGGTAGTTTTCAATAGGTAAGGGGTTCCAAGAAAATTTTAAAAGTTTTTGTAATGACAATAATTTCGGAATTTGTTTCATCTGACTTTTATTTACTTTTACCTATTACATTTAGAAATAAAATGTTTTCTGTTTAGCTTCTAGATGATAATTAACCAAATCGTAGTTTGTAATTGTTTTAAAAATGTCGAAACGATCCAATCCATTAGTCCAACGAATTATTACCACAATCAAATTTCGTGTAAGGTTGGAATTCTAGAGGCCGTATGCATCATAAGATATTATAAGATATTGTACCTTGTACTTCAAAAAATATTAAAAATTAACAATCAATTTTTAATTTTTGCAAAATAAGGAATTTGAGTGAAATTGTATGTATCTCAATAGGTGGCAGAAGATAGAATATTAATTCGAACTACTGTTAATAACATTTATCGTGTTCATATTTAAGAAAAAATTTCGTTAAAAAGCTATGACTAACGTAGGACTTACCGACAAACGATACAACACTAAACAGGAAAGATTTTGGCATAAATGAAAGAGAAAAAGTAATTTTATGATATAAGAATTTATTTATGTACTGCCGTACTTTTCATTAAATACTTACAGTTATTTTCCAATGAGAACTTCTAGAAGAAAGTGATTAGAGGATTAATTAAAGCAATTTTAAAAATGAATACGTATTTAAATTTCTGTGTTAGGTACCTATGTAAAATTACTATCCTGGATTCCCGGGAATTCCAGGGAATTTCGGAAAAACAAGTCTCCAGTCCCGGGAATAACAAAATAGTCGAGACCCAGAAACCCTTATTTCCAGAGGTGTGATAACTTATTGCAAACAAAAGAACAAATAAAATATTACTATAGAGTCGAAATTTTATTATTACAATACAAAATTTTATTATTACCAAAGAGTGGTCTCACAATTTCCTGAAATTTTATAAATTATAAAATAATACAATAATTAAACACTTTTATAATAATAATAATAATAATAATTGCTACAACCCATAGCTTGGGAAACCAGGCCCCAGTAGCTATAAGCTTGTGCGGGAGGGAGGGGGCGATTATTATTATTACGTTGGCCCTAAATGCGGCTGCAGCCGACTTGCAGATGGAACAGCGCAAATCCCACATTTGTGTCACAGCTAAGCAAAACTGCAGAAAACCTTAACCAGATCTGCCGGCACCGGGAATCGACCGCGGGCCGCTTGGGTGAAAGTCCAGCACTCTAGACATTACACTGCCAAGGCACTACAACTAAATAATAACTTCAAGACAGTTTACTGCAGACCCGTATTGTTTATATCATGGAATTCGTCTTCAACAGTACTTTTTATGGATTAGATAATATACCCTGTATATGTATCCATTAAAAAGATCTTTGAAATATGGCACAAAATAGCGGAAGATTAAAATGCTTTTAGCGCAAATAAGAGTTCGAAAAGTTGATTAACAACTTTTTTTAGCTCAATTTAAATATTGACAGTTTACTAAATATAGTAGACAGTAGAATACTTCGTAAATAGGTGTGCAAATTCAGAAAAAGAATTATAAATAAATTTTTTTTAAATATAAATTATTAGATATACATATTTTTAAATAAGGTACATTTAGATGAATTTAATTAGATTTAAATACTTTTAAATATAATAAAGTATATTTGAATACATTAAAATGGAAATACAAAACGTTGAGTAGTTCAAATAGCGTTCAAGTCGTCCTTTTCTTTATTAAGATATAAGTAATATTGAAATTCTGTTAAGATTTTTGGTAATTTTCGATTAAGTAAAAAATGTATAAAAAATGAATTTTTGTTATAAGATAAAATTAGTGGTAAATAGTTTTTTCTTCTCATGTGCCATCTCACACTGTATAATAGAATTTCCTATTATTAGGATATCAGAAAAAGTCCAGACAATCTACTACATGTATGATAACCTGTAACAGATGCAATGTGTAAGGGGTTATAGCACAGAAGATTTAAGGGGCGATAACTACATAGAAAGAAATAAAAGAATTTTAATCAATTTTGTTTTATCTTAATAAACTATAGAGTAATTTAGAACAAACTATTTGTCGTATGTGGCAATATTGCTTATAAATAATTATTGCACACTTTTTATGCCCTTTTTTCATTTGCTTTTCTGTAAATAGGTAATTAAAATTGTACAAAAAGTAACGGTAAACCCCAGTAGCAAAAATATCTAATAATAAATAAAACTAATAATAATTGTAATAATATTCTAAAAATAATAATTAGTAAACAATAAAATTTAAAAAAAGTATAGGAAGATGGGACTTGAACCTGCGATTTCTGATTAGGAATCTTAAGCGTTAAGCGCTACACCAATCGGCATACAGCTTCCAGCTTCTTTTTATAGCTTATTACCAAAAGCAATAAATCAATAAGCTTTTTTAAGTATTTTTCTAAATAGTTTTTGGTTTTCTTCATAAAGTTTAATATGTTTTTGACGTAAAATGAATTCTTCTTTCGATTGATACAAAAATTTCTAGTTACATTTGCAAGGGTACAAACTTAGGAGGAAAATGATAAAATTTCATTGGATTTCCTATATTATCGTTTACAAAAAACACACTGTAGATATTAAAAACATTGGCTGTATACAGGCGCGTGCTGGGTCAATTTTAGGGCCCGGGAAAATATAGCTTAGAGAGCCCCACCTCCCCACATCGGTTAATTTATTTATTTAGATTAATTATTAGAAGTTTTCAAACTAATTAAGGCATTTAATATAGTAATTTACGTTATAAGTCCTGGAAATGGAATTTTACAGTCGAGTAAGATGTTACGGACAAGGCGACGAAGGAGCCGAGACCGGAACATCGAAACGAGACTGTAAGACCATTTCCAGGACGTATGACGTAATTGCGTTTTATTTCATACTGCAATTATTGGAATATTGGTTTAATTTAAAAAAAATTATATAAAATAAATTTCCGAATGCAAAATATGGACATCTATGAAGAACGAGTTTCCATGGTAACTGATTACGTACTAAAACATTGTCCAGTTGATTGATTGTATTAGCGTCCGGTAAAATTTTTTACAGTCACAAGTGACTGTAAATTTTTTTATTTCCCCCTTCTATGTAAATGCCACTTTACAGGCCTTTATGTAACTAAGTAAATGAGTAATTACAGCCACAGACCTGTAAAACTTTACGTGCTCCTAAAAGAGACCTGTAAAACTTTACAATGCTCATCAACAAAAAGCTATGGCAACTAATGTGTTGCTTAACCACAATACCATGGCAACGCCTAGGTATAAATTGTGCTACCGCCTTTGATTCCAAAATGTCTTTTCATAAAAAATGTACAATTCATAAAAAACTTCTGGTGAATGTGGAAATAAAAGTTTGTACCCGACACGCTTTGCAATTAATCGTTACTGGACTTGCTGGATTATGAAGGCTCGCTCCTTCGTCACTCGTCCCACAAACTTTCCAGCTCGCCCGTAAAGATTAATTTACAAAGCTTGGCACGTAAATAACTATTACAGGCATACTAGACCCGTAAAATCGCATGTTCTGGACTAAAAAGGTTGACGTAAAACTGACAAATGTGACACAGTATGAAATAAAAGTTTATTAGGTACTAAATTTGGATAATTTGTAGATCCAAGGCAACGAATGTAAACCGAGAAAAAATAATTCAAAAAACCAAATAGTTCAAGCATTCATTTATTCCCACCCCCAAAAAAAACAAGGGAGAGAAACAAATGTAATGATCACCGGTGCCTTGAATAATTTGTAGTTCCAAGACAACGAATGTAAACCGAGAGAAAATAATTGAAAAACCGAATAGTTTCGGCATTCAGTCTCGCCCTAAGAAGTAAAAGAATAAAGCTTTTAATAACCACAAACAGTATTTCATTAAGATATTAAAGATATTAATCACTACTCCTCAAGAACGCGGAATAATTGTGTCAGTGTTTTTGACAAATAATCGGTCGGTGGTTTTGGCTCAACGTGAGTTTCGTCGTCGATTCCCTGGTCATGTGGCACCAATTAAGCAAAAACTGCGGCGTTTAGCAGCTCTTCTCGAGGAAACTGGCTCAACGCGGGACCGTAGCAGAGGTGGCCGGCCTCGGAGCAGCCGTCCGACCGAGAATATCGCTGCTGTTGCTGCAGATGTCCAAGAGGACCATCAACCAGACGACGGGTTACGCAATTTTGCATTAATAGACGGTCTTTACAGCGAATTTTGGGGATGTTTCCGTATAAAGTGCAAACAGTGCATCGGCTACTGTCGCGTGTAAATTACAGCCAGGCCCTCCTAAACTTCGACCGCAATGACGATAATTTTCCATTGAAAATCATCATGAGCGACGAGGCGCATTTCCACCTATGCGAATACGTGAATAGGCAAAACTATATCTTCTCGGACACTGAAAATCGACGTGTAATGCACGAAGCGTCATTACATAAGGACGGAGGCGGCAACACTGTTACTATGACTGGTGAGCACTACAGAACCATGACCAACGAGGTCTTGTTCCGCAAATTGACAAATTGGGTTTGGGAAGCATTTGGTTCCAGCAGGACGATGCAGCCGCACATTTAGCACTCGCGACAGTGGTCATTCTGAAGTGGTCATTAATCTCTCGTTTTGGTGATTTGCACTGGCCCGCAAGATCGTCCGATTTGACCGTTTCAGATTTTTTTTCTTTGTAGTTTTTTGAAGTCACAGGTCTACACGACCAAGCCACAGACCTTAGCGGCCCTAAAGGAGAGCAACCGACAAGAAGTAGAGGATTTTTCGCCAGAAGTTTCGAGAGAAGTGGAAAATAAAAAAAATATAATGGAAAATACGGAAAATATGGAAGAGCCCAAATGTGCATCAACTCTGGCGGCGGACAATTGACCGATATTATCTTCGCGACTTAATGTAAAAAAAATTAAACGTCTAATGGCCGGTATTATAAAACTTTTTATTTCCTAAATAAATGAGAATAAATTAATTTATTCTCAAAGTAAATTTTCTTTAGGAAATAAAAAGTTTTGTAATACCGGCCATAAATAAACAGGACCAATCATTTTTATTTACAAAGTTACTGCAACAACAAACAAACAACAACCAAACAAACTTACAAAGGAAATCGAATGAGGAGTTTTACGCCACCTAGTACGTATATGTCTGCATTATTTGATTATTCAACTAAACATTTGAACAAAGGTGAAACAAAAATAAATATTTAACAAATATGCGAATATAAAAATAGTAACTCCATCAAAGTTGCCTTTCGGATTTTGAAGTTATGTGTGTTATAACACCAGCAAATTATACAAATAATTCCTCCTTAGTCCTTAGACAGTGACAGTTGTTAAAATCTTCTGATGTTATAATACACATGAGTTCAAAATTCCAAAGGCACCTTTGATGGAGTTGCTTTTTGCTCATACTATACATTAAATATCAAGTATATTTTTAATTGTTGATAATTTAAATTCAACCGTGTGGTAGGGCCCTTCAAGGCAACTTTATAAAGGCCCACCGGGAAACTCCCGGTATCCCGGTGGGCCAGCACGCGCCTGCTGTAATATAACAAAACAAAGTAAGTCGTCTACCTTACATCATATCTGCTTAAATTACGTTTTTTCAGTAACTTGAAAACTAATTGGCATAAGCTGGCATTACACACATAGGTTCTGAACTGCGCTATGTTATATCTCTACCAGTGTAGATGTCACTTGCAAGTTTACTATTCTTTTATACACTACTAGAGTATTAACGGTACCGTAAGCCATCGTCATATTGGGCAAACATAACGCAAACTTTAATAATGGGGAGATTAAAATCGCATTTTACGTATTTGAAATATTAGAGGTTTGGAATTTCAGAATAAAAATCATGTAAAAAAATTTTAAACTAAACGTAGATTTGTTAAATTTTTTACAGATGAAGATAAACATTTAGAATAAAAATTTATGGAAATTACGCTTTCATTGACAAGCAAGTTGACATCGCCTACTAGTATAATAAGAAACACATACAAAAGCAGTATGAAAATGTGTATTTTTAATTTTTGTTTACAAAATTACAAAAAGCTATATACACAACGCTTTTGCACACATGTACAAAAAGAACACGCTTATATTCCAACTTAAGGGTAGCTATTAATAAAACAACTCGTATACACCACCCTGTATACGTCCAATACAGGGGTTTGCAAAGTGTGGGTCGCGTGAAGATTTTAAAAGTATTTTACATCAAGAAACGCAATGGGGAGTTTTTGACATTCGCATAAAAATTGCTATTTTTACTTAGTTACTTTGTATTGTGAAATAAATAAAGATTAATTAAAAGATTTACAGTATTTATTAAATTATAACCTGACAATATTGTTTCGACAGCTAAGCTGTCATTATCAAAGGTCGCTAAGGTAAATACAAAAAATAGGTAACTAGATAAAACGATAAAAATAATCAGAATTAAATATCTAACACTTCCCGTAACGGAGAATTTCAAGAGTTCAATCTGTTCATTCATTAAAGGTATTGTTAGATGATTTTTTAGTTATAGTAATATAGTGAGATGATATAGAATCATATGATTGAAAATTTACTAGACGATTTAAAATTTTGAAGTATTGCAAGACTACGATAGATCGTAAACACAAATATAAATATGTTATGCATTCAATAAAATAAAAAGATAGACATGCTAGGATATTAGGTTTATTTAATCTAAAAGCTGCATGTTAGGATACAGATAGATTTATCAATTTTCAATAGAAAATATAGAAGGATAAATTTCATGCAGACGTAACCTCAATTTTTTACATAAAAAGTTTGAATTTATAAAAAGGATTTCAATCATTTAGATTGTTTTCATAGTAATACATGTTTTATGCAACCCAAGTCACATGTTAGGATGGTTTATCGAATTTTCTTGAAGATTTTGTCTTTCTTTCCTTATATGGGGGTTGTCGATTAGCAACGTAAAACAAGTCTTTCTGTTTCCCAAGCGACTGATTCAGTTTCGGGATTATATTTCACTAAAAATATGTAAAATAAGTCAGTATTGTAATGTCTACATTAGTACATTAAACTTACAATCTTCTGAATTCTAATAAAATGTTTTTATCCTAATGAAGGTATTGGCTTTGCTGATATGCTTCGATTTTTCCAAATATTCATTTTAATATAACATTTTACACCATTGTTTGAACACAAGCACTTGGAGGACTGTATGCTGGACAAATTTGACTATAATTTAATTTCATTTATGTTGATATTGGTGTAGGAGGTTGTATGGCATCATTGAATTCATAAAACGTATAAATGAATCTTAAATTTTGTTTTTCTTCTATTGTAAATATTTTTTTATGTAAATTTTATATGTATACCTAGTGTAGTAATTCATTTTTGTAAAGGTAGAGCTGGAGTTATTGAGTTTTGTTTATAATTAAGTTTTAATGAGATTTTTCATCGTCAATCGTTTTTGTTAATTTTCTCAGTTGATGTTAATTTTAGACTATAAGTGTCTTGTGTTGTTTTAATCGTTATTTTGCCAGCTACATTTCTATTTTTTTAGATTTAAGATTAGTGCTAATTACAAACAGCTGTTTTTGTGAAGTGACGTCACAAACGTAGCGAGTAGATTTTGTTTGTGAAAATTTGTCATAGTTTTTAATTGTTTTGGTAAAGCATATAAAAAGGCCAGGAAAAATTAACAATTTAAGTCGATAAAACGCTTTGGTTGAATCCACGTTCGACTCATACAAGAATTTGCTAAAAAAAAGTAAGGTTAAGTCATAACCATATGTTTGTTTGTAAACAAACGAAAATTTAACAAAGTATAATAAATAGTTTCCTGAATATTTAAATCAAAAAAGATTTATTTTCGTTCTTCGACAATTGTATGGAATTGTGAACAATTTATTAAATTAAATCAAGAAGATTTTGTTTCCATTATTGATTTGGATAATCAACTTGTCTTCAAAATCACCTGTTTGAATAAATGCAGTATTACCAATTGTAAAAAAAGATTTGAAGTGGATCTCGACGTACTTTATATACAAGGTTGGTCAAAATAAAAGGATTTGGTTAAAGTTTTCATATAACAAAATCATAAAAACAATCTTAATAAGTTCAGAATTTATTTTTCTTATTTTAAAAGTTTTTCAATATCAAAGTTTTGCCAAATAAACAATTTGATTTTGTTTATAAAAATTTTATTTTTATTGGATAAATTTATTTTAGCAATTGTAAATACTTTTAACTGATAACTTTAATTGATGTTACAGTTTGCTCAAATGGAGAACAGTTATAACCACCATGTCAGGTTGATAACGAATAATTTACACATTTGAGCAAGCTCAAGGAAGATTTTCCAATACTTTTTACTGTTCTGTTTAAATAATTTTTTGACTTTCTTTTTTTTAATTAGATTTTTTTAATTATCATTAATAAAAATAAAGACTGTGTTTTCAATTTATCTATGTGTTTATTTGATGTGTATGCAAGCATCCATTTCTGTTTCTTTTCACATATAGACTTTAGTTTGCTGTTGTCCAGTTGCGGAAGTCCAAGTGCTTTGGTAGTAAGTTCTTTTCTTCCAGGTGTAAGAATCAATAAGATTTTTTTTTATTTTTTCATTTATCTCATGCTCTATCGAATTAAACCTGAGTCAGTCTATTGGGAGAAAGAAAAAAATATTGGGGTTATGTATTTTTTTATTTATTAAATAATTCATCCATTCCATATGTTAATGGCAACCAAGGCAAAATTATATTTTTGATAAAATATCACCTCAATAGATTTAATTAAGATTATTATTAAGAAGGTTAGAGTTAATTCAGTTTAACTCTTTATCAATCAAAATTATTCTACTTTCAATAACAAAACTTACCTACAGAAAGATGGTTTACGGGAAATTTAATATTTTGGGGTGTCATTGTGTGGTTCTGTTCCAAAAGGTGTTTGTCAATTTGGATTTTAGGATGTTTAATTCTGCAACAGCGTACGTGGTCTTTGTACCTTATTAGGAAATCTCGCAGGGATTGTCCAATATGCACCGAGTTACAAACAGAACAATTGTCACCGAGAAGGCTGTTAGAATGCCTGGTTGTACAATCGCTTGATAATATTTTTGCAAATGTAAGATTGATTTTATTTTCTTACATCTAAGATCTATTACTATTAATTATTTTAAATAAAAGTAGTATAGAAGTTTATAATTTTATTTCAAGTATATAATATACATATATGGCTTGCACAACTGATAAATGTTTGGTATGGATCAAATTGCAACAAATATAAGAAAGTACAATAATATTATAATTATTGTATTAATAATCTTTATTTATTTCATAAGAAAGTACAGTTCGAATGGGAGTTAGAAGTGGAAAAAATTCGTAATGGATAATATTATTTTATTGGGAAATAGCATTTAATGTTGGCATATAGACTTAAATAATCATGAGAAGTACATACAGTGCTATTAAATTAAAATGCAATATGTGCAATTTACTCTACGTTGCATTTGAAAATAATGAAGTAAAAGCATTATGCACACATAGGCAACCAATTATACAACACGCTATTTTATACGATTTACATAAATAAATAGCACTGTATATTCTTTCAATGAAAACATCCTCAGACAATTGTTCAGTCGTTATATTAGACTCAGTCGACACCTCCCTTTTAAAGTTACTACTAACTACTACCTTGATGATAGATTTAAAGAATTTTGTATTAATAATTACTTATAAATCGAACTTAATATTATATATTTTGAATTGGGTTTATATAATTTAATTAATTACTTAGAAGAACTTGAAACTAAAATTGGTGTCAAAGTAAAAAATAAAGTTTAATGGTAATCATTTTTAATACTCTCAAAGTCAGGTACTAAATAAATCAATATCAATTTAATGCTTTTATTAAAGATTTATGTCATTTCCGTTTTCACGTTCAACTACCCCCACCGGAAAAGAAATAATTTGACTCTCACCTGGCATATAGTGCCTTCCAAATTATACAGTGATTAACTTTTTGCAATAAATCAATTTTTACAACCCTCCATGTCAATTGTGGTTGTAAACTAGTTTTAATAATACAGCAATTTACATTATTTAGAAATGACTAATGAGTAATCACTTGATACACTTGTTTGCAAAGTCTAATACATCGATGTAAATCGAAAATTAATGGATTAAAAAAAAGATCGCAAGTAAACGATCGATTAAGTTTTTTCCGTAATAATACAATGTTTACATAATTATTATACGTCAAAACAAATAATTTAATGTAGTAAGAAGTTAATGTTTTTAAAAGACCATGTCTTTCACATCTTCATTTAGCTTTTTCAGTACTTAACCACTTCAATTCAATTCTCCAGATGCTTTATCCGAACTTAAGTCTTTTACTGCCTTATTAAATTCGTATTATAATTTCGTTTCTCCAATGACTTCTTGCATTACTTCATATTCTGGTTCTATTAGCTTTTTTGTCATATCTTTCTATTGGTTAGCTCTTTTATACAGACTGAAAACGCATGGGCATGATATCGGGATATAAAAGCGTTCATACAAGCGATAGAGGTATAGAAGCAATTGATAAAAACTTACAACAGGATGTTGTATACTGACTGGATATGCATGTATTTGGAAGTAATACTTTAAATCTATTCATAAAAAATACCCGCAATCTGGTGCTTAAATTCGCTCACATTTTAAACCAATAAACGTCTACTATAAATCTTAATAGTAGGAGAAGTACTATATATCATTTCTATATCAAGCCCGTACGTTTCCAGTGTGTATATAATAATGATAGTCTTTATTTCCCAAATAAAACAAAACATAATTTTTAATAAATACGGTGAAGTTCAGCATCCGTCATATACTGACACTATTCCACCACTTAACCTCTATAAGAACTTAAAAATAAACGAAAATAGCTAGACTTTTAATGCATTCATGATATACATTTAACAAGGTAAAATTTTATTAATATTACTTCTACCATCATTGGTTACTTTTTTATGTAATAACATATTTCCATTTTCAGCTTTAACGCAAGGGGTTTTCTTTCTAGAAATATTTCTTTATTTCTTTGTCAGTTTTCTAGAGTCTATTTATTCTTAAATGTTCTTGTGTCATCATCGTCACATATCTATTATACAGAGTGAATATTAAGTATGGAACGCCTCAATTATCTCGGAAACGGCTTGCACGATTTTTATAGATTTTGGTGTGCAATGGTCTTGTGATACGGCCGGTACTATGGTGATATTTACATTGTTGTCAGATCTTTCCTTTTTCCGGAATAATGATGAACTTTGTTATTTCAAATGGTTCACCCTGTATATTTTTTTCTTTTTGAAATCCTTAAGAAATACTGATTATTTTTCATGTGATGTTCCCTATACCTAAATGCCATAATTTCGGAATTATAGCTACATTTACATTATCTCCGCCGAAGTTAAAATAATACATTTAGATGGCTATGACTGCTACAATAACAACTTTGACGTTTCAATAAATTATTATTGTTGGTGTTTATTGAAAGTCACAATGGATCGTTTATCTGAAAAAGAACGAATTGAGATTTTAATGATATTAGGATATGGTGATATGCGTAGAAGTCAACAAGAATGGTGGTTTCAACCCCCCGAGGGGGCGTGCCCCCATTTTAAACATATAACATTTTATATTGGTTCAGTATTGAAGGCATTACGGAAGATTTCAAGTCTCTATCTTTAGATAGTAAAAAATAAGAACTTAATGCAAAAATTGACTCTACTACTAGGGCAGAGCGAAGGGGTTACATAATAAGGTAACCAAGATAGTATATTCCTTTGCAAAATCACATTTTAAACACTTTTACTCTTTGAGATTTTCTCTAAAATCAATAGGAACGGCGTAAATCGCATTCTCAATCTCAAATGCCGTTATTTTAGGACCGCCATTTTGGGTCCGCCATTTTGGGTTTTTCAGTTTTCTCATTGGATTCATAATCAGCGACTCCAAGAACCCTCCCAACATAAATTTCACTCAATTTGGTTGCGTTATTAGATTAGGGGTACAAAATGGGGGTTTCAGCCCCCCGAGGGGGCGTGCCCCCATTTTAAACATATAACATTTTATACTGGTCAAGTACTCAAGGCATTACAAAAAATTTCAAGTCTTTATCTTTAGATAGTAAAAAATAAGAACTTAATGCAAAAATTGACTCTACTAAAATATAAATATATAATTATGGGGTCCTAAATTAAAAAAAAACTAGATTTTCATGTTCAAAGTTTGCATCTTTGACTCCAAGAACCCTCCCAACATAAATTTCGCTCAATTTGGTTGAGTTATTAAATTGGGAGTGTAGAATGGTGGTTTCAAACCCTCGAGGGGGCGTGCCCCCATTTTAAACATATAACATTTTATACTGGTCCAGTACTGAAGGCATTACAAAAGATTTCAAGTCTCTATCTTTAGATAGTAAAAAATAAGAACTTAGGCATGTTTTTTGCAAAAATTGACTCTACTATTTTGTATGATTTAGTGTTTGAGTCTCTATCAACTTATATAATAAGTTTTCTATTTCAAAGCTATCAGCGTTTTTATAATGATCTTCTATTTATCTAAAATCAATTTTCAGTGAAATCATAAATGCCTCAACAACAAACCTCCGTTTCATCTGCACTTTCCTCAAAATAAAAAAAATATATAATACAAAAATATTAATAAAAATACTTATAAATAATGATAAAATAGCCAGACAGTATGGAAACGCTTACAACTTTGAAACTGTGTTGTTCAGGGTCATTTGTGGCCTATAGGCCCACTCATATTTACGTTTTACGCCCTTAATAAAAAGACGTTATTGTTATGATTGCATGTAATTTATAAGGCAAGCATATTGTAAATAAAATGTATTTTTTAATTCTTTTTCGTTGACCGTTTGTTAATGTCAATATTAATGAATGATTTTTTCTAAAAAAGGATGTATTAATGGACGTCATTAATACACTCTTTTTTATTAAGTAACTGTTTTGTGAAAAAAGGATGCATTAATGGACCTCATTAATACACTCTTTTTCATTAATAAACCCGTTTGTGATTTTGACGTTTTGATGATGTTTTACTTTGGGCAACCAGATATACGCACAAGTTTGGATTCGGTATTATTTGAAATTTTCTATCTTAAAATCGAAGAATTTTACGGTCAACGAAAAACTGTTGTAATCAATTCGTTTGTTAATGAGCAACTAATGATCTCAACTATTAAAGGCACTCACTCCCTATCGCTCGTTCGTGCTTTAAACAGTTTCGATCATTAATCGCTTTCATTAACAAACTAATTTATTAAATGACTATTAAATATTTTTTAAAATTTGAGGTCCAAGTTAACTATGAATTAGTTAGTTTGTGAACGTACCACACTTACACTTACCGAAAGGTGCGTCAATGTCGAGGTGTTACTTGTTATCTGTTATGTTACATAAATTATCACTTAATTTAAGTTTAAGAATTTAAAATTGCAACAAGTTAGATTAGCACAAAACTCGGGGCTGAAGCCAATGGCGTTAAAAGCTAAGGAACGTCACATATCTGATTTTCCAGTTAAAATTATCAAGGTTAACTCGCTAATGATAGAATGTAATATAATAACAGGAAATTACATTAATGGTACACCTGCCCATGTGATACATCAATTCTTCCCCAGTGTTCCTCCTGGATTCAAAATAATAGAAGCACCTGAGACTGGACCCTATTTACCAATTAATGTCAATACTATTTCAAACATTACGCTTAAAATATTGGATCAAGACGGGGATTTGGTTAATTTCCAAGGGGAAATTAACCAAAGTCCGATAGGACTTCATTTGAAGAGCGTGGATGATGGTGTTCAAATATAACACTCCTCGATGTTGCACTGATCGGTCTGGCTATAAAAGATCGTGTTGGAAGCGGAAAATGGTTAGTCAGGCATTGGTCGCTACTCAATTGACAAGGGGTAACCGCTTATTCTTGCAAACCTTAGGCTTTGTTATCCCAAAATGAATGTTCTAAATGTAAACGAAAAAGTGCTCGTCGATAACTCGATTGTTGGAGCTGAATTTCACACTCACCAACCTTATACCACTCGTTTTGAGAATAATGACGAAATTCGAATACCTATTCAAGAGGATATGTCCACTTTGCCTTCGCGTAGTTATATATGTGTAGAAGGTACTGTACTGAAAGAAGATGGTAAACCATCAGCGAGTGGTAAATTTATAAACAATGGTATTGCATATCTTTTTAGTGAGATTCGGTACGAAATGAATGGAGTTGTGGTGGATTCGGTAACAAAAGTTGGTCTAACAACCACCATGAAAGCTTACCTTTCCCACAATTCGAATGAAAGCGTTAAGTTACAAAACGCTGGTTGGTTTCCGGATGGTACCAGCACCTTGCTAGATAGTAAAGGTAATTTTTGCGCCTGCATACCTTTATCAACACTGTTGGGGATTTTTGAAGACTATGGAAAGATTATTATGAATATTCGTCAAGAATTGGTATTAATTAGAAGCAATTCGGATGTCGATGCCCTAATATCCACCGATGTTAATGAAAAGCTTAAGGTTAACTTGCAAAAAATATATTGGAAAGTTCCACATATTCAACCGGGATTAGCGGAAGAATTATCATTAACAAAATATATTGGGAAAAATATTGACACTCAAGTGGAATTTAGAAGCTGGGAAACACATATTTACCCCGCTGTACCGCAAACGGATAAGCACAGTTGGTCTATTAAAACATCGACCACTCTGGAAACTCCCCGTTACGTTATCATAGGGTTTCAAACCGATCGTGATGGTCAGTTGCAGAAAGATATGAGCGCATACGACGCCTGTGATATTCAAAACGTGACGGTATTTTTAAATACGGAAAGATATCCTTACGATCAATTAAATATTAATTATGGTGAAAATCGATATGCTACTTTATACGAAATGTATGCTAACTTTCAACGATCGTACTATGATAAACCCAACGAACCTCTACTGGCTCCTGATAGATTTAAGGCACTTACACCTCTAATCGTCATCGACTGTTCGTGACAGAAAGATTCCTTGCTAGGGAAAGCTGTCGTTCTTTTAGTTACTTTCGAAACTCACAAAAGCATTCCAGCGAACACTACTGCTTACTGTCTCATTTTGCACGATCGTGTATTTACGTATAATGCATTGACGAAGCAAGTACGTCAACTGTAAAGGAAATCGTTATATACGTCCAAGGACCTGTTACCTTTGTTAATATAGTCGCACGCTTCGATCATACTAGTTATCGATGTGCAAGGTTTCAAGACTTCAGAAAAAGACTTTGCACCCAAGGAATTAGCCGTGTTTGATGGACATCGTGTGTCTCACTACGTTTTCAAACCTCCATTCGCCTTTCGCAACTTACCACCCACGTTTCGTCAACAAGCTACTTGGTTAATGCATAATCATCATTGTCTGGATTGGAATGAAGGATTCACTCCTCCCTTTATGCTTCCTGTAATTCTTCAACGCTTGACTCAGCAGGCGGATACCGTTTACGTGAAGGGATCTGAAAAGAGCAACTACATTCGACGTTTCGTATCACAACCGGTGGTGGAGTTACCAGAGGAACCAGCTCTACAGGCTATGCTTCCATCATGCTTTTATCATCATCATTCACTGTGCTATTGTGCATTAAGTAATGTATACTACTTATATAAAACTCATGTAATGGATTTTTCAGAATAAAGTTTTTTAAATTCTTTAATGGTTTTATTAAAACAACATAATATGATTACAACTATTTATTCATTGTCTATTACAAACTTATATAACTATTCACAATTAAATATATAACAATTACTAAACTTTAATTCCCAATCCAGATAACATAATATATGATTACAACTATTCATTGTCTATTACAAACTTATATAACTATTCACAATTGAATATATAACAATTACTACCCTTTAATTCCCAATCCAGATAACGCACCAAACCAGAAGGAAAACCGACAGCAAGGTTGTCACGTGCACGTTCAGTTGCAGCAATCCATTCACTATACGGTGTAACACATTTACATTTGACAAGAATGAAATCACATTTATCAGGCAACAAGTTAATAGTATGACGATGTTGGAACAAACCATGTTCTGTACATGTGGAATTTTGTATATTTATAAGTTTACCATTTTTTAACAAATAATGGACTTCTACACCTGCACACGAAGTGTGTCGATAATCGTTTTCACTACGTACAACCACAGTGTTCGATAGTTTAGCTCTTTCGATTAACAACCCGGTAGCGTATTTCCTAAATATACTTGGTCGCAGCACCGGACACGCCCATCCCAGTTTTTATTGGTTATTTCAATATATACGCGATTGTGGCACAGTTTATGAATTATACACGGACGCAACTCATTTCTGCCTTCGACTATACAAATTATACAATCCTTAGCAAATTATTTAAAATATCGTTACTCAAGCAGTAAAAAGTAAAATGTTATAGGTAAAACAAAAAAAAAAAGACATGAAATACAAAACTAAACTCGTTTATTTTTTTAACAAACATAAACAAAACGGATTTTATTTATTTAATGGATCTTTGCATTGGGCTTATTTTGAATAATATTATCTGAAAGTGCATGGCATCGTTTTCCTTTTAATTTTCTAATATTTTTCTCTGCTTTAGAAGGCCTGCCACTTTGCACTCGCTTTGAACCCAATTTTAAATCGCTTCGACGTCTACTTTTGGAGGTAGGCTGTACGCTTATATATCTCCCCTTTTTAAAATTATGGCTAAGTTGACCAGCCAAAAATGAGTCCATTTGGCTACTTGTTGTAATTCCACGTAATTTATGCGTAAGTTTGTTTACCAGTGATGCATTGGTTGCTAGAGGAATAATACGGTCCAATTCACTTTTTAAATTTTGTATTGCATCCACGAGCTGATTGTCTGTAAAATCATTAATCCATTAGTTAGGAAAGCGTAGGGACTAGATATTAAATACGTACCTTTAAGAGATTGAACAGGTTCTGCACTAGAATTTTCAATCTGTGTTTCGGTTTTTCTTGCAATATTAGTGGTACTTAAGTTTTCATCATTGTGTAAAGTACTCGTTGAAGCCTTATTGTTTTCTTTATCATCATTATTCACCCTCATCATAGTGTTAAAAAATTGTGTAGTTTTTTCACCTGTGGCAATATAAGCCAATTCTGTTTTTTCTTTTGGGGTTAATAGTGGACACGTATGAAACTGCTGACCAATCTGCTTCTCCACTGCGCATAAATGTTTACAGTAGGCGCCTCCAGATCCGCTTACACAGTCACATAGGCCACAATTAATCAAAACAGTGTAAAACATTTTGGGGTCTTTAGAAGAATTTACCAGATAAATTTGTTCACTTACGTATTTCACTTCTAGGTCCGCAGTGCTTTTCATCAATTTTAAATATAATACTTCGTTTTTACTTTGTCTGTGATTAGCATACGATAACAACCTTCTAGTATGATACTTTTCTAGTACCTCAACAATGAACTCAAGTAATGCCACCATATTAAATGCTTTACATCTTGCAAGTATAATATCTTTCATTATTCGTATTGATGCTTCTACCATGTTGTTGGTGTTATTTCCTCGAGTACATAAATCAGATCGGTAACAAAGGCACCACTCTTTTCGCCTGACCCACAATCCTTCAATATAGTTAACAAAGTTTGCATATTTTTTCCATGATTCGATTAGCTCATCGTATATTTCTTGGCATTCAATTTCATTTGCAGCATATAATATGCGCCTACATTCCAACATAATTTTCTGCCTGTCATTTTTATGGATTTTATTTCTAGTTTCCCATAACCACCTCCACACCGCTTGGGCTACATGAAAGGAGCAAAGAAGCAAAGTTGCTTCTGGGAAAATATATCTTAATGCGTTTCTTTCAGCGGTGGAGTCATCGGTCATAAAAACTTTTGGACTTCCACTTCCTCCGAAACCACGTGGTAACATCTTCCTCAAAATACCGAAGGCAAGCTTATAGTCATTTTCAGTTTGAGCTGTATGCAATAAACAT
Source organism: Agrypnus murinus (assembly GCA_929113105.1). NCBI lineage: Eukaryota > Metazoa > Arthropoda > Insecta > Coleoptera > Elateridae > Agrypnus > Agrypnus murinus. Next base: position 168,478,538 of record OV816026.1, on the reverse strand, counting down.
GCTAGCGGTATACCTCCTACAGCACTAGCGGTGATTATAAATGTGATAATTGTACCAGATTGATCGCAGGACCCACTTGAGTCGACGAAACATATTTCTGCAGCTCGTTTATGTTCATGTGCCCTTTTCATTATAGGGCTTATAATTAACACCACCAAAGGCTCTTCACTGATGTGTACGTCGAAACCTTGATCCAGATAATACTGCTTCTTTCTTTTTAAAACTGAAATTGTTGAATCCACAGTTCTATCGCCATAGTTGTGGCGCCTAGAATTTTAAAAAGCTTATTTTTAAGAAAATACTTTGAAAAATAGGTATTTGAATTATTAAATGAACATGATAGTCAATTTACCTCCACGTTTCGTATAAGTTACTAATTTCTCGATCCCTTGGATTTATTTGAGAATCTGCTAGAACTTTTATTATTGTTTCAGAAGGGTTGCTCATAAGTCTCATCTCATGCATGTTTCTTGCGGTCGCGGGAGTTAGCCCACTTTCAAAATATTCTATAAACTGTGCTTTTGTCTCCAGCGACATTTTTAAAAAGCTGAAAGCTTCTGCGACATGAATTAAGTGACTGTGCTTAAATGATATCTAAAAGATAAAGTTAATAATTATTATAACATATGAGCTGGAAGTTAGGTTGGTGGAAATACATCATAGATACGCATAATTTCCATTAAGCATTCAGAACTGCATTAAGAAAATTATAAATTAATCTAAAATGTAATAATATACACGACGTCTTTCATTCAAAAATCAAAAGCTAATAGATGTCACTTCCACGGTAAAGCCGGAGAAATAGGGTGCCATTTAAAATTATTGGGTTAAATTAAAAATCGACCTGTCCGAGAATTTTTTGATAAACTCAACAGGAAAACAAAATGCGCGTGGCGTACGCAGGTGCGTGTAAGGTATCTGTACTAGGGAAGTAGGTACCAACAATACCAACATACCAAAATGATAGTTGACAATCCCAGCTTCAAAAGTTTATCGTTCTTAATAGTGTTTTTGTTCACTTTTTTAATTTTAATATCTATAATTGCCTCACAGCCCTTTCCTTTTTTTCTAGTAGATTCCCGCTTTCGCTTCTTATCCTCTACTTTATTGAAACTCGTATGATGACAGACGTACTGTTTTCGGTATTTTAATTTAGTCAGATTGGGCCAAGTACTTCTCACAACCCATTGCGTCTTGGTCAATTCTGAAAATTTTTGTATCCATAAATTACACTGTTTACTATATTCCTCCTCGTCGGCGCCTTCGACATTTCTTGATAAGTTCATCTGTATACGCGCACTATAGTTTAAGGATTCTTCTTCGAAGTCTGTAATCATTATTTCACTGTCGTCACCTGCAATACACTGCAAATCACGTTTAATGCGATCCATAGTTTATGGTTAAGTAATAATTGGACAGGCGATTTTACTTCAAGTTAGTTAACACAGTCTTTATAGGTTAGGTTTTATGAATTTGCGTAGGTTTCATGAAGTTATGCTGCGCTAGCATGAAGTAGATGTAATGACATTTTCTGAATTCGTGTATGTTTTATACATATTAATTCGCGAATGGCCAGTCTCTGCGTCCGTGTATAATTCATAAACTGTGCCACAATCGCGTATATATTGAAATAACCAATAAAAATTGGGATGGGCGTGTCCGGTGCTGCGACCAAGTATATTTAGGAAATACGCAACCCGGTATTGTGCGTTTTATAACGCGAAAATTTAATTTCACCCTTATCTGATGTTTCAAGAACCCAGTAATGTTGCCAACCCACTTTGATTGAACCGATTTCTGTAACTGAGGGTAAGCTACTGATGTGACTATTTAAACTATACCCCCACCACTTTTAAAACGTGTATTATAGATACCCTCTCTATACTCTTCTTTCAAAACTGGAGCGATTACATTTTCCACGTAGCTTATTCGTCTCTGAAATCGTACCCTATCCCTTGCTATTATTTCCCATTGACGTCTGCGTGCTTGACGATGTGCATACTCCCATGTTAACATGTAATGCATTTTGTTTTTACTTTCATCAAATGTCACTAAACCACCCATTTAATCCCTCCTCTATTAAGTCATATGCAAAGTTCCTTAACTGTTGCTCAATGAACTTTTTTACCAAACACTCATCACAAATCACGCCTCTAATGAAGTCTTGACACAACTGCACGCCTTTTCTATATCGTTCTGCTAACTCTTGGCAATATTCCGGACTCAATATCCCCGTACCATGAACAGCTTCGTGTGCCGCATCCTCCTCTAGCGTTTCTAATTCACACCGTAGTTTCTCCACAGCATTCAGTTTATCAATAGCTTTGCTTGATACGTCTTCACTGTTACGCGTCCCCATTCTGTTTCACTACGTTACGCATAGATCGTGTGTTCTTATATTCACCCGCTCCCACCCTTTCCCTCTCTTCATTCTTCCATTACGCAATACACCTTTTGACTTTTGAATATACCTGACCCTTTGATATCCACTATTACCTTTTCTGGTAGATAATGCACAACTTCTAGCATTCCAAACACGTTCGGGATTTGCATCTTCATTAATGGTTCCAATATGTTTGTGATGTTCACTATGCAGTCACCCGGCATGTCTACAACGCCATCTATTATGCTATGGTAGAAATTGAAAAATTCCAAACCCTTCAGAAGGTTTAATCGATATGTTAGTAACGGTATTAACTGCTACAGCTCATATAAGGACTCCCACGCTAAATACAATTCATCATCTCCTGCATCAGTTATCTTTATGATTTTTGTTTTATCGTAATTTCTGTTAACACGCTCAAACGAGATAGTTTTTGTACCAATTTTCAAAGGAACCCCGACCTCTTCTCCTGCTTTAAAGTACTTATTAATGACTCCTTCATTGGTTATTAACGCGTTCCACTCCGTTTCATCAAACAGCATGCACTGATTCTTTACTCCAGCTACTTTTATTACAGGAGTGAATCCCAGATGAGCACATAATCCAACAAATACAACTTTACTTTTTGATTTGTTTAAATAAAATACTGATTGATTCACTAGCGGTGCCCATTTAGCATCCTCAGGAAGCTCGTTTGGAACCATCAACTGCTTTTCTAGAGCTTGCGCTTTCGCATTCTCAATTGATTTAGCGAGGCTTTCCATTGTAACACTGCACTGTACACTGCAACTGCAAACGCTTTACTCTTCCCATACATGCAACCTGCTATATATATATATATATATATACAGGGTGATTTTTTTAAAGCGGTCGTTAGACGTTTCTCAGAATCTACTAAAGTGAGACGAACGAAATTTGGTATGCGTCTATAACTCTGCACAATCTATCTTGCTAAAATATTTTCATCAAGATTCTACTTCCGGTTATACCGGAAGTTGCCATCAACTTTCTTATTTTAAATAGAACCATACATTTTTTTATCATCATCGAATCGACCATTCAATTTGCTTAATTGCCAATCTAGGTTGTGCCAATCTAGTTGCCATGGTTTTCAAGATATTCAATTATTTTGGTAAAAATAGCTGCTTGCAGAGTGTTTTTAAAAAAATCGTAGTTTCCGAACCGCTCTTTAGAATAAATAGGAAAAAATTGTGTTTTATAGAAAAAAGTACATTTTATCAGCTCAGTAACCTCTGAGTTCAAATCGATGATTAGAAAGACCGTAAAAAATTGTTGAACTTTTAAAATTAGAAAAGCAAAAAAATCATTTTTTTCAAATGGAAGCACTAGTTTTTTTTTTTACAGGAATCGACAGATATTCTGATTTGGAAGATTTTTTCTTTAATGGTCGATATGGCTACGGCCAACCGTTTTCTAGTAATAGGCACTTTTCTGAAAAAAATGTTTCAAATTTGTTTTGAAAGAGCGTAGTAGCCTTTGGACTATGCGATTTTCGGTGTTGCTGTGGTTACCATCATAATATTCGCGTCAAAACTTTTCAGTTTTGTATTAGTTTTGTCTTTATTACGCAAATAACTCCTATAATGCAGAACGAAATTGTTAATCGTCGTTTTCGTTACACAAACGAGCAAATTTTCGATTTGTTTTTATGTTTTGGTGAATGTAACCGAATTGTAGCTAGAACATGTCGACTCTTCAATGAAAAATATCCCCATTTGCCGGCTATGACCCCGAATAAATTTCGAAGATTAAAAAACAATTTTATAAATTTTGGAAAAACAACATTTAACAGAAGAAACACGCGGTGGGTCCTGACAGAAGAGGCTGAAATAAATATTTTGGCTTATTTTGAAGCCCATCCTCGGGCTTCTATTCGATCAGCATCTCTGGATTCTCGGCTGCATTATTCCACAATTCAGAGAATATTACGATCGCATAAGAAGCATCCGTTTTCGTTTATTCGGCTGCAAAAGCTACGGAGAACAGATTATCCTAGAAGAGTCCAATTTTGTGAAGAAACGTTGCTTCGAATTCAAGAGGACCAAAACTTTTTGAGGAATATTATTTGGACGGACGAAGCAAAATTCGACCAAAACGGAATTACAAACAGACGAAATAGACACTTCTGGGCGTATGAAAATCCCCGAATTGTAGAAACTGTTGACAACCAACAAAAATTTAAAGTTAATGTCTATTGTTTAATCCTGTATGACCAAATTAGATTTGTATTATACAACGACAACCTAAACGGAGCACGTTACGTGGAAATTTTACAGGACAGCGTGGTGCCATTTGTTGATAATTTACCTTTACAACAGATGAGAAGCTGTTGGTATCAAATGGATGGCGCCCCTCCGCATAACACAAGAGCTGTGGATCGGCAATTGACAACCATGTTTGAGGACAGATGGTTAGGAAATCAAGGACCCTGGCGGTGGCCACCGAGATCACCAGATTTAACGCCTCTGGACTTCTATTTATGGGGAGTCATAAAAAGCAAAGTTTATGACAGAGTTGTCGATTCTATTGAGGACCTAATCAACCGTATCAACGTTGCGTTCGAAGAGATTGACCCGGCAGAGCTGTCTAAAGCGACTACGCACGGAGTCCATTCACGAATGGAAATGTGTTTGCGGGAAAACGGCGAACACATAGAGCATTTATTGTAATATTGTTAAAATTAAATTATTAAATTGTCATTAATTATTAAATTGTTATTAAATCATTATTTTTCTGGTTTAGTTTACTTTCCACTGTTAAAAAGGACCATTTGTCTTAAATAGTTGGTGTTATGACTAAGAATACTGTCCTGTACACGCCGTTTAACTTGTTCGAATTTGAAAGCAAGAATAAAAAAGACAATAAAAAAAATACAAAAAAGATAATCTGTTCTCCGTAGCTTTTGCAGCCGAATAAACGAAAACGGATGCTTCTTATGCTTTCGTAATATTCTCTGAATTGTGGAATAATGCAGCCGAGAATCCAGAGATGCTGATCGAATAGAAGCCCGAGGATGGGCTTCAAAATAAGCCAAAATATTTATTTCAGCCTCTTCTGTCAGGACCCACCGCGTGTTTCTTCTGTTAAATGTTGTTTTTCCAAAATTTATAAAATTGTTTTTTAATCTTCGAAATTTATTCGGGGTCATAGCCGGCAAAGGGGGATATTTTTCATTGAAGAGTCGACATGTTCTAGCTACAATTCGGTTACATTCACCAAAACATAAAAACAAATCGAAAATTTGCTCGTTTGTGTAACGAAAACGACGATTAACAATTTCGTTCTGCATTATAGGAGTTATTTGCGTAATAAAGACAAAACTAATACAAAACTGAAAAGTTTTGACGCGAATATTATGATGGTAACCACAGCAACACCGAAAATCGCATAGTCCAAAGGCTACTACGCTCTTTCAAAACAAATTTGAAACATTTTTTTCAGAAAAGTGCCTATTACTAGAAAACGGTTGGCCGTAGCCATATCGACCATTAAAGAAAAAATCTTCCAAATCAGAATATCTGTCGATTCCTGTAAAAAAAAAACTAGTGCTTCCATTTGAAAAAAATGATTTTTTTGCTTTTCTAATTTTAAAAGTTCAACAATTTTTTACGGTCTTTCTAATCATCGATTTGAACTCAGAGGTTACTGAGCTGATAAAATGTACTTTTTTCTATAAAACACAATTTTTTCCTATTTATTCTAAAGAGCGGTTCGGAAACTACGATTTTTTTAAAAACACTCTGCAAGCAGCTATTTTTACCAAAATAATTGAATATCTTGAAAACCATGGCAACTAGATTGGCACAACCTAGATTGGCAATTAAGCAAATTGAATGGTCGATTCGATGATGATAAAAAAATGTATGGTTCTATTTAAAATAAGAAAGTTGATGGCAACTTCCGGTATAACCGGAAGTAGAATCTTGATGAAAATATTTTAGCAAGATAGATTGTGCAGAGTTATAGACGCATACCAAATTTCGTTCGTCTCACTTTAGTAGATTCTGAGAAACGTCTAACGACCGCTTTAAAAAAATCACCCTGTATATATATATATATATATATATATATATATATATATATATATCTAAAGCTTGACCTTGAATGGTGTTTGATGACCTTGAGCATGGCCTTGAATGGTGTTTGATGACCTTGAAGAGTGGTCTTGAGTTCAAGGTCAAAACATTGTTGCCATATTGTTGGCCTTGAGAATGCGGTGTTACCATATTGATGCCCTTGAGAATGCGGTGTTGCCATATTGATGGCCTTGAGAATGCGTTGTTGCCATATTGATGGCCTTGAGAATGCGTTGTTGTCATATTGTTGGCCTTGAGAATGTTGTGTTGCCATATTGTTGACCTTGAGAATGCGGTGTTGCCACGTTTACGTGACAGAGATAGATTTAAGGTCACCATGTGTTAGAAAGAGATAGGTTCAAGGTCTAAGTCAGGAGTGGGGGGGTGGGTTCAGAACTCTCAATTTTTATCTACTCTCTTCCATGCGTTAAGCAAGAAATAATTTTTAAATTCAATAAAATGCACGTATGACAGAATCACTATGGAGACTGTTCCTATTTTTGTAGAACCACCCGTCTAGATTTACAGTACAATATTGATTTGATTTACAAGAAAGTGGTAGGAATAAATACTAAATAACATAGGCACTACATAGTCCCAACCCATCTTGGGCGCCAAAAATACAACAATTCTTGGAATTCATTAAATATCTGCTAAACTTTTATTATTATTATTACATCTTAGAAGTTATCAAGAAGTTATAAATAAAAAAGAACTAAAATGTGGAGGTATAAATTAATTACGAATGCATGTGCGCTTTTTATTTTTCTTTTCAAGTTTGTTTATAAACTTTAAAAGTTGTCATAATTATGCCCTCTTTCTATAAGTACATCAATAAATAAAATAGTAACTTACAGTTAGAAGATATTTATTTTATTTGACAAAAACGTATAATGGAAAATAGTAGGTACCTAACAGTGTACAGTATAAACTAAATTTATTCTTCTCCATTTCTGTAATTCGTCATTACAAATATTTATTTCTCTGAGGTAAAAGGTAAAGATTTCCCAAATCCCAACGACTAACACTCTTACACCCCATTACTTATCCTTTACTAAACAAAAATAGTGGAAAAGGACAAAACAAAAAGGCACAAGTTTTACTCAATTGACAAAGTTTGTCGATTTCTGCTGTAGCTCTAGGTGTTTGCTTTCCTTCCGAGAGAGTGCCGACTTAATGAAGAATTAATTATTCGAGTAGTTATTTACAAATTCTAATTTTGATTTTCTCTTCTCTTGCTCGATGAAATTTAAACTGCCAAAGAATCAGATTTAATGACATCTCGTCTCTTTTCATTTTAGTACTGGCAGCGCGCTCTTTCAAATTTGTCTCCCTTCAATTTCTTTCTTTCTACTCGCTTTTGTTGTACTAAGCAGATTTTCTTAAATCTTTCAATTTTAAGTGCCTCATTACAAAAGAAATCAGGTCAAGCGAAAAGGGATTATTGGTTTTTAAAATAAGATAATTATCACAAATGAAACCCAAACATACAAAACTAACGAAAATAAGTAACTTTTTAAGGATTAAAAGAAGGATGTTTTTAACAATAACTAAACAATGGGGGTTTTAATTACTTTAGAAAAGCTACTTAAACATTTGTAAAGGTTTGAATTTTAAAATACATACAGTAACTGGTCATAGAATTAAAAACTTTTTAAAATTTTTAATAATTTGCTCAATTTACATTGAATAAATGCAAACAGTGTATAAGTCAAACAAATCAGTTTTAATCCAAATAACACATTATTTTTTCTGCAAATATTTATAACTTTAAAATGATTGACGAAACATTTTGTTGAAATAACCTGCGCTCAGAAGAAAAACGTTACCGAATAGGCTTGCATTACAGTAATTTTTGAATGTATGTAGTTCAATGATCACTGTGATAACTTTTTTCTGACTGAATAGAATTTACTTTTTCCTCCATGGATTTAAAAATACTTTTTTTTACTTAGATTAAAAGTATAACCTAGTAGCAACATGTACATTTTTATATTAGTAACAAAAACGACAACTTTAATGACGATTAATGGTATTATCACAAAAGGACTTTATTGCTGACTGGAGAAAAAAATTTAATAATATTTTAATTGATAATTTAGTAATGTTTTTAAGTCGTAGCTTCGCACGGAGTACTGCTAACAGTCCTAACAAACTGTTATTATGACAACAGGAGCATTTTAATCATCGGGGACGTTAAGTAATGTAGTGATTAGTATGCCTTGGGTAGCGGTTAGTATCCAAGGTACGATAAGTAAACAAGACCGAATATGTCATCTCACCACTTCTAGTTGCAGTCAAAAGTTCTTAAGGCAGAAAAGACGGGCACCGGACAGACCGTCACACAGACCAACAGTGTAGGAACTCCGTATAGACATTAGTATACAATGTCTAAAAATATAACTAACTCGACATTTCTCGAAGTAACTTTATATTTTTGTTGTTGCGTTGAGTTTATTATTTACATCTACAGCCATTTTACTTAGACGAGATATTAAATGTAGTCACAAGAAAGTATTTTTATATACGTATATGCAGCTGATTTCAAATAAATCTGAGAAGAGCCACTATTCCATAGTGTAAATGTTGCTTTTTCTTGATGTTTAATAAATTTTTTGTAGTTGCCTATGCAAATATAATTTAAAGACTGGTTTACACGTTGCTAAATACGCAAACATTACTCTCAAGACACTTGTCCTAGATTTATTCAAAATCAGCCACACACAATATACACATATATTATGAGGTACAAATATATCTTCTTCGAACTGTAAACAGGGGGTTAAGTATAAACTGTAGGGAACGTATAGACATCTATCACCAAATCTTACCATAATTAGACTTAACGTAACTAAATTTCGTATACTTCAAGTATCCAGATTACGTAGAAGTTAAAATAATTGTATTGCAGAGAATTAAGGTATGAAAGCTTTGTACTTGTTTACATAAAGAAATATCCAGAGAAGAGCAGGCGCTGTAATCGCAGTCTTTGGTCAAAGCAGATTTGATCTAATGAAATCGCATGCTTTACAAACCTTACTTCAATTAACCCGATTTGAATCTAAATTAGCAGATAGTATAAGAAGTAGATCTATATCATGAGCGTAGCCAAGGGAGAGAGTTATGCAGATAAAAATACTTAACGGCAACATTTTATTTCGAATCTGTTGGACAGATATTGTGTTAAATAGTAATCTGGATTACTAGACCAGAAACTATAGGAAACCTAAGGCCAGTCCAGCCGTAACGCAATGATACGGAACGCCGGCCAATTGAATAGAAAGGGACAAAATTGATTTAAGAACATGGCCAGAGTTATAATGACAGATAGATATCTGCAGCTCCCCCCCTCCAACAAAGATTTTGGCTACACCCATCATCTACATATGCTAATGACGATGAAGAAAAGAGCTATTGCACTTTTAGCAGATTCAACTTCAAACATTTCATATTTTAATTTTTCGTTAAAAATTTAAAGTTAAAAATTGTAGGGAGGTCATCGTCCTTTCAAAACAAAAGTCATCTGAACTTCAGTATATTAGTCATGGAGAATAATCCCCAATTCCAACAATAATAAATCAATTGTTATTATTAACATTATAGACTAGTCGCTTTAACATTAAAAAAATAAATCAAATTACGCGAATGTGTAACGCATTAAGGGGGCGTTATTGGCGCAAAATATTAGTGTCAAAATATAGGTCACGTTTTTCATTCAGTTTTCTTTTAAGGTAGTGTGGATCACAGTTTGTAAGGAGTAGATATCTAACATAAATTTTATAATCGTAGTCGGACATCGCCAATCTTGTAGAATTAACGTTTTCTAAAAAATAATCATAATACAGTCATTATAACACTGTTTAATAGTAAAATCTATGACAATGGATAAATGTTTTTGCTTACTTATTTAGTATTGATTGAAATAAAATAGATGTACACAGCGCGGAAATTTAATTATGGCAGCACGAAAATCAGTCATTTTTAGTTGAACGCTTTCTGCACCAGGAAGCGTTGGGTGGTAATATTCGCGGGACATTTAAAAGTAATTTAACTTTCCTAATCTTTTAATTATTATTTAATAAATTTCTGAAGTAAATGTTGTTTTTCTTTACTTAAGAGTATGTGACGGTTAATTTTTGAATAAACTATTTCACTCTTAATTAGTCCTGATTAATTTCTTAAAACGAATATATATTTTCAATATTTTAATATAGTAATACTTTTCTTTTTCTTAAAACCAACAAGAACAACTGATATTTTTAAAGATATTTAGCAGTTTTATATTCCCCTTTTTAATTTCAACTACCTTAAATTATTCCTTGGCATTTAAAAATTAAAAATTTCCAGTTAAACTTAAAATATTTTGAAAGTTCACGCATGTCTGGCAACTCTGTGAGCAGAGAACTGCGATACGATTAAATTAATTCCCTTTTGGAGACTGTAGCGCCATCTTTAGGTGTTTATAGTTTCTGAAGCTTCCTATTATTAACACTGGCGGCGATAACGCGCCCTTAAAGCCCTTCGGTAGACTTTCATTAGAACGTTATAAATACTTTAACTACAAAGTTTTATGGTAACACAAAATATTTGATACTTACTGTACAACTCTAAGCTGCATCGGCTTATTGAGACATCTCTTTGACAAATTTAAATTCAGAACGCGGGTATTATTTTCATAGCTTACTGATTATAAAAAAAGAAATAAGGTTGGGTATAGACACAAGAAAATGCATGGGCGCCAGCTGTTTAGAAAAATCATTAAATTTTAATATTCTTAAACAGAAATGAATATCGGATATTTTAATTAAATTCAGTTATTAGTCATGTCAAGTTACGTTAATATTACCTAGTTGAAATATATTTTCATAAATGAATGGTCCAATATTATCACAATATGGTTTAATTTAAGAACACATTTATTTGTAAATAGAATAAGTAGTTTTCATTTGAGACATAATTATAGGTTTAGTATAAAATACCGAAATAGGAATTCTTATTTAAGGGGAAAATTTCAAATAATAGTCAATAAAAAAGAATGATACATTTGTTATTATATAAACTTACTTTAGTCTACGAATCAAGGTTCACACTAATTGTTTCGAAATTATAAGGTGATTAGCAGTCTCTTTTTGAATAACCGAAAAAACCATATAATTTCAACAACTATTTATATTCTATGAGAAAGTTTATTGGAACACCACTGGTTAATATTTCCAGTCTTAAAAAGTTCTTCCTTTATTAATTTATTAATTATTTGTGCAATATCCTATTTCAACAAATAATAACGAGATTAAGATTAATTTGTTATGATAGAAGTTATTTTGTTCTAAAACTTCCCTTGGTAATTTTAACTTGTCACTAATATCCCGTATAAAATTTGTTTATTTTAAGCTTGAGTTGATTTTTATAATTTCTTATTATTATAAGTCGTATTGCTAATTTATTTAGATCACTCGGAAAATTGAATTACAGTAGAAATGCTCGCTACACTTTAGCTGCAAATCTTCGAACTTTACTAAACTATTTATTCGCAGAACTTAACTTTTAATTTTCCCAAAAAATTAATTATCGGGGTTTCTTCACAGTTTTAGTAATAACATTTCTAATTTTAATTAAATTAGATTATTGTATTAATCCGTAATAACAAAACACGTTACTGTATTCAAAAAATGCCGTCGACAAAACTACCCTGTACGATAATTGTAGGTCTATTCTTAGCTCTATTTTGTTTAAGTGCCTGTGGCTAACTAACTAAGGGATTCGAATTTTATATCTTGACATATATATTTATGGAGGGAGTTTTTTAAACTAACCTATAGCGAAATAACGTGACTTTTGAATTCAATCAGGAAATAAGCATTCAAAAAGCTTCTAGAAGAATTCTATGTAATTTTTAGGGACTTTCCCGCAACTAAAATCTATTTACCGAAAATAACTAGATATCCACACGTGGTGTCAATGTGTTTTTTTATACGTCTGCACTCAGGAGAACTTATTCAAATAGCACGCACTGGAACTAATAAATTTTATCTAAACATCTTTTTTGATATTTTATTCCTTTGTTAAAAGGGTGATACTATTGCTGAATCTTGATAAATTCAATATTATTGTACCCGAACGGCTACATTGATTTATTATAATTAGCTAACCTGATTAGTTAATTAGTTTGTATCATTTATTCTTAAACTATTTTAGCTAAAGTTTATATTTACTTAGTTTTTCAAATCATAATTGCATTTATAATAATATATTTATTTAGGGTTGAATAAACTCAAAGATACAACTTATTAAAATTTAAAATTTAGTTTTTGCATACCTAATATGAAGAAATTGCAAAATTTAGTTTCTCACGGGAAATGGAAATTCTAAAACGTAAAACATTTCCCTTTTGCTAAAACTTTGAAATTCTATATTTTATTCAAAGTGATGATTCTTTCATATGTGATAAGGCGACTTCCTGCAGGGCGTGCAGAGTTGCATTTTTCTAATACTAATCAAAAGAAAGTAAGTTTTGTCTTAGAGTTTATTAAACACACTTACACTGTTAATTTAATTGAGTTTGTTTTGTCATCTATACTGTTTTCCAATGTTTTCATTTTTACATAGAGTTTTAGTTTAAGACAGTTCTGATTAGGTCCTCAAGAAAGAAGGAACTCACTTTCGGTTTAAGTTTTATAATTTTTCAATTTTCAATTATTTAAATTCAATATATTACTTCTTTCTACGTGAAAGTAATAAAACTTCAATAATTTATGTTGGTTGTGAATAATGTTATAAATTGATTTACTAATTTAATTAACGATACTGAATAAACTCGTCTTTAAGTAATAATTATAAACTGTGTATATATTATTTGGATTACCTCTCTCCCTTTCTGTAAGAAAGCGAAATTATAAGGTAAGTGCACTCTTTTATTATCTAGCCTAGCACTTCAACCCCTGGCCTCTGACGACGACGCTATCAACCATAATTTATACTTAAGTTTTCAGCTTAGGGGTACGTGCGGACAGGGTTACATTATCTAAATCCTTACTAGGAAAAACAATAACCGTGAGAATTAACACTTTATTTAATTCGAAATACTGTCTGCATTTTTAAACCAATTTAAATATTTTAAACTGAACGGGACCGTACTAAGGTTCCTTTATCATTTATGCATATAAAATTGCGTTTACACTAGATCGGGGATTTCTTCCCGTTACAAATGTGAAACGGATGGAAGATGTCTTCAACCATGTGCTATAATCGAATTAGTGTGTCTGCGTCTTCCACTAGGAACGTTTGGTGAATATACGAGTAACTCGTATTTATATCTAACGATAAGTATGCAAGTTTTTTTCTAAATAAAGCGTGTTGCTTACAAGCCTGAATCATACTGTTCTGAAAGATATGCGATTATGAACTATAACGAAATACATCTGGAACATTTCTGGTAGCTATCTAAGCCCATAAATACCTTCGCCAATGTCACTAGTCGGTTTTTTGTATTCTAGCAGGTTGAATTGTCATCATCATTGCCTGTTGGGCCATTTTAAATAAATTTTTTAGCAGCAATACCGCGAGCGTAAAATAATGCTTTCATTGTGATAGCAACCACTGACTGACGCGCGAGACGAGAAATGGCGGACCAAGAGATGATGATTCCAAACCATGTTTTCAACCTGTGGGTTACTGAAACCGCGGTTGGTGAATCCGCGGATACGGCGGGACTGCTGTAGCATTATAAGCAAATAGAGACAATAATACAAATTTAAAAAGAAATAAATAGACAAATTAGTTTTATGCTTTCTCTTATTCATATTATGTTCTACAGTATAATAGATCCATCAACAATATAATATAAGACCACAACAGTTGAAAAATGAAATATTACAACATTTTTAACCTGATATTAGCTTACACATCTACCTTTCTGTATCTGGACTTTTCTGTATTGTTTCACTAATAAGTTAGACACATCCACAACAATCACAAGAATACATTTTAGTATATACAAATGTATGAGAAAGATTTTTTCGTTCATTTCTTTATTTATTCAAGGGCAGTAAATTATGAATGGTTTTCCTGCAGCCTCAAGCGTAATATAAAAAGCCGTATAATCCTGGCAAAATCGCAGCTAACTTTAATTTATTATCCAAAAAGACCAAGATAAAATACATTTCGTGTGAATAGTTTGTTAGCTCAGTGTGTGCCTGGGGCTGCATCGTGTCCCGTATAGCGAACTCAAAGATATCCACACCAAACCTGCGTTATTGGTTTTTACGAGACAAACATGGCCGAAATTAAATCCCCAGGCGCACACAACCCAGAAAAACATTTCGATATTTAATTCGTAGTTAATTTCGAGAGGATTTACACCCTGCAATTATTTCCCCCGTTACAAAACAAAATGCTCCATTTAAAAGGCATTTAAATCGTGGAAGAGAAGAAGGGATTACTAGCTCCATCTGAATTAAAATTGAATATTCTTTAGGAATAATATTCGATATTTTTAATAACTCTTTTAATAACTTAAAAGGGGTAGGTTTAATAATTTTTAAAAAATGTTAATTTTTCTAGTAATTAACTATGAAATTAAACTTATGAGAGTGACAGCACTGAATAATTAATTTGCTTCGTATATTTTGTTAACCAACCCTTTAATCCATAGTCTAAAGGTAGACATTTCAATTATTTTGAAAACTTCAAAGGAAACTAAGTTAAGATCGTCTTCAATTTATTTACCTTCCCTGCCGAAAACGAATACAAGGGATGATTGAAAGGAGATTGAGTGAATATATGCTATAGGGACCTACTTTTTCTGAAACTCTTATCAAAGTTTTATTGTTGGCAATGATATACCTCTGAAATTTAAAATAATTATTAACTAAAGTTGAAGATAATATTAACGTTCTTTTTGAAGTTTCTAATTTTAACGTTTGTACTGTTTATTGTACCGTCACAAATGTTTCGCAAACCTTTCAGAACAAAGTGTAATTCGCTATGAGTTTTCAATATAAGGTTTAATATAGAATAGAAATCTATCCACCAATAACCTATCGATGATTAGTGTATACAATGCATTGTATTGGAGATCCATTTGTATCTTATTGCGCTATTTTCAGGTTTCAGGCCTGGGAAAGCTTACACCGGGTTTGAAAGAATCGAGAAAACTGGTCATCGGCATACGATTCCATAGACCACAAGTTGAAAGTAGAACACATGTAGAATTGCAGAATATGAAGAGCCGCTAGAAGAACCAGAAGCATACTCTTCCCAAAGTAGTGTGCTATTACCCATTCTTTTCAGCGTGCATGCCAATGATCTGTCAACTGGTACGACAATACATGGACTTTCATTTATGCCAACGATATCGCAATCATCGTATGTCAGTCGCACAGCTTCGGAGAGATAAAAACAAACCTGACAGAATCTGTATCAAAACTAGCCGAATACATCAGATTCAATGAGCTTTGCCCCAACTCAGAGAAGCCTCTTTCTGCGAAACCATTGAATGGCTATGCCGCTAGCCATTTATGGAGGGAACAGTGCATATGTATTCGCGGCACTTCTATTGTTCTTGGAACACGCTACTGTTCCCAGTACATTTGAAGTGTCTTGGATTTGTGACTTCAAATGTAGTCGGAACAGTTGAAATGTCTCCTGAACACTGTCTTCCGGGAAGGTCTTGTCTTCAGGACGTTTTAATCGTCAAAATTAAAACAACCATTCTTCTTAGATAGTAAGATTCCGCGTCAACTTGCTGTCTGACCTGACAAAAATCTCCATTGAGAATGAAATTCTCCATATTTGGCGGCATTCTAGTAGGACCGACTCTATAATCAAAGCAATAGGTGCCATAAGATACGAGGGAATGTTCCGCCACTCCGATTCCTTGCTCAAAGATAAAACCAACTATCTTTTTTATCTTAATAATTTTAACTAATACATAGATGAGTATGACGCATCTGCACTAGCAAGTTCTATAGATAGTTTGGGCCTTTATTGGAATACTATCCGCGTCCAAGCCTTTGTTTCTTATGCAGATTAATAGAATCAACAAGTTTTAATTAAATATAATTATAAAATTTTATATGTAAGGTTTTTTGTAAAATCTAATAATAATTGAGATAAAAAGATAGCAAACAGTTTTTATCTTTAACGCAGTTATCATTAAACTAGGTACTATAGATGCATCACATGCATTTATTAGTTAAAATTGATAGGGCAAGACTGGAAATCGCGATAGCGGAACATTCCTCGTACCTTATGGCACCGATAGCTTGGATTATACGGCCGACCCTACTAGAATCTTACTGAATCTGGGGGAATTCCACCGCCAGCAAAGGTTTTTATCGCGAAAAGCATCACATGGAGACGGAGCCTATGGTGTTACGTCTTTATTCAAGGAGAAAGAATGTTTTTAAGACAATTGAAATGTCCTGAAGATAATTAAATTAACTGGAAAACAGTTGAAGGGTCTAGGAGACACTTCAAACGTACTTGGAACAGTTGAAGTGTTCCAAGCACACTTTAAATGGCCTTAAAACAGTTGAAGTGTAGCGAAGACTGATGCAACTGTCATCTCATCAGCGACAAGAGACGATCAACGGCTTCGTATCGTTCAGGTCAATAACCGGCAGTCGATAAGAAAATTGCTGCGAAGCTGTTGATCGGTCACGTCGCTTTCCATTTATATAGTGAACAGTGCATCTGTTTTTGCTGAATTTAAGTGTTCTAAGGCCAATTCAACTGTCCATTAAACACTTCAACTGTCCCGAATGTATTTGAAGTGTCTCCAGAACATTGCAACTTGCCTTCTGGACAACTCAATTGTCCTCAGGATATTTCAACTATTTTGCTCTACCGGTTTGAAGTAATAAATACTTGTCACTGATCTGCAGTCTTAACAAATTTTATAGTAACGTTCTTGAAGGTCAAAACAAGGTACCTAGCTAATTTATTTTTTCTACTACTTTAGTTTTGTTCCATTTTGTCGCTAGGGAGGATAAAGCGAACTAAAAGTGGTATAAAAAGCAAAGATAAAAAAGCTGAAGAACTGAGATTATAAGAATAAACTAGATACTCGTTTTTATTAAGATTTAATTTATTTCCAAATTTTTTAAAGGTAATAAAAGTAGAAGAAATCATATGTGCAAGTCAGTAGAAAAGTATCTTTTCCTCTTGTTCTACAAACAGCTATTTTATTAATAGCCTATGACAAAATTATTTTTGTTATTCGCAAAAATATCGTGGGCCTTATTTATTAAAAGCCTAATTGGTTCGAAAGATAGCTGGACAGGTCAGGGTCAGGCAACCATTCAACTGCATCGTATAATTACTGCTAGAATGGGAGTCAAATTGCACCACTCACCAAATCCAGTTTACCTAGGAGTTACATTAGCCTGCACGCTGGCTTACAGAAAGCACATCAGGAAAGAATCAGAGCCAAAGTCGACATCACCAATGGTATCCTACGTATATAAGTCAATTCTATGTTCTGCGATCTCCAGCATTTACTTTGTGCTTTACCCCAACCAAATACGCATGTCCAGTATGAGAGAGATAAGCACATGTTCATATGTTAGACACTGCCTTAAACAACACATGTAAATTAATAATTGTAAATTAATATAATAAATTAATAAGTCAGACGGGAAACTTTATCCATGGCTGAACGGAGTAAACAAAACCTTGGTAATAAGACATCAGACACCCTCTACATTGACACGAATCACCACCAATTAAACTTAAACAAAGCCATAGCTTTATGCAGGGTTTACTAGTTGAGAAACTCAAAAACATCAACTTGGTAAAGTAGGAATAGCACATAGCAGAGAACTTCATACTAAACTGGAATGCAAAGAAAGAATCTCATCCAAGAGCAAAACTACAGTGATAAAGCTGGGAAGTTCTTAATAGACTTCGATGTTATATGGGAAGATGACGGATTATCCACGACCGGTTTTTATTGTATTACTATAGTTTTGTAAGAACGGAAAACATGCGGATAATTAGCGACGGATTTTCAAGATAATGTATATAGGACAGAAACCTGTCGAAGATTACTATATATGCAATGTATTGGAAGGACATACGAGGGTGGTCCCAGAAGTACCCGACCCAACAAAGAAAACACAAAGAAAACACAAAGAAAACACGCGCATCCCAAAAAACCGACGCCATAACCTTGCCTGCAGATGAAACGGTCTTCGCCTTCTTTGGAGCCGGTTCTCCCTTTTGAGTCCATTGTTTCGATTGTTCTTTTGTCTCGAGTGTAAAATGATGGACCCATGTTTCATCCATTGTTACGAAACGGCGCAAAAACTCTGCTTTGTTGCTGTGAAACTTCGCTAAACGCTCAATTAAAACATTTTCACGACACTGTTTTTGCTCGAGTGTGAGCAAACGCGGCACCCATCATGCACACAGCTTTCTCATGTCCAAATTTTCAGATAATATGCGACGTACCGCACTTTTTGAAATGCCCGTAATGTCTACTAGCTCGCGCACTTTCAGTCGATGATCATCGAGTACCGCTTTGTGGATTTTCGTCACCATTTCTGGAGTCCTCACCTCATTTGGTCGACCACTGCGATGCTCGTCTTGGCAGCTCGTACGGCCTCGTTTAAACTCAGCTACCCAAAATTTAACT
Organism: Agrypnus murinus; assembly: GCA_929113105.1. Taxonomy (NCBI): domain Eukaryota; kingdom Metazoa; phylum Arthropoda; class Insecta; order Coleoptera; family Elateridae; genus Agrypnus; species Agrypnus murinus. Next base: position 168,459,424 of record OV816026.1, on the reverse strand, counting down.
GTTGTAAACGAAGGAGCAGACTCACCCAGAGTATAATCCAGTTCAGCTTTTATATTGGTTGGGCTGAGGCTTTTCAAATAAAAGTATTGTATCACATAACGATGACCAATTTTCTCCATTTTCACAAATTCTCTGGCAACGTTCACTATTGATGGCTGCCAAACAAATACTGAACAACGTGGCGCTTTCAAACTTGAAACATATGCTTTATAGACTGCGTACTTTCCAATACAGTGATATTTTCAAACAACTACCGCCACCTCTTGGTCAGGTCGGGTACTTCTGGGACCACCCTCGTACGTTATGTCTCTCACTGTGACTAAACCGATATCCCATCCCTTGGTTTGGGAATGGTTTCGGAACAAGGCTGAACTACAATACACGAGAGCAACTTACTAGTTGCCTTACTAGGTTTCTCCAGGTTTATGAGCACATTAACTGGAACTAGTCTGAAGAGCTAATAGAGGGTGGATAGCAACGTAGCTCCCACCCAGTGTTGTAATGTATCTAGATACTTGTATCTAGATACAGTATCTAGATACTTTTATAGTACCTAGATACATATCTAGATACTTTTAAAATTTTGTAACTGTATTTGGATCTAGGTACATTTTCTTGGGTATCTGTGTATCTATATTGTGCAGATACTATTTTCATATTTTTATAATTTTATAATACAAAAACTACCATAAATGATTTGCGGAATTTTAAGTTTGAAATAAACCGCCGAGCATAATAAAACTAATTTTTTATTATATAATTGTTTTGAAATCTACTAGATGGTAGTCACTTCATTAAACAATTACAGTCACTACATCTAGTCAGCCAGGCTAAGTTGACGTATCATAGTACTGCAATCGACGCCATATTGGAGCAAAGGAAGTGTGAAATCTAGTAATTCGTAAATTAAAATCGCATCTTACTTATTTGGTATATTACAAGTTCGGGATGTCAGAATGAAAAGTATGTAGAAAAACCTTTTAAACTAAATGTGGATTTAATTAAATTCAATGGGGATAATAATAATTAACAATTTCAAACTTTTTTCGCCCCAAAATGGCGTCGTTTGCGGTACTCTGATCTGCCAGCATGGCCTGGCTGACTAGAAGCAGTGACTCTATAAACAATGGATATTGTGACAGTACAGAATGATGATATTATCGATTGTGTGAGGAAGACGCATTCTTGTCCGTCCAGGGCAGTGTTGCCAACTGTACCATAATTATGGTACTTGTACAATAATTTACAGCTTGTACCAACGTACCACAATTGGATAAAAATGTACCATAATTTCAGATATGGAGAGAATATACATGTAATAAAGAGAAATCATTCTTTATTAAATGTAATGGTTATTTAATATTAATGTATATTTTACTGGACTTGTAGATAAGTACCACGACAAGCCATAGTTCTCTAAGTCTGCGAGTACAGTAAAGGCGCTATACGGGCTTTGTTACACACTTATATTTTTTCTGTCAACAGTCAATTTGAGAACTATCAAAGTAAGAACTATCCTAATGAAGTACTTTTTAGAATATGTTAAAGAGTAAGTATAATCTATTCGTTTACATGAAGGGTAACTAAAAGCAACCAGATTTAGCGACTTTTGTGGTGTAATAGTACTAGGAACTGTCAAAATTGCAATAGTGTGAATCGTACAAATACCTACTTTGAAATTAGGTTATCAGATAAAGAAATAATATCTAGGCTATGATGGTTTCTGTTAAAGTGGTACAACATTTCCTAGGTTTTCAAACAATGAAAACTATTCGAATATCATCGTATGTCTAGCGACTAAATTATTGCCAAAAAACCAGCTTTTTTTGGCAAAAAGCAGGTAATAATTTAGTCACTAAACATACGATTTTTCTTAAATTTTTGGAAAATAGTTCAAATACTATGAAACTTAAGTGGTACTTTCTTGGTTAACTTTGAATGTACAGTTTCTTTAAAATTAATTTTTCACGTAAAACATGTGAAATCATTTAATTAATAAACATCTTTTTCCAAAGCAAGTTAGGTAAACAAGTTTTTTACATTCCTACAGTATTAATTTAAAACCAAAGTTATCACATTATTAATGAGAAAAACAAGGATTATTATTAATCATGCGGTTAAGATTTATGCACCGTATTTGGGTGTCTGAATGGCCCCTTTGTAATGATTTTTCTTGAAATTTGGTATAGTTATTCACAATATAAGTAAATCCACTGTGATTTTGTTTAGAATTTTTGAATGTAGTGTTAATTTCTTTGGGTACACTTGGATCTTAATATGTATAAATTTTAATAAATATGGCTGTCCTAGACTAGTCCTGAAATTGATGCTTAGTTAAATGACTATTTTCGGTACGAAAAATTGACTAATAAGTTCTTATTGTAGTCGTGAATATAGTAAAACAGGTATCTACAAATGTATCTAGATACATTATGTTAGGATTTGTATTTGGATCTAGATACTTCACTGCAAAAGCATCTGTATCTGTATCTAGGTACCTTTTTCTGATAGTATCTGTATCTGTATCTAGATACACAAAATAATGTATCTGTTACAACACTGCTCCCACCAATGAAAACTGATAGCACTCACATAAGAGCGAGTGGGGCGCCCTAATTGAGCGTACCTTAATTCCTTGCTCAAGGGGGCGCACACACGGCAAATACTAGCATTTAGAGTGACAAAAATACTCTTGCATGATATATGGATATTTTGGGTATGAAAATCAAAAAATATGTTTGTAATAGATATATCTAACCTTACCAAAAGTAAATAGGGCTTTTTACATAAGCAATCCTATTTTACAAGGTTTTTGTGATTATGATTAGATGATGAAATTATGATGATACGAAAGATTATATATAATTAAAAATAATCTTTTAGAACAACATAATAATATTATTCAGGTTTTTTTATTCAAGGAACATCTTTTATAACATCAAAATTAGTAAATCTAACCAGAATCATTGTCACTACTTGTTACATCACTAACATTCAATTCAGAACTACTGTTCAGAAAATCTGTACATTACCAGCATGTCTAACACTACTCGAGAAAAGGGTTTTCTTATTTTTCTGTTTTCTTTCTATGGGCTGTTATGATGAGATCAGGCGATATTAATATCGTATTCATGATATTCATATTTGTATTGATTCTTGACGTTTTTCTGAAATTAAATACTGGTCGTATGTGTTTCTAGTTTTTTGTGGCGAACTTCTAAAATATCTTCAGGGATACCTACCATAAACTGGTAAGGGCAGAGACTTTATTATGTCACTGTCATGTATAAGTATTTTATGCACAGTGGCACAAATTTTATAACTAATCATCCATATAATTCTATAGGCAGTCTAGCGGTTTCTAAACAATATGTCCGAAATTCTTCAAACTTAATATAACGCGCGCTTGACAAAAGACTAAGAAAATCTTTCGATCAGATTAAAATCTAATCCGGTAATTTCAGCAATTTTATCAGGATTGTCGAAAAATTGTATGCCCGTGTTGCCATCATTGCATCACCACATTCTTGTTTTGATCGATCAACTAAAAGTCTCGTTTCGATATAAAATTTTTGAGTTATAATTTTTTTTTCTGTTGTTAACTACTTCTTTAGTTTTTAATCCTCTTGCTTGCCACTGTTTCATATCAAGCTTTTAAGAAATATGTAATAAAAATATGGATCTTTATCAAACATCGCTTTGTCACAGGGCCTTTCTATCCGAAAAGGCATGCTTTGAATTTTCTCCGCTCGGCCGGGGATCGAACCTCCAACCCTTGGATTATGAAGCAAGCATACAAACCACCAATCCACCTAAACTAGCTAAAATAACGTTTAGATCTCCATACTATCCAAATCTATCATTAATCTTTTTGCTACATTTCCACCTTACAATAATTTAAATACTTTACTATATTTTTCAAATGTTTTATAAAGTCTGAAATGGTGCTGCTAATATTAAATTTGTCAAATTACACATAGGAGAAGACAACTTAAAAAACTTTTATTTTTTCTTAGCACTAATTGCATTCAAAAGAATTCTTTTCGCGTAACGCTAATCTATGTACTTCGTCGAATTGCACCGATGGTGTCGGTACGGCTACCTGAAGACAATTCTGTTATTAATAAAGGGGTTAATTGGGATAGCCAAGATTTTAATATAATTACCTAGAAGGCGGAAACTAACACTTAAACTAACAATCTTGGTGGTACTCGGTGGAACTTGTTCTATAAGACTCCGTAAAGTCCGAAATTTACCAAAATACAGTGATAATATTTATATACGGCGTATTTTATATTGCATGTAGTTGTTATATTTGCATGTGTCATTGGCAAAGCTGTCACGGTTTATATAGGACTCGATTTTTATTTTGTAACGCTACTTCTAATATTAGTTGAATTCTGGTACATCATTTGACTATTCCATTGAAGTTATTAACGTAGGTCTTTATGCCCGTTTCTCATTGGTCTTACACCATGGGAAATTAATATTTGCACAAAATGAATCTGAAATGAATTTTAAAAATTTAAATTAGAACATTTTTTAAAGTATTTCATCAATGACGTAATACAGCATTGCTAAAACTCCACTTACGGATTGGGTTTTTATGTGTGGGCAAAGGAAGACTGGTGAATACTAATTCGTTTGAAAAAGGTAGATATTATGGCATACTTGCTAAGTCTTAAAATATAGTAACTTTGTTGTGAAGTTGGTGCTAGGTAAAAAAATTAAAAATAATTGAGAAAAAGTTTTTCACTTTGACATAACTGAAAACTTAACTGAATGAAAAAATACAAATTATAAAATGGCACTATTCTTCTGCGAGTGCAGCTGAATTATCTGTTGTTTTAAATCTTTAGTTAAATAAACGTACAAGTATTTGTTGACTTTAAAAAAGTTTCAAATACAATTTAGGTTATTGTGTCAAATAGACAAACGTCAATTATATTTAATCATTCTTATCTATAGCACCAACCTTACAGAAAATTTGCTATAATTGTAAAGCTTGGCAGGTATGCGATGATATCTATCTTTCTCAAATGAATTAGTATTCGCTATTTTTCCTTTGCTCATACATGAAAAACGAATCCCAATCCAAGCGAATTTTTACCAATACTATAATATTATTGTATAGGTACAAAAAATAGTAACAATTTTGGTAAACGAAGATAGAATAAACCCCAATAGTTAGTACTTCCCAAATTGAAACCCAAAATTAATCAAATTAGTCTCAACAAAACCAAAAACGTCATTTTATAAGGCAGCAGAATTAGAAGTAACATACCATAGATCTTTACCAGTAGACTAATGAACGAGTGATTATGCTGCGCATTGGTGAAGAGAGGGTAACAGAGTTACAAACAAAGTAGTAAACTCGAGGATGTAGTGGTACATATGCGTATTTACATTTTTATTATGCAAATTACTTTTCTTATTTGATATTGAACATTTTCTTAAAGCTTCTACTGCTATTCAAATGTAAGATAAATACCGCATTTGCTTTCCATCATTCTTACTTAATAAAGTATATACGAACCGGTGTAACGAGATGAACAATATCAGCAAGCATACTTGAACGTCACACGTAGCACACATTTTCCATCCGCCGTGTACTGAGGAATAGCGGACGAAGGGATATTCAGTACCGTAGTCCGTTTCATTCTGGCATCACTGCTGTAGTGTTATCTTTCTCTGTATGCGCAGAATAACCACTCATTCATTAGTCTAGCTCTAGTGGAAATTGATGACTTGTATACAGCAGACACAGCCGATGCATACGAGAACCTGGGGCTGTGGCAATCCAACACGTGTGGCTATGTTACTCATGAAGCATGATGCTGTATTGTCGTACCCCGGGTTTTCATATATGCACCAGCCACGCCTGATGTTCAGCCTAAGAAGCAAGTAATGCGTAGACTTCTATTTAGTTAAACGTCATTCTAAAGTTCTGTTGATTTGTATATTGTTTTCGAAAAAAAAAATGTAAAAATTGTCGATGAAGGGTGTCTTCCGCTCTTTCAGAACAAAGGAGACCGGTTACTCTAAAGCAGACCATCACTGTTTTGTGAACGAAGTCAAGGTCTGGAGACGTTTGTATGACATATTATAAAGTTTCTCCAACAAATCTAAATATTTCTTTTACTTTTATTTATACTCGTTGTTAAACTCGCCCTCTTTGATGATGATCCCCATAGTTAAAGTTATAATAATAATAATAATCGTCATAATAACTAAATTTAATATCGCACTGTCGTACAGCTTTATTTAAATGAATATTAAATCCAGTTAGCAAATAAACAAGAAAGTACCTTATAATATTATAATAAAGTCCGACTCCATCGAAATCTATTTAATAGATGGAATTTAATTAGCCATTTGCAGTAGTAAACTGTATAGAGAGTGTCTGATTTAATAATTCTAGCGAATTTAATAATAATTGTATTATATTGAATTGGCAGACTTTGATGTTGCGCATTTGAACTCTCCGGGTATTGTTGTGAGTCCCGGCATTGTTTGTTGGCGCCCCGGATTACGAAGTCCGTATGCCATCCGCACCGTTCAGCCAGACATCCTCGACAATTGTCTACTTTTTCTCTCTTTATGAAATTTAATAAAGGAATTCGAAAATTTTTTACACTTGATTTGTTACACAGAACATACAGTGGAATTTTATGTATTAATCGCTTTGTGAAATTTATTAAGATGTGGTAATAGTAGAATTTAAAAAAAAATCAGTGGACTTGAATCATAAAATAATAATCACGTAGTTAGTTCACTTGAGAGTCTCTAAATAGGCAACCCACACTCCATGCATGGGCAATATAATAATAAAAAATATATATTTTTTGTAATAGTATGTCAACATAAGCCAGTTTTTCAAATGCTTCATTTCAAGTTTTTTTTATGCACAAGCTCTGTTGCTTTTGTTTAATTGTTCGTACCAACAACAACAATAACTCAGAATCTATATATGTTTGTGTTATTTCATACTACGTTACCAAATCTTTAAGAGGAAATTGTAGCTAATAGAAAACAGATAGATGAAATCGGAGATGCATAGAAAACTATTGTCCGTCTCACGTTGGGACTACAGTGAAGGGAAGATAGCCAATGTATTTCTTATGGGAGTTTAGGCTTCGTTGTTGCCACCTATTTCACTGTGTGAATCTATAGAAATGTGGATTAAGATTCCAGAAGTTCTAAACCTTTGAAAACAGTAAGTCGTTTGTAATTATTGTTAACATTGTCGTGTTGTTTGTTGTAACTATTCGTATTGTAGTATCATAAAAAATTAGGGTTTCCATTTAAAAAATCTCATTATCGTCATAACTCGGTAACAAAAGACGATCTACAAATAACGATTACACTAAAATATGTCACTTTTAAGATAGAAATCGACGTGTTCGAGGATTTTTCTCAAAAATATTTAATAAAAGTTTTATTTCGATAGTTCCAGACTTTATATGCGCACTACATGAACAGCAGCAAATTTTGGAATTTTGTTTTACTACCGCTGTCAGAAGAAGTGACTATCTGCAATATAACTTGCTTGAATAGAGATTGTAAAGGTTTATGCAGTTACAACTACAATATTTAGAAAGTGTTTTTAAAAGTTGCTTGCAAGATGTTTGGCAACCCCGTTGTCCATAAGGACACACACTGTAGTCTCAACGTGAGACGATCAATAGAATTAAATCACCACTTATTCAGAATTTATAAAATAAGCGCTGATTTAGACAGAACTGATTCAAATCTTTCACTTGGAACTTATGAGATAAGTTTTATTCTAAACCGAACTAATGCGTACCTCTCAAAATTTAAAAGACAGCTCGACGCAAATAATATTAGGTACTATTACTTTCAAAAACTAGTATTTTTTGACTTTCCAACAAAACTATTAAGAAGTCTAAACATGACTTTATAATTTACTAAGAAATACATCCAACGCTTGAAATTAAAACACAGTTTAGTTTGTTTTTTGGCAAATAATGAACATTTGAATTGAATTACGTAGTACTGAGATTGGTTTTAATACATCGTAATAAATTTTATGTACATTCAGAAAACGTAAGTATCTGCACTTGCATACGATAGAGAGCTTCATAATAGAAGTGGTTGCGACGCATGTACAGGCCCGGTGTAACAATGAAGCCTACGAAGCTCGGGCTTGGCTCTGGCGAAGGCGCCACGTTTTTGGGGGCGCCAGCGCCACACATGGTTTGCAGAATCGCAAATTCTTAGAAACGTCTAGAACTGGACCGCCGTTAGAATAAAATTGAATTGAAAACCTTAAGTTCCTGTTTTTATGATTTTCTATTGAAAAACAGAACTTGCTTAAATGTTTCTATTTATTTAATTGCATGTTTTCCAAAATTTTAAAGAAACAACTAAAATTTAAATACTTTCGTAGATGCAGGAATGCCATACTTGTTGACCTAAGTTAATTGTGGAGTTACCGGTCTACCAGAGGTAATAACATTATTATGTGAATGCAGCTTTGAGCGCTCAGTTGATTACTGTTTACATTCTCAGAATAGCTATCCCGGCCGGAGTTTAGTTACTAGACAATAAAGCCGGTTCTTCGAACCTTAACATGGTTGGAGAAAGACCTAGCAAATTCAGTCCAATTGCGCTTAACGAATTAAAAAAACTCAAAAATGGCCGCGCTTTGTTGTATGCCTTGCTCAAGCTTTACTTTCCACCGCATAGTGGCGCCAGATGTTGCTGTACACTAGAGACCCTTCAATTAGAGTCTGGCCAATGCGTTGCCACGTTGCCCGCCATTTTATATCACAATATTATATAATACATCAATGACATGGATTTTAACATTTTACTGCAAAATAATGTTTTATAATACACAACCCACTATTTCGTGTTTTTAAATTGAGTCAAATACCGTTCATATGCGTGCCTATATTTGGCTGTGTATCCATTTCTGTACTTTTCAGATTTGGCTCCACGTGTTGTGATATAAAATGGCTGCCTTGGCCAGACTCTAATTGAAAGATCTCTACTGTACACCATAACCCCTTTATTTTGAAATAGTAGCGACAACGATTAATCTCGCCGCTGAAGTAAAAGCACCAGAACGATGTTAGCGATATTGAATGTTACCAGATTTGGCATACCGTCTTACAATAAATCTTAGGTTCAATCATAATCATACACAGAAATATCAACAATTTAGCCTTAATTTGATAATGGACATTCATGTTGTGTAAAAACGATAATATTAATATGACATATACCTCAGTAATTGTAATTTCTTAACAGTATCTTATTAAATTTCTTCTATACAAAGCATGTAGTAATTTTTTCTTCATTAAAGTTTGTGTCAGGTTTTCTCCACGATGTCACTACTATTTGAAATAGAGGGGCTATACTGTACACTAGAGACCCTTCAATTAGAGTCTGGCCAAGGCAGCCATTTTATATCACAACACCTGCCGCCAAATTTGAAAAGTGCAGAAATGGTTGCACTGCCAAATATTGTCACGCAGGTGAACAGTATTTGACTCCATTAAAAAACACGAAATAGTGGGTTTTGTATATATAAGACGTTATCTAGAAGTAAAATGTAAAAATCCTCACTTTAAAGTTCATTAACCCTTGTGTGATATAAAATGGCGAGCACCGTGGCAACGCATTGGCCAGAGTCTAATTGAGGATCTCTACTGTACACTAAAGATCCTTTAATTAGAGTCTGGCTAATGCGTTGCCACGGTGCCCGCCATTTATTATCACAATAGGGTTAATGACATGGATTTTAACATTTTATTAATGTTTTATAAACACACTGTCCACTGTCAAATTAATGTTAAATTGTGAATATTTTGTGCATTATTATTATTAAACCTAAAATTTATTGTAAGACAGAATATCAAACCTGGTAACATTCAATGTTGCCAACATCATTCTGGTGCTTTTGCTCCAGCGGAGGGATTAATCATCGCTACTATTTGAAAAATAAAGGGATTATACTCTATACCAGCGGGCCGCAACCATTGTGTAGCGACCCAATTTTGGATCGCGAAAGTTTAAAAATGGATCGTATAATTATTTATTTTTATTATATCATTTATGTTCTTGTTAAACATATATGCTACAAGAAAGCATATCCTATAATTTTAAGTACTCTCTTCTTTCTTCCTCTGGTATGGGTCGCCTGATAATTTTATTGATATTTTTGGGTCGCTAGATAAAAAAGATTGCGGAAAGCTGCGCTACACTGCTCCAAAGCGGGACAGATCGACCGACAACGCCGTTATATTATCGCTAATGTTTAAAGATAAAGGGGCTATACTATACTCTCCAAAGCAGGATAGATCGGCCGGACAACACCGTTATAGTATACTATTGATTGATGATATATCAAAAGGCGCCAGCCGTAGAAAAGCTTCAGGGCGCCAAAGAGGTTAATCCGGCCTGCGCATATACAAGGTAAAAAGAGAATAATAAAATAAATTCGAATTTAAATATATTATTAATTTATTAAACTGTATTATTATAATATTAATAACATATTATTAAATTATGGAGTAAAGAAGTTTTTCTTAAGACAGATACCTTTCGTCCCTGTAGTGTAGTTTTTGATTTATACGGAATGTATATTCCTTTAAAGTTTTAGGTTTTGCGGTTTTGTCTTTCCATTTTTCAACTCAAATTATATAACCCTCATTTTGATATGTTTACAAGTAATGTAAGAGTAGTCTTCAAAATTAATATAATTAAAATTGTCCATCTCTCGACACAAAGCGGCCACATGCATAAAACTCGAATCACATCCACCAACTCCATGCGAGCGGCTTCACACGAAATTGTGACGTCGATTACACAGTTTTATATATCTTTATAGTCAAATAATCATTTAAACTTAATGACAACACCTTTGCTGTCAATTTTATTGTTTATTTAGCATACATTTTCTGTGTTTCGGGTTGCTTATACAGAAATATTAACTTTATAATAGAATTTTTAGCTCGAAGCTGTGTTCGGAAGAGGTCGAGTCAATTCGTCAAGGAGGTGGTGTTCGGTGCGAACAGAGCGACGCGGTAGACAGTCTGAATCGGTGGTTGGGAGTGGAAGGTTCTCCCGTGCGGAAGAAGAATTAAGCTCTGTGTTGTTTTTTTATAGTGTTTGTATTGTTAAACTGAAAATTAGGCTAAGGCTTGATCTGTTTAATGAAGTTTAATGTATGTCTTTAGAAACAAATAAAGAATACATTCGTTCGACTACACACGTGTTACAAATTTTATTAAAACATTTATTAGACTTTAGTCGCCGATAAAAACACTTTGAAAAGCAGCAGCACTCAACAAGCATTTTAATGATAGTCTGATCTACACAACTGAATGTAAAGAAGCTTTCCTGAATCTGATGCTGGTTGTGCCGCAAGGACGGATCCAGAAAATTTTCAAGAGGGAAGCATGTGTACCACATATAAACGAAACCGTCAGGTTATTTGGAATGGATTATTTCTACTGTAGTACTGTATCCTACAGCATTAGGCTTCGGTCTGTTGGCCATACGTTTTCTAATAACCACTCATATAGTCAATAGATTCCGCTTTTGAGTAAAAGCGCGCGATCTAAATAATCGTTTATATATCTTTATAAATGATTGTAATTTTACTAATTTCCAGGTGTATAAATATATTTATAATATATTGCCCATAACCTGGAAATCGTCCCAGAAGCTATGAATCTTATACGGGATGGAGGGGTAATTATTATTATGCAGCTCATTGTGCGGCTGCAGCCGACTTACAGATGTTATAGCACGTCCCACATTTGTGTTTCAGCTAAGGAAATCTGCAGAACCAGATTTACCGGCAACGGTAGTCGATCTCGGGCTACTTAGGCGAGGGATCAGTACGCTAGTTACTACATTACCAAAGCTATATAAAATTATATATTTTTATTTATTTTGTATTATGTTGGTTATTTTATTGTATGCTTACAATATTAATATATTTAAAAATATGAGTATAGTCATATTTTTCAATATTGGTAATTGTTGATTTAAAATACTAAAATAAAATATAAATTCAACGGGGAGGCAACACTTTGGTATGCTTGTGTCACTAACAAGCTCAAAAGTGTTTTACAAACAAGATTTACTTTATTGTTAAGCTAATGTCAAAGTAGGTCAAAGCAAACATAGTTTTTGTTTGTTAACACTAAATTAGAAACGGTTTTGCTAGAAGCAAAATGTCTTTAGAACTTCCTGCAGATTAAAGCAGATGCCTAACAATGATTTGAGTTTTTTAATTTATAAAAGGAAGCTCCCAGCAAAGAATAAAATAAAATCATAAAAGTTTTAGTGGTTAAAGCAAATCCTACTGACACTTTGGGTTGCCTACATCACTAACAAACTTAGGTCTTTTAATAAGATTTACTTTATTTTTAAACAAATGTCAAAATAGGTTAAAGCAAACGTGTCTTTTGTTGTCGCATAGTTTGTTCTAGATATGATACGGTTTGAAGTTGTATTGATTGAACGGGCCAAGCCCTTCTGAGCTTTGGTACTTTTGGTTTTCATACTTTTGTTTTTCTTATCATTTTTATTTAAATAGGTCTGCAGTATTTTAAGTTATTTTTGTAAATACGCGAGCTCATATAGCCGTTTACAGAAATAGGTATTGAACGAATCTTACATGAAAGGCAATTGATAGCTATTAAGTAGTAAATATAAAAAAAATGTTTTTACTATACTAATATCTTATATTTCTGATTTTTTCACAGAATTCTTAGTTAATTTTCCTTGTCCATTAAAGATGTGGGAAATGATGATCTAATTTTTCAATTTAATGAAGTTTAAGGCAATTTTAATGTAAGACTTAACCTAAAACAGACAAGCTGTATTGTAATGGAGAGGTATACAAGTATTTAATATCTGACCTTATCATTTAATAGTTAAAAGTGTGTTTTCATGATAACAAGATTCCTCAGTTGTATAGATTTCTTGTATTTCAAAAATTTACAGCTCTTGGTTAAATTATTTTGATGGAGGTTTGTAAAGCTGCTTTCATTACCACATAATTGTTACTATCTTAAATGTAGGGGCTGCTTTTTATTAATGAAATCAATGATAAACAACATGTAATGGAACGTTCTTTGAATTAATGTAATTGGGTTATTATTTGAATTTGTTGTCATCTAAAAACATGTCAAATAATGTTGTTAAGATCATATTGCTTAAATTTGCCAAGATAGGAAAGCGTATAAAGGTATTTTTAAGTAATTAACTTAATAATTAGTTGTTTGAAAATTAGGTTCCATCGACATTCAAAGGAGGGCATATTTTGTAATGAACACATAAGTGTAACACCAATGGATTCGTAATTTAATTTCCTATAAGTTTATGTAATTATTTTAAGCTTTATTTAAGATCTATAAAAGAAAATTGAGTTAAGAATGTTTAGAAATGTCAACAGGCATTTGTTTTATACAAAAATCACATCACATTCAATTGTTTCGACAAAAAGATAAAAAAGGAAGGCCATTTTTATAACAATCTCTCTTTCAATTTACATCTTGCAGAGAGTGCACATGTCTTGTTCTGATTAATAAAAGTTAAGGTTAGGTTGACCTGATTTAGAAATGTCAAAGTTTTGAGATTAGATTTAGTAATGTTAAACGTCAAAGTGATTTAATTACGTAAGTTTTGAGACAAAAGTGTTTATTTAAGTAGTGTCTCAATTTTAACAAGTGGTGAATACATTCTACGATTGAATTTTGCTAACAAAACAAATTTATGAAAATTTTTTATTATTATAATGGATTTGGAAGAAAATGGAAAAGAGTGGAAGATTGTTGACACTGATTCTTTAATTCTTTGTCGATTTAATGGCAACTGATACAATGGATTTCAGCATAACAAGTTGGTATTTACAAGGCGCCAATTTTAATAAAATTAAAAGGAAGGAACTACAATCCTTGTAATATAAAAACCGTTAGCCATTATTTTAATTAGTAATAAGAAATTTTAAAAATACCAAAAACGGCATAAAGAATTGTAAACAAATTATTCTCTGTATTACAAAAAGTAATGTTTTTATAGTTAAACTAAAACAATTATTTGTTCTGATATGAATTTAATTTATCTCCAAATAAACAATATTTAGTTATTTTGCGATTAATAAAAAATTAATTATAGAATTAAGAAGAGAGAAACTGTATTGATATTTTTCATTGCTATTTCAATCAGAAACAATTATTTTTGTTGTTTTATTTTTTTTATAAAAAAAACGATTTCTTTGGTGGTATCAATTTTCGATTTTTTTTGTTTATTGTTTAATTGTTACTTAGTAATGAAAAAAATTGTGTTGTTATTATCTATGAAATTTATTTTATATTACTGTGACTCTAAATATAAGAATTTACTTATCCATTGAAGCGACCCGCCTGAGACAGTCTCAACTTATGCAGAGTTAAACTTTTCGTAACTTTATATTTAGCCGCAGCATTTATTTCAATTAAAGGTAAACAAGTAGTGGGTTGAGTATTTCATCTTTGTTACCTTCGCATTTATGTCTGTGTCTAATATTCAAATAATTTTTTTATTATAATAAATTAAATTATCATCATAAATCTAATAACCATATCATTAGTCGTAGTAACGTGGGGCATTATTAAAAATTTAAATAAACCCTCACTCATATTAAAAGCATATCAATATGTACAGTTGTACACATCATCATTCTGAAAAGCGCTAAAGTTTCTTGTTTTAGATTCCCTGGTTGTTTAAGCTTTAAAATTCGCTCGACCAGAATTACCCTCTTAAGCATTAATGCACATTTAATTTGACAAAAATTTTCTAATTCCTATTCATTTTGGTCCTGCTGGCGGATGCTCCAGAAGTAGTATGCACCAAGAGAATTCTTGCGCTATATTAGTTGGTGTAGCTCTCATTTCATTCACGGTAGTCAATAAAGACGAGACAGATTTACACAGGAAAAATGATTAAATTGCGAAAAAAGTTCTTAGACTCTTCAATACCCCACTACTATTTTTTATAAATATAGCAATTTTATTCGAGAATGATTTTCTTTATACTTTTCTATTATTGAGGCTACATCTGTCAAAATTCCGTGTAAAAGCGGATTATCAAAACTAAGTGTTTTGCGAAGTTTTAATATATGCAATTTGCAATTAGAAGTAATCGAGACTAATAGTAACCAACTAAAGATTTCGTTTGTAATTTGTGTTGGTTTTGGTTTAATTACATGTTATGGTGTAAACTACGTTTCGATTGAATGCCAAAATTGCTGACTACCATAAAGTGGCTATAGCTATAGGTGTCGACCCTCTAAGCAAACACAATGCATAAGCCGACAAATTAAACTCCCGGGATTGAGATTCTGAATGACGACATTTCATAAAAAAGGATTGGACACATTGAAATATGAAGTGATCTCCACAGATTACCAACTTAATTCGATGTGTACTTTTCCTCGATTATTGATACTTATACTCTTCTATACGCGAGGTAAAATTCAAAGTTTTAAAAACCTTTACCAAAAACTTCGTTTTTTATTGCCATGAAGAGCGTCACTTCATGTACGATTTTAATATGAAATATTTATATTGCATAGGGATCTACGTTTTGTTAAGCGTAAGAAATTAATTTCTTACAATTGGTAATAATTGATTATAATTTAGTGAAGAATTTTATAAATTCCTCCCTTTACAAAACACCGATTCGTCTGTTCTCCGCTTCTCAATTCAATAGTTCTATAATCGGCTCGTTGCGCCTTAAGTGTCTGAAAGAAGCGAGCAAAGAGTGATTGTGGGGAAATGGTTCGGAATGGAGCAAGGAAGGAAGCCGCCGGATCGGAGCAGGCCTGGCTTTGCGCCCGCAATTAGTCCCTCTAATGCGACGATCATTGGATCGTTACACATTTCACATACGCACAATTTGCGCTATTGCTTACAACCATGTGTGCGACAATAGGCGTCCTTTTCGTACTAAGGTTCATAATTATCTTCAAATTAGCTGATACAATAGAGAGAAAACTAGTCGTCGAATTAATTCTAATTCTACCCTATTGTTTTCTTTCTGCCGCTTTTCTAATCCACAGCTCGCAACTAACTAATCCGAAAGGAATCGTTAAACGGATTCATCTTAAAAGGCGAAATTTAGGCAATAATTACAATGATATTGTCGTTTAAGGGAGGCTTGAGCGCAGCGGGTGTTAAACTCAGGTTGTCATCGCCATCTGTCGACGCTAATAACCCTCTCATTACCTATTATCATGCGGTTTGACGTCTGCATACCCCGCTTTTATGTGTCCCTTAACTAACCAAAAACTCAGATTAATTAACCTGCATAAACCGCTAACTAGCTGTTCTTGATAGGTTGGCTTTTCAGTGTTCTGTTTTCCACTTGATACAGTAAATTAGTTTTGCGCCCACGTCATCTAAAACAAGAACATGATTTATTAAACTTTGATGACAGTTCAACCGCGATTACATCCGATGACTTGAAATATCAGGTATTGTGGTTAATTAGTAACAGAAACAATTACCATGAACAATTCAAGTATTAAAGCCATGTCTATTTTAAGAATTCTTCTTATATTCTAATCAGTATACCAATCGGATTAGAATCTAAGTAAGTACTAAGTACTATCTAATAAAATGCTTTATTTTTTTGTTTGTCACAAATGTATTTTTAATTTATACAAAATTATGAATACAATTTAATTAATTATTATTACTTTATATGAAAATATTCACACAAGCACACAACACATAAATAGTGTGTTACATGGATGGTGCATCAGCTGCACCTGCACGACGACAAGATTCTAACATAATGTTATAATATTTTATGGGGGGAGGGTTAATAATACAGATACAGATGCTATTGTAATTAAGATGATAATACTCAACTCACTACTTGCATAAATGCTCCGGATAAATAAATTATAGTGAAAAGTCTCTCTCCACAAATTGAGACTTTCACAGGCGGGTCGCTTCTATAGAGATCTAAATTCTTATGTATAGGGGCACAGTAACATAAGAACAGATACACAAAGTAATATTTCAACAATAACAACACAACTTTATTTTATAATTTAACAAATACCAAATAACAAAAAAAACGAAACAAAAAAATTCAAACTAGATACCAAAAAAATTAGTTTTCTCTTAAATTATGAATTTATCACTAAATATTTAAATGCAATTACATACAAAATTTTGATTACTAGATTCTATCTTTTTAATCCTATCATTTAAATTTTTCTTTATATTAATCCCAAAATAGTTCAGTATTCTTTATTTGGAGATTAATACTTTTGGTATCATTATAATTCTTAATTACTAAAATTAAAACTAACTACTGTTTAAAAACTCACCTTTATATATTTAAATCCTTTTTAAATATTTGCCGCCACAAGCTTGCCAACTGTATTTTTATAAATTCCCAAATATCTGCTATCTGCTTTCATTCGTCTCGACAATGAAATCAAGAAAGTGTGTCATTGACCACTTTAAAATATTTCCATATAAAGGGCTTCACAAATTGGAATTCCAAGTCAATTTCTTTGTATTATAGTGGTAAGTAAATTATTTCTTTTTTATTAAAGTTCACATCCATTTTATAATCCAGTCATAAAGGTTTTTCTTTATTAGCAAACTATTAAAATTTCCATCGCAGAATAAATTAACACTGGATTAAATTGAAGTACTTGTTAAATAATCTCTTAGATTTACCAAACTTTCTTCAAACTTTAAACACTTTGACGTTTCACAAAAATAACAATAACCTCAAAATTCCTGACATCGCTTTATTTACGTCTTTAACTTAAAACATAACCTTAAATTACATTATGTTCTCTAAAAGGCTCTGCACTTCTTGAAAGATTAAATAAAGAGAATTTGTTATAAAAATGGCCGTGTTTATATATGATTTTGGTGAAGTAAAGGGATGTGACACACTTTTTGCATAAAACAAAAGAAACTTTCACTAGTCGATTTAACATACCCAAATTATAGTTTATAAATTTCAATTAACAAAAAACTAATTAGGTACTCTTATAGATAAAAGATCTCCCAATCTAATGGTATATAACACTTATGTTTTTATTACACAACAATGCCTCCATTAAATGTCGATGACATCCCTAACTCCTTAAAATTTTTATTAACTTAATTACTTAAAAATACCTTTTCACACCTTCCTATCTTCACAAATTTAAACATTACACTCTAACAAGCATTATTTGCATGATTTTAGGCATCAACAACATGAAGATTCAAACCAGTTATAGTATTTCAATGTATGATCCAAAATTGAAACATAATTATATGTTGTTTAAATAATATCATTAATAAAAAAGCAGCCCCTACATTTAAGATAGTTACGATTATGTTGTAATGAAGCAGCTTTACAATCCTCCACCAAGATTATTTAGCCGAGAGCTGTAAAATTTAGAAATACAAGAAACTTAATGCAAATGAAGAATGTGGTTAACATGAAAACACATTTTTTACCATTAATTGCTCAGTTAAGGTAGTAATACATCCTCATTACAATACACATTGTCTGTTTTAAGTTAAATCTTACATTAACTTTGACCTAAACTTAATTTAAATACAAAGTTAAATAGTTATCTCCTACATCGTTAATGGACAAGGAAAATTAACTAAATTCTATGAAGAAAATCAGTTTTCCAAATATCCTTTATCTGACTATAGTGTAACTACTAGTGTGCATGTTAATTATAATTAACCATATTTAAATTAAATAAGACAGATAAAAGATAAATCACAAAAATTTATAATTTTGAAATTGAGGTTATGCAACCAATCTAACGAGTCGCTTTGAGATTTCATACATAAACTTGTTCAAAACTATAGAGTGGGTGAATTCCTTTTTTCATATGTCAATAATCGTGATAATATGTAATATGTATGGTTATATTTCATCAAAACTAGAAATCTATTATTAGATGTTATAGTTATTACCTATCAAGATTGTATAGACAAATCGATATCTTTATCGAGCTAAACCATCAGTTCACTTACGTTTAACTTGGAGAAACCTCCCAGGTGCTGTCTGCTACTAAGCTATAAGAGTATAAATTTTAACTTTTGTATTATTTCTGTTTACTTTGCTTGACGTTCTTTCTATGACGTTGTTTTTGTTAACTACAATATTGCTTTATTTGTCGAATAGTAGTAGCAATTAGGTTGTAGCGGGGTGCAGATATGTATGCGAATGGTTGACGAGTAAGCGTTTTATAAGAATATACTCGCATGCGGGTTAATAACTCACCACCATCCTGCTTTTTAATTGAGACGCGCTATCAAATATAGATGTCTTTGTACAGCATCATGTACCATAAACAAAATCATGTTTATAGGCGGTAGGTGATCATGCTGCAACCAATGAGATGCATGCTTTGGTTGCAACATAACCTTCAAACAGTGCCCGCCCTAGGGTTATGGTGCTCCGATGCAAAGATTGTTTCGGCGCCTTTAATAAATTTATTGACACGATATATTTTCATTAAAAACTATAAAACAGGTAATAAGAAAATACTTGAGTGCTTATAAGTATTATATATTATTATAATAGTATATTACATTTTATTCTTTCGCAAAAGTGTTATTCACTTTATACGATGAGTAGACTTGTTAAAATATTATTCGACGCATCCTTTGCTTACCGTGTAGAGCCGGCACTGCCTTCAAACCTTCTAGTTTGACAATCATCCTACCGCATAATTGGATTTATAAAAATCCCGCTAGAATGCAGATCAATCTATGGCGAGTCCCAATAAGACCGGTTGCAGTCAGCAAATAATGAGGTGTGAATACTAAAACAAGTGGTATCATTTTAAGCGAAGTGATATCAGGCGACCCGCAGTCGGGTTTAGCAAATTATCGTTGCTAGCATGTTTATACAAACGCCAGAAAATCAGATGCAATATCATACAATAACAACTGCAACAAACGCTGAATGAAATTAGCCAGCTGAGAGGTTAACTTGCAACATTAAAAGTACATAATAAGAGTTTAGAATTATTACAGAAAAAAGAAACGCCAAAAAGAAAAACTTGAAACCCTGTCAATTTCGACGAAGAGGAGATACTTATTGCCAGAGCATTGGCTTTTCCTAAATCCAAAAATAAAAAGCGTAAAGTAACAATCGCCTGAAAAAATGAGAATAGCACTATCAAGAAAGATTACAAATAATTATAAGAAACTTTAACTTTACGAAACTTTATTTTTACCAGAATGCCAGTGGTATAAGAACTAAATTAACCGAATTACAAATCAATGCATTAATATGCCATTATGATATTATAATCATATCGGAATCCTGGTTAAATAGTAAATTTAATACGTCATAGTTAGCTTTATCCAAATATAATGTTTATAGCTTAGATAGAGATTATCTAGCTACAGGTAAACAAAGAGGTCGAGGAGTACTAATTGCTACACTGAAGAATTTGCAAAGTAAATTGATACATATCGAACACATAAATAAAAATTTTGAGCAACTTTTTGTCGAAGTTAGATATGGTCATAAAAAATATAATTGTATGCACTTACCCTGGAACCGACAGATCTGGTTAAGGTTTTCGGCAGTTTTTTTTTGGCTGTGACACAAATGTGAGATTTGCGCTGTTCCATCTGTAAGTCGGCTGCAGCCGCACGTTGGTCTTGCGTAATGATAATAATCGCTCCCTCCCGCACAAGCTTCCATGCTTCTGGGGCCTGGTTCACAGGTGATGAGTTGTAGGTTATTATAATATTCCTCTCAATTCAACCAATAATATTTATGAAAATCATTTTCAAAGTGTACTTACTTTAAAGCAGGACTTTGAAAATCACGCATTTATTATGTGCGGGGATTACAATCTTGACATTGATGGGTCAAGTGCGCAAAAATACCCAATAAACGTAAAAAAGGCGCATAAACGATTTAAGCTTTATCATAGCAAGAGGATTACTTAAGGTTTTCACAGTTAAGGTCAAGATGTAAAGAACTTAGTAAAATCTGTTACCAGAACTATCTAAATAAAGTTGAAAACGACCTTAATGAAAACCTTAGGTTTTTCTGGAAATACATAAATAACCAAAGTTTGGCAAATTCAATATATTATGGAACTCAATTATCAATGATGGTTTTGAGACTGTAAATTTGTTTGCTAAATATTTCTCAACAATCTACACCAATCAACTATTGATCTAAATGTAATCTTTAATTACAACACTAATATTAACTTTTCTACATGTACTTTAAATTTATAAACCATTTTTAATAAAATTAATAATGTTAGATACGTAAGTATTCTTATGAGCCTGATGATATTTCTTCCCGTTTTTGAAAGAATGTATATATACTAGGGTGGCCTTTATTTATATGGGTAAGAAAAAAAATTACAATTTCAAATACGTACCAATTTTTTTACATTACATGAAAGGAAGTTACCCTAAAAATTTCAAATTGATCAGATGATGGTAACCCGGCCCGCATTAAGGTCAAAGTTCAGCTATTTTAGACTGTTTTTTACAAAACGCGTATTTGCAGCAAAACGGTAGCAGCTACGAAAAAAAGATATTCTTCCTTTTCTGTGGGAAATTCAAGCTACTATAAATTTGGTCCGTACATAATTTTCGAGAAATAATCTGTTTTTGAGTTATGAAAGGAAAATCAGATGCAGTAGTTTACGGGTCGTGCAGTTACATATTGAAAAATTTTGTTACTCAATTGCAGCAGCGTGCCGTGCATACGAGACAGTGGAAGCAGTGCCGATATGACGTATGCGCTATCACGCTCGTACACATTGCGTACTGTAATGTACAGGTAATGTACTTGCGTACATTACCTGGCGAACCAGGCGCTAGAAGCTTGTGCTGGAGGAAGAGGCGATTATTACTATTACTCCGGACCAACGTGCTGCTGCAGCCGACTAAACAAATTGTATAGCATAAATACCACATTTGTGTTACAGCTAAGGAAAATGCAGAAAACCTTAACCAGATCTGCCATTACCGGGCCGCTTGGATGCGAGAAGAGCACTCCCTACACTACTATAGTAATTTACGTTATAAGTCCTGGAAATGGAATTTTACAGTCGAGTAAAATGTTACGGACAAGGCGACGAAGGAGCCGAGTCCAGAACATCGAAACGAGACTGTAAGACCATTTCCAGGACGTATGACGAATGACGGAATATATAAAATAAATTTCCGAATGCAAAATATGGACATCTATGAAGAACGAGTTTCCATGGTAACTGATTACGTACTAAAACATTGTCCAGTTGATTGATTGTATTTGCGTCCGGTAAAATTCTTTTTCTACTTTGCGTTTATATCAAGGCTCATTCAGAACCGAAAGTAGTGCTGAACTAGCTCATTTGAGTTTCGAATTAGAACTAGTGTAATTTAGTTTTTCGAGATTGTCAGTCATGAACCATGACAAATGAAATGTCATTGAAATCATTGTTAAATTAAAATTTGAATTTTCAAATGTCAAAATTTGACATTTATCGATTGTTGGTACCAACCACGATAAAATCCCCCAAATTTTAAAAGTGCGAATTTTTATTTTAAAACTGATAAAATTAGTAAAAAAGAGGTGCAAAGTACAAAAAATAGTATAAAGAACTCGTTTTATAAGACATTTATTGCACTCATGCTTTAAAAAACTCCCGCTACGCGGTCGTTTTTTAGACTAGCATTCGTGCAATAAATCATGTCGTATAAAACTTGTTCTTTAATATACTATTATCTACGACTGCTTGGATAAGTCATTATTACGTCACCCATTGACAGCAATTTGCGTTAGATAATGTTAAAGATTACCACACTGATTTCATTACGTAACGCTTTTTTATTTATAAGAAATACACAAATATAATGTAAACAAACAACAATACCAACGAACAACTACTTATTATAAACATTAGTAACAAAATTTTTGCATTTTCTTAGCACAATACCACCCGCATCTGCCTCTACTGCATCTTGTGTTATCTCTAAAGATTCAACGTTGCAGTCATTACTCCTTGAAAGCTGCTGTTCTCCTAGGATCTTAACTGCTACCTGCTTTTTATTTTCTAATGAAGAATCGATGTATCCCTCGGCAACCGTGTTCGACTTCCATCCTCCATGTCTTTTGACCGTCAAGAGATCTGCGCCATTGTTCGCTAATAAAGAAGCTGATGATCGTCGGAAGCAGTGTCCCGGGGTATTCTTCCAGATTTGATAATTTTAAGAACAACGCGATCTTTTTTGGAATACCTCCAAGTGTTTATACCTACAGGCTGTTGTATACAGATTCCTTTCCTATATCCAATAAAAAATCGACCGTGGTCAACGTGGTGGGGACGTAATTTCAAATATTTGCGAATTATTTCGACCATATTTGTCCCTTCGTCGTTACCGGACGTAACAAAAAATTCTCGCGAGACTTTGGTTTTCGTGTAAGGAATTTGTACATGAAAAACCTGGCCTTCATCCTTGACATTTTCAAGAAGCAGATAGGTAAGTTCCTCTTTCCTGCAGGCTCCAGCAATCCCAATAATAAGGGCAACCTGAAAATAAGTGCATTTAACTTTCTAAAGCGGTTCTCAAGATATTTTGAACATTCTTACTTTACTCAGCAAAAAGGTTTCATCATCAGCTTCCTTCAAGAACCTTGCAATCTCTTCTTTGGAAAACATGTTCGATTTTTTCGGCTTATACCCATCTGCCTTTTGTTTCAAAAATGCAATCAACTGATTATGCTTGCTAATATCAACATTTTTTTTCGCAGATATCGTTGCTCGTAACATAGAATAGTAGGCCCAAAGACTTGATGACTTATACATCTTCGATAGTTCTTCAAAATACGCTAATAATACTTTCTCGTTTGTATCGTTTTTCACACCCTTTTGGTTGCACCACCGAATAAAGCGTTCATAAACTTGTTCGTATTTTCGTTTCGACTTTTCTGGTAGTAACAATGAAACTGCACTAGTTGCAGCGTTTTCAATGTCTGAGGGCAAGTCTTGGCAATCACTCATGTTTCTCTTTTTTTGGTTAAACTGATAATATTCACACCACGGAATACAAACTGAAAAATTACATCGTTTTTGACACAACAAAATTGGTTGTCCTGGTAATGAGCAAATGTTTTCTATCTTAGCATTTTGATTTTGAATGAGAATTATTGGAGCAAAATATTTTTTTAAATTTATTGCAGTCGTAGATAAAGTTTTGTATATCAACTCATGGGATAGAGCATATTACAGCACACGTGTGGTTACAGATGAGACTCGGGCTGACGCCCTCGCCATCTGCAATTCCCACACTTAAGTGCTGTAATAATGCTTCTATCCCACTTGTAATGTAAATAACTATTACAGTCACAAGTGACTGTAAAGTTTTTTACAGGCATACTAGACCGTAAAATCGCATGTTCTGGATTAAAAAGGTTGACGTAAAACTGACAAATGTGACACAGTATGAAATAATAGTATATTACGTTATAAGTCCGGTAAACCCAAGTTTACAGTAGCGAGTTGAAAACGTTTCGGGACGAGGCGACGAAGGAGCCGAGTCTCGAATGTTGAAACGAGCTACTGTAATGGTTTACCGGAAGTATGACGTAAGGCGTTTTATTTCATACTGCCTCACATTGTTCATTTTTTAAAAAAATGCATTTAAAATTTTCAGTCCGGTAAAATTTTTTACCGGACTCAAATTAGATTTTCAGTCCGGTAAAATTTTTTACCGGACTCAAATTGGATTTTCAGTCCGGTAAAATTTTTTACCGGCCTTGTAACGTAATAATTCATTTACCGGACTCAAATGAGTCCGGTAAATACCCTTTTACCGGACAGTATGAAATAAATACTATTACATATGGGTCATAAGGTAATGTCATCAATAGTAATTAATAATTGTAATTCATCATTACAGATATAAAATATTAAGCCAGCCATATTTGTGTAAAAGGGTGCTGTATTAGTTTTGAAGACGCTGAGTTGTCTTTGAAATACGCGAAACTCACTTATTGGAATACTCAGTTTATCCACAAAGATTATTTCTATATGCGGATTATTTCATTAACCATTGTACATTATAATCAGCCGTTAAGTATTTATTTTACAGTGGTCTGTTGGTTGTGTAATAAAGGCTACACAATGCAATTGGGTGTTCTTGAATTGCTTTTCTTTTTTCTTCTTTGTAAGTACTTATTACTTTCTCAATTCTTGTAGTTATACAAATTAAATAAAATTAAATCAAAAAAATCAAAGCAGGTAATTCTCACTCACGTTTATGAAAACTAGAATAAGACTAGTATTTTCAGTTTTCGCGTGGACCAGCAATAACTGATAAGAAATACATTCTAGTTTCTTTTTCAGTAATACTTATTTTGGATCATAAGAATATTTCTGTAACTGCCCGTTTAGTTTGTTTGAATGGAAGTGCTGCGCTTGTGGTAGACCAGTAATTTGAAAAAAGACACGAATTCTCCAACACGATTATTTAAACTGCGACAAAAAGTTGAAAAAATTGTTTGCACCCTGGCAGCAATTAGATAAGAACTAGAACAAAAAAAGTGATTTCTGCAGGCAAAGAGAAAATTTTTTTGAAGAACTAGATGATTTATTTGACATCACACCGATACACTAGAAATGATGAAGATCTTAGAAGACAAAGAGACGATCCTACTGCCCGTGAAAAGAGGTTAATACAGAAAGAAGGAAATAAAATGAAAAAGAATGAAACTAAAAGAGCAGACAAGCAGATGCATTTAGACGTACCAGAATCTTCAAGAAGAGAAGAAACTGAATCCACTGATGTAGGTAAGATTAAAAAGTGAAATTCACCTAATGTTTTCAATGAGCAAGTAAATCTTTTTAGACGAGGTTTTCGATTCTTTAACTTTAGAAGCGTCAGATAATGAAGAGAGTGAAATAAATGAATCGATTTTAAGCTATACAAATTAGGACTTCAGGTGCTACAATGGACTCTACTACTAAGAGCAAAGAAAAGGATCAGGAAACAAATTTTGACTGCACGAATTTTATCAGCGCTAGATAGATGTAAAATAAGTGACACGGATACCTGTCACATATTGCCAGCAAATGTAGAAGCCGTTTCAATAGACCCAAATGACTATGCCATAAACAGATCTTCCATCAGGGAATACAGACAATATTTTAGCGTACAGGCAGCTAACAAAATAAAATTGTCATTTTTAGAAATATATTTACAATTTAGTTATTCACTGAGACTCAAAACTACTTCCAGCTTTAATTGGAAAATCTTAAGTATAGATTGGCTTAATTAGTGTCGATTAATTAATTGCGGTTCCAGAACTGTCAGCAACAGAGCAAGAAGTATCTCCAGCAGTCTATGATACTCTCTGCGATTGGGAATTAACAAAGTTGAAGTTTTTGAACACAGGAAGACTAAATTTTGCTTGTGTTCTAGAGCAAAAGATAGAGAGAAAAATCTTATTTGTAGCTTATCGCCACCATATTTTTGAGGCGTTCTGTAAGGAGTTTTTGCGGTGTCTAAGTTACCACATCATCTGTTAAGTCGGCTGCAGCGGCACGTTGGTCCAGAATAATAGTAATAATCACCTCTTCCCCAGCACAAGCTCCATAGCTTCTAGGGCCTGGTTCGCCAAGTAATAGGTAGTAGAAATTATTATTATTATATTGTTTATTGTTTCCAGCCTTACTATGTGGAACTCCATAATCATGAAATAAATAAAGATTAGTAAAAGTTTCACAGTTTTATTAAAATATAACCTGACAATATTGTCAATAACAATAACAATATTGTCAGGTTATATTTTAATAAAACTGTGAAACTATTACTAATCTTTATTTATTTCATTTTTATTATATATTAATAATAATTTCCAGTAAGAAGTATTATAAAAGCATTAGAAGTATGCTAGTAGTCAGAAGTATTGAAGAAAAGCACCACAAATGAGTAACATAAAATTTTTTAATATGTCACTGCACGGCCCGTAAACTAGTACATCTAATTTATCTTTCATAACTTAAAAACAGATTATTTATAGTATTAATGTATAGTAGATTAAGTTTCCTACAAAAAAGGAAGAATAGCTTTTTTTCCTAGCTGCAACCGTTTCACTGAAAATACGCACTATGCGAAAAACAGCCTAAAATAGCTGAACTGCTAAAATATCTAATTGATATGGAAAATGTCGCTATGCTGATAGTCGTCTTTCGGTAGCTCAGTTGGTAGAGATACCAGCTAGATAGTGGAGGACCCTGCGTTCTATTTCCAGCCGGAGCGATACATTTTTCTATATGAATTTGCATTCAAAATGTAATTTAATCTATCCGTTGTAAATACATTTTTAATAAATCTCTGGATGCAGGTTTTTTTCTGATATTTAGAAGCAAAGTTTTATTATACCAATTTATAAATCAGGTCTCAAAGAAAATATCGAGAATTATCGAGGGATATGTATACAATCAGAAATACCAAAAATGTTTGATTATTTAGTTATCGAGCAATTAAAAAATGTTTTTAAATCTTACTAATCTTGAAGTACATGCATTGTGTTTTCATTCATGTGTCTCGGTATATTTTTTACAGCCAGCGCTACCTAGCGCTGGATGACCCAAACCCTATTGAACTACGCGGGTCTAGGCCACAACGGCCAATGACCACAACGGCCAATCGCTATTTTGGCCGTTGTGGTCATAACCACAACGGTCTCCATGACCATAACGGCCAACAGCCACAACGGCCAATTTGACCATATCGCCCAACTCGAAACTTGACCATAACGGCCACCATGACCACAACGGCCAACTAGAAACTCCACCCCATCCGCCATTTTGACCACAACGGCCACCGACGCTTATGTATTGTCGTCGCTGGTGACGATGACCACAACGGCCAAAATGACCACAACGGCCAACTAGAGTGAGTGACCACAACGGCCAAGTGACCACAACGGCCAACTATGGAGCGTGACCACAACAGCCAAAATGACCATAACGGCCAACTGTGGCGAGTGACCACAACAGTCAACTAGGGTGAGTGACCACAACGGCCTAAATGACCACAACGGCCAACTATTGAGCGTGACCACAACAGCCAAAATGACCATAACGGCCAACTGTGGCGAGTGACCACAACGGCGAAAATGACCACAACAGTCAACTAGGGTGAGTGACCACAACGGCCTAAATGACCACAACGGCCAACTATTGAGCGTGACCACAACAGCCAAAATGACCATAACGGCCAACTGTGGCGAGTGACCACAACGGCCAAAATGACCACAACGGCCAACTTTTTTCATACTGATATTTTGGTTTAGTTAAAGCTCATTTCTCTCTTTTAACTTAGCCTGTATTTCAATAAGGTACGTCCAGAATTTATCAGCGAGGTCTGATGTCAAAGTAGCGCCGATTTAACGTGACTTACCTATATTGAAAAATGCTTTCTCTATATACAACTGCAGCCCTATGCAGTTGACGACATTTTTTTTCTTAGTTTCTCGGCAAGTATCCCAGGCAGATTAAATTCTGAAAATTTGATACAGGTGCACTAGAACTATTTACAGAATCATGATACTTTAGTTCACAGGGTAGTATATCTTTAACGTCAAAAGAAGTTTTTTTTTCTATTACTTGTTTACCTACAGCAATCTTTTCATTTTGGGGACGTTTAAAAAAGTACGATATAGAACTATAAAACAACACGTTTGACGTTTTATTTATAGATTTCCATTGCATTGAATTTGAAGTACGTAATTAGCTGTTTTTATCAGTTTTAAAATTTAAACTAAATGTAAATCTTCTCCTAAAAGGTAAACACGATTTCTAAGAATCTGTCCAGTACTTAATAAAATCAATCTAGGGAGCAGCATGGGACGTAACCCCAGAAACAAACCGCAATAATCCAAAACAGTATTGCTCCATACGTATTCGAGAGAAAATACAAGAAAACGAGCTCTTAGAAAGTAATGATAGATTACTAACTCGCGCACCGGGCGATAAAACGTAGTTTAATAGGGCCGTCAAAGAGTTTAAGAAATTATTAGATGAGCAGAGAAATCAAGATTTCCAGAACTATTTCCACTGCCTAACATCAACTAAAGCAACTGGCTGCATTATAGAACG
Source organism: Agrypnus murinus (assembly GCA_929113105.1). Classification (NCBI taxonomy): domain Eukaryota; kingdom Metazoa; phylum Arthropoda; class Insecta; order Coleoptera; family Elateridae; genus Agrypnus; species Agrypnus murinus. The sequence continues at coordinate 168,430,287 of OV816026.1, read as the reverse complement.
TCATAAAGATCGTGTTTACGCCTCTCTTACCATTGAAGAAGAAAAATTCATACGGGACTTCCTTCAAGCGCGAAGTAAGGTAATCGAAACTGAAATAAATTCGAAGAAGTCCCCACGTTTCGACGTAATAACTGGAAAACTCCTAAAGGAACACTCATATGAGGGATTTAGCATGATAACTGTAATCTATAAAGGGATATTAAGGACGGGATACTTCTCTGGCCAATGGAAGGTGGCCCAAATAGCAATGGTCCCAAAACCGGAGAAACCGCCATCAGATGTGGCCTCATACAGACCTATTAGTCGTTACCCGTCAATGGTTTGTAAAAAATTGTTCGCCATGCGAATGTCGCCGCTAATTGACGAGAATCAGCGAAAGCCCAACTAACAGCTAGGATTTCGTCGACAATACGCTACAACCGAACAAGTACACATACTTGCATCAAAAATCAGGTTTGACCTGGAGACCAAAACATTCTGTTCAGCGGTATTCATAGACACAAGCCAAGCATTTGACAGGGCGTGGTATGTATGTAGATCTACTCTACAACCTCAAGCGACATTTACCGTATACCTTCTTTCAAATCCTCACGTCATACCTCACCGAAAGATACTTTTTCGTGAAATATTCAGACTCCACTTCAGCTCTTCTATCCACAACATCTGGTGTCGCGCGACTGGTCCGATATTATAACTAATCTTCAAATAGAAACACGACATTAGCAACCTTCTTGGACTACATGGCAATACTGGCTTCCCATACTAATGCAGATATAGTTTTCAGAAACTTACAAACCACCTAAGCCTTTTTGAAAGATGATGGAACACGACGCATTAAAGCAAATATACAGAAACCAACACAGGCCACTTATACTACTAAAAAAACTACTTGCCCTCTAGTTCACCTTAACGAAAACTCACTACTCAAGAAGATTAGGTCAAATATCTAGGGTTCCACCTAGACAGACGTCTTAACTGGTCAAAACATAATTGATATAAATGCCTACATCTAGGTTTAACCCTCAGGAGATACTGGCTAATTTGAAAAAAACTAGGAATTATCTCTTGAAAATAAATTAGTAATGTACAAGTAGCAATCAAGCCCATGTGGTGCTATGGCATTCAATTATGGACAGCAACAAACCAGTCAAACATTGCAGCGCTTTCAGTCCAAGACTTTGAGTTTCATAACCAAAGCCTCTTGGTTCGCGCCAAACCACGTAATCCACAGTCATCTCAATATACATTCTAATTAAGAAACCGTCAACATAGTACCAGAGATCGAGATCGTATCAGGACCCACCCAAACAACTTAGCAGCTGACATAGTACTGAAAGCCCAATGCCGCACAGGCTTAAACGTTTCGATCCGCTAGAACGCTTTTAGCATTCGTATAAATTCCCAATAAGTATAAATAATGTTTTGTATATAATTAAATATTTTGTATATTAGTATATTAATTGCAAAGGAGCGCGGTAATGGGCACACCCCTACTGTGTCATACTTATCTTGTAAAACATTTTACCAAATGTCCAATTGGACAGCATGTCAAACATTTTGGAGTTAATAAAAAAATGCTAATCAAATCAGGGTGTTGTAAAAGCAAAACAAAAGCTTAATAATAATCCGTAACAAATACATACATAGAAAATACTGTTTATTATTTGCAAGCAACCTTTTTAAATTTTTTTTGGCCTCCTAACCTGTAAATGTCAAATTAACGTATCATTGACATCTATGGGAACATGATGTTTAAAGTCACTGGAGTTTTTCGGACACGGCGTGCTGTAAAAATTGATGTAATTTTTCATCCTTCAGATACGTTTATTAAAAAAATCCCTTTGCACAACAAAAACATGTTTATTGAAACGGCATTTACACAACTTTTCAATTGTTGTATGATTAAAATAACCTTTATATTAACATTTCTTTGAAGTAGAACAGCGCCGCCATCTCGTGCTGTTTCAATGACATGTTACTAGTTAGGTACCGACAGTACCGACACCGATAGTAGAATGACATTTTGTTTGACACATCGAAGGTCAATGGCGTATTGACTGGTATTGACGTGGATGCATGGAAGTAAACGAAAGTAAACAAGCAATAATCATTCAACATTGTGAAATTTTAATGAAAAACCCAAAGGTAGGTATTCGTATATTATAGTCATTCCTTTTCTAATACATTCCTTACTTCATCTTTCCTAACAAGCCCTAATTCCCAATGAGTATCAATCAAGCGAAAGCACTGAAAGCAGTAATAATGGCTTTGATTCGTGAAGAATTTTCCGCATATGTATCAACTTGTACCTACCTACCTACCGATTCCTGTCTGTAACGAAGTTTAATATAAAATAAAATTTTCATTTTTACAAAAAATGCTTCATAAGTTGATGTTTATAAGTGATGTGTCAAACATACAATAAGATTTATTTTACTTATTTATATTACAGCTGTTATAAATATTAACATTAATTGTACAGTTTTGTACGTCTGAAAATAGTCCAGGCATTAACTGTTTTACCTCCGTTGTGGTAGTTGTGTGTTCATGCACAGCCCCTACATGGTGTTCAATGTGTTCAATTTCAACACTAGAATTTTCTGCAGGAATTTTGGAAGAACAAGGGTTTATTTCAGACGTGGGTCTTTTTGCAGCAGAAGGCCCAGCCTCAGTCATCATATGGGCCACATCAATTTGCCTCTTTAAAGAATCAGCAACATAGCCTTCTGCCACTGTCCCACTCTTCCAGCCACCAAATCTCTTCAAAGTTAGAAGATCTCCTCCTCTGTTTGCAAGCAAAGTTGCAGCACTTCGTCTAAAACAGTGCCCAGTGTATTGACGAGGATTGGGTAATTTGAGAAATGTGGCAATTTTGGAAGGGATGCTCCCAAAATTATTTATGCCAATAGGCACAACACAACACTTCCCATTTTGATATTTTAGAAAGAAACGATCAGGGACTTTTGTGATTTTTAATCTTATCTGTAAGTACTTCTGGATAGTGGCCACCCATTCTTCTTTCGTTATGACGAAAGAACGACTTATATTCGTTTTTGTCTTAGGGATTGTAATGATAATTATATCATCTTTCAGCTGTACATCTTTCATAAGCATGTTACACATCTCTTCTCGACGCAAAGCACCGGACACTCCAATTATCAGAACCACCTGGAACAATGTTAAAATCATGTAGCTTGTTAGTTATGGCCTATATTTTACAGTAATAGGGGTGAGTAATCTTTCTATTAGTTAGTTTGTGTATGAAAATGCTTACCTTCATAAGTAAAAAATTAATATCTGGAGCCTGTGTCAAAAATGCACCAATATTTTCTTCATCCAAAATTAGGCTTTTTTTGGGTTTATAATGTTCTGTTTGTCTTTTTATATATGTAGTTAATTTGGCATATTTAGAAATGTCTACATTTTTGTTGAGCATAATACATGATTTTAACATTGAGAAAATTGCCCATAAAGACTTTTTTTTCACTACTAGCTTTAAAACATACTATTATCTAGTCTGTTGTCACCTTGTGAAGTTAGCCTTCTTGCCTAGTGGTAAATAATTTTTTATTATTGACTACTAGTCAATAATCCAGATTTTAGTGTAACACGGGGCAAAAATTCATCCCATTATACACTGGCATCCAGGAAAAAATCCGTGATCGCGATAGTACGTTTTTTATGTGAGAAGAATAAAAGGAATAAAAGTACTAGTAGTGAAAAAAATAATATATACACCACGGTTGTGAAGTGTTTTCTAGAGCCTCTCATCTTATATCCCTCGATGCTGCGCATCTCGGGATCTAATAATGCTCGGCTCTAGAAAAAACTCTTCACAACCTTGGTATATAATATACTATTATTCTTTCCCACCAAATCAGTAAAGTACGCTAGCAGGACATTCTCGCTGTAATTCTTCACCCCCTTTTCTTCACACCACATTATAAAGGCGTTGAATTGTGCCTCATAGCGAGCTCTCGATTTTTCCGGCAATAACTGTGATGAAACAGTTTCGGCTAATTGTCTCACTTCTGGAGGCGTACATGTCAAACTATCGTCACTGCCGTCACTGGACATTTTTGAAATTAAAAATGCTTAACAGGTAAACGTAAATTAAGACGTGATTAACACTATTTAATAATAATTTGACATTTGAAACAAATGAACAAACAGTAAACATTTTTTGAGCCCATAGCCACCTCGATACCTCAACACAACGCTATTTTGACGTTGAATGAAAAATAAATTTCAATTTAACAAGTAGGATTTCTTTATGAAGTCGGCCAAAAAGTTTAATACAAATCTTGTGTGTTAACCATTTTATAGTGCTCAATTATTAAAGCACTCCGCTTCGCGTCGTGCTTCAAATTAATTTCGCACTGTAAAATGAAAGTTACCGCACGCGAATGTAAATAACTATTATATCCTTACAGTTAATTAAACCATTTTTATTAACTCCAAAATGTTTGACATGCTGTCCAATTGGACATTTGGTAAAATGTTTTACAAGATAAGTATGACACAGTAGGGGTGTGCCCATTACCGCGCTCCTTTGCAATTAATATACTAATATACAAAATATTTAATTATATACAAAACATTATTTATACTTATTGGGAATTTATACGAATGCTAAAAGCGTTCTAGCGGATCGAAACGTTTAAGCCTGTGCGGCATTGGGCTTTCAGTACTATGTCGGCTGCTAAGTTGTTTGGGTGGGTTCTGATACGATCTCGATCTCTGGTACTATGTTAGTTGACGGTTTCTTAAATAGAATGTATATTGAGATGACTGTGGATTACGTGGTTTGGCGCGAACCAAGAGGCTTTGGTTATGAAACTCAAAGTCTTGGACTGAAAGCGCTGCAATGTTTGACTGGTTTGTTGCTGTCCATAATTGAATGCCATAGCACCACATGGGCTTGATTGCTACTTGTACATTACTAATTTATTTTCAAGAGATAATTCCGAGTTTTTTTTAAATTAGCCAGTATTTCCTGAGGGTTAAACCTAGATGTAGGCTTTTATATCAATTATGTTTTGACCATTTAAGACGTCTGTCTAGGTGGAACCCTAGATATTTGACCTAATCTTCTTGAGTAGTGAGTTAACGTTAAAGTGAACTAGAGGGCAAGTAGTTTTTTTAGTAGTATAAGTGGCCTGTGTTGGTTTCTGTATATTTGCTTTAATGCGTCGTGTTCTATCATCTTTCAAAAAGGCTTAGGTGGTTTGTAAGTTTCTGAAAACTATACCTGCATTAGTATGGGAAGCCAGTATTGCCATGTAGTCCAAGAAAGTTGCTAATGTCGTGTTTCTAGTTGAAGATTAGATATAATATCGGACCAGTCGCGCGACACCAGATGTTGTGGATAGAAGAGCTGAAGTGGAGACTGAATATTTCACGAAAAAGTATCTTTCGGTGAGGTATGACGTGAGGATTTGAAAGAAGGTATACGGTAAATGTCGCTTGAGGTTGTAGAGTAGATCTACATACATACCACGCCCTGTCAAATGCTTGGCTTGTGTCTATGAATACCGCTGAACAGAATGTTTTGGTCTCCAGGTCAAACCTGATTTTTGATGCAAGTATGTGTACTTGTTCGATTGTAGCGTATTGTCGACGAAATCCAAGCTGTTAGTTGGGCTTTCGCTGATTTTCGTCAATTAGCGGCGACATTCGCATGGCGAACAATTTTTTACAAACCATTGACGGGTAACGACTAATAGGTCTGTATGAGGCCATATATGATGGCGGTTTCTCCGGTTTTGGCACCATTGCTATTTGGGCCACCTTCCATTGGCCAGAGAAGTATCCCGTCATTAATATCCCTTTATAGATTACAGTTATCATGCGAAATCCCTCATATGAAAGTTCCTTTAGGAGTCTTCCAGTTATTACGTCGAAACCTGGAGACTTCTTCGAATTTATTTCAGTTTCGATGACCTTACTTTGCGCTTGAAGGAAGTCCCGTATGAATTTTTCTTCTTCAATGGTAAGAGAGGCGTAAACACGATCTTATGACGTTCTATAATGCAGCCAGTTGCTTTAGTTGATGTTAGGCAGTGGAAATAGTTCTGGAAATCTTGATTTCTCTGCTCATCTAATAATTTCTTAAACTCTTTGACGGCCCTATTAAACTACGTTTTATCGCCCGGTGCGCGAGTAAGTAATCTGTCATTACTTTCTAAGAGCTCGTTTTCTTGTATTTTCTCTCGAATACGTATGGAGCAATACTGTTTTGGATTATTGCGGTTTGTTTCTGGGGTTACGTCCCATGCTGCTCCCTAGATTGATTTTATTAAGTACTGGACAGATTCTTAGAAATCGTGTTTACCTTTTAGGAGAAGATTTACATTTAGTTAAAATTTTAAAACTGATAAAAACAGCTAATTACGTACTTCAAATTCAATGCAATGGAAATCTATAAATAAAACGTCAAACGTGTTGTTTTATAGTTCTATATCGTACTTTTTTAAACGTCCCCAAAATGAAAAGATTGCTGTAGGTAAACAAGTAATAGAAAAAAAACTTCTTTTGACGTTAAAGATATACTACCCTGTGAACTAAAGTATCATGATTCTGTAAATAGTTCTAGTGCACCTGTATCAAATTTTCAGAATTTAATCTGCCTGGGATACTTGCCGAGAAACTAAGAAAAAAAATGTCGTCAACTGCATAGGGCTGCAGTTGTATATAGAGAAAGCATTTTTCAATATAGGTAAGTCACGTTAAACCGGCGCTACTTTGACATCAGACCTCGCTGTTAAATTCTGGACGTACCTTATTGAAATACAGGCTAAGTTAAAAGAGAGAAATGAGCTTTAACTAAACCAAAATATCAGTATGAAAAAAGTTGGCCGTTGTGGTCATTTTGGCCGTTGTGGTCACTCGCCACAGTTGGCCGTTATGGTCATTTTGGCTGTTGTGGTCACGCTCAATAGTTGGCCGTTGTGGTCATTTTGGCCGTTGTGGTCACTCACCCTAGTTGACTGTTGTGGTCATTTTCGCCGTTGTGGTCACTCGCCACAGTCGGCCGTTATGGTCATTTTGGCTGTTGTGGTCACGCTCCATAGTTGGCCGTTGTGATCACTTGGCCGTTGTGGTCACTCACTCTAGTTGGCCGTTGTGGTCATTTTGGCCGTTGTGGTCATCGTCACCAGCGACGACAATACATAAGCGTCGGTGGCCGTTGTGGTCAAAATGGCGGATGGGGTGGAGTTTCTAGTTGGCCGTTGTGGTCATGGTGGCCGTTATGGTCAATTTTCTAGTTGGGCGATATGGTCAAATTGGCCGTTGTGGCTGTTGGCCGTTATGGTCACGGAGACGTTGTGGTTATGACCACAACGGCCAAAATAGCGATTGGCCGTTGTGGTCATTGGCCGTTGTGGCCAGGCCCCAACTACGCGATGTAAGAGAGAGAGGTGAGGATCCGAGCTTGAATTATTTTTTCGTATTTCAACAAAAGCAACAAGCAGTAAAAACGGCAGTGTTTTAAGAGTGCGTTAGTTGCTAAAGCTTACCCATTAGGGTAAGCAGTTGGCACCTAGTCAATTATAATTCTAGAACAACATGATTTTAACACAGGTCATTCTACGACAGCAAATTTACTTCTTTGCCAAAATTATTTATTAGATGCCTTGGACCAGTCTGAACCAGTGGATGTAATCTATACGGACTTTTCCAAGGCACTTGATAGGGCATCTCATGAATTACTAATTAAATAGCTAAATTCGTTAGGATTAAATGGTTACGCTATCTAACTGACCGCTTGCAAATATTACGCATTTGTATCAAGTGAGGTGTCCCCCGCAGGGGTCACATTGGCGATCTCTGCTTTTCTGTTTATTTATTAACGATATTTGTACTTACATTAAACATTTCGATTTCTTTTATTTGCGCACCATTTAAAACTTTTCTCTAGGGTTGTTAGTTTAAAGGATGTAGAACTATTACAGCAAGATGTCCATAATCTTAGTGTATAATGTAACTTAGTGGTGTTAAATAGTTTGCATGTAAACGTCGACAAATGCTTTATAATTACTTTCAGCACATCAAGATCAGTTATGTATAATAATTATAGCATTGATAACAGAGTATTAATCAGAATATTTGAAACTAAAGACTTAGGAATACTTTTTAGCCGTCATCTCTCTTTCACTTCACATATCAATAATATAGTACCTAAATCTTTCAGAATGTTAGGTTTCATACTAAGGCCTTCCTTAGATATTACAGAAAAGATTATATTGTACACTACTATCGAATGAAAAAGTTCTGAGCGCTGAGTTTGAATGTGCATAGCAAAAAAAATAACCGCTCAGATTAATTCAAACAAAAACATTTAGATAGATAATTTATTTTTGTATAAAGTAGTAAATTTGTAAATTTATCTGATTTTAGGTTCTGGCTGGATTTTTGCGAATTATGTTACAAGTCCGATTTTTGGGACTTTCGACGTAAAGCGTGTCTTTAATAATTTATATTTCAATAACTAATCGACAGAATTGAATGTAATTTTATAAGCAAGTAATAATTATTTAAAGAATTATTTATTAATTAATTCGTGTCAGAATTTCTTGACGTATTTGTTGTTTTATTAAAAAATACTATCTTTTGTAAAAGAATATCTTGATTAAGGCACCAAAATCAATTACCCTCTATTTCAGAGAGTAACTTAAATAATAATACAGATATCAAATTATAAAATAAATTTCCATATACATACAACACTATTAACTACTTGCATATAAAATTACATTCAATTGTGACGAGTAGTAATTATTAAACACACGCTTTACGTCAAAACTCCCCAAAAAACGGACTTTTTGTAACATAACTTGCGAAAATTCAAAAACCAAAAATCAGATTTTGAAAATTTACTAACTTATTTACTAACTCAGCAGTTAGTTTTTTTTTGCTATGCGCATTCAAACTCAAGACTTAGAACTTTTGCATTCGATAGTAGTAAGATCTATTGTGGAATATTTCGCGGTCATTTGGGACCTTTACTATGAAAAGTATATATTACAAGTTAAAAGTGTTCAACATAAAGTCTATAAAGCTGTTGCCTATAAGCTAGGTTATGTGGCAGGGAATTATAACCATGCACTGCAAAGGACTGTAAAGCCTGTTACGTGCTAATTTCGTAGCACCCTGTATAGCTATGCTTTTGTATTAAGTTGTATAGCGTTTAGGGATTTTTGCATTTTCTCTCCTTGTAGTTGCCATTTTGTTGTGGAACTAATTTCCTTTTTTTGATAAGAGATTGTCACTTTTTAGTTTGATCCGCTCGTGAAGCTAGAAGTTCCTTGAAGAACCTTTTCGTGGACATCGCCGTCTAATTAATCTTTTTCTTTATGTTAAGTTTTGGGAATTGCCTTAGTGCAGATTTGATGATTGATTGCGGCGTTAGTTTTCCGATTTAGTTTATTGGAAGCCGTTTATGGGATGTATTTCCACTTGTTCTTTTGAGGTTATGGAAGCACACCTTTTCGTAAGTTTATCGATTAACTTAAATCTATCATTCAGTCTCTTATACTTAATTCTTTCGATAGGTTGTTATGTATAATCGTCGTTATATGCAGGCGATATAAATCTCTCTTAAGGTCAACTTCCATCGAAGGTATTTATAGAGTGTTGTAATGGTCATTCTGTTAATTTGATTTATTTGTTACAGACCTTTTATTTTTTCCTCTAAGTTTGGGTTTATCCTTTACTCATTTTATTACTTGCCGTATAACAAGTATACGTTGGATATTTGGGTTGTTACAAGACTATTACGCAGACCTGGTTGCTGTTGTCGGGATCACGTTACGTTCGAGCTTTGGTGACGTTCCTCTTCAGCTCTAAGAACAGACACCGTATCGTGAGTTGGTTATAATATAGCAACTGGTTACAACAACTGTAACGTTTGACAACTCTTTATTGTATATAAAACATTTATGTATATTTGTATATTATGATTTTGTGTTTAATGGTTTTTCACCAGTGTGCGTGTAGCACTCGTTTCTAGATATCTGCTTCATATTTATAATTCTATCACATACCATTTATTGTATGATATTGTTAAGAATATTTGCGAGTGTTCCTTGAAGAACCTTTTCGTGGACATCGCCGTCTAATTAATCTTTTTCTTTATGTTAAGTTTTGGGAATTGCCTTAGTGCAGATTTGATGATTGATTGCGGCGTTAGTTTTCCGATTTAGTTTATTGGAAGCCGTTTATGGGATGTATTTCCACTTGTTCTTTTGAGGTTATGGAAGCACACCTTTTCGTAAGTTTATCGATTAACTTAAATCTATCATTCAGTCTCTTATACTTAATTCTTTCGATAGGTTGTTATGTATAATCGTCGTTATATGCAGGCGATATAAATCTCTCTTAAGGTCAACTTCCATCGAAGGTATTTATAGAGTGTTGTAATGGTCATTCTGTTAATTTGATTTATTTGTTACAGACCTTTTATTTTTTCCTCTAAGTTTGGGTTTATCCTTTACTCATTTTATTACTTGCCGTATAACAAGTATACGTTGGATATTTGGGTTGTTACAAGACTATTACGCAGACCTGGTTGCTGTTGTCGGGATCACGTTACGTTCGAGCTTTGGTGACGTTCCTCTTCAGCTCTAAGAACAGACACCGTATCGTGAGTTGGTTATAATATAGCAACTGGTTACAACAACTGTAACGTTTGACAACTCTTTATTGTATATAAAACATTTATGTATATTTGTATATTATGATTTTGTGTTTAATGGTTTTTCACCAGTGTGCGTGTAGCACTCATTTCTAGATATCTGCTTCATATTTATAATTCTATCACATACCATTTATTGTATGATATTGTTAAGAATATTTGCGAGTGTGTACGTATGTCTTTGCTCCGTAATAGATGAATAGCTCACTACTGGAGTTGATGATTGCGCAATCTGATTGGTACCTGTAGTCGCGTTAAATTTTACCGTGCCCTTTGCTTATTGCTTTTGTGACTTTAAATCAACTTTAGAGTAAGTAATCGCGCTCGCATTAATCTCTTCTTCCCTTGCAATTTGTGTATAGCATTCAATAACCACTATTCATTTTTTTGCCAAGGTTATTTCTCATTAAATAATTTGCCCTACTTGATAATTTGAATTAATTAATTAATAATAAAGTACTGTATATAACTTACTTGAAGATTTAATTATATGTGTGATGTCAGGAGTTTATATTTTCAGCTACCAAGGAGTCTTTATTGGAGAAAATCGACCACATTGGTAGTAGTCGCAAGTGTGTTGTTCTATTCAGATTTTGTCGGTCAATACTGTAGCTATCTTAGACGATTCTTGGCGCCCATTACAGAAGACCTTTAGTGAGACCCACGACCTCCCACTAGTTAGCTGGCAGCTGACAGATTTAACTGCGGTTAAAGTTTGTTACCGTTTCCCAATATGCAGTCCCCATTTTGTTGGTAACAAGCCTAAGATTTCGTAGAACTCAAACTAGCCTCATGTTTTTGCAAAAATTATTGCTGGCTCTATTGATTGTTCAATGTTATTAACTTTAGTAAGTTTCAATGTGACAACTAGAACTATGAGGAATGGAGAATTGTTTTTAATACCATTTCATAGTACTAACTATGGCTATAATTCGCCTATAACTAAAATGATAAGACTAGGTAATACTTATAGCAATCAAATTGGTCTGTTTAGTACAACTCCAAATCACTTTAAATAAATTTCAAATACAAACATTATTGTAACAAAGATTGATAGCATATACTTATATATATATATATACCTGTATATTTATATTTATTACTGTTATCAAGTACTGGGTGGAAATAAATGATTTTCATCAAGTTACCATTGCATTCCGCATGTAAAAGCACGACGTGCCGCTCTACGAAAATAGATAAGGCAGTACCATAACCTCAAAATAAATTAATTCAATAAATTCTATGAATTGTTTGACAGATTGATTTCATTTATTGACAGAACTAATTTCATACTAAATCAAAAAGAGTAGAGCGGTACAGAAAAATTTACATGTGAAAAAATTCCAAAGGGAACTTGATGAAAATCATTTATTTCCACGCTGTATAAATTTACCAATATTTTCTTACAAGGTTTATAAACAAATTTTATTATTCAACATTTGTTAATTGTTAAATGTGTATAACAAACACAATCGTTATTAACTTTGTATGTACAGGATATATTTTTTGTTAGTTTGTATTACCTATATTGGTGTATCCCGTAAATAAATAAATAAATAAATTGGTAAATTCAACTATAACATTAGCATGTTGAATAGTAAAGAAATTAAAAAAATGCTAGTAATAGCATTGAATGTAGACAACTGACAACACTACAAATTACATTAATTTTGAAGTCACTAGGTCTAATAAAGTGATGGTAAGGAACTTACATCCTTCAACTCTAGCGGAAGAAATATGTACAAAACTAGAAGCGGGAAAATTCAAGACTAGATAGGTACTACAAAACCTTAAAAAAATAGTGTTGTTGTGAATGGCTCACAACTTGCATTCATTGCGTAGATACGGAATGGTACTAGGCAACAAGAATAATAAACAAGTCATATAAAATATAAAAATAAAATATCTCATAAAAGTTACTACTTGCGTTTTATTAACTCTTACAAGAGATATATGTAGCCCTAACACTACATCAGTGTACATCATCGCTACATTTGGTGACCTGACGTTCCTGAAGAAGAATTTAACAGTACTGATCTTTGCCTGCTGCACTGAATTCTCCAGGTGAACAACCGCTAGTTCTCCTTTCATCATCTGTCATCAGCTACTACTCGACTCCTGTCATCGTGAGATACTGCTACCTGCTTCGATTACGTGACTTGTCGTAGCTGGTTGGAGGTGACCGTTGGAACCGAAACTAGTGCTCCTTCTCATCCGATAAGTACGGCATTCCATGTCGTTCACAATGTGAGAATATTCCACTGACAGTGGTAGGAATTAAGTCTGCTAAACAGAAGCTGCCCGTCTCGATACTGTACGATACTCGATACCACCAAAGAACGAAACCAAAAAAGTGAGTACAGTAAATTGTTCATGTTTAAATTGTCTACAAGAAAGGTAAGAACAATTTTGCTCGTACGACCAAAAATGCAATAGTTATTTCACCCCAAAGATTTGCAACCCCTAAATTTTTACGGTTATTTGTTTAGAACTTTTTTATTACAAACATTTCTCAAAGAAGTGTATTGAGGAAGTTGTAGAGAATCGAATTTCCGACAAAAACGTTATGGATTACTTCTTTCCTCAGACCTACAGTTGACGACATAAATTGAAAAACACTTTAACCTCTTTTTCCAAGATGGCGGACATTTCGCAGCCTCCGATTAATACGAAAACTTGAATGTAGACTTACCACACACCCCCCTACATACTAAACAAAACTAAAAAAAAATTGCTGTTATCAAGTCTTGTGACTTTTTCCATATACCACTTTCCCTGTCGCCTGGACTATTTGTTGAACATATTGCTGTGATATTTGCAGGTAGAAATGTTAAATAGGTAATTTGGGTTGCCTATCTTTCAGGCGTTCGTAATTGAATCTTTGTTAAAAGGTTTATTTAATAGTATCAGAAGTATGTTTGAAGCTAGCTATATACAGGAATTAAGTTAAATACATTCTCTTTGCGATAATTTCTTGTTAAAGTTACATTTCATGCAAGATTATTTAACGATCCGATCTATTCATTACATAACCTCCATTTTTTGAAAATAATTTTCAAAATGGGTTTCTTTAGAAGAATAATTTATTCACATTATGTTAACATGCATAAAAAGTTTTATATTTCAACAAAAGGATACTATTTAAGTGTGTATATAATTTAATAATTGTAAATTTTAATACAACGGTTGGTACGTGAATTGTTTTTCTTAATCTACCGTCAATAGCTCAAACTTGGTAAACGGCACCTAGAATAAAATAAAACGGGCTATTATGAGTTAATTAGCATATATAAAAGTAACTTACCTTGCTTAATTTTCAATAGGGTGATTTTTTTCTTCTGCGATACATGGTATTGGTTTGTCGAGCCACCTTTCTAATTAAATTAATTTAGGTTCATGATGTTATTGTGGAATTTCGTTAGATAACATCTTGGCTGTGAAAGTTGTATAAAGTTTTTGTAGTTCTATAGTTGTTTTATCAGCCAATTCAATTTAAATATGTCCATATACCTGTGCCGAGAATAAAGTTAATTTTGTATTGTAAGTGTTTGTTATTGATGTCAAATGATTGGGAAAAGTTAGATAATCAGATTATGTAAAGATTAATGGGTTAAATTGGTGGTTGGACAGATTTAAATGGAATTTATTACAATTTTTGTCAAGCGTGAATATTTGTTAGTTCGACTCAGATTGTGAGTTATTGTGGGGTTTTTGAAATAAAAATGTTATTTTATTAGTTTAAGGTAGTGTTGGGGATTCTTTTTATGTGTTTAAATCTAAAATTAAAAGAAAATAATATTTTATTTAAAAATAATTTTAAATGTCAAATTTTGGTCCATGGAATACTTGATTATGTTATTTTATTGTTGTTTCTATATGTTTTAATGCAATTTGTATTGTGAAAAACAATTAGTAATCTCGAGAACGTATTAGAAGGAGGACGTGTTGTTCTCATATTTAATAACCTATAAAAAACAAGCATTTTAATAAAGTAGAAAGATAAAGTGAGGTTACAAATTTTGAATAAATGAAATTCATGCATATAAATGGATATAGCTTACCTGTTTGTCATTATATCAAGAAAATAATAAATCATAGAATTGATTTGGATAATTTCAACACTTATGAAACTTTTTAGTTTGAAATATATTTGAAGAAGAATTTAATTTTCTGCAGACTTGCATTTTAAAAATCTCACCAACGGTCAAGAGTTTGGTTGTGGTTACCATAGCAGTATTTTCAAATTTAAAGAAGTGCCTAGTGTGCGACCGAAAATTGTAAGTGAATTTAAATTTATACTGGCCAGTAACGTAAAATAAGGTAAAATAAAATAAAAAGATCATTTCGGACAATTTTTATTTAAATTATAAAAAATATATAACAAGACTTAACGATTGAGACAATTTAAACTATTTTTTTTTTATATAAAAAAAGAATTGAGAAAATTCGGCTACATTAATTTTTAATTAAATTATTATTATAAGTAGTTTAGTTATAAGGTACAAAAATTGAAGAAGAAATCCCAAACATTAACATAACCTATAAAAAAAATATTAAAAGGCTGATTAGTAGTTTTTGTCAATTGTTTATTTATTATTTGTGTTTAAAGAAATAAAAATTTGTGTTTCTTACTATATTATTTAATTTTTATTTATTGTTCATTTTTCTTCCTTGTGTGGAAATAATTTGTGATTTGCAGCTTGTTACAATTTTCCCAGCTCAGGTGTTACGATTAAAGGTGGACCCACTGATGTTAGAAATTGGTAAGGTAAGGTTATTGTACTATAAATTTCAGAGATATTTGTCGATTGCTTTACTGAAACTAAAGTTGGAGCTAGTGACGGGGCAAAAATCTGTTGTTTAAAAATATATTGTAGTGGTAAACTGTTGTATTATGGTTTTATTTTATTAAAGTACAATACCACTGCAATATGTATTCTATACGTAATTAAACATTGATTCGATAATAATTCCATAGAATGTATTAGGAGGTGCACTTTTCTAGGGATTCAAATTCTGGTCGATAAGTGGGAGAATGGCCCGGTGCCTTTAATCACTCGAGGCGAACTGCACATGCGCACGAAAGTCGTAGAATACAGCATGTCTGCCATCCACTCAGGTCAGTCCTATGGGTCAGTTGGTTTTGTCCTGGTTTTGTCTAGCCTAGTCGAAAGCCGTTAAGATGAGCGTCTGTTTCGTGTGCAAAACGTCTTTACGTGAAGGTGAAGTTTGCGTTGTAAAGGAGAGAGGAGTAAAATGTTTGCTCCAAAAAAGCATTAAAAGAGGAAATGAGAAGCACGAAAAATTTCTAAGAGAAGCAGACCAAGTGAAATACACAAGCCATGCTACAAGCGTTATATAGACGCACGGCTCGTTTTGGGAGCCATCACCGACAAGGCCACGTGTTCGTCAACGGCGTCACCATCGCCGTTATTTCGAGCGTCTCCCACGTCTTCTTATGGAAACCTCACCAGACGAAGTTTTCTCGTTCTCAGACGAACTTTTGAAAATGTTATTTAACACCCCCGCCTTATCCCACCCCACTACCAATCCCGTCTTATCCCACCTTCAAGTTAGTTACTTAGTTAGTCTCTTAGTTACTCCGTTTTACTCCTTTTTCCGACTTACCCCTCCAACTTATCTCTTTCTCAGAGTTACCTCCACTATCCAGGATAACCTTTTTCCCCGACTTATCGCCCTCTATGACTTACCCCCTCGGACTCCTCCCACGACTTACCCACCCATTCTTACCATAAAATTCTACATTGAATTCATATATCCTATGTTTAATATACCAGCTTTCTAAACTTTGTCGGTCATTTTGTCTATGTTCATTAATAAATAAAACATTATTTCGTAGACATTCATAGGTGCCGACTATGTGGTGGCTCAAGGCTGTGGCCCTCATTAAAATACTGTAATGAGATCTGAGCCCTCATTAACATGGTTAATATACAATGTGTCCATGGATTGAGTTCACAAGAGGGGAAAATTTTTTATTTTTAGTTTTATCGAAAAATGTCATTCTTGATAAAAAGTATACCGCATACCGTGAAGGCGATGATGCGGCTACTGCTTTAGCTATCCATTCCGTATTTGATTCACCCACTAGATTATTGTTAAAGTTTTGAACTTAGTGCAAAATTTCTTATGGTTTCACAAAAAATTGACTATAAAATGAAGCAGGTAAAATAAAACGTGAATTTGTTTTAATTTTCTGGAGTCTTACAACAAGCAAAACTTTTTATCAAGAATGACATTTTTCGATAAAACTAAAAATAAAAATTTTTCCCCTCTTGTGAACTCAATCCGTCGACACACTGTATTTTATTTATTGTTTTCAGCCTAACTTTGGGGAACTCCAAAATCACGAAATAAATAAAGATTAATAAAATGTTTCACAATTTTTATTAAAATATAACCTGGCAATATTGTTTCGACAGCTAAGCTGTCATTATCAAAGGTAATATAAATACAAACAAACACATCGTTATATTTTAATAAAAACTGTAAAACTTTTTATTAATCTTTATTTATTTCATAATATATTTTATGCAATAACAATTCTAAATTGAAAATCTAAGGAGAGGAGTCTACTTATCCAACTAGGATGGTTTTTAGTATTTTTTGCATAGCTGGTAATATTTAGAGCTCATTCAATTTTTGATGGCCATACCTATACTGCCGTTCTAAGCCCAAAGGGCGTATCTCAAGAATAGTATATTTTGAGGATTTTATAATATATAAAAAATTACATTTAGTCTCTTGTTTAAAGAAAAATCGTTTAAATTAGTACATTCTTTTCTAGTAAAAATGCGTGTGACGTCTCGCGCGCTGACATGATACTATAGCTTAGTTAGCCAGAGCGGGGTGATAATAACCGTAAGTCACTGCGCCCCAGGTTCGATTGCAGATGGTAGATTCCTTAAAATTTCTTCTTTAACAAAATACAATTGAAAATACAATTTTTCTATTCGAAAATGTTTGTCTGCATAATTTTAATAAATAGCATATAGTTTTTTTTTTGTTATGTCTCATGTGACTGGTAGTTTTGCTAAATGTCTGATTTTACTGCTTATTACAATTTTTTCGCTTTTTTTGATGCATTTTACTAACCTGCTTAATTTGATAAGATAAATGCTCGTTATCTAGTAATTGGATCAGGCGGATTTTTGTTAATTATCTATTTATTTTGTAAGTGAAAAGATAATCGCCATTTCTACTTAACCTGTTTTTTAATCGTGTGTAATACTGTGGAACAGAATTACTACTTTGAAACGCAAATTATTAACCTGATTTTGAATCGTGTACAATACTGTGGAACAGAATTACTACTTTGAAACGCAAATTATTAAAATTATGTGTAAAATAATATATAGCTAGAATCGAGCCTGGGACGACAGCGACTTATTATCACTACGGCTATTATCACCCCACTACGGCTAACTGAACTATAGAATATTGAAGGCTGTTGAGCGCACCTCAATTATTTTAAGTACTAATTTAAATGATTTTTTTTAAAAAGGTAATAAATGTATTTTTTTTATTATCGGGGCATGAGTACTGTTTGAACTAATAAACAGAATATTATTTATTTGGAGAGATCCTACAGGCGATTGTTTAAAAGTACAGCTTAAGCTCTAAATTTGATTTGAGTATTTTGATTTTTTACGTTGTATTTTTATTGTAAATATGTAGAGTTTAATTAATAAATCCTTTGCAAATACTTATATATAAAGACCGTGTTTAGTACAGTTTGTAAAACTGTAAACTGGCCAGCTCTCATTAAAATTTTGAAAAGTCGGCGCCTATGTAGACATTCCTTAATTCCTATTCTGCTTTTTCATCAAATATCCCAATCTGCGAAAATGCACACTCACAGAGTCAGACAGAGATATCGAGTTTCGCGAAAATGCTCCGCAGCAAATACTATGGAACTCGACTGAGACCTGTTGGTGGCATACGTTTTTTTTCCTTCCGGCCGGTCACCCTGCAGCTGGGGGTTCTGCGGAGGCTGTCCAGACGGAGAACACGAGCGATAAGAGTGTAGCTCAAAGCAACCAATTATTCAACACAAACCAGGGCTGAAGAAGCATAATAAGCCCATAATAGCCATTGCCCTGCTTCGCAGAACTAAAAACTACGTTGAAGATGATGATGATGATGGTAACTAGTCCAGGCGACAGGGAAATTGGTATATGGGAAAAGTCACAAGACTTAATAACAGCAATTTTTTTTGTTTAGTATGCAGGGGGGTGTGTGGTGAGTCTACATTCAAGTAGCAAGTGGCCAGTGCTTTTCTTAGAAATTCTTCGTGCTCCTCATCTCCTCTTTCAATGCTTCTTTGGGGCAAACATTATACTCCTCTCTCCTTCACAACGCAAACTTCACCTTCACGTAAAGACGTTTTGCACACGAAACAGACGCTCATCTTAACGGCTTTCGACTAGGCTAGAAAAAACCGACTGACCCATGGGACTGACCTGAGTGGATGGCAGTCATGCTGTATTCTACGACTTTCGTGCGCCTGTGCAGTTCGCCTCGAGTGATTAAAGGCACCGCACCATTCTCCCACCCATCGACCAAAGTTTAAATCGCTAGAGAAGTACACCTACTAATACATTCTATGTAATTATTATCGAACCATTGTTTAATTGCGTATAGAATGCATATGTTCAACAAATTCGGTATTATATGCCATCGATAACCTTTCAGCTGCTGCCTTCCACTATATCAAAGAACGTGATAGAAGTAAGTATATCAAAATTCCCGTCTTTACATTGTGTACAAGAAAGGTAAGAACAATTTTTTCCGAGTGACAAAAAATGAAATACTGATTTCACTCCATACGTTCAATACAAATGACCCCCCCCCCCCAATATTTTAGCGGTTTATTTTTAATAACTTTGTAACTGCTTAAACATAACACAAAAAAGTGTAGTATGAACGTTGTAGAGAATCGTATTGTCGACAGAAATGGTGCTGACAACTTTTTTACTCAGACGTACGGTTAAGGATAAATAACTTACCAGTAGGAAAAACGTTATACCGCTTACCTGCCTCGTTTTCGACTTACCTCCATTCTATCGCTGCCTTCCACTATATCAAAGAACGAAACCAGAAAAGTGAGTACACGATATTGTTCGTCTTTAGATTTTCTACAAGAAAGGTAAGAACAGTTTTGCTCGTACGACCAAAAATGCAATAGTTATTTCACCCCAAAGATTTGCAACCCCTAGATTTTTACGGTTATTTGTTTATAACTTTTTTATTACAAACATTTCTCAAAAAAGTGTATTGAGAAAATTGTAGAGAATCGAATGAATTACTTCTTTCCTCAGACCTACGGTTAACGAGATAAATTGAAAAAACACTTTAACTTCTTTCAAGATGTCGGACAGTTCGCAGCTTCCGATTAATACGAAAACTTCAATGTAGATTCACCACACACCCCCCTGCATACTTAACAAAAAAATTACTGTTATCAAGTCTCACCCCTAGAACTGGCTGTCTTCTACCCCAACCCGCTGACGGGCAACGGATGAAGCTGTCAGAATAAAATGTGTGGTAGAGAAATTCGTGAGAATTCTCGACGGTAACTCTGACCGATCAGGGGGAGCCCTGATAGATGAGACCGGTGTGGGCGGATTCGAATCTCGCCTAGGGTGGAGGTCATTTATGGTCACCAATGGAACCCGCTGTTTGGCCGAGGTCATTTATGGTCACCAAGGAACCCGCTGCATGACCTAGGTCATGTAAGGTCACCAAAGGAACCCGCTGTTTGACCGAGGTCATTTAAGGTCACCAAAGGAACCCGCTGTTTGACTGAATCTCTAGTGCGGTGACTAGAAGTGAGGTTTATCCCAGCCTTTGGGCAGATGGGAAACTGCAAGCCGCCAGGTAAATGCGCTTAGGAGCTATCCCGGCCACCCTTTGATCCGGACTGCAGCCGGGTACAGTGATTGGGAGAAGCTCTGAAAGCCATTACACTTAAGGATAGTTGAAGCGAATACATAGCCTCTCACTATTAAGACAACTTCTCCAATTTCGGGTACGCACCGGGAGTCTATAACGTGTAGACTTAAAAGAAGCTCTGTCGAGGGCCCACCAAGCCTAAAATTGGTAGATCGGGGTGGCAAAACCGCTTAAAAACCAAGTCCTGCCACAATTGAGGTTGGATTCGATCGGGCAGTGGTCCCACATGATAACAGCGTCATGTTGGGGTATAGTCCTATTGCTGGACGAGGTACTTCGCCCCGCCCTTCCGCAACCGGGGGAGGTACCGGCGGGTGAGCAGCGTGTCTTTTCAACTGCTCGGTCACTATGCGCGTCTTAGCTAGTAGAGGGTGGATAGGCAACCTCGCTCCTACCAGTGAGCAATCTGGTAGCAATTGCACGACTGCCGGTTGTGCAACTTGCGCGCTGATTGGGCGTATCCCAATCACTTCCTTATGGAAGGAACGTGGGGGTATGCATGTGCGGGTACCCCACGTAAAACAAAATAGTATTCTATGTTATCAAGTCTTGTGACTTTTTTCTACCCTGTCGCCTGGACTAAACATAGTAACCAGGTATAGGGAGGATGTTTAGTTCCAAACAGTGGCGTGCGGTCCATCGAAGCAAGGGAAGCAATGCTTCCCTTAAGAATTTATTAAAATTAAAAAACAATGCTAACAAAAATAGTTTTATAAAATTATGGTTATCGTTTATTTAAATTTGTAATGTTTAATCAACTTAAAGCTCAATATCAATTCCGTACAGCAAAAAGTATAATTATTTAGAGTACTATTTTAAATTAGGTTAATTAAACTTGCGCGGAAAGGTAATTAGTCCAGTCGGCAAGGAACCAAAAGTATCTGTTTTTGGTTCTTTCGTGTTAACAGTTATTTTATTGCACAAACCTATTCAGAATAGTGGGTAGAGCAATATATGTAGTTGCGTACTAAATCGTAGTGACAGCAGAAAAGTTATTAACAATTTAAGACGCCATCAACCGTTTTCGAGGAGTTTTTATTCCGTAGCTCATGAGGATGATTTCCTACGAAGACATGTTTAGTATATGATTTGTTTATAATAAAAATAGCTACAAAATGGCACCGGTTCGATTGTTATAACTGAAATAATTAAGTTGCAAAATCAAAGATACTGCCAAAATCGTGTATGTTTTTTAAGTTGCAATAAAAATTTAAATAGTCAACCAATACTGATGAAACTTACGTTAAGTATAGTTTAGATTATGTACAATAAGCACTCAAAACTCGTAAACCAGGTATGCAAAACTTTTTGTTTAACAAGGTTTTATAAATCTACTGCGCCGAAAACTTTGAAAGTTTGCAAAAGCTGTTTGAAGCTTTGCATACTATTGCAAATATGCAT
Source organism: Agrypnus murinus (assembly GCA_929113105.1). Lineage (NCBI taxonomy): Eukaryota > Metazoa > Arthropoda > Insecta > Coleoptera > Elateridae > Agrypnus > Agrypnus murinus. The sequence goes on along the minus strand of OV816026.1, from coordinate 168,408,215 downwards.
ATAGCATATGTAGCTTAAGTCATTAGCAATCGAACCCAATTTGTAAAATTCGATTAAGTTTATTTTTACAATTTTGGCGACGTTTTACATCTCTTCACAGTTTTGTTACGTTTATAAATAATTAATTTTTTTGGTATGTATAGTTAGTCATTTATGAAATATTCATCGGGTTCGAACGGACGGCAAGAAAACACGCAATTTAAAAAAAGCAAATTGAAGTTTCGATGCTTGGATCCTGAGATATTAAACTTTTTGCGTAAGTATGCACTACTCGTATATTATGTACCATATTGAAATGAATCAAAATCGAGTGTATTGTGTGAACCTTGTAGAATAAGTATGCAATTGCCCAAAATTATTAGTTGCATATTTATAATATAAATTATTGCAATAGAGTGAGACGCGCGCTCAAAAATCGGACAACGCCTACTTAGTCTAATGCATACTTACGCAAGAAATCGCAGGATCCAAGCATCGACTCTTGAACTTTTCTTTAAATTGCGTATTTTTGCCGTCTATTAGAACCCAATGGAATATTTCATAAATGACCACGTATACGAACCAAAAAACTAATTATTTATAAATGTAGCAAAACTATGAAGAGATGTAAAACGTCGCCAAAAGTGTAAAAATAAACGCAATCGAATTTTACAAATTGTGCTCGATTGCTAATGACTTAAGCTATATGTTATATATGCACATTTGCAATAGTATGCAAAGCTTCAAACAGCTTTTGCAAACTTCCAAAGTTTTAGGCGCAGTAGATTTAGAAAACCTTGCTAAACAAAAAATCTTGCATACCTGGCATACAAGTTTTGGGTGCTTATTGTAATAATCTAAACTATACTTAACGTAAGTGTCATCAATATTGGTTGACTATTTAAATTTTTATGGCAACTTAAAAAACATACGCGATTTTGGCAGTTTCTTCGATTTTGCAACTTAATTATTCCAGTTATAACAATCAAACTGGTGCCATTTTGTAGCTATTTTTATTATAAACAAATCATATACTGAACTTTTTTTCGTAGTAAGCCATCCTGATGAGCTACGGAATAAAAACTCCTGAAAAACGGTTGATGGCGTCTTAAGTTGTTAATAACTTTTCTGCTGTCACTACAATTTAGTACGCAACTACATATATTATTCTACACACTATTCTGAATAGGTTTGTGCAATAAAATAGCATTTAACAGGCAAATACACTCTTCAGATCTCTATTGACTGGACTAAATACCGATTCAAATGTGTTAGTTACACTGCATATAAGCACGGATTTCGTTGCTTCCTGCACTTCTTACTTTCGGTAGCGGGCGAGTCGCGGGTGCGTTGTGGGCTACAGTTAACATCGTATTAGGTCGAGGTATTTTTATTAGCGTACTCCGTGATCAGATGTTATGTGATTATAATTTCGTTATTTGTTAGATTTTTGTTAGTATTTGTTAAATGTTACTTAAGCAATGTAAATCTGCGAATGAGACTGTATTTTGGAACATTTTTCATTTATTTATTTATTTCAATTTATATAAGTTGGGATTTTTTTAAAGACAAATAATTCTATTTAGTTTGTTCTGTATGCAACATTTAAACTTGCTTTATGTCATGACGTCATAACTGCAAATCCAGCTGCTTCGGTGGAAGGTTCGAGTACGTCCGATACATCCGAATCGCAACGATTTTGTTGTTCAATTTGTAAAAAGTATTATTATTATTTGATAAAAAATTTCCTTCGTACAGTTTCGGAGGGAATTATTGAGAAAGGCAGACCAAAACCAGAACTTTTAAATTAAACGACAAAGATTAAAACCTGCACCAGGTATTTTGCTAAAAAAAGACCGGAAAATCGAGTTGCATTATAAATAAATAGTAGTACTTTTTTTTAAATAAAGAATAATAGTCAACAAATTCCATAAGTATAAAAGACGTATTCTTTTGCACATTGTGATTAAATCTAAACAATAATAAAAATTTGAAAATGCTTTGTCACAAAAGAACGTTGGCAATAGTTACAAGTTTCGTCACAGCACTTTTTATGCTTCAATCATGTCAATCACAGAATTTCTACGATTCAAAGGGGTAAGGGGATTACCAATTATGCTAAAAATATCTTACTAGGTGGGGGTCAATACTACTGAAGTGTAAAAGTTCTTCTTTAAAATATTTTTAAGCTTAATAATTATAACACTGTTTTTTATTGTACCTAGGTGTATTAAAATTTAAATCGTGGTTGCTTCCCTAGCCTAAATTCTCACCGCACGCCACTGGTTCCAAAAGGTGACGAAGCAAACGCTGTAAGTAGACAGTCGGCCTTGGGCATATTAAAATGCATCGATTATATAAATAATGCATTTAAATTAAAAATATAAATAATTTAAAAAATCACAAAACTAAAACTCCATAGACTAAAAAGGGAAATGTTTTAAAAGTATAAAAATTAAATAAAAGTAAAAAGTAAGTAGTGTTGACTAATCTACAGAGCCAAAACTTTATTAATATAAGAAAGAATAAAGCAAATCGGTCTTGTAGAACTCGTAAACGAAGTGGAACAAAAATGAGTCGTATTTTAAATATATAGATTAGTAAATAATAATTGTGTATTTATTATCGAAGGACATAATATTTTCGTAATCTAAAGCAGTATTAACAGGAACACACAAAGTTTGATTGCTATTATAATAATCGCCCCAGTCATTTACAACAATTTGCAAATTATTGCATGATTTGTTTTGTCTAAACAATATGAAACAGCTATAAATAAGCAATTGCTATCATCTAATATTTGTTTTCTTTCCATGATTTTATTTATTTAATATAATGTATTTACAGGAATAAATCCCAAGAACAAATACTAATTTATGAACACATAGTATGTATAACTAACAAACGCTAAGTGAAAGAAACATTTAAGTAATATAATTTTTATTAATTATAATAATAATATACTAATAGAGGCTATTATTATTATTGCATTGTGTTATTAATACATGTGGTTTATAAGAAAAAAAATGCGGTTTTCAACTAATTCGGGTTTGTGTACGCAACCTAATAACAACTCAAACTTGCAAACTTTTATAATCGTGAATAGTTCCAGAAATTGCTATGCTGGAAATTGAGAGGGCGCTGCTAGGCGCATCCGTAGGCTGCATTTTAGGATTATTTATTTAAAAATATAAAACCTAAAGAAATACTGAAATTAAGTAGCGTTGACTAATCTACACAACGAAAACTTCAATATAAAAAAATCACGTAAATCGGCCCAGTAGAACTCTCAAAGGAACTGGAACAAAAATCAGCCTTGTGTTTTAAACATATAGATGTTGCGACCTAAATCTCTTTGATGTCGTTAAAAAACCAACGCAAAATAGATCCCGTGTGGTGGAATGTGACGAAGATTATTGTGTGCATTCATATGTGGCGCACACGTCCACACTGAGATAAATATGTTGACGTACACATAACACGTATTATAAATAGTAATCATTAATCAATAATATGACAAACACTCCTCAATCATTTTAATTGACAGCCAAAAAAGGGAAACAAGAATCTTTTTGTTTAATTAAGACGACCAAAGCTTATATTTTGTTTAGTCAGATTCTATAAAGGCGGGGGGGGGGGTTGTTGGTAATGTGATGGTAAAGACGGTGTAACATAAATTTATTTAAAAAAGGTAAAAAAATGCTAATAGAAAAAAGTTATTTTCACGGGGAAAATAATTATCAGAAAATTGACAAAAACTGAGCATTATCTACTCTATATGCCAGTATTGTGCCCCCGATGAAAGTTGTATTGTCAGGAATGAATATGTAGTACTAGGTTATAATACCTGCTACGCGGGTATAAAGTTTTGTTTATACAGTACCAAAAAGCTTTAGGAAACATCTAAAAATGACTTTAGAATATTTTAGAAACCATTAAAAACGTAAATAAAAAAAGCAAAAAATAACGTCCCAGCCATTCTGTAGCATTGAAAATATCACATGGAGTAAGGCTCTGAAAACAAAACTTTTTTCTAAAATTAGTTTAGTGTAAAATTTCCACAATCTAAACACAAATGTGTATAAAGTGTTGCATAAGCGAAATAGTCACGCCAAGAAAGTAAGAAAGAATATAGAGAATCAACGTATATAAATATTGATTGAACACAAAAAAGTAACTCTAGTGCTGACACCTAAAAATGTGAAATATTAATCTTGAAACTGTATAAGATAAATAATTAATAGTTATTAATTAGAGATAATATTTTAGGATTAGTCAAAATCTTCGAAGAGCTAGATATAATAAATCTGAAAACCTGCTGTAAATACAAGATTTCTCGAAATAAAGAGGAAAATTACACTTTAAAAGGCCGTTAAAAGAGCATCATAAAAAAGGGCTTACTTATTGGTTGAAGAGTGAAAGGATTGGGACACAATGCGCACCATTAGAGACATTAGCGCTCCTTTGACGTTTGCAACCTAATAGCGGCGTAATGCATTCCGGTCGCTCCTTAACAATCATCGTGATTCAATTTTTAGCTCGACATATAAAGGGCCATTTGATTCATAATCGTTGCTGAATTATTATGAACAAGCTCTAAACACTTTACTTCAATTTTCACATAAATTTATGGCTTTTATCTTTAAATACGGTTGTATTTAATGTATTTTCTTTATTTTGAATAATATGGTATTGGACATATGAAAAAGTGTATGTCCATAAAAGTGTACAACTTCAAATCATTTTTTATGTTGAAGTTGGACAATATGAAACAATATAAAATTTCTGAAGTGCTATTGTTCTACAGAACAGAAACAGAGATACATTAAATTTATTCAAGATTTACGGTTTATTCCAAGTATGCATTTCCTTGTGTATTTTTAAATATGCTTAAATATACCTCTCCAAGAGAAATAGTAGTCAATTAAGCTCTCATTGTAAATTGTTGTACAACGTCTCTAATATACTAATATCTTCTATCAGATTCCTCCGACAAATTGTATTAAATAAAGAATGTAATGCAATAATAACCGGCTTTAATTAATATGGCCTAAAGATGATAAATGTTGAGTATCACAGTTTTTGGTTGCCATCCGTGACTATTATTGATTGTAAGTTATATTAAGCTTGAAGGTGTAGACAATATCAGTAAAAAAAAGTATATTCATCGTTGCTTATTTTCATGTTTTATTGTGTGTTTAGCCTCACTTTCTGTGTTTCGGGGTGCTTAAATTAGTTTTATAAAAATCTTAAGAAATCAACATTTGTTAACATCAATCATCATACATAAACAGCGCAGTAGTCATCTTAAAATTGGAGCTAGTTCTGCAGAGAAGAACCAACCCACAAAAGTTTAAAAAATAAATTACTTACGCTTTCATGTGTGTAGAAAAGCTATTTATAATTTCCATAATAGAATCAAACCACATACAGCTTTGATTTTCATATAATTGAACCATCCTGATATATAATTGAACCTGAAACATCCAACAACATAAAGATTAGTAATAAAGTGGTAAGACTTTTAACACTCCATTTCTCAGATATTGTGTGGCTTGGTTCCTTTCTGCAGAACTAGGTTCAATTCCCAAGCCTTCCTAGAATCTGACTAAAACAAACTGCTCTATACTTATGCTGGCCGTAGTACCCCTTAATTATACGTAACTTTAAGTTGTTTACGTAAAGCAGAGTTTCAGTAATGCAAAAATAAGAGACCAACCTTAAGGCAATATTCCTAAACCCTGCGAGAAAAATTAAAAAACTTGGGGCAGATACCAGTTGGCCTTAGTTGGGCAGGACTTACTATATAGACAGGTCTACGCTGTCGTCTACTTTCAACTGTGGGTATCTTGATGGTAGAATGTTTATAACGAAGCAAGTACATTACGAACCAATGAATTTGCCAGAAAATAAAACAAGAAGAACAGAATATGTTCAAGTTTTGAATCAACTTCTTGAAAGCAAATTGCATGAATTGATGATGACAAATTTTATTTTGTTTTGTAGATGAAAACAAGATCGTCGAAGAATTGGAATTCGTGCTGTCCAACTTCGACCTGCATCAAAAAGACCAAATAAGACTAGGACAAACCAAGCAAAAGGATTAGTCGATATAAACCACTAAATATTCGATACGAAAATCTTGCAATGAATGTTTCATATTATCCCAATGTCAATAAGTAAATAAATCCATTCGTAAATCCCTAAAAGAACAGACATAAGTATAACAAACTAATAATACCTGGAAATACTACCTTTCGAGAAGGGATAAGTTATAGTAGGTTAAAGTCGGCAAACTTAATACATTTCCAATCATAAAAATCGTAAAAAGTCAAAAATCATTTGTTTTTACAAGACAACGTGATTCTAGTTTTTTATTAAGGGAAACTTAGGCAACCAAACAACAGAATGTTACAAGATATTGACTGAGTCGTTGTTGTATGCACAGCACAGCACAGTACAGCACAGCATACGTACATAATACATATACATATTTATCATGATACTTAGATTATCATGATTACTAGGGAGAATTTACTCTGACGATAATATTTAATAGGCAAATTTTATGCAATTCTACAACTACCCAATTTAATAGTTGCATAACCTCACTTTTAAAAATTAACTTTAAAAAAGAATTCTTTATGAGAATAAATTTAGTTAATTAAGACTAACATACACACAAAAAACTATTTAAACAGATAAAAGATATGTGGAAATCCTGTTTTTCATAGAAATTAGATAATTTTTCTTAACTCTTCTTTAACTTAACGATTTGGGGATCGTTTATGCATTTTTTTAACTAATTAAAGTTTAGTTAATCTTTTATGTTAGAAATCATCTGGAACAAACAAAATATGTATTGAAGGTGCATGCGAATGTATAGCAACTTACCCTGCTAACTAGCCTAGTTGAAATACTGTTGAAACATAATATTCAGGTTAACGAGGTATGTTTAATTTGCAGTCTTATTGAATTTCAATATTTAAAGCTGTTTGCTAAATTATTTTAGTGGGAATAAGTAAAGTAACATTATATCTACGATATTGATACACTTTTTAATTTAAAACTGTTAATTTTAGAGCTTCGTAGCCAGGAAGACTTTCAATCAGAATAATGTAAACTAGAACATATCACAATTTCAGCTAATTTGACCGGTATCCGAATTTCGTAAGAAACGTGTGGGGTTCATCCTGCAATCTGCATCAGTTAATTTATTTATTGATATTGTTAATGTTAGTTGTTAAGTTAATTCTTATGCATTTTCTGTTACATAATTCTTAAAAATAATTATTAAGATTGTTTGGCTAAAAAAAGTAAAAATTCTAATAACACGAACAATAGTCCAGTCAATTTAGAATAGATTTTTATGAAAGCGGAAAGTTGAGGTAAGTCCGTGAATTTTTGCATAGGGCTTCCATGTGGTTGTTAAATAATCCTCTAAAAGTCAACACCTGTAGGTGGTGAGCTCGAAGTGGTAATGAGAATAAACCACGCCCTCTAACGGTTTTTGTCATTTTTCTCAGAAGTTATTAGGTTTATCTAGATCATCTAGAATCTAGATGAAGGAGCTTAGATAAAACAAAGCTTATTTTAATCCCTACCAAAAGTGTCTAAATACGTTTTCGTACCTCGTAAATGTGTTATCAAAGAAAGAAGATAAGTCGTACATGAATCAGCAATTTGTACCAGTAAATTTGCTCTAAGAACTTTCCGGCGTGACTTTTTGTTGTCTTATATTCGTCATGAAGTAACTAAGAAAAATTTGTTGAGAGCTGGACGCGATTGTGGTCCAGTCATCTTTTACTTTAGCATTTCTTCGGCAAAATCCATCAGCGACATTTTTGGTGCCAGTCGGGTGAAAATTTAGTATTGGCAAGTTAATTCTTAGGTGAGTACACTCTACTAGTCAATTTTTGTATCCAACCCAATACGTACGCTGTTTCGCCTTTTTGAAATCCTAATTTCCTTTATTTATAAGATCTTGGTATTGAGTACATTTTTTTCTTGAATGATTTTTGCTGTAAAATTTAAATACACGATTTAAAACGAAACTATTGCCTTGTGGCGTCCCTTAAAATTTAGGAATTCAATCGTGTATTTCAATGTTACATCAAAAATTATTCAAGAAAGAAATTTACTCGATACCAAGATCTTATAAATAAAAGAAATTAGAATTTCTAAAAAAGCAAAACACCCTCTGTACGTATTGTGTTGGATACAACTTGTCAATACCAATTTCTGCGCCGAATGGCACCAAGAATATCGATAATATAGCCTGATGGATTTTGCCGAAGAGATGCTAAGGTAAAAGATGACTCAACCCCGATCGCGTACAGCTTTCAACAAATTTTTCTTAGCTACTTCATGACGAATCTGAGACCACCAAAAATTACGCCCGAAAGTTCCTTAAGCAAGCAAGCAAGCAGCCTAAAATTCTGTTTCTAAGATTCTCCTCATTTTGAGCTTCCCAACCTTTCTCACATGCAAGACCTTTTAGAATAGATCAGAAGTTCTTAATAGGTCGCTGTTCTGGGGACACATGGATGAATTCTTTTCCTCCAAAATATTATAAGTTGTTTTATAACAATTCTTAGTAAGTATATAACAGAAAATGCATAAAAAATAACGAAACAATTATCATTAAGAACTTTAATAAGAAAATAACGAAAGCAGGTGTGTTTCCAGGAAATTAAACACCAATTACCTCATCAGATGGCGCGCAGTTTCTACTTTTATTAGAGTTCCTTTATAATAATATTAAGAGTTGGGACATGTGGAACCAAAGTCAAAGTTAACCTGATAACATTCAAGCATTTTGACAACAGTTGACAAATTTTTATTTAATGTCACAATGACATTAATAATAGAAGTTGACGTACAACTAAAATCTTGGCACATTTTTTGCTGACATCTTGACAATTGTGGAGCATTTGGTTTCCAAAAAGTGTAAATTTAAGGCAAAAGGTCGCAAGATCTTTAAAATTAACAATTAGTGCTTTCAGTTCAGTCGTCATGACAGGGTGTTCAGCATTGAATTGCAAAAATCGATCAAATGATGGATTTTCGCTTCATAGATTTCCAAAAAATTCAGCTCTCAGACAAATTTGGATAGAAAAATCAAAAATTCCTAATTATTTTGAGGGGTCCCGACTTTGCAGTCAACATTTTACGCATGATCAATGGCTGGTTGGTTTGAAAAGAAACACACTCAAACAAGATGCAATACCAACGGTGGTTATTTCTGATGTCATTGATGATCAAAATTTTTCTAATTTTGATGAAAATATTACAAACGTTTGCTCCGAAAACCGATGTGCAAATGAGAAATGTGAAGAAAGGATAGCCAATCTTAAAAGAAAAATGCATATCCTTGTACAAACTAACAAAATTTTAAGTAAAAAATTGAGAGAACAAAAGAAAAAAGATAAAGGTTTCAAAACAATTTTCAATCGTGATCAAATTGAAGCTGTTAATCGTGGCAGTAACCGTTTTGTTTGGTGGTCCAATAAAACTGTCGGCACTGCTTTAGGAATAAAATTTACATGTGGGACGAGTGGCTACAATAATTTATTGAAACTTGGTTTGCCATATCCATCTGTGAGGACCCTCAATAGAAGACTCGAAGGACTAAAATATGAAAGCGGAATTCTGCATGAAGTGTTCAATTTTCTCAAAATTAAAGTTAACATCATGAACGATTTTCAAAAACAATGCATTCTTACTATGGACGAAATGGATTTAAAAGAATCGATGGATTATTGTGTATCCTCCGATTCATTTGTTGGTAAAATAACACTTCCAAAACATGATGGTACTGCAAGTCGAGCGTTAGTTATCATGTTAGCAGGGATTACGGGCCGTTGGAAGCAAATTGTGGGGTATTATTTTACTGGAAAGAGTACCGACGGATCCGTTTACTGTGATATTGTTAAAGATGTAGTGGAGCGTTCTTCAGCTATTGGACTTTATGTTAACAGTGTTACCACAGATATGGGTTCAAGCAACCAAGCCATGTGGAGAAAATTTGGTATAACTGTTGGAAAACATTCAAAAACAGTTAACTCTATTCCACATCCAGTGGAGATATCCGATCGATTGTATTTTTTAGCAGACGCTACACATCTATATAAAAATATTAAGCAATCCCTGGTTATAAATGAAATAATTCAAATACCAACTGATCTACAAGAGAAATTTAATTTGCCTACTAATGTGGTAAAGATAGCCCACATCAAAAATCTTGCAGGTTATCAAGATAACTTGGAGTTAAGATTCGCTCCTAAGTTAAAGTCAGAGCTATTGGAAAATAATAATCATTTTGACAAAATGAAGGTTCCAAATTCTTATAGTGTAATCCATCACGATGTTGCTGCTGCATTAAAGTTTATTGCTGATGAAGATGATAATACTGTTTTGACAACTGCATGGTTCGTAGAAACCATTTTCAAATGGTTTAAATTAATGACATCGAGAAATTCTACTTTGGCTTTAAGTAAATTAAACACAGAAAAATACAACGATACCATCGAATTTCTTCACATGGTAATTAATTTATTTACTCATATGAAAATAGGTCATAAAACTGTATGGAAACCTATTCAAACCGGTGTAATCTTAACAACTACGTCGATAATAGACCTACAAGACAAATTTTTGAATTTGAGAAAACACGATTTTTTACTTACCAGCAGATTTACACAGGATTGTTTGGAAAATTCATTTTCACAGTTAAGAAGCAAACAACCTCTTCCTTCTCCACTCCAGTTCAAACAAAATTTAAAACTCCTTTGTGTTGCGCAGTATTTAAAAACTAATTTAATAACCAGCAGTTATGAAGAAGATGATCGCAAACAAGTGAGTGATTTTTTGGACATCCTTGTTGAAACCAAGAAAAAAGAAAACACTGAGGAAAAGCAGAAGCCTCCTATTATCCTCCCAAAAAATTGGAAGTGCGTACCACAAGTTTTTGATTTAAGAATGGAGAACATTTTGTACAATTGTGCCGGTTATATTTTACGCAACTTGAAAAAACGAAGAGTTTGTGCCAAATGTATTTCCAGTTTGGGCTCCAAAACACCATTAAATGAAACTTTTACTAAATTCGTCCGACTGAAAGAATTCAAACCAGAAAAACTAAATTACGTAAATTATAAAACTTTTCAGTTATTCAAAATAATGGAAACAATATTTCTAAACTTACGAAACACTCTAAACTCCATGAGCATAAATTTTAAACATATTTCAAAATTTTTGAAAGACCAAATTAAAACAGACGCAGAAGTAAAAAAAATCGACTATCCTAATTGCCACAATATAAAAGAAAAATTAATTAATTATTATGTTACATTTAGGGTAAAAATTTATTGTGCAAAAATTAAAAGAGATTTAAGAAAACATAAAATTGAGACTTATAGTAGCAAAAGTGTTACAATGAGAAATTTAGCCTCAAAGGTAAAATAATAATTTCTTAATGTATTTTATATTGTTTCATCATAATAACTTACGTATATTGCTTTATAAATAAAATTTCTGAAACATGAAAGTTTTTTTCTTGCTTTTTGAAGTGATGTCATTGTGACATTAAATAAAAATTTGTCAACTGTTGTCAAAATGCTTGAATGTTATCAGGTTAACTTTGACTTTGGTTCCACATGTCCCAACTCTTAATATTATTATAAAGGAACTCTAACTTTTATACAAAGTCTCTGAAATATTTAAAATTGAACTTTATCAAATTAATAATCTATTTTAAATTAATTTATAACAAATTGTTAATAAATATGTAGTAGAAACCAAATATTAGAGAGGGTTAAGATAAGAAACTGGCATAAGAGCACTATGTAAAAAAACGACTACGCTTTTTGTGGTCCAATTCCCCCTGAGGCGTTAGATGTCGCAATATTCGCTACAATATCATGGCCATTCATATTCGCTGACGGCGAAAATGAATGAAGTTGATCATGATAATACGACTGGCATCGAATTTTGAACGGGAGATGTCGCCACAATCGCTACAATATGGATGGCTCCAAATTCAAGAAAAAGAGTATAATATACTAAAAATAGAGTTACTCATATCTATTTAATTTCCAAAATCATCTTAAAAGAGATAAATCTAGTGGTTTGTTTTAGATATGAGTAGCTTTGCAACGAAAATTACACGAGTCGACGCAGGAGACGAGTGTAATTTTCCAAAAGCAAAAGCTACGAATGTCTTAAACGATAAATTTTGCAAGAAAAAATTACACCACGAGTTGTATTCGGCTTGACAATCCACCGAGCAAATTTTTATTTAGCGTGTGTAGTTAATATTAATTTAATTAAATTTGACATTTCATTTTGACAAGTGTTTTTTTCTTAGTGAAAAAACCACTAGTGGTTTTTTCACTATAAAACTAATTTCATTGGTCCCAATTTGAAAAATTCTGTAATTTGATTGGTTAAAAATTTTCGAGTTGGATTGTCAGTATAATATTAATAGTAATAATAATAATAGTAACAGTAATAATAACCAATTCTTGTTACTCCTATTAAGTTATACATTTGGTAATACATTCATTATAAATATGCGTTGACCTACACGGGGCGTGAGTATTAATAACAATATGTTTTTATCCATTTCTTTGCACTGAAACAAAAAAAAGGAAAAGTAGTCCTGAAGAGCAATAATGAATACAACCGAAAGTTACTTACATATTTACGTCCTTTGGCAACGTGAAATAAGTATGTTGAGGATGATCGTTTTTATTATTGTGGCAATTTTCCACTGTGCAATACGAAACCATTTTTTTCTTTCAATTTCGAGAGCAAATCTCGACCAAAACCAAAAACTATTCAAAATCTTGGCGATGCTTTGAAGATGATTTTTTTGGCAGTTATCAAACAGGTTTTTATTTGTTTTCTTATAGGTGATGTTACCAATGGTTACCAAAAAATGACAAACCAATAAACATCAATTACTTTTTACCGACCAACCTGCTTCCCCCTGAGACTATAGATGGCAATACCTACAACATTGTCGCTTAGCTTCCTATCTTAATCCTCTCTAATCTTTGGTAGAAACTACATAGAAATTAAAGTAACAATCATACGCAGGTTTGTTTCCAAGAAATTTACTTCGTTTGATTTCCTGGAAACACACCTTTTTTTAATAAGGCCGCCCATCTCCTCTCCAAGCAACTCGTCAGAGGATAGCACTGACCAGTTGCTCGAGCCTTTCCCTTACCTCCATACGCCCATCCTACGAAGCCTTGAAGACTTATTTGTGGAAAAGTTTAATTTATAACTAATTTCTAACGAAAAGCTAGAACATTTAACATGCGGTAGATCACATACAAGTGGATTAAAATTATCAAGGATCAGTTCCCGGCAGCGATCAACCTACTTCCATTATTTTCTTATTAATGTTCTGAATAATTGTTACGTTTTCTTTTATGCATTTTCTGTTATATACTTACTGAAAATTGTTATAAAAGAACTTAAAATAATGTTTAAAGTTGAATTTGAAATATTCTTGAAAAATTTGTTGAAAATTTCTAAAAACTGCGCCATCTGGTAACCAGTAGCACTATTAATGATTGCGTCGCCAATGTACCTTAAGGTGCGTACAGACCGCTGCGCGAAGCGGCGCCAAACGTTCGCAAATGTTTTCGAGCAACGTGAGCTAAAGACGTCCACACTGCTGCAACAGATACAAATTTGTTCGTGTTTGTAAAGGTTCCAGTTTTATTTTTACAGCAACTTGCTATTACTTATATTGCATTCTAATTATTATTACCAATCTGTTATGAACGAGGAAGACCTAAAAGACGTTTCACTCATTCATTGTTATTATTGATAATAAATTAATAATGCAAATATCTAAATAATTCTCCCGCGACAAGCGTAATAAAGAAATAGTTAATAATAATAATACAGAAACGCACCACATCCACGAACAAAACACGTCCTAGATTTGTTGCAGCAACAAATTTCTTTTGATGTACCTACAGTAAGCCGAACCTGTTTGCGTGAGCGCGAAGTAGCACGTTTGTGCCCGGTTTGCCGTCCTGACTATATATGCAACGTTCGCAAATGTTTGGTGCGGTTTGGCGCGGCGGTCTGTACGCACCTTTATAAGTACATACGGTTTGTCACCAATATATTATCAATGCATAGATACCAGGATCCCAGAATACCGCCAGCCTTTTCTGCTATCCTAATACACGATTTCAAACTTCTGATGAGGAAGTTGTTATAATAGTAAAATTATTTGTATTTATTTGTTCGTTTTATTAGAATTTGATAGAAATTCTCTTACATTAAAAGACTAGGCAAAAGTAAGTTGTTGCAATTATTGTTATTTAAACCTGTCGTATAGTTTCTATCCAAAGTCAATTTGAACAAAATCAAAACATTCAAATAGTAGTTAGTTAATATAAATAGTAATAAGTTAACTAAGATTAACTGTTTTACTACTAGTCCACCCACAATACGTGCGCGCCAAATTAGATCTGTTCCTTCATCTTGACGAAAAACAAACTAAAATGACCATTGTTTCAAGCTTGGGTCGTTTCTTAGTTGCACAATCCTAGGTTTGGCTGTTTGGAGACGGCCAAGGCCCGAAATTGAATTGAACTTCGAGCTTAGCTCACTTTAATACGTTCAACCCTAAGATTGAGTAAAATATTCGATCATTGGCCGTTTTCGGACTTTGCACCCAACATATCACAGCATTACCATCAGTAATCACACCATTACCAAAATGTAAACCCTTCCTCATTAAATGAGTTAAGACCGATATCTATCTTATGCATGCTATCAAAATTAACCGAGAAATTTATAAATAATCAACTTAAACTATTTTTTGACTCTAACAATATATTACCCACTAACCAATCTGGTTTCAGAAAAAACTATAGTTGTAATACAACTCTATTGCAGTAGTTCAGTCAATAGAGATGTGAAGAGTGTATTTTTGTGTTAACAGCTATTTTATTGCACAAACCTATTCAGAATAGTGTGTAGAATAATATATGTAGTTGCGTACTAAATCGTAGTGACAGCAGAAAAGTTATTAACAACTTAAGACGCCATCAACCGTTTTTCAGGAGTTTGAATTCCGTAGCTCATCAGGATGATTTCCTACGAAAAAATGTGTAGTATATGACTTGTTTATGAGAGAAATAGCTACAAAATGGCACCAGTTTGATTGTTATAACTGGAGTTGCAAAATCGAAGAAACTGCCAAAATCGCGTATGTTTTTTAAGTTGCCATAAAAATTTAAATAATCAACCAATATTGATGGCACTTACGTTAAGTATAGTTTAGATTATGTTCAATAAGCACTCAAAACCCGTATGCCAGGTATGCAAAACTTTTTGTTTAATAAGGTTTTATAAATCTACTGCGCCGAAAACTTTGGAAATTTGCAAAAGCTGTTTGAAGCTTCCAATACTACTAAAGTTGATTTGTGTGTGTGTCCGAGCCCCATTCTCGCGTTTTATAAGGGCTGGAGAGATAGGCTTGGGCTCATTCGACGCGTAATTTGCCGAGGATAATGCACGACACAAAAAGATTATAGATTAGCTATCAAAAGAATATATCCCATTGACAATCAAACAGAAGACACAAATTACATATCTATACCATATTTTGGCAAAATATCAGAAAAAATTGCACATATACTAAGAAAAACCAACAATTATAAAATAACATTTAAAACCAACACTAACACTTTTTCATTTTTATTTAATGCTAAAGACAAAACACATGATATCATGAAATCGGGCATTTACCGTTTAAATTGTTCTTTTTGTAGTTGGGTATATATTGGACAAACACTTAGAAATTTTGACATAAGATATAAAGAACACGTACGTCATTACAAAAATAAAAATCCTGAAAAATCGAATTACGCCAAACACCTTTTAGAACAAAATCACACAATGACTCCTCAAAATAATATTAAATTCCTACATTTTTGTAATAACAAACGCAAATTAGACATTTTAGAAGCCTTTGAGATATACAAACACAAACTCAGGGTACCTTTAATGAATGAACAACTTGAGCTCAGTAATTCTCCGTTACTGGAAGTATTAGATATTTAATTATGATTATTATTATTATTTTATCTAGTTACCTATTTTGTATCTACCTTAGCGACGTGTTTGTTTATAATTATATTACCTTTGATAATGACAGCATAGCTGTCGAAACAATATTGTCAGGTTGTATTTTAATAAAACTGTGAAACTTTTAATAATCTTTATTTATTTCATTTTTATAGTTTTGCTACGTTTATAAATAATTAGTTTCTTGGTTCGTATACGTGGTCATTTATGAAATAATTAATTATTCGATATACGGACCCTTCTGAACCCAGGTAAACCAATTATATTAAGTTGTAGAGGATAACTTAGAGAACAATAATCCGAAAAAACATCGCGCCGGTCGCCGGTAATTAATAAGAAAAACAATGTTAAAATGGCTATTTTGAGGTTAGAATGTTATGATGTTAGGTTACAGTTAGTAAAAAAGTTGGCTGTATTTACGTGAAAATGGCTTAAAAATGGTGTTTGTGTCATCTGATAAGAATATTTTATAATTTTTACCTGTTTTTATGACGTTTTTCGAACGAAAACCCGTAGCGCTTGGTCTTTCCGTATGTATGCATGTACGATAGGGGTCCGTATATCGAATAATTACCATGAAATATTCTATTGGGTTCGAATAGACGGCAAGAAATACGCAATTTAAAAAAAAAGTTCAAGAGTCTATGCTTGGATCCTGCGATTTCTTGCGTAAGTATGCATTAGTCTAAGTAGGCGATTGTCCGATTTTTGAGCGCGCGTCTCACTCTATTTTAATAATTTCTATTAGAAATATGCAACTAATAATTTTGGGCAATTGCATACTTATTCTACAAGGTTCACACGATACACTCGATTTTGATTCAGTTCAATATGGTAAATAATATACGAGTAGTGCATACTTACGCAAAAAGTTTAATATTTCAGGATCCAAGCCTCGAAACTTGAATTTCTTTTTTTTAAATTGCGTGTTTTCTTGCCGCCTATTCGAACCGGATGGAATATTTCATAAATGACCAAGTATACGTACCAAAAAAAATTAATTATTTATAAACGTAACAAAACCGTGAAGAGATGTAATCGTCGCCAAAATTGCAAAAATAAACGCAATCGAATTTTACAAATTGCGGTCGATTGCTAATGACATAAGCTATATATATATATATATGCACATTTGCAATAGTATGCAAAGCTTCAAACAGCTTTTGCAAACTTCCAAAGTTTTCGGCGCAGTAGATTTATAAAACCTTGTTAAACAAAAAGTTTTGCATACCTGACATACGGGTTTTGAGTACTTATTGTACATAATCTAAACTATACTTAACGTAAGTGCCATCACTATTGGTTGACTATTTAGATTTTTATGGCAACTTAAAAAACATACGCGATTTTGGCAGTTTCTTCGATTTTTCAACTTAATTATTTCAGTTATAACAATTGAACCGGTGCCATTTTGTAGCTATTTTTATTATAAACAAATCATATACTAAACATCTTTTCGTAGGAAATCATCCTGATGAGCTACGGAATAAAAACTCCTCGAAACGGTTGATGGCGTCTTAAATTGTTAATAACTTTTCTGCTGTCACTACGATTTAGTACGCAACTACATATATTGCTCTACCCACTATTCTGAATAGGTTTGTGCAATAAAATAGCTGTTAACACGAAAGAACCAAAACCAGATCCTTTTGGTTCCCTGCCGACTGGACTACAGGTTGTTGATGAGATTTTGAGAGCTACGGATGATAACAAGCTCACAGTGTTGATTCTTCTAGATCTATCTAAAGTGTTCGACAGAGTCAATCATGAGTTACTGCTAAGATTATTGGAATATTATGGTTTATCACATAAGGCAGTAGAGCTTCTAAAAAGTTATTTATTAAACCGTAAGCAATGTGTCAAATTGGATGACGAATATTCTGAATTGATAAATATTATCTCCGGTGTTCCACAAGGAGCGGTTGTGAGTCCTAATCTTTTCTCAATATATACGTCAAAATTAAAAGAAGCGTTGCATTTTTGTAACTCACATTACAATGCTGATGACACACAAGTTTATTTAAGTTTCGACAGTAATAACGTAGATAAGCCTGTAATCAAATTAACGAATACATAGCGAGACTAAGTGAACCGCTTAAAAAAACTTGTCTGACTTTCATAAATGAAGATGATTGTGCATGTATGTGCACACACACTTAATGTCAGTACTTTATAAAAAAAATCATATGTGGTCAAAACAAAGCAGACAGGGCCTTATAATATCGTTGCCGTTAATGCATACTGGCATATCTATTTTCTAGCAACTTTACAAGAGCGCGATTTAAATGCTTATAAAAACTTTATTACAGATGATATGAACCTAATTCTTTGAAATGTTGTAACTAGCAATGTTGTTAGTTACATTTCACAGAATTCGTCACGTCATCTATAATAAAGCTTTTATAAACATTTAAACCGCCAAATAAAATAGTTATGCCAGTATGCATTAACGGCCACGATATGTAAAAGAAAATTGGCCGAAAAACTGGATGCTCAGTGCATTGTTTTTAAATGTTAAATTCTGAAAAATTTGTGCCAGAAAGCCTGAAAAAACGAAATAAAACCAATATTTTTCAGTTCCGTTCGTTGATTCTGGTACTTCCTTTGAAAAAATAAAAATCCAGATTCCAGTTCTAGTAAGACACAAAATATTGGTTCTTGCACTGTCCAGGTTCCTGTTCTGTTCAGGGTATACTGTAATATCTGTAGAGAAATGTAATAAAGATGCACATGATAAGTTGGCTAACAGTATATTTGTTCAATAAAATATTATTTTATAAAAATATATTTCACAACACATATCTAGACTAAAGATGATCATGCAAATTTAATTGTACTAATGTTGATCTTATTAAGTCAGTAGAGAACTTTAAAATAGAATTATCGTTATAAACTCGTGAAGGTTCCTTCGGACAAATTACATATTTATGAATAGCTGCAACTCCTTTAGAAATTGCCTGAGTAGCTACAACATTATTATTATTATCTTCCCGACTATTATGATAAATGTACCTGACAGTAGTATCATTATCGTAGAAGACTTCGGTATTTTGTAACACCATTGGTTTACGACGATTAGTGGACTTAACACAAAATCTTTGTACTGGAAGACTAAGTCTTTCCTTTGAGTCATAATTATTAATAATATCACTAAGAATATAATGCTGAGATGGAACTATATACTCGTCTACCTCTAAAGTAATAACATTTCTAGAAGATTCCATTGTTCGTAATATACAATCATTTTTTACTATAGTACGAGTTAGAATACTACCTTCAGATTTTGGATAATTCCATGCTAAAAAAGCTATTTTAATGCCAATTCTATTAGATAGATTTATTAATATTTTAGATAAACGATGTGGAACACTGCTTCCATAAATTATAAAATTATCTACACCTATGAGTTTATGATAACTTAAAAATTCTACAAAATATGATTTATTAAACTCGGTTGGAGATACACAAACAGTCGTGTTAATACTACGTTTGTGTGTTTTAAGAGTAGTTAACAGAATTTTCTTTAATCGAATGGGTTTTTTATTTGTTGAACTGAATGAAACTGCATACGGTGCGTGCTCTGTACTTGTAAAAATACAATAATAAAAGTAAGCATACTGTCCATTGCTAGAATCACCTTCTATTTTCGAATATTTAAATTTTCCAATAATAGGCTTATGCTTGTCTTCGAACCACAAATAACAATTTCTTGCCACATCACTTTGTTCAGTGTGAACAACGATCACTTTTGCTTCTTGTTTCTTAACCCAAAACGCTGAATAAACATAAACATTTTCGTTTTCCTGCCAGAGAGGTTCCACACCCCAATCGTGATGGCCTACTACATGTTCTGTTAATTGTAAATCGGTAAAATTGCAAGGCTGGCCGAAGAAATTAAATACTTCAAGTACATAATGAAGACGGTTGTACTCATGACGATAAATGAGAAGTAACGATAAACTGATAACAGAAATAATAAAAAGTAATAGTTGTTGATATTTCTTCATACTGATAACATATTTTTAGAAAATAATTAACAGATTTATTTTTAAACCTGTAAAACTACAAATAAGTGTCTTTTATAGGTTATGTTTTCTTATTCACTAAATCAAGAACGACAAATCAATCATAATCAACCAAGATCGACTGTATATATCACCAGGTAAACAAAAATGATTCCCACTATTCAACTTGTCCTAATAAAAGTGAAAGTTGCATAGTTTTGATTTCAATAAACAATATTTTTTGAATTAAACATTAACGGCCTTGGAAAAACAGAATTAGACAACTTTTAAATATCAAGGATAAGTTAAATAAAGCGGATCTTGGTCAGCTTCACCAATGAAAAGCATCAAAAATGCACGTGATGTCAACTAAACAAGATTATAAGTTCTTAAGGTTATCTTACATTTTTTGGTTCTAAATTCTACCATTTCTCATCGCCTTATGAGAAAAACATTCCAGTTATACCTAAATTTTAGTGTTGGTTATTAAAATTGAAACAAACAAAACTAATTCTAAATAATGAGTTACATCAGTGATTTATCTCAATCTCAAGAATATCTTAGTTTTCGCAGTAGCATTTCCTTACGAAGGATCACAGTAGATACAAACAATATAAAAGGTGGCTGGAGAATCTACGATTGTGGTCCCAAGAAAGTGCGATGCCCCTTAATTTGTCTTCCACCTGTCTCGGGTACAGCAGATGTATTTTTTAAACAAGCTCTTGCCCTTTCGGCTAAAGGTATACGTGTTATTTCAGCCGAAGCGCCTGTATACTGGAATGTAAAGGAGTGGTGTGAAGGTTTTAAGAAATTGCTGGATTATTTGGAATTGGATAAAGTACACCTTTTTGGAGCATCTTTAGGTAAACTTTTAGTTTCTTTATTATTGAATTATAGATTTAATAGGAAAAGGTTTACAGGGGGTTATTTGGCACAGAAGTTTGCAGAACATACACATATATGCCCAAGGGTTGCTTCGTTAACACTCTGCAATACTTTTACGGATACTAGTGTTTTTAATAATCATGAATCAGCTGCATTATTTTGGATTTTACCAGGCCTAGTACTTAAACGAATGGTTATGGGAAATTTTAGTTCGGGAAAAGTTGATCCTGATATGGTAGAAGCTATAGACTTTATGGTGGAAAGAGTAAGTTTATAAAAAACTTGTTACTTGGGACTGGTTGACGATAAGTAATAATACAGCAAATTAGTATTCAGAAAGTCTTTCAGTTCTGGACGGCTATGGATTACAAAATTATGTATTTGCAAGATTGGCAGAACTTTTTGAAACAATCGTTTAATATTTTTGAAGTTTAAGTTTGACAGTTAAGTTAAGGTGGCTCCCCCAAATTTTTCAATATTAGCCAAAGATCTGAAATTATTATAATTTATAATTTGAGGGTCGCTGAATCATTTCCCGTCGAGAAAACAAGGGGTTATCGGGGAAATGAAAGAGAAATTTGCAATTGAAATTTGAATTTTTAACATTGTGGTTATGGGAAGTTGTTTTTTTTAACACCGGAAGTCGGGGGTTATTTAATTAACTAAATCATACACTCTCACAAAAAACTGATGACAGGTAAAAGGAAACTTGAGAAATAAGATGCCGTTTTGATGGAGTGGGGTTATCGGAAGATCTGAAAAGATATTAATGAAATAAAATCAACTTCCCTTGTCTGCTCTTAGAGAACGCGAATTACGTGATCTGCCCTGTAGCGCGCGAAAATACTCGGACATTTGAAAAATGTAAATATAAATCTGATTTTGAAATTGATAAATAAGAACAAAATAAAATGATTTTTTAATATAGGCAAGGAATCGGCAAAACCTTTAACTATCGACTTCAGGTCTCCTTTTAACTCTAGACTACTAGCTAATCTTGATTGAATACCCTGAATATTATCCAACAATAAATTTATGGGAAAATGCTGATTTAGATATTTATAAGTGTCGTATATTATTATATTAATTAGTTAAATGGAACTTACAGTGTAAATTTATTTTTTAAGGAAAGTTACATTTTCAAAAGAATTGAATTTACCCAAAAACTACAGAATTTCAGGCTATATGTTTTAGCCAAAAATACTTATAATAAAGTATTTTTATATAATATAATCAATAAACGTAAAGATTTTAAATAAAAGTTCCATTTAAAATAAAAAAGTTGGTAGCAACTGTAGCAGATTACTCACCCTGTACATACAAAAGCACTAAAAAACTAAAATTTGTCTTATAATAATAAAAAATTACTACTACCCATAGCCTTGCAAACCAGGCCCCAGAAGTGATGAAACTTGTGCGGGAGGTAGGGGTGATTATTACTACTGTACAGGCTAGGGTGGTTCTTATTAAGAAGGGAAAACATTTTTCCATAATTTTTATTGGGACCGTACAAAATTTGGTGACACTTTATATAAAAAAAAATCGTATTAAAAACTTAAATTGATCCAATAAAGTTTAGAGGCCGCGCAATGGGTCTAAACTTTTTACAGTTTACACTCCAAGCACTGAACATTATTTCCATTTACATTTGACGGAGCAGAACCAAAGTTTGAAGCTTGTAAAGGTTTAGGAGGCACAACAATATTTCAGTGTACTAAATGAAATAGTGGTTTATTAGAAATTTTTCTTTTTTTTCTTCAGCAGAATGAAACAAACCTAACTGTCGTCTCGTTTACTAGTGTTTTTTTATTCGAGTTGCTAAGACGCTTTCGATGATCAGTCATAATTTGGAATAAGTACTGCTTCTGTTCCTCTGGCTTTGTTATAATGGTGTTGTACTCCTGAATATGTAAAAAATGTCCATTTCACCCAACTCTCTGACAATCGTCTCGTCAGCACTTCCCGTCTGATATATTCGAGAGACTATAGTACTCGATACCTTCTGAAATCTGTTGAAAAGCAAACTAAATGGGCCGGATAAATTGCTTTAAAAAAGCCTTCTAGCACAAGCTTAGAAAGAATAGAAGTTGCTTCTTTAGAATGCGTTCCAATATAACACAATCTCCGAATAACGTCCCTAAAACGATACCTTTACTAGTGACTTGCGATATTATTTTCTTAGTTTAAGATAACTTAGTTTAAGATCTGCAAATCCTTGTATAAAATTCTTTACGAGAAAACTGGGAATTTTGTCTGGCCCAGCTAGCTGTAAGTTTATTACTTAATGATTTTGCTGCATCAAGGATATCTGTATAGGATACCGACCTTATAACAATATTAGATGCACAATTAACTGTTCCTCTCGGGATTGTTTAACATTACAGTTGGAGTTATAAACAAATTTGAAATAATCAGCGAAGTTATTTACTATATCTTGCAGATTATCTAGTTGTTTGTCATTGTGAACCATTACATTTGGTATGCGAGACGTTTTTCTACGACTGTTGATAAAACTCCAAAATTTGTTTAGCTCAATTGAAATATTATTTTCCATAACTGTAAGATAATTTTTAAAACATAACCAGGAGTATGTTTTGATTTTAGACCTAAGTGCACAATAGTTACTAAAAACATTCGAATTATTAGTTTTTTTATGCTTTTGTCACAACGATTCTTTTTAATCACAATCCAAGGTGAGATAGGAGTCATTTTGGTGAAGAATAAGCGCGGCGGAATGAACTAAAGTAGGCAAACAGCAATACAGTTCCGTACAGACGTTCACACACTCGGAATGGAAGAGAAACTAGATAAGATTTTGAAACGAATAGATGAAGTTGAGATAAATTTAAAGAATGACATAAAAATAATTAACATTGAAATACATGAACTCAATAATATATGTGTAGTAAACAAACAAAAAAAACAGATGAACTTGAAACAAAGTTAGAACAACAACAGTCACTAATTAATTACCTACAAAAAGAAGTGAATAAGAACAATTTAATTGTATATGGTTTATCCGGGGAGGAAGTTAACCTACTGAGGTTATTCATTAATACTGTGGAACAAAAGTTGTATATAAACTTGGATGAGTCAGATATTAATAAGAGTTATTCATTGGGCAACAATACAAGAAACGATAAACCTTTAAAGATATGTTTTTTTAGTCATCAATTAAAAACAAACATTTTTAAAGCACGATTCAAATTGAAAGGTACAGGAATTTATATAAATGAAGACTTACCCCTGCAATACAGACTTAAGGACAAAGAAGCCCAACTTAAAAAAAACAAAAAGAAGCAGCCAGTACCACAATGAATAACTCTATATTTAGTTCTATATTAACACTAGCTACTAATTATATATTATATAGTTATAAGTGCATATACAATACATTCAATTTATCCTTTTTTTATATATCTTCTTTGCTTCTTGCATCTTCAATCTCCATTTGTATAAGTTTTGATTATGTATCCTTATTTAAAACTGATAAGAATTATTATTGAATTTATTATTTGTAATGATATTGAATGTTAATGTAAGTTTTGTCAACCACTGTAATAAGCATTTGGCTATAAATACAGAATTATTCTATTCTATTCTACAAGCTCCAAAGTACGTTCTGAATTACATCAAAAAGCTTTTGTTTTAAATTAAAATGCCATATAAGTTAATTCCATATCCATTTATTTAAAGTAAATTATTCATTTAGGGCCGGTATTATAAAACTTTTTACTTCCTAGATAAAATTTACTTGGAGAGTAAATTAATTTATTCTGTCAATTTGCATATGAAATTGACAGAACAAATGAATTTACTCTCAAAGTAAATTTTATCTAGGAAGTAAAACGTTTTATAATACCGGCCCTTAGTTTTTTTAATTAACTAATATATGTTTATTAACGAATAACAAATCAAATTTAATGATATCATTAACACATATACACTCTCCCAGTCAATATAGAGATATATTGATTTAAAAATTGCTAGCTACCATTAAATGTCCTAAAATTAGCCCTCTCTAGGAAGTAGATTCGTTACACATTTCACATTAAAACCAATATCAATACACAGCGTAGGATGATGTAAGTTGATTGGTAATGAAGATTCATCAACTGACAACACATCCAGCATTTTAGTTGAAAATATTAGATCCAAATAGACACCTCTTTGGTTGGAAACCCTATTCACTTGCACTCTAGTTTAGATATGCACTTGTTCCAAGTTGTTTTGAGAAATAACAATAGCTTCTGAAACTATTTTGGACTTAATGGCTATTAAAACACCACCCAGCCTATTAAAAATATTAAAATTGAAAAGACCGACGTACAGACGTACGTTGTAGGACGTACATTTTATAAGCTGGTGTTGTCGAAGAGTCATTTGAGGTAGATGATTCAACCTGCTTTATACAATTCATTTCTTTTATTAATGATTTATTCTCGTTCTCAAGTTTAATAATTTTAATTTCCAGAGTCTTAAGAGAATTCCTGGTTTCTAGTATTTCTGCAGATAGTTTAGTTTTTATGTTAAAAAGTTCAATTTTAAATTGTTCAAAATGTTTAGCTAACATTTTATTGAGTGTACTTAAAGAAACATGCCCATTGTCATTATTAATGGAATCTAGCTGTGACTCGAGAACAATCAAGTAGGTCTTTTGGGGTTGAACAGTTCCCACAAATCCATCTTTTACCACTGGCTTTCGTGTGCTCCTTAACATACAATTGCAGTTCCTCTTTTGTTAAGTTGGTGCAATTTACATGGAACCATGAGGCACACTGAACATAACATAAAATTGAAACACAATTTCGATGAATTTTGTTCTTACAAGCACCACAACTGTATTTACTCATATTAATAAAATTTGTAAACAAACACCTGCTATGATGATAATTATTATCACCCTTGTCTATCTATTGATTTGATACCAAACAGAAAAGATAGAATTATAATTTGATATTCGACGAACAAAAAGCTCGTCTCTGAATTTGTGAAGTCTGTCGCCTTTTTCCATGTTGAATTTCTTGAATTTTTCTTTTTGGAATCTTATAGTACAACAAATTCTAAGACTTTTTTAAAACATTTCTAAAACTTTTGGTCGAAACATTTTTTTGTATCACTTCGGGAAAGGGGTCAAAATGATCATCGAAAATTTCGGTAAATTTTTGAAAAATGAAAAATTTTATATTTTTTAAAAATTTATGAAAAAATAAACATTTTTAGCAATAGAAAAAAATTCGAAGAATTTTAGTTTTTATGACAACTAATGTGTTACGTCAACATTTGTTTATTAAGTATACAGTTGTTTTTTCGTCATGGCAATGCTAGCTCTGCGCCTTCTTACTAGTTTATACTTGAATTGAATTAAATATACCATAGAATCTCTTCATGCACAATATAGTTTTACTTGCATTTTTCTTTTAAAGACTTACTATTATCTCCCCTAATTATTTTACAATAAAGTTATTAGGAAATGCTATAGAGAAAAAAAAATACAAATTGAATGATGGCTTTGATTAAGGATGGCATTTGATTGTAACCGGAAAAAGTAAAGAAAGAAAACTTCCGTTTATGTAAAAATCAGTTATGCCTTGGAAACATTTTGGAAACAAGGGAAGATATTTACTGCCTAAATGTCATTTTTAAGATTATATTTATATAATTAACTGTCAAACAGTTAAATCTAACCTTAGAAATAACATTTAGGTTCCAAATATTTTCCCTTCATAGTTCCGTTTCCAAGGCATAACTGATTTTTGCTTAAATGGAAGTTTTATTTTCTTTATTTTTTTGCAGTTACAATCAAATGCAATTTGAAAGCAAAGGTATCATCAAAAAGAATGCACGTAAATCTGCATTGTGCATAACCCTACTCTACACCCTGTATACCAGTATTATCAATTACAAAGAAACAGAATTTTAAAGTTATATTGCGCCCTGTATAGTTCAAATAGTTATGTTACTTTCTGTCAGCTTAAACTACTTATTTACCTATTGAATTTATAAAGATATTCAAATAAAGAAAGAAAATTACTTGTTCTGAAATAGTCCCTAAAGTTTTATTTTACGGACTCGCATGTATTTGACATATCGCACACAGGAACGTTGACTTGGTTGTCTACTCTACTGTTATTAAAAACAAATTTTTTATTTTAAATTCTTAATTTCACGATTTCAAAAAAAAAGCGTAATGTACACCTCAGCACTAAAGTTTTTAATTTTTTATCACTCATTATGGTATTTCCATATTCGTGATAAAAAAGTACAACTTTAGTGTCTTGGTATACAAATAACTATTAGTGTTAATTTAAAACATTTATGTTAACAGCTTGAGAGTCTTCCCCAAGCCGAATTAGCAAGCAGATTAACATTAAATTGTGTAAAAGGCTACGTCGAAGCCCACAAACTTGCCGATGTTCCAGTAACTATCATGGACGTTTTTGATGAGTGTGCATTATCAAGTTCAGTACGTGAAGAACTTTATAAATGTTACCCTTCAGCAAAGCTTGCACATTTAAAATCGGGTGGTAATTTTCCATATTTAAGCCGATGTGCAGAGGTTAACCTACATTTACTGGTAATTAAAATATATTGCATATTTACATTATGTATATAGTATATGTATGATTGTTTTCAGATTCATTTAAGACAGTTTGATGGAACACCATTATCTGCATCTGATCGTTTTCTAATTGAGAGAAAGAAGGCTTCCACGCGATAAATTATAATTTCATTAATCTACTACCTACAAACTGCATTTTTTTATATAAATGTTTTAATTTTAATTTATATATAATGTTTAATACCCAAAGAACAAAAGAGAATGATTCCTTTTATAGTATACATATGTATATTTTGTAATAATAAGTGTAACTCAACTCTTCATTCAATTTTGAAGAGCAATGTGATAAAACATTAGATAAGAAATAATTAATATTAAATGCAATACATATATACTATCGATTTGTACTGTAATTTTTTTATAGATGCATGTTTTTGTACTGTTCTGTATAAATAAATGGAAATGAGATTTGATAATCAGGCTGTGTGTTGTGTACTACATACAGTGATAGAATGTACACTTTAAATTATCATATATCATACCATAAGTGGTAAAATTTTGTCGGCAAAATTTTCTTATTGTTACGAGCGTTTGTTGCATAGCAATTTCTCGAGTGACAGTGTCACTAAAAACCACGAGACGTCAGTCGAGTGGTTTTTGATCAATGTCACGAGATGAATTGGCAACAAACACGAGTAAATCAAAAATAAAATTTTGCCAAGACAAAATTTTACCACGTATGTTATTCGTTATGACTATTTCGCGAATAAACAACACAAAGAATAAAAATATTTAACATTTATTTCAATGAAACGTACAGTTTGTGTATACTATTTTTGTAGGATCGTTACTATAGCAAAAAGATTGTCGGTGAAATAAAGGGTAGGTTGCTTATTTGAACGTTTTCATTGGTAGAACAAGTTCGGAAAATTTTATAAACAAAAAATAGTCGCCGGAATAGAGAGAATTTCGTTCACAGGATAAATTTTTATTGGTTCGTATAACATTGAGTGAAATAGTCGTTAATATAATAAAAATTAGTAGATGCAGTTCACATGCTGTTGGTAGAACTTATTGATTACTTGAATCTTGTAAATCTAAACTGAAATTGAAAGCATCATATTGCGGTATAATCATTTCACCGAATTGAAAATTTTAGCAACGATCGAACAGAAACGTTAATTGTATATCGGATTTAAAATTAAAAGAGGGACATGTTATGTCATGGGCATAATTAATATAAAGGGTATAGATAGGACCACAGTTAGGTTCATTAATGTTTAAATTAAAAACTTAAAAATAAAGATTTCATGCAAACATAACCTAGTTTTCTCATGCATAATAATAAATAGGTTTCATTCTCAGAAAAAGGATATAAATTAGTTAGATTGTTTGATTATAATCATGTTTATGCAACACATGTTACATATGGGACGGTTTTCCACTTGTTAGGAAGAAGCAACTTCCTCATTAAAATTTTCAGATTACGATATTTAACGTTAGACAAATTTTTCTATATTCCACGATACCAGCTCAAGTTTATGTTGCTAATTAGCTGAAAATAGATTAATTAGGTCAATCTTATTATGACTGATACAATACAATTAATCTTTGAATTTGTTTACAAGATTTCTGGTCACTTTTATTAATGAAGGTTTTGAATCCTGTCGTTCGTGTTAATTTGACTCTTATAGACTTTTATCCTGCTTTTCCTCACCATTGTTTTTATGTAAGTGTTTAGAGTACTGTATGCTGGACATTTTGAGCATAATTTGATTAATGTTAATTTTATATTTAAGCTGGCATTTGTACAAGCATCAATTGGTTTATTTATTGCAGTTCGTACTGTAAAGATTATGTTTATAGTAAATTGTAAAGATGTTTTTATGGAGAAATTGTTAATTTTACCTATATAATGTATTCCTGTAATTAGCTTGTAATTTGTTCTGGCAGCAAGTATATAAACTGGGACAAATTGTAACAAAGTCAGTCGAAAAAACATTGAAGGCAGAAGCTATGCCCGGCTCCGGATAAAATATATCTGTAATTTGAGGTTAGATAGTTAACCATATGGTTTGACATATATGTCACAGTACAAATTAAGTTTTAGAATAAACTAAAAGTGTTACCTGAACGTTTTCTTAAAAGGATTAAAAGAAGATTTAATTATTGTGCAACAATTATTAAAAGTGAATGTGATTGTTTTTAATAAATTCTGATTGAATTTATTTTTTGACATCGATATATGTATCGATTCTATAAACAAGAAGTCAGCTGACAGGTTCTGTCACAGTGTTACCACTAAAAGAATTTTTATATAAAAGAGAACTATTTTATAACGTAGCAGGTTGGTTAAAATAAATGATTTTTGTTGAGTTTATAAATAATAATTAATTTATAAAATTCATCCTCTAATATAAAATTATTTGGTTTAGTTTATTAAGTTCTTTTCAGTATCCATTTGATTTGAAGTAAATAAAACAATTAGTTTTCTTTATATAAAATTTATTTTCATTTGACAAATAATTTTTTTATTTATAAACAAATTTCACTTGTGTTGGTTTGTTCAAACGAATGACCGTAGTTATCCTATGTCAGATCTCTACAATTATTTATAATGTTTGAGCAAACCTGAGAAGTCACTTCTCAATTTAACATTTGTATTATCTGAAAAAACATTTTTATTTTGACGTTCTATTTTGATTTTTGTTTGTTAAATAAAGTTTTTGTGTTTTCAATTGTACATATGGTTTAATTGATGTTAATACAAGCATCCAGCGTTCTTTTCTCTTAAATTCAGAGTTTAGCAGCAGTTGTCCAGCTTGCAGGAGCTTTAGTGCTTACGATATAAGTTTTTCTTTCTTTCCAGGCATAAAAGTAAATAAGAGTCTCGTAATTCAAATAATTTATGCTTTACTGAGCAAACCTGAGCTAGCTGAGAGGAATAAAGAAGAATATCTGTGGTGTATTCTCAATTTAATTCACCATATATAATTTATGTTTATATTTGGAACGGTGGATATTATATTATATTTTATTCTTTCAAATTCACCGCAATATATACCGGGTGGGGCAATAATGTGGGGAAGTTCAATAGCTCCTAAACGGTAACAGCTAGAAAAATCATTCTAATACGGATGTAAACAGTGGATAGAGGCGCATCTAGAGAAATTATTTTCAAATATACAGGGTGTTACAGAAAAGTGTGGCACGCTTAAGGTAATTTTTTTTAAATAGAATGCCCCAAATATTTTTGCATATTTAACATCTCTCTTGGCAGGCTTATTCATATCTAAGATTTTAGCGCCATCTAATGACCGGTTTAGAAGTTATGAATTTTTTTTCAAAAAAATTGAGTTACATTATCCCACTTAACAGTTTGCCGCTTTCACGGCCGCAACTGTAAAGACGAATTTAAGTAGGGATTTTGTTGCAGGGGCTTGTAGGGTGCTCTTCTTTAAAAGAAAATGGGCCCACCATGTACAGGTTGTTTAAAATTAATTTTTAAATTTAGAGAACTTCAAAGCTAAAATTCACAACTTTCTCAAATGGAACACCCTGTATATTTTGTACCTTTGTGATGCAGAATTAAATAACGAACATTTTTTGTATGTACGTCCCTATAGCTATCTGTAACCACTTTGATTTATTGAGAAAAAACTGCAAGAAGTACACAATTAAAAACAATTATTTATTTAGTTGTCAAGTGTGTTGATTGTTTTTGTTCAACAAAACATTAAAGCATTTAGCAATTGTTGTGCACGTATGCAAAACGTACATTTCTCGCAGTTATCGACCATCAGTGTTTAGTTCTAGTAGGTGTTTTAGTTTTTCAAAATGAATTTTAGTAATGAAGAACTTGTAGACATGACTTTTGTTTTGGGCGAGTCGGAGAAAATTGTTTGCTTGCCCGCAGAATTTACCACCAACGGTATCCTGGACGGAGGCTCCCTAAAGTTCACTGCTTTCAAAACCTGTTCGATAGATTTGTGAGGACCGGCAATGTACAGTATGAAAAAAGTGAACGAATTAACAATGTTGTGAACGAAGAAAATGAGTTATCTGCTGTGCTGACAACGATTGAGAATCCCCATGTTAGTCAGTGAGAAGTGAGTTCATCTGTAGGAATAAGTAGACGTTCTGTTGGTCGAATCTTAATGAAAAATAAGTTTCATGCATATCACATTCAAATGCACCAGAAATTAACTGATGACGATTTTCTAAAACGTTTACAGTTTTATAATTGGGTCATAGGTAAAATGCAAGACGATGCTACATTCTTCAACAATGTTTTGTTCACTGATGAGGCAACGTTTCATAAAAATGGATTTGTTAACAGGCACAATTTCCATTATTATGCTACAGAAAATCCCCACTTTTTCAGACCACTTGATAACCAGCACAGATGATCCATAAACGTTTGGGGGTTATTATTGGAGAACATGTAATAGGGCCACATTTTTTTGATGGTACATTAACTGGAGCTATTTATCTTCATTTTTTGGAGAACTATCTGCCACAATTATTGGCGAACTTTCCTCAAGGATCCGAAATGGGATGTGGCTTCAGCAAGACGGTGCTCCACCGCATTATTTACATGCAGTAAGAGACCACCTAAATAATATCTACCCACATCAATGGATTGGAAGGAATGGACCCACTAAATGGCCTGCGAGATCTCCTGATCTTACAAAAATGGATTTCTTTTTATGGGGATATGTTAAAGAAATTGTTTATACAGACACCAACCACAATTCAAAATATGAAGGATAGAATGGGCAATGTTAAGAAACGTGCAAAGATCGTTCCAAAGGCGCATCGAAATGTGTGTCAATGCAAATGGGCAACATATGGAGCATTTGTTATAGTTTTTTCTTTTGTTTTATTTGAAAAACCTTGATTTTTTAAATAAATAATTTTTTAATTGTGTACTTTTTGCAGTTTTTCTCAATAAATTAAAAGTGGTTACGGACAGCTATAGGGACGTACATACAAAGAATGTTCGTTATTTAATTCTGCATCACAAAGGTACAAAATATACAGGGTGTTCCATTTGAAAAAGTTGTGAATTTTAGCTTTGAAGTTCTCTAAATTTAAAAATTAATTTTGAACACCCTGTACATGGAGGGTCCATTTTCTTTTAAAGAAGAGCACCCTACAAGCCCCTGCAACAAAATCCCTACTTAGATTCGTCTTCACAGTTGCGGCCGTGAAAGCGGTAAACTGTTAAGTGGGATAATGTAAAACTCAATTTTTTTGAAAAAAGTTTATAACTTCTAAACTGGTCATTAGATGGCGCTAGAATTTTAGATATGAATAAACCTGCCAAGAGAGGTGTTAAATATGCAAAAATATTTGGGGCCTGCTATTTAAAAAATACCTTAAGCGTGCCATACTTTTTTGCAACACCCTGTATATTTGAAAATAATATCTCTAGATCCACCTCTATCCACTGTTTACATCCGTATTAGAACGATTTTTCTACCTGTTACCGTATAGGAGCTATCGGACTTCCCCACACTATTGCCCTACCCAGTAGAGCGGGAGTCGGCATAAAAAAAACTACATCACCAAGTTTTGAGATGTATTAATTATGTAGGAATAGATCATCTATAGTTTGTTAGAGAAACAATGGTCGGCCACGGCGGATTTTGGTAAGTTGTGCGTACAGGTGAGTTTCAGGTGCTTATTGAAGTATATATATTGAAGTATATGAAATATACTTTAACGCAGTAAAAGACATTCGAAATTCTAGCTAGGATTTTCCGGTTTGTTATACCTAATACCTCTAAATCTTCCTTCACTCCTTCCATCCAGCTTTTTCTTGCTCAGCCTCTCCTTTTTACCCCCTCTGGTTGTTGCAGAAATATTTTTTTCGTCATTCTAATTTTATCCAGTCTGGTAATATGCCCTAGCCATCTTAACCTGTTTTGCCTTTTTGTACATGTATCTATTTCAAATTAATAATGAATAAATTATATCTTGTAGGAATTGCAAACCAAAGTTGCTGTTTTTCCTAGTCTTGAAAGACTAAAGAGCCTAGCTAAAGATCTAGAGCCTACTAAAGTCTTGCATTGGCCCCTAGGTGCAGTTTTCAAAACCTCAATTTCAGTAGGTTCTGGAGTTGGAATCTATGTAAAAATTATTGAAACTCCTTGGAATAACTAATATATTGTCTATGGAGAATGGTGGGATGGGATAAAGAAGGCAAGGTTCAATGAACAAATTAAATTTTTTATCAAGTTTGAGTAATAAGAATTACATTCAGTCTGATAATATTATATGAGGTAATTTCTTTTCTTCAAACAATTCCTTTTCGCCACTCCGGTATTCCCCTACGGAAAAAACATTCTATTTTGGATCACATACACCTTAAATTGCTACTCACAGTTTTGGAATAGTTTGCAAACTCATATGATTTGTACTTTCATTGCTGCCACCATATGTTCGAAGTATCCATTGCCTTGTAGGTCTGAACAATCGTTCGGGATCTCTCACAGCTTCATGTTTCATTTTAACTACTTCTATTTCTGTACTTTTAGGACCTGCTTGCAGCATCTGCATTTTACGTTGCAGGAATTGCTCATCTTGACATTGATATTGCTTGATAAGTTTGTTAGCCCTAACAGCTCTAAAAACAATAACGTTATAAATGTAATGAAATAAATATAGATTATTAAAAAGTTTCACAGTATTAAATTATAACCTGATAATATTGAGAATTACTAATATATAAGCTCAATCTGTTCATTTATTAAAGGGACCCTGAGTTTGTGATTATAAATGTAATTTGAAACTATCTGTAAAAAGTAAAATTATTACCGATTTTTACGTTCGTTAAGTTGCATTGTCATCCGTTCTACTTTCCTCGCTTCTTCACTTGCTTTTTTCGTATTTCTCCAATTACTCACTTCTTCTTTTATTTCTTCGTGTTTCTGCTTTCGCATTTTCTCCAATTCCTTTTGTTTTATCCGTTCTAGCTGTTTTTGCCTGTGTCGATTGGCCTGTTCGGAACGTTTTTGAGCCTACAACATTCTTATTCTGAGTTATGCTCTATAATTGTATTCCTTTTTAATTTACTTTCCACTCGGCTATCTTTTGTTGTTGTATCTCCTTGTCAATGCAATCTGTATAAGAAGTTAACATGTTTTTTTCAAAACGTTTCCAATTTGTTTCTATTTTTGGCTGGATATTTCCATTTACTTTTGCTTTGTTGATTCTCCAATCTTTTATGGCATTCTTTTGTCTTTCTTTTAATTCTATGTACTTCTGATACCATTTTTCATGTTCAATTACTTCTTCTTCACTGATATCTAAAATAGTTAAAAAAAAGACCAAGAAATTAGCACTATATAAGATTTCAGACTTGGGGTGATATAAATGGAAGGAAAATCTAGAACATACCGGATGGGGCAATAGTGTGGCGAAGTCCAATAGCTCCTAAACGGTAACGGAAATCGTTCTAATACGGATTTAAACAGTGGATAGAGCATCTAGAGAAATTATTTTCAAATATAAATATATATAAATATAATAATATAATTGTTTTTAATTGTGTACTTCTTGCAGTTTTTTCTCAATAAATCAAAAGTGGTTACAGATAGCTATAGGGACGTACATACAAAAAATGTTTGTTATTTAATTCTGCATCACAAAGGTACAAAATATACAGGGTGTTCCATTTGAAAAAGTCGTGAATTTTAGCTTTGAAGTTCTCTAAATTTAAAAATTAATTTTAAACAACCTGTACATGGTGGGCTCATTTTCTTTTAAAGAAGAGCACCCTACAAGCCCCTGCAACAAAATCCCTACTTAAATTCGTCTTCACAGTTGCGGCCGTGAAAGCGGCAAACTGTTAAGTGGGATAATGTAACTCAATTTTTTTGAAAAAAAATTCATAACTTCTAAACCGGTCATTAGATGGCGCTAAAATCTTAGATATGAATAAGCCTGCCAAGTGAGATGTTAAATATGCAAAAATATTTGGGGCATTCTATTTAAAAAAAATTACCTTAAGCGTGCCACACTTTTCTGCAACACCCTGTATATTTGAAAATAATTTCTCTAGATGCGCCTCTATCTACTGTTTACATCAGTGGCGGATTTAGGCACAAGCGTTGGAAGCGGCCGCTTCAGGCTCCACAAGTCAGGGGCCCTGCAGAGGCCTCCTCCCAAGGACCGCACTGGACACGCGACAAATAAAAATTATTGGCGTGGAAATTCACTTTCTCGTAAAAAGTGAAACAAGAAACAGATCATATCGTGTACAGGCTGGTAAAAAAGCGTACGGTTGACGCATTAGAGTTTCGTACGAAAAGGCAAGCTCTCAGAGCGATAGGTAAAATATTGTAACGGTGTATACTGTTTCACAGCAGACCTGCGAGCAATGTATCATCTCTGTCAGTCTGAATGCTGGTCTTCTCGCACAATCAGCACGTTCATCCGACTACTATAATGACTAATTTCTTGCATTAATGGTTTCTGATAGACATTCGATGAACAGTGGCGGATCTACGCACAAGCCGTGAAAGCGGTCGTTCCAGGCCCGACAAATAAAAATTATTGACTTGGGAACTCACTTTGACGAGTTTCCATCGTTCATATCGTTTATCAGTTCATATCGTGTACAGGCGGATAAAAAGGTGTACGGTCAACGCAATATAGAGTTTTGTGCGAAAAGGCAAGCGTTCAGAGTGATAGGTAAAATTTTCTAACGGAATATACAGTTTCGCAGCAGACATGCAAATGTATCATCTCTGTCGCTCCGAATACTCCGACCTACATTCGGGAAAGGGAAATTGTACCATGCTTTCGAATGGGTGAAATTCCGTAATGTTATTTGCCAATTGTCAACATTTCCCAATGTTGAAACAATTTTTAAAAAAATCTTGACATTACCGATATGTAGTGCAACTAGAGACCGATCTATCTTCGTTCTTAAACGTATAAAGAATTATTTAAAAAATAATCTTGGACAGTCATTTAAAAAACTTATCAATAATGTCATAGTATTGTTTATTGAAAATGGCATTATGCAAAAATTATGTTTTGACATTGAGGATAGAGATTATAGAAATGGAATGTGTATTTAATAACAAATTATGTTAATGAAGCCATATATGATGTCACAAGTCCTGGCCGAATTACAGAAATTTACCAGGGTTGAACTTGGGAAATTAGTAAGAGTGAGCCTATAAGGATCTGGTTTAAATCCACTGGAAGTTAATTAATTATAATTAGTTAATGCATAAATCAAAAATATAAATCTAAGTAATTAGGAAAATTAACAGGGAAATACAGTATTGAAAAATAAGGTAGATGAATTATAATTTTATTAAATACAAGCTACTTTAGAAAACTATTTTATTACAAAATAAAATTACATAACAATATACACATAAAGACCTTTAAAAAGTAATATTTTATTATAATATAGGTACATGCGCATAGAATTAGGATTTAACATCTTGGTGAAATAATTTATTCTTAAATACTTTGATGGTGACCATGCATTTCATTTCTATGGCAAACAACCATTCATTTCTACGTCCATCATCTGCTGGAAATATAAAATCATAAACATAATTTGAACAAAAGTTACGTGTAAGAGTAAAAGTTACGTGTTAAGATCGTAAAAATATTGTAATACGTACCTGTGAAAGGTTAAGACTTTAGAATAGTTCCCTTCTGTTCGGTTTTTACAACCTAGAACGCTACAATTCATCATTATAAAGTCTTTTAAATTGCCTTTATTACTTTTAAGCATTGGAACCTATTTCCACACAGAATAACTAAAATTAACGAAAAATCACGCTACACCTATGCACACATCTTCACTTGACAACTTACTGACAACAAGGCTTACTAAAGATGGACGCCGGCTGCAAATTTAGATACAGAAACCGTCTCTATCTCCTCTATTCTCAATGTGTTTTGAAAATATTAGTGATAAATTTGATGATTCTAAAAGTAGAAAAGTTCCATTATAAATGAACTGAATATGGAATAAAATGTTTTTCTGAAATAGTACATAAAGTAGAACTTTTACGGACTCATCTGTTACAATGATATGTCAAAACTGACTTTTACGGACTCATTTGTCATTTTGATTATGTTATTAAAACTACTGTTATTAAAAGCACATTTTGTATTTTAAATTCTTAATTTCACCATTTCAGAAGAAACGTAATGTACACCTCAGCACTAAAGCTGATTTCTTCTCACTTGTTATGGTTGTTCAACAATCTCCATATTCGTGATAAAAAAGTACAACTTTATTTGGTATACAAATAACTAATTTATCTACGACCATTATAGAAAATTACACATTTCACACAATCTAGTCACAGTATATATAACATACAGTAATGTGACTGTCGCAAATAATTTCTATCCACCACACTACATGCTGGCGCGAGTCGGCAGTATGCAGACAGCAGTTCTGTTTCAAACATGCAACAGAACGTATCGAAATTACCAGAGCCGGCGTGCAGTATTAGTGCCAGTAAACAATGCATAGTGTTAGTCGTTGTGCCGCCAAAGGCTGTAAAAATACCTCGGAAAGAACTACAATTAGTTTTTTCAGGTTTCCGATTTCAGGTTATTTTTTCCTACATACTATTATTTTTAAAAACAAACATTCGTAAAAACAATGCCGTATTTAAGAATTCACTTTTATATATATTTACCAATTGCTTAAAATTGAATTACTAACACGTAATAGAACAAATAAGCGATTACGAAATCCGACATAATAAAATTTTTTATGCTGATTTATTATTAAAAGAGTTCAACAATAAAGAATCTAGGTCAACGCCTTATCAACAGGTGTGAACTGCAGCGTCTTTTGTTACTCTCAACTGTTAAAAAAAGTCAAAGCGTGCGTTAGGATTGTACTTTTTAGCATTTCGTTTGTCATTGTGTCTTTAATATGAATGAAAATAAATTTTATTATTATTAATTATTATTATTATAGTGTAAATTGATTTCATCTCCCCTATTTTGTACGTATGTGATTTCGGTGACCTAGATTCTCCCTTTGTTTGTTGAACAGGTATTCAAATTGTATACAGCTATGCATTTGTTCATAATTATTTCTAAATAAAATGAAATGACTATTGCAGCGCAAGAATATGGTTAATGGCTTGAAAGAATAATGTAACTTTAGTTGGTAATTAACGACGTAACAAGAAACAACTCTTCTAACTTAGTTTAATAAATGTTTTAAATATCTAAATTGATTATCGTTTTATTTATTAGATTCTATAAGTAAAACAACTTCAATCAAATGGTTCACTACACATAATTCTACTTCATATTTTACTATACTATTATATAACAAGAGATTTTGTTTACATATTTGTTCGAGACATTTTATTGAATGCGGCTCTGAGTTTTATTTACCGGCGATGCCGGCCGATAACTGTCGGTCCACTACTTCGTTTATGGGCGTGATATTCGAAGGTGGATTAATAAAATGAATGGTGTAGCATGCAAGTGAATCTACTGATTGTTATATATACTGTGGTCTAGTATCGATGAAAATGGCTCATTGTTCATAATCTTTAGACTGTACGGAAATGACCGTGGAAAATGATTTCGCATTTTCAGTGGTTCTATTAAAATGCCATAGATGTCAGCACATGCAATATTTCTAATTATTTGAAATATACAAAGTTATAACTTTTAGATAATGATTAATTAATTTTTAAAAGTTAAAAATTGTTAATGAACGACTATTATACTCACAATCTTATAGTGATATGTGTATAAATCACAGACGAGCTACCCTTAACTGAGGAGAACCAAAAGCTCGAAATAGCTATCTTAAGGTGCCGTCTGTTAACACATTTAATAAAATTTTGTTAATTATGTTAATTTATTTTGTTTAATTAATGTTTAACTTTAAATTATATTTTGAATGCAAATCCATATAGAAAAGATTATCACCCCAGCTAGAAATCGAACCCTGGGCCTTCCACTTTCTGAGCGACATCTCTACCTCTGAGCTACTGTGTCGACTACCAGCATATAAAGTGATTATTACCATATAAAGTTATTATAAAAATTATTATTGAATTAACGTAAAATTGATTTAACGATATATCCTTCTGATGGCTTCAATACATTTAGAATAACCGGTCTATTACATGGAAATCTAAAAATGTTTTGGGAATTTATTATTTCAAATTACATTCAATTAAAGCATTATTAGGTATTCAATGTATTTGTAAAATTAAGGTTATGATTTACTTACATTAACAAAAAAGCAGCGGCAGAACAACACGACGTCCAAAATACATTTAAAAATGTGTCGATGACATTTAAAAAATTGAAGACACCAACAAAACTACTATTATTAATTTAAATAATTGTTCAAATTTCAGTATTAATTTTAAATAATAAACGATTATTACATTGAGTTATACGCATTTCTTAATTTTTACAACTAACACCTGTTTTCCACAAATTGTGGGCATTGTCTACTTTTGATAATCCAGCATCTCAATCTCATATCATATTCTAGGTTAAATATTACGTTTTTGTGGTCGTAGATAAAGTATAGTGTATAACACGTACAAAAACGCCAATTTCACACTCATGTTTTTTAAGTTATTAAAAAATAAAAATAAAATTTAAAAAGTCTTGAGGAGGCAATTTCGTCCATCCTCCCCCACCGTGAATTCGCGCCTTTTATTAATAATTATATGTACTTAATTTTTGATAAAAAAATAAAAGGTATATAAATTGTAGTAATTGATTTATACTATGGGGCCCCAAAGATTTGTAACGCTTCAGGCCCCTTAAGTGTTAAATTCGCCACTGGTTAACATCCGTATTAGAACGATTTTTCTAGCTGTTACCGTTTAGGAGCTATCGGACTTCCCCACACTATTGCCCCACCCGGTATGTGATTACAATTTACAAGTGAAGAGGTTGCGGGAATGATCCAAGCCCATTTTAATCAAATATTAGAGTTCCTATATAATAATAATAGATTATATAAGATAAGAGTTAGGACATGTCGATCCAATGTCAAGAACGACTTGATTTCTCATCAAGTATTTTCACCTATGATCTTTCAGTTGTTTGATTTGACAAATTGTTTCTTGACAAAATATGACGACCGATGTCAATAAATTCTTTGATTCAACATTATTATAATACTCTTAATATTTATTTACTAATAAAAAATACATATTATTATTAAGATAATTTTATACTATAAAGAAAAATGTGTATTAGGATGTAAAGTAATGAAAATTTGGTATACAATCTAAAAAAACAAGTGGCAGACTATTAACGTCATGTACTCCTTGACATTGGATCCAGCCAATTAAAATCGGGCATCGTACATGTCCCAACTCTTATTCTTATTATTTAATATTATTATAGAGGAACTCTATCAAAAATAAGATTTTACTGCCATCTGGGAATTAAAATGCATCAGGTCGGATTTTTACATATAGTTCTTATGGAGCCTTCCATTCTTATCCTCTCTATTTTTTGGTATTAAAGTTGTTTAGTAAACTACAAACCAAGCAATGGTGTAGTTGTTGTGTAAGAGAATTTCATATTAAATTTTCCCAGAATTAAAAAAATTATTTGGCAAATTAGGACCAAATAACCACTTGCTTTTTAAGTAGTTTACAATTTTTAGCCATAATGACTGAAAATAAAATAAATATTATTATGCTCGAATATTCTACCACTAACACAAACTAAGCAGAGCAAAGGCGATGCCCGATTTATATCGAGCCACGCAGGGTTTATCTTCTTTATTTTACTAGCGCGTTCCTTATCATACACACATATGGTTTCGCAGATACTTCCAACTTGTTTTTCTATATCTGTATATCCCCGCAATTGTAATCTTTGAACAACTTTTTATTAAATTTCCGCATCACCACGCATGTAGTAATTTTTTGTTTACTAACATTTGTGTCAGGTTTGCTTCACATTGTCGCTACTATTTGAAATATAGGGGCTATAGATCGATCAAGGTCCGTAGGTTTAAAGCATGCTTCGAAAAATAGGTCGTATCATTAGACGTCATTTTCTTGCCCACTGACATTTCTTGGCGAACCCACCGTGATTGTCGTTTGACATTATTTCCGTCTTTTTATACTTCAGGTGCCTGCAGTGTCTGCCATAAAGTTAGATCCGTATGGGAAATTTTTTTAATACTCTGCTTGGAAAAAAAACTTTGTGGGGCAATCACTTCTGCTTTCAACAATACTTGAAATACGCCTTGTCAGAGTTGACAGGTGACATTGGGTATCTGTCAAATTTGCCACTGTTTTCTAAAATCGGCGAAAAATGATAGACGGAGAGCCAGCAACGTATTTCGAGTTGTCATTTCAACAGTCGTGAAAATTTGGGTACTAAATCTTATGTACGTGCTGAACACTAACAGTTGATTCTGGCAGCCCCCTGCGGCCGGGATACTACCCCAAAATTACTTTTGGCCAGAAACCAGAAACTAAGTTTAGAAACGTTTTAAGTTGCTACCCAGCCAGCACACTGACGTTATCTTTAAGTGATTATTGGTCGGCGACGTCGTATGACTAATAAATGATGTCCATAAAACGTCATGTTATGGGACGTACGTAGACGTCTTCAAAACGATATCTTTTAAACGTTCAATAAGGTCGTTTTTCGACTTTTAATATTATTAATTATGATCTCTCTAGGTAACTAAAAAGTGATATATTCCATAAAATATTTTTTATTTTTACATTTGCGAAATGTAACCAACATAGACCACATGCCGCAATGCAAACAGCAACATCTTTCGTGTATTTGTTTTGCTCTTTAATTAGTAACGTTTCTACTTATTATTAAAGTTGTTGACATACCTACATTTATAGTGTATGTGTAGGTGCAACTACTGCATAATAATTGTGTGGTTTGTCACAAACGGTAAGTGTTAATAATTACTTGTTCCGTCGCAATACTACATAACCTATACAATTTTACTTGTTCGACGATTTTGTGAGATTACTATTGTTAATAAATTAATACTAATGCAATGGTTTCTTAGTACTAACTAATATTATTTTAGTATCATCAATTATTCGGCATATTGTTTTAGCACCTTTTCAGTTAGTGAGTTAGTAAATGTTTACTTTTGTTTAATAATTATGAGATGTTGAGTTAATAGAAGAGATTTATGTTCTGTTGTTGAATGTTTACTTTTGTTTAATAATTATGTATGAAATAGTATATAATAAATATTATTTCCAATATTCAACTATTTATTTGTAATTCCTGTCCTAGTCCTAGTATAGGACGTTTTAATGTCGTCATTAAACAACGTTTTAATGACGTCTTATATTGACGTCCTTTGGCTGTGACATAATTCTGTCAGTTTTACGACAATTTGACATCATTTTAATACGTGATTTGACGTCGTTACTGCCGAAAAAACGGTGACATCTGAGATAATAGAAGAGCGTCGCTTTATATTTAATTTTTTTTACGTGAGTGCAGAATCTTAAAAAAATCTTGCATGAATTTAGATTAGAGCATTACCGCTAATCGTATATTTAACTTGCGAAACAGCTAGATGCTAGAACATAGAACAAAACGAAAAAGATTCAAAATTACTAGTATTGAGCATGGTTCTCCGAAACATGTTCTTCCCCCTCGGCCTTTAGAGCCACAACACGCTACCTGTATTTTTCAAACAATCCAATAGGGCTTCGCTTCGTATTTCACGCTCATTAGTCTCGGCGGAATGCATTGCTACGTCAGGTAAACGCAAGCAGGTGTCTTATGTTATAGATATGTAAAATGTAAAGGGGGTTCCTATCGATTAAACACTTAAATCTATTGTCAATGTTATAATGTTAAGATATCCTGTATTAAGAACAGGAAAATAATAATAAATAATAAGCCTGGTTTACTCGCACTGTTTAGTTGAATTAC
The DNA here is from genome assembly GCA_929113105.1 of Agrypnus murinus. Classification (NCBI taxonomy): domain Eukaryota; kingdom Metazoa; phylum Arthropoda; class Insecta; order Coleoptera; family Elateridae; genus Agrypnus; species Agrypnus murinus. The sequence continues at coordinate 168,364,736 of OV816026.1, read as the reverse complement.
ATTTAATGATTATTGTTTTGAATTTATTTCTAAATCTACTATACGTATAGAGTTATTCTTACCTTATTTATTAAAATCATTTTAGTTTTCATTATTTAAGCAGCTGTTTTAAAAAAAGATGTTTAACTATAATAACACTATAAACAACAAATAATAATTAAGATTACTGGTCTACGCACATTGCAAAACTGATTAATGCAATTTAAAAATAGCAACTAGTTAATTCAATAGTGATTATAAGTTAATAACGAAATAAAAGTTAATACAAGAATAAATCTTAGATTCAAAAAACTTAATACCTGGCAGTAAAGCATGTATAATCTCAGCTAATTTCTCAACACCTTTTGTTTTCGACCGAGCTTTTAAAAATAAATTATGATCATCTATAGCCCATCCATTTTCATGGCCACCATGCGCCTCTACGTATACCATAAAATCTTTAGCTTCTTGACAAATATTTTTAGGGGCTGAAACTGATGTTTTCCCCATCGCATGTTTTTTCTTAAAGTTATTCATTGAAGGTTTATCCCAATCTTGAATTTTCTGTTGAAAAGCTTTTACTTCTTCATTTAGTCTTTCCTCGTCATTATTTAAAATTTCTAGGGTAGTTTTTGTAGAACTTTTTAAAGTTTGTATGTTATTCTGAATTGCTGTCATATCTTTCTTTAATGTCTTCACATCTATAAATATTTAATTCAGAGATTAACAAATAAGATAATAATTATTCTGTGCTTATACTTACCTATATTTTTTACGTCTTTCCTTACTAAATCATTAACTTTCTTTAATGGTAACATTAAATCTTTAACATCATTTTGAACTTTTTCAATTTCTGCTTCTCTACAATTAAATAACCGATTGTTAAAAGCTAAAGTCCATTGTATAATTGTTTACAAACCTTGAAGCTGAACTCTCTTTAAAAAACTCCCTAATAGACTTTCCCTCTTCGGTTTTGAAGATCTGTTCCAGTAGAATTACCTCATTCTTTTCTAAATTTTGTTGAATACTTTTTAGCCGATTTGCTTCAGAAACAAATGTTGACATCATCTTGTTAAGAGGTTTCACTTCGAAGGGCCTTTTCTTTTACTAAATTATAAAAGTTTCTCTTTACTTTTAATACCAAAGTTTTAACGCGCCCTGCATAGGAATTTCAAATTTGTTTATTTTCTAATTTCATGTTTTGTCGCTAGATAGCTCCAACCTAGATCAAATTTTTCTTGCCAGTGTTGTCAAACGTACCGTCATAATGGCATTTCTAACATAATTTGTTTTATTTTGCCTATTACCCATTACTCGTTTATTCGACAAACATTCGTCATTCGTGGATATTTGCCAAGTCGTGGGAACGGGTTACTCGTACAAATTTTCGCTACTTGTTCTTTCTCCTTGGTTGTCGGTAAATATAACACAAATCAACTTTTATTATTTGACAAATATATTAATTTTAAAAATGTATATCTTCAAACACAAATGTTTGCCAAATATACAAATAGTGGGAGCGATTACACAAATGTTCACTTGTATATTTGTCAAATTGACAAATATTTGCGTATTTTCCAAATACACGAGTAATAAGATCCAGGTTTTACATTACACTTTTTTCGTCTAGAAGACTTGGACAAGTTCTTGTGCTAAATGAACTTGGAGAACGTTTGATGGTGTAAATCAAAAACCTAAATACAAGTTTTCAAGTTTGAAACTAGTTTAAAAATTAGGAACGAACTCATATTTTCATCCAAGTTTGGTACTAGACCTGCGTACTGAAGCGAATATCGAAGCTACCAACTAGGTTGAGTTTTTTTTGTCATACATTTTCTAATTTAATAATATATTACATGTTAAGTTGGTAAAGAACATCTTTACAAACCAAGCGATATTGTTTGAGCGAGACGGTACGTCGAGGCTTGGAAACTTTACCAACGAAACATGTATATATTTTATTCACAATCATTAGACTTAAACAAGTAAAAATATTTCTAAATTTTAAAATAGTTTTTCTATAAACTGTCAATAAATTTCAATCGTCCATCTATCGACCAAAAGAAATTTTAAGTAAGGTTTCATTGCTAGCCACTAGATGGCAATGTTTGCTTCCAGTATCACGGCCTACTAGATTAATATAAGCTTCGCTTATATACGGCCGTCTCATTTCCAGTTTTTTCATTGTTGAAATTAGAATCCAAAAATTACAGATTCGTACGTTAAGTAGCGCCCACTGACGGTCATTTGGCAACAAAAATGGTTTGTAGTCAGAATACAGTCATTAATTTTTAGGTTATACGTCATGTCAGTAATTGAGTCAAAATTTCTCAATCGGATCACCCCAATTCGTTTGAAAAATGTTTATAAACGTTAATACATTTTTTCAATAGTATTGAACATGCTCAACATTAAAAAAATTTTACCGGACGCAAATACAATCAATCAACTGGACAATGTACGTATCATTACTGTCATTACTATGTAGTTTTTATGTTATTCTAACAGCAAGCTTTGAAATAAAATCATTGAAACATTTGATTTTGGTGATTGACAATATTTTATAATGTATTCGCGTTTAATATTTCATTGTAACATAACATGAAAATATAAAGTTGCTGCCGGATATTGGCTTTGAAAAGGTATTCGATGACATTTGCAAAAATATTTCTGAGGATGCTGCTGCTGTGCACTCTTTGTTACCGAAAAAGTCTAAAAATCTGTATGAAAAAGAATACGTTGTGGGTATTACACATTACAGGGGTACACGTTAAGGATGTCAACAAAGATTTAATTTTAACATATATTTTCGACAAGGTAACTATTATTGCAACTTCAAAGAAGTTTAAACCATCATCGTTTGTAGACTGAGTAGTCGATGCTGAAATAGACGTTGCTGTTGAAAGAAACTGTAGACATTGGAAAAGTATGTGAAAGTTACGGCATTTTTAAAACGGACGTCTGTGTTTTAAAACTATCAGCCAAAAGAACTCTTATAAAATCTAACCAATAAAATCTTACCAAAGATGAAATTGACAAATTTGTGAAGTATGCGCCTAGTGCAACGTAATCTAATGATAAAGGTAATGTTTTGTAACTTTGGTATACATTTTATTTAAGTGTGTTATGGCCAATGATTTTTGGTGTTGCTGGTGCCCAGCCAGCACACTGACGTCATAATGTCGCCGTTGTTCGGCAGTAACTACGGCAAATTGTCGTAAAACTGACATCATTATGTCACAGCCTAAAAACAACAAGTCAATGCAAGACCTCATTAAAACGTCCTATACTAGAACTAAGACAGGAATTATAAATAAATAGTTGAATATTGGAAATAACATTTACTATATCCTACAGTCAAAATACTTCTCTATATTGTGACCACCTGCTTAATATGACCAGTATTCCTTGGCCCCTGCTAAAATAATATCGTTTTAATGAAACTTGTAAGTATTGTGTTGTACGTCCAAAAGACGTCGTTTTGAAGACGTCTATGTACGTCCCATTGTATGACGTCTTATAGACATCATTTATTAGTCATATGACGTCGTCGACCAATAATGACTTAAAAATAACGTCATTATAACGTCAGTGTACTGGTTGGGTGCTTGCCGCTGCAAGATATTATTTCATATGAATGATGACGACATCTAAGACAGATGATTAATAGTTCTTCTTTTTCGTATACCTCAAACAAAAACATGTTAGAATGTTAATCTAAAGTTATACTTGTGATTCTTTAAAATAAATATAAAGTTGCGTATGACTTTGTGTTCTTTATTTTCAAGGCTAGTATACAATAAATTTTGTACGCAACTGGCACTCCACTTGACCTTAACACACCTCGTTGGATTTTATCTCACTAGCTCCCTTCGCTCGCTCGTGTGACAATTATCCAATTCGGCTGTAAAGGCCAATTTACTATGCACGTTGCGTAAATAACTATTATTTCCACGTTCTATGTAAATGACACTTTACAGCAGTGTTGTAACAGATACATTATTTTGTGTATCTAGATATAGATACAGTTACTATCAGAAAAATGTACCTAGATACAGATATAGATGATTTTGCTGTGAAGTATCTAGATCCAAATACAAATCCTAACATAATTTCAAAATAGGTGTTGGTACGATTCACACTACAACAATTTTCCAAGTTCCTCGTACTATTACACCACAAAAGTCACTAAATCTGGTTGCTTTTAGTTACCCTTCATGTAACCGAGTAGATTATACTTACTCTTTAACATATTTTTAAAAGCACATCATTAGGACATGCCAGAACATGCTGGCTGATCAGAGTACCACAAACGACGCTATTTTGGGGCGAGAAAATCCCGAAATGGTTAATTTATATTATCTCCATTGAATTTAAGTATATGCACGTTTAGTTTAAAAGACTTTTCTACATCGTTTTCATGGTGACAACCCTAGATTGTAATGTGCCAAATACGCAAGATGCGATTTTAATTTAGGAATTATTAGATTTCACACTTCCTTTGTCATATAGTGTCGCTTGCGGTACACTGATACGTCAACTTGGCATGGCTGATTAGATGTAGTGACTCTAATTGTTTAACGAGATGACTACCATCTAGTAGATTTTAAAGAAATTACATAATAAACTAGCCAGTCTCGGTGGATTAGTGGGTTGCATGTTTGCTTCATAATCCAAAGGTCGCAGGTTCGATCCCCGGCCGAGCTGGTAATTTTTCATAGCGGAGAAAAATTAAAAACATGCCTTGTTCTCGGATAGGAAGTAAAACTGTAGGTTCCGTGTCAATGCGATGTTTGGCACGTTAAAAATCCCTACTGGGGGTGGAATTCCCCCAGATTCGGCTAAATTCTAGTAGGGTCGGCCAAATGATCATAGCAATCGGTGCCATGAGGTACGAAGGATGCTCCGCCATCCTGATTCCTCGCCCAAAAACAAACAAACAAACATAATAAACTAGTGAGAATGCGCAGAGCTAGCATTGCCATGACGAACAAAAAAAACTGTATACTTAATAAACGAATTTATTTTTGAAAACTAATGTTGACGTAACACATTAGTTGTCATAAAAACTGACATTCTAAGTCCTAAAATTCTTCGCTGAAAAAAAATTGTTGTTGCTAAAAATGTTTATTTTTTCGTAAATTTTTAAAAAATACAAAATTTTTCATTTACCGAAATTCTCGATGGTCATTATGACCACTTTCCCGAAGAGATACAAAAAATGTTTCAAGCAAAAGTTTCTTAAAATCTGATGTACTATAAGATTCCAAAAAGAAAAATTCAAAAAAGTCAACATGGAAAAAGGCGACAGACCGACAGACAGACAGACTTCACGAATTCAGAGACGAACTTTTTGTTCGTCGAAAATTTGTTTTATTATGTTGTCGGTTTAAAGCCTTGGTAGTAGTAGGGACCTGCGTGCACGTCTTTCAACCCAGATTTGGTTCAGGCTTTTTGCAGTTTCCCTTAGTTGTAACACAAATGTGGGATTTGTGCTTATACCGTCTGTTAAGTCCTGCAGCCGCACGTTGAGCCTGCATAATAGTAATAATTGCCCCTCCCTCCCGCACTAGCTTCATAGCTTCTGGGGCCTGGTTCGCTAGGTAATGGGTAGTAGCTATTATTATTATTAAATAATTTCAAACGTAAAATTCCACACATAATTTATGGTAGTTTTTGTATTATAAAATTATGAAAATAGTATCTGCACAATATAGATACACGGATACTACAGAAAATGTACCTAGATCCAAATACAGTTACAAAATTTTAAAAGTATCTAGATATGTATCTAGGTACCATAAAAGTATCTAGATACTGTATCTAGATACTTGTATCTAGATACATTACAACACTGCTTTACAGACATTCATGGTAACTAAATAAATGAGGAGTTGCAACTACAGCCCTGTAACGTTACGGGCTCCTAAAAGAGATCTGTAAAATTCTACAATGCTCGTCAACAAAAAGCTACGGAATCTAATTTGCTGCTTAACCACAAGGATCAATGACATGGATTTTGACATTTTACTGCTAAATAATTTTTTATATACACGACCAACTATTTCGTGTTTTTTAATTGAGTCAAATACCGTTCACATGCGTACCAATATTTGGCCGTGTAATAATTTCTGCATTTTTCAAATTTGGAGCCACGTGTTGTGATATAAAATGGGTGCCTTGGCCAAACTCTGCTGAGGGTCTCTACCAGTGACGTAACTACGTAAGATTGCGCGCTCCCGCGTGACTTACGTTTGCGCCTCGCCGCCTCTCATATACAAGGTGTAACAAAAGTATAAAATAAAAGGGTGTAACTGTTTAATTTGAACAGTTACAAACAAATGTTACATACAGTAGTCAGTTTTTAGTTTATCCCGAAGCATATTTTTATGTCCTTAATTTGTTCCTTGTTCTTCTCCTTGTTCTTTTTTATTTTTTTTTGTTTCGTTGCTATAACAACTAACTTTGTTTTTTTAAATAGCATTTATCATTACAAAAAAAAAGTTAAAATTAGAACAAATATTTAAAAAAAACGCGAAAATTATCCCGAAGCATATTTTTATGTCCTTAATTTGTTCCTTGTTTCTTCTCCCTGTTCTTTTTTTAATTTTTGTTTTGTTTTGTTGCTATAACAACTAACTTTGTTTTTTTAAATAGCATTTATCATTAAAAAAAAAAGTTTTAAATTAGATAAAATATTTTTAAAAAAACGCGAAAATTAATCAATTAACGAGAACTGGCTTGTAGCAAAATTAATTTAGTAAGACTTGATTATCAGTTTTGGTGAAGTATGCTATGGAAAGACAACTAAAACTGTAGCAAGCAAACAAACGAGTACATAATTATTACTCTATTAATTATAAAGCACTATAAATTATTACAAATTAGAACGGATTATTAAAATTAATTACAAATTCCCCACGGCAGGAAGGTGGCTCTCAAAAAGGTTTTAGTCCTCAAGAAGTATCCATCTCTTCTTTTAGACCAGAAAATATCTACTTACTGCCCTAACACCACAAATAGGGTCATTCCATGCCAAATCATTATAAACAAATTAACTTTTCAACCTGACCATCTTAGATTTTCGTGAAATTTGGTAGGATGGTAGAGGACATAAAAGGCCGGTTGCATAAAGCATAGTTAACCACATTGTTAAATTGATTATGCTGATGTTAAGCAACCTGATTGGATAAGACTTAACAACTGGTTTAAAAGAACCAATCACGCTACAACACTTGCTTTGAATTAACCAATCACATGTGTTAACAACGCGTCTAAATTACCATATAGGTAACAATGCTTTATGCAACCGACCCAAAGTAACTTACGTATGTAAAGTTATAGCCCTCGCGTCAGTGATGCACGGTATTCATACAGCAGGGTTGCAGCATGATAAAACATTTAAAATTTATGCTTACAAGATGAACAAAAATAATTTTATTTAATATAATAAAGAGTATATTTTTTTTATTACAATTTACAATATTTTTTACGTAAAAATATGTTCTATTTTTTTAATTATAAGATTTTTGTAGTTGCTCTCTTTGTCTTGATTGATGTTTTCTTTTAAATAAAAAATTATATTTTATTTGAGCTGTGCGGTTGTCGGATGTTTTCAATGCATTGAGATGTTTCTAAATCTTGTTTAAAATACCTCTTCGTTTACCTTAGACATATTTACTTTCTCGTATTTTTTAGAGTCTGTTTTATAATCTATTTTTGGCTTCGTATTTCAGTTTCATGCAAAATCAATGACAATATATACAATAAGTATAATATAAAAATATTTTTTTATATTTGCGTGTCCTAATGGCTTCATTAGGACATGCATTTTGTGTGTCCTAATGAGATTTTTTAGAATACTGGAAACAGTAACATTTTATTTTTTAAAGTTGATATTACTGTTAGACAGCTGTTCTTAGAATGTCAAACTTATCTTATTACGCAGTGAACTCTTATAACTGGAATGCAACGTTTGCAAAACTAGTATTGCAGGCTACATAAATGCGCCGCATAATAAATAGTCCTAAAAGCGTAACAATTTTTACTTTATTATTAACGAAATTGTAAATTTTGATACTGACATCATACGGGATGCATTGTGTTGTGTATGTGCAATAGCTCACGATAAACTTAACGTAATAAAATTCAATTTTGCTGAAAATACTATTGCATTTATACCTCATTAATTTCTTTAACAAACAAGGTATTTATTCTATTAAATGAAATATAATTATTCTTATTTCATCCAAGTTTTTAATTCATTAAGTAGCAATTATTTATGTCACAAATATATTGGCATACATTCTACTTTGAATTTATAATAATTTTCAACAGTACGTATAATACACCTGGCAAGTTTGAACGAGGTCCTGCACCTTAGTTAGCGGGCTTTGTGTGAATGAAATAAGAATGGGAATTTCTACGTCGCGCGGATTACCTAAAGTTAAGGGAGGTTATGTAAAAAACAATTGCATAATTTCTAGTGTTGCCAACTGTTATGCTACTTACCAAAATATCCCTAACAAATTTTATTTAAAAGTAAGTAATTTTTTTAATTATTTAATAACGAACTAACTTAAATAGAAAAATAGTATAAAGTATTCGTTTCATAAGACGTTTTAGCGCACGCATCCGAGTTTAGAAAACAACCCGCGTAGCGGGAAGTTTTCTAAACTCGGACGCGTGTGCGCTAACAACGTGTCTTATGAAACTAATACTTTAATATATCTACTATTATAACATTATAAAACTGAAAACGTACCCACAGATTAACTAAGATTCCTAATTTATAATGCAATATCTTGCAGCTCCCGCTTGTGATAAAACAAACCTTAATCTTAAAAAAACATTTATTGAAACCCCCCTCTCTCTGAACATTGGCTTTACCACTACCTACAAAATGTTATACGGTCGCCTCTGGCTATTGATAATAATGACACTAAAAATATTTTTCTATTACTATTAAATGTCTGATAAAAAAATATTTCCTACCAACGTATAGGAAAATTATAGTGAACCCTGATATTACTTTGTTGAGAGATCTTTCATATCGTCGTATTGGAGGTGAATGGTCCAAACACAATAGCTCACAGGTATAGGTAGGTCAGTTCACCTCCAATACGACAATATGTCATAAAGATAAATTGTAATAATTTTAATTACATTTAACTGCTTTTAGTTTGTATACCGGGTATCTTAAAAGTGTGGGAACGCTTGAATTTCTCGAGAACGACACATCCGATTACAAAAAGAAAAAACACGTGTTCCTTTATTTTTTGAAACCTATTCAGTTATGATATGCAAACATCACCCCCACCCCCTGGGGGGGTGGGGCGGGAGTAAGTTGTGAAAACTGAAACGGGAACACCTATTTTTTATTGCACTTTTGCATTCTCCATAAAAAACTGTCCTCAAATTGCAAATTTCGCCCCCCCACCCCCGACCCTTCCTGGGGGTGGAAAGAGGGAAAATTTCACATGTCCGCAGAAAAAGGATCTTTTTTTACTTTTTTTCCTCCAAAATTTCCACCCCCAAAGGGGTGGGAGCGTAGGGGAGTGGCGGACAATTTGTAAATCACAAAAAAAAATTTTGGAGGAAAAAAAAGATCGTTTTTCTGCGGACATGTGCAATCTTCCCTCTTTCCACCCCCAGGAAGGGTCGGGGGTGGGGGGGCGAAATTTTCAATCTGAGAATAGTTTTTTATGGAGAATGCAAAAGTGCAATAAAAAATAGGTGTTCCCATTTAAGTTTTCACAACTTACTCCCGCCCCACCCCCCAGGGGGTGGGGATGATGTTTGCATATCTTAACTGAATAGGTTTCAAAAAATAAAGGAACACATGTTTTTTCTTTTTGTAATCGGATGTGTCGTTCTCGAGAAATTCAAGCGTTCCCACACTTTTAAGACACCCGGTAGATAAAATTGACTTTTCAAAACGAGACGATGGTTCTTCAATTTCTACTCACAAATACTTTCACATAGTAGTGGAGTGCCTTTAAAACATATCAAATAAAGACATGCAGGTAATACCGACTTATTACTTGTAATATGCTTATTAGAAATAACAAAAAAAAAAGTTCTAATTGTGATTCTACAAGCTAATAAAATCGATAGCAGATTGTTTGAATACAAATGAAAAAGAATACAAGTTATAGAAACAAAACCAAAATAGATTACTGTAATACCCCGAAGTTACACGATAGGTGGGACAGGCAAAGATCGTGTAAGTCGAATTCGCGTAACTCAGGGTACAATTTTGCATATAAATCCATATAAATTTTAGTTAATTGGGACTGGTCTACAAAAACACAACTTCTTTTTAGAAATTGTAATTAAAATTGTAGTTTTTCGTACATAATAATATATTAAATGCAAGTGTTATATAAATGATTGTTTTTGACATACATATATATATATATATATATATATAATCTTTAACTCCTTATACCTTTCGGTGTCGAGGCGCCAGACGCACCGAGCCACAGAATGGATGTGGGTGTGAGACGAGGCAGCGGAGCCATGTAGGCAAGTACGCTGCGCTAGCGGTTCACCCATCCGAGTACTTTCCGAAGAGAACTTAACTTAACTCCGTTAAGCGGTATAAATCCACCATAACCACCCTGCCGGCTTGTTTTTGACATACATAGTTATTTTTCAAGTGATACTCGGATAACTATATAAATGATACTGTAATAAACCTTACACAAACCGATCGTAAGTTTATTAACCGATTAAGTAGTGAAGCAGTAGGTAAAAATAAGAAACTGCGTAACACCGAGTTTGCGTAATTATATACGGAGGGTAATATATATACCCCGAGTTCGGGGTATTATTACTGTATGTACATCTACATCATTAGAAAAATTATGACATCAGATCTTTGTGATCAGCAATGTGAAAGTGAAAAAATCATGTGTATTCTGAAGCAGTCTCATTCACTCCCTTGCATAGTTGGAGAGAATTCCTGTCTTTCCTCCCTTATTATACAAATATATAATCATAAAAAAAGAAACACATCTAAACAAAATTATACTTTTATTAATAAAAATACCTTAAGATAGAATCAAAACGTTAATTACAATTATTATTTAGTTTTAAATGGTTGTAATGAATCTAAAGGTTTTATTTTTTTATCCTCCACCCGATTTAGTTCTTCGTCACTAAAATATTCCGCTAGATCATTTTGAAGTAACGATTTTTGATTTTTTTTTGGTGCATCCAACATTTTTTTGTCTTTTTTATTTTCCAATTCTAATGCATCAGACATTAATGAACTCTGTGTTTTTGAAACTTGATGATATATGGACATTGCCTAAAAATCAGATCATAACTGCACAAAGTATTTGGGACAATGCTTCAAATTACCTGAGCCACTAAACTCGATACGTCGCCGGCGTTAGCTGGCAAAATTAAGGTATTATTGCTTTTAGCCAATTTATTAAAAGCTTGTACATACTGTTCTGCAATAGCAAGAGCAGCTGCACCCGAACCCTGAGATGTACCTAAGGCTTTCGCAACTAATCTTAAACCTTCCGCTCTAGCCGCTGCTATTGAAAGGATTGCAGAGGCCTCACCAGTTGCTTTATTAATATGTTCCTGACGTTCGGCTTCGGAAGCCAAAATTCGTGCTTGCCTTTTACCTTCTGCCACATTAATATCTGCTTCTCGAACACCTTCAGATTCTAGAATGGCAGCGCGTTTCTTACGTTCAGCTTCTACCTGCATTTGCATTGCTTCTTGTACTCGTGTAGGCAATTTTATGTCACCTATAAGTAATCTATATTTAATAAAATTAAAATCTTCGTTTGTTAAGTTTTAAATACATACGTATTTCATAACGTAAACAAGTAATTCCCCAAGCTTCACTCGCTTTATTGATAGCATCCACGATAGAAACATTCAGATTTTCTCTTTCTCTAAAAACTTTATCTAAAGATATTTTACCAAGTTCCGAGCGCATAGTAGTTTGTGCTAGTTGAGTTATGGCAAATTCTGGATCTTCAACTCCATAACTTGCGAGATACGCATCAACTATTCTTAAATAAAGTACACCATCTATGTTTAGTGTGACATTATCCGAGGTTATAGCACTTTGTTTAGGCACATCAATTGCTATTTCTTTTAAACTTTGAACATATTTAACTCTGTCTACTACTGGGATTAGGACATTCAGCCCTGGTTCTAAAATACGATGAAATCTACCCATGCGCTCTACTATCCATGCTTCTTGTTGCGGTACAAACATAAGTACTGTATTTATTGGAGTGGAAGATCTATGTCTTATGCCAATTAGATTGGGAGCATTGCTCAATGGTTTTAAAATTGCGTTTTGATACTGAAAATATGATTGCTATATGTTTTTGAGTAGATATATTGACTAATTCATACCTTTAATACACCAAGGTAAGAGGTAGGAAGAAAGGCTCTGGAAAACATAATAAAGTTTTGTTATGAATTAATGCATTAGAAACTTTTGAGTTGCTAGTGAAATATGTATCGTGTGCGATGAAATGTTTGATTGTTACACTTATTATAAATTAAATTGCCAGTTTATAACATTAGTAAAGTTTAAGATGATAACCTACACAACTTGAAAATTTTGATGTTTGAAGCGATGTTGCCAGTTTTCCTTACTCGAGAGTTGATAATAGACTGCGTTCGGTATCACATTTGTGGTAGCTCCTTTAATTTGAGATCGTTCCTTAAAAGTGCAGTGTTATTAACGTTATTTTGAGTCAGCAAACAGATTTCGTAAATCAATTTTAATAATTAAGAATATTTGATAAATATGAAAACGGTGTTGTATTTCATAATTACAGAAATCACTAAATTTCTAAATATTTTAATATAATACAGGTTGATCCAAAATGATTGAGGACGGTTTGAATTTACTGCCATTTTAGATTATTGTCACGTTGGCTACATTAATACTTTTTGACATTTTTATGTTTTTCTTTAATTTTACAGTGGCGTCTTAAAAATAATATAGCTTACAAACTTCATTAATACGTACTAATAACTTACCTGGCAATAAAATCGTCTAACAAACTAGTTCTGAAAAGAACTGTTTGAAAAAATAAGAAAACAAGCGAAATAAAGCAAAAATTCAATGAAAACTCGAAACAACATAGCAAAGAACAACGATGCAAACAAGACAGTGTAATTTGAAGCAACATATTTTAATAGTGCTACACTTACAACGTGAAATACACTAAAACCTACGGCGCGAAATTTAAAGCGTCCTTGCTCAATTTGTATCACACTGTATTTTGTAAATTTATCTAGTTTTCTAGATTTTCAGTTATCCATAGTTAACAAGGGTAAAAAGAATAGTTTGCTATTTTTTATCTTAATCTGTACTTCAAAGTTTGAATTTCAGATTTGAATTTATGTTGGTATATAGTTGTGTGGCTAATTATTTGTTAATTTTAAATATGTAACATGTTTGTTCTAGAAAAAAAATAAATTTCTCAACTAATGTAAAACTAAAATAAAATAAAAATGAAAAGATTAATTAAAAGTTTCCCAAGATTTATTAAATTATAACCTGGCAATTGTTTTTTAATGACGTATTATATGTTGAGACAATTGTCAGGTTATAATTTAATAGATCTTGTAAAACTTTTAAATCTTTTTATTTTGATTTTATTTCATGAATATGGAGATTTACAAAGTAAGGCTGAAGACAGTAAACTCTATTTTTAAACTATTTTTCTGTTTGCTTGTCTAAATAGTATATTAAAGAACGAGTTTCATGAGGCAAGATGTATTGCACGAATCTAAATTTAGAAAACGAGCCGCTAGCAACGAGTTTTTTAAAGAACGAGTGCAATAATGATTTATGAAACGAGTTTTTTGTATGCTATTTTTTTCTATTTTGTCCCTTTTATTCCTTTTTAAAATTAAAAAAAGGAAATTTTCAAATTTAGGTGTGTAGTGGTTTGGCAATATCTCAAGTAATATTTTTGTCAATTTTCTTTCCTTCTCAATTTTTTTTAATACTCTAAAAACGTTGAACTATTAAAGCACTCAGGTGAGCTATAAACGCAATGCTTTGTGTGCTTTAATAACTTTATTATAGACGCAAAATAGAGTATGAGCAAAAAGTAACTCCATCAAAGGTGCATTTGAAAAGGTGGCTGGTGTTACTACACATGAGTTCAAAATTTCATAGGCATCTTTGGTGGAGTTACTTTTTGCTCATACTATGAAAAAGAGATTTAATTCAGTACCGGAAACAGTAACAGTTTAGTTTTTTATGTTGGTATTACTGGAATACAGCTGTTCTGAAAATGTCAGACTTGTTAGTTGTTTTAGTTTAGATAGCAACTGTCAATGTCAAGTTTTTGTAGGAATTCGAGATTGTACCTACAATTACAAACTTACTTTTTGTTAAGATTTGAAAACAACGACTTTTCTTTATACTACCTTCTTGGACAGATTGGATATTCTTGTAGATTGTATTTACTAACACAGTAACACAACTATAAATTCCAACAACGAGCCTGAAAGATGATACGTACCCTATAATTAATAATGATTTACGGGCGAGTTAGTGCATTATGAGTCGAGCCCTTTAAGTATTGTGTAATCTTTTTGTATACTGAACAGGAACCATCTTGCAAGCAAATAATTTAGGATAATTATTTAATAATCAGAATTATTTCATAATAAGCGTCGTATTTGTTTCAAATAAGTTTACTGTAATGCTTTGTTAAGGTGAATTAATACCTTACAGACGCCGTCAAGGACTTCGTTAAGTGCTACCGGCCTAGGCCATAAGGACATATCACGACCTCCTTGATTTGACGTTTCGTTTGATGTCTTATACGACCTGTTCATTTGCCAGTTTTCGGCGTTCTCCGCTTGGCGCTGCGTACCGGGGGAATGGACGCGTTCGCCGGTTCTGTGTAAGTCGATGCGTTCACACATTTAACGAGTGCGTTCAAAATAAATCCCGGACTTTTTTGAAGGTTGTTGACAAATATTTGACTTTTCTGTTTTATTCTACTTTATCACGAATTTAGTGTGTTTGATTTTGTTTAATAAATTTGTGGTATAAGAATAGTTTAAGAACGGTAGTATTTTTACTGAAAAATGTCAACTCATAAAAAATGCTATGTGGTAACATGCAGAAATTATAAAACTGCAAAAAGTTTCTACGAATTTCCTTCGTTCTTAGCTTGCGAAATAAGTGGATTGAAGGTTTACGTATTCCTCCTGGTAGGATTAAAAAATTACGTACCTTAATAAACTGTTCATTTATTCTATTATATACGAGGGTGGTCCCAGAAGTACCCGACCCAACAAAGAAAACACAAAAATTTTGGAAAAAGATTTATTTATTTTTCAACGTAATCTCCTTTCAGCTCTATACACTTTTCCCAGCGGTGTTCAAAAAGTTCGATACCCTTTTTATAATAAGAACTGTCTTGCTCCTCAAAATAGCCATGAACTGCTGACATCACTTCTTCATCGTTGGAAAATCTTTGACCACTGAGCCATTTTTTCAAGTTTGGGAACAGAAAATAATCCGAGGGGGCTAAATCTGGCGAATGTGGTGCATGAGGTAGCAATTCAAACTTTAATTGATTAATTTTGGGCATTGCAATAACGGATTTGTGAGCTGGAACGTTGTCGTGATGAAGCAACACTTTCTTTTTAGCCAAATGCGGCCGTTTTTGCTTGATTTCTTCGCTCAAACGTTGCAATAAGTTTGCATAATACTGGCCGTTGATAGTTTTTCCTTTTTCGAGATAGTCAATAAAAATTATTCCACTCGCATCCCAACAAACCGACGCCATAACCTTGCCTGCAGATGAAACGGTCTTCGCCTTCTTTGGAGCCGGTTCTCCCTTTTGAGTCCATTGTTTCGATTGTTCTTTTGTCTCGGGTGTAAAATGATGGACCCATGTTTCATCCATTGTTACGAAACGGCGCAAAAATTCTGCTTTGTTGCTGTGAAACTTCGCTAAACACTCAATTGAAACATTTTCACGACACTGTTTTTGCTCGAGTGTGAGCAAACGCGGCACCCATCTTGCACACAGCTTTCTCATGTCCATCAGATAATATGCGATGTACCGCAATTGAAATGCCCGTAATGTCTGCTAGCTCGCGCACTCTCAGTCAACGATCATCAAGTACCGCTTTGTGGATTTTCTTCACCATTTCTGGAGTCGTCACCTCATTTGGTCGACCACTGCGATGCTCGTCTTGGCAGCTCGTACAGCCTCGTTTAAACTCAGCTACCCAAAATTTAACTGTTGTAAACGAAGGAGCAGACTCACCCAGAGTAGAATCCAGTTTAGCTTTTATATTGGTTGGGCTAAGGCCTTTCAAATAAAAGCATTGTATCACATAACGATGACCAATTTTCTCCATTTTCACAAATTCACTGACAACGTTCACTATTGATGGCTGCCAAACAAATACTGAACAACGTGGCGCTTTCAAACTTGAAACATATGCTTTATAGACTGCGTACTTTCCAATACAGTGATATTTTCCACGGCCTACTAGATTTATATAAGCTTCGCTTATATACGGCCGTCTCATTTAAAGTTTTTTCATTGTTGAAAATTATTACAGATTCGTACGTTAAATGGCGCCCACTGGTGGTAATTTTACAACAAAGATATTTAAAGTCAGAGCTCAGTCGTTAATTTTTAGGTTATACTTTATGTCAATTGTGTCAAACTGCCTCCGATTGAAGAGATCACACTTAAAGGAAGTACTTCACTTTCAGAATACATGTATTTACTCAGACATTAACAGTAGGTAATAACAAGAAATCTCTTAACAACGATCAGATGTTGTTAAATTATGCATTAAGAACAACACTTATGGCTACATTAAAACTAAAAAACATATGTACTTCAACAACCACTTCACAGGTACACGTATTTTTTATACTATTGACTTGATTTTACAACTATTGTCATGTTATTATTATCAATAGGTAGTTAGTTCAGAAAAGTTCCCGACTCCATCTTCTTTCTGGAACACTTTCTCAGCTTTACTACAAAACCTGTTAAGACATGATAACAAAATCGTTTTTTACTTATCGTTACCTATCCTATATTCCTACTTATTACCTACACTTCAAAATTTTAAAATTCTTTCTCTGTCATCGCTTTTGGTTTATGATATGCGATATCAAAAATTCTATATAAAGCTAATGTCTTAGGAGACAAATCTTGTCAATCTCTTTTAACTGAAACGAGTGGCCTTAGATTCAAGTAGATTTCATCAGCTCTTATGTCTAAAAATATTTATTTTCAGTAATGTCTTTCACCGTGAGATTTCTTTATTCCATGGTTATACTTCTAGTCGTAGCTTCAGTTCATAGGTCGTGCATTAACATTAGGTGTCTACATCATCTGCTGTGGTAATTCAAGTGCTACAAATCCCAAAAGAGTATTCGTAATTTGTGACATATTACGCTGTACTTATATTATGGCTATTATGTAGTTATTAAGGTGTTTCTAGTCTAAAAAAATCAGTCAATTAGTAGTTATATAAAATCTAGTAAAACTTACTAAAAAAAGTAAAATTTTCTTATATGTAGGATATTTTGCTTTCCAAATTCCTACTGCAACATATTTTTGTCTTATTTATGTACATTATATTTAAATAGTATGTACAAATGTCAATAAATTAATATTGCACAATAGCAAATGACAATTATTGGTATGAACTATAACCTTAAAATTAACGACTGCAGTCTGAATACAAACCAACTTCGTTGCAAAATTATCGGCAGTGGGCGCCACTTAACGTACCGATCTGTAATTTTTGGATTCTAATTGCAACAATGAAAAAACTGGAAATGAGACGGCCGTATATAAGCGAAGCTTATATGAATCTAGTAGGCCGTGATATTTTCAAACAACTACCGCCACCTCTTGATCAGGTCGGGTACTTCTGGGACCACCCTCGTACATACTATATTATACATTTTAAAAAGTATATGTAATTAACTGCATGTACAGTAGAAAGAGGCAGCACAGTTAACATAATTTTAATTTATTACAGATACAAATATACCCGAAAGTGCTGTTATCTGTAATCCACACTTTGAAAACAGTTGCTATACAGACAGATCTTCTGGTCGAAAGTTATTAAAATGTAATGCGGTGCCTACATTATATACAGTAATTTCTAAAATGTATTTAAAAAATAGCTTTTATTAACATAATACTTTTTAGACAAGTTTTTCGAACACTCCTGATGATGTACCGATTATGAAAGAAAGATTGCCTGCATCTAGAACTATTCCATTGCTTTCAACATCGTGTGCTTTCATTTCTACTTCCAATCTTGTGGGTAATTAATAACATAATCCATGAATAGTTAAACTGTAATTTAAATTCTAGATATGTAATGAAAGCACTCAAGTCAATTTAATTTCCAAAAATGCAGTAGAAGAATATGAAAAAGAAGTTTGTCTAAATTCTGTATTGACGAATTCCTTCTCAAATCCGTTACTAGATCTGATCAGTTTACAAGATCGTGGATGCTTGAAATATCCTAGTTAAAAATTCATATTATTAATAAACCAGTTAACAGAGCTGGTTTTAAATATATTTCAATATTTACCTCAAGAATGCAATCCTTGCAGTACATTAACTGATCTTCTTGGCCCACTAACTACTTCAAAATTCTTCATCTGTAAGATTCACAACAAGGACCTTGTAGTATAATTCTAAGTAAACTTCTAAAACCAGTATTAACTAACCTTGCCAAAACACGCAACTCTGAAAAATAAATGCTTTTTCTTAAAATAACTACTGCCGATGCCATAAATTGTAATTTATTTGAAGTGTGTTAACTGTCAAAAGTGCAAAAATCTTAGCTAATTTCCAAACAATTTCAAATTACCGGCGCGGTTCTGATCTCCAATCCCCCGGTAGCCAGCGCCATGCGGAGAACATGCGCATAATGATACTGGGTGCCCAAAAATGATTTTCATCTAGTCGCCTGTGAATTTCCCATGTAAAATAAAAATTGCCGCTTTTTGTTGTTACATAACCTCAAAATAATAACTGACATACTGACATTTGATTGACAGATCACATTAGTTCAAACTTAAAGAATAGAGCGGCACAGAAAAATTAACATAAAAAAAAATTTCAAAGGTAACTAGATGAAAATCATTTTTGGGCATGTCGTATTTTTAAAATTTGTACTGGCCGTATAAAGACGTCAAACGTCGAAATCGAGGAGGTCGTGGGACATATATATGAGACACATTGCTAAGCTAAGCTACCGGAATCGGAACCCTTACTAAAATCCGTGTTAATGTTAAGATGAGAACCCGAACCGTTATAAATTTTCGAAGGAACCGGTATTTTTCGGTTCCACATTTCGGTTCTACTATAAAAAAAGTAGTTCAACATTCTCCCAACAGCGCTACCATAACCATTTCTTTATATATTTCTTACTAAGTTGATGTTGATACTAGATCCACTTCCACTACTAATTGACCAATAGTAGTGTGTGAATTAACTAGAAAAGTGTTAAGGTAAGTACTCACGGCAGCGGATCCGCAGGCGGATGTCATACGATTGGTCGGTTTGAGTCGATTTGACTCAATCCGACCAATCGTATGACATCCGCCTGCGGATCCACTGCTGTGAGTACTTAGCTTAACTTCACATTTCATATTGGTAGCCCTGAATATTTCCAAACAAATTTCATCTTGAAAAGAATCTACAATATTAATCACGTTCGGTACTTCACATCTGTTTACTCCAAGAGCTTAGTCTCTATGGTATCCGTTGTTGTAAATAATTGTAACTATACCACTAGAGGTTCTCGAGTAAAAAGAGTTGAAATACCGAAGAGCAAATATATTTATCAATTATCACATTATTATAAACAATACTTTAACCTAATATGCATCGACTGTCAGTTATCAAGGTCATATTTGTTTGGAGATATTTAGAGCTATATACCAACATAAAATGTGACATCATTACTTTTGCTTCCGGAACCCTTATGGAACCTAAAAATCCTGAAATCGGAACCGGAACCTTTATTTTGAATTTTCAAGAACTGGAACCGGAACCTATATTTGTAAAAGGTTCCAGTCTCTACTGCCAGATACTGCTTTAAAATTTTTCTTTTAAATAAAAGTAAAGCCCTATTATCTAAGATACAAAAACTAATTTGAAGGCACGTTCACTATTTTATTATAATATTGGTTGATATATAATCGCTTGTGCTACGTTAGATTTCAACCCCGGTGTGCTCTCGACAGAGCTTCGTTTTCAAGTCTACACATAATAGACCCCCGGTATGTACCCTTTCAGGTAAAGTTGTCTAGAGAGTGAGAGGCTATGATACCCCTTTTCGCATCGCTCCCTTTATTCTTTAATTCGACAACTGTTGTCATGACTAATATTTTTTTTAAATGAATTATGTAATTCCTTGCAGAATTCTCATCTGTTTCTTACACGCCAGCAGCAATCGGTCACGATCAGAATGTTAATTCTGATGAGTGATCTTGCTCCATGAAACTGTACTTAATAATTCTTGCATTACACCTAATGTCTAAGGCTAATGTGGTAAATGCCATTAGCAAATTTCTGATTTACTATGTTAATGTCTTAAAGCAGAAAATCGCATATATCTTGGAAATTAAGACTCCATAGCTTCTGGGGCCTGGTTCGCCAGGTAATCGGTAGTAGGAATTATTATAATTATTTTTATCCACAATCACTATATAATAAGGTAATAATTGAACTCCTTGCCAACGTATAATGTGGTTTATAAAACTCTAGGGTTTCTATACATAAAACACATGGAATTATAATGATTGTTGAACACACTAGCAACCAGTAAAGCAAAGGTACTACGACAAATGGAACACGAATAATGATTTTCAAGGTAACATCCGCCGTCGCAGTAAAATGTCAAATAATTTTTTGATAAAATTCGGCAATTCTGATTCTAAATGAGTGTGATTGTGGATAAAACATTGTATTGCATACGGGTTTTAGATGCATTTTATTCACTTAAGAAAATTAAACGCTCGAGCAAGCTCTCGCGTTTAAACATTCTTGCGTGAATAAAATGCTATCTAAAACCCTTATACAATAAATTACTATTCTATATCTAAAATAATTAGGTGAGCCAATATTTGAGAAATTGTGTTTTTAGGTGCTGTTCGCCAATGTAACAAAACCTGTATAATACACCCTGTATATTAACGCTATCGTTTCCAAAGAAATATTTCTCTTCAAAAATGTTCTTCCAACAGCTTTTTATGTTGGATTACATTAAATATCTTGTTTCTAAAATTGCTTTAATTCTAATGCTAAATGTTGTGCAAAGATAATACTATGCTTTCAATTTCCGGAGTAAAAGAATATTCTATTTGTTCAAATCGGAAATACCATACGTTTTTTTTATATCTTCCATATGTTTCTAAACAAATAATCTTGATTACGGCCCTGTGGTATCAAAGTCCTACATGTGATTTTTGTATAAGAAAATGACTGTTGATATAAATTGTTTTTAATTCTTGCTATTTTATTCTGGGAATTACTTTATTTTACGACTACATTTGTTACAATTTTCATGCATAAAAATATTTTTATATTCATCATCACTTCAACTTCCTCTGAGCTGCTGCACTCTAGCGTTAATTAACCGCATTAAAATCCAAACAAAAGAAGTACTTTTTATTTTTTGTTATTGTATTATTCTGCACACGCGTCTAAAATACTCGAAATAGATTCTGCTTTAACTCTGTTTAAATCAAACAAGTGAATAATTCTACTCTCTTTGAATAAGAGAAAGTGATTTTGTGTTTGGATAATTTGAATTCCCGCGGAAATTTGTCTGGTGTATTGATTCCGGTTTCAACCATCAAGTTCGCAGTCGCACTCCTCGACACTTTCTTTCAGCGAGTGTCTTGAATTCTTTTGGAACTTGTGAGGTGTGCTTCTTTTTTAACAGCAAAAACGTATGTATTTACCTAATTATTCATAGTTTCCAGCTTAATAAATACTGCTAAATCTTCACATTTGTTCTATAATCCTTGTAATGTAGTAGATTTTGTTATTCTTTGAGAAATATTTTTGTTTAAAAATTTAACATTCGTAATGGTGGTTCATGTTTGCTACGTGTTGTGCAATATTTTTGTCTAATTTAAAAGTAATCTTGACGTTTAGCTAAAGATCAATTTTTATTTTTGAAGGTTACCATAAAGAAAAATGCTTTGTAACTATTTTGCAAACTATGAGAAATGTATTCAGTGTTAAAAAGTACAAAGAATGTCATTGACCTGATTTATAATGCCGTTATTGCATTATTATTAACAGAATTTTACGACCAATTACCTGTATCACTACGTCGAATGTCTAATTTAAATGAATCATACTTTTGTTATTTTACAGAAATTTTTGTATGAGTCAAAAGGTAGAAAAGCCAGTTTTGTCCGGTCAACGAATTAAGACCAGAAAAAGAGGTAAATTATTCACCCCCATGTGTTGCTTCTAATTACTTATAAATTATTCCTTTGTGTGTAGATGAAAAAGAGAAATATGACCCACTTGGATTTAGGGATGCTATAATTTCTGGACTTGATAAATGTGCTAACGATTTTGAAGCTATTTCACGGTATCTTGATGGCGCAGGAAGTAAATTAGATTATCGACGCTATGGCGAATGCCTATTTGATATTCTTATTGCCGGTGGCATCCTCGGTAAGAAAACGTACATGTTGAAAATGTGATGAAAATTATTAACAACATGCTTTTGTTTGGTTTAGTTCCAGGAGGGACCCTTTCGCAAGAAGGCGAAGGTCCCTACAAGACGGATGCCTGCATTTTTAATGCACCCGATGACATAAATTCAGAGATCATGAAAAGTTGGGAACAGGTTTTCATAAAACTTATGCGTCGGTATAAGTACTTGGAAAAGATATTTCAGGTATGCATATAATTAATTGTAAAATGATATTTATTTTGGTGATGAAACTAGTATTTTCAATAGTAGTAATTAATGATTGTGCTATTAATAATAATAATTTTGTTTTTATCTTTATTAGATAAGATTATCAAGGTTTTCTTCTTTTAAATAAAGAATTTCTTGAAATTAATGTTTTTATTTTTGATGTTGCAGATTACACAAGATTACATTGGCTGAACGTGTAATTGCAAATATTTAGGTTATGGAATTGGCAGTTAACATTGAGGTTATGTTGCCATACCATTTATTGACTTGTGTCAAAAAAAATATTTTTTTGTCATTTTAAGATACAAAGAGTTCCTATATATTATTATTGTATTTATTTTATAAATGCAACATCAAAAACATAAACATTTAATAAATGTGTATAACCCTGTAATAATTTCATTTAAATTAAAAATGTTTTTGACTTGTTTTTCTTTATGTTTAATCTGTTTTAATTAAAAATGTTTGTAGAATTGTTTTATTTTAACTATTTTTAAGTGCCTTTTATTGCATATTCTGCAAATGGTATTTAATAGATTATATGGAATTGCATTAGTCACGTTTCATGTTATTTGTCAAAAATACAAATATTCAATTTAAATGTTCATGTTTTTAGCCTACATCTAATGAACTTCAAGTTAGTGTTGTGTAAATTATAAAACAATCTGTATTTTGAAAATATTTTTCTTATTGCACACTTTTGTTATAACAGACACATGTTTTTTTTTGTTCAATTTAGTGGAGTAACCTTATGTTTTTATCTCGGAACCGGTTAGTTATTGGTAGTTCGAAACCACCATTAATTTATTTTTATTTCTTTTGGTTTAAATATGGCAGCCATATTTGTTTCTTGGAGCATGACGTTTCTTGCAGTTTTCTATGTAAACGAAAATCTCAATATCTCAAGAACGGATGGTCGTAGGGACTTGTAGTAAAAACCGTTGTATTGTTCACACTTTGAACTACATTTGTTATTCTAAACACAAGTTTTGTAAGATACTTTTTTATGGGTGTAATTTAAACCTGAAGTTTAACACTTTCTGCAAAATCCCCACTTTTTAGGGTGCCACATTTCCAGGAAAAGGTGAGGTCTCAGGGTTCATCAGGGTCTCAAGAAGGTGCACAATTAAGAATAGTTTATGCTTAACCCGCCGTCCGGCAGGTGCAATTTTGTCACAAGTTCCGACACGTGGGGTTTAATACACCCCAACATTTTTTGTATTGTTGAAATTTTATTTGAAAAAGTTAAACAAAATTTTCATTGTAATATGGTTTCTCATCAGGTTTAGTAATGTAAAAAAATGAACACAATCAAATACTATAGGAATAAGAAACAAAAACTGTTTGTAATCTAAAACGTGAAATTTTACGTATCAAAAAACATAAGAATCCTAAAAACTCAAAATTTATTCAAACAAGGTTTACAAAAATAAAAAGACATTAGTTTTCTATTGTGTGAGGAACATACAAGTAAATAAAACGTCAAAAAGTAACAGCAACAGAAATATAAGAATTTACTGACTATCACTGTCCCGGCAGTTTGGACAATAAAAATTTGCGTGTTCAAGACATAAAAACACATCGCATAGTTTACATACATATTTTGTTTTTCTGTCTTGCTTTCGGGGACATAACTGACACCTTCCTATTTGATTGGGACTCATTTTCTTCTTTGGTGGTTCTAAACTGCTCGTATTTGACCCCTAATTTCACGAGTCAACCTTGGATTTGACGAATATATGGTAGCTTTATGATTATATTTTCCACTCGAGTTCTCACATTTTTTACTGCAGGTTCATTTTTCCACTTGGTACCATCCTTTCTATGATAGCATTTAGCTTCTCTGGTTGTACACTCTTTCCCATCTTCAGCGTATACGATGCCTGCTTGTTCATTGTCAGCGGCGTAAGTCGGTTGCTCATTGGTGTTCTCCTCATGGTATTCGACATCATCATCAGCCACTTGCTCCATATCCGGATAATCACTATTTTCGCTAACGTTATCGTCTTCAGCCTCGCTTTCAGAATTTATAACTTCTTCATCACTTGGCACTTCGTCCCATAAACCCTGCAACTGTTTCTGATGCTTCTCATAGTCCCCCATTTTCTGATAAATCTAAATTTAAATAAGTTATATTATCTATATAT
Organism: Agrypnus murinus; assembly: GCA_929113105.1. NCBI lineage: Eukaryota > Metazoa > Arthropoda > Insecta > Coleoptera > Elateridae > Agrypnus > Agrypnus murinus. The sequence goes on along the minus strand of OV816026.1, from coordinate 168,339,642 downwards.
ATTCCCCAATCACAAAATCTTACCTTTTAATGTTTACAATAAAAGAAATACTTTTCAATAAGTAAAGCTAACAGTGCAAGAAAAACTTATCAGTTCCGACACGTGGGGTTTCACACACCTCAACTGACTTGATAACTCCTCTACGTCCAAACTGCATTGAATTTTGCACCAACTGATAATTATGAGAGTTGCATCTGGTGTGACTGGAAGGTACTAATTATTTAAAAGCGAATAGCACGCTTTTCAAAAAGTTACAACTGGTCAAAGTGAGCTGGGGTTTCTCAAACCCCACGTGTCGGACGCCAGGTTAAAATATTTAAAAGCTGAAACTTTCCTATTTTGGTATTTAAGGGCTTTTGAAATTCTTGGTTTCTTCATTTTTGGGCAAGTTTGGACCTCAATATCTCTGATAGACATGCATGGATTTTTTTTATAGTCGGGGCGAATGAAGCATTATATGATGACAAGCTGTGGTAAAAATTTTAATTTTGATATTAGCATGAGGACAGATTTATGCTGGGTTGAAAGCTGTAAAGAAATCTTGTAAATGACTAATACATTCCAGTGATAAACTATGTATTTTTAATACATGACCATCTTCATTAGTTGTTAACTATGATCGTCAACTATTAACCTATAAAGGTTTTAATGTTTTATATGTACGGCATTTAAAAAACATCATTCAAATATGAGTAGTTTCAACCGGTTCTGAGATAAAAATGACGTGATTTTTCTTCAGTTTTGGCCAACTTTGGACCTCAATATCTCTGATGGGCGCTGATGAAATTTTGTTGTATTATGTGCATATGAAGCAGTATATGATCGCAAAAGTGTGGTAAAAATTTTAACTTTGATATTAGCGTCAGGACAGAATTATGATCAATTGAAAACTGTAAATGTAGACCATCTCCATTAGTATTACTGAGTAAATGTACTTTATTATGGTACTAACATTGGTTTGGGAAAGTAAAATTATTACATTACTATTCCGTGGTCGATTTCCTCTCAACCCGTGTAGATTGTATGACAGCTAACATGACCACAACTCGATGCTCATGCTAATATCAAAGTTAAAATATTTTTACTACAGTTTGTTATCATATATTGCTTCATTTGTACGAAATATTAAAAAAAATCTATCTATGCCCATCAGAGCTACTGAGGTTCAAAGTTGCCCAAAAATAAAGAAACCAAGAATTTCAAAAACCCATAAATACCAAAATAGTAAAAGTTTCACATTTCAAATATTTTAAACATGAACTATTCTTAATTGTGCACCTTCTTAGAAAAAATGAACCCTGAGGCCTCACCTTTTCTTGGAAATGTGGCACCCTAAAAAGTGGGGATTTTGCAGAAAAGGTGTTAAACTTCGAGCTTAAATTGCACCCATAAAGAAGCATCTAACAAAACCTATGATTAGAATAACAAATGTAGTTCGAAGTATGAACAATACAACAGTTTTTACCACACGTCCTTACGACCATCCGTTCTTGAGATATCCAGATTTTTGTTTACATAGAAAACTGCAAGAAACGTCATGCTCCACGAAACAAATATGGCTGCCATATTTAAACCAAAAGAAATAAAAATAAATTAATAGTGGTTTCGAACTACCAATACATAGGTGTGATAACACACAAAAAAATTAAAAAATTCTGACATGGCCGAGCAACCAGTACCGGACCACTTGGAAAGTTTTTAGGTTATTCGAGTTTCACCGCATTTCCCAATCTAACCGTCAATTTTTAATTTATAAAGGTTTTAGTATTTTACATTTACATGATTTTAAACAAGAATCGTGAAAATCCGAGTAGTTTTAACCGGTTCCGAGATAACTCTCTTTTCTTGCCTAACGTTCCTCCACTAATTAACTGTAGTGGAATTCCTGGTTATTCTGCAATTGTTTGATACTCTAGAAAATACACAAAAAATGATGTTTGTTCTGCGGGGAATGTTATACATGAAATTCAAAATCAATACAGTATAAACTCGATTATCCAAATTAGAAGGGGACCGGAGCGTTGCTGATTAATTCAAATTGTGATTTGAGAGGTGATAGATACACAGTACGGTCAAAAACCTGGGAAGCACTATCGTAATTAGGATAATTGGGACATACCTTTGAAATGTTACAATATTTACGTAGAAACCTATTAATAGAAATGTATCTACATACGAATTGTTTTGTCTAAAATATAATTCTTCAAAATCATAAATTCTGATGAGGGTATTTCTAGGGAAGATAGTGAAGGGTGAGTAGGAGTGGTTTTTAAATCGTCCCCTTAGAGCAGAACTAGAGTAAGTCACAATATACAAATTTTATAGGAGATGGTTTTTTTAAATAAAATTTTTTCTTAAGAATATTTTTTTGTGACCGCATTGAAAAGTTACCTTTTAAAAGGGTTTTTAAAAATATCAGTAAAGACAATTTAATCTAATTCATTAAATTACTTGTTATCAGGGACATACATAGTAGGAGGCGGACTTATGTTAGTTCTGTGTTTAGAAATGCCTATGTCCAAACACTTTTTGGAATTAGACTAGTTCTGCTTGAAAGAACACAAAAGGAAATTGAAAAAATAGGAGCTTTATTGTTTGAACGTACAAAATAAAAAATGTTTCTTATAACTTACTTTGGTTAATATTAATACTGATAACGGTGTTAATTCATTTTTACTCTGATTCATTATCAGACTCGGGTTGTCCATTTTTGTAACAGGCAGGTTTCTAAAATACTCATGATATTGCAAGTTTATTACACAAAAATTGCAAACGATCAAATTTTTTTTAGTTAGCAGAATCGGCTTAGAATACAAAACACTCAAACAGTCGTTATTCACAGCATTGATGGCCTGCATTTGTCTTCTGCCTTTTTGAATTCAGGTTCATCACTGCCGTATTTATATTTACAAAACATATTTGGAGAGTTTGAAGCAATTTTTATTTTCAACCAATTTACTTTCTCGTTGTCTTCATCTTTTTTCAAAATCTATCATAGTTTTCTGTTATAGTGTTTTTAAGTCAAAAATATTCTCCTGGAATAGCTTTTACAATGTAAGGCTGCTTTTTACCGGCAGTTCTAACAAGAGAGTACCACAGCTCGGGTGAAAAAATAGGTATGTGTCTAGCAGCGTTTTCAATAGTACTGTGAACGGAGTCACCCTCATTTTGAGTTTGACCCTGTTCCAAATACGTGTGCCGTATTATTATACCATACTTTTGTACCACACAATTGTACATTGAAAAATAGTATATTGTGGTACAAGTGCAGAAAAGTGCCAATTTCTCACGAGTGTGAAGATTTTGCGGCATTCGACTACGTCTCATGCCGCAATCACACGAGTAAGAAATTGGTGTTCTTGCATGCGTTACACACTATACTTTATCTACGACAACAAAAAAAGTAATAAACCACCAACAGCTAAGAAAGCTTTTTAACCTAGAATTTATACTCGCATTCGTATTTTTTACGTGAAATATTTGGCAATAAATTAAGAGATGTAATGTGAGTCGCTTCCACGATGTTTGGAGGTGTATGAGTGTACACCCCAATTTTCCTTCATCGAATTCACTCATGATACATCTAGAATTTTAAAAATGACAAAAGTAAACATTAAATTTGTAAAGACAATAGTAATAATACGTGTTTACAATTTGTATAATTTCAGTCAATGTACTATGTAGTACTTACAGCTAAATAATCATACGTATGTACTCGTTTTCAAAAAATAATTTATATGTACAAAAATCACAATTCAATTGTCAAGGTTATTAACCTCTGCGCAAAATGTCAAATATTCTCGCATTATGTAGCAAATTATAAATGTTTTCAATGTTGTTATTGTAATTTAGCAATAATAATAAATAAAATTACATTAAAAATTATATAATAATGTAAAACATTAATTAATTTTACGTTTTAATTGAATAATAATCATTGTAACTTTATATAATGAGAAAAAAACATCATTGAAAGGTGTCTCGGTAGCTCAATGGTTATGCTGTAGCTACTAACCGAGCAATCCGGGTTCAATTCCCCGGGTCTGACCTTAGTTTTTTTTCTAGATGGATTTCCATTCGAAATATAATTTAATGTTAAATATTAATTAAACAAAATAAATTAACCTTTATCTAAAATTTATAACATTTTATATTTCAAATAATTAATAAATATTATAAATATTGCAAGTGGTGACATCTATGGCGTTTTAATAGAACTACTTATTATTGAGAACTCCTTCCTCACATACTTTACCGTTGAGTTTGGAGATTGTTTGCAATTGGTCGTTTTCACGGTTACTAGATTGTGCGGAATATGTAACTTTCTATGGTGGTCGTAGATAAAGATATTTTTTCGATTTTGACCCCCACAATTGTCGGAGTAAAAAGAAAATTCAGTGCCTTCTTTCTCGACATGGTGCTGTATGAAATGAATTAGACAGCTCCCAATTTCAGACTAACCTCCTTTGGCTAGGCACTCATTCCACATATAGCAAAAACAATCTCGGTTTCCTAAATTATACACTGTAAAATTGAACGTGCTTAACTTCAATTTATAATAGCATAAACCAACTTCCGATTTAAGCACGGGCAATATTTGTTGTAAATCAAAAACTGCCGCACAAAAATTGTGTTATTAATGGCTTTTTCTTTATCAAGATTTTTAGCATCTCTACCAAGAGTTTTATTTAATACGTGGGTATCGTAAACGTCTTGAAGTAGTCTTTTTGTTCGGTATCAGAGAGATAATACTGATTACAAATATCGCACAGGTCTTTTTTCCGTATAAAGAAGGAGAAGTTAAATTCTGAATTGAAAATTTCCCTATACATGCTTTGAGTAGCTACTTCTGTTATATTGTTTTCTTGGCAATATTCTTGGAAAAGACTGTACATTTTCGTGATATTAAGGGAAAATGGTAAATATAAACGGTTAGTCTTTTTCTACAGTAGTGACTTTCAACTGTTTCAAAAGCATTAATATGCGCACGTACGTGGTCTTTGTACTGCGTGTAATTTAGAGTTTTGCAATACCCTCCCTCTTTTGTCTGTATAATTGCACCAGTTGATGTTCTTTTAGCTGATACCGTCCTAACAGTTTGCGCACTGATTGACGCGTGTTCAGGAAGAAGGTTTTGCATACCCTAGTTCGCTGTCCCGAATCATTATTCAAGTTATATTCATACGTGAGTTGCCTTCTACTATCGTTTGTGTCGATGTCTATCTCTTCGTTTCCTGCTGTTTGTGGTTGAGGGTTTACTTCTTTTTCGATTCCGACGAGTTTTAATAAAATCCACAAACCGCTTCTCCAACTCCTAACTTTTTTTTTTGTGATTACCAATTTTTTCCGTCACTCCCCTCTCGCCCCCACCCCTTTGAGGGTGGAGATTCTGGAGGGAAAAAAAAGTAAAAAAGATCGTTTTTTGCGGACATGTGCAATTTTTCCCTCTTTCCACTCCCAAGGTGTTGGGGGGTAAAATTTGCAATTTGAGAACGGTTTTTTATAGAGAATGCAAAAGTGCAATAAAAAATAGATGTTCCCATTTAAGATTTCACAACTTTCTCCCGCTTCACCCCCCAGGGGGGTGGGGGTGAAATAAAGGAACACGTGTTTTTTCTTTTTGTAATCGGATGTGTCGTTCTCGAGAAATTAAAGCGTTTCCACACTTTTTGGACACCCGGTATATTCTTGAATGACATAAGCAACCGGTTCTATAATACTAATACATATTAGACTTTATGCACCAAATTTAAAATTCATTTAGAACACTTAAAACTACAGTTTTTGGTATAAGAAAAGTAAATTTTCTTTAACATCTTTTAGTTTTCTTAATAAATTATATTTTAAAGAGATTAAAAGCCAAACCACCTGCAACATTTCAGTTGTATTATTGGCCTTGATTTGATCCAATAAATCTTGTTCCTTCGCTCCCACCATGCAAACAAAGTGTATTATCAGAAAAGAAGCCTCAAATTATAATGAAATCATAAGTTTATCAGTTCTTCTGTGATTAATGTGGGTTGCAAAATAAATGACCATAGATATTGTTTATTTAATATTAATGCTTCTCACCATTGTTCACTGTTATGCCCAGATATATACACTGCAAAAATCCAACCTACACATGTTTTTAATGAAGTAACCTTTAGAGTAAAAAAAAAATTAAATGCTACCTTCCTAGACTTTCTTGAATGTCACAAGGTGTTACTACTATAATATCACGGAATTGATTTATGATCATAAAATACTAGAAAACTTTCTTCATGCACTGAAGCAATTTTTTAAAATTATTTTTGAGATTCAATGCCAACTTAATTTTTTAAATGTCAGCAACTAGTTTTGAGACAATTAAAAATGGTTACTATCAACAGACTTTTAATTTTCTCAAATTACGAATATACTATAAAAATTAAACTTAAATCAAGGTAATTCAAAAATTGTATGTGTTTTTTATTCAATATGGCTTCCCTTGTTTTTCACATACAGCTTAATTCTTGGGTACCAATCGTCTAATGCGGCATGTACGATTTCTAATGAAAAATCTTCGACAGACTTACCAAGAGCACGTTTCAGAGACTCTTGGGTGTGTTGTTTTACTAACTTTTATCTCTAATTCTGTTCATGGTTTATTAAGATCAGGGCTGAACGATGGTCAATCGTCTTCGCTAATAAATTGTGGAACTTCTTTTTTTAAATCTCTTTATGAGTGGTACAAAGGCTTGCTGAAACACCTAATGTTTATTTTTAAATAAAGAACTAGGTTTTATCACTGCTTCTAAAACATCATTTTGATAGTTTTCATATTTTTTCTCAATGTTGAAGCATGTCGCTTAATCAGGTTCTTGCATCTTTCAAGTCACATCTTCTTTAAATGTTCGTTGATAATAATAATAATAATCTTTATTTCATAAACAACGTTAATGTAAAAAATAACAATTAAACATAAGAAATAGTATATTTCCAGAGCAATGGAAACGAGCTAGGATATGTCCAGTTTATAAAAAAGATGATGCTTCAATAATAACTAGTTACAGACCAATATCCATAATCTCCAATTTTGCTAAGGTCTACGAACAGGTAATCTACCAACAAATATATAATCACGTTTATTTCTCCAAACCAACATGGTTTTATGTCGGGACGATCTACCGTTTCTAATTTGTCAACATTGTCTCAATACGTTTGTGAATCTTTAGATAAAAGAGGTCAAGTGGATGTAATCTATACAGATTTTTCTCATGCATTTGACTCGATGATAGATCACGAGATTTTGCTTGGTAGATTGAGTGGTTTCGGATTCTCCCCAGTATCAATCTCATTGATAAAATCTTATCTATCGCTGCGATGTTGCTATGTCTCGTACAATGGATTTTGTTCCTATGAATTCACTCCTGTTTTCGACGGGGCAGAGTGCGGATAACGTTTTTCAATCCATTGCTGAGCTTGCACGGTATTCTTTCCCATTAAAAAGCAATGTTTTATCAATACACGAAATTCGTTTTTGTCCATTTTTTCTACAAATTCAAAAGTAGCCTCAGTTTCACCACGGTAACTTTGCTGTTTATGATCCGATTGACGTGAAAATCAGACACGTGTCATTTGAAGGTTAGATCTTTCGGAAAACGAAGTCGAGTTGATATTACTAATGCCATCTGTGGGTTAGTCCCGGGACTTATTGAAGGATGTGTTATATGTTATGTTCATATTTTGTATTGTATATATTATTATTATTATTATTATATTATTATTATTGTCCTGTAATTGGGGTAACCTGTTGGACAAATAAAGATTATTATTATTATTATTAACATTAGAATGAAAAAGCATTACAAAAAAAGAGTGCATTTACAGACTAATTAGATATGGTCCATTAAGAAAGCTTCGAGTTTCTCGATTGCATTCTCTAGGGCTGAATGCACTGAATATTTTGATGGAAAATTGACACTGCCTTGATTTTTTGGATGAATTTTCTGGTTTTCTTCTATGCCTTGTATTTGTATGTATGTTGTAAGTGTTGATTTTACATAAAATCCACCGCTCTATTATCTTGATATTCTCGATATTTCCTAAAGTCAAACCTTTTAAAACCAACATTTTTGGGCCAGGATGTATTGATAATGTATGGTTTGCTTGCAGTAGGCTTTCATTTTAAAGGGGGTGTAGTGCAAAAAAAGAAATTTTAGAATAAAAGATTTAAGAACAATACTAAAAACCGCACATTTTTAAGATAACTAACAAACGAGATACAGCCACCAGAAGCTTGTCTAAGTTCGTCCGTGATGTCACACCGACATGGAGGCACTTGGACAATTTTTAGGTTTTTCGAGTTTCATCGCATTTCCCAATCTGGGACCGTATTCTTGAGTTTCGCATATGAGATAACGTAATTCTCTATTACCTTCTAACATTTGATTGGATAAGTTGCATCTTATGACATAAATATTACGTCTTCTCGTATGCGAGACTTGTTATGCGAAACTCAAGAATACAAGAATTTATAAAGGATTTAGTATTTTATATTTACAAGATTTTAAAAAAAGAATCATGAAAATCCGAGTAGTTTTAACTGGTTCCGAGATAACGATCTTTTTTTGCCTAATGCTGCTCCACTATAGTTAGTAAAAATGTGGGTTAGATTTTAGGTAATACTACTATAAAAACGTTCCAAGAATTTTATCCCCCTTTTTAAATTTCCACGAATTCATTTTAATAGCAGTTATAGTAAGTACAAATGTAGGTTAAATTCTTTCATACTACAAAATAGTTCTAAGAATTAGTTCACCTTTTTTAAATTACCACGAATTCATTTTAATAGTAGTTAGTAAGTAAAAATGTTGGTTAAATGCGTTCATAGAATACTAATATAAAATAATTTCAAGAATTAGTTTACCCTTCTTAGATTTCCACGAAATTATTTTAATAGAACTTTGTAGCTAAAATTGTGGGTTAAATTCTTTCATAGAATACTACTATAGTATTCTAGTTCCAAAACTTGTCCCCTCTTTTTAAATTCCACGAATTAATTTTAATAGTATTGAGTCATTCCATAGGAAATCGTCTAAAAAAATTTCCCAGTCAGTCAGTTCCCGCCTGCCCTAATTAAAGCATTTAAAAATTATCTTTATGCTTTATTATGCTTTAATATTTTTAGTTGTAAAAATCTTTTTATTAAAGATATCTACACGTTCAAGATGGTATTTCAAAGCTAAAAGATAATAGTTTTTGTGCAAAGAATATAAATTTGCATGATCAATACCCCCGAAAAATACCACGGTACTGAAAGTACGTGTATCGCTTCTTTAACTTCAAGTCGAGGCAGTTGTGTCTGATAACGTCACACACTAAACTCGCTATTCTTTTTAGTAGTTGATATCTACTAAACTACTAACACTAGACAAGTGGGGGTTTCATTTTCATTCTTATAATTTTTACCTTTAAAACCTTTTTTTGAAAAAAAAAGTTTTTACACCGCACCTCCTTTAAGGTCATCTGCTTTTATACAGTGTGTATAAAAAGTAACGTAACCAGTCAATATCTCGTCTTCTCATAAGTCTCCAAAAAAAAGTTTCAAATAAAAGTTTTAGGGAGTAACTTAAGCTACCAATCTGAAATACTTGTAAATATACAGGGTAATTCATTTTTTTAAGAATACATCAAGATTACTCTTTTTTCTAAATAGCACACTGTATATTTTTCCAGTTTTTGACACTCTGATTAAATTACAAATTCAACTGTAAAAACTGTATGTTTCTAAGTTTATTCGTTCACATTACATCAAGATTGGTACACCTTCTGTCTATCTCGTATTTTTTGGTTTGTAACTTTAGAACTAATAAACTTAGCAATATGCGGTTTTTACAGTTGAATTTGTAATTTAATAGAGTATCAAAAAATTTTCAGTTTGCTATTTAAAAAAAAAGTAACCTTGATGCACTCCTTAAAAATTATCACCCTATATATTCAAGGGTATTTCAAATCGGTAGTTTAAGTTACTGTTCGAAATTTTTATTTGAAACTATTTTTTGTAGATTTATCAGAAGACGAGATATAGACACATTGTTACTTTTTGTACACACTGTATAAGAATTTAATTTGAAGAATTGTATTATATCGCAATCGGTAAAAAGTCAACTATGCTCGATTTTAACGATTTTAACCAGATCGGTACCCCTATCTATCTCATCTTTTTTGGTTTGTAACTTTTTACAGTTGATTTTGTAATGTAATAGAGCATAGGGGTATAAGGTCGAGCTCGCAGGCTCAACGTTCCCTTACTTTTACTAGTGCGACGATTACGTCATGGTTGCATTTCAATTCACCCTCGTAATTAGTCTAAAGCTAAACTAATAAAAGAATAATTCATTTACCGTATTTACTCGAAAATAAGACCCCCTTTTGTTCCTAGATTTTTGCTCTAAAATGTGGGAGGGTCTTATATTCGAGTCGGGTCTTATAATCGAGTATAATAAGATATATTCAATAAAAAGTGAAAACAGTGAGTCTAACTGAGTAATGGTTACTAGTATTTATAACAAAAATTGTATTAGAATACAATAACATCTAAAATAGCGTTCTATTGTTTAATAATATAACATTTCGCGCGATTGTCTGCATTTTAGCCGATATTGATGCACGTAAATCTATGCTGCCATTGTGAAATAAGCGATAAGCAAAGTTTATTGACTGCAACAACTACAGTAATTACGATAATTATGAAATAATATACAATTATTGTTAGCTTAAGCACCTAGTCAGAATCGCCGTTGTCGTCATCACCTTTTATAATATATTTTTTTTATAATAATGGTTTTACAAATTAAGCTTGACAACTGACAGGGTCGATATTAGTGAAAAACCCAGTAATGGCAAAAACTTTTCTAAGAAATTCATTTAAGCTTTTCATAGTACCCACTGAAGAATTGTAATCTCTTAAGTACCTACCTGATTGTTAACAATAGTAGCACCTTAATCTTTCCAGTAAGTGTGCAAAATTTTATTATGTATTGGAGTGACATCTGACCACTTTTTGAATGAACTGCCTACAATTTTAGAAGTTTTCCTGGAATTCTGGTAAATCTGCTACTACAAAGGTATTGTTTCCCTGAAGAGATAAAGAGTAGAATTTTTTCCATGAACATAGCTATCGGAATTTGTCACTATTTGTTAACAAAATACAACTGAAAAATGTTCAATATCTTATATTCTTTATATTTTTAGGGGTCTGAAATTCGCATACAAAAACTTTTTTTTTAATTCGCTCCAAAATATAGGGGGGTCTTATTTTCGAGTAAATACGGTATATCTTGCAATTTTTTTTTATTTATTTACTAACGTACATACATAAAATTTTTATTTCATCAGATTTCTATGAGTATGTAAGTATGTAGAAACGTAGATGTTCTACTAGTGTTACTTTCCCATTGTAAATATTATAATTATAACCTGTCCTGTGTTTGTTAATTGAATTAGTTATTTATCATTTACTGTCAAATTGTAAAGTTTACTTTTAGATTTGTGGTTTTGTGTATTTTTACATATATACTTATTTGATTATATCTGCAGGAGCAGGATATAATCAATTTCTACCAAAGTTAGGTTAGGACATGACTGATTCCACGCAGTGGTGACATATACTTTTAACAAAATTGGTGCAATTCTATAGGATAATTATGTTAGTTCAAAGTATATAGTGTAGGTGAATCGATGATTTGTAGTATACTATTTGTAGCATGTTAGAATTATGTTGTTAGAAGGGGGAGGGGCAATGCAGTATACTTATAATTAATATTTATTTTCTTTCAGGATGAGATTAAAAAAATCCTGCTTTTTGTGAAGTACTTCACGCCATCAGATAGGAAAAAACTATCAATAATGGTATTCCTATGGATATCAAATAACAGCATCCCATTCAACTCTGTTGTGGTATTGAACAATTCTCATCTCGTTAAGGATCATCTAGCTCTCGATTTTCTCGTTGATATCTTTAAATGGTGGCGCCAAGACAAAGGTATCCACTCCCTTCATTCAGCCATCAAGAAGTCCAATATCGAGTCCCACTTGCTGAGCTTTATCCCTGACACCAAGCAATCTCATGCTTATTTTCGCACCGCATTTCAAGAGAATGGCCTCGAGGAAATCCTCAAACTATACAACGATCAACATCAGCAACAAGCCAAGAAGGAGTTGCAGATATTGTTGTCTGATGGATTGCAAGAAGGCAAGCCACTCCGTGATGTTATATCCGAACTGAAGGAATTTGCAACTCGCGAAAGCATCCAGGAACATGAAATTGTCTGCATAATTTGGACCACTGTCATGTCGCAGGCAGATTGGAACAAGAAGGAAGAACTCGTTACTGATCAGGCTGTACGCCACTTGAAACAGTACACGAGTTTGTTCTCTGCTTTCACACAAAATGCCCGCTCGGAATTGAGCCTTTTGCTCAAAGTTCAAGATTATTGTTATTCTAATATGACGTTCATGCGGGCCTTTCAAAAGATCATCATGCTGTTTTATAAAATGGACGTGATTTCTGAGCAAGTGATCCTGAAGTGGTACAAGCAAGACTACAATGTTAAAGGAAAAATGATGTTTGTAGACCAGATGAAGAATTTTGTCGAATGGCTGCAGAACGCTGAAGAAGAAAGTGATTCTGAAGCCAGCAGTGACTAGGTAAGGATGATTTTTATTAATCTAATGTGTCGATTGATGTTTATTGCCCAGAATATTATTTTGCATGAATTAATTTGTAAATTCATGCTATTAATATTTCTGGTAGAACAGTTTACATTAGTACTGGTATATAGCTGCCTCAAAAGCTATATATTATCGTAAAATGTTACAGCTTTTATTTAATTTTGTGCTCCTAGTAGACCTTATGTTCTCGGGGATTTTTAATACAAATTCAGTGTGTATTTGATATGTATAAAATGTTGAGGGGTAAAAAAACAAGTTAAGGTAGTTTTAAAAAATGAGGTTATGTACTTGAATACAATATAAAGATTTATTGATGGTTACCATATATTACCATTGTATCCAATTATTGCTTTATAAATAAGGTATTTTCTCCTTTATCATCCATTTCATTGTTCTCTAGCAAATGTGTTTTATCAAAATGACTTTGTATAAGGTTGAAATCTTGTAAATTGTCATTGGCGCATTCAATTTATAGGTTATGTCACGAATCATCAACCTAGTAGATGCACGGGTTAAATTTGGTAAAGTTTTGTGTAAAATGTAGACAGTATATGATTACAAAAGAAAATATTAGTAGTAGTTTCGAAGCAATTGAAGGGTTGGCCGTAACAACCTTGTAACATTTGACTAAAATGCGGTATTTCCGTAAAAACGTTAGTATATATTTCAAGGATCGCAGGTACAATTCTTGGCCAAACTGATCATTTTTCATAGCGGAAAAAAATTAAAACACGCCTTCTTCTCAAATAAAGAAGTAAAACTGTAGACCCTATGTCAATGCGATATTGGACATGATAAAAATCCCTACTAGGGATGGAATTCTCCTATTACATTGTCCAATTTCTTTCTGTCAAAAATATATGTCAAATGTATAAACTGAGTTTTTTCGATAATCAGCCATATTTTATCAGTCGAACAAAAAGTTTTGTATGCAACTCGTACATAATCAGACTTTATATACTTGCCCTTTTTATAGGCCTTGCTCGCTCGTCGCCATAAACTGTGATCATCCATAAAGTCTTACATTATGTAGTTGTTACATAAATAGCTACAATCCTTATTGTTACATAAATAGCTGTCCATTACCGAAATAATTTTTAAACACATGACACTTTGGAACTACAGTTTTTGTCCACTGCTAAAATAATACCAATGCAAAGCCTACTCTAGCTCGTAAACTAAATAGATTTATAACCTACAAAATATTTATGAAAGATAAATTATTGCATGCATTTACATTATGTGGGTATTTAAATTGCAGTGTTACGGGCAATATAAACAATGTGTTGTCCATCCATTGTTTATAAATTCTGAAATGTGGTTTTTAAAAATTCAATCAAGAATGGTGTAATAATTTTATAATCCAGAGATTTTCTAGCAAGACAACACTATGACTCATAAATATATGTGATTTATATAATTTATTAATAAAACCTGTTTATCTAAAAACCACATTCTTATTTATCATTTTAGTGATAGCGAGGATACATGCATACATATCTTGTCATTTGTTTACTTAAATCTGTCGCTGGTATTATATATTTGTCTTAAATATATAATATTTAGCATGGAATTTATCTAAAAATATTCTAGATTTTTTAAACTATATACCAAGGACATCATTATATCAGGAGGGCACAGAACAGTCATTAGGGTTAAATAGGTTTTATCAATCGATATTTATGAATCACATACTTATATTTTTATATATTTAGCCTTTAACTATTAAAAAGGACATTAATTCCGTACACTACTCACAAAGTCAATTTGAAATTGCTTAATAATAAAACTCGCCAGAAAATTTAATTTAATGTGACTCTTAAGAATGTCTTTCAGCAAATCAAAAAGAATGAAATTGTAGTATCATGATATATATCATATGTGAAAACCATTGGGTTCTATGTAACATTTTTTAAATTTTGCTGTTGAAACATGAAACAGAAATACATTAGGTGACATTCCGAAGATGACAAAGAAGAAAGAAGTTTAATATTCTTAATTAATATATTAATATGTATTTAATTCCTAAATTAAAGAAGCTTTAGTAGTAACTTCAAATAGAACAGTACAGTTTATGTCATAGAAACAATATTTAAATTTAATAAAAGCCCTTTCTATATTTTGATGGATTTTTGTAGAGATGCACCAAAGTTTTGATTTATTTGGCTTTGGTATTCCGGCAATTTTTAATAGATTTGGTTTGACCAAAGCAGTGCTAAAGAGTCTGTATTCAGCTGCCTAAAGCAGATTATATATACAGTGTGGGATTAAAGTATGGAACATTAAAAAATAAAGCTAACTCAACCGTTTTTTTTTTAAACACTGAAACATCGATTTTATTTTTTAAAACTACACATTAATATATGCAATTCACCTTTCAACTTTCTGTTTTTTGTTAGTTATGACGTCATCACAAAAAAATCTAAATGACAATATAGATTTTTAGTAGTGGAATCCGATAGTGATTTCTCTTCCCTTTATGATCATGCAAACAAATCACAAGGTTGCATTACAAAATCGAGCTGAACATTTAATGTTGATACTGTAATGTATGAATAATCCGAACACATCTAATAGTCCGAACAGTTCTAGTTGTGTAAATTGATTTCCATAGTCTGAAATTAAGTATTTGTAATCCGAACTTTACGTAGTTACTGTACGGGCGGCCCACGCAAGATGATCCTGTACCTTATCGTGGACACTGTAAGAGTTACGAAAAAAGTTAAATATCAAAGTTGGTTGGTGTAAAACAAATTTAAATTTTATAATAGTTTTGTATATACAGGGTGAGTCATATTGCTGTGGCTACCATTAATTTTTTTATTTTCATGTTTTCGATTCTACACTTTATTCTAATTATGTTTGCCTAATGGATATATCGAAATTCTGCACAGTTTCTGAGAAAATCTAGGTTTTCTGTTATCTTAGAATCATTTCCAATTAAATGCGATAATATCAACATTAAATGTTCAGCTCGATTTTTCTCAGAATTTTTGTTATGCAATGTTATGATTTATTTGCATGATCATAAAGGGAAGAAAAATCACTATCGGATTCCACTACTAAAAATCTATATCTTCATTTAAATTTTTTTGTGATGACATTATAACTAACAAACAAATGAAAGCCAGAAGGTGAATTGCACATATTAATGTGTATTTTTATAAAATAAAATCGATGTGTTTCAGCATTTAAAAAAAAACCAGTTGAGTTCGCTTTTTTTTAATATTCCATACTTTAATCCCACACTGTATATATATAGAGATTATACTCTTTAAAAAGGGTTTATTATGTTTATTAACTTAATTACATTTTGTAACTGAACAACACTTATTATTACTGAGAGATTATTCATACACGCAAATTCAGCAATGTAAGTCATATATTTCTGTTCATTGAATCAAACATGTTATTGTTTAAATTTTTGTTGTTTATATAAACGATTTGTTCATTTAATAGACTATTCACTCCCACGAGCGGCTACTGTAGTATTGTTTTATAATCTGTATACTGTTTATTTTTTATTTTATTTTGTTGAAGTATATGTATATTATTTTTATGAAATAAATATAAAGATTAATAAAAAGTTTCACGAGATTTACTAAATTATAACAAAGGTAATATAAATATAAACAACACGTCGTCGCTAAGGTAAATAAAAAAATGGATAACTAGATAAAAAGATAATCACATAAACTAGCAGCTTACAGATCTTTAACTATTTCATTTCCACAGCCAGATTTTAACAAAGAGATTTCAATCATTAAACATCTAGCACATCAAATCATATAAATCATTATAATCCAAACGTGCTGAACAATAAACAAAAAGATTAAAGGTTGGCTATCAAAAGAATATATCCCATTGACAATCAAATAAAATACACAAATTACATATCTATACCATATTTTGGCAAAATATCAGAAAAAGTAGCACATATACTACAAAAAACCAACAATTACAAAATAGCCTTTAAAACCAAAATCAATACTTTTTGAGCTCAGTAATTCTCCATTACTAGAAATGTTAGATATTTAATTCTTATTCTTTTTATCTAGTTATCTATTTTTTTTTGTTTACCTTAGCGACATGTTTGTTTATAAGGTGTGAGCAACGGGATATTGATTCAGAGAAGGCCTTGGAAATTTTAGGTTACATCTGATATTAATTTTAAGTAGGTAGTAGAATTACTACAGATCATTAAGAACTACTCTGAGTCACTAACTGACAGACCTACTTTAACCCATTTAAAACCACTACTAAAGAAAAACTACAAATTAATTTTTTTTGTGTTTTGATATTTTTATTAACATTAACTGAAGCTGTTTAATACAAAAAAAAATTAAATAATATAATAGAACATAAAAAAATTTAACGTTGCGTAAACGCAACATTGGGAGGATACCACTACTACGCTGACTGGCGGTTTTGATCACTTTGCCGACCGACAATACTAAGCCGACCCTTCAAATAAATTTTGCTACTGGACACTTTCCCGAATGTAGACACTTAGCTGACCGTGGAAAGTACGCCGACCGCATCCTGTGGACACTTTGCCAATCGTGGGCACTATGCCGACCGTGGACACTACGACGACCGCAAACGGTGGACACTTTGCCAACCGTGGACATTATGTCGAGCACAAGCGATGGACACTTTGCCAAACTTGGAGACGACGCCAACCCCTTAAATCAATATCGCTGTACACCTCGCCGAACCTCGACACAGCGCTGATTACAAACGGGAGACCCTTAAGAGCCGTCCATAGTTACAATTCTGATTATTTATGAATTTTTATATGGTTTTCACAAATATAATCTCGGAGATGTTTTCTACAATATGACCTTAGGTTGTGCACGATTGGTCAAGTGTCTACCGCTTGCAGTCGACATAGTGTCCACCGCTTGCGGTCAGCATAGTGCCCATGGTCGGCAAAGTGTCCACCGCTTGCGGGCGACGTAGTATCCACGGTCGGAGTTGTGTCCGATCGGCGTAGTATCCTATACCCTTTTTCGAATATAAATTTGCTTCTTGTGCAAGTATTTACTAGCACAAGAAACAACACTGTAACCACAACAGATTTAACCCATTTCACCATTTAACACCAAAAATGCAGGAACTTTTAACAATGCAGGATATGTACATTTGTATCCCTCATCAAGCCAATGTTGCACTTACGCAATGCTCTTTAATTTATAATCACGTTTTTTCGAAACTATATAAGTTTTTTACTTTTTATATCAACAGTAACATTTTTTAATCTTTCAAGTTTTAGTATTCAAAATTCAATAAATTCAGGCTGTAATTTTGATAAAATAAAAGCTGAATTTAAATAGAAAAAAATATGCTACATTTAATTTCATACTATAAAATCACACAGAAGTTATAAAAACAGATATAAATTGGACCCAACATACTTAAAAAAATTTCATCTGGAGTGTTGCGTTAACACAACATTGGCTTGAAATGGGTTAAATGGTGTGCACGCATAGCATTTCAGTTCGGATTTCAGAGCTCTCAACAATCTTTAATCAAGAACTTTTTAAATAATACAATTAAATTAAAAATTTATTAAAGAAGATGAGTTATATGACCCCCACCTACATCTCTTCATAATGCAACTCTCCTTTTAACGGAATCGACATTGGCTTGAAATGGGTTAAATGGTGTGCACGCATAGCATTTCAGTTCGGATTTCAGAGCTCTCAACAATCTTTAATCAAGAACTTTTTAAATAATACAATTAAATTAAAAATTTATTAAAGAAGATGAGTTATATGACCCCCACCTACATCTCTTCATAATGCAACTCTCCTTTTAACGGAATCGATAACATTATGGAGCATACAAGGTCTGTTATTAATTTCTGCAATTTTGTTGCTAATTCTGTGTTGTAAGTCTTCAAGATCTACAACGGGATTTGTAAAAATTGAATTCTTCAAATATGGCCATAAGAAAAAGTCACAAGGTGTGATATCGCAGGACTTCGGAGGGCCAATTTCTCTGTATTACGGCTAATAATGCGATCTTCAAAGAATTCCCTCAGAAAAGTAATGTTTGCAAAAGTAGTGTGTATACGAGCTCCATCCTGTTGGAAATATCCTTGCTGTAGTTCATCATCGGTCAATGGTCACCAACGGTACCCGCTACTTGACCGAGGTCATTTATGGTTACCAACGGAACCCGCTGCTTAACGGAGGTCATTTATGGTCACCAAAGGAACCCGCTGTTTGACTGAATCTCAAGTGCGGAGAATCAAAGTGAGGTTTACCCTGCTTTTGGGCTAATGGGAAACTGCAGGCCGCCAGGTAAATGTGCTTAGGAGCTATCCCGACCACCCTATGATCCGGACTGCAGCCGGGTACAGTGATTGGGAGAAGCTCTGAAAGCCATTACACTTAAGGAGAGTTGAAGCGAATACATAGCCTCTCACAATCAAGACAACTTCACAAATACGGGTACACACCGGAGTCTATAACGTGTAGACTTAAACGAAGCTCTATAGAGGGCCCACCAAGCCTAAAAATTGGTAGATCGGGGTGGCAAAACCATTAAAAAACCAAGTCCCGCCACAATTGAGGTTGGGTTCAATCGGGCAGTGGTCCCACTTTGCAATAGCGCATAGCTGGGGAATAGTCCTATTGCTGGACGAAGTACTGCGGTACTGGCGGGTGAGCAACGTGTTACGTCAATTTCTCCGGCACTAGTCCTGAGTTAGCTAGTAGAGGGTGGATAGGCAACCTCGCTCCAACCAGTGAGCTGATCTGGTAGCAATTGCTGTACTGCCGGTTATGCAACTTGCACGCTGGGGTAAGTTCACACAGGTACACCACGTAAAACAATCATGACATTCAATGTAGTTCATCATCATGCAACATGTTCAAAAATGGTGTTCAAATCTCTAGTCGGTATCGTTCAGCATTTAACGTTCCTAAAATTACAACATTCTTGTGAGACTATTTCTGAATTGTAAATAAATAATAAAACTTAATAAGAGCGTTAATGCATTGTAAGGTAAAAGTGCTTGTCTTGAAAAAATATGGGCCCTAGAATTCTTTTTCGACTGATGGCCGCCCAAACGCCTATTTTTCGTGGATGTAATGGAGTCTCGGTGAAAAAGTGTGGATTGTCTGAGCTCCACATCCTCATATTCTGTGAGTTGACATACTCAGAGAGGTGGAACTAACTTTCATCGCTAAACATAATTTTTTCAAAAGCCTCATTATTATTGCCAAAACGATTAATAAATTGCTGAGAAAATTCTTGTCTCTGAGGTCTGTCTAGAGGAAGTATTTCATGGACCACTTGCAAACGGTGGGGATGGTAGTGAAGATCCTTTTTAAGAATATTTCTACAAATGCCATAAGAAAAGCCCACCTCCTGTTGTAAATGCCGTAAAGATGTCTGCGGGTGCGCTTCCATAACTTGCCTGACTGTTTCAATGGTCACTTGGTTCCTAACTACTCTTCCACCGCTCCCTTCTTTGCGGCTTACACTACCTGTTTCCCTGAACAACTTCACAAAACTTTTAACAGATCTGCAAAAAATGATCATATGGGATGGCTTCATTTGGGAACACTTCTTGATAATCCGCAAACGCATACCTCGGAGAATAAACCCAAGCTTCATTAATTTTTCTACCATTTCTCAGATAAATTTCTACCATATTTCTCTTTTGTACTACATTAAATATGAACGCCATTTTTAAAAACTGATTTTTTCTGATTTTTTTTTTCAAAAATAGTTAATCTGACAGTTCTATTCAAAAAGTGACAGTTTAAATAAACTAATTCATAAGATTCAAAATTTCACATGACCGATATGTCTATCTCTTTCTTTCAAGGCCAACTATGAATCAAAATTCTGTTGCTCACACATTATTTATATGTATTACCTTTTATAATGACAGCTTAGCTGTTGAAACAATTTATTATTGTCAGGTTATAATTTAATAAATCCTTTTGACATTTACACATTATTTTTATATTTTTTACGAATGAATAATTGTAAGTGTTCAATTACTGAGTAGTTGTTATTGTTGATTACTGCTTGTACATATGTGTGTGTAATTAGTATATTGTACAACTAGCTATGAAAGTCATACTTTTTTTCATTAATTTGCAGTGTTCAGAAGCAAATGGGTGAAAAAAAAGAGACTTTCAGAGCGTGTTGTACACGACATTTTTTTGCATATTGTAAGTAAGCGAAATTTGTTCTAAACTTTATGCATTTATGCAAAATTTTAGAAAAATCAGAAAAACAAAACTTCGACAATTCTCTTGACAGGAGATTGAAGTTTAGTTTTTTTTGAAAAAAAAAACCGTTTTGTAAAAAAGTGCTACTTTCATTAGGATTCTTCGTTAAAAAAGTAAACGTTCATAATCAATATGCAAAAAAATATATTAATTGATAAAACTATTAGTCATTTACTGTAGTCATGGTTGCGGATCATTTTCATAATTGGAAATTTATATGACTCATATTAAATAAGTCTTTAATTTTTTTCAGAACTTCCATTATCTTCTTCCCTCTCTGCTACTTTTATGACATGCGTATTCCTACTGTAATTCACTTAAAATTGCTACAAGATTAAGTTTAAATATCCATATATTAGACATAACAAGGAATAAAGAGATTTATTTTTCTCTTGGAAATGTGAGCTTAAAGGTTATCATTTCTATACAATTCCTACAAAGAAAGCATTTTTGCACAGAAAATCAATTGAATTGTTAATTTTTTTGTTGATTTAGCAACAATTTACAACTTAAGGCAGCTTCAGGTGCAAACAAAAATTGATATTTGATATCGACTTGATATTCACAAATAGCCTAAAATATAATTAAAAAATATATCTTTGTTTCAAAAAATTGAGTACGAGTCACTTTTAAAGTAAGAACCATTCAGGTTTAAAGGTAAACACAACTAATGTATTTTCAAAATTTTTATTTCTACAATAACCAACATCCTTTTGCTATTTTTTTGTACTTAATCCCTGTTTCACTTGAGGCATTTCTCCGAATGGGTGATTAGTTTGATGATCCCCTCATCGAAGAATTCGGCCGCCAGTCCATTTAACCAACTGTTGTTGTGGCAGCAGTATGCAGTTGGGCATTATCGTAGAGTAAGCCTCGTAGACAATTCTGTATTGCACATTGAAGCATCCTCAATGTTTTACAATATCAATCACCATTGATTGTTTCTCCACGAAGCAGAAACGCAACGAGCAAAATGCCTTTCCTGTACCAAAATACTGTTGTCATCACATTCAGAGTGGAAACCACCTGCTTGAATTTTTGTGGCTTTGTTGGGCTGTGCGCCTGATGCCATTCAAGAGACTGTTGCTTACTCTCTGGTGCGTAATGCGGGACTCATGTTTCATCGCCTCTCACAATACAGTCCAAGAATGCCTCTTCTTCGTTGAAGTAATGCTCCAAAAAAGACAGGGATGAAGCCATGCGTTTCGTCTTGTATTCTTGCGTTAGCATTCTTGGAACCCGCCTGGCACAAATCTGTGCATACTGTAAGTGGATACTGACAATCATAGAGAATAGATCGGGAAACATGTTGAAAATTCCTATGCAGTTCGTCAATAGTGAAGCGCCTGTTCTGCCAAATGTGTGCATCAACAGCTGCTTTCAGTTCGTCCATGATTACGATTGGGTAACCAGAACGTTGTGCCGCATGCGTGAGCAATACTTGCATAATGATTAAAATAGAGAGTCTGTTTATAAAACAGACATGCCAGACGATCCAGCATTTGTTAAAAACAAAGACACATGTCTATAACAAACCATTTTATTTATGCTAGTTTTTAGGAATACTACAGTTGCTGATTGTTTCAGTGTGAGAGCCATCTTAACTAGCAAAGCAATATACTACTTGCATCTAAATTGAAAGATGAATATAATTAACAAGGAGAAAACTGCTCACCCTTGCTTTAGTCATTAGATATAAATTACTCAAGATTTTTTTGAATATTTTTGTTAATGTAATTTCTTAATATTTGCAAACCTGATGGTATTTTTAATGGCAGAAGACGTAAAAAACCGTGTTATTTCTTACCCGAGGCTATGCTGGATTTGACATATACAGTTGGTGCTGCCTACAATTTGTCGCTGGTGACATTTGATACTAAGACATTATCAGATCTCTTGATATTCACATTTATTTATTCACTGGCAAATAAGCCCACCATTGGACAGGCAACTAGTCTACAAAAATCGTCTAGACTGCCTGTTATATCATTACAATTTTTTGTGAAGTTTTAGATGATTTTTTACGTACTCATTATATGTAAACGATCCTGGAGACCTCCCCGACAATGTCAGATCTGTCATCTGGCCATTTCCCCCGTTCCCACCTACACAAGAGCAATCATGAAAAAGCTATATTTTTGGCCACATGGCAAATAATCTTTGAACAATAATGTCTATCAGTATTGTTAAAAAACGGAATATTATAATGAACATATTATATGAGCAAGAAAAGTAATGTTTTGTTTTTTGTTTCAGGTGCAACTTGATCCTACCTGGAATCAGTGCCACAACTAAAAACCACAAAAAAAACTTTTTAAAAAAATCAATAATACCATTTTTTCCCATGTAATAATTAATATTTATCATTGTATAAACATTTCTGGTGCCTTACTTTGTTCGTCGTGGCAGGCAATAGTGACCCGGGGATCTGTAATTAAATGACCTCTTCAAATTTAAGCTAATGTTCTGAAGTCTTAGTGCATTGGAAAAAATGTTATTGTAAAAATATACATATTTCGCCAAGAAAAAAAAGGAGAACAACAGTCGAATTAATAACTTGATGTTATATATATTAATGATTTATTGTCAATTTTTTTAATATACAAAAAAAACAAGTGTGCTTTATTTGTTTTTTATAGAATACATAAATTTCAAATTAACTATTCAACAATAATTATACTGGATGAATGTTAAGAAAGTAAGATTAATTTTACGCATATAAGGAATCAATTCTGTGGTAAGTTGTACTTTATTGCAGTGTAGTTCAACCTTCTCTGTCTGTTTATAGCATTGCAATATTTATTTACCTCAAATGTAATTGGTATGTCATCACCCTTTGTATACAAGGTCTTATGTGCACATTGTAGGTGGTTTTTAGATTATTTAAATGATTTGTTTGGCAGTCCAAAGAGGTAAACTTGTCGATAAAGTTGAATAAAATATTACTTTACTGTTTTAAATCATCACCTTCACCGTACAATACATGTTGTAAGCAGCATGGTTTCATTTAGCAATATATTTAATTAATATAAAACCATGTTGATCGATTAATAATATTGGTGAATTATAATAATAATTGCTACAACCCATAACCTGGAAAACAGGCCCCAGAAGCTATAAGCTTTTGCGAGCGGGAGGGGCCGATTATTTTATATTACGTAGGCCCTACATAATTTATGTTACATTTGTATAATTAGCTTTAAAACCCTCATAGGATTTTAATATTGTACTACCATTCAAAAATTTGAAAGTACTTAAATTATTTTAGATTTTTTGCATTAAAAGAATGAACACAAGAATAACAACGTTTAATTATTTAGGATAGTAAAATATAACAAAATAAACTTTAAATTTGAAAATAATTAAATTTTTCATTACAGCTTCAAAAATTGTTTCTTTCAATTTATCAAATTTTTCAAAATTAACAAAAAGCTGCCATGAGCAACTTTGACCTGTGAGCCGAGTTTGAAGAACATTATGTGAAAATTTTACAATAACATACTAAACCTACTGGAACAGACATTATTGGACCCAAATTTCAGTGGCGGCTCGTGGGTTTTTCAGAGGGTGGGCACAAAAAATAAATTAAAACCCGTTAAAAACTTACCTTTTATTTGAAGGTAAAGTCGTCCATTCTTCTATTTTTCTTATGGGCTAATAGCTCAATTACTTTGTTCTTGAAATTAGGAATGGACTAAACACTAAAAGTGACAAGACACCTTCTATGTGGCACATATCATCTCATTCATAAAGTGCTGTAAGTTCAGATTTTTATTTTACATTATCGAAAACGGGATAAGATTGCACAGTTGAGTCAAAATAATTTTGAGGAAATTTAAGTCTGTAAGTTTTAAAGTTCTTAGAACAAAATAATTTTGCTGCACTTAAATGGTCTTTAAAATCGAACCTATCTTGAATTTGAGTTAAAATATTGTCACACACTTCTTTTGCAATAACACTTCTGGTATCTCCATGAGCTGTAGGTTTGTGTCTTTTTCTGGCAGGTTCTTCATCTTCAGGTTGTAAACTATCAGTGGAAGATCTAAGGCGAATAACTTTCTGTTCAAACTGTTTAACAGCATTTTGCATTTGTACGCTCTCAATTCCCCTTGTTTGTGCTTGATTAAAGAATATTTCAACATGTGGCATAATGAAACGGAAAAATCTTAACCAGTAAAGAAACTCGGGGCTATTTAAGAAATTTAAAAGCCTGCTTGCTTCGCCCAATGTTATGGAATCCATACTATCGTCATCTAAAATTTGTTCTAAACACTCTTTAAAAGAATCTTTGTATTCAAACAAAGTATTTACAGTTCTGCTTTCAAAATTCCAGCGTGTAGGTGCAGCTCGAGGCAACCTTCGTTTGACAACCTCATCAAGAATTGCTGTACGTTTTGTTGAGCCAGAAAAGAAGCTGACTGCAAATTTGCAAAAAATATTTTAATTTTTTTATGACATTGTGCTGCTCGTTCCATAATCAAGTTAAACTTATACGCATAACAATGAATGAAATGTGCGTGTGGATATGTCTCTTTGATGATCGCCTGAACACCTTTATTTTTACCACTCATTACTGATGCACCATCATAACTTTGGGCAATTAATTTTGATCTGTCCGAAGGGGATTTTAATATGATTTGCAATTCATCCAACAATGTTTTTGATAATATTTCAGCTGTGTAGCCACCGGACTTAATAAAAGTCTAAAAACGTTCACAAATTGTTCCATTAACAACATAGTGAATTATAATAACCATTTGCTGCTGAATAGAAGAGTCTGTTATCATCGGCTGATCTCGCTGGCAGATCTGGTTAAGGTTTTCTGCAGTTTTCCTTAGCTGTAACACAAATGTGGCATTTGCGCTGTTCCATCTATAAGTCGGCTGCAGCCGCACATTGGGCCTACATAATAATAATAATCGCCCCCTCCCTCCCGCACAAGCTTATAGCTTCTGGGGCCTTGGTTTAGGTTAAGGGTTGTAGTAATTATTATTATTATATCGGCTTCTAAAGCCACAAAAGAACAATGATAAAAATCTGCTGATTTTGGTATCAGTGAGGTCAACGGACAAATTATACATCATTTTGTTCTTCTTATTAACCCACATTGTAAACATGATTTGTAATTCAATTAAGAATCAGTTTACACCAAATTCGGTTCAATTTATTATAGGACCTTATTTAATAGATGTAACAAATTGTTTATTTTACTAGAATCAGCATAATGAGCCATATGAATAAAATGTAGCAAATACTTTTGTGCTTTTACCACTGTTAATAAAAGATAACAGATATGATTTTTAATTAATAAGAATAAACGAGATGCATAGTAAAAGCATTTACGTACTATATTTTATAGATATGACGTATTATTTTGATTAACTTGATACTTGATATCATTTTGATTAACTTGATACTTGATATCGGCCATTTAAAAGATGTGACAGGAAAAGGAATCCTATGGCTTACTTCCGTAAGGTCCCTTTTCGTGTAAACCCACAAATGTGTTAATAACTTCTGTTCCTTCGGGAGCCTGTTCTTGATTTTGGAACCATTAGAATCCACACATCAAGACGAACAAAATGATGTATAATTCGTCCGTTGACCTCTCCGATACCAAAATCAGCAGATTTTTACCATTGTTCTTTGCAAGTTTAACTTCTTTTATTATTTCGTCTCTATAAACTTCAAGCATAACATCCAATAATTCGTTTTCAATGATCTTGGAACTGCCTTTAAATACTTTAGATTCTTTGATATGTATTGCAAGAACAGAATCTAATTCCGCAGCAAAATTAATTAAACCAATATAAATACCAGGATTTTTGGACGAAATCTTCTCGTCATGACCCCGCAAGGCTAATTCAAAAACTCCACCAAACTTTATACACATAATTAGACGACGCAAAATGTGACGATTTTTTTCCACCTGTTAAGTTCTAATTTATGGTGCAAATATGCACTGTCTAATTGTTCACGTATGTCAGTTTTTCCTAAAACATTAAAGTCCATACTCGCTTTTAGATGAGCCACAGAATTTTCATGTTTCTTTGCCCTTTCGGCTATATGTTTTAAATCTTCAAGTCCGTATTTGGTCCACGCTGTAACTTCTGTATTAAACATTAAACAAACAAAACAGTTTATTTGTCACGGCACAATCACACATCCATTCATATTTCTCGTATATGTTTTTATTAAAAACTGTCTTATACGTTCTAGTTTTACTTGTAGATTCGTAATTAATTTGTAAATCAGGAGTAGGTCTACCTTTTTGTTTAATTAACCGCTTTTGTTCAAACAGCACTGGATTACTTTTTAACAGATACTGAACAGAATTTATTTCTGGATTTGGATCCATTGCTATTAATATACAAATAACAAATCAATACAGATCACATTAAATTAAAAACTAAAAAAAAACGACAAACTATTTTGCGAGTCGCGGCGAAATAAAACAGGCAACACTAATAACAATACAGTAACTTAAACATATCGGCGAATTTTACTTGCACCGAAGAATGTCAACGTCGTAGACTGAGACATGTTTGGGGACACATTCTTTCGTGCCCCGAAAATAAACTTTAATATAGTTTGGTGGTTGGATGGTGGACGGGAAATTAGTTTTGAGTTTAGTTTTCGCAACCGATAATAACATTACAAAAAAAAATGTTAAATTATAATAGTGTCATATATTTCTTCGTGACATGCACAGTGAAGGGTGGGCACGTGCCCTTGTGCTCCTTAGGGCTAGCCGCCACTGCCAAATTCGTATTTCAACAGGACAATGATCCGGGGACAGGGGACATTCCCCTTGAAGTGATTGCCACAATTGTATAACACTCGTTGGTGACCCACTTTTCTATCTAGTTCATCCCAAGCCAACTAACTCAATGAGAGAGAGAGACATATCTGGGAATTTGGATGACCATTTCATAATTTCAATAGTCCCTTCCTGTTCGTTTCTGTTAAAAAGTTTTTACATATATAATTTGGATCATTGTTGGAATACAAACTTGGGTCCGATAATATTTGTTCCAGAAGGTATGGCATGTTCCTGTAAAATGAGGACAGTCCCTAAGGCCTATTTTCGGCCCTCTCCAAGTTTTGGAAAAAAAATTATCCAAATCAACTTTTTATTGTTTTTTAGACTATTTGGTCAATTTTAGGGTACACAAAAGTGACAAACAATGTAGAATTATGCTGAAGAACTTATATAGGAACTAAAATATAGTTTCATCAATAACTGCTAATGTATTGGTAAACATCAAATTTAGCTCCCCCTCCTCCCTCCTCGTCACATTTTTTTGAAGACCTCTTCCATAAGTGCGTGCACTATCAGAAGCATAAACTATTTTTAACTTAATTGTATTTTGACATATCACATTTGAGCTTTTAATATAAACGAAAACAGGTGTGTGTGTGTGTGTGTGTGTAAATTTAACTTAACATCCGGGGTGGACTATAAGGATCTACGCTTTGATTCTTGGATCATCGGAGGATTGTTTCTAAATATTATTTTGTTGAATTGTCAAATGTTGAAATCTGAAATAATAATAAACTTCGCAAGAATTTGAAACAAAAAGAGGACTACGACAAGGGGACCCATTATCATCCACCCTTTTTAACATAGTACTAGAAAACATAATACAGAACTGTAAAATAGATGGCAACAAAAACATACTACAGGGCCCATACCAAATAATGGCCTATGCAGACGATCTGACAATTATCACAAGGACCCAGCAGGAACTAAAAGAAAAATTCAAGAAAATAGAAAACGAAGCAAGAAAACACGGCCTGGAAATAAACGAAACAAAGACAAAATACCTAATAACCTTCACAAAAAAGATAGAGAATATGACAAAGCCAAAATAAAAAGTGATAAAAATAACAGAACATATACTTCCGAACAAGTAATAGAATTTATATACCTAGGTACTGAATTTTCAAACGACCCGGAGAAAGAAAACGACCGAAGAATAACCTTGGGCATGAGATGCGCAGCATCCTTAAACAAAGTGTTAACAAGTAAAAGTGTGTCGCGATCAAGTAAATTAAGAGTGTATAAATCTATAATAAGAGCTTCGGTGATTTACGGGAGTGAAGTGTGGACTCTAAATCAAGGTTACGCAGAAAAACTTCTGGCATGGGAAAGGAAGATCTTGAGGAGAATTTTTGCGGGAATCAAAGAAGAAGGAGAATGGAGAAGAAGAACAAATGAAGAAGTATACCAGCTTTTCAAAGAAAACAATAGTAAGCACCATAAAACAGGGAAGACTGAGATGGTTAGGACATGTGACTGACGAGGATGTCCACTAAAGGAATGGTACCAAAATATAAAAGAAGACCTGAGAGTAATAAGAGAAGAACAGTGGGAGAAAACAGCAGAAGATAGAAAAAAGTGGAAAAGAGTTGTACAAAAAGCCAAGGTCCTTAATGGACTGTAGAGCTCACATATAATAATAAACTATCTTCAATTAAAACACTTCCACACTTTTTGCCGAAATCCTTCCTCCCTCCCCTGTCGCACTCTAGCTTCCCTTACCTCCCCCCTCAAGCATTAAGTCATTTATGGATGACCCCTTACCGAATCAACAGAACTGATTCTGACGTTTTTTCTCTTACACAGTTTATTTATGGCTGAAATCATATTTTGGTGTTTTTACGTGATTTTTTTATAAGGATAGTTACGTATTCAATCGCCTTCATTTAGCCTGGAATTCACCAAATATTTTCTAATAACAATAAAAAGTTGATTTGGACAATTTTCTTTTTTCAAAATTTAGAAGAGGCCAAAAGTTTTCCACCAATTTTAATAAAACTACCAGGCGTTTTATTTTTGATACACCCCAAATCATTATATTTCTTCCTCTATGTTTGATAATTTCAAATCTTGACTCGTCAATCCACAGTACCTTGAATTTCCAGCAACACTCCCTCTTAACCCAGCTGACAGAAGTCACCCTTTTACTGTAGAAACAGATACCAGTATTTGTCATGTTTCATTCGAGGTGGAGGCAATTTAAGGCGATGATGAACTTCATGGAAGTTATCGACAGCAACTGTTGTTGAGTTGGGCTTACCGCTTCTTTTTCTATCCTCACCTTGTTGTTTACATTGACATATTTCAAGTTTTGGCAATTTAACGTTCTCTATTATAGCCTTATCTCAAAATACAAATAGAGTAGCTACATTGTTTTGTTGTTAATTGCTGTTGTTTAGTCATTTTGGAACTTAGTTGAACGTTTGAAAACGGTAAAAAAAGATGAACAAGCTAGAAAAACCTCAAGTATCACTTTAAAATATGTAGATTAAAAATTACAGAAATGACCAAGTAAACAAATAAGACTAACGAAAATAAGTGAATGCTTTTATTTATTTATTTCTGTCGTGACAACTAGGCATTAAACATGGCTGACTACGATTAATAAAACTTTAGAGAGAGGGTTTTATATGGCTCGCCCATTCACTTTTTCTTGCGAATTAATTTTCACGATAGCCACTGGCATCTGATGACTAGTTGCTGTAGTCTATCGGTATAGTAGAACACTGTAAGCTAAATGTAACTACATATTATAATTTTAAAAATTAAAACTGATTTGATAATTTCTTAATATTTAACTATTTAGCTTCAAAAATAAGTAAAAGAGCGCTTCAGTATAAGTAATGTAACATCTATGCATAAAATATCTTCACACCCAATTTTGAATATTCTTCTGTTGGAAACATCTAAAAAAGCTACCCCTATCTTTATTTAATTCTCTTTAATTTATCTTCCAAGATATGCCTTATCAGATTCCTTATATGATTCCTTATCAGACAAGAGCAAACTTCGATATCCAAGTTTTAACTTTACAATTTTAAGTGATCATATTACATCAGTAATAATTTCGATTTTACATTTGAAGAGTAGGCCGTAACAACCTGCCATGTAACTCTTTAAATGAACAGCAACATGAACTGACAACAGTGTACGTCTGCTGTTAAACAGCATACTACAAATTCACGCTTTAAAAACTAGTATTCCGGGAATCTGTTTAAGAATATTTCATATCTCTATAACACCAACATCTAATATGGATATACTAACGTTGCTTTTACGAAAGTACCGCATTTCAGCAAAATGTTACACAACGTTGTTACAGCCGACCCTTCATTTAATGAGTTACTCTGCGTTTAAAATATGTTAAAACAGAAGAAACCTTTAAGCAGACAAGTTTTTAAATGAATTTAAATTAAAATGTGAGTTTTACTTTTGTTATTTAGAAGAGAATTGTTTACTGGTAAGAATATATTTAATTTAGTACAGTAGAAATCCATAATCCGAACAGACTGTATTCCGAACAACAACATTTACAAGCTATAATCCGAACAAACTTGTTTAATGCGAAATGCTCTTTAATTAAAACAAATCTCTTTAATCCCAACAAGAAAGTTCTATGTACATACTAAAATTGAATATGTAGCATTCTTGGAAGGTGAATATTAATTATAAATAACATTTTAGCAGATTGCTGATGCTGTTACGACCTGACGTGTGTAAACAAAGATCAAACTTTGTAAACTTTTGTTATTAGTATAAAGAGTAATAAAAACCCTGAAGGCTATAAATGTAAAAAATAAGCTATAAATGTAGTAATGATACCATCACAAAGCCGCCCTAAATGTTTTGACGTTGCAGTTTTGTAATGTTTATGTAATGAAATCATTACCTTAAAAAACCTTTTTCTTTCAATTTTGTTAATACACCAACTTCTATTCATGGTGTTCAAAATTCAATTAAAAATTGTCAAAACGTAAACACACATCAGTAAAACTATCAGAGAGATTATTTAACAATTAAATGTTGGGTTAGTGTTTAACAATTGTTTTAAAATATGGTGTTGGTAAATCAACAGTCAACAATACTCGTCTGCTGACAAAGGTACAGGAAATAGAAAAACACTGAAATTAAGATCATGAAATGGGAGCACATCGTTATAAAAGTAGTAAGAGAAAACTTAAAGCAAAAAAATTACTGATTTTCTTAATTAGTAATAAATGACATAAGTTAAGTTCTTTATTATAAAGTACCATGGCATAAAACAATGTTTATATTTGTACATCCAGTAATCCGAACTTCACATTAATACGAATTAGCCTTGCATTTAAAGGTTCAGATTAAAGATTTCTACTGTACTTTCAAATAATTTTCCTTAGGAATTTCACTAAATCCATTTGATTTTATTAAAAAGCTCTAATAACTTATTAAAGACATTCACGTTCAATTGACACTCGTAACCGATAAAATTTTAAAGCCAAACAAAATTTGAAACTCTTAAGTTGGCGCGAAATTCGTGTTAGCCACAATTGAATGAACCAGCCATATAAAACCCTTTTTAAGGTTTTATTAATCAGTTTGCCGTGGAATCAAGTATATAAGCAAATACTTTAATATTAATACCGGAAACTTATTTCGAGAAATGGGAGATAAAGTTTTATAGTGCCCCTGCGGTGTGGTGTGCAAATAAACCTGACATTTCTCAATTATTGGGAAAGTAATTAAAAAATCGTCATTGTAATGAAAGATTGAATAGTTTAGATAAATTGTAAAATTTTTATATATTTTAGCATAACAGTAATAAACCATCGTTTACCAGAAATAGCGCTATTTCTTAATTAGATGCAGGATTCTCACTAAAAAACCATTTGTTAGTTGCACACCCATCTGTGAAGATGGCGCCACAAAAATGTCGCCTATTTTCATATGGTAAAGTATATGGAGTTTCCGGTATTAATAATATTAAAGTATTTGATATAAGCAATAAATAAAGTATGAAGTTAAATAATTTTTCAACAGGTGGTTAAGGTGCTTTCACTTGAGATAGAAACTGTCAAATTGTTAAGTTGGTTCTTCTTACAAAATCTTAGAATTGAATGTCAATTCTTAAGGATGCTTGTTACTGATGGCAGTTATTTTTTTAGTTTCAACAAAAATAATGTTTGTATTAATACCAACCTATACTCTGTCGAATTGTAATTGAGGACTGTAATACATGTATGATAAGAGACATTGCGTAGCCAAGTTTTGAATGTTACTGTACTTGTTTTGTTATTTTTTTAGGTTAATTAATATCTTAACAATTTTAAATTATAGAAAAATGTTACAATATTAACAAACATCAATGAATGTGTAATCTGAAACCACCCAGGAGTAAAAAATTAACATAGGAAAAAATGAATACGATCAGAGCTTGCTGTGGCTTACTATAATACATCAAATTTAACAAACTGACATTTATTGCAAACAAAAGGATAAATTAAATATTACTATAGAGTCAAAATTTTATTATTACAATAGTTGTTGTTTACAGTGGCGAAGTAATTTAACAATTTTTTTAAAACTTAAAAGGAAGTTGATTATGGTGACATTAGAGTATCTTTTTCATGATTCGATATCATTTAATTTATATTCGTACAATCAGAAAAAATAATTGTCATTTATAAATTAATTTATTGGAGCAGTGAGAATTAGTGTTGTTGAGAATAACATTTACATCAATATTTCAAGTTAAGGAGGCCACAGCAAACTCTGATTTTATTAAATTTTTCCCATTTTAATTTTTGTATGTTGCTAGTTTCAGACACCCTGTATAATATATTGTGGGGGGGGAAGATTAAAATAATGTTATGATAGCAATGTTAAACCAAAATCGCTGTTTTTATAAGATGAGGTGTGTATTATATATATATATATATATTGTTTAGAAATTAAGAATTTCTCAAGTTTTTATAATGAAATGCAAGTCACATTAAAAACTGTAGATTTAAATTTGAATTTTCTGCCAGTTAATCTGTGCAACTTTGCCATTTAATAGGGTTACAATACTTGCTACAAAATGTCTACTGCTCATCGATTGCATTTATCTACATTTTTAATAATTAATATTTATGAGAGGAGGATTTGGCTCATTCTGTGCAAGCAGTTAGGGTAGGGTAACCCTAACACAACCATGTGAAAAACTCGGATGAATGGACCTCTGGTGTCGCACAAGCCTTTTTGAATTATGGGATTTTATGCCTCCATAACCACAACTCCATGTGGTCAAAATAGGTACTACTTATATATTTTTTACTTTGCTGCTGTAGAACAATGTAAAGCAATGTAGAACATTACCATACAGCAGCGCTGGTTTCTTCATAAGATTAGTAAAACGAAATTGTTGAAATTTCTGGTGAGGCTTGTGCAAACCCAGAGGCTCATTCATCAGAGTTTTTTGCATGGTTGTGCTAGGGTTACCCTACTCTATAACTGCATGCACAGAATGAGCTAAAATGGCGGTGGCGAGGTTGAGACCCTCGATTCTTTGGTAAATGATAAAATAATAAATACAAAATAACTATAATAAATAAAAACTAAATGTTTTATCTTCGTAAGTACAAACAAAAAGCTTAATTATTTTCTTCATAGACATTATCAAGTTTATTCTGTGGTATGGATGCTTTCCATTTAACTACATAGTAAAAACTTAGTAGTTAGTAGATTTTAAATGGTATTTATATTTTTTTATTTAGATATGACCATGGTATAAGTATACAGGTGACGCGTTGCGCATCTAGCGAAATTTGTAAAGAGGGAAAGAATCTGTGAACCAATGAAAAGTGGTCGAAAGTGCAGGATGCGAAGTTGCGCTAATTTGAAATTATTCAAAAGGAACTAAACGAGAATCATACCTATAAAGCAACAAAATGTATATTTAATTTAAAAAAATTAAATAAATAACTGATAATTAATAAATGAATATGTCAATTAAATACAGAAATCTCTTTTTACCAAAAATAACAAATATATGCAACCGTTTTGAGCACAGGCAATGACTATGTAGTGGTTCAAAGACTGTAGTTCTCATTAAAATAATGTAGTGAGGGCTGAGCCCTTATTAACATGGTTAGTATCTTTTAGGTAATAAAAATTCTAAACTGAAAATCAAAGCAGGAAAGTAGTCTATGCACTTATCCAACTGAGATATTATGTTATGGTATTTTTTGTTGCAAAAAAAGTTTTTGATGACCATACTTACATTCACATCTAGAGCTGAAAGATTCTTTTCTATATTAAGCGGACTAAAAAGCTATTTACCTAAAAGCGTTGCTAAAGAATTAGACATAGAGTAAATTGCAAATATCTTCAATTGAAGAAGTGGTACTCTAAGAAACGGGTTTTCTTCTAAATAAGAGCTTATTATTTTGCAATTGAAATATCTTCGGTTAACTTTTATTATTAGTATTAATAATATACTGAATAATTATATTATTGAGTCTCAATAATTATATTATTGAGACTCGCCAAAGATTAACCTGCTTCCTAGCGGAATTTTATTAAAATGTTGGGTAGCTTGTAGGTTATGTTACAACTAAAGCATAAGTCTTATTGGTTGCATGTACAATCGACTACCGCATATCAACTTATTTTGTCTATAATAGGGAAGACGCATATGTCGTCAATTGAGGAGATTCTTGCATTTTCATAAACGTCATTACTAAATTAGTTAGAATATCAGTTATAAATGCATTAAACAATTACCAATTTTAAGTAATTAATTTTTGAAAACCTTGAAAATTTAAATAAATTTAAAATGCAATACTGCTGTCCTCTAATGGATGAAACTTTGTTACATCTTCAGTTCCAAAGACGACCCACTGTTGGTGCTAATTAAACAGTTAAGAGTCCTGTATTACCCATCAGTTTGAAAAATCTTTTATTTTCAAGTTCAAATATCGTCTACTTATTAACGAGTAATTAATATAATAATTTACTTTATGCTGTTGTGTAATTAACTGCCATAATTAAAGTGGTGTAAAATATTTCTGGTAATATTAATTTAGTTTATTGGTTTTCATCAGTGCCATCTAACGTTGAGTAGATCGTCAATGTTGCTTCTTCTCATTCACAGCGGTACCTACTTTTTTACATCAAATAGCTTTGAGGGAAGTTGCTCAAGGCCAAATTCGGTTTTAAATGAGGAGAATTTCTAAATTTAATTTTTTCAAATAAATTGAGGGTTTTTAGAAATTTCGCTTATCTGGAAATATTTTTCTAACCAAAATGAATGAATACAAAAATTTAAAAAAATACGTACGTCTTCCCTATTTTGTTACTGTACAACGCCATCTATATCTATATATCTCAATACTTATGTACATAAGGACTGTATCGAAAAGAAAGTTGATACCTTCAGACTCGCATACATTTTATAATTTAATAGAATTATCTGCTCAAAGCTTTAAAAAACAATACAAAAAACTTCTTCTGAGTCAACAGTTACAGCTTCAGCTCCAATAACTACAACTTTAATGCAACTAATTATCACCATTTTGCAAACCACTTCGAATGGGATTTCACACCTCATATATTTTTTTTATATTTTTTAGACTTTGTTTTTACTTTCAGAGTATGATTAGTAAAATTATTATGTTTGAATTTGCACCGAGCTTTACTTTACTTTTTTTTCCCTAAATTTTTATTTTTCAAGGTTTTAGTGGAAGAGCAAGCGGTCAGCTTGAACTATGCCTTGTGGTTTCTGCAAACAATGTATCTTATTAAATTTTTCTTAGGCTTTTGTATTGTTTGTATAAAATAAAGACGTTTATTATTATTATTATAATTATGCAATACTTATAATAATTTTATAATAAAACAACACTTTAATACGTAGAGTCCCGCTATTCCGAACAACATAGTTCAGAAAAATACTGATTTTTTTTAACTTAAAATTAGGAGATAATAAAAAGACGTTCGTGAAAAAACGTACATTCGTACGCTCCTTCACCACGAGCCGATCAACGCTGTATAGAGCTGACACTAGCAGATGTCCCCGCACTTAATTTAACCTTAACAAGTCAATATACTGTTAAGTTCTTTTTTAAAATAATAATCAAATATGCTGTTTAAAATCATCTATTAATAAAGAAAAGATTATTTACAATGCACTTAATTAAAAACACTATAACTATAAACTATTTGACAAACTATTAAAAATGCTAGGTATTTACAAATTTATTTGAGGACTTATTTATATAAAAACTATTTATGTATTAACTAATTATTCAGAGTACATTTCAACACGACGCCGGTTAAACATTAACTGAACTCCTTCTACCCGCGAACACAATTTATATCTTTGATACGATGACTCATACATCTAGAATATTCGATGACGTGTTGATGAGTCATACACGCAGCTGTCGATAAGTGACGTTAATGAGGCGTGTCGACGTGTCATACTTGCACGTGTTGATTGATGAGTCATACAGTTGATGACTCATACATCTAGAATGTTTAATGACGTCATATGTGGGTTTACTATTCGTTACAATACGTTGATATTATTCATGAAATCCGCCTATTCCGAATTCCCGCTAAACCGAACAGTGTTCGGTCCCAATTAGTTCGGAATAGCGGGATTCTACTGTACCTAGAAAATTGATTAATTTACAGAAATATAAAAAAATTATTATTTTGCCAGTTCTCTCACTTTCTTTTTTAGGTTACGTATTAAGTTTTGGACGACTTCTTTTGTGACTGCTTTGGCAGCCTTATTCAATTTTTCTTAAAATCTTTTAGGATAGTTGCAGCTTCAACGTCTTTCTGAAGGTGTCGTTTAATAATAGTTCAATATCTTCAATAGAACATGCTTCAGGGTAGCTTGGGGGATTAGGCTCTTTCTCGTCAAAATTGACTTTATCCTGTTTATACCATTCCCTAGTGACCGCTGTATAATGATATACAGCTAGGTTCGGCCAAAATAAAGTAGGCGCTGTATGCTTTTTAATCATTGATGACAGTCTTTCTGGAAACATTCAGCATAAATCTGCATTCAAATTTTCTTTAGTAAATAAAGGGAAGGATATAAACTACAATCGAAGAGATTAATTCTAGATTGATGGATATTGGCAGTTCTCATTAATCGAATTATAGGATCATTCATCCCATAATTAGTAGAATGAAATTGGATTTTAAAAGTCGCAGAATTACGAGTTCTTCTTACATTAACATTGAAACGAATTAATTCTAACAGCTCGGGCGAATTAACAATGCCATTAATCAGTTTATGTAGAAAACGCAAGTCAATCTCAATTATGCGATATTCAAGGGATCCAATATTCAAGGTAGTATATATTAATATATCCACATATTCATAGTTTCCTCTATTTAAGCCTAGTTGCTACGCAGCGAACTGTAGGAACTTTGATTAAACTTTTTCAATTAATTCAATATCAATATTATATCGAGGATTACATATTATGCTGTTATATTCTAGTATACTCCGAACAAGAGAGCAATAAAGCAATTTGCCAGTATTTACCGAGAAAATTTGTGTAGTTCTAATTACAAAAGCTAGCATTTTAAGGATCTTCGATACAGTATTAATAATATGCGGTTTAAAAGTCATTTTACTATCAAATATAACACCAAGGTCTTTTATGATATCTTTTGATTTTAGATCTTTGTTTTTAATTTTGTAAGAGGCAGCTATTGGTGTACAAATCCTGAAAAATCTAATTTGATAGCACTTGTCGATGTTCAGTTTTAGAAGATTATCATCACACCACTTGAATAAACTATCTAAATCATTTTGCAACAGTTTAACATCCTCTATTGAACTGATAGCTTTAAACAATTTCAAATCATCTGCAAACATGAGAATATTACTATTATTTATAATTTGTGTTATGTCATCAACAAATAAATTAAATAGCAGAGGTCCTATATGTGACCCCTGGGGTACTCCAGATGTTGTTTCAATTGATTTAGAAGTTGATCCAGCGTATTGCACATATTGGATTCTGTCAGTTAAGTAGCTATGAATCCATTTAAGAACAGAACCGCTTATTCCAAATGATTGCAATTTAGCAATGAGAAGGTTGTGGTTAACTTGGTCAAATGCTTTAGTGAAATCAGTGTAAACCGAATCCACCTGAAGCTTATGCTCTAATGCTTCTAAAATGAATTTTGGTAGATAAGTAAATTAGTAGTGGTTGATTTCCCTGCTAAAAAGCCATGTTGTTCATTATTAATAATAGATTTTGTATCCCACATAAGTTTATTAGATACCAGACAATCAAATAATTTTAGTATTTCAGACTGTTTACAAACGGCTCTATAATTTTTAACATTATCTCTGTCGCCAGCCTTATAAATAGGTACAACAAAACTTTCTTTCCAAAAACATGGAAATGTTCCTGAATTTAAGGATAGATTATAGAGAATGTATAAAGGTTTTGTCACAGTGAATAAACAATTTTTTAAGAGGTAAAGTGGGATACCATCTGGTCCACTAGATAACTTGTATGATGTACTCATTAATTTATCAACAATTTCTTTAATATCTATTGAGTAGACACTAATATCAACACTATTTTCTTTATGCATATAATTAGGCAATTGATTAATTTGTTCACTACTGTACACTTGTACACTAGTGGTTTTTTCACTATAAAACTAATTTCATTGGTTCCAATTTGAAAAATTCTGTAATTTGATTGGTTAAAAATTTTCGAGTTGGATTGTCGCTATAAAACTAATTTCATTGGTCCCAATTTGAAAAATTCTGTAATTTGATTGGTTAAAAATTTTCGAGTTGGATTGTCACTAATATATTTCCAGAAATACTTAGAATTGCTATATAAATTATTCTCAATTTTATTAATATAATTATTAAAACATGTATTTCGAAGTTGTGAGCATTCTGATCTAAATGCTGCAAAGAGATAGTTATGATTAACGTCACCATAAGATTTATATAACTTATGAGCTTTTTTCTTTTTAACTATTAATTTTTTCAGCTGGCAACTAAACCAACTTGGAAAATTGGAGGTTTTATATTTTTTAATAGGTATAAACATTCTAATTCCTGCATAAAGGATGTCATAAAACTGTTCTACTGCCTTATTAACATCATCATGCTGAAGTGTAGTTTCCTAATTCATTCCTGCTAAGAAATCATTCAAACCAATATAATTACCATTTCTGAAGTCATAAAAATATTCTTCGTAATGGAGATAAGAATTATATTTCAATTTTAATTCGAATGTGACTGCTGAATGATGTGTACTGTTCTGAAAAATTTTGTCGATCGGATAGGTAACAGTGATATTGCTAAAATTTGAAAAGATAAGATCAAGATACACATTTCTGCTGTTTGGTATAGTATTAACTTGAAATAAATTGTAAAAGCTAAAATTGTTTAATAATGCCAATGCCAATATTAAGACTTTTCTCCTATATTTTCACACAAAAATCGACTTTTGCTTTTTGCTCACATATGCATTTTTCTCAGTAGTGTAAAATTGGATCATTGATAATGTTTTATAATCAAATTTGCTGTAAGTCTTATCGTCCATTATACTGCCCTGCTAAGATCAAAGGCAGTAACTGCAAAACTACAGTTTAAGAAAACATGTGCTAAGAAAAAGTACGGTATATTTTTGAGTTGATGTTTTGCAGTTACCGCCTTTGATTTTAGCAGGGCAGTATAATGCACTGGTTTTTCGTTATTAAGATGTTGTCATACAGTTTTCTTGTCTGTTTTCTTACAGCTACAGATTGTATTTCGTTCCTTTTTAGGTTTTTTGTTTTTATAAGTTTAAATTATACTTTTTATTTGCTGAATCATTACTATTGATGTTTCTGCTTTTTTCGCAGTGTCGCATATTAACAACATTGATTTACTTTTAAAAATCTTCAACACCTTACTATCTAATCCTGGATTAGAGGGTCCATTTTTAGGACCAGATTTTGACAGTTTTTGAAACTACAAGTCTCGCCAAACTTTTTAATATATTTATGACACTTTCATGGACAACATTGTGATTTTTAGCCAACTGTCTTTTAAAAATTCCTTTTATTCTGCATTACTCGTCCAAAATTGATTTTCTTTCATTTATATTAATTAGCATCATTGCTGTATATTGTACACAAACATGAATTTTTTTTATATGAAGCGGTTGTCAATATACAAATAAACAAATTATTATCAATATTATTTTAAAAATATTTCACAGCTTGCTTTTGTGATTATTTAAAAATGTCAACTTTCTTTTCGATACAGTCCTTATTCCCAGTTTTTTGTGTTTCTGTAAGAATATATTTTTTGTTTTTAATACAGTATGTCTCATTTGGAAATGGAATATAAGGATTAACCCGTGCTTTTAAAAAATTTATTGTAACTTCTCCCCAAGTGAATAAAGTTAGTATTTCTATTTATCATTTTGTTTATTAGCTTAAACAGTACTCATATCCTGAAATTATGAAGAAAAAAATCATTTAAATTAGTACAACCTATTTTTAAAACAAGTGTCGCGTGCTCGGGCGCCGACATGATAGCAAAGCTTAGTTAGCCAGAGTGGGGTGATAATAATCCAGTCTCTGCCGCCCCAGATTCGATTCCAGTTGATAAATTTTTAAAATTAATTTTTTGCATAACACAATTTAAAATGAAATCTCTTTTAATTTGAGTTATTTTGACTTTACGTTGTATTGTAATTGTATGTAGAAGTTTAATTAATAATTCTTCTCAGACCGTGTTTAGTGCGGTTGGTAAAACTCTAGACTTGCCAGCCATCATTAAAATCTAAAATTTTAAAAGTCGGCGCCTATGGTTTTGAGGTTAAAACTTTATAGTTTATTGCACGAGTGTCTACAAACCTGTGTAAGGTTTTTAAAAAGTTAAAGAATGCATGAACAATTTATTGAAACTGTTAAATAAATCAGTCCAACCATAATTAAACAATAAAAAACCAAATACTTGCGACACAGAACTGCTTGGCAATGCGTGCTCCCTCTACTCGTGAAATCTGCACGCAGTTTTTTCTATACTGTGCTGCCCTGCGTCTCAATGTGCAACCGGGCTTA
Organism: Agrypnus murinus; assembly: GCA_929113105.1. Classification (NCBI taxonomy): domain Eukaryota; kingdom Metazoa; phylum Arthropoda; class Insecta; order Coleoptera; family Elateridae; genus Agrypnus; species Agrypnus murinus. The sequence goes on along the minus strand of OV816026.1, from coordinate 168,297,798 downwards.
CAATCAAATTATCACTTTTCACTCGTCATGGCAGTCACAATAATAAGGATATAAATAAATAAATAATAAAGACAGTATTATTTTTATTATTAATAAAACGTTTATTTATAAGGTACTAGATTTTTAGAATTTCCTAAAACATAATTATTAAAAAATTACATGACTATAATCTTGGAGACACATCATTAGCATTTTCTTTACTATTAGCAATTCGAGATCCAAATTGCAAGGCTCGTTTCTTAAAATATGCTGCATTCTTTAGACCCAAATAATAAGCCAGGCTTCTAAGCAATATCTTGTCACCTAATCCGTGTGGTAAATCCTTACTTGGACATGTTCTAAAAATTAAGTTCTCAATTATAATATAATTCTTAAATGTATTTAAATTTCTTACCTTTCCCAAGAATTTAAACTCCTTACAAATTCTACTACATCTTCATCCAAATAAGGCATGCACAACTGACGGCCATGATCCGATACCACACGATCATCTCTAGCCAAATTGCGATGTGATATATTTTGCCAATCCATAATCAGTGATTCGTGCACACCCAGCCAACCTCCTGTCTTAAATGCTGCCCTATGTTTTGTATATCCTCCAAATAATTCATCTGCACCTGTGCCAACTAATAAAGTCTTAACAGATTTTAAATTATTTTAAAACAAGTTCAAAATATAAAACTTACTCTGCATGGTGATTTATAATTATCATTTTGTCCTCGACTAGCAAACCACATTGCGCAGCCTAAACTTTCATCAAGAATAGTATTGCGTGGATAGATTAAATCTGCAATATATTTACTTCTTTCTTTTTCTAATTCTTCTTTTGTAACATTAATTTCTACAAAATTCCAATTTCGATCTGGCCTTAAATCTTTAAGTTCTTGAAACGTCTGTAATGCAGTGTGTCTATCTGGTGCATCATCTCTAAATGCTACATTTAGTAAATCTATAGGCCGATTCTTATCCACAAAGGAATCAGCAATTAATGCTAATATTGTACAGTCAACGCCACCAGAGAATAAAACTCCTGTAAGTGGATGATCACAAAAATCTGATTTTCCTATACAAGTTTGGCAACATTGCGGTTGTGCTAAAATTCGTCTTTGTATTGATAAGGATAAAAATTTATTTAAAGTTAAAACCTTGGACTTCCACGAATTATCTTCTAATAATACAGATAACGCTTCTTCAAATGGTACACTTTCTATTTGTTTGTATAGAATTAAATCGTTTTCCGATGGAGGGGCATAGTCAACTGTTGAAAATTTATCTTGTTCGTTTATTGAAATTGTTTTACCTAAACATTTTTCCAATTCTGTAAGTTTGTCTTGAAAATCTTTATGTCTAGACCTCCAAGGTAGTAATTCTATATTCTTTGAAAGTAAATCATAACAAAATACACCAAGTGCAGGTAATTCCAAACAATCATACTGAAGCGCTTTACAAGCAACACTTGTAAATAAAATATTATCTCCTTGTTTTCCAATTAGCAAACTTCGTCTTCCATATAAATCACGGCAAAAATAAAGTTTTGATGTTTCTTTATCTAAATAAATAAATGCAAAAGGTCCATGTACTTTTAATGAAACTAGATACACATTCCCCGACTGTTCTAAGTTTTCTAGGAATACTTTCGTATCGTTTAATAAATTATAAGATTCTTCAGTTTCATTATATAAATTACCATTGTAAATGAACACTGATTTATTTGTTTCAATAGGTTGTATTGCAATTTCTTCTCCTTGAAGCCATAGCACACAAGCAGCAAAAACAAAGTTGTAATTCTCATGTGTAAAAACTTTCACGCATTGGGAATCAGGTCCCCTTCGAGTGAGATTTTTCTTACATTTTTCATACTGTAACAATTGTCATTATAAACACCTTCCTAACGCTAAATAAACTAATTGCTAATACCAACTGTTTAATTGTGTAGGTCTATTTAATTCACATTTAAAGATAGTTTTAAGAAAAACTGTTCTATTTAAATGTTTCCATAAATTATCAGAATATTCTACATGTGCTTGGATCTGTTAAGCGTTTTTCAAAGAGTGCTCTTTAGTTTCTAACTACATATCCGACACACTAATCGGCCGAACCTTTTAGAAATCCCAACCATGTTTTTAAATATTTTTCTTAGAAAATCAATCTATCAAGCGTTTATGAAGCTTGTCTGGTCATTCACAATAACTGCATTACTATTGTAGGATTTTTTAATTTAAAATTGAGATAGCAAATCTAACCTCTTACCTTTTTTTTTGTACATGCAATAAGTTTACTCTATCTACGTCTACGAAATGATTATTATTTATACAATGGGTGGCTATTCCAGGCGATTTCTTATTATATAAAATATCGTGTGTGTGTTCTGCTAAACGTTTCTCCCACTTTATTCGATATGAAATGCTTCGCAGTCTTGACAATAAGTTTTATCTGTGTAGAGGATTCTGAATATTTTATGGAAACATTTAAACACAACTGTTTTTCACAAGGTGCCTACCGCAACTTCAATTTCACTAATTCAAAGATACCATTCGCAATTAATTGTTTAGCTGTATAATAAGAGCTTACACTTACCGCTTCTAATAATGCTGCTTCTGAGTGAGATTTTTCAGCAAATGTACAAAATATGCCACACATTTTTCTTTAGTGATTCTTAAGGTTATGTTTACATATTTTTAAAGGTTATGTTAAACGTCATCCTAGTGTTTGCATGGACGTCCACAGCATGCTCATTTTATAATATTAAAATATGTACAGTGTGATCAGAAATAAATTAATGGAAGAATTAAGATTCATCCATAAATTCTAATAACAGAAGAGCATTTCTTAAATTATTAAAGCACCGACTATAATATTGTATTTAATTAATAAACTTTCAATTCACACTTTTTATTTATTAAAACATACAGGAACTGCAAAGTTTTAACCTTTGCTCATAAATATTGTAAGCGTCGATTCCGGACAGCCGTAACTTTGCTTACGAACTACGACGGTGCTGGCAAGATATATATATAACATATGGTATGTCAACTCGCCGTCATTTCGTCAAGCAATTTTAACGCAAGCTAAATTTCTGATAGATGGCGCGACGTGCGAAGCATGATTGTCATTCTATAGCAACATAATCTGTAATAATGAATATTTACTTTTGGCGTATTTTGTCGTATACGTTATTTATAGTATATTCCGTAACTTAACCACAGTAACCGTAAGCTCGGTTTCGTGTTTCAAAATATACCAATTCCTGAAAAAAGTTAATTTATGGAACACGGTTTCTGAAAAAATGGTTTCTTTTCGCTAACCACAAGTAACCACTGCAACCGCAGTGAAATCGCGGTTGTTTGCGGTGACTTGCAGTTAGTTTACCACCACTCTAAAAGAATACTACGGTTTTCTGATTTCTTTAACATTTTGCTTAAATCCTTTTAGGACAAATTTCTCAACTTACCATACGCAAAAGAATATCGTGTACAACACGTTAGAGAGTCTTTTTTCCACTCATTTGCTTGATAAACCCGGGCTTTGCCCTCCTTAATCAAAACTGTAAATTAATGAAAAAAGTATTACTTTCATAACTCGTTGTACAATATACTATTCCGTAAGCATTTATTAATTTATATACATAAAAGAGATCCATTTTCCAGGGGATTTAAAGTTGGTATTTTCTACCGGCTATCGGCAAGTAAATTTTAAAATTGGCGCCTTTATTTTGTGTTCGACCTTCAGGGTCTCTAGTATGATTATGGCATCATTAACCTCACAAAAGTTTGTTTTTGGTGGTGTTTGTTGCAAACAATTCATTTGCCGTTATTTTAACTAACTGTATAAAAGGTTGCATACTTACGCCTTCTTTGACCATCTTCTTCATCACTACTACTGCTATCATCAGATAGTATGTTTTCCATAAAAAACAATATATTATTCATTTTATTAACTTTAGAGCCCTTAATAGTTATTTATGGTACAAGTGAGTTAAGTAAGTTATTATCCACGAACGAAAAATTTACCCTCGAGGGCCGGCAGGCCCGAGAGGGTTAATTTTTCTGAGTGGATAATATCCTTAACTCACGCGTGTCATACAAAATTTTATCCAACACCGCTTTATTTAAGTTTCAACATCGAATTTGCAATGTAATGTTAGTCTGTAGTTTTGACGGTAATAAATTCAATACTCTAGCACGATGACTGGATTTTAATAATATGTAAATGATCTACAGTGGAGTGCTGAGACTTAAAGTCTAAAATCAAATATCGGGAGATTTAGTAGTCATTACGTTTAGCAAATTAGTTTACCTATTCTGTAAGAAAAATATAATCGTTATAGCGCTGTAACTCTTTAAGCTATAGACTATAAGCAAAATCGTATTCTTTAAAAAAATATTTGTCTGTAACTAATGTTCTATAGCTTAAAGACTCTGTAAATTTATGGCGAGCCAAACAGCGACTATAAACACCTTACGGTCTCTGTAATGTAGCGTGGTCTAGGTAACAGTGTCAAAATGATTGTAATTTTCAATAATAATTATTAAAATAATAGTCATGAATCCCAACAATATTGCTCCAATTGTAATATATTTGTTAATAAATGAAGACGAAAGAAGGTAAGAAATAATTGCTACAGGCTTTTTAATGAAAAAATCATACTTATCGTTCTTATCAACATTTTGTTTAGAAATTACATGCGAATTCATCGTAGACATCTTCGGGATGTACTAAATCCTTTTGAGATGCCGGAACAAGAATTTCGAAGCAATTTCAGATTGTACAAAGAACTAACCAGAGATGTAATTGATTGGTTGAGCCCATATGCAGCAACAAGTGTAAGGTCTACGCGAGTACCGTTTTATTTAAGGGTAAGCAAAAGTTTAATGAATACCTACGTTATAATGATAAAATTACTTCTTAAAACACACAGGTTCTTGCCACTTTACATTTTTTGGCCAAAGGGTCGTATCAGCACGCAGTAGGAGGATGTTCATGGCTAGCACTGAGCCAAACATGTATAAGTCGTTCCATTGTAGAAATTTCTAGACTCATTGTTGAGGTATTGATGCCTGAATGGATAAAATTCCCTACCACAGCTAATGAAAAAGCAAAAGTAAAACAAACATTTTACGAAAAATATGGTTTTCGAGGAGTTCTAGGTTGTATTGATGGCTCACATATCGCAATAGTTTGTCCACCAATTACTGATGAAGATCATCCACCCCACGTGTATCTTAACAGAAAGGGATTTTATAGTCTTAATGTGATGATGGTTGGTGATGCGGATGGAAGAATTTTAGCTTGTGACGCACGATTTCCTGGTTCGGTACATGACTCGGCCATATGGAGAATTCAACATTTGCGAAATTATTTAAGAGAAGAATATCACAACGGAGACACCACGTCTGTGTTAATAGGAGATAGCGGTTATGGTCTAGAACCTTGGCTGTTTACTCCCTTTGCTGTCGTTGTGGATGATACTCCAGAGGCTCGATTTAATGTACTTCTGCGATCAACTAGAAACGTAATAGAACGCATCTTTGGAATTTTAAAGGGACGTTGGCGAGCTTTGATACATCATAGAGTATTACACTATCATCCTGCAGATGCAGCATTTCTTGTATATGCTAGTGCTATTCTGCACAACATCGCTGTCTGGGCGAACATCGAATTTGATGAAGATAACATAGCCTACGATAATGATCACGATAATCATAATATGGACGAAAATGACGAAGGTGAAAACAATGACCAGCATTTATTACGGCAAGGAAGACTTGCCAGGGAAAATTATATCAGGAGAAATAATGTTTAATCCATATAAAGTAGCTGCTTCGTTAATAAACAATTATATTATTTATTGAACTCGATTTACAATAATGTTCTATGAACTTAAAACTACTCAAATCAGAAATATAATAAAAATTGCCTTAATTATTACTTCTATAAAATAATGTTAAAATGATAAATTCGGATCGAACGAAAAAGATGAATTTTCAAATTTATATTTCGCGACTTCAAATTTAAATTTTGCGACTTCGAGCTTCAATTGTTTTTCAGCTAGTTTTACATGATTTTCACTTTGGTCATTTTTCTTGTATTCTGAAAGTAATTCTTCTCCTATTGTTTTTATGGTTCGATTTTCTTTTGGCCTCTTACATAGTGTTTTCTTATTTTTTTTCTGTCGATGTAACTGGGATTTCTCCTCTTGCGAATCGCCTTGATTGACTTCCATTTCTTTTTCCACTTCTAACGCTCTCATAGTTTCATTAATTTCGAATCGTAGAACATCTGTAGGTTCCCGAAGAGGAGATTCTGGAGATGGTAAGGGCGTGAGTTCAGTATCCATTTCCATTCTGGGATTTAAATGTAACTGCAAACCCCCAACAACGGGAACTTTACAAGAACCTGTTACTGCTACTTTCCCCCACACAGCAAGCCCCCTGTCTTCTTGGTTTGACAGTTTTACATTTTCTCCCTCACCACCTCCAGTTTTTATTCTACTCTCCACCACTTTTCGATATTTGGCCCTTGTATTGTTTTTCCAGTCGTTGAATCTCTACAAATTATGTATTACAAATATGCTGATAAAATTGATTATAATTATTCATGCATACTTTGGTCCATTCCTTGGAAGACAAAACAGGTCCAGAATCACAAGAATTCAACTTTTTTGCCAGTTTGTCCCAGCTTTTCTCTATATAATCGGGCGCAACGGTTGGTTTCAACGTGTTCGTACGAAAAATTTCGTCGCACTCCATAAATTTTAAATATTCCTCAATTTGTTCGATACTTGTGTTCGCACTTCTTTTACGTCGTTGTTTATTGTCGTTTGTACCACTCATGATTAACGATTGAACACTCCTGTAATATCAATTTTATAAAAATTTATTTGACATTTCAAAATTCAGCGCCGCCTTGTAAAACGATTAACTTCGGTGCGCATAGGTAGACGTCTATAAGTGAGTACTTTAGCGCTGTAACTCAAATACTTACAGAGGCGCTTATAGAATACCATTTTTGTTCAAGCTCTGTAAGAACTTTTAGGAACTTACTTACAGAGCTCTATTAGCTACATACTCTATAACTTTATAGTCTATAACAAATTTTTACAGAATAGCACCATAGAATAGCACTAAAAGACGAAAAGAAAAGAAAAGACGATGAAGTGGTTATTGAAGCTGGAAAAGGCAAAGGACACACACTTTTTCGTATAATAGGTATACTTTTTAGCGCCTACTAAGAGGTACAATTCTCCCAGTGGGACCGAGCAGTAATAATCAAATAACATCCAAGTTACCAGATGTTAGAAATGAATGTAGTACAAATAATGGCCAAAGTTACCAAACACTTTACAGTTACACTTTAACAAGCCTTTACTTAACATATTTGTGAGCTATTTGGCACAGTAAATCAACACAAAATGGTGAAAGCTCCATCAAACTGTCCAGTGAACCAAAGATATTTGTCAATTATATGCCAGAATGGAAAAACGTGTGAGGCTTCATGATGGCACGAGTAATTTTAAATATAAAATAAAAGGAGAGTGCATCAAAATGATTTTATTTCACCTACACTGTTCACTACCCTATTAGAAAATATGTTTAAGCAAGTCGACTTTGATGACAGAGGTATAAACATAGACGACAAGACACATTTTATTACACCACCTTAGGTTTGCCGACGACATCGTGATAGTAGCATACCATGTCGATGAAACCAAGAGTTACAGAGGCTGAATACAGCATCCGGTGAAATGGGATTAAAGATCGACCTAGCAAAACCCGAATTTATGATCAATCTCGTAGTTAGTGAAGCATAGGTACATACGTATTGCTATGATATATTCTATTGTTTAATAAGCATCGCATTCATGCGACAATAACATTTTATTGTGATAAGCGCTGTACTAGTATACACTTTACAACACTTGATCATAAATTTATTTAAATTTAAAGACCACTATCACTTATGTTTAATAGTAGCAAGGCAAACTGAAAAGTTATACAAAAACAAACAGCACTTACCTTTGTGATGAAAAGAAAATTTGCTTCGGCTATGATTTTAAAATCCAAAGGCAAGCTCAGGAAAAATTGCATGAGAAAATTCCAGGCGGGTCGCTCTTTTACAAAATAATAAAATATGTTCAACTTATACCTGTGAAATTCTGTTAATGGACACAAAACAAGAAAAATACACAAATGAATCTCCTTTTTAACATTTAAAATATTTTATTAATAAACACATAAAAAGAATGAAAAGAGAAACGAAAAAAAATTCTTATTACATAAAATGGATTTAATTAATTATTGGTGCCAAATGGATTTAACAAAATAAGAATCAAGAGACAGTCTAATTCTATTTGTCCTGCTCAATTTTTATTTGATCAATCCCACGATCTTAAATTATAATTGAAGGAAGAAACGAAACAAAAAAAAATAAAGTTGAAGTTTGAAAATAATTTTTTTAAATTCAAAAATTTTGCGCCACCCTTGGAAATTTTTGCACACTATATTATTTGGCAGTTTTCTGTAATAGTCAGTAAATTTACCTGCTTACTAGTTGCGTTGGCGAACACGCATTTCCATATCATTGTTCTTGTGGAACTTCTTTTGTAATTTATTACAACTATTAAATATTGAACAATTACCTCCAATACGTTAGTACTTAAATCAATTGTCTATTTTCCAAAAATTCTTATTACATCCAGTTTTAATTTCCTTCCATCCAGAAATAAAGTTACATTACGTTTTCCAAAAAAATTTTCTTATAAATAAATAGTCCAAAAACCAAAATTTACAATTTCACTTTCCTTTTTATTTAAATGTTATTATCATTATTAAACACTTAAAAAAAATAAATTTGGATGACATTTGTCATAACCTCACTTTTTTGACATTTCATTGACGTAAAATCTGTCACACATAACCTCAGAATTTTATTAAAAATCTGACATGGTTTCTGCTTTACAAGAAAATCAACAAGCAAGTGCCCAGATTTTCGATCTGCTTTTATATTTTTTTCAAAAACAAATGACAAACGTCATTTTTCCACTAACAAAATCTGGGAAGTTTCTAAAAACAATTGATCATCTAACCTAACAAGACCTACATAACCAAAATATTGTTAAAAAATTAAATTAAATGTTTAAACAAATTACATAATCGGAAAGAGGATAATTTTCCCCATATTTTGGTATATTGCATGTCTAACAAAAAGCAAATTTAACTCCAGAATTCAATGGCAACCATCTTGAATTTCCTGACGAACATGGCTTTTACAAAATTAAGATAATAACATTTTCACACCTTATTACTTCCTTTTTTAATTAATAAATAAATCATAATACCCTATCACACAATATTTACATCAATTTTGGCACCAAAACTTTAAATATTTACAAAATTTTACCATTTTAACAGATCAGGTTCAAACGATACAAATTTTAAGCTTCAACAGGTTAAACCTTCTCTATATAGAGCTGCCCACTTAAAAGTTCTATTGCTAAAGGTGCTCTAGAATCTAATTAAGAATATTGTAGCAAAACATTTTGGCTGCAAATGCAGAGATTAATGAAAATTATACATTTATCATGAAATTTGATGAATCGTTAAACCAGCATGGGATTTACTTGAAACTCAACAACAAAAACCGTGAGTATTGTGGTGATTGCTTGCATACACCTTTCTATCTATGCCTTTTATAATTTCCAGGTGAAACTACACCTTACAATGGCTTCAATTATGAAAACCCAAGTCCAACGACCTAACGATATGCAAATCGTAACTTGTCAAAATAATTTTTCAATTTTAAGTGAAAAATCCTTTTAAGATCTACTTCTTATTATTATCAAGTGATGTAGAGTGTATTCTTTACCTATTAAGTAACAAATTAAACTATTCAATTAGATTTGTTCCAGTTAAGTCCAAACCCCTAAATATATAGGCAACCCAAATGACATATTCAATTATGAGTGCTGGAATCACAGCAGTATGTATGACAGTGAATACAGGGTGATTTTCTGAAAACGATCCGCCGGCGATTTTTCAGAAACCAAAAAAAAATTAAAAATTTTTGAAAACAGGTCCACTTAATATGTCAAGGGGGAAACGGTTTGACCTATGATTCACACTTTTGACGTTTACCCCTGCGCCCCCACCAATACCTTCCCAAAAATTTTAAATGGAATGACCCATCGTGTGGTATCTCAAATGAAAGCTTATCTTATCAGGAAATAAATAAAGATTATTAAAAGTTTCACAGTTTTATAAACAATATTATCTTATCAGGATTGTGGTGATGTGTCACTTGCGCATTTTTTTATTTTCTCATACATTTTATGAGAAAGTTTATCATTGCCACTTCAGGAGAACGGTAAGCGCTATCGAAACCTAATTTTAATCAGGTAGGCGTGGAAAAAAAAGAAAGCAAGCCGTTGACGTTTTGTCTAACAAACTGTCACATTAGTTGTTTCCGTTTAGTCAACTTCACCTACATACTACATTGGTTTCCGTAAAAATGGTGTACTCTATTGCTGAAAGGATGGAAGTTATCTACATTTATGGTGCCGAGCAATGTGCTCGTGCCACAGCAAGAGTTTTTAATCAAAGACATCCAAATAAGCATATGGAGCATAAATACGTTCGCGAACTTGTGCAAAAATTTGAAGCAACTGGATTGGTAGAGAACAAGAAAAGGCATGCTAATCAGGTAGTAGATGAACTAGCGGAGATGGAAGTAATTGGAAATTTTACCATGGAGCCAACCAGTTCTTTGCGTCAGGTTGCAGCATCCACCGGACTTTCTTACTCGTCGGTACGCAAAGTGACAAAGCTGCATAACTTTCACCCTTACAAGATGCAGATATTGCAAGAACTTAGCCACGGCGATTGCGACCGACGACTAGAATTTTGCGAAACTTGACCGAAATGATAACTGCGAATCCAAATTTAGTAAAAAACATTTGCTTCAGTGATGAGTGCACTTTTTACTTAAATGGGCACGTGAACAAGCAGAATGTACGATATTGGAGCGACGAAAATCCGCGTATGACAAGAGAGGACCATACCCAGAGACCTCAAAAGATTAATGTTTGGGCAGGAATAGTAGGTGATTCAATAGTTGGACCCATATTCATTAATGAAACGCTAAATGGTGCCGTCTACTTGAATATGTTGGAGAACATCATCGATCCTCTAATAACTGAAGAAGTGGAAAACCAGCTTGATGAAGAAGGTAATCAAATACTCGACGAATATCAATTGTTCTTCCAGCAGGATGGTGCTCCACCGCATTATGCTGCGAATGTTCGTAACTGGCTTAACCGGAGATTTCCAAATCACTGGATTGGTAGACGTAGAACAATCGAATGGCCTCCACGATCACCGGACCTCACAAGTCTTGGCTTCTTCCTTTGGGGTCATTTAAAGTCAGTAGTTTATAAGACTAAACCCATAGATTTAAATGACTTGCGTCAACGAATTATCAACGAGTGCCGAAACATTCCACGAGAAACTTTCCAGAAAGTAAGGCAAGAATTTGAAAACCGGCTTTACTACTGCATGGAGGCCAATGGTGCTCATTTTGAGCAGTTCCTGTGAATGTTCTTTTTTCAGTTTTGTTAAAATGTTATTTTCAACTCCTATTTAGATGTTTAAAGACTTATTATTCTTATCCTAATGTAAAATTGATCATTTCTCCATGCTAAATAAAAAAAAATGCGCAAGTGACACATCACCATAATCCTGATAAGATAAGCTTTCATTTGAGATACCACACGATGGGTCATTCCATTTAAAATTTTTGGGGAGGTATTGGTGGGGGCGCAGGGGTAAACGTCAAAAGTGTGAATCATAGGTCAAACCGTTTCCCCCTTGTCATATAAGTGGACCTGTTTTCGGAAATTTTCAATTTCCTTTTGGTTTCTGAAATATCTCAGGCGGATCGTTTTCAAAAAATCACCCTTTATATTGAAGAAGTGAGTTTTTACAAATACCTAAGATGTAAAATCCACATTGGCAGAGACAACTACCCCTTTAAGATTAATAGGGAAATTAAAGTCTTTTGGACTGCCTTTACTGAAGTTCTAAAAGGTATGTCTTCAACTCTGACATCCTAGTGTGTTTGAAAAGAATGATACACGATCAGTGTATTTTGTCTATTGGGTTCGCTACTGAAACTTATATGAGAAAATATTATGTGAATAAGATTCAAGTAACTCCGATATACCCTATAGATAACAGGTAGTGTCTAATGTAGCAACAATGTGTTAATATTATAATGACCTTGATCTATTTATATTTACATCGTTGGTTTCCCTGCGTAAAACAAAAAAGTTAATGGACGTTTGTTGACCATGACAGCTGTTTTATCAAAATAATACCCCCTAATGTTCAAACGCAATTGTATATTTATAGTTGTTATGATATTTTGTGACTGAATCTTTTATGTCTGCTGAGTGATACATAAAAATGGCATCTGTTAAAGTAGCTGTGAGGGTTAGACCCTTCAATCAAAGGTAAAAAAAGCTCATAATAATTGTTATGCTCTGATGAGCTTTTAACAATATAGTTAAAAGAGCACTGAACTTTAAATAATAAATTTTAATTTTGTAGAGAGCGTGATTTGGACGCTAAATTGATTATACAAATGCAAGGGAAAAAGACTGGTATATTAAATTGCAAGGTCAGTATATTTTAAAGATTTACCTGTGAAAGATTCCTACAAATAATGAATCTTTTAGGCTAATACAAGAGATGAGAATATACGATACAAAGAGTTTACATTTGATTATTCATATTGGTCACATGATAGTGGATCGGAACATTTTTCTTCTCAAGCACGAGTGTATAATGATTTAGGAACCGAAGTTGTTGAATGTGCATTTGAAGGGTATAATGCTTGTGTTTTTGCTTACGGCCAAACTGGAAGTGGAAAGACATTTACAATGATGGGTTCTCCAGTATGTAGAAACTATATTTTGTGAGGTGTTCATATTTAATCTTAAAAAATTTCAAGGATAATCAAGGCTTAATTCCAAGAATCTGTAAGGCGCTGTTTGAACGTATGTCAGAGGATTCTAAAAAAGGCACCACGCATCGTGTTCATGTTAGTTACTTAGAAATATATCAAGAAAGGGTTGCTGATTTATTGAGAGGTCGTGATGGTTCCTCTTTGAAAGTACGTGAACATCCAAAAAGGGGACCTTATGTTGAAGGACTCACAACGTGCCTTGTTACGAATTATGGTCATATTCAAGAATGTATGAATAGGTAGTTATAATAGAATCTCTAAAATAATAATTCTTTTTTAAAAGAATAACTACTAAATGAATTTCAGAGGAAATGCATGTCGAACTACAGCTTCAACAAATATGAATGATGTTAGTAGTCGTAGTCATGCAATTTTTACTATTACGTTTGTACAAGCAGGTTTTTGTAATGGAATTCCTAGTGAGACTGTATCAAAGGTAATAAATATTTATATTGGCTTAAAAATTATATAAAAATGTAATTTATAAACTGAGCCAAAAATTTGTTGAATTTAATACTAATTGTATTAATAGTACAAACAGAAACATTGAGCCTTATTCATTATAATTAAGTATGTCTGTCACCACTAGCCCTATAGGAAATAATGATGCTATATGTGTTGAGGGCAACAATTGATTTAATTATCAAAACAAAAAACCTAAAAAGATAAAGCATATTACATATAATGTAGGACATACACGGTTTCCCCGACGACGTCGGGGACAAGGTCGAGATTATGAGGTAATGTTTACATTTACTGTAATTTATAGCTGGACTGAATATAATAAAATTATGAATATCGTATTTCTTTAAAACATCAAAATGAAAGAAAGCATTATTGAGCATAATAAAATGCGTACTGAATATCTTTCTTTAAAGTATTTCGAAATAGCTTATGCAATTAACAAAACTTTTCATAAGCGGAATAATATTGATATCCATCGGTAGAATTACAAATCAACTCTTTATTAGAAAACGAAAACGCTTGTTTTTTATTTATTTCATTCTTAATTTAGTTTAAAAATGGATATAATTAACGCAGGATTTAGGATTCTGAGATCTGGTGCGCAAACGATGTACAATAATTTCCTATAAAGAACTTTCCGTAAAAGAACACTGGTAAAAATCTGTTGATTTTGGTATAGGAGAGGTCAATGGACAAATTATTATATAAGTATCAAATATCATTTTGTTCGTGTTGTTCATCAAGAATGTGCTAATTCTAGTAAAATAAATATTTTGTTGCATTTTAGAGACCGTTTAATAAATTCAACCGAATTTGATGTAAACTGATTCTTAATTTTACAAATCATGTTTACAATATGGGTCATAACCTGATAACCTTGGAAGATAATTACAATCTGTACTACTAATAATTGTCACCTGAACACTTGATGCCATCTATTTTCTTGTATAATAGGAAATAAGTACTGAGAATTGTATACTTTTTAAAAAAATTAATTTTATTTATGTACAATATTTTATAAATGTTGAAACTACAGTATTATTTCGGTGAATCAGTTTATATCAAATTCGGTTCAATTTAGTAAACGGACGTATTTAATAGATGTGACAAAACATTTATTTTACCAGAATCAGCATTATGATTCATGTGAATAAAATGTAGCAAATGCTTTTACTACTATTAATAAAAGATGGTTCTTTGGTAAGTGATAATCTTCCTTTTGGTTTCGGAAAATTGTACATCGTTTGCACACTGGAACTCGGAATCCTAAATCCTGCGTTAATTAATTATATCCATTTTTGAACTAAATTAACAATGAAATAAAAAAAAACTGGAGTTTTCGTTTCATAATAAAAGATTGATTTGTAATTCCACCGATGGGTGACGCCAAGGTTATTACGTTTATGAAGACTTTTGTTAATTGCATAAGTTATTTCGAAATACGTCTAATTAATGAAAGAGATTCAGTACACATTTTATTATGAATGATTATTATCAATAATGCTTTCTTTCATTTTGATGTTTTAAAGAAATACGATACTCTTAATTTTATTATATACAGTCAAGCGTCAAAGAGTGACCTGCATTCTAGTGGAATTTTATTAAATGTAATTATGCGGTAGGATACGGTTTGACGTAGAGATGCAACAAACATTTAAATCATTAAGAATAGGGCAAGTAGCCACTGAAAAAGCAAATTGTCGCCTTTTAGCTCTAATGAGATTATCTTTTGCTGTATAATATTCATGTTGAAAATACTTAGGTCTCCCCCCCCCTAGATCTCTTTAAAATGTCAAAAAAACGAGCTGTGCAAAATTTCAGCCCATTTGGTCAATATTAACCCGTGCCACCGAGAAGTTAGTTTTAAATGGGATTTAACATGAGTTTGGTGCACTGCTAGAAACTTTGTGGCCTAACTTTTTTATCTTTCTATGTTTTAAAGTGAAACATTGTATACTTATGTTGTTGAAGTTGCTTAACACGAATCTGATGTAAAAAAAAACTTGGGCAGTTTCGCGAAAACGCTAATTTTAGTGAAGTTGATCGCTTTTTTGACAGCTGTAACCTGTCAAAAGTTTTTCTGACAGTTTGAATTTTATCATATTCGTGTTCAGCAGTTTCAAAAACATAAGTATATAATTTCTCAAGTCAAAACATAGAAAGATAAGTCTCTAGAAATTCACCAAACGCATGTTAAATCCCATTTAAACTTTAACCTCTTGGTGGCACGGATTAGTATTGACCAAATCGGCTGAAATTTTGCACAGCTCGTTTTTTTGACATTTTAAAGAGATCTAGGGGGAGGGACCTAAAAAAAATTCTAACTTTTGCAAAATAACGGCCACCCTAAAGCATAAAGCACATTGATCTGGCCGGAAGTGGCCAGCATCGATCAGCATCCGTACGGGAAAATTCCAAAGCCGGGTGTCATAAGCACACTAGTCCCGAGTTTTTGCCGACGGAGAATTCCGGAGAGGTGAGTAAGTACATATGTTCATGATAAACGGTTTATTAGTATTATTTAAAACATAGAGACGAGCTTTGAACAAGATTTGTTATTACCTAACTACGATAAAAATATTGATAACAACCTCCCTAAAACTTGTTTTCTTAAAACTGTCACACTAATCATGCACTTTATTAGGGTCATACAATAATAAAATTCATTTGGTTCATTTTATAATAATAATAGCTATTTATGTAACAAGTACATAATGTAGGACTTTATAGACAAGCCCAGTTTATGGCCGAGCGAGCGAAACGAGCAAGGCCTATAAAAAGGGCGAGTCTATAAGGTCCGATTATGTAAGAGTTGCATACAAAGCTTTATGTTCGATTCCTAAAATTGGCTAATTATCAAAAAAATCAGTTTATAAATTTGACATCTATTCTTGACAGAAGAAAATTTGCCATGTAATATACAGTTGTCATACTTTATTTTACTACTATATACTTTATTTTACTACTACCACTTTATTTTACGAGTACAATAATAAGCCAGTTTACTGCTGCAAAACAATACAATAAACAGTACTTTATAATGCAAACGGACATAAACATTATTACTTAAATACATTTTTGTCCAATAAACAATATATTAACATAAAAGCAGTTATTTTTATATCATAGCACAATGATTGTTATTAGAAGAGAATTAATATTAATTAGTGTTAAAGTTATTGAAGTGTTTCTAAATAAATTAATATAGTATACGATGCAAATGCAAACTTTAATAATTTATTGTAAAAATATTTCTTATAGTAATGTACATAGCATGTAAAATAACGAACATTTGAAGTGTACTAATTTATAAAATTCCGGAGGTGTAAAGCACACTGACATGGCTCGCATCAGCTCGGAAAGGATTTTTCCTGATGATTGCTGGAGAGCAATAGCTCCCGGCTTGCCGAAGGATGGGAATTGCTGGCCGATTCCGGCCGGTCAAGTGTGTGCGCTCTCATATAATAGTATATTGTGTTACAAGTGCAAAAAAGTGCCAATTTCACACGAGTGAGAAATTGGTGTTTTTGCACGTGTTAAACACTATACGTGTGTACGAGTGTACAGGTAATATAGTCATCTTCCATGTCTTCATTTTTTCAAGTGCACCTAGCTCTTTATCAATTGCTTCTTCCCATCCAGCATCTTTCTTTATTGCTTCTTCATAAGTATTTGGGGTATCTTCTGAAGTAAATAAACAATAAGCTGCATTTACCTCATAATCATCTAATATTTTGGGTTGTTTTACTATTCTTCCAGACCTTGTACTTTGTAAATTTATATTTTCTTCTGTTGTTACAATTTCTTCTGTTTCTACTTTTTCGAAAGATCCTTCTTTTTCTTTCTCTGGATATCTTTTTTCAACATCTCCATTTTCTTCCTTTAACAATACATTCTTTTCGTTTTCTTCTCTCTTCACTTCTTGTGCATATTCTTGAAATTTAAAGTTATTTTCGTCAAATATCACGTCTCTTGACTGTACAATTCTGTTCTGTTCTACATCCCATAAACAATACCCACCACCACAATAACCAACCATAATCATCATTTTACTTCGTGGTGTGAGTTTATCTTGTTTTGGTAAGTTTAGCTTCCAAGCACGACAACCAAAAACTCGTAACTTACGTAATTCTCTTTTACCATACCAATAATCTGCTGGAACTTTTCCTTTTGGTAATGCTTTAGATGGAGAACGATTCAATTCATATGTGGAGCATAATATTGCTTCACCCCATAAATATTTTGGAAGTGAAGTTTCTGCAAATTTTGTTCTTACTTTATTTAATAGAGTTCTATTCATTCTCTCAGATGTACCATTCTGCTGAGGAGAATATGGCATTGTATATTCTATTACTATTCCTTTTTCTTGACAATATCTTTTAAATCGATATGACGAGAATTCTCCACCATTATCCAATCTTATTCTTTTTGTTTTAACACCATGTTGTGTCTTTATAAGTTTTATATATTCAACAAGATTCCTTTCTGCTTCATTCTTAGTTTTTAATAATTTAACCATAGCAAAATGTGAGAAGTCATCGATAATTACTTGAAAATATTTTTCTCCATTCATTGTAGAAGGATTAATAAGCCCACTGATGTCTGAGTGGATTAATTCTCCAATTTTTCTTGTATGTTTCTTATGGTTTTCAAAAGATTTTCTTGTTGATTTGTCTTCTATGCACTGTGGACACTTTTCATTGCTAACAGGTAGCCCCATTTCCTTCAAACCAACTCTATTAAGATGCCCAAGTCTACGATGCCATAAATCTGTGACTGTTGTTGCTTGAAAATTGCTTTCAACTAATAAGTTGTCAAATTTTACTACATATAAATTGTTTTGCTTTGAACAATGAAGTTTAAAACCTTTTCCTATTATATTTACAAAATCTTTTTTAAACAATACAATATGTCCTTTACTTACAAGTTTACCTACTGATAATAAATTATGTGTTAGACCATCTACTATTAATGCCTCAAACTTAACATTTCTTCCTTGCAAAATTAGTTCTAATTCACCTTTCTTTCTAGCTACTAATTTTTCACCATTGGCAATATAAATTATTATTTCATTTGACAGTTCCCGCACATTTGTCAATAATTCTTCCAATTCGCTTTTCACTAAGTGCTCGGTCACACACGAATCTAAAACAAAAGTATTCATGTTATTAGCACTACTACAGTCTAATGCGACAAAGGATATTTTTGGATTATAAGCTTGATGAGCTCTTTCATTTCCCCTATTTGAATTTCTTCCTCTGAAATTATTATAATTTCCTCCTCTTATTGACCTTCATTCTTTAAATCTGCATTGATCTTTTTTATGCCCCTGGTAACCACATCTGTAGCATGTTATTTGAGAAGCCTTGAAAGAGGTTTCATTGCCGCTTTTAGTTTCTTCCTGTTTACTCTTCTTTTTTAACTCTTCGTCAAGAAGTCTTGCTTTGACAAATTCCATAGTTAATTCCTTGTTGATTGTTTCAATTGCTGTTATTACTGCATTGTATTCATCATTTAATGTCAATAATAAATGACAGACTTTATCTGATTCTTCCATTTTTGATCCTGCATTTTCTAAATCGCGTATGACAGTGTCAAATTTTAAAAAATGATCTTCAAGTTTTTCTTCCTTTTGACATTTCATGGATAGCAGTCTTCTTTTTAAATGTAATTTATTGAACACACTTTTTCTTTCAAATACGTTTTGTAGAGCTTTTAGCATTTCTTTGGCTGTATTTGCATCTTTAATTATATCTAGATGTTTATCAGTAACACACTGTACTATTACTAACTTAGCTTTAGCATCTTTAATAAAAAATTCTGTTTTTAACCTTTCTTCTTTTATGAAATAAATAAAGATTATTAAAAGTTTCACAGTTTTATTAAAATATACCTGACAATATTGTTTCGACAGCTATGCTGTCATTATCAAAGGTAATATAATTATAAACAAACACGTCGCTAAGGTAGATACAAAATAGGTAACTAGATAAAATAATAATAATAATAAAAATTAATAATAAAAATCATAATTAAACATCTAATACTTCCAGTAACGGAGAATTACTGAGCTCAAGTTGTTCATTCATTAAAGGTACCCTGAGTTTGTGTTTGTATATCTCAAAGGCTTCTAAAATGTCTAATTTGCGTTTGTTATTACAAAAATGTAGGAATTTAATATTATTTTGAGGAGTCATTGTGTATATTTTATAATAATATATTATATAGGTATATTTTAATAAAACTGTGAAACTTTTAATAATCTTTATTTATTTCATGATTATGGAGTTCCACAAAATAAGGCTGGAAACAATAAACAAGATTTCTTCTTTTATGTCTACCACATCTACTTCTACAACTTCCAATATCTGTCTTTCTTCTAATAAGGATTTTACACTAAACATCCAATTATTGAAGTTATCTGCCACTAATTGTGGTAAGGATACTATCGTAGATGCCATTATATACTACCTCAAAAATTCAATATTCTATTAATATTAATACTGCTACCAAAAATCAAATTTATTTGTTTATTTATCCTCTGGGCCCATAACCTCATAAAATAAGAATGATTGGGCTTTATAACATTTATTTAAGAGTGGAAATTAAGATTTATTTACAGCCTTTTTTTATTTACTTTTCTAAACGCACTCATATGTTTTTACAGCTACCATTCCTACTTGATTCTCATCTATCAAAACATGATAATATACCAACTTGATCTATTAATTCTAATAGCATGCGATGCCTTTAAAAAAAATTTAAAAAATTTTTCTTTTTCTAATTTTCTCAACTTTTAAAATTTTTTTTTGGAACTGGGTATGTGTTGACCCTGTTTTAGGGGTCAAATATAATTTTTTTCGTATAGCAGACATGTGACATTCGAAAGTAGGGGTTTCAAGATTTAAAATGAGCCACCGCTGGCTTTTCTAAGTTGCGCCAATTTTTGGATCTAGCCGGTGGTTGAGTTCAGAAAGAATGACCCATACATATAATGAAAGGATGATTGGTTCTACATAATTGGTGTTTAATTCCATAATTTTGTAAACATAAATTCTTTTTCAAATATCTTTATGTTAAAATTGTTTTTGAATTTCTCGCATTTTTTTTACTATTTGCAACTTAACGTGTTCAAAACTATTAAATTATATTTTTGCTCTCATGTCTGTTTCTTTATTTCTAATTTCTGGGTCTTTTCTTTTTGGTGGTAACGTCTGTGACATATAACTTGGCTGACCTGAAAAATTGAAAGAATCACATCTTCTATTATTTTTAATTGCTTTCTAGATACGATTAATAAACAACTGTCAGGTGTGGTAGCATGGTCTTTGCGAACATTGAATCTCTCGTAAAAATGTTTAATACATACTACAGAATATTCATTTACGACATAATTATCGCAATGAATACATCTTATCCATTTTTCTTTTTGCAAAACATTTTTAGAAAAACAGTAACTAGGGTTTCATTTTTATAATTACATCCGTATTTTTAGTATGACACCTGGAAACACAACACTTTTTCATTGTAAACTCTATTATTAAAAAGGTTTAAAATTGTGCTTCTCTTAGACAAGTAATAGCAGACTAATTTCATATTGATACGAATTGTATATTTATCAAAAAAGCTACCAGAAAAGGATATTTTCTTGATAATGCATTATTTCTCGCTCTGCTGTCTTGGCCGCCAATGTTGACGTCACACCAGAGTAGCAAGGCTACATTCCGGCTTGTATTATCGTATGGCTTCGCTCTAACCCAATCTAACCTAATTTTTGTTCCACTAATTGCCTTCTGTTCCATTGTCCGTTGTATTTTTGTTCGAAAGCAATTTATAAATAACACAATATACGAGCCCCGCGTCATTGAAGTTAGCCTACTTCTATTTTTGTTAAAGGTCACCCCGCAATTTTAACCAGGATTTTTTTAGTTTTTCAAAGTAGTATTTCGAAATAGCTACTTAGCTATTTCGTGTTACTAGGGTAAAGTACAGACTTCCTATATTATAAGTTATGGTGTTTTATTGATATACCGTAAATCATCCAATAGTAGCTCCCTGCGTCTATTAGCAGAATTGGGTGGACCTACGGCGTTTATTGGAAACCGGTATCTATTTAGCACGATGTGATAGTTTACCATTGTTTAGATATAAAGAATAGAAAAAAAGAGAACATCATGTATTTAGTAGTAATCATCACGCCACCCTCTTATCCATTTTGGGTCCACATTAAATTGATGTGCCGTTTCCTCACCTGAATGTTTATTTGCGTATTTCACCGCCGCACGCATTTTAAAAGCCACATCAAATGATCTCTTCAGAGGTATTATAAGTACTAGCAAATTTATGAAACGTAACAATATGAAATAGAGATCTGTCTATTAGAGACCGGTGTCTATTTGGCAAGATATGATAATTTATCCTGGAGTTTATCAGAAGCCGGCGGCAATTGGAGACTTGGTGTTTATTAGAAGATTTATGGTAAGTATTAGGTGCTTTATCTATTTATCTTTTATATTTTAAAACAAAGTACACCCCACAATTTTCCCTGAAAGTGCAAAAACAGTACTTCAATCTAACAACAAGAAACAGCCACTGTGTATGCCAAAAAAAAGTGCAGGATATCCTTTAAATAACAAAAATAAAAGTAGGCCAACTGGTATGAGACGGAGCTCGTAGATGCTGCACCATGAAAAAATTTAAAAAAAACTGAAAGAATAAAAAAGACATTCAGTTGGCATAATGACTGGTCTTATACCATGGCCTATGTTTCTAAAATAATTAGAAATTGATAACTGTCAGAATTAAGATAGTTGTCTACAAAACAATTTAAAAATAAATTATTGGTTTTTCATATTACATTTTTATACCAAAACATTTTTTGCTCAGTTTATACAATTACATAAAACCATACAGTCGAATCAATTATCATTTTTTATTATGTGTAGATCCACTTAGTGGATTTAGCCGGTAGTGAAAGAGCAGATGCGACCGGTGCAACAGGCGAACGATTAAAAGAAGGAGCACACATTAACAAATCATTGGTTACATTAGGTACTGTTATATCTGGCCTGGCTGAACAATCATTAGAAACAAACGGACATAAAAAATACATTCCTTATCGTGATTCTGTTCTTACCTGGCTTTTAAAGGATAGCTTAGGAGGAAATTCCAAAACTATAATGATTGCAGCTATAAGTCCTGCAGGTAGAAACCATATTTGTAATAAAACACCACTAACTCATTTCATTTTGCATTTATCTAATATTCAATGTGATAATTGTTGACATACTGACCTTATTCTACATAATTAGAGAAAAATAATAAAATGTATTCAATTAAAGAATTTTATCAGTTCAAAAATATTTTTTCCTTTTTCTTAACAGATTGCAATTATGGAGAAACTTTAAGTACATTAAGATATGCAAACCGTGCAAAGAATATCATTAATAAACCCACAGTTAATGAAGATCCTAATGTTAAACTTATACGTGAATTGCGCGAGGAAATAAGTAAACTCAAAGCTCTTATGTTTAGCGAACAACGCTCTGATATGTTAGCTCAAATACATGAGAAAGAAGCACGAGAGAAAGAACTAACAGAAGAATGGACCAGCAAATGGAGGGAAGCACAAGCGATTTTGCGTGAGCAAAAGGCATTGGGGCTTCGCAAGGCTGGTCCAGGAGTTGTTCTAGATTCTGATAAACCTCATTTAGTTGCTATTGATGATGATCCTCTTACCACAGGTGTCACTCTTTACCAATTAAAGGTTTGTTGCTGTTAATTTACGATTGTTCTTTTATTTAAATTTGATTTTTTGTAGGAAGGTGTAACCACCATTGGTACAGAGGAATCGGAAGTTCAACAAGATATCGTATTAAGAGGTGCTGGAATGGAGCCACAACATTGTAGTATAATTTTTGAAAAGGGTACTGCAATGCTCCATCCAAAACCTAATGCTCAAGTTTGGTTAAATAGTACATTAATTGAATCTCCAGCTCGGTTAACTCAGGGTTGTATTATATTCTTAGGAAGGGCACATGTCTTTAGGTACTTGAATAAATTAAAAAATTGCAAGTAACTTTAATAATTAAATTGATTATAGGTTTAATGATCCAGCTGAAGCTGCAGAATTACGTAAAGGTGAAAAGACATTAAATTTGTCAAGGATGAGCCTTCTTAGTTGGTCAACACCAGATCTAGGCGCTTCTTGTGAAAATTTACAACCGTATGTTATCATCTATGAAATTATTAGTTATACACACTGATCTTTCTCATTTTATTTAGTTTAAATGATGATATTGAACGTTATGAAATAGAAAATCAAAGGTTAAGTCTAGCTAAAGAAAAAGAAAGTTTTGAACGTGAACAGGAAGCTTTTGAGAAACGTAGAAAGACTCTGGAGGAAGCACAGGCTCGACTTGAACTTGAAAGGCAAAATATGGAACAAGAACATGCAGCTCAGGTACATACATTCATTTTTTTTCACCATAGAGATCAAGAATAAAATTATAATTCAAATTTGTAACTGTAATACATTCTACTTCAGTTGACAGCAATAAAAAATTATGACAATTGATTTCTCATCTTCCTGAATCTTCTCATTAATGATTCAGATAAATATCATTAAATATTAAAAAGGCTTTTCTCTACTCATACATATGAAAGTAGTATCTTACTGTTTGAAACATGTTTTTTTTATGGTTTAACTAATTTACATAGATTGTAGATAGCAAAGTAGTAAATACTAAATTTTAAATTCCAAGAAATTGTAACTGAAAGATTTGAAACGTAATATGTATCACAAAGAAGGTTCATAGCTATGCTTGTGGTCATTGAAATAATAATAACAAAACGGTACGTAGAGCAGGGCTCTTACTTGTCCTAAAATACCTAAAATAATAACTCGATAAAAAAATCCTAAACAAAACTTTTAAGAAAATTTTTAAAATAGCTAAAATTTGATATTGTAACGTTCTTTTTAAAATAATAATCAAAATGCTGTTTAAATCGTCTATTCATAAAGAAAAGTTTATTTACAATCCACTTAATTAAAAACACTATAACTATAAACTATTTTTGTTTATTGTTTCCAGCCTTACTTTGTGGAACTCCATAATCATGAAATAAATAAAGATTAGTAAAAGTTTCATAGTTTTATTAAAATATAACCTGACAATATTGTTTCGACAGCTATGCTGTCATTATCAAAGGTAATATAATTATAAACAAATACGTCGCTAAGATAGATACAAAAATAGGTAACTAGATAAAATAATAATAATAATCAGAATTAAATATCTAATACTTCCAGTAACAGAGAATTACTGAGCTCAAGTTGTTCATTCATTAAAGGTACCCTGAGTTTGTGTTTGTATATCTCAAAGGCTTCTAAAATGTCTAATTTGCGTTTTTGTTATTACAAAAATGTAGGAATTTAATATTATTTTGAGGAGTCATTGTGTGATTTTGTTCTAAAAGGAGGACACTTCGGTGTGAAGAAGACTTTGGAGAAAGTTAGAGAGCGTTTTTATTGGGTCAATTGTAAAGAAGACGTGAAAGAGTGGTGCCAAAAATGCGAACTTTGTGCCACTGGTAACGGACCCTTGGGGAAACGAAGAGGACCTATGAGGCAGTACAATGTGGGTAGTCCTCTGGAAAGAATAGCTATAGACATTGCCGGACCATTTCCCGAGACCGACGATGGGAATAAATACATCTTAGTGGCAATGGACTATTTTATCAAATGGCCAGAAGCATATGCCCTACCAAACCAGGAAGCTGCGACTGTTGCTGACGTACTAGTCAAAGAGTTTTTCAGTCGCTTCGGAGTGCCAATGGAGCTGCATTCGGATCAAGGCCGCAATTTTGAGTCTGTACTCTTTGGAGAAGTCTGTCGATTGTTGGGCATTCGCAAGACTCGGACCACACTGTTACATCCGCAGTCCGATGGAATGGTAGAACGCATGAATCGGACAATGGGCAAATATTTGGCCAAGGTCGTCTCCGATCATCAACGAGAATGGGACCAATACCTGCACCTGTTCCTGATGGCTTATCGTGCATCGGTCCACGAAACAACCGGTCAGTCACCAGCGTCTGTGATGTTTGGACGCGAGTTACGGTTGCCATGTGATCTGGAATTTGGATCCCCACCTATAGAGCAGGAGGTAGCCGGAAATGTTTATGTTGTCAACTTAAAGAAGAAGTTGGAGGATATTCACAACCGAACCCGAAACACTAGCCGAATAGTGAGTGACCGGATGAAGACTACGTACGATGTGAGAGCCCAAGAAGGAGGGTTTCAACCTGGAGAGCTTGTCTGGTTATACAACCCGCAAAGACGTCGTGGCTATTCTCCAAAGTTACAGCGAAATTGGGAGGGCCCATACCAGGTGAAGAAACGAATAAATGACTTGATTTATCGCATCCAGAAATTGCCAAGAGGGAAACCAAAGGTGGTACACTCCAATCGTCTGGCGCACTATAAGGGAAACAATAACGTAGTCCCGGATCGAGAAGATGACGCTGAGGTGGTTGTCAATATCGTAAGGCCTGAAGATGATCAGCCAACCTTTGGAGAATTTATGGCTGCGTTTTCCGGAACTAGAAAAGCGCGATTCGGAGTCACAACCGAGATGCAACAAGACCTCTTCCGGGTCCCTGGTGATTATTCCATTGCCCACTGTGTCTCCGAAGATCTCCGCATGTCCAGGGGGACCGCAGTAGTGTTTAGAAATAAATTTGGACGGCTGGATGAACTTCGAGGGTAGAATCCCTCTGTTGGCAAAGCCTTACACTTGCCTGATCATGACCGCTCCATTTACTACTTGGTAACCAAGCAGTTTTACTACCAGAAACCGAGTTACGCCGACCTGTGGAGGGCATTATGGGATTTGAGGACCGAGTTGCTTACCAGGGGTAACAAATTGGCAGTTCCATAACTCGGCTGTGGGCGAGACCAGTTGGATTGGAGAATCGTTCGGAACATGTTGGAAGTTATTTTTAGAGATACGGATGTGAAGATCTTAGTCTGTAGCTTCGATCCCCAGCCCGCATCAAGGCCAACGAAGAGTGTAGACTGTTATTTCTACCGTAATGGAACATGTACTCGAGGTGAAGACTGTCGATACAGTCACGACCCTTTCTACAGAAACCAGAGAATAAAACCTGTTCTGGGACAGAACAGACTTGAAGAGGGGGGCAGTGTAACGAATAGTAAACCTACATATGACGTCATCAAACATTCTAGATGTATGCGTCATCAACTGTATGACTCATCAACACGCCTCATCGACGTCATTTATCAACAGCTGCATGCATGACTCATCAACACGTTATCGAACATTCTAGATGTATGAGTCATCGTATGAAAGATATAAATTGAGATTGCGAGTAGAAGGGAGGCAGTTAATGTTTGACCGGCATAGTGAAATGTACTCTGAATAAATAAATGTTAATAATTATTGTAATAGATAAATAGTTTTTATATAAATAGTCTTTATATAAATTTGTAAATACCTAGCAGTTAAATAGTTAAGTACGTCATTACAAAAATAAACATCCTGAAAAATCTAATTATGCCAAACACCTTTTAGAACAAAATCACACAATGACTCCTCAAAATAATATTAAATTCCTACATTTTTGTTATTACAAAAATGTAGGAATTTAATATTATTTTGAGGAGTCATTGTGTGATTTTGTTCTAAAAGGTGTTTGGCATAATTAGATTTTTCAGGATGTTTATTTTTGTAATGACGTACTTAACTATTTAACTGCTAGGTATTTACAAATTTATATAAAGACTATTTATATAAAAACTATTTATCTATTACAATAATTATTAACATTTATTTATTCAGAGTACATTTCACTATGCCGGTCAAACATTAACTGCCTCCCTTCTACTCGCAATCTCAATTTATATCTTTCATACGATGACTCATACATCTAGAATGTTCGATAACGTGTTGATGAGTCATGCATGCAGCTGTTGATAAATGACGTCGATGAGGCGTGTTGATGAGTCATACAGTTGATGACGCATACATCTAGAATGTTTGATGACGTCATATGTAGGTTTACTATTCGTTACACTGCCCCCCTCTTCAAGTCTGTTCTGTCCCAGAACAGGTTTTATTCTCTGGTTTCTGTAGAAAGGGTCGTGACTGTATCGACAGTCTTCACCTCGAGTACATGTTCCATTACGGTAGAAATAACAGTCTACACTCTTCGTTGGCCTTGATGCGGGCTGGGGATCGAAGCTACAGACTAAGATCTTCACATCCGTATCTCTAAAAATAACTTCCAACATGTTCCGAACGATTCTCCAATCCAACTGGTCTCGCCCACAGCCGAGTTATGGAACTGCCAATTTGTTACCCCTGGTAAGCAACTCGGTCCTCAAATCCCATAATGCCCTCCACAGGTCGGCGTAACTCGGTTTCTGGTAGTAAAACTGCTTGGTTACCAAGTAGTAAATGGAGCGGTCATGATCAGGCAAGTGTAAGGCTTTGCCAACAGAGGGATTCTACCCTCGAAGTTCATCCAGCCGTCCAAATTTATTTCTAAACACTACTGCGGTCCCCCTGGACATGCGGAGATCTTCGGAGACACAGTGGGCAATGGAATAATCACCAGGGACCCGGAAGAGGTCTTGTTGCATCTCGGTTGTGACTCCGAATCGCGCTTTTCTAGTTCCGGAAAACGCAGCCATAAATTCTCCAAAGGTTGGCTGATCATCTTCAGGCCTTACGATATTGACAACCACCTCAGCGTCATCTTCTCGATCCGGGACTACGTTATTGTTTCCCTTATAGTGCGCCAGACGATTGGAGTGTACCACCTTTGGTTTCCCTCTTGGCAATTTCTGGATGCGATAAATCAAGTCATTTATTCGTTTCTTCACCTGGTATGGGCCCTCCCAATTTCGCTGTAACTTTGGAGAATAGCCACGACGTCTTTGCGGGTTGTATAACCAGACAAGCTCTCCAGGTTGAAACCCTCCTTCTTGGGCTCTCACATCGTACGTAGTCTTCATCCGGTCACTCACTATTCGGCTAGTGTTTCGGGTTCGGTTGTGAATATCCTCCAACTTCTTCTTTAAGTTGACAACATAAACATTTCCGGCTACCTCCTGCTCTATAGGTGGGGATCCAAATTCCAGATCACATGGCAACCGTAACTCGCGTCCAAACATCACAGACGCTGGTGACTGACCGGTTGTTTCGTGGACCGATGCACGATAAGCCATCAGGAACAGGTGCAGGTATTGGTCCCATTCTCGTTGATGATCGGAGACGACCTTGGCCAAATATTTGCCCATTGTCCGATTCATGCGTTCTACCATTCCATCGGACTGCGGATGTAACAGTGTGGTCCGAGTCTTGCGAATGCCCAACAATCGACAGACTTCTCCAAAGAGTACAGACTCAAAATTGCGGCCTTGATCCGAATGCAGCTCCATTGGCACTCCGAAGCGACTGAAAAACTCTTTGACTAGTACGTCAGCAACAGTCGCAGCTTCCTGGTTTGGTAGGGCATATGCTTCTGGCCATTTGATAAAATAGTCCATTGCCACTAAGATGTATTTATTCCCATCGTCGGTCTCGGGAAATGGTCCGGCAATGTCTATAGCTATTCTTTCCAGAGGACTACCCACATTGTACTGCCTCATAGGTCCTCTTCGTTTCCCCAAGGGTCCGTTACCAGTGGCACAAAGTTCGCATTTTTGGCACCACTCTTTCACGTCTTCTTTACAATTGACCCAATAAAAACGCTCTCTAACTTTCTCCAAAGTCTTCTTCACACCGAAGTGTCCTCCTGAGGCACCGTCATGGAGATGTCGCAATACTGTAGCCACTCGGCTCCTTGGAACCACAAACTGAGACCTAATGGTGGTGCCATCTTCACTCTCCAGCACTCGCTTCAGTAGATCGTTTTCCACCTTCAAGGACTCTCATTGGGCCCAATATGCTTTGAGGGTTCTGTTGAAAGGGCTGACAGCTTCCCAGGCAGGCCTTTCTCCAACACGCTTCCATTCCAGTACCATTTTTAATTCGGGATCAGCCTCCTGCTGTCGTTGCAATTCTTCCGGTAACCAGTTGTCATTGACGATAGTAGTTCTTAATACTCGGCAAACCTTTTCTTCTAGACGAGAGCAGTGACGGCAGTCCGTCGGACAGAGTCTTCTTGAAAGAGCATCGGCATTCCGATGGCTGGTGCCCGCATGATGTTCAGTGTCAAAATCATATCATTGTAATCCTTCGATCCACCTTGCGACCTGGCCTTCAGGATTACGGAATTGTAGAAGCCATTTCAACGCTGCATGGTCCGTCCTCAATAAAAACTTCCATCCGTACAAGTATTTCACGGACTTCACGGCAGCCAATAATTCTTTTCTGGTCACACAATAATTCCTTTCGGCTTTCGACAAAACCTTACTAAAATAGCCGATGACCTTTTCTTGTCCATCCTGTATCTGCACAGAGAAAAATGTATTTAAATTTCATCAACAATTGTGTGGTATTGTAAAACAAATTGGTCTTAAAAAAGTGACAGAGACAATTTGTGTACAATTATAAAACAAGATTGTGTCATTTAGTTTGTCAAGATTTTGTGGAAGTCAATAGTAAGTTTGTAGAATCAAATGAATAGTTGTGTATAAGTTTCCATAACAAATTGTGTTACTTATTAAAACAGAATGTGTAATGTTATTGCATACAATTTTATACAAAATTGTACAATTGTTGCGCTAGTGTGTGCCACAATTGCTTAATAGTATTTAACACAATTACTTGTTCACATTTATACAAATTGTGCAATACTCTGGCACAAATATTCTATACAGAAGGCTAGATATCACAAATAAAATATATATTTTTACATATATTAAAATATATGTAACTAATATGTATATAGCTATACAATGTATAGTATTTACATACTATACAACGTGTAGTATATACACGTATAACACTAAAATTTTCTTTTGCCGTCGGCTGTTTATATATAAATCTCGAATTTACATTAATAGCGACAATTACAAGTGGTGACATCTATAGGATGTCATCCATAAACTTTGCGAAACACAATAATTAGTAGCAAGCAGTTTGAACACTGGATTATGATTTCATTCAAACAAAATATTGTATTTTTCTAAACATTTTTTACAATTATACTTCAACATAATATGCTAGCTTATCCTCTACAACATTGTTCCAAAGAATGCTGAACTAAATCTGACTGTGTTAAATAATTGTCGTAAGTTCCTGTTAGACAATTCAGTAACGAAATCCTACACAACGCTGGACAATACGATTCTACAATTATAATATAAATTTCTCCAACACCGTTCAACACCGTTTTGAACAATATTGTGCAAAGCTCTTATGAAGTATTTCTCTCTGTGTGAGAAAGTACACCCCCAATGGCCAGATTACTTGCATCTGTGTCAAGTATGAATCTCCCTTCTGTCCGTGGATAGCTCAATATTGGCGCTGTTGTCAAGGCACGCTTCAACTGTTGGAAAGCTGTTTCGCACTCTCCGCTCCAAACATACTCGCGCCCATCTTCAGTTAACCTTGTCATAGGCTTCGCTATATTGGCAAACCCAGGAACGAAACGCCTGTAGTAGATACATAACCCAAGAAAACTACGAACTTGGTGTTTATCTTTCGGTGTTGGCCACTCTTGAACTGCACGAATTTTATCGGGGTCGGTTGCCACTCCATTTTGTGATACGACATGCCCGACATGCAGTCAACGTTCGCCCTCTCTTGCCAACCCCCTTGAACTTTTCCGACGGTTGTACTTTACTTATTTTGGGACAACGGCGTTCTATATGTCCTTGTTCGCCGCAGTTCCAGCAACGGAGCCCTCGAACTTCTTGATGATTCTTCTTACGGCTTTCTTCCTTCCGAAGAACTCTTAATACTAACTCCTCTAGGTGCTCTTTAGAACCTTCTTCTTTTTCCACAACGGCCCAAACACGCCCGTGATCTCGGGACGCTTGTTTTGCAGCTTCAAATTCTAAGACGTGAGCAAGCGCATCATCAGTTGTTCTTGGTCGTGCCAGCCTCAATGATTATTGTGTTTCCCTGTCTCTTAACCCATCAATGAAGGTCTGCACAGCGAGTTGTCCCAGAAATGAATCGGGTGCCGTAGGGTACGCCAATCGGACAAGCCGCGCAACATCGGCTTCAAACTCCTGCAGGCTTTCTCCATTCTTCTGTACACGATTCTTCACTTGCGCGTGATACACTTGTTGAAGATGCGCGTCTCCATATCTCATCTCCAATCTAGACACTAACAATTGGTAATCATTTTCCTGTCCTGCTGGGATTGTTTGCAGGACGTTCAACGCGTCTCCACGCAAAGCCACAGTTAAAGAAACGGCCTTTTCCTTGCCTGTCCATCCGTTGGCCCCAGCGGCCGCCTCAAATTGTTTGTAGTAGGTGGACCAAGGTATCTTTCCATCGAACGTGGGTGGTTTTACTTTTATCCCTACGGCAGGAACCTTCTCTTCTTTAAATTGTTTCTTTCCTTCATTAAACAGCCACTCAGACGTTGAGGGAAACCGTAGTTGATTCATCTTCCAACATTTCGTCGTCTTTCATAGCTGTTGGTGGTAATTGCATTTGGGCTATTTTCTCTTCTACCATCTTTATTACCCTATCTTGTTCCGCCAATCTACCTTCCAACAGTTCTAGCGCGCTGGCACTCTCAAAAAATTCTTCGAAAACTTTATCTTCCAACGCTTTGACATTTTCCAACAATTCTCCTTTAAGCCTTCTAGAACTTTCTTCGGACTTTTCTAGTAATTCTTCTTTAAGCCTTCTAGAACTTTCTTCAGACTTTTCTAATAATTCTTCCTTGAGCAATCTCGAGTTTTCCAGTAAATCTTCTTTAAGCATTCTAGAATTCTCTTCGGACTTTCTAGAATTTTCCAAAACTTTTTCCTCCAGTGCTTTAGTATTATCCATTAGCTTTCTAGAATTTACCAACAATTCTTCTTTTAACATTCTAGATTGCTCTTGCATTTTACTTAACAACATGTTAGTATCAATTGCGGGTCCAGGTATTTCGAAGCGATAATTTTCAGGGTCCTCGTTATGCTCTAGAAGCCATTTTTTTAGCCGATTCATGAGAACCCTTTTCTTTCCATTAATATCTAGGTCTCTCTCGTCCAATTCCCGTTTTAAATCTATCACTAAGAGATCTTTTAACAATTTCGTCACCATCTTAATTAACTATTTGTTGGAATTGTTTTTAACACTAGAAGTTTATTCTCACAGCACTTTGTTTATTACGTAATTTTATTTATTTTAAAACCCGACACCTGTAACACCACTGTAACGTTCTTTTTAAAATAATAATCAAAATGCTGTTTAAATCGTCTATTCATAAAGAAAAGTTTATTTACAATCCACTTAATTAAAAACACTATAACTATAAACTATTTAACTGCTAGGTATTTACAAATTTATATAAAGACTATTTATATAAAAACTATTTATGTATTACAATAATTATTAACATTTATTTATTCAGAGAATTTCACTATGCCGGTCAAACATTGACTGCCTCCCTTCTACTCGCGACTCAATTTATATCTTTCATACGATGACTCATACATCTAGAATGTTCGATGACGTGTTGATGAGTCATGCATGCAGCTGTTGATAAACGACGTCGATGAGGCGTGTTGATGAGTCATACAGTTGATGACTCATACATCTAGAATGTTTGATGACGTCATATGTGGGTTTACTATTCGTTACAATATTTTTATTGTGTTGTATTTTCAAATACTCTACCACACACTAGTAACGTTTTTCATTTGAGTATGACTTTTCATGTGAGTAAAATGTATCTTTGGGTGAACTCTCATGTGTGAGCAAAGGAAACATGGTGAATAGCATCTGAGAAAGATAGATACACATTTATCGCTTACTTGAAAAAGCCTTACAATAAGTAACATTTGGAAATGTTGGTGCTAGATACAAATTTTTTAAATTTTTTAAAATAATCAACACTTTGCCAAAAGCTTTTTAGGGTAGCAAAAGAAGGATATAAGTATTACATTCTCAGTTAGCCAAAATGACAAAAGTCAATAATAAAGCAAATTAATGTTACTATATTGAGATGTTATATTCAAAAAATAAAATTGTTGTACTAGAAATGCCTCACATTTGCGCAACATTAAACTATGTGATGATATTTATGATAATAAAATATAAACTTTGATTTAACCCAATAGCTTTACATTTTTCACAATAGGCTAACTCAGGTTTATTTTGATTGAGCATGAGATGAACAAATTATAAAAATCTTATAGATTCTTCCACCTGGAAGAAAGAACTTACTACAAGCCACACCTGGACCGCTGCATATGGACAAGAAATAATCTTTGACCATGTATATAAAATTGAATACTTGCATCCACATCAAAATAAAAATAAACACTTACAAATTAAAAACCACAGATCTTTATTTCTTTAAGGGCTGGTATTATAAAGCTTTTTGTTTCCTAGATAAAATTTACTTTGAGAGTAAATTAATTTATTCTGTCAATTTATTACGCAAATTGACAGAATAAATAAATTTATTCTCAAAGTAAATTTTATCTAGGAAATAAAAAGTTTTATAATACCGGCCCTAAGACAATTAAATAAAAATTTACCAAAAGCAATTTCCTGCAGGAAAAATTATCAAGGAAAATCTTCCTTTAGTTTGTTTAAATGAAATTTGTGTGGTTGTCAATCTGCATGAGGGTTGCAGCCGCATTCATTTAAACAGACCAGCATCAAATAAATTAAATTCAACAAACAAACAAAAAAATATTTACAAATGAATAACCAAATTAAAATTGTTATTAAAACAACAAACTCCTTTTATATGCTTGAGCCAGAAACAAACACAAAAGAATCAAGCATCGCGAAAATAATGGCATCACAAAACCAAACATATGTTCATAATTATCATTAATCTTAATTCTGAAAAGATAGAAAGATAGCTGGCAAAAGGACGATTAAATTAACATCAGACACTTATGCTCGAAATTGAATAATAACAAAGAAAATCAATAAAAACGATCAGCTGTCACCGATCTCATTAAAACCCTAATTACATTTCAAAGCAAGAATTACCAATTATTTCTGTACATAGAATGAATACATAGTTACACAAGGTAACCTACTCACATGGACAACATATAAAAAAAAACTTAACTTAAAAATCTGTTTACAGCGTTTTAGAAACCAAACAATGCTTTTGCAAGTTTAAATAAAATAACAAGATAAATTAATTCAAACATCAAGTCCTGTCCAGAATACGGTACTCTAGGTGACTGACTCAAAACAATAGTGCAAAACATCAAAATAATCTCAAAATTTCAAAGAAAAAACAAAGAATATCAGCACAACTGATATTTCCATTTACTTGACCTCAAATCTTCCAAATGCAGGAATCCGTATGCAAATTGTAACATTATAAACATCAAGGTACTGATCTGATTTAACTGTTTCCAGTGAAATATGTAGCCGACACTGACTTAGCTTTATTGGGGAAAGAAAGACTTGTTCTGCATTACTTAATGTTAAAACAGAAATCTAACAAGAAGACAAAACCTTCTAGAAAAGTGAATAAACTATTCTAAACATGTAACCTGGGTTACATACAACATGTTTTACTATAAAACAAGATAATTGATTTATTTCCTTTTTATAAATTCAATACCTTTTATAAAGCGAGGTTAAACACTGATGAAAACTATCGCACCCCTACATTTCTATTTTATGCTAATAATCCTACATGTAACCTAACATGTAACCTTTAAAATGAATAAAACTAGTATCCTAGCATGTCTATCTTTTATTTAATGCATGATATGATTATGTTTGTGTTTTCAGAGCCTAATCGTAGCTTTTAAATATTTTTAATGTTTTATTAATGTGTTAAATTTTCAATTGATGATCCTATATCATCTCAATATTCTAAGGCATGGCAAATATGTGAGAGATATCTTTCTTAGATCATTTTCTATTTTTCCTTTGCTCACACATCAAAATTCAAACCTAAAAAAATCGCATTTTATAACACTGTATAAACAATTTATTATAAAAGAGTTACAATTTTGTTTATTTATTCATAATTTTTGTATAAAACGAAATTTGATTTTTGCTTATGGTATGTACTATTGGTTTAATAATGATCTAGGGCAGCAAAGCTAATATGAAGCTATTTTTTATTATTTTATAAAAAATTGCATCATATTAGTCTTGCTGTCCTAGATCATTATAAAATCAATAGTACAATCGCAGCCAAGAAAATGTAAACTCCAATCTGGTCATCACTTTTCTATAATTTGACCTGCTGTGTCACAGTTGCATCTTATAAATTATTTAGAGGTTATTTAAATGTCAGAAATTTCTACAATAAAGTTCACTAACTTGATCGTCTTTTCAATTAGGTACTTAAAAAGCGTTTGTGTTTCCATTCTTTTGACCACGATCATACTACCTATTCAACATACGGCAGTGTTGTAATGTATAGATGTATACTTTTGTTTATCACAAGTAAAATACGAAGTAAATAAAACTTAATTTTTATCTTCATTATAATAGTAATTGCTACAACACATAACCTGGAAACCAGGCTCCAGAAGCTGTGATACTAGTATGGGAGACACTGCAGCCGACTTACAGATGGAACAGTGCAAATTCCACATTTGTCACAGCCAAGGAAAACTACAGAAAACCTTCACCAGATCTACTGGTACCAGGAGTCGAACCTGGCTCGCTTGGCTGCAGTAGCAGCACGCTAGACAATACACTACCAAGGCTTATTGTATTATAGCTTCCTAAAAAATACCTATTTTTTTAAATCCTAAAAAAATTACAATAAATGGAAGTAAGGTAGCCCTGGTAGAGTATTTGTTACTGATTTATCTTTTATTACCTGCTATCATGCACATTTTAGACGGACAGATTATCTCCTTGAACTCCAAAATATGTGTTACAGTCTAACTTCCCTAAATAGTCTAATCTCCATTGTTCACTAGAAATATAGAAATATGTGGTTCACATTCATTTATTGACATGTACGTATATATACGTATATGTACGTATAAACATAAATAACATCTAATATACATAATAATGTATAATAAAAGAAAATGCTAAATAGGAAACATTATTTCTTGAAAAATTCTGTGATTTTTGATTGTTTTAGATTAAAAAATTCATTATCAACAAAATTCTCAAAAGTTGTTAATGCGCGATACACTTCGTCTCTGTAACAGTCTCCTTAGAACACAAATATTCGCCACACTTGCTTAAAAAATGTCGCATTTCTTTATTTGTAGGTGGAATTGGCACTGTTGGCGTCGTTTCGTTATCAGATAAGTCATCTTCTTGTTTTTTAATTTTGTTTAAAATTTTGGTATCTGTTGGATAATCTGCTACAACCATATCATCATCTACAAACAAATATTCTTCAAGAGTTGTTGCATTATCTTAGGGGGAGTTGCATTAAGGGAGTATGCTTTCTAGTATGCTATAAGTAGCTTTCTTATTGCTTCTGTATATCACAGGTAAAGAAAATTTACCACTAAAGCAGAGCGAATTTTTTCATTTGCCAATCACCAACGGTTTCAATTTTTTGGTACCACACATGTTGGGTCCCACCATGAGGGTAATTCTTTCTTTACTGTGTTTTCGCCGAAACACTTTTCGTCCTTAAAAGTAAGCATTTTATCTGGCAAACATATAAAAAATAAGTCATTCTCATCTGCATTAAAAATGTCTCTTGCATGATATGGCGTTAAAAGTTCCGGTAAAATATTACTATGCCACTCATTACAATCATGTTCATTAACGTCTGCACTTTCACTACACAAGTTTTTGAATAATATTATGCCTTTTTCTTAAACTTATTGAGCCAACCTCCGCTTGCAACGAAATCAGGGTGTCCCAAGGGACACAAGCAAAGGGAAGAGTACATACAGGTCTTAAAACGTTTGCGATTATTGGTTACACCACTTTCAGCTTTCTTCAGAATTTCTTCGTGATTTTTTATAATTGTCAAAAGTGTATGTACTTGGAGGAATCCCAAAATCTGCGTCAATCTCTTTTTCCTTCTTTACACCTTTGTCAATTTCACTTTGTCCGATAACAATAGCGTATTCAGCTTTCTTTTTTGGCCACTAATTTTCGCAACTGCTACGACACCGATTAGAAGAAAAAAAACTGTGTACGGCATTTAAAGTTTCTATAAAAATTTCTAAAATTTACAGATGGTTTATTAGGGGATATTTTAGAAACAGGGTTTCTGTGAAAATTACCTAAAGCTATAAGGCGATTATCAGTACTTATAACAATTATGAATTGTTAGGGTCACGTTCGTCTTAATCGTTAACTGCAATTGTATGGCCACTGATGCCTTGCAGCATCTTTAATGTTTGTTATCTCCACCTCTTTCTTTCAAGGGCATCTAACACTTGTGTAAATAAGTGCAAGTACAGCTTGTCAGCAAGATTGTTTGTTTCCGTGTTATTTTTGCATTTTAGTGAAGGCACAAGGGCGGTTAAGGCATTCACCTTCTTTTGTGATTCATCCAGGGATAAATACCGGGGCCCGTATTCTTGAATTCATACAAACAAGTTTCGCGTACGAGATGACGTAATTTTTACGTCATAAGACGCAACTTAGCCAATCAAATGTTAGAAGGCAATAGAGAATTACTTCATCTCGTATGCAAAACTGGTTCGTATGAGTTCAAGAATACAGAATATAGTAGTAGTGTTCATTATCAAACATTAAGCAATTTTTGAGGTAAAATGCGATCTTGACGCAGAAATCTCTTTAAAAGTTTGAGATATAGAAAAATTCAACTTACGGAAGTTTGAGTTCTGGAAGTTGGACTGAAATGAATGAAAAAAAATCGATTCTTTTCTTATTTTATCATTTGTGAACGAAGGCAGTTTTATTCGTTTGCGAACGAATGCAAAATCAACTGTCTAAAAAAATTCTATTTGTGAATGAATACAAGCAGAAATGGATCATTCGTTTTCAGTTCTTATTCTTGTACTACTTATAGTTTTTACTACTCTGCAGTTCATTTATATAAAATTATTAACCAACTTTATACAATATGGGCCGACGCAAACAATTTAATTTAACCAAATATATTAACTATGATAATGAAACAAATACTACTTCCACTTGTTTAGAGTGTGAGAAGAATTTAAAAGGAAATCTATTAACTTGAAATATTAACGGCATTATGCTAACGTACGTAATGAATTAAGATTTCTTAATGCAAACAAATAAATCGAAAACAAGGTATCAATTAATTAAGAATTATCAATTAATTAAGCAATTTTCTGACTGTTTTACAAACTGGTTTTAAAGAATGCATTATTGCTAATGCAGAAGAAACGCATTAGTGTAGAAGGAGAATATTTTGAAGAACAATAAAATTTTGAAACTGCAACGGTTTTAGTAACACAATTTTCAGGACAGCCTTCCTATGAACGAATGTTACATTCTTTAGTTGATTTCTACCGTATATGAGGCATTCCATGTTACATAGACCACTTTTTAAGCAAAATAAAGTATATTATTTTTATTCTCCTAGTTATTTGTTTAGTAGTACATTTTACAGGAGAAAATAATCATTTTTTTCTTTTGTTAATTGTGTCATTTTTAAAGTCGTGGCAAACCATTAAAAAGATAAGGCTAATCATCACATAGTTCTTCAATTATTTCAAAATAACTTTAAAAGTTTTTATCATAGGAAATTTAATGTTTGCTCCAATGGAAGCTTTTTAACTTATTATTTATATATGGATCATTCTATCTGAACTCAACCACCAGCTAGGGTCAGAAATTGGCGCAACTTAGAAAGGCCAGTATGGGCTTATTTTAAAGCTTGAAACCTATACTTTTGAATGTCACATGTCTCCTATATGAAAAAAATTATATTTGACCCCTAAAACAGGGTAAACACGTATCCAGGTCAAAAAAAAATTTTAAATTTGAAAAAATTAGAAAAAGATATATTTTTTAAATTTTTTTAACGGCATTGCATGCTTCGTTGAAGAATACATAAATCTTTTCATCAAAAATGGTGTCAGATAGAAAAAAAATAATAGAGTAAAAAATGCTTTTACTCAATGAATACGAAAAAATTAAATGAATGAATTACAGACCAATTTAAAGCGATTTTGAAAATTACGGTTATAGTTGTTGCCTATCTATGGGCATGAATAACAGATTTCAAACCTTCTAAAATGACGAAAATTTTCAAAATCGCTCTAAATCGGTCTGTAGTTTTTTTTTTCATATTTGTCGAGTAAAAATAAGCATTTTTTACTCTTATCATTTTTTTTTCTATCTGACGCCAATTTCGATGAAAAAAATGATAAACTTTAAAAAATGGCAAATTGTTGTTCTCAATTTTCCTCGAAATTGAAACACTCTAGGAAAAAAAACACAGTGGACAAAATTTATGTATTCTTTGACAAAGAATGCGATGCCGTTAAAAAAGTTTAAAGAAATACTTATTTTTCTAATTTCTTCAACTTTTAAAATTTTTTTTGGAACTGGATACGTTTTTACCCTGTTTTAGAGGTCAAATATAAATTTTTTCATATAGGAGACGTGACATTCAAAAGTAGAGGTTTCAAGCTTTAAAATAAGCCCCCGTTGGCCTTTCTAAGTTGCGCCAATTTTTGGATCTAGTCGGTGGTTGAGTTCAGAAAGATTGACCCATATTTATCAGTTTACTTTTCTCTGAAACATAAACTTACGAATTTATTACAAAAAAATCTGAAAATATTTAATGTTAAGCATCACTTACTATACAGCCAGTTTTTACATTCTTATTTTTACCAGAGAATCGCCCTTAAATTCCATGCAAGTATCAAGAGGTCTCAGGGTGGAGAAGCTAGAGGTTGTTAAAAAAATAGTTATTGTGGCTGTAAAATAGTTATTATTGTTTGTTTAG
This sequence comes from Agrypnus murinus, assembly GCA_929113105.1. Taxonomy (NCBI): domain Eukaryota; kingdom Metazoa; phylum Arthropoda; class Insecta; order Coleoptera; family Elateridae; genus Agrypnus; species Agrypnus murinus. The sequence goes on along the minus strand of OV816026.1, from coordinate 168,257,304 downwards.
CGGACCACTTGCAGACTCCAACAACAAAAATGCATTATTAGAATTGAATTAAAAATTCTATTATTGTTTAAAAGAGTGGAAATAGGAAAAAAATTGTTTACTCTAAAATGTTTACTAAAAGTGCATATTTATTTAAGTGCCGTAGTAAGTTGTGTAGGTATTTTATTTAACAAAATGGCTGAAATTATTGGTCGTTGAAAAGTGAGAAACTGTTTGTTTGGTTGGGGAGAAACAGTTCCAAACAAACTGTTTCCCCCTCTCAATGGCCTATAATTATTTCAGCCGTTTTATTAAATAAAATACCAACAGTTTTAGTAAACATTTTAGAGTAAACAAAATGTTAATTTCTATGGGACTCTTAAACAAAATAGTATTTTATGCAACAAGTTTATAAAGCATTTTTTTTTTTACGAGTGGGAAATTTACACACACGAGCGAAGCGAGTGTTGTAAACCCACGAGTAAAAAAAAGACGCTTTATAAACGAGTTTCATACATAATTCTTTGCAACACGTCTTTGTTAATTAATAAAATTCACCACTTTGTATATATTTTAAATTTCGCGCCGGTTTTGACTTTCAATAGTTGGTAATGCTGTGCATGGTTGTCATGAGAACCTTGTAAAAAACATAAACAAACAAATGTGTTTAAAAATCTGTGGCTATTTGCAAAAATGAATGCAATTCCGTCAAGATATATATAACATATGGTATGTCAACTTGCCGTCATTTCGTCAACCAATTTTAACGCGAGCTAAATTTCTGATAGATGGCGCGACGTGCGAGCATGATTGTCATTCTACAGCAACATACTATCCGTCCAGGGAAAGATGAACGCTGGTCATCGATGCTCTCTGTGTGGTATAAGATTAAAAAACTCCTAGTCAAATCAGCATCCATAGTTTGACAATTATCGATGTTTACGAAAATGTCATAACAGGTGATTTTTGAGGTTAGAGATAAGTAATGTTGAACGTTTGAAGCATTCTTTTAGATTTTAACATTGATACTTGTTATTTTTGAAATTTTTAAAACATTTTCAATAGGAAAATAAGAATCAGATTTTCGTGAATGCCTAATACTGTACGCTCTCTAGTTCTATAGAATTATTACCAAGTACTGTAAAACAAGAAATCACTTTTACTTGTGATTAAGAAATTAACTCATTTCTAACCGTTGTGATAGTAATACCTTCAATATAGAGAAGTATATGTATATTCTTACTTTTCAAATACATTTTTATATTCGGGGATAATATAACTAGTGTTATGATTATCATCGGTGATAGCCCGAGTTAAAACCGACGAAAATTGACCGAGTGCGAAGCACGAGTTCAATTTTCTAAAGGTTTTAACGAGTGGTATCATCGTTGATTAATCATAACACGTGTTATATTTGGTGAGAGAATATAATGAACGTTGAAAGAAAATAAACACTGAAACTTTCTGTCACTTTGACAGTAAACAATTTTATTTATTAAAAACAGGTGACAGTCAACATGCGGTGATAGAATTATCATTGATTTGATAGCCTATTCTGCGATTTTGTTTTTGTACTTTCACCAATGAAATTAATAAAAAATGTACCATGTGTCACGTGAATTATATTCTCAAAGTAATAAAACTATTCAGTATTTTAATCAACTTAAATGCTACCAAGTACTTAATTAAAATAGAATTAATGTTAATGTTGCTTATCTATCTCTTCTCTTGTTTATTTATTATATACATATATATTGTGTCTATCGACTCTGTGTCTGTCATTCTGTATGTTGGCTTATAACGCGAGAACTACTTATCCGATTTTCATGGGGTTTCCTTCTATGAAGTTGCATTATCTGGTCAAGTTTTAGGTTGGGTGTTGTTAAAATCGGTTTAGTAGTTCCAACAATATAATGGTATTTATGCGCGCGGGTTATACTAAATCCATGTTTTTGTTGTCTTGTAATTATGTATCTACAATAACAAATATTTTGCTATCTAGTGGAAAAGTTGGTACGCGATTTATACACTAATCAGAATTGAAAAAATTTGAAATCTGTTCAATAGTTCCAAGTCACCACAATTTTTAACTAGCGAGTAGAAAATTGTTACTAGGAAATCTGTGTTCTCATATATTGTTTACATTTTCTTGAATTTCTTAGCGACAATATATATTTGTCAGTAACAAAGTTAGTGTATGCAAAAAAGATAGTTTCAAAACCCAAAGTTGATAAACGAATTGCCGCGGGTGGAAGTCGGGCAGGACAGCTATTATTATTTATATATGTTTTACACATAAAAACTTCTTACTATTAAGGGGGTTGCCAAAAGCAAAGTATAACAATATAAACATGTGTAACAATAAATTAACTTTTTGTAATAACAATTAACAAGTGTAAAAAAATAAACATTAAATTAACTAAAACTTGAAATCATGATTATACAATAATGATTGATAACAATCATCTAGATATATTATAATTCTTATAAAATTAATCAGTCACTTTCGCTGTCTGCACTGGAATCACTGCTATCGTTAGACACATGTATGATTAACTCGTCAACAGTTACATCTAGCACTTTTTCACGTTCATACCATTCTCTAATCTTTCTTTCAGTACTTGCAATACATCTACTCCAGATTTCAGGTGAACACTGCTGTAATGCTTCGGCCCACATTGCAAGAACTTCATTATTCCCATAACCATCTCTACCAATGTGGTCATTGTAATATTTTTTTGCATGACCCCATATTAGCTCAATAGCGTTGAACTCGAAGTGGTATGGTGGTAACCGCAAAACTTCATGCCCGTGACTTCGTATTAAATCGTCCACTTCATAACATTTTTCTTTTCTCGATTTGGCTAAATTCAGTAAGTCTAATCTAAATGAAATTGGATCATGAGGAACATTATTGTTATTTAGCCAATCTATAATTTGTCTTTTTGTCCATGAAGACTAAGGTTGCTTTTCAACGAGGGCAGAATGATATGGGGCATTGTGCATAACTATGAGAGATGGCTCTTGTAAATTATTAAGCAACTTGTCAAGAAGCCATTTTTTAAACATTTCGGAATTCATCTCTCCGTGATAGTCTTCTTTCAAAGATTTTGTTGCAAATAACAGAGATGCATCTTTAATAAATCCTGTTGTACACCCAGCATGAACAACAATAAAGCGCTTTCCTTCATAACCTTCAGGTTTCTTAACACTTCGTAGGTTTGGGTCTTGCCATAATTTACCTGGATTTCCTTTGGAATAGATACAAGTTTCATCCATATAAACTACTTGCATTGATGACAATGAGTTTAGGTTTGCCATATAACGTTTAAAAAACTGAATACGCATACTGGCAATATTCGACTTTTCGACTAATGCTCTACGATTGTTGTCTTTGATAAATTTAAACCCAATATCATGTAGAACAGTGTTTAAACTACTTCTGCTTATTAGAATATGGTACTCTTGAAGTTCACTATTTAAAGAATTGGGAGTAACATGTTTTTCTGAAACAATACAAAATACAGACTTGATAAAATCAAAAAATATCATACTACGCCTTACTTTCACTATACATCTTATATACAGTTTCTCTGACGACGATTTTAGAATAATCTGATAGGTCTGCAGTTTTTAACTTCTTGCGTTGTCTTTTTTTGCCAGGACTAGACAAAACTGGTTGGTTTCTACTACGGGTCTTGACCCTTCTAACAGTTGAAACACTAATTCCTAAAGCCTCAGCTGCCCGCTGCAATAAACAAGCAAGTGTACAATAAGATCATAAATAATTAACGTGTCTTACCTCTTGTACGCAAGATAAAGGAAGTAAATGTCCACCGTGTTCTTTTTCCCTCTCAAAGTAGTTCAATACATTCAGCAATAACTGCTGAGACTGCGAATGCAGTGTTTTCCCTCGTACTGACATAATATTAATATTATGTAGATAAAATTGCGATTTTTCGTTCTAAGAAGAACTGTTGCTTATTATTATTGAAATACTGAATCACTCTTGAAAACCATTTAAATAAAAAATAACTTTAGCAAATGTCACCTGTGTCAATCAAATTCACAAGTATCAAGATACCTGTGACATGTTTTACAATAGAGTCAGATGTTTATGAACGCATACAGCATTGCCTATAATTTTGGCATTTTCTTCCGGAAATCTGTGAAATATCTTGAAGAATCCCTAAAATTGATCTACTTTATCTGTAGTGACGACATTAAATTCTTCCACAATAATCTTGCCAATATATGTAGTTATTTTTACTATTTTGTGGCAATCTGGCAACATCTTAATTTGATCTAGGAATTTATTTGAATAAGGTTGGCCACTCCGTGTTCTACAGAGTTAGTCAAATCAACTTCCAACCACCCAGAGAGGTGCTAATGTATTGCTATCCTCATCATACTCGTAAATAACGACAGTAAAGCATAACAAAAAGCTTTCTGTGATAACTTCGTGTAAAGATGACGCAGCGCTCATCTTTTGTTGGACGGATAGTAACTTGTAATAATGAATATTTACTTTTGGCGTATTTTTCGTAATACAAATTAAATAAATTTTTTCATGATGATAGAGGTACAAGATTCTTTGGCACTATTAAAATGCTAAATTGTGACTCTTCTTTATTTAAAACATCTTTGGTAATAAAACTAAATTGAAATTTTATTTTTTACAGCAAACTAAGGTAACATCTTTTTTTATTTTCATTTAACTTAAATAATAAGACTACAAATTGACCTATGCAAACATTTCTTTTGAGAATTGTAATTAAATTCATCAATTATTTTGTAATATTTTACGGAAAGCAGATAAACTGCAAGCATGGATTGATGCAACAGGAGTTTTATTAACAAGTAAAGACCTTGTGTGCCACTATAAAAAAATCTATATGCGAACTTCAAACCTATTAGACGCTCTAAAGATTTCAAGTATTAAAAATGAGTAGGTATAAGTCGAATTATATATACTTAATGCTTAAACATGTTTTTAATTATATGCATTAAGCAGGTTAAGTAAAACTGTTACTGGTAATTAATAGCAATAAAGCACACATCTCAGCATAATTTTTATAGCAACAAGAAGCTAAATAGCAATATAAACATGGTCCACATGTGAAAGGGACAAAAATATTAAATCCAACAGCAGAACACAGACTTTTGTACTGGAAAGCAATACTTTTTTGACTTGATAACAATTATATTATTGTGCATCTAACTCTGTAATAAACAAGATCAATTACAGCAAAACTATCCATGAAATATTTATATTTTAAAAATTTAATTACAAACATTTATAAAATAACAAATAACGAAATCAATGATATACCAGACCAATTGTGGTCTGGCAAGGAAAGTGAAGTCGACATCGATCACTATTACAATAAAACTAAACATAAATGTAATGTACGTAAAGATTGGTTTGACCCTGTAGTACAGACATATTCATATTTTGGAAACAAAATTCTTTCTGGTAACCAAATTTTGAAGTTATTTTAAGAACCTCAGTCACTTCCATGAGAATCCATACAAGACCTTCCATGCAATGTCCCTGGAAAATATAAGAGGTTTAGATTAAAGCGATTACATTTTATGATAAATTTAAAAATTACATTTTGACAACTGATTTTCTAAATACCTTATATTGTGAATGAGAAATACATAACGGCCCTCACTCCATTACCATTAGCCACATACAGAAAGGTGGAATCACTAAAAAGAGCAATTTTAATAGAACAATTAAACATCAAACTATTTACTGGTAAAATTTATCACATGATACGAATGGCGTTTTGCTATCGAAAATAAACCAGAAAAATTAGTTTAGAAATAATAAAGTGTTCATTTATACTTACCTGTATATTTGAGAACGCGCTATCTTTTATTAATTCTGGCTTGTTAATTATAATAAACAGAAACAAAGCTGCATAAGAAACATCAATTAAATTCTCGAACGACAATAATAAAAATATAAATTTTATTATTATTAAAAAAGCTTAATAAATTTTGAAGGTTAACAGATGTGGTTTGGTTTGACACTCACGTTTCACTGTTGCGGCATCTAGCGGCGACTTTCGAACTAATGAACTCGCTTCAATTTTGGGTGAAAAATTTATCATGGCAAGCATAGGAGAGTTGACCTACCAGTGTTTTATATATCTTGAATTCCGTGTATTAGCAGTGATGATGAAGAAATCATGGATATTCCATTAGAGATTAAGGAGAAAGCTGAAGCTGCAAATTTGGGATTATTACCGGCTAAATCACGAAAAATGTATGAAGCCGAATATGAACTTTTCATGGGATGGTGTAGGAAAAACCAAGTAAGGACCATTAATGAAACGTAGCTCTTAGCCTATTTGGACGAATTATCAAAGAAATATAAAAATTCAAGTTTGTGGTCAAAATTTTCAATGATAAAAGCTGTTCTCTCTGTGAAAGAAAATATAGATGTAAACAAGTTTTTAAAATTGAAATCGTTTCTTAAGAGACACAGCACTGGATACAGGCCTAAGAAATCAAAGGTTTTTGAAAGACCACAAATGGAAAATTTCATACAAGGAGCACCAAATGATAACTTCTTACTGATGAAAGTTGCATTAATATTGGGGTTAGCAGGCGCTTGTCGCCGGGAAGAACTTTATCACTTGAAAATTAAAGACATCGAGACAAGAGAGTCCATGTTGATCATCAAAATCCCTGATTCGAAGACACACACTGAAAGAATTTTCACAGTTATGGATGTCCCAATCAAAGGAATCAATCCTTTGGAAATTTATGACAAATATGCTGCTCTTCGTCCAGCTCATAGGAATCATGATAGTTTTTTTGTTCAATACCGTAAAGGAAAGTGCACTGTGCAGCGAGTGGGCATTAATCAATTTTCATTAATACCATGTGTCATCGCTACATATCTTCAGCTTCCTAATCCGAAAAGTTATACAGGACACGCATTTAGAAGATCTTCTGCTTCTCTCCTTGCCAGTACTGGAGCTGATATCTTGAGTATCAAGCGTCACGGCGGATGGAAATCATCCGCCGTAGCAGAAAGTTATATTGAAGAGAATATCGAGATGAAAGCAGGAACTTCTAGAAAAATTGTCAGTGGGACAAACATGAATATAGAGATTCCGAAGTCATCAATCTCATCAGTCCTCTCTCACAATTCTACAGAACGTGAAGGGCAGGTTATTATTGAAAATATATCAAGAACAGAGCGTGTACTTCCAACCATAAATATTAATAACATTAATAATAGTAACATCCAATTACATTTTCATTGATTTGTTGATGCTTTGAATTGAATATTAATAAAATATGTTTTTTCTACTCCTACCTGTAAATCACCCGTTTTCTTCACGCTTCGCGCAATGGAAATGTATGCAATTCCAGTAAGGTGTATGGATATAATTTCATATCCGTACAGTGTACGGATATGAAAACAGCCAATCAAAGCAGTCCAATTTGACACTTCTTTATTTTTAATTAATTTATTGACAACTCCTGTCATAAATATAGAACTAAAAGTAAGTTAAATCAATGTTTCCTTCCTTCAATAACACTTAAAGCATTTGAAAATAACGTGGTTTGTGAAATTATAGCTTTAACAATAATACTTTTATAATTAAAAAGACAAATATTAAATCATTTAAATAAGTACAACCTACTTTTATAATAAGCATAGTAGACAGAGTTTTGACGGAGTTTGGTAGGTCAGTCTGTAGAAGATAGGTATAAATAAACTGAAGCTGACCAACGTAGGTTCAATTCCAGCTGGGAGAATAATTTTTTTATAAAACAAAATTTAAAATAATAATTTTTCTTCGAAAATGTTAATTTCTGCAAAGTTTTAACAATTCTCTTAAAAATTCTACAATGACAGGGGGATTTTACAAACCATATTTTAGCATGGATAAAAGCATAGGTTAATCCATATATTCGATTTCTCAAGGAGACATGCAATTTATTTTGTAATTGTTTTACTTAGTCGAAGAAAAAAGATACTGTACAACTTGGGTGGAATGCCTATATCGCCCTCGAACGATTGAGGTACTTCGCCTTCGGCGTCGCGCCTCAAACTTCGTTCTCGTGCGATATAGGTATCATATCCACTTTTGTTGCACAAACTACTATTTCTAGTGATTGTTTTATTTCATAGTTATTTTTTTATTTTATAGTTATATTTTTATTTCATACTTTTTCATAATGACATATTTTAGACATTAAAAAGTGTCAAATAACAATTACTTATCAATGAGGTGTAGCAAAAATAGAATTTTTTAATTCATGTCTAACACTGCATTTAAGATGATTATTGTTCAAGATTTTTTTAAGCAAAATTTGGTTTTATCATTTTCAGGTGGTCAAACAAATTTCCGAAACGACTTTTCCGATTAAACAAGGCCTACTATGTTTTTTCAATTATTTGCATTTATCTTTGATCTTAGTAGGCTGGTGGATTATAATCAATGGGGTTTTTAATTACACAACAACCTCTATGAGGGGTTTTTACCTGATGAAAATTTGGAATTGATTAATTATAAATAACAAAGTGAAACACTGTATGTATGAACCTGTGTGTGAATGCGTTAAAATTTAAGAATTTAAGAAATGCAAACAATCATTTCTATTAATTTATTCAATGCTATTAATTTATTTATTAAATGATAATTTATGTAATTAGTTATATAATGAATTTATATATAACTATTTTTAATATTGGTGTGAGCTGAAAGACAAACTTGATATTGTAATTTATTTATTCAACGATACAGAAAGCTGTCTTAAATGTGTTATGACAATAAATTCCCAGGTCTCATTGAGTCATGATAATATTACATAAATGTTGCTACTCTGACTTGTAAATAAGGAAAGCTACTTGCACTTTTGCTTCCTATTCTGAACTCGAACCATGAACTAAATGATCTGAGAATAACAGTATTTATGCATGATATTAGAGATTAGTATACCTTTGATACTCCACATGTTGCTGACTTAATAACACCTCGTAGAAATCACTTCACTTTCTTCTTATTATGCACATGTAAAATTCCTTTCTAGACACGCCAATTAGAGGCAGATTGGCGAAATCTAACAGTCCAACAGCAAAGAAGAGAATCAGAACTAGAAGAAAAGGAGAAGTTACTTATTTTAAAAAGGGAAGAACTAGAAAAGGAAAGGAAACGACTTCTTGGTGAGGTATGTAAATTTATCGATACTTAACCTTGCATTCAGTTAGTTTTTATTTTATATTTTATGTTTCTGTTTCTATTTTGTTTTGTTTACTTAGATAGAACAAGAATGCGAGGAAATACAAGAATATAGAAAAATGTTAAACAATGTGTTAGGAAAAGCTTGCCACTTCGTAAAATCACACTTAAATGAATTTAACTTTCCTGATGTTAATAGTATTACAATTTTCCAGGTAGTCAATATTATTATTTTATTTTTTATTATTTATAAACAATAATATGGTATCTAATCAGTTTATTGATGTTATTGTTTATTTTAGGAGTTGGCCGACAAATCAGCTATGGGTACATTATCAGAGAATGATACTAATCACCTAGTTGCCTTATTGAATCAAGTTACAACGCAATCTAACATTCAAGATTTAGTGAATCACCATGTAATAAATTCATGAAATTGATATCTATGAACAATTCTAATTATTACTATTATTTCAGAGGCAAGAATTAGCTAGATTACAAGCTGAAATTGAACGGCGTATGCAAGTATTATCAGAACGCAAGGATGCAGTAGAAAATTTAGATAAAAAGATAATAGGCCTTGTTAACGAACAATTAGAAACGACAAGTAGTGATAATAAAGTTAGTGAATTACAAGACTTGAAACTTACGTTAGCTCGGAGAACTCAGGAAGAATTGTTGGAAATTGAACAAAGAAAGCAATCGTAAGTAAAGGTTAATTAATTTTTTTTTTTAAATTGTTTGCTTTGATAATTTGTTGACTTAACTTTTAAACTTCTTTTAAAAACAATACACTAGATATTTACATAACAAAATGAAACAAAGTTTTTCAGGGAAAACTAAATTATAAACTTCTATATCATGTTCCAATGTATTGATTAAAGCAAACATGAATCTTTCTTCAGTATCGATATACATTCTGTGAAACTTCAGTTAGTTTATAGAAATTCATTAAATTACTGAACTTACTTCAAATTCAATCGTAAGCCTAACTGGTATTTAGGAAGATTAACGTGCGAAAAGAAATAGAACACTAATTTGTAATAAATAAGTAATGAAAAACAAATGAATAATGCTCATACTGTTTTCTTACTTTTACTTACTGAAAGTATTATGTGTTTATTTTCTTATTCATTAATTTTGTGTATTACTTATATACAGTGTGGGATTAAAGTGTGGAATATTAAAAAAAAAGCGAACTCAACCGGTTTTTAAAAAAATGCTGAAACACGTCAATTTTATTTTTTAAAAATACACATACAAATCACGCATACACATTTTAAAAATACATCATACAAAAATGAAAGTCGTTTGTTTGTTAGTTATGACGTCATCACAAAAAAATTTAAATGGCAATATAGATTTTTAGTAGTGGAATCCGATAGTGATTTTTCTTTTCTTTATGATCATGCAAATAAATCATAAGGTTACATAACAAAAATCCTGAGAAAAATCGAGCTGAACATTTAATGTTGATATAAAACAGCCTTGGTAGTGTAATGTCTGGCGTGCCGGACTTTCACCCAAGCGGCCCGGGTTCGACTCCCGGCGCTGGCAGATCTGGTTTATGTTTTCTGCAGTTTCCCTTAGCTGTAACACAAATGTGGGATTTGCGCTGTTCCATCTATAAGTCGGCTGCAGCCGCACATTGGGCCTACATAATAATAATAATCGCCCCCTCCCTCCCGCACAAGCTTATAGCTTCTGGGGCCTTGGTTAAGGTTATGGGTTGTAGTAATTATTATTATTATTATTATTATTATCGTATTTAATAGGAAATGATTCTAAGCTAACAGAAAAACTAGATTTTCTCAGAAACTGCGCAGAATTTCGATATATCCATTAGTCAAACATACTTAGAATAAAGTGTAGAATCAAAAACAGTAAAAATATTCAGGGTATTCTATTGAAAATAAAAAGATTAATGGTAGCCGCAGCAATATGACTCACCCTGTATATACAAAACTATTATAAAATTAAAATTTGTTTTACACCAACTAACTTTGATATTTAAATTTTTTTCGTAACTCTTACAGTTTCCAAGGTAAGGTACAGGATCATCTTCATCAATTTACATAACTAGGACTGTTCGGACTATTAGATGTGTTCGGATTATTCATACATTACTGTCATCATCATTAAATGTTCAGCTCGATTTTTCTCAGAATTTTTGTTATGCAACCTTATGATTCATTTGCATGATCATAAAGAGAAGAAAAATCACTATCGGATTCCACTACTAAAAATCCATATTCTCTTTTAAATTTTTTTGTGACGACGTCATAACTAACAAACAAATGAAAGTTGGAAGGTGAATTGCACATATTAGTGTGTATTTTTAAAAAACAAAATCGACATGTTTCAGCGTTTTAAAAAAAAGGTTGAGTTCGCTTTTTATTTAATATTCCATACTTTAATCCCTCACTGTATAGTTCATTATGTAATAATTGCAGTTGCAATAAATTAAATCCTTGAGATTAAATAAAACACATAAGAGTAAATATGTCTGATAAAGTGATTGATGGTAAAATGAATCATAAATTGATATTGTACAAAAGTCCACATAGAAGAATGATAAGGTGTATGAATGAATAAATAAATCTATTTCTATTGGAAAAAATAGCCATTGTTATTAATGGGGCATTACTGATTAAATTTGGATAATAGATAAAATCAAACAATAGATAATGTTTGAATATTGGGTAAACTGTAGATTGGTATATTAGGTTTACATTTGGGATGTGGTTCAGATCAGATATGATTTTTGAAGATCGAATTTCAAGAGTGAATTGTTGATTCTGTATCATAATTCAGTTTGAATTAATTAGCAAAACATTTTTAAGATTAAGGTAGAAAGTCACCCAAATCTAAAGTCAAAATAGCTGCTGTATATGAATAAAATAAACAAATTTTAATTCACATATGAACATTATAGAAAATTAAAAAATTATTTTTTTGTTGTTTGGACACACAAAAATTGTCACTTTATATCAGAAAACAAATTAATAATGACAACATCGTTCATGTATCATCATAGCCGCGTTCGGTATTTCAGTTTACACAAAGAGCTCGGTTTCCATAGTATCCATTGTTGTAAATAATTGTAACTATGGCAAAAGAGCTTTCAAAGCTAAAAGAGTTGAACTACTGAACTTAGCGTATCTGGTTACAGCTGCATTACAATTTAGATCCACATATCTCAATAACTAAGAGGTAAACTGCAGTTTTTTCAACATCAATATAAAATTCAATTTTTAAACTTTAAAATTTAGTTTTGGGGTTTTCAAGTGGCCCAAAACAAATTTCTGTAATGACTTTTCTGATTAAATAAAGCCTGATATGTTTTTAAAATTTTTTCATTTATCATCGATTGTAGTCGGCTGATGGTTTATAATAAATGGTGTTTTTAATTGACCATAAGTTTATTTTAAGGGGTTCTATACTTAATAAAAATTTGAAATTAATTCGATTATAAATAACAAAAATAAGGGGTGTCAAGCTGTGAAGTGAAGCACGCTGTACATGGTGAAATGCCTTTTTTTCAGGTATCAATCAAACGAGCAACATTGATGAAATATAATATAAATACAAAGATTAGTTAAAGTTTCACAAGTTTTATTAATATCTTAACCTGACAATATTGTTTCGACACTTTGTGTCAATATCAAAGGTAGATAAGATTGATAAACAAACACGTTGCTAAATTTTAATTTGTTTTAATTTTTATCAATCTTATCTACCTTTGATAATGACACAAAGTGTCGAAACAATATTGTCAGGTTAAGATATTAATAAAACTTGTGGAACTTTAACTAATCTTTGTATTTATATTATATTTCATGATTATGGAGTTCCACAAAGTAAGGCTGGAGACAGTAAAGAGCAACATTGAATTTACCAAATAATACTTCGATTATGTAATTCTTGAGTTGTAAGGTTTGGGTGGCTTTCTACCTTAAGTAAAAAAAAGCACAAAGGGGGACATATATGGGGGGAGATCTAGTGTACCAATCTATGGTTCCTCTTCTCCCAATCCATCTGCAAAGAAATGTTTCACTTTAGTAAGTCTTGATTTCAAATGCATAATGGGGAGGTGCATGATGACAACTGTCTAATTCTTTAAAAAAAAGTTACTTGTAGAGTTTTCAATTGACTGCTCTGGAGTGCTCTTAGATTGCTCTGAGAGCAAATTCCTTATTCGATTGATTCACCTGACATTCCAGTCATCGAGATTTGCGTGTTCGATTGCAGCATGCGCTCTGTGTAAAAGCAGACTGAGACTGAGAGTGCTCTTCGTTGATCTGTCCCACGAGACAGATAGATAGATTAACTGGAAAAAGACATTCAAAGTATTATTATGGATGATGAAAGGTGTCGTTTGGCTTTATTAGAAATCTTTATCATTAGATTCGTCTAAGGATAAGAAAATTGAAACTATTATTGAATATTTAAATGAGGCACAACCATTATGCAAAGTTCATAATTTTCTGAAGACGATAAATTCATTTTCTGATGAATTGGTAGGTTTGCTATAATAATTATGCAATACAATATTTTCATTTTGCGGCCCACGTTTAATAAATCCCTGACCATGTTTCAAAACAATCAATCAAGGATCTATGCAATGGATATAAGATTTTTAAGAAAAATAGAAAACAAAACAAGAAGAGACAGAATTAGGAACAAAACCAGCAGAGAACAATTCAAAATCAAACCAATATATGAAAAGTTAGTAGAAGGACAATTGAGGTGGTTTTGTAACCAGAAGAATATATGGAGTAAGTATAGATGGTGAGAACTGAAAGGGAAAACTGGAATGAGGGAATCAAAGAAGAGACAGACAGAGAAGGAATCGAATGGAAAGAAATCAGACAAATGACATAAGATAAAAAAGATAGATAAAAAAAGAGAGAAAAGTGCACGAAAGAACAGTAAAGTACATGTGGCCTTACACTTAACGATAGAAAGGCATAAAATTAAGAAGAAGAACTAATGGTCTAATTCTTTGTAATTTGTATATTCTAGGTCTTGATAAAGAAAACAAATCCTTATCGAAACGTCTCGATGAATTTGTAAAAAATTAATTTAAGGGCTGAATCCCAAGTAGTTTTACTCAATTTCAACAACTATTACTAATTATTTAACTTTTAATTTAATTTTAATTTTTAACAGATAGTTATATTCTTGTATTCACGATGTCTGGCTATTCGTCCAAAGTTAATAAAATCTGAATTTGCCAGGCGGCCCAGTCCGACACTGTGAGGGTTAATCAGTGTTCAAAAGAACGAGATGTGCTAAAAAATTACCAATCTGATTAATCCTTATAGAGCAAAAGAATACTGCTGAAGTGTAAAAGTTCTTCTTTAAAAAACTTTAATAATTATAACACTGTTTTTTATTGTACCTAGGTATATTAAAATTAAAATCGTGGTTGCTTCCCTAGCCTAAATTCTCCATCCAGAATTTCAGACAAATAACATTTATTTGCCACTGAGTACAATAGTTATGCAAAAACTAGATATCTCTAATCATCTACTGATAGTTTTTGTTAATTTTTGACATTCTGTAAATGTGATGGTTCCTAGATTTAACATATGATAAATTAGCCAAATGAACATGCAAAGAATGATTTTTAATTTTTCTGCATTTTTTCTTATGTAACCCCATACCTGTTGAAGTTGGTTAGAATGAAGAAACAATAAGCTTTCTTACGATGTATCACATAGTACCTGTTGCCATTTAAACAAATTCAAATTGAAGGCTGTGCTCAAAAACTATACATGAAAATGAAAACACAATTTTTTAACACAATATCCATGAAGCTTCAAAATTTAAAAATAGTGCCAGTTTTTTTAATTACATTACTTATTCCTTATAAAATACATTTACTGCAATTAAAAACTAAAAATGTATTAATTTTTATCTACTTTCTTTAAAAAGTAGTCTATTGTTAGTTGAACCTTTGTTTTAAATTTTATTTCATTAAGGTTACATCTTCAAACACAAATAGAACTAAACCCTTGATCAGTGCTGATATTCTCTTCAAAAAACTGTGTCAGTAACCCCAAGGCATTTTTTGCTTGAGCATACATAACAGACTCTGGTGTTTCACATTCGTTACTATCAACATCATCGCCTGCATCACTTTCAGTTCCTTTTTCTGAAATTAACAATTAACAAAACTTCTTTATTTTTTTAGCTATGACTATCACTCTATCTTTGTTTCTATAATTATATTCTGTGTAAATATGCCTTTTCAGTATACTTTGCTTGACCTTATTTATTCTAGAAGAAACTTTTGTCTCTAAACAAATGATATGCTTTATTTGCAAAAGCCCTATCTATTAAGTCCTAATCTGTACTATGCACATATAACTTCTAGTCTTAATGAATGATTTATTTAATTGTATTTATAAATTATATTGTTTAGAAATTTTCGTTATAAAATAGTTTGCAATTGGTTACAACAAATCTCATTAGTTTGATTAGTTTGAAAACTGCTGATACAAAAAGGTAATTAGAATGAACTGCTTTGTTAAATCAGATTTCCAGGAAATGATCTTGTAAGGTATCAATAGTGATTGTAGTCACCTTTATAAGATTTATTCTGAAGAATATTTAGGTATGCACTTAAATAATTACAATTTAGTATTTTACATAGTTACTGTTAATTATTGTAATAACCTTAAAAAGAATTATTTGCATGCATAATATTTTACTATTAGATACAATGTTTTTATTATTTGTAATCAAATTAATTCCAAATATTTATCAGATATTTTAGAAAAATTGCATGTTATTAGTAGCCTCATTTATTATAATTCCCCAGCCTACTACAATAAAAAATAATGAAAAATAATTGAAAAAACATAATAGGCCTTGTTTAATTGTAAAAGTCGTTATGGAGATTTATTCTAGACTACTTGAAAACCCCAAAACCAAATTTTAGATAGAACATCTCTAGTAATAATTGTTTTAAATCTAATATTAGAATTGAACTAAAATGATCTTATTTTTGTTTAACATGGAAATAGACAACAAAATTTTGTTTAAAAGTGCATATTCATTTAAGTGCCATAGTAAGTTGTGTTGGTATTTTATTTAACAAAATGGCTGCAATTATCGGTTTTTATAAAGGGAGAAAGAGATTGTTTGGTTGGAAAAAAACAGTTCCAAGCGAACTGTTTCTCCCTTTTCAATTATCAATAAGAATTTCCGCCATTTTAACCAAAATTTTCCAATTAAGTAAGGCCTACTATATTTCTTCAATTATTTGCTTTTTATCTTTCATTGTAGTAGGCTGTTGGTTATGATAAATGGGGTTTATATGGGATTATAAATAGCAAATATATAGGGATGTCAAGCTGTAAAATGAAACACACTGTATATGCAAAAAATATATATGTTAGTTAAATTTTCTTTTTTTTGTTTGTGTAAGCAGTGGCATAACTAGTATTAAGCTGGGTTAAGTAACACTTAAGGGCCCAGGGCCAGCTTGGGTTTTTCGGAACCCAGAAAACAATTTTTCCACTAAAAAATCTTATTAAGGTTTGGGTATAGGCAAAAATTCGCTGTTATAAAAATGCGTATAAGTCAGTTATTTAGATAGAGTTGAAAGTTTTACGAGATGTATTTGTCAAACACAACTAAATAAAATATCTGATGCAAAAAAAAACAAATTCCGGGAGCCTATATCGAAAATAGGTTTTTAGTGATTTATAGAAATTAAATTAAGTATTTTGTTATAAACTTATGAACGTAGGTTCTTTGCATCATTGCTGAAGATATGAGAAGAATTTATAGTTTCTTGATCATTATTAACCTATTTAATTATAAAGATTTCATCAAGAAACATGAAGTCGATAGAATTAAAAGATATAACTAAGCAAGTTTTGTTTCAAATTGCTTAGATTTCGGTTACCTCCTGCTCCATACCATTTAAAATCAGTAAACTAATCATAACTTTGTAAAAACGAAGAAAAATCTAATTAAATCCAAAGAAATAGGTTTTAACCATTTCAAAATCGTTTTAATAGGAGGAGGTTCACCAGTTTTCTAATAGGTGGCACAACAATCGAAACATATTCACGCTTAGGCCACCAACAAAACCAAAACTACCTGACATCCCTGTTAGGTCAACCTTTTTACATTTTCAGGAAGTTACTCGAGGATTATGAATAAAGGTTTGGACATACATAAAAATACCCAAAAATGTAGGTAGTAAAAATAGTTTAAACTGTTTGAATACAATAGAGTCAAAATTTCTCAAACGGATCACCCAAATTCGTTTGAAAAATGTTTATAAAAGTTAATAAATTTTTTCAATAGTATTCAACATGCTCAACATTAATCCAAATGCATTTTGCGAAAATATTTTTTTGTAAATAATATTCGTTATTAAAGTTTATAGTCAGTTTTTTGAAAAAAAATATGCTACAGACGTTATAAAGAACAAAAATTTCTCATTTCATCGTTATTTCAATCATCATTAAACACATATTTGTAGTGATTTTTCCTGATTTGAAAAGTTGCATTTTAGTCAATTATTTATAAGTTTGTTTATAACAAATTCAAGTAAAACTATGTTCTGCGCCTTATTTCGACTCGGAAAAAAAACTACAAATACTTCTTTCATTTCTTAAAAATATGCCGTTGACAAAAAAAATGGCCCGAAGTTAGAAAAAAAGTTATTTGAGTTTTTTCATCGTCGCGTAAGGCTTGCGAGTAAGCTGCGACTTGTCATGCTCGCGTCTAAACTATCCTTCTACCAAAAACAGAATTATGCAAAGTCCTCGCTGTAATCTAAATGATAAAATAAACAATAAATGAGCTAGAAAGATTTAGTAGCGGAACAAAGTGATTTTAATTAAAACTAAATGTAAAAGTTGCTAAAAATTAAGTGACATGCTAGAACAAACAGATTTTCATTGCTGATTTTACATTTAGTTTTAATTAAAATCAGTTTGTTCCGCTACTAAATCTTTCTAGCTCATTTATTGTTTATTTTATCATTTAGATTACAGCGAGGACTTTGCATAATTCTGTTTTTGGTAGAAGGATAGTTTAGACGCGAGCATGACAAGTCGCAGCTTACTCGCAAGCCTTGCGCGACGATGAGAAACTCAAATAACTTTTTTTTTAACTTCGGGCCATTTTTCTTCTCAACGGCATATTTTTAAGAAATGAAAAAAGTATTTGTAGTTTTTTTCGAGTCGAAATAAGGCGCAGAACATAGTTTTACTTGAATTTGTTATAAACAAACTAATAAATAATTGACTAAAATGCAACTTTACAAATCAGGAAAAATCACTACAAATATGTGTTTAATGATGATAGAAATAACGATGAAATGAGAAATTTTTGTTCATTAGAACGTCTGTAGCATATTTTTTTCAAAAAACTGACTATAAACTTTAATAACGAATATTATTTACAAAAAAAATATTTTCGCAAAATGCATCTGGATTAATGTTAGCATGTTGAATACTATTGAAAAAATGTATTAACTTTTATAAACATTTTTCAAACGAATTTGGGTGATCCGTTTGAGAAATTTTGACTCAATACTATTTCTATCTCACAATCTTTAATTTAATTTAGAATTTTCAAAAGTTATTACAAAAGGTACTATAACCTACATCTATAGATTATTTTACGATAAACTATAATGACTAACAATAACTAAGAATGACAAAAATACCTATGGTTGCCGATCGTCTTCTTTACTAAACATTTCTGCAAAGATGCAAATAATAAAAAGTTTTATGACCCTAAAATCTAAATCTCTAAAATCTTCGTATTATCAATGTTCCGTTTTAATCTTAGTAAGAATTTTAATAGTCTTATTATTATGTTGTGCGGCACTTGCTCAAAAGGTTTATTTTGTGTGAGGTACAAGTACAATGAAAGTCCCCAGTCATAAATTCTGTATCTTTTTCATTATTGAGTTATGATTTTCTGAAATGCCAACATTTTATGCTATTTTAACAATTATCTCTTACTATAAAAATACACTTTTGTTCATTAATATTATTATTAGTCTATGTAACTATTTTTAGCATCAATTGTTAATAAAAATAAAAAAGGGATTATATTTTCAAATTGTTACAAGTAACTATAATATACATTACATTTCGCGAGTTTCTGAGAAAAGTGTCACCCTTTGCTTGATGGAGCTTCCTAACATTTACGCGTTTGTCTATTTAATTAATTATTATACCTAAAATTATTTATTGTGAAACTGAGTTATTATTCCTATTCAAAATCCCAATCCTTATGCAAACTTGACGTACTATAATAAAATAGGCAATAAATCATTCCCTTATTAAATATGTACTTATTTTACAAAATTAGCATTTCCAGCTTAATTGTAGTTAATTAATAATATTAACGAACCGTTACGTTAAATTAGATTTTCGTTATGTTATGTAGTTATTTTCGGAGGTAGTAGTTTTTTTGTAAATAACATATCTATTTTTTAATTTTATTTTAAGTATAAAAGAAGGATCCCAGATGCAAAGATCGTGTCACAACTTTGAGGGATTATAGTCATAAAATCCAGGTAGCCCTTGCCGCAGACAATTTGCTATGCTGAAGGTTTAATGTACACAAGTAATTTTCAGTTTGCTACAGGTCCGCCATCTGATCGGAGTATTCTGTCAACTCCTACTTATAACCCAGTCCTTAAAAAGTTAAACTAAATTATTCTGATTTTACATATACCGTAAGTTGGCTACATATGGAAAACTTTGTTATTATTGATTTTATGAAAAACAGTTATTCTTCATAAAAAGTTCTGCATTTCTAAAACCCAAAATTCAACCATCAGATATTAAATTATATCAGTCGTATAATAATAATAATAATAATAATAATAAAATGTAAAATAATATTTTGTAATTGTAAATAAACAATATTGAATATTTAAAAATTATTTTTAATCCATAACCTCTTTTCTTATTAAAAATTTTCGATATGGTCAAAAATGAAGGTACTAATGAAGGTACTTTACTCTTGAACAAAAATGATATAATTATTATTATTATGATACGACTGATATAATTTAATATCTGATGGTTGAATTTTGGGTTTTAGAACATGCAGAACTTTTTATTAAGAATAACTGTTTTTTATAAAATCAATAATAACAAAGTTTTCCATATGTAGCCAACTTACGCGGGCACGCGGTATACATTAGTTATTAGTTACAATTATTTATTAGTTATTAATTATCGTTAATTAAATTCACAATTTATGTTGAATTGATTGATTAATTCCAATAGAATTATATAAAAAATATACTTCATAAAAATAATCATATAAATAGAATTTCTCAAAGTTTTCAAAAGCATGGAGTTCTATCAGGCTCAAAGTGAGGGCCAAAACAAAACTATGTGTATCTTGTCTTTGTTTTAGTGAAGCAGTGTTTCTATGGGCCATTTAGAATTCGAAGTATGAGATGAAAATATAAGAACAATAATAATTTCTCTACAGATATAGAAAAACAGGTAGGAAGTACGTACGAGACCATATGTATGATAAGGAACGCGCTAATAAAATAAAGATGGGTTTATATCGGGTCACGCCTTTGCTCGTCTTAGTTTGTTAGTGGGGGAACATTTGAGCATTAAAGTTGTTCAGTAAACCACAAACCGAGCATTGGTGTATTTTCCCAACCCCACTAACGCAAACTAAACAAGAAGAGCAAAGGCGGGGCCCGATATAAACCCTTCTTTATTTTACTAGCGCGTTCCTTATCATACACACATATGGTTTCGCAGATACTTCCTTCTTGTTTTTCCACACCTGTATAGTATTTGCCCTGGTTGGGAAGGATCAATTTTCAATAATCTTCAATTCCTTATCGCTTATTTTTTCCAATTATGTTTATCATTAATACTTAAAAGTTTTGTGGCTGAAAAATCAGAAAGATTTAATAATATTCAGGTTAATAGATGTGTTTTTAGTTATTTGGTTCTATTTGCAATTTTTTAATTGTAAATATTATTTTTGTTTTTTTTTAACTAATAATGTTTATATTGTTTAGAATATTTTCCTAGTTGATTACTTCTAAATTCTTTTTTACTCAAATTAAATTAAAAACTTTTAAAAATTTTTTTGGGGCCCTTTTACATATTTTGCTTAAGGGACTAAATGTCTAGTTAACCACTGTTTTTAAGTAACTCTTCGTAAAATACTAGTGGCTATGGATTATTAACTCATTATTCATCTGAATAATTCTTCATTTTAATTCTGAAAAATCTTAACAAGTTTATTATTTCTAGATTAACATTAAATCTAAAACGGGTAAACTCAGCTCAAAGTCCAAACTCTTGTGAAGTCAATTGTAGTAGCAGTAGTTTAGAAAGGGGCACCTTAAGTAGTGATACATACCACACAGCTACAAGTGCATGTTCAACAAACCTTTTAAGTGTTGGTGGAATCGAGCATCTTATGAGTGATAGTGGAGTCGAACTCCGACCATCATCTCATCTTCAAGAGGACAGTGATCTATCAAGCACTGAAGATTTAAAGGTTAGCTTTCGTATACATAATTCTTTCATTACAAAATATTAAAATTTAATTATTCCTAACAATAGGGAGTTGTTAGTGACTCGCAATCGACAACTAGTTCAACCGAGAATCGCCTGCCAATAAATAGAAAGCGTCGCAAGGATCATGAAGTGTTAAGGCATTTGTCACATCGGATAATGCAACAGAAACAATTGATTATACAAAGTCTTGATGCTAATTGTCCTAAAGTAGTTCTTGATGCTCAAATTGCTGTAAGATATTTCTGAATGCTGTTTTGTTTTTGAATTAATTATTTGTATTTGTAGGATTTACAAGAATTACAAAGGCAATATATGGCTTTAAAATTTGATTCCCCGTCAGTATTATCACCAGCTGCAGAGCATCCTTTGCAGAATTTAGATAGTCCAAGTCCTAGTCCGGTTAGGCCTGTACATAGAGGTTCAACTAGTGCACTTTATTCACCTTCAGCACCAGTAAGTATACAATTTATATGCTGTTCATTGTCATGAAACTGACAGGCTGTCAAAATATTTTCAAAGTAGTTTTATTCAAGCCAACACACTATAAAACATTGGTATAAATTATAATAAAAGCAATCAAAATTTTAAACGAATTACATTTACTTTGTATAAATGAACATTTAAAGGAATACATAACCTAAACATTTTAACAAGTAGACAAGTTTTTACAGTTTCATAATTATTGTTGGCAATGTGGTAAGACTTTGACAGGGATTATAGAAGAAAACAAAACATATGATGGCATTTATGTTTATTCAGACTTATTTTCCTCATTATTCCAATTGGAAATAAAAAAAATAAAAAATTTGAATATGCACTCCAGTAAAATGGATAGCATTTAAAGAAAGTAACCTGTTAAGGGGGCGTTATTGGCGCAAAATATTAGGGTCAAAATATAGCTCACATTTTTCATTCAGGTTTCTTTTAATAATCGTTTTTTTAGCAAAATAACGTTTGATGTCGATTGCTAAACTGTTAAGGTAGTGTGGATCATAGTTTGTAAGGAGTAGATATCTAAAATAAATTTTATAATCGTAGTCGAACATCGCCAATTTTCTAGAATTAACGTTTTCTAAAAAATAACCAAACTAAACATAATACAGTCGTTATAACACTATTTAATAGCAAAATCTATGACAATGGATAAATGTTTTTGCTTACTTGTTTAGTATTGATTGAAATAAAATAGATGTACATGGCACGGAAATTTAAATATGGCAGCACGAAAATCAGTCATTTTTAGTTGAACGTTTTCTGCACCAGGAAGCGTTGGGTGGTAATATTCGCGGGACATTTAAAAGTAATTTAACTTTCCTGATCTTTTAACTATTATTTAATAAATTCTCGAAGTAAATGTTGTTTTTCTTTACTTAAGAGCATGTGACGGTTAATTTTTGAATAAACTATTTCACTCTTAATTAGTCCTGATTAATTTCTTAAAATGAATATATATTTTCAATATTTTAATATAGTAATACTTTTCTTTTTCTTAAAACCAGCAAGAACAACTAATATTTTTAAAGATATTTTGCAGTTTTATATTCCCTTTTTGATTTAAACTACCTTAAATTATTCCTTGGCATTTAAAAATTAAAGATTTCAGTTAAACTTAAAATATTTTGAAAGTTCACGCATGTCTGGCAACACTGTGAGCAGAGAACTGCGATGCGATCAAATAATGTTTCTATTTACATTTTCAAATTTTAGTTTTAAAGAAATTAATTCCGTTTTGCGCACCGTAGCGCCATCTTTAGGTGTTTATAGTTTCTGAAGCTTCCTATTATTAACACTGGCAGCTATAACGCGCTCTTAAGTGAATTTCTGAAGTTGTGGAAAAAAAATGAATTCGTCTTTAAACAGTACCGAAAACCAATAATGAATTTAGACGAAAGAAAGTATTAGTTTGCAGGTTTATAAATTATGAGTCTATTATTAATGTTAAAATGAATATAGAGCCGGAGATCTATGCCTCCAGTAATTTGCATGCTGACAATTGACTAATGTACTTATTTTAATTGCAGAATAGACATTTATCACCTTTATCAAATTATAATTTATATAGATCAATGCCTTCCATTCCTATTGGTAAGACTAGTTCAACAGCATTGATTAATCTATCATAATATTGATTTATTTTTTCTTCCAGCCAGTGATAACGAATCAATAATAAATATAACTGGATATTTTCTTAGAGGAGCTGGTAAACGAACACATTATGAATATGAAATTAGAATAACAACTTGTTTTGGTGAATGGTGGAGTGTATTGAGGAGGTATAGTCGCTTTAGGGATCTACATCTCGCTATGAAAGCAAAATATGGAGATAAGGTAATAAAATATGAAAAATCACTATAATTTATTTTGTTTTAAATATGAGGAGAACTAGAATAGTATATTAAAGTATTAGTTTCATAAGACACGTTTTTAGCGCACGCGTCCGAGTTTAGAAGTTTTCTAAAGAGGACAAGTGCGCTAAAACGTCTTATGAAACGAATACTTTATACTATTTTTTCTATTTGCGTTAATTTGTTATTAAATAATTTAAAAAATTACTTAGTTTTAAATAAAATTTGTTAGGGATATTTTGGTAAGTAGCATATCAGTTGGCAACACTAGAAATTATTGAATTGTTTTTTACATAACCACGCTTAATCCGCACGAGGTAGAAATTCTCATTCTTATCTCATATACACAAAGACTAGCGTCTAGCCCCCGAGTATCACTCACACATCCTGGACTTAATGCATGAGTTTTGTGCAGTTGTCCGACTCTTCAATCCGATAGATTACGTGCAAATGAATATTAAATATATCATTAATTACAGTTCTGTTCAGGAGTAGGTACATACTTACCTTTTTTTCTAATTAATGATTGTATGTAGATTGTACGAGTTAAAAAACAAACGACTAAATACAATTTAATATTTTTTCAAGGAAAGTCATAGTCATTACCTTTTGGTTTTAATAAAAAAAAACTTTAGCAAACTTTAAATATTTATTAGAATGGAATAACGAATAAAAAAATATTTTTATTACTGCATCTTTTTACAGTGGGAGAATCGCCTTCGCTAGGTATCATTTTTATTAAGTGTTAATTGCAGGGCGATGTTTTGGATAACTACACATGTGGCTTTAGAAAGTATTAGATCCAAATCTTATAATAAAACGTATATAATGTATTAAATTATATATTTTTTTTGAAATAAATTTTCTTTTTGATAAATTTATTTCTTTGTAGGCTGTAAATTTTAGTTATAAAATTTTTTTTTTTGGTTTATATTAAAAATTAATAATTATAATAAAACAATTATTTTAACACATAAAAAATTTACGTTTCGCCCAATCAATGTGGGCTTTATTAAAACATTATTTTTATTATCGGTTTTTTGTGTAAGATTTTTTGAACATAGGTTTTTTTTTTTAATTAATTGTTACATAATTTAAAAACGGTTAATCTGGAATCAAAACAGAAAGAACACAATAAAAAAAAGGGGATTAAAAGATACGCAAGGCAACATAGAGTACGATGAAAATAAGAAAAAAGAAATTTAGAAAGAACATTTCAGAAATTTATTACATGAAACAGAAGAAGAAGAAGGAAAGCAAGAACACCAAGAAGTGTAGATGAAGAAACAGAAGAAAATGAAAACGAAATAGAAAAGCCAAACTATGAGGAAACGAGAGAAATCATACACAACATTAAAAATGGGAAAGCACCAGGAAGCGATCAAATAACAGGGGAGATGCTGAAATATGGCGGAGAAAAGCTACATAAAATAATACATGAACTAATAAACAAAATCTGGGAGCAAGAAAACATGCCGACTGAATAGGAAATGGGAATAATAATAACAATACCAAAAAAAGGAGATCTAGAACAATGCAAAAATTATAGGGGAATTACACTGTTAAATACGATATATAAGATATTCACAACAATACTTCAAAGAAAACTAAACAAATATGCAGAAAAAGAAATCGGCGAATATCAGATGGGATTCAGAACGGGACGGTCAACAATAGATGCTTTACACGTTATACATCAAATCATGGAAAAATGTTACGAATTTAACATAGAATTACACTTACTATTTATTGATTTTGAACAAGCATTTGACAAAATTAAGAGAAGGAAACTATTACAAATATTAAAAAGAATGAATATACCAGGGAAACTAAGCAGATGCATACAGATGACTATGAAGAATTCAAGAGCGGCAGTAAAAACAAGGGAGGGACAAACAGAAACATTCAATATCAATAAAGGAGTACGACAAGGAGATGCCCTGTCAGCAACACTTTTTAATATGGCATTAGAAGAGGCAATAAGAAATGCAAATATTCAAGGGAACATAAGAAATAACGAAGTGCAGATTATAGCATATGCAGATGACATAGTCATCGTATCAAGATCATGGAATAAATTAAAAGAAGCATTTAGAAGATTAGAAATAGAAACAATGGAAGTAGGACTAGTAGTAAATGAAAAGAAAACGAAATACATGAAGTGTCAGAGAAGAAAAATAGATGAAATAAGAGAAGTCGAAATAGAAACGTATAGAATTGAAAAAGTAAGTTCATTCAACTAAGTACTTAGGTATACAATTAACGTATAACAATGACCGCAGTGAAGAGATAAAAGAAAGAATTCAAATGGGATATAAAACGTTCTATGCAAACCGAAATATACTGAAGAGTAAACAAATAAAAATGAAAACTAAAATACGAATATACAAGAGCCTAATTAGACCAGTGGTACTGTACGCGGCAGAAGTAATGTGTCCAACACAAGCGGAAGAAGAACAACTGCGAGTATTTGAACGGAAAATATTAAGGACAATAATGGGAGCCAGAAAATTGGAGAATGGAGAAAAAAGACAATATATGAACCATGAAATATTGAAAATAATGGAAGGAGAAGATATTGTGAAGGTACTAAAAGCGCAACGGATTAAATGGCTTTGGGCATATAATGCGAGCAGAAGACTCAAGAATGATAAAAACAATAACAACATGGAAACCAGATACAAACAGACCAAGGGGAAGACCAAGAAGTAGATAGTACGAAAAAGTAACAGAAGACTTGCAAAACATGAAGATCCGGGACTGGAAAGAGAAAACAAGAATAGACCATTGTGGAGACTATTAAGTTCGTTAATAATAAAGTAAAAACCGTTACGTCCTTAACAGGGCTATTTATTATTCTGCGCATTTATGTGGCCTGCAAGACTAGTTTTGCAAGCGTTGCATTCCAGTTATAAGAGTTCACTGCGTAAATAAGATAAGTTTGATATTCTAAGAACAGCTGTCTAACAGTGATATCAACTTTAAAAAATAAAATATTACTGTTTACAGTATTCCAAAAAATTTCATTAGGACACGCAAAATGCGTGTTCTAATGGAGGCAGTAGCGGCAGTTATGCCGATTTACTGTACCGTTCAAACAAAATGTAGCCTCGTCCAAAACTACCATATTTCTTACAAAGTTATTATCACGGTTGCAAATATTTATCACTGTTTCACAAAATTCTAACCGTCTGTCGAAATCTTCGTCGGAGAGTTCTTGAACAAGGCGAATGTAGGGATGATATTTTTCTCGTTTTAATATTCTTCCTACTGAACGACGGCTTATTGTGTGTATATTGGCGAGTTCAGCAGTAGACAAATGGGGATTTTCCTCTAAAGATATTGCGATATTTTCAGCTACATCGTTTTTTGTAGAAGTTTTTGGACGTTCACTTCTTGGTAAATTACCGACTGTGCCACTTGTGGTATACCTTTGCAAAGATTTTGTTACTAGCGAACGTGATATTTGCCGATCCGGATGAATATCATTAAAAAGATCACAAACTTCTTGATGCGTTCTTCTTCGGTCCCCAAAGCCAATCATCATTAGAATTTCTATTCTCTCTCTTTCACTTAGATGGAGCATTTTGCGTTCAAGTTAAAACACCTACTTATTTTAACTACTATCACGGCTAATGTCAGTTTCATAAACTGTGATTGTTACGTTTGTTTCATAGACTACTAGATTTCATTAAGTTTTTGCCTCAAAAGTACTTTTATTGTAAAAATCTTGGTTGGTCTTGAAATAAAACATATCAAACCCCATATTTTTGTAATCGTAATAAAATGTACTATTCAAAATTAAAATAATATACAGGGTGTTCCATTACAAATTTTAAAATCGGTATTACTTCCGGTAAAACCGGAAACTCAAAATTGTCAAAAAACATTCAACGCAAATATACAATTTACTGTAATATCTGCCTACCAAATTTCATTCCGATATCTCTAAAAACTCCAGAGATATTTACTTGGTTCCATACTTTTGCCCACCTCTGTATAATATGCTGTATATTTTTTGGGAAAAATAAAAATATTTACGGTTACCGATAAAAAGAATAAAATAAAATAAATAAAAAATTAAAGGAACAAATTAAATTCTTGGGTTAAAATGTGTTATGGTTTTAGTTCCTTCACCAGGGCAATTTGAGAAGTTGTTTAGTTTTAAATAAAAATATATTGCGTTTTGGGTTTTTGTTTCTAAATGTATATATTTTTTTATTTTATTTCGTTTTCATTACACCTGTTTGGTTCCCCTTTCACTCGAATACGGGGACCGAAATTGGCTAGCTGCGCCTAGGGCCCACCTCAGTTAAAAATAGGCCCTGCTATGATCTCCTTTTCACGTTTTGAAATTGCAACTTTTTCCTTTTGAAAGGAATGTTTTCTTGATTTTCCGCTGTTCTTGAACACTTGCACAAACAGAACACTCTTACGAAACAAATGCAACAAACAAACTGCACAGTACAAACGTTAACGAGAACTGATTGCATATATGTGTTTCGGCATTTATGTAAAGTAGTTTAAGTGTTAATGAGACCACGTGCGCACCGACCAGTAGCATCGCTTATCGTTTGTTGACGTCCTGCGACAGGTCTCCACAAACGGACTTTAGCTCTATCCAAGAGGAAGTTATGACGATGCAAACTAAAAAGTAGTGCGTTTTTGATTTTTTGGAATTTTACGTAAAATGACTTTTTAAGGGTCAAGGCCATTGCAAATCGACGGGCGCGATTCGGATTTAGCAGGAAAATCTACATAAAAAAACCGTTCTCAAAAACCGTGTGTCATCGAGTCCAGACGACCATGTCAAATTTAGGTACGCTGTTTGCTCCCAGACTATGTGGCTTCATTTCTAGTATACAGCAAATTGGTTTATAAGAATAAGGGTATTTAAAACTTTCTTTATTTTGAAACTGCAAATGAATTATTGAAATCGTTATATTCAGAAAAAATATCTTTTGTAAAAGCTGTGAATGGCTTAGAACTTGTTGACAAACAATTAACACTAACAGAAAAGGTTTTGCAATAACAGCGAGAAAAAAGATAGTATTTTATGATGTGAATTTATTTATGTAGTACCTGCTGTGCTTTTTATTATTAACCACAGAAAGTGATTAGAGTATTAATTAAATTGCTTTAAACAAAACTAATTTTTGAATTTAGTTATAGTGGAGATTCATAAATTTAATTATTTTAGGTGTCACAAATTCCCTTTCCATCACGCCAAATTTTTGCAAACACTGAATCTGTAGCTCAATCAAGAAAAAGGCAGTTAGAAACGTACTTAAGAAGACTCATCGAAGTATGTAGAACACATCATTCATGCCCTTTAGCGTATGGAGGGCCTGTTAGTAAAGCGGACTTAATTAGTTTTTCACCGTTCTTTAGTAGAGGTGTCTTTGAAAACGGTAAATATGGTACCAGTTAAGAATTAATAACTTGTTTTATTTATATTATGTTTGAATGTTTTATTTTATTTTTTGTTTTATTAACTTTTTAAGCAAACAACTTTTTAGCGTTGGGTGATAGTTAACTGATTAATTGATTAATAACAATTTTTTAGAGAAACTACTCGTATTAAGACTGCACTTTTAATATTTATTAATACTAACATATTATTTAGGAAATGCAAATGCAACTATGGTGTTGTGCGATTATTTAATAGTGAAATATGCTTAAGCTACATTTAAATTCAGAGCAACTCACATTATTTTAAAAGGATGAATCTGATATAGTTACTATTATATTGTTACTAATAATTATATACTTATTATTTATTAATACTTTGTAAACTATGTAAAGTTATATAAATTAAAATATTTCTATCAATACTGATAGTGTAAATAAAGTGCGTAACATATTGTAATGTAAAATAATGATAATAATGCTTTAATCTAACCAAAATTTAATATTAATATGATAAAACATAAATATGATCTTTTTGGCCTAGATGTATTGCACTCTAATCAATTAAGGCTTGTACATCATCTTGTAATTTAGTTAAACTAAGGTTGGATAATTTAATAATATCAAACTTTAGTTTATGATATATTTTTGTAAAACAAATCAAAATATCATTAAAAACATGTTCTCCATACCATAAATGTACTATTAAAAACGTATTCTGTTGTTCTTTGCAGCACTGATTATTGTGTACCTGTGATGATTTTCCTCCTATGTGTAAAACGCATATCATTAGCATCACATAGTATGAAAGAATTTTTTTTTATATTTTGATGTTAGATCTTTTGTTGTTTTAGCAACCAAAAAAGCAAAAGCAGTAAATCATGTGATAAATAAAAAGGCAATGCTTTATATGCAAAAGTGTGATGAAAATGTTATTATTAATTTTATTATTATTGCCTGTATTAGTTGTAGTTTTTGTGCAATTTATTAAACCTCTCATTTTGTAAGTAGCTTGAATCATGAAAGATATAAATAGAATGTTAAGAAATTGTAAATTTTGTATTTTTCAATTCAGATTTTGTAAAAATGGAAGATGGTTTTAAATAAATGCTTAAATTATCAAACAAGTCTTTTAACTCAGGCCATAACCCTTTTTAATGTTGCGGGTCGCAGTGGAGGATGGGAGTCTGATTGCTCTTCTTCGGTAACTATCATACAAGAAGTATATCGATTCTTAATTTATTTAATAAATTTATGATTAATATTGAATTTGGGTTTTTTTAGTTTTTGTTTATTACAATTTGATTGTTCTTGATCATTAAGTAGTTTTGAATAATTGTTTAAAAAGATATTGACCAAAATAGATGGAGTTTTAGTTTTTAAAATAAAATTTGTGTTAGCATTACAATTCTCACATTTTAAAATATCCAAATATGAATTGTCTTCTTAGTGGTTAACAAATAACAATATTAATAAGTTATCTTCTTTTGCAAAAGTTCTTCATAGTTCTCGTTTATAACTTTGAAAATATTTTATGGTTGACAAAACAAAATTAAACAAATAAAGTAAATTAAGAATATGAGATTCAAGACCATACTAGATTATGAACATCAAATAAAAAAAAAACAAATATGAAATTCTACAAAAGAAGTAAATTAGAAATATGCAATTAAAGAAAACCAAATTGTAAAGAAGAGATTAAATGATTTTAAAAAAGATTCTAACCAAATAGCGTTTAAATAACTCTTCTAAGGTACTATTAAAATATTAATTTAAATAACTCCAGTTGCATTGGGTAAGACAGTCAGAGTGATATACTGCCCAAATGCAAACAAGTTAGATACTCTTCATATCGGGGCATCTCCACTGTCTCAGCATGGTCTTTGTTACAGTGGGCATTGCAAACAACAAATCCTGCCGAACCATGCATGTTGCTGTGCATTTGTTTGAAATTTATTTGCAGTTTTGCTTGAATAATGCAGCAATAATTACTTGGTGGACCACATGTTTTAAGCAAGGTATTTAATGTTGTAACATCTTGATATGTTACTGTAATAATGTGTTTATTTATGTTCGTCGTCAAGATTTTATTGATTGAAATTGATATTTATCCTTATCCTAGATTTTAATTAAAAATATAAGGAAACAAAGGAATAGTGCAAACTTCAAAGCAACCCAAGGATTGGATTTGACATTTACACTTTACAGAAATTATACAAAATTCTATATTTAATTACATAAAATGAAAGCCTAACACTTCCTGAATCTAAAAACACATAACACCTAGTCATTTAACACGTTAATTAATAAACGTACGATTTAAGTCCGATGACCAAATGTCATGACTTTACTAAAATTGTAATAATTCTATTTAATCATGACCCCTATGGAATTTTTACATTACATGTTTACTTAACTTTTTCCATTAGTTTGATATCAAAAGAAATACTTAAGACACAAAATTAAATCAACATAAAATTTCAATGGCAACCCAGGTATGTAAACACAACCCAGGTTTGAATATAATTTAAATGATAAACTCTTGCTAAACTACGAAAGTCTCATACAGTTTGCACAGCCAGGATGCTGTTTAATGAAGCTCCAACAAAACATCCAACAACGTAATGACGTTGTTGAATGCAAACAAATTGAAACAATACCTTAACGAACAATATTAAAAACCGCAACAAAAAAATCTCCCGTACTTGTAAATTATGTAAAGTAAGTAACTTTTGCTTATGCAAACCTACTCATAATAGCCCGTTTAGTTCAATTATAGATGCAGTTTACCAAGATCTGAGCTAATGACTGATAGAATAAAGAAAAATCCCATACCTCCTTTCTATGTCCAGGGTGATCCACTTAACTTTCCCCCCCTAGTTTTCTCTGTTATTTCTGTAGTTACAAAAAAATTATTTTAACAAAAGTTGTAGGGTTTTTTCTAAAGTTTATAAATATGACATCAAAAAAACAATTGAAAAATAAATGCCGAAGTTATATACATAAATTGAATTTTCTTAAATGGAACACCCTGTATTTTATTGCATTTTTTTATGTAGCATTTTGCACTGATTTCAATAATATAGAACACATAGTATTTACTTCTCATACTATCCGAATTATTAACGTTTAAATATATAAATAAATAATATTAATTAATAACACATAAAATATTTAATTAATTCTTCTGTGGTGTATGGCATTTTTAAAGTATAAACTCACTAAATTCACTAATACCCATTTATTTTATTGTTAGAAATGTCAAAGTAACAATTCAGAGCAAATGTTTTTAAAATCAGAGCATACTCGATCGAACATGCGATAGTGTGTAATTTATATATTTAAAAGCAAATATTTCGAAAACTGTTAAAATTAATTATTATATATTCTATAATGTTGAAATCAGACTGAAATTCTACGTCGAACAAGGCAATAAAATACAGGGTGTTCCATTTAAAAAAATTCAATTCATATATATAACTTTGGCATTTATTTTTCAATTGTTTTTTTGATGTCATATTTAAAAACTTTAGAAAAAACCCTACAATTTTTGTTAAAATAATTTTTTTGTAACTACAGAAATAACAGAAAAAAGTAGGGGGGGTAAGTTAAGTGGATCACCCTGTACAAGGATTAGTATAAAATTACATTAAAAACAAACTTAAACAGTATTCTTTAATTGAAACATGTAAATTTAGGTGCATGTTAACACAAATGAATAAAATTGTTACGCTAAGGAAACATGTTTCGAAAATTATTGTCAAGATTTTAGGTTATGTAATGAATAGATTAGAAAGTGAAATAATTTTGCATGAAATGTAATTTTAATAATCCTATTGAGCATATAGCATGTATTTATACTGACACCTGTCTTTAATTACCTCAAATGTAATTGTTAAACTGCAAAATAAACCTTTAAATTGAAATTTGTTTTAAAACAGTTTTTTTTTTAATTCTATCATACCATAGTGCTTAATGAAAACCATCGCAGTATACAATAAATATATGTATTAAGAAAAACGCTGCCTCGCAGTCCCCAATCCTAACATGAATATTTGCGCCCATCTTCTGTTAATCTTGCCAGTGGCTTCGCTATATTGGCAAGCCCAGAACGCCGGCCAAAACCATGAAAAGCCTGTAGAAGGTACATAAACCAAGAAACCTACGGACTTAGTGTTTGTGTTTGTCTCTCGGTGTCGATCACTCTTGAACTACTATCGGATCGCCTGCCACTCCGTTTTGTGATACGACATACCCGATACATTTCACTTCTACTCGGAATATGTGGCACTTATTTGGACTTCCTTCTCCTGGAACACTTCTTCTAGATTTTTAAAGTGTTTGCCACATGATTTTCAATTACGATCATTACAACCCGGTGTGGGGTTGCTAATCCTCCATCAGGCGCCTCTCCAGGTGGCAGATAGGAGAACGTCTCCCAGATATCTCCCAGGCTACTGGAGAAATTAAATATCCAGGGCAAACCAAAACTAGCATATCGATGGGAAGCATTGATAGCAACATTTATTGGCAGATGTCAAGGAGACAAGAACGGCTATAAGTACAAGCAATCTCAAGCGCGTAATAAATTATATTGAAGCGGTTGAGTCACTGCGATGAGGAAGGCAACAGGAAACCACCTCATTACTATCTTCCCTAGTAAAATCATCATGGCTTTAAACAGTAAAGTAAGAAATGTTCTCTTCGGTCGTCACCCTGCAAAACCCTTGCAAAATGTATCAAGCGGACAAAATACACGATGCTCTGAAGATCGGAACCTGGAATGTTATGAACCTTATATGAAGCAGACAAACTAGGAAACGCAACTAAGGAAATGGAAAGGCTAAACATAGACATCCTTGGTATAAGTGAGATGCGCTAGACGGGATCAGGAGAATGTAATACAGATAATGGCAAAATATGTTACTCCGGTAATAATGAGAACAAACACCATCACGTAGTTGCAGTACTGGTCAATAAGAAAGTACAGAATCGTATCATCATGTATCAGAACTTTGTCTATATGTCAGATAGAGTGTTGATGCTACAGATTGCAGCACACCTGATAAATATTAATATTATACAGGTACATGCCCCTACAGTGGATAAGGATGAGGAAGAAACACGAACTAAATGTATTAATGGGTGATTTCAATGCAAAGTTAGGAAAAGGTCGATATGAAGATATAATAGGGGAATACCGCATAGGTACAAGGAATGAGTGTGAAAAAGAAAAAACGCTCCACAAGAATAGATAAAGAAAAACTTAAAAACACTATACAAATGCAAATAAAACAAAGTCTGTCGAAAAAGAGATGCATGTTGTGAAGGAAGGAATGAAGAAAAATAGTTCTGATGTAAATACAACCTGGAAGTCAATTGAACAGCCAATGGTGTAGCTCACAGAGAAAGTAAAGTCTGAGGGAGCGAAGGAAAACAAGGGGTGGATGAATAACGAAATACTCCAACTTATGGAAAACTGGAGGAAAGAAAAAACAAAAATAAAGAAAAATATAAACAAATACAACAGACGATTCGTAGGAAAATATGAGAAGTAAAAGATAAATGGTTGAATGACAGATGCAAGGAAATCGAACAGTTATACAATAAATATATGTTTAATCTGCATAAGAAAATTAGAGAAGCTACCGGATCCTATAGAACTCACAATTCCAATATACTATTGGATAACGAACATAAAATACAAACTAACATAGAAGAAAAACTACAAACAAGGAAACAATATGTAGAAGAATTATTCAACGACAACAGATCACTGCATCATAACTACATAGACACAGATACCGGACCATATATATGTAAAAAAGAAGTCTTACATGCAATTAAAAATGCAAAGAACGGCAAAGCCCTGAGACCAGATGAAGTATACACGGAAATGTTCAGGATGGTTGGTGAAACAGGCATGGACGTCTTAACTGAGCTATTTAATATAATATATGACACAGGGAGAATGCCAGACGAATGGCTCATATCAACCTTTGTGACCATGCCTAAAACAAATAACTCCAAGAGATGCAATGAATTTCGAACCATATGAGTCATAATCTGAAGATATTCTTGAAAATAATACGTAATAGAATCTATAAAAAATGCGAAGCAATACTAAGCGAATGTCAATTTGGGTTCAGGAATGGATTAGGTACCAAGGAAGCTCCTTTTAGCCTACAAATCCTAGTGGAAAGACGTAGGGATGTCAATGTGGATGTGTATGCCTGCTTCATTGACTACGAAAAGGCTTTCGATAGAGTGCAACACGAGAAACTATTGAAAGTTTTAAAAACTGTAGGCCTAGATAATAAAGATATACGCATCATAATGAATCTTTACTGGAACCAGCCAGCGACCGTAAGGATTGACGGAGAAATGACCCATCAAATAAAAATATTAAGAGGGGTGCTACAAGGTTGCATTTTATCACCACTTTTATTTAACATTTATTCTGAGGCGATATTCAAAAATGCCCTAGAGGACGGTCAAGATGGAATTAATATCAACGGAATAAGAGTAAACAACTTGCGCTACGCTGACGATACCGTCTATTGGCGGAAAATGAGCAAGACTTACAAGTATTGCTTGATCGCGTTAACAACTCTAGTAACAACTATGGCCTAAATATAAATAAAAAGAAAACTAAAATAATGGTGATCAGCAAAAGTAGAACTGTTCAAACCAACAATAGGTGTATTCTTTTTACCACAGATCGTCTTAGTACTAAGATATACTAAGCTAAGACAAAGTGAGATTAACTAAGGCCATTGAAAAGTAAAAAGAACATTGAAACATGTTTATTTAAACAAGCAGAAAAGCACAACATAACCACAAATTTGTAATCGTTTGTGTTTTTCACAAGGATGATGAAAAATATTATTTTATATTACTTTCCTGCAATATACTATGATAACTGCTGTAGCTTAAATTCATTTATAATAAACTACGTATTTACATATACTTTCTATGATCAAACATTTGTTTACATATGACATAATAACCTCAAAAAAAAACTCTGTTTCACTTCATACTTAGAAGTAAGCTAAATAACAAGCACTGGCTCAGTTGGGGAAAGGGGGGAACACGTTATCTCAGTACCAACTCACTTGTGACAAGTAAATAGAACACAAAAATTTACTATGATGAGAATAAGTAAGAATCTCACTTAAAAATGGTAAAAAGAATACAACTATGGTGGTCGATGGAATCCGGCTAGAACAAGTGACGAAGTACAAATACCTGGGTTGTAACTTAAACGAAAAATGGGATCACAGTATAGAAATTAGTACAAGCAGGAGCATCGTTCGTAAAAATGAAAAAACTCATCTGCTGTCGAGACTTAAACCTACACCTTCGCATGCGTATTGTACGATGTTATGTCCTGCCCGTTTTCTTGTATGGAGTGAAAGCATGGACGCTGACCCAAGTAACAACTAAAAGGATAGAAGCATTTGAAATGTGGATCTACAGAAGACTGCTTAAAATATCTTGGGTTGAAAGAATAAGAAATGAGACCGTCCTACAAAGAATGGGGAAGGAAATGGAAATAATCAACATGATCAAAAAAAGAAAAATAGAATACTTGGGACATATAATGCGTAACAATAAATACCAATTGTTACAACTAATTATCCAGAGTAAGATACAGGGCAAGAGAAGCGCGGGAAGAAGGAGGATATCCTGGCTCAAAAATCTACGTGTATGGTTTGGGAAAAGCACAAGATCCTTGTTCCGAGCAGCAGTGTCCAAAGTTGAGATAGCCTTGATGGTCGCAGATCTTTGTTAGGAGATGCATCATAAGAAGAAGAAGATCATGTCATCTACATATACTAAGCAAAACTTTCAGGACAGTCTTCTCAAGATGATCTCTGAATGATGAATGAATGTCATGAAGGAGCCAATGAACATAGGCCAAAAGGTATAACCGTGGCCTGTCACAATCCGGAACCAATATGAACATGGTCTTCGGGTTCTAGCTCAACTTCCCAATAACCACTCTTCAAGTCCCAAGTTGAAATCCATTGTGGATAGTCATCGATACACTTTAGGGGAAGTCCTTTTGAGCTGCCTCTACTCCACACAGAATCTTGTTGACCCACCTTCTTGCTGACCAGGACTACAAGTGTTGGCCATTGACTGTTCGATGACTAGTTGTTTCAATATTGGTGATAATCTTCTTGGCTTCTGCACTCCTTGCTAAAAGTAAACGTTT
Source organism: Agrypnus murinus (assembly GCA_929113105.1). NCBI lineage: Eukaryota > Metazoa > Arthropoda > Insecta > Coleoptera > Elateridae > Agrypnus > Agrypnus murinus. Next base: position 168,219,584 of record OV816026.1, on the reverse strand, counting down.
CACCTTGGTTGCTGTTGGATGGACCTTTAGTTCTCGGTATCGATTTAATGTCGTACCAGATCAGAGTTCTGACTATCGTCTGGGAACTTGAAATGCTAGTACACATTGCCCTACAAGGCTGCTCTTCTTCAGTCACCAGTTCCACATTAACCATTCATAATTCTCACCAATATTATCTCCCGAACCTTGACCAGTGCTTTTACCACCAATATGTTGCTATGGGTCTTTTTATCACAAACAGACTTCGTCATTCGCACATATCCTACCCGATCTATTTAAGATCTATCCAAACCTGCCTTGAGAATCTTTTTACTTAGACCCGGCAGTGTCACGTCTTCTGTCAGCAAGACTCTTACAGTAGGGTTACAACGCAAAACCGAACTTTCTCCGGAGGTCTATTCCCAAGATGAAGTCGTCAGTGACGTCCGCTATGAGAACCTCATGATAGGTATAGGATTTGTATGCACTTAAAAATGCTGAAATATGCATGCACTTATGCACTATAAAAACGTGAAATATGCACTTAAAAATCATGAAATATGCGTTTATTAGAAATTTTTAATAAATATATGCACTTTCATTATTAAAAACATACATTTTTAAATTTTCAAAAGTAAACATATGCCTATTATCCCTAAATATTGTTTTATATTTTGAGAAACTCCGTTCCACATCGCAAGACGTAATTGGGGCATACTTAAAATTGTTTAATTCTACAAGCGAATAATGTTTTAGCTCGTCTAAAATGTCGTGGCCAGATAATGCATCGTTTATGCTTTTAATTAAGTGAAAACCAGGATTTTTGTCTATAACGGATTTAAATTTTTGTTTTATAGTCAAACCCTTTGGCTCTTTTACTTTATTCAAAGAAACACCTAACAATTTTACATGCTCAAGAGATTCATCTAATGAATTTCCCTGACTTTCTAATTTCTGAATTATTTTAGCTAAAGGCACAAAATTTGTCAAAACAAACAATAATTCTGCCCTCACCTCCTTAGTATTAAAAGCACCCTGTACGCTTTGTATGCATAGTGCATCGTGTTTATTAAGTTTATTTACAAATGCTTTAATAATATCAAAATTAGTTGCATAATATTCTGCTGCAGAAAGCCAAGTACCCCACCTTGTTATTACAGGCTCAGGTGGGAGAGGCACTTCTTGAGCAGTTTCCCTAAATATTTGTATGCGATATGGAGCTTTACAAACAATTTTTTTTACATCTGAAATTATAGAGTTTACGTTAGAATATATTTCCCGCACTTTTTCCGCAACTCTATGCATTGCATGGGCAAGACAAGTTAAGTGGATCATTTTTTCGTACAGAACAGAAACGGTGCCGCGTCGGTGACGAACAGGAGTACTTTGTTGTACTGTATGCCGTCCGGCCACAAAATAGCCATAGAATCATTAAACAACTTTTGCCACAGAACAATCATTGGTGCTCTTGAAAACGTCCATTGCTAATAGATAAGATTTGGGATTGTTCTCCGAATTTAAAACGCCAATTATAACGTTAGCCACGTATCTGAAAACAAAAATTTTTATTTTATCGAACTACATAATTAGTCGGTTACAAACAATTAGCGCAAAACAGTTATTTAAAAAAAATATATTTTAATCAAGCAAAAATATTGTTGTGATTAAATATGTAACTAACAAAATAGAAAATAAAACATCCGTAAATTGCTCTGCTGTCTTTAATTAGTTAAATTTTACTAACAAAACGAAGGAAATGAAGTTTCTACGCACCTTCCAGTAGTGTCAGTAGATTCGTCAATGGAAACCCATATGTAGTTATTCGCTACATGTTTTCTAATTGATTTTATGGTCTCCTTCGTATAAACGAGGTAAATAATTTTTCTTGGGTGAAGACTCGTCGGGTATTGGCATTTTTGAAATTTCTTCCAGAAAATTACGAAATGCTGAGTGATTAATTTTACTTAACGGGATATCTGCAGCCACTAATGCACTACATAGTTTTTTATTAAATTCGATCGATTTGCTGGACTCACCGCGCGAATTATTAAGGTACCCCGGTAACAATGTTTGTTTTTTTTATTTCAGGGCAACACACTTTTGATGTCGAACCGTGTTCAGATGTTGTGTAACCTGAAATAGTTCCGTTGCAGTGACTTTATCGTCGCACACTGTACAATACAACACCTTATCGTCAGTTGTAAGAACACTGAATTCCTTAACATAACTTCGAAGTGTAACAGACACAGACCGTTTTTCTTTACCCATCTTTACACTCTAAAATTTCAAACAGAAATGCAATTTCTGAACTGTCTTAATTGAAAGATTACAAGATTAGTAAACAAAAGTACAGGCAAATTTTTCTATGAACATGAAGTTGTCAAAGGGTCTTTGGAATTTCCTAATACCTATTTATCACAATAGCGCAGGATGTAAGTATTTAAATTTTAGTTGAAACTTTTTCTTTCTTAGAAAATATTAACAAGTACACAGATGGTTAAGGCAGTAAAATATTTTAAAGCCTAGTATTTAACAATAAGCTTAAATTATGGGTTTCCCCTAGACTCAACTAAGCCGCCCTTGGTTGGTTGTCTAAAATGCTAAAATTATTTAAAAAATATTCGAAATTTCATAATTAAAGCATGTAAAACGCTCAAAAAGTGGTAAAATATGCACACTCGTTCAAAAATGCTAAAATATACATGCATTTATAAAAAACACCTAAATATGCATTTATATGCACTTTCAAATTGACATATGTGATTCATATGTGGCTTAAACATGTAGAAATATAACTCTGCATATGTTTGCTATAAGCAGAAAAAACATGCAAATGCATAGAAATCCTATACCTACTCATGATCAACCTCTTCACTTTCAATGCCGATCTTTATCTTCGCTTCGCCACTAGCCATCGGTAATAATTTCAGGAATATCAGCAATAACAGGAATTATACTCCTTCCTATGTCTAATCTAAAGTTGTGCTGTCTGTATTTTGCAATAAGTTAATAATTGAAAATCGGAAATGCGAAGGTTGACGATATAAGCTATATACGACAACTTCGAAGAATATTACAGTGGTTGCGACATACGTATATTCCACCTTATTCTTCGCGATGTGATATTGGTGATAAGCTTCCCATTGCAGTTTCTGGAAGATTTCTGGTGCTTAGAATAAAAGCATTCAAGCCTGAAAAGTTATAACACTGTTAGCAGCAGCATGAAGGAATCAGTGATTAATTCGTCGACGTTATATAATGGCATAGTTAGAAAGGTTCTGGGCTTTTACATTTTTCGAACTATCATATGATTTTAGAGTCACTTTATATATGAAAATGTCAAGAGAATTCTATAAAGTAAAATATTGAGCTAGTTAAAAATAAATACTAAAGAAATAGATTTTTATGTACTGGTACCAATTTGCTCCTAAACCCTCCACTGAAACAAAAGAAATATATATTTTTCCAAAGGTATTCCTCATCGAATAACAAATAAAGCATTTTTGATAAAAGTTCCTTCTTCTCAGAAATCGATTGCACTAGTTGCGCAGCAAGACAAAGACACAAATACGCCAATACGGAAAAGTTTCGATTTTCCTCGAATTTACAATATACGTCTTATCTTTATAGAGGAAGGTCAAGTTTATTATCCTTTGTTATCCTGGTACGGAGGAGCATCGCGTGCGCCCTTGTAAACTAAATAAATTTGTTTTAATGTAAAACCCAGTGAAGCATCTGCTGCCGTAGTATCGACTTTCAGCAAGCCACATAATAACGATGATGTTATGTTACAACGTCGTTGGAGCTTCCAACTTCTTTCTTTCGTAAAATTCAGATGTTATTCACTATGTTTTCTTCAATGATGTCAAATCAAACGATGCGGAATGAAAACTGGTTAATAATCAAAGCGGAACAACGTGTGCCGATTAAAGAAATCGATTTTATACACGCGAACGTGTCGGATTAACCATTAAATATCTAAAAATAAATACACGTAGTGTGAGATTTCGCGTCCTAAATTAGCACCGAATTTGAAGCACATCTGAGCAAAATCAATAAATATCTAATTTGTGCTTTTGTTTTTGTTACAACATTTAATATTAGTTAACGTCAAAATATGTCATCAGCGACCAATATGGAGGAATACTATCAAAGAGTAATCCAGCTACAAGAAAGGCTAAGACAAAGGTAAATTCCAACCATTAGCTTCGCAAAATTTTATTTAGTAAATTGTACCCTTTTTTTCAAATGCAGCGAAGAAGAAAGATTGAAATTGGAAATGAAGTTTAATGGTATGTTACAAGTAATGAAAGAAGAGTAAGCGTCATTTTAACTTATAAAAATCTTCATTTCTAATTTATTTTCTTTCCTAGGGAAGAAGCCCATTTCAAAAAATTGCGCACAAAGTATAAACAGTTTCTAGAAGAAGACAGGCGAAGACAATACAGAAACGATAAGATATTAGAAGCTTTAGACCGCATTGAAAACCGAACTGCAATGTGGGAGGCCAAAACGGAAAAATTCAAAGTTTATCGTAAAAAATATCGAGGTTATGTAAAACAAGCTTGTAAAGAGCAAAGAAATCGGAGTCCTTTAGATGATGAAAGGACTTATCCTGATGTAAAATACGACGACTATAAGCCAATGGCAGAAAAACAGTATGATTTTCAAAAAAGAGGCAAAAGGGAAGATTCAGATGGCTCTGAAAATGGTGTTATGGAAAAATATTTGCAAAATCTTTCTTCGTCCAAATGTAAGGAAGATATTTTGCAAAGGAAAAGTAATCTTCCACCAGAAACTAAATATTCGAACCTTGGAAATATAAATTCAATCTACACACGACCTATAACTACAGAAAAGGGAGATGCAGAAAAAAATGAAAAATTTGATAATGATTTTACCCAATTGAAAAACACAAAAGATTTAGAAAATGCTTTGAAGCAAAATTACAATAGAAGTGATGATGATGACAAATTTGGTTTTAATAGAGATGAATTCTTCGAATCTTCAAAAGAATACAGAAAAAACCCCGACGATGAATATGATAAAGATAATTACGCCACTTTGGAAAAGCAATCGAGTGGATACTACAATACAACAGCACCACCAACAAATAGTGACTACTCATCAAGCTTTTCATTAAGTCAAAATAATCAGAAACCTTTAGTTAATAACAGAAAATCAATCGAAGGGCACACTAAATCCGACGAATTCAGAAATGAGCCCATAGACTCTCCACGACAAGTTCATAATGATTTAGAGAGAATGTTAAAGGAACATAGAAATTCTACATCAAGTCAGTTGAATGAGAGCCTGAAAAGCCCAACGCCTGCTTATTCTTTTTCAAATAGCCAACCACAGCCATCCCAGCCTATTCCTAAACCAACTGCCCATCCAGTTCCCAGAGAAACTTCTCCAATTACTACTTTATTTAACAAAGATGATTTTACTACTCCAAAAGCAATTAATAGTCAACCATCGCAACCACAAGAAAGTGCCGGACAAAATATGAATATTTCTGAGACAGCACAGCAGCGGCAACCACTAATTCAACAACAAATGCCTACTCCAAAAGCAATTAATAGTCAGCCATCGCAACCACAAGAGAGTGCCAGACAAAATATGAATATTTCTGAGACAGCACAGCAGCGGCAACCAATAATTCAACAACAACAAATGCCTATAGAGAACAATACAGAAAAGTCTGAACCACCTCAAAGACGACCAAGTGAAATAAATCCGAATAATCAACAGAAAGATGTTTCTAAACCTCCCGCACCTAACATTCAAGATGAGAAAATCAATAATGAAGCTTCCAATGACAATCGAAGCCCAGTGCAAGCTCAAGAATCTATCTCTGAAGAAATTCCACCGGAACGCTTCAATCAAGAAAAATCAGAACAACAACACCAAGAAGAGACCGATCAGTATCACAATCAGCAATATTATGATGAAAACAGTCAACCCTTACCTCAATATGATGATAACAGTCAACCTCTACCCCAATACGACGAAAATGGCCAACTGCTACCTCAATTCGACGAAAATGGACAACCTGTACAGCATTATGTACAAGATGGGCAAGCGTATGAACAAAACAGTCAGCAAATGCAACAATATGATGAAAATAGCCAACCAATCGCACAATACGATGAAAATGGGCAACCAATAGCACAATATGATGAAAATGGGCAACCAATTGCACAATATGATGAAAATGGGCAACCAATTGCACAATACGACGAAAATGGGCAACCAATACAACCATACTATTCTGAAGGAGAACATATACAATCTCAATACTACGATGAAAATGGACAACCTATGCAACAATATTATGATAATACTGGACATATGCAAGGATATGATGATAATGGCCAATCAATCGTTCAGTACGATGAAAATGGGCAGCCATTAGTGCAATATGATGAGACTGGTCAACCCATTCCTCAATATAATGAAAATGGCGAACAACTACAACAGCAATACTATGATGAAAATGGGCAACCACTTCAATATTATCAAGAGAATCCTCAACAAATGTATGATGAAAATGGACAACCTCTTCAAGAAGGATACAATAGCGAAGCTTATCAACAGCAGTATTATGAGCAAGAGGGAGCATCAGAACAGCAACAACAAGATGAAACAAATGAAAATGTACAAGAACAGCCAATTCAAGAAGGGGAGCAGACAAAATCGAATGTTTTGGATATGTTGGAAACTGATACGGAAAGTGTGAAACAAGACACGAAGATATCAAACGATAGCGATTTCGATTTAAGCAATGCATAAAATTTTTCTAGTTGTTGATACCTTTTTTATTTGTTGTTAAGTAGTGCTGATACACGTTTTGCAGTTTTCAATTTCTTAGTTATGATTGAAACTTAAGTTTGGACACATTTTCACAAAAAAATAACCTTATATGATGCTTATTCAAAACTAAATTATACGATTTGATTTATTCAAAAGGATTCTTTGTGCAAAGAAAATTTCTATGTACAAACTCATTTTAAGAATCTGGTATGTTAAGATTTTTTTTTAATTGCTTAAAATAGTGTAGTTTACTAAATTCAGTAGATTCTAGGTTACTTTTATGATGCTTATAAATTGTACATTGTGCAACCAGTAAAACGATAATCCATAAACAATTTTGAGTTATTGTTAATGCCGTATCAATCGCCTAAGCCTCATGAGAAAAGACCAACGAACCTAGTAATTTGAATCGTTCGTACTTGACCACTTCCCTTTTTGTTCAAAGTTCAATACGTATGCGTGCCCGAAGATTTAGAAACTAGGTGAGACCTAAGACTCTTGCTGTAATTACGAATAGAGTCTATGGTTTATTACATTTCTTACAAGTACTATTTGTCAGCTTCTTTTTACTTTTTTTATTTCCTTTACTAGTAGATTAAGGGCAAGGGTATCATCCTATCATCGAAAATTAGAAATTTAGCCGGTTTGGTAAATTCAGAGCGTGTGTGCGTGTTCCTTTACCATAGTTTTCCAGGCTATTTAAGCTGAAATGACTTTTAGTTTGATCTTGTTAGAAACCAGTGTTAATATCACTTGAAAGGCAGAAGAAATCTGGAGTCGATAAATCGTTTCCTTGCGTGAAAATCTAGTCTAATTCTTAGTTTGAAAGTGCAAAAAGTATGAAAACGTAGTCGTAGACTATAAATGGTAGACTACACACATAGTCAATACGCTATGGAAAGATGTAGTAGACCAGTACTCTCGACTGGAAGCTATAAACCTTAGACGTAGATTGTAAACTATCGTAGACTGATGATCATGTAGCCAATGATTATAAACCATAGGTGTAAAACACAGACTAATAAGTACAGACTGCAGAGCATAGACTTAGATCGTGACGTATAATCTTCAGGCTGTAAACCATAGACTATAAATTGTCAAATATAGATCATACACTGTAGATCAGAGATTTTAGCAATAGGGTATGCACAAAACTCACAAACTATAAATCTCAATTATAGATGAAAGACTACAGATTGTAAACCGTAAACTATAGGAATGTATGTATAGACGTTAGACCGTAGACTGTCAACAGACGTAGATCATGAACTGCTAACACAAGTCACGGTAAGTAGGCCATAGCTCATAGTGTACAGTTACGGCCAAAAATATCTGGGCGCTTATTTGAGGTTACATAATTTTTTTGTAAATTTGTTGTTTGTAGATCAGGCTTTTGATCTACTAATATTACTATCAGTACGCAGTAGCGTCGCATACCTTATAATTTCCAATGAAGTTTTGAATTTAAGATTCAGAATTTTAATTATGATTCATTGAATAACAATAATCTAAACCTCTTGCCCAGATTTTTTTGGCTGTAACGGTACATACTTTGAACTACATAACCATAAACTGTAAAACACTGTAGATATATTACGTACTGTTCCTATAGACTATAAAATGTATATGATACTACTTAAGAGACATAGAATATAAGCCATCGGGGAGATCCTAGGCTGCAGACAAATTTCAATAATTATAAAACACAGCTTATAGACAGAAGATCATAGTTCTCAGTCTACAGGCATGTATACCGTATAGACTAATTGAAGATGTTTTCAAAGTAGACCTAACAGAAACGTTAATTAGCTCGTTCAAATTCTAGCGTATTAGATTATTTTTCTGAAAATAGTGATAGAATACGCAGTGCTTCATTAACCAATAGGCACATGAGGTGCGCACCTCGGTCTCAGATTTGTAAAGTTTTAAAGGTTCCTTCAATATATTTTGTTGAATGAATGTTGAATCTTATCCAAAACTACCCACAGCCTTGGTAGTGTAATGTCTAGAGTGCTGGACTTTCACCCAGGGCTCGTGGTCGATTGCCGGTACCGGCAGATCTGGTTAAGGTTTTCTGCAGTTTTCCTTAGCTGCGACACAAATGTGGGATTTGCGCTGTTCCATCTGTAAGTCGGCTGCAGCCGCACTTAAGGCCTACGTAATAATAATAGTTGCCCCCTCCCTCCCACACAAGCTTATAGCTTCTGGGGCCTGGTTTCCAGGCTATGGGTTGTAGCAATTATTATTATTATTATTATTATTATTATAAAATGTCTATGTAGTTAAGAATACAAAACTGCATAGAGGTAGAGCAAAGAAGATACAGAAATAATAAGATTGGACGTGCACAGCTGCCAGAGAGTAAAATCAATTACATGCCACACGTTTACAAACACAAAAATAAAGCAACAATACTTGTAAAAAGTACAGGCAATATTATATCCAAGAACTAATTTGATCCAAAATGCCAACACGTCTTTGGAAGACGAAAATCTAACTGACAAATTAATGTTACATGACTGTCACATGAATTTAGTGGATTTATCATTAAAAGGTATGAATAAGCCAGAATCCTCTAAGGTAAAATTAGTTCATCTATGAGGCTTCTTGGAGGATGGAGGTGGTTCTCAGGAAGCTGGTCAGAATGTAAGTTTTTAAATTTTATTATTCTTCTTGCTTACATACGTTATTTGTACTTATTCTAGTGCCTCAATGCCGTGTTACCTTTTAACAAACGTATCCAAACACCTAGACTCAAAACTCCGTACACTAAAAATTATGATGCTTCAAAATCAATTTATTTTTCTTTAATTGTTAACTATTTAGATTTCCACGCTATAATTAGGGGGTGGCGGAGCAAAGGGTGGAGTAAGAAATAAAAACAAAGTTACAAAGCTTAACAAAATTATTAAATAAAAAAATCATGTTTATAATAATTTACAAAGGCTTACCCGAGCTGCTGCTTCATCTTTGACTCTTTGAGCTTCAATTTGAAACTGATCGTATGTTCCCAACAGCTGGTTATATATTAGGGTGCTGGATCATCTATCTTTATGTTTGTACGCGCTTAAGCACCTCCCAGTTTTCCACACGTAGGTTTATTTCATCTATGGTAACCTTTTGTTCTTTCAACGTAGTAAAATACACCTAATGGGATATATATGTCTCATCAAATTCTGGCACCGAAAAACCCGCCCTTTTGCTAGGTTTCTCACGCAAAGAGTTACACTGGATATCTTTAAAAACCTGTACATTAAATTTATTTATTGATTATATGTTTACAGAAGGGGAGTACATATATCTATAGACTGCTCAGAATTATAGACTTAGAACCACTGTTTTCAAAATCATTTAATGATTTAACATCCGCAGCAAGAAGTAGGTAACGTTTACTCAAAACTAAGATAATGTGCATTATTCTACATCAGAAGCATAATAATCCCACTATAAAATACTTACTGGGACATATATGTCCCATAACCTCAATATCTAACAATCTAATAGAAACAAATTGTAGTTTTATATGCAGTTTAGCATAGATTATACATTTTATTTACATACTCAGACATGTTGAACGGGCTTTTCTAAGAACTACAATATGTAAATTTGTTTTGAACCCGCACAAAAAAAACATAAGACGCTCACTAGATGCAGCTAACAGTTTTCGTATTTCCAAAATCTTATTTACCCTAAACTGAAAAATTACCCTACGTTCAAAGCAAATATTGTGTAATAGTAATGCTGCAACTGTTGGAATTGTATAACCTTGCACCATAACCTATCTTTTATTAGTGGCTAGTTACTAAATTCAAGCTATACTCAATAATAAAGGCACACTTAACAAATATTCATAAATAGTGATAATTTGGTATGTTATGTATATCCGTGTATAGGTGCAAAGCACTAGGTATAAATTTCAAGGATTTATTGAGGATGCGATCTAGAATACTTTAATAGGATAGTTAATAAGTTGGATCAAATAACCCAAAAATTAAAGAATTACAAGAATCCATTAGTACTTCTTCCACAAATATGGGCTTAACATAATAAAACTATGACTCAGGTCAATTGCTCAGGCCCGATTCCAAATTTTCGATTGAGGGTAGATCACGGTTTTGGAAAGGTCATGACCCCGGTGCCCCGAATCTGGCAACCCTATTTACATGTATATACAACATTTGAACAAAATCAAAGATGGTCAAATATGGATGATTTTCAAATTGGTTCACTTGACGTAGACGTCTTAATTATTTTTCTACTATAATGTAAATACACTAGACTTGATAATATAAATACAAAGATTTGTTTAAATCCATCATTGTTATCCACTACGAGACTAATACGCTCATTATGTTTATAGGGACTTAATAATAGTAATATACATATTTCATATATTATTTCAGTTTCAGTTCTGTATACGGGTAGTGAATTAAAAATAATTAAACCGATACATCTCATCTGGCTGTCTCGATTGCTTCATTCGGCGAGAAGTCAGCCTCGGCAATAACAAAATCACGTGCCTGATAACAAGCAGCGCATTTTACACGATGTGCATTTTACATAAACTTCAAACCGAACCTTTTCTCATTAAAAATGAATTAGTAATAAATATACAAATATTTATTTCAGTGAAAATTTGTAAACTACAAATATCCACAAGTAACAGAAATAACAAAAGAACTGGTTACCATTTATTGATATCGATTGCGAAAGCACACAACAATAATTACACCGTTAGTTACTGTTCTTGTAAACTATGATTGGCCAAACAACTAACCAGAAACCGGTATCACAAACCACAAAAACGTGGTTTTGTTATTATCGAGGCTCACTTCTCGCCGAATTGAGTTCAGGTGTAGGAACCTTGGTGGTCAAATGTTATAGGAGGTCAAAATTCAATATGGGAGTCTATCGGAATGCATTATTGGGCCTTACAATCTCAGTAATTTTGATTAGTAAGTACGACTTAACCTAAGTAATCTGCGTTGTGTAGCGTTTCGGTGTCCGATAGCTGGCGGTTTGGTGTGCTAATCCGACCCGATTTAACTTCATCAAAAATTATCATGACTATTTGCACAGATTATACATAGGCATGACAACTTAGCCTGACCTAACACGATACTGATGAGTGCACCAGAACTGCGACTAAAGTTTGAAAGCGAGTTCACCATTTTAGACTTAGAGGGTAATATGAACTGACCAATTGCATAAAATTCGAAGGAACAGTTCAAGTGCCCAAGATGCGCGTTTAACGACGATATGTTCCCGACAGATCATACTGCATTAGTGTGCGTTTACCGTAAGTCTGTTTCGGACACGACCTTAAGGGATGTTGACGGGAACATATAGCATCTCACGTTCAAGATAATTTTACCTCCACGCGGTAACCACTGGGTCTTTACTATAGTTAAACAGAGGTGGACGAGGCGCTGAAGGTAAGCAAGCACACCAGGCCTTTTCACTTTGTACATCAGGGTGAGTAATTTGTCCAAACCCAGAGAAAGAAGGGTTCAGCTAGTAGAGGATAGTTAGTAATCAGTGAGAACTAACAGCGCTTACTCAAGCAACTCAATTCCTTGCTCTCGGGGGGAAGGGCGTGGAAGTAAACCTTAAGCCATATTATGTAAATCCACAATGCACACACACTCATGTACTAATAGTTCTTCATTCTTACCTTCACCATTCTTAACCAAAATAGTGGTTAAGAAATTGTGATAATCGCTTGGACAATCCATGGTAATACCTCTTGTGCACTTATAAACAAAATCAAAATTTTGAATATGATCGCCAACGAAGGAAAACTGTCAAGGGATTACAAGAAGGAGAAAAAAATTTGGGGGGCCTTTACCTAATTTAAACTACTACAGATTCCGACAGTTTATTTACGTGGGTCGCCTGTCGTAAGACTTAATCCCCACGTTCCTTAGAAGAGCAAGTGATTGATATACGCCCAACCAGCGCGCATTTACATATAAATGCTACCAGTAACTCACTGGTTGAAGCGAGATTGCCTTTCCGCTCCCTGCTAGCTCTCCAGACTAGCACCGGATCTACAAACGTGCTCCCCGTCGGGGTCTATCCCAAGGTAAGAACCCCTCGTCCAGCATTAAGACTACTCCCACTAGGTGGGACTTCAATGCTCGATCGTATCCAACCTCAGATGGGGCGGGACTTGGTTTTGAATGGTTTTGCCACTTGGATCTCCCAGTTATAGACCTGGTGTGTCCTGACAGAATTTCGTTTCGAGTCTACCGAAGTAGAATACCGGTATGTATCCGTTAAAGTGAAGTTGTCTTGAACGTGAGAGTTTCCCATAGGTTAGCGGGCGCACCCCTGGCCGGGATAAATCTCACTTTGATTCTCCTCCATTCGTCTAGGTCAGACAGCGGGTAACTAGCACCATATCAGACCCTGACGTCTGGTAAGAATCAAATCCACCCACACCGGACCCTCATGTCAGCAAAACTTCTTCCGCAATGTTTATGAGTCTTCGTCGAGAAACACTTGAGTATAATTCTACTACACATTATTTTCTGACTACGTCATCCCTTGCCCAGGCAAAGGTGGGATTGGGTAGACAGCAGCCAGTTCTACGGGTGAACGGCGTGTGGTCTGCACCCCAGCTACTCTCGGATACTAGTCATGCCTGATGCCCGACACCTCAAACAACTGCCCAGTTCTCTGTCATACTGGGCTAGTCTGGGATACTAGTCAAACGACTGCCCGGCCCGGCCGTTCACCCCGTTAAACTACTCCAGAAAATAAATCCGTACCGTCTTTATCGCAGTGTCATGACCAAACAGTTGATTGTTATGTGCTCACTTCAAATTACGCGATTTCTTCCTCATCTCAGTACTGTCTTAGCTGCTGCAGTAAGCCAAAAATGTTCTAGTTAGTCGGGGACTGCTTATTTAATATTCGTAGCTAATCTGTATATCTATGGGTCATTCACGTTCTGCTATATCTGCAATCCCACGTTGTCAGCCCATAGCAAAGTATGGCTCCAATACCGGGCTTGAGACCATTAAGATATACTATATATGTTATAGTTAGACAAATTCATCGTTACCCGTATACAGAACTCTACCTGTTATTTTAAACAATTCATACAAATTTTTAATTTAATAAATAAAAAGTAAGTAGGCTTTAACTAGCATCAAATATTTAATCAAAATAATGTTAAAAAAAACTTTAGTTATATTTTTATTATAAACAGATTAATATTTGTAGGTAATATAAAAAAATGTATGCTAATGATTGTAATATTGCGGTGTTGCATTTCTACAATTTCTTGCAAGTAATTTTAAAATTTTGTTAAGATAATGTATACTGCCAAAAATAACAGAGAGTGATTCATTGGTAGTGCAGCGGGATTAACAAAAGGCAAGGAACGGGAATACAGTTTCCGACAATGGCGATTTGCCTTAAGCTTGATTCACATTATACCCGACAACCATAGACCTGCATCGGTACGTTCCGGGCCGAGAGAATATTAAGCGATGTATTTCATAGATGCTTTCTATTGGACTGATCTACTGATCCAGTGTTACCTAGGATCATCTGGTTCACCTATTTGTTGTTCTATTGTCCCTGATGCTTGATGATCCAATCTGATCTGTATTACCTCCCCCTTGCCCTAGTTTTTGAAGTGCGTTTAATGATCTGGAGGAAAATAATATCAGCTGATTGTGGATGTTAGAAAAATTATATTTTTTTCTAAGAAACCTGTAATGTATTTTTTCGCTTTGTTTATTTACATTGAAATTATCATTGCATCAAAATTTCACTCTCATCAGCAATGAAAAAATTGTTTGTTCTGTTATACTTATAGGTTACCTTTTGTAATTTGTCAGAATTGTCATCCAAAATTGTTCCATTGGAAATTATTGTTTTTTGTTATGAACTGATCTTAAGCTGATCTGATCTGTAAAACGGGATCAGTAGATCAGTCCAGTGGAAAGTACCTCATATATCGAAATCAGCGGCGGTTCGCACGTATCCTTTAGAATGTTTTGTTAGCGGACGGCAAGCATAATAACCGGTTGCTTCGCAGTCGTTTACACGGATAAAATGTTTGCCACTCGCTAACAGAACATTCAAGACTCCTCAAGAGTCAAGACTCCCAAGAGATTGACAGATATGTTTTTGGAGGTGTTAGTATTCATTAATAGGAATAGAAAATCCTTATGCCATTTTGATCTTACGCATATTGAAAAACATTTGCTAAAAAGATTAACTTTTGAGAACTGCTGGAAATAATTGTCAAAACAAACTGTGACATGACGTAGCATCAGCTGCATCAATGTATTAGATATCACGTTGAAAATGCAGTAAGAAACATCCAGCTCGAACTGCTATTCTTAAACCAACCCACTTTTGAAAAACTTTTTTTCTCGGTTATTATGAAAGATAGTCACTAATGATATTAATATTAAGCTTTTCTTGTTGCATTTTATGTGTACTATCATCTATTCAGAGGATACGAATCTAAAGTGGAACCCCCTGTATATCTATACAGCAGATGGTATAATGTGAATGACGGTTGGAGATTTACCAACCAGCGAAGAACTGTTTTGTATTATTATTTATGTCTCATCTCAATGAGTTTTGTCGGTGATTGCCTTACTACGAGGATAAATTGAAAAGTCTCCGGCCTAGGCAATAAAACAAAAGAATATCAGGTTAACAAAAATTTTATTTTTCTACGTAGTCCCCATCGAGTTCAATGCACTTGGTCCACCTTTGTTCAAGTGCTCTTATACCGTCCCTATAAGCCTTTTCTTCTAACTCGTCAAAATAGGCGTTTGTGGCAGCAATCACTTCTTCATCGGACTCGTATTTCTTTCCAGCGTGAGATTTTTTTAGGTTTGGAAATAAATAAAAATCCGATGGGGCTAAGTCTGGTGAATAAGGGGCATGGGGTAACAATTCAAATTGCAATTCATTGATTTTTGCCATGGCAATTGCCGACTTGTGACAAGGTGCATTGTCCTGGTGAAACAGAATTTTTTTCTTTGCTAATCCAGGTCGTTTTTCTTCAATATTTTTTTTTTAATTCATCCAGTAAGGTAGCATAGTATACTCCGTTGATTGTTTTACCTTTTTGAAGATAATCAACGAAAAGTACTCCCTTGGCGTCCCAAAAGACTGAAGCCAAAACTTTTCCGGCTGACGGAACTGTTTTGGCTTTCTTCGGAGCAGGTTCTCCTTTGGCAGTCCACTGTTTTGATTGCTGCTTTGTTTCGGGTGTGTAGTGATGAATCCACGTCTCATCCATTGTTACAAACCGTCGCAGAAAGTCCACTGAATTTCGATTAAACAAGTCTAAACACTCACTTGAAACTGTTTTGCGAGTCAGCTTTTGTTCCACTGTGAGCAGCCGCGGCACCCAACGTGCCGATAACTTTCTCATTCCCAAAATTTCGGTTAGGATATGATATGTTCGTTCCGTTGAAATGCCCAGGGTATCTGCTATTTCAGCCAACTTTAATCGCCGATCATTCAACACAACTCTATGGACTTTTTCGACAATTTCCGTTGTGGTGGCAGTTTTCGGTCTTCCTGAACGCGGTGCGTCATCTGTGCTTTTGCGACCCCGTTTAAAGTCCGCAACCCAGGTTTTAACTGTGCTATAGGAAGGAGAAGATTCGCCTAATGTCCCGTCTAGCTCAGCTTTGATTTCTTTTGGGGATAAACCCTTAATGTGAAAATATTTAATAACCGCACGAATTTCAGCTTTTTCCATTTTAACACCACACAAAACTTTATCGACTTTGACAACTTGCCAAACAATTATTGTTTGACAGAAATTTTTGTTATTTCACAGCCATACTGATAAATTATGAAAAAATAAAATGCCGTAAAAACATTGCAAAAATTTGTATCCCATATGGGTTAGGCCGGAGATTTATCAATTCATCCTCGTATTAAATATGAAGTGCTAGCAGGATCGTTCCTGGACAGGGTGCTGATGGTGTACTTGCACCAGAGCGGTCAAACATAAGAGACGCGCCCGATGACAAATAAAATTGACTAATATATCGTTGAAAAATCCCACAATTTAAAAAACAAAGAGAAAACCGCCTTTTTAAATAGAACCGACAACAACGCAATACGGAACTTCCCCGGTAGTAAATTCAACCAAGCCCCCCGAGTTATCACTAATCTAATCCTGGACTTAACGCATGCGTTTTGTGCAGCGTCTCGACTTCAATTCGATAGGATATGTTCAAATTAATATTAAATATATTATTAATTACAGTTCTGATTAGAAGTAGATAAATACATAATTAACTTTTTTTAGTTAATGATTGCAAATGGTTTGTATAAGTTAAAAACCATAAACGACCAAATCCAAATTAACGTTTTTTCAAGGAAAGTCATAGTCATTACCTTTTGGTTTTAGTAAAAGAAACTTTTAGTAAACTTTAAATATTCATTTATTATAATGAAATAATGAATAAAAAATAAGTTTTATCACTGCATGTTTTTACAGTGGGAAAATCGCCTTCGCTAATTAATTGTTTTTATTAAGTGCTAATTGCAGGGCGATGTAACTCCTATAATAAAATCTGTATAGATAAAATAAAAAAATAATTTTTATCACTGCACGTTTTTGCAGTGGGAATATCGTTTCCCTAATAAAAAACCAGCGCAGTTTGTTGGTAAGTATTTTACGATTAAAACCAAAAGATAATTTTATTTATTTCTTTCTTTGAAAAAACGTTAATTTGGATTTGGTCGTTTGTGTTTTTTAACTTATACAATCTATATGCAATCATTAACTAAAAAAAGTTAATTATGTATTTATCTACTTCTAATCAGAACTGTAATTAATAATATATTTAATATTAATTTGCACATATCCTATCGAATTGAAGTCAAGACGCTGCACAAAACGCATGGTTAAGTTCAGGATTAGATTAGTGATAACTCGGGGGCTAGACGGCTAGACGCTAGTCAGCATTATTAGGAGGACGTTGTGGTCCGCCGCCTACGCTGCGAAAGCCTTTCGATTTTTCGTTTTAAAAAAGTGCTAACTAGGCGAATTTATTTGACGAATAATTAATGATTAGCTGATTTAAACTTATTGCTAGTAAAAGCAAAGAACATTATTTACGTTACGAACATTATACTCTATGCTAGAAATAATACGCTATTTGTTACTTTTATAGACCAAAAATGTCTGGATTGTCGAATTTTGTAATAATAATTATGAAGTCAAGTAGATGTTTTATACTAAACTTCGATTGCGTTAGCTATTCGTAAAGCGTAAACAATGGTCAGGTGGCGTACCCTTAATGAGGCGTTACCGCTTAGAGTATACGTTAGAGCGCGCGAACACCAAAACGACGATGAAAATGTTTAATACCACAATTAAATTAGACTCATTATGTATCATTACCAATAAACAAAGCCGAGTTTAAAAGAGGTATTTTCCCTAAAAGGACATTTTTACGAAGTAAACGCCCACTATAAAATAATTGTAGTTTTATTATGTGAACAGATTAGAAAGATTAATACATAATTCAGAATTCCACAGTGCTTTGCATTTTTGCCAGTTTTCTGCAGTAACCTGCGCAATTACTTCCACTAGCAAATTTCTTACGTACTTTAACTTAAAAGTTTTGTTATTCACTGCAACATAATCTTTAATTTGCGTGTGGAATATGAACATTAGTACTGGACGTTTATCCACATTTCCGCGCTTTAGTAAACGTCATTGGTCATTAAGCGCGCCCACAAATAGCGTTGCATTTGGTTTGTTTACGTTTTCCGAATAGCTAATGCGACCAGACTTTAGATAAGTGTAAAACGATATTTGAAATACTTCAAAAATAATGCTAAAGTTTTTCAAAAGTATGTTTTATGCTTACTTATACAATCATAATAGTCCTTTAGATGGAAATAACAAAAAAGATCTTGTAGGGGCGGGCTGAGTGCTAGTCAATTGTCGAACCGATAAGGTGACGGTTAGGTCGGTGAATCAAGCTTTTTTGTTATTTTACTCCTTATTCTACACCGATAGAGATGAGCATGAATCATGAATCCTCTTATAAAATGCCTTTTAACTACGCGGAATGTGTACAAGAAGGTTTAACTGTGATAATGGTGCGGGATTATGTATGAATCACTCTGTTATTTTGGCAAACAAGTATAGTTATAGATAGGAGCTTTAAAGAACACATTATAATCAAAATCATGTTGTATTTGTATATTTATGTAACTTATCTACAATCAAATAAAGAATTCTTTCATCGTGATTCATTAATCATTAGGTAATATTATTCGGGACTTATAGATAGAGAATTATTTAATAAGGCAAATTAAAATTCCGGATGTGCTCTAGACCTGATAAGCCTGCAAGTAGACACTTTCTAATCGCAAAATTTTCAAACATTGCGCATATTTTGTCTACATATCACGTTAAAAATCAATAAAATTCTTGCTCCTCTACAATACTGCATACTACAACATATCTAAAACATTTATTGCGTGTGTAATTTTATCGCAGTATACGGGTGAGACAACAAACGCCGGAGGCCGACACACACATCAAGACCCAATGAGTGTTTGTACCAGTGCGCACCAGCTTCTGGAAGTTGCGAGTTTGCACGTTGAGGTGTGTCTTGTGTCGCCGTAGTTTTTAATCGATCCTATACATTTCATATTGTGTCCAACAACAAACATGGATGATCCATTTTTTAATGGTTTCGTCAATCATCGAAAACCATTGTTCCCTTATGACGGCGAAGGGGATGCTGGAGAATCCAGTAATATCAACAAACCGAGATCTGGTAGGTAGATTAGAACGATTGTGTTTTGTTATGACTGGTATGAGCAATGTTATAGGTTAGGTTTCAAAATAATGTGTGATCTGATCCTCATAGGTCAATTTCATTTGTTTTGTCGATTTTTTTGTTCTTTTGTTTAATGAAAAAGGTTAAAAAAAGGTTTTGGTCTTGAAACGTAGAATAAAATGTCTATTTTTGTTTTTTTTTTAGAAAAATCGTTAGTTTTCTTAATGACTTTCATTTGATTATTTCATAAAAACAATAAAAACATACGAAGCACGTGTGCACATACGGTTACTAGATCTTTAAGTAAATAGCAAATTAAATATTTTCTATAATAAGAATAAATAATTTATGATTTTGTTTGGCATTGCACAACATTACTTAAACAGAAAATCTTCATCTTATCATCTTATCTAAATATTACCCTATTATTTTAAGTATTATTTTAAATTTTCATAAATAAGAAATAAGCCTATCATCATAGATTATAGATCTATCAATACCTTACACTCTTATATAGATATTCTATTAACTTTTGATATCAAAACATCTAGTTTATAATTATAGGTAGGTACTTATTGCTAACTATAAATTCATGGGCACGATCTCAAAAATAATCTAATCTTATAGGCGGCTGTTTTTTCAGTTCATGCAGTTCGTTCTAATTTTAGACGATGTTTTCTAAAATTAAATATTTATTTTGAAATTCGTAAATTGGATAGGAAAATTCTTTGAACGTGATGACACTTATCCTCCACGTGTGTGAATACCTTTTTAAATTACTTAGAAAAAAATTCCTTTCATCATGGAAAGTTACATTCTGCTTTCAACAAACTTTAGATGGGAACAATATTATTTTTGCTATATTTTGCCCCGCTCTGTCATATTCAAGGTTTATTTTTTAGAACACGCATGTTTTCGATATATGTGTTTTTTTGCTTGTGCATAGGTGTAGTATCTTTCAGGAAGTGTATGCCGGCGATTTTTTGTTTGTAAGGATCTCTGGAAGTACAATCTTGGAATTGCTTTCAGTTGTTTATCACTAAACAAAAATATTTTAGTGACTGTGATAGAGCTTTTTTGTTTTTGTTTTTCATTACTAATGTAAACACAAAACGGAATAGCACGACTATTAGGCAATTGTTCCACGTTTTGAAGATTAAAGACACCTTCATCTGAAGGTGCAGAATGATATTATTTTTTGCATGAAACATTCCATTCCAAAAAAGTTTTTGTTGTGCAGAATCACATGCTCAAATCGCTAGGTCAAATATTTAGTTGGTGCTTTAATATGCTTCTCGCCAGTTATGAAAGCCTATGGTTTTGCACATCCATACTCTCTCATTATCCACATTCTTATTATTTCAGCTCTGTAAGTTCATAAGTGGAAAAACATGCTGCATAGTCTTACAATACATTCGAATCACCTACCTCAAAAGTGTACACCAAATGCTAAAATGGCATTAAAATGTCAGTTAGTGCATATTATTGTCACTAATGTTACATAAAACTTCTGCTTAAAACCATGCTTTGGTTTAGAAATCTAAAACCCTAGAAGGAGGCCCGATGTTGTATTAAAATGAAAAGTTTGCGTATCCCTGATGTAATATATGGTTCGTGTTTAGTTCATTGTCATCTATAGTATGTTGTGTAGTCATTATGGAATTGTAATAGGTCAAGTAATCATTAGTAGTTATAGATGTCATAGTTAAAATTATTTCGTCTTGAACGTCAAGTATAGCCTACAGAATCACAAAGGCTACTTTTATACAGATAAATACCAAACCTACCAAAAATATAGCTGTGCTAGAAGTATCAGCTTCACCTAAATAACACTGTTTTAGTTTTTGCCTTCTAACCCCCAATAAAAGTCGGAGAGGGGCGGGGTACTACAAGATATACAAGATAAAAAACAAGCGCCACTTCGTTTTAAAACAATTCTTATTACTAAAGCTTCAAACTTCTTAGATAAACGAAGAAATAGATCTTTTACTAACATATAGACAACTTCCACAATTTTGGTCGTACGGTGCATATACTTACAGGTTACAAGCTGGAAAGCAAATATTAAAACCACAAAATAAATAAATAGTAATAAATAAAACACAAATATATAGTGAAATGTATACTTTCTAAGTAGGGCTTTATTGTAAACGGTAAAAGTTCTTAATTATACTGATTAAGGATTTTAATAAGTCTAGTAAAATCGACAGAATGGTGATTTGTATCACAGCTGATTATAAATCTTAAAAACTACCCTATGATAATTTAACTACTCGAGATCTCGTATGAATTGTACTTAAACACTAACATGCATGAGTAAATAAATTGTATAAACGTTTCAATGATACATGGACACGTAGATAAAATGACACAATATATATAAATAGATACAATTTATATATATTTCAAACAAAAATCCCACCATTCTATGACCCATGGATGATACGGTTTAAAAGCCTTGCTTAGGGTTTTTTTCACTTCTTCCGGTATAATCTTGTGTGACATACAACAACCCTGTATGTATGTATGCAGGTACTAATCCAAAAGGGAAGACCTTCAAATTAAACCAAACCTAAGGTCAAAAGGCAAGAAGAAAAAAAGACGAGCAAATAAAATATGTGGTATTAATTTTAAATATTTGAAAAGAATCTTACCTTTCGATCAACTGAAAGATCTTTTATTAAATCATTTCTTCTAGGTAAATGATATAGACTTGTTACCTAAGTGGTTAACACCAGAGTCGATTCTGTCTGGTCAACGATCGATCAAATACGAGGGTAGATCAGTATTTACGGTCCCTGACATAGTAGGCTTTGCATGATATCGTCACTCATTTTTCTATGAGAACTGTCATTACTAATTATTTGTTGTGTCAAGTTTTGCGTAGGTGCGTGTTGTTCTTTGAAAGTTATTAATAATTAAGCTGGTCGATAACAGACAATTTTTAAAAATGGAAAAAAGTGAAGTCAGAGCGGTGATAAAGTATTTGCAAAAAAAAGGATTAACACCTACTGAAATTCACAAGGATATGACAGACGTTTTAGGGGACTCTGCCCCTTCTTACCAAGTGGTGAAAAATATGTCTCGTGAGTTTAGATTAGGCAGAACAACTTGCGAACATGCGAAAGGTGCGGGACGTCCAGTCTGTGTCACCGTTGACAAAAACATCAATTTGATCCATGATATGGTAATGGCAGATAGAAGACTGACTATTCGCCATATCGCGGAAATAACGAACATCTCTTATGGGTCAGTTGAAAATATTTTAAGAAATGTTCTTGATCTCAGAAAAATTTCGGCGCGTTGGGTTCCAAAGATGCTGACCGTCGATCAGAAACGCTCTAGAGTGCTGCATTCGGAAGCCAATTTGGAGTACCTGAAGGCCAATCGGAAGCAATTTCTCACTCGCTTTGTGACTGTGGATGAAACATGGGTGCACCATTTTGATCCTGAGACGAAAAGACAAAGTATGGAGTGGCATCACAGAGGTTCTCCACCTCCACGCAAATTTCGAGTTCAACGGGCGGCTGGAAAGATTATGGCCACAGTGTTCTGGGATGCAGAAGGAATTTTGATGATCGATTATTTGCAGCGTGGACACACAATAACGGGTTCTTATTATGCAGGGTTAATTCCAAAATTGCGCGAAAGCATCGACCGAAAAAGACCAGGAAAGTTGGCACACAAAATTTTGTTCCATCAGGACAACGCTCCAGTCCACAAGAGCTGCATTGTCATGGCTGCCATACAGAACGCTGGCTTTGAAATCCTAGAACACCCTCCATATTCACCAGACCTGGCACCCAGTGATTACCATCTATTTCCAAAATTAAAGGAAAACCTGCGTGGAAAAAAATATGGAGACGATAATGAAGTTATGACCGCAGTAAATGGCTGGTTTGAGGAGCAACCGGAAAACTTCTTCATGAAAGGCATTGAAGCATTGGAACATCGGTGGACCAAGTGCATTGAAGTCCAGGGAGATTATGTTGAGAAATAAATAAATAATGTTTTAAAAATTCTTTCTCTTTCTATATCAGGGACCGTAAATATTGATCTTCCCTCGTATAACCATTCAAGTGATCGATTTGATGGACGCGAGATTTTCTCCGCTAAAGCGAATTATACCAAACCAACTTCCTATTACATCTCATATTCAACCATCCTCTAATGAAAGTCCACCATTTTGTTATGCCTAACGCACCATTGTGAATGCGCTTGACCGCGCTAGCGCGCATTTACGATAAAGATAGGGAGGGGGAAACCAGCGACAACCAAAACTAACGGAGAAGCTTGGTTTTAAACAGTAACCGTAAAATAATCAAAGGGGTTGTGAATTTCAACGTTATACTGTCTTGAGCTGTGTATACAGATTATCCGAAAATCATTCTAAACATACCAATATTAATGAGTGCAACAAGGAAGATATAAACAATATGGGTAGCACAACAAAGATAGAATGTAATCATGGCTAGGTAAAATTTTAAACTAAAGATCTCTCTCCAATAACAAGCAATGACGGATAAAATATTTATGACAGATGTTTTTGCTTGCTTGTTATTGGAGAGAAATCTTCAGTTTAGAAATTTACCTAGCCATGATTGCATTCTATCTTTGTTGTGCTACCCATATTGCTTATGTCTTCCTTGTCGCACTCATTCGTTTTTGGATGTTTAGACTGGTTTTCGGATAATCTGTATTTAGATGTAGAACGGTAAGGATTATTATTGATAAAGATTAATGCAGGTGCACGGGCAAAATTGAACAAAAAGTATTTTGAAAAATTTAATTTATTTATTTCTTGTACTTAATTTTCAATCACATCATCAAATTTATTTTGTTGCCATTATATGGCATACTGTCACGTATTTATTTGGTTATTATAAATATAAAATAAAAGCTTAAAATACATAAATGCTTTGTACCGTAGATCTTAGAATCATAGAAATTGTATTTTTATAATACTATATAATAATTTTATTATGATTAAATATTGTTTTAAATTTTTTTTATCACTATGTTTCTCGTTATTTTATTTGTTTTTAGTAATTTTTATTATTGCATAGAGGCTTATCTTAATTCAGAACTGCACACTCCCTATATCTTTTCTTTTTATGATCTCATTATTACGAAAAACGGATACAGTATTACTCATATCAAATGCAGCCATCAGTAGCACGGTCCCCAACTAAAACTGACCAGTCGACAAGTCGGCCTGCAAAAACCGAAATGCGCAAAAATACCATCGGCAAAATAGCTGTTTTAATGGATTTTCACAAGCTTTTTAAAATTAATTTTTGGTACACAAAACGGGTAATCTGATTCTATTAGAGATTTAGTCTGACTACGTTTAGAGATGGGATTTTCAGAAGCACATGTCTAGACGAAAAGTAAAAGAAAGCGGCAGTTTCAGTATCAGTTTTTCCAGGCGACTATTGATAGCAAGTGAAGACCAATCAAATGGTGAAAAAAGTAGACACTAATAAGAAGGTGTATGCAATCAAATATGCAAAAAATCATACCAAAGAAATTCTATAAATTTAGGTAATGCAAGATAGGCTAAGATTCAAGAGAGCAAAACAAAACAAATATTTCTCAGTTAATTAATTAATATATTATTACCCTGATTCGCGGACGGCCACAAGTTAAGCTTAAAAAATGCTGATTTTTCTACTTGTTAATTTATGTTTAACACACTGAGAGCACTTGTTCCGAGAATTAAATCCTCCTAATATAACGTTCACGTTATTATACTTCTAAATGTGATGTTATACGTCATTTGAAATCTGCATGTTGATAGTATGTCTCGTTAATTACTTATACGTTCCATACAACTTTGTGAAATAATTGAAATGTGTTTTCACTAACAGATCCATGGTTATTAATTCAAAACGGACTATTTTATTAACCTAAACAGTTTTGCCTTTACCACTAAAATATAAGTAAACAGAAGAGTTTTCATAATTACTTATTTTCATATCGTGGAACAACGGCATTATTTAACTAAAAGGGGGTCATCTTTTCACTTTAACTTGCGGTTGTCGTACAGTGTGTCAGGAGTTAGAACGCGTTAATTTTAACGGATGATAGAAGACATCAAAAGGAACAAAAAAGTCTTGTACAACTTTGTTCTAGAACGTACTACTTTTTCAGAAAAAAATAATAAAGCTGGAAATTTTAACATCATTTTGCCGTGTTAATAATAGTACTTTAATTATGGGGCTTTCTCGGAAGATGCATCTCATCTATCACAACAATAAACCTTTATAACATTTTATCGTATCGTATGTCGTTTCCGCGTAAAATTGATTTTCTTTACAATTAAAAATTCATTTTACTCAATTAAGAAATGTGACAACCATGTAAAGTTGGTAATAAAATTTGCCCCACACTCGCACAAAATACTGATGTGGGAAGTTTGTTGAACTTGGAATAAAGCATGTTTTGTTTACAACCTTACAATTTAATGAAGAATATTTGGGTCAATGCCTGATCACAGCTGTGTAAATAATACCCTTTTAGAGTGAGATAATCCTGAGTTTGTAGTTTATTGAACTAAAAATACTTTGTCGGCTTTATCTATTTAATAACAGTTTTTAATGATTTTATAGGAGAATATCTTTTAAAGAGAAGATTCATCTAATTTCAATTAGGTTAAGGGATTTTGATGACACCTTGTTTTGGCTACATTAATAAATTTTTAATTTTTATGGTAATTAGGTGCCTTAATCAATTTTTTTACAAAAGATAGTATTTTTAATAAAAAAACAAATGCGTCAAGAAATTTTGAAAGTATTCCAGAAATTAATAAATATAAAATGTAGGTCAATTCTAGTTTTATTTTTACAGTTGGTTTGTTATAAATCAGCGTGTTTTTAAGTACGTACAAAATTTCTTTACGGAAGAACAGTGCCAATTACAATTTTCGTAGAATTAGTCACCCGACTAATCTGCTTTGGATGCTGTAGACTGCGCGTATACTTAAGCAAGGTTGCCAGATATGCCAATGGCTTTCTCTAAATTACTCGAAAGCTGATTAACATAGAAAAAAAATTATTGAGACTTTTTTTGTACCGTTTGATGTCTTCTATCACCCCCTAAAATTAACGCGTTCTAACCCCTGCCACGCTGTATATACTTATCTATCAATCAACATCTAGTTAGTTAAATTTAAGGGATGAAAAGTTTATTATTGATGATGTAACATTTCTATAACACCTTTGGAATGTCTTGTTTTAATCGCCTACTCAAAAAATATTTACTAATAAGAAACGGACAAATAACAACTTCTACGTTTGGACCATATCAACAAAGGGTACCAGAATAAGTTAGGTAAATAAGTAGAAAGAGCATAGTAACTTTTCTCTTTCAAAAATAAAGGGAAGTAAGGTAGAAGGACAAAGTACTTCTGGTAGAAAACTATTTTCTTTCTGCAGACTCTAGCATTAATCTCTCAAAATTATGGTCGTACTTATTTTGTTTTTTATTGTTTAAGCAATTATTATGTTTTTTTTTGACAAAACTGCTACATCTCTAAGAGCTCGTAGTTGACGCTGAAGATTTCAACACTAACACTATAGAGAGGCTACATGTTGCTCCTGTGGTTGTGGAAACTTGTAGTAAGAGCGACGGTGGGTATAGTAAACCGAGCTCCTGGAAGCAGGACGTTTCTAAAACATTTTGATTGTAAAGAAAGTATCGACACTGATACCGACAAGACGCGGCGATTTCAATAGATCAGATCTAAATGAGCATTTCCCACTCTTAGAGCAAAAAGGTCAAAGTCCAAACACAATAAGTCTTGTCACGCTTAGAATCTCGGCAACTTACTTGAAGTGTACATGATAGGAGTATATTTTTAACAAAGAAAAGCTTCGATTTTTTGATGCCAAGACTGTCGTCAAATGTCGTCGAATAATAAATAAAGGGTCATAAACGTAACTTTAGTTGTGAAAAACTTTTGTTGTTTTATAATTACCAATGCATTTCTTCGTGGTTACTAAGCTCCAAGCTTTTTTTTATATAAACAAACGCTATAAAACCACGTAACAAATTGGTTACTTTTAAAGACGATTTCAAACTTTAGTAGACTACGTAAAATGTGTTTAAATAGACTCTATTTAAACACATTTAATTTATACTCTATTTAATAGAGTATAGTTTACTCGCGACATTCAACTTTTAACGTTTTGCATACTTTCACTACTATTATAAGGAAACAAAACTAACTGGTACTAGTTACACCATGAGTCATAGCTACCCGTCCTCAACACGTGCTTTTGTTTTTATAACATATTTTGTATTATAATAAATACAAAGAAGGGATGCCACTTTTAAAATAATATTGTATTTTCTTTCCCATTTCACTGACCTTATTTATTATATCCTTAGATAAAAGAGAATATGTTAATTTAAAAAGCAAAAATGGCGGTGTCAATGTTTTTACATAAAAAAAGAATAGTAAAGTATGTGAAAATAATTAATTTGAGAGACTTCTTAGTACCGTACATTCCAGTAACACTGCAGTAAATAGTTTTAATATTTTTTACGAACACACGGATAATTATATCACAGGAAATAAAGGAATATGGCAATGTTGCACGCTACGTCTATCCAAAGATATGAGTTTTTATTACGGCATAAGAAATATTAATAGTAGCACATTTGATGTTATTCAACATTTTACTGCTTGAATTATTGTTTAATTTTAATACCTAATGTAGGTTTAATAGTATATTATATACCAAGGTTGTGAAGAGTTTTTTCTAGAGCCGAGCATTATTAGATCCCGAGATGCGCAGCATCGAGGGATATAAGATGAGAGGCTCTAGAAAACACTTCACAACCGTGGTGTATATATTATTTTTTTCACTACTAGTACTTTTATTCCTTTTATTCTTCTCACATAAAAAACGTACTATCGCGATCACGGATTTTTTCCTGGATGCCAGTGTATAATGGGATGAATTTTTGCCCCGTGTTATACTAAAATCTGGATTATTGACTAGTAGTCAATAATAAAATGTAGTTTTTGCACTCACTACATGTAAAACATCAAATCTAGTATGTGCATACATGCATGGAAAAATTGAAATTGCGCACTCGTGCTTGCAAAAACTCACAAAAAACACTGCGTTAATGAGGACTCTCACTACAAATCCAGTTTTATTGGGGTAAAGTTCAGTTAATGAGATAGTACTTTACCTAATTATTCAAGCAAAATTCGTTTGAAAACACTAAAAAACCTTTAATTCAAATTGGCAAATGACATTTAAAAGAAAGAGCATTTGATCTACGACGGAGAGAAAGTTACCTACTAGTCACTGCCCACTGGTCATCGGTGCCTACCGTTATACATGCAATGTGCCTACTCGCGTACTGTTGAATGATAATAATATGTATAATTATTCA
The DNA here is from genome assembly GCA_929113105.1 of Agrypnus murinus. Lineage (NCBI taxonomy): Eukaryota > Metazoa > Arthropoda > Insecta > Coleoptera > Elateridae > Agrypnus > Agrypnus murinus. The sequence goes on along the minus strand of OV816026.1, from coordinate 168,190,578 downwards.
TAATACTAATTACTGTTTTATTAATAAAGTAAATAAAGTCCAAAAAATTTATAGAAGCACTTTATTACTAATGATGAAAGGTAATCTATCTAAAATCTGAATGAAAACATACAAACATAACCTATTATGTCAATTTTTTTTAGCTGACTCACAATAATTATTGTTATTAACTATGTTAATATTTACACTGCAGTTGTCAAGTCTTCCAAATGATACCCCAGGAACCGCAAACTGAGCAGCATTAGAAACACATGAACTAGATGAAGACTGCATTGTTACCGTAGATGTGGGGGCAGATGGTAACCCAGACTGTGTCAGAGTCAGAGTCTGGGCCACATTAATTTTATTTTGGACACAATCCTCAATATAACCCTCCGCCACAGCCGAAGAACGCCAACCTCCATGGCGTTTGATCATTAATAAGTCGCCCCCTTTGTTGGCCAATAAAGTTGCACTGCTGCGTCTGAAGCAGTGTCCAGTATATTTTTCAGGCTCCTCTAGTTTTAAAAATTTTGCAATATGATAAGGTATTTTACCAAAGGTATTAATTCCAACTGGTGATTTGATGCATTTACCATTACGGTAAGTATAAAATACTCTTTGATTTTGAGTTGTGACATGGCTTCGCACAGTGATGTATTTTTGAACAATATTTACCCATTCTGGCTTAGAAATAGCAAATGAACGACATTTGTATGTTTTAGTTTCCGGAACATCAACCACCATAATATCATCTTTTAAGGTGACATGGCTCATCAACATTTTAGACAACTCATCTCTTCTGAGTGCTCCAGAAATTCCCATCACTAGTGCTGCCTAAATCAGAAGAAATTTAAAATTTGACTTACAAAAAGTAGACAAGTTATACCTTCATCAATAGATATTCACCATCTGGTGCCTCATTAAGAAATTTATTTATCTCTTGTTCTTGTAAAACTTTGGATTTTTTAGGATCGTGATGTTCAGTCTTTCTCTTAATGTACGCAATCAATTTGGGGAACTTTGATATATCTATATTGTGTTTAACATTTAAGCATGATTTTAACATGCTGTACAAAGACCATAATGATTTTTTTTCGCCAAGTTCTTGGAAATAGGCTAACAGGCAATTTTCAGAGTATTTTGTTACCTGTTTACTTTCACACCATGTTATAAATTTTTTGTATTGTCCTTCATACCGATCTCTTGATTTTGTAGGAAGTAAATTATTCACCACCGTATTCGCAACTTCTCGAATCTCGGGGGGAGTCAAAGAAATTCCTTCATTATCGCACATCGTTTTTATAAGAACAATGAAAAGAAATTGATAAAAGACAATGAGACGCCAAACTTGCAAATTGACAGAGTTGTGAAAAATTATGGTCATGGCCTTCTAGTTAAATTTCAACACATTTTAATCGAAATTGGCAGTAGTTCAAAGTTACGTAAGTAGTAAATTTAAAATACATTTCAAAAATTCGTGCAAAAAATAGAATACATGATTCGTGCGTTAACAGAATTTACAAATTCGTGCCGATTGCTTTCCCCTCGTGTGCTACGCACACTCGGGTAGCAAAAATCGGCACTCATTTGTAAAATGTCTGTTACCGCACTTAACATGTAAATTACTATTTACACTTTGATAGTTTAGTAAGAAAGACAGTAGAAGAAAGACAACCACACTACAATAATTGTTGTGGCATTTAGTTTGTCGCAATTTTGTATGTTGGAATCAAATCTTGACCAACGTTTTCTAAAAAATATATGAAAAAATATGGCTGCCTTATTTAAACCAAAAGTAACAAAAATAAATTAGTTTCGAACTACCAATACATAGGTGTGATAACACACAAAAAATTATCCTGTTCTGAGAAGGTCGAACAACCAGTACTGGACCACTTGGAGAATTTTTAGATTTTTTGAGTTGCATCGCATTTCCCGATCAGAGCATCAATTTATAATTTATAAAGGTTTTAGTATTTTATATTTACAAGATTTTAAAAAAGAATCATGAAAATCCGAGTAGTTTTAACCGGTTACGAGATAAGGATCTTTTTTTTGCTTAACGGGTCATTCCATGCGAAATCGATCACTAAAATGGGTCGATCTCACGGATTTCAATGAAAATTACTTATGAGGTAGCAATCAACTAAAGAACATAACTTTCATTCATCAATTTGCTAAATTACGCAGAACTTCGGAAATATTCAAACTGAAAAAATTATCAAAACTGCTTGCACGCCTTTAAAGAAATATAAATATCTCGAAAAGTATTTACCCTAGAACAAATATTTTTTGTATATTGTTCACAGAAGACGGGCTTTTTGAACAGCCTAATAATTTTTTGTTATCAAACTTATTTTTATTTTTTTCTAAACGAAATATTTTAAAAATGCAGAAAAATCGGTGGTCACATTTTTAAAAATCTGAAAAAAATTGTACAGATTCTTTGAACATTTCTGTATTTAAATGCCAAATGGCAAGCTGGACGTTTTAATAGTTTTGGCAGGGTAAATTTTCAAAGACCGCTCTGCAGATAGCCGGCGCAGCATAGATCACGGTCAACCGACGCAACCCGAATTCGCTACCTTCTAGTTAGTAATAATACCGTCTATATTTCCAGCGGTCGGTCTTAACTAATGTACATATGATAAATGTATATATGTGTGGATATGATGATACCTCCTGATTAGTTAATTACGTATGTATTTAAATCGATTTCTTCGGGTGTGTTACATAAAGCATTTTTCTTGCGGCCATCAAAGACCCTAAATATTATAATGCAATAGCTTAGATACCATTTTTGTTTACAGAAGATGAGTTGTTTTTGACCCTAAATTTAAAAAATAGATGTTCACTGGGTTAGACTGGGTGCTATTGTAGGTAGCAACCAATCACCAGCTTACGTTGTATTATATTATTAAAATCCAGTCATCGAGCTAGAGTGTCAAACTTATTAACGTTAAAAACTATAGACTGAGCTATAGGATCATTGCAAATTCAATATTTGAACTTGTGGTACAGGTGAGTTAATGATATTATCCACTGCAGAAATTATCATAATAACTTACTTAACTCACTTGTACCATAAATAACTATTACCGATCTCTATTGTAGGTTCTGATCTTTAATAAGGTCAGCTGCGGTAATTGGAGCGATGGGGTAACTGAAACTATGCTTAATAAAAACTAAAACTATCGTTAAACGTCTATGAGAATTACGTGAATTTTTAGTTTTATCGACTTTACCCTATACACTCTTCCGACTGCGATAATTCCTGAACTATTCCTACTGCAGCCCTAATTTCTTGGAGACATTTTAATTAATATCCTTAGGGCGTCCCAGTTACCCAGAACATATTATAAAGTAATGTTGATATAAAATATAGACGATGATTCTATTTACCCCAATCTATTGGGTAACTGGAACCACCGGACATGTTTTTAAAAAAATATTTTTAAATGCAATAGTTGGCATTAGAGCTGCTTTATTTTTACATTTTCTTTTGGAAATTATTAAAGTTACTATAAAACAAGGTCCTAAACTTATACTTCACGATAAAATATGAGATAAAGAGTTTGAAGCAAAAGAATTGTATATCTATGGACCAATTACCCCAACTGACCTTGAAACTTAAATTAAAAAAGCTATTGCATTATATTTTATGGTCTTGGCCAGCCGCAAGAAAAGTACTTTATGTAACACCCGAAGTAATGGATTTAAATACTTAAGTAATTAACTAATTAGTAGGTATAGTCATATCCACACAAATATATATTTATCTTATGTACATTAGTTGAGAAGTTAAGGTTAAGAGTTAAGCTGGTAATATGGACCGTATTATTACTAACTAGAAGGTAGCGAATGCGGTTTGTGCCGGTTGACCGTGATCTATGCTGCGCCGGCTGTCTGCAACGCGATCTTTAACAATTTGCCCTGCCAAAACTATTAAAACGTCCAGCTTGGCATTTTACATTTAAATACAGAAATGTTCAAAGAATCTGTATAATCTTTTTCAGATTTTTAAAAATGTGACCACCCCGATTTTTCTCCATTTTTAAAATATTTCGTTTAGAAAAAAATTAAAATACGTTTGATAACAAAAAATTATTAGGCTGTTCAAAAAGCCCGTCTTCTGTGAGTAATATACAAAAAAATATTTGTTCTAGGGTAAATACTTTTCGAGATATTTATATTTCTTTAAAGGCGTGCAAGCAGTTTTGATAATTTTTTCAGTTTGAATATTTCCGATGTTCTGCGTAATTTAGCAAATTGATGAATGAAAGTTATGTTCTTTAGTTGAGTGCTACCTCATACGTGATTTTCATTGAAATCCGTGAGATCGACCCATTTTAGTGATCGATTTCTCATTGAATGACCCTAACGCTCCTACACTACAGTTACTAAGTAAAAATGTGGTTAGATTTTAGGTAATGCTACTATAAAATCATTCCAAGAATTTTATCCCTCTTTTTAAATGTCCGCGAATTCATTTTAATAATAGTAAGTAAAAATGTAGGTCAAATTCTTTCATAGAATACTACTCTATAAAATAGTTCCAAGAATTAGTTCACCCTTTTTAAATTTTCACGAATTCATTGTAATAGTAGTTTTTAAGTAAAAATGTATGTTAAATTCTTTCATAGAATACTACTATAAAATAGTTCCAAAAATTATGTCCACCTTTTTAACTTCCACGAATTCATTTTAATAGTACTGAGTCATTCCATACGAAATCGTCTACAAAAATTTTTTTTGTTGCTCCACTATTTTAGATTTTGCCCAAACTTCCTGAGAATCTTCTTTAGGGTTCCAAAGAAGGAAATCCACCGTCATTTAATTTTCGCATGCGTTAGTTCCCGCCTGCCCTAATTAAAGCATTTAAAAATCGTCATTTTTATTATTTAATAAATATTTTTAGCTGTAAATATGTTTCTATTAAAGATATATTTTCTATCTACACGTTCAAGATAGCATTTCAAAGCTAAAAGATATTTGTGCAAAGAATATAAATTCACGCAATCAATACCCCCGAACAATAACAAGGTGCTGAAGATACGTGTATTTCACTGATTTTTCGTGATTTTCAACTGACTCCCAGTGTCTCGACTCTTGAACGCTAACAGCTAATATTTCTCAGAGATCAAGTGCACATATCGTGGAAGAAATAAAACCTACAATTGACTCGTTTGGCCTTTTCTTTATAAAAAAAATCTCTTCTTGAAATCTTGAAATTTTAAAAAATCGCATTATTTAGGCTATAATATGAATGTGTTGGCTACGAGATAAAAATTATCTAAGTAATTGGTATATACAGCGTGGAAAGTTAAGTATGGAATATTAAAAAAAAAGCGAACTCGACCAGTTTTTTTAAAAACGATGAAATACGTCGATTTTGTTTTTAAAAATACACATTAATATTTGCGATTTACCTTCCGACTTTCATTTGTTTCTAAGTTATGACGTCATCACAAAAAAATTTAAATGACAATATAGATTTTTAATAGTGGAACGTGATAGACGTCAATAAAGCTAGCACCCCCACTTCAAAAAAATTAAAAAAAAATTAGCCTATAATTTAGTACTAATTAAGGACAAATTTGTACCAAAAAAATTAAATTTGTACCAAGCACCGTTTGGGCGCAATTCGCATTTGAAAAGTGGGGGTGCTGGCTTGAGCTCAAGCTAGCACCCCCACTTTAACAAAACTGAAAATTTTCTGCACTACCATTTAGTTCTAATTAAGGACAAATTTGGACCAAATTTCTTTTTCTCGTAATTACAACCATATGGCCGCTATTCGCATATCAAGACTGGTAGCGCGAACTGGCATGCAAGTTATCACTCCCACTTTAATAAAAATAAAAATTTTCTACGCTATCATTTAGTTCTAATTAGGGACCAATTTTTTTTTTCTCGTAATTACAACCATTTACTTGTCAGCGCGAACTAATAATCAAACGCGCTTGTTTAAGCCCCCACTTTAATAAAAATAAAAATTTTCTACACTACCATTTAGTTCTAATTAAGGACAAATTTGGCCCAAATTTTTTTTCTCATAATTACAACCATATGACCGCTATTCCCATATCAAGACTTGCAGCGTTAATTGGCAATCAAGCTAGCACCCCCACTTCAATAAAAATAAAAAATTTTTACACTACCATTTAGTTCTAATTAAGGACAAATTTGGACCAAATTTGTTTTCTCATAATTACAACCATATAGCCGCTATTCGCATATCAAGACTGGCAGCGCGAACTGGCAATCAAGCTATCATATTATTTAATAAAAATACAAATTTTCTACGTTATTATTTAGTTCTAATTAAGGACAAATTTGGACCAAATTCTTTTCTCGTAATTACAACCATATAGCCGCTATTCGCATATCAAGACTGGTAGCTCGAACTGGCAATCAAGCTATCATATTATTTAATAAAAATACAAATTTTCTACGTTATTATTTAGTTCTAATTAAGGACAAATTTGGACCAAATTCTTTTCTCGTAATTACAACCATATAGCCGCTATTCGCATATCAAGACTGGCAGCGCGAACTGGCAATCAAGCTATCATATTATTTAATAAAAATACAAATTTTCTACGTTATTATTTAGTTCTAATTAAGGACAAATTTGGACCAAATTTCTTTTTCTCGTAACTACAACCATATAGCCGCTATTCGCATATCAAAACTTGCAGCGCGAACTGGCAATCAAGCTATCATATTATTTAATAAAAATAAAAATTTTCTATGCTATCATTTAGTTCAAATTAAGGACAAATTTGAACCAAATTTTTTTTTCTCGCATTTACAACCATATAGCCGCTATTCGCATATCAAGACTGGCAGCGCGAACTGGCAATCAAGCTATCATATTATTTAATAAAAATACAAATTTTCTACGCTGTTACTTAGTTCTAATTAAGGACAAATTTGGACTAAATTATTTTTTCTCGAAATTACAACCATATAGCCGCTATTCGCATATCAAGACTGGCAGCGCGAACTGGCAATCAAGCTATCATATTATTTAATAAAAATACAAATTTTCTACGTTATTATTTAGTTCTAATTAAGGACAAATTTGGACCAAATTCTTTTCTCGTAATTACAACCATATAGCCGCTATTCGCATATCAAGACTGGCAGCGCGAACTGGCAATCAAGCTATCATATTATTTAATAAAAATGCAAATTTTCTACGTTATTATTTAGTTCTAATTAAGGACAAATTTGGACCAAATTCTTTTCTCGTAATTACAACCATATAGCCGCTATTCGCATATCAAGACTGGCAGCGCGAACTGGCAATCAAGCTATCATATTATTTAATAAAAATGCAAATTTTCTACGTTATTATTTAGTTCTAATTAAGGACAAATTTGGACCAAATTCTTTTCTCGTAATTATAACCATATAGCCGCTATTCGCATATCAAGACTGGCAGCGCGAACTGGCAATCAAGCTATCATATTATTTAATAAAAATACAAATTTTCTACGCTATTACTTAGTTCTAATTAAGGACAAATTTGGACCATATTTTTTTTCTCGTAATTACAACCATTTACTGTCATCGCGAACTAATAATTAAACGGGCTTGTTTAAGCACTTTTATAAAAATGAAGATTTTCTACGCTATCATTTAGTACTAATTAAGGACTAATTCGGACCTTTAAGTCAAGTGTCCATAATTGCTTACAATTAAAAAAAATGATACAAATAAATCGTAATAGTTTAAGCATATTATTTGGAGTGCAGTTTGTGGTAATAATATTGCAGCTGGCAGCGGGCGTTTGCACGTCACCCTTTGTACTTTAAGGTTATTATTTATGACTAGCAATAAAATGGTATGGGTTGAATTGGAAGTGCATTGCTTTTTGTTAAAAATTAAAGGAATTGAAGTACAAACGATCGAAAGGTGATATAAGAGGGGATATAAATCGAATGGTCGAGAAATTAAAATCTTTTCATACAAATCATTATGCGTTAGAATTAATTGAGTCGTCATGAACGAAATATGAAACGTTAGTTAAGTGTTCTCGATTGACAAAATAATGAAATGTTATAATTTATAAAAATGTAATTTAATGTAAATAACTTATTTAAGGTTCTTTTCTTTATTTACCTATCTGGATCATTTAATTAATTTGTCCTTAATTTGAACTAAATGATAGCGTAGAAAAATTTTATTTTTATTAAAGTGGGACTGATAACTTGCATGCCAGTTCGCGCTACCAGTCTTGATATGCGAATAGCGGCTATATGGTTGTAATTTCGAGAAAAAATAATTTAGTCCAAATTTGTCCTTAATTAGAACTAAGTAACAGCGTAGAAAATTTGTATTTTTATTAAATAATATGATAGCTTGATTGCCAGTTCGCGCTGCCAGTCTTGATATGCGAATAGCGGCTATATGGTTGTAAATGCGAGAAAAAAAAATTTGGTCCAAATTTGTCCTTAATTTGAACTAAATGATAGCATAGAAAATTTTTCTTTTTATTAAATAATATGATAGCTTGATTGCCAGTTCGCGCTGCAAGTTTTGATATGCGAATAGCGGCTATATGGTTGTAGTTACGAAAAAAAGAAATTTGGTCCAAATTTGTCCTTAATTAGAACTAAATAATAACGTAGAAAATTTGTATTTTTATTAAATAATACGATAGCTTGATTGCCAGTTCGCGCTGCGAGTCTTTATATGCGAATAGCGGCCATATGGTTGTAATTACGAGAAAAAAAAATTTGGTCCAAATTTGTCCTTAATTAGTACTAAATGGTAGTGCAGAAAATTTTCAGTTTTGTTAAAGTGGGGGTGCTAGCTTGAGCTCAAGCCAGCACCCCCACTTTTCAAATGCGAATTGCACCCAAATGGTGCTTGGTACAAATTTAATTTTTTTGGTACAAATTTGTCCTTAATTAGTACTAAATTATAGGCTAATTTTTTTTAAATTTTTTTGAAGTGGGGGTGCTAGCTTTATTGACGTACCCGATAGTGATTTCTCTTCCCTTTATGATCATGTAAATAAATCATAAGGTTGCATAACAAAAATTCTGAGAAAAATCAATCTGATATATTGATACCATAATATCAATAACATTAAATGTTCAGATCGATTTTTCTCAGAATTTTTGTTATGCAACTGTTGTATTCTTTCAATAGTTTATTCATTAATATTAATACAGTTTATTGATTAACACTAATCTCATTTAATTTTTGTTTTACAAGTATATTGTACATGCGGACAACCTCTCGCATTCGTGGTCACATTCGCTCTTCTCCTACATCCATCATTCAAGCTATCCATGCGCCTTCACTCTCTCTCACTCACACAACTACATATAAATCTAATATATCACAGCAACCTTATGATTAATTTGCATGATCATAAAGGGAATAGAAATCACTATCGGATTCCACTACTAAAAATCTATATTGTCATTTAAATTTTTTGTGATGTCAAAACTAACAAACATTTATAAAGTTCAGTTCGATTTTTCTCAGAATTTTTGTTATGCAATCGTATGATTTATTTTCATTATCATAAAGAGAAGAAAAATCACTATCGGATTCCACTATTAAAAATCTGTATTGTCATTTAAATTTTTTAACAAATGAAAGTCGGAAGGTGAATCGCACATATTAATGTGTATTTTTAAAAAACAAAATCGACGTGTTTCAGCGTTTTTAAAAAAACCGGTTGAGTTCGCTTTTTTTTAATATTCCATACTTTAATCCCACCCTGTATACTACAGTAAGTATATGTACTACTATGTAAGTTATATATAGTATGTATATAGGATTACTTGCATCAAATATAATATTAACTTTCTAGAACAGTGATTCCCAAACTTTTAAACTCAAGGGTCGATAGAAATAAAAAAATCACCGGACCCACTTAAAACTATAAATTTAATAGTTTCTCTCAATTTGTGAAAATTTTCTAAAAATAATTTTTAAATATGATTGTAGCTTAATTAATTGATTTGGTATTAATTTGATGATTGATTAACAGCTGAATTTAAAACATGGTCTAACACTTCTGCCGAGAATGTAATTAAGTATTGTTTTTTTTTACTTTTTAAATAGTAGGCATTGGAACAATTGCAATATTTCTATTTGATCTGTCACATTATTGTTAAAAACGTTCTAACGTATTTTGAAGTTGTTTGTTTTGTTTATAAGAAGTTAAAATGTTTTAATTTATTTGTGTTACGATGGAAAGAGGAAATTTCACAAACGAAGAAAAATTTGATATGTTGACGTGTTACATCTTGTGCCACAAAAATTGTGTAGCTGCTGAGCAGATGTATTCTGATAATTATCCTGAACGAAGACAACCTGAGAAATCCATGTTAAGACGTTTGATATCTAATTTAAAGGAATTTGGTTCATTCAAAAAACCACTTTCATCTCGTAAAAAAGAATCAAACGAAGAAAAAGCGAATACTGTTCTACTAGCCGTTGTTGAAAATCCTGAAATATCCACAACACTAATTGAGCGTCAGACTGGGGTAGCTAGATCTACAGCCCACTTCATTTTACAAAAGAATAAATTTCATCCATATAAATTTAGAATTTGTCAGGGTCTTAGACCTGGTGACGAGAGAAGGCGAGCAAGTTTTTGTGAATGGTATACCAGAAAATGTCAAGAAAATCAAACTTTTCCTTTTCAAGTAATTTGGTCTGATGAAAGCCTGATAACCAACAATGGCATTTTCAACCGGCGTAACAAACATTATTGGGCAACAGACAATCCTCATTTAAAAAAAGATGCAAGGCATCAACACCGATTTGGATTTAATACGTGGATAGGTATTTTATAGGTATTTTACGTAGCAGAATAATAGGACCCTTTATTTATCACAACAATTTAAATTCCGAGCGGTATCTTGACCTGCTGCAGACTGATTTGGAAGACGCCATGGATGGATTACCTCTAGCATTAATTAACTGCTGGTTTCAGCAAGATGGTGCCCCAGCACATAACTCAAGAAATGTACGGGAGTATTTGTCGCAGAGGTTTCCTGAAAAATGGATTGGAACTCACAGTGAAGTAGCTTGGCCAGCCCGATCACCAGATTTGAGCCCGTTAGACTTTTTCGTGTGGGGTTATGTAAAAAATTAAGTGTATGACTCAACTTTTGAAACTGAAGAACAATTATTGGCATCGGTTATAGCAGCAGTTAACACAATCTCCTCAGAAATGTTAGCCAAAGTTTTAAATTCAACTGTACAAAGAGCATACTTGTGTCTAGAAAATAATGGGAACTTATTTGAACACTTGCAATAATCTTTGAATTCTTTTTCCAATGCCTACTAGATTAAGAATCTAAAAAAATATTAAAATTCATTTTTCTCTGTTTTTTGGCTTTAGAATCATAATGTGTGATACATCGTTGAATTTGTAATAAAAAATGCTACCGTATACAAGGTGTTTCTACTTTTGTGGCCATATAAAAAAGTTGATGATGATTTCTCGAAAATGAAACATCGGATAAAAAATTTGAAGACGCCATTGTGTAGAGCTTAAAAAGTGACAACGACAAAGTGTCATTAGTTTTTTAATATCTTTTAAAATAAATACAAAAATTGGAAAAATCGAAAATCCGAAAAATTGCATTTTTGGGAAATTTTGAAAACGATAAGCAATCATGGATTTCTGCGATCGGCATGTAAACATACTCTAAATAGTGCAACTTTTTCCTAATTTAAGCCAACCTGTATCTTTTACCGTTTTCAAGATCCCCATGCTGTGCATTCTTATCTTGGACACGGTGTATAAGCGTGTTCGTAAATTCTCTTGCCAGATGCGAAACATTTTTATTATTGGTTTTTCGAAAAAAGTCGCTCTTTAAAAAAAGTTCTGCTTCACTTAAAACCTCAACAGGGTGATCAAAAAAAATTGTGGTTTGATTTTAATGTTTACATTTTTTTGAATATTTAATGTTTCCAGTACAGTGACATCAATTTTTTTACCTACCAGAAATTTTCTTGATTTATGTTTTGTGATAGGTTCTAACGAGTCGGTAAATGGTCACACAACGATATCTTTTGGCAGCAAAATGATCTAAAATGAACATTTTAGATTTTATATGTTTGTTATTATAGTTATAGTTTGCCATTACATGTTTATATTTCTCATTATAGCTTGTTTATCTCAAACTAGGGCATTATGATTTTCCCATACGTTGATCTTCCTAAATACCAGTCCAGTTTCCAGCGCCTCTCCTATGTTTGTGTGTGGTGGGGTAGTCATATCACAGTATTGTAACGAATAGTAAACCCACATATGACGTCATCAAACATTCTAGATGTATGAGTCATCAACTGTATGACTCATCAATCAACACGTGCAAGTATAACTCATCGACACGCCTCATTGACGTCACTTATCGCCAGCTGCGTGTATGACTCATCAACACGTCATCGAATATTCTAGATGTATGAGTCATCATATGAGATATAAATTGAGTTCGCGGGTAGAAGGAGGGCAGTTAATGCTTAACCAGCGTCGTGTTGAAATGTACTCTGAATAAATTGTGAATAATTAGTTAATACATAAATAGTTTTTATATAAATAAGTCCTCAAATAAATTTGTAAATACCTAGCATTTTTAATAGTTTGTTAAATAGTTTATAGTTATAGTGTTTTTAATTAAGTGCATTGTAAATAATCTTTTCTTTATTAATAGACGATTTTAAACAGCATTTTTGATTATTATTTTAAAAAGAACGTTACAGTATAATAACAACTAGTGGTGCACTCTTGCAAATATGTTCTCCGTCCACGTGCGACCTTGTATTCTCAGACTGTTTGGGCGATCAAGGTTAATTTTAATGGCAGCATTTGAGGATTAGGTAAAGCAAAACTTTAAAATGGAGAAAAGTAGAGAAAACATCTGCATTATTCTTCACAAATCATTTGTAAATGTAGTTTGACACTTTGATAGTTTAGTAAGAAAGACAGTAGAAGAAAGACTACAATACTACAATAATTGTTGCGGCACTTAGTTTGTCGCAATTTTGTCTGTTGGAACCAAATCTAGACAAACGCTTCGTCAAAAACATATTGTGCCTATGTTCGATTTTGACTCGGCGATTATCGCCACGTGACGGTCATCCCTAAGTAAGGTCAATATCCAATGCCTTCAAAAACAATGGAAAATACACAGTATCTTTTTAACACTAGAAAGGTTTACTAAACTAAATTTATTTTTATTTTTGCTAATATATTATTTTCACAGGAAAAGTTTTCACGTAATGTATAGTGTTAATAAAGTATACATGCCTATGCCAAATGTTTTTGAGTAGTTGCTTAGATTTTAAGGACTAAAGCTTTCGCAACTAAAAATAGCATGAATGCTGCGATTTTCCATGTGCTAGTATTTTATGATTACTACATGGCAGTAATACTGCGGTCCAGTAATTTTCTAAATTGTGTCAAAGTGAATCACAGTCTATTTGCAGTAAAATTAATACGCGTCAAAAGTCAAGCCAAAAAACACTTTTCATAAGTTCGCTAATTTATAAACTCACACTGAACCGAATATTATATCTATTTTTATCTAACAGAACACAAAACACACGCTCAAAATCAACATCATCATTATACGTACATTCATTCTTTACAAACTTAAAAAGACAAATCTAATTCTAAGTCTGTCTTCGTTTCACGATTTGTAACAGTGCCAGCCGGTCCTGGCGTATACATTTTTAGTATATCTCGAATGTTTAAAAAGCGAACACGTAAAAAAGGGCATGAAAAGAAAAGTTTCTTTACTTAGTATTCGAATAAAATTTTAATTATGTGTTCACGAGGTGTTTTTGGGAGGAAATCTGAAGATTACGGAGTAGTCACTTCGCCTATTTTCCTAAGACTGGATTCTTTTTTCGACGAAAGAGGTAAAGCTAGCTGGATGTATAATACTACTTACTACTAATATTTTGCGTGTTCTTGTGAAAAGTTGGCGTGATGTCGAAAATACGTGACTTTACCACGTTAGCATGCAAAGGTTTTTGCATGAAGTTCCAACAGGACAAATATTGGTTTATTTAGAAATTGCTTGATTCTTAACAGTATTGTAAACCAAACAAAACAAAGTATGGTGTGTGCATAATGAACAAATTATATAACGAGGATGTAATTTAACAATAATTAGATCTGGGAGCTCTGAGAAAATGCGTCATAAAGAATGAAATTATTTTGTCAACTTTTTTCATTTAGAGACAAGAAATCTGGCTCAAAGTACTACAACAAACAATAAGACATTTAAATGGCAACAATGTTCTCTCAAGGTTGCTGTTGTGTCTGTACAATTACACGATGGTGCCTTTAGCGACGTAACGGGTTGCGGAGCAGTTGTAAAAACATTTTATAACTGCTACCTTTACAACATGTTCTGGAGTGGGCGTACTTCGTAGCTAGCTGTACCTGTAGCAGCAGTTGTCCTGTAGTCGAAACGTCAAGGATAAACGAGATAAACTAAAGAATTTATTTAAGAAAATTGTGTCTGACGCCTCGACACCGAAAGGTATATGAGGTTAAAGATTATGTATGTATGTATGCATATATTAATAGTGAAGGTTCCTCAAACTTTAAGGTTTCAGTAAACCAACAACAAATAAAAATAACTAATAAACTGCTTTTTTTATTTAAATGTACAGTCTGGGACTTTAGTAATGATTCGGGTCTAGCTATACGCATCACATTTTATAAATTTATTTTATATTATTGTTTTCGTATATAATTTTTATATTATTTATATCCTTTGTTATATTTGTAAAATATAATGTATTTCCTTCTAAAGTCAGTTTTCTTTGTATAAACCTAATTTGAGATCCTAATCATTACTAAAGTCCTAGACTGTACATGATTTCCAATATTGAAAATGCACCATCCTTAAACTATTTGAATATACATATTCTCACAGTTTCATAGAAACATTCTTAGGAACGAGTTTTGTAAATGATTACAATAAGAGAAGAATGAACGAATCTAAACGTTTTATGTTTGCCAATTTTTTATTGTTTTAAAATTTTGGTTCACTCACCATCAAAGTTAGATTGTAATGAAGACGAACAGAAAAAATGGTTACGATCCTCTTGAAGGAATCGAAATCAGAAAATATTAGGTGCGGTGGTTTATTGTAGATGGGCTGCGTTAAAATCGTATTCCAAGTCAGACACTGGAGTATAGCTGACATGCAGACGACGACACAATATGTTTTCCTTTTACTGTAACTTACAGTGAGAACTTCAGGCAGGCTCAGATTCAAGTTTTAAAATGTGTTATTGATAACCAGGGAAAAGAAATGGGGATAGAGTGCGATTTAGACCGAATTGTTGTAAATGGTACAGGAAAACGAAATTTTAGTAACTGTTAAAAACTCTGTCAACACTTTGTATTTAGCGTAAATCTAGTTCCGTACACCATAGTATAAATAATCTCCTCATGGTCGTGGCAGACTTTGGTACACTACTAATGCAATATACTATATGGGTGTCCTGTATTATAGTCTACATTCAGTCATTCGGACAAGCTTTGAGCTATAGCAATGGAATTAAAATAACTGTGTGTATTTCGGCCTCTGTATTAGAATCAGTATTAGAACCTATTTTAGGACATGTGCTGGTATGGTACATGACGTCATCTAGATTGTCTTAAATGGAACTAAGGAGGTTTTAATGCACATTGATAGCAAGTGTGATTTTAAATATAAAAGTACTAAGGTACTAGAGGTCTAAAGTGCATAATAACGGAGCTAGAACCAGTTAACGAACTCGTTAACTGGTTCTGTTCCGTTTAACATTTTACACTCAATCATTCAGTTTACGAAATCAGTATTAGAACACATTTTAGGACATTTTGGTACCGCACATGATCTCATCGGAATTTTGTTAAATGGAACTATTAACTATTAAATTTTAAGTATGCCAATAGGTAGCAAATGCGATTGAGGTGAAAACAGTCTTAAAGCACTACAGGTCTAACGTCTCGAGACGTTTCTATTCAGAATCAGATTTGCTATCGATTTGCATACTTAAAACATAATAGTAGTTCTATTTAAAAAATCTAGGTGATATCATGTGCGGTACCAGTACTTGTTTTAAAATGGGTTCCAATACTGATTTCGTAAACTAGAAGTCGAAGTACACAAACTTATTCTAATTCTATTGCTTTAATAGCCCAAAGCTTGTACAAATGATTGAGTGTAGACTATTAAACAGGACACCCTGCATAAGGTGTCATCCTTCACAGGATGTGAAGGATGGGAGGAATCAGTGACCTATATAAAGGGCTTCGATAATATCTTTCTAGTAATTTGAGGCGAGTATACATTTCCTAACAGTTTTTCCATTACTTAAATAAAATTGAAAAATAGTAAATTTCTTTTACTACTCTCTTTCTCTTTGAAAAGCGTTTAGTTTGAATTTGAATCTCAACTTTCAAGATCTTTTGGGCCGGCAATTTATTGACCCTTAATATGGAATGCTGGGTGTTACTTTTGTAGGGAAGGCTTTTTAAAAAACCTGAGAATACATTTTGGTTTGAATTTGCATTCTTTGGAGCTCGAACGAAGCTGATCATCGTAGTGAAGCTTTCTTATTGTGTTAAGACAAATCTTTCCATAGCAGTTGCCCAAGTTTGATTCAAACCAAAGTTATTGAAAGTTGACGGGAAGATGAGTTAATAACCTTATGAAGGCTTTCTGATTGAATTTAAGGTTTTAAAAACCATTTAACTTATGGTTTGGAGAACGACTTAGAAACACTATCGCACCATGAAATAAGTTGCTTCCTTCGAGCTGTATGTTAGCTACCAGATTCCATAACTTCGTCAAATACTTAACTTATGCTAAACTGTCTCTTCTCTTCTTTGTCGGCCACTCTTCAATTAGAAATTAGAATGTACTACATCTAGATAAGGCTTATTAACATAATGCAAAATACTTAAGTGTAGATGATTCGATTTAGTGTTGAAAAAGTCCAAATTGGTATAAGTAACGTTAGTATAACACCAGATCGTACTAGAGTTCTTGAATGTAATCTTGTTGATAAATAGTGAAACTCTAGGTCATTTTACCTTCAAAATTCTGAATGTTTTATGTCAAAATCTTCAGTATGTGACAGCTAACAATAAGTTTGTAATTATGTTTGCTACAACATCATATTCCTGTAATGGGGGCTAGCTACACACGAGTTCCCACTATTGGCAATACTGAGTCTGAAGAAATATTCCGCAACTCGCCCTCAGGTAAAATTTCGAGCTTATCATCTTAAATACCTTAAAGACTCTCTCAATATTATTCTAAAACTCACTTTTCGCTTGTATATGTTGGTGTTAAAATTTAAAAGAAAATATTTAGAAGAGATGAACGTTGCCGCATACTAAACATGTATGCATTTTGTGATTTTCCGTTTACACTTTGTTTACGCGCCAAAATGTTTCAGGCTTTGCTCGAGTTAAAAATAGCTTGTGTATTCTGTGTTTATTTTGATTCAAGAAACTTATTTGCATCACTCGTTTCACTTAGTTCTTTCAACACAAGTCGTGTTATATTTTTGAAAGTAACCTTCAAAAAGTAACTGGATTAAGTTATCTTAAAAATCAATCTAATAGATCCAGTTACTTTTTGAAGACCACTTAAAATTCAAATTGACCTCTGATGGCTTTGAGGTTTCAATTATTTACACGTATATAAATAATAGATCTTGGGCGTCTTTATTGAGATATTCAAAATGAGATTCAGAATGCTCTTCATTCTTTGAGATCTATTATTTAACAATCTGCATTTTGATTGAAATCTTGTCCTGGAAACAATCTTGAGAACAATTTGGCTTTGTCTTACAAGGAAAACAAAGTAAAGTATTATTTTTTATTGAGAACTTGCAGGAGTTCAAAAGGGAATACTTTGTGTGGAGTCGCATGAACGAGCAGTAATATGTGTATCGTTGCAGCCGTGAAGTAGTACATCTTCCCTACGTTTACACTTTTTATTACTCTACTTTTGAGTAGAGACATGACGAAATCTCTACTACCATTTTCGTAGATAATTTCGCTCAAATCTAAACCATAGCCAATATTTATACGTTCGGCGTTCAAAACTCTTTTACCATACAAGAATTAATCAATACAATGGGTTTTTGCACTTTTATACTGTATGAATCTAAAATTGTGTCAAGAAATCCTGATAAATATTGAGCTTACATAGTGACACTCTGTAGTCATCGTTTAAAGAAATTTATTTAACGGTTTTAGCACTTTGATCTTGGGGCAAAACTATCGCCGCTACTAAGTGAAGGTGACTTTGAATTATTTAAATAGCTTAAGTGTAACTTAAACAAGCGGCGACTCTGTGCGAAAATTTCCATGTATTCCCTATGGTATTCTTTTCCGGTTAAGAACTGTTGGTTAGATGTTTAAAAATTACAGTCGCCATTGTCATCTAGCGTTGAATATGTTGCTGGTAGCGACGGATTGACTGAGTGCAGGTATCAGCATGCTCGTTATTGATGCTGACTTCCATTGGCAACGATCAATTTGAATGATTCCAAAGTAATGGACTGATAAGAACTTGTGGCATAGAAAGAGGCGGTTTAGTTATAGAGTTGGAGTAATAGTGGTAATAGTATACTATGGCAATGCAATAGATATTTAGGGCGAAAATACAGAATACGCTAGCCTTCTTCTCCAGGTATTTGTACTTCAACTCCATTTGGGTTAGGTCAATAGCAAATATTAAGTATTTGGCAAGAACAAGGGATATTTCGTACACATCGTCCTATACACGACTTCAATCGCATTGGTGCAGAAATTCCATATAGCTTCTCAGAACATGTACAGGATGGCCCGCACAAGATGATCTTGAACCTTATCTTGGTGTAAATCAAATTTTTTTAATTAATTAATTAATTAAAATTAATTTTAATTAATTAATTTTTTTAATAGTTTTGTGCATACAGGTTGAGTCATATTGCTATGTTTACTATCAACTTTTTTATTTTCAATGGAACACCCTGCTAAGATTTAAATGTACAGGGTGTCCCATTTGAAAAAAGTGAGGTGTTTCTCAAAGGATTATACCTTTGGTCTATCAGATTGAACACCCTGTATACTATTCAATAATAAATTTATGCAGAATCGCGGATTTATGTATTATTATAATCGTTTATATGTAACTTGCACTATGTAAATTTAAATTTTTTAAATAACAGAAAAACTGAATTTTCTCAGGAACTGCAGAATTTCGATATATATACGTTAAGCAAAAATACTTAAACTGTAGAATCGAAAACGGTAAAAATATGCAGGGTGTCCCATTGAAAATAAAAAAGGTGATAGTAGCTACAACAGTATACTAACTCACCGTATATATGGGTGAATATCTGCTATTTGTGTATTGACTACTCATTTTTGTGACCAACAAAAAATTTAAAATTAAGTTTGTGTGTTTTATTATCTAAAAAGTAATTCCTATTTCCACACTAATTTAAAGTGGGCCAGTAATTATTACGCATTTTGGGAGTTTCATGGTGACCAGGGGAAAATTGCAACCCAGGGGGGGTTGCACAAGAACTAGGGTAGTGACAATTTGATCAGAGGGGTGACGGTAAATCAAACCAAAATTGTCAAGGTGCCTAATAATGTAACCAAAATAAAACTACCTACAGTATTACAATAGAGCTCATTTCGTAATAACAACTTAAAAAGAACCAGGGGAGAGACACCAGGGAAGTGGCAGATTCACATAGAACTTACCCTAAAGAACCAGGGGACAGACACCAGCGGAGTGACGGATTCACATAGAACTTAAAATAATACCCAAATGCAAAATAGGATAATCTTCATGTTGTATAATTTTAATGATTTCTTTCATGTGTCTTTAGGCACGAGGAGTGAAGAAGTAATCCACTAAATCTATTAGATTTATACGTACCAGAAGAGAGACAGCGTTCACTGGCACACCAGCACTTGTGCACTAACACGTCATCAAGTGTCGCTAATGCTACGTAAAAGAACACAATCGGTTAACTGTAACCAACTACCAACTATTGAACGCTCGACGTGATTAGGGTTAGCATATTTTCGGATGTATATAAGAACATGATTCTTTGAAATATAAAAAGCAGGGTAGGAGACACTAAATTTTTGGACAATGAAGAAAATTTCAATAATTTAACTTTGTATTAATCTTTACTTTTCACATACAAAATTTTCGTATTATGAAGTTCTGTACCTTCGGACGAAGCGGCGTTGTCAGTGTTAGTAATCTTAAAATTATTAACTAGATTTTGACTTATTACCACTGAATTACAACATTATTGATTGAGAATACACAGAAAACGTTTGTCCAGGGGAATAACTAGTGTATAGGATAGCGTATTCTACTAAAAAATTACCCTCTTAGAATCTTGGTTTTTGGACCGTCCTTGATCCACCTTGTCGCCAAAATTCGCGAACCTTGCTGTGTTGTCTTTACCGTCCAGGGCACCGACCGTCCAACAAGCGGTTTGGATAGTGTACTCTTATGTTCGAGCATGATTTTGAGAAAGGTATTTGCAAGTGTGTTTATTCAACTGGTAACACTGTTGGATTAATCAGTATCTCCCCTAATTTCTCAAGGGCATGACTATACGTTCATCACCTCTTCATTCGTAGTAGCACATGCAGTTGGAAAAGCTCATGGTTGAAAGCGTAGCTGAAGGTAAAAGAGAAGTGACAGCTGCCCGAAATGTACAGGAGATGTGCTATTGGTCTGTGGGTTGAAAGATTATACGTCTTGTAATTCTCTGTTGATGCACTATTTAACATAAGTACATCTCAAATGTATTATTAAACCAGTCAACGATCGTTGTAGGCTACTATAGCCTATTTGGGCAATAGAAAACTAAGTTTGGCTAGATCAATCTTTCGGAAAGACTGGCTAATACGTGTCGATAATGATAGGTTGGACGGAAAACAGTAGCTAGCGGAGTGATATGGAAGATAACGAACGAACTACCAGTAGATGCTTAGTGGCTACTGGTCTCTTGAAGATAAAGAAGAATAAGCGACCTTATTGATGCTGTCAACGGTTAAACTTCAGAAGTTTATAATGGAATGGGGGTAGTTACTACATAAATAATTGGTGCCGAGATTTGGATTTCGTCTAATGGGAGATCAAATACACTAGTGCAAATTTTAAAATTAAAAACTTAGATTATGGCTATAACCTCGCAAAATATGTGAGGTGGGATATTCGCAGCTGATCAATTGACTAATCTTTGTAGCTAGTACCTGTACGGGGAATTTGCTGTTAAAGAAACGAAACCACTAGCATGATTGGGCTAGCAGATCAAGGGTTCTCATGAGGATCCCAACAAAGAATCCGTTCATACTTTTATAAAACTCGAATAAGCTAAGAGTAATACGAAACATCTGTTCTTTGACACCATCCTGATGCCACTCGGACGAACACACCATGACCATGTTCCTTTTATAAAAAGTGCAAATGTATGTGAAAAATCAAGCGGAGTTAAATTGAAAAGGAAGAAGTTAGAAAGAAGAACTTAAAAAAAGAGTTGTAAATACTTCTTAATGCCACTTGTGCCGTTGTGCCTGATTGGACTGAGACTTGGTAAGCGAAGTCAGATGTGGATGGAGCCTCAGCTTCTACATTTCATTCATACGTGAGAGATTTATATTTTTAACTTTATCTGCCTTTTCACTGGTATT
The DNA here is from genome assembly GCA_929113105.1 of Agrypnus murinus. Classification (NCBI taxonomy): domain Eukaryota; kingdom Metazoa; phylum Arthropoda; class Insecta; order Coleoptera; family Elateridae; genus Agrypnus; species Agrypnus murinus. The sequence continues at coordinate 168,168,875 of OV816026.1, read as the reverse complement.
AACAGATTCAAAAATCGGTAAACAAAAGTCAGAGGTGAGTTTAGTTGAGGTGGAGTGGGTTAGGTTAAGGTATGATCGATTGATAATTTGGTTTCTTAATTTTTGGTTCTATTTCATTACGTTAGATTGGTCTTGGCTCATCAATAAAGTTTGTTGCTATTTTCTGTATCTCTCTACTTAATCTTTATCGACTCCTGACATCCCCATTACGTTTTAGACCGATCAAGTACTGATATATTCGGAAGAATATGCGTAGATTGTCGGAGAATTTTGTTGTTTAATCAATTTTCACAAGCAAAAGCGGCGGATCCAACGAACAATAATACAACCTAACACGCTTACTTCTACAGGAATCAAAACGGAACCATTTTATTGCCTAATAACCCTAAAATTATTCTACTCAAAATCTTTTTTATTCCTTATTTATAGAAAATTTCCGGAAGTGGTTTGTGGTTGGTGTCAATAACAAAACCATTGCTTCATCAGTCGAATCTACACTCAATTGTTTTTCGAAGTGCAGTGTTTCTAACCGTATTCATGAAATTCAATTTTTTTTGTCTTTTGTTTATTAATGTTTCAGTTATTGAAATCCATAGCTATCTATGGTCTACTCAACGTTATGCCACTGGTGTTTACCAAGACAACCTTCCTTCATTAACTATGCGCATACTAATGAAATCTTTGCATTTCGATTATTATTAAATTATTTGGATAATATAATGTCCTCTGCCATACGTCATCTAATAACACGAGGCATATTATTAGTATTACAAACTTAAATACAGGAAATGAACCGGTTTTTATAGGTACAAGTACAGCGTTTAATAGTATTGGTTCTAATTAATTTTGTTATTGTATAATATATATAGTATACTGTTTGTTGCCAAAGAAATTGCAAGTGTTTGAAGTCTATTAGAACCTCGCAACTTTTTATGTGTTTACCGACAGAGCAAAAATAGTAGTAAAAAATGGTTTTTTGATACATCCGAATGTTTCATGTTTGTTTCTTTATAACATTTAACAAGAAATCTAAAGATCTCCTTACTGTTCAAAAAAAAAATTAAAAGCTCTGTCCTTAGATTCTGTCAGCAACATAACCTATCTTATCGAGTGTAGGATTGCCCCTTACCCACATAACATAAATATAGTGTCAATTTGTGTTCCGTCTTCACTCTTCAGTCGTTCATTAACTTTATAACGTATAGCTGCTCGTGAGTCGTGGTGTGTGTGTGTGTATATGCGGTGCATTTGTTTATGTCAAGGTTTATCTCTTTACTTGCCCCTGACTTCACAATAAGCCATCTTGAATATATATATTTTTTATTATTATAAAAGCGAAAGTGATTTTTAGATTTTAATTAAGGATCGTAGAGTTAACTGTGCTCTTTTTCCAGTGGATATTTGCACTAATTCTAAACTTTCCAACATATTTGTAAGGAAATTATGCCCAACAAACGGATCCGACGATGGAGTTTGGATTTTTTTGGTGAGGACCCCTTATTTAAAGCTTTTTCTAGTATTTTGTTTTGTAGTATTACAGAGGGAGCCTTTGAGGTATTTACTAAAGCAAGGGCGTATTTTGCCATATGTTTATCACCAGAAAGAATCTTTCGAAAATACGAAAATCAGGGTTTTGATTATTTTTCGAAAAAAGATAGTTTGAACTTTAAACTGTTTGATAGGAAACCTACTCTTTATATTACAATTTTATTCCTATGGGTGTAATTGATAACAAATTAAATTTTTTATCAACAATCACTGACCTTAAATTTTGCAATCTTTATGAGACAAATATTGCCAATAAATTTTTTTAAATTAGTGTAACATGTATAGGTAGGTAGCGTAAGTAATCAGCGCATCGAATTTTTGAGGTTAATCCAATCCAGCACTTTAAAATCAAGGATATTGTCTTATTTTAACACAACTTACTTAGATACAAAAATATTGGAGATAGATTAGTTCTATTTATAGGTTTCCTTTATCAGTGAATGTATGTTCTACACGGTGTTCCAACACATACCAAACAGGAGATGTCAGTACATTATATGCATCTTTTTTTGCACATTACATATGCACATCAAATACCTCGGGTCTTTACATTATTTAAGAGCAGTAACAAATAAAAACAATAAAGCTATGTGTATGATTCCGTGGATCTTGAGCACCCTGTATATTATACTTCGATAAATGAAAGGAACTTTGAATGGTAATTGTTCACATTTCTGAAATGCCTATAGTATTCTTTCAAGTAGTGTTGTAATTACTATTATTTCTAAGAAATCGATGGTGTATACATGTGTTATTGGTGCTGATGTAGGGGTAAATACTTCTATGAATAATTTTATATCCAATTTCTACTTACGAGGAATTTTCTATTTTATTAATTTAATACGGATGCAACATTATAAACAGTAAGTAAGATATTTTATTATAATAAAATAATCTTGCTATTAGATAGTTATTTAATCAAGAGAAAAATGCTAGAGTAGCCCGAACTGAGATATACATAGATGTATTAAACTCATGGCTTATTTTTGTTTTTTCTACAGACCACATGCCCAATCGAAAAAAAGATATGCCATAAAGAATGTAGGTACAAAAGGCAACATAGCGGGATTAATTATCCCTACCACTTGATCGCCACGTCTTTTAATTTTGTTCTTTGTTTGATACTACAGGGTACTTGAAAACTGGGAAAACTTAACTGCCGGGGAAAAGTCAGAGAAATTGTTCTTTTGGTACATTGTTTTACTTGGCAGACAAGTTCTCTTGCTGTTTGCCTCGTCTATCGAAGCTAATCCTGGAGATTATCGTTTTGGGTCACTAAACAATTAAGGCGGCGAGCCGCCAAAGTTCGGTTCGTGAGGCCACTTCGCAGTAAGAGGTTTAAAAGTGGTCTGATCTCGATCAATTCGGGAAGTGAATGAATGCCTTCATCTTATGTTATCATAGTATCTCATGGTATCTATCTCAGAATATATCATATCAGCTATCCACTAACTATTTCCAACTAATAAAAGTTTTAGCCTTCTTTTATTATTAGCCCCATCGCTGCCCCAACTCGATACTTGAGTGGGGATCCGAAGTTTTGATAGCGCGTATGAATTTTTTTTATTAGTCAAATAGATATTTTCCTGTGTGTACATAACCTTCAATAACTGATACCTATAAAAGTTGCAAATCCCACACAACACAAGCCGCCACTGCTCCACCCGCAGCCTTTTAAGGTGCAGCGGAAATGTTAACGCTTACTCCGGAAGCGGTATCTCGGAAACTATTCCAAACCAAAACGACGAACAAGGTTACAAAAGGCGTAAATTCCCGGAAGCTTTCTAGAAAACTATTCAGCCCAAAACGATAAACGGGGTATCAAAAGACGTACATTCTCAAAATCTTTAAAAGCTTCTTTAAATGTTTAAAATGTACGCTAAAATAAAATTTTTCCCTTAGATATTATGCAATGCAGCGCCAAATGTCTTCAGGATGTCTTAGGTACGAGGCTCTCGAGTCGTTTTGAGCCATATTCCAATCTCGTCTTCACCCCCCGTTCCCGATCATCGTTCCTGAAACCTACTCGAGCGTTTTTCAATATTCAGTAGAGATTTCGCGTTAGGGTTTTCGATGTTTGATAGCCCCATGAATAGTTTGTTACGTTATAGCGTCGACGCCGACGTCTGCTCTCTCATTTCTGATCGCATATGAAAGTACGGTTTGCGGTCTATCAAAAACGTGATCGAGATCGATCGCGTATAAACGAAACTGTGGATAAAAAACTCGCTGGAACGCTTGTTTGGAAAAAAATAAAGCTAAATGACATTAGTGCGCTTTCCACCTTCTGCCCTAAGGGCTTTGTATGCAAGGAATGCTATTTAAATAGAAAACCAACTCCCATCCGCAAGCCTCGGTATGCGCTCTTTCTTCATACATGTGTATATAATAAAAATTAATCTGTTATAAAGTCAGCGGAAAATTAAAAATCTACTTGGAAAACCGGGAAGGGTGTTCATCCTGTACTGGAACGGAAGTGAGGAGGTTAATTAAAGGTAATTATTAATTAAAAAGATTTAAAAGAGCCTGCAAGAAGAAGTCCTTACAAATACCTATTCACTGATTGAAAAATAAGAAGTAATCGAGATGACCAGGATTTCTATAGCCGACAACGTGAAGCTTCACATTCAACTTCCAGTTTGATGAGCCAAGTAAAATAATCGTGACAAAATGGCGAGAATGATTAATTATTGCCAACAGTCGAATACCGGGTTTTCCAACATTTTGGAAGACGCCTGAGTTACTAAGCCGGTTATTATTATCGAAGTTATTGCGTAATCATTATGTGCTTGGTATATTACAGCTGATAACGGACCAAATCTGTTCGCCAAAGATATTCTAGGTGGAACTAACGGTAACGTCAAATAAAGAATAATCATAAGCTTTTGACATAGGACTACGTCCAACTTCTCGGAGTTCAATGGAGTTCAAGTACATCATATAAGCAAGCGATGGTTCCTTCGCTTTTCGTGCGCGGGCGAAATGATGCAATACTTCTGGGTGTGCTGTCGCGTTGGACTCGGTTGTCTCGGCAAGTGTGAGCGCAACATGACTGCATGATAGCTACAAGATCTATTCAAATACACGAAGAATATTTCGCAGTGATTTGGACTGAACATTTTAAAAATCGTTTTTTGTGAACGGGTGAACACTTTTGACAATATCGTGGTTTAACTAGACAACCGTGCATAACGCCGACTATGAATGGTAGGTATCTTTTTAAAGCTCTCGAGCTCTCGATGAAATACATTTAAATGTATAAAGAAAAAGAAAATATCGAATTGGTTTAAACCCAAAATTTTTGCAGTGTAAACGGTTGACATTTTTGCCAATGAACGCAAAAACGAAACCATCAGCAAAAGCAAGTAACGAGGGAGACGCCGTTTTTCGCAAGATTTCCTCTAATGTATACAACTGAACCTTGACCCACAAGTGATCCCAACGGCGCGCCATTGGGATCATTTGTGGGTCAAGGTTCAGTTGTATACATTAGAGGAAATCTTGCGGCAAAAAGGTAACTTATTATATTGCAAGACATGAGCCGAAGTACACGCCGATCTGGGTACAAAAGGGCATCTTGAGGTTATTCGAGGCTAGGTTCGATCGCGGATGATATTTGGAAATTATTCGAGGTTAGGTTCGGTTACGGACGACATTTTGAGGCTATTGGAGGTTAGGCTCGTTTGATTGTGACATGTTGAAGTTATTTAAGATTAGGTTTGCAGGGTTGTGGCATTTTTAAGTCATTCGGGGTTACGTACCGGTCCTCGATGACATTTTAAGGTTATTCTAAGTTAGGTTCGATGCAATTTGTAGGTGACTAGGGATTAAGGTTTACGACTTTCTTTCGAAACTGCGCATCTGCGTTGGAGTTGTTATCGTCAGCACTTATGCGATTTTTCAAATATATAAATAAATTACTTAACTAAAGAAAATATAGTATGAGCAAACAGTAACTTCGTAAAAGGTGCCTTTGGAATTTTAAACTCATGTATAGCATAACACCAGAAAAGAAACTATATCGTGTTGAAGGATGTCAGACGATTAAGGCTGCAAACTCTTGGATGTCGTGTGCTTAGATCCTCTATTCTGATATCCAGTCAACTCTAACCCATTTGGTTTGTAGTCCATGAATCTGGTATCTTTTAACATGATTGGTTACTGCTACTTCATAGAATAACTTCTGGACTGTTTTTATGGTGACGAACTAACCATCTTATTTTACTGCAGCAGTCAGTCCTTGATGTATTTTTCAATATATTTCTTCCTTGACTGCGAATACCCTGATTACGACGTAGTTTGGTTTTATTGTGCTGTTTTCGTATTCTGATTTTCTCTCCTTGTAATAACGTCGAAAAGTTTGAAATTTGACATCATACCTCTCGGACCTATTATGCCGTAGATTAAAGCCGCCTGTGATAACTGTATTCATGCAGCAGTCATCATTTGTTTAGCTGAACTTTTTCATATATCTGGGCACTTGTTTGTGTACCATCTATAATTAAATTAAAATCTATTAACCATTGTTCTTGTAAAGATGCCTCGTCTATAGAGGTATGAGGAGGTTAAAACATGAGACACAGTGAAACACGTCCCACTGTATACAGTGTAACACTGTTTCATTCTCCGATGTGGAATACTATTTAAAAACCGAACCACACTAACTACTACAATCAAGACAAACCGGAGAAGCTTCCCTAGCAGCTTCTAAGTAGCAATAACTAGATCAGAACTTTGATTGAGTAGTTGTTACGTAACTACAACTAAATTTATGACTTTATAGGTTTAATTACTTTATAGGTCTATCCTCACATATAAGCGGGCATATATTACTTTAGTTCGGATTATTTTAGTAATTATGTAGTTATCTTTACTATTTATTGGAAGTATGTAGTACCATTACTTCTGAGTAACCTTTTAAAGTATGTGGAACGGTATTACCACTTACAAAGAACCCTACAGTTGACGTGTCGCCGATTTCAAACTCTAAATTTGCAAGTTTATGGTTTTTGATTTATTTTTCAGGAATTATTTAAAAAGAAATACATACTAAAGATTATGTCATATTCGAATATATATGAGTCATTCATTCTGAACACAACCACCGGCTAGGTCCAAAAATTGGCGCAACTTAGAAAGGCCAGCAGGAGCTCACTTTAAAGCTTGAAATCTCTACTTTCGAATGTCACATGTCTCCTATATAAAATAATTATATTTAGCCCCTAAAACAGGGTAAACACATATGCAGGCCAAAAAAAATTTTAAAAGTTGAAAAAATTAGAAAAAGAAATATTTTTTAAGCTTTTTTAACGGCATCGCATTCTTCGTCAACGAATACATAAATTTTGTCTACTGCGTTTTTTCCTATAGTGCTTCAATTTCGAGCAAAATTAAGAACAACAATTTGTCATTTTTGAAAGTTTATCATTTTTTTCATCGAAAATGACGTCAGATACATCAATATCAATACATTTTTGCTAACCAGGAGAATCACTTTAAAGTGATTTTTCGTAAACTAATCCATCTTCATATTTTCTTGTAAAATGATGGAGGCCATTTCATCAATTTGCAATTTGTTATGACTGTTAATAAATGTTTTACTATATAAGCTTGGTGCCTAACAAATTGGTGCCAAATTGTGCCTTAGGAATAATATAAAAATGGTTTCTATCGTGTGTATCAACTTATAAGTATTTTTGTCATATTTTATTAAAGATATTTTTTTATTAAAAAATATATTTAAATTATCATTACATTTAACAGAAAAGTTGCAATACTATATAATTTTGGTATACTGGAATGACAAAATAACATTGCTCTTTGTATTATTAAGTACGTATTACAAATAAAATAGTAATCCATTTTGTGACCCATTGCAGCAGACACGATAGCAGATGGTAAAACATTTGCTATGTTGCAAGAGTAAGAGAGAGCAACCACGCGACACGATGTGTCAAAGAGAAAAGAAGTTCCAATTACTACGCCGCCACGTTCTCGCTACGTAGCTGGACAAGTTCCAGAGAGGTTTCTGCAACGTATCTGCTACCTAAAAATTGTTCGCCATTTTGGTTCCAGGCACGTGATAAAAGCGTAGCAATTACGTGCTTATGACTAGTGGCAAAAACTTAATAGTTCCGCCGGTAGTTGCTGGTACGTAGCGATGACTAAAAATGCTGCTTGGGTTACTTGAAATGTGGCCTTTTAGTAAATTAAAGCAAGTAGCTTTCAATGAAAAAAGAAGGAAATAGATATCTAAAATATTAAGGCTGCATACGACGCAACGACGACGTGTCTCACTTTATACTCTGTCTCATTGTGTACCATTCTCTGCTATAATATCTTTTGTTTACAGATATTTTTGTAGTCTTAGTACAAACTTTTAGTTGATTTTGTTTTTACTTAGTAAAAATATCAACTTTATATCTACAGTTACTACGAAACCAAAAAACATGTTCAAAATATAATTATTTATCATATTAATCAAAATTAAACATAATATTTTTCGTGTTCTTTCAGGCAGCGAAAGTCCATCATACAATAATTCCCGTTTTCATGTGCCCGAGACTTCAGAATTGTCTAATGAAATTTCAGCCCCATATGAAGTACCACAGTACCCAATTGAACAAATAGAAAAGAAACTTCAGATTCAGAAACAAATAAATGTCAAGTAAGTACTATAATATTTATTTTAGCTATTTTATTTTTAATTATGAAACCAAAGAAAGAAGAAGATAAGAATGGTTTGTTGTTATGATATTATTTTTGTGACGGCTAAATATAAACTTGAAATTAATAAACAATAATATATGACACACGATAATACGTACTATACATATGCATAGAACGTACGCATGGTATTTCTCATCGCAACCATAGCTTTGTATCATCTGCTGCATTCATTTAACAATTAACGCCAATATAAATGAAGACTGAGAAAGTTAATTGTTTATATTTCATCGATTGATATCGTTGTGACTGCTGCTGCTGATAGTGTTGCTTACAGTAGAAAATTTTATATGAATAACGTTAGTTGTTATTACTACATGATTGTGATAAGTGGTATCGTACCAAGCTTTAGAAATCTTATGTTTGTTTTCTTATACCAAATTAGGAGTTTATTCTATCCAAGTCATTTTTTATAGACTGAATATATAAATATTTATATAGCGGTTTTTATTATCGGATATTTTGCAACTTTTTGACTCTTTTCGTAATTGTTAAGAGAATGGTGCTAGAAGTGTGTTCGGACAATGAAAGTGCGAACGAATATTCAATTTCAAAGAAAAATGTGTAAGTATTCAACTCATTTTTTGGTCTTACTCAATATTTTTTTATTGCCGTCAACGATAAAAAAGGATAAAGAATACGATGTAAAGATTGTGTAAAGGTTAGATTAGAATTTTGGATTGTACTGGAGGGGTATTGCTCATGTATTATGGCTACATGACCAGTGCCCAGATAAGGTAGGTAAAAAATGCATACAACTCTTTCAGCACGTAGTCATTCAAATTAATTGGCACTTTTAAGATCTATCATTTCGACAACAAGAACAGAAAACTAGTAGTCTTCTCTCATTAGCCATTTTAGAAAACCACGTAAAATTTGATAAACATCTCTGGATTTTGAATTTATTTTTTCAAGAAGTACCTAAGAAATATGAAAGTGTGAACAGAATTTCATCCACTTTTATTAAGGGCCGTGTTTTGCAAATATGACTTCTTTTGGCGTTAATGTGATTAATGCTTGATAAATCATTTATTAGTTGCTGATAATTACAATCTCATTAGCTGATAGTCATGGCGGCTTGCACCGTTTGGTGCGTTATGCAATACAAATAGAGCAAGAAAAAAATACGCATTTGCATGTTGCATGTTATTAAAATTTTCTTAATATGCAATAGTGTCTTGTCTTCAGCAACTAATTAATCAGAATACAAATTTAATTTAATCAAATTAGAACTATATAATTAGTCTAGTTTATAATTATTATTTAGATAAATATAGTATTTTAGTTTATAATTTAAAAAAAAATCGTTTAAAATTAAGATTAAATTAATCTTCATGAAAAAGTTAATAAAAAATCAAATCATTTTGAATAATGAATTTCTACAATTTAAATTTGAAAAACAAAAATTGGCTACCTACTAATTTATACTTTTTTCAAGAATGCGCATATTATTAAGAGATTTTAATATAGAAGTAAGTATCAAAATGAAAAAGGCATGTTTCCATAAATAGGACTATATATACAGGTTGGAAACGCATGATTTTGATAGAGGGATATAAAAGCGCCCTTAAGAGTGGTAGTGAGATAGAATCAATTGATTAAAACTTGCAACAGGATGTTGTATGCACTGACTGGATATGCGTGCACATGGTATTAATACTTTAATGGTATTAAATAATTAATACTTGGTTTAATAATTTAAATACCGTTCATAAGACGATGCAGGTTAAGCAAATTTTGACAGTAGGAGAAATAGTACAGTAGAATAAAACGTTTCCTTTTATTGCAAGTTTCACTTTCCCACTAGCACTTTTATGAACGCTTTTATATCAGTATATCAAGCCCATGCGTTTCCAACCTGCATATACCTATAACTTTTACACCCGCATTTGATCCTGTAATTATAATAATCGATTTATTAAAGTATATGAATGTTCTATTCATATAATTACTGTCGATAATATAATAACAGTAAATTATTATATAAGATGTAGTAACATTACAACTTTAGTATTTGCATATATGAATATTTATAAATACTTTATCAAGGTTAACCAACAATTGCAGACATTGAAAACAAACAAAATAAAACAACAATTAAAATAAAAAATTAAACTAAATAAATAGGAAATGTATATTACAAATGACATATAACATCTTTGAAATGAATTGTGATTGATAATTTTTTAAATTTTTACCATATTAATAAATACTATTAATTAAGATTAAGTATAAATTTTCAATGCAAATGCGCTAATAACAGCTTATTTCAAACATTAAGAATGCTGACCAAGCTTTACATTATAAAACAATTATATTAATTTATTATAATTTAACAAAAGGATAAACTTATCAAAATGCAATTATTAATAAAGGATTGTAAGAGGTTTCTGTCTTTGGTATCATATATTTTAGTAAAAACAAACCACTAATGCTTTTAATTAAAACTATTTATTGGTTATTTTGTTTTAGAACTAAAAACTTCCTAGCCGGCTCTATAGATGTCCCATATTCCAAGCAGTTGAAAAGGTGAACATTCTAATTAGCAAAAATGTTTATTAATTTATCTAAAATTAAATCAATAAAAAGTAAATCAAATTAGGTTTGCTCAATGAAATTAAGGATTCAGGTGTTTGTTATAGACAATAACATTAAAATTTCTAAGTCTTAGTAAATTTTTATTTAAAGTTTTTAAATAAAGCTGATAAACATAGTTGGTAAAAAGATCAAACAAACTAATGGTTTAGGAATTGTATAACAAAATATTATGACAACATGAATTATGAATTAAATATGAGAAAAAAAAAACAGAAAACGAACTCCCGAAGCAGTTCTTCTCAAAAAGCAGTTCTTACAATACTTACGTGCAGCAAATTATATACAGTAGAAACTCTTTAATCCGAACTTATAAATGCAAGGCAAATTCGTATTAACGAGGAATTCCGATTACTGGATATTCGGATAAAAACATGTCTATATGCCATGGTAGTTTCTTATAAAGAAATTATGTATTTTACTATTTTCTTACAGAACTTTTATTTCTAATTTAAAAGAATCGGAAATCTTCTTGCTTTAAGCTTTCTTTCTCTTCTCTCCCCCACAGCGTGTGCTTGCACTTCTTGATCGTAATTTCAGTGTTTTTCTATTTCCTGTATTTTTTCCTATATTTCTTTATATTCATGATAAACCAATCGTTAAAACACTAGCCCCATCATTTAATTATTGTTGAATAATTTTCACTTTCTTCGATAGTTTTAATAACGCGTTTACGTTTTGACATTTTTAAAATGAGATATAGACGCCTTGTATACAAATTGTATATAACAAAATTTAAAAAAGTTTTAAGGTAGATGATGTCATTACATAAACAATTGCGGCAAAACTGCAACGTCAAAACATTTAGGATGCCTTTGTGATGGTATCAGTTACTATATTCAGGATTTTTATTACTCTTTATATTAATAAATAATAATAAAAGTGTTTATTGATCTTCGTAGACTTAGATCTCGTAATCTCATTTTTAATATTCACCTTCCAAGAACGCTACATATTCAATTGCGAGATAAATAATTGGTACGTTTGAATTATAAAGTAGGCTGGTTTTTAAGAATTTTGGCATATTACACTGACTTTGACCGTCACCGTTTTAAATTTTATATTTTTTATTGCGGAAGAGGTTATTATGGAGAGAGTCCTATTTAAACAGGAAAAATCTACCGTGTTTACCTCGCAATAGTACATAGAACATTCTTGTTTAGATTAAAGAGTTTGAATTAAAGAAGATTTCGGATTAAAGAGGTTTGTTCGGATTATAGCTCGTAAATGTTGTTCGGATTACCGGATATTCGGACTACAGTGTGTTCAGATTATGGAGTTCCTACTCTATTGAAATAATTTAGTTTTAAATATACGCAAATTAAATTAAGTTTTTATGTCGAAATTAAGCATTTAGGTGTTATTATAGACAATACATTTGATAAAACTAAAATAAATAAATTATTTTAAGAATTTTATAGTAAATGTTATAACATGAATTATTGAATTATGAATTAAATATGAAAAAAGAAAACATAAATCGAACTACCGAAGGATTTTTTAAATTAATGTAACACGCTCCGACCAATTGACCTTTTCATCAAGTTGGCGCATCAATCGCCGGTCTACTATTTTTTTTAAATATTGATAGTAAATCTGGTATATCTCATGTGGTTTTATTGGTCTTACTGTAACAAGCTTCTTGAATAAGTTGCTAATGTTATGCGCAAGCACTAAAAACGTCAAAAGAAAATACCTTTATCATTTCTAGTGTTGATGTCACCAGATAAAAGTTTAAGTCTTAGTTTAAAAGACTTTATAAAAGCCTAACATTACACTTATTTTTTATTTGTAGTTTTAGGGCTCAAAACGTCCATCAATCAGAGATTATGTTTATGCACTTTTTGTTTATGTATGATGTTTTAATCATATTGAAGTTGTTGCCATAGTTACATTATAAGTCACTAAACTATAAGGTAACAAGATTAGTAAGGTATTAGCCAATATTCAGAAGTGAAAAAGGTAGACCCGTTTTTAATTCTGCATTTCACCATTGGCGGAAAGAAAGGTCAATTATCCCTTATAGTATCATAAATGTATTGATTTTTCCGGATTTTTTTTGAAGAGCATCTCTGTAACGTCTTAATTACGTTGCAGAAACGACACGAATATAAAGATTTCAGGAAGAATCAAGGCATGAAGACATATTCGGTAAGAAAATTGTACCATACAAGGCAAAATAAGCATAGAACGCTTTAGTTTTTACACCAACATGAAGACGATAATGCAGATGCGCACATTCTATTTTGAATGTTGTTGAAACAACTTAAAGCTTTCTAGAAATAGTGTAGTCAAAACAAAGTCTCGCAAACCGAAGGGCTGTCCCTATCTTCTAAAAGGAAACCCGGGCAGAAATGACATTATTTTGATACTGAGCCATTTAATTATCATTATAGTTTGATTTGTTATTCGTTAATAAATAGTTAATTAAGTAAAAAACATGTTATGATCATTTAATCTATCCAACAATAGGTATTGTTATTTTTTATTGAAATTCTAAATACAACAGTACAAAGTTCTTGCAGCAAATATTTTTATTCTTTTTTATGTTTTGATAGAACGACCCTGATGAATGGTAATTTGTTTAAAAACATATATGTCTGGTTGTTTTGGTTATCTTATTAAAATGCACTGTGTCAAATTATTAGTCACGATTCTTATGAATACTTAGTAGTAGGTACATATTGTTGTTACATATTTCATAATAAATATTATATTATGTAATTTTTATTAATTAAGAATAGTAATTGTAACTAACTATGAAAGTGCAAAGATGAGTTGGAAAAGGGCTTTTTTTTCTTTTTTATGATTTAACAAATTCGTATAGATTGTAGATAAAAGATAATAAAGGAGTAAGGACTAAACTTTAAATTCCAAGAAATTGTAACCCAAAGATTTGAAACATATCAGATATCACAAAGAAGGTCTGCAGCTGTATTTGTGTTTATTGCAATAATAATATCAAAATACAGTACAGTATTTATTGCTCATTTATCTTTTATTACCTGCTACTATTCACGTTTTAGGAAGTACACAAATTATTTATCTCCTTGAACTTAAAAATATTTGTCGTGTACATTCTTACTATTCAATTTGAAAACATTGGGCTGAACTTTTAATTTATTTAAAAATAAATTTTTCAAAAATATGTAAATGTAACAAGAATCTGATGTTACGCGTAAACGATTGATCATACGATTGATCACCTCAATAGAGGTTTTTTGTTATACTAGATGAGATTCATCTTCCGATAAAGTTCCAGAATTAAACGAATATTATTAACGCCGCAAAATGATTTAAAGTTTACAACTTTATTATTTTTTTCTGAAAAAGTGGTACGTCACCCCTTAACCCCTTCCACCCTGTAGAAATACTGATTATTGAATAAATACTGATTATTACAAATTAAATTAAGAATTTAAATACTGTATAATATTGGGGTGGTGTAATGGTGGTGGATTGTTTCTCGACAATTGCTGTAGTAGCAAATTGTCAAATCATGATTTAGATCAGAGTGTAGGAAAGTGTAATACATAAATATCTTTTTTAAATTATTAATTTTGCTTGCAAATTAATCATCAAATAATTAAAGTGCTTTACTAAACAGTATATGAAGAACCACGACCTTCTAGATTTCACGAGACAAAGTCTCTTATCCGGCCTGGGCACTTTTACGATTTCCCATATAAACTTTGTTTCTGAGAAAACGCAAAATTTCGCCGTTTTGGCGCTAGCTGACACGCTGATGTTTATTTGTCACTTGAAGATATATAGGTTAGATAACCCTTACAAATGTCAAGCATTGCATGTTTACGTAAATATTTTGCGAATTAATTAAATAAATTTATATAATTAAATTACTTATGTTATTAAAATTAATTTACAAGTTCAATAACATTATTGAAATTACAATTTTATAACTTCCCGTGAGCTGGATTTAGGAGATAGAGATAGTGAGCAGTAAGTACATTATCTGTTCACGTTTTTGCAATGTTTCTGTTTGCTAAACTAGGTTTTAGCAATTTTTAAAGAATTATATTACTAAGTTCCTGCTTGTGGTCGTGGCAAACCAAAAACTGTGAAAACACAATTGGAGTTAGAAATACCTAGTGATGTTAGAATATTAGACGGATTACATTCTCCAGGTAAATGTTCTACAATATGTATTACAAGTTCGATTATTTGGTTGATTAAAAGTGTAAATCTTCTAGTGGAGTATTTTAAGGCACCTCTGTTTTGAAGATTTACAAATCCTATCAGTGAATTTGAACACGAGGCAGCTAACAGAGAATCTAATAGGCTATTGACATTCAATCCTTTCTTCAGTTTTTTTGCAATGTATCCTGCCAGAAGGGCTATAGATGCTGAAAGAATTCGCAATCAAGATGCATAGATAAGGTTTGGTTCTTTTATCAATTCTGTTATATTTTTAGGAAGTTCGATGTAGAAATTGACTCTTTCAGGTATCTGTAATTGTTGATCTGTCGAAATAAAGAAGTATATATTATTTTGCTGTTGAGTGTTAGTGTCCATACAACGTAAGATTTGAAACCATTTTTCTCGTAAGGTAGGTATAATTTGAAGGAAATTCATGAAATGATATTGTAGGATCAGTACTATTACACATTGCATTGCGGCAGTTATACTTTTTTCTGCTAGTGTTTGCCATTACTAAAGTGAACGAAAAAACAGCAACAAAACTACGAAAATTTAAGCAAATAAGGAAATAACGTAATTATATTAAAAAATAAAGAAAACTGCCTTAAAAGATTAGGAAAATATAATTTATTGACGATACGCGCAAAACCGACAAAAAGTATAAAAGCGCGCGAAGTTAGCGTAGTTTGAAATTGGCGTTTACGTGTTATATATCCGTTTCCGCATTTTCGTGTTCGGTGGCGCCAGCGGAGAAACACTTGAACTAATGGAGTGCGCAGGCCGGATAAGAGACTTCGTCTCGTGAAATCTAGAAGGTCGTGTGAAGAACACACAAATTTTAAAAATTCAAACTCTTAAGACTTCGGTATGATCAAGGAATCATTCATCAAGGAATTGAGAATTTCTGTTTGCGTATATCTTTTTGTACAAACTAAATATACATATGTAAATAAATTTAACGCTTCATTCCAGAACTACATGCTCATATATCATTCTTTATCAATTATAAAAC
Source organism: Agrypnus murinus (assembly GCA_929113105.1). Classification (NCBI taxonomy): domain Eukaryota; kingdom Metazoa; phylum Arthropoda; class Insecta; order Coleoptera; family Elateridae; genus Agrypnus; species Agrypnus murinus. The sequence goes on along the minus strand of OV816026.1, from coordinate 168,152,836 downwards.
ATCAAGAAAAAGAATCTTTACATAACTTTAAAATTCAATTAAAAATGGCAAGGTCACTTTATGTTTTCCTTCTTGCAAACTCCATTCGGAGACCATCCATGCTGCATAATCTTGGTAACAATAAGCTACAAGCCACAATGCTTTCATTTAAAAATGTTTTGTTAATTTTTTAATTACATTGTAAGCACCTCCTATATCAAAATAAATGTTGGTTTCGATAATTTTAAATTATCTTCATATGCGTCCTCCTAGAAACAACCTAAATTAAAATTAAACAAGTACAAATAAAATAAAAGTTCTATTAATTTCATTAATTAAATTAATATTAACTAAGATTACATATAAAAAATATAAATAATGCTAAATTCAGTTTATTAGTAAAATGGGAAACTAAAGATTGTAACCATAACTATAATAAATATAACTGAAGGTAACACCATTAAAACTCTAATATACCTAACAATAATAAGCGATTATTTCTTGTTAATTAAAACACTCAGACAGATACGGTTTTCTTGTAAAAAATAATTTCTTGCCAAAAATTGTATTAATGTGTTAAAAATCCATTTTATTTAGAGCATGACTACAAATATTTTTAAATTGCCACAGACACATATATGTACGTACTTCTTATAGTAAAGCAATATAGAGAAGAGAAAATGCGCAAATAAAAGGATAAATAATAAACAGGTATGTATTGCAAAATATAGCAATAACTTTAGAAACTATTATCAAAAAAAAAAAAACAAAGAAAGTGACATAAGTAATATTCAGAACATAATATTAGAAGTAATATTAGTAATATTAGAACATAAGAATGTTCTAAGGATATGCTACAGTAATAATAAGTAAAACAAATGCAAAGTTTATGTATAAAAAGGAATCGAAACTCTATAAAACAAGGAATTGGGGACCAGCGTGACTCACAGAGTTAAGCCGGCGGCTTATGAATGAATTGGCAAGTTCTAGTATTTCACCATTTAATCCATAAATATTTGTCCTTCCTTTAAAAGAAGATGAAAAATGACCTTAGCAGTTGGCTCCTTCTGTAACATTACGTTAATAAATAAAAAAAAATCAAGTGGGTACCCCAAATATATTGGCGAAAGGGCAGGTTTCGAGAACAGAATTTCAGGTCGTCATGACAACCTGAGTCGTGCTTTTCACGTCACGCATGCCAAGTTTCATTGGATTCTAACGATAAGTTGGAGAAAATCGGATGACGGGAAATCGTAAAAGCCCAAAACTCGCTAAGATTCGACTTCCCGCCGCATCTTCAGAATTCAAGATCCGATGTAACTTGGCGTGGATGACCTACTGACCTTGGGGTTCTACTCTGCAAAAGGTCGACTCCAGGATGTTATGATGATTTAAAATTTGTGTCATGAAGATAAAAAGAAATAAGAAAAAGACTTTCTATCTGTAATGACAAATAATAAAGGAGTAAAAACGAACACTTAGAATAGTTTAATTAAGAATTAAGTCCTCGGATGGTAAAAATGATCATGATGCAGAAGACATTTTCAAAAATTATTGAATGAAGAAATAGAATAGAAACAATCACATAAAAGTTACGATTTTCATTTGTGTTAATAAATAAAACAGCACAAGCTCGATACAATAAATATTGATAAATCATAAAGCTTGAACACAATAGAGGCCGAAAGCAGGATAAACCAACAGCTAATTAAGTTTTCGTATTGGACGCCCGTCGCTGGACTAATGTGTCTTACACTGTGTTTAAATACGACTAAAGGCCTGTCAATACACTGTTAATTACGTGTACATATCGCCCTTATGTTCTTATTTGCTTTGTTATTACAGCAGCAAAAGATTAACAAATGTAAATCAACAAAGATGTGAATTCTGTCCGTACTCAAGTCCATTGTGCGTGGGGAAGCCCGTTACAACCACCGGTGAACAGATATATTCTAGCCTGTCCTCCCCAATACCTGTGGATATGGGCGGCTACGGACTTTAATCGGAATGCCCGATTTAGCACTAGTTTTATAATTTTTATTTAAACGGCGGGTTGCAAGCATCCCGCAGCCCTGGACAGTGATATATGATTACTTGTATAAAAATCTAATTAAGCAATCGATAAACTTAGCCAGCCTCACAAAAAAGATAATATTATCGAATTATTTTGAGCAACAGGCGCAACAAACGTTATTTATGCGTCGATTTTACCCGCAGGCTGGTGGCACACCTCTAGTTTGTTTGGTTATATTAATAATTTTATATGGTATTGAAATTCTAACCCCATCAAGCAAATGGCCCATTCCTAATTAAGTAAAATAGACTTACATTTATCGCGATCGTATTTTGCCATTTTTCAATAAGGAATTTGGAACACTAGAAGGAAACTTGTCCAGAAATTTGAACTGTACAAATGATTTTGCTCGTCAGAATCTTGTTGTAACACGCTTTCAGTCCATTTTCAATGCAGTGTAGAGCTTTTTTCTTATGAAGTAACACCTATTCTGCCGTTTCAAAGATATCTTCTGTTTAAAACTGTTTTACAAGCAAAACCTTACATGATTAGGATTTTGCATGTACCTACTTATTTTACATACTGGACTAAACCGATGAGTTGAGTTTAGATTGAATAGGCTGTGTTAAGTTCCAGAGGAAATATTGTATAAACATTGAAACAGTCAGGTCTTCCTTGGTTTACACAGGTTTGGCCTAACAGATCAGTGCAAAGTGGATTAAGGGAAGAAAATTTTAAAAGAATATATATATTTTTAACACAGAGAGATTACTTCGAAGTTTTACAAGACTTTTATCATAAGTATTGGAAATGTCTTAAATACGTTCTGGACACACTGAGAATAATAGTCAGGTTAAAGTAACCAAAAATAAGTTGTAGCAACCTGAAAATAATAATTCGCACATCCAGTCCAATAGGGACACAAGTGCAAATAGTTAAAATTTAAAAGAGAACAGATTTAAAGATTATTTGGTTATTATTTTTATTTCATTTCGTATTTCAAATAATTATTTATATACCACAATTAGTAATATAAAGTATATCTTGATCTCCGTTGTCAATGATACCAAGACGTTCTTGATATCCGTTGTTGTTGGTAACGTAAATAATTTGATGTTGCATTATAGCCACATGCATGCATGCATGCTGCTTTTTATCTCCTTAGTTACGCGTATGATGACACAGACAAGGCAACTTGCTTCTTTATACAATAAATTCGGATGGATTTTAAAAGGGAGAAATTAGGATTGAAATAAAATAAAACAACTTATGCAATACGGAGATCAAGCTTCTTTAAATCCTCGAAGATGTTATAAAGCCTCGGCTGGCGCCTCGGCGTTATACATCTTCTTGGATTTAAAGTATCGCTTGATCTCCTAATTACATAATATATATTAGTTATTACAAATTGGAATTATGTGACCTTAAAAATTGCTTGTTCTATACACAATATGTAGCATTATCGCATTATATACATGATAGAGGACTTCAAAAGAGAGTGTAATTTGAACATGACAACTCCAAATGACAAAATTTGCACTTGTGTCACTATTGAACTGGATGTGCCATATGTACAAATAGTGACAACAATACCTGTGTGTAATATGAATTATATGATTTTAGTAAAATGTTTTTATTTCATACTGTCCGGTAAAAGGGTATTTACCGGACTCATTTGAGTCCGGTAAATGAATTATTACGTTACAAGGCCGGTAAAAAATTTTACCGGACTGAAAATCCAATTTGAGTCCGGTAAAAAACTTTACCGGACTGAAAATCTAATTTGAGTCCGGTAATAGTATATTACGTTATAAGTCCGGTAAACCCAAGTTTACAGTAGCGAGTTGAAAACGTTTCGGGACGAGGCGACGAAGGAGCCGAGTCTCGAATGTTGAAACGAGCTACTGTAATGGTTTACCTGAAGTATGACGTAAGGCGTTTTATTTCATACTGCCTCACATTGTTCATTTTTTAAAAAAATGCATTTAAAATTTTCAGTCCGGTAAAATTTTTTACCGGACTCAAATTAGATTTTCAGTCCGGTAAAATTTTTTACCGGACTCAAATTGGATTTTCAGTCCGGTAAAATTTTTTACCGGCCTTGTAACGTAATAATTCATTTACCGGACTCAAATGAGTCCGGTAAATACCCTTTTACCGGACAGTATGAAATAAAAAATTTTACCGGACTGAAAATTTTAAATGCATTTTTTAAAAAAATGAACAATGTGAGGCAGTATGAAATAAAACGCCTTACGTCATACTTCCGGTAAACCATTACAGTAGCTCGTTTCAACATTCGAGACTCGGCTCCTTCGTCGCCTCGTCCCGAAACGTTTTCAACTCGCTACTGTAAACTTGGGTTTACCGGACTTATAACGTAATATACTATTGGTTAAATTGACGCAATAAGGTTAAAGCTTGATTTATAAACTTTTCCGTTGCCGTTCCCGCTTACCGTTCCCGTTCAAACATGAAAAGGTTTAAATGCCTGTGTGCGTTTATAAAGCACCGCTGCCGTTACCGTTTGCCGCTGCCGTTCGTTCGAGATAACCAACTTTTAACTTTTGCCGTTGCCGTTCGCACATCGGTCAATCAAAATCGACATTAATTTAAACTAAAGCTTCTAATAACAACATATTGTCTCTTTCCAAGTTAATATTCACCAAACTAATAATAATACAAAATACAACTTGAAAAATAACAACAAACAATAAGGTTATGTTTATGATAATAACGTTTTTTACGTTAGCAAGGTCAAGTAAACCATTACATGTGCGCGTGCGTCGCGGTTCCGCTCAAGAAAGTTTATAAATGGGCCCGTGGCAACGGCAGCTGGAACTGCAAACCTCAACGGGAGCGGGAACGGTAACGGAAAGTTTATAAATCAGGCTTAAATCAATCACACTCCCATATGGTAGAAGCAACCAAAAAATAGTTGAATTTACCATACCAGTTGGGTTATTTCAACCTTACTCCCTGGTTTGACACAATTCGTGTTAGGTTGTTTCAGCCTTACATATGGTAAATGAAACTTATCACAAAGTAAATACTACCCTTTCGAAGGGTAAAAGTACTAACCATAACGTTTGGTTTAGACCAAGAACCAGCAACGTATTTCGAGTTGTCATTTCAACAGTCGTGAAAATTTGGGTACTAAATTTTATATACCTGCTGAACACTAAAAGTCAATTCTGGCAGCCCCCTTCGGCCGGGTTATAGGTACTACCCCAAAATTACTAAGAAGGTGAGAAATAAGATTCTCTCTCTAAACCGCAGGCCGCTATATAACTGTCTCGCTCGCACTAACATGTAAACCTACTTTATTGTGTCAAAATTTCAAGACTTTTAAAATAACAAAAATGTCACTTTTTTAAATCAACATTTACAGCGTTCTGGCAACATTTAGAAGGGGAGGAAATGTTCTGGCAATATTTTTTATAAATAAAGAATACTATCGAAAGTAAGCTCCTGAAATTTCATGACTGTTACTTTAAATAAATGGAATCTTATTTCTCACCGTCTTAGTAATTTCGGGGTAGTATAACCCGGCCGCAGGGGGCTGCCAGAATCGACTTTTAGTGTTCAGCAGGTATATAAGATTTAGTACCCAAATTTTCACGACTGTTGAAATGACAACTCGAAATACGTTGCTGGCTCTCCGTTTAGTTCACTTTACCTATTTATATAGTAGCTTGAATCAATAAGTTAAGCTATTTTAGTTTGACTTGTAAGTTAAAATAGCCAACTGTACATGTAGATTTAACCCAAGTATGGTAACACCCTCCTTAAGCTGACATAACCCATACTAGTGACTGATTTTACTAGAATCTAGGTAAAATCTACCAAACACTGGTTAACTATAAATAGCTAGTTCACTTAACAAATCGCTTGTTTATTCTGACCTTGATTTTTAGTTAACACTGCTAAAATCTGGTTAGAACAACAAAAAACCGGTCTACTTCACTATCATCTACTATCATATTTTGTTAATATTTTTCTCAGTGCAATCTGCCGAACTGCAATAGCTCTTGGTATCTTAATTTCTTACACTAAAATGCTATACAATGTTGAAGTAATTTTGAGGCCCTATGAAGTTTCTTGGTACCATTTCCTTATTGTATTTGGAAAAGTTTCTGAACACGGCTCAAAACGTGCTCATGGTTCAGAGAGCTTCAAATTTCAAGTTTGCTTGTTTTGTAAGAAGGAAATGAAATGTTAAAATGACTAATTTTACTTTATTTAGAAATCTCAGAACAAACCTTGCTTGCTTATACAGAATAATTAAAATGTGGCATGAATTTAATTTTTTATATCTATACAATTAATAATAACGGAAGTTAGATAAAATAAACACTTCTCTTTAGTCAATAAGTAACCATTTTGATTAGCTATTTTATGATAATGCCAGTTAATATGCAGTTCACGTGTTTGATGTTAAAGATCATTTATAAAGGAGTATCTCATCCAATTATGTTTTGTTACCTGAGCTGAATTTATTATAAACTTGCATTTTAATAGCAAAAGTTATACACACTCACATTGGAAAGAAGCCTTTGTTAGTTCTAATTATTTTACTACACGAGAATTAACTCTCCACTAAATTGATTTTATTAATTTAAGCTAGATTAAGCTAATTTGCAAAAAGTCAGATGTGATATATCAAGTTTAATTGTTTCGACTATCTGTAAAGTACCTATAATGGATGGTAGTTTTGTGATTAATCCCCAATATGCAATTACTATGCTGATGTAAGATCACGAAATAAATTTTTTCTACTGAAAAAAATTCCATAATTCTTTCTTTTTATTACCTGTATTTGCTTTTATAATTACATTGTTTTAATAAATACCAAGATAGATGTCTTTAGTAATTAATAATCAATAATGGGGAACGTGTCGTGAGAAATAACATTTTTGGATATTGTTTGCCATCCTCTTGTCTCAATAATAAGTCTGTTCCTGTCAAGGCTAATTACATCCCCTTTTTTATTCTTTAATAATTTTCAATTTTCCTTTCTTTTATGTATACTACTACAATAGTTAATAAAAAAACGAGTAACGTTGAACATCAAAGGAGATAAAGAAATTGTAATAAACCACTCTTTCTTACTGTACAGTTAATAGGTTTCTAATCAATGAAGACGGATTTCAATTGAAATATTTGTTACAATATAATTATATGCTTCATATTCAGAATTTTAAATAACAATAAAGTAACTAACATGTTCATGTTTACCCTTAAGGGTATCAAAGGAATTCTTTCTGGAAGCATGTTAGTATAAGAAAATAAGTAGGAGTGGGATGGCAATTATAATTGACTAGAGGCCACTTGTCATATTGCAGGTTTATTAGTTAGCAATGATCTCTACTATGAAGTAGTACGAATATAACTAGTGTAACAAGTACTTATTTAAAAAAAAAATGTTTAGCTCCGATTCTGATTGCCAAGTCTTTCAACCTTATCAACCTTACCGTTGGAGGTGATATAATAACTTCAAAATTAACTTTTTATTTTGTATATTAATTTAAATCAACATATTTATTTTTTTATAGAGCCTTAGAGGATAGAAGAAGTCATTGTGAACCGTCATTGACAGGTGCTGCTGATGAACAAGATTTAGGTCATATAGAAGAACAGGATATCGTTCCACATTTCCAAAGGGTGTCAATATCTGGTGAAGATACAAGCGGGGTTAGTATTGTATTATAAATTGCATTTGCTAAAATTTAGCTAGCTTGAATTTAAACCGCTGCGGTAAAGTTTTGCACCACATTTGTAAAGCCTTAAAAGTGCAAATGTATAAATCCATTTTACTAACACAGACATGACTTATAATAATTAATTTGTTGTAGTGTACCTATGTACATATTTACATGTATATAACTGTAGTTAGGTAGTCATTTATCACATTCTAATAAAAGCCTTTTTGTTATTTCACTTTAGAGCTGTCATGGATATTATAAGGTGAAGAAGTAACCCTTGCATTACCCAACATCATTTAGATTAACATGCATGTGGATAGCTCTTTTAGTTTTATATTTTAGTTTAAATATGATTAGTCCTGAATTTGCTTTAGTACGTAATAAAATTACACATGCTGGTTAGTCTTAAAATTATTCGATAAATAATTGTAGGTACCTTTGGAAGATCTTGAGAGGGCCTCTCGTCTTCTTGTCAATGCCTTACAAATCAGACAACGGTATATGAAATTATCCCATCAGTCATTTCCGTCTACCGCATCTACTTTCCTTCAGGCAGTCAATACAGATACTAGCAATAATCCAGAACCACAACATCATGATGACAGACAAACTATTGAAGGTAAATAGTCTAAATAACCACAAAAAAACGATTGATACATCGGGAGTTTTCATCCATTTTTAAAATATACAGTCCATTCCTAAGAAACCCATCTTATGTCCAAATGCATTCCTTTTGAGTTCTGTTCTTATCTACATAGTTAAAACCTCAAATGCAATAATGTGGACATAAAATGATTACCTTAAAAGTGAGTACAAGACTTGTAAAATTGGTACTACTGCAGATTTTCTATCAAGGAAAGCACAGAGGCAATTATTAAATAAGCAAATTTACATACAAAATAAATCTCAGATTTTTATATATATATAGCAGTAAGAATAATAGAAAACACATGCTTGCCTTATCATACATGTTCGTGTAAACTAAATAACTAAATGCATGTTTTGTGAATTCTACATATAGAACACCTTGTAGTTAATTAAAGTTGGAAGGTAGTTAATGATAATACAGCATGAAGTATCACATGTGGTTTTATATTACAAGTAGAAAAATTGAAAAATACAGAGTGAACAGAAACTATGTGGATCAACTCTTCATGTTTAAAAGCAAGTATTTGTGTAGAGCATGGCCTTATTAAACCTTTGCCAGACTCTAGATAAATCTGATTTTATGAACGTAACTCTATTTCTAGATGTAACAAGAAGAAGAAGGTGTTATTTAGACCGTTAATATTAAATTCTTTAAAAACTTCAACATTCAATATTGATGAAAATACAGAGTGACCTAAAAACAGGAATTGAATTGTGACTGATTTACTGTTTTCAATTGCAGTTTGTCTATGTTGTCTACTCCATATTATCTGTGTTTCTTCATCACTCAATGTCTCATCTATGGTTCATATTATTTATAGAGTAACTTTTTCAAGTCCTCTCAGGATGCTTTGCATCTGTTATTGTCTTGCTTTGTCCAAATTGAGACATTATCCATTAAATTGTTCTTGTAATTAAAACTGAGAAAATATAATATTTTATGAGAAGGTTTTTGAATTTTTGCAAATTATGTTACAAAAAGTCCGGTTTTTAATAATTAATATTTCAATAACTACTTGACACAATTAATTGTAATTTTATATGCAAGTAGCTAATAGTGTTGTATGTATGTGGAAATTTTTGTAATTTGATATCTATTATTTCACAAGTTATTCTATGAAATAGAGGGTAATGCATTATGGTCTTCTGGTGTCTTATTAATCAAGATCTTTTTTTACAAAAGATAATATTTTTTAATAAAACAACAAATACGTTAAAAGATTTTGTGAATATTCACGAATTATTTATTAATTAATTCGTGAATAAATCTTAACTATCTATTCCTGCTGTCCTTTTCAATTTTAGGATTTCTTATAGGATTTCGTGTTTTACTTTTCTCAAAATCTTTTTTGAAATCAACAAAGAATTCAAACACGTCACAATCCATATCTCTATGCTTTTGTAGAAGTTCTTCAATTTGTTCTTCGAATCTTTTGTAATTCGGCTACGAATTATTTTCAAAAACAGTTTTTACATATAGCTCATGACAAATATTGTTTGAAGGTCCTGAAAGGTCTTTGCATTACTCTTCTACAAACAGTGACTACAAACGCATCAAGAGTGAGTGAACATTTAGTAATTGGTTTTTGCATTAGTCGGATACATACTAATTAAAACTTGATTGTACTTCATCAGATTTGCATACTTTTTGATTTAGTGATTCTGCCGATTGCTTAATCAATTTAGATTATAACTTTGTTTAAATTATTTAGACTAGAATAGCAAAGTCATAGTAATGTTAAACATTTACCTCATACTCCAAGGAATCTTGGTTCACGCTGGATAATAAAATTTGTACTCATTTAAGGGAGAGATTGCACTACAGTGGGTGACTGTACTGCATTGTGACATAATTGTCACAGTAGTAGAGTAGATAAACGAATGTCTTGTGTTTGTGAAGTTGACCTTTGCCCTTGCTGGTCTAAAGAGTAAATTTGCATAAGACTGTATACGTAACAGGTTAAGAAGATTGTTAAAATCAAGGATAAATTAAATTTTCAGTTATTTAAAAATGAAAATGGTAATTATGTTCAAATTCAAGTCAGTTATTACATGACGCATCACATTGATCACATTAAGATGATCTTGTCACCCATTTAAAATCAGTGTGCTATGTTTGGTGTGGCGCTCCATTTTGATTACTTGCTAAATGAGCAACAGTATTGTCTTAAATCAATTGGTGCGAGAAGCACTTTACATTTATTTTTACAAAATAAAGCATTTTAAGTATATCCCAAAAATATATAACTTGTTTTTTATAGTAGAAGAAAGTGAAGAACCGGAAACTGTTGAGCGTACCTCCTCCGGACAACTACTTAATGTATGCCAATGGCATGAATCTGATAGTGAATATCTTCTGGACCTTATTCTCCGAAATAAACCTCTCCAAGGTAACCTACCTATCCTTTCCTTTTCTACATCTTGGTTCCTTTATAACAGAAAGTGCTTTATACATAATCCCCGACTATTATAACAGTTAATTTTGTATGTATTCTATTTAGGTAAAGGTTTCATGTTCCGCTGTCTATTACAGTATACTACTTTCTCAAAACAAAGCATAAAATAACATTTTTAATAAGGCAATCACAATAAACTGCATATGCATTCAATCCCATTCCACTGCTTTCATTAACTCGGCAACATTGAATCATTTTCTATTATAAGGGAACTAAGGTATATTTCAATTTTATAGCATATCACATTCTTAGATTTAAAATAAACAAAAATCTAAAAATATAGTCTCAAATCTTGAATTCTCACCACTTCAGGCAGCCACAGAACAATGACAATGTTTAGTAGGTTTTAGTTTCATATATGAGTACTCGTAAATTTGGCTAATTACGATCTTAATCTATATATATATACATCTCGTCAAATTGAGTTAATACCAATTTGGATGTGGAATTTATGGAAGATACCAAAGTGACCTTACCTCATACCCATATGCCCATACTTTTCTAGGATTTAATCTAACCTAATGTAACAAGAGAGAAAAAGAAAGAACCTCTTCTTCACACAACAAATAGAATATTCTACAGCATTCGAGAGAATGACGCATCGCACCAAGTATGTAAACCAGACGCGGTTTATCTAGCGCCTTCCAGAAATACATAGTAGGTTCTAGCGGCTTCTGGTACGATTATATGAGGGTATAAAATCGACTTCGCGGATAAAAGAGGGGCAGTCAACAGCGAGTCATTAACTATGTATCACGAAATAAATAGTAAATGTGAAGATAAATGTTGTATTAGAAATTCATAGTCTGTAAATAATAGTTTTAATGGTTTATAATCATAGCGTTAATTTATAGTGTATTCATTAGTGTTTGTAAATAAATATTTCTTATTAATAGACGATTTAAACGGCACTTTTGTTATTATTTTAAAAAGAACGTTACAGTGGTGTACAGGTGTCGGATTTTAAAATAAATAAAATCGTGTAATAAACAAAGTGCTGAAAATAAACTGTTAGTGTTAAAAACAATTACAACTAATAATTAAAATGGCGATGAAATTGTTGAAAGATCTGAAGGTAATAGACTTAAAACGCGAACTGGAAGAACGGGACTTGGAAACAACGGGCCTTAAAAGCGTGTTAATAAATCGGCTAAGAGAATGGATTTTGGAACAGAAGGAAGACCCCGAAAATTACCTCTTCAAAATACCTGGACCCGCAATTGATACTAACGTATTGTTAAGTAAAATGGAAGAGAATTCTAGAATGTTAAAAGAAGAACTACTGCAAAAGTCCGAAGAGAATTCTAGAAAGTCTCAAGAAAATTCTAAAATATTAAAAGAAGAATTACTGGAAAAGGCTGAAGAAACTGTTAGAATGCTAAAGGAAGAAATACTGGAGAATTCCAGGAAATCCAAAGAAAGTTCTAGAAGACTTAAAGGAGAATTGCTGGACAATGTCAAAGCGTTAGAAGATAAAGTTTTCGAGGAATTGGAAAAACAGGATAGGGTAATAAAGATGGTAGAAGAGAAAATAGCCCAAATACAATTACCACCAACAACTGAGAAAGATAGCGTAACTAAAGTGTTGGAAGATAGAATGAGTCAACTACGGTTTCCCTCAAGTTCTGAGTGGCCGAAACAATTTAAAGAAGAAAAGGATCCTGCCGTAGGGATAAAAGTAAAACCACCCACGTTCGATTGGAAAATACCTTGGTCCACCTACTACAAACAATTTGAGGCGGCCGCTGGGGCCAACCGATGGACACGCAAGGAAAAGGCCGTTTCTTTAACTGTGGCTTTGCGTGGAGACGCGTTGAACGTCCTGCAAACAATCCCAGCAGGACAGGAAAATGATTACCAGTTGTTAGTTTCTAGATTGGAGATGAGATATGGAGACGCGCATCTACAACAGATTTATCACGCGCAAGTAAAGAATCGTGTCCAGAAGAATGGAGAAAGCCTTTGAAGCCAGGAGTTTGAAGCCGATGTTGCGCGGCTTGTCCGATTGGCGTACCCTACGGCACCCGATTCATTTCTGGGACAACTGGCTGTGCAGACCTTCATTGATGGGTTAAGAGACGGGGAAACACAACAATAATTGAGGCTGGCACGACCAAGAACAACTGATGATGCGCTTGCTCACGCCTTAGAATTTGAAGCTGCAAAACAAGCGTCCCGAGGTCACGGGCGTGTTCGGACCGTTGTGGAAGAAGATGAAGGTTCTAAAGATCGCCTAGAAGAATTATTAATGAGAGTTCTTCAGAAGGAAGAGAACCGTAAGAAGAATTATCAAGAAGTTCGAGGGCCCCGTTGCTGGAACTGCTGCAAACAAGGACATGTAGAACGGCGTTGTCCCAAAATAACAAAAGTACAACCGTCGGAAAAGTTAAAAGGGGTTGGCAAGAGAGGGCGAACGTTGACTGTTAGTAAAGATGCCCCAGAGATCATCGTCCATGCCGTAACATCAGGGAATAGTACCAGCAGTTTGTTCATAGATGGGAAAATTGCGAATCGAATTGTTCCACTGCTCATTGATACGGGGGCGACAAAATCCATCATACGCCCTAACGTTCTACGAACAAGTATGAAGTTGTTACAGACAACTACTCAACTCCGTGCAGCGACGGGAGAAGTAATACCAACACGCGGAGTGGTGAAGATGAAGATTGGCATTGGAAGTGAAGAACGTGATCATGAGGTGCTGGTAGCCGACATCATTGACGAATTCATCTTGGGAATGGACCTCCTGAGAAAATTTGGTTTTACATTGGACTTGAAGGAGGGTGTTTTGAAGGTTGGTAACGAAGAACTTCCGTTGCACCCACGAGAAGATCCTGTCGTAAGGGTTTTGCTGACAGAAGATGTGATATTGCCTGGTCAAAGCGAGATGGTTGTTGAGGCAGGTTTGGATGGAGATCTTCGGGTAGGATGTGTGCGAATGATGGAGCCTGTTTGTGATAAGAAGATCCATAGTGGCATACTGGTGGGAAAAGCGCTGATCAAGGTTGGAAAGACAGTACCGGTGAGGCTTATGAACGTTAATGTGGATCCGGTGACATTGAAGAAGAGTACCCTTGTGGGACAGTGTGTGCCAGTATTCCGAGTAGCCAGGTGTATGGATGATGTTCCAAAACCAGCGCCCAAAGACCATGGTGGAAAATTAGTGGGTATGGTTACTAGTTCGTGCGAAGATCTTAACAGAACGGAAGTGAAAGAGGTACAGGGTTTGGTTCACCGATACCAAGATATCTTCGCTCTTGACGATAGCCAGAAGAGACGAACAAATATAGTAAAACATAAAATCAATACAGGCAACTCTATGCCTGTCCGTCAGCAGCCGAGGCGTTTACCTCTAGCAAGGCGAGCAGAAGCCGAAAAGATTATTACCGATATGGAAGAACAAGGGGTCATCGAGCCATCCAGCAGTCCATGGGCATCACCGGTGGTCCTGGTCAGTAAGAAGGACGGGTCAACGAGATTTTGTGTGGACTATCGGCAGCTCAATAACGTGACGAAGAAAGACAGCTATCCCTTACCACGCATCGACGACACGTTAGATACCCTGTCTGGTTCACGATGGTTTTCGACTTTGGATTTGAAGAGTGGTTATTGGCAAGTTGAAATGGATCCTGAAGACCGGGAGAAGACCGCGTTCACTATTGGTTCCGGACTATGGCAGTTTACAGTTATGCCTTTGGGTCTATGTAACGCTCCGGCCACCTTAGAGTGTCTAATGGAGACCATCCTGAGAGGGCTGTCGTGGAAGACCTGCCTGGTATACCTAGATGATGTGATTGTAGTCGGAAAATCATTCAACGAACATTTGAAAAATCTAGAGGAAGTGTTCCGAAGACTACGTGGAGCCAATCTGAAACTGAGTCCGAAAAAGTGCCACATATTCAGAAAGGAAGTGAAATATCTCGGGCACGTCGTATCACAAAATGGAGTGGCAGCCGACCCCGATAAGATTCGTGCAGTTCAAGAGTGGCCAACACCGAAAGATAAACACCAAGTTCGTAGTTTTCTTGGGTTATGTACCTACTACAGGCGTTTCGTTCCTGGGTTTGCCAATATAGCGAAACCTCTGACAAGGTTAACTGAAGATGGGCGCGAGTATGTTTGGAGCGGAGAGTGTGAAACAGCTTTCCAACAGTTGAAGCGTGCCCTGACAACAGCACCAATATTGAGCTATCCACGGACAGAAGGGAAATTCATACTTGACACAGATGCAAGTAATCTGGCCATTGGGGGTGTACTTTCTCAGATACAGGATAGACAAGAAAAGGTCATCGGCTATTTTAGTAAGGTTTTGTCGAAAGCCGAAAGGAATTATTGTGTGACCAGAAAAGAACTATTGGCCGTCGTGAAGTCCGTTGAGCACTTCTACAAATACTTGTACGGACGGAAGTTTTTATTGAGGACGGACCATGCAGCGTTGAAATGGCTTCTACAATTCCGTAATCCTGAAGGCCAGGTCGCAAGGTGGATCGAGCGATTACAAGGATACGACTTTGACACAGAACATCGAGCGGGCACTAGTCGTCGAAATGCCGATGCTCTTTCAAGAAGACCCTGTCCAACGGATTGCCGTCATTGCTCTCGCTTGGAGGAGAGGGTTTGCCAAGTATTAAGAACTACCATCGTCAACGACAATTGGTTGCCGGAAGAATTGCAACGACAGCAGAAGGCTGATCCCGAACTAAAAATGGTACTGGAATGGAAGCGCGTGGGAGAAAGGCCTGCCTGGGAGGCCGTCAGCCCTTTCAACAGAACGCTCAAAGCATATTGGGCCCAATGGGAGTCCTTGAAGGTGGAAGACGATCTCCTGAAGCGAGTACTGGAGAGTGAAGATGGCATCACCATTAGGTCTCAGTTCGTGGTTCCAAGAAGCCGAGTGGCTACAGTGTTGCGACATCTCCATGACGGTGCCTCAGGAGGACACTTCGGTGTGAAAAAGACTTTGGAGAAAGTTAGGGAGCTTTTTTATTGGGTCAACTGTAAAGAAGACGTGAAGGAGTGGTGCCGGAAATGTGAACTATGTGCCACTGGTAACGGACCCTTGGGGAAACGAAGAGCACCTATGAGGCAGTACAATGTGGGTAGTCCTCTGGAAAGAATAGCTATAGATATTGCCGGACCATTTCCCGAAACCGACGATGGAAATAAATACATATTAGTGGCAATGGACTACTTTACCAAATGGCCAGAAGCATATGCCCTACCAAACCAGGAAGCTGCGACTGTTGCTGACGTACTAGTCAAAGAGTTTTTCAGTCGCTTCGGAGTGCCCATGGAGCTGCATTCGGATCAAGGCCGCAACTTTGAGTCTGTACTATTTGGAGAAGTCTGTCGATTGTTGGGCATTCGCAAGACTCGGACCACACCGTTACATCCGCAGTCCGATGGAATGGTAGAACGCATGAATCGAACAATGGGCAAATATTTGGCCAAGGTCGTCTCCGATCATCAACGAGACTGGGACCAATACCTGCATCTGTTCCTGATGGCTTATCGTGGATCGGTCCACGAAACAACCGGTCAGTCACCAACGTCTGTGATGTTTGGACGCGAGTTACGGTTACCGTGTGATCTGGAATTTGGGTCTCCACCTATAGAGCAGGAGGTAGCCGGGAATGATTATGTCATCAACTTAAAGAAGAAGTTGGAGGATATTCACGACCGAACCCGAAACAATAGTCGAATCGCGAGTGACCGGATGAAGGCTACGTACGATGTGAGAGCCCAAGAAGGAGGGTTTCAACCTGGAGAGCTTGTCTGGTTATACAACCCGCAAAGACGTGGTGGCTATTCTCCAAAGTTACAGCGGAATTGGGAGGGCCTATACCAGGTGAAGAAACGAATAAATGACTTGATTTATCGCATCCAGAAATTGCCAAGAGGGAAACCAAAGGTGGTACACTCCAATCGTCTGGCGCACTATGAGGGAAATAATGACGCAGTCCCGGATCGGGAAGATTAGGCTGAGGTGGCTATCAATACCGTAAGGCCTGGAGATGATCAGCCAACCTTCAGAGAATTTATGGCTGCGTTCTCTGGAACTAGAAAAGCGCGATTCGGAGTCACGACTGAGATGCAACAAGATCTCTTCCGGGTCCCTGGTGATTATTCCATTGCCCACTGTGTCTCCGAGGATCTCCGTATGTCCAGGGGGATCGCAGTAGTGTTTAGAAATAAATTTGGACGGCTGAATGAACTTCGAGAACAAAATCCCTCTGTTGGTAAATCCTTACGCTTGCCTGATCATGACCGATCCATTTACTACTTGGTAACCAAGCAGTTTTACTACCAGAAACCGAGTTACGCCAACTTGTGGAGGGCATTATGGAATTTGAGGATCGAGTTGCTTACCAGGGGAATTAACAAATTGGCAGTTCCCAAACTCGGCTGTGGGCGGGACCAGCTGGATTGGAGAATCGTTAGAAACATGCTGGAAGTTGTCTTTAGAGGTACGGACTTCAAGATCTTCGTCTGCAGTTTTGACCCACAGCCCGCATTAAGGCCAACGAAGAGTGTAGACTGTTACTTCTACCGTAATGGAACGTGTAGTCGAGGTGAAGACTGTCGATATCGTCATGACCCGTTCTACAGGAACCAGAGCATAAAATCTGTTCTGGGACAGAACAGACTTGAAGAGGGGGCAGTGTAACAAGAGAGAAAAAGAAAGAACCTCTTCTTCACACAACAAATAGAATATTCTACAGCATTCGAGAGAATGACGCATCGCACCAAGTATGTAAACCAGACGCGGTTTATCTAGCGCCTTCCAGAAATACATAGTAGGTTCTAGCGGCTTCTGGTACGATTATATGAGGGTATAAAATCGACTTCGCGGATAAAAGAGGGGCAGTCAACAGCGAGTCATTAACTATGTATCACGAAATAAATAGTAAATGTGAAGATAAATGTTGTATTAGAAATTCATAGTCTGTAAATAATAGTTTTAATGGTTTATAATCATAGCGTTAATTTATAGTGTATTCATTAGTGTTTGTAAATAAATATTTCTTATTAATAGACGATTTAAACGGCACTTTTGTTATTATTTTAAAAAGAACGTTACACTAATCTAAATTAACCTCGCCAAAAATTTCCAACTTATTTACATAATATGACAACCTAATCTTAACATGAAATTGTATTGAATTGACTGGCACTGTTGATGTAAAACAATCAATTACACAAAAGGCAAAGGCATTGTTCAAATGCTCATAGGTGCGTGTTTAACAGGGATATATTCCGGACAGATCATACTGCCGCAGAATCATCTAACAAAGCAGTTTGTGGAGGCTGATTATCCTGGCATCTTTCTGACCATGCAAAACTATTGTTACTCAAGGCAAATATAAATAAAATACGTGCCTGCTTGCTATTTTTGCATCAGCATTGACTCACAGTGACTTCATTGAAACTAGCACGTCCTACATCATACCATGTTAAATTCTGACCCCTAAGTTTCAAACACTTAATTTTAGTGTTAAATAACTCAGTTCGATGAGATTTATTGATTAAGGCTATAATTAACCAAATTCACTATTACCCGCAAACGAGAGACTTGCTAAAGTGTGTGATGAATTTATTGATTGATAATATAAAAATTGTACTTAACCTCGCCCATACATGTTTCTTTCCCTCTTATAATTACTTTCATCAGATTAATGAAATGAATTTTTATGATGACTTGAACCTACTGCCTCGGATGGCACTAGCTCAAATGAAACAGTATTTAGTTGAACTAGTTTTTACATGTATAAAGATCACATACCATCATATTCATATTTGTTGTAGCACGATCTAAGTCACTATTTACACATTACAGTTGTGACATCACCCCACAACAAATTTGGAGATGATGGTCATCATGATTTTTATACATCAACTAGCTGAACTAAGATGTTCTTTGGTTGGTACTGATGGCAGTAAATTAAATCGTTTAGAGTGCCATGGTTCACACATATAGTATACACTTTCAGTATAGGTTTATCTGTGAAACATGCCTCATTTTTTGAGCTCTAACAATGCAGCATCTTAAACTTGGATCCAATTTTTAGGCCTATGTTGTAGTCTTCATTTGAGATATCAGAGCACTCACTTCTCACAGCTCCATAGTTTTTACCTAGATATTTTCCAAGATTCCAAAGTTATACAGGGTGTCCCAAATATAAAGGATTTTGAGTTAATGGGTAACATATGAATAATGGAAGAAGCCAAAAATGCATAAAATTCTGCACTATCTAAAAAAAAATTTTTTACTAAAAATTTGTGGGCACCCGGAGAACTAAGCAAACTGAAGACGGCCCTGGTGTCTGGTGAAGCTTAATATTACATAGTATGCTGATCTCATTCTATTTAGTTTATTCCAAGCAAAACGATGTTTACTATTTAAACTGTTATTATAGTTTAATAAAGACATAAATGCGTCCTAAATAAAGATAGACTAAACAACAGTGACCGGGTGTTTTGTTATTCTTCTTACAACATAGTAGGTACATGCTGTAGTAGTATAGGTTGAAAAACCTCAATGAATTTGAATTGTATTTAATCTCAAGACATCCTTAGAAATAAGTAAATAAAATAAAATCAATTAACAGTTAGAATTGCTATAAAACGAATTAGGTAATGTTTATATCAACACAAGTAAAGCATACCTACAACAGCAGATCATATTTCGACCTACTAATAGGTAATAACAACTTTATTTACGTTGCAGACGTTCAGATATCGTAAATTACTTTTGTACGTGACATACAATAACAATTTTTAAAAGGCACACAGTTCTACAAATGGTATCACATTTTTTAAGTACATTAAGGTAGGTTAGTGTTACAGAGTCGGACTTGAAAATCAATGAAACTTTAAAATTCATTTTCTCGAAAACTATTCAGTTGAAGAACAAACTTTATAAGGAAAATTTGCTCTACTCCATTCCACCTATCTACCATTAACTCAAATCCCTTTATTTCTGAGACATCCTGTATGCTTTCAATAAACAGGTATCAACTTGGCAAGTTTTACATATTTATATTTGGAGTTGGAAAGTTTAAAATGTTAATAGTACTAACACTTCCATTCAAATTCATACTAGTAATACTTTTTTAAAGCTGTTATAGAGTTTAGAATTTCATAGTTGAAAATAGTAAATTTTCAAATGTATTGGTACACGAATAGTACAAATCTTGTTTCTAAGGTTCTAGAGCAGTGATTCTTAACCTTTTTGAGGTTACAAAACAGATTTCATTATAAGAATTCTTCACAGAACATAAACGTTAAAATTTATAACACTAAGTAAGTTATAAAGTGTAATCAAAAAATATGATTAATTTAGTTGCACTGTCTTATTTTGGTTACAGTACAAAATCACAAAAAATCTGTGATCTTATAGAATTTAAGTCTATTTAGGTCTGTCCTACTAAAATGAATGTACTATTGATTTCATAATGATCTACGACAGCAAGGCTAATATGATGCTATTTTTTATTATTTTTTCAGTGTAAATGCATAGGAGAAATAATAGAAAATAGCATCATATTAGCCTTGCTGTCCTAGATCATTATGAAACCAATAGTACTGTGGTCTGGAAAAATTTAATAACATTTAAGGTGCAAAAAGCCTGATAGATTCGAAAAGTCTGATGGGCACAAACGACACTCGAAAAGTTATGTAGTTCAAAGTGGAGTTAAAAAAAGCCATTTTTTACTCAATACTACCCTATAGTTAGTTGTACCTAATCATGTAAAGATCTGACTTTGTAACCAGCACATACAAGACTCTATGACCTTATAATCTGCTTCAATAATGTGACAAGTCTCAACTCACTATAGACCAAGTTATAGTTCTTGTGTAAAATAAAATATAGAAACCATAAAATTAACACCAACGAGTGAATAAAAAAGCAAGACACAGTGGTTATGTCAATAAACTGATAAATAAGATTGACAAGTTATAAAAAAACCTTTTCTTTATGCTGAAGAGCCAGGTCTTATGCTTTTATCTGCATTTACCTTTTTCATATATTTTTAGCATATTTAATACGGATATATTATATAATTTTGTACACAAACAGTAACTTGCAGCATGAGGATACTTTTTGCAAAATAAAATTTATTAGTATGAGGTTAAGTGAAGAGCAGAAATAGAAATAAATCTGATTCTGAACATCGCCTTGTGATGGCACTTATCTAGATATTAAGTATAGCAGACGAATGTATTTCTTTTGGGAAAAAAAATAAAGACCGTTATTATTATTATTATTATGTATAGCTAGCTACAGCAAACATGGATTATAGTCGGAATTTAAGAGTTTGGTGTTTTTAATAAATTATACAGGGTGTTCCAAAAAGGTGTTGCCAAACTTGAGAAGGTTATAGGGGGCATTGCTGTGAAGAGTTTTTGCATATAAACCCCTAGTCAGAAATGAGCTGTTTTGGCCCTGGAGTATTATTTGTTCAAAAACGTAACGTTAACTCGTTGATAATAAAAGACTTCGATATCCAATTATTTTTTATTAAAGATAACGCAAACAATGATTAGAATTAAAATAAACAATGTTGTGTCTTGTGATAAGCGTTTATCAACTGGATTTCCTACACACGATGTTGTTAAAATTAATTGCAGTCGTTCGTGATCGCAGGTAAGTAATTGTTTCACATTTGTTTCGTGTGCAACAAACTTTAGCGATTAAACTGTCAAAATGGTCACATTTACGTTTGAAGAGTATGCAGACATGCATCTTATTATTTATGGGAAACGACATGCAACGCCAGAGAAGCTGAGCGTTTTCCCAACCGCCGACATACTTGCCGAACAACATTTTTGGCAATCCATCGTTGGTTAAGAGTAACAGGCAACTTTAAACCAGATGTAGGAACCCGATATCCACGAACTGCACGGACGGTGTCTTTTGAGGAAGAAGTTTTGCATCGAATTGATGAACAACCAACCACCTGTACGCGTGCAATAGCGCATCGCACCCTTACCACCCTCAAAAAGTGCAAGCACTAGGTCCACAAGATTATCAGCCACGGGTACAATTTTGCGAATGGTTTGTGGGCCTGCATTGTTGGAGACTTTTTAATTGATTCGTTCCTACTTTCACCTCGGCTCAATGCATCGGCATCTACCTAAATTTCTTGCAAGACGTACATCCTGAGTTATTGAACAATGCAACCATTCCTATGGGTGTACAGGATAGAATGTAGTTACAGCATGACGTTGCACCTGTACATTTTGCCAGTACTGTGTAGAATCACCTTAATCAACAATTTCCTGGGCGATGGATCAGAAGAGGGGACCTATCAGGTGGCCACCGCAAAGTCCCGATTTAACTCCGTTGGATCTTTTCCTCTGGGGTTACATTAAGTCGCTAGTCTACGAAACTTCTGTAGTCACCCAAGAGGAACTGCTGGGGAGAAGGGGAGAGTGATGGCAGCCTCTTTTTTCGTGCAGCAAGAATCACACATGTTTCAACGGGTGCGTGGTTTATCTTCAATAAAAAATAATTGGATATTGAAGTCTTTTATTATCAACGAGTTAACATTATGTTTTTGAACAAAAAATACTCTAGGGCCAAAACGGCTCATTTCCGACTAGGGGTTTATATGCAAAAAATGTTCACGCAATGCCTCCTCAAGTTTGGCAACGCCGTCTTGGAACTCCCTGTATATTATAGTGATGGGATCTTGATACTACCCGGGTATTAGAGAATCGCAACAATTTATTGTGTGAAGGATCGACTGTTCGCGACGCTTTAACGACACTTTGCATTTACATCATGTATGAGCTAGTATAAATGTAATATAATTGAAACAAGAAGCAGTTAAGATTCAGAGCTACATTAGTTTAAAAGCAAATTTAAAAGAAGAGAAACAAATCCTATAAATAACTGGTAAGTCTATTCTATTCATTGGATTTATTATAAAAACTTTTTAAAAATGTAATTTTGCTGACAACTTTGGTCTTTAGTTGAGAACGTTTTTTTTTGTTAAAAATAATATTGGCATGGAGGTATTCAGGTATGGATAAATACTGCATTGCTTATTTCGAAAAAACTGGGTATTTTTTCATTGTCTTTCCAAACCTTACCTATAACCTATAAAAATCTCTTTTTGTGCGCTTTATAAAATTCTTTTTTGAAGTCACATTTCTGCACTTATTAACAAAATATTATATTGTGTTACAAGTACAGAAAAGTGCCAATTTCTCACGAGTGTGAACAAGTTGCGGCATGAGACGAACCTGAATGCCGTCATCACACAAGTGTTAAAAGTTAAAAAAGAACTGATACTTCTTTTACGAATTACGACTTTATGTGTCTCCGGCATACTGCATATAAAAAGATTTTGTGCTAAATGTAAAAATTACTAAATGTAAAAGACTTCATGTAACTTTAAATATTAAACATTTCCAGATTTGTTACAAAATCTGAAGGATCATTATAACAAAGTTAAAAAAACGCTAAAACCTGCGGAATATCCGGAGATGGAAGAAAAGTTGTTTGCATGGTTTTAAATATGTCACCAATATCCTCCGAAATTTTGGCCGAAAAGGCAAAGCATCTATCCAGCAGTGTGTGGTGCATACGAAGCAGTCGCGATACGACATATGTGCTATCACGCTCGTACACATAGCATACGATCCTGATAGCACATACGTCGTATCGCGACTGCTTCCACTGTTTCGTATACTCTGCACGCTGCTGTGACTTTATAAAAGATGTTTTCAAAACGATGACGTCAGGGCAAGTAAAGATTGGATACTTAATTTTAAAAAGACACAATTTGCGTGTGTTAAAAATCGCGGGAGAAAAGCTGTTCAATGATTCGCACGCAGTGAAGCCCTTTAAGAAACAGTTGCAAAGCGGTGGCTTTGCAATGGGCGGTAGAAAATTTTAAACAATTGTGATGCCGGAAGATTTAAAAAAATCATAACTAACGTATTAAGTTCAAAAAACACGGAACAAGCAAAAATCACCGCCTTTTTTGGTTAACGACATAATAATGCGGAATATTATTTTTTGTGTTTTTAAATCAGTTTTTGCGTAAATATTTTTGTAGTTTTATTTATTTTTAAATAAATGTTTTTGCAGAATGTTTTAATTGCATTTATGTACAAACTCTGCAGACTCAGTAATCCGGAAACCGCGATGATTCGGATTGCCCCTGTTTTAATTAGTCCGAATTAGTGAGACTTCACTGTAATATTTTTATTATAATATTGAAGGTGACACTTTTTTTCTTGGGATTTCAGCAAAATAAATTCAATTAATTAAAATTAATAATCATTGTATTTATACATGTTTTGGCAGTAGTCTTTCTCAAAATACATTATAAGGTATAAATATAAAAAGCTGAAATAGTAATTAGTTACATGAAGAACTTATTCAACTTCAATTATTGATTTTAATTTATTTTACTAAAATTGTACTAATACAAAAGAATTGACAAAAGAAAAATCGACAATATAATATCTTTATATGTATGTGTCTCATTTAATGATTTTTGGCCAGTTCAACGAATCAGCCTTTAAATTTTTTTGTAAGAATGATCAAGCATCGCGACCACGAATAGTATACCCAACATCCAAGTTCCCATCACTAATATATTATACTCATTTAAATCAAATGTATTGTGTTGATAATTATTATTATTACAAAAAACTAAATGTTTTTCGTTATCGTTTTCGGGGTTGGGCAAACTTGCTAAATTATAGCAAAAGCCGCTACTGTTTTGTTTCAGGATTAAATTGTTTAAAGCTTTATTCACAAAGATACATGTATTCTTATACTATTTATGTATAAATAGTCCAGGCTAATTTAATTTGTTTTTACAGAACATGGCATACATCCCCCATCATCACGAGCAAATCCATGGGATGTATTTTGTCCTCCAGACTCAGACCATGTATTTAAGCCAAAAGGTGGTGTCTTTAACGTGTATGTTGACAATGAACATGCAGAACAAGACAAGGCTTGTGACTATTCCTATCCAGACTTGGCAACATTTTGCACCGACATGACTCAGATGTGCAATATGATTGCTGATGGACCTTTGTAAGTTTGTTTTCTCCAAGTTTATATTTGGTTTTTTAAGTATTTCTGTTTCTAGGAAATCTTTTTGCTATCGCCGTTTAAGCTATTTGTCATCGAAGTACCAACTCCATGTGTTACTTAACGAACTGCGTGAGCTTGCCTCACAAAAAGCCGTGCCACATCGCGATTTTTATAATATTCGTAAAGTTGATACTCACATACATGCTGCTTCTTGTATGAACCAGAAACACCTATTACGTTTTATTAAGAAAACATTGAAAAATCATGCAGATGAAGTTGTGACTGTTAGCAATGGCCAAAAAATGACACTCAAAGAAGTCTTTCAAGTAAGTAATATGTCGAACTGCAATAAAACCAAAAATTAATCATGTTTTATTTTCCAGTCAATGAATTTAACAACGTACGATCTAACTGTTGATATGTTAGATGTGCATGCTGATCGTAATACTTTTCATCGTTTTGATAAGTTCAATGCCAAATATAATCCAATCGGGGAGAGTAGACTGAGAGAAGTGTTCTTAAAGACTGACAATTATTTGAATGGCAAGTATTTTGCCAGAATAATAAAAGAAATTGCCAGTGATTTGGAGGAATCCAAATATCAAAATGCCGAATTGAGACTGAGTATTTATGGTAAAAGCAGGGAGGAATGGGACAAACTTGCTAAATGGGCTATAGAGTCAGATGTTTATTCTGATAATGTTCGCTGGCTTATCCAGATTCCACGTTTATAGTAAGTGTTTTTTTTTCTGTTTTTTATGGTAAAAGTGTATATGGAAATGTTTCTAATAATAAACCAAGAGTTTCCTAATTGTTCGATACTAATGCCAGAGTTGTTTGTCTTCAAACGCTCAAAGTTGATACAACTGTACAATGGAGTAGTGAATGGATTTAGTAGTCGCAATATTTTATTTTGTGAAGAATCAACGACTGACCAAGCTTTAATGATGCTTTGCATTTATCATACATGTTTCATACAATACTTTTTGGCAATTGCAGTGATTCTGCTTCTATTTTTAAATTTATCTGCAAAAATGATCAAGCAATTTAAAATTACACTTTCAGAGCAATGCTATTTGTGGGTAGTACCACAACTTTCAAAGTGTTGCAAAACCAAATAGATTTGCGACTTCCCATAACTAAGTACGCATCACTAATTATTATTAAGGGAATGAAAACTTTTTATACTAGTGATATGGAATATGTTCACACAGTAGTGTGTGAAACATAATTTATACAATAATTCTTTTATCCCTGGAGTCACATATCGCAGCTTTCGTTCATTTTTGAAACAGATTTTGAGTCCCTGCGCTTCTCAAAACCACATCACAGGAGTGTTTGCACCATACTGGTAAAGGAATAATCTATATAAGCACTAAAACACATAGTAAATATACACATCGATGACATAACGTCTGAGATTTCTTGTTACCATTTCTCTCTATCAGTATTTTTGCAAAAGACATGACTCTAGCAGTCACTAATTGCATTATTGTGGTTTTGCTTCCCTCCATACACGAATAAAGAAGTAAAAGTAAAATATAAACCCTTCTTTATTTTACTAGCTCGTTCTTTATCATACATATGGTTTCGTAGATACTTCCAAGTTGTTCTTCTATATCTGTATATATTATATATTGCATTGAACTATAATTAAGGTCCATTCGCCGAGACCTGTTGCAAAACCAAATACACTTGAAGTTAGCACTAAACAAACTATAAGCGATGCTATTGGTCGCATTAATGCTTAAACTACTTTACATAAATGCGGAACACGTATAATGCAATCCCTTTCCATTCCATATTACTCTGTAACCGTAAAAGCGCGTTAAGCGCACACGATATGCAAATGCGCATCATTGTAAATGAAGCTTCAAGGGTCAGCTAACTTCAAGTATATTTACGTCTTGCGACTGGTCTCGGCGAACGGAGTTTAGTAATTTAAGCGTACAAAATAAGTATATTGATATTTACTCACTCTCATTTACATCATTACCCAGCAAACATTCTTAAAATTAAATTTACATTAAATGTACTTTAACTAAATTTATGGTTAATGTGAATTTAACACTCTGAAAGGCCCACTATATAAACTATAAATTTATATATAATTGATGTTAAACTAATATATTTAGATTTATCTTAAATTCACGCAGAATTAACCAAAAAGAAAAATTTTAAAAATTATTTTTAATTTAAGCGTTTTCTCTAGCATTTTCTAGTCATATATTATAGAGATTATTGTACAGATTTATAAACGCATCTAGAAACGCAATTAAAATTTACACATTATACCGCTACCTGGAGTCAAACCCACGATCATCGGCATACAAAGCGACAACCACATCCATTGGTCTATCTGAGACGATGGTAGATCTACTGTAATTGTATAATAACTATATCGTACTATATATAATATATAATTTAGCTCTACAGGCCTTTTAAAGGCCCTTGGCTTTGTCCACTACTTTTCTCCACTCTTTTCTTTCTGAGGCAGTTTTCTCCCAATTTCCTACTTTTAATTCTTTTAAATCTCTTTCCAATTACTTCTATGATGTCCTCTCTTATTTCTTGCTTCTGGTTCTATTTTATATATTTGCTTCATTACTCTAGCATCTGGCAGTCTGGTTAGATGTCCTATCCATCTTATTCTGTTTTGCTTGATTACATTTGTTATTGGTGCATCCTTGTATAATTCTTCTAGCTCCTTATTTGTCTTTCTTCTCCAATTACCATTTTCATTTATGCCTCCATATATTGCTCGTAATATCTTCCTTTCCCATGCATCAATTTTCTTCTTCTCCTGTACACTCATGACCCAACACTCACTCGCGTATAGCACTACTGGTCTTATGACTGTTCTATAGAGTCTCACTTTTGCCGACCACAAGAGCACTTTAGATGTTATTAACTTTTTTAAACCTCCCATACACCTCGACCCCAGCACTAATCTTCTTGATATCTCTGTTTCTATTTTCCCATCTGATGTTATTTCTGTACCTAAATATATCACATTTCTTGTTTGTTTTATTTTTACAACTTGTTTTTCATTGTTAATGTGTAGCTGTTCTTCTTCTTTCCTACCTCCCATTATCATAAACTGTGATTTTTCCTCATTTATTCTTAACCCTACTTTTTCCCCTTCTTGCACTAATTTCTTTGCCATATCCTGTAGTGCACTTTTTGTTCTTGTAAGTATCAAAACATCACCAGTAAAAGCCATACACTGATAAGGTCCTTTTAAGATGTTGTTATTTCCATTAATATTACTTGATCTTATTATTCTTTCTAATACCAAATTAATTAAACAATGTAGCTGATAATGGGTCTCCTTGTTTTAGTCCTGTATAAGTTGAAAACTTCCTTGTCACCTCTCTTCCTACCCTTACTTTACTATATGTTCCTTGTAATGTGATTCTGGTTAATCTTTGTAACTTGTTAGGACAATTGAATATTTGTAATGTTTTGAATATCTCACTTCTTTTGATTTTGTCATAAGCTTGTCTGAAGTCTATAAATAGTGCATACAGTTTAATATTTTTCCTCCAGCACTTTTCTTGTATTTGTCTAATCATGAAAATATGATCCACTGTTGATCTATTGGGTCGAAATCCACACTGATATTCTCCTATTGTTGTGTTCATTGTTCTCTTGATTTTCTGGTCTATTATCTTCGCTAATATTTTATATACTACATTTTGTAAACTTATGGGTCTATAGTTCTCACATTTTTCTCTTGATCCTTTTTTATGTATTGGTATTATGATTGATTCTTTCCATTCTTCTGGTATTTCTTTGCTTACCCAAATTTTCATTACCAGTCTACTTATTCTGTCTATCAATGGTGTTCCTCCATATTTTATAAATTCATTATAGATCCCGTCTCCTCCTGCTGCTTTATTATTCTTAAGGTGCTTAATTATGTTTTGAATTTCTTCCATTGTAGGGTCTTCTATATCTTTATTTGGGTTTATTTTCTCATTCTCTTTACCTTCCTCATTTCTATCTTCTTCTTTGAACATTTGTTGAAAATAGTCTACTCATAGTTCTTTAATTTCTTGTTGGTTTCCTGTTTTTGCTCCTTGTTTTTGCATTAATAATGTTTGCAAGGGTTTTTTCTTTACTTCTCTAGTTTTAGCATAAAAGCATCTCAGTTCATTTTGGTTAAAGTTTTCCTCTATTTCCTCAATGATCTTGTTCTGATATTGCCTTTTTTTACTTCTAAGCATATTTTTTGCTTCTTTCCTTGCTTTTTGATATTTTTCCCTATTCGTTTCTGTGTTTAGCTTTAAAAATTCAATTCTAGCCCTTCTTGTTGTTTCAATTGTTTTAACGCAGTCTTCGTCAAACCAGTCTTTTTCTTTCTTCCTTTCTTCCCTCAGAACATCTTCTGTTTTATCTTTCATTATTTTCTTTAGTATTTCCCATTCTTTGTTTACATTGTTTTCTATTTCTTTTACTTCTAATTCTGACTGTACTTTTTCAATGTATTTATTCCTTACTTCTTCTTCTTTTATTAGTAGTTGCGGATTAATGTATTTTTTACTTTTATAATTATTCTTTACTTTACTTATTTCTTGGTTGTGTCACTCTAATCAGAATGTGATCACTTCCTACATCAGCCCCTCTTTGACTTCTTACATCTGTGATATCTTTTGCATGTCTTGATTCTATTAAGATATGGTCTATTTGGTTCGTATACTTTTTATTAGGGCGGATCCAAGTGCCTTTATTTATTTCTTTATGAGGTAAGAAAGTCGCTTTGATTAGCATTTTTCTTTCTGCAGCGAAATTTATTAGCCTTTCTCCATTACTACTAGTTTTATTATGTTTACTGTGTTTGCCTATTACTTGATTATATATTTCTTCTTTCCCTATTTTTGCATTAAAATCTCCCATCAATATTTTTACATCAAATCTAGGACATTTATCATATATCCTCTCTATTCCTTCATAAAATTCTTCTTTCTGTTCATCTGAACTCTTTTCTGTTGGTGCATGTCCATTTATAATACTTATATTCCTATGTTCTCCTCTTAATCTTATATAGCTTATTCGCTCCGTTATTCCTTTTAGATCTATAATTCTCTCTACTATTGCTTTTTGCACCAAGAAACCTGTCCCAAATCTATTTTGTTTGCCTCCATAGTTATAGAATACATAGTCACCTACTGTATTTACCAAGGAAGTTTAAATAGGGGGAAGTGGCACAAGAGGTGTGCACATGAAGCCTCAAGTGTGCACAACTTGTCAAGTTTTAAAATTGGCTGTCAAACGGTGTGATAAAGACTTTATTTGTTAAAAACTAAATTAAAAACAAATAAAAACGTCGGGATACTCGATTAGATGGTGTAGAAGTGATATTAGATATCACAAAAACAAGAACCTGGAGTAATACTTAATTTGTATTTATATTGGGAGTGTTATCACGTATTGTATAAAAATGTTCTTTTTTAATTAAATAATTACAGAGAACCATCTCTAAAACAGTTTATGAAGTATACATGCATTGTCATCGGTACGCAGTAAACTTTTAAATTCGTACTGGCGGAGTTATTGTCCGTTTAAGGGAATCACACGGCGCGGTGTTTACATGTAAAAACTACTTACATACAGATAATCAATAATAGTGAAATTCGAAATTAAAAATTTAGAAATAATCATTTTTTTACAGAATTTGCAAATTTCTTGGAAATTATACGATTATGTATTTCAATTTAATAATTTAATAATTGTAATTAAGGCGACAAATAAATTAATGTAATTAATGGAAAAAATAAAAGAGTTTCATATTAACGGTGTCCTGAATAGTATTTTAAACAATTTACTGAACCCAACGCTGCATTGTATTTACATGTGTGCTGTCACATTTGTAGTCCCCTTACTCCACTGCAGGCTTCACTTTTACAGCCCAGCAATTGCATCATGCCTCTTCCCCCTACGTAAACTTCCTTGGTATTTACTGATTCTTTTATATTTGTTTCTTGAAGCGCCATTATTTGTATTTTGTACTTTGCTGTTTCTTTTTCCAGATTTTTGACTCCTCCTTTATTATTTATTCCTTGTAAATTCCATGTTGCAAAATATATTTTATTTAGTTTTTTCTTTGTCATCCCTATTCTTTTCTCTGATGATATAATTTTTTTTGTCATATTATTTTTATTCATTTGATTCCTCTCCAAATTATTGTTATCTGTAATCTCTTCTTTTGATCTCTCGCCACTTATTTCTTCTGCTTTATCATTATTTAACCTTAAGTTTTGATTCATTTGGGTTTCTATACCTTTCTCATTTACCATTATCTTTGCTTTGTTCGTTATCGTTAGTCTGACCATGTTTCTTACAGTTTTCAGTTTTTTGGAACATTTATTTTTTGTTCCACTGGTTGTAGTCTGTTATGTATGTATATATTGAATAAAGATATGAAGAAGGCAATTCTTTCTATTAAGTTTTATTTCTTGTAACTCTAATACAAAATTGACACATCTCTTATTATATTATTTCTCATCTTGTTTTTACCAAGGCTGACTAGAAATCTTAACTATCATAGGAAAATCCTAACACCTCCCCTTCTTAAGAAAATTAAATTAATTCATTTCAAAGTCTCTGTATTTGATAGGCAAATTTGTAATCCTACCATACCTATTTGCATTAGTAGCGGCAGTGTTCATTTGTGCTTCATCTATCTGTGCTTTACAATGTCCAGATGATGAAGTACCAGGGACATCAAAAGAATGCTCACTATGAGTCGCACTTTCAGTCGAATGTGTTGCAAAATCTGAATTTGTAAATGATGTAGATGCATTTGAAGTATTTTGTGGTGGTTTTATTACGTTTTCAAAAGGAAAATTATAATCTAGTTTAGTAGTACCATTGTTATCTAGAATATTATTTTGTGTCTCTAAAATCTGGTTTATATGTCTTGTCCAGTAAGTTCCATTGTCCATTTTAACTAAATAGTGACACTTACCTAATCTTTTTGAAACAGTACCAAAACGCCATTTCACTTTACCTATATAATTTCTACACTGTAGAAATTATACAGGTAATTATACATTATTTTTCCCACCAAAACTTCTCTTACTGACTTGTCAGCATTTACGTTTTTGCTTGTATTCTCTGTTGTCGGAAAAATTAAATCTAGTCTCGATCTGATTTTTCTTCCAAATACAAGTTCTGAGGGTGTTTTACCACTAGAAGAATGGGGCATAATTCTATATTGTAATAACATTCTTTGCAATTCAGCGTTTACATTTTCTTTGTTGCATTTCAAGCATAATAGAGATTTCTTTAAAGTTTGAACAAAACGTTCTGCTTGCCCGTTTGTTGATGGATTATAAGGTGCTGTAAGTTTAGAGATAACTCCATTTAATTGTAAAAAATTTTGAAATTCCTTAGAAATAAAACTACTACCATTGTCAGTAACAAAATACCTGGGTATGCCGAAAATAGCAAAAAATTCACGACATTTTTGAATTGTAGTTTTACTGGTAATATCATTTAACACATAAACTTGTGGCCATTTTGTAAAAGCATCTACTAGAATAAGAAAATTCTGACCTAAGAATGGGCCTGCGAAATCAGCATGAATTCTCTCAAAAGGAAAATTTGCTGGTTCCCACAAATGAGTTTGTACTTTTGGAGGATTATTTCTATTCAAATTGCAATCTGTACAATTTTTAGCTAAATTTTCTATATCTGTATCTATACCTGGCCACCAACAAAAACCACGCGCTAAACCTTTCATTTTTACAATACCAAAATGACCGCTGTGTAACTCGGTTAATATTTTATTTCTTAAATTTGCAGGAATAACTACTCTATGACCTCGAAAAATAACTCCATTATGTAAAACAAATTCAGTTTGATCTACATTGAAACATTCTTTTTTATTTAATCTTTTTCCTAGCTGTAAAGCATTAAAAACTCTTTTAAGACAAACATCTTTTTGAATTGATGTTTCAATTTCTTTTGCCGTCACTGGTAAAGTTTCTAAAACATCTATATGAAAAACATCTATAACATCTTTTTCGAAATCATTCGTTTGCCAAGGTAAACGACTTAAACAATCTGCATTGGCATGTAAATCTGTACGTTTGTATTTTATTTCGTAATTAAACCCTTGTAAAAAAATTGCATAATGTTGCATTCGCATGGCACTGAAAATTGGTAAATTCTTTGAAGGTGAAAAAATATGTACTAGAGGTTTATGGTCTGTATATAAAATAAATTTATTTCCATATAGGTATTGATAAAATTTTTTAACTGCAAAAATTATTCCATACGCCTCTTTATCTATTTGACTGTACTTCTTTTGTGTATCTGAAAAAGTTTGTGAAGCATACTGTATAACACGCTCAGTGCCATCAGTATACAAATGACTCAAAATTGCTCCAACGCCTACCGGACTAGCATCGCTAGCTACTATTAGAGGTAATCTTGGGTCGAAATGTACTAAGAAATCTTTACTTTGCAAAGCTCTTTTTGTTACTAGAAAAGACTTTTCACACTCTTTTGTCCATACGAAAGGAACATTTTTATGTAAAAGCTTGTTCAAAGGATGAAGTATTGTACTTAGATTTCTTATAAATCTACCGTAATAATTAATCATACCAATGAACGCTCTAACTTCAGTACAATTTGTAGGTCTGGGCATCTTATTTATAGCCCAATTTTATGTTGAAGTTTATGAATACCATTTTTATCAATAATATAACCGCAGTATTCTATTTTGTCTTTGAAAAATTCACTCTTTTCTTTATTTATCTTAATATTGTATTGTTGTAATCTTTTAAAAACTGTTTCAAGTCTTTCCAGATGTATTTTGTCATTTGGAGCAGTAATTTTAATATCATCTAGAAAAACTGATACTCCTTGTATATCTTCTAAAATATTTTCTATGGTTCTTTGCCAAATAGCAGGAGCTGAAGAAATACCATAAAGTAAACGTGTACATTGAAATAAGCCTTTATGCGTATTAATTGTAAGTAAATGTCTATCTTCAGGTCTAACTTCCAACTGAAGATAAGCTTGGCGTAAATCAATTTTTGAAAATTTATTACCACCAGCCATTGACGAAAAAAGTTCATCTATTGTTGGTAGCGGATGTTCATCAAGAATTAAACTTTTATTTAAGGTAACACTAAAATCACCACAAAGACGTACTGTATTATTTGACTTTAGAATTGGTACAACAGGTGTTGCCCATGTAGATGTATTTACTTTTTCAAAAATACCTGCCTCAACCCATTTTTCTATTTCCTTCTCAACCAAAGGTAAAATTTTGAAAGGTACTGGTCTAGGTCTTAGAAAAGCTGGTTTTGCATCAGGTATTAAAGTCAAATTAGCTTGAATTCCTGTGATTTTAGATAAACCTTCCTCAAAAATGTCTTTGTAGGTATTTGTTAGTAAATTTAATTTTTCATCTAAAGACGATGTGATCGAATTTAGAGAATTTTGTTTAATTTCTAACATATCTAACTGAAGTAACCATTCCCTACCTAATAACGGTTCTTTATTAACATTTGTAACGTACAAATTCAATTCTTTTTTAATGTTTACGAATTTAACCTGTACTGGTACGTAACCTAAAACCTTAAAAGAAGTTTTGCAAAACGTGATAAGCTCCAGATCAGAATGAACAATGGAAATTGATGGAAAGAGATTAAAGAGCTGATCTTTATTTATTAACGTAACAGATGCACCACTGTCTACTTCAAACGTAATATCTTTATCATTTACCTGTAATGTAGTTAAAATCTTTTTTCTAAATTCTGTATGTTCAACATGTAAGACCTCTGCCACTTTTGTCGATTCGACTTGATGAGTAGAAACCGGCTTACTCTTAAAGCAAACCTTCCTCAGGTGTCCCCTCATACTACATCCCTTACAGACCACATCTTTTGAAAGGTTGCATTTGTTTGCCAAATGACCACCACCGCATCTGTAACATGTAATTTTTTTATTACTATTATTTAAATTTGGATATTTTTGATGTGCCCTGTTCGGATAAAAAGTCTTCTTGCACTGGTTGTCTTGTAAATTCTTCGAGGCTTTAAAATTTTGAGATCCATGAATTAAATTGTTGACATTTGCTGAAGTATTTCTTGATGAATTTCCTCCTCCTTGCATATGTATAACATCTTTTGAAGTTAGTTCCATGCTTGTAACGACCTTAATAGTTTTCTCATAATTTAAATCTTCAGTTTCTAACAATCTTGTTTGTATTCTTCTATCTCTAATACCAAAAACAATTTGATTCCTTAAAGCAGTCTTCAAATATGTTCCAAAACTACAATGTATACTCAATTTATGTAAAGCAGCAATAAAATCTTGAAAATTCTCATGTTCTTCTTGTTTACGAGATTGAAATCTAAAAATCTCAGCAATTTCCAGAGGAGATGGGTCGTAAATATTTGCTAAAATTTGTACTAACTCCTTGTATGTTTTTTATAGGGATCCTCAAGGGAAATTTTATCACAAATTATGTCAAAACTTTTTGCTCCAATGTAATGTAATAAATATACTGCTTTCATATCATCCTTAATTGTAAACACCTTGCACGAACCTTCAAATCTTTGTAACCATCTTTTCCACGTAAAGTTTTCATTATTGAAAGTTTCCATGTTAAAATTTCCTTGCATTACCATTTCTGCCATTTTTAAAATAATTTCTGGGCTCTTTTACTTAAATCCTCGTCGCCAATTTAACTGTTATGTATGTATGTATTGAATAAAGATATGAAGAAGGCAATTCTTTCTATTAAGTTTTATTTTTTGTAACTCTAATACAAAATTCTCTTATTTTATTATTTCTCATCTTGTTTTTACCAAGGCTGACTAGAAATC
Organism: Agrypnus murinus; assembly: GCA_929113105.1. Taxonomy (NCBI): domain Eukaryota; kingdom Metazoa; phylum Arthropoda; class Insecta; order Coleoptera; family Elateridae; genus Agrypnus; species Agrypnus murinus. The sequence continues at coordinate 168,117,122 of OV816026.1, read as the reverse complement.
TTAACTATCATAGGAAAATCCTAACATAGTCTTTCACTCCTTATGTCCCATACATATACCTGATTGTTTACAAAGAGTTTCTGATATCCAATACGGATTTGGTTGCCTTGATTTCTCTCCTGTTCAGCTGTTTTCTTTATTTTATCTTGAATTTCTCTTTCTCACCATGTCAGGTCACTTTCTATTACTATTTTAGTCCCCTTTAGTTTGTTCTTATTTTTCATGGTTTCCATTTTAGCATCCCAGTTCTCCATTTTTACAATTATTGCCTGCTTAGACTCCTTACCCACTTTAAAGGTTTCCTGGAATTTTGGTTTAATTCCTTTTATTACTATGTTCAACTTTTTTTTCTCTCTTTCTCGACTGTCTTCTAATTTTATAATTCTTTGTTCAAGCATCCCTCTTTCGATCTTCCATTGTTCTTCTTTTTTCTTCAATTCTTCTTTTACCATTCTAAATTCCTTCTTGAGCTCTTCGTTTCTCTGATTATAATCCGTTTTCAATTCTTCTTTTATTTGGTCTAACTTATTTAGAATAGTTTCAACTAAATTAGTTTCCATTTCTTCTTTAGGTTTTTGTTGCTGATTTGTTCTTGAGACTTCAGCACTTTCCATTTTCGAATGTTTCTAGTTCTTGTTGTTTCCTTTTTATATATTCTGTTATACCAGTAATACTTTTTGTTCTTTGTCTTCTCAATTTGCTCTGATTTTCGCTTATTAATTAGATTCCTCGACTTTTAGGGAGAAATTTACTATCTGGCAACAGCGCTTGTTAATTTCACGAGGTGACAACGCCGCCTCTCCTATTTATTTATTTGACCTTCCTAGAATACTATACTCGGGACGCTGAACAGATATAGTAATTAAAACCGCCTACAATTACCCCCTCTTTTTAACAAAACCTTTCTATTGGTAGCATTCAAATATACCGCTCAAATTGAAAGGCATGTTTACTTGTACCAAAAAGATATCAATTAGTTTACTGTCAAACTGTTTTACTCACGAAATTTTAATAACATTTTTGTTAAATTAATAAAACTGCAATTTTTTAAAATGTATGGTTATTATTTATATTAGCATCTCTCGAAGAGACATTATTTATAATGAATTAACAATTCATATGCAAAAATGTTTTATTGTAAATTTCACTTTCACATAAAGCCAATCAGTACAATCTGTGCTGCCTTGATTTTGTTTGTACTATATCTATTCGGCGGCCCCAGTATAGTTATCTATATTTTGTTATTGTTTAACCTCAATTGATTTCCTTTTTAATATTGAATCCTTCGATTGTTTTACTTCTTTTGTAAATTTTCTATATATATTTTCCTTCTCCTCTTCTTCTTTCCTTTCTTTTAATTACACTTCTTTGAATTTTATTTGCTCAATAAGGGTTAATTTTAACTAACTTATTGGAGCACTTGACACTTCACTCACTTATAATATCGTACTGAAATATGTAAATTTAGTATAAATTTTAGCACAGCACACGCCAAACACCATGATTTTTAAATTAAAATTTGTCATGTCAATGTGCTTTGCCATTTGAAGTAAACAGTCTCAGGAGGTCTATATACCTAATATAAATGTAATATAAATCAAAATTTAAAGGATCATACGGATTTGCTTGACTCACCTTGTTTTTTATAACTTCATTTATCGTTTGTACACTTGCTTCATTGGTTTTTGATTTATTACCGTACTCATCCTACATTTGTCGAAACTTTTTTATATTACAGTAACCATTGCCACTTAATTTTCTCTTATTACTGGACATTTTGGATCTTTAAATTAAATATTTATTTCGTTTATTTAGAAAAAATTCACATTAATCGAAATCTAGAGCTGTGAGATGTGCAAAAATAAACATAACCCTGAACTTTTCAATTAACATTTCACATTAAACCTATATAATATTTATTTGAATTATAAATGTAATGTAAATAAGGATTTACATTAAATTGATACGAGTCATCTTCTTAAATTAACATTTTCTATTTAAATTTACTTTAAATGTATATTTTTGACCAATTTAACGTAAATTAACATTAACTTTTTTTAAATTTATTATATATTATTACTAAATTGATTTTAAACTAACTAAAACTAAATTAATATTAAATTAACTTTAAAAGAAATCTAAATTAACCCTAACGACTTTGCTATTACAATCTCAAAGATATGTGCATGCTGGAAGTATTCTTCACATTTATGATTTATGTATGGTAAAGTGTACTCATGCAACTGTATGAACACTTTTAATGCTTTCTTTTTAGAGCCACGTGCACTAGAGTATCTTACCTGGTGTTACTCCCATTTTGCTTCCAAATAAAACGCTTCTTTAGAGCCTGAAGGAAATTATGAAAGTATTTCTATTTTACCTATCATTGCTCGATTAAAATATTGTGCACTAACGTAAATTTTATAAACCTTATTTCTTTCTACATCAGAAATCTCTAACTGCTTCTTATCACTATTCATTTTTAGTTATTTCTTTGTATTTTAAAACAAATTAACTACACAAATCAGCTACCTAAACAATAACATAACCTTAACTACAGGGTGCTGAGAAAGTCCCGGAACGGTCAAATATCTCGTCAAATGTCTTAACTATTTTTCAAAAAGCTATCCAATGATACCACACTCGACCTCCCACCTCCTCACCCAGGGGGGGGGGGGCAACTTTGAAATCTTAAATAGGAACCCCCATTTTTTATTGCAGATTCTGATCTTCCATTAAACAGTAAATTGTGTAAGTAAGTGTGATTAAATAAATCTGCAACTTCCTGGTACGATCGTTCCCTGTCACCATACCCCGCATCATAAGTAGAGTTATTCTTTCTCTTTCTGAAAGAGACATAGCAAAAAAATAAGCAATCAACTGATAAAAATAAACCAAAAAAAGACCTAACAAATTTAATGAAAGTAAAGGATAAGTATTAAAAGGATAATGAAATTAAAGATTTGGATTATTCTATTGGTCTATACTTGGCATATGTATTTTCATTTTACAATTTTTATTCATGTTTGGTGTGTTGAACCAGATCATTATCTAGTGCCTCAAAAAAAGGGTCTCATCCCTGGGTTCGAATCCCAGGGATGATATTTTGGAATTTTTAAAATATCTAAGGCTTCCAGGGCGACTCAGCCTGTGAAAATAAGTCCTGGGAAATCGTTTCCTGGGGTAATAATAGGAGTTGGTGTATAAAACTATCCACTTTACCACCCTTGTGTACCGAACGGCTCGATGCAATACCTCAATGGGCCTTCATGGCCTGTAAAAGGGGACTAAAAAAAATGTATCTTTGACATGTACAATTCACAGTTCTATATTAAAATCTGTTATAAAACTCTATATACTATATAGATATATGGTTCTATTATATAACTATTATTTGAAGTAAGATTTATAAAATACCAAAATTTTACATTAGTTTCATCAGCTTGTCAACCAGTGTTGCAAGAAATCTGGGTGTTTCGCCAATGAATCATGCTTGTGCATCTCTGCTCATTACAACTGTCTAAGTGATGGTTTGGCCAAGATGAATTAATATGTATAAATATTTTTACATATCTTTTGCCTGAATGCAACAAATAATATTTTTATATCTGCAATAAATCTAAAACTTAGCAGAGTGTACTCATGATGGGTACTTAGGTATTGAGTTGCAAATCCATTCAGTTTTGCAACACTGATTGTTAGAATTATAACACACCCACGAATAGCATTGCTCTGAAAGTGTAATTCTAAGTTGCTTAATCATTCTTGCAGATCAATTACAAAATAGAAGCAGAATTGCTGCAATAGCCAAGATATATTGAATGAAACAGGTATGATAAAAGTAAAGCATCGCCAGTAATTGACTCTTTGCATGATAAAATGTTAAGCTATAGGATGGGCATATGGACGGTTTCAAAGACAAAAAGGTTGGAAAACACTGTAGTATATTAAGCTTGCTGCTATATTATGAGTCACTAAAGCACAAGAATATTTTTATGCTTCTGCTTTTGTAATATCGTCGATAATATCATGAAGAGACGTAGCTCAAAAAAATCGGAAATTGAGATAATTGGTCAACGTGCATGAGATGGTCTGGTTAACAATTTCACCAAGTGACATTTCAATTTTGCATTAAATTAAATATTATAAAGTAAATACAATAAATTCTAAAACAATAAAACTATTAAATAGTAATTATAAATAGGTAACTATATAAGCGAAAACAAAATTAAACTAAAAAAAAAACGTACAATTACAAACGTAACACACTTTCTCTCTTGCGCTACATTTATATTCAATTGTTTTTCCTGGTAGTCAAGTTTGTATCTTTTATTAATGGGATGTCATTAGAAAATTTGTATTTTATTTTAAATAATAAAACTATTAATGTTATGTGATTTTTTTTGACCATCCGAACACCTTACAGTTTTAAACTGTAATAATAATAAATATTCGGATTATTTTTAAACTGTAAGGGGTTCGGATGGTCAAAAAATCACATAACATTAATAGTTTTATTATTGAAAACGAAATACAAATTTTCTAATGACATCCCAATAATAAAATATACAAACTTAAAAAATAATGCTTCAATTCATGATTCAAATTAGGAAAACTGAGTTATGTCTTTTCGTATATTAACGACGATATGATGAAATGTATAGTGTATTCAATTTCAAGCTAGAGTAAAATATGCAACCCAAATAACAAATTTCTTTAGTAACTGGATAAATAAAACAAAATTAAAGAAATATAGATCAAAGAGTGATGGGTTTTTGACTCTATGTCATAAAATTGTTTGTGGTTAAGGAAATTTGTCAAACTTGATGTTGTTTTTACAGATTTAGGTTTAAGTTGCAAAGATTTTTACAATAAACCATGATTTAGAATTGAAGAACAGTAACGAAAGTTTTATTGAACATAATATAAATAACTGGACATATTTTAAAACAGAATAATGACTACTAATACCTAATAAAAACTATCTTGTCAGATTTTATGTTTAATAACTAAATGTCAAACATAAAACATAAGAAGAAAATGCCTCTTTGATTTCTCAATTCACTCAATTTTATTTAATTTTATTTATCCAGTTACAATCTGTTATTTGGGTTGCATATTTTACTCTATCTTGAATTTGAATACACTTTAATACATTTGATTAAAAATACAATTCTGGTTATAAAATTAATGGAAGGAGGCCATATGGCTCGGAGAGTTAAGCTAACCGCTTAGTAACCTAAAGTGGGCTGCATTGTAAGTTTGTGAGCCCCTCACTCTTGGAGACTAGCTGCCTTCATTCGCGGCAGCTTTTATTACAGCGCAGACTAGGTGACGAGATGTAGTGACTCTAAGAGTGATGAGCCGACTGCGCCATCTAGGAAAAATGGCGGACACTATTGCTATTTCGCTAATATTTCAGAAATTATTAATTTTACGGGCATCAATAAATGACAGTTGCTGAAGAAAATTCAGAAAAATTCTCAAAACTATTGGACGTACAAAATTCAATAAAAAATGAAATTGTGTGGAATTTTGTCAGCTACATTTTCATTCTGATCGTTGATTCCCGTAAAATTAATACTTGCTGAAATATTAGAGAAAAAGTAATTTCGTTTCCGCCATTTTTCCAAGATGGCGCAGCCGGCTCATCACCCGCTCACAGGGGTTTCGATATGTTTTTCAACAACACTTTTTACGCCTATATACCAATTTTCAGCTTTTCCCCAATTTTCCCTTTTTAAAACATTATTTACCTGGACTACAGTGGGTATTTTCATCTCAAAGTGTTTGCTTCATATTTATGTTTTATAACTTATTTTTATATATTATACTTTATTTGCACTCCAGTGGGTCACTTAAAGTTACCAAATGGGTACTTGGTGACCCGTGGGTGATAGGTTGCCGACACCTGCTCTAGCGTATGATTGCTAACCTTAAATACACTTTAAAGTTTAAACAAGTATAAATTTTGATTGGCTTATCCAATTTTAATAAGATTAGCAACATTTTGTAGGTAAAACTGTCTTCTATATCTTGGTATAGAAATCTCAAAATATAATTTTAGCAACATATAATGAGTTTGTTCTGTCGGCATCGTATATAAGAAATAATTTTGCTGTGACTCAACTCATTGTTGCTTTTCTTTACAGTGATATCTTCAAATTAAACAACCTGATGCAAAACTTCCAACAAATACTTGAAAATATATTCGTGCCATTATTGGAAGCAACCGCAAGACCTTCATCACATCCAGAACTACACAAATTCCTTTTGTATGTTATCGGTTTTGATTCTGTAGATGATGAGAGTAAACCAGAAAATCCACTATTTGAAAAAGATGTTCCAACACCTGACAAGTGGTGCGATGAAGAAAATCCAGCATACGCTTACTACTTGTACTATATGTATGCAAACATGACTGTCCTTAATCATTTCCGTAAAGAACGTGGCTTGAATACGTTTGTACTACGCCCACATTGTGGCGAAGCTGGTCCTATCCAACATCTTGTCTGCGGTTATATGTTGTCAGAAAATATATCTCATGGATTGTTATTGCGAAAGGTTCCTGTTTTACAATATTTGTATTATCTGGCGCAGATTGGAATTGCAATGAGCCCTTTATCAAATAACAGTTTGTTTTTAAATTATCATAGAAATCCTTTGCCAGAATACTTAGCACGTGGTTTAGTTGTGTCCTTATCAACTGATGATCCATTACAATTCCACTTTACCAAGGAGCCTTTAATGGAAGAATATAGTATTGCGGCGCAAGTATGGAAATTATCTAGCTGTGATATGTGTGAATTGGCACGCAACAGCGTATTAATGTCTGGATTTCCACATAAGATGAAACAATACTGGTTGGGACCCAACTACACAAAGGAAGGTGTTGCTGGTAACGACATCAGCCGCACAAATGTGCCTAATATTCGCGTCGCTTTTAGGTATGAAACAATGTTAGACGAATTGTCGAATATTTTTAAAGCTTTCCAAAGAAACCCTTAAATGTTTTAAAATGTGTACTGTTTAAAGTTTTTAAGTGGTTTTTATTATATTTTCGAATTAAATTTTTTTATATATTTATGCGTTTTGTTTAAATTGTTATTAGCATTTCAAAGATTTTGCTGTTAAGTGGGACTTATTTAAAATGTGAAACAGAAAGTTTTGTAGTTGGGGGTAGTATCTTGAAGAAAGAAGAAGTTAACCAAAACAAGAAAATTATACAGAGTTTTCATTTATCCTTTCTTCCTTTTAATTCATTTTTTTATTAGTCCATGAAATGGATAGGTTTTTTAGAATTTATTATCGCAACTAAACTTGTGATCTTTGTATATTTTATTAATAGGTTAATTTTTATTAATATTTGAAGTTCTTTAGATAAAAATGTATATAATTTTTTACTTAATTTTCTTTGTTAAACAAGATGAACAGGGATCTTTGTAAAAGGGATAGAATAAGATTGAAATTTGACGTTTGTATTTTTATAGTTTTCTTGAGGACAGAATGTTGCTGTTGTAGCTGTTTTTAAAACTAAAAAAAAACTTAATAAAAATCGAAAATGAAAAAAAAATAAGAGAAAATTTCAGATTAGTTATTTATAACTAATTAATGGATTTTTGCGTTATGAATATATATTACCTATTACATTTTACTGTCGGAGATTAACTCTATTATTGCATGCAAAATTATAACTTTTAATATTAGCAAAGAAACTTTGTGATTAATTTATACTTAGCACTTCTAAAAATGTATAAATAATGCAATTATACAAAAAAACGACCAAAAAATGCAATATTGTTAAAATCAAAAGATTGTTGGATGTTTATGCATTACTTAATTATAATTAATATTCTAAGAAAAAAAACTGTAAAAAATAAAGTATAATAATAAATCCATGCAATTTGTATAATTAAAAAATTCTTCCTACACCTTTCCACTGCAATGATTTTTTCGCTATTTCTAATTATCTGATTCAAGGTTATACACAGAACAACAAATGGGTTTTTTAAGTATTATTTATTTGTCATTATATTTACATTAATTATTTAAAGCACATTACTTAACTGTTGATTGTAAGCATAGCAAATGAATTTATTTTTTATATAACTTATTCTATTATAAAATAATATAAATAATTCACATGATGATGCAACTTTACAGTCTGCTGTTGCTATCTTGGATATTGTTTGTGGTATTTTGTTCTGTATTGGCTTCTATATGAGCTGGTTTGTTACGAGGATGCGACGAAGGGGTTAACAGTTCTTTGAATATCTTCCGAAGAGGAGCTTCAATTCCTAAATATAAGAATAAGGCTATCACAAATGATAGCACTATATCAGAGAGTGCTAAGCTGATCTGAAACACAAAAGAAAGTATTAATCAAGAAAAATAAAAATATTGTATAAACTATTATTCTTTGAAATATTTTAAAGTAACTTTCTCTAAAACAACTAGCTTAATAAATAATTTCTGAATTAATTCTTCAATTTTTCTTAATCAGAAAATAGAAATAAATATTCTTTCGCATGCATTGGCGTAGAAATTGTTACAAATATTTACCAGAGTGGAGAAAAACGATTTTAGTAAGTATTAAACTGCAATGTAACAAAAAGCACTTCTAGTTTATATCTTTTCATCTCATTTTTTAGCAGGCGTAGTTTTTATAGTATCAAGATCCACTAAATTTTTAATATTTTTTAAACTAAATTAAAAAACTTAAAATAAGATATAACGACTTTTCCTATTATTTCCACATGAGATTTGTATGATTCCTAGATAATACACATTCACAGAACATTTACAAACTACAATAATGTGATAACTAACTAAACCAGGGCCGTAGCCAGAAAATTTACTTTGAGGGGAGGTTTTGAACTTTGAAAAATCCTATTACAAAAAAATCTAATGAATCTATAATTATGTACATAGGCGCCGACTTTTCAAAATTTTAATGAGCAAAAGATTGTATTGTTGAGATGCTATGATGCCTTTGTCAAACTTAAATAAGCTTGATTGATTGGTTAGAAGTAAGTTTGCAAAACTATTTTTATCATGATCATCTACATTCTTGTCTGTTGATCTGTTTGTGTCGTAAAGGTAGTTTTTCTCATCCATTTTCTGGCCAATGTTATTTCATCAGACATATGAATGTATTGTATATGAGTTGTAATTTTCCATTGAGCTGGATTGTTTACCATTATGGTTCATGTTTAATTTATCAAATTATCCATCCAATGACTTTATTCGGTTAATTGAGAATTTTCAGGAGCAAAGTAAAACTGAATTCTGAAATTTACTCTCGTCCGTCTGAATGGAATTAAATTTATTTCATTGTATTTTCAAAAAAGCAATTTCAACATAAAAAGAATTTACTGCTATTGCACGTTTAAACGATAATTTGCATTTGAATATCTTAAAAAGTGCAGAGTATAACAACCATAATATTTGTATTGTAAAAATAAAACATGCTCTATTTTAACCAAAATGTAGAATTAACGTCTTTGTTTTTATTTTTTAAGAATTAGTACTTTTTTCTTATCATAAAGTTAATTTTTAGTTTCTTTCCTACAAACGTCTTTAATTTTAGTGCTTACAGTAGAAACACTGGAGAAGTACTAATTACTGGCATTATTGTGACGGCAAAGAAAATATTACTTTATATTAATTACCCGACGTGATAGTGTCGTCGACCAAATAGTATTGTAGTGTCGTATATCGCTAAACACTGAGTTAATAATAGGTGTGTTGATGGTAGAGAGAATATTCAAGACTAACCCTTTACCGCAAACATTCTAGTACCCCACTCTCATTTTTTATGAACTCTTTTATATCCCTATACCAAGCTCATGCATTTCCAACCTGTATGCATAATTTTGTATATACTATCCAGGGGTCTCCAATTTTTTTTACTTTCCAAAAATGTTTGCATGCCAAGACTAAACAAATTTTTCAATATTCTAAGTATGCGTATGAGTTCCTTTCGAATTTATAAACCGCTACGAACTGATTGTATAATTAAAGTAGGTTAATAAAGCAATATTGTAAAAAATATGTTTGAATTTTTGAATTCGATTGAATTCGTTGAAGTTGCGACGATTTAACGTTTTTTATAAAGATCAATGGGCAAGCGGGTCGGACAGGGCCTGATTGACACATAGGCTCAGTAAGCTGCAGCCTAGGGTACCAGGGAATTTGGGGGGGCAAAATTTTCTATTGAATATACGTAAAAACATTAGTGAATTAGTATTAAAAATTAACCGATTATCAAAGAAAACCATTTATATTAACATAAGTAACATAACACACAGAAATTAGTCCCTGCCATTTCTAGCGGCGGAACCTTGAGTTCAAATTCCAGAATCTTTTAATTCATACCTAATAGTATAAAGGAACGCAAATGGAAAATGACAGAACACGACAGAGGGCAAATTAGCTACTAGAAAAGTACGATTCAGATTTAGATAAAATATCCCCCGAAGAATGTGTACCATTTTTAAGAACTAATAAAAGCTTTGTGCAAGAAGATAAAAGTACCAGACCCATTGGCGTCCGGAAGGGGGGGCAAGGAGGGGCAAGTTGAACAACTTTTTTGTATAATATGCCGTTTTTTTCTAGGCTAGCCCCCACTAGCATGTCGTTTATTCTAGGCTTGCCCCCTCTAGCATGCCGTTCATTCTAAGCTTGTCTCCCCCTGAACAAATTTCTGCGGGCGCCTATGACCAGACCAAAAACAATTAGAACCACAAAGACTCCTTCTTTTCCCAATACTACTATCGTTCTAAGAACGAAACGAACGCAACTAAGAACGCACTGGATAACGGTCCTTTTCAGCTTTAAAAAGAGTAAGAAACTTTTTGAGATCAACGTTAAAACAAGAAAAAATGATTGGCCTTGTACTTTTATTTATTGAGAGTGAATTTCTACGGAGTCTTTCTTTTGAATTCTAAAGCCAGAAAAAGAAATATTTTTTAAATAAAAATTTTTAAACGAAATGTACATTTTTTATTTTTCCTCATTGATATGTGAATGAATGTAAACATTGTATTGAAGTTGTAATTATGTAATGAAAATTGAAAAATCAAATAAATGTTTTGTCTAAACAACAAACGTTGTAATTTCTTGAAAATGTCTCAAGCATACAAAAATTTGAGAAAAGCGTCTGAAAAATCGTTGGTCTAGGGCGCCAAAAACCTTAATCAGGCCCTGAGGCCGGATTAAGAAGAGGGCCGTTGTTTGGAGACCGTTGCCGATATAAGCCTTCCATGCTATTACCATGCAAATTATTTTTTCACAACGTATACTTTGATTTTATTCTATACTTACTTGCTTGATAAACTCTTAAAAAATATTGTAACGAATGGGGAAACCCGCGGAAACACGGGCGGCAGAACATTCCAGGGCGACAGCGTCATACACCCGCGAGAACGTTCTAGTAAGTTCTCTACACTTCAGTATCCATATATATATATATATATATGGGCCGCCGCGCGAGGAAGGGAATTCAATTAGTGTTCGATCGGTGAATTGAAATGCGCTTTGTGTAACTAGTAATCAAATACATTAGTGAATAAATAAATGTTTAATACTTGTTTGAAAATTTCTAGTATTTAAGTTCGTTAAACAGTTTATAATTATAGTGTTAAATAATTAATTAAGATTAAATTGGTGTATGAAAATAATATTTCTCTTGCTAATAGACGATTAAACAGCATTTTTGTTATTATTTTAAAAACAACGTTACAATATCTTGGATGGAAAAATAGTTTTTATAGAAATTGGATAATAAAAAAAATAAAAACTTACCACATCAACATAGGTGAAATATTTCGGCGTTATCGTCATTGCAACCGACCTTAATTGCAAACTCATGTGTACCAAGTAAGCTCCATAAACCAGTTTGCTCAAGGGAATCCATGGCGACCAAGACAATAGCGATCTTAAAATAGTTGCATGACCATAACTTGCTGAAAACAACAATCCCACTGTGCCAAAACACCATCCAACACGATGAAAAGCAGCGTAAGCTCCAGATTCGATTGCATTGTATTCGTGATAACGATCGTAAAAGATTGCGCCAGTTACAACACTTGCAAATATAAGTACCAACGAACCTAAAGTTAATGCATGTGATGAGATCTGAAAAATGATACATTTAATGTGTAACCACTATATAAGTCAAAGATCAGTCGTACCCTTGATAAACGCTTTGTGGTATTCTTAAGTTTATAATAAATATAACCAGCAAACATTCCTATGATGTAGGATACTGCTCTTGTGTGTGATTTGGTGTAGGTAAGGCGGAAATCTGGATGGGTCTTAGGTGTTCTTAGGGCTATTGGATAAAATTGCAAAAGAGCTGGTCGTAAATATACAATGGTTAAGATGAATGGTATGATTATGGATAAAAGGAATAGAAGGACTAGAACTCCAAAACCGAATCGCTTGTGCCTATGTAAGAGCATCGTTACTATTATTCCTATTATGAAGAAGTGGAAGTCACATGGGAGATACCATGCATGTATCATACACTGAAATAAACAACAAAGAAATGGTGGTAGATTATTAAAATTAAAACAGTCGAGTCATTGTTTATATTATAAAAAGTAATTTAATAGCTAATTAGTTTACAACAGCGATAATTTTCGATTTTTCATCTTTGTGTAAAAGACTAAACCTTGATAATGAAAAAAAAATTAATACATAATAGCATTTTCTCCTTTCTCTTCAAGTTTCCAACAATACATAAATACTTATATGTTATTAGACATACACACAGATATTATAAGGCTTATATAATTCCAATAATTATTATAATTGAACTCGATTTACCATATGTGTATCATTCACGTAATTATTGAGATACAAAAGATTTAACCACCAATTCTCCTTGCAGTCTGTAACTTCTGGCAAAACCACTAACTTCCATAACGGACCAGATCCTATATGATTGAATATTGAGGCCCAATAGAAGATCACAAATGCATACACAGGTGTCAGTCTGGAAAATACAGAAATAATTAGATAATTAATTTTTTATAGATACAAGATATGAAATTAAAATTAAATGAGAGTGAATCTCTTTATTAAATATAGGTACATAAATAACCATTAACTAATCGATAATGATAAAGAAATATTATTAGTCCTTGAAGAGTGAGAGGATCCTTTTTCTGCTTCTGCATTTAATTTACATACTACTGATCTGTAACACATATTTATTTGCAGCAGGTAAATATATATTAAACCGTGTTATGATTGCAATTTATTAACTAGCATTAGTTCAGGATTTTTGTAAGGAAATTTAATAATTTATAAATACAGGTGTACTAATCATTATTATTTTAAACATGCACATTCCCACATTAATAAAACTCGTGATTGAATTACTAATCTGAATCACCTATAATTAGTTTATAGAAGTTCCAGTGCTGTGTCATTAGTTGTTGCAAATAACATTTTTCTGGGAAGATTTATTTTAATATTTTTAAATATTTTCACAGAATTCTGTTCCAATAGTGAGTATATCTATTTTTCAGTGGCGTATCTGCCGATTCTGGACCTCCTTGCCAAAATTTTGAGTCCCTTTTACCGTCAAGGATTAAGCAATACCTTTTATTATCAAACGGAAAGTTTTTAGACGTCCGGAAGTTTTCGAACGTTTTAGATGTTTTTCGAGTCTGGACACGTTCAGGGGAATGTTTTAAAATTGTCTGAATTTTTGCATCTACGGATATTATTGATAAATGTTTTTTTTTAAGAAATACTTTAATTTTCTCATTGTTTTATTTATTTGCAATATAGTACAATACATTAAATAAAATATGATAAAAAAGGGCTTGAGATCATGGGCGTAACTAGGAAATTTCTCTAGGGGGGGGGGGGGCCCAGGGGTATGGACGGCCCCATAAAGCGACCACTGGACCGTTTAATTCAAGCTAGACGTAAAAAAGTCAAAGTTTAATTTCATTACCAGCCCTATTTCAAATCGATTACAGATAACCACTGACCTCAAAAATGCATTTATCAATCCTGTATCCCGAATTGCAATTGAGTAACTACACCCCAAAGTTAGTTTACAAGAAAAGTGTAACAGACGACTTTATGAACTTGCAGTTGACGCGCTCTCAAAGAATATGTGTTTTAGAAATTTACAGTCGTCTTAAGTGTTTGACAAAAATGTCCTATATAGGTGAATGTATGTATTGTTTTATTGGCTTAATTAAAAATTTGTATTTGTGTAATATTGTTTAAAAAAAATCCAAACTCAAGATATATCTCAGTGTTTATAAAATGCATGTTGATGAAATATTTTGGAGAATCTAAGTATGTATTCCGCGATATGTCACGATTACGGGGGACTCAACTGAGGAGACGAATCGGCAATGGGCGTTCCAAACATTTGCGTACCCAATGGCCTGTATTTTAAAAAATTTTCGTTAGAGGGCGCTTCGGTCCTTGACAACGCTCAGACCACGCTGGCCATTGTTGACAGTTCGCTGGAGTGCCATATGGGTCGCAATGTTTCATAAAAATTAGCCAGATTTGCGATAAAATTTGCGATAAATCGCATAATCTGTCAACACTGTCAGCGTTGTCCAGAATCGTAGCGCCATCTAGAAGTAACGTTCAAACTTGAATTAACGTTCAAGGTCGGGGACGCTTTATTTGACTCGTTTCGTCTCCTCAGTTGAGTCCCCCGTAGTCACGATCATATATAGCTTAAATGAAAGTTTGAAGTGTCTACGTTCCAATACTGTAGTGTTCCCGTAAAAAATATACTGCCTACTGCAACAAAAAAAGTATATTACAGGAACGTATTTATTGCGTTCGTACTGAAAGCAGTACCAAATGTGACCGCTTCTGAGAAAAAGGGTACAATTTGTTCTTTGGTTTTCTGTAAAAATCTCGAAAAAAGCAAATCAAGTTGACTTCGGTAGAAATTTAAATCTGTTTATGCACAGATGCATTATAATTAGACTATTATTGATAGATCTATCTAAACATAACTGTCTCTTTATGCCCCAAGGGCCTCTTTATGATCCGACGGGCAATAATGAAACGTCAATTAAATGTCAGAGCTGTATTTGTAGAACTTGATTGGTTCTTAATATAATTTGTAAACTTATCACCAATGAAAATAAGCTGAAATTAAGTATTTTAGATAGTAACTATAGTAACGTACTTCGTATATATGCACATAAGTATACGTACAGCGGCTTGATGTAACCTACGTACTCATTTAATTATATTTTTTACACAATAATAGATTTGAGATAAAAACAATCTGTGCATAAAATAGTGTATGCATTTCGGGCATAACTTGCTTTTATGGCCCTACAGCCTTTTCCTAGCCCTCGGCTGACGCCTCGGGCTAGAAATAACGCTTCTGGCCATAAAAGCTTCTTTATGCCCTTAATACATAAATAACTATTATTTTATTTTGACATGATAATCGTCTTTATTGGCACTCAATTGCGGGCGTAATTTGGCTTTTTTAGCCCGAGGACGTATAAAGTTGCTAAGATACAAAGAAAACGTTTCTATAGAGTTCTAACAATTTTAATAAATAATTATAACTATTACATTTTTTCAAAATGAAATGTGCAATTGCTTGCAATTATCCTTTCCATGAAGCAAAATAAAATAAAACGTTGTATGTACCACGGGCATAATCAAGATAATGGCCCTCGCGAAATTAAAAGCCCTCCTTCGTCGGGCTTTAAACATTCTCTCATGCCATAATCTAATAGATTATGCCCTTAATACATAAATAAATATTATGTACCTAACTATATTTAGTCCAGTCGGCAAGGAACCAAAAGTATCTGTTTTTGGTTCTTTCGTGTTAACAGCTATTTTATTGCACAAGCCTATTCAGAATAGTGGGTAGAGCAATATATGTAGTTGCATACTAAATCGTAGTGACAGCAGAAAAGTTATTAACAATTTAAGACGCCATCAACCGTTTTCGATGAGTTTTTATTCCGTAGCTCATCAGGATGATTTCCTACGAAAAAGTGTTTCGTATATGATTTGTTTATAATAAGAATAGCTACAAAATGGCACCGGTACAATTGTTATAACTGAAATAATTAAGTTGCAAAATCGAAGAAACTGCCAAAATCGCGTATGTTTTTTAAGTTGTTATAAAAATTTAAATAGTCAACCAATACTGATGAAACTTACGTTAAGTATAGTTTAGAGTATGTACAATAAGCAATAACAATAACCCGTATGCCAGGTATGCAAAACTTTTTGTTTAACAAGGTTTTATAAATCTACTGCGCCGAAAACTTTGGAAGTTTGCAAAAGCTGTTTGAAGCTTTGCATACTATTGCAAATGTGCATATATATATATATATATATATATATATATATATATATATATATATATATATATATATATATATATACATATACATATACATATACAGGGTGTTCCATAAATATACCGACAAACTTTTAGGGGTGATAGGGGACATCAAAACAAACATTTATTGCTTTATAAACATATGTCCGAAAACGCTTTGTTTTCGAGATACAGAGGGTGTTGAAATTTGTACAAAAAAATCCATTTTAAATAAAACTTTTAAATTAACAATTGACACAAGTTTTATCACAATAAACTACTTGACAGGACTACTCACAATGACAAATTAATTTATCACAATGACATGTCCATCGATAATTGTTATTAATGGTAACTGGATTTTAACCATAAACTTACCTACTACATAACTATTTATTCTATGGTTCAACGTTTATTTCTCGAAAACGAAGCGTTTTCGGACATATGTTTATAAAGCAAAAATGTTTGTTTTAATGTCCTCTACCACCCCTAAAAGTTTGTCGGTATATTTATGGAACACCCTGTATATATAGCTTAAGTTATTAACAATCGAACACAATTTGTAAAATTCGATTGCATTTATTTTTGCAATTTTGGCGACGTTTTACATTTCTTCACAGTTTTGTTACCTTTATAAATAATTAATTCTTTTGATATGTATACGTGGTCATTTATGAAATATTCCATCCGGTTCGAATGGACGGCAAGAAAACACGCAATTTAAAAAAAGAAATTCAAGTTTCGATGCTTGGATCCTGAAATATTAAACTTTTTGCGTAAGTATGCACTACTCGTATATTATTTACCATATTGAAATGAATCAAAATCGAGTGTATAGTGTGAACCTTGTAGAATAAGTATGCAATTGCCCAAAATTATTGGTTGCATATTTCTAATAGAAATTATTAAAATAGAGTGAGACGCGCACTCAAAAATCGGACAATCGCCTACTTCATCTAATGCATACTTACGCAAGAAATCGCAGCATCCAAGCAAAGACTCTTGAACTTTGTTTTAAATTGCGTATTTTTTGCCGTCTATTCGAACCCAATGGAATATTTCATAAATGACCACGTATACGAACCAAAAAACTAATTATTTATAAACGTAGCAAAACTATGAAGAGATGTAAGACGTCGCCACAATTGCAAAAATAAACGCAATCGAATTTTACAAATTGCGTTCGATTGCTAATGACTTAAGCTATATATATGCACATTTGCAATAGTATGCAAAGCTTCAAACAGCTTTTGCAAACTTCCAAAGTTTTCGGCGCAGTAGATTTATAAAACCTTGTTAAACAAAAAGTTTTGCATACCTGGCATACGGGTTTTGAGTGCTTATTGTACATAATCTAAATTATACTTAACGTAAGTGCCATCAATATTGGTTGACTATTTAAATTTGTATGGCAACTTAAAAAACATACGCGATTTTGGCAGTTTCTTCGATTTTGCAACTTAATTATTCCAGTTATAACAATCAGACTGGTGCCATTTTGTAGCTATTTTTATTATAAACAAATCATATACTGAACTTTTTTTCGTAGTAAGCCATCCTGATGATCTACGGAAGAAGAAGTCCTGAAAAACGGTTGATGGCGTCTTAAGTTGTTAATAACTTTTCTGCTGTCACTACGATTTAGTACGCAACTACATATATTATTCTACACACTATTCTGAATAGGTTTGTGCAATAAAATAGCTGTTAACACAAAAATACATTCTTCACATCTCTATTGACTGGACTAATTATATATTCAATTATTAATGACTGATGACAACACTCTTGTGCTTTTAAAATTTGTAAATTCCCTGAATTTTCCAGACAAAGAATTTTCCCTGACAATTCCAGGTTTTCCAGGTGCACAAGAACCCTGGCACTGCTGGTCTTATTGGTTTCATTACTACAAATCATGAATTACTTTTTTGTACTTCCATATACAACGTTGTTGTCAAGTACGTATTGTCAAGTACAACGATTTACTTGACAAGTAAGGTGTCATTGTGAACACTATTATGTAATGAAAAGGAAAACTGTTATGTAATATGTATATTATGCTACAGTTAGTGGGAACATTTTTGTTTATCACATATTTGTGTTGGCGGCATTGCCAGTTATTTTGTCAAAATATTTGACAAGTACAAAAATCCAAACTGTTATTTAAAAAATGTTATACTTTGGCAATCAATTTAATGTGTGGTCGGAGAAAAGATATCGCTCTAGTTGTAAGGCAAATTATGTACGCATGAAATTTCAAAGTGTAATTTGCTACTTACAACCCTCGAAATGTAATATACTATTTCTTTACAACATTATTTAAATCCTTTTATTAATAATTATAATCTAACTGGTGTAATAAACTAAATCTTAAGAAAGAAACTTTTTTTTGTCTGCACGGATGAGCTTACTATGTACACTTAACTATTTTTTCTAAAATAGTTAATTATACTTTAACTAAGTACTTATACTGAGCTATATCTACACAAAATGTGACGACTACAATCGTTTAAAGTGATATTAGAATTATTTACGTCTAGCTTGTATTAAACGGTCCAGTGTGGAGCGCGGCGAGTTTTAAACATTCAGGCGCTCAATTGGCTTTTTCCTAGGGGGGGGGGCACCCTGGACCCCCTCTAGTTACGCCTATGCTTGAGATTCATTTTAAAAACTTATGTTGGCAGTATTACTGCCGATTTTCATTTCCTCTTCGATTGATATTTCATATTGAAATTTCGTGGGAAATTATCAAATTTCGCAGTTAAATACAATTTGCGTGTATAATTTATTTGAGGTATCAGCTCAGGTCCAATGACACATATATACTCTTAATCTATATTTCTTTCATTAGAAATGCAGGAGATATTTGTTTAAAACGTAACCTCAAATCACCAGATGTAAAATGTCGACCGAAAAAATAAACGATACAGGAGTTTCCAATACAAATGCTTAAGAAATAAGTTTCAAGGCCTCCGTTACGCCGATTTCATGAACTAAGTAAGCAAGACTTCGTCCGGGCCTACGCATTGGATACAGCAAATCTAATAGCAAATCTACAACCACGAGCGTCCTTGTCATTCATTTTTCATTCCTGTAGTTACCTATCACAAATATAAGAAACCTGCAGCTTCAGGTGGACTCTAAACCACCCGATATGAACACGCATAGCATAAGTATTGGAGGGAAATGCTAACGGTCTGCAACAGCGTACGGCACGCAGAAGAAGAAGTAGTTACCTATGCAGCTACTTATATTAATGGTATATAGCCTGTGACACTCCCATGTTATCAAGATATGCGTCAGTCGAAGTCTCATTTAAATCGGTCTAGTACTTTGACAGATTACTCCAAAAAGCCAGGCAGACAGGAGGACGAATACTTCTTGTCCGTGAACTTTTAGGTAACCGCTAGATCGGTCGTTCATAACTGCTGTTCTGAGCAATACTAGTGTTCCTCAAATTTATTACAAGCTTTTTGTAAGATTGTAGCAGAATAAACACTACTTGTATCACTTCTCTTGCATCATGAAGCTAACAGAATGCGTATTGCTGACCAAACCCATAAACACCAGTAAAGAGTTGTTAATTAGTGTACTGTAATTTATTTTGACAAGCTTCGCTGTGGGATGTTGCTTTCTACTTGCACATCTAGACCCCAAATCTTGAATCCTCCGCCCCAAGGTGTTTCGCTAAGCGACTGTTACGCCTCTATCATTCTTAACTACTTACCTTGTAATTATAATATGATATGTTTTTATTTCATTTTTTGGAACGCATTAACTACGAAACAGAGTACATTGAGATCCAAATTAAGTGAGGATGGTTTGAATTTGGCGTCTTATGTTTTAGTGTATTTCACGTTGTTAGTGTAGCACTATTGAAATGTGTTGCATACGAATATCCGAAAAGTATTCATGTTGCCAACGTGACAATAATTTACCGTAGCGGTAAATTCAAACAGTCTTCAGTCATTTTGGATCACCCTGTAAGCGGTTGCTTACCGTGGCACACTTTTAAGAAGTCAAATCGCAGATAACTATTTAGAAATTTTGTAAAATTAGTGTTTGTTGTTGTTGTTGTTGTTGTTGTTGTTGTTGTTGTTGGGGCATTTGTTAAATAACGCGTCCAGGTGTTCGTCTGACAAGGCTAGCCTTAGCATTTTCAACTGGTTTACATATGGCATTGCAGGAATTGCCGCTGTTTAATTTTGTGATGATTTCTTTCTAACCTATCTAACCAGAAAGATATGCTACTCGGTGGCAGCATTAGAAGCATTTTTTACATGTCACAACGGTGGGTCAAAGTTCATTGAGTACAAGTACCATTATTATTCGTGCTGTCGTTCAGGTGATGCTCTGTTTGCGTTTATTTATGAAATTACCCCGAAATAAACTTTTTATAAACTTGATTTGAAGGCCTTTTCTTGTGAGTGGGAGACAAGTGGTGAAAAACGCGTGCAGTCTGCGTAGTGTACATTAGTACAAAGAATTAGTTAATTCGACTATGGTCGAATAGCTATGGCTTGTCAATATTTTAATGTCTTAATGTGAAGTCAATAGGTTGTTGAGGTGTAAATGTATGCAGCCTGTGCTTCTATATTCCGTTCCGTTTTTGGTCATGAGCTGAGAGGTTGCACATAATCATCCCATTTTGCAATTCCATATAGATACAAGTCATGGACTTTGACACTAGCGAATTCACACTGAATACGTGTCTTCGGATTGGATTAAAGCGCGAAATGCAAAAAACTCGACCTTTATATCATTAGTTCTAGAGATATGAATTCCTCAAGTGGGCGCATATTTCACACTTTTAGACATTGAAGTCAATGAAGGTTGGCACCCAGCGACTTCAAACGTCCAAGTCCAACTTAAGAGTCGGTTTAGATCACAAATTACAGAAACCTAAATATGTATGCGTACCTAATTACCTATAGTACTAGTAATAATTAATTGAGAATTTACCAGTGGCTAAATGGAGAGCAAAGAGTGGCAATATTCTTTTTTGCTTACTACGGCAGATAAACCTAATCGGGCTCTGATTTTTCTTGCAAGAAAGAAATCTGAAAAGATCAAATAATTATAATTCATTATTTTTTCGATTTAAGATCACTTTGAAAGGACAAAATGAGCAAACTTCTGGAAATAACGATTGCCATGACGATAATGTGTTCAGCTCCTTAGAAGGAATAATGCAGTAATGCATAATTTTGCAGAAATAAACAAACTCCTGTTTAACAAAATATTGCCATCTTAAGAATAAAAGAGTTATCACGAAAAAATACAGATAGACAAGGCATATCCAAAAATGTATTCATAGCAACAGATATGAATAAAGCATGGCATTAATTAAAATTACAACAGGATGCTAGTGATGATCATTCAAGTAAGTAAGTACTTATTTGTATTTACTTACAATATGCTAATCTTACATTATGTTTATATTAATAAACTTATTATCCATTGCTAATTAGAAATAAAACCATATTATAAGTATAATAATTTGTCTATGTCGTACTAATTAAAATGTGTTTCTTTCATATTTGTAGTTAAAGAACCGTGCACTAAACTAGTATATAATAAATTGGGCTCTTAACAATGTGTTTGACAAATCTTCACAATTTTTTGAGTTACACCTCTTATGGCATCCAAGAAGTACTTACTAAGCTTTGGTTGCCAAAATTAAAGCGCCCGGGCTTTACGAATATAGTTTTGAAGTCTTTTCAGTGAAGTTACTCTATGTATGCCATCTGGAGATATTGTCAGCAGTATAGCCTATATTATAGAACATCTTTTTATTCATTAGTTCAGTTTACCATGAATCTGTGTGGATTTTGTCTGCTGAAACGGGTTTTTTCAAAATTTAGAAAAGATATTATTAAGAAAAATGATAGGGTACCTATTAGAGCTCTTAAAATTTAGAATTATTTTTGTTCAAAGAAGTACAGTTGCGATCATTCGCTAAGGAACGATGTAAAAATCATAACCGCATATTTTGCAGTTTTTTGTACAATGTAAATGTAAATTTAATTTATGGCATGCAAGAATATTTCATTTTTGAATATTATAATTGCCCAGTTCATAAATCAGGTCGAGTTACAGCGTACATTGTACAAAAAACTGAAAAACCAGCGATCACTATTTTTTCATCGTTTCTTAGCGAATAATCGCTACTGTACTTTATAAAAGAAAGTTGAATAGCGACAAAACTACATTAAACACTCTGATCATTCAGTATTCAAACATCTCATAAGAAATTACATGGATAAAGCATATTTTTCGAATTTTGACGGTATACCCATAAATCATACACTATACTCTGAAGGTGGGAATACTTCAGAAGTATACGTTGCTGAAGAGTAGCTTATGTACAAGAGCTGGATATCGTGCTGGAGGAAATCGGGAAACACTACATAATAGCTAAGTGTATTCCTAAGAAACCAACAATAGGACCGCTTCGAAACTTACAGGAGTTAAAATACTCCCACAATCGCCTGGTGAAGAACTTAATGAACGTAAAGACCTGGAAGTTAGAACTCTCTTAGGATGCGGGGCATTAGAAGATATTAAACTAGAAATGAGAGCAAATAGATTAGATGCTTTGGGGTTGAGTGAGGTAGAAGGTCAACTGAAGGAGACATATGAAGCGTGGATTATAAAATATCAACACTGCTGTCGAAGAAGATAATGCGGGGGTTTCAACAGTATGAAGTAAGAGCTATCTCTTCCTCTAGAATCTGTAGAAAGGTATGCTCTAGCCCTAGCTAGAACATGTGCTTTGAAAAACCGGCGATATAAGAACAAGAAACTACAAAGCACTCAGAAATATCATTAAAAAAGAGGTAGTAAAAGCTAAATAACAGTTTATATAAGGTGAGTGCAAAGAAGTAAAGAAACTATTTGAACTAAGATAATGGTAACGGTTTATAGTGGCTTACTTAGGGTGACCTCGTGCAAAACAGCAAAAGCTAAATTTGTAAGTACGTGTTAAAGACATGTATTGTCACAGACGAGATAATTTCAAAATATAAATTCGAAATAATTTATAATTATTATGTGTCAAGTTGCATTTTCAACTAGCATAAATGTTCTCCAACGTTCCCTACATATTTCTTATCTCGTGCTAGACTAGTGCTATTAATAACCTAACATACAGGTGCACTGAACGCCTGCATCCGGTCTTAGCCAAATCTTAGAAAGAAAACTACTTGCGCATTGTAATCTTCCACTTTGCAATCCCCAACTCGCCAGTTTTGCTTAGCTTGCATTTAAAGCCAGAAGTTTTGTTCCTAGAGGCAGTGCTGTGCTTGTGTCCGTAGCGTGAAGCACGCGTGTGAGCGAACTCCTAGTAGAGGCACCGTTCTGACAGCCACTTTACGACCGTAAGCCGGGGGTTCGGGCAATTTGGGTAGTGTTTAGTGCCAGGTCGGTGAAGCCTAGTTCCAGGAAGCAGCCCCCTATCGCAACGCCTCCAGGTACCAACAACGGAGTCGCTGCCTGATTTTTACCATTGTCTACAACAACAACGAACTAGTCCATTATCATCATCACCATACCTTGTGTGCTGTTGGTAAAAATGGCCTGAAAACACGATCCATCAATAACACATTCTGTATGTTATTGATGGAATGGAAGAACGACAAAAGGCTAGTCTCAACACCTAAACCAATACCACAAGGATGAAGAGGCAAGAACCTATACCTCCTTTGGGGGTTCGAAATTACATTGATGATGATGATGTTTCTAGAGAACTGAGTTTTCATCGGGAGCTCACCACCATCATCTTGGAGTCTGGCCTCGGAGTAAGAGTAGTAATTTTAATATATTTTTACCTTTAGGGAATGTAGAAATTGTTTAGAAAAATAGTTTAGAATTGTTTGTTAGTTTTAAAATAGTTTACCTGATTTCCTTACTGCTTATTTAGATCTAGAACTTGCCAAATTTTATTAGGTAGTTACTCCATCGTCCTAATGCTTTTGTATTAGTTTGTAGTAATTTTATGTTCAATATATTGTCAAGTTAAACTATGTGTTTTACTTTGTCTCTACCCGTAACTACATCCCTAATCACGACAATTCCAATCGTGACATAGTAATGTTAATTAAATCTTACTCATTAATTATTAACTAATCAGTCTTATAATATACGAATATGACATATTCTTCATTCTTAATACAATTCATTGTCGGTTCTGTTATCCAAATCCACGTATATGAAAAACATTTGATATAGGTAAGTCGAAGATAGAATGGCTCATACCTCGCTTATTTTAGAACACCTGCCGCTTTTTGCTAGCTACAAATGATTTTGATACATTATTATAGGAAAAATTCCAGCCGATGTAATTGGTGTTATTCGTGATTTTTGCACTCTTTGCTAAAATAAGGAAAATCATGTTTTCCGTGACAATGGCTAGATTGTGTTGAAACACAATATTTTTAAAGATATTGACAAAATTTCTTTACTAGTTTAACTAGTTTAACTGTTAACTTGTTTTTGTATTAATCTCTCAATTCATCGAATACGGTCCATTTCTGACTGAAACATTCTAAGCAATGATACAAGTTCGACTTTCATTTCTGTCCACATGTCCGTGTACAATCAACTGACAGATAATAGACGCTAGGAATCCAACTGTACCCTTAAATATAGATTGAGGAACAAAAAAAGTAATAAAGAATCATAGTATAAAAACAAGAAAAAGACGTCGAACTGTATAAATAGTATTTTTGTTAGCAAATTTATAAGTGTTGAACAACATTCTAATCTCACCCATTCTAATCAAATCTATAACCTAACTCAAATTTAAGAACGCCATATGTTGCTCACTGCGAAAATCTACTGTCGCTTCCTCACCTTGGCTGTTCACTGCACTACAGCGTAATCGCCCCTCCCTCCCACACAAGCTTCATAGCTTCTGGTCCCTGGTTTCCAGGTTATTGCTAGTAGTCGTTATTATTATTAAGATTGCGCCTATTTGTAGTGAAGAAAATAATGCAAGATACTTCATTATAGCGGCTTATTGAGTTATGGATGATGACAGTGTCCTCGGAAACAGAGAGTTTCGTTTCTCAGAGTCATAGATTTCTCTTTCAACCAGGTTTTAAAGTAGTAGACCACATCATGGCAAGTACACAGCAATCTAACTGTTAACTTACGTATTTTTCGGTTTCTTTGCTGCATCTAATGATCTAACTCTAAATATATAAATGACGTGCACGTTAACCTGGTGATACAGCTGTGTTTTCTCTTTAATTCCGTATCTATTTGTGTAAATGTTACAAATAACTGCATGACACCTAGCGTCAATTGGCCCAGAAACCCCCCTGTAGTACTACTAATGTTGTAATAAAATATGGTACTAGAATGCAAGCACCGTGCGATAAGGAAGAGATATCTTATATCGGTGAGGAAAAAGGCACCAATGGTTTCAGCAAGAACACCAGAAAAATAGAGTAAGGCACTTGGGTATCTTAACAACAAATCATAAAGGCTGGGAGCTGATTAAAACAAAGAACACATAGAAAAAAGACCAATGAAAATAGATACATTATTATAAAGGTCGAGGTCGTCCGAAAGACAAAGTATTAGAATCTAAGAAAACCAAATGACATACTGTTAGCAAATTAAAAAAGTATAAAATGTAAAATCGCTCTAAGATTGAAAACAGTCGGTCAATAAGCATACACATACAGAGTGTGCTAACGTGAACATTTTAAAAAAGTGTAACACAAAACGAGTTGTTTAGTATTGAGCTAAGAAAAGCATTAGAGGGTGTTCTTGTTCTTAAGTTATCAAATCTTTGCATCTCTACTAAAAGTTAAAGTGCCAAATGGTAGGATACCATTGTAGAACATTTCAGAATGACAGAAAAATTCAGACAGATAGACTTCACGAATTCAGAGACGAATTTTCTGTTCGTCGAAAATGAATAATCTTTCACTTACCTTATATACCTTAAAAATACAATAAATAAAGGATTTATAAACTTCTTCTCGAATTGTACTAGCAAACAGTAAGTTACTAGTAAACCGCTTAGTACGAAAAATGAATCCACGAAAAGATCTCCATGGAAGAGGAACGCTGCGTATTTGGCTCGATATTCCTGGAAAAAATATATCTTTTAGAACCTATCTAACATACACACTAGTTTCTACGTACCCGTTCCACATAATCAAAATTAATAAGTGGCCCAGAAATATACGTTCCAAATCTATGATCCATTATAATCATGAATATAGAAAAGGTTTTCATTCCGTACAAAACATTTAATGCAGGATTAGATTCATCAACCTTTGGTAAACCTAAAAAGTTCCTCTTCAAAGAAAATGCTAGACATATCTTCTTGGAGGTAGACGCTGAAATCATTATCGACTTATAGTCTACAATTTCTAAATTGGTTATTTGTTGAACTTACTTTTGTGGTGTTTTTTGTCAGTCTTTATTTCTTCTACTTGACAGTAATCAAATAGTGTTGATAATAAAACTAATATAACGATGACCAGTACGAGACAACTGCAAACAATAACTAAATTTGTCGAACTGATTAAAAATAAAAGTATATATTTATTTTACCAGAATGCCATGTCCCACATATCATACGCTCCTACATCAGCATCAGTTTGACAAAGCTTTGGAGACACCCTTGCACTATATGTTACATTCTCATCTTCTAAGGGATTTTCTACATTTGCTACAAATCTACTCAAATAATTTTCCAAGTTTTTAGGAGTACAAGCAGCTGATGTGCAAATACCCATGTGCACAGCATGTCGACTTTGTATTGATACTTCTTCAGTTTTCTATTAAAAAGCAATGTTTTAATTTACTTTATAAATGTACGATAAAAGATAACTTACATATAGTTTATGTAAAACTGGGTCATACGGTGAGAAATCCAAAGAAAGTGGATCTCGGGGTGGACGTGGTTCGGGTACGTCTAAGCTGATTGTCGCCAGGCAGTACTGAGTTTTGTAAGGTGCTTTTATGGTTATACATTCATCCCAATCTCCCATTTGAAATACGTTGCCCCTGAGAACTCCTGTTGTGTACTTGGCTGTCGCATCCCACACTTTAAGTAAAATAGTAATTAATTAATACCATTTGGTAAACAGAACAAACAGAAATAAAAACGTTTACTTTATTATCAAAACTCATAGCCAAATGAGATTTTGTTGTTGGGTAAAAGAAATGACAAAAAGAGAATGTTGACCGAAGAGAGGGCTGTTATTTTTCGGGGTCTTATATTCTTGTTTGAGAAGATAATTGGTATGTGGTAGCAGGTAGTAACAACACTATGTGCATCGAAGAACTCTCAAGTATTTAGAGCTTTTCGAGAAAAGGTTAGGGACCTGAAAGAACTAATTTTAATGGCAATATTTACAGGAACATTGTAGACGTGATACTATACTATGTCTTCATTCAATTCCATACTCTGAAACTGCATACAAATAAATAATAAGTTCTGTAATCAAGTGGTGAAAATAATTGACGTAGGTAGTTATAATAAAAGTCGTTGTCGGGATGATTTTCTTTGTACGTTTTTCCTTGCACAATATCTTCGTTATTGGCTGGCTGATTTCAATATGACGCGTTTTGATAAGTTGCATTTATTCTGTACGAAGTAAATAGCGAGAGCTAAAAGTTGAATAAAGGATAGACCAAGACAAAATGCGAATAAACAAATTCGTGGACTGCTGTTAAAATCGGCTGCTGACGTTATGTCTCTTATTATGACTGGACTGGTCTTAGGGCTCCATCAGTAGTTAGGCTACCTGCGTTCGAGCGCAAAATCCTATGTTATTTTAAAGGGGCCTCAAAGTTAGCGAAAATACCACAAATCCAAGATGGCGGCGGCTCGCGACACCGTATACCGTGCAAGCATATATCATCGCTAACTTTGAGGCCCCTTTAAAATAACATGGGATTTTGCTATGTATATTTACTAATTAACAACAAATTAAGAAAAAATTCACATACATATGTCAACTTTAAATTACGGTCGACAGGAATCGATATCAGAACAACTAGTATTTCCCTTTTTACGTTTAAATTTATATATTATCGGAGACCCGCTCGTAAAAAGAAAAGGGAGTTTATTCACGCGACAGAGTGTTAAATCCCGTATATTCCAGATGAATGAACGCTTTTAAAAGTAAAATAACACTTTTTATTAAGACCTTTTTCAAAAATTTTGCTTCCAGGCTGAAATATAAATCCAAAACATACAAGTTTTATCAACTAATAATTTTTTTCTTCTTTAGATGTAATGTAATAATTAAATCGACCCCATTGTAAAAGCATTAGTATATACAATCAACCCTCCTTTGTTAAGAGTATTGATTTTGTAGGGGATCCTTCTTTTTTCACCCCAGCTCAATAGGTAATTAAGATATATGTATAAAAGGGGTCTGTATGTAATATATACAATAGTTGCATCGTTTTTAAAAGCATATTCCAGAAAATAATTATCATTTCTAACAAAAGAATTTAATTAACAGCCCTTCGTGATCGAGTCGACCAACCTCGGTCCTATGACGTAATATCATAACCGGCGTGTGTGTGGTGTAAGGAGCGGTCTCCCATGTTTTTTTAACCATTATTAAATTGGTCTTTGTAGAGTAGTGACTTCATTATTATACTGTGAAAGCGTTTCAATTGTTTATTAATAACTGTGTAGTGAAAGTGCTTAAAACAATTGTTCCTAAATTATCATTAAATTGTATGTGCTAAAGTATATTATTTACAAGAGTGAAGAATAAGTGTCCAGGTGAGTTACTATTTTTATTTATTTAAAACTCTTTAAGTGTTATACAATAAAACGTGGTAATCAAATTTTAAAAAAGGGTACATTATGTTTTGTTTCTAAAAATACATTATTTAAACAATCAGGAATTTTTGACTTATATGATATAACTACAGTGTTACCGTAAAAAATCTTCAACTCTAATTAAAGTATTAATTACTTAGCATATCCTATCTACGTAATAATATAAAAAATAATTATTTGATATAAGAAATTTTAACACTAATTATCCATTGAGTTTTTATTATTATTAATATTTAATAACTCTATTAACCAAACGACCAGTGCTTTTATTACTTTTCTCAAAATCTTTCCCCCCAAGATTTTTTCAAATTTTTTTGCTTTTTGCATTTTAATAATTTTAAATTACAACTAGCATAGCATTTTAATATATGAACTGAACTGATTTATGAATCATATTATTTAAATTCCGCTTCAAGACACCTAGTAACTAGGTAATTTTTTTCGGCTTTTAGCTGTTTTCTAAGCGGTACGTGTAAACGAAATATAGAACGAAATTCTAACTCTAGATTTCAGTTTCAGTGCAGCAACTGAACGCGTAACACTTACCTCTCTTCGCATCCATACTTAAACGTCTACAAGAAAAAAAAATGTCATTCGCAATTCAGCTTCTTGATAACCTAAGGGATCTTGCATACAACCCGCAGCTACAAGGTAATGCTCGAGCCATCTCGAGTGCATTAAAGCACTGTAGCACAGCAGTATGGAGAATCAATAGAGCACTGGAAAAAGAAACATCTATAGGGGTTAAGAATCATCTATCAACCTGCCTGGCCCAAGCAAGATCATACAGGGAGATTATTAAAGCCTTAAAAACTATAGGTGGAAGCAATAGTCAGCGAAAAGAGACAGCTCGCGATCGCGTGAAGTGGACTGATATGAAATCAGCTTTTAAGTCACGTATCAGAACTGCTGTAATCACTAACATCAAGCATATTGATCCGAAGGCATTCATGGAAGACTGTTTAGTTATCTTTCAGAGGCGTATTCTGAATTCGTTGAAGAAAGATGAGGCGTTAAAAGTAAACGCAATTTTAACTGGATTATTCGAGATCAAGAAGAGAGATGAGATCATAGAGGAAATAAAGTACTTGAATACAAGAAATGCAGCCATTTATCAGGATAGTGATATATCCCAGTGGTTCGTAGACAAGATTCAAAACTCTATACTGAACGATCTCGAGGAATTTCAAGTAAGTTTAAAAAATCTCATAAATTAGAAATAAACTAATGCATATTTCTTTATCTAGCAAAAGGAGAGCGGATGGAGTCTCAAATCAATCATCAACCTCCAAGTAAACATCAACAAGTTTACCCAGCAGCTAGGCTCTTCATATATCGATCTACCCAAGCAGATTAAAAGAAAGGAAGCTTGTATCAACGTGCATAATAATGATGAAGCCTGCTTCGCATGGGCTGTTGTTAGCGCTCTTTATCCAGTCAAAAAAGATCCACAACGCATGTCAAAATACCCCCACTTCTCTACAGTACTGAATCTTAAAAACATTACAATGCCGATGACGATTAAACAAATACCCAGATTCGAATACCAAAATAACATTTCCGTTAATGTATACATCTTGGAGAAGCAGAAAAGTAAGAAAAAGTTCAGCGTGTGCCCCACCTATTTAACTAAAAATAAGCAAGATAAACACGTCAACCTCTTGCTTCTCCAGGATGTATATTACGATGATGATGAACAGATAGCTGATGATGATTGTAAGCCACGCTTCCATTATGTTTATATCAAGAATCTAAGCCGGCTACTATCATCACAGCTTAGCCGAGATCACTATCATAAGTTCTTTTGCGATAGATGTCTCCACTACTTCCATACTCAGCAAAGATTGTCAATGCATGAAGTAGACTGTGTTAAAATGAATGAATGCAAAGTTAGGCTACCAACAGCTGAGCAGGCAAAAGTACTATTTAAAAATCATAAGCATAAAGAATCAATGCCATTCATCATATATGCCGATTTAGAGTGTCTGCTGATACCGACTAGTGAAAAGGACAAGGTACAAGACCATATCCCCCATAGTATAGCATACTACGTTAAATGCTCCTATGATGATACCTTGTCCTTTTACCGGGCTTATCGTGGTGAGGACTGTCAAGGATGGTTTGCTCGAGAGATGAAGCAGTTTGCTGAGAACTTTGAGACGGTGTTTCTTTGCCCTCTACCTATGGAGACCTTATCACCTGAGCAAGACGCTGAATTCCGTACTGCTACACATTGTCACATATGTCTGGAGCCATTTTCTGTAGATAACAACAAAGTGAGGGATCATTGTCACCTTACCGGTAAGTACCGAGCTCCTGCCCATACAAAATGTAACATCAACTACAAGGACAGCCATACCATACCCGTAGTTTTCCATAACTTAAGCGGGTATGACAGTCATTTCATTATTAAGAACCTAGCTTCAGACTTTGACGGACGAGTAGATCTCCTACCAATCAATAAAGAGCGCTATATATCTTTTACTAAGAATGTAGAGCACAACTTAGTAAAATTCAGATTTATAGACTCTTTTAGATTTTTGGCTAGCGGTCTAGAAACTTTGGCATCCTATTTAGATGTATACCCAAATTTAAAATCACAATTCCTAGACTTAGACGAATCAAAATTCAAAATTCTGACTAGGAAGGGGGTCTTCCCTTATGATTACATTAATGACTGGACGAAACTTGATGAGACACAATTACCAGACAAATCCAAATTCTACAATAGCTTAACGGATACAGCTATAACGGATGAATGCTATACACATGCCGAGAATGTATGGGACTCTTTCGGTTGTCAAAATTTAGGCGAGTACAGTGATTTATTCCTGAAAACAGATGTATTGCTTCTTGCCGATGTGTTTGAGCAGTTTCGTTCAAGCAGTTTGAAAACATACGGCTTAGACCCGGCGCATTACTATACTCTACCCGGATACACATGGGATTGTATGCTTAAGTCAACCAAAATTAATCTCGAACTACTTACGGATATCGATAAAGTTTTATTTATCGAACGCGGTATTCGTGGAGGTCTAAGCCAATGCTCAAAACGGTATGCTGAAGCCAACAACAAATTTCTACCTAATTATAATCCTCAAAAACCAACAACATTTTTAATTTATGATGATATTAATAATCAATACGGTTGGGCGATGTCTCAGTACCTTCCATATGGAGGATTTGAATGGGTAGAAGATGATTTTGATTTAGACAACTTTAATTTCAATGTACCGACAGACAATCCTGAAGGATACATTCTCGAGGTCGATCTAGAATACCCTCAAGCCATTCACGACGCCCATGTAGATCTTCCATTTTGTCCTGAGCATCGCACGCCGCCAAATTCAAAAGAGACAAAATTAATGGCAACGCTTACTGATAAGAAGCAATACATCATACATTACCGAAATTTACAGCAATGTTTGGAAAATGGGTTGAAGTTAACCAAAATTCACCGCGTTTTGAAATTTAAGCAGCACAACTGGCTAAAGTCATATATCGACTTAAACACTGAACTTCGTAAGCAGGCTAAAAACGAGTTCGAGAAAAACCTGTTTAAACTTATGAATAATGCGGTTTTCGGCAAGACGATGGAAGACATTAGAAAGCACTCGATAGTCAAATTAGTAAACAAATGGGAAGGACGTTACGGTGCTGAAGCGCTCATTTCAAAGCCAAATTTTAAATCCAGCACAATTTTTACTGAAGATCTAGTGGCTATCGAGTTAAACAAAACGGAAGTTTATTTCAACAAACCCATATATGTAGGCATGTGTATATTGGATATATCAAAATTAAAACTGTATGACTTCCATTACTCATACATGAGAAGACGTTACGGCGACAAGGCGCGAATTTGCTATAGTGACACAGATTCTCTAGTATATGTCGTCGAAACGTCTAATCTGTATGAGGACATTAGACGTGACGCTCATGAACATTTCGACACCAGTGACTACCTCGAGAATAATACATATGACATCCCGCGCGTTAATAAAAAAGTATTGGGTATGATGAAGGACGAGAACGCCGGTAAGGTGATGACGCATTTTGTTGGCCTTCGATCAAAAATGTACTCGACGAAGGTTTTTAGAGATGAAGATGAGGAGATGTTAGATCTACAGAAAATGGAGCTGGCAAGCAAAAGTGATACGGAGATTCGACAGGCTCTTGAAAACCGAAGAACTGTTAAGAAGGCGAAGGGTGTCAAGAAACATATAGTTAAAAATCATATCACATTCGATGACTATGTTAACTGTTTAAACGAAGGCAAGGAAATATCTGTGCAACAAAAACTATTCAGATCCGATAAACATCGAGTTTCAACCATCTCTCAGATTAAAATTGCGCTCAGCCCTCACGACGATAAGCGTTATATCGTCCCCGGCACGCATGACACTCTACCATGGGGACACTATCGCATACCTGCTTAACATAACTGTATAGAGTTAATATATAAGTTAAAGATAAGTTTTTATTTTTCCGGCAACAAATAATGTAAATGCTAGAGTGTTATCATATTTTCTAATGTATATATATTTTTTCTTTAATAAGTCATCCTCGTAAGTCTTACCTTGTTAGTTATTGTACATATCTACATAGTTTTGTATATTTCTTTTCTTTTATAAGTCATCGTTGTAAGTCAATACTTACCTGTATATAGTAAATGAGTGTACTATATTTGTATATATTCTTTCACATCTTTTTATAAGAACTTTTTAACATAGATGTTTGAATGAATTTTTATGTATAGCAAATAAATGTTTTATATATTTTCTTTCACGTCTTTTATGTGAAATCTTGATATAAAAAATGCTTGTATATATATTTGTATATGTTTTTCTCATATGTTTTATGTGAAAATAAAACTCGATAAAATGATTTTATTGTTTTTTTTATTTATAAACTATTATACTGTGATTATGTGAAATAAATTAAAGCTAAATAAAACCATGTATATCACTTGATGTTGTTTCATTTAAGGGTGTATGAATTAAACCATAAACGTTTATATAGGAAATCCTTCCCACTCTGTCATACATAGGTCTCTAATACATAGGTATACAATTGTCTCATTAAACGTATAATCAATACATGTCCCTACTAAGCAATAATACTTATTACAATACAATTCAATTGACTATTCTCCTCATAATCTGAACGACGTATAACCTAGGGTGTGTGGAATTTGATTAGCAAACATCAAATCACATTACGTACACAAACTGCAAAGAAGATTATGTATGACAGCATTAGACGTTAAGTTGATCGTCCAATAGAAACCTACTAGACGGTATTGATTAAACATGATAATAATAACAATTGGCATGAATACGTCCTCTGTAATATCGATTCCTTTTACAAATGGCTCCGTCTATCGGTAGTTCAGTACGTTGTCGGTAATACAGATTTCCGTAATTGTAGGGACGTGACAACAGTTAGGGAAAATCAATATTGTGGACCCCTCAGTGCTTCTATCCAATTGTATACCTATGTATTAGAGACCTATGTATGACAGAGTGGGAAGGATTTCCTATATAAACGTTTATGGTTTAATTCATACACCCTTAAATGAAACAACATCAAGTGATAAAATCATTTTATCGAGTTTTATTTTCACATAAAACATATGAGAAAAACATATACAAATATATATATACAAGCATTTTTTATATCAAGATTTCACATAAAAGACGTGAAAGAAAATATATAAAACATTTATTTGCTATACATAAAAATTCATTCAAACATCTATGTTAAAAAGTTCTTATAAAAAGATGTGAAAGAATATATACAAATATAGTACACTCATTTACTATATACAGGTAAGTATTGACTTACAACGATGACTTATAAAAGAAAAGAAATATACAAAACTATGTAGATATGTACAATAACTAACAAGGTAAGACTTACGAGGATGACTTATTAAAGAAAAAATATATATACATTAGAAAATATGATAACACTCTAGCATTTACATTATTTGTTGCCGGAAAAATAAAAACTTATCTTTAACTTATATATTAACTCTATACAGTTATGTTAAGCAGGTATGCGATAGTGTCCCCATGGTAGAGTGTCATGCGTGCCGGGGATGATATAGCGCTTATCGTCGTGAGGGCTGAGCGCAATTTTAATCTGAGAGATGGTTGAAACTCGATGTTTATAGGATCTGAATAGTTTTTGTTGCACAGATATTTCCTTGCCTTCGTTTAAACAGTTAACATAGTCATCGAATGTGATATGATTTTTAACTATATGTTTCTTGACACCCTTCGCCTTCTTAACAGTTCTTCGGTTTTCAAGAGCCTGTCGAATCTCCGTATCACTTTTGCTTGCCAGCTCCATTTTTTGTAGATCTAACATCTCCTCATCTTCATCTCTAAAAACCTTCGTCGAGTACATTTTTGATCGAAGGCCAACAAAATGCGTCATCACCTTACCGGCGTTCTCGTCCTTCATCATACCCAATACTTTTTTATTAACGCGCGGGATGTCATATGTATTATTCTCGAGGTAGTCACTGGTGTCGAAATGTTCATGAGCGTCACGTCTAATGTCCTCATACAGATTAGACGTTTCGACGACATATACTAGAGAATCTGTGTCACTATAGCAAATTCGCGCCTTGTCGCCGTAACGTCTTCTCATGTATGAGTAATGGAAGTCATACAGTTTTAATTTTGATATATCCAATATACACATGCCTACATATATGGGTTTGTTGAAATAAACTTCCGTTTTGTTTAACTCGATAGCCACTAGATCTTCAGTAAAAATTGTGCTGGATTTAAAATTTGGCTTTGAAATGAGCGCTTCAGCACCGTAACGTCCTTCCCATTTGTTTACTAATTTGACTATCGAGTGCTTTCTAATGTCTTCCATCGTCTTGCCGAAAACCGCATTATTCATAAGTTTAAACAGGTTTTTCTCGAACTCGTTTTTAGCCTGCTTACGAAGTTCAGTGTTTAAGTCGATATATGACTTTAGCCAGTTGTGCTGCTTAAATTTCAAAACGCGGTGAATTTTGGTTAACTTCAACCCATTTTCCAAACATTGCTGTAAATTTCGGTAATGTATGATGTATTGCTTCTTATCAGTAAGCGTTGCCATTAATTTTGTCTCTTTTGAATTTGGCGGCGTGCGATGCTCAGGACAAAATGGAAGATCTACATGGGCGTCGTGAATGGCTTGAGGGTATTCTAGATCGACCTCGAGAATGTATCCTTCAGGATTGTCTGTCGGTACATTGAAATTAAAGTTGTCTAAATCAAAATCATCTTCTACCCATTCAAATCCTCCATATGGAAGGTACTGAGACATCGCCCAACCGTATTGATTATTAATATCATCATAAATTAAAAATGTTGTTGGTTTTTGAGGATTATAATTAGGTAGAAATTTGTTGTTGGCTTCAGCATACCGTTTTGAGCATTGGCTTAGACCTCCACGAATACCGCGTTCGATAAATAAAACTTTATCGATATCCGTAAGTAGTTCGAGATTAATTTTGGTTGACTTAAGCATACAATCCCATGTGTATCCGGGTAGAGTATAGTAATGCGCCGGGTCTAAGCCGTATGTTTTCAAACTGCTTGAACGAAACTGCTCAAACACATCGGCAAGAAGCAATACATCTGTTTTCAGGAATAAATCACTGTACTCGCCTAAATTTTGACAACCGAAAGAGTCCCATACATTCTCGGCATGTGTATAGCATTCATCCGTTATAGCTGTATCCGTTAAGCTATTGTAGAATTTGGATTTGTCTGGTAATTGTGTCTCATCAAGTTTCGTCCAGTCATTAATGTAATCATAAGGGAAGACCCCCTTCCTAGTCAGAATTTTGAATTTTGATTCGTCTAAGTCTAGGAATTGTGATTTTAAATTTGGGTATACATCTAAATAGGATGCCAAAGTTTCTAGACCGCTAGCCAAAAATCTAAAAGAGTCTATAAATCTGAATTTTACTAAGTTGTGCTCTACATTCTTAGTAAAAGATATATAGCGCTCTTTATTGATTGGTAGGAGATCTACTCGTCCGTCAAAGTCTGAAGCTAGGTTCTTAATAATGAAATGACTGTCATACCCGCTTAAGTTATGGAAAACTACGGGTATGGTATGGCTGTCCTTGTAGTTGATGTTACATTTTGTATGGGCAGGAGCTCGGTACTTACCGGTAAGGTGACAATGATCCCTCACTTTGTTGTTATCTACAGAAAATGGCTCCAGACATATGTGACAATGTGTAGCAGTACGGAATTCAGCGTCTTGCTCAGGTGATAAGGTCTCCATAGGTAGAGGGCAAAGAAACACCGTCTCAAAGTTCTCAGCAAACTGCTTCATCTCTCGAGCAAACCATCCTTGACAGTCCTCACCACGATAAGCCCGGTAAAAGGACAAGGTATCATCATAGGAGCATTTAACGTAGTATGCTATACTATGGGGGATATGGTCTTGTACCTTGTCCTTTTCACTAGTCGGTATCAGCAGACACTCTAAATCGGCATATATGATGAATGGCATTGATTCTTTATGCTTATGATTTTTAAATAGTACTTTTGCCTGCTCAGCTGTTGGTAGCCTAACTTTGCATTCATTCATTTTAACACAGTCTACTTCATGCATTGACAATCTTTGCTGAGTATGGAAGTAGTGGAGACATCTATCGCAAAAGAACTTATGATAGTGATCTCGGCTAAGCTGTGATGATAGTAGCCGGCTTAGATTCTTGATATAAACATAATGGAAGCGTGGCTTACAATCATCATCAGCTATCTGTTCATCATCATCGTAATATACATCCTGGAGAAGCAAGAGGTTGACGTGTTTATCTTGCTTATTTTTAGTTAAATAGGTGGGGCACACGCTGAACTTTTTCTTACTTTTCTGCTTCTCCAAGATGTATACATTAACGGAAATGTTATTTTGGTATTCGAATCTGGGTATTTGTTTAATCGTCATCGGCATTGTAATGTTTTTAAGATTCAGTACTGTAGAGAAGTGGGGGTATTTTGACATGCGTTGTGGATCTTTTTTGACTGGATAAAGAGCGCTAACAACAGCCCATGCGAAGCAGGCTTCATCATTATTATGCACGTTGATACAAGCTTCCTTTCTTTTAATCTGCTTGGGTAGATCGATATATGAAGAGCCTAGCTGCTGGGTAAACTTGTTGATGTTTACTTGGAGGTTGATGATTGATTTGAGACTCCATCCGCTCTCCTTTTGCTAGATAAAGAAATATGCATTAGTTTATTTCTAATTTATGAGATTTTTTAAACTTACTTGAAATTCCTCGAGATCGTTCAGTATAGAGTTTTGAATCGTGTCTACGAACCACTGGGATATATCACTATCCTGATAAATGGCTGCATTTCTTGTATTCAAGTACTTTATTTCCTCTATGATCTCATCTCTCTTCTTGATCTCGAATAATCCAGTTAAAATTGCGTTTACTTTTAACGCCTCATCTTTCTTCAACGAATTCAGAATACGCCTCTGAAAGATAACTAAACAGTCTTCCATGAATGCCTTCGGATCAATATGCTTGATGTTAGTGATTACAGCAGTTCTGATACGTGACTTAAAAGCTGATTTCATATCAGTCCACTTCACGCGATCGCGAGCTGTCTCTTTTCGCTGACTATTGCTTCCACCTATAGTTTTTAAGGCTTTAATAATCTCCCTGTATGATCTTGCTTGGGCCAGGCAGGTTGATAGATGATTCTTAACCCCTATAGATGTTTCTTTTTCCAGTGCTCTATTGATTCTCCATACTGCTGTGCTACAGTGCTTTAATGCACTCGAGATGGCTCGAGCATTACCTTGTAGCTGCGGGTTGTATGCAAGATCCCTTAGGTTATCAAGAAGCTGAATTGCGAATGACATTTTTTTTTCTTGTAGACGTTTAAGTATGGATGCGAAGAGAGGTAAGTGTTACGCGTTCAGTTGCTGCACTGAAACTGAAATCTAGAGTTAGAATTTCGTTCTATATTTCGTTTACACGTACCGCTTAGAAAACAGCTAAAAGCCGAAAAAAATTACCTAGTTACTAGGTGTCTTGAAGCGGAATTTAAATAATATGATTCATAAATCAGTTCAGTTCATATATTAAAATGCTATGCTAGTTGTAATTTAAAATTATTAAAATGCAAAAAGCAAAAAAATTTGAAAAAATCTTGGGGGGAAAGATTTTGAGAAAAGTAATAAAAGCACTGGTCGTTTGGTTAATAGAGTTATTAAATATTAATAATAATAAAAACTCAATGGATAATTAGTGTTAAAATTTCTTATATCAAATAATTATTTTTTATATTATTACGTAGATAGGATATGCTAAGTAATTAATACTTTAATTAGAGTTGAAGATTTTTTACGGTAACACTGTAGTTATATCATATAAGTCAAAAATTCCTGATTGTTTAAATAATGTATTTTTAGAAACAAAACATAATGTACCCTTTTTTAAAATTTGATTACCACGTTTTATTGTATAACACTTAAAGAGTTTTAAATAAATAAAAATAGTAACTCACCTGGACACTTATTCTTCACTCTTGTAAATAATATACTTTAGCACATACAATTTAATGATAATTTAGGAACAATTGTTTTAAGCACTTTCACTACACAGTTATTAATAAACAATTGAAACGCTTTCACAGTATAATAATGAAGTCACTACTCTACAAAGACCAATTTAATAATGGTTAAAAAAACATGGGAGACCGCTCCTTACACCACACACACGCCGGTTATGATATTACGTCATAGGACCGAGGTTGGTCGACTCGATCACGAAGGGCTGTTAATTAAATTCTTTTGTTAGAAATGATAATTATTTTCTGGAATATGCTTTTAAAAACGATGCAACTATTGTATATATTACATACAGACCCCTTTTATACATATATCTTAATTACCTATTGAGCTGGGGTGAAAAAAGAAGGATCCCCTACAAAATCAATACTCTTAACAAAGGAGGGTTGATTGTATATACTAATGCTTTTACAATGGGGTCGATTTAATTATTACATTACATCTAAAGAAGAAAAAAATTATTAGTTGATAAAACTTGTATGTTTTGGATTTATATTTCAGCCTGGAAGCAAAATTTTTGAAAAAGGTCTTAATAAAAAGTGTTATTTTACTTTTAAAAGCGTTCATTCATCTGGAATATACGGGATTTAACACTCTGTCGCGTGAATAAACTCCCTTTTCTTTTTACGAGCGGGTCTCCGATAATATATAAATTTAAACGTAAAAAGGGAAATACTAGTTGTTCTGATATCGATTCCTGTCGACCGTAATTTAAAGTTGACATATGTATGTGAATTTTTTCTTAATTTGTTGTTAATTAGTAAATATACATAGCAAAATCCCATGTTATTTTAAAGGGGCCTCAAAGTTAGCGATGATATATGCTTGCACGGTATACGGTGTCGCGAGCCGCCGCCATCTTGGATTTGTGGTATTTTCGCTAACTTTGAGGCCCCTTTAAAATAACATAGGATTTTGCGCTCGAACGCAGGTAGCCTAACTACTTCCATCGCTTAGTGTGTGGATGGCCTCAGAACAAGGCTGGACTTCAGGACGCGAGAGTAACTAGCAAGGTTTATCCGGGTAGTAGTTGCCTGATCACTGTTCTTTGGAAAACCCGATTCGCCAGATGCTTTCCCTGGTGTAGTCAAGGCTGTAGATCGGAGATGCAGAGGATTGTAGAGACGACTCTGCAGTGGATTGGCATCTTTAAGCCACCGGTACGGTTGAGCCCAGGTAAGCTACCGCGGTGGATCACCTTTAAGGGGAGTTGATGCAAATACATATCTTAAGATTCTTAGTCTCACCTATAAAAGCTTATCTATTATAAGCAAATAACATCTGAAGTTAATAGAAAGTCAAGAAACTAAGCTAAAAATGTGGCACTTGCAGACGGTTACGCTTTATACGATAGAGTAGAGAGCAGAAAGAAAAGAGTACTGAATAGAGAGAAAAAAGTAGAGAGAAGAGAGGAGGGAGGAAGGAGGAGAGATGAGAGAGGAGAGAGGATAGAGGAGATCGGATAGGGAGGGAGGAGAGAGGAGAGTAGAGAGAAGAGAGTAGAAAGGAGAGTAGAGAGAAGAGAGCAGAAAGAAGAAAGTAGACAGACAAGAGAAGAGAGAATAGAGTAGAGAGAAGAAAGTAGAAAGAAGAGAGTAGATAGTAAAGAAGAAGAGAGTAGAGAGATGAAAGTAGACAGAAGAGAGTAGAGAGAAGAAATAATAGAGTAAAGAGAACAGAGTAGAGAGTAGAAAGTAGAGAGAAGAGAGTATAGAGAAGAGAGTAGAAAGAAGAGAGTAGAGAGAATAGTACAGAGAAGAGAGTGAAGAGAACAACAACATCTCCTAATAATGACTCTATTTCTATGGTGATCTTGCATAAGTAATATTACTCACTAATGAGAGAATATTGTAAAAATCACTACCTATAGAATTTTCCTCCATAAATTTCATGACCTCGTTGTTAAATGAATAGTCAAAAAAGAGGTGTTGGATAAGATTTTGTATTGCACAAGTGTGTAATTACACATTAGTCGCTTAAGAAAATTACCCACTCGACCTAAATTTTTCTTTATCTTCGGTATCGTGGCTAAATTCTTCTTTCGTATAATCTGCATTATTATACACTAGTACAATAAATAACTATTAACGATATTTTGGAAAATATTGAAACACTTTTAGTATTTATGTCATCATTCATAATCTATGACTAACAGTATAGTTATTACGTGGCTGAATGATATAATGATGCAGAATCTCTCTAAGTCAGTTTCATAAACCTGAACTTAAGGAGTGTACTTTTGTGGTAAGGTAATTGTAGTAATAAGCAGTTGGCACCTTTAGGCAACAATGTATGCAGATTTGTTCTATTATACTATTTTAATGAATTGCCTATACATATTATTTGAGTATCTTGTTTATTAATTATCTTGTCAAAAATTAGATTTTCGTTAAAAAGATTTAATTAAAAAAATATTATTTATGGAAATATTCTGTTACATGTCTTTGTTGAGAAGACTTTCTCCACGAAATCTCAGTTAGAGTGGTTAGAGATATTTTTATGAATTACAATGTTAATTAAAATTATTAGGTAGGACGAACATACACTACCTACTTTCGAAAAGTAGAGTATAATTTTAATAAAATTGTTAAAAAATGTTTTTTACAAATCATTCGAACACGTCAATAGATTCTGATTCACCGTGACCTTTTCATAATTTTTGAAGTTTTTAGATTGTTTTCCTGGAAACTGTGGAGTCATTGACATTTTTTTAAATGCAACCCCAATTTTTTGCTACGGAATTCGAAAGAGCTCATTTTTTACGTATAAGAAGATAATAATGAAGGTAGACTACCTAAGAACATTTTTGCAAAAAAATGGTTTTGAAATTAAATTGAAATAATGAATTGAAATCAAATCTTAAAAAATGAGATAAACTGCATTTAATCCTCAAATTATGACCCGTCCTTACATTAAGATGGCTGCCTGACAATTGATAGAGCGGCTTGCTAGATCGCCAGATCCGATCACCCCCTCTTGATTACTCGTTTTAATTACGAATAAGCAGAATATTGTCTCGAACCAAACCTAAGACCTAAGAAAAAGGGAAATAAAGTCCGGCAAAAAAAGGACTTAAAATAATTTATGATTATACAGCTCCGACTTTCTTCATGTAGTCTACCAATTCAACAGCAAGAATTCCGATGTCAGTGATGTTTGTCATAGTATGTTGGCTCGACAAGGAACGACAGTGTTTACTAATTGTTCCTGATTTCTGATTCCTGAGAATTACCGATTGCTGCTGGTGGTGGAGGTTGTAATTGATCTCTTATTAAACAGCCGGTTAGTTCAGGTATAGTAACACTGGTGTTACTATACTAGTAATTAGAACTAGTTAACGATGTTGAAGTATAATTTTGGGACACTTCATGGTGGAGCAATGGTCAAAGATATCACTTTCTTAACATTCCGTTTTTAATGTTATGGGCTCTATGGGCTAGGTTTTTACTTTCGTAGGTTAGGTTAGATTAAGTCGGAATAATGGTGTTGTTTACTCTTTCCCACCTATATATTACCTGTATTATCAATTCGGGAAATATAGTAATTCGCAAAAAATAAAGCCGGCAGTGACAATGTCATTAGAAGCTGTCATTGTTATGCGATACCTATCATAAAAATTTGCTTTTACCGTTAAAGACAAGAGTCGCTTTTTGCCGATAAATGCAATGATATTAAAGATCGTTCTCAGCTTCAGATGATGATATCATCGTCAGTTAAGAGTTTCTGATTGGCTTCTGAAACGACAATTAAGTTCGATCTCCAGAATTGGCAATGTTAACACATATTCAAGAATCACAGCTTACTAAGAGTGGCGGTATTAAAGGTCCACTTCAACGTCGGATGATTAACAAGGAATTACCATTTCCAGCCAAACGTGGTGGGCACAGTTGGATATAATAATCAGTAACCATCAAAGGGAAACAATCCAGTTTGCTACTGAATATTAGTGTAGCCGTCGCTTCTTTATCATTAAACGGTGGCAGATTCGAACAGCGGTTATCACATTTTCTGAGTTAACTATCCATTGTCTTAATCCACGACGCCAAAACTTTAAGAATTCTATTGCGATAGACAGTATAACATTCTGTTTGGAAAATGCTCTCTTTAGAGATCAGAAGAAATGTGCATAATTCATTCGAAACTTTTCAATCGATCAGATACAAGATACAAGACTCAAACATAAGTAATCATAACCGTTAATAGTTATCTACGTGGCAAGGTTTATAAATGAATCC
The DNA here is from genome assembly GCA_929113105.1 of Agrypnus murinus. Classification (NCBI taxonomy): domain Eukaryota; kingdom Metazoa; phylum Arthropoda; class Insecta; order Coleoptera; family Elateridae; genus Agrypnus; species Agrypnus murinus. Next base: position 168,073,102 of record OV816026.1, on the reverse strand, counting down.
TTTCCGAGCTGGAAAGTCTGTGCGGCGAGCTACGAAGGAGCGAGCCTCCATAATCCAGTGAGGTCCATTAAAATTAATTGCAAAGCGAGCAGCGTACAAAGTCTTCTTTCCATCTTCACCACCGTTTATTCATTTATTGTATATATTGTATAAAAAGACATTTTATAATCAAAGGCGGTAGGACAATTTATAGCTAGGCGTAGTCATGGTGTTGTGATTAAATAATAATAATAATAATAATAATAATAATAATAATAACTACTACAACTCATAGCCTAAACCAAGGCCCCAGAAGCTATAAGCTTGTGCGGGAGGGAGGGGGCAATTATTATTATTATGTAGGCCCAATGTGCGGCTGCAGCCGACTTACAGATGGAACAGCGCAAATCCCACATTTGTGTCACAGCTAAGGAAAACTGCAGAAAACCTTAACCAGATCTGCCGTCTCCGGGAGTCGATCGCGGGCCGCTTGGGTGAAAGTCCGGCACGCCAGACATTACACTACCAAGGCTACTACCAAATAACAAATTAGTTTTCATTTGCGTTTTATTGATGGGAATTGTAGAACTTTACAAGTCTCTTTTAGAAGCCCGTAAAACTTTACAGGGCTGTAGTTGAACTCATTTACTTAATAAAGTGCCATTTACATAGAAAGCGGAAATAATAGTATAGTATGTATTAAGGGCTTAATTGAGTGTTTTAGAGGCCGCAGTTAAGACGATAAAGGGCTTTAAAACACTAATTAAGCCATAAATGCATACTAGTTTATGTCTGGTCTAAGTTTAAATTAATATTTATGCACAGATACATTATAGTTAGACCATTATTGTTAGACTCATCTAAACATAACCGTCTCTTTATGGCCCAAGGGCCTCTTTATGGTCAGACGGGCAATAACGAAACGTCAATTAAATGTCAGAAGTTTTTTGTAGAACTTGATTGGTTCTTAACATAATTTGTAAACTTATCACCAATGAAAATAAAATGAAATTAAATATTTTGGAATAGTAACTATAGTAACGTACTTCGTATAAGCACATAAGTGTACGCACAGCGGCTTGATGTACCTACGTACTCATTTAATTATATTTTTTACACAATAATAGATTTGAAATAAAAACTTAATCTGTGCATAAAATAGTGTATGTATAGGGGCATAACTTGCTTTTATGGCCCTACAGCCTTTTCCTAGAAATAACGCTTCTGGCCATAAAAGCTTCATTATGACCTTAATACATAAATAACTATTAATTTAAAATAAAAATAATTTGAAAAGTGCAAAACTTTAAGTAGGTATATAATTACTGTTATTACTAAGGAAACGGCGTTACCAAGGGTAGCTATTTTGCTAGCGAGCTGTAAACACTATTTAGCGGGCTCTAAAAAGTTTTACAGCTCTAGATCTTTAATTTAGCAATTTATGCTGTAAAAACAGGCCGATAAATCGGTCAAAATCGTCCGACCGGACATAAAAATAAAAATATTCTTCAAAATCAGCAGATTATTGTTTATTGTGACAGATACCTTATGTCATATGAAAGTTTAGATATAGAAAGTTTGAAATGTAGAGGAGTATTTTTCTATGCTAGCTCAGCCTTGACGATCATAACATGTTATTTATTGTTTATTAAATGATATTACGTACTATTATTAGTTTCAACAAATTAACCCACATAATAACAATAAGAATATTATTTACAAATATTATGGAATTAAAACATTTATGACAATCAGCTAATTGATATTGTAAAGAATAAAAATAAATTATAAAAGATTATTGTATAATTTAATTAAATTACAATTATTACAAATAATAGTGTTAATAACCAAAAATGTAGGTCTACGGAGTTTCAAAGATATCCGTGGTAACGAGTCTGGTCAGTACAGAACCAAACGGGGTGAGCGGCGCTTTTCAAAATAGTGCCTCTACCTGTATAAGTTATTATACAGATCGCCGTTATCGCCGTCAGTTTAGTTTATTAAAGAGATTGAATTAGAAGAGAACACATTTTTCATTTTAGAAATGAAGTTATTAGAATTACAGAATTGCTAATGAATCGCTAGTCTATAATACAAACTAAGGAAAACATGAAATGTAAAAACTATGCTTCATAACTCGTATATTTATGGTTTTTTTATGTAACTATTGGCCTATTAATTATTACTTTCAAGATCACGCCAAAACCAACATAATGGAAATCTCATAAACTCTTAGAATATAAAACTGTAGGAACGAGCGTAACTACACGGCGCAATGAGCCTTAAAAGCGACGGATATGACGTCACACTAACCGCCATTAGACACCACCTAAAACTGCTTTTCTCTCAAACTCCGACAAATAAGAAGAAGGGAATTACATTTCATAATTAAGTATTCGTTTGTTTAGAATATTAAACATAATATTTATATTCTAAGATTAATTTCAAATCTCTCTCTGTCTCCATAGGTCAGTAGGTAGAAATGACCTGTAGAGGCCGAAGTGCGTGTGGTTGACCCAACCGAAAAAAGGTGGGTCGACCGAAGCTAGAGACGGTGGCGTTTTCTTATGTTGTAGCTCTCCGTCTTATTTTCGTACGCCACCGTCTCTAGCTTCGGTCGACCCATCTTTTCTCGGTTGGGTTAAGCACAGTCACTTCGGTCTCTACAGGTGGACTTAAACTACGGTGGAAATCGCAGCCAATAAGGTCGAAATGATGACTAACTCGCAGCACCAAACTGTCCCTGAAAGAGCAAAACTTTTAATGTCCCCTTCCGTCTCCTCCTCCCACTCATGAATTAAAAAAACCGACAAAAATCCGCCAGGCGGTTCTTAGCTTCAAAATAAGACCACCCACAGCTTTCAAAGTGGTCTGGGGGCCGATAAAAAGGGACCGGTAGCTTTGTCTTCATGAATTAGTATATAAGATATTAGGTTTTAAAATTGAGGTTATGTAGTTTATGTGCACATTTCGAGACAGTGAGAACCGCCAATGGAAATATCTCATTACAAAACCGGAAACACCTACTTCGCCATATTGAGACCCCATCTTGGTCGTATGTGGTAGATGATTATGTTCCTTCCTATAGTTTTATATTCTAAGCATAAACTACTTTCTCAATCTATATGTTTTTTCATTCGGCTAATTTCATGCCAATTCAAGTAGAGCTATGTGCTTCAATGTCTCAGAATTTTTTTGAAAATTCTGCTATCCGACATTCTACATCATCTAATTAAATTTGTTATATCCTTGTTATATCTCTTATTTTTTGTGTTATCTGGCTCATCCAGGTGTCAGATTAAAGCTAGTTCTTGGATCTTTCAGATTATATCAAGAAACATGCAACGACTTTGCAGAGTAAAAAAGTATCAGCCTCTCTGAAAGATCCAGAAACTAGCTTGAATCTGACACCTGGATGAGCCAGATAACTCAAGAAATAAAACAAGAGTTATGATAATTTTGGTAAGATGATGTTCTGGTAGCAGAATTTGCATCAAAATCGAAATTTTTCAAAAAATTTCTACTTCGGTCATTTTCATCCAAAAAATCTGAAAAAATTAATTTAATATAATTTCGTATGTATCAATGCAAGGAAAAAAGATTGAACAAAATCTGAGATATCGAAGCACGATCATGTTTTTAAATTAAGTGATTTGGCATGGAATTAGCCATGTCGGACTAACCGTTTTTTATTTACTAGTGGTCAAAATTTGTAATTCTCATAACATTCGTGATAACAATTTTCTTTACAAAATCATATATCCGAAAATAGCTGCGCGACATTCAATAACCAACTTTTTTGTAGGAAATTTAATTCTCGTTAACGTTTATAAAATTCATTTTGTACGTAGGAGTAGCCAGATTTGAAATATTTACGAAAAACGCGCAAAAAACGGCACTTTTCGGAATGTCAAAAAATGACAGTTGCTGAGAAAAATTCTATCTCAGAAACTATTGAAGGTACGAGGTTCGATAAAAAATTAAATTGTGAGGAATCTTGTCAGCTACATTTTCATTCGGATCATTGATGCCCATAAAATTAATACTTTCTGAAATATTAGCGAAAAAGCAATTTTGTCCGCCATTTTTCCAAGATAGAGCAGCCGGCTCATCACCCACCAAGGTCCATTCATGTGTATGTATACCTAGTGCTTTAGATAGAATTATGCATGCATCAAAGGACCTGGATCACCCACGCAGGAGCAGTTGTGATACGTTTCTCAGCACCACATTTTAAGCGTATATATCAATTTTCAGCTTTTCCCAAATTTTTTTCTTTTCAAAACGTTATTTACCTGAACTATGGTACTAATTGTAAGCTACTTGGAAATTGGATTTCGCGGCCTGTATTGTGTTTACTTCGCGTACGGTTTCACAAAAATTATATATTTTTAATAAAACACAACTCAAACTTATCTTATTGGTTTTATTTTGTTGTATCAAGAATTATGAGCATAACTTTATAGTTTTTATTCAGTTTTAAAATCAACTCACACTGAAAAATATCATCACAATATGACAATGGTAAATTTGAATAATTTTATGTTTTATGTTAATTGCAACAATATTTTTGCATTTATTAACCATAATAAATACTTTGTAGTTAACTTGATGAAAACAACTTTAAAAATTATATATACTTAAAATCATCTTAATTAAGTTTAGAGTTAACTGGTAATAAGAAATCAATCTTTGCCATCAACTGTAATAACTACGTATATAAAATTATAATAATTTAATTTTGGTGTTAATTAATATCAATTTTTCAAAATATTTAACAAAAAAATTAATTAGAAAGGTTATAATGAATTTATGTGTTACATAGGTTCCACTTTATTCCATATTGCATATTTAAAGAAATTGCCTCAAACTTTTTTCTTCTCTTACGTCACCGCGTGGTTAATACGATGGAATTCAAATATTCACTCGTGCAAAACTTATTTCTTTCTTTAAATTTCGTTTGAATTCTATATGTAGTGCACTCTGTCGAAAAATACTGCAACTAAAAAGTAAGCGCATTTTACCCTATTTGGCTGTGCATCTGTTAGGTTTATCTGTGCTTTTATTCGAAGGTCAAGCAAAAAGTTGAAATTTGCTTCCAAAATGTCATCTATATTAATTAAAACTAGTGCAATAACTCCTTAATTACAGTAACAAGAACAGTTAATCTTTTTTAAGAATAGATACGGATGATCCAAAATGATTGAGGGCGGTTGGAATTTACCGCCACGTTCAATTATTTCCACAAAAATATTGAAAACAGCATTTATACAGATTCGCCTACTGCATTCGAGCTTTTAATATTTTTAGTTATGACACATATAAGAAGTTGTTTCAAGCTGAATATTGTCTTTAGAATAGAAGACATACCTGATGAAAACGAATAAGGAATAAATAGATTAGTGAGATTGAAATCGCGGTAGGGTCCTTGCCAGGCGCGTGCTGGGTCAATTTTAGGGCTTGGGAAAATATTTTCTTATTGGACCCCACACCCCACTTCGGTTAATCTTTTAAGGATAATTTATTTATTGAAATTAATTATTAGATTATCTATTACGTATATGGATTTCATTAGTAACTGTCAGTACAAGTCTTACGTTCTTCTTGTAGAAAGAAACTTGCAGAGCATGAAAGTTGTTGTGGCCAAGTTGGTGAGTCTAGAAGATGAGAGAGTCATGGAGGTCCCTTCCCCCACAAACTGTGATTTAGCAATTGTGAGGGCAAAAGTCCGCATGAGGTACTATCAACCGGATTATCTGCTGACGGACTGTAATACTATGACGAAGGAGCGACGATATCTTGAATGAAAGCTACTCGGTTAGCCACAAATGTCTTGGTGTCTGGGAGTCTTGCAAGCGTCAAACGTGATCTGCTTCTTCAAAGAAAGCATCGATGGAACTTTACACCAATTCTGCTGCCAACACAGCACCGCACAATTCCAAACGCGGGATGGAGATTGTTTTGATAGGTATAACTCTAGTTTTCCCGCACATCAAGAAAACTCTGATAGAGCCGAGAATATAGAACCTTTAAATAGGCTACAGCACTGTAACTAATTCCAGACGCTTTCGAGAATGCATGAAGTTGTTTTATGAGGACCAAGTCTAAACTAATTTTAAATTTGAAAGTTTAAGAAGTTCCAACTTAACTTAACGATTCGCTGTCTTAATAATAAATTTTATACTCGCCCTATTTGTTCGTTGTTTCCATTTTATCTTTAGTTTTAATTAATACTTTCCCTATGTTATTTTTATTGGCACAAATTATATTACAATTTGCAATTGGATTAGTAAAATGGAACTAGGCTTGAAGATGACGTAAATTCAATTGTCGAAACGTCGACAATTGATGTGTTTGAATACCTTTTGTCCTCTTGACTGCAATTTCACTGTTTTACAATATCTTTGTGGTATAGTTATGTAGATTTATTTATTTATTAGGTGTATTTAAATTGTACTGGTATTGTACTATGTATTTAAAATTCTATTTAAGACTAGGTACTTAAAAAATATACATCCACAAATAGATGCATCTTTACAAAACAGTATTCAGGAATAGACTGACTGTTAACATAGACATAGCAGACTCTTAAGACATAATTATTTTTGTTGTTGCTTCAGGCAATGGTAGAATAGGAGGAGAAGAAATTTGAAAAGTCACATTTTAGCAAACAAGAAAATTTGCAAAACAATAGAATTTACTTCTTTTCTTTTTTTTTCAAAATTTAGAAAATTTAATTATTTGTAACATATTTAGATAGCTTTTAAAATGCTCTTTGTTTTATGTAAGTCTGATATGAAGCTGTTTTATTTCTTAAAAACAATACTCGATATAAAAATCGCATATTCAAAGTAAAAAAAAATAAATTAAACACATTAAGTATGTAAATGTAGTTTATAAATTGCTAAAAAGCAGAATTATTTACAGTTCAAAATTCTATTTTTAATAATACAATAAAAAGGATGTAGTCTTTCCTTTCCATTTTCTGTACTATATAATGCTGGATCGTGTCACAAAATGAATTACCAGTTTATATGTAATACGTACTTAATACAAAGAGCGATGAAATGTTTGATTATTTTGTCATTCCAGTACACCAAAATTATAAACCATTGCAACTTCTCTGTTAAATATGATGATGATAGATCGAAAAATAACAACGCGCCTTCTTTAAATATATTTTTTAGTAAAAAAATGTCTAATAAAATATGATAAATATACACGAAATACTTATAAGTTGATACACATGATAGAAACCATTTTTATATTATTCCTGTTATGTTCTTTTATGTGTTTAAATAAAAGATACTCAATTATTGTCATTAATTAACTTTATTAATATAGAGTGAGCAGGCCGAATTACATATACAATGCATAGACTGTAGAAGACGTGTATCCTCCAAGCCGACTCAAGTGCTACTGATGCTCGCCCAGAGGAAGGGCCAGGTTTGGTTAGTACATCACTACAAATAAATGTTGCCAACTTCAAGCTACATACATAACAATCCCTAAGGCACAATTTGGCACCATTTTGTTATTTTATTGAAGGTTATATAGTAAATCTATATACATCTATCTATTATCTATTAACAATCATAACAAATTGCAAATTGTTTAATGATTATTGATTAATCCAACATTTTACAAGCAAATATGGAGATGGAGTAGTTTACGAAAAATTACTTTAATGTGATTCTCCTGGGTAGCAAAAACGTAAGTTTTACATTCAATACTACTGTAAGGTTTTAAAAACTTTAAAGTAGCTTCGGGCAAGTTACTGCTACAATCATAATACCACTTTGAAGTTGCAACGACTTTAAAGTAAGTATACTAAGTGGCAATACCGTTCCACATACTTTAATAGTTACTCAGAAGTAATGAAACTACATAGTTCCAATAAATAGTAGAAACAACTACACAATTACTAAAATATTCCGAATTGAAGAAATTAAACCTATAAAGTCATAAATTTAGTTGTAGTTACGTAACAACTACTCAACCAAAGTTCCGATCTCAGTTACTGCTACTTAAATGCTGCTTGGGACATAAACATTATAATTATAAGCAACCCTCAATAATAATCTATCATTCTGCAATAAGTAAAGGGTATTTAATTCAGTAACATTTTAAATAATTCCAGTTTTAAATATTATCAATATGATATAAGCCAATTGTTTTTAATATCTTTGTTATCTCTACTTACTTTCATGAGCCCATAAAGTCAAGTTTTCCAGCTGCTCTTTATACAATTCACTTTGCATTTTGCACACTTCATTTTCAGTATATTCCACATTATTTGTAATTTGAGGAAAGATCACTCTTTTACTATTTTCCAAATGCTCACCACTGATTAACTTAACGATTAACAGAAACAACCACAAATGCACTAACATTTTAAAAATTTCTTTAATTAAATTTTAACCCATTCGTTAATCTGTAATTTATTGACTATTATTCACCGCAATAACTATTTAATGTCATGATTACACATTAATGTAAATTTAAATAGCTGCGAACGTGTTCGAATCAAGAAAGAAGTAATTCTTATAAAAGGAAATGGTTAATCCTTTATATAAGTTCATTGCGAATAGTATCCTTGAAAATATTTTTTAATGTGCGATTATTAATTAGTAGAAAGAAGGGAAAAATCAGGAAAAACTGTAACGGATACACATTAGTAACAACTAAACACTTTAAAAAGAATAATTAAAGCTTTATAAGGTGTTTTGAGGGCATTTTTACTTTCGTTGCCAATTCAATTAAACTTCTTTTTAATAAATGTATACAACACAATTTGTTTATGCAAAAGGACGAATTTAGAGGCCAAGGGTGGTGACATTGTAGCGAATATCTTGTGGGAGGCAAATAAGAGAATTATATAGATATTAATCAATTTATTTTAAATAATTTGTGTTATGCATTATTATTACTATTACTTTGTCGATTTTGAAACTAGTAATTGTAAGATTTTATTTAGAAAGGCATAAATTAGGAATTACATTATGAAAATAATTTGTGCTGTTATTTATAAATAACTCTTGTATAATCAGAAAATACAAAAAGGGACGTATTAATTTCGTTTTATTTTTTTTAAATCTACTAATTTGTTTTTTTTTATAAACCGAACTTAAATCAGTTGTCTGTGAACCTGTCGATATTTGTGTTTTGTCTCATGGTTTTTTTTATTATTTAAAATATCTTTTACATTTAAAATTAGAAGAGCGCAAAAAGATTTTGCAAATTTTCTTGTCGAATACCAAATACTTTAATATTATTAATACCGAAACTTGATATACTGTACCATGTGAAAATAGGCGGTATTTATGAAGCGCCATCTTCTCAGATGGGTGTGCAACTACTAAATGTTTTTTCGGTGAGCTACCTGCATCTAAATAAAAAATAATATTATTTTTTAAAAGGCAGTGGTTTACTTTTCGTAAGTTAGCCGTACATCAGCCTTTACAGTTTATCTGAACTATTCAATCTTTCATTACATTGACTATTTTTTAATTACTTTCCAAATATTTTAGAAATGTCAGCTTTAGTTGCACACCACACCGCAAGAGGCGCTATTAAATTTTGTCTCCTATTTTTCAAAATCAGTTTCCGGTATTAATAGTATTAAAGTATTTGCTTACACCTAACATACAAGATCTTAAATAAATACGATGCAGAGATCTGGGTAAAAATACCGAGTCGGTTGTCGGTAAATATAACACAAATCAAAGACTTTTATTACTTGATAAATATATTCTGTAACAATGTACTATATCTTCAAGTACAAATGTTTGCGAAATACAGAAGTAGTGGGAGCGGTTACACAAGTGTTCATTTGTATATTTGTTGAATTGGCAAATTTCGGCGTATTTTCCAAATGCACGAGTAATGGGATACAAGCTTAAATATAATTTATTGAAGCCTGGATCCCATTACTCGTCTATTTGACGAACATTCGTCGTTCTCGGACATTTGCCAAGTAGTTTGAACGGATTACTCCTACAAATGTTCGCCACCTGTCATTTCCCGTCAGTTGTCGTTAAATATAACACAAATCAAATACTTTTATTATTTGACAAATATATTCCTTGAATTATAACGTTGAAATTCACAACCCATTGATTGTTTTACGGTGACTGTTGAAACCAAGCTTCTCCGTTAGTTTTGGTTGTCTCACCCTCGCCTTATCGTAAACTCGCGCTAGCGCAGTCAAGCGGATTTACAATGGTGCGGTAACAAAATGGTGGGCTTTCATTAGAGGATGAATGTGAGATGAAATAGGAATTTGGTTTGGTATAATTCGCTTTAGCGGAGAAAATCTTGCGTCCATCAAATCGATCACTTGAATGGTTATATTTGATCGATCATCGACCAGACGGAATAGACTCTGGTGTTAACCACTTCGGTAAACCTTTTTTTAATTTTCCACCATTTGTTAAAATCTCATTAAAATCGTATTCTGTTTTAGGTAACAATTCTATATCATTTACCTAGAAGAAATGATTCAATAAAAGACCTTTCAGTTGATCGAAAGGTAAAATTCCTTTCAAATATTTAAAATTATTACCACATACAGAGTATTTTATTTTTAGGTCTTTTCTTTTGGTTTTCGTTCGTGCTCGTCTTTTTTTTCTCTTCTTGCCTTTTGACCTTGGGTTTGGTTTAACTTGAAGGCCTTCCCTTTTGGGTTCGCACCTGCATACATACATACAGGGTTGTTGTATGTAACACAAGATTATATCAGAAGTGAAACAAAAAACCCTAAGCAAGGCTTTTAAACCGTATCATCCGTGGGTCATCGAATGGTGGGATGTTTGTTTGAAACTGTATGTATTTATATATATTGTGTCATTTTATCTATGTGTCCATGTACTTTTGAAACGTTTATACAATTTATTTACTCATGCACATTATCATAGGGTAGTTTTTAACATTTATAACCAGCTGTGATACAAATCACCATTCTGTCGATTTTACTAGACTTATTAAAAATCCTCAATCAGTATAGTTAATAAATAAAGCCCTACTTAGAACGTTTACATTTCACTACATATTTGTGGTTTATTTATTACTATTTATTTATTTTGTGGTTTTAATATTTGCTTTCCAGCTTGTCACCTGTAAGTGTATATGCACCGTACGACCAAAATTGTGGAAGTTGTCCATATGTTAGTAAAAGATCTATTTCTTCGTTTATCTAATAAGTTTGAAGCTTTAGTAATGAGAATTGTTTTAAAACGAAGTGGCGCTTGTTTTTCTTATTTAGTATATCTTGTATTACCTCGCCCCTCTCTGATGCTTAAGGTCCAAGTGTACCCAGAAAAACGTGTCTTGCTTGTTTCATAAATAATTTAATAATGTGATAACTTTGGTTTTAAGTTAATACTCTAGTAGGAATGTTAAAAACTTGCTTTCCTAACATGTTTTGGAAAAAAAATTTTTAATTAAATTATTTCACTTGTTTTACTTGAAAAATTAATTTTAGAGGAACTGTACATTCAAAGTTAACCAAAAGAATACCACTTAAATTTCATAGTATTTGATACTATGATACTATTTTCATACTATTATCATACTATTTTCCCAAAATCTTAAGAATATCGTATGTCTAGGGACTAAATTATTACCAGTTTTTTGTCGAAAAAGACAGGTTTTTTGGCAAAAAACAGGTTTTTTGGCAATAATTTAGTCACTATACATACGATTTTCTTAAAATCTTTGGAAAATAGTTCAAATACTATGAGACCTAAGTGGTATTTCTTTAGTTAACTTTGAATCTACAGTTTCTCTAAAATTAATTTTTTACTTTAAAAATGTGAAATAATTTAATTAATAAACATCGTTTTGCAAAATAAGTTAGGTAAGCAAGTTTTAACATTCCTAGAGTATTAATTTAAAACCAAAGTTATCACATTATAATATTATTTATCGAAAAAACAACGATTATTGATCATGCGGTTAAGATTTAAGCACCGTATTGGGGTGTCTAAATGGCCCCTTTGTAGTGACTTTTTTAAAATTCGGTATAGTTATTTACAATATAAGTAAATCCACTCTGATTTTGTTTAGAATTTTTGAACGTAGCGTTAAATTTTTTTTGGGTACACTTGGACCTTAATTAGAGTAATAACTAGGTATAGGATTTGTATGCACTTAAAAATGCTGAAATATGCATGCACTTATGCACTATAAAAACGTGAAATATGCACTTAGATATGCACTTAAAAATCATGAAATATGCGTTTATTAGAAATTTTTAATAAATATATGCACTTTCATTATTAAAAAAACACCTGTTTAGCGTTATTTACATTTTATTTACATTTTATTTACAGAAATTATTTTAATTAGACATCCTATGCAATAATTTAATTAATTATATTTTCTAAACATAGAGCGTTACAGTTCACAATGACGTACATTTTTAAATTTTCAAAAGTAAACATATCATGTAAACATCGTCAGTTGTAAGAACACTGAATTCCTTAACATAACTTCGAAGTGTAACAGACACAGACCGTTTTTCTTTACTCATCTTTACACTCTAAAATTTCAAACTGAAATGCAGTTTGCAATTTCTGAACTGTCTTAATTGAAAGATTACAAGATTAGTAAACAAAAGTACAGGCAAATTTTTCTATGAACAGGAAGTTGTCAAAGGGTCTTTGGAATTTCCTAATACCTATTTATCACAATACCGCAGGATGTAAGTATTTAAATTTTAGTTGAAACTTTTTCTTTCTTAGAAAACATTAACAAGTACACAGATGGTTAAGGCAGTAAAATATTTTAAAGCCTAGTATTTAACAATAAGCTTAAATTATGGGTTTCCCCTAGACTCAACTAAGCCGCCCTTGGTTGTTTGTCTAAAATGCTAAAATTATTTAAAAAATATTAGAAATTTCATAATTAAAGCATGTAAAACGCTCAAAAAGTGGTAAAATATGCTCACTCGTTCAAAAATGCTAAAATATGCATGCATTTATAAAAACACCTAAATATGCATTTATATGCACTTTCAAATTGACATATGTGGCTTAAACATTTCAGTTATATTTCACTCTGCATATGTTTGCTATAAGCAGAAAAAAACATGCAAATGCATAGAAAAATCCTGTACCTAGTAATAACTGTCGTAAATAATAACGTAGAGTAATAAATGTATTTAATTCTTTTCGGTTTAAAATAAACCTATAGTTTCCATTCAGTTTTTTATGTAGGAAGTAAGGCGAGAGAAAATCCCTTTCTCCCTCGTCGTTGTAGAGATAGCGACTATTGAAAAGATTGTTAACAGCTTCTTTGTACAGTCTGTTGGGAAAGTGGAATATTGACTGTTGGCGTGGTAGTTTGCGTATACTGATTCCATCTGCACAATCTAACGCCACTGGGTTCTTAATAAGCAGCTTCCACTGCGCCTTGTAGGCAGGGACGAACCCATGAGGGGTTGCGAGGGGAAGCTCCCCCCTCAAAGTTGATAATTTTGAGCGAGAGTTGGCAATTTCACAATTTGAGAAAAATGAGAAGATAAGAAAATGTGTCCAAAACAATTTATTTTTTTTAAATTTAATATAATTCCATGCATACACTTTGGAGAGTTTTAAATAAAAATAAGATTTGTGTAAAATACTAATTTTGCTTCATATAATGTTAGGTACAAATAAAAATATTTTCTTACTAGTAGTTGGTATTTTCATCGTAATAAGTTGGCAATTCTAAGGTTACCCCCCTCCAAAAAAACTCTGTAGGTTCGTCCCTGGAAATAATTCAACCAACATATTTGATTACCTTATTTAGTCGCTTGTTGTTGTATCCGTGTTTGTTCTAGTTGTTGTTCCGTTCCTGGAAGGTTCCATAGCATATTCTCTTGTTTGATCTGCTAATCTGCTTTCCTTTTCCTTACTGTGTTCGATGGTCGCTTGGAGTTTAAAGAAGTTGGCGCCTTACTTGCTACCGGATGCACAGAGATATCTTTGTTTCTCTTTCTCTTTTAGCTCTTGTTTAGCTTTGTAGCTTAGCTGTTGTAATTCAAAAAGTGTGTAATCATACATTTTCTATGAGTTGGTAGAGCATAATGCAGATTGCAGAGCAACTCACAAGCGTCCGCTAAAAAACACCGCGCTCATATTTACTTCCGAACATCTTGTTTAAGGGCTTAGCTAGTGCCACTAGACTATGATCAAGTTGCTCTTGTAAACTGTAGATAGAAAGTTATCTTGTCTGGCTGCGTTTAGCTTGGGAGACTTTAAAGCAGAAGAATGTTCAGGAACGCGATATTTTTCTATAATTTCCGGTTTCTCCCCTTTATTTAGCCTTTTTTTTAAATAAGCATTCCATCTAACCAACTGTTGTTTGTGAATATCTTCCGGTTTCAGAGCAGAAGCTGAGGGATCGACTCCTATCCACTTAACATAATTATATTCTTCAACATTATCATACGTTGCTGTTTCCTGGTTTAACTCCACAGAGACAGCTTTTTCACGCTCCTGGTCGTCACCCTCATTTGCTGTAGTAAGGCAAACAAACCATTTATTTGAGAAAGCTCAACGAAAAAGTTTACGATATTTCTGCAACACAGGTTACAGATTTATATTTAATACCACTGGGTATTTGAATCACCCTCTATAGAATATGGAAAGGGTGCATTAAACGATATATACTGATTTAGAAAATCTGTAACACAGAGAAACTTTGTCGGGATGCTAGAGAGGTTCGAAATTAGTGCCCAACGTAAATCATGCTAAACCTTTTTAATATCTGTTTAAAATAATATACTGTAACGAAGTTACTTAATTTCTTATTTCATTTTTACTTAAACAAAGTTATTAATTTAGTAGAACATTTCGTAATAATAATTATTATTAAAGAATATTATTTAATTTTGAAGTTTTCTATATTTACGCGCGACCTTGCCGTGAACCGAGTCCGGCTACACCGAGCCCCCACCGTTGATCCCCAACTGTCTAGCCGCCCGCCTAGCGTGACGCACGCACTCTTGTCGCCTATAAAAGCCGAGGTCGTGTTGCGGTTAAGTCAGTTGGTAGTTCTCAACTACAAGTTGAAATAGTAAGTCAAAGTGAAGTGCCTAGTGAATAGTAACAACAACAGGACCGACCGAGAATACACAGGTGAGCTTAGCTTTAGTGTATTCACCGCTTTCCGCTACACCAGCCCGCTCTCCTTTACTGACTTCCGTCTCCCTCTTTCCTTTTCTTCTGCCGCACTACTGCGCTTGACCGTGGTGCTGGTTCTTTCTCTCTTTCTCTTCCTCCCGTTTCTTCTGCCGCTCTACTGCGCTTGACCGTGGTGCTGGTTCTTTCTCTCTTTCTCTTCCTTCCGTTTCTTCTGCCGCACTACCGAGCTTGATCGTGGTGCTGGTTCTTTCTCTCTCTCTCTTTCCTTCTTTTCTTCTGCCGCACTACTGCGCTTGACCGTGGTGCTGGTTCCTTCTCTCTCTCTCTCTCTCTGTCTTTCCTTCTTTTCTTCTGCCGCACTACTGCGCTTGACCGTGGTGCTGGTTTCTTCTCTCTCTCTTTCTCTTTCTTCCTTTTCTTCTGCCGCACTACTGCGCTTGACCGTGGTCCTGGTTCCTTCTCTCTCTCTCTCTTTCTTTCTTTTCTTCTGCCGCACTACTGCGCTTGACCGTGGTGCTGATTCCTTCTCTCTTTCTCCTCTTTCTTCTCTCTGCCGCACTACCGAGCTTGACCGTGGTGCCGGTTCCTTCTCTTTCTTCTGCCGCACCACCGAGCGGGACCGTGGTGCAGGTCCCCTCTTTCCCCATACCGCCCTGTCACCCCGTCTGATTACCCTAACCCCGGTATCCTGGTATCCCTATCCTTCCTGCTGGTTTGGCTGGGGTTATCCGAGTAGACCGAGGGGTAGTATTGGTAGTTCGATTGCTTGTTTGGCTTTTGCTTACCTGCATCTAATATTATTGTACACCCTTGTAAGACCTCTGGAGTACCGTGTCTCCACTGTAAGTTACCTTGGCTCCGATAGGGTCAAAGGGTACCCTATTGGGTTTGACAGAGAGTAAACTCTATAAAATCTGGCGCCCGAGAAAATTAGTACCTTATAGGACGGACGAATGTTGCAGGCGTCCGGCCTTTCAGAACCTCAATCACCGAAGAGCGTCGCAATACTGATATTTCATATTCAATGACAAAAAGTAAATGTTACCTAATTGGTTCCATTTATAGTTTACCAGATAACTTTACCATTTGTTGTGTAACAACAAAACGGTATTCCATTTTCCATGATACAGCAGACTCTTCTCCCGTGTCTTGATCTTTGTTAAAAGGAGGAAGATTTCTTTTTCTACTAGTCCATGAATTTCTAAATTTCTTTTTTAATGCACCATACACCATAACAGTCAGGTTCACGAATTTTTTGTTAAAATATGATAACCTTTCTCAATTGACAAAGAAAAAATACGACGACTTCACAGTCTTGGTCAGAAAATATTTGCAAGCTTTTCTAAGTCTGAACCACGTTGTTCTTGGAATAAAACTGGATATTTTCTTAGCTAAAATAAAGCACTTCAAAAGAAAAATTAAACAAAATACACAATATTTTTATATAGTTACCTCATTCAATTCAAATAAAACTTGTTTGTTCGATTATCTTCTCATTAGGTCATTTACTTAAGAACTATGTATAAACTATAGTATAATTATCTTTGTACTGTGGTTCGACTCAATAGGCATTAGTCTAGGGTTGGAGGCTCAGTTTCGGACAAGATTTTCGTCATATCTCAGAACTTGTACATTGATTTTTAGTTTACTACCTCAGCATTAAAAAATCTACAAAATGAGACTATAGTGAGACATTTTTCCATTCAGGATTTCATGGTTTGAGAGATTTGTCTCGTTGGGCATAAAAACAAGAACAATTTATTAAAAATTTTAGATTAAGGGGTATTGCGAATTATGCAGTAAAAATGTGGTCAAATATCTTATTTAATTGGTGATGTAATCAGAATCACCACCTTGCATGATTCTTCAATTATGTTATTGTACTTTATAGTTTCATTGTGACGTATCTTATAAAGAAAAAGGCACCTGTAGATTCTAGGTATCAACAAAGTAAACGAAGTATGCAAGTACAATTAAGATAATATTTATTGCGCATCATAGATGCAGCAAAGACGTATACAGGGTCATAAGCGCCGACTACGTGGTGGCTCGAAGGCTGTGGCCCTTATTAAAATAATCTAATGAGGGCTGAGCTCTTATTAACATGGGATGTATATTTTAGATAATACAAATTCTAAATTAAATAAATGAGAAGGGATACCTTGTACAGCTGGGATATTTTTGTATTTTTTGCAAAAGAAGGCAAAACATATTTAGAGTTCATTAAACGTTTGATAGCCATACCTCTATACACAAACAGAGCTGAAAGATTTGCTTAAAAGCATTGCTAAAAATTAGACGAGTATGTAGAGTCAATTACAAATATCTTGAAAGAAGTGGTGCTCTAAGAAACGCGTTTTTTTCTAAATAAACGCATATTATTTTCCAATTCAAATATTTTTTGTTAACTGTCATTATTTATTAGTATTATATATTATCGGTAGTGTATCAGCCTTGGTAGTGTAATGTCTAGTGTGCCGGACTTTCACCCAGGCGGCTCGGGGTCGAATCCCGGTGCTGGCAGATCTGGTTAAGGTTTTCTGCAGTTTTCCTTAGCTGTGACACAAATGTGGGATTTGCGCTGTTCCATCTGTAAGTCGGCTGCAGCCGCACATAGGGCCTACGTAATAATAATAATCGCCCCCTCCCTCCCGCACAAGCTTATAGCTTCTGGGGCCTGGTTTCCAGGTTATGGGTTGTAGCAATTATTATTAATTATTATTGGTACGCACCTAAGATTGAACTGCATTCCAGTGAGATGTTATTAAATTTAATTATGGGATAAGATAATTTTCGTGTTGGAAGTTTTACAGGTTAGCCTAGTTTCAAAGAGAAACCATTCAAATTAGTATGATAATAACGCTAAGTCCTGTCACTGGCCTGGTTAAATCTTTAACAGAAGAGAGCCCATTAAGTGGCTCTAGCTCCGTTATTATGCATTTTAAACCTGTAATACTTCAGTACTTTTTTTTTATTCAAAATCACACTTGCTATCGATTTTCATACTTCAAACCAAATCTTTCTATATCTAAAAAAAATCCCGACGACGTTATATCCGGTACCAGCAGAAGTTCTAAGATGGGTTCTAATACTGACTTCGTAAACTAGAGATCAAATTATACTAATGGTTGAGTGTAGACTATTAAACAGAACATCCTGTGTGGGACTGGCCAGCCCACATTAAAATTCGGCGCCTATATACAGGGTGTAACCACGGAAGCTGAAAACCTTTTAAGGGGTGAAAGATGAGTATATGAAATGACCATTAATCAAGAGAAAATCGCCATACACGTTTACGAAAATTTTAACATTTTGGTTAAATTCGCACAAAATAATAAGAGTAAATACAGATCTGTTTTGTTTCAAGAATTTAATTTAAAGCGCTCTGAAAGTGCTCAAATACAAAATAAAGTAACAATCAAGTGATAAGGCAAGGTCAACTTCTGGTTATGCAGAATCTTTCGGCATTCGGCATAAAATACACTAGGATTAGAAGAACCATAACAGCTGGCATCATAAACCCTATCTGTTAAGAAATGCAGTTCCAACAATTTTAAAGTTGGTACATTTGATATATTTTTTAATTTATTGGTTCTTTCTTTCTCATTTTTACAATAACCAAAAATAATTAAAAGAAAATTGAATTAACTACTATAAACAGTAAAACTAAAGCACTAAATCTACTAAATTAAAAAACTATATAAAAACGGATATCACTAAGGAGAAATCTAACTAAAAATAATAAACTAAGTGAAAAAACGATAAAATAACCTAACTAGAAACAAAAAAATATCAAAAGAATCACACGTACAAACGAAGATATGATAGAAGTTTACGGCACAGAGATCCAAAACAGAATGACAAATTTCAGCTGGTCTTTTAAAAAAAGAAACTTAAAGTGCACTGCCCTAATACACAGTGGCGGATTTAACACTTAAGGGGCCTGAAGCGTTACAAATTTTTGAGGCCCCATAGTATAAATCAATTACTACAATTTATATACCTTTTATTTTTTTTATCAAAAATTAAGTACATATAATTATTAATATCAGGCGCGAAGTCACGGTTGGGGTGATGGAGGAGATTTCCTCTCCAAGATTTTTTAAATAATCCGACTTCATGTCATGCCGCAGTCACATGAGTATGAAATTGACGTTCTTGTACGTGTTACACACTATACTTTATATACGACCACAAAAACGTAAAAAAAAACACCAAAAGCTAGGAAAAATATTTAACTTAGAATATGATTTGAGATTGAGATGCTGGATTGTCAAAAGTAGACAATGCCCACAGTTTATAGAAAACAGGTGTTAGTTGTAAAAATTAAGAAATGCGTATAACTCAATGTAATAATCGTTTAATATTTAAGATTAATTATGAACAAGTAGAATTTGTTGAACCGTAGAATTTTCAACCTGCCTGCTCTAGGGATGTTTTCCCTAAGAATTAACACATTCAACTCCTCACGCAACTCGTCAAAAGCGTTCACAACAATATCTCTCTCGCTATATGGAATAACGAATAAACGATCCATTCCCATGGGGGGGGGGCAACGCCCCCCCTTAAGCCAACAGTCCACCCTCTTTTTTAGGGTGGAGAAGGGCAAAATCATATATCTAAAAATGCAATTCTTGCCTTTCATTCAATCGTTCGAAGTTGGTGTTTTACAAGACATTTGGTATTTGTGTATATCATGGTTTTTCCACCTCCTACAGAACAACCATTGGTTCTTTTCAAAAAGCTCATCCTGATGCTGTGGCACCAACACGAGCTACACCGTTTTCTGCGAGTTTTGATCTGTTCAGCGTGGAAATTCACCCTCATGATAAACAGCTAATTCATACTGGGCTGCAAATTAATCTACCTGCAGAATGTTATGTTCGCATAGCTCCGCGATCTGGATTAGCACACCATCATTTCTTGGACGTTAGTGCAGGCGTTATCGATGAAGACTACAGAGGCAACATTTACGTCTTGTTATTTAATCATTCTTCACAAGATTTTACAGTGATATGATAAGATTTATTATCCAGCAGCAAGTTTTCGAGTTAACTCCTACAGTTCGTAATACTAACGGCTTTGGTTTTTCCGGTTTGGATGGTGCCGTGGAGTCTTATATTTTTTTATTAAATATTTTTGACTTGATATGCTTTTTCTTATTAACCAAGATGCATTTCTTTACTAACTTACGTTCAGCTTTATATCTTATGTTTTACATTGTACTGACTTGTATATTGTAAATATTGTACTTGATTGAATAAAAGGAGATGTACTTGATACGATTTTCTTATCCAAACTTCATCTGACTACCTTTTTTACATCCTATTAATATATTTGGAGATACTAATGTAAATGTAACTATCTAGAGGTATGGTGGGTCGGACGATCGCGCAGAGTTTGCTAGAAGGCATTGAAGGCAAGCCATTCGGAGCGACAGAGGTGATACATTCTTTGCAGGTCTGCTGCGAAACTGTATATTCCGTTACAAAATTTTACCTATCACTCTGAATGCTTGCCTTTTCGCACGAAACTCTATTGCGTCGACCGTAGACCTTTTTTACCCGCCTGTACACGATATGAACTATTGTTCTCACATGTTTCACTATTCTCGACAAAGTGAGTTCCCATGCCAATAATTTTTTTGTCGCATGTCCACTGCAATCCTAGGCAAGGGTCCTCTGCGGGCCCCCCTGACTCGTGGGGCCTGGAGTGACCGCTTGTGCGTAAATCCGCTGCTGCGCACCGAACGTCTATCAGAAACCATTAATTCAAGAAATTAGGCATTATAGTAGTCGGATGACCGCGCTGATTGTGCGAAAAGACCAGCATTCGAACCGAAAGACATGATACATTCCTCGCAGGTCTGCTGTGAAACGGTATACTCCGTTACAATACTTTTCCTATTGCTCTGAGAGCTTGCCTTTTCGTACGAAACTCTAATGCGTCAACCGTACACTTTTTTTACCAGTTTGTACATGATATGATCTGTTTCTTGTTTCACTTTTTGCGAGAAAGTGAATTCCCACGCCAATAATTTTTATTTTTCGCGTGTCCAGTGCGGTCCTTGGCAGGAGGCCTCTACGGGGCCCGCTGACTTGTGGGGCCTGCTTCCAACGCTTGTGCCTAAATCAGCCACTGCTAATACAATAACAGTAAAACATGCGCTGCTGCCGAAAATGACCGTAACCATAAACAATAATATCAATATCAAATTTCGTTTCTGCATGCACGTGTTGTGTGGTGGCCTAGACAACTTCTTTGTTTATTTTACCCTGAAAATGAGTCACTTATATTCTCGTGCGTACAACAGGAGCGCACTTAAAATTTGAAATACTATTTTCTCGGAAACTAGCAGTAAGCGACCACGTTTATAAGGAAAATATGCATCTATCATAATATGCTCTAGCAACAAAATATGAGTAACTGCAGCAAATATTTTGTTTCAATATAGCCTCAGCAAAATGTATTATTTACATATATGTACTAAATTGTTTTTGCTTAATAATCTTAGCTAAAGAAACAGATTCATTTGCTGGGAGTACTAGAATTATTTTGTTGAAGTGACAATCAGAATTTGCACAAGAAGCTAATTAACATTTTCTGGAAGTGCAAAACCCTTACTTATTACTACAGCAAATTGCAATTTGTAAAATATACAAACAAATTTTCAGCCTTTGCTAACACCAAATATGCTGATTTTACTAATTAATACTAATTATTAATTATTACTAATTACTCTCACAGCAAATTTATAATTTGCTGAATTTGATAAAATATTTGCTATTACTAGTAATTCATGTAATGTATTCACTTAACTTATGACTTGTTGTAAACCATAAATAATTTGTTATGTCTAGTAAAAATACTAAAAAAATTTATTTGCGCTCATTAGATTGGTTCCTATAACATAAATTAATTTTATTTTCTGTGATTACAACAAAAACTTATTCAGCAAAGGAAAATTTGTTACTAAAGATAATTCATTTCTTAGTGTGTGTTCTAAATCATTTCAGCTACCCCCCCCCCCCCATTATGAGGTTTCTCGTTATATTAGTTACACCCTATATGTACAAATACATACATTATATGTAAATAATACATGTAAATAATAATACTGGTTGTTGATCGAGAAATATCAGAAAACATATATTTTTTTAATTTATATCATAAAAAGTACTTCCGGTTAAGAACCTTCTTAAATAGAAATTTATTAACCATAATTAACTATTATAGATGTTATATATGACAGAACAAAGAAGGTTTCCATCAGTTGGTACAACATGAAGGTTTGGCAACATTATTGAATACTTTACAAAAAGAGGGTGATAAACTTATTATAGATGTAATTTATAAATATAAATTGCCATATAAATGAAACCATGCTTCGTTTGGCTTTTGTGGTTTTACCATCAAAATCATATTTGGTGTCGGAAATACGACAAGATTTATTGTAGCCTTAAGTAAGATGTATTAAAATATTAACTTTTGCGGAAAACTACTACTAAACCTTGCAGAAATTATACAAACAATGAATACGTAAGTAGGTGTGCTTTTGGAAAATTTCGTTCTATTGATCTTAACAGATCAGGGATAACGATAGATGATAAACGACATACGCTCAAACACAAAAGTAATAAAATACCAAATTATGTTAAATTGCTAATTTGAATTTCAAATATGAAATAAATTTTGCGAAGCCGGTTTTGCAATTGTCTTTTAATTCTGAATAATAGGAGATAATCTTAGCAAGTCGAATTAATTTATAGATTATTTCTGTGTTTTCTTTTTCTTGATTTGTTGTGACTGTCATAATTCTAATATTTACGTTATACTATCTGAAGATATTTATGCACAACAGGAAGTTCTACATTCTACAATGTATGTATTTACATAAATCTTGCTAGAATGAAAAATGATGCATTTTAAAGGTTGAGTTTTTTTGAATAATTTTATAATACTGCAACATTGTACATGAACAATTTCGGTAATGTTGGAAAAGATATATACAAACTCCCTAGAATTGTTAACGACAATAAATAATCTGTAAAAATAAGATTTTTAAAATAACTTAAAAATATTTACATTTTTGTATACAGAAATTCTACAGATCTGGTTTTACTGTAGGTCATGGTTAACTGTTTTAAATAAGTCAATGTACCTTAGACAATTTCATTCTAATATAAAACTGGTGTGACCATGTAGTCATGTGAGCTTTTTCAGTGGAAAATCTCTGAAGTACGTAAAAGAAATTTGTGATTAAAATTAAGATACTTAATACTTAAACTGATACTTAAAGATTTAATTGAACTAGTAGAAGAAAGTTGAAACATATCCAGTTTTTTATAATTCCTTTTCCTGCTTGCACAACATTTAAATCTTAGCAGTTCATAGTTCAAAATGCAAAAGAATAATTAGAAATAATTTAATTGTTATTTACAGCAAGTTTTACTGCTTTATTAGTCGGTATCACCAAGGCCGTATTCAAGGGGGGTTTAGGGGGTCTGAACCCCCCCGAAACTAAACTTAATAGTAATAAATGACAACAAAATACAATTGTTAACATTCGTTAAAATAACAAAAACAAAGCAATAAAATGGACTTACATGCATCTTCTCGATTTCAGAGGCAAACATTTCTTATACAGCCGCTCACGTTGGATAAATTTTTGTTTTTGACAGATTTCATATTATGGCACCATCTATCGAGCCCTGTACTAATTATCTCCATAAATAAAGTTTTATAAATTTAATCCAGAACCCCCCCGGAAATAAATTTCTGGCTACAGCCCTGGATATCACTATACAGACAAAACAAGCTATTATTTTGCAAATACTTACGTTGAACAATAAACTGAACTAATACCTGTCACGTGGTTTCTTATATGGGCAAATCTACTAAAGTTACAAAACAAAAAGGATAAAGGGTTATGAAAAGTAACAAAGTGTTGCTATTATAAATACGAGGGTGGTTTGATAAATCAGTGACTTTTTGAATTTCCCGCGCAGTAACATTACATGCAACACTGCTCCCGTCAACTGCCATCTATGAATATACTACTGTAAAATTTTGGGAAGGCTGCGCCATTTAGTTTGTGTTTGACAGCCATTGAAAGCAAAGAATCTCGTGAATTTTAATGAAAATGGAAAAAGTAAATTTCGTGTGCTGATTAAGCATTATTTCTTGCGTAAATAAACCATCACCGAAACCAAGGAAAGGCTTGATAAATACTATGGGGACTCTGCACCATCAATTTCAATGGTTAAAAAGTGGTTTACTGAGTTTCGTTGTGGTCGTACCAGCACAAGTGACGCCGAACGTTCAGGTCACCCATAAGAGGTCGTCACGCCAGAAATATTGGACGATCGGAGAATGAAAGTGCGTGAGGTGGCTGAGGCTGTAGGCATCTCAACTGAGCGGGTACATCACATTTTACATGAATATTCGTACATGAAAAAGCTATCCGCGTGATGGGTGCTGCGATTTCTCACACTCGACCATAAGCGCAACCGTTTGACCACTTCAAAGGAGTGTTTGGCGATGTTCAGCCGCAATCCGAACGAGTTTTTGCGGCGTTTCGTTACCGTAGACGAAACATGAATTCATCACACTACACCAGAGACCAAAGAACAATCAAGACAGTGGGTTTCTCCGGGTGAACGTGCACCAAAGAAGGCCAAGGTGGGTCTGTCGGCCAACAAGGTCATAGCCACAGTTTTTTGGGATGCACGCGGTGTCATTCACATCGATTACCTTGAAAAGGGTAAAACGATCACCGGCAAATATTATTCAGAGCTTTTGGACAGATTCGATATTGCTTTGAAGCAGAAACGACCGCGTTTGGTGAAGAAAAAGGTGCTGTTCCATCAAGACAATGCACGGGTGCACACGTGTGTAGTCACCATGGCAAAAATCCATAAATTGGGCTACGAACTGCTACCCCATCCAGCATATTCTCCAGATTTAGCCCCCTGTGACTATTTCCTGTTTCCAAACCTGAAGAAATGGCTAGGCGGCAAGAGATTTGGGTCGAATGAAGAGGTCGTCACTGAAATAAACGCCTATTTTGAAGGCCTTGAGAAAACCTATTATTTGGAAAGAATAAAAAAAATTGGAAAAACGCTGGACTAAATGTATCGAGCTAAAAGGAGACTATGTTGAGAAATAAAACGCTTATTTGCCGAAATAAATATCTTTTATTCAAAAAGTCACTGACTTATCAAACCACCTTCGTATTAATGGATTCAGGCTATTTCCTTGCTTTGCATTTTTTATTTTATATAACACCTCTTATTTTTCTCCTCGTATTTGTACTGATCCCTTGACTTTTTCGTATATGCTTTTAGGATTGTGCTAGTTTCTGGGGTGTTTTCAGTTTTCTTAGAGCTTTTCATATTTTATATTGCTTTTTTTTTATCAAACGCGAAATGCCGCTCTCATCTCCATAAGATCTAGCCATTATTCGCATTTCTTTTTCTATTTATCTTTCTATTATATTTCTTATTATTGCTATATTGTCGTTTGTCTGTCTTTCGAGCCGGATTGCTGCTTGTTCGTTTTCTAGTCGATTTTCAGTTACTTTTCTTAGTTTTTTTTTCTGTATTATGTAGAATACACACAGAAGCTGAAAGTTATTTATATGTAGTTTGTTGTATTAATTTTCTTTCTCTGTTGTTAATCTCTAACATTTAATTTTGCTACTAGGACTTTGTGTCTTGTTTTAAGGTTTTAACTTCTTCTGCTTTTACATTTTTTAATATGTGCTGTATAGTTCTGGTGTATGTACAGTATAACATACAATGTAGTCGATTGTGCTCTTTAGTTTCCTTTCCTTCTCAACAAATGCATAAACATCTCACGAAAATTATGTTTGTCTTATAATAGTTTTTAACCCAGGTCTCTAAGACCAACCGTTCTTGAGATATCAAGATTTACGTTTACATCGAAAAACGCAAAAAACCTAAAACACCACGAAGCAAATATGGCAGCCATATTTCATTCAAAAGGAATAAAAATAAAAAAACAGTGGTTTCGAATTACCAGTTAAGAATTACCGTACTTAGGTGTGATAACACACAAAAAAATTATCGTTTTCTGAAATGGTTAAGCGACCAGTTGTACCACTTCATATGGATCAACCCAACAGCTTTATTTTAGGCATATCGACCACTATTTCCTTATTACAGAATTGGAAAATAAATTGATAGCTTGCATGAAATGGTTGTTTTTATTTTAAATTCGTAATTTCACGATTTCAGAAAATCTGTAATGTACACCTCAGCGCTAAAGCTGATTATATTTATCACTCATATGACATATTCGTGATATAAAAGTGCGTTGGTATACAAATAACGATTTTATAATTAATTGAACACCTACCTTCTATTACTAGCTCATTCAAAAATTAAAAGACTTTTGAAAAGCTTTTGTCTACCAAATATCTAAACTACGGTTTTTTTAAATTAGTTAGTTTTCCGGTGATATTAATCAAAAAAGAACCATTGGAATATTAATTCGCATACCTATGCATTATGTTTTTTATAATACACAAAAAATGTCAAGGGTACCTAATCAATAAATTTGTCCACTTTCAATGTCTAATAAACATACGGAAAGAAATTCGCACTGCGCGTATCAGCAAAGAATTCTTATCATTAACTATCACATTTGGTAGTCACATTTTTGATATCTTTTTTAAATTGTTTGTGGCTATTCTTGAACTCTGTTCCAGCAGGGAAAACGCACATGCGTTTCTTCATCAGAAATACCTAATAAAAAGTTGAAATAGACCCTTCTATAAATTATATATGTATTGTTAATATTATACATACCTACCTACTTAATATTTAAGAATTTTACTTAAAGTTAAAAATGAGGTTAGGGAGATTATCGAGGTATTAGCGGCATCTAATTAATAAAAAGGCTATTCATGTTTAACGGATATAAGAAATCGTCTGTTTTAATACTAAGATGTAATACCATTAATTATATGACGATAATACAAAGAATATCATAATCAGAACAAGTACCAGGTACTAGGCTTATCGTATATTATTGTAGTATATTAACAAGGCAAGCATAGATAAGATACTATTGAAGGCAAGGTCCGTAAATGCATTTAAGCAAGCTTTGAAATATAGGTTATGTACTTCTTGGTACTGAGCCTTAATTCAACGTTTTATAATGTCACACGCATCATACGACAATCGTATCGGCGTTACCTAGCGCGAAAAAGGCGGCATTGTGACGACTTATTTATATTTCAAAGCTTGCGTATACTACGGACCTTGTTAACAAGGTTACTTGGTGAGCCATCTAGTTTCTTCTTTTGCCTATGTAGAAATAACTGTGCGAAATGAGTGGCACATTGCACATCAATCCTTTAAAGGGTAAGCCATGTTAAGGTGGGTACACATACAGCGAACGAAGAGTGGCAAGCGAATTCGTTCGCTTAATGTATACGTAAAAATGAACGCCACCGAAAGGATTGGTTCGCCTTCGTCAAGGTTCGCTCACTGGTCGGTACATCAAAAGAAGTTCGTTAGGAGTCTGTTGGCAATGTATACGCATTTCGACGTTCGCTTTGAGATCACATGGTTTTAGGAGCGTTTTTTTTAAATTTTAATAAGAAATAAGAATAATGTTAAGTACGGGTATGGAGTGGATGAGCTTCTTCTCTGATTATTATGTATGATGCACTAGCGATTATAATTAAATCTTCATCAGACATTCTGGAAAAACAATCTACTTCACTCATTATTATAGCACATAATAAATAAGGCATACCGCCAATGGCGCCAATATATTATTGATACAGACTAATAATAATAATTTAAAGTAACAACTAGGTACTTCAGCGAAAACCAACGAACACACGTGAAACTATTCGTTTCGCTAAATGTGGACGGCAAAGCGAATTTAAGAACCGAATGCCGAACAAACTTCGAGAATTCGTTCACTAACCTTCGTTCGCTGTATGTGTACCCACCTTTACACCAGTAGTGTTGATAACAAGTAATTGATAGCGAAGTAAATAGCCAACAATCACCGCCACGGACTAAACTGTGTCAATAACTATTGTGTAGCCTTTAAATTATAGTCAGCTAAATGGCTAAATCGTGATGTTTTCCAGTCGCATCTCAAGAGGAATGTGAACACTAGTTACGAGTTCAGGTGAAAATCAAATTTTCGTTTTTTTTTTCAAGAAAGTTGCACATTAAGTACAGTAAAATTATAATATACCCAGCTATGCGATCATCCACTTTGAATGGATGAAAAGCACCCGTTATTAAAATTTAACCTCCATAACCCGTTTTCTCCGCTATATTAAACATTTTTATTTCACACTTCGATGGTATTATTTTCGATATAATTTTCTACACCAAAATAACAAAAACAATTATTTCTTTAGTTTAACTATTTCTTACGAATATCCCTTTAAATAAATCGATAGCAAGCTGACTCGGTTCTACTATACCAATAAGTAAGTATATTAACATTTTGAAATATACTAGCCCAGGCTCCAGGCCCATAATTTCCGATATTTCTGTTTTTGTTGCACTAGTGCTTAAAAATAATTACTTTTAAGTACTGATGGTGTTTTAAAGACTGTCATTTCGAAATAAAATGAGACTCAAAATGTCAACTTTTCGAAATGTTTGTAGAAAATAGTATATTAAAGTATTATTTTTCCGAGTTTAGAAAACGACCCGCGTAGCGGGGAGTTTTCTAAAGAGGACAAGTGCACTAAAACGTCTTATGAAACGAATACTTTATACTATTTTTTCTATTTGCGTTATTTCATTACGAGGGTAGATTGAAAAGTTTCCGGAATGGGCAAGAGATGGCGCGCGTATCGTGAAATTGTTATGATGGTTGTCAAGGCTAACCTATTTTAGGAAAGCTGTCAAATTTTCAGACACGTGCGTCGTTCCGTTTATGTTTACTAGGATATCTTGTGAAGCAATTCAGGCACTTTTGCAAAAATGGATAAAAACGAATTTCGTGCAGTCATCAAACATTTCTGGATGGACGGGAAAACGGCGACGGAGATACGAGATATTTTGCAGAAAGTTCATGGCACATCCACACCTTCATTTTCGACTATTAGTTTCTGGGTGAGCGAGTTCAAACGTGGCCGTACGAGCACCAAGGATGAACCACGCAGTGGACGTCCAAAAACGGCCACAAATGAAGAAATGGTCGATAAAGTCCATGATCTCGTGTTAGCCGATCGACGAGTGAAGTTGCGCGAAATAGTAGAGACCACGGGCATCTCATATGAACGTGTGCAAAATATCGTGCACGAACATTTGGGCATGAGGAAGCTCTCGGCGCGATGGGTGCCGCGTTTGCTGACTATGGACAACAAGCGAAATCGTGTGACCACTTCGAAAGAGTGTTTGGCCTTGTTAAATCGTAATCCAACGGATTTTTTTCGCCGATTCGTGACCGTGGACGAAACATGGATCCACCACTACACACCAGAAACCAAGCAGCAGTCGAAACAGTGGATTTCTCCAGGCGAATCTGCTCCGAAGAAGGCAAAGACTGTCCCATCTGCTGGAAAGGTCATGGCCACCGTTTTTTGGGATTCGCAAGGTGTGATACACATCGACTTTTTGCAGAAGGGAAGAACTATCACGGGACAATACTACAGCGATTTATTGGATCAATTCAACGGCATTTTGAAGGAGAAACGGCCTCATTTGCAGCGAAAAAAAGTGCTGTTCCATCACGACAACGCGCCGGCCCATTCATCCCGAATCGCCAATGCTAAATTGGTTGAATTGGGCTACGAGGTGGTGCCGCATCCCCCGTACTCTCCAGACCTGGCCCCGTGCGACTTCTTTTTGTTCACAAACATGAAGACTTGGCTCGGAGGCAAGCGCTTTACGTCAAATGAGGAGGTCATCGCCGCCACTAAAGCTTATTTTGCAGAGTTCCCGAAATCATATTTTTCTGAAGGCTTAAAAAAGTTGGAGCACCGCTGGGAAAAGTGTATCGCCCTGCAAGGATATTATGTTGAAAAATAAAAACAAAAACCTGTTCAATTACTGCGTTTTCTTGCCCATTCCGGAAACTTTTCAATCTACCCTCGTATTACATAATTTAAAAAATTACTTAGTTTTAAATAAAATTTGTTAGGGATATTTTGGTAAGTAGCATGACAGTTGGCAACACTAGAAACTATGCAATTGTTTTTCACATTCTCGCTAACTTTAGGTAATCCGCGTGACGTAAAAATTCCGATCCTTGTCTGATACACACAAATCCCGCTAAAGCGATAGGACCTCGTTCAAATTTGCCAGGTGTATTATACGTACTGTTGAAAATTAATATAAATTCAAAGTAGAATGTATGCCAATATATTTGTGACATAAATGATAATTGCTACTTAATGAATTAGAAAATTGGATGAAATAAGAATAATGATATTTAATTTCATAGAATAAATACCTTATTTGTTAACAAAAATAATAAGTATTCATTGGATCATTTGGATATTATAAGGTAAAGATCTAAAATTTTATGAAACTGAATTTTAATACGTTAAGTTTATCGTGGGCATATTTCACTTAATACACAACACAATGCATCCCATGATGACAGTATCAAAATTTACAATTTCGTTAATAATAAAGTAAAAACTGTTATGCCCGTAACGGGGCTACGGTCGACGGCGCACTGCGCCTTGCAATGTTAGTTTAGCGAGCGTCGCAAATAAGATAAGTTTGACATTCTAAGAACAGCTGTCTAACAGTTATATCAACTTTAAAAAATAAAATGTTACTGTAATACGGCTCATCGCTAGAAACCGCCTCAAATATGTTTTTATGTAGAGTAGAAAACAACAGCTAGAAACCAACAGGTACGAACCGTAAGATTTGAATTACGATTTCCACGAATCGAATACGCTATCGACTCCGGAGCGTTTTTTATTGCTCGCGTGTTAGCTCTGTCACGTTCTACATTACCAGATCAGAGCACTTGAGGTGAACTCCAACTGCTCTCGATTCATAAAGCTAACTTAATTGATCTATGTATCACAATTCAATTTGTTATAGGATAAGCAGCGAAACTCTTGTGTCTCTTTTGTATAGCATATATTTTTTAATTTGAAAATAGTTAATTTACATTTTCATTTTCATTTACATTTTCATCTTACAAAATTCTTATTTTATTATGTCCTTTCTGTAACTAAAGAAATAAATAGGTTAACAAAAATTATTATTTTACAAATTAATATTAGTTCTTTCATATTTTCTTATCTATTTCTGTGATTTAAAAAAATGTTAAAGGTTATTAACAATTCTATAGTTAATTTCACAGACGGTATTACTAAAAAAGCTCTGCAACAGAGCATGGCACGTGCAAAAGAATCGATCGACATTTAGTAAGACAAACAGAAATATAACATAATACCCGCACATAATAATAAACATAACAGATTGAAACATTGTATAAATATAAAATACTATAAAAACATTGTAGACATAAAATACATTACGAGAACAATTAAAGATAATATAAAAGTTAGAGATTATTAAATAAAATGTGAAATACAAAATATGACTGTAAAAATATAGGTACCTAGCTCACATACTAAAAACGCAATTTCTTCAGTTAAATACAATTTTAGAGCACTTTTGGCATTTTCTAAATTTCTTATAATAAAACAGGGAATTTATTAAAAAAAATTACAGAAGTAAACATGAATGATTTATAATATGTTGAAGTTTTAGCAACATTAGCTCGCAAAAGACTGTTTTTGGTATTATAGTCATTTGAAAAGAAAAACAATCAAGAATTTGGTCAAGTGTGACTCATAGTCTGTTTTCATATCTCTTTATATAAAAATGATCCCTACACCAACTATTATTTCTTTAATAATTTATATTCTTTCAAAAATCATTTGTGTAGTTGAGTACATAATCCCATACAGTTATGACAAGTGATGAATCACTACATTACTACATTATTGGCAAGGTCATACCAAGGCCGGCTATTGGTTTCATTTCTTGCTATACTTCAACCATAAATACATGAAATGAGTCATTTTCGTAATGACACCGGAATAAACAAATACGACCCGAGGTGAGATAAGATAAGAGTGCAAATTCTACGTTGCTAAGAATTCAGTGACGTACGTTAGAACCACATTTTCATTGCTTCATTCACATTTATTTTTAATTAAAAAGGGGTTTGTTCCGCTAATGAATCTTTCCAGCTCATTTATTGTTTATTTTATCATTTACATTACAGCGTGGCCTTCGCGTAATTCTAGATGCATTTTACATTTTCGCCCACGTGTTTGTGTTGACTCATTTCATGCATTTGTGGTTAAAGTATAGAAATTTTACAGCCTTTCAATTGCAGAGAGGTATTTCTGTTATCACATCTACTTTCTAATATTTTAAGATCTGGAAATTAAAAAATTAAACATAGTAAAAGAACTGTACAAAACTATTAAGAATTTTGAAAATGGTGAAAGCCAAATAACAATTTAAAATTTATATATACAAACCTTACTTATGTTTATTAAGAAAATGATTATGACTGTACACAATCATATATACAAAAATACATGTAACAGAAAAGGCACTCCAAAAGACAGTACAGAAGATTTTCGTTGACATGCGATTTATCTGTAAAATAAAAATACTTTAAACATTTTTTAAAATTAAATATAAAGTAGTGCCTGGTATAAAAGTAAAGCATACAGGGTGATTCAGTGAATAATACAATAACAAAAATGCAGACAAGTGCAGAGATAAACAAGGAATTCTAGTAGAAGAAGATGAGGGTGTACTTAAAAGATGGAGGGAGTATTACAAGGAAGCAATGAATAAGGAAACCCTAATTTCAAAAGCACTCTTGCCAGTAAAACAAAACAATGGTCAACACAGCGAGCAAATACCCACTGAAGAAGAGATAATAAACATAATAAAGAATCTTAAGAAAAATAAGGCACCCAGAGTGAACAAGATAATGGCCGAAATGTTAAAAATGGAGGAGTAGAACTCACTTTCAGTAAAAGAATATATAAACTAATACAGATTATATGGCAACATACATATAGCATACGGAGCCGAAACCTGGGTAATGATAAAGGACGTAGAATAGATATTACTACGGTGTGAAAGGAAAATAATAAGAACGATATACGGTGCAATAAAGGAAGGTACCATCATAAGAAGAATTAATTTTGAAATAGAAGTACCTATTTATACAAAATGGAAACATAGTACAGTTTATAAAGTCACAAAGGCTAAAGTGGTATGAACACATAAAAAGAATGAGAAAAGATGTGCTGTGCGAGAAATAACAGAATGGAGACCAATTAGAAGAAGTCCAAGAGGACGCTCAAGTAAACGATGGTATAGAAGATTTAACACAGATGAGAATACAGAATGGAAGCAGATTGTGTCAAGCAAGAGAGAAATGGAGCAGAATAGTTAAACAAGCAAAAACCCACAAAGGATTATGAGCTAAAAGAAGAAGATAAAGGGTGATTCAAAATGATTGAGGCTGGTTTGAATTTACAGCCATGTTAAATTATTGTCACATTAGCAACACAAATACTTTTCAGACATTTTTAGCCTTCTTTTATTTTGCAGTGGCGTCACAAAGATAATATAGTTTATAAACTTCATTAATTTTGAATAATAAATTTACCTGACAATAAAATCATCTAACAAACTGCAGTTGTGAAAAGAATTGTTTTATAAAATAAGAAAACAAGCAAAATAAAGCAAATACTCAATGAAAACCCCGAACAACATGGAGAAAGTGACGAGTTGACGCAACACATTTCAATACTGTTACACTAACAACATGAAATAAACTAAAATCTATGTCGCAAAATTCAAACCGCACTCATTCATTTTGGATCATACTGTATACAATCACTTCAATTAATTCGTCTACATTTTTAAGTAAGAATTATGTATCGTTGTGAAATACTTACGGGTCTCACAGTAGAATTTCTTGGTGCATTAAGAGGTACATTTCTTCCTATAGGAAGGTGTAAGTTTGCATCATTTGTAAGATAAGGCATTCTCATAGCATTGGCAATGGCTGCTTCATAAGATGGAGGTGCATTACTAAAGAATTTTGCACCAGTTGATTCATACGAAACCTTAATGACTGAAACGTCACCGTCTATTACTAGATGAGATATGCGATCGTGATGAATGCGTTTGGGAAGTTCATAAGTGTAAGAATCATTAATTACCATCTAAATTAAGATTTTTAATTAATTTTATGGAATCTAAAAATTATTTCTATATATAACATACTTGGTAGTGATGCAACTCACAAACTAATAAAATTTCAAAACTTTCAGTTCGTTTAAACGAAGATGTTGTAATGTATCGTTCTTCATTCCAAATCCCATGTTGGAAAGAGTTTATTGTAAAACAGCCTTCCAATACTTTTACAGTAATTTGGATGGCAATGTCAGTACCATTTTGTGCAGTAATTTCGGGACCGCATTGTAGATTGATGTTAAATCTAAAATGGTTAATAGTAATATAAATATATTAATGATTATGTGGTACAGTTACAAATATTATGTTATAATCTTTACTTTAAGTATATGTACAGTCTTTAGCAAATGTCTTGCCCCGAGCAGGCAACACATTTAACAAATCTGATAAAAGAAACGACGTACGTTTTGGGAGCACAGTTTCTTTTGTTTACAAACAACACAACAAATATAACCAGTTTTAAAGGTTGCTACCCTACCTAGAGTGGCTTTGTATAACAACATAGTCCAGGCGACAGGAAAATTGGTATATGGGAAAAGTCACAAGACTTGATAACAATGATTGTCATGATTATTTTACGTGGGGTACCCGTGTGAACATACCCCCACGTTCCCTTCCAGAAGGAAGTGATTGGGATACGCCCAATCAGCGCGCAAGTTGCATAACCAGCAGTACAGCAATTGCTACCAGATCAGCTCACTGGTCGGAGCGAGGTTGCCTATCCACCCTCTACTAGCTATCGCAGGCATAGTGCCGGAGCAATTGACTTAACACGTTGCTCACCCGCCGGCACCCTCCCGTCCTCTTTCATACGGGGCGAAGTACCTCGTCCAGCAATAGGACTATTCTCCAGCTTAACGCTGTTATTAAGTGGGACCACTGCCCGATCGAATACAACCTCAATTGTGGCGGGACTTGGTTTTTTAATGGTTTTGCCACCCCGATCTACCAATTATAGGCTTGGTGGGCCCTCGACAGAGCTTCATTTAAGTCTACACGTTATAGACTCCCGGTGTGTACCCGTTTTTGGTGAAGTTGTCTTGATTGTGAGAGGCTATGTATTCGCTTCAACTCTCCTTAAGTGTAATGGCCTTCAGAGCTTCTCCCAATCACTGTACCCGGCTGCAGTCCGGATCATAGAGTGGTCGGGATAGCTCCTAAGCACATTTACCTGGCGGCTTGCAGTTTCCCATGTGCCTTCGCTATATACGGCGGAATTCCTCACTTCGATTCTCCGCACTTGAGATTCAGTCAAACAGCGGGTTCCTTTGGTGACCATAAATGACCTCGGTCAAGCAGCGGGTTCCGTTGGTGACCATAATTGACCTCGGTCAATCAGCGGGTTCCGTTGGTAACCATAAATGACCTCGGTCAAGCAGCGGGTTCCGTTGGTGACCATAATTGACCTTGTCCCAGGCGAGATTCGAATCCGCCCACACCGGTCTCATATACCAGGGCTCCCCCTGATCGGTATGAGTTACCGTCGAGAATTTCTCTACCACACACTTAATCTGACAGCTTCATCCGTTGCCCGTCAGCGAGATAGGGTAGAAGACAGCCAGTTTTATGGGTGAACGTTGTGTGGTCTCCGGAACACCCGATTTGATAAAAGACTTGATAACAGCAATTTTTTTGTTTAGTATGTAGGGGGGTGTGTGGTGAGTCTACATTTAAGTTTTCGTATTAATTGGAAGCTGCAAAATGTCCGCCATCTTGGAAAAGAAGGTTAAAGTATTTTTTCAATCTATCTCGTTAACCGTAGGTCTGAGGAAAGAAGTAATTCATAACGTTTTTGTCGGAAATTCGATTCTCTACAACTTCCTCAATACACTTCTTTAAGAAATGTTTGTAATAAAAAAGTAATAAACAAATAACCGTGAAAATTTAGGGGTTGCAAATCTTTGGGGTGAAATAACTATTGCATTCTTGATCGTACAAACAAAACTGTTCTGACCTTTCTTGTAGATAATTTAAAAACGAACAATCCAGTGCACTCAAATTTATGGTTTCGTTTTTTGGTATAGTGGAAGGCAGCAGTCGAATGGAGGTAAGTTGAAAACGAGGCAGTAAGCGCGGATAACGTTCTCCTACTAGTAAGTTGTTTATCTCCTTAACCGTATGTCTGAGTAAAAAAGTTGTTACCACCATTTTTGTCGGCAAAACGATTTTTTACAACTTCCTCAGTACACTTCTTTGTGAAATGTTTGTAATAAAAAAGTTATAAACAAATAACCGGAAAAACTTATGTGTTGCAAATTTTTGGGGTGAAATAACTATTTCATTTTTGGTCGTACGAGCAAAGTTGTTCTGACCTTTCTTGTAGACAATTTAAACACGAACAATTTAGTGCACTCAGTTTTTTTGTTCCGTTCTTTGGTATAGTGGAAGGCAGCGGTTGAATTGAGGAAAGTCAAAAATGAGGCAGGAAAGCGGTATAA
This sequence comes from Agrypnus murinus, assembly GCA_929113105.1. Lineage (NCBI taxonomy): Eukaryota > Metazoa > Arthropoda > Insecta > Coleoptera > Elateridae > Agrypnus > Agrypnus murinus. The sequence goes on along the minus strand of OV816026.1, from coordinate 168,036,286 downwards.
CGTTTTTCCTACTGGTAAGTTATTTATTTCCTTAACCGTACGTCTGAGTAAAAAAGTTGTCAGCACCATTTATGTCGGCAATAGTATTCTCTACAACTTCCATACTACACTTTTTTGTGTCATGTAAGTAGTTATAAAGTTATTAAAAATAAACCGCTAAAATATAGGAGGGGTGGTCATTTGTATTGAACGTATAGGGTGAAATAAGTATTTCATTTTTTGTCGCACGGAAAAAATTGTTCTTACCTTTCTTGTACACAATGTAAAGACGGGAATTTTTATATACTTACTTTTTTTATCACGTTCTTTGGTATAGTGGAGGGCAGCAGTTGAAAGCATATAATACCGAATTTGTTGAACATATGCATTCTATACGCAATTAAACAATGATTCGATAATAATTACATAGGATGTATTAGTAGGTGTACTTCTCTAGTGATTCAAATTTTGGTCGATGGGTGGGAGAATGGCCCGGTGCCTTTAACCACTCGAGGCCAACTACACATGCGCACGAAAGTCGTAGAATACAGCATGACTGCTATCCACTCAGGACGATGCTTCTTTTAGAAATTCTTCGTGCTCCTCATCTCCTCTTTCAATGTTTCTTTGGAGCAAACATTTTACTACTCTCTCCTTCACAACGCAAACTTCAACTTCACGTAAAGACGTTTTGCGCGAAACAGATGCTCATCTTAACGGCTTTCGACTAGGCTAGACAAAACCGACTGACCCATGGGACTGACCTGAGTGGATGGCTCATGCTGTATTCTACAACTTTCGTGCGCCTGTGCAGTTCGCCTCAAGTTGTTAAAGGCACCGGGTCATTCTCCCACCCATCGACCAAAATTTGAATCACTAGAGAAGTACATCTACTAATACATTCTATGTAATTATTATCGAATCATTGTTTAATTGCGTATAGAATGCATATGTTCAACAAATTCGGTATTATATGCTTTCAACTGCTGCCTTCCACTATACCAAAGAACGTGATAAAAAAGTAAGTATATCAAAATTCCCGACTTTACATTGTGTACAAGAAAGGTAATACTTATTTCACCCTATACGTTCAATACAAATGACCACCCCTCCTATATTTTAGCGGTTTATTTTGAATAACTTTGTAACTACTTACATGACATAAAACAGTGTAGTATGAAAGTTGTAGAGAATAGTATTGGCGACAAGAATGGTGGTGACAACTTTTTTACTCAGACGTACAGTTAAGGAGATAAATAACTTACCAGTAGGAAAAACGTTATACCGCTTACCTGCCTACAAATTACAACAGATAGATCTCATCCATAGGTGGAGACTCGGGAAGGGCACCGCGAATACTGGCTGCGTTACCTCGCTGAAGTGCAAGAGATATTCGCTGATGAAGATAGTGCTTAGCCTTCAAATTGCCGCTTTCTTCTATTAATTTTGAACCAATTAAGTTAATAAACGATCTTGCTTCTTGGCACCAGGGTCCTAATGTTTCAAATGCAAGTGCTTTGAAGATAAAGTTCGATGATTTCAAATTTTTATATTTGTTATGTTTTCTATTGCAAGCAATTTCTGCTGCAGCTCCAGAAGAAATAGAAGTCTGGCTTAAGTATGTAGTGGCTAAGGTGTCTACACATGTTACGTCCCAAATTAGACGTTGTCCCTTTGACCAAGGTATAACAGTTACTCCATCGGGTCTCTTGCCATCATCACGAGATAAGCCATTGGGTTCAAGAATACTAGGAATATGTACTGAAGATAGAGCACGTTGAATGATTGAATTGAGTTCACTGTGTCTTGGGAATCTCCCAATGCTTTTGACGCAGCTAAGTCCATGGAAACCAGTTTCGTTTGTGACAAAGCAGCGACTGCAGGGGTGGTTAGCAAAAAGACGGCAGCCAAGTCGTAGGCTAATGGAGATTTGGAAATCTTGTTTGTCTAAACAGGTGCCAATATTTTTGACGGAAATGTGTGTAGCCAAGCTCCTGATTCTTGATTTTGAAGTGCTTTGAAGCGAGCAATATCAAAATTGGAGTCGAATTGAAGTTCATTCTCTATCGTTCTATTTATGTTTATAGTATCCCAGCACTTTTGTGTTTCTAAACGAGAAGGTACTGCACTATTGAGTGACATCCACTTGTCGAGAGCTTCATCATGATGGTGTACTGGAATCTGAATGTCCTTAGAATGGAGTAAAGAAGACAAAAGAGACTGAACACCATAAAGTGAGCTCAAAAATCCCGGAAGGCAAATATCGGAAATTCGACGGATGCCCAAACCGCCGAAAGAAACAGGAAGGGTAGCTTGAAGCCATTGTTTGTCAGTAAGAGAAATATTTAAAAGCGATTCAAGACTGTCTTTAAGACAAGAATCCATTTGGTTTAGAAGATTTGGAAATTTCCAGATAGCGCAGGTTCGTAGAAAATAAGTCATTTTTGGAATATAAAGGCAATTTTTCAAAAGAAAGTATGCTACATGAGTATTAATATGTTCGAGACGAGAGATAAGAAGATTTAAGGTATGTTGTTTAATATTGAAATGATGGACATATGCTTCCTCAAAAATTGGGGATCCTAATAATTGTAGGTCTGCCTTTGAATTTATTCGGATACCTGGACAAATTGTATTAAATTGACGGATGATATTTGAGTCGTTTAGTTGAGAGCAGAAGAAAAGTTCACATTTATTGAAATTTACTTTAAGACCAATTTCAGCTGCTGATTCGATAATATAACGGAAATCAATCAGAACAGTTTCGGGTGAGTCAGCGAGGGTAGCACCGTCGAGATACCAAATATTTAGCTTTGAAAGCATTTTCTCAACCAAAGGTTGAATTGTAATGCTAAATAACATTGGGCCACTGGGATCGCCTTGCTGAGCACCAACTTCAGACAAAATTGTTTTATTGCCAAAAACAAGAAAAGATGAAGAACGATAACTTTGGTTTAAGAATGGGTAAAGAAGAGGAAAATGAGTTTTAATTGGATGAAGCATACTGTCTCTTTCGATTGAATTAAATGCGTTCGCAAAATCGATTTTAAGTAAAATCTTATCCCTATTGGCAGGAAGATTGACGAAAGTACGAACTGTATGGATTGCGGATTCACAACCTCTTTTTGTCGCCACTCCCAGTTGATGAGGGGCTAAGTATGAATGGATTTGTTCGTTGTGGTTAACACAAATAAGACGGGCGACAAGTCTTCGGAAAGTGCAGCCAATAGCTATGGGTCTAATGCCTCCATCTTTCTTGGATAAGGCACAAAGTGATGCTCCGAAGAAAATAGGTTGGATCTCATCGGGAATCTTGGCAGCAAGGATAAGATTACAGAGGCTTGTAATTGCAGTCAGAGCCTTTTTTCCAGCTTCTCCAGCAGAAAAAGAAGTCATGTCCTTCAAAAACTGTGGTCGCATGCCGTCAATTCCAGGCGCTGAACCATTTGGGAAGGAGTTGATGCCTTTCAAAACTTCTGCTTCATTAACAGACAGGTAGTGGTGGTTAATATCAGGTGGATCGGGAAAGGAAAGATGACGAGACGGTTTTGGGTGTTTCATTTTCAAGGCTTCGAAGACTGAATCATCAAAAGAGGCCAGTGAATCTTCAGAACTTAAAACTTTAATTGCACCTTTGATATCAAAGTCGTTAACTTTTGCCTCAATTCGTTTTGAAAAACTTTGAGAAAATTTTTTCCTTGTTTTCGTTGGTGATGATGGTAGGTTAAAACAAGAAATGTTATTCTTGATTTTGGTGGTTAAGTTTTTGGTTTTAGAGTCATTGATATTGAATGCTTTGTAAGAAAATAGTAGCAGATTTTCCCATGCAGAAACTGATTATTTGTCAATAAATTTATTTTTTTTTAGGTATTTCTTATGAGGACCGGAAGCCTTTAATAAAACATTAATATATTGTTTTTTTTTAACGTTTCGCCCCTCAATGGAGGCTTTTTCAAAAGAGTTTTATTTATAAAAGTTTAACATTTTATTGTATTGGTCATTTCTGATTATCTATTTGATTTAATTTGAAAAATTCTTTTTCCTTATATTTAATTAATTTAGTTACATTTCTTCGTTTTTTTTATATTAAGAGTGAGCTCAAGTAAAATTCAGTATAGGCGTTTCAATGATAACGTTAGTTCGTTGTAGAACAAAATCCTTTTGTCCTATTTTTTAGTACAGCACTTTAATTCACGAATTACCAAAAAGGTCGGTGGAAAGAGAACAAATCTGTTTCATCGAGCATTATACAGTACCAGAGTTGCACTAGCCACTATTGATTATAATACTGACGGACACGTACAATCACGAACACGAGAACTAAAAAATAATTCTTATTCTGAACATGTTCTAAAACTGGAACGCAAAAGGCAATGAAAGATCGCATTAGCTAAAGACAAAAGACAGCAAATGAACAGATATAGATATCATCGCAATGCACAATCTACCATTGAGGATAGAGATTATGGTCCTAGTTGCACTAAACCCGATATGCCACCAGAAGTATTTCCTAGAAAAAAAGAAGAATTTCTACAAAATTTAATTGTTACACAAGAGGACCAGTTGTCCATAATGGAGGAAACTGTTGACCAGTCTCAATCAGTAAAATGGAAAGAATTACGAAGGAAAAGGATAGGTGCTTCCATGTTTGGTAGAATTTGTGGAAGGAAACCATACACTAACTGTGAAAAAATTGTAAGTACAACGCTATATAAAACGTCAGAACTTCGTACACCTTCAACTATGTGGGGAAAAACCAATGAAAAAACGCAATTGTAGCGCTAGAAAAAGAATTAGACAAAAATGTGCAACGTAATGGCTTGTTTATTGACATAAACAAACTATTCTTGTGTGCAACACATGGGTTAATTCGTGATGACTGTGTTTTGGAAGTCAAATGTCCATACGCTGCTAGAGATATGACTCCAGATGAAGGAATATTTGACAAATTAATACCATGTTACAAAAAAATCAGAAAGAAAAAGTGAGCATGAACAAAAACCATGCATATTACTATCAAATGCAGGGCCAAATGTTAATAACAAAACGATCAAAATGTATTTGTTATATGGACAACAAAAGGATTAAAAATCGATACTATTGTTTATGACGAAACATTTTGAAAAAATATGTTTGAAAAGTTAGAAACTTTTTATTATAATTGCTTGTTACCAGAACTTGTCGATCCTAGAAGACGAAGAGAGTTAGCAATTCGTAATCCTGATTACATTTTAAAAGCACAAAGGGAAAGAAACAGTAAAAGGAAGCTACAAATCAAAACACATAGTATTGCAATGATAATAATTTGAAAACAAAAATCCTATTAAATTATGTAACCAATTATTAAATTGTATTATTGAAATATGTAATTTTTGGCACAAGCACATTCATTAAAACATAAAAAAACGCAATAGCGTTATTTCCTATTTCATTGTTTTGAGGAAGTCTTTTATTAGTCTAGAGTTTAAACAGTAGTAAAGACATCGATATTTTATTTTAGATATTTTTGTAAAATAATCATCTGATTATTAGTATTTTTATACATTACGTACATATAATACCCATTACCATGACTTATACACAGTTTTTAAAGCTGTTTTGGATTTACCTACACTTGCATCCCGACCTGCTTTTAAATATTTTTACAACCCTACTGACTAAGATCCCCCATTGAGAGGGTGTCAGCAGTAATTCAATACAAAGGAGATTCCATTATAGTAGCCCAGTTATTTAAGTTTTCTGAGACGTTTAATGGCCTGGGCTAAAAATTTTTACTTGAGCTCGCTCTTAATAGAAAACATCTTATTTAAAGCAGATGTTTTATGTGGATGTGGTGTTATGTGTCATCCACATAAAACATCTGCTTTAAATAACAAGATGTTTTCTAATGAATAAAACGAAAAAATTTAACTAAATTAACTAAATATAAGGGAAAAGATTTTTCAAATTAAATCAAATAGATAATCAGAAATTACCAATACAATAAAATGTTAAACTTTTATAAATAAAACTCTTTTGAAAAAGCCTCCATCCAGGGGCGAAACAAAAAAAAAAGTAATGTATTAATGTTTTATTAAAGGCTGCCAGTCATAAGAAATACCCAAAAAAAAAAAATTTATTAATGGTATTTAACATTCAGTTAAAATTAATCAGCAATTGTTGATACCGCCGTAATACTAATAATTGAGCAGTATGTAACATAACCTACAAACTTGACATTTAATCCATCAAAACCGACAATTAATCTAACATGGAAATACACATATTATTTATCGTGTTTTTTTAATTTACAAATAAACAAATACTTAACATTTAAATTTACTACCTGTACGCAGTGGCAGGTACTGTGCCTTGAATTTTGATCAGTTTGCCGGGAATGAAAATTGTTTGAATGGCTCCAATATAAGGTATATGCTACAATATAATCAACATAGAGAAATCTATAAGATTACTTTAAAAAATAACTTATTTCCACAACATTCCTACTTACTGGGTCCATAACATATGCAATCATTTTTATCGGATGTAGAGACAAATCTTCAACACAAAGTCTAATTACTGATTAAAATAGGCAATTTTAAGAAACTTTATTTAATAAGATACAAAACTGGTAATTCTTAACTGGCTACAGATTTATTAAAACATAATGATACATAATTGCAAATATAATGTTTTATAATAAATGTCCCATTACTGTTAGTGCATTTTAACTATTCTATAATAAACACTGTATGACAATAAAAAATTGTAATAATTTAAAATAAAATATACATCCACTGTACTTTATCAACCGTATGATCTATTACACATTTTATTCGAAAAAATCATTATCAGAATTTGTTCATTCTGAACAGTGGAACCAGAGTTGCCAACCTGGACGAAAACGGTAATAGTACAGGGTCATGTAAAATAAGTATTCGGTCAGTTTTCCAACTGTTCGGAATGCCGAACGTAAATCAACTAAAAAGTAAAAATTAAAAACGAAATCTAATAGTTTTTTGCAATAAATTGATTGTTATTAACGATAAAAAAAATACCTATAATAGTTATTTATGGTACAAGTGAAAGTAAGATATTATCCTCGAACGAAAAATTTACCCTCGAGGGACGGCAGTCCCGAGAGGGTTAATTTTTCGGAGTGGATAATATCTTTAACTCACGCGTGCCATACAAAATTTTATCCAACACCTCTTTATTTAAGTTTAACATACGAGTAAACAATCACTTTCCTTATTTAAAATGACCATGGTAAACATGGTATTTATATAGAGGTGTTGGATAATAGTATATTATACAGCAAGGTGGTGAAGACTGTTATTATTGACCGAGCACCAAGATTATTTCGCGAGGGGCTTTGCCCCGAGCGGAATAAGGTGCGAGGCCTATTAATGTCTTCACCACCGTGGTGTATATACTATTTTTTCCACTACTAGCCAAATTTAAAGCAAAAATTAAAAATTAAAATTTTTCTTGTAAAAATCAAGTAGCACAGGAATGCAAATTCGCCTTTCCAATAATAAAACAAAAATCAAATAGTCTGATGCAGATTGACATTTCCACTAATAAAACTTATTTTCAAACAACGTTTGCAATTATCGTGTTAGGTAATTTCAAGCAGCAAATACGTTAAAGACAATCTCCTGGGTATACAAAATTATGTTGCACAAGTTTTTGTTAAACAACTATCCCTGGATTCTCAAAACATTTGAATTTATCCATTATTAACCTAGGTTAATAATAGAAAAAATTATTAACCACTACTAGAGAAATTCAACTTCTCAGTTGGCTAGGAGACGCAATAATTGTCAACTTCATAGTTAGTAGTGGAAAATAGTTATTTATGGTACAAGTGAGTTGAGTAAGATATTATCCACAAACGAAAAATTTACGGGTTAATTTTTCTGAGTGGATAATATCCTTAACTCACGCGTGCCATAAAGATTTTTATCCAACACCTCTTTATTTAAGTTTAAACATCGAATTTGCAATGTATAGTTAGTCTGTAGTTTTGACGGTAATACTCTAGCACGATGACTGGATTTTAATAATATTAAATAACGTAAGCTGGTGATTGGTTGTTATCTTTGAAGGAGTGAGTTTTTTTAAAGTAACCCACGTTGCTAAGGGCAACGTGGGTTATAATGTAACATAAGAGTAAACAATCACTTTCCTTATTTAAAATGACCATAGTAAACATGGTATTTATATAGAGGTGAAATAATTCCCAAGAAGCGATATTACATGAAAATTATGTAAATCTTGTATGCAACAAATTACATTCTCAGAATTTCAAGAAAAAAAAGTTACGTAAAAAAGATGTAATTTGTGTTACTGAATCATGATAAATCACTTTACATAAGAAGGACGCTAATAAGAATAATGAAAGAACTATTGGGCAAGTTTAACAATGTTTATTAAACAGATTTTAACTAGATAAAACTCCAAAGGGCAAAGTACCATAAGGCAGAGTTACGTTTTTAAAACTTTTCTGCTAAGGGGTTTATGTATCACACGCTTCCTTTTTAGGCAATCGGTTTGTTCTAAGCAGATATATATACTACTGGTTTAATAGGTAGTTGTTTTTATTATAAAATTGCATAATTCTTTGTTATGCATTTTGCAGGAGAGTAAATAATCTTGCCTCAAACAAGCAAGGTTCCATAAGCGCAATCATTTGGTTACATACATTGTCAGGTCTGAAGGAAAGACAGAAATGCTTGTGTCATATCTGTAACACTCACTACAACTGCTACGAAAGCTTCACTTCCCAGCAAACACAGCAACATAGTATTTACGTAACTGAGAGTAACAATGTCTATATTATTATGTAGCAGCTAAGTAAAATTCAAGTCATCTGGAGAGCGTTATGTCCGCCTCATTATGCATCTGTTATTTATGTAAATTCTATGTCACTGTTACATATGAGATATGTAAAATACAATCTGTATTACAAACATACACAAAGCGCCGTATATTTTACGTTTATTTGATTATGAGCATGTTCTATCATATACAGGGTGGGGCAAAAGTCCCGCAACGGCCAAATATCTCCCGAGGGGAAGGTTTTTTAAAAAAATGTTTCAGGCAAAAGTTGTATGGCTTTGAAAGAGGAATCATTTGCATACAAAACCATCTCCCACCCCTTCACCCCCTCCTGAGGGGTGGGGGTAACTTTTAAATTTTAAATGGCCAACCCTATTTTTTTTTGCTGATTAATATTCTCTAAGAAAAAACAAGAACTTTTGTCCGAAAAATTTTTTTTAAAAAGACGAATTTTGCGATTGACCCAACGAACAAACTTTGGATATTCCAAAATATTCCGACTCTTTTACGCGAAAATGACGGGGTTTTCAGAAAAATTACAAGAGGTAAAAAAGGCTTAGAATTTTGCAAAAAATCTAGGAAAAAAAAATAAACAAAAAAATTTTTGAACAATTTTTGAAAAAAAACATGATTTTTGAAAATGTGCACACGTTTACATTTTACCTCCTGGATTAGCGATGCACACTCAACTCAAGTGGTAATGTGTGTGGGTCTTGTAAGTCGAGGAGAACATCCAGTGATATTGCAGGTTTTCTTAGTCCGGATCTCGACTGATCTTCAACGGAAGCTGCTTGATGAACTCTTAGTGAACGAGGAATCCACAAAACCACAGAAGAGACTGACCTGTCTCCTCATATCGGTTAGCTGCTCGCATCACGGTAGTTTTGTTGAGCGGGCGAGGACGAGTCGGATGCAGCTGGTTACAGAGATTTGCAGTTTCCTGGTAAGAGCGTTGTCTATCTCCGTACCCACGCAATATCAATTAATGATATTAATTTTATTAATTAATTTTTAATTAATTAATTAATTAATTCTCGTTTAATGAGACCCATGCTTTTGCAATACGATTTTGCAAAACAATTTCTTGTGAATTTGAGTTGCAAGAAATTGTTAATTTAAAAGGAGTTGCAAGACTGAGTTAATATCCAGTCGTTGATACGTGGTGATTTTCTCGCAATTCAAACTGCCAGGAAATTGTTTTGCAAAATTGTATTGCAAAACCATGGCTCTCACTAAAAGAGAAAGAATTGAAGTATTGATATTGCGTGGGTACGGAGATAGACAACGCTCTTACCAGGAAACTGCAAATCTCTTTAACCAGCTGCATCCGAATCGTCCTAGCCCGGTAAACAAAACTACCGTGATGCGAACAGCTAACCGATATGAGGATACAGGTCAGTTTTTTCTGTAGTTTTATGAATTCCTTGTTTTCTAAAGATTATTTCTTGTGTTCATCAAACAGGTTCCGTCGAAGATAGGCCGAGAACGGGACGACCAAGAACAGCGACAGATCCCGGAACATCATTGAATGTTCTCCTCGAATTCCAAGAAGATCCACACACATCAAGACGTCGGGTGGCTCAGGCAGAGGATATCAGCATCAGGTCTGTGGGTAGGATTTTGAAGACACACAAATACCACCCATACAAGATACACTTGGTGCAAGAGTTGACGGAGTTTGACTTCGATTTAAGAGTGGAGTTTTGTGAGTTGATAATGCAGCGATACGATGATAACCCAATGACATTTTTCTGGACGTGTTTTTCGGATGAAGCGAAATTTGAATTGGACGGCAACGTGAATCGTCATAACAGCAGATATTGGTCCGATGCAAATCCACACTGGATGAGAGATTCTCACACTCAGTGGAAGCAAAAAATCAATGTTTGGGCTGGCATTTTCCGACATCAGATTGTGGGCCCGTTCTTCTTTGATGAGAATCTGACAGCTGAGCGATATTTGAGGCTGCTTCAAGAAGAAATCGTTCCTGCTCTTCGTGGGATCGTTGGAAATCAATTCAATTTGGTCAATTTTCAGCAAGACGGAGCACCAGGTCATTTTGGGCGGCAAGTACGTGCCTATCTGGATGCAACATTCCCTGGGAGATGGATTGGTCGGAGAGGAGAAATTGAATGGCCGCCACGATCACCAGACCTGACACCCCTTGATTTCTTCTATTGGGGTTATTTAAAAGATCGCGTGTACCAGACGAAACCTGATAGCATAGACGATCTGCGAGGTAGGATATTGGAAACCTCAAATGCCATTACGCCAGAAATGATAGCAGATGTTCTGGAGACTTTCTATCAGCGACTGGCTCATTGTCAAACAGTGGAAGGTGCTCAGTTTGAGCATCTGATCAAATAATTAGCAGGGCAGCGGAGGTTTGGAGTCGATAAATACCGGGGGAGTGACGAACCTCGGGGTCCTTCAATGCTTCCTGATTAAGAAAAACGGCCCTTTTCAGGGCCACTATGATGTGTGAAATCCTCCCTGGAACCTCCACGTGGTACACATTGGGTAACGCTAATCCAGGAGGTGAAATATGAACGTGTGCACATTTTCAAAAATCATGTTTTTTTTTTCAAAAATTGTTCAAAAATTTTTTTGTTTATTTTTTTTTCCTAGATTTTTTGCAAAATTCTAAGCCTTTTTTACCTCTTGTAATTTTTCTGAAAACCCCGTCATTTTCGCGTAAAAGAGTCGGAATATTTTGGAATATCCAAAGTTTGTTCGTTGGGTCAATCGCGAAATTCGTCTTTTTAAAAAAAAATTTTTCGGACAAAAGTTCTTGTTTTTTCTTAGAGAATATTAATCAGCAAAAAAAAATAGGGTTGGCCATTTAAAATTTAAAAGTTACCCCCACCCCTCAGGAGGGGGTGAAGGGGTGGGAGATGGTTTTGTATGCAAATGATTCCTCTTTCAAAGCCATACAACTTTTGCCTGAAACATTTTTTTAAAAAACCTTCCCCTCGGGAGATATTTGGCCGTTGCGGGACTTTTGCCCCACCCTGTATAAGATCGATACATTGCAGTTCCACGCAAATTCTTAGGCGGCGATCCACTTTTTTTTTGGAGGCTCACTCGAACGCGCTCCAAAGCTTTATCCGCCACCAAAAGCACGTTCAAATAAGCTCAAAAAAGTGGTGTCACGGCCAGAACTTGCCTGTAATCCCTTTGCAACAGGATCTTTAATTTAAAGCAACAATTTTCAAATTTTCCACTTTGTGTAGGATAACTTATTTCTTTAAAATAGTAATAGATTCCTGCAACAGTAAAATTAGGAGAAAAAGAAAAAGTCACAACATTTTTATTTATTTTGTTTATGAAAAAAGGAAAAGATATAGTTATTAATTAATAACTTATTATTAGTGTTTGAAAATGCTCGAGCATTTATTTTTGGAGAATATTCCCGGAGCACAAACGAGAAAAAACGAGAATAAACCCTCAAACGTGAGCAGGACTGGAGAATATACCTTTAACTTGCTAAGATATACCCAAAATAAGGATAATTTCAAAAGTTCTTGAAATATTCTCAAAATGCTGAAAATGATCGAATATTCTCCAATTTCCCTCTTCTCATTTATAATGCTAGTTGTAGTAAACTTGACTGTTAGAAGGTAATGTGTTGAAAAGTAATGTAATAATAGAAGATTGGAACTCGTTGGGCCGTATTCACATCTTACTATTAAGTTAATAACGTGTTTAATTACCATGGTGACCAATTTTAAAACTTTTTCGCCTATTAGAATGAGATAAAGCTATATTTTTTCTTGTTGATTTTAATTAGAACTTTAGTTAGAGACAGCTTTAATTATGGCATGTGAATACGCCCCATTATATTTAGCTTAGAAGCTCAGGTATGCACCTTTACGCCTACCGGACACAACGCTGACCGCGGACACTTCGCCAACCGCGGACACTACGCAGACCACGCACACTACGCCGACCCTTGAAATAAATTTTGCTACTGGAATATGCGCTGACCGCGGACATGGTCGGCAAAATGCCCACCGTTTGCGGTTGGTAAAGTGTCCAAAACAGTCAGTCGGCGTAGTGTCCAAGGTCGGCGTCTAGTGTTATATAACAAAATATAAAAAAATTAAATATAAAGTTCATATATAACTAGAACAAAAAAAACAAAACTGTTGCTATCCGGCGGTAACCCAAATTTCTTGTCAATGCTTTCAAAGGCATAAATTGTGCAAACTACGCTTATAAAAGTGTCCGTTTTCGGAACACCAGACGCTGACAGCAGTTACAACTAACACGTGTACATTTTGTGGGCATGAGGTTTAAAGTCGGTTAAGTTTCGGTTTTATTCTCGATTTTTCAATGTTTTTGTTTACGCTCGTTTGTGCTGTATTATTCTGAAACTTCTCGAGAATTATTAGAGAACGTTCGCGAACGTGCTTGATTATGCTCCCAGCAGCTGCGAGTAACACGTATACATTTGCGTGGGCATGCGGTTTAAGATCGTTTAGTTTCGGTTTTATTCTCGATTTTTAATGTTCTTGTTTATGCTCGTTTGTGCTGTATTATTCTGAAAGTTCTCGAGAATTATTATGAGAACGTTCGCGAACGTGCTTTATTATACTCCCTAATCTGATACGGTTTTATCATGCGCGAACGTTCGCGAATATTCTCATCAGCATTTTGAGAACGTTCTTTCATTTCAGCACTACTTATTATAGAAAAAAATCAGTATTATATTAATACATAGCATGCAATATAACAAAATGGAAAAATCAAAAGCTATGTATAAACAACATTAATCAAAATGCCAACTGATCAAGATTATTGATGGTTTTTTAACAAATTATGCCATTTGGTTTCGGTATTCAATTTCTCGATTCCTAGTAAATGACATGACGCGTACATAGCTGAAATTTGCTGAATCTACCTTTTTATGGTATTAATTTACAGTAACCTAATATATTTTTCCTTAAAACGTTTTAATAAACAATAAATACGTTTAATCAGTTATCGCCATTTTAAAAATACGTTTCACTTCATAATAAAATATGAATTCACTGGAAATTAAATTTGACGCCGCTGTTTATTCTACTTCCGAAATGTTTCCGTCGTAGAAATAAAACTGGTTATTGTATTTTAATATTTATATTCAACTTACACATAACACAAACAATGGGCGACCACGATTTAACACACGTCTGCACAATCAGATGGTACACGCGCTACTAATGTTTTAATTAGTTTAAAATTAGTGGTTAAATAGTTATATATTTAACTAGTAAAAAGTGTGATATAAAATACAAATCACATTATTAATGTCACATATATGTAAATCTGAAGCCACCAGACTTACATTAAGCATTTCATATCGGAAATATATAGCAAATGTTTTATCACCAAATTTACATGTGGGGTATGTAAATGTGTTTATATAACTCATTTTACTTGATTCTTATATAGCAGACAAGTAAATGCCACAGTTTTGTTTACCGGGTTGGATATATCTAACCTCCGCGATCTTGCAGGCTAGTCAGCCTCATCAAAGATTCTGGTATTGTAATAGATATCAATAGAGAAATGCAGTCGTTACATGCAATTTAATGGTTGAACTTTCCTAACAGTGTAATTTGTCAGGCCCGTACCTAGAATTTTCTTGCGGGGAAGTGAGGGGGGCTAACATATTAAATCAAATATAATAAACTTTAAAGTGAAAAAATTCGAAGTCGCATATATGTCTCGGGAGAGGGGAAGGGCTTCAGCCCCGGGAGCCACTCCTTTGGCTACGTGCCTGTATTCTAGCATCCATGCTACAGAAATAGAATAAATGCCAGCTTCTGGCATATGAATTGTTTCAAGCTTCTGAATTTTAACTCTTAGTTCAGATGGTATTAAAAACTGCTATTTATCAGTAGGAGATGCTATTAGGGGTGGGACAGATGTTAAAGCACTAGAACTTACGAAACTAAAATCTTCAGCTGTATTTGAAGAAGTGAGCGATTTGACGATTCCACATTGCAAAATTTGACCAAAACAATATTCTGCCGTAAGCTCAAATAGCTTACACAACGTCAGATTTTTATATAAATTACATGTCATCAGAGACTCTTGTTAAAGTGAAAGCGATTTGTATCCGAACAATAAATACCTTGATTAGTAACAATAAAAATTTTGAATTTTAGTGGTATACTGCTGGCTTGCAAAAAATCGCATACACTTTAAAAATCAAGTAACCGAGTTTTTATGTAGTTTTTGCTATGTAAACATGACCTTTCTGACTTTTGACATTACATTTTTGACGGATAAATATGTCATTACGAAAATAAAACAAAATAATTTTAACTGATTGACACTGACAACTTAAAAGTTAAGACTGACTTAATACAATCAAAAATAGGTGTACGCGAATTTTTTGCAAGCCAGTGTAAGTCAAAAAACGGTAACTTGAACATCTATCAACCGATGGCGCCACGATTCGGACCGCTTGAGAAGGCCATAATGCTTACCTTTAATAGCAGTTGGTCATGATTTAACAAAAACGTATTTACAATACTGAGGTATTAATTTTTCTACTCCTACTTGTAAATCACCTGTTTTCTTTACGTTTCAAGCAATGGAAAAGTATGTAATTCCATCAATCTGTACGGATATAATTTCATAACCGCACAGCGTGCGTGAATATGAAAACAACCAATCAAAGGAGTTCAATTTGACACTTCTTCATTTATAATTAATTTATTGACAACTGAACTAAATATAGAAGTAAAAGTAAGTCAAATCAATTCCTCCTTTCAATAACACTTAAAAAATTTGGAAATAACGTGATTTGTGAAGTTGTATTTTTAACAATTGTACTTTTATAATTAAAAATACATAAATATTAAATTATTTAAATAAGTACAACCTACTTTTATAATAAGTATTGTCACAAACGGAATTCTTACGAATTAAATAATTCACACAACAATCAAGTTATATTCCGTTCGTGCAATATTACGCCAAGGTTATACGATATCTACTAGAGCGGCCCACGTTATTCAACCGTCTGCAACAACGACACACGTTATTCGACCATCTGCGCAACCAGCTGCGGCCACGCAACCCACGATTGGCCATTTATATGTTAATCTCAACTGCAAGGTTACTCTCGTTTCATGTGCAGTCAAGTCGCCTACGATTCACAACCAGCTGCGCATTCCGTCAGAGAAATCAGCACACTTCCGCTCAGCCCACTTGCACACGGGAGACGGTTATTTATTCGAGGAATTTCCGCTCCAACCTACGAGCCTGCAACCAGGAAGCGTGAGCTTCCTTGGTTCCATACTTGGACCACCAACCTACGGATTCCCATTGTTGTGCTAATCTCTTCCGCGTTGAGCAGTATATAACCAGCTTGCTTTAAGCTTACAATTCAGTCAGTAAAATGACTCCAACATAACAACATCTCTAAGCAAGCTGGTGAGTACCTTTTAATATATTTATGGTGTAGGGTTGGAATCTGGGGTCCAGGGACCTTGACTACCATACCCTTCATTGCGCTTAGTTCTGCTTAGTTATGAGAAGGTTGTGCTAAGGCTCTCTCTCGCTTAGTTCTGCTTAGTTCATAAGAAGTTGTGCCAAGGCTCCCTATGTGTATATACGCTTAGTTTGTAGATCTAGTGCTAGACAGGGTGATTCCGATCGCCCTGATGTTTATTGTTAGAATTAGGAGGCCCTGTACGTCCTCAAAACTACATAACCACCATGTGTAATACCTTTGTATTTTATTACTTAGTTATTAGTATATAGTTGTTTTTATGCCTTGTGTTTTCTTTCCTTTCTAACTTTGACTACGACCTCCAGTCACGAAAACCCCACGTGACAGTATAATAAACACGGTCTGTTATGTGGTTTGGTAGCTCAGTCAGTAGAAGCGAGGTATAAGTATACTGAAGATGTTGCCCATGCAGGTCAGAAAATGATTATGAACAAAGTTAAAGACGATAAAATTTGTAACAAAACTAAAAAAACGAGTTTTCTACGACAAGCGGTTTGCAAGTTACGCGTCTTTAAAAAATGACTAGTTTTCAGCAGTTTTCCCGCTTTTCCAGGAAAAGCTGTGGAGTGATTTTTTGGGCTTTTATATAACAAATTACGCTCTATAAACTCCAATAAAAATGCGTGAGTAACGAATCTGTTCAGGGTAAAACCGTAACTTGACTGGACTATAATTCATGTGACACAAAAATAATCAATAATCGCAATAGCAATACTACAGTAAAAAAATAAGAAAAACGAATGATAAAGCAACTGTCATAAAAAGGCAAAAACAATATCTGGAACGTGTTTAAAGATAAAAATGATTTACGAGTATGACGACTTCAATGTTGGAGCTGAAGACCAACCAACAGGCCAAGTGGAACAAGTTCGACCTGACGCAGAGGCTGAATTTGTTACTGCCAAAATGTTTCTACAGAAATGTAGCACATTAACCGGAGACAGCTTGTCAGTCATAACTTGTTACCCATTATTGTCTATTTACTTAATTTAAACTTTTCTATTTATTTTAGATATGATCATCTTACGGACGTCTTAAATAAAATCTTAGCAGAGAGACCGGAAAATGTTATCGATTTCTTCGAAGAATATAGCCGAAAAGTGAAAGAACAGCGCTTTAAGCCACTAAATGACCATTTAGAAGATATTTATGTGCCTCCAGGTCGATACTGCCTGGCTAAAAAACTAATGCCTTTATTAAGGGTAAGTTCGATCATTCAAGCAATTGACTTTTTCCAGTCATAGAATTATTTCAGCCCCTACCACCTGATGAAGGGCATGGAATTGATCCAGAAGATGAGGATTTAGCTGATATGACAAAAAATGATATGCTCCAATTGTGTTATTTCTTTGAGCAAGCAGGTCTAGGATTACCTAGGAGTGAAATGTTTTGTATTATGCTTTCGATGAAGAAAATTATTCGTGAACAACCTATTGCTAGCATTAGATTTTGGGGTAAGATTCACGGATTATACAAAAATTATCTCGTAATTGAAACTGAATTAAAAGAAGAAGAATATATCAGAAGACTTGAAGTAAGTAACTTACATAGAATATGTGATGGTCAAATATTATTGTTAATAAGGCACTAGAGCAAGAAGTTGCGGTTACAACAGATGTGGGTGGTGGGGGAGATGATGTGGCGGCAGCTCTAGGCAATATTGCTAGAACTCAAGAACAGGAAGGTGAAGGTGAGATTAAAGGTAAAGTACCTAGAACATTACCCCTAGCTCCTAAATCTACGTATGAAGAACCTCCTGAGCCGCCTAACGAACCACCTGGAGTTGGCGTTAACAAAAAGGTAATGAAATTGCCAATAGTTATTTAAACTTATGTAACGTAATCTTACAAACATTTCTATAGGTCTACTATGTGTGTAATGAAGCAGGCGATCCTTGGATTCAGCTGCCGGACGTGACGCCAAAGCAAATAAGAGTTGCCAGACAAATAAAGAAGTCATTCACAGGAATGTTAAATCAAGAAATTATTACATATCCAGACTTTCCTGGTAAAGAAATGAATTATTTAAGAGCTCAAATAGCTCGCATCTCTGCAGGTACGACTCAACAATATATCATATTTACTTTTATCTAAAAAGCAGATCCATAGGAACTCAAATCTCACCACTGGGGTATTATACTTTTAA
Source organism: Agrypnus murinus (assembly GCA_929113105.1). NCBI lineage: Eukaryota > Metazoa > Arthropoda > Insecta > Coleoptera > Elateridae > Agrypnus > Agrypnus murinus. The sequence goes on along the minus strand of OV816026.1, from coordinate 168,017,829 downwards.
AGAAGAAATGGGCGAAGAAGAGGAGGAGGAAGAGGAAGAAGAAGAAGGTGGTGGGGGAGGAGGTGGTGGTATAAAAACAAACTACTTCGAAAATACTAAATACGAACCAGTTGCAATAAGAGATTTGGTAGATGGATCCATGTCATTTTGGGTGCATCATACTCTTCATATTCTACCTCAAGGTTTTTATTTTCTATTACTTCTTTAATTATTGTTCTTACTACTTTATGGTGTAGGAAGAACCATTTGGTGGAATCCAAATCCTGCCGTCCAAGGGGAGGAAATGGATGAAGAATTGGGAGAAGAAGAAGAAGGTAAAGCAGTAGCTGGCCCAGAACCCGAAACCGGCCCTCCGCTTTTGACGCCCTTGTCGGAAGACGCATCATTAGAAGCTGTACCTCCATGGTCTGTCAGAACTTCTTCTGGTATAATTCAAGATTATGCTGTAGCAATTGTACGTTCTAACTTGTGGCATGGGGCGTTTTGCTTTGCCACACAAGGAAAACTCTTTCAAAATATCTATATAGGTTAGGTTTATTATTTTGTAATTTTTTGATTTCATAAGAAACTTATAGGTCATGGGCACAAGTATATGGCATATAGTTTTAGTCCAGTGCCATTGCCGTATGTACAGCAAGACTATCCGTTAGGTCCTGAAATAATGGAAATCACCGATCCTACAGGGGCAGAAGAAGAAAAATGGCGGATTGATCATTTACCTAAACCTCCGCCACCTAAAGCTGAAGAAGAAGAAGGTGAGGAGGAAGAAGAAGAAGAGGAAGAAGATGACTAATTTAATATTAACTAAGTTATTTGTTTAATAATTTGTACTGTAACATTAATTATTAGTTCGTGACCAAGATTGTATTAACAACTTTAATAATTTATTATTTTAGTTATAGCAATACATTTTTTTATATGGCAGTCCAATAAATTCAGGTTTCAAGCTGTCTCCTCAGGCTTTGGTCTTGTCTTATTTCTCTGCAGTAGAAAATTATTTGTTTGAATTTTCAAAGTTCACTAAAGAACACCACTTTTAGCAAAGCTACTAATTCCTCATAACTACATATTACGGGGGACTCAACTGAGGAGACGAATCGGCAATGGGCGTTCCAAACATTTGCGTACCCAATGGCCTGTATTTTAAAAAATTTTCGTTAGAGGGCGCTTCGGTCCTTGACAACGCTCAGACCACGCTGGCCATTGTTGACAGTTCGCTGGAGTGCCATATGGGTCGCAATGTTTCATAAAAATTAGCCAGATTTGCGATAAAATTTGCGATAAATCGCATAATCTGTCAACACTGTCAGCGTTGTCCAGAATCGTAGCGCCATCTAGAACTAACGTTCAAACTTGAATTAACGTTCAAGGTCGGGGACGCTTTATTTGACTCGTTTCGTCTCCTTAGTTGAGTCCCCCGTACTACATATATATTATATGTAATGTAAAACATGTATTACTTACATTTTTTAAGGAAATTTGTCGAAGTCATTGAGACGTCATAGCTCTACATTCGTCGTACTGGTATGACGTCATCATAACGTTATAATTGGACATTCGTCATCAGCGACCAAAAATGTCTAAAAATTCAAGTAAATAAGACAGCACTCTGCTTACTGGGAGGGTATTGCTTTTTCGCAGCTTTGAAATACCCATTCAGAAACTAATAATTGAAGATTATTTTTTAAAGAACTATGATGTATCTACAATAAAAGTAAAATATATGGTATTAAATTTTATCAAAGTTTTCTATATAATCTAACTTATGTTCAACACGTTTTCGAAACACGTATAGGCTTGACTGGTAGGCGGTAGGAATATGTGGTAGAATCCAACGTGGATAAAGATTGTAAGACCTTACTTTAATTTATCTACTATCGCTAGTAGGTATATATTTGGCAAGACTTCGCCGGCTCAAAGCACTCTAAAAGTTAATAAGCATAACAAAATGAGCAGTTAGAAGAAGATCAATGCTGTAATAAACGGGATTAAACTCTACCCAGCCAGCACACTGACGTCATAATGTCGCCGTTTTTTCGGCAGTAACGACGTCAAATTGTCGTAAAACTGATATCATTATGTCACACCCTAAAGACATCAGTATAAGACGTCATTAAAAAGTACTATACTAGGACTAAGACAGGTATTATAAATAAATAGTTGAATATTGGAAATAACATTATATACTACAGTCAAAAGACCTCTATATTGTGACCACCTGCTTAATATGACCAGTATTCCTTGACCCCCACTAAAATAATATCTTTTTAATGAAACTTGTACGTATTGTATTGTACGTTCAAAAGACGTCATTTCGAAGACGTCTACGTACAGTCTTTAGCAAAAGTCTTGTCCCGAGCAGGCAACACATTTAACAAATCTGATAAAAGAAATGACGTACGTTACAAACAACACAGCAAATATAACCAGTTTTAAAGGTTGCTACCCTACCTAGAATGGCTTTGTATAACAACAATAGAGCAATAAAAACTGCTATTTTCAAGTGAGTTTCTTATTTTACTGGAATACAAAACAGCCGTTTCACTTCTACTATTGTTTCTTCTATTTTAAGAAATAAATATTGTATGCTTTTTTATATTATTTATTATAACTTTATTATAAACTCTATTAATTTATTTACGAGTTTGATTTTTTTATTTGCAAAGTTTAATTATTTTGTGAACACTAAAAAAACTAAATTTTTAGTACTAACTGTACAAATTTTTGATTGTAAAAATACTAGAAATAATAAATAATCAAAACTAATAATCGTTCCCCGAGTTTCCAAAGTAGAATCACTGTCCATTTGGGTGTTGTATTAATAAAAATCATTGAGGAAATAATATTATCATATCACCAGATATAAACTTGTGTTTTTGTGTAATCTTTTTTTTATTACCAATAGAAGTGGTTGTTGAACTTATATGGTTTTAGTTATTCATAAAGAGATTGTTAATGAAATTGCAATTAAGTGACAATTGTTGTGAACTTTCGTT